>OY776133.1:31455993-34058493 GCA_963675135.1 Galeopsis tetrahit | reverse complement strand
CCCATAATCGATTCCATCGACAGTATTATTATAATTAATTGAATCACCACCAGTATATGGCTCATTCAACAACCAAGGCAGAGAACATTGCCCAAATTCCCTAATTGTGTTAACAAAAATTCTATGGTGTGCAAAACTTGCGGAGGTAATTGAATTTTTGAGATGAGTTTTCATCAATCTTTTGCTCCCAATTAAACTACACCATGATTTCGCAACGCAACTGAATTTCAACAATGATTTAACTGGGACTCTTGACAATATTTCTTCAATCACTTCTTCAGGGAGTTACGGAGTCTCGTCCCCATTTTCCTCTTTAATTTTACGAGGGTTTTTGCTCTCCATTTTCTTGACGAATCAGAGAGATTTAGGTTTGATTCTTCAGTTATACTCTCTCCATTCTACAAATGAGTGATGCTTTATAATTTTTACACATTTATTTAATATGACACGTGTCAATTATTATCTAACGGTGTCCCTCCCATAATCGATTCCATCGAGAGTATTAATATAATTAATTGAATCACCAGTATTTGGCTCATTCAACAACGAAGGCAGAGAACATTGCCCAAATTCCTTAAGGGTTTAGTCTAATATGGACTCGAGTGTATGCTATACACTCGAGTCCCACATATATATATATATATTTTTCGCATGCTGCTTTAAGAGGAACAACAATACATTTTTGAGGAACCCATTAGTGACGGCGGCCGGAATACGGCGGAGGAACCCATCTCTAGGGAGGAGGAACCCATATATTGCATGTTAATCTGAGGAAAAAGACTAGCCAGGGTAGACTACATAGTTAGGTTTTCCTTTTTTTCTCATTTTTTTTTTGTTAATTAAAAAATTGCACCACAATATTTATATAAGTCTAGGGTCACACTTGCGTACCCCTAGTGCACCGTACCCCTAGTTTTAATTTTAATTTTTTATTTATATTTTATGTGCACCCATTAATTTAATGAGTTCACCCCTAAATTATATTTTTACTACAGTTATCTGCACCCACTCATTTTATGAGTTCACCCCCAAATCATTTCTTTTTTACAACATTTATCTACACCCGCTCATTTTATGAGTTCGCCCCAAATTATTTTTTTACCACAGTTATCTGCACCCCGCTCATTTTATGAGTTCACCCCCAAATCATATTTATACTACAGTTATCTGCACCCGCTCATTTTATGAGTTCACCCCAAATCATTTCTTTTTTACAACGGTTCTCTACACCCGCTAATTTTATAAGTTCACCCCTAATTTTTTTTACCACAATTCTCTGCACCCACTCATTTTATGAGTTCACCCCCAATTTTTTTTTTTAATAATTACATTTAAAATACTATATTATCTTTTTATTAATTTACACAAAATATAATAATAAAATCAACCATAATTTATACATTTACAATATGTAGTCGAGTCATTGTCGAGTTACCATCGATTCACCACTAAATCACCCATAGTTTGGGAGTATTAATATAATTAATTGAATCACCAGTATTTGGCTCATTCAACAACGAAGGCAGAGAACATTGCCCAAATTCCTTAAGGGTTTAGTCTAATATGGACTCGAGTGTATGCTATACACTCGAGTCCCACATATATATATATATATTTTTCGCATGCTGCTTTAAGAGGAACAACAATACATTTTTGAGGAACCCATTAGTGACGGCGGCCGGAATACGGCGGAGGAACCCATCTCTAGGGAGGAGGAACCCATATATTGCATGTTAATCTGAGGAAAAAGACTAGCCAGGGTAGACTACATAGTTAGGTTTTCCTTTTTTTCTCATTTTTTTTTTGTTAATTAAAAAATTGCACCACAATATTTATATAAGTCTAGGGTCACACTTGCGTACCCCTAGTGCACCGTACCCCTAGTTTTAATTTTAATTTTTTATTTATATTTTATGTGCACCCATTAATTTAATGAGTTCACCCCTAAATTATATTTTTACTACAGTTATCTGCACCCACTCATTTTATGAGTTCACCCCCAAATCATTTCTTTTTTACAACATTTATCTACACCCGCTCATTTTATGAGTTCGCCCCAAATTATTTTTTTACCACAGTTATCTGCACCCCGCTCATTTTATGAGTTCACCCCCAAATCATATTTATACTACAGTTATCTGCACCCGCTCATTTTATGAGTTCACCCCAAATCATTTCTTTTTTACAACGGTTCTCTACACCCGCTAATTTTATAAGTTCACCCCTAATTTTTTTTACCACAATTCTCTGCACCCACTCATTTTATGAGTTCACCCCCAATTTTTTTTTTTAATAATTACATTTAAAATACTATATTATCTTTTTATTAATTTACACAAAATATAATAATAAAATCAACCATAATTTATACATTTACAATATGTAGTCGAGTCATTGTCGAGTTACCATCGATTCACCACTAAATCACCCATATTTTAGAAAAAGAAAATCGTAAAAGCATAATTTAAAAAATCTATCAAAATAAGGCACAAATCTCAATTTTTTTTTCTTTTTAATTTTTCTTCCAATTTTCAGTTTTTATTCAAAAAAAAATTATTTCTTCATTGTTTTCATTAGTATTTTTTAAAATTTTAATACAAAATAATATTATATGTATAATTTTATTATACTCAATAATACAATAAGTAATAATCAGTAATACACTAATACCATTAAAAATAATTAGTACTCCAATATCTTATACAATAACAAATAATTACACATATCTAATTATATTAAATAATACTAAAATCAATTATTAGTAATACCACGAACAGTAATCGGTAATACCATTAATATTAATCATTAAAATTTTATACAATAACAAATAATTCCACACATCCAATTATATTCAATAATACTAAAAACAATTATCAGTAATACAATGAACAGTAATTAGTAATATTATGAACATTGATCAGTAATATCTTATACAATAATAAATAATTCCACAAATCTAATTATATTAAGTAATACCATAATCAATAATATGTAATACCATAAAAAATAATAATAATAATCAGTAATGTCTTAAACAATAATAAATAATTTCACACAATCAGTAATACCACAAACAATAACCAGTAATACCACAATTAATAATTAATAATACCGTAATCAGTAATCATTAATTTTAATTCATTTGTTTATTAATAGTAATACTACAATCAATAAATAGTAATACCAGTACCAATAACTAATAGTACCATAAAAAAAAAAGTGGAGGGAGTGCAAATCGTGGTGTACCGAAGAAAATAGGGGGTGCACATTACCAAACTCAATTGAAGGGAACCCTAACCCAATGGGAGGGCACCCTAGGTCAGCAGTCGTCGTTTGAGATTTCATCAGCAAGGTCACCGGCTTTGAGTGTCGGTCGGTTAGAGATCCATCGGCAACATACTCACATTCCTCCGTCGGGCTGCCGTCAGCCGGAGGAAGAGGATGCACAGTAGCATGATGAAGAAGACGGACAAAGAAATATAGCTTCGATTTAGGCAGAGATGAACGACGAGAGAGAGGCGGCGTCGATCCGAGTGTTGCAGGCGAGAGCCATTGATGCCGAAGAAGCTCCTGGATCGCGAACACAATGGAGATTGATCGAAGCAGTCGCGTCGGTGGTCGAAATGAGAAGAGAATTCCGGCCGCCATGGATCGTTGCCGAGATGGAAGATGATGTTGATTGTCATGGAAGTGAAGAATCGCGATTGCGATTCGAATATGGGTCTTGGGCTTCAGCGGCCGGGACGGAAGCGCCGCCGTCGCCGTCAAGGGGGTGGTCGGGCATGGTGGTGGTTGGGTCATCCGCCGATCGGCATGAATTTTCGACAGGGCCTTTACTCATCAAATTAAAATTGAAATTCAAGTGCACTGCCGATCGACTATAATAAAATCATGCCTATAATATTATATTGTATTAAAATTTAAAAAATACACATGCAAAAAATGTAAAAGAAATGTAGGAAAATTTAAAATAAAAAAGGAAAAGGAAAAAAAAAATGAAGAAATAAAAAATTTGGAAAAAAAAAAATAAAAATGGAAAAAGAGTAGGGGAAAGGAAAATTAAAAAGTAAAAAATCGAGATTTATGGCTACTTTCGATTTTTTTTTATTAATTATATTTTTACGATTTTTTTTAAAAATATGGGTGACTTGGTGGTGAATCGATTTTTTAGAGTTTATTTTATTATATTTTGTGTACATTAATAAAAGGATAATATATTCTTTTAAATGTGATTATTTTTCTAAAAATATTTTGGGGTGAACTCATAAAATGTGCGAGTGCAGATAATCGTGGTAAAACAATTATATGTGGGTGAACTCATAAAATGAGCGGGTATAGATAACTGTGGTAAAAAATAATTTGGGGGTGAACTCATAAAATGAGCGGGTGTAGATAACTGTTGTAAAAATATGATTAGGAGGTGAACTAATTAAATTAGTGGGTGCAGATAAATTATAAATAAAAAATCGAAATTGAAATTGAAATTAGGGGGTGCAAATCATTATTGGGTGAACTAAAAAAATTTGTGGGTGCGAGTTTATTGAGGGTGAACTGAGTAAACAGATGGGTGTGTGACTGGAATCTGAGGCCCAGTCCCAAGGAAGGCCCAATAGCTGGAAACTCATAGGTAGGGGGCATGGTGCATCCAAGTGTATACAAGTATTTGCCATAAGTCTATAATTAAAAAGTGAAACACAATATTTCTGAAACGTGCATCACAATATTAATGAAAAGTGTAAATCAATATAACTAAAAAGTGCAACACAATATTATTAAAAAGTGCAAGTCAGTATAACTAAAAAATGCAACACAATATTAGTGAAAAGTGTAAGTCATTATAACTGAAAAGTGCAAAAGAAGTCTTTATAAATAAAAATATTATTGTAAAGTGTACCAAAATTAAAATAAGAAAATGTTGAGGGTTGGATTCGAACCCGGGTTGTTATAGTAAAATAAAAATAACCCTACCATTAAGCTATAAACAAATTATATAAAATATTCGCATATTCTTATATATACTTAAAATCTGGACTCGAGTCCGAACCCAGGATCTAAGGTCTAGATAGTGGTGGCGTGGTGCTCTAACCACTTGAGCTATCCCACTTTGTCTACCCATTCCTTAATTGTGTTAACAAAAATTCTATGGTGTGCAAAACTTGCGGAGGTAATTGAATTTTTTAGATGAGTTTTCATCAATTTTTTGCTCCCAATTAAACAACACCATGATTTAGCAACGCACCTGAATTTCTAACAATGATTTAACTGGGACTCTTGACAATATTTCTTCAATCACTTCTTCAGGGAGATATGGAGTCTCATCACCCTTTTCCTCTTTAATTTTACCAGGGTTTTTGCTCTCCATTTTCTTTAGAGAGATTTAGGTTTGATTCCCCGGTCAGCTTTAATATTATAGATATTATAAGTTGTTGATAAAAAAATCTAATACTTTTAGAATTATCCTTTTTGCGGTTGCAACTTATCGCTAATGATAACTAAACTTTATAAATTTTAAAGTATAATCTACCCTTAATCTAAGTTATCAAACAACCAATAAAAATGATATATTGTTAATCTAGGTTTAATCTAAGCTATCAAACATAGTGTAGTCAATTAAATCTAAACCATTAAAATTCAAATCTAAAGATTTAAACTTGATGACACGTTGTCTTCTGTATAATGTGTTGTATGTATTCAATCATAATTTATGTCAAATTCTTTCGTACACTCGCATGTACCGTACACACTTCGGGGGGGGGGGGTGTGTGTGTATTGGTTGTGGATTTTGTATGATTTTTTTAGACTTTTAAAGTTAGTTTGGGGGTATTCAATTCAAATTTTCAAAAGCCTTTAAAAATTTTGAGGTATTTTTACAACCCTTTCATTTCTTGTCGTCCCTAAAATCTTACTTCCTGCCCCACCACACTTGAGGGAGTTTTCTAGGGGTTCCCATTTATTATGGTCCTGTGTCCAAACATCATCAAGGATGAGAAGAAACTTCTTTCATGCAATGGACTCTTTTACAAGAGTAAATAGGACACCCAATTGGTTAGTATTTGAAAAGCTCTTTTTTTTTTTATGCTCTCGTGTATACATTTATCGATGACAGCGGGATCAAAAGGGTCTGAAACACAAATCCAGATCCTTAAGTCGAAAGATTCCTCCATTTAGCTATGATTATAAATTAGCTGAGCAAGAGTCGTCTTACCAAGCCCCCCATACCCACTACACCCAGAATCGGGATGTCTTGACTAGCACCATTATCCAAAAGTTTGCTAACAAGAAAATTCACATCTATATCACAGCCATGGACATTTTTTGAGTCAACCATGGAAGTGGACTAAACTCGCCAAGATCCAGGCAAACGATCCGTGATGAGCACGAATTCGACAAAATTAAATCGACCTTTCTCCCTCAATATTTCATCAAGTTGTGGTTTCACATTTTTAATCTTTGTACCAATATCATGACGAACAAAAACTTTTTTGAAACATAAACACGAAGATGGAATGAAAGAGCATATCGTGTGCTTAGGAGCAACAGTAGCAGCCATCTTGAGTTTGAGAAGAACATAATTTCATTCGTCGAGATCGCCCTCCATTCCATAAGACGTCTGCTCCAGCCTCGACAACCATTGGTTGATGTTTTTGTCCTGAAATCGTGGATTCTCAGCATCATCTAACACATTCTTGAGACTCTTGAGGTCGTCAGAAAGATTGAGAATCTCCTTGTCCACACCTCTCACAAGAAGGATTTCGCTTTTGATCTGCTCATTTATGGTGGCTATTAGTTGCTCGACCAAAGCAGAGACTACAACTTTCGCCATGGTTACTAGCTAGCAATCTCAATTGTTTTCTTTGTTATATTTTTTTGTAATGAGGTTTATAGATATATATATATATATATATATATATATATATATATTAGCTAGTAGAATATGTTTTAAGACAGAAACAAGTTATAGAGAAACAATGAATTATGAAATTATATTTTCATTGAATGATTGTAAAGAATACATGAGGGGAGTATTTATAGATACAAAACATATCTACTCCATATCTCTAATTAAGAAAATAACTTTATCTAAGGAAATAAAGATTTACAAGATATATATAATATATCCTAATATATTATATATGCCTTATACGCGCCCTCAAGATGGAGTACCATAGGAGAGTCCAATCTTGATCATCAGCATTTGAAGACGAGAACGAGCAAGAGGCTTTGTGAGAGCATCGGCTAGTTGGTCTTCGGAAGACACATGTGAAACATGTAACTGAGTTATTTTGATCAAATTCCGAATGAAGTGATAGTCAATGGCAATGTGTTTCATTCGAGAGTGAAAAACCTGGTTGGAGCAAAGATACGTCGCAGTAGATGGGAGGGAGAGTTTTGATGGTAAAACATAGTTCTTGAAAGAGAGATTTTAAATATTGTACCTCAGAGGCCGCTGATGCAAAGACCCGATATTCTGCTTCAGTGGAGGAGCGAGCAACCGACTTTTATTTCTTGGAAGACTAGGAGATGGGATTTGGTCCAAGAAAGAAAATATAGGTACTTGTCGATGTACGATCATCATTATTTCCGGCCCAATCAACATCCGTGAAGCAGTGAAGTGAGTTAGATGGGTTGGGGCGGAGGGTAATTCCAACATCTCTAGTTCCATTAAGATATCAAATGAGGCGTTTTACAGTGCACCAATGAGTTGTGGTGGGAGCATGCATAAATTGAGACAATTTATGCACAGCAAAACAATATCACTTCTAGTAAGTTGGAGGTATTGGAGACTTCCAAGAACTTGACGATATTGGGTGATATCAGTGGGCGGTGTTCCATCAGAAAGAGATAAATGAGTAGAGGTGGAGAGAGGGGTTTGGACATGTTTTGAAGTGAGCATATTATATTTGGTGAGTAGGTCAATGATATACTTATGTTGGGAGAGAAAGCAAGTTTTCTTAGTACGGAGCACTTCCACACCTAGGAAATAGGAAAGTGAGCCTAAGTCTTTGACAAAGAGTTTTGTACTAAGGTGTGAGGCCACTTTTGTGAGGAACGAGGTGTTGTTTCCTGTAAGGATTAGATCATCAAAGAGAGACTCATCAGATTTGGTGTGAATGAAACCAATACTCTCCAAGAAGGTTCGAAGAGTAAAATACCAAGTTCGAGGTGCCTGTTTTAGGCCATAGATGGATTTATGTAACTTGCACACATATGTAGGGAAGGTTTTGTCAACAAACCCAGGTGGTTGAGCCATACATACATATTCGACTAAGGAACCGTGAAGAAAAACATTATTCACATCGAACTGACGAAGTGTCCAATCTTTGGTGACTGCAATACTCAGGACAACTCGAACGGTTGCTGGTTTGACCACAAGACTAAATGTTTTAGAAAAGTCAACCACAGGGCGTTGGTGAAAGCCTTTGGCGACAAGTCGAGCTTTGAACTTGTCTAAGGAACCGTCTGGTTTGCGTTTTATGCGAAAGACCCACTTCGAACCAATAATGTTTGCAGAATCATCAGGTGGTACTAAATCACAAGTACCGTTTTTTAGAAGGGCATTAAATTCAGATGACATGGCCTCCCTCCATCGTTCATCTTTTAATGCCTGAGAGACGCAAATAGGTTCAGTGTTAGAAGATAAAGTAGAAGATACACCATACCTTAGATTTGGTTTGAAGATGTTGTTTTGGGCTCGAGTGACCATTCGAGTTCGTTGTTATATCGGTGGGGATGGCAGTGAGGAAGCATCTGGCGACTCGAGATCAAGGGTTTGTATCATGGAATTGGGGTTTTGGAGTTGATGGGGGTGTACTTAGTAAGCTGGGGGGGTGCAACAGGGCTGGACATTGGGCTGGGGTGTATTAAGCGGAACATGGGGTGCAGGTAACGGGGGGGTTGTGGGTTTGGGTAGACGTTGAGAGGGGGTATATTTGGGGTGGGGTGTATTCGTAAAGGTTGGGGTGGGGCAGCATTAGCAGGTAAGGGAGGGGGTGTACTAATCAGAGTGGGCGGTGGAAAGAGCATAACAATAGGGTTTTCTGATGAGTAGGGGGTGTATTTACTGAATCGGGGATGTATTTACTAAATCAGGGGGTGTATTAGGAGTAGTTTTAGAAGTGGCTAGAGGAAAGACATTTCCAACAAATTGAACATGACGAGAGGTATATATTTTGTTGGTTTTTAAGTCAAGACAAAGATAAGCAGCTTGGGTAGGAGAGTATCCAATGAAGACACGGGGAGTGGATCTAGGGTCTAATTTATGGGAAGTGTAGGGGCGGAGCCTAGGATAACATAAGCAACCAAAAACTCTAAGTTTGGCTAGGTTGGGAGTTTGTTTTAGGAGGTATTGATATGAGGACAACATGTTAAGATTGTATTTTGGTAGACGGTTTATAATATAGGTAGCAGCACAAACTGCATGAGGCCAATATGTAAGGGGCATGGAGGCATGATGTAAAAGGGCTAAAGCAGTATCAACAACATGTCTGTGATAACCCCAAGGAGTTGGCCTAGTGGTGTAGGCTTGGGACTTAGAAGTATGCTCCTCTCTAGGTCTCAGGTTCGAAACCCCTAAGGTGCAAACAATTTATATGGGGCCATGTCCATATAGAGCGCAAAGCTCTGGCTTTAAACGGGACCCCCGCAAGTGGGCGGTGGGATTGGTCCCCCGGGATTAGTCGGCCTTAGACCGGATACCCGAGACTTCAAAAAAAAAAAAAAAACAACAACATGTCTGTGATGACGTTCAGACATGCCATTGTGTTCAGGGGTGTGGGGAGGAGTTGTGAGATGAGATATGCCATGAGTTTAAAGGAGAGAACGAAAAGCAATGAACTCTCCTCCATTGTCAGAATAAAGGTTTTGATTTTGGTGTTATAAAAGTTTTCCACTATATTTTTAAAGGAGATAAATGTGGGGAGTACATCGGACATACGTTTTAGGGGGTAGAGTCATATGTATTTGCTAACAAAAATGACATAGTATTTGAAGCCTTTAGTTGACAGGATAGGGGACGACCACACATCAGAATAAATAACCTCAAGAGGGGAATTAGATATAATGCTTGAATCGTAAAAATGAAGTTTATGACTTTTAATACACTTGCAAAAATCACAATAATGCAGTTTTGAGTTCGTGATAGGTAAGCTATACTTGGATAAGGTATGAGAAAGGATTTTGGAGGACGGATGAACTAGACGAGCATGCCATATGGGTGATGGTTGTTTTTCCGAGATGGAGGTTGTGGGGTTAAGAGAGGCTCGAGTCGGCCATACGTAGAGATTATCCACACGACTCCCCGTGAGGAGAATGGTCCCCGTTTTGCCATCTCGCACTTGAAAATAAGTAGAACAAAAAATAATGTTAACATCATTATCTCGACACAAGGTTAAAACAAAGATAAGGTTTTTGGCCATTTGTGGGACAACAAGGACGTTTGAGAATTTTAGCATATTAACATGAGGAAACGCCAAGGAACCAATATGCGAAATTTGCAAACTGTTTCCATCACTGATGACGACATTTAGCAGAATTGGGGGTGTATGCAGTAGTGGAGTAGTGGATCTGGCACATCTGAGCAGCAAATAATCAAGGGAGATTTGGGTAGTTATGAGTGCAGTAGTGGGTTGATATGATGTTGTGGGTATTCAAGGAGAATAACCGTTTGGAGGTGAAGTTGCAACCGGTGAGAGAGCACGGTGACAAGGGAAGTGCAACAGGGGCGGTCGAGGGTGTGAACGACGTGGGATATCGAGCACGGACTACGAGGGAGGAGATTGGATCGAGACGTTAGCCGTACGACTTGTTGATACCATATAGAAAAATAATTAATTATGAAATTATATTTTTATGATTGTAAAAAATACATGAGGAGAGTAGATACATATCTACTCTATATCTCTAATTAAGGAAATAACTCTATTTAAGGAAATAAAAATTTACCAGATATAATATATTATATATGCATTATACAACTTATCTAGATCATATCTCAATTGTTTTCTTTGTTATGTTTTTTTGTGATGAGGTTTATGATATATACGTTAGCTGGTAGAATATGTTTTAAGACAGAAACAAGTTTGCATTATTGATTCCATGTCCCCTGTGTCCCCTGCTTTTTTACAAAGTGATCAATTATTCGTAACCTCTCCTTTTTCTTTTTCTTTTTTCAATCTAAAGTTTCCCCTTTAGCCATAAATTAAGCAAAGCACCAAATTATGAATGTCGTGGAACACATTTTCGTATGAAACTAACGGCCATTTAGCGTATAATTAATTACTTTTCCATTCAATAATTAAAAAATATTGTTGAATCTTATTTACGTAATAAAAGGCTGGAAATTAAAGCAAAATCTCTCACAAAGAAAATAAAAACTACTCCCTCCATCCTTGAGGAATTTGCACCCTTGGACGATACACATATTAAGAAATGTGTAAAAAAAGGTGTAATGAGTGATGTTTTGAGGGGTAATTTTGTAAACTTTTATAAATAAAGTAAAGTAAAAAGTAGATTGAGTGTGGAAAAGTAATGGCATAGGGGTAAATATGAGTATATTTTAGGGGTGAGGGTTATGAAGATATTTCCTTTTATGGAGTGTGCAAATTGGTATGGGACATCCATATATGGAAAGTGTGCAAATTCCTGTGGGACGGAGGGAGTACGTTATTTACTGTGTACGTGAATTCATTAGTGTTTTAAAATGGACGTGGATCCCAACTCTCTTCACCGAGATAAATTCAATTATAATAATTTAATGTAAATTCATTTCGATATAAATGAGATTTCACTTCATTGGGATCTCTATAAGTCTGATTTCGACATCTGGCTTTCGAACAAGGACACCTAATTTTTCCTCCCCAAATCGAATTCAAATTACTAGTGGCAGCTTCAATAAATCCATTTACTCCACTAATAAATCGGGGGTTCATAATCCCATTGACCAATCTTGGGCAATACATCCAACTACGACTACGACTTGAACAATTCATGTCAATCGATCTATTTCAAATTGATTTGAAATGTAAACATTGATTAATATTATAAGTTTAAATAATATATATATTTTCTAAAAATTTCGACGGAGTTTTATCTAAATATCTATCGTATTCTTAAATATTTAAATTTCTAGTGCATCCATTCCCAACTCGATTAAAATTAATCAAGTCGAAACGCACAATCTACAACACACAAACAACCAATGTTTCATCCCTTCAACTTCATCATCATTTCATTTCAATTTAATATTATAAAAATAATTAAAGTACTAAAAATAATTAATACAATTCTAAGTATATTCTAACAATTCTAACCACCCTAACAAACAAATTATAACACTTAAAACAAACATGCACAACATAATTAACAATTAATTTTTAACGTACAATTAACACATGTATGCATAAGAATTAACATTTAATTTCAAACAATTCTAAAAATATATAATTGCAGGTCTTATATAAATGAAAAAAACTTAAAAGCCATAAGAACACATCACGTTCCAGAGGCCGGGGTCCCGTTAAAAACCTTGCTAGAGAAAACCCTCCTTAGAGATAAACCTCTAGTCAAGGGAAAAAGGTAGACCCCTCTAATTATGAGAATATATAGAATTCCATGTTCATGTCACGTGTTAAGTAATGAATGAGATGTTCTGGTGGTGTGTCAAACCATTTGTAGTCCGTGCAATCCATTGAAGCCAAGAAATCCGCTGCTGCGTTTCCTTCTCGGTATATATGCGTCACATTGAATTGGACTCCCTCCATTTCAATTGTCCGAACTTGCTCCCATAGTGATCGCAGCCTCCATGGAATTGAGGTGGCTGACGCGGCTGCAAGCATTGTCTCCACATATGTAGAATCTGTCTCTAACCAGATTTTATTCCATCCGCGATGTGCCGCTTGTCGCAATGCATATAGTGTCGTGTATAATTCTGCCTCGTAAGCAAAGCCGCGGCCGTAACTCATAGTGAATGCACCCTTGAAACTACCCGTGTTATCTCTGAAGATTGCAGCTCCCCTTATTCGCCCAGGGGCGCCTGTTGCGGCCCCGTCAGTGTTAACTTTGATTGTCCCTGCTGAGCGTGCCATTTAACTGCCACCACTTTTTGTGCTTTCCCCGGAACGCACATGCCTAAATTGGCATTTTTGGCCTCACCAACTAAAGCCCACAATGAGATTCTCATGGCCTCTGGAGTAGTTGTTGCATTGTAAAAAACCGCCGCGTTGCGCGCATGCCACAGCTGCTAGATCAAGGTGGTAATCACGAGAAATTGTATATAATTTCAACAATCTTATAATTCTAACAAATTATATATATATATATATCAATTCTAACAATTAATTTAATTTTATGATAAATTAAAAATATATTTATATATAATATCAATCAATTAGTCTAAAAAACAAATAATTTACTCCCTCCGTCCCACAAAAATAGCCACGTATTCCTATTTTGGATGTCCCACATTATAGCCACATTTCTTCTTTTACTTTAGTATTAAGGGGTAGTTTCTCATAAGGACATTTCACACCTAAAATTTTCATAGAAAGACAATTTTTTTATTTAAATCAAATAAGGTCAAAATGATTGGTAAATATACTAAACTATCCTTACATTTAATAAATTACGAAAATCATTTTTAATTAATTAGTCAAACATTATTAAAACTAGCTAATTATGTACAATAAAAAATGTTAATCCCACTAATTAATGATCTTTCCATATTTCAAAATTTAATTCTCATCTCCTAACTGCAGATGAATTCCAAGAATCACGCTATAGAGAAATTGCATTTTAAATTAAAAAATCCATGAAGTTGACATTTGAAAGAAATTAATATATTTTTAAATTTGACTGAATTAATATACTTCTCAATTTTATGCTAAATTATCGATATTATTAATTAATTCAATTTTAAAATATCTTAAAATAAAACAATTTTATAACTAAATTATCGATATTATTAATTAATTCAATTTTAAATATCTTAAAATTTTAATTCTCAACTCTCCTAGATTAATCTCATGAATCACGTTAAAGAGAAATTGCATTTTGAATTCAAAAATTTAAATCACAAAATTACATATAATTAATAGGCTAAAGAAGGAATTATGGGAAACAATCACAAAAATTGCATCATTTATTATCCTACCAAAATTCAAATTTATTTAACATTAAAATCTTTCACATTCAAATAGATTTTTTTAATATCTTATCTTCACAATCAAATAGTTCAAGTTTTAATATCTTATCTTTCATATTCGAATTCATGCAAAAGAAACATAAATTTCAAAATTTAAATGCATCTACATTATTAAACTTTATGACATATCATAGAAGATTACAAATATCAATTAATTCATTTGATTTGTGTAATTTCAAAATTCATAATTTTATTAATATATATTTTAAAAATTTTATTTTCTCAAAAAACATTCAAAAAGAAAATAAAATAAATATAACATTAAGAAGAAGATTTTGAAATGATAAAATCAATTTTTGCATATTCAGATCTCTCTCCCCCCTCTCTCACCTATTTCCTTCTCTTTCTCAATTTTTATTAGAATCAATCAAAAGATTATAACCACATTCTGCACATCATCATCGAAATGGAAAAATAATTTCATCTAATTTTCCATAAAAAAATAAAGATAAGATATTAGAAAAATATATTTGAATTTGAAAGATTTGTATTTATTTTTAAAATATATTAATAAATTTCAATTATTCATTTTAAATTATAATTGATTATATAAAAAACCAAATGGTTGATTTTATATTATTACCATATATGCTGAGATGAAAACCTATATGCAAAGGTTTTATATTATTACATATATGCAGAGATTAGAACATATATGCAAAAGTTTTATATTATTACCATATATGCAGAGATGGGAACATATATGCAAAAAATACGTATGTTAGAAAAATGTATATGTAATAGAGATAATAAAAAAATAAATTAATAGTATATTAATAATGAATCTCGGTGAAATCTCCAATTTAAATACAAATCTATATTAATGGAAATGTTGTGTTGTAAATGACCAATTTCACTTATTGATGATACCGAATTTTTTCATAATAGATATATAATGATTGCATATTATTTATGGAGTGCACCCTTTTCATAGGTGCCTCTAGAAATTTATGAAATGTTACAAGATTAAAATTAGTGTAAATGCTCCTTTAAAAATGTTTATATTTGGATTGATATGAGATTTTGGAAATTTCATATTAGCCAAAATATAGTTTAATATTAGATAAGAATAATCTATTTGAATGTGAAAGATTTGTATTTATTTTAAAAATATAATAATAAATTTTAATTATTTATTTTAAATTATAGTAATTGATTACGTGAATAATGATTTGGTGACAACATATTAATCTGGTCTATATCATTACTTTATATGTAGATTTGAAAACATATATGCAAAACAAAATTGTAATATATTCTTGTTTATGTATGCAAATATATGTTGCATATAACTTAAAATATGTGATAATATGCAATAGAACAATATATTTGTAATAAAATGTTGTAAAATATTAATTTTATTTTAAACATTATCACGTCATTAGTGATAGAAGTGATTCTTTGGGTTTGAACATTATCACGTCATTAGTGATAGAAGTGATTCTTTGGGTTTGAAGAGCTGCTTCGAATCCTTGCAATAGAAACATAAATTTCAAAGTTAAAATACATATACATATTATTAAACTTTATGATATAGAAGATTACAAATAGGAATGATCATTTGTCATTCCATTCTTGAGTTCATTTCATTCAACCTCAAATTCATTTAATCATACCAATCATGCCAAGTATTTATATAATAAGCTAAAACTGTAAAAGTGTTCTACATTTTATTCCAATATATGAATGTGTCATATTTCTCAAAGCCTTCTTAACAATATAATATTGTACATTAAACACGACATAACAAATCAGTATGAAACTCACAGCCATTTGTTACAGAAAATAGTAAAGCAGAATGAATGAAATCAGATAATAGATTCCCAATAATAATAATAATAATATAATAATAAATACCAAAATTTGTCCATCATTATTGAATAAAAACTAAAATTCTTGGTTCTAAATAGTCGATCAGCATACAGAGAGAGAAATATTGGTGAAAGTGAAGCAAAAAATGAAGGATGGTGGATTATTTAAAGGGAATTCTTTCACTTGTATAGATTTTCAAGCTCATCTTTAAACTTGGACTTCAACTGCTCCCTCTTCAGCTTCAAAGCTGTAGTAACCAGCCCTGATTCTGGAGTCCATGGCTCTGGCGATAAAACGATTTTCGCTGGAGTTTCAAACTTATTCAATTTTGCTGCCTGCAACATCGAAATGAAGATAATAAAGCAACAAGTTAATTGTTTTGATTTAAAGGAAACCTACAGTTCACCATATCTATAATTCATAACAGAGTTGCTGAGGCACTTAACATGAACCAAATCATCACTTATTTTTTTTTTGTACATCATGTTTTTTCAAGGTTTAAGGTAATACTATTAAAGTTCAAAATTTTTAACAACATTCAACTGATGGTAACTAAGAATCAAAGAAGAAACCACTCAGATCATGAACACTCTTACAAAATTCATCCATTTACAAAGAAACAATACTCACCATTCGAAATTTAATTATAACTTACAGAAAGCAAACAACAATACCAAAATAGAAAGCATAAAACTCTTGATGCACTACAGAAGACAGTAACCAGCAAGTAAGAATTTCGTGCTAGGTCTTGGTGTTCATCTTCTCCGAAGGTGACGACGATGGCTTGGGTGAGGAAGATCGACATCGACCACGTTCAGGTTGATCTCTTCCTGAATTTGCATACCTGCCACGCATCAGAACAAATTCCAATAAAAAATTGCAAACAACACGGATCTGAAAACAGAGTTCTAGCATAATGAATGAAACAGAATAAAAAAAAATACCCGCAAAGAAATCGGAAAAAATCTGAAAAATTTTACCGGAGAAGAACGGCTGGGCTCGGGAGAATGGCGGCCGATCTGGTGGCAAGGCGGCCGTGATGAGGGCGGCGGCAGCCATGGTGGGAGCAATCTAGGGTTATAGTGAAATTGGTGAAAATAAGAATAGAAATTAGAAACTCTACAAATTAAATTTGAAAGGAAATTTTGAAATCAATTTTACCTAAGTTCCGAAATTTTAGGAAAAGAAGAAAATTTAAATTATAATTATAATTTAAATTAATTATGGTTTTTAAAGAGAAAGGGCATAAACGGATTTTTATGCAGGTTTTTGACCTTATTTGAAATTATTTAAATTTGTGTCCTTCTATGTTTTTTGGTCTTATAAATTGACTCTTAGAGATAATAAACTCTAGTATTAAATGCTCTATTGTCAATTTTACCCCTAATTAATACTCCCTCCGTCCAATTTCATTATTCCCACTTTCATTTTTTGGTTGTCCAATTTTATTATGCCATACCCTTTTTGGAAACAATACTATTCATACTACTTTATCTCTACCCTCCCACCATCACTTATTTACCCACTTTTCCATTCACTTTATCCATAAACAATCATTTATTTACAAATGGACCCCACAATACCCTATCATACCCTCAACTTATCTACTTTATGAATAAACTAATCAATATTCATTAAAACCCGTGCCCGGAGAAGTGGGCATAATAAAATTGGACGGAGGGAGTAGTAATTAATGCTTGAGTTGCACTCTTGTGTACTAGTTACATGTATGTAACTACTATATCCAATCCAATATATGTAACTACTATATCCAATCCAATAACCCATTACAAAAAACACATGACCCATTTACTATATCCAATCCAATAACACATGACCCATTTACTATATCAATTTAACACATACATTTTTAATGGACCTTTATTTTACTTCAATTTTTTTTTTTAATTTTATCATTAAAAAATAATACTCCATTAATTTTTTAAAATTTTATTTTTTTATTTTACTCAATTGATATTTATATTTATCTTTTTAATATTATTTTTTAAATTTATTTTTCTTCCTGTTTATCATTTGTGTTTCAAATGATAATTTTTTTAACGTACTTTTTTTTTATGTCATAAATAATTATTCTAAAATTTTTAAGTCTAATAAGAAAATTCTAAAAATAATATTAACTGTTTTTTTTAAGTATTAAATAGTATAATAATAATTTGTTTTAAAAAATAAAACTCTCACCTCTTTTAGGCAAGTGTTCAATTTTATTGGCACTATTTTACTTTAATTAATTAGTGTATAATTTTCACCTTATCCTTTTAAAATTTTACTTCATTCCTTACAAATTTTCGCTTCGTTTTACATTGTTTAATTATTTTTTTCATTTGAACTTTCATTTTTTAATCACTTTATTTTAATTTTTTATGAATATAATTTTTAGTTTATAAGTGTTATGATAACCGTTGATAAGTATTATGATATATTATTAGTTAATATGCAGTATTGTACATATTAGTTCATATACAGTATAATATTAGTTTATATTGGTACATGTTTTAATTTTTTCGAGTTTCGAGTTCACATACTTTATGGTAATAGTTCAAATATAGTATAGTATTAGTTTAGATATTGTATAGTATTAGTTCACATACTCTATGGTACTAGTTCAAATATAGTATAGTATAAATTCAAATATTGTATAGTATTAGTTCATATATTAAATACTCTGTAATATTTTTATACCCACATTAATCTCTAGTACTATACCATAGGCGTACTAATACTATATCGTATTTAAACTAATATTTATATTTAACAAAAAATACATAACTTAACACATTTATAATTCCAGGCATACCATGCAAATTAATACATCAATATTAAAAAAATTATATTAACTAATTAGTAAGAAGAACAAAAGTGAGAATGAATCACACTGAACACACAATTTAATTAATATATACGATCACACTCAATAAACATATGAATGCATCAACATGACGATTACCCCAAAGAAAATAATAAAGCTGATGCAATATTATGCTGCTTTCTTCCCCAATCACTACAAAAAAAGTCTGATTTTGATACCAATGATTTAGAGACGGATATCCAATCTGTCTCTAATAGGTACGAATTAGAGACTGATTTGTAGAAAAATCAAGATTTGAAACCAAAAATAAATTAAAATCAGTCTCTAACCGTACCTATTAGAGACAGAATGGATATCCGTCTCTAAATCATTGGTATCAAAATCAGACTTTTTTTGTAGTGAATTCTCAACTCATTTAAGTTTCTAAATATAAATTTTATTTTTCAATTAGATTATATTATTAATTAGTTTTAAAAAATAATCTATAACCTTAAAAAACTTGTAACAAATCAGATATCATTTTAGAAATAATGAAGACATAACAAAATAATCTTAGTTATTATAAATCAGATTAAAGCTAGAAAGTGAGCATGTCATATTCATACATTTATACCCAAATTAGAAAAAAAAAATTAATTTTTTTAGTTAATTTTTTTTTTCAATTTTTTTTGTATTTTTTTTCCTAAATTTGGTCATTTTTTGAAAAACAAAAAACTGGAAATTTTATTTCATAATTTTATTTTTGAGTTTCATATTTTTTTAATATTCGTTATGTTTTTATATTTATTTTTTAAAAGTTAAAAAAATAGAATAATATTTGACTTCGTGGTGATTCTTTGGTGAATCGATAATCGGTGTATAATTATAATTTTAATGAGTTGTATTTTAATTTAATTGATAAAATGGTAATATAGTATTTTACATGTATTTTTCTTTTAAAAAATTTGGGGGTGAAATTAATAAAAAAAAAGGTAAATAACTAATAATAAAAAATTGAATTTAGTTACATGTATGTAACTTGGACACATAAGTGCAAAAAGGGAGTGCCTAAAAAAAGAGAGTGTGGATTTATTAAAAAAGGAGGGTAAATAGCCAGTTACATACATGTAACTGGTACATATAAGCAATTGCCTTAATGCTTAGCAGATTTTGGAGTATGAGATTCTAAGGGCAAAATTGACACATTAGATAAATTTGACTACATTTATTGATTTTTCTTAATCTGTGTGTAAAGTCAAATGTGGCTATCTTTATGGGATGGAGGGAGTACATTACAAAATATATATATATATATATATATACATACAACATATATACATATAACTTCAAATTTAACCAACGAAAAACGAATTAAATTACTGTAGAAATGATCCCGTCGATGTGTAGAACACAAATGGCCAAAAAAGGACATCGATCTGCAACAGCGGTGGCGGCAAGAACGCGGAATGGGGGTGGAGACCACCGCGGTCGCCTTTACGCGAGTGGGGTCCCGTCGTCATTTCGCGAGGGGCCCACCCCGATCGCCTTTAAGTGAGTGCATCTCACCCCGTCGCCTTTTCCATCGTAAATTGGAGAGTGTAATGAAATACACTCGCCATTACGCGAGTGCAAGAATTTTCGTCACCTTTTTACTCGGTAAATGGGATAGTCGCCAAATCACTCGCAAATTGGCGAGTGTTCACCTCTAGTCGCAAATTTATGTCGCCTTTTGACCAATTTTTTGAAGTGTTCTTTAAAACTCGTGTCCAACCCTAATGGGCATTATAAAATTGAACGAAGGGAGTAATATTTTTTAGTCTGAAAAATATATAAAGTAAAAAATATTTTAAAGTAAAAAAAAAAATGGAAACATTGGGATATATATGTTCAAAAAAATTTCAATTGCTTAGGAGGCCGAACAGGTTGAGTCTCTTGATTACTTTCGTAGATAGGTTCTCACGAAAGTAAAATAATAGGTAGAGTTTGACAATAATTTTGTAAGAGTTGGTCTTTAATTTGTGGGGTAAATTGCAATTTTGGTCACATGAAATTTTTTCGAAAACGATTTTGGTCCCACATTTTTTTTTGGTCCCATTTTTTGCAAAAATGATCCCAACCGTTATCTTTGTAACAGTTTCGGTCGACTTACAAAATTTAATACTAAAATCAATTAATTATTTAATCAAATGATTTCATGAATTACAAATTAATTATAAAATAATTTGAATATAATTATAAAATACATAACTAAATAACAGTTTTACTTATAATCTGAAAATTTAAAAAAATATATATAATCTGAATATAATTTAAAAATATAAATTAATTAAATAAAATAATATTTTATGTATAATTTGAAAATTAAAATATTATGTATAGGACATGCATATAATTCAACCAAACAATATATAAAATAAAAATCAAACCTAACAATATTTTTTTATATAAAATACTAAAATCTCAAAATTTTAAAAATTGTATTCAGAATTAAATTTGAAAATACAATATTTTTATATATAAAATGTATCAAATAGAATAAAAAATATATATCAGTTGCGTATTAATTTAAATATGTAAATTTGAAGAATTCAAACTAAAGATACACACATATATCGGTTTATCTTATCCTCACGGGCACCCTATTTAATTTATATAGTTGATAATTAATTTATTTTTTTACCTAAGTTAATTTATTTAATTTATTTAACAATTCTCACGGGCACAGGCACAGGCACCCTATTTAATTTATTTAACAATTCGGCAGCCCATATATTATATATATAATAGGAAACACGAGAAAATACTTAACAATTTCAAACTAAAGGGCGTGAAATAAAAATTTAACCTAAGAAATGAGACTTTCTAATTTATTTAACAATTAAATTACTTGAATAACAGCGGAAGACTCGAAAAATAAATAGTTGTCTCAAAAGGAATCTAAAATGGAATCTAAAATGTCAACGGCATCAAGTTTGAATATCTCATGAAAAACTTAATAAATGAATGAATTGTTCAAAATTCTTTTACTAAATGATAAATAATACTAATTGAAAAACTTAATAAATGAATGAATTATTCAAAATTCTTTTACTAAATGATAAATAATACTAATTCGTCATCCACCGTCAGCTCATTATCGTGAAATGTTAAATATTGGGGTAAGTATGCAAGCACACTCAGTGGAGTCAAGTTATTCCAAACTAAATACTGAAAATAAACAGTCAAGTCATCAACGTAGAACAAATAATATTTACATATATACTTTGCCAACTTTAATATAAACAATATACTTTGCCATTGAATACATATATTTTGTTAACATTAGCGTAAACACATATACTTTGTCCACATATACTTTGTCCACATATACTTTGCCAACATTAAAGTAAACACATATACTTTGCCCATATATACTTTGCCCATATATACTTTGTCAACATTAAAGTAAACACATATACTTTGCCAACATTAAGGTAAACACATATACTTTGCCCATAGCCAATATATACTTTGCCAACATTAAGGTAAACACATATACTTTGCCCATATATACTTTGCCAACATTAAAGTAAACACATATACTTTGCCCATATATACTTTGCCATTGAGCACAACGGGTTGAACCCGAGGACTCGTCGATCCTGGACCCTCGTCAGGATCCCTGGCTATTAGAAACTTTGTCAATCGAATCGCATGCACACATTAACTTTGCCAATCGAATAACATGCACACATTAACTTTGTCAATCGAATAACATGCACACATTAACTTTATGTATCAATCACTCAAACAATTTATTTAAAGCATTTAATAAAGAATAACAAATGCATCTCTACCAACCACTGTAGAGTATAAAGCAATATAAACCCCACCTGAAATAAATGTCGTGGATACAATGAAATGAAAACGCTTTAATCTTCATCACCTAGAATAATTAAGTAATACATCTTAGAATTTAATAAATTATAAACTGCTTAATATTAACTAATGGTTTAGTAAATCAGATGAATTATACAGTTATACCCATCGACTAAACTATATTGACGGAAAAAGGCAATTGATGAAAGAGATAATTAAATATACATTAGGATGGTAAACCCCGTGTAAGGATTTGATTAATCAAAACCTTTGATTGATATGAGAGTTTGGAAAACTAAACATATTATTGTCCACACTAATTTCGTTTGGACTACTTGAAAATAGCAAAACAATTGTTTTGGGCTTTGAATGAAAAATGTTACGGTCAGAAAATAAAATTCCAGAATTAATTTGTGCTTTGCAAAATTGAAAGTTCAGCCACGAGATTTATTTTAATATTCGAGGGTTTAGAACAAAATAATTCAATAATAAAATCAAACATGATATATCTTGATTCCGGGAGAAAACTCGAGTTTATTGTGAGAATATTTTATGTGATTTGTGATTTGATTTATGAAAATACAACATATAAAATAGCAAATGAGAGACGTTGGTTGAGAAAATATCTGGATAAAATTTATACATGTGAGATCGTGATCGATCTATATTTGAATTAAAAGTAAATAACATACTTGAGAAATTTAAGGAAAATATTAGTGGAACAAGAATGCATATATTAAAATATCTAATTATGCGTAATATCTTATTATCTAACATATTTATATTTATATATATATATATATATATATTAATAATTCTCTCAATTGAAATAAATATATTATTTTAAATAACACTTGTGTATAAATATTATATACAAATTTAGGGGTATTACATCCTTCCCCTCTTAAAATATTTTCGTCCTCGAAAGTTTACTTATTAAAATACGCATGCACATGAAACCTAATCATACACATATATATAGTCTTGTATCATAAGATAAAATAAAATGTATAATGTACTTACCTTGTAGAGCTGAAGCGGGAGGTGGTGATGAATGAACTTTACTTTTAAAAATATTCTCGTTAAACAAATTTTTTTTTTTAAAATCATTTTGACTCAAATATTTTTATTTTAACAAGTCTACAAGAACGTAGACTGCTCTAATACCACTTTGTCACACCCCATTTTCCATAAAAATAGATTTTGAGAAAATACTTAACAATTTCAAACTAAAGGGGCGTGAAATAAAAATTTAACCTAAGAAATGAGACTTTCTAATTTATTTAACAATTAAATTACTTGAATAACAGCAGAAGACTCGAGAAATAAATAGTTGTCTCAAAAGGAATCTAAAATGTCAACTGCATCAAGTTTGAATATCTCATGAAAAACTTAATAAATGAATGAATCATTCAAAATTCTGTTACTAAATGATAAATAATACTAATTCGTCATCCACTGCTCCTCCTCACCATCAGCTCATTATCCTGAAATGTTAAATATTGGGGTGAGTATGCAAGCACACTCAGTGGAGTCAAGTTATTCCAAACTAAATACTGAAAATAAACATTCAAGTCATCAACGTAGAACAAAAATATTTACATATATACTTTGCCAACTTTAATATAAACAATATACTTTGCCATTGAATACATATACTTTGTTAACATTAGCGTAAACACATATACTTTGTCCACATATACTTTGCCAACATTAAAGTAAACACATATACTTTGCCCATATATACTTTGCCAACATTAAAGTAAACACATATACTTTGCCAACATTAAGGTAAACACATATACTTTGCCCATAGCCAATATATACTTTGCCAACATTAAGGTAAACACATATACTTTGTCCATATATATTTTGCCACATTAAAGTAAACACATATACTTTGCCCATATATACTTTGCCATTGAGCACAGCGGGTTGAACCCGAGGACCCGTCGATCCTGGACCCTCGTCAGGATCCCTGGCTATTAGAAACTTTGCCAATCGAATCGCATGCACACATTAACCTTGCCAATCGAATAACATGCACACATTAACTTTGTCAATCGAATAACATGCACACATTAACTTCATGTATCAATCACTCAAACAATTTATTTAAAGCATTTAACACTACAAAAAACGCATCGATTAGAGACCGATTTTGAGACTGTAAAGGCGGTCTCAACACACGTTAGAGACTGATTTGGGACCGATTTATGGAGGTCCTTATTTCATCGGTACCTAATATTGAGAGACCGAATTTATGGCACAGTCTCAAATTAGGGACCGATTGTCGATCGGTCTCTAAATGACAGACCGGCAATTCGGTCTTAAAACGGTCCCTAAACGTGAGTTGGCCCGACCTATTTTCGGGCCTAAAACAGTCTCACATCGGTCTCAGATTAAGGACCGATTTTCGGTCGGTCTCTAAATGAGAGACCGACAATTCTGTCTTAAAATGGTCTCTAAACGTGAGTCGGCCCGACCTATTTTCGGGCCTAAAACAGTCTCACATCGGTCTCAGATCTTACCCAGCAACTGCCCCCGAAACCCGACCCGTTGACCCACACCCACCCTCTTTATTTACACCCACATTCACACCCGCATCGCCAACCTGACCCACACCCGCCTTCGAGATCCGACCCGACCCGCCAACCCACACACACACCCGCCTTCGAGACCCGACCCGCACCGCCAACCCACACCCACACCCAATTTATTTAATTGGCCATTTTATTTTGGCCTTTGTGGGAATTGATCCCCGGTGGATGGGTGCCCAGAAATGGGCACCCACCACTTTGACAAGTAATTGTCTTGTGTAACTTTTAAAAATAATTATATACATATGTAATTAATTTCTTTATTATATATGTTTTAAATAATAAATTTTCAAAATCAACGTTACTTTAAAGAAGTCCAAAATAATTAAATCATTTCCACATATATTAACTGATAAAAATCATTGAATTAATTGTAAAAAATCAATGTTACTTTAAAAAATCAATGTTACTTTTAAATATTTTATTTTGACACTTCTTCAAAGTACATGGACACTTGATTTTATCGTTAAACATATATTGTGGCCTCGTCTTCGCAAAATCAATAAATTTGCGAACTTGATTGTAAAATTCACTGTTCGTACTTCCATTAACGAATCGAGGAGTATAATACATCCACCGACGATCCGGTAGTTCCATCTATACGTACTCAAAATTAAAATGATTACATAATTGACATATGTATATAAGATAAATGTTGCTATATTATTATATTCAAAGAATAAATATTGTTGCATTATTGTACTAAAATTAATAATGTTAATAATAATATTTAATTTGGTAGATATGTGAGAAGAATGTGGTGGAGCCCATCGTTAATACAAAATTTAAAGCTAAAAAATTTGATAGCAAACAGGGTATACTCTATGAGAAATTAATTCAAGATCTTTAATTTGTTTGACTTTCAAGTAGATCAACTTTGAATCGTATACCATATAAAGTAAAATTTTGGGAATTCAGTTATTTCATAAAAACTTAATTTGTCAGTATTAACTACTTAAGTCAAAAATATTAATTGTGGAATTCTAAATTGATTATTATGAATAAATGGTACTTATACTCGGTCTTATAATATGTGTATAGATAAAATTGTACAAAAATTTTTGAGTGAAATATTTTAACAGTTTTAATTTAATATTAGACAATTAATTCACTCTAAAACCTAATTTACATGTATTCATACTTTCAACAGGTTTAATTGGACATATAATAGTACACATACGATTATGATATCTTTCAAAATAATTAATTCTAATTAGTATTTGATTTGATATCATAACAACGTCAGTGGTCTATCTTATTTACTACTATTATACATATCTATTAATTATATGAAAATAAAATTATCAACGAACACTTAATTAATTAATATGAGAAAACATTAATTTAAATAAAGAGGGAATGAGAAATCTTACGGTTGAATTCGAAACGAGATCTTCAAACTGATATTGGAGAGTAAAATCAAGGAATTGTCTATTTAGAAGCTAGTTTGTCGGTTTAAATTGAGAGAGTGATATTTGGGACCGACAATATCGGTCTATAACCACAACCGCGTGATTTGGGACCGATTTGGGACCGAATTATGCGGTCTCTACTATGTTAAAAATTATCTATAAAACAAACACCTTGATTAAATACCTATTCGTGACCGAAAATATTGGTCTATAAAAACAACCACCTGATTATGGGACCGATTTGGGACCAAAATATGCGGTCTCTACTGTTAAAAATTATCTAAGAATATTCTTCTGGAGTGTTCAGATACCACTAAAATCGGTCTCTATAAAATAAACAGTTTAATTTGATACCTATTCGAGACCGAAAATATCGGTCTATAAAAACAAACGCCTGATTTGGGACTAATTTGGGACCGAAATATGCGGTCTCTACTGTTAAAAATTATCTATATATACAATATTAGGATGAATATCTAATATAATATAGATATAATCGCCAACTTATTTATCTCTCTCAATGATGGACGGAAATTCCTCTTCTCCTAATTCTGATTCCTCCCTCTCGAACAAAGTCATAGAGCCAGATTCGATGAAAGTTGATACGGTTAATTAAAATTTTGGGATTCAGAATTATTTATACCAATTAAAAAGACTGAATTTTCGGTCTTCAATTAAAATTCAAAATTAGAGTTTTAATTTCAATTAAAATTCAAAATAAGAATTTTAATTTTGATTTAGAGACTGAAATTCAGTGGCTAAGCGGTCTGAAAAACATAATATTAAAGACCGAATTGAAAATAGTCTTTAAACGAGCGGTCAAAATTGGTAGTCAATTCAAATTATACTTTTCAAAATATTTGATACCAATTAAAGACTGAATTGTCGGTATCTAAACAAAATTCAAAATCAAAATTTTAATTTCGGTTTAGAGACTGAAATTCGATCTCTAAGCGGTCTGGAAACATAATATTTGTTGGGATATGGTTTATATTAATAAAAGAAAACTTGATTTTGATTTGATACCAAAACCCTAAGTAAAACCCCAAGTATGATGATTTGCCAAGTCTAGATTTTCAGGTTAGAAAAGCTCATATATGTTAGGGAGCTTTAATTTTTAGATAGATTATTCTTTGAATCTATGACAAATGACCTTAAAGCACAAAGCACAAAAGACAAGTATCATTGAAGACAAGGAGCTGAAGTGTTATGAAGAAAGTGACAAGGATTCATGAAGACAAGTATGCTGGACGACAAAAGTCAAGTATGATGAATTTGGATATTCATATACTTTGGACTTGGCATACTTATGGACAAAGACGAGGAATGACTAGGCACTTTACCTAGTACGAGGCCGTTAGCGGGAAGGACAAAATTATTCCAAATTAGCCAAAGAATGAGAGCCACCTGTCACTGCGCATAACAAACTCTGATATTGGAATGCAAATTGCAGAATGGACGTGAATATATGTACTATTTGCATGCAGGCCCCTGAACAATTTGAAAGTTCAAATTTATGGATAAGTTTTGCTATCTCCACCAACGGATAGTTTACTTCATCTATAAATAGGCCATATCTTGAATCATTTCAAGAGAACGGGACATACATCAAGACACAAGCCATACGCGTTCTATAACAATATTTTAGCATTCAAAAGTATTCAAAACACTCGAGAGATTAAAAGCTTTTAAGCATATTCATTTATGAGTGTTACCTTTAGTCCCCACTAGGCAAGCTTATTGTTGATTATCCAAAGCCTAGACAGTGATATCCTATCCTTTATATTCGGTCTTAAATTGTAAAGGATATCACACAATTAGTTGGTACTAGAACAAAACCCTACTTTCACCTTGAGAGATAGATTGAGAGTATTGTTGAGTTCGTAGTAGAGATTGAGAGTATTGCAACGAGAGAAGGTTGTAAGAAATCAAGAGAAAAGAAGGAGAAGAAGTAGAGTGCACCTTGGCACTGTAAAAACAAGCTAATTCCAAAGTGATTAAGGAATTATCCTATTAAATTAGGAGAGTGGACGTAGGAGCAGTTTAGTCTCCGAACCACTATACATCTTGTGTTCTTACTTACTGCATTTATCTTATTGCTTTAGCTTTTGTGTTGTTATAACTGCTATTTGCTATTTGATAACTTAGTATCTAAGTGCATATTAATTAAGGAGTATAAAAGGGCCTATCATTTATTCCGCATACAAGTTGCATACTGTTAAGAATTCTTAGAATCTACTGTTAGTATTTTCCTAGGACTTGACACACTGTGTAACTTACTTGACTCTGATTATTTGTGTTGATTACTTGCAAAAGTTTTTGAAAAACACACACACGTGTATTCCCCCCCCCCCCCATACACGTGTCACACTCCTTTTGGGACCAACAAGTGGTATCAGAGCAGGGGTTTGAAAGACCACTGCTTTGAGGATCAACTGTGGTTACCTAAACTGATCTACTTGTGAACTTTTTGTGATATTCACTATTTCTGATTATTCACTATGCCTAACACATCTTCTTCTGAGAACTCTGGTGTAGCTGTTCCACCACCTACTACTATGGGAACCAACCCCATCAATAAGATATCTTACCAGAAACTGCCTATGTTCTCTATTGAGAATTATGACTTCTGGAAGATAAGGATGAGAGTTCACCTGGCCTGTCTCCATGATGAAATGCTAAGGGTGATCACTAAAGGTCCATTTGTGTTCATGAAACCCAACACAAATGTTACAGAAGCCCAAAGAGCAACTGGAGCACAAGAAATTCCAAAAGATGATGATGAGCTCACTCCTGAAGAAAGAAAGAAGCAGAATCTCAACTATGTTGCAATGAACACCCTATATCAGACCATTCCAGATGCTATAATGGGTAGAGTGTTTCACTACACAACTGCAAAGGAGATTTGGGACACATTAGCTCTAATGTGTGAAGGAACTGACAAGATCAAGGAAAACAAACTTCAAGTTGCTGTTCAAAAGTATGAGCAATTTAGGATGAAGTCTGATGAAAACATTGATCAATTGGATGGAAGGTTCACAGACATCATGAATGAGATCAATTCACTTGGAAAAGTATACTCCAAGAGAGAAGTGGCTCTGAAGATTCTTAGGAGCTTGACAACCAAATGGAATGTGTATGTTGTCATGATGCAGAATACAAAGGATTTGTCAACAATGCCAATGCAACAAGTGTTCTCAGAACTCAAGGCATATGAGTATGACTTGAATATAAAGAAGAACACTGAGGAACCTGAGAGCAAAGGGATTGCACTGAAGGCCAAATCCAATGAACCTGATTCCAAGAAAACCAGCAAATCAAGCAAGAGTGGAAAAGGGACTTCCAAAGCTGACTTTTCAGATGAGTTGGCCATGATGGCTAGAAGATTTGAAAGATTAAACTCTAGATTTGGTAAATACAAAAGGTTTTACCAAGATAGAAGAAGAAGGTTCAACTCACCTGAGAAGAAGAATGATGAAAGGAGATCCAGAAGGGACAACTCCAAAGAAGATCCATCTTCATCAACCAAGAAGAGAGATGCTAAAAAGAAGAAAGATGAAGATGAGGATACATGCTACAACTGCAAGAAGACAGGACATTTCCAATATGATTGTCCAGAGCTAACTTCCAAGGAAATGAAGGAAAGACAAGCTAAGAGGGACAAGAAATATGGAAAAAGGAAAGCATTGAAAGCTGAAGAAGAAACCTTTGAAGATGATCAACTTCCATCTTCATCATCTGAGATGTTTACAGACAGCAGTGATGAAGAGTGTCTAATGGCTATTGAAGACAATTATGAGGTACAATCTATTTCTAGTTCTGTCAATTCTAGTAGCACAATGATGTCAAATGAAGACAACCTGAAACTTACCTTTGGTAAGTTGATGGAAGACTTCATGAGACTACAAGAGATTCATGATCAAACCTTAGAAGAAAACAAAGTCTTGAATGTTAAGATTGAAAGAAATACTCAGGTTGAAGCTGAACATGATCTGAGAACTAATGAGTTGTGCAATGACTTAACTAAGGAGTTGAATACTCTAAAGGACAAGTCATTTGAACAACTTATTATGTTGGAAGAAAAAGTTAAGCTTCATTAGAGTAAGGATTCAGACTACCAAGCATTGATGGCAAAGTTTGAACATCTTTTCAAGGAACATGAATGTCTTAAATCTAGTGAAGGGAGTCTGAAATTCAAACTGGCTGCCCTGTATAAGTCATCTAATTCAATAGATGAACTACAAGGGATGCAAAGGCCTATGACTCAAAGATCTGGACTTGGTTACAATCCAGATAAAACATCTTCACCATGCCTCAGTAATACTTCAACAAATATTACTAAGAGAGTCTTTGTAAAATCTGTGGCTCAGACTGAAATTATTGAACCAAAGCTGCTACAGATAAAGGACAAAGGTAAACAACCCATTGTACCACTATCCTGAATCACAAGTCAAAGGTTGCAAGACCTAAGACAAGATTTCAGAGGCCTGAGACAATTCAGATGAGTAAAGGTCAATGGAAGACAACTCAGCTGAAAAACTCTCAGACTCAGGCAAGAAAACCACAAGATATTCAAAGAAGACCAACTCAAATGAGAAGGCCTACAATGAATTATCAAAGGAATTTCCAGCCTAAGTACAATGAGTACAGAAGACTTGAATCCTACATGCCAAGGACATCAAGTAATCTGAATACCTATCCACAAAGATTTAAGCATGTTGCACATGAATCAAAAGATAGATTTAGCAGACATATTCACAAGAATAGATACAACTCTTCTAAATCATCCAAGATTCACACTAATACTCAATCTCAACCTAAGGCATTTAAAAGGAAGATTGTGTATTTAGATGTTTATGGAAAACAAATTAGCCCTTTTCAAGTAATGAAAATAAGGCAAGTTTGGGTTCCAAAAGGTATGTCTAACCCTCTAGGACCCAACTTTCAAAGGGTACCTAAGTTTTGATTTGTAACAGGTTCCTGTGGTGCCATCAACAAAGAAAAGAAGTCCTAAAGAACTTACATGGTACTTGGACAGTGGATGTTCAAGACATATGACTGGAAATAGGGAACTTCTGTCAGATTTTGTTGAACAAGATGGACCACAAGTAACTTTTGGTGACAACTCACAAGGAACAACCAAAGGTTATGGAACTCTTAAAATTGGTACTGCAAGTATTTCAAATGTTTCATATGTCTATGGTCTGAAACACAATCTATTTTCAATAAGCCAATTTTGTGATAAAGGTTTTGATGTTGAGTTTTCTAGTAACTTATGTTATATTAAGAATAAATCAAATCAACAGTTACTACTAACTGGGTCAAGGAAAGGTAATGTTTATCTTGCAGATTGGAACAAATCCCCTGAAGATATCTGCCTAGTTGCAAAAATCTCTAAAGATCTCAGTTGGCTATGGCACAAAAGGCTAAACCATCTGAACTTTAAGACTTTGAACAAACTTGCAAGATTATCTTTAGCAGATGGCCTACCAAATGAAGTATTCACAATGGAACACATTTGTCAAGCATGTCAAGAAGGGAAGCAAGTCAAAGCATCTTTCAAGACAAAGGCTGCCATCTCAACTGCAAGAGTATTACAATTACTTCACATGGATTTATTTGGACCCATTACCCCTGTGAGCATCAGTGAAAAGAAGTATACACTAATAGTAGTGGATGACTTCTCAAGATACACTTGGGTAATATTCATGCTAAAGAAGAAGGAGACCCAACAGAAGCTGCCAGAACTTATGAAGAAAATTACAAATGAGAAAAGGCGTGAACATTGTAAAGATCAGATCAGACAAAGGAACTGAATTCATCAACTCTTACATAAATGAATACTGTCAAGCAAATGGAATCACTCATGAAACTTCATCAGCTAGAACACCTCAACAAAATGGTGTAGCAGAAAGGAGAGTTAGAACACTCAAGGAAGCTGGAAGAACCATGATAGCAGAAGCAAAGATTCTAAAGAGGTTTTGGGCAGAAGCAATCAATACTGCTTGTCACACCCAAAACCGATCCATGCTAACAAAGGAACAAGGAAAAACTCCTTATGAACTCTTCAAAGGGAGAAAACCAAGAATCTCTTACTTTCATATTTTTGGATGTACATGTTTCATTCACAATAATGGGAAGCAACAATTAAAAACATTTGATAGCAAAGCAGATGAAGGAATCTTTCTAGGATATTCCTCATCTAGCAAAGCTTTCAAAGTTTATAATTGTAGAACTCTTATTGTTGAAGAAACACCTCATGTTATCTTTGATGAGTTTTCTTTCAAGCACAGGACCTCAAACAAAGAAGACAAATCCCATGATGAAATCAACACAAGAGTGACAAGGCTAAGAGATGGTGAAAGAAAAGAATCTACATTTACTGATGTACACTATCCTGATTTGGACAACCTCAAGATATCCAACATATCTGAAGCCAATCAAGATAGAGACAACTCACCTGAAGCCAACATCCATGAGGAAAACTGCAATGTTGAGTTGAATGAACCCACTCAACCTGAGGTAAGTTCTCCCAATGACGAAGCTGGTAATGCTGAGGGAGTACAAGGATCAAATGATTTAGGGGGAACTCAATCTGAAAATACCAATGTCAATGACATGGATAACACCCCTGAATATGAAACTGATACTGCTTTTAATTTTCCTGAATTTTATGTTGAATTAAATGTTGAACCAAATGAGACTAACTTATCTGAAAATGATCAGTCTAGAAGGACATGGCTAGATGCTCATCCTTCAGACCAGATTATTGGTGATCCTACTAGTGGTGTAATCACTAGGAGACAACATGGAGAGAGTGCTTTATTTTGTTGTTTTCTTTCTGAAACAGAACCCACAACCATTGAAGAAGCAATGGCAGACTCCAACTGGATTACAACAATGCAAGAGGAACTAAATCAGTTCAAAAGGAATGATGTTTGGGAGCTGGTAGACAGACCAACACATCAGGATGTTGTAGGAGCTAAATGGGTTTACAAGAACAAGAAGAATGAAAATGATGTTATAGTTAGAAACAAAGCCAGACTAGTTGCCAAAGGTTATAGTCAACATGAAGGAATAGACTATGATGAGACCTTTGCCCCTGTAGCTAGGTTAGAAGCAATTAGGCTGTTCTTAGCATATGCAGCTCATATGAAGTTCAAGGTATACCAAATGGATGTGAAGAGTTCATTTCTGAATGGTGTACTTAAAGAAGAGGTTTATGTAGAGCAACCACCTGGTTTTGAAGAAGGAGACAAAGTGTATAGATTGAAGAAAGCACTTTATGGTCTCAAGCAAGCACCAAGAGCTTGGTATGAGACATTATCACAATTCCTATTGGACAATGGTTTTGTGAAAGGCACAGTTGATAGGACCCTATTTAGGATAAGTGAAGGAAATGATATTCTGTTAGTACAGATATATGTTGATGATATCATTTTTGGTTCACCTAATGAGGATATGTGCAAGAAATTTTCAACTCTCATCCAAGGGAAGTTTGAAATGTCAATGATGGGATTGATGAACTTCTTCCTAGGTTTACAAGTCAAACAATTTGAGAAAGGAATCTTCATCAATCAAGCTAAGTATACTAGAGAAATGATCAAGAAGTTTGGCTGTGAAAATAGCAAACCAGTTAGGATTCCTATGAATACAAATTGGAAAATGGATCCTGTTGGGATATAAATTCACCCTAAGCCCCACTTGATGTTAGAATAGTTTTGATGGCCGAAACACTTAGAGTTTATAAATGTAATAGGATCAGCTGACTTGTATAGAAACAACTTAGACTAGTCTTGTGTGATCAACTATATTGATATCAGCTGATCAGCACAGCCCTGGCTTACATGCCTATCCTCAAGATGAGAAGAGTAGAAGACATGAAGACTAGAAGATCCTTGAAGACCAGATAAGTTAAGGTGCTTGTATACCTACTTATCTGATGGAGTCCAAGATTGAAGATGGCCTAAAGAAGCACAAAGAATTGCCAGATCAGAAGAGTATTACTCGACTGATATCAGAAGACAGAAGACCTAAGGCCAGAAGAGTAGTCAGAAGGCTAGTAGTACAGATCAGAAGACTATGTGCTCTTCCAGGACTCGGCTGATTCCAAAGTCATCTAAAAATTCAAATGAAGACCTACCTTATTTAGAAGATTGACATGATCCCAGGATTGAAGCAATCAAGCGGCTGGAATCAAGGAATCAAGCCATTATGGAAAGATTGCCCCAACGGCTAGTCAACTCCAACGGCTAGTTGCAAGCAATCACCATTATAAATACAAGAGGATGAGAAATCACAAACAAGAAGTCACAACAAGAGAATTCAACAAGCTAAGCAAGCAATCAAGCAAAAAGCCATATTGTTCTAAGAGTTCTCCAAGAGCCAGAAACCATTAGAATATTTGTAGCTCTTAAGTGATCTCTATCCAACCCATAAGAACCTGAAACCTGTTCATATTGTATATTCATTGTTTTAGGCATAGTGGTTAAGCAATTTATAAGCTTGAACCATTAGTTGGATACTCTTCAAAAACCCTAAACCCTCACCGAAAGGTTAAAGTTTTTGAACCCCTCAAAGTGCAAGTGCTTACAATCACTTGTGGAGACCGTAGCTGTTAGGACGGCTCAGATCTCAAAGTCCTATCCTTGGGACTATAAAGGACAAGACCCTTGTAATTTTTGGTAAATTAAAGGGATTAAACATCACGTTAGGACGTGAGAGTGGACGTAGGAACGTATATCCGAACCACTATAAACCTGGTGTTATTTACTTACTGCACTTTATATTTCTGTCATTTCATTTATCTTTATATAGTGCATACTGTATTTTCAACTGTCTTCAAAACAAGGCCATAACTTTCAAACCAGCATCAGCTGAGCATTTTCATTAAGCAAAACAAGTTAACACTTTCTTAAGAAACTAAAAGAACGAGTCTAATCAAGGCCTACCATAATTCCGCATATAATCTCTTCATTCAGATCACTATAGTCATCTGGACCAGCAGACTTGTAGTCCAGTTGACATAGCAATCAGAAGAGGTTCCCAACTCTCTTGAGAAAGTTTTAAAGTCTATTCACCCCTCCCCTCTAGACTTTAATCCCATTCACTACTCGTTCAGGGACCAACAAATGGTATCAGAGCAGTGGTTCTAACGAACTACTGTCTCTAGATTATCAGAAGACTTGAGGGAGTCTTTCTGTAGTCCTCTTGAACAGATCTATTCTTTTTGAAAAACTTGTTTTTGAAAACTCATACAACATGAGTGCTAATATGCGAAAGTTGCCTAAGTTTTCAGTTGAGGATTATGATTACTGGAAGATCAGGATGAGGAAGAATTTCACATCAGTCCACTACAAGATGTGGTCTGTAATCACAGAAGGTCCAATCACCATCATGACAGTCAACACTGCAAATGGTGATCCAGAAGTTCCAGTTGGAGAACTTGTTCCCAAGCCCATGAAGGATCTCACACCAGAAGAGATGAAGCAATCAAATCTTGATAGCATTGCTCAAGATTACATAATGCAAACTCTTCCAAATGAGTACATTGCAAAGATAATCCACTGTGAGTCAGCCAGAGAAATGTGGGAGGCATTGGCACTCCTCTGTGAAGGAACTGAGCTGATCAAGGAAAGCAAATTGTCAACAGCAGTCAAGAAGTTTGAGCACCTCAAGATGCAGCCAGAAGAAACTATTGATCAGCTAGACAATAGATGTACAAAGATCATAAATGAGATTGAATCTCTAGGCAAGAAGTATACAAATAGAGAGAAAAACTTGAAGATCTTGGACTCTTTACCCAAGAGATGGAAACTCAAGAAGACCATCATCAAAGACACTCAAGATATCAAGAAATGGTCTACTCAAACTCTATTTCAGAACCTAAAAGCTCATGAATATGACCTTGACAGAGAAGAAAACTCAGAAAGTGATGAGCCAACTGCAACCCCATCTACCTCCAAGACTGTAGCCTTCAAGGCAGCCAATACAAAAGCTGCAAGTACCTCATCTGGCAAGACCTCACTGAAAACAGAAGACTTTGAAGGATCAGACATGAGTCTGAAAGAGCAAATGGCTCTTATGATCAAGAGATTTGAAAGGATGAACACTCTCAACAGCAAATATAGAAAATTCTATAGGAACTACAAAGATAGGAGAGCCAGTTCACCATCCAGAGGATCCAGAGAAAGAACACCAGAAAGACATCCTAGAAAGGATGTGGAGTCATCTAACAACCGAGGATCTAGAAGAAGAGATGCCACTCCTCCAAGGAAAGGCAACTCAAATCAGAAATCTGGATCATGCTTCAATTGTGGCAAACCAGGACATTATGTCTATGAATGCCCTGAGCTGGATGACAAAGAAGAAAGAAGGCCAAGAAGAAATTCAGATAAGCAAGCAATGGTGACTGAAGAATCTGAATATCATAGTGATGAACTCCCTACATCACCAGACTGTCAAATCTTCTCAGATGATTCAGATGATCTAGCTATGATGGCCATAGGTGAAAACGAGGTAAATTCTTATACTACTACTTTCCATTCACCTATTTTTTCACAAACAGATGAGATAAACTCATCTGAAGGCGAATCAGAAGACACCCATTATCAATCTTTAAGAAAGGTAAAAGGTGATCTGGATATTGCCACTAGAGCTTTTATAGAAGTGGAAGAGGAGAACAAGGATCTAAGGAAAGAAATTGCCAAGTTGAAAAAGACTAAGTTTGATAACACCCCTGAGTTGGTCACAATGAATGAAAGATTGACCAGAGAAGTGGAACTTCTTAAGGAAGAAAATACCACAATAACTCAGTTGTATGAGGGGATGTTAGAAACTCAAGCTTTAGAAACTAAGGAATTTCGTTCACTACAATCCAAGTTCGATGATCTCTTCCAAGCACACAAGCTCTTAGAAAAGGAGAAGGAATGCCTAAATCAAAAGATATCAGAGTTCAATAAAGCTTCTACTACTATTGAAAGTATCTCTGAATATTATAGATCAAATGGCAATAAGATGGGTTTTGGCTATGAACTTAATCCATCTACATCCTCTCCAGCTGGGGGTAGTACACCTAACAAGTGCACTACTCAAACACATGAAAAGGGTGAGTGTTCTAAACACAATGAACCTAATATGAACCAAAAGGCATCTGTACCAGCTAAGGCTAACTATCCCAACACCAAAAATGGTAAAAGACAAGTTAACCCCAAACCTGTACAGAGGAACAACAAACAGCCTAGACCATCTCGTTTGAGACAGTCTCAGCTGTATGCTGCTCCAGCCAAGAAGAAGAAGTCTTCTTCAAACAAATCTATTCTCTTTGCACCCCCTATCTCTTATGATATTGTGAGAACAGAAGAGTATGGTCCATATAATCGTGTGCATCGTCCAGCTAATGCACCCAGGCCGAATGTAACTAGTCAAAAGATAATGTATGTACACTCCTATAAAGGGAAACCATTTGACTATTACTTAGCTGACACAAGTAACAAATCAGACCAGTCCAAGGTGCTAACTGGTAAGATTTGGTTCTGTGATGCCCGAGGGAAACAACTCAAGTGCTCAAGGTTGTTCAAACGACCAATGTATATGTGGGTTCCCAAGGGTAGTACTAACACCCAAGGACCCAAGACAAAATGGGTACCTAAGACTTAACCTTTCTTGCAGGAAAGGAGGGACCTATATAGAAGAGGAGGTATAGCAGGAGAAACATGGTACATAGATAGTGGATGCTCAACTCACATGACAGGAACCAAAGCCCTGCTGACCAACTACATAGAGAAGAAAGGTCCAAAAGTCTTCTTTGGTGATAACGCGCACGGTAACACAAAAGGATATGGCACCCTTAAAAATGGTGACATTGAGGTACATGATGTATCATATGTAGAAGGTTTAAAGTTTAATTTATTATCTGTTTCTCATTTCTGTGACACCGGTTACTCGGTAAAATTCTCTAAAGATGAGTGTCTCATAAGTGATAAAAGAACAAAACAAAACCTTTTAACATGATCTAGAAAGGGAAGTATGTATCTTACAAATTGGAACAACTGTCCTAAGGATACATGTCTGCTTGTGAAGAGCCCTAAAGATGTCAGCTGGCTATGGCACAAACGTCTTAGTCATCTGAACTTTAAGACTATGAACAAGCTAGCAAGGGAATCCTTAGTTGATGGTCTGCCTAATGAACTCTACTGTAAAGATCAGGTATGTGATGCATGTCAACAAGGAAAGCAAACAAAGGTCTCCTTCAAGACCAAGAAGACAGCATCAACCAGCAGAGTTCTTGAATTGCTTCACATGGATCTCTTTGGACCAATCACTCCAACCACTCTAACAGGGAGGAAGTACACTCTTATTGTTGTAGATGACTATTCCAAATTTACCTGGGTTATCTTCTTATACAAGAAGAGTGAAACACACCAGAAGCTCCCTGAACTATTGAAGAGGATCCAAGTAGAGAAAGGAGAACCAATTGTGAAAATTAGAAGTGACAAAGGCACTGAATTTATTAACTCTTACATTATTGCCTATTGTACTTCTAATGGTATTCAGCATGAGACAAGTGCAGCAAGAACACCACAGCAAAATGGTGTAGCTGAAAGAGGGGTCAGAACACTCAAAGAAGCTGCAAGAACACTCCTTGCTGAATTCTCCACTCCTAAGAAGCTATGGGCAGAAGCTATCAACACAGCTTGTCACACTCAAAACAGGTCAGGTATTCACAAAATTCATGAGAAAACCCCATATGAACTGTGGAAAGGAAGAAAACCTAGAGTATCTTACTTTCATATATTTGGTTGTAAGTGTTTCATTCACAACAATGGGAAGAGTAAGTTGAATGCTTTTGATGCCAAAGCAGATGAGGGGATATTCTTAGGATACTCCTCTACTAGCAAAGCATTTAGAGTACTCAACAAACGAACCCTTCTTGTGGAAGAAACACCCCATGTTGTTTTTGATGAATCTTGTGAAAAGAGTGCAGTAGAAACAAACTCAGCTGCAGATCAGATGAGACAGCTAGTAATCAAATCCAGACCAGATGAGTTCATTGAAGTCAATGAACCTTTCTCTGAAGAACCAGAGGAGGATAAGCCTCATAGACCTGTCATTAGATCTCAAACTCAAGCAGAGCAAGCTGACCAGAATCAAGATGCACCAATCCCAAATGCAAGGGGGAATGATCTCTTTGATACACAAGATACAGATGATGATCGACCAAATCAAGTCAACCCCCTTGATGACACTAGAACAGATGAGAATCCAAGCTCATCTAATGCAGACACACCTGTGAGGCATACATGGAGAAATAATCATCCATCAAACCTCATCTTTGGAGGAGCAGACTCAGGTGTCAAAACCAGAAGACAACTGAATCAGAACTCCCAATCATCTATGTTCTGCTGGTGTGCCTTCCTATCCAACATTGAACCAGCTGACATAGAAGAAGCAATGACAGATAGCAATTGGATCACTGCTATGCAAGAAGAACTAAACCAATTCGAAAGAAATGAAGTATGGGAATTGGTAGATCGTCCTGAAAACCACAATGTAGTAGGAACAAAGTGGGTATTCAAGAATAAAAAGGACGAAAATGATGTGATAACTAGAAATAAAGCAAGGCTAGTTGCAAAAGGATACTCTCAATCTGAAGGGATTGACTATGATGAAACCTTTGCTCCAGTAGCCAGACTAGAAGCCATTCGACTGTTTCTAGCTTATGCATCATATATGGGCTTCAAAGTGTACCAAATGGATGTCAAGAGTGCTTTTCTAAATGGTATTCTGGTAGAAGAAGTGTATGTAGAGCAGCCTCCAGGATTTGAAAAAGGAGATCAAGTATATCGACTGAAGAAGGCTCTCTATGGTCTAAAGCAAGCCCCTAGAGCTTGGTATGACACATTGTCACAATTCCTACTTGACAATGGTTATACTAAAGGCAAAGTTGATAGAACACTCTTCAGAATACAAGAAGGAGAAGACATTCTAATGGTGCAAATATATGTAGATGATATTATATTTGGATCACCCAATCAAGACATGTGCAAAAAGTACTCTGAACTTATGCAAGGAAAGTTTGAGATGAGCATGATGGGTGAGATGAACTACTTCCTAGGACTTCAAGTCAAGCAGAGTCCAGAAGGGATCTTCATCAACCAGTCCAAGTATACCAAAAGCCTATTAGAAAGATTCAAAGCTCTACAAAGCAAGACTGCAAGGATTCCAATGATGACATCTTTCAAAATGGAACCAGATGAGTCTGGAAAGGCAGTTGATCAAGCTGAATATAGAGCACTGATTGGATCTCTACTATACCTTACAGCTAGCAGACCAGACATAACATTTGCTGTAGGAGTATGTGCTAGGTTTCAAGCAAACCCAAAGCAAAGTCATCTAGAAGCAGCAAGGAAGATTCTCAAGTACCTAAAAGGAACAGTCAATCTAGGACTATGGTACCCTGTTGATGACAATCTAGAATTGAGTGGCTATTCTGACTCAGACTATGGAGGATGTAGAATTGATAGGAAATCCACATCTGGAACCTGTCAATTCCTAGGCAACAAGTTGATATCATGGTTCTCTAAGAAGCAAACTTCAGTTGCAACCTCCACCACTGAAGCAGAATATATGGCAGCTGGAAGTTGTTGTAGTCAGTTGCTCTGGCTAGTTCAACAACTCAAGGATTACAATGTAGAGGCAAGAGAAGTCCCTATCTATTGTGACAGCAGCAGTGCCATTGCCATCACTCAAAATCCAGTCCTCCACACAAGGTGCAAGCATATCGACATTCGACACCACTTCATAAGAGACCACCTTGAAAAGAAGGACATCAAGATGGAGAAAATTCACACAGATATCCATAGAGCAGACATCTTGACTAAGCCCCTAGCTGAAGAACGATTCAAGACCCTATGCTACAGCTTAGGACTCCTGGATCCAAGCACATGAAGAGCAAAGATCAGCTGAAGACCTCAGCTGATACAATTGCAGCAGACTAGGAGGATCAGATGAGGTGAATAGACACCCTCATCTTCAGGTAAGTTCTTTCCCGATGAAGACAAATAAAGCTGAGGGAAAACTTAGAGTTATTTAATCAAGGGGGAATCAATGATACCTTAAGAATCCTTGATGAAATACTCTACAATCTGCATTACATATTATATATATATATATATTTAGAAGACTTGAACAAAGTTATTTGACATCTTTACTCTAAGCAATGTATATCTATGTATAATAATAAACTATTCTTCATAAAATACTTTATTTATATACATACATACAGTATACTATTGAGTTATACTTGGTTGGATTAATACACCATCCTCACCGACTCAACAGTATGCATGCACTGTACGGATTCCAAATAACTCTTGCTCAAAATTTATAAATTCTGCATTCAATAAGATAGAGTCTGAATCTCTTTAAATGTGAACCCTTAGATCAAGAATCTCATTGTTGATCTTAAGAAGTAACTTTTCAGAAATTCCGACCTATCAACTCTATAGTTTTGTCATCTTTCACTCCACTACCTCATTTCTACCCCTATAAAAGGAGGAAGTTATGAGAACACCTAAGAACACAAATCACTAACTATTATTCTTGTTTCAGGTATGGAGACAATCGAAAGAAGAGATGGAATGGAGATCATCCCTCAACCAAGGTCTTGGGTGAAGGAGATGAAGATTTGTCCAGAAGATGAAGATGATGCAGATCAGCATACTTGGTTTATCCAACATAAGTATGCCTATGAAAACTAAAGGAAGGAGAGACGTTCTTGTTGAAAACTAGAGGAAGGAGAGATTCAAAGGACAAATTAGCAAGCAAGCAGATCTTCTTCTCCAGGGGGAAGTTCTACATGGAGAGCTTGTTATCAAAGGCTACCGTGTCTAAACAAATCAAGAAGACCAAGTCCATGGCTCTCTCTTCACACTCCATTGAAGCCTCTTCCAATCTTTCTTCCCTTTCAAGAGAAGCGAAGAAATTCAACAAGGACACATTAGATACTACAACCCATCTGATGATGAGGAACATCAGATGGTGAGGGCAATCTGAACCAGTGGGATATCATCCAGGCTGATCATCAAATTGATTTGATGGTCCTACATGGTTCAGAGATAGAGCTGGAAGATCCATCAAACCAGGTTGGATCATCACTCACAATAAAGCTGGAAGATCCATCATCCAGGTTGGATCATCACAGCAAACCCCAATCCTCTACTCAGCTGACCAGAAGACTTTCAAGGAAATCAGCAGACCTTTTTGCAGAAATCAGAAGACTTCACTCTGCTGATCAGATCACTTTATTTTAGAGTATAATGACCATCTTTGATCATGTAATTCATTCTAGAGTTATTCCTGAATGTAATTAAAGAAATTGGCCTATATAAGGAATGAAATTCACTTATAGAAAACGGCCTTGATGATCAATTCTTACCACAAAATTAGTCATAACGGCTATTTTTGGTAATGATGTCATTAATACTTGATTACCATATCGCCAGCAAATCAACAATTGCCACATGGCAAATTCAGCCGGCAAATTTAAAGAAAGGCCCGAAATCAAAGAAGGAAATCTTGGGTACTACTCCACATTAAAATCAAATCTGACCGTTAGATCAAGAATTGTTGGAGTATATATACACACCCTTAAACCTCTCCCAAACCCTTTCGCTCACATTACTCAATTGCTCTCAAACTCTCTCGTTCTGCAAATTTTCTCAAGCATTCCAAACCTTACACTCAAATTCTCAGAATAGCAATCATTGAGATTTACGACGAGAAGACCAAGAGCACTGGAACTCTAGATGCAACAAAGTGGTCTAGGGAAGGGAAGATTTTCACAGAGAATGCTCTGTTTTTCAAGGGCAAACACACAGCTGCAAACAAGGAGATCCTTCTTCGCTGCATCAACCTCAACCTTCGTGATTTTATGGAAGCAGCACCAACAAATGTTTATGAACAAGATGTGCTGGCTTTCTACTCAAACGCTGTGATGAAGGGATCTTATGTTGAAAGTGTCATGGGTGGACACAAGGTCAAGGTAACAAGGGAAATTCTTCAGGAATTGTTCGGCTTGTCAAGGGGGAACATAAATATCTCCACCTACATTATGGGTAGAGAAAAGGAGTATATGGAGATGTTTACTGATGGAAGAATCAAGGCTATTGATGCCTCTGGACTTAAGAAATCCCAACTTGAACCGAAATTTCAAACCCTGATGGACATTGCAGGCAAGATGTTGCTTGGTAACACTTTTAGCCATGATGCTGTTACCACTTTGAAGGTTAGAGTTATGGCTGCAATCTTGGATCAGATTGATGGAGACTGGCAAGGGCTATTTTTGGATAGAATTGCTCTTGAGGCAAAGAAAGTCACTTTGGACTTGCAGTCAAGAGAATGGAAGGTAACAACTACAGTCAGCTTTGTCAACAAGCTGAGCATCATCCTTCCAGATATTCTCCCAAAGAAGTACAAGATGGGACCTCATAAGACCTTCCACATCTCCAAGTATTATTTGAGAAAGGAAGCTCTTGCTGAGGCAGCAAGGTTGAAAGAAGAGAAGAGGAAATTGTTGGCTGAAGCATCTTCCAAAGATGTTGTTGAGGAGGCAGAAGAGTCTGCTCATGACTCTGCTGCAGAACAAGAAGAGGAGCTATCCAAAGAAGAGGCTCAAAAGAAGGCTGCTGAGGATGATGATGATGATGACAATCAGACCTTAGCACAAAGAAGAATTCTAATCAGATCAGGGCTCATCTCCCCATCTGATTCAGATGCCACTCCCACTGCCTCTCCTTTGAAAAAGGCAGGTACTTCTAACCCCTCTCTCACTTTCACACCTTCTAAACTGTCAAAGGGTCAGAAGAGAAAGAAGAACAACTCTTCTTTCACCAAGAAAACCAAGAAATCCAGGCTCCCTACTCCCATGAGCATAGCCCCTATTACATCCTTCAACCCTTCTAGTGATTCCAACCCATCTGAACCTTCAAACACTGATACCCAAATCCCTGCTGATACTCACACAACAGAGGAACAAGCCCAGCCTCAATTAACCCTTGAACAACAATTGCCTATCCCTGCTGATGTTCAAACAGCAGACAACCAAACACAAACTACCTCCACACCCCCTGCTGATGATCACACAGCAGATGACCAAGACCATCAAGCTCAACCATCTACTGATCTTCAAGTAGAAACAAAACCAGACCAGTAGACTCAAAACCCTGCTGATGAACAACCCACTGAAGATCAATCTCACCTCCCTACCCAACAAGAAGATATCACTTCCCAAATCCCTGCTGATACTCACACAACAGAGGAAAATGCCCCAGCTACCCAATATCCTACCCTCACTGTCCCATCTGCTCCAGAAGACTTGGCACCAGCAGACCTGGATCAAGCTGGCCCCTCTCAACCTCAGTACAGAATGGTGCACTATCCTATGTGCACAAGGGAGAAGATAATGAAGATGAAAATAGCCAATCTTCTCAAGTCTACAACTCCTGGTGTTGATGAGGAATCAATCCAATTTGAACAAGTACTTAGGATATGTACTTGGATTGAGCTCAGAAGAGATGATGTGGATGACCTTCTTGAGGTCATGGAAGGAATGGGAGGAAAAGAAAATTTCCTTGATTGGGAAATGGAGCAAAAGGAAGTTGCTCAGGTTCAATCTTTTGCTCAGCTACTATCAGCAGAGGCACTGACTGTAGTTTGCAACCGGATTCTAGGAATCCCAACTGATGATGTCTCTGTCCCAGAAGGCTCATCAGATCAGCAGACAGCTGAAAAAGCAAAGGTGGATGACTCAGCTGCACCAACCTTGGCAGACGACTCAGCTGCACCAGCCTTGGTGGAAGACTCAGCTGAACCAGCTGACAGGGTAGAAATTGAAAGAGAAGTAGTCAGGGTACCAGCTCACTTCATGCCTTCAGATAACCTGACTCACTTCATTGATAAAGGAGAAAAGATCATGACCCATCTGGTTAAGGCCACTGCCTCATTCCTTAATGAAGACTATCTTTCAGCTGAAGAAAGAGGCAAAACATTGATAGTTCATCCCAAACCTCAAGGTACTGCCTCCACCTCCACCCAATCTGTTGATCATACAGCAGACATCTGCTCCCAGGTCAAAGCTGCAATAGACTTGCACTTTGAGAAAGGTTTAGGCCTGCAGCTTGGAAGATATGTTGAGAAAGCTGTTAGGGAGCAGAAGACTCGTCTCCATGACCAAATTATTGACATTGAAGACAAGTTCTGTGAGGCACTTCATCATCAGATAGAAGAGTACTTGAGTACCATTCAGAAAAGAGCAGGTGACGTCTCCAGAATGTTTGCTGATGAGATCTCCCAATTGGAGGCCACCTACGAGTCAAGAATTAAAGATGCTGAAGCAAGAACCACTGAAGGTCAAACCCTTCTTAAGGCAGCTGCAGAGGAGAATGAGAAACTGCAGACTCAGTTGAAGGAGACAGCAGCCAAATTGGAAGCACTTTCAGAAAAGCTCGAAGCTGCCTCCTCCACCAATTCTCTTGCTCATGTCATGGAGCACAGTATCTCTCACATAACTCCTGTCAGCAAGGTTAATGCCATGGCACTGAAGCAGACTCTGAAAGTGGAAATAATGAATGCCATGAAGCCTTTTGCGGCTGCACTTGCTGAAGCCAAAAAGGGGGAAGATATGCTGATAAGAGCTCTTGAGAAGTCTACTACACAGCAAGCTGTAATGGTAGTATCTCAAGATGAGCTGAATGAAACCTTGGGTGGTTTAAAAAGCAAAATCAAGAGCAGGCAAGGTAAAGGCAAAGAAATTGCTGAAGAAGACACCCAAGCTCCCACTCAAGCTCCTGCCAAGAGTCTACAGATCACTGCTCCTGTAGAACAAGTTCCTGAGAAGAGAATGACAAGGAAAAGGAAGGCAGATGAGCAAGCTCAGTCAGCTCAGTCCAGTAAGAAGTCAGCTCCAGCAGAGCCTACTGCAGAGGAGAAAGAGGCTCTAGAGTTGAAGAAAAGGAAGGTGCTTGAAGCTCAAGAGCTTAAGCAAAAGAAGCTGAATGATGCCAAGGCAGTCAAAGCCAAATTTGAAAGGAAAATTGCCAAACTCAGGAAAACACTCAAGGACAAAGCAAAAGAAGACAATGTCCTGGTGTTTGATAGCAATTATGTGGATTATTTAGCCCTTCAAGATGAGCTACCAAGATGGTATCCCCTGAAGAAGAAGTGGCAAATTCAACACCACATAGTAAGGAAATTTGGCCCTCTCCCTACTTATGAAGATGAATTCTTCCAGTTCAATCAGTTCATGACCTTTGAAGATCCAGTGTTCTAGGAAGAAATTGTCAAGACAGCCAAAGAACTTGACAATTGCAGAATCCTAACACCTGAAGAACCCAAATGGGATGCACCCATTCCGGACTCAGGAAGAGCCAACATGATTGAAATCAAAAGGATTTTGTATAAAATCTATGAAGAGGAGAATGTTACAGACTTGCAACACATGGAAGATGTTCGAGTTCGTTTGTACCTTGCCTACCGCATTTGAAGATCAGAAGACCTGATGAAGACTACTTTAGAAGTTTAAAGAAACTATTACTTGTAATCTGTAAAAGCTCTATATATATTCAAGTTCTAGTTCTTTTTGCTTACAAGACAAACTCTCATTGTCTTCATCAGATACTTCAGTTTAAAATGTTATAAACTCTTATCTTAATTCATTAAGAGCACTTATCAAGTATAGTTTTGGCTTCATCAAAAAGGGAAAAATTGTTGGGATATAAATTCACCCTAAGCCCCACTTGATGTTAGAATAGTTTTGATGGCCAAAACACTTAGAGTTTATAAATGTAATAGGATCAGCTGACTTGTATAGAAACAACTTAGACTAGTCTTGTGTGATCAACTGTATTGATATCAGCTGATCAACACAGCCCTGGCTTACATGCCTATCCTCAAGATGAGAAGAGTAGAAGACATGAAGACTAGAAGATCCTTGAAGACCAGATAAGTTAAGGTGCTTGTATACCTACTTATCTGATGGAGTCCAAGATTGAAGATGGCCTAAAGAAGCACAAAGAATTGCCAGATCAGAAGAGTATTACTCGACTGATATCAGAAGACAGAAGACCTAAGGCCAGAAGAGTAGTCAGAAGGCAAGTAGTACAGATCAGAAGACTATTTGCTCTTCCAGGAATCGGCTGATTCCAAAGTCATCTTACAATTCAAATGAAGACCTACCTTATTTAGAAGATTGACATGATCCCAGGATTGAAGCAATCAAGCGGCTGGAATCAAGGAATCAAGCCATTATGGAAAGATTGCCCCAACGGCTAGTTGCAAGCAATCACCATTATAAATACAAGAGGATGAGAAATCACAAACAAGAAGTCACAACAAGAGAATTCAACAAGCTAAGCAAGCAATCAAGCAAAAAACCATATTGTTCTAAAAGTTCTCCAAGAGCCAGAAACCATTAGAATATTTGTAGCTCTTAAGTGATCTCTATCCAACCCATAAGAACCTGAAACTTGTTCATATTGTATATTCATTGTTTTAGGCATAGTGGTTAAGCAATTTATAAGCTTGAACCATTAGTTGGATACTCTTCAAAAACCCCAAACCCTCACCGAAAGGTTAAAGTTTTTGAACCCCTCAAAGTGCAAGTGCTTACAATCACTTGTGGAGACCGTAGCTGTTAGGACGGCTCAGATCTCAAAGTCCTATCCTTGGGACTATAAAGGACAAGACCCTTGTAATTTTTGGTAAATTAAAGGGATTAAACATCACGTTAGGACGTGAGAGTGGACGTAGGAACGTATATCCGAACCACTATAAACCTGGTGTTATTTACTTACTGCACTTTATATTTCTGTCATTTCATTTATCTTTATATAGTGCATACTGTATTTTCAACTGTCTTCAAAACAAGGCCATAACTTTCAAACCAGCATCAGCTGAGCATTTTCATTAAGCAAAACAAGTTAACACTTTCTTAAGAAACTAAAAGAACGAGTCTAATCAAGGCCTACCATAATTCCGCATATAATCTCTTCATTCAGATCACTATAGTCATCTGGACCAGCAGACTTGTAGTCCAGTTGACATAGCAATCAGAAGAGGTTCCCAACTCTCTTGAGAAAGTTTTAAAGTCTATTCACCCCTCCCCTCTAGACTTTAATCACATTCACTACTCGTTCAGGGACCAATAGATCCTGACATTGATGGATTAGATACCAACCCCACTGAATATAGAGCAATAATAGGTTCTTTATTATATCTAACTGCAAGCAGACCTGATATTACTTTTGCAGTTGGTGTATGTGCTAGATTTCAGTCCAATCCAAAGAAAAGTCACTTAGAGGCTACCAAAAGAATACTTAGGTATTTAAAAGGTACAGTGAACTTAGGATTGTGGTATCCATCTGAAGACAACATTGAGTTGACTGGTTATTCTGATGCCGACTCTGGAGGATGTAGGATAGACAGAAAATCAACTACTGGCACTTGTCAATTCTTAGGAAACAAATTGATTTCATGGTTTTCCAAGAAACAAACTTCTGTAGCTACTTCAACCACAGAGGCTGAATACATGGCTGCTGGAAGCTGTTGTGCTCAAATCTTATGGCTCAAACAACAGCTAAGAGATTATAAAGTTGTCACAAAAGATGTACCTATCTATTGTGATAATAATAGTGCCATAGCTATTACCCAAAATCCAGTGTTACACACAAGGTGTAAACATGTGGATATTAGACATCACTTCATAAGAGATCATGTTGAGAAAAAGGACCTTAGAATGGAAAAGATTCATACTGATAAGCAAAAGGCTGATATTCTTACAAAACCCCTAGCTGAAACAAGGTTCAAGGAACTTTCAATGGAACTTGGATTATTAGATCCTGGAGAGAATGTTTAAAGTATAAGGAATTACTTTACTCATGCCAGAGATACTAGTATTAATCCAAGGGGGGAACTTAGAGTGAAGTTTTAGGAAGGATAAGTTGATGAGACAATACAAAGTTCATTAATTTATTTTTCACATTCTGATATTATTTTCAAGAATTTTCATGCAGGAAACTTGGACAAAGTACATGACACTCAAGTACGAGGAAAACTACGAAGGACAACGCAGAGGATGACAAAGAACATGAGAAACTTCAATAGAAGTTGTCAAGGGTTATTCAGTCAAGTTGTCACTTGACTGTAGATAAGATTTCTTTTTCATAAAAGTTAAACTATGTTCATCTTTATAGTACGCATTTAAGGCTCATAACAGACAAACAAGAGATTTTTGCTAAAAGACGATCAGTTGCACGATTTTCTGAAAAAGCAGCTCACTGTGCGAAGGACACGACATTTGCGTCCTTTGGTGTAACAGAATTGATCTAAACCATTAAATCTTATCAATTCAATCTCAGCCCTACACCTAACACTTTTCAAATTGTACAGTTGAGGAGATATAAAAGCATAACTTAGAATTTTTCACAATTTACGTTTTTCAAAATTTCTGAAAAAGCCCTAAGCTAGGTCGCTCAAGAATCCTTAAGCTCATCTACAAGTTTTGCTCAAAGCTCTATAACTTTAACAAAAATGTCTTTGGAAATGGGTTAGTATTTCTCATAATCTTCTGTTAAAGACATGCATACTTGTAAAGCTTTCAAATAACATGCTCTGTTTTTAGCTTTAAATAATTCTGTTTGAATTTCTTTAGATGTTATATTTACGGATTAGTCATTTATTGAATAGAAACTCTTTGTAATACTTGGAATCGTGTTAATATCTTAAAATCATACTGATATTATATCTAGAGATCATGTTTACAAGTTTCAAACATTGTTGGATATGGTATTATGATGCTATGAACTTGTTATCCACAGTAAATCTGAGACATAAATGCAAGATATTGTTCAAAGATAACCTAATCTTGTGTTTTAGTAGTAATATTATGCTATTAAACCATACTTATACTGTATATTGGCTATATCTTTAGTTGACTTCAACGCTCCTGATTTGGATATCAACTGGAATTATTTGAGTGAAGCAACCATGCTCCACTTTGAGCAGACTGTGTGCTTTGACAATCTGTCAAATAAACACACAAGAAGAATAGTTACTTGGCTAGAGCAAGCTGGATTGAGGAAATGGCTCGAGGCCATCCCCAAGACATGCTTGGAACTTTCAACAACTCAGTTCTTAGGCACTTTCACTCCAAAAAGCTCAGGATCTGGTTATATTATGACTCATGAACCAGACACATCCAACAAGACTGCTGAGAAGTTTGAGTTCACTGAAGAAGACTTTGATGAATTCTTTGGTCTGAATGCTACTGGAGAAGATCCTGAAGAGTATATGAGGCACAATGAACAAGAAGTTGCCAACCAATGGATGAACAAGCCAGTACTTCTCAAATCTGGTCTACACAAAAGAGTTCTAAAAGAGGACTATCAACTCTTACTTAATGTGGTTGCAAAGACTGTTATGTGCACCACAGGAAGCTATGACCAGATCAGCAAATCCAAAGTAAGACTGATGAAAGCTATCATTGATGGAGGAAAAAAGCCGATGAATTGGAAAGGTTACTTTCTGAAGAAACTTGCAGAGGAGAAAGCAAAGTTCAAAATTGTGGATGTAAGGAAGGTAGTCATTGAGAAGAAACTAGCCTTCTGTACAAAAGTTGCTGCATTCTTATACAAATATGGACCTGAGGACATTGTTGAAGATGGAGTAAAGTTCAACACCACCAAGATATTGTTTAGACAATTATCTGTGAGAACTCAGAAAAGATTTGGGCTGGAGATCAAGTCACCAAAAGCCTCAACAAGAAAGCAAGTTAAGTCTGCCAAGCAGAAGAGTGAAGAAGCAACACAAATGGTGATCAGTATTCTTGAAAAAGCCAAGAAGAAAGGGAAAGGAAAGGAGGTTGAGACAACCTCAAAGACCAAGAAAAAGAGGGCCATGTCAAGCCCTAGTTTGAGTGAAGATGAAACTGAAGAAGAGTATGTTGATACTTCTGAAGAAGAAATGGATATTGATGAACAAGCTGAACTGGAAGGTTCAGATGATGATGATGAAGGTGATGATGATGAAGAAAAAGTATCATCTGGACCTAGACTTGAATGAACCCTCAAGTCATAGCCCAAAAGCTGTTGAAACCACCCCCCATTTGAATGATCCAACCATTCAAAAAGTTGCCTATAAGTCTGATTCCCCCATACCCATTCTTTTTTATGAACCTCAACCCTCATCCAAGTCAGATACAGCCCCTGAATACACCTATGAAATGTCATTGAGAGATGAATCCAAATTTTTCCTAGACCAACTTTATCCCCAACTTGCCAAATATCCTGATTTAAGATCAACCTTCTATGATCTTAGATTGATTGTTGATATAAGGAAGAAATCCATGTATGATATTGGGAAAGTGATTGAGTCCAAGGGACTGGACTGGTGGGAGAATGAGGAGGCCAGATTAATAGATTTTGCTGAAGTGGAATCCACTTTTGAATTGACAGATGAAAGGTTGTTTGCCAACTTGGTGAACATCAAGATTCAGAAGGAAGCTATTCAATCCATTATTGCTGGGATTGATTTGAAAATTGAAAACATGATGGAGGAGGATGTTGAGATGTCCAAGCAAGCTGAGGACAATGCAGATGTTGAAATGTCCAAGAGCACTTAGGACAAGACTGAAAAAGAGTCCAAGATTGTTGAGGACAAAGATGATGAAGAGAATGCTGCCATGGAGGTAGACACCACTGAAGGAGGAAATGAAGGTCAAAAGCCTGCTGAAAAAGATTTCTTTGATGGAGTTGAGACTGCCATTGAGGAGTTAAAGAATGGAGAAACCAGTGAAGGAGGAAATATTGATGAAATTGACCAAGGTCAATTGATTAAAAATGTTGAAGAAGAAGTATAGCCAGCTGTTGAAGCCACTGCATCCATGGAGATTGTCATTTTTGAACCTCCAACTGAGAAAACTGCTGAAAATCCTAACATTCATGATGCTGAGTTGGATGAGTCAACTCCTGCTGAAGTCACTGAAGCTGAGGCCAAGAAAGATGAAGTTGAGGCCAATATTGCTCAAAAAGAAGTTGTGAAGACTGAGGAACCAGCTGCTATGAAGAAGCCCTTGGAAAATGAGGCAATAGCTGCAGCACCATCAACTTCGATGGAGTTCCCAATTCACTTAGATGCTTCTCCATTGACTGAAGTCTGCATCACTGATAAGGAGGATGGAAGAATGAAGGCAGTGCTGGAGGAGCTCAATTCTGAAATTGAGCAAATTAATGAAGTTGAAAGGAAGAGGCTGGAGAATGTTGTAGGCTTATGCCTAAACATGGGAAAGTATGTGAGAGATAGTTTGGATGAAACTATCATTCCAACAAATGAAGCCCAGCACAAGTCTTTGATCAATTTGAACACAAAGGCAAGAAGGATGACAAGGAGGATGGAGAACCTGGAGGAAACCATTGATAACAATGCTATGGACTTAAGCATCAAGGTTGGGAGTTTGGAAGAGAAGATGAACTCCACAACCATAAAGCTGGAAGCTGTTGAAAAAGGTTTTGAAACCTTTGATAAAAAGATGGAAAGTGTAGGAAAGGATGTGAAGGACTCTACCCTCAAGATAGGAGAGTCATCAAAGATCATGTCAGATGTTGTGACCACATACTTCCACACAGAAAAAGAGTTGATCAAGAAGGACAGGGAGGAAATTCTAAGGCTAAAGGATGATGTTGCCAAAGAGAAGGAAGAGATTTCCCAGATGTTGTCAAAGGACATTGAAAAGCTGACTCAATCAATGGGGAGTCAAAGAGATCAACTGATAAGAGAGACCATCAAGAGGTCACTGAATGCTGCTTCTGATTTATTCAAAGACAACTTGGAAGGCATAATCAAGATGATGAGGAACCAAGTTGATCAAGCTCTGAAAAAGCAAGTGGAAGAGTCTGTAAGTTCCACCATTTCTGCATTTTTATTGAATCATGTTGACCCCATTTCTGTCCAGATGAAGAGAATGGACACCTACAACAAGAGCTCTCACTTACTATGGCTAAGATTGATGCCAACCCTACTGACCCCATCAACCTTGAGGCATGTGATGATGCCAAAAAGGGGGAAAGTGAAAAGAAGGGGGAAGATCTATTAAAGAAGGGTGAGAAAAGTAAGGGGGAAGGTAGCAAAGGGAAGGGGAAAGCAAAAGTTTTGGAGATTGCTGAGGCTACAGAGGAGGAAGATTTCCTCAAAACCAGAAGTGGAAAAATAAGGAAACCAATTTTGAAGAGAAAGAAACTTGCAGATATTTCTGATCAAGAGAAAAGCAAGAAGTACAAGTCAAGTGAACCAGATGATGATGAAGAGATGGAAATTTCAACCTTGGTTAGAAGGGAAGATAAACTGCCTGTTAGAAGAGCTTCTCCTGAAGTTACTGCTGCTGATCTTGTGAAAGACAAAGCTCATGTGTTTGAAGAAGTTGCAAACATCTTTACAGAAGGAGCTGGACAAGATGCAGAAACTAGAAAACGAGTAAGGAAGCTTGTTATTGAAGAAAGAACTAAGATGTTCATAGATGCTGAAGAGTGCAGGTTGAAGAGGCACAAAGACTTCAATCCAGGAAATTCTAAGTCTTAAAAGAGTTCTTATGCCTTGATGATGGAAAATAGAGCCAAGAGGAAGTCTGAAACCTTGAAAAGGATCCCTCATACTGACAGCTGGGTTCCTACTGAACTCAATGATGCTTGGGATGAAGCCAATCGAGTATGGGATCATCTCTTCTTTGTTATGAAGAGATGGGGAGACTTTGAAGACATTGATGGTCTTTATGAAGGTTTTATGATGGAGAATTATCCAGAACTGTACACGAAGATTCTTGGAGCTGCTCAAAAGGAGAAAGTGATTGTCAAAGCTCCTGAACAGATATTCTGGACTCCACCAATGAAGGCAGATGGAAAAGGCATTGATAGGAAAGCAATTACTGATGAGTTTGTGTAACTTGTCAAGGATGAAGATTTGATTGGGAAGAACGAGGAGGTCATGGCCTTGAAGAATAGGCACTTTGCATCATATGGGCTTACTCCACTGTTCAAGGAACTCCCATCTTTCCTGAAGAAGAAGTCAGATGCAGCCAAGTGATAAAGCTGCTGAAGGTCAAGTCAAGATTTAATCTCGAACAAATCATGAACTTTTTAATCTATGTTTATTTTTATTTCCAGAACAATTGTTGCTCCTTAAGAGCTAGAACTTACAACTTTCTGCTCTTACTACTGTGCTATCTTATTTCTGATGATTTACAACTTTCTGCTCTTACTACTGTGCTATCTTATTTCTGATGATGATTATCAATCATATGCACTGGACAACAATTTTTGAGTCTCTATACTTGTGTTATTTTTGTCTGAAAATAGGCTCTAGCAAAATGATTTTAATTGTTTCTTGCTTAGATCAAGTTTTATAGAACTCAGAGAACTTAGCCCTTTTTAGGTTAATTATTTGAATTTATTCTGTGAAATTCTCTAAGTATAGAAGTTACATGCTAGTTGTCTTGTTTTTGTCAAATCTACTGAAAAAGAAATCCCTATGGATCTTTTGAAGTAAGTAGGTTTTGGCATCATCAAAAAGGGGGAAATTGTTGGGATATGGTTTATATTAATAAAAGAAAACTTGATTTTGATTTGATACCAAAACCCTAAGTAAAACCCCAAGTATGATGATTTGTCAAGTCTAGATTTTTAGGTTAGAAAAGCTCATATATGTTAGGGAGCTTTAATTTTTAGATAGATTATTCTTTGAATCTATGAAAAATGACCTGAAAGCACAAAGCACAACAGACAAGTATCATTGAAGACAAGGAGCTGAAGTGTTATGAAGAAAGTGACAAGGATTCATGAAGACAAGTATGATGGACGACAAAAGTCAAGTATGATGAATTTGGATATTCATATACTTTGGACTTGGCATACTTATGGACAAAGACGAGGAATGACTAGGCACTTTACCCAGTACGAGGCCGTTAGCGGGAAGGACAGAATTATTCCAAATTAGCCAAAGAATGAGAGCCACCTGTCACTGCGCATAACAAACTCTGATATTGGAATGCAAATTGCAGAATGGACGTGAATACACGTACTATTTGCATGCAGGCCCCTGAACAATTTGAAAGTTCAAATTTATGGATAAGTTTTGCTATCTCCACCAACGGATAGTTTACTTCATCTATAAATAGGCCATATCTTGAATCATTTCAAGAGAACGGGACATACATCAAGACACAAGCCATACGCGTTCTATAACAATATTTTAGCATTCAAAAGTATTCAAAACACTCGAGAGATTAAAAGCTTTTAAGCATATTCATTTGTGAGTGTTACCTTTAGTCCCCACTAGGGAAGCTTATTGTTGATTATCCAAAGCCTAGACAGTGATATCATATCCTTTATATTCGGTCTTAAATTGTAAAGGATATCACACAATTAGTTGGTACTAGAACAAAACCCTACTTTCACCTTGAGAGATATATTGAGAGTATTGTTGAGTTCGTAGTAGAGATTGAGAGTATTGCAACGAGAGAAGGTTGTAAGAAATCAATAGAAGAGAAGGAGAAAAAGTAGAGTGCACCTTGGCACTGTAAAAACAAGCTAATTCCAAAGTGATTAAGGAATTATCCTATTAAATTAGGAGAGTAGACGTAGGAGCAGTTTAGTCTCCGAACCACTATACATCTTGTGTTCTTACTTACTGCATTTATCTTATTGCTTTAGCTTTTGTGTTGTTATAACTACTATTTGCTATTTGATAACTTAGTATCTAAGTGCATATTAATTAAGGAGTATAAAAGGGCCTATCATTTATTCCGCATACTGTTAAGAATTCTTAGAATCTACTGTTAGTATTTTCCTAGGACTTGACACACTGTGTAACTTACTTGACTCTGATTATTTGTGTTGATTACTTGCAAAAGTTTTTGAAAAACACACACACGTGTCACACTCCTTTTGGGACCAACAATATTAAAGACCGAATTGAAAACAGTCTCAAAACTCAATTTTTTTAGGATCAGTCCCAAATCAGTCTCAAATTGAGGCTGATTGTCTCAAAACTTTGGTCTCTAATTGAGCCATTTTTTGTAGTGTAATAAAGAATAACAAATGCATCTCTACCAACCAAGAGTATAAAGCAATATAAACCCCACCTGAAATAAATGTCGTGGATACAATGAAATGAAAACGCTTTAATCTTCATCACCTAGAATAATTAAGTAATACATCTTAGAATTTAATAAATTATAAACTGCTTAATATTAACTAATGGTTTAGTAAATCAGATGAATTATACAGTTATACCCATCGACTAAACTATATTGACGGAAAAAGGCAATTGATGAAAGTGTAAGGATTTGATTAATCAAAACCTTTGATTGATATGAGAGTTTGGAAAACTAAACATATTATTGTCCACACTAATTTCGTTTGGACTACTTGAAAATAGCAAAACAATTGTTTTGGGCTTTGAATGAAAAAATGTTACGGTCAGAAAATAAAATTCCAGAATTAATTTGTGCTTTGCAAAATTGAAAGTTCATCCACGAGATTTATTTTAATGTTCGAGGGTTTAGAACAAAATAATTCAATAATAAAATCAAACATTATATATTTAGCAAAAATAGTAGGGAAGAAGAGATTACCGAAGAATAGAAGAGAGACGCTAACTTGATTCCGGGAGAAAACTCGAGTTTATTGTGAGAATATTTTATGTGATTTGTGATTTGATTTATGAAAATATAACGTATAAAATAGCAAATGAGAGACTTTGATTGAGAAAATATGTGGATAAAATTTATATATGTGAGATCGTGATCGATCTATATTTGAATTTAAAGTAAATAACAGACTTGAGAAGTTTAAGGAAAATATTAGTGGAAGAAGAATGCATATATTAAAATATCTAATTATGCGTAATATCTTATTATCTAACATATTTATATATATATATATATATATATATATATTAATAATCCTCTCAATTGAAATAAATATATTATTTTAAATAACACTTGTGTATAAATATTATATAAAAATTTAGGGGTATTACAATAATTGCCTATAGTTGATCTATAGTTATTTATAATAAATTTATGTGATTTGTTAAGATATTGTTTTGCATTTTTGTTAATTGTATATATAAATTGTTTAATTTTAAGTTTATTAGTGTACGTTGGAGTGGAGTTAATTACATAATTAAATTATGATATTGTTAATTAGCTAGGTTATTGTTGATTTACTAATTATGAAATTATTGATTAAATTAGGGGTTTTGTTAATTATATTAGGAAATTGTTATTTTAAAGTTAAAAAATTATTACTAAATTTATTAGGTTATAGATTGTTAATTAAAATAGAAAATTGTTAATTAAAACAGGAAATTATTGATTAAATTAGGGGTTTTGTTAATTATATTAGAAAATTGTTATTTTAAAGTTAAAAAATTATTACTAAATTTATTAGGTTATAGATTGTTAATTAAAATAGAAAATTGTTAATTAAAACAGGAAATTATTGATTAAATTAGTTACTGTTGAATAAAATAGGTTATTATTGATTAAATTAGGTATTATTGATTAAATAGGAAATTATTTATTAAAATATATTATTATTGATTAAAATAGGTTATTATTGATTAAAATAGGTTATTATTAGGGATTAAATTTTAATTAATTAGATTATTATTTTTTATTAAATTAAAAAATTAATTATTAATTAATTAGTATTATATATGTATTTATTAATTTGAATGTTTAAATTAAATAGATGAGTCAAGATGGTGCTGGTGGTTCGGGATCTCGCGGGGCCTCCGGGTCACGTAGCCGGTCGAGGAAGAGTCGAGTCGCACTTAGACCCGAGGCGCCGCCTATACTGTGTCGGGCACCATTGTCGTCGCCGCCGCCATCCATTCCACAACCTTTGCCGCCACCCATTCCACAGGCGTCGTCTCAGTCGTCTGCACATGTAGATGGCCGGGACCATCCTGTTGTTCCTGCTCGGGATGGTCGGGAGCCCGTTTGGGTTCTCAGAGGAGTGTAAGTAATTAAATACATTTATTGTTTAATAATTAATAATTTTGCATTTGTTTTAATTTATAATGTGTTTTGTTTGTTAATTAATGTCACAGATTGTTACCTGGTAACGAGGTCTCCAAGGCATGCACGATTGTTTTTTCCACTTTACCGATCAGTGCGGGTGCAATTACCTGGAAGAAGGTCTCAAAATAAAAAAAGTGGGCGTACTTCGAGGAATTTCAGGTAGTAATTATTTAATTTTTGTTGTTTGTTCAATAATAAACAATTTATTATATATATGTGCAGAAACATACCACTTGGGATCAGGATATCTACTCGGACGAGGTTATGTTCAAGTATTTCAGTAAATCGGCGCAAGAGCGGGGGGATGGGACGACGCAGAGCTTGGGTAAGGATGCTAATGATGTTGAGTTGTGGGATTCATTGACGAGGGAGTGGTTGGATCCTGAGTACATCAGGAAGTGTGAGATTGCTAAGGTCAACCGCAGATCTGACGTTGGGGATGGGATGTCAAGTCATCGGTGTGGAGCCCGGTCCATCTTTGAGCAGTCGCTTGCCCTTGTAAGTGTTTACTAATTTTCAATAAATTTAATTATTTAGTATATATAATACATAAATTTAATTATTAGGAATGGGAGACAGGGCGTGTACCCACTCACTTGGACCGGTTGAACATTGCTCATCCGTTTGACGAGAGTACACAACAATCCACATACGGGCGCACGACTAACCTCCACGTAAGTAATAAAATTGTTTAATTAAATATATTTTTTTATAGTTTATTCTATTAATTTACAATTATTAATTATGTAGTTGGAAATGAACCGGAGGATGGCCGAGGTTGAAACTCAAGTCGACCCTACTGAAGCCGGAACCAGCAGTGCCCCTCCTACAGTCGAGGAGGTGAACCGGACTTATTTGGAAGTTGCCCCGGTCACTCGAGGACGAATTCTGGGCCTTGGTCGTCTGAGCAGTGATGTCAGGTCCTCTTGTCCGTCCCAGGCGGCATCGCAGGGTTCCGTATCTTCCACCCCAACTCCTGATGTGATGTCACACTTCAACCATTACATCCATGTGATGCATTTGAATATGGGTCGAGAGTTCGGGTAGTCGGACGAGAAGATCGAGGAGGTTTATCAGAGAACCATGCAAGCTCCTCCACCGACGGCCAACGTGAACGTGCATGTTCCCCCAGCCCCCTCAGCCTATGTCCCGACCATGCGTGATGACGACATCATAGTTCAGCACTTCGGTGGCAAAAATGACCTTGATATGTGGAACTTTGGTGAATGAGTGTCTCTGAACAACTTTTTTTTTTTTTTTTGTTGAACAATTTTATTTTTATGTCTTCTAGAACTATTTACTTTTATGTTTTTTTTTTATTTGCATTATTGTTGAACTATTTACTTTTTTATGTTTAAGTATTAGTTGTTTAATTTTAGTTATGGTTTGTTTTTTGTGTTAAGTAGTTTAAGTTTATACGTGCATTATTAATTGTTTGTTTTATGTTTTATGTGTTAAGAATCTGTATATTAATTGTTTGTTTTATGTTTTATGTGTTAAGAATCTATATATTAATTTTTGTTTTTTTTTTATACTTGTCCTTTACCGACGGAAAGTCATTCCGTCGGTACAGAAATGTACATTACCGACGGATATTATCCGTCGGTAAAGTCACTGCCGACTGAAATGTCACCAACGGAATCAGACTGATTTGACATACATTTGAACTGGGTGTATGTTCGAGGATAAATTTTTTGAACTGGGTGTTGCCGACGGAAATTATCCGTCTACAATGTCAATACCGATGGAAATAAGGCGCGTGATTTACCGACAGAATGGCATTTTCGTCGGCATTTAGTGTTGAAAAAATGTCTCCCACTCCAGAACATCAAAACACGGGAAAATTTGGGAGTGGAGTGAAAAATTAAGGGAAATTTTTTTGGAGTGGAGCGAAAAATTAAGGTATGTTTTTCTATTAAGTGTATATAGTTTTACTGCAATTAATTTTTATGAAATGTATATAGTTTTAGTTTTAGTGTTTAATTTTTATGAAATGTATTTTGTTTTAGTGTTTAATTTTTATGAAATGTATATAGGTTTAGTTTTAGTGTTTAATTTTTATGAAATGTATATAGTTTTAGTGTTTAATTTTATTCTGGTCAAATTGTTTAACAGATGGAATTATCGGATCATCGGTGAATGTATTGTACTCCTAGACTCGTTTTAGGAAATGTGAATGGTGAATTTTATGATGAACTCGTGTCATTTGTTGAATTTGCAAAGCTACACCCACATTACATGTCTGGGGATTGTATTAGGTGTCCATGTAATGCTAAGAAATGTCAGAATAGATCATTTAAAAACATTGATGAAGTCTTATGCCACGTTGTTATGAATGGGTTCGTTGATAATTACTATAATTGGACAAGTCATGGTAAAGAACGGTGGCCTTATAATTTTGATCAAGTCTTGTACTATTACACTGCTGCAATTTATGAACAACCAGTACACGTTGAGCATGTCGGCATCAGTAACGATCAAGAGTTTGGAGTGGAAGAACCCGATATGTATCAAACAATGGTGATGGAAGCCGGTATGTCAAATATAGAGGAGGAACCAACGGATGAAGCATTTCAGTTTTATGAGATGCTCAAATTAGTCGATCAAGATTTGTATCCAGGGTGTGATTCTCATTCTCAGTTGTCATTTAATGCTCGACTTATGACTATCAAGACAGAGAACAAGCTATCTAACAGAGCATATGAGCAAATGACACAATTATGCAGTGAGATTTGTCCTGTCGATAATAAAGTACCTACGACGTTTCATCAGAGCAAACAACTGATGAAGAATATGGGTTTGCCGGTTGAGAAGATTGATTGTTGTGTGAATGGTTGCATGTTATACTGGGGTGATGACGATAACGATCTTCTTATGTGTAGAATGTGTGGCCATCCCCGGTACAAAGAGCCATGACGGAAGGGACCAGGTGGTCAATCGAGCAAGACAAAAAAGAAAGTGCCACATAAGAGGATGTATTATCTTCTTATCATTCCCCTTTTAATGAGATTGTTTCAATCTAGTGCTACAGCACAACACATGGCGTGGCATGCAACAAATTCTGAAGCTACTGAGGTTAGGGATATGAGACATCCGTCCGACTCTGAAGCCTGGAAACACCTTGATAACGTGTTTCCAGGATTTGCTTGTTAATCGAGGAATGTGAGATTAGACTTGAGTACTGATGGTTTTGCACCGTTTGGGAGTTATGGAAAGAAGTATTCTTTGTGGCTGGTGATACTGACTCCGTATAATCTACCTCCGTGGATGTGCATGAAACCTCAAACAATGTTTCTGACTGTATTGGTGCCTAGTCCGTCGAATCCAAAACATAAACTTGATGTTTATCTCCAGCCTCTTATTAAAGACTTGATATTCCTATGGGAAAACGGAGTCCAAATGTATGATGTTTCTAGGAAGCAGAACTTCACGATTCGTGCTACTTTATTGTGGACCATTAGCGACTTTCCTGCATATGCTATGTTGTCCGGGTGGAGTACAGCCGGAAAGCAAGCTTGTCCGTATTGTATGGAACATTCTGAAGCTATCAGTCTCCCGACGAGTAGAAAATTTTCATGGTTCGATAATCACCGAAAGTTTTTACCTCGAGATCATCCATTTCGAAGGAATAAGGTGGACTTCACGAAGAATAGAACAGTCACAAACAATCGACCGCCCCTTCGAAATGGTATTTTATACATTTATTTTAACATATTTTTTGGGTTAAATGCTATTTCTTTTAAAAACGTATATTAATCGTATAGGACACAGGCTGTTATATGATATTGAGTGGACGGGTTTGAAAAAATCTACGGAGGAAAATGCATAAGAACACAACAAACGAATCCCAGGTAACTGGAAGAAAAAGAGTAGTTTTTTGGACTTGCCATATTGGAGTTCACTATTGATCCGACACAATTTGGATGTCATGCACATTGAGAAGAATGTGTTTGACAATGTGTTTCACACAATCATGAACACAGAAGGCAAGGCGAAAGATACTCCAAAGTCCAGGGATGAGTTGAACACTATCTGTCACCGTGATGAGTTGGAAAAGGATACCCGTACAGGTAAATATCCGAAGGCTTGCTACACACTAGATAAGCCAAAAAAACAGGAATTGTGTAGGTGGATTAAAGAGTTGAACTTTCCAGACGGCTACGTGTCAAACATGAGTCGATGCGTAGACACAACAAAAGGCAAAGTTGCAGGGATGAAGAGTCATGATTGTCATGTTTTTATGCAGCGCTTGATACCTATTGCGTTTCGAGAACTTCTTCCTCTGGATGTGTGGAGGGCTATCACTGAATTAAGTCTCTATTTTAGAGATTTAACGTCTACAACAATCAAGTTCGATGATATGAATCGTTTGGAACGAGACATTCCAGTTATTTTGTGTAAGTTGGAACGAATTTTCACACCTAGCTTCTTTGACTCGATGGAACACTTACCTGTTCACTTAGCGTATGAAGCTAGGATTGGTGGTCCAGTGCAGTACAGGTTGATGTACCCATTTGAAAGGTGAACAATTCTATTTCTCTCATTTAATTAGTTTTTAGTATAAGAAGCCTTATTTTAATTTGTTAACTATTATAATTTTAGGTATCTCCACAACTTGAAGCGCAATGCTAAACAAAAGGCAAACGTCGAAGCATCGATTGTTAATGAATATTTGAATGAAGAGGTTGGCATGTTTTGTTCATATTATTTTGAAGACCATGTCAACACGAGGATCAGGAATGAACCACGTAACTTCGATGGTAGAGGTACGCAACAAGAGGTCGATGGCATGCTCTCTGTATTCAAGTCTAAGGGGCGACCTATAGGAAAAGCCACTGAACGATATTGGTCAACGAACACAGAGGCTGAAATAGCACATACGTACGTGTTATTGAATTGTGATGAAGTTCAGCCTTACATTGAGTAAGTATTTCATATATTTATTATCTAATTAAATACCGTACCACTTCATTTTTGTTTGTTAATTAATATTAAATATGGTTGGATGTTGTGAATTATTAGGATGTATACACAAGAAATACGACATGCAGATCAAAACATCTCAGATAGAGACATAAATACTAGTCTTCAACGTCAATTTGCCCGATGGTTCCAACGTTATGTGACTATCATTAATTGAATTTTACGTAAACAAATTATTGTTTTGATTAATGTTAATTTGAACTATATAGGGGCAATCGCACGATTTTCAGAGCCGGTTCTTACAAGATCTCAGCAAAGGACCACTACGTCGTGTGAGGACTTACAACGACTATATTATGAAAGGCTACAGGTTTCATACATCAGAGTTTGCATCAAAAAAACGACTACCAACAGTGGTGTTTGTGTTAGCAGTGCGAATTACAATGCAAATGCAAGTGATTACTTTGGGGTGTTGCACGAAGTCGTTGAAGTTGAATATCCGGGATATCCAACGAAAACCGTAATGTTGTTCAAGTGCCATTGGTTTGACACATCCCCTTTAGGAACCAAAATTCATCCGGAGTACAAGCTTGTGGATGTTAATTCGAAAAGGAAGTATAGCGGGGATGATCCGTTTGTATTTGCCTCTCAGGTATCTCAATTCTATTACTGCACGTATCCAGGAGCTGGAAAACGTAATAGAGAATGGCACGCTGTTTGCAAAGTGAAGGCAAGGTCAATGGTGGAGGTCCCCAAAAAGGAGAACAACGATGAAGATGAACCTCCGTTTCAAACGGAACAAATAGAGAATCAAACTGAAGTGTTTGCGGGAGATTTTAATCTTTCGGTAGACTTGACGGCTGCAAATCCACAATTGATTGAAATTGAAAATGATAGTGGAGAGGAGGAGGATGAACATGACGAGAGAGAGGATGAAGAAGATGAGGAGGAAGATGAGGCAAATAATGAAAATGAAGACGAAGATGAAGAAGATGAATATTAAATTAATGTAACCTATTTTATTTTGTACAATTTATAAGATATAATTATTTATCATTTGGTTATAACTTATAATTTAATCACCACTAATATATGTGAGAATGAAAATATATAAACGAATTTATTTAAAAAAAATGAGAGTAAATAATGTATAACATATACACATTTTAAATTTTCAATCAAAGAAAAAATTAGTTTTACAATATATAAATTAAAAAAAATTAAAAAATTAAATTTACAATAGTTATAAGTTATAAATTTAATCATTAATATAAGTTAAAGAAATTAATTTTGTGAATTTAAAAAAAAAGGGTCGAAAATGAGTACATATACAATTAATATCAGAATATTAACAAGAAATCGACTTGTCCCAGTGGCAGACGCTCCTCACTAGGCGCCTGCCCACCCAGGATTGAGTACTGCCAAGGCCGAAATATCGGCTGTTTAAATAGCCAAATGCGCGGGTCGGTCGGGTCGGGTGTAGTCGGACACGGGTTGGATCTCGATCAGACCTGGATTTTTTTTTAAATTAATGCAACTTACCGACGGCAAATTCCGTCGGTATGGCGTCGGTACTACCGACGGAAACACCGACGGACTTTAACACGAACCGACGGACTTTAACACGAACCGACGGAACATTTTGAGTTTTTTTTTTTTTTTTTTAAAACAAAAAATATTGTGTCCAACATACCGACGGATATGGCGACGCATATACCGACGGAAATCTACCGACGGAAACATACCTACCGACGGATATACCGACGGAAACATACCAACGGATATACCGACGGAAAACTACCGACGGATATACCGACGAAATCTTGACCCGGTCCGAAAACGGGTTGGTGTGAGTGGCGACGGAACTGATTCCGTCGGTAATGGCGACTGACAAGAACCGTCGGTAATCCGTCGGCACATACCGACGGAAACATATTTTCGGTCGATAAACCATGCCGACCGATCCAGTGGCGACGGTCGAAATCCGTCGGCATATCCGTCGTCATGAGCCAATACCGACCAAAAATCCGTCGGCATTTCCGTCGGTAAACAAGCCTTTTTTTGTAGTGAAAATTTAAGAACTGAAATCTGCACAAGTAATTGTGCGACATATAATTATTCACATTTGCTTCTTCTTCCATATATACGATAGGATTTTTTTTTAAAAGAAATTACTTTATTAAAAGAAAATGAGTTGTTGTGGACGGGAATGAGTCAAATGGGAGTGGAATGGGTTAAATATAGAGTGCACACGAATCTTTATGTGTGTTTATGGTGCATGTGATCAGACTTAAGTATTTATGTACCGTATAAAGTATGGAAGTGGACACACATATTAATTTTTTTTTACTAATAAATGGGTTTTTTGAGGAGTAATTTTGTAAATATTTATGTATAAAGTAAATAAATTAGTTGATTTATATGTATGTATCTAAAAATAATGATGTTTTGTATAATATTGTGAGGGTGGAGTTTATAAAAGTGTTTTTTTTTTTTAATGTGTGAAAGTATTTTGGAACGTTCCAACGAGGGAGATTGTTAAAGGGGTGTTGGTTGCTTTATTTTCATTTTAGAAAATGTAGCATTAAGTAAGAGATGAACTTTTTTTTTTTTACAAATGTAGCATTGAGTAAGTGATGGAGATGATATTAGAATTGTACTCCTATCAGTCTCATACTCCCTCTGTCCACCAAAAGTGTGCTCACTTTTTTTTATATATGTTTTTAAAAAAATCATATTTTATTTATAAAGAATATATTTAATATAATGAGTAAAAAATATATTTGGGAGATATTCAATCTTGTTAGTAAAGTAGAAAAAATATTCAAAAGTTAACTATTTAAATAGAATAAGCACGTTTTTTGAAGACCCAAAAAAAGAAATGAGCACACTTTTGGTGGACGGAGGGAGTAATAAGTTTAATAGATATACACTAATAATAAGAAAGTTAAATAAATGAGTTGACTTGTGTGTATGTGTAGGCCATATATGTGTGAGACTAAAAGTAATGACATTTTGTGTAAAATTGAGGATATTGTGAATGAAATTTTTTTTTCCATTTTAAGGATGCGAAAGTCATTGTGGAACGTTATGACAAAAAAAAAAAGTGTGAAAATTATTGTGGGATAAAGAAATATAAAGTTTGAACAAATAAGTTTGTATATGATCAATGTTTGATAATTTAGATTAATTAAACCTAAATTAATTCTACATCATCTCTAAACGAAACAAGACACTGGGCCTACAGGATGGCAACGAAAATTGGATTTCTTCAAGGGAAGAGCTCTCGAATTTTTTTGATCAACTTTTTGCATCCACTAACCCCTCAATTACTGACATTCAGAACATTACCAAACACACACCAGAATTGGTAACGAGGGAAATGAAGGACTATATGGATGGGGCATTTAGTCGACAAGAGGCACTACAAGAAAACTGTTATTTAACCGTGAAAAAATTTATCACTAATTCTAATAATTTTGTCGCTGACGTGAGTTAGCGATAAAATAATTTTGTCGCGGAATTTGTTGCTATACAACCGTCGCTAAAGTGTTTGCGACAAAAAAATTAATTTTGTCGCAAATGTTTGGGATGAAAATTTGAGTTTCATCACTAAAATATTAGAGACGAAATATAATTTTCATTATTGTTTTGATTCTAACAATATATTAAATATTGTGTTGCTAATATAGTGATGAAATATTTTAATTTTCTCTCGAATATTAAATCCACAAAATTAGTCATGCAAATTTCAATTTTGTCGCTAAAATATTAGCGACGAAATATAATTTTCATTGTTATTTTTATTATTAACAACAAAATAAAAGAATTTGTTGAAAGTGAGCGATAAAATATTTTAATTTTGTTGCAAATATTAATTCCAAGAAATTAGCCACAAAAAATATATTTCATCGCAAAATAATAACGACTAAATATAATTTACATTGTTGTCCTGATTATTAACAACAAAATAAAAGAATTTGTTGCTAGTTTAGCAATGAAATATATAAATTTTGTTGCAAAAATTAATTTCAAGGAATTAGTCACGAAAATTTCTATTTCATTGCAAAATATTAGCAACAAAATATAATTTTCATTGTTGTCCTGATTATTAACAACAAAATAAAAGAATTTGTTGCTAATATAGCGATAAAATATATAAATTTTGTTGCAAAAATTAATTTCAAGAAATTAGCCACGAAAATTTCTATTTCATCGCAAAATATTAGCAACGAAATATAATTTTCATTGCTGTTCTGATTATTAACAACAAAATGAAACGATTTGTTGCTAATATAGCGATAAAATATGTAAATTTGTTGCAAAAATTAATTTCAAGAAATTAGCCACGAAAATTTCTATTTCATCGCAAAATATTAGCAACGAAATATAATTTTCATTCTTGTTCTGATTATTAACAACAAAATGAGGCAATTTATTGCTAATATAGCGATGAAATATATAATTTTTTTTTGCAAATATTAAATCTAACAATTTAGCGACGAAAATTTCTATTTCGTTGCTAAAAATTGATTTTAGCGATGAATTTTAGATTTGTCGCAAAATTTTCGTCGCTATTCCCCCTATTTCTTGTAGTGAGGTTAAGGATGCAGTGTTCAGTTTGCACCCAAACAAAGCACCTGGGCCTGATGGATTTAATGCAAAGTTTTTTTCAAAAGATGTGGGATACTATTGGTGAGTCGATATTAGATGCGACCCTTAATATTTTAAACGAGCAATGGGATATTAGCGATTGGAACACAACATTAATCACACTTATTCCCAAAGTAAAATCACCAACCAACCCATCTCAATTCCGCTCAATTAGTTTAAGCAACGTCTGCTATTACATAGTGGCAAAAATCATTGCTAACCGCCTTAAGAAAACATTGCCCAAAGTGATTGATGAGAACTAAAGTGCCTTCATTCTAGAAGACAGATTTTTGACAATGTTTTAATCAGTTACGAATGTAAGCACTTGTTAAGGAATAATAAAAGTGCTACGGGCTATGTGCATTAAAATTGGACATGAGTAAGGCGTATGATCGAATTGAATGGCCTTTTTTGGAAGAGCTAATGAAGAAATTGGGGTGTTTGGAAAAAATAACACAACTTATCCTTAGATGTGTTAAATCTGTTTCTTATTCTTTTAGGGTTAATGATACGATTATAGAGCATGTTATGCCAACTAGAGGACTTAGACAAGGGGATCCATTGCCCCCCTTTCTTTTTGTTAGGTGTGCTCAAGGCTTATCAACATGCATTAATATGATCACACATTTTTTGTTTGCAGATGATCCTTATGAATTATGAGAAGGCATCAGGACAAATGGTTAATTATGATAAATCATCATTGATGTTTAGCCCCAAAACTAGTTTGATCAATCAAAATCAAATCACGAATGTGCTTAATGTGAGCACTACAAAAAACGCGGGATTTGACGACGGAATAGATTTCGTCGGCCATACCGATGGAATTTCGACGGAATCTCAGAATTTGCAAAGTGCCGACGTATTTCAACTTTCGTCGGAAAGTTCCGACGGAAATCCCGACGAAATCTAGGTTGAAGGTGAAATAGTGTCGTTTTCAGCCCGATTGCCGACGGATATTTCGTCGGAAGTTTAAATTTCGGTTCCTGACGGAAATTTCCGTCGGTAACCGACCCGGTTTAATTACACCGCCTCGTAAACCCCTCAAAAGACGCGTACCATAAATATTCGCGCATTACCGTCAGAAATTTCCGTCGATAATAATTTTTTTTATATATAAACTGCCGAGAGGCAGGTTGTTTTGAAGAAAAAAAAATTTACTTTCCTCTCGTGGATTTGAAGAGGAAGAGGTCTTGACGAGTTATTTTACGGGCATTGTGAGCATTCCCTTCGATCATCTACTTCAATTTTCTTCCATTTGAACGGTACGTTTTATAAATTATTAATTAATTTTAATTTATTGTATTATTATAAATTGCATGTTAATTATTATAAAATTGCATGTACGTAGATAAATGTTGGGATATGAATCCTATAAACAATGTTCTAATTGATGATTATATGTTTTGATGGCCAAAAGCAACTATAGAGTTAATGATATATGTGATTATATGATGTTCTATGTGAGATATATGGAATAAGATTACTGATCTTAATGTGATATGAAGTTTAAGTTTACTGATCTTAATGTGATATGAAGTTTAAGTTTACTGATCTTATATTTTACTAATCTGATATATGAACTGTTTAAGAACTAAGCTGATGAATGAATTGTATAGACAGCTTATAGTATAGGACTTAGTTATACTCATCTGTATGTAGTTCAGTTGATGTATAGATAGGTTTTATATATGTAAAGTTGTATTCTATTGTATTTCAACATTGTAATAGTTTAGAACAGTAGATTAGATTGAAGAAAGAAGACTAAGAGATATCAGAAGACTATTTCAGAGAATGAAGAAATCAAGAGAAGTATTTTTGAAGGAAGCTGAACAGTTTTGAAGAACTGTGCTGATTGACCAAGAGCAGTAAAACTAAGAAGAGTAGTTTACTGTGCTGAGTTGGTTTGTTTGAAGAATAAGTTTGGATGACTTATTTGAAACGTAACTGAAGATATATGAAGATATGCTGACTTGGAAAGATAAGATAAGTTGGTTACAAAAAGAAGGAAGTTAAAACAAGAAACGGTTATGAGTTAGTTGAGAGTTAGTTTCACAAACTGCTAACTGTCTTACTAATGCTTATAAATACCGTGTGATCTTCTACTTGAAAAGACTACTGAAACTACTACTACTCAAAGTATTCAAGAGCAATCAAGAAGTATTCAAGTATTCAAGCACTCACAGAGTTGAAGATCAAGAACTGATGAAAAGCCACAGATCTGATTTGAAGAATCAAAGACTATTACAAGGAGAAGTTTTACTTTTCGTTTTAAGTTTGTATTGTGTAAACAAGTGTGCTAGTTACTTGTGAAATTACTAGTTGATCGAAGATATACCTGGTGGTATAATCGACAAGATCAAAGTCTTAATCTTGGGACTCTAAGCTACACGTACTCAAGAAGAAAAGAGTAATAAAACATCGCAACTGGAGTTGTGAGAGTGGATGTAGACATTTGTCGAACCACTATAAAAATCTTGTGTTCTTTACTTTCTGTTTGATTACCTGTTTTATATTTGTTGAACAAGAACAGTAAATTTTCTAAAGAAAAGATTTAAAGAAAAGTTGAGTATAAAAGCTAACTGTTAAGTACTGAGCTGATTCTAAGAACAGTACTGTACAGAACACATTTCCGCACTTAAACTCTGATATTTTGATAGAATTTGAAAAGTCTATTCACCCCTCCACTCTAGACTTTTTCTTAGCTTACTCAATCTTAACTCAACTTTTGGGACCAACAAGTGGTATCAAAGCAGTAGTTCTTTGGACTGCTGTTTCTAGATAACCTTGTAGACTTTTGGGAAAGTCTAATTATCTCTCATTACTGATACTTGTTTCTTGATCTTACTTGTCTTTCTTGACCTATCTGTCATACTACTGATCTTAACTGTCTATTCTATCATGGAAGAAACTAACATCAATAAACTTCCAAAGTTCAAGGTTGCAGACTACGACTACTGGAAACTAAGGATGGAGGCCATCTTTAGTTCAACCCATGATCTAATGATGTCTGTGATCAAAGAAGGGCCTATTACTACCATGATACCCAACACTGCAACTCTGGAGCCATCAAAAGCCATTGGTGTTCTCGTGCCAAAACCCAGGTTAGATTTAACTACTGAGGAAATGAGGCAGAACAATCTAGACAACTTGGCCAAGAATTACATTTTGCACACCCTTCCCAACGAGTATCTTGGGAAAGTGGTTAAATGTAAATCAGCCAAAGAGATGTGGGACAAGTTAGCTATCATTTGTGAGGGAACTTCTCTTATAAAAGAAAGCAAACTATCCACTGCTGTCCAGCGGTTCGAATCATTTAAAATCAAGACTGGTGAAACAATAGACCAGCTCGATACTCGTTTTACAAAGATTATGAATGATCTGGATGTTTTAGGTAAGACTTATACCAATAGGGAGATCAATTTACGTATCCTTAAAGCTTTAGATGAAAGATGGAAAATGGTCACACTGATCATTAAAAACACTCAGGATATAGATAACTGGTCTGCTGAAACTACCTTCCAAACCCTTCAGGCACATGAGTTTGAATTGGATGAAGAAGATCCAATAGTAAGCGGTGATAGGGTTAAGGAAATCTCTAAGAGTATTGCACTTAAGGCATCTACCTCTAAGAAGCCTAGATCATCTATGTCTAAGTCCTCAAGCATAAAAGATGAACTAGAGAGTACTGATCTTGATCTTAAAGATCAGTTGAACTTAATGATTAAGAGGTTTGACAAACTTAACAAGCGGTATGGTAGATACAAAAGATTCTATAAGGACACTCAGGGCTCTAATAACAGGGATTCTTCTAGGACCAGAAGGGATCACAAATCTTCTGAAAGGAGAGATGAGATCTCTAATGAGAAAAGAAGAGATAGGAACTCTGCTGATAGGAAGGATAGAAACTCTACTGATAGAAAGGACATGAACCAATATCATTCTCCTTCTAAACGTTCTACTAATGAACCTCTGTGCTATAACTGTGAAAAGCCAGGTCATTACATCCATGAATGTCCTGATCTGAGTGCTGAAGACAGAAGAGAAAGGAAAGCAAGGAGAGATCGCAAATATGCAAAGGGTAAGAGGGCAATGATGGCTAACAATGAATCTGATACGGATTCAGATGAGTTGCCATCTTCCTCTTCTGATTACCCTTCTAGCAGTGAGAAAGAAGTCTTCATTGCAGATGATGGACTAGTCATGATGGCAAAAATAGATCAATAGGTATCATCTGTCACATCTTTTCAATCTTGTGATGAATCTGATTCTGATTCTGATTTATGTGACACTGCTGATAGTAGTGTAGGGAGTAGCCTTCATCATTCCAATGGAATGAATGAAGAAGACCTCCTACCAGCTAACAAAGCATTCATGGAAATCAGTGATGAGAACATATCTTTAAGACAAGAAATCATGAGTCTTAGAGAAGCTCAAATGAAAGTGGATCCTAATATAACTGTTCTAAATGCACGGCTATCAGAAGAGTTGTCACAACTCAAAGACAAGTATGCATCTATGGACAAGTTATATCAGGGTATGCTTCATACACAAGCTAAAGAGAGACAAATGAGTTCAATGACTTAAAGATTAAATGTGAAAAACTTGAAGAGCGCAATAGATTCTTAGAATCTGAAGTACTGAGCTTGGATCTGAAGCTATCTGAGATGATTAACTCTTCTAAGATTAATCAAACATTATCAGACAGATACAGAGCTCCTTATGCAAGAGTGGAATAGGTACTGATCTTCCTAGTCCCTCTACTTCAGACATTAAGAACACTACTGGAGCTAGTTCAAGTTCTTTGCAACTAGATAAAGGAAAAGAACCTATGACTTATGATAATGATCCAAAATCCAAAGTACAGTCTAAATACATTCCTCCTACTACCAAGAATGGTAAACAGAAGAATGGATCTAGACCAGTAAAGTCAAGACCATACCAGAAGAGTACTACTCCTCTGACCAGAGCAGAACTGTCCTGGAATCAGAAGAGACAGACTCAGAACAGTAGGTCAAGACAAACACAGGCAGGTTGGAAACAGCCTAGACCTCCTTTTATAAGGCAGTCTCAGCTGTACTCAACTAAACCTAGGAAATTTGTCCCTCATTATCATAACAAACCTGTTCTTTATCCTCCACCTTTATCTTATGATATCATTGGAGAGGAAAGACCAAAATGCATCTATAAGCCGTATGGTCCACAGGCTTTTAGGCCCTATGCAAACTATTACAGACATACTGATCTTCCTGAAAAAGGGATAGAACCAAGGAAAGGCTATCTCAGAAAAATAGATCCTAAGTCTGCTGATAATTTGGATAAGGTCAATAAAGTACTGTTCTGTGATAAGCATGGTAGAAAACTTAAGAGGTCTCAATTATTCAAATCTTCAATGTTTATTTGGATACCTCTTACTACTAACCCCCCAAGGACCCTGTAAAGAAAGGGTACCTAAATTATTAAGATCGCTACTTGCAGGGTCGACTGGATCTTTACAAGAAAGGTGGTTCAGTTGGAGAAACTTGGTACATAGACAATGGGTGTTCTCACCACATGACTGGTACCAAGACTCTCCTTTCTGACTATCATGAGAAGGAAGGAACAAAAGTGATCTTTGGAGATAGTTCCATGGCAATCACAAAAGGATTTGGATATATCAAGAATGGAGATGTAGAGATTCAAGTTGTCTCATATGTTGAAGGTCTGAAATATAATTTATTATCTGTCTCTCAATTTTGTGATAGGGGCTACAAAGTTTACTTCAAAGGCACCAAATGTGAAATCTGGGATAAAAGAACACATACAATTCTACTAGTTGGAGTTAGACAGGGCAGTGTCTACATTGTAAATTGGAATAGTTGTCCTAGGGATGCTTGCCTTCTTTCTAAGAGTCCTAAAGAAATCAGCTGGCTATGGCACAGACGCTTATGCCATCTGAACTTTAAGATTATTAACAAGATTGCAAGAAACTACCTTGTTGAAGGTATCCCTAATGAAATCTATTTCAAATCACAAGTGTGTGATGCTTGCCAAAAAGGTAAACAGGTAAAGGTTTCCTTTAAGTCAATTCCCACTCTTTCTACTTGTAGAGTCCTAGAACTCTTGCACATGGATCTACATGGTCCAATAAAACCCCCTACACTGAATGGTAGAAGGTACACTTTGGTTGTGGTAGATGATTATTCAAAGTTCACTTGGACAATCTTCTTACACAAAAAGAGTGATACACAAACCCAACTACCAGATCTGTTAAAGAGGTTGCAAGTAGAAAAAGGTCAGCCCATTGTCAAGATCAGGAGTGACAAGGGGACTGAATTTATAAACTGCTATATTAAAGAATTTTGTTCTAAGTCTAGAATTCAGCATTTGACAAGTGCAGCTAGGACACCCCAACAAAATGGTGTAGCTGAGAGAAGAAACAGAACACTAAAGGAAGCATGCAGAACAATGCTTGCAGAGTACAACACACCACAGAAGTTCTGGGCTGAGGCAATCAACACTGCATGTCACACTCAGAACAGATGTGCATTCAACAAGGTACATGGTAAAACTCCTTATGAGGTATGGAAAGGTAGAAAACCTAGAATTTCATATTTTCATATCTTTGGATGTAAGTGCTTTATTCATAACAATGGAAAGAGCAAATTAAATGCTTTTGATGCCAAAGCTGATCAGGGAATATTCTTAGGATATTCTTCCACTAGCAAGGCATTCAGGGTGTTTAATTACTCTACTCTATGTGTAGAAAAAACACCCCATGTTGTCTTTGATGAAGTTGTACAGGACTATGCTGATCATCAGATCAGTAAGAAAATTGATGATCTGACCATTCAAACTGATAAAGATAATGAAGAGACTGAAGTCTATGAATCTGTACAAGCCTACAATCCATTTCTGAATGTTCTAAACAAAGATGATGATGTAGAAAAGGTAAAAGACAATGGTAAGTCTTCTAGACCAATTGACATGCCTGAATTGGTTGACTGTTCTCCTGTGAATAAAACTGCTGAAAATGATGATATTGATGATTCTGTTATACATGATGTGGATGATGAAAGTATTCCTGTTAAAACTAGAAAAACATGGAAATCTGCTCATTCTACTGATCTGATCATTGGTGAATCCAATAAAGGTGTTAAGACCAGAAGACAACTGTTTAATTCTAAGCCTGAACCCAGTAATTCTCTATTTTGTTGGTGTTGCTTTTTATCTGCTATTGAGCCTGCAAATGTGAAAGAAGTTTTATCTGACAGTAACTGGATTATGGCTATGCAAGATGAATTAAATCAGTTTACTCGAAATGATGTATGGGAACTCGTAGAGAGACCTACTGATCACAATGTGGTAGGTACAAAGTGGATTTTCAAAAATAAGAAAGATGAGAATGATCTTGTTGTGAGAAACAAAGCCAGATTAGTGGCTCAGGGCTACTCTCAAGCTGAGGGTATTGCTGAGGGTATTGACTATGATGAAACATTTGCCCCTGTAGCTAGACTAGAAGCTATAAGATTGTTTCTTGCTTATGCTGCCTATATGAAATTCACTGTGTATCAAATGGATGTGAAAAGTGCATTTTTGAATGGTATACTTGTTGAAGAAGTTTATGTAGAACAACCTCCTGGATTTGAGGTAAATGGTAATCAAGTATACAGGTTGAAGAAAGCACTATATGGTCTGAAGCAAGCTCCAAGAGCCTGGTATGACACCCTTTCACTATTCTTAGTTGAAAATGGATTTACTAAGGGCAAAGTGGATCGAACTTTGTTCAGAAGACAAGAAGGTACAGACATTCTATTAGTCCAAATTTATGTTGATGATATAATATTTGGATCTCCTAACAAAAGCATGAGTGAAAGCTTTTCAAAGCTCATGCAAAGCAAGTTTGAAATGTCAATGATGGGAGAAATGACTTATTTTCTTGGACTTCAAGTAAAACAATCATCTGATGGTATCTTTATCAATCAAGCAAAATATACAAGAAATCTGTTAGATAAATTTGGTATCAAGACCTGTAAAACAGTTGGAGTACCAATGCTGCCAACATACAGAATGGATCCTGATGATCAAGGTAAGTCTGCTGACCAATCCTATTACAGAGCTTTAATTGGTTCTCTACTCTATTTAACTGCTAGTAGGCCAGACATTGCATTTGCAGTAGGTGCACGTGCTAGATTTCAGGCCAATCCCAAAGAAAGTCATGTGGAGACTGCTAAAAGGATATTGAAATATCTTAAGGGTACCATTAATCGAGGTTTGTGGTATTCTGCAGATGATGATCTATCCCTAAGTGGTTATTCAGATTCTGACTTTGGTGGTTGCAGGATAGATAGAAAATCAACTTCTGGTTCATGCCAATTCTTAGGTTCTAAGCTCATATCATGCCTTTCAAAGAAACAAACAAGTGTGGCAACATCTACCACTGAAGCAGAATATATGGCTGCAGGAAGTTGTTGTAGTCAGCTTCTTTGGCTTATGCAACAACTTAGAGACTACAATATTGTGGAATCTAATGTACCTATATTCTGTGACAGCAATAGTGCAATTGCCATCACTCAAAATCCTGTTTTACATACTAGATGCAAGCATGTAGATGTTAGGCATCATTTTATTAGGGATCATGTTGAAAAGAAAAACATAAGGATGGAAAAGATCCATACTGATATTCAGAGAGCTGACATTTTCACAAAACCTTTGGCTGAAACTAGATTTGGAGAGCTTTGCATAAGTTTAGGATTGATAGACATGGATCCTGCATGTATATAGAACTGCATACTAACATTTCAGGTACTTAGCTGATATCAAGAACAGTACTCCAAGAAGGGTAATTCTGAAGAACAGGCCATGTCAAGACCTCTACATTCATCACAATCAGGTAAAAAGGTTACTAAGGTGCCTAAATCCCGATGAGGAAGCTGGTAAAGCTGAGGGAATTGAGAATATACATTTAAGGGGGAATCTTTGATTTCTGAAAAATCCTGTATGTTGACTCATAGCACAAGTCACCTTAGAACAAACCTTATAAAGACCTATTTTAATTATTCTTTACTACTCTGTACTGAATTTCACCATCTATGCATGAACTAACACTTCTACCAACGTGAAACAGGCACAGAAGAGGAGTTCTCCACTGGAGGGGGAACTGATCTGATTACAAGATTTGATCTGTCTACAAATCTGATCTGATTACAGCATAAATCTGTCTACAAATATGTTCTGACTATTGAAATGATGTGTCTACAGGACTGTTCTGATTACAAAGTTAATTTGTCTACAAAACTATTCTGATTACAATATCATTCTTTCTACAGAACTGGTCTGATTACTGATTAAACTGTCTACAGAGCTTATTTGATTACAGGAAAATCTGTCTACAGACTAGAACTGATCTGAGTTACAGTACTGATCTAACAAAGTATTGTGCTGATATCAAAAAGGTGAAAATCAGAAGAGTTGGGGAACTGAGCTGAAGATTACTGAGCTGACCCAACAACTGATCTGATCTTCAAAGGAGTACTCAGCTGATCACAGTACTCAGCTGAACCCAGATAAGTAAATTTCAATATATTTTGAAGTAAGAAATTGAAAGTATAGTGTGTTGGAAACAACTGTGCTGATACGCATCAGAACTGTATTATTGTCTTAGAAGTCTTCTAAGTCAAGATCTGTTCAAAAATTAGTCTACTTATAGAGAAGATTAATACACTCCTCTATCTTTGACCTAATTTTAAAAGGTTTATTTATCAACACAAGTTGGCTCCAAATTGGAATTGAGCTATTATGAATCTGGAACGTTTTTCCCAATTTACACTTTTCTAAAACTCAATCCAATCCACACAACGTGGAAATCAAAATCAATCCAAGCCCTAGATTTTCTTTGATTATTGATTAACACGATCACTTTAACTTCTTCTTCTTCCTCACTCAAAATCTCTCTACAGAATTTCTCTAAACTCACGATAATCCCACTCTTTCATCTACACTTCTACATTTCTACTCCATGGCGATTATTGATATTCTTAACGAAGAAAACGAAGTTGTAGGTACATTTGATTCACCCATATGGCTTCGTGAAAAAGGAATTTTTGTTGAAAACTCTGTCTACTTCACTGGTCGACAAAAGGACGAGAATCAAGCCATTCTCACCATGTGTGAAGAATGCGGGTTACGGAAGTACCTAGAATCGTTTCCCATGAAGGTTTACGAACCTGAGGCGATGGAATTCTTTCTACAGGTGCAAGGTGATACGAACAGCATTCGTTTGATAGTTTCTGGTCATAGGGTTGTCATCTCCAAAGAAACCCTTGGAATCGCTTTCAATCTACCAGACGGGCCGATAGACATTCTGAGCTATATGGCAGGGCAAGAAAAGGCTCGCGTGGGCAGATGGTTGAATGTTGACCCAGCAACTCTCACCAATTTGAAAAAGGAAATTCTTCCAGAAGGTCTTCAATTGTTGATGGACATTGCTGGAAAATGCTTGTTAGGGCAACACTTCAGTCAAGATGCCCTCACTAATCTCAAGATTCGTATTATGGCCGCAATCACCGATCGCGTTGATGGTGATTGGCAAGGATTTCTGCTTGGCAGATTGTTGGCTGAAAGAGAAAAAGTGTTGTTTGATGAGGACACTAGAGAATTTTCCATTAAATCCTGGATGGGTTTTGGAAGTAAATTGAGCATCTTATTGCCTCAATTAGCTGAGAATAAGGTGGATTGGAGTCCTCCGAAAAGATTTCATCAGGGCAAGTTTTTGTTCAAGAAAGAGTCTGTCAAATTTGAACAAGAACAAAGGAATCGTCCTCAACCCCAAGAATCTGGTGGTTCTATGTTTCGTTCTGACAATGATGAGCCGGAGTTGAGAACGAAGGCTAGATATGACCCTCACAGAGCTGGATTAAGAAGAGGTAGATCAGCTAGGGCCATTTTTGAAAAATCAGAAGAATCTGTTGCTGGAGTGAAGGAATCTTCTGTGGAACAAGAGGTAAGTTCTTCGAGCTTCATTCTTTCACATAAGAGAACTAAAGTTTCTGGTGTTCTTAGACCCAGAAGAGTCCTCAAGAACACTACCCCTTCTTCCTCAACCTCTCATTCTATCCAAGCCCAACCCCTTGAAGCTGAGCCTTCCTGTTCTGAGGAGTCAGTTCACTACTCTCCTATTCGTCAGAACACTCCTCACTCAACCCCTCAGAACACTTCTTTTCATTCCACTCCCCAGTCTAGTCCTCACCATAATCCTACTCCTCATTTCTCTCCTGAACCTGAACCAGTTCATGATCACTCTACTGAGCATGAACATATAACTTCTCCTAAACCTGTTGAGATTACCTCTTCCCCAGAACCTGAGATTATCCAACCAGATTCAGTGTTCTTGATGGACTATCCTGTTTGTGATAAGGAAGAGAGGATACGATTCAAGTTGAGAAATGCTCTTCTCAAAAGCTTTCATGGTTTAGATGACAGCACTAGATCCTTTGAGCAACTTCTAAGGATAGGTACTTGGGTATATCTTAGAAGGTTAGGTCTAGCTGAGCTGATGATTGTAGCTGAAGGTATGGGTGGTCTATCTGTGTTCCATGACTGGGAACAAGAACAGAGAGAAGCTGCAGATGTTAATTCATACACTGAATTATTCACTCTTGAGTCTGTTATTCAGTTGATTGAAAGAATAACTGGTTGCAAGTATTCTATGGTTAAGTCTGCTGATGAAAATGTTGATACTGATGTCAACATGGAAGCTGATGATGCTGATGTTAGAAATTCTGATAACCAAGCTGATTTGGAAGCTGATATGGAAGCTGACTATGAAGCTGATACAAATGCAACCGAAATGTTTGCAAATTCAGTTGTTCCTGAAGAAACTGAAGTCTTAGTAGAACAAGATTTGGGTGCTGATGAGTTGGAAAGCACACCAGTCATTGCTGCTGAGAATACTGTGCTTGATGAAACAGTAAGAGATGTTCCTGCTGAGACAGTGCATGATAACTCTAGCTTTGAGATGTTGAAAAAGCATAATGAAGAGTTACAAAGCAAGCTGGAGGCTACTTTGAAGCAGTTTCAACAAGCCACTGAGAAATTGGAAAGTTTGACTGCTGCCAATTCATATGACAAGATAATGGAATTCACAATGTCTAAGATCTATGATCTGCATAGATTGCAAGAGAAGATACTTTCTACTGAGCTGCAAAAGAAAGTAGAGCTACTTTTGAAACCCTTGAAAGATTGGCAGGATGAAGCCAAAAAGGGGGAAGAGAAAGTGATGAAAGTGATGGAGCAGACTCAAACTCAACAAGCTCAATTGGTTGTGAGTCAAGATGAGCTGAAAGCTAGTATTGATGATTTGAAAGAAGAAATCATTAGTCTGAAGTTAAGACAACAAAATCCTGATTCTGAATCTCAAGAGATTGCTACTCAGAAAAACATTGCTGAATCTTCTTCTGGAAAAAGGAAAAGGAAACTTATTGTAGATGATGAAGAAGAGGTTGAAGAGACTGGAAGGATTACCAGGTCTAAAAGCAAGTTGAAGCATGATGTTTCTGATAGTAGGCCAAGTAATGTGAAGATGGCTGAAGCAATTGAGAAGTATAATCAGATGCTTGCTCAGAAGAAAATTGATATGGCTGAGAAAAGAACAGATGAACAGGTTAGAAAGTAAAATTTGAAAGATGCAGAAGCTGCAAGGAAAAAGTTTGATAATCGAGTTGCTGCATTAAAAAGGAAAATGAAATCAAAATCTGTTGGAACTGTTCTGGATGAAGAATTCATGGAATTTGTGGTTGATCCAGAAGATATGGATTACTGGAATAATTTGAAAAAGAAATGGCAGATTGCTAATTTCATAGTGAAGAAATTTGGTGACCATTCTAGCAAGGAAGATATGTATTTTGACTTTGGCTGCTGATGCAGGTATCCAGATCTTATGTCCGGAAGAACCTGTTTGGGAACCTCCAAGGTTAGAGAATGGTGAACCAGATTACTCAGAGATTGGAAACATTATCTCTCAGATTATTCAAGATGAAGGAATCACTAATCTTAATCACATGATGGATATCAAGAACAGAATGTATTTGGCATTCAGAATTCCTAATAAAGACTGAAGATGAAGGACTATGCTGAAAAGATAACACTTCTGAACCTTATCTTTATTTTCTTTATTTTGGTATTTCTATGATTATGTGACTTAGTTGTAATATGTGATATATCTGATCTTATTTTGAATATAAATCTTAATCTTTTTTTATTGATGAACTGATATGAATGACTATATATCTTAACTACTGATTTGTTAATGTTTAAGTAGTTTTGGCTTCATCAAAAAGGGGGAAATTGTTGGGATATGAATCCTATAAACAATGTTCTAATTGATGATTATATGTTTTGATGGCCAAAAGCAACTATAGAGTTAATGATATATGTGATTATATGATGTTCTATGTGAGATATATGGAATAAGATTACTGATCTTAATGTGATATGAAGTTTAAGTTTACTGGTCTTATATTTTACTAATCTGATATATGAACTGTTTAAGAACTAAGCTGATGAATGAATTGTATAGACAGCTTATAGTATAGGACTTAGTTATACTCATCTGTATGTAGTTCAGTTGATGTATAGATAGGTTTTATATATGTAAAGTTGTATTCTATTGTATTTCAACATTGTAATAGTTTAGAACAGTAGATTAGATTGAAGAAAGAAGACTAAGAGATATTAGAAGACTATTTCAGAGAATGAAGAAATCAAGAGAAGTATTTTTGTAGGAAGCTGAACAGTTTTGAAGAATTGTGTTGATTGACCAAGAGCAGTAAAACTAAGAAGAGTAGTTTACTGTGCTGAGTTGGTTTGTTTGAAGAATAAGTTTGGATGACTTATTTGAAGCGTAACTGAAGATATATGAAGATATGCTGACTTGGAAAGATAAGATAAGTTGGTTACAAAAAGAAGGAAGTTACAACAAGAAACGGTTATGAGTTAGTTGAGAGTTAGTTTCACAAACTGCTAACTGTCTTACTAATGCTTATAAATACCGTGTGATCTTCTACTTGAAAAGACTACTGAAACTACTACTACTCAAAGTATTCAAGAGCAATCAAGAAGTATTCAAGTATTCAAGCACTCACAGAGTTGAAGATCAAGAACTGAAGAAAAGCCACAGATCTGATTTGAAGAATCAAAGACTATTACAAAGAGAAGTTTTACTTTTCATTTTAAGTTTGTATTGTGTAAACAAGTGTGCTAGTTACTTGTGAAATTACTAGTTGATCGAAGATATACCTGGTGGTATAATCGACAAGATCAAAGTCTTAATCTTGGGACTCTAAGCTACAAGTACTCAAGAAGAAAAGAGTAATAAAACATCGCAACTGGAGTTGTGAGAGTGGATGTAGACATTTGTCGAACCACTATAAAAATCTTGTGTTCTTTACTTTCTGTTTGATTATCTGTTTTATATTTGTTGAACAAGAACAGTAAGTTTTCTAAAGAAAAGATTTAAAGAAAAGTTGAGTATAAAAGCTAACTGTTAAGTACTGAGCTGATTCTAAGAACAGTACTGTACAGAACACATTTCCGCACTTAAACTCTGATATTTTGATAGAATTTGAAAAGTCTATTCACCCCTCCCCTCTAGACTTTTTCTTAGCTTACTCAATCTTAACTCAACTTTTGGGACCAACAATAAATATGTATAATTAGTTGATATATATGTTACGTGGATTATGATGTTATTGATTAATATTGTAATTAATTGTTTGTGTTATAGTGTAGTTATTTATTGTTAGTTAGATTGTTATATAGTTTATTTAATTAATGATTGGTACTTGTTAGTTAGTGTTAAATAATTTATCTAGTTCGTGTACGATTATAGTAAACATTGAGACGAATGTGTTTGATAATTAAATTAGGTTATTGTCGATTAATTAAATTAGGTTATTTTTAATTGAATTAAGAAATTACTGATTAATTAATTAAATTAGGAATTTTTTTGTCGAATTAGTAAACTATAGATTAAACTAGGTTATTATTGTTGTTTAAATTAGTAATTATTGTTTAAATTAGGTGTTGTTGATTAATATACGATTTTTTTTTATTAAATTATGAATATGACGATCATTATATTGTTTAAATTAGGTCATTATTTACTTCGTTAGTAAATTAATTGTTATTGATTAAATTAGAAAACTATTGATTTCATTAGTAAATTGTTATTTATTATATTAGGAAATTATTGATTAATTTATATTTTTTATTTAATTATCAATTTTTATTTATCAAAATAGATGAGTCAAGATCCGAATGCTGCTTCTGGTTCTCGTGGTGGGGGGGACGGGCTCAGGGTCTCGTAGCCGGTCGATGAGGGGTTCAATGCGGCCTCAGCCTAATTTGATGCCGGCTCCTATGACGTCACCGCCCGTTCCACGATGTCGTCTATCGTCCCCCATTCCACAGTCGTCGGCAGCTCATCAATATCCTATTGCATCCCTCGAGGCCAGAGATTTCTTATGGATTCAGGATGGACAGTAAGTAATTAGTTAAATAATTTTAAGGTTTAACAATATTTAATACCATTATTTTTTATTTTATTATTTTATTTATAAGGTGTTTGTTTGTTAATAATGTCACAAATTATTGTCTGGTAATGAGGTGTCAAGGATATGCACATAATCGATTCTGAAGTGCAAGATTGCTGCGAATGCGACCTCCAAGAAGAAGGTGTTGCGGACAAAAAAAGAGGAATACTTCGAGGAGTTCCAGGTATTTAAGCACAATCAATTAAATAATTAACAAACAATTTATTATATATATTATTTGATAAATATGCTGATCAAATATGTGCAGAAAAGGTAAAGGCAATCGAATATGTCCAGGTATCTCAAGTATACTACTGCACGTATCCAGCACTACAAAAAACACGCGTTTTACCGACGGAAATACCGACGGATTTTCGGTCGGGAACCATGGTTGTCGACGAAAATACCAACCGAAAAAATTGGTCGGAGCCAACCTCGTCGGTAAGGATTACTGACGGAATTTTTTATTCCGTCGGTAGTATCGAAGGAATACCGACGGAAAAAAAGAGTCATCATTTCCGACGGAATAGTGTCCGTCGATAATATCTGTGACCCGTTTACGAACCGGGTCAATGTTCCGTCAGTGATTCTGTTGGTAAATTATGGGAAAAAATAATTAAAAAACAAATTATTTCCGTCGGTACTACTGACGGAATGTAATTTCCAATTATTTTTTTTTGCAAAATTAATTTTCATCGGGAACTCCGTCGATATTTCCCGACCCGGGCTGGACCCGACCCGACCCGTGAACTCTTGAAATTGACCAATATATTTTTGGCCTTGCTGGGACTGGAACCTGGGTGTAGGGGCGCCTACCACTCGGACAAGTATGTTTCTTGTTCATATATAGTTGTAATATTAATTGTATATGTACTCATTTTCGACCCATTTTTAAAAAAAATATATAATCACAAAATTAATTTCTTTCACATACATTAATAACAAAATTCTTAGGGGGGTGTATTCAATTGAGATTTTGTTGGATTTTTTTGGACTTTAAAAGGTCAATGGATTTAGAAAATCCATAGTGTTGGGAATAAAATGAGATATGTTTTGATATAATACAAAAACCCCCTGAGACATGCCTAAGTCAAGTTGAGTATGTTCTAGAGATGTTAGAACATATAGTATAAAGGCTAGATGAGGAGCTAATATGTTAGGCAGCTCTTAGTTGATTAGATGCACAATTTGAGGGGGAACACATGCTTTGAAGTCCATCAAGAACAAGTCCCCTCAAGGTTCAAACTCTGGAAACAACACTAAGTCTTTTGAAGATCAACTATGCTGATCAGGAGAGTTGTCCAGAGGAGTTGTCTCAGCACAATTAATCAAGATCAAGTGCTCTGAAAGCCTGAGGTCAACTATGCTGAAGAGCTAGAGACAATCACACCCTAAAGAACTACAATTCAACATGCTAAGATCACCTTGAAGTGAAGCAAAGGGTATGAGCCAAGTCATCTGAAGAAGAGCAAGCCAACCTTGCTGATAAGCAAGACTGCTGATAGTGATAAGGAGAGTTGTCCAATTGATGAGGAATGTTGTCCTATCATTGGAACAGCTTTCAGAAGTCATGTCCAAGTCCTAACAAGAGAATCTGAAAGTCAGACATTGGGTAGAGTGCTGCAGAAAGAAGACAAAGTCTTAACAGCCGTTTATTTCCCAAATGAGGACATGTCAATATCAAGAATCTGTCTTCAAAGTTGAAGAACTAAAAGAAGACATTTATGGACATTTGAGGCTGCCTCTCCAATGGGAAAATCCTTCATTTGTCTATAAATACAGAAGTGTGAAGACCATTTGAAAGCACCTCAGCCAAGCACCTCAACACAATCCAACATTAACAAGAGTGCTTTCTAGCTTTCAAAGACTATCTTAGTCTTCAAACACTTCATCTAAGCTGAACTCATTGTATATCCATACACAAGCTTAGAGAGATATCCTATCCTTATACACTGATCTGCATTGTAAAGGATATCTCATTAGTTGGAACCTTACTTCAACCCTTACCCCTTTCAAGTGAGAAAGAGAGAAGGTTGTAGTAGTAGAAGTGGTAGGAGGTGACTGTTGAGAGAAGAACAGTTCAGTTCTGAGTTGAGAAGAGGGTACTAGGACTCTAGACATCCTAGGGATCAATTCACCAAGGAGTGGTGTTCTTGATCAAGTGCACCTTGGCACTATAAAACAAGTTAATTCCAAGAGTGAAGGAATTATCCTGTTAAATCAGGGAAAGTGGATGTAGGAGTATGAGTCTCTGAACCACTATAAACTCTTGTGTTGATTTGATTTCAAGTACTTTCATACATTCAACACTGCACACAAAACTGATCTTTCAAAAGATAAACACTCAAGGACTGTGCAAAACCTATTTGGACAAGTTCCCTGAAACTGGACTGTATTGCATTGACTAAGTGATTTCAGAAACTAAAGGAGTCTAAACTAAAAGGGCCAACCACTATTCCGCACATATAACTCCCCTAGATAGTTATTCAACTAAGTACTCAATAGTACTTTGTAGATTGATTATCTTAGAAGAGTTAATCATCTTCAGCAGAGTTGTCCAAGACAACCTTGCTGAGCTCTGGTTTGATCAAAATAAGAAAAGAATTGCATACAAGTGTATTCCCCCCCCCCCCCATACACTTGTTATATACTCCTTTCAGGACCAACACATAGACTCTATGCAGAGTTTGACTGACATTTTTTATTGATTTATATGAATTTTCATAGATTTGACAGAATTCTGAAATACACATTTTTTTATTGATTAACATGGATTTGCATAAACTACGCCCCTAAAACTATTGATGCAAACGTATATCGAACACACTTGTATATAAAAAAAATTATCTAAATTATTTAGAAAAAATACCAAAAATATATTAGTTCAATTTTTTTTTTTATTATTCATCATTATTATTCTCATCTTCATTTCCATTACGGTTATACTATTATTATTCTCATTTCCCACATAGCATTAGCAATACTAGTTCTCCATGCATTAGCTTCAGTTCTTTGTTGTAGTTGGCTTTGAGAAAGCAATTCCAAATTTTCCTCTTCCATTTCGAGATGTGGTGAATCTTGATCTTCTTCATATTCGACTGGAAATTCATCAGAGCGACATTCTTTCCGAAGAAAGTTATGTAATCCAGCACAAGCCAATACTAACTCTATTTGTGTTTGAAATGGGAACGGAGGTGCGGTTTTGAAAATTGTAAATTGCGATTTGAAAATACCAAAAATTCTCTCAATCACATTTCTTAATGATGCATGGCGAAGATTGAATAACTCACTTGCATTTCTGGGGTGACGACCTTGACCACCAAAATCTTTTAGATAATATCGAACACCACGTAATGGTGGGGCTAAAAATTGACGTCGATTAGATATTATGGCTAACCTAACGGTGTCCGATATACTATAATTTTTAAAGAAAGAACATAATTTTAAAATAAAGAGATGTAATCTTTTTCACGATAATAATGGTGGTGAAGAATCTGTGATGCTTATCCAAGAACATAGTTACGTTTCTTGATTTTATTTCGTTTGAAGAAGAGCAGGAAGATGGACAACTTTTAAATTTTGTAAACTGTGACGCTGTGTAGGATTTTGTGGTTCGAAATACAGTAAGAATGTTTGTTTTTTCTCTAGGCTGTGATAGCCATGAACCAGTTTTAAAGTGTAAAATTATGAAATAATAAAAACTTTTATAATGTTTTTGTGTTGTATATCTTTTTGTTTCAAATAACAAGTGCTTTCGAAGGAGACTAATGCAGTAGGTTAGTAGTTGAAATTTTGTTAGAAGAACAACAAAGTTTTTTTTTTCTTCTCTTTCAGAGTCTTCTGAGAGAATCCGTTGAAATCTCTTATTTTTAGAAGAGATTTTGAATAGTGAAATTTATTTATATTTTTTAAGGAGAATCCAATGAAATCCATAGAGTATTAAAATCCATAGATTGTTGAATACTTAAATATTTCTAAAGACTTTTTAAAATCCGTATTGAATACCTCAAATTTTTGAAAGACTTTTAAAAATCCGGATTGAATACCCCAGATTTTAAAAGTCCAAAAAAATCCAACAGAATCTCAATTGAATATACCCCCACTTAATCTATCTTTATTGTAAATTTAATTTTTGTAATTTATATATTTTAAATGTAATTTTTAAAAGTTTTATTAAAATTCTAAAATATTCATATGTTTACTAATTTTTTTAAAAAAAATTCCACAAAATTAATTTGTTTTCATACTTTTTAGTTGTAATTTAATGATAAATAAACTTTTTTAAATTGTTACATCTCATAAAATAATTATCTTACATTAATTTAATATTCATCTTCTTCCTCTTCATCTTCTTCATCTACGTTTTCATTATTTGCCTCATCTTCCTCCTCTTCCTCTTCCTCTTCATCATCCTCCTCCTCTTCCTCTTCATTTTCATCCTCTTCCTCATTTCCACTATCGTTTTCAATTTCGATCAAATGTGAATTTGCAGTCGTCAAGTCTACGTAAAGATTCAAATCTCCCGCAAAGACTTCATTTTGAGTCTCTATTTGTTCCGTTTGAAACGTAAATTCATCTTCATTACTCTTTTCCTTTTTAGGGACTTCTACCACTGACCTTGCCTTTACTTTGCAATCAGCGTGTCATTCAATATTACTACGTGATCGTACTGGATACGTGCAGTAGTATACATTAGATACTTGATGGGCAAATACAAATGGATCATCCCCGCTATACCTCCTTTTCGGATTAACATCCACGAGCTTGTACTCCGGATGAATCCTTGTTCCTAAAGGGCCTGAATCAAACCAATGACACTTGAACAACACTACAGTCTTTGTTGGATATCCCAGATATTCTACTTCAACGACTTCGTGCAACACCCCAAAGTACTCACTTGCATCTGCATTGTAATTCGCACTGTTAATGCAAACACAACTGTTGGTTGTCGCTTTTCTTGATGCATATTCGGATGTATGAAATCTGTAGCCATTCACAATATAGCCGTTGTAAGTCTTTACACGATGTAGTGGTCCTTTGTTGAGATCCCTTAAGAATCGACTCTCAAAATCGTGTGACCGTTCCTATACAGTTCAAATAATTAACATTAATTATGAATCATGTTTATTTACGTAAAACATAAGTAAATGGTACTCACATAATGTTGGAACCATCAGGCAAATTCACGTTGAAGACGAGCATCTTTATATGTATCTGAGATGTTTTGTTCTGTTTGTTGCAGTTCTTGAGTATACATCCTAATTAACAATTAATATTAAATTATATAAATGAAGTAGTATTAATTTTCTTAGATGATAAATATATGAAATACTTAATCAATGTAAGGCTAAACTTCATCACAATTCAATAACACATACGTTTGTGCTATTTCTGCCTCTCTGTTCGTCTTTCAATCTCGTTCAATGAATTTTCCTATAGGCCGTCCCTCAGACTTGAATATAGACAGCATTCCATCGACCTCTTCACCGATATTGTTCGTACCTCTACCACCGTAGTTACGTGGTTCACTTTTCAACCGAGTGTTGACATGGTCTTCAAAATAATAAGAACAAAACATGTCAACCTCTTCATTCAAATATGCATTAACAATCGATGCTTCAACATTTACCTTTTGTTTAGCATTGCGTTTCAAGTTGTGGAGATATCTGATATATATAAAAAAAATTAAGTGAACATGTATAATAAAAAATGAAGAAAGTAAGAGTTTACCTTTCAAATGGGTACATCCACCTGTACTGCACTGGACCACCAATTCTGGCTTCATACGCTAAGTAAACGGGTAAGTGTTCCATCGAGTCGAAGAATCTAGGTGGAAAAATTCGTTCCAACTTACACAAAATCACTGGAATATCTTGCTCCAAACGAATCATATCATCGATCTTGATCGTTGAAGATGTTAAATCTCTAAAAAAAAAAAAGACTTAATTTAGTGATAGCCCTCCACACATTGAGAGGAACAAGGTCTCGGAACGCAATCGGTATCAAACGCTCCATAAAAATATGACAATCGTGACTTTTCATCCCTGCAACCTTACAATTTGTTATGTTTGCGCATCGACTCAAGTTTGACATGTAATTGTCCGGAAATTTTAACTCGTGAATCCACCTACACAATTGTTGTTTCTGTGGCTTATCCAGTGTGTAGCAAGCATTTAGATATTTACCTGTAAGGGGATCCTTTTTCAACTCTTCACGACGACAATAAATGTTCAACTCTTCCCGAGACTTTGGAGTGTCTTTCGTCTTGCCTTTTGTGTTCATGATTGTGTGGAACACATTATCAAACACATTCTTCTCAATGTGCATCACATCCAAATTGTGTCGGATCAACAGTGAACTCTAGTATGGCAAATCCTAAAAAATACTCATTTTATTCCAACCACCTGGGATTCGTCTGTTGTGTTCAGCTGCATTTTCCTCTAAAGATTTTTTCAAACCCGTCCACTCAATCTCATGTAACAACCTTTGTCCAGTACGATGAATACATAATAAATAACATTAGAAGCAATAAAAAATATACGTATAATACTCATCAAATAATTGTATAAAATACTGTTTCGAAGGGGCGGTCGATTGTTTGTAACTGTTCTATTCTTCAAGAAGTTCTGCTTATTCCTTCTAAATGGATGATCTCAAGGTAAGAACTTTCGGTGATTATCGAACCATGTAACTTTTCTACTCGTCTGAATACTAAAGCTTCATAATGCTCCTTACAATACGGACATGCTTGCTTTCCGGCCGTTTTCCACCCAGACAACATAGAATATGCATGAAAGTCGCTAATGGTCCACATTACAACAACTAGGGGTGTGCATGGTTTGGTTTGGTTAACCAAACCGCCCGTAAATCGTAAACCAAACTATAAACCGTTCTTTTTTTTCAAAACCGTAAACCAAACCGTATTTATAAAAACTGTTCGGTTTGAAACTATAATATTTCTAGCGGTTCGGTCGGTTTTGACCGAACCGTAGTTTTGCTCATTTGTTTTCCATATACACAATAATTAATAAAAATGTAATACACAATCTCAATAGAATAGACAAAATGAAATTCCAATAATCCAAAATATAATTCGAATAGATGAAATGCTATTATAACGTTCACAAACTAGTTGTTAAAAAATAATTAAATAACCAAAAAAAGAAACAACAAACTTTTGTTTTCTTCGAGATTTCAGATTGATCAGATTGAGTGAGACTGTGAGAGACTGAGAGCGCAATGCACGTAGAGGCGCTAAATACTAAACAGAAGAGAATGAGTAGGGTTTCTGGCTTTGGGCGGCTTGAAAAATGTATTGAGTTTACTAGTTTAGGGATTATATAATATAGAAACTATAAATCTATAATATATATAATATTTATTTAGATAATATTATATAATATACGGAGTATATATTTTTTATATATATAAAACGAGTTCGGATTTGTTCGGTTTTTTGCGGTTTTTCATTAGTGAAAACCGTAAACCAAACCATACTAAAAAAATCAATTCTAAAAACCGTAAATCGAACCGTAAACCAAAAACCGAACCATATTTAATGATCTGATTTCGTTCGGTCGGTTTGGTCGGTCTGAACCATACTTTGCACACCCCTAACAGCAACACGCATCGTGAAATTCTATTTTCTGAAAACATAGTACGTTTGGACACCACTTTCCCATAAAAAGATCAAGTCTTTTATAAGAGGTTGGAGATAAACATCCAGTTTTTCCTTTGGATTCGACGGAACGGGCACCAATACAGTCAGAAACATTGTTTGAGGTTTCATGCACATCCATGGAGGAAGATTATACGGAGTCAGTATCACCGGCCATAAAGAATATTGCTTTCCATAACTCCCAAACGGTGCAAAACCATTAGTACACAAACCTAACCTCACATTCCTCGGTTCACAAGAAAAACCTGGAAACACGTTGTCAAGGTGTTTCCAGGCCTCCGAGTCTGCCGGATGTCGCATCTCCCAAGACTCAGTCGAGGAAGAATCTGTTGCATGCCACATCATGTGCTGTGTTGTGGCACTAGATTGATATAATCTCATTAAACTAGGAATGATAGAAAGATAGTACATCCTCTTATGTGCCACTTTCTTCTTCGACGACTTCCTTCTCAAACTGTTGTTCCCCACCAAACTGATGTTCATTACTGGTGCAAGTTTGATTAGCATGTATTTGTCGTTCATAGATTCCAGCAGTGTAATAGTATAACACTTGATCAAAGTTATAAGGCCAACGTCCTTCGCCATGAAATGTCTAGTTATAATAATTAACAATGAAACCATTCATCAGAACATGTACCAAAACCTCATCAACCTCCTTAAATAATTTATTCTGACATTTTTTGGCATTACAAGGACACTTGATACAATCCCCATACATGCAATGTGGGTGGAGCTTTGCAAATTCAACAAATGACACAAGTTCATTGTAAAATTCACCATTCACATTTCCTAAAATGAACCTAGGAGTACAATACATCCATCGACGATCAGGCAATTCCATCTATTAAACATTTAAAATACATATAATTAAAATTCACAACTACACCCAAAACATATAATTAAAATACACAACTAAACTACAAACATATAAGCAAAATACACAACTAAACTAAACTACACAACATATAAATAAATACAAACATATAAAATACACAACTAATTAAACTACAAACATATAAACTGCACAACTAATTAAACTACAAACATATAAAATGCACAACTAAACTAAACTACAAAATTTAACCAAGTAGAAAAGAAAACGTACCGAAATTTGAAGTTTTCATACAACTTCCACAATTTTTTTCGACTGAAGTGAGAAAAAGCCTCTGGAATAAACTTTATCGCATTATTACAGACATAAATATATAGTCCGTCGGTAATCAGAGTTTTGAATTACCGACGGATTTACATATTCTGTCGGTAGGTTGGCGCCCATTTTCCGTCGGTAAAGCCTACTACCAACGAATATATTCGTCAGCCTTTTTGAATATGATATTACCGACTGACTATATATTTTCGTCGGTAATTTGGCAGATAAAAAAAATTGTTATTATTTGACTTGTTTATAAATATTTATACCCAATCTACCAAACAATTATGCATAAATTAAAAACAGTAACATAACTAAACAATCCATTAACAATAAAAACATCAACCGAAATAAATATGTTCGACAGAAAAATAAATAGTTCAACAGAAAATTAAACAGTTCACCAGAAAAATAAATATGTTCAACAGAAAAATAAATTGTTCAAACATCAACCACCACCAAAGTTAAAAAAAATCATCCAAATTATCACCAGCCAAATTCATGTCGTCATCGTCACCAACCATTCCGTCGTCTTGGGCTGCGGCTGCGTTTGTGTCTGTGTCTGGAGTTGGACCTGGAGCATTGAAAGCCGGAGGGGGAGTGCTCATGGTCTCTTGAAAACATGCCTCTATATCAGTAGGAGACATCCCCAACGACCAACACATAGTGCTACTTAGCTTTCAGAAGTAGTGGTTGAATGTGGCCTTTACGTTCGGGTCCGGAACTGCAGTGGAGGATACAGAGGCCTGCGATGCACGCTGGGATGAACTAGACGATCTCACAGTGTTGCTCAGCCGACCAAGGCCAAGGACTCGTCCAGGTAAATCTGGTTAACGTCAATCGACGGAGGGGGAGAGCTGGACCCGGCTTCAGTAGAAGCCTGCGTTGTGGCCTCTTCAATCCTTCGGTTGACATTCAACTACATAATTAAAAAAAAAATTAATACATAGTTTAATACATTTAATTAAATAATACATAAAATTAATTAAACTTACGTGAAGCTCGGTAGTGCGCCCATATGTGCATGGTCGTCTGCGTATACGGATCAAACAGATGAATAATGTTCAATCGGTCCACGTGTGTGGGTGCACGCCCCGTCTCCCGCTCCTATTTCGTAACAAATGAGCATATAAAAATTGTTTTATATAATATAAATAATTAAATTAAAATTAGTTTGAAATAAATTTAGTGAACACTTACTAGATATTGATTGCTCATACACGGATCGGGACCCCCCCCCCCCACCCCGGCGACGCCTTGACATCCCACCTCCAACATCAGTTCTACGGTTAGCCCGAGCAATATTACACTTCACCACGTACCTCAGGCTACTCCAATACGTCGTCAACGTGTTCCACACGTTGACCTCATTTTCGTCTAGACCCAACGCCTGCACCGTGCCATGAGCTCGCTAAGCCGTCCTCCAGTTGTATATTACCTCCTTATACCTAGATTGACATGAAGCGGCCCAGTACCTATAAATATCATCGTCCTAGTAGATCTCCGTATGCCAATAAGCATGTTTCTGCACATATTCGATCAACATATTTATCAAATAATATATATAATAAATTGTTTATTAATTATTTAATTGATTGTGCTTAAATACCTGGAACTCCTCATAGTATTCCTCCATTTTTGTCGGCGGCACCTTCTTCCAAGAGGTCGCATTCGCAGCAATCTCGCATTCGACACCTCGTTACCAGGTAATAATCTGTGACATTATTAACAAACAAACACATTATAAATAAAAAAATTAATAAAAATTAATGTTATTCCGTCGGTAACTTTCCGTCGGCAAATCCCGTTTTTTTTGTAGTGTAGGACGATCACATAATAAATTTGAATGGCACGTTGTTTGCAAATGAAAGGCAAGGTCAATGGTAGAAGTCCCTAAAAAGGAAAAGAGAAATGAAGATGAATCTCTGTTTCAAACGTAACAAATAGAGACTCGAATTGAAGTCTTTACAGGAGATTTGAATCTTCACGTAGACTTGACGACTGCAAATCCACAATTGATCGAAATTGAAAATGATAGTGGAAATGAGGAAGAGGATGAAAATGAAGAGGAAGAGGAGGAGGATGATGATGAAGAGAAAGATGAGGCAAATAATGAAAATGTGGATGAAGAAGATGAATATTAAATTAATGTAAGCTAATTATTTTAATTTTGTACAATTTATAAAAGTTTATTTATCATTAAGTTACAAATTATAAATTAAACACAACTAAAAAAATGTGAAAACAAATTAATTTTGTGAATTTTTTTAAAAAAAATTAGTAAATATGGATATTTTAGAATTTTAATAAAACTTTTAAAAATTACATTTAAAATATATAAATTACAAAAATTAAATTTACAATAAAGGTAAATCAAGAATTTAGTTATTAATGTATGTGAAAGAAATTAATTTTGTGATTTTTTTTTTAAAAAATGGCCAAAAAAGAGTACATATGCAATTAATATTACAACTATGAACAAGAAACAGACTTGTCTGAGTGGTAGGCGCCCACACACCCGTGTTCAAGTCCCAGCAAGGCCAGAAATTTCGAGTCCCAGCAAGGCCAGAAATATATTGGCCAATATACCATACTTTGCGGGCCGAGTCGGTTCGGTTCGAGTCCCAAATTTCTTTTTTTGAGACTTAGTTTGCCGACGGATATTTCCGTCGGTAATACCGACGGATTCTAGCAAAAAATATTATTGTAAAATTAATTTCCGTCTCGACGGAAAAATTCCACGAAAAAAAAAAATGGAAATGAAATTTCGTCGGTATTACTGACGGAAGTAATTTATTTTTTAATTATTTTTTTCATAATTTACCGACAGAACTTTGACCCGATTCGTAAACGGGTCATGGATATTACCGACGGACACGATTCCGTCGGAAATGTTGACTATTTTTTTTCCGTCGGGAAACATGGTTTCCGACCGAAAATCCGTCGGTATTTCCGTCAACTGTATCTGGGTTAATGCGGGAACATCAACTGTATCTGGGTTTGCCGGCTTTTTCTCTTCGTGGTAAGAGAGTTCAATTTGCATAAATCATAGATAGATTGAAAGAGAAAGTTGACAACGGGAAGAACAAAAAAAATTGTGAGGGAGGGAAAGAGAAGTGTTAATTAAAGTAGTATTGCAAGAAATACCAACCTATGTGATGTCATGTTTCAAATAACCATCCCAAATTTGCGGGGAAATGGAGACTATCATAACTAATTTCTGGTGGGGACACGACAATGGCTGAAATAAGATGCATTGGTCGAAATGGGAAAGACTGTGTAAATCAAAAGGAGGTTTAGGCTTTCGAAGAATGACACAATTCAATCAAGCATTGCTAGCTAAACAAGTGTGGCGTCTTATTGAAAGACCAGACTCATTGATTGCTAAGGTATTTAAAGCTCGTTACTATAAGCATACATATATCTTGGAGGCTCAAACTGGTAACAATCCATCTTTTACCTAGAGATCTCTTATTTCAAGCATTCCAATTCTCCAAAGTGGTTTAGATGGACGATAGGAAATGGTAGAACGTTATCCTTATTTAAGCATGTTTGGGTTCAAGAACTGGAAGGAGGTTTTATTAAATCCCGGATTGCATCCGGAAATAATGTGTCCTTTTTCCTTGATGAACATCGAAATTGGAAGGAGGATTTGGTAAAATTGGCCTTTTGAAGCGGAAGGTGTCCTTCGCTCCAAAGTCCGCAATAAGGATGAAGAGTATACTAGATTCTGGAAACACGATACCCTTTGCAAGTATACGGTCAAATCCGGATACATGGAAAGCTTCAATCTTACTGTAGACAATCAAAATTCAATTAATTTGGGCCTCCAAAGCCCAACAAATCACGATAGGCCTCTAAAGCCCAACAAATCCAGTCGGGCCTCTGAAGTCCAGTAATCAAGACGGGCCTCTAAAGTCCAACAAATTCAAATCGGGCCTCTGAAGTCCAATAAGTCAAGACGGGCCTCTAAAGTCCAACAAACCAAATCAAGCCCAGATACGGTATTCTTAGCCCATCAAATAATTCAAAATTTGAACTAAGCCCTAACCATTTAGCAAAAATATCTCCTTGGCCCATAAAAAACCCTAGGTTCTACACCTATAAATAGAGGCCTCATTTCATTCATTTCATTATCAAGAAGTCAGAAGCATTCAAAGTGTTCTTGAGCAATCGAATGGGCTTCAAAGGCGTTCTTCGTACAAATTAACCAAAAGTAACGTCCGATCTGGAATTAAGGTGCTAAACCCTTCCTTTCGGCGGTCTTTAAGTCAAATTTAAAGGCGTTCTTCGTACACGTTGGCCAAAATTAGCGTTCGATTCGAGATCAAGGTGTTAAGCCTCTCAATCCCACGATTCTTCAAGGACGTTCTTCGTGGATCTTCAACCATCTTCAAAGGCGTTCTTCGTGCAAAGCGACCAAAAACAGCGTTCAATTTGAGATCAAGGTGCTAAGCCCCTCAATTCGGCGTTTCTTCAAGTCAAATTCAAAGGCGTTCTTCATCACCTTCGAAGGTGTTCGTCTGAAAGATCTCCAAATCAACGTTTGATCCGAAATAAGACGTCAAATCCTTGGATAAACATTACAAATTTTTAAATTCAATCGTGGTCAAGATCAAAGAGAGAATCACGCCACAAAATCTTCCAAGTTAAAGTCAAGATCGAAGAGAATAATCAGAGGATAAAAATTAGAGATTGTAAACCCACAAATTTCTCGGTTTAATCCGAAAATTAATAAAATTGTATTGCATTTTCGTGTTATTATACTAATTTCACGAAATTTGTTGTTACACAAATTGTAAACACAAATTCGTGAATTAAATATTAAAAACGCGAAAATGTCAAACAATGTATTTAATTTCGGATTAAACCGATGAATATTGTGGGTTACAATCTCTAATTTCTCCTCTGATTCTCTCTTCTTGACTTCACTTGAACTTTTGGAGTTGGATCCGCAGCCGAATCCTCTCCAATCTTAAATTTGAGATTTTTTTAACGTTAATTCAAGGGCTTGACACCGTATTTTGGATTAAACGTTGAATTTAGGGACTTTTGAGACGAATGTCGTTGAAGATCGTTCTTGAACTTGGGACTTTGTAACGTTAATCCAAGGGCTTGACGCCGTATTTTGGATTAAACGTCGATTTTTGGGACTTTTCGGGACTTATCGGAACTTATTCGGGACTTATCGGGACTTATTCGGTACTTTTCCGGTACGAACGTCGTTGAAGATTCACGAAGCACCTCCTCCTTGAAGAAACGCCGAATTGAGGGGCTTATCACCTTAATCTCCACCCGAACGCTGCTTCTCGCCGCTTTGCACGAAGAACGCCTTTGAAGCTCCTCCGACTGCTGAAGAACACTCTAATATCACTGCAGATAATTTTTAGAGCTTTGAATGCTTTTGACTTCTTGACGATCAATTGAATGAAATGAGGCCTCTATTTATAAGTGTAGAACCTAGGGCTTTTATGGGCCGAATTTGATGGGCTGAAGATATTTGTGCTAAGTAGTTAGGACTTAGTCAAATCTTATCTACAACTTGGTGTTGGGCTGAATTTCTTGATGGGCTCAAAATACCAGATTTGAACCCGATTTGATTTATTGGACTTTAGAGGCCCATCTTGACTTATTGGACTTTAGATGCCCAATTTGAGTTTGTTGGACTTTAGAGGCCCATCTTGATTTACAGGACTTCAGAGGCCCGACTGGATTTGTTGGGCTTTAGAGGTCCGACTTGATTTGTTGGGCTTTAGAGACCTATCTTGATTTGTTGGGCTTTGGAGGCCCAAATTAATTGAATTTTGATTGTCTACAAATTGCCCCCTCGCATTTCGTTCACGAGAACGTTTGTCTTTGATGTGGACGAATTGAGAATTACTTTAAAATGATTTCCCACATACGGGCCAGGAGTGACTATTCTTTAGCTACTTTTGACAAAGTATGGATTTAATTATTTAATCACTTAAAATGTCTTTAGTGGAGTAAGTTAACAATTTAACCACATGTATTTACCTTTGGTGTTCGTCGTACACAGTTTAGACTAATGCAGACCAGGAGTAATAAGCAGTTTAAACTCGTGCATTATGGAGCAACAAGCAGTTTAGGCTCATGCATTCTTGGAGCAACAAACAGTTTAGGCTCATGCGTTTATGGAGCATACTTGTTTTCTTTACGCATAGTAGCGTTTAAAAAACATTCCGTTCATGGGACCAATGTATACGTCGTCTTCAGAAATCAATTTGTAGGCGCCATTTGCATAAACTTCCTTAACTTGATTGTAAACTTTTTTAACTTGATTGTCTACAACCGTGACATGATTCACCGTTGTTTCAGTTTCTTCTAGCAAGATCTTCCCTTCTTTGGCTAGCCGCATAATTTTCTCTTTAAGTATAAAACAGTCTTGTGTTGGATGTCCTACCAATCGATGGTACTTGCAATATTTGGGGTCGTCCGTTCGCCCAGCCTCATCGGGTCGTTTCATTTGTGGTAGTTCAATGACATCATTCTTGATCAAGTCATCGAAAATTTCGGGGATGTCTGAGTCTAGAAATGGATATTGCTTTCGTTACAACTCCTTCAAACTCGTTTTCCTTTGCCCCCACTCTTGAGATAGTGGCCCTTCAAATCTACTTGTAGACATGTTCAACTCCATATCATGAGCCTTAGTAGCTAAATCCTCGAATGATCTTGGTCGAATTGCTTGAAGGATATATCGAAGACTCCACTGCATTCCTTGGATGCACATCTCGATAGCTGAAGCTTCAGTCAATCTATCCTTGTAATTTAGACTTAGATTTCTCCATCGATTTATGTAATCGATCACCGACTCTTCCTTTGATTGATGAGTGTTCGTCAATTCAAGCATGCTAACCGTTCTACGAGTGCTATAAAATCGAATTAGAAATTCTTGTTCCATTTGCTCCCAACTGTCTATCGAACTGGCCTCCAAATCGATGTACCAATTAAATGTGTTGCCCTTTAAAGAGCGCACGAATTGCTTCACCAAATGATCTCCATACGTGCCGGTATTGTTGCAGGTCTCCACGAAGTGAGCAATATGTTGCTTTGGATTACCCTTGCCATCAAACTGCTGCAACTTTGGAGGTTGATAACCAGCTGGCATCTTCAAACTGTCAATCCTCTTCGTGTAAGGCTTGATTTAGGTGAATGAAGACTTAGGACTTTCCTCGAACTTATCTTTTATCACTTCGAATATGATTTCTTTTAGCCGGTCAACGGGCACCAAACCATCGGGAGAAACTTGTAACTCCTTAAGAGTTGAGTCTATTTCCATTGGCTGACGTTCACCAAACGTCTCAACATCATACCCTTCGACTTGCTTTCCTTTATATGCATTCCTCATCAGTTTAGCAATCCGGCATCTTGTTCATGGACGTGTTTCATGAGTTCTTCTATAGCTCTAGTTAAGTTTGCCAATTGCTCCTCAACCGTTGTAGTGTATGTCGCCAATTCTGAGGCTGTGCTTGAATCTGATGAGCTCATCGTGGAATGAGTAGGGGAACATGTTGGGTTGTTCTCCTTATTCGCAGTATTTGGTGGTAGACCCTCTGCAGTAGCTTTCTCTGAAGAAGAAGAAGAAGACTTTGAGCTTCTTGACATACTCCTCGTGACTACGTTCACGTCCTCAATACCGACATCAACTAATTCGAATGCAACGCCTCTCTTGATCTTAATCTTGATTGGCGCCATCGTCATGTTTTGATTTATTTGAAGAGCAAAGATGAGAGGTAGAGATTGTCCCACTAGGCGTGCCAATTTGTAAACACAAATTCGTGAATTAAATATTAAAAACGTAAAAATGCGAAACAATGTATTTAATTTCGGATTAAACCGATGAATATTGTGGGTTACAATCTCTAATTGCTCCTCTGATTCTCTCTTCTGGACCTCACTTGAACTTTTGGAGTTGGATCCGCAGCCGAATCCTCTCCAATCTTGAATTTGGGATTTTTGTAACGTTAATCCAAGGGCTTAACGCCATATTTTGGATTAAACAAGTCAAGAAGGGAGAATCAGAGGAGAAATTAGAGATTGTAACCCACAATATTCATCGGTTTAATCCGAAATTAAATACATTGTTTCGCATTTTCGCATTTTTAATATTTAATTTACGATTTTGTGTTTACAAATTGGCATGCCCAGTGGGACAATCTCTACCTCTCATCTCTACTCTTCGATGTTGATACCTCACAAGGTCAAGATAATGAGGGCTACGACGATGACGCCAATCAAGATTAAGATCAAAAGAGGTGTTGCATCCGGATCAACTGGCGTCGACCTTGAAGACGTGAATGTAATCACGAGAAGTATGTCAAGGAGCTCCAAGTCATCCGCTGCTTCAAAGAAGGCTACTACAGAGGGTCCACCACCCAACACTGTGAACGAGGAAAACAATGCAGCATGGTCTCCCACTCACTCCATGGCAAGCACATCATTAGATTCAAGTGCAGCTTCATCAATGCCGACAAATGCCACGACTGTTGAGGAGCAATTGACAAGCTTGACTAGAGCCATAGAAGGACTCACGAAACATGTCCAACAACAGGATTCTCAGATTGCTAAGCTGATGACCAATGCAGACAAAGGGGAGTCAAGTCGAGCAAAAGAAAAACGAGTCGAGGGGCATGATGTGGAGATGCATGTCTGGTGAACGTCAACAGATGGAAATTTACCCAACTCTTAAGGATTTACAAGTTTCTCCCGATGGTTTGGTACCCGTTGACCGGCTAAAAGAGATCATACTCGGGGCGATCAAAGTTAAGTTCGAGGAAACTCCTAAGTCTTCATTCACCTACATCAAGCCTTACACGAAGAGGATTGACAGTTTGAAGATGCCAGTTGGTTATCAACCTCCAAAGTTGCAGCAGTTCGATGGCAAGGGTAATCCAAAGAAACATATTGCTCACTTCGTGGAGACCTGCAACAATGCTGGCATGTATGGAGATCATTTGGTGAAGCAATTCGTGCGCTCTTTAAAGGGCAACACATTCAATTGGTACATCGATTTGGAGGCCAGTTCGATAGACAGTTGGGAGCAAATGGAACAAGAATTTCTAATTCGATTTTACAGCACTCGTAGAACGGTTAGCATGCTTGAATTGACGAACACTCGTCAATCAAAGGAAGAGCCGGTGATCGATTACATAAATCGATGGAGAAATCTAAGTCTAAATTGCAAGGATAGATTGACTGAAGCTTCATATATCGAGATGTGCATCCAAGGAATGCAGTGGGTTCTTCGATATATCCTTCAAGCAATTCGACTAAGATCATTCGAGGATTTGGCTACTAAGGCTCATGACATGGAGTTGAGCATGTCTACAAGTGGATTTGAAGGGCCACTATCTCAAGAGTGGGGGCAAAGGAAAACGAGTTTGAAGGAGTTGCAACGAAAGCAATATCCATTTCTAGACTCATACATCCCCGAAATTTTCGATGACTTGATCAAGAATGATCTCATTGAACTACCACAAATGAAATGACCCGATGAGGCTGGGCGAACAGACGACCCCAAATATTGCAAGTACCATCGATTGGTAGCACATCCAACACAAGACTGTTTTATACTTAAAGAGAAAATTATGCGGCTAACCAAAGAAGGGAAGATCTTGCTAGAAGAAACTGAAACAACGGTGAATCACGTTACAGTTGAAGACAATCAAGTTAAGGAAGTTTACAATCAAGTTAAGGAAGTTTACGCAAATGGCGCCTACAAATTGATTTCTGAAGACGACGTATACATTGATCCCATGAACGGATTGTTTTTTAAATGCTACTACACGTAAAGAAAACAAGTATGCTCCATAAACGCATGAGCCTAAACTGCTTGTTGCTCCAAGAACGCATGAGCCTAAACTGCTTGTTGCTTCATAATGTATGAGTCTAAACTGCTTATTACTCCTGGTCCGCATGAGTCTAAACTGTGTATGACGACCACCAAAGGTAAACACATGTGGTTAAACTGTTAACTTACTACACTAAAGGCATTTTAAGTGATTAAATAATTAAATCCCTACTTTGTCAAAAGTAGTTAAAGAATAGTCACTCCTGGCCCGCATGTGGGAAATATTTTGAAAGTAATTCGCAATTCGTCCACATCAAAGACAAACGTTCTCGTGAACGAAATGCGAGGGGACAATTTGTAGACAATCAAAATTCAATTAATTTGGGCCTCCAAAGCCCAACAAATTAAGATAGGCCTCTAAAGCCCAACAAATCAAGTCGGACCCCTAAAGCCCAACAAATCCAGTCGGGCCTCTGAAGTCTAGTAAATCAAGAAGGGCCTCTAAAGTCCAACAAATTCAAATCGGGCCTCTGAAGTCCAATAAGTCAAGACGGGCCTCTAAAGTCCAACAAACCAAATCAAGCCCAGATACGGTATTCTTAGCCCATCAAGTAATTCAAAATTTGAACTAAGCCCTAACCACTTAGCACAAATATCTCCTTGGCCCATAAAAACCCCTAGGTTCTACACCTATAAATAGAGGCCTCATTTCATTCATTTCATCATCAAGAAGTTAGAAGCATTCAAAGCTCTAAAAATTCTCTGCAGAGATATTAGAGTGTTCTTCAGCAGTCGGAGGAGCTTCAAAGGCGTTCTTCGTGCAAAGCAAAGGCGTTCTTCGTGCAAAGCGGCGAGAAGCAACGTTCGGGTGGAGATTAAGATGATAAGCCCCTCAATTCGGTGTTTATTCAAGGAGGAGGTGCTTCGTGGATCTTCAACTACGTTTGTCCCGAAAAAGTCTCAAATAAGTCCCGATAAGTCTTGGATAAGTTCCGATAAGTCCCGAAAAGTCCCAAAAATCGACGTTTAATCCAAAATACGGCATCAAGCCCTTGGATTAACGTTACAAAGTCCCAAGTTCAAGAACGATCTTCAACGACGTTCGTCTCAAAAGTCCCTAAATTCAACGTTTAATCCAAAATACGGCGTCAAGCCCTTGGATTAACGTTACAAAAATCCCAAATTCAAGATTGGAGAGGATTCGGCTGCGGATCCAACTCCAAAAGTTCAAGTGAAGTCAAGAAGAGAGAATCAGAGGAGAAATTAGAGATTGTAACCCACAATATTCATCGGTTTAATCCGAAATTAAATACATTGTTTGGCATTTTCGCGTTTTTAATATTTAATTCACGAATTTGTGTTTACACTTACCAACAAACGGCAGGGTTTAACAGGAGGATCAAACGAAGAGAGTAGCAAGCAGTGGTGGAACTCCATTTGGAAATTGCATCTACCTCCAAAAGTCCGCATTTTCGAATGGAAACTGAGCCTTAATTTAATTGCATCGAAAGGAATTCTAGCCAAAAGATTTATTCCCATCGACCCAGTGCACTGTACAAGAGTGAAAGATATTTGGATCTGCTATGGACAATTAAAGATAATCATACACAACTGGAGTTTGAGCAGATTATCATGGTAGCATGGGGAGTATGGAATGATCGATGCCAAGCCCTTCACGAAAAGGATAACAAGAGGACTCGAGTAAAGAGAAACACCAGGAAGCAAGTTTCGGATTATTTGAATACTCTTTAAGAAACCCACATGAAAGATATGGCCGTAAACAAGGAAGTAAAGTCGCTTGTAGTCCCCACGGGTGGTGATGATAGGGACGTTATAAAATACTTGGAAGTGGATGGAGCTTTTAATAGTGTGTGAAGAATAACAACAAATACAACCAATGATAATGTGATGATTGTTGATACATTTTCAAAGAAAATACACCCTCAAAGAAGCCCCCGGGAGCGGAACTAATGGCCATTGAAACTGCAATTATAATGGCTAGATGCAAAGGAGAGAGTAGAATTGAAATCAAAATGGACTCCATGCAAGCTATCTCATTTTGCGCAAAGAATATCAATGGGAAAACAAGGGAGCCGGAATGCATGATGGCCCGAAGGATTGCTTTAATCAAAGATGAATTAAACTTTTGAAATGAAAATGAACAATCTACCGTGGTTTAGAATGGGGAATCTTTTTACAGAGGAATATCACATATTTATTTATGGAATTCTATAAGTCTCGGCATGAATAACACAAATTAATGGGGGGGTTTATAATAAATTTACCCGACACTCGTTGTGATAAACCAATATAAACTTAAATCACACTATCACAATTAACTCATTCGATCAAACATGAATACCAACTCTTGTCGCAATAATCATGCATCAACATACGAATTAATAATTAAAATCATGCAATTCATCAAATAAATATCCAATAATTTAATCAATACACCATCAAATAGAATTAACAATCAGAATTAAGCTAAAAATCAAAATTTCTCATAAATACAAACACTAACATTAAATTAAACCTAGCTAATAACTAAATTAAAAAATGAAAGAAAGCTTATGAAAGATTATGAAAGATGAATAACTCAACATTAAATTAAAAGAAATGTATCTCCTTAAGTATAAGCATTGTGTTCTTCGATCCTTACTAGATTTAAAACTAACATCCATGTTGAACATAAGTAAGAAAATTTTATATTAATCTAAGAACACCATAACTAACATTATTTATTCTAAAGAAGTTGACTCCGCTGCATCAGAAACAACAGAGGCTAAACTTTCAATGTAGATACCGTATTCCAAGAAGGGAAAACAGTTATCTATGGGGAGATACCGAAACACATTATGTTTGGGATTGTAAATCCTGAAAAAATTTGAATTACAGAGTACTAAAACTTCTCCATTTGGAATTATGATGATTGGGGGGTCATCGTAACAAGGAAAAGTCGCCACTTTATCCCAAGACTCTTTGACGCCGTACTCCTTCATCATCCAAATATCTATGCGCGGTTTTGTTTGACGAAAACCAAGCAAGAGAAGGCATCCGTTATGCACTCGTAGCCGATACAAAAATTGATCAGGGTCTAAATTATTTGGTAGCTCAACCACTCCTTGCACATGAGTATTTAAGTCGAACGAAGCAATCTCACTTCGCCTTAACCAATTAAGCTTTCCACTGGCATACATGCCCGCACCATAACCATCAAACATAGAAGCATCAATAGCTTTCCACGAATCACTCTTTAAACTATAAACTTTACTAATACTAATGTGACTGAATGTATCTGGAATATCATTCTCAAAAGAAATATTTAGTATTCCAAACACCTTGTAATCATCGTTCAATTCATCGTATCCGAACCCTGATTTCGAAATGTATCTGAATTGTCCGCGGCTGTGTGGTAGTCGAAATCAGGCAAAAATCTGGACTTTTTTGTGGTTGGATTCCACAAGATAAATTCTTTTGCACCTTTTAAGAATGCAAACAAGACCATTGCATCAACCAACAAGATGAATGATGGGCCTCTCATCATGAATGATGGGACTATTATAATTAATTGAATAATGATCACCACTCAACAACGAGGGCAGAGAACATTGCCCAAATCCCTTAGTTGTTCTAAGAATAATCCTATGGTGGGCAAAACTATTTAATGAATTTTTTAGATGAGTTTTCATCAATCTTTTGCTTCCAATTAAACAACACCATGATTTCGCAACGCACCTGAATTTCAACAATGATTTTACCGGGAGCCTTGACAATATTTCTTCAATCACTTCTTCAGGGAGATATGGAGTCTCATCACCCTTTTCCTCTTTAATTTCACGAGGGGTTCTGCTCTCCATTTTCTTCACAAATCAGAGAGATTTAGGTTTGATTCCTCCGTTCTATAGAACATTGATTATTATTTAATATGACACATGTCAATCGTTTATGTAATAGAATAAAAATTTAAGACTTATTATCCCTTCTGCCGTTACAACTTATCGCTATTTTAGTGTACATCATTGATAAATTCAAAATCTCTATACCTCTGACAGATCTCATTAATTTAGATTTTCACTAAACTAATTTAAGAATTAAGAGAATTAGTCTTCTATATCCCTTTAATTTTACAATTTCATTTGTATTATATACAGTTGAACATTGTATATATTACTTTGTACATATTATTCAATTCAATGCAAAATATATTATTTGACTCTAATAATAGGAATGATAATCTAGTATTTGTCTATCTTTTCAGTTTCTGATATTTATTTAGGTTAAAATTGATTTTTTTTTTCATTTAACTTAATATAATTTTGTTTCAGCTCATACTTTTCACTTTTTGCGCATATTTTTCTTTTTAACCAAATTATACATATACTTTTCATTTTATTTCAATTTTAGCACATATTTTTTTTCATAATCAATTTATACTCATGATTCTCACTTTTATCTTTTATCCAATTTATACTTATATTTTTTATAAATATAATCAACTTAATTAATTAATAAATATACCTTATTCTATAAATTGTATTTATGACATTTCTTTAAAGTGTCCTCTAAGTTAATGTAATAATAGGTATCAATGTATTAATACATTCTTAAATGTCATGAATATGTAGTTTAGCCTACACTTAATTAATCATATAAATTGTTAATATTAATTAATAGTGCAATATTAAATGTCAGGACAAATTATTATTAAAATTATTTTTAATTATCATTAATTTTCTATTTTAATTAATACTGCATTATTAAATGTCATGATACATTCATTTTAAAACCCATTTATTATTATTATTCCCGTAAAAAAAATCTCATTTATTATTATTTTGTAATATTAATTAATAACACACAATTTAGTGTCATGATAGTTTCATTTATATATATTAATTTCAATTAGATTAATAATAATAATGAGAATTTATAATAATATTAAAACAATAAATAGTAAATTAAAAAATATTCTTACGACATAAAATAATATTGAAAATCACAATAAATTAAACGCACATTTTACTAGACACGAATACTTGATAATATTTTGTGAAATTACATCAAATAAATTCTACAAAATTGTCAATATAATCTTTGCCTAAGTCATTTCTAGAAGAAGAAAAAAACGAAATTCTAAATTGAGGCTTTTTAACCCTCAAATCTTTAGGAATAACTAATCAATCAGATCTCCATACTTGAAAAAATCCAGATATTCTCGCTCTTACCTACAAAAACACAAATTTTTTCATAAGTTCAAGATAGTGTAGAAACATGATTTGAGGACATAAAATTAAGGGTAGGTCTCTTGTAGACTCAATTCCTTATAAGGAATTGAGTAAATTTTAAAAAATTGGTACGATTGATAATAAAAATAAAATACGCGAAAAACACGTGTGACAATTTACGTAGGTTAAACGGTTGAGAATAGTCTTTTTTATGTTGAGGTCTAGTGTTCAACTCTGTGCATGTTGAAAATAAGGAAAAGTGTAACATGCAATTTAATGTTACACATATTTTGTTGCACTTTTCAGTTGTAGTGACTTACTATTTTCAACAACATTTTTTAGTTATATTGACTTACACTTTTTAGTAATGTTATGCTACACCTTTTAGTCATATTTTGTTGCACTTTTCAGTTGTAGTGACTTACAATTTTCAACAATATGTTCTGTTATAGTGACTTACACTTTTTACTCGTATTTTGTTACACTTTTCAGTTATAATAACTTACACTTTTCATTAAAAAATATATATTGTGTTGCACTTTTCAAGTATATTGAATACACTTTTTAATAATATTGTGTTGCACTTTCTAGTTATACTAACTTGCATTTTCTAGTTATAATAACTTATACTTTTCATTAAAAGTTGTGTTGCACTTTTCAATTATAGTGACTTACACTTTTTAATAAAAAAATGTGTTACACTTTTTAGTAATTTTGTATTACACTTTTTAGTAATATTAACTTACACTTTTCAACACACACAATTTCTAAAAAAAATTAATCAATATTCTTAAATATTTAAGATTTAATTTGACCAAGTCAACTCAATTCCTTATAAAAGGAATTGATTCTATATAAGACCAATCCTAAAATTAATTGTAAATTGAAACAAGGATATTTTAGATTACTAGGACGGTTACCTTTACAACCTCAAACATAACATTTTTTTTTCTTTTTTTGGCATTGCACGCCAATCATTCACATCCATTGGACAAATTTTTCTATGAAATGGGTAAATATGCTGCTCTTGCCATCTATTGACTGGCCAAATTCATTAAATTCAATCTGATGTCCTTCTTCTAAGTTTAAAGGCGGTCCTTCATTAAATCCAATTTGATGTCCTTCTAAGTTTAAAGGCGTTCCCAAACAATTTTGATATAAATGGGACCTCGATGAACTTTTTTTCATAGATTTAACAACAATTCCATCACCTATTTAAACAAAAAATAAATATAATAAGTTTACAATGTTACCTTGCTCGTGTTCATAGATTTCATTCATGATCTCGAACCATAATTTCGTTACTTCCCATACTTCCGACCATTTCTTACAATTGTATCTAAACAAGAAATGGGTAAGGGTAAGCATGCTGCTCTAGACTAAATTTATAGCGGTCCCCAAACACTTTTGATATAACTGGGACATCTATGAACTTTTTTCATACATTTAACAGCAATTCTCACCTATTTAAATAAAAAATAAATATAATAGATTTGCAATGTTACCTTACTCAGTTTTCATAGTTCATAGCTTTCATTCATGACCTCGAACCATAATTTCGTTTCTTCCAAGTATATTGGGTATGCCCAACTAGTAGCATGTTCATAAACTGGTGATGTGATACATATTTGAGACTTGTTTATCTGTACATTCATTATAAATTCTTTTATTAGTTCCATGTGTTACAACAATGAGTTTTTTTCTTTATATATGCATATCGTTGTTGATGAAGTCTCCTATGCTCTTTAATTCAAATATCATTGCTGTAAATTACAAAATATTAACAAACAAGTTCAGATATCATTGCTGCAAATTACAAAATATTAATAAAGAAAAATCACACAATTGTAAAGAAAAAGTGTTTACTTGCTAATGATATTATATTTAAGAAAGTAAAAATGTTTACTTGCTAATTAATGATATTATATTTAACAAAGAAATATAGATAATCAATGAGTTTTTTCCTTTATATATGCATCCATGAAGTCTCCTATATGCTCTTTAGTTTCAGATGTCATTGCTGCAAATTAAAGAATATTAACAAAGAAAAATTGTGTCATTGCTAAGTGTTTACTTGCTAATGATATTATATTTAAGAAAGAAATATAGATAATCGATGAACCCTTGTTGACAACATTAGTTGCAAAATTGGCTCACCTCGAAGACTAAAAATATTTCGGTGTACTTTTTTTTCCTTTTACTAGCCATACTTGTAAAATTGATTATTATCTTCTGCACAAACAAAAAAAACATTATCCATACACTTCAAACCATATACTAGATGTCATCCATTTTCTAATGCAGATAAATAGTGTATTAACATTGATGATTCACTATATACTACTTGATTATCTTTAGCTGTCATCCATTTTCTAATGGTAACATTGATGATTCTCATGCACATTGTACTAGTGAAGATATTGATATTATCAGAATGAGAAACTAGAAATGATACGCTAGTTTTTGCTCATTATTCAAAAGGTTGGAAACTCTGCAGGCATATTTAGTAAGCTGTGGTGTTTAATAGCTATCATCCATTCAAGTATTTAACTAAAAAATGGAGAAAAATAAAAGGAGAAAAATCAACTGCATTGCCAATAAATTGAGATTGATATGACTTTCTAGTTCGATAAATATTTCTTGTCTGATTAAAAAAAATATCTATAGACACAAGGAGTACGTATGCATCACAGTATACAAAGTTCGGATGACCACAAACCAAGTAATTTGAGCAAAAAAAAAAAAAAAAGCTCATTGACATGGATATCAAAGCAGACAAACCAAAAAAAAAAAAAGTAAACAAAGATTAGAGCATATCAAATAAAATAGGAGTTCTATATATCCAATAGAAAAATTAACATGAATATGTAATTTTCGAACAACAAATACAAATTGTTTAATAAAATAAACACTCAAAAGGAGATAAATCAACTCAAGAACTTCAGCCTTCCAGTATTCAATTCTTGAGTCAAGTTTGGCGATGATCCAATAACAAAAAAATGTGAAATACGTACCTGATCATCAGCTATTTGTGATTCTACCATGAGTAAATCCAAATCTTGCTCCTAAAAAAAAATCAATTAACTCAAAGCGTGTGCAAAATTACCTTCAACTTGTAAAAAATAGGTTTTTATTGACAGTTTAAAAAAGAGGTTTTGATTTGTTCATTACTTTATAAACATCGATTGTTCGTGGAAGAAGGTTTAGACCACGATCCATGATTTTATTTTTCAAAGTTGGCAGGTTTCTCCCCGCAATTTTTTCTTCAAAATAATATTTATTAAATAATTTAATATATAATTAAGCTATTAAAAATAGATAATTAATAATTAAGGATACGTATTGACTGCGATAATATTAAAGGAGATGGGCCTTTTAATTTTTTTTATTATATTAGATATTAACTAAATTAATAATCAATTAAGCTTTTGAAATAGATAAAAATTTTCAAATTTTATCCTAATGAATTATATATATTAACAAAGATAATAATATTTAAGACATGATATCCGTCCCAAAATGAAGTTCTCGTATTCATTTTTTTTTGTTTGTCCAATAATGGGTTAAACCCGTGAAAATCGACTATAATGATTTGACCGCCAGTCCAACCGATTCAACCGATTACACCGTGAGCAAGTGTTGTGCACCGGTTCAAAAACGGATCGGGATTGAAATTTACCCAGATGGGTGGACCGGTAAATTTTGGTCCAGTCCGGGTTTGGACCGTTTCAGATTGGATTTTTTTTTCCTTTTGGGTATTTCTTAATCTATTATTCTATTTGTAGGTAGAGATGTCTATCAGGCTGGCCCCTTAAATGATTCATACTTAACGATTCAACTGATTACACCTTCAGTAAGTGTTGTGCACTGGTTAAAATTCGGATCGGGATCGAAATCTACCCAGATAGGTGGATCGGAAACCGGACCCGTAAATTTTGGTCCAGTCCGGGATTGGACCGTTTCAGATTGGATTTTTTTTCCCTTTTGAGTATTCCTTAGTCTATTATTCTATTTGTAGATAGAAATGTCTATCGGACTAACCCTACCCTACAGGGCTGCACGCTAGGGCTTTAACCGTTTCATACTTAACGATCCAACCGATTACACTGTGAGCAAGTGTTGTGCATTGGTTCAAAATCGGACCGGGATCGAAATCTACCCAGATGGGTGGACCGGAGATCGGACCGGTAAATTTTGGTCCAGTCCGGGTTTGAACCGTTTCATATTGAATTTTTTTTTCCTTTTGGGTATTCCTTAGTCTATTATTCTATTTGTAGGTAGAAATATTTATCGGGCTGGCCATTGCCCTATAGGGCCAACCCTACAGGGCTACGGACTAGGGCCATAACCGGTTCATACTTAACGGTCCTACAATTGTTCGGACATAACCCTAACCCTAGCGGACCACGGGCTAAACGAGTCACTAATAGGCTGCAATAATTTTTTTTCTTTTAAAATTAAAGGTCCCAATTGACACGTCCAACAAGCAAATAAAATAGAAAATATATAATTAGTTAATGATTAATAAAAAAACAAAAGTATAATTTAAACATAATTCTAGTAGTTATGTTTATGGGTCAAATGAACCAAAATTTGTTAGTCACATTTTTGTAGAAGATCTAGATATTTCTTCATATTTACTTTTAAAATAAATTATTTTTCTATGTTCTAAAGAAATAGTTATACCCATTGATTAAGTTGATTTAGAATAAATTATTTTTCTATGTTCTAAAAAAATAGTTATACGGCCCATTGATCAAGTTGATCACAATTGAGAAAATAAGAAATTTAAAAATACATCAAAAGAAAATCTAATCCCATTAATCAATCAAGTGAAAATAAAATAAATTTTAATGAAAATTTTGTCAGATTCATCCAAATTAAAAGTAATCCTTTTAGAGTTAAGGATAACTTTATATATTTCATAAGAATTCGTCTAAATGTATATAACTAGTCTTGAGAATTTTTTTAATGACATATAAAAAAAAAATCAATTCTTCCAAATGATTAATATTTCATTAAAAACATAATTAAACCAAACAATATATAGATTATGAGTAATAAACCTACTAACTACCAGCTTTGATACCACAAATCAATTTTGAAATCAGTAGCAGAGTGTCAAAAACAACAATGAAAGTGTGTGTGCGTGCGAAACCAGAGATGTTGTCTGCAGTGTTGGCACTGTCCAGACAACACTATGCAGCGGAAACTAAATTGCACGTAGTAAAAATGGAAGTATTCAAAATTTGCATAGGTTATAAAATAATCTATGATGTTCACTATATAAAAATATGTGAAACAAATTACAACCTCTTAGAGGTGTACAATAACACTATAATAAGTGTAAATGATTTACTAGATCCTATGAAACTATCTCCCTCATAGATCTATTTATATAACCTAGTAAATAAGACTATGATCAACACACTATTATTCAGGTTTGCAATAATATGAAGACCTACAAGAAGAAACAAGTGTTTTCCTAACTAGAAGCGTATAAAGCGTTCTGTAGACTAGTAATCGAATTTAGCTTTTCTTCTTGTGTATCTTGTGTTGAGGCAGCTACGGTATTTATAGACTTCATGGACGAACTGACTTCAACTCATATGATCATCACAGCCGTGAGATCAAACGGTTAAGAAACTTATCTCCACTCCTCCTTGAATGTAGGACTTGTTATATTATGTCCAATAACTTCTCACTCCCACGCAATGGCATGACCTGGTGTTGCCCACGTCTTCTAACTGCTCTGGAGACATTATTAGAAAACAAGTGTAAGATTGGAGTTAGTGAGAAGAGGAAGGGCAAATTCTGATGTTGTCATAAGTGTTGGGAACATAAAACACAACACTCGGTTGTTAGTGTTGGATCATGAAACAAAACACTTATATCAACATCAACAATCTCCCCCAATTTGACATTTCTACATCAACCTACTGATGTTCGCACAACAGACATATTGATTAAGAATTTAACACAATTGATACTTCAATATAAATTGAATTAGCAGTTGTATTAGATCAAATTAAAAAAAGCATCTAAACAAAAAAAAAAAAAACTTGTTTAGATTTAAATAACTTAAACATAAGTAAATCCCAGATAATTACAAAAGTAAATAACAGAGTTTGAGACAATAAATAAAACATAAGTATATAACTTTTACAACAAGGAAGGAAATGAAATAACACATGGGAAAGGATTGGGCTGAAATGTAATTCAGCTGCTTCTCCATAATCCGCGTATTCTCCCCCATAGTGTAAGCTCTCCCCTTGTCTTCAAGCTCTTCATTTGTCCAGGTCACCATACAGATCCTGGATATCCTGGTCATCCTCCCTCATTGCAGTGCCAGCAGCAGCCCCATCAGTTCTGTCAGGAACAGTATCTGGTTCATCTACAGATGGAAGAACAATGTTAGTGGACTGCTGGTTCTGTGAACCATCAACTACTCCCCTGTTGAAGTTGAAAGAAAATCCATCCAAAATTTCTTTTGAATGAGAAGATCCTCCACAGAACTCTGTAAATTAGTAATTGAACCCTGCAAAATGTCAATTTGTCTCAAAATATAATGGGAAGATAAATATACAGAGGAGACAGCTCCTTCTCGAGGCAGTGTGGTATTGTGAATGGGATCATTTGCTGGAACACTGGGAGTCGAACTTGGGCCTGCACCATCACCATTCCTTGTCAAAGGGAGATTAACAACCCTTTCACCTTCAATCCTAAACTGGTTTGATATTCTGAACCCGGGTATGTAATTACTGACCACCTCTTCCTCTGATCTTTCAAAGGCTTTATCAAGCAGAAACTTATACAAAAGGCAGGGGTAAGGCAGTATGCCTCTTCCAGACATATCAAATTTGAATGTCATCATATTTGTAAAGATAACCTGTCCTAGGTTGAATCTTTTCAAATGACCTATTTTGTACATGAGTACAACTTGTTCTTGTGTGAGGGTGGTGTTGTTTGTTGTAGGTAACCAGTTAAAACACACCAACTTATGCAGCACAGAGTACAGACTAGTTAATTTAGAGGCCAAGATTCTTCTTCTCCACTTAGTGATTACTCCCCCTGTTGGGAATAAAATGAGATATGTTTTGATTCAATACCAAAACCCCCTGAGACATGCCTAAGTCAAGATGATTATGTTCTAAGAATGTTAGAACATATAGAATGAGGCTAGATGAGTAGCTAATATGTTAGGCAGCTCTTAGTTGTTTAGATGCACAATTTGAGGGGGAACTTTAGCTTTGAAGACTATCAAGAACAAGTCCCCTCAAGGCTCAAATTCTGGAACAATCACTAAGCCTATTGAAGGCCAAGTATGCTGATCAGGAGAGTTGTCCAGAAAAGTTGTCTCAGCACAATTAATCAAGAACAAGCATTCTGAAAGCTTGAGGTCAACCATGCTGAAGAGTTAGAGACAACCATACCCTAAAGATCTTCAGAGAAACATGCTAAGATCAATTCCAAGTGAAGCAAAGGGAAAGAGCCAAGTCATCTGAAAAGAGCAAGACAACCATGCTGATAAGCAAGTCTGCTGATAATGATAAGTAGAGTTGTCCATTTGATAAGGAATGTTGTCCTATCATTGGAACAACCTTCAGAAGCCATGTCCATGTCCTAACAAGAGAATCTTAAAGTCAGACATTGGGAAGAGTGCTGCAGAATGAAGACAAAGTCTATACAGCCGTTTATTTCCCAAATGAGGACATGTCACTATCAAGAATATGTATTCTAAGTTGAAGAACTAAAAGAAGACATTTATGGACATTTGAGGCTGCCTCTCCAACGGGCAAATCCTTCATTTGTCTATAAATACAGAAGTGTGAAGACCATTTGAAAGAACCTCAACAGAATCCAACTTGACAACTATCCTACAAGCAGGAGTGCTTACAAGCTTTCAAAAGACTATCTTAGTCTTCAAACACTTCATCTAAGCTGAACTTCATTGTATATCCATACAAAGCTTAGAGAGATATCATATCCTTATACACTGATCTTCATTGTAAAGGATATCTCATTAGTTGGAACCTTACTTCAACCCTTACCCCTTTCAAGTGAGAAAGTGAGAAGGTTGTAGTAGTAGAAGTGGTAGGAGCTGACTGTTGAGAGAAGAACAGTTCAGTTCTGAGTTGAGAAGAGGGTACTAGGACTCTAGACATCCTAGGGATCAATTCACCAAGGAGTGGTGTTCTTGATCAAGTGCACATTGGCACTATAAAACAAGTTAATTCCAAGAGTGAAGGAATTATCCTGTTAAATCAGGGAAAGTGGATGTAGGAGCTTGAGTCTCTGAACCACTATAAATTCTTGTGTTGATCTACTTTCAAAGCACTTTCATACATTCAACACTGCACACAAAACTGATCTTTCAAAGGATACATATTCAAAGACTGTGAAAAAGACATTTGGACAAGTTCCCTGAAAACTGGACTGTATTGACTAAGTGATTTCAGAACTAAAAAGGAGTTTAAACTAAAGGGACAACCACTAATTCCGCACATATAACTCCCTTATATAGTTATTCAACTAAGTACTCAATAGTACTTAGTAGTTTGATTATCTTTAAAGAGTTAATCATCTTCAGCAGAGTTGTCCAAGACAACCTTGCTGATCTCTGGTTTGATCAAAGTTTGAAAAGAATTGCATACAAGTGTATTTCCCCCCCATACACTTGTTATATACTCCTTTCAGGACCAACACCCCCAGTCAAGATACTGATCATCACATCATGATCTGTAACTACTGGATCCTCCATTATTTTAGTTTTCAACAAAATATTGATCATCCTAGGAGTAATCGTAAGCTTATTTCCTCTAAATCAAAACTGTCCATATCTAGTTGAGTTCGGATCACCAACATGTTGAGATACATTAGCATAAAACTCAAAAATCCAGTCTACAATGTATGGACAAGCAAATTGCAGAGCATGCAGTAAAGACCTTTTCTTAAACCAGTCAATCAAATTCATTTCTTCAAAGCCAGGTACTTTAATCAGCCTTTCACTCAAAATTTACCTAGTTCTTATGGTTCTATACTGGATACTGGATTTATCATTATACTCTTCATTAGAATCACTATTTCTATCATCGGAAGAGAACAATACCTCATTTTCATCTTCTTCAGAAGAGCTAGATGATGATTTAGGATCAGAAGGCTCGGGTGTTGCCATCGGAGAGGCAACACTAGCGGTCTCTCGAAGCCTTTTTGATGTTTTGGTTCTGATTGGTGGAGTGGGTTCACTTTCTTATTCCAGGTCCTCAGCCACATCATCAACATCAGCTTCACTAACCTCATCTTCCTCTTGGACTGAAGCTTGTTCAGGCTCTGGTTCTGGCTCAAAATCAGACACAACAATGGGCTCAGAAGCATTCCCATCGGTTCTAGGTTTCTTACCATTTCCTGAGTAGTCCACAATTTTACCCAGGTTCCTTTGGGACTTTCTTTTTCCACCGGGCCATTTCCTTGCTGTAGGTACAGCAACCTTCTTTTTCCCCTTTTTCTGCCTGTGCAATCGTTCAAATTTTGCGGCCAGCACTTCCTCATCTGAAGATTCCAGCCTATCTTGCATGTCCACATCTTGGTTTGGTGGAGCATCTCCCTTGAACATTGAGTTGTCCAGCGTTTCTCCCTCAAGCACAATAACAGGGTTTACTGTTTGCGACTTAGGGCTTCATAGGCGTCCTTCAATGTGTTGAATGGAGTGCCTAAATGGAAGTGGGGAGTAACTGGGTCAGTTTTGAGAGTGAGGGCTTCAGATGATGGCTCATTTTGTGGGTTAGGAGAGGACTTGGAGGCAAAGGCAGCAGCTTTCGCATTCGTGATTTTTGTGCGAATGTCAAACGGGTTATGTGGCACGATTTCAAGAGGAGATGTTTGTGAGGGTGCTTGTTCATCCTCATATGGAACAACAATGGTTTCATTAGTGAATGAAGGTGAGTTTTGTGAGTGGGTGTTTGATGATGTCATTTCTACGAGAATGTTCAGAGGGTTTGGAGAGGGTTTCTTGCTTGAGTTTGAATTTGCTTGTGCAACTGAGTCTTGAGAATTCTGAGACATAATAGAAGTTGTACACACAAATCAATGCAAAAATTAATCAACAAGAAAACCTTTCGAGTTCTGTAGATAAAAGCAAGGCAAATTCAAAAAGTGAGCCTTTAAGTGATATGACATTCCCTGTAAAAATACTTAAGTGCTATAATTAATTCAAAGTAAAAGAATTACCGTGCTTAATAGAATTAACAAGGCTCTTAAGGTATTTACCAACACTTCCATGGAGACTCATTTATAGGGAAAATTGAGAAGTGAGAGGAAGAAGTTCACGATTCCGGGAGTTTAGGAAGTGAAGTAGTGGAAATAACTTCCCCACTAATAGATCGTGTGAAGTTAGGAGAATAAAATTCTGAAACTTAAAAAATGATAACAGAATATTATTATATAATAATAACTGAAAAATAAATTGAGGTAAGATTTAGTCAATTAAATATTTCAGAGAATAATATTTAATAATTATCAAAAATAACAAATTCCTAGAAAATCGAGATATGAATCTGAGTTTACCGGTGTTTCGACTATTGTTGGCATTCTATACACCTCAACACAATTTTTTCATGATTTTACATCATATGTGTTGCTCTATTTTCTTTCTCTTTTTATATCACACTTCACATTGATCCATCTTTTGAAAAGAGTGCATCGTAGCAGCGAACTCCGTGCCCTATAGTTACTCAATGGATTTGTGAATATATTGATGCAATTTATATCACCTTTTGAAAAGAGATCATCGTAGTAGTGAGCTACGTGTCCCATAGTTACTCAGTGATTTATAAAGCATCTAATAAGTGATTTTTCTTTTCCAGCATTTGAGAGGTGTATAGGCTCTTTTAGTATTTTTCACAAGTTACTCAGAATTCAAATAACAATCACAATGAATTAAATTAATTCAATAATTACGAAAATTATAGCAAGGAAACAAATAAGGGACTTATCTTAGTGATTTTCACACTACAAGAAAACAGTCAAATTCCAACAGAAAAATTCCAACGGATTTTTACGTTTTTTCCGTTGGAATCAATGATTCCAACGGATATTCCAATAAAAATTTGACCATTGGAAAAGTTGGCGTTGGAATTGCAAAATTCCAATGAAAATTCCAACGGAAAAAAAATCCAACGGTACATTCCAACGGATAATGACGGTTGGAATTTCGGATTGTCAAAATATTTTCCAATGAAAATTCCATTGCAAATTCCAACGATAATTTTCTGTTGGAAATTTTTCCAATAGATTTTGACCGTTGGATTTTCAACTGTTGGAAAATTATCCATCGCAAATTCCAACAAAATTTTTTTAGTTGGAATATAAATTCCAACAGACATTTGTCGTTGGAATATACAGTTGTTGGAATTTTTTCCAACGCAAATTCATTGTAAATTCCATCGATAATTTATAGTCGGAATTTTCCAACGGATTTTGGCCATTGGAATTTCAACGGTTGGAAAATTATTTATCTCAAATTCCGACATTGACTCCAACGACATTATTCTGTTGGAATTAAAATTCAAACATACATATTACCAATGGAATATTCCAATGTGGAAAATTTTATGCGGATTCCAGCGTCAATTCCATCGACATCATTCTATTAGAATTTTATTTCCAACAGACACTTACTATATGAATTTTTAGCAATGGAAAATTGTCCAATATGAATTCTGGCAACAATTTCAATGATATTTTTGCATTCAAATTTCTTTTAAAAAAAAACATTTTATTTTTTATTTCAATAATATAAAGCCTCGTGAAAATCATTCAAAATAACACAACTTACTAACTAAATATGCGCATATAATCTTGGTAAGCAAATATATAACAATTCCAAAATTAGGTACATATCAAAATATATAACATTATAATATAAGCAATATGTTCTACAAATCAAAATCATAAACAATCATCGTCTTAACTCTCATCAACAATTAAAAAAATAAATCATAACATAAATACTAAATCCTAGGAATCACACAAATTAGAGTGTCTCCCATTTGGTTTGAAGCGGCTCAAACACTAAAACATACGTCCATTTCTCTTCTGATTTTTTCCTATGAATATGAAGCAAGCTTGACGACACCGGAGCTGGCGTTTTCTGTTTCCATGTTCGCTTAATTTAATCTTCATGCTCAAGATCCCATCTACAATAATTCAACCAAAAAATCAATAACATTTTAGATTTATATATAATCCTGAATTATCAAGAAAATGTTAATATTCAAGTTAAATGCAACTAAATAGTACAAGCTTTAGCAATTAAATATGTTTGTAAGCATATGATATCACCTAAAATAGTATAAACCACATGTTCTTCACATTTTCAGGGATCTCGTTCCATACAAGTCTTGGTTGTTCGTATCTAATTTTGATGGTTGCGGACCTGCGGTGATACGTTTAGTTATTTCCAGATAATAACTTGTAAATACTCTGTAATAATTAAGAAAATTAATGCCCATCAGTAATATAGATAAATTAAAAGCATTGAAAGCAACAAACAAATTAAATATATATACGTTTTTACAACTTATTGAAGTCGCAAAGTATAATCAGCAGCCATGTGTTGTCTTTCTGTCCCACAAACTACATCATGAAGTTGAGCTATATCCAAAGCATCAGCTAGTGCTTGGTCCAAAACTACTCTTTCCTTTAAAGAACTCCAATTGCCCCGGTGTCTATAATTGAAACTCAAAAATTATTCTAGCTATAGAAAGTTGAGATAAATAGTCTACATGAAAATTTGGCTCTAGCTATAGAAAGCTATCTAGAATAGGCTCACATGAAAATGGAAATGTAAAAAACAAAAATAAGTTTTTTCTCAAAAGCTATCTAGATGATATTGGGAACCAGAAAAAAACTGATCAAGCTCCCTTATTTACTTGTTAAAAAAAACTGACCAAGAAACATATAAAGACTTGAATCACTAAGTTTCAAATTTCAGCTCTGAAAATAATAGCAATTTGAAATCATAAGCTTAATACTTGAATCAAGACATAAATACCACAAGTCCCTGTATATTTATTTCATCATTAAGCTTCCAGTAATTTGAATAGATTCTAAGGTATCAATACATATTTTACAGATGCAATCACTTAAGGTTCAACCTGAGATTTAGGTTAATCACAACACTACCATTTTCTAGATAACAGGGGACCATAAGAATCAAGCCTAAGAAAAAGCTATCATGAAAGCTAATTAACTAATTGAATAATATATACACTACAAAAAAAAAAAATGAAGAAAATAGAAGTAGAAGGCTAGGTGAAATAAATTTGAAAGTTCAGGTGCACAATCAAAACACAATAAGTGTACATAAAAGACTTGGTAATGATAGAGAGCACGTAGAAAATAATAGAACACGTGTCAAAATATCATAATGAAAGAAAATGTAAGACTGAACATTCATCATAGAAAAGAGCAATTGAAACCTTTTCGAATATGTATTTCTCCAGCAAATTGCTTCTTCATAGGCAGCTTCCATTAGCACTTTCAACAATTGCTCTTTACTTTTCCTTTACTTTTAATAACTTGATCATGGGACCTAAATGTATAGTGTAGATATATGATTAATAAACATAAAAGAAGTTTAGAGATGTAATATATGAAAAATTAAATAGTCACTTTCTAACATGTATGGACAACAAAAAACTAATACTCCATATTAATAAAGTCAAACAATTTTTTTTTTTTTAACAAATTACCAAAATTTACAGATACCAAATGGTTGCTGACAACCGAATAAGTTATAATACAGAAACAAATTTCCCAAACAAATTCTGAAAGCAAACTGTAAAATAAGAAAACCAGCAAGGTATCAGAAACATGTCAATACTCAAATAAGAACTTTGAAATACATGGATATGGATGTGGAAGGCAACATAACAAAAAAAAAATCCCCATTCACAATATTTAGAGCACAACCAATTACGAGAAACAGTAAAATAAGATAATATCATGAACACACTATGTTAAATCATTTATCTACTAAATAAAGTCATGCTAATGTATCGCGTGCTATCAAACAATGGAGAAAGGCATAATAAGTACTTAGTCATGTGTCAATTTACTATATCTAATAATCGGCGAGAAGTCGACGAAATCTAGCAAACCTTAACAGAGCCCCAGTAGAAATCCATCGAAATAAGAAATTAGGTTTTTCTTTTCTGCCCAGTAAAATCAAGTATTGGATTACTCTAGGTTTTCGTAATCGCTGAAGGGAGAATTTCAGATTTGGGGAATAGAACAATAGGGTTTTCTTTTCTGCTTTGAGTAGCGCGAGATGAGAACCGCTCTTTTTACCTCTAAAATTAATTTTCAAAATTTTCAAATTTATTTTACTCCGTACTAAAATTCTTCTCCAGCGCCAAAATTATTTTCTCCTATCGTATTCAAGTAATTTATATTTGTATGCACTTATAATAAATAAGCATAAGGTAATTTTGTAATTAATAACAAGATACAGACATTTTTTAAATATTAAAAATAAAATCAATATTTTATTATTTATGAATATATTTTAGTTATTCTACTTTCACTTAATTTCATATTTAGTTATATATTAGATTAATATTTCATCACATAGAGTAATATTGTTAATTAGAATATTAATTTGTAATCGAGACTCTAGGATATAATTATATGATTGACGATTAAAAGTTTAACTCATGTTTCTAATAATCATTCGCAACATGTGATCAGCTAAGTATTTTCGTCTTTCTTTGAGATATGTGGATAGTTGAATCATTGATTCTTCAACAAACACACAACATTCTAATGCTTCACCCTTCTAAAAACTCATCTTTGTATTGGACATTTTTTCGGTTGAAGCGTCATATTGTAGTAAGATTAAACTAGAGATTAACTATTTTATTTGTTTTGTAAGATTTCGTAAAAAATATGTTGAAAAATAGTGATTAAAGTAGATGTTTGGATTAAGAATAAAAAATCAATTATAGTATTTTTCTTATACTCATCTTTATATTTGACATTTTTACAAATGAATCGGTAGAATTGAAGGAGAGCTAGGCCATAGAAGTGTGTGGAAGCGAAGATATAATTGTCTCCATCAAAATGACTTCGGGAATCGTTGCGAGTACTTAACAGTCAGTCCCCAATTAGGACTTTACCTTTTCGTTGACCAACGGTCTACAAACCGACTTTAAACGAAGTCTTAGGTCATATGAAAATGTATACTAAAATATATATTTCATTCGTACATTTCATTTCATGATAGGTTATTCAGTTTTTCCACACTTTAGCCCTTTCTATCATTTATTCTGACTCGCATGTGTTGGACAAAAAACTCACCACAATCTTTGCCTTTGTGAGTACTATTTAAAAAAAAAAAAATTAGAAATAATGATATTACATTTTAATCATCACATTTTTTTTTGCAACGTGAGTTACTGGTCATTTAATAGTGTTCTCTTTATCTGTAAAATTTTTCATACTTTCATTTTCAGTTTGTTCTACAAAAATTTGCATACTCCAAAATAAAAATTATCATCATAATTATCACCTTCACAATATACACATAGTTACCTTATGTCACTATATTTGGGTTCATACACTCAATTTAACAATATTTTTTTTATTTTGTAAATTTTACAAAATTACCCAAAACACTCTAAACTTAAAAAAAAAAATTATATGTATTTAAAATTCATCACAAACTTTTATTAGATAGACGGAGTAATATTTTATAATTAATTACTAATGTTAACTCATAACAAGCCACATAATATATTTAAATAATATAAAGATCCAATTGATTCATATCAATTCAACCATATATTTTACCTTATACAAAAAATGGTGCAAATTAAAGTGTTAGAAGATGGAGGGAATATCAAATAAAAAAAAAGGCGGCAAAGTTCCCTCAAATTCTCGTGGTTTCTCATTTGAAGACTCCACTGAGTCATTTAGTCTAGGGTTTCAATTACTATTCCCAACTTGATATATGATCAACTCCTTGCAACACAGTGAGATCCGCCTATCCAAACTTCAGATTCACGGCGCCACGCCACTACTCTAATTCTTCGGTTCTTGCGCAGCTTGTTGATTTTTAATTTGCCGTGCAGAGCGTGCGATTTACTTGACAAAATCCAGTTCCTGGTATGTAATTTCTGGGTGTTTGATGGGTTCTTAGTTCTTGCTAAGATTTTTCTTTGTTCGATTGGAAGCGATTAAATTTCTGTTGTTTTCGGGATTGAGTTTCACTGATTAATGCTCAAATTACTTTAATCTCCTGAGCCGTTTTTGTGTGATTTCCAGAAATTGGTTTCTCGAATTCGATTATTTGATTTTATCGTTCTTCAAAGCCCTACATTTCGTCGATGTTCCTCAAATTTCAGTATTTGATGGTCTTGTTCTGTTCAAAATAATTGTTAACCTCTCATGATTTTGGGTGTTTTTAAGAATTTCAATTAAAAAATATTGTTAGATGTTAAGAGTTTCGATTAATAGACATTGTTGTCCTTGTACAAATGATAAACACATAAATTGAGATTTCAACGGTTTCCTTTAATTGATTGAAATATGGGATTTCGCCTGTCAAAATATCACATTACTATAGTGCTAGTATTAATTAGTTGGAATTCTTGATATTTACTTGCTCCATTGTGGGTATTCTTCTGCTTTTGTTGTCCTTTTAGTGCAAGAGTGATGCTAAAGGATAAATGTGTTTTCACATGGTGTGTACTAAATAATGGTATGCATCTGTGTCTCAAATGATGTATAATAATTCTGATACAATATCTTATATAGAATGAGTAAACTCTGTGATTTTGATTTTTCCTATTCTGTACTATATTTTGTGTATTTGAGCTTCTGGTATTGTCCCATCTGCGCTGAATCTGATTTCTTTAAGAAAGTGTAGTTACTTTAATAAAACTGATAAACTTTATTTTCAACTTGAAGAGACTTCAGTTATCTTATTTAAATACTGAAGAGACCAAGTATCCAAAAAATGCTACTGCTTTTGTATACTTATTACGGTAAACACTGAATCGTTATTACTTCTTACATGTATCATTACATACAATAAAAATGTTGTATGTATTAATGTATTCAGCAAAAAGTCGGATATGAATAACCGCACATATGATTAAACAACATCGATTGCTCGTTGGACTTTTCAGGTCCACAATGATGAAGAGGTCGGGCTTTGTTTAAGCATGTTCAGGATGAAGTTCCTGATTCCCCCATATTTTCACAAGTTAAGGGATGTAGAACTGAGATCTTATTCAAAAACCTGTTTCATTTTACTTATCAGTGTTAACATCTAGAAGTCTTGTTCAATATGGAAAGGTTGCAGCTTTGCCTAAGTCCTAACGTGGTTATAAGTCTTATGTGGAGCTGGATAATTGAGAAATTGGTTAAGTGACAATGAGGCTGAGCAGAAGAAGTAAGTTATTCCCCATTATAATATTTGGTTTTTGTTTCTATTTTATTTTTGTTATTAATTTTATTTCCTCATTCTGGCATTTGAAAAAAAAGGGAAAAAAGGACATGGATGGATACTTGAATACCTGTTTTTTGCTTTGAAATAGAATTCATTATAAAATTCCTGCCATATTACTGGTGTGATGGGTGTAGGCTTAATTAAAACCTTGATCATTTTTAAAGATATTGGTTTCCTCCACATGATGCACTTTTTTTTGCCTCTGTTTTTTGATGAAATTTTGTCAATTCTTTGTTGCAATATTTCTTTTAGTTAATATCTCTTGCGAAAGAATTGAGGGAGGTGGTATGAGGAAAAGAAACTGGAGCCAAAATGATGCAATATAAAATGTCACATTTATCTAATATAAACTGATACCTAGTAAATAAATATTGAGAAGTAAGCATCACAAGAATGGTTCCAACTACCAATTGTTTCATGTTTATTCAGTACATATCGTCTTAAACTGAGGTGTAATTCAATTTAGAGCTTTGAGCTATGAGCTATGAGCCTAAGATTAAGATGCAATAATATTCATGTTTATTCAGTATATATCTTCTTAAACTGAGGTGTAATTCAATTTTGAGCTTTGAGCTAAGATGAAATAATATACTCTGTTCTTCTGCTAGATTCTTCCATTACACTCTACAAATGCTGATTTTCATTTCAATATAATTTAAAGTAGATTTTTTCTGGAAAATTTAGTATAACATTTAAAATGGTCTATTTACTATAGTTATTCAATCTCAAATCTTTTCAACTGAAGATTTGAAATCTTGAACTCCGTATATATCATGGCATATTAAATTTTCTGGTGGAAAATATAGTAATAATCTCCGAAACTGGGTAATATGAATCAGACTTTTACTCTTAATTTTCTTGTTATGAGATGAAACTCGTATATAGTTATTGCCTAAGTTAATTATCAGGGTAATTAAGATGAAGTTCTAATTCATATATTGTAGTTATTGTAAGTGCAGCTAATGTTGATCAAGATTATAAAGTATCATATTGAAGAAGATGAAGAACATCATATGAAAGTGAATAATTTTATATAAAGAAAATCAGATTTTGATTGACTCAAAATAAACACTCAAATCGATTTTTTAAATTAATAAATTAAATAATAAAGAGCACAATATAATGTATTCCATCCATTTCCAATTAGATTGCTTCTTTTTCATTCCAATATGTTCCTTATTGGATTGTCTCATTCTAAAAGATAAAAAAGTAATTTCATTCATTTACAAAAAAAAAAAAAAATTGGTTTATTCTCGTCAATTGATTAAAATAGTCCTTTAACAATAAGTTGTTTTATCTCGTATAATATTAATAAATAACTATCATATTATAAATTGTCAAAATTAAAGGGACAGTGGATTGAAGAATGAAGGGAGTAAATGCTTTTTTTTTTCTTTTGAAAACGTACAACTTAAAAGTTAGGAATTTTTATTGAACAAAACAATGCATTTATTGTAGCACAACTATTAACAAAAATTTATTAATATGGGCTAAACATTTTAAGAATTGAGGTGCCACAAAAAAATAATGATAATAATATATATAGGAGTATCGAGTGGGTTAAATTTTATTGTAATAAAAAGGTACTCATAATTTAATTATTTTATTTAAGCAAATTTTCAATGTGAGGATTTTTACCTCGAAATTATGTGAATCATTTCAACGGTCTAACATTGTTGGAAATTTCATTGGAATAATTAATTAAAAAATCCAACGACTTCAATGTGTTGAAATTATATATAAAAATATAATTTGATTTAGAAAAGTATTCCAACGGGCTAGCATCAATGAAATTTTCATTGAAATAATTAAAAGAAAATCCAACGACGACGTGATGTTGAAAATTCTATTGGAATTAGATATAAAAATATCATTTAATTTAGGGAAACCATTCCAATGGTCTAGCACCAATGGAATTTCCGTTGGAATAATTTAAAAAAATTCCAACGATATTATATTATTGGAAATTTTGTTGGAATAAGATATAAATGTGTCATTTGATTTAACGGAACCATTCCAACTGTCTAGCGTCGTTGGAATGTATGTTGGAATAGTTTTTAAAAAATTTCCAATGCCTTTTCCAACGGTAAACTCCAACGGTTTTTATAAGGTGTTGGAATTTATGTTGGATTTTTCCAACGTCTGCTTATGTCGTTGGAAAAACTGTTGGAATTTTGAAAATTCCAACGGTTTATTTTTCTGTTGGAATTTTTCCGTTGGAATTTGACTGTTTTCTTGTAGTGTCATATATTACACAAACTAAGAGATTTTCGAATGGATGAAAACCTCTTGTCATCAAGAGCTTTGGTAAAAATATCAGCCAATGGTTTTTCAGTAGATATGTACTCCAACTTAACAACTTCCTTTTCAACAAGATCTCTAATGAAGTGATGTCTAATATTTATGTGCTTTGTTAATGGATGTTGCACTGGATTTTTAGAAATATTTATAACACTTGTATTATCACAGTATACAGTCAACACGTCACTAGGTAAGCCATAATCATGAAACATTTTTTGCAACCATAACAATTGAGTACAACAACTCCCTGCTGCAGTGTATTTTGATTCAACTGTGGATTGAGACACACAGTTTTGTTTTCTGCTGTGCCAAGAGATCAAATTATTTCCCATATAAAAACAACCACTACTTGTGCTTTTCCTGTCATCACAATCACCTGCCCAATCTGCATCACTATACCCTATCAAGGTACAGTTTGTATCTTTGCTATACCATATGCCTAAATCACATGTTCCTGCAACATACTTAATGATTCTTTTAACAGCATTCATATGTGATTCTTTGGGGTTAGATTGGTATCTAGCACATAAACATACACTGAACATGAGGTCTACTGGAGCTCAAATAAAGAAGACTACCTATCATTGATTTATATAATGTTGGGTCAACATTTTGGCCAACATTATCTTTACTCAGTTTCTGAGTTGATCTCATAGGTGTTTTCATGTGTTTAGCATTCTCTAAACCAAATCTTTTCACAAGATTCTTAGCATATTTACTTTGTGAAATAAAAATACCATTTTTTTTGCTGTTTAATTTGCAGTCCTAAGAAGTAATTTAGATCATCAACCATGGACATTTCAAAAGTAGATGTCATTTCATTCACAAATAGTTTGAGCATATTATCACATGTAGAACCAAATACTATATCATCAACATAGATTTGAGCAATCATAATAGCATTTTTCTCATGTTTAATGAACAGTGTTCTGTCAGCTTCTCCTCTTACAAAGCCAAACTCAATCAAGAAGTCAGTTAGTCTTTCATACCATGCTCTAGGTGCTTGTTTCAAGCCATATAGAGCCTTTTTCAGTTTAAAGACATGATCAGGAAAATCAGGGTTTTCAAAACCTTTTGGTTGTTCAACATAAGTCTCTTCCATAAGAATACCATTTAAAAAGGCAGCTTTAACATCTATTTAGTGCAGTTTTATATCAATATAGCATGCAATGTCAAGTAGAAGCCTAATGGATTCAATTCTAGCAATAGGAGAAAATGTTTCATCAAAGTCTACACCTTCTACTTGTGTATATCCTTGAGCAACCAACCTAGCTTTGTTTCTAATAATGTTTCCCATTTCATCAGTCTTGTTCTTAAAGATCCATTTAGTTCCTATGACATTTTTATGATCTAGTCTAGGAACTAATGCCCAAACATCATTTTTAGGTTCAATCATAGAGTGATAACATTCATTATTTGATTTACCTTACACACATAGATGACATACATATAGATCTTACCACATCCTTTGAGTTCATACCCATTCTTCTTCTAGTTTGAACACCAGTGTATGTTTCACCAATGATTTGATCATGTGGGTGGTACTTCTGAATCCTTATGGAGGGAGTTTTCTAGAGGTTATACTGATTTTCAGGATCTGTATTATCAGATGATTCTTCTGGTGTGTCATCATTTTTCTCAACATTCTGAATCTGTTCATCTTTTTCAGTATTTATAGGAACATCAATCAAATCTGAAATGTCTTCATCTTCAATGCTTTTTCCTGTAATGCTTGTATCATCATCAAAAACAACATTTACAGATTCTTGTACAATATTAGTCCTAAAGTTGTAAATTCTATAGGCTTTGCTATTTCTTGAGTAACCAAGAAAGAACCCTTTGTCACTTTTTGAATCAAACTTGTGTAACTGATCCCTGTCATTCAAGATGTAACAAACACAACAAAAAACATGGAAATATTTTAGGTTAGGCTTTCTATTGTTCAGAATTTCATATGGAGTTCTAGTAGAATCTTTTCTAATGTAAACTCTATTTGAAATATGATAAGCAGTGTTAAGAGCTTCAGCCCAAAACCTTTTGAATAAGTTCTTAGAACATAACATGACACTAGCCATTTCTTGAAAAGTTATATTCTTCCTTTCTGCTATGCCATTTTGTTGAGGAGTTTTAGGTGATGAAAACTCTTGTATTATTGCTTTTGATTCACAAAACTCAGTAAAAGAACTATTTTCAAATTCTCTTCCATGATCAGACCTGATTCTACACACTTTAGAATTAAAAACATTCTTGAATTAATCTTTTATACAGAATTTTGAAAATGGAAAAAGTTTCAGATTTATCTTTTAAGAATTCAATCCATGTGAATCTAGAATAGTCATCAACCACAACTAAAGAATATATTTTACCTCCAATACTTTCTGTTTCCATAGGACCCATAAGATCCATGTGAAGCAATTCTAAGCAGTGTTTAGTTGAGCAGTGTCCTAACATTTTGTGAGACACTTTAACATGTTTGCCCTTTTGATAAGGTCCACATACCTTTTTATCTGAAAATTTCAGATCTGGTAAACCTGTAACAGCTTTCAATCTTATAAGTTTGTCAAGTTGTCTGTAATTAGCATGTCCAAGTTTGTGATGCCATAATGTACTATCATCAACTTTAGCCTTATTGCATATAAGTTTAGATTCAATGAGATAGCAATTATTAGCAGATTTGTTTCCCATCATGATACATTCAGAATTTTATTTAACACATAACATGATTTTTTATCAAATTTAACATGCAAATCATCATCACATAATTGATTAATGCTTATAAGATTGACCAGTAATCCATCAACATGCAGAACATTGGATAACTTAGGAAAACCAGGAACATTTAATGTCCCTCTACCAATAATTCTTCCTTTAGATCCACTACCATAAGTGACATTAGCTCCATTATAAGCAGTATAATCAGAAAGATAATCAAGTTGACCTGTCATGTGTTTAGAACAGCCACTATCAAAGTACCATAATCCAGGAATACATGCTTTTAGAGACATATGAATAACATTATAAGATGTTTTTTCTTTTGATGTCCACACAAAATGTGATCTTGAATGTTGAGTCATTTCAGGCAATACAGAAGTTTTCAGATGATTTTTCTTCTTCATACATTGAGGACTTTTATGACCCTTTTTAAAACAGTAATGGCAAACCACATCTTTTATATTGATCTGAGTTTTAGCAGAAACACTAGGATTGTAATTTACTTCAACTTTTACAAAAACAGTAGGTTTCTTAAGTTCATAATTTTTGGAATTTTTACCTTGGTAGTCAATACATGTTCTTCTTGAGTTGTTAGTTATGAGAGAGTCTTCTAGTTTCATCTTTCCTTCAGAAAATCTTTTGAAGCTCAGTGAGGCTTCCTTCAACCTATCTTCAAGTTTAGATATCTCAATATCTTTTCTTGTTAGAATACCTTCAAGCTTGGTAATAGATTCTCTTAAGTCAGAATTTTCAAAGTTCAGAGACTTAATTGTGTGATTAAGTTTCTCAGTTTCAGAAGATATCTTGAAAAAAAAATCATTTGTTAAAGGTTTTTCATAAGAATATTTCTTAAAATTAAGAATAGACACTTCAAGTCTTTCTTTGAGTTTAGAAATTTCTTTATCCTTCTTTGTTAAAAGACTTTCCAATTTGAAAATAGTGTTAGACAAGTCTTGAATGTCAGCATCTCTTCTGGATAAACCTGCTTTACTTGATGTACCTGTTTCTGTAACAGAACTTGTGAAACAGTTAAATTTTGGAGCATTATTATTCAGTGATTTCCCAAATGATGACTTATTTGTCCTCACATCGTAATAATCATCCAGATCATCATCAAGAGTATCATCATATTCAATTCTAGCAGAGAAAGCTTTTTCAGGATCATGTTCAACATCAGACTCATCACTTAAAGTAGCACTGAAATTAAGTTTCTTTTTTAGAGTGGTGTTGGCACATTCATTAGCATAATGACCATATCCAGAACATGCATCACATTTAACATTCTTCCTATAATCTTGATCAGATCTAAACTTGTTACCTCTTTCCAATTGTCTAGAAGGGTTAAAGGTATTCTTCCTAACAGACAATTGTTGGGTCTTATTAATTTGAACCTTAGGTTGAATATTATCCTTAAACTTATTGTTCTTGTTTCTCAAAAAGGTTTTAAACTGTTTAGTAATAAATGTCATGTAGTCAGGATTATTGAAATATTCCTCAATATCTGATTCATCAGATTCAATTTCAGTAACATAAGGAGACTTTCCAGAAACTGATGATGTGGATGATGAGGCATCACATTTGAAAACAAGCACTTTCTTATCATTATCAGTCTTTTCAGAAATATTCATTTCATAAGTTTTCAAAACACCAATCAATTCATTTTGACTTAACACATCAGTATCCTTAGCTTCTTCTATAACACATATCGTTGGTTCAAAATGTTTAGGAAATGATCTAAGAATTTTTATGTACTAACCTTGTATTGGATATTGGATCTCCAAGAGAATGAGCTTCATTTGAAATCTCAGTCAGCCTTTCATTGTAGGATGAGTTGGTTTCATCCTCTTTCATCCTCATATTCTCGAACTTGGTTCCAAGCATATGAAGTCTAGTCCTTCGTACACTATCTGATCCTTCACAATGCTCTTGAAGTCGATCCCATGCATCCTTCGAAGATATGCAATTTGAGATGATTTTGAACATTGAAGCATCAGTTGAGGTGAAGATTGCATTCAACGCCTTAGAATTGTAACTTGCAGCTTTAATTTCATCATTTGTCCAGTCGAGCTCTCTCTTGATCCCAGCTTCATTGTCTTCATCCGCCGTGGTTCTTGGTTGAGTCCAACCAGCAAGAACACTCCTCCAGGCTCGTTCATCAATGGATTTGATGTACATTCTCATCTTTGGTTTCCAGAAGGCATAATTCGTGCCATCTAGAATATGAGGATTTAGTGCGGGTGAATGTGGATACTCCATTTCAGAATTACACACTCTAAGCAGAATATCTACTTAGTGTATCAAGTAGTTAGCTCTGATACCAACTGAAAGTGTGTGTGCGTGCGAAATCAGAGATGTTGTCTGCAGTGTTGGCACTGTACAGACAACACTATGCAGCGGAAATTAAATTGCACGTAGTAAAAATGGAAGTATTCAAAATTTGCATAGATTATAAAATAATTTATGTTGTTCACTATATAAAAATATGTGAAACGAATTACAACCTCTTAGAGGCGTACAATAACACTATAATAAGTGTAAATGATTTACTAGATCCTATGAAACTATCTCCCTCATAGATCTATGCATATAACCTAGTAAATAAGACTATAATCAACACACTATTATTCGGGTTTACAATAATGTGAAGACCTACAAGAAGAAACAAGTGTTTTCCTAACTTGAAACGTATAAAGCGTTCTATAGACTAGTAATCGAATTTAGCTTTTCTTCTTGTGTATCTTGTGTTGAGGCAGCTACGTTATTTATAGGCTTCATGGAAGAACTGCCTTCAACTCCTATGATCATCACAGCAGTGAGATCAAGCGGTTAAGAAATTTCTCTCCACTCCTCCTTGAATGTAGGACTTGTTATATTATGCCCAAAAACTTCTCACTCCCACGTAGTGGCATGACCTGGTGTTGCCCACGTCTTCTAACTGCTTTGGGGACATTATTAGACAACAAGTGTAAGATTGGAGTTAGTGAGAAAATGAAGGGCAAATTCTGATGTTGTCATAAGTGTTGGGAACATAAAACACAACACTCGGTTGTTAGTGTTGGATCATTAAACAAAACACTTATATTAACATCAACAAACAATATATCAATTAAACTTTAAAAATAGCATAGATCTAGCGTAACATCCCGATGTGAACATTTCTTGCATAAGGCCCGGAGAAATAGTCAAGCTCATCTAAAACGACTTGGGCATAACTAATCTCACGATTTCAGCCAATACAAAAATCTACTATTCAATTATAACAAAACTCGACCACTTTTGAAATTATCCACCAAAAGTCTATATTTCCTTCACAAAAACAGAACAAGAAAAGAAACAGGGGATCGAGCTTCTTCTCCCAATTTTCAATTTGCCCTCTTTCTTAATGCTTTTAAAACAATTTTTTTTTTGATCGGTAAAAGGAAAATTGTATTAAAATTGGGTACAAGAAATACCCGAATAATTCAGTGTACAAAATTAGTTATCAGAGAGAACAAACATTAAAACATTTAAAATACTTAGTGTCTCAGACCATGCACTTGAGTGGGTCTGTCACCCAGTCCTTGAAAGGCGAGGTATTCCGAGTGAGATATTTGACTGTGAACCAGCTCCAAAGTCTTGCCCTTAGCTCCTCCTTAACCTTGGTGGTCGAGAAGACCTCGTTTCTGAATATGACTGCGTTTCTCCACTTCCATATGAGCCATACCACGCATAACCAAGTAGATGTGGCAATCTTCTTCCCGTTTCTTCTTTTGATAAGGCCTCCAAAACCAAGGAGATTTTCTAGTAATTCTGACGGTAGTGCTGACGGTATCTTAAGCCAATCCAGACAGTCCATCCAAACTTGGTATGCTTGGGGGCATTCCAGGAAAATATGTTTCTCAGTTTCTTCACTTTCCCCACATAGTACACACCTTAGATCATCGTTCTGGTTTAGAATGTTTCTCCTTCTAAGGTTGGATCGCGTTGGCAATCTACCCCATAAGAGCCTCCATGCGTGAGCTTTGACTTTTGAGGGTGCAAAGCTCTTCCAAATACTCTTGAACCCTTGGATGAGCCTGTCGTCCGGTCGAGTGTCTTGGCTTTGGTTGAACAGGATCGAGTACGTTGCTTTTGTGGCGAACTTCCCCGTGTTTGATGCAAGCCATTTCCATGAATCCTCTATTCCGTCTTTGGGCTTGAACCTGTTTATCACAGATATCAGATCGTTAAAAGATGTTAGTTCCCTATCAAAGAGAGCTCTTCTCCATCTCCATGTCCACCTCCATAACTCTCCCTCCCAAACACCCATTTCCCCCACTGTTTTCCCCTTGTCTATGCTAATGTGGTACAGTCTCCTAAATCTATCTTTTAAAACAATTGATTCAATTTATGGCACATTTCGACAATGATTTTTAGAGGATAGATTTAAGAAGATTTTTTTTTAAAAAAAATCAGAGAAGACGGCGCGCAGTAACTAGGGCTAATAGGTATATAAACTATTGTGTACGTATTTTATTCTATTTATTTATAATGTTTATTTTTTACAGAATATAATATTTAAACTGTATATAATTAAAAAGATTCTTATTAAATAGTATTATTAAGTTATTATTTTAATATTATTAATTTTATGTTTGACGTACCTTCATTTCCCCCTTTTTTTTTATATATTAAATTTGTTTAAATCTTATTTTTTCTTAAAATTTAATTATAATAAATAATATGACACTACTCATAATGTCATAATTATGTTTTATAGATATTTAGTTAATATTGTATTATTAGGGTGTATTGTATTGTGACAATTAGTTATTAGTGTGTTAATAGAATATAAAGTTGTGTAGTTTTAGATTATATATAGAAAGTTAGTGTACTAATAAATTAGGTTTTACTACATTTTTTTATTAGTGTATTAAAATTAGTGTACTAATAAGCCATTTTTCTTGTAGTCTCATGGTAGAAATATTTGAAATTTAAATAAACTAGTTCATCAAATTCTAAAAATAAAATGTAACGAAAATCTATAAAATTATACGAAACACATGAATTTAGAGCAATTTTCACACTAATCAGAATCTTATTGTGTGTACATATTAAAAAAATTGAATAATAATAAGCAGGGGTTTGAGGAATAATTTTGTAAACATTTATGTGGAGTATGTAAATAAATTAGTTGATTTGTGTGTATGTATAAACCCAAAAGTTATGATATTTTGTATAATATTGTGGATATTATGAGAGTGACGTTTATAAATGTGTTTCTTTTTTTGTTGTGTGAAAGTAATTTTGGAACGTTCCAACCAAGTAGATTGTTAAAGGTTGGCTGTTTTGTTTTCATTTTAGAAAATGTAGCATTAAGTAGGGATTTTCTATTGTCAGGATTGAGGTTCGCCCTTCCTAAAAGGAAACCTATTAAAAATTGACACGTGGTCCATCTTCGTCATAGTGCAATATAGGTTTTTCATTGATGAAATAATTATTTTTCTGAATAAAATATATAAAATTACAAAAATATCCCAATATGTTTAGAGTTGTCTCAAAGACTTTTAGGTTTGGACAAAAGTAGTCCCAATATGTTTAGAGTTGTCTCAAAGACTTTTAGGTTTGGACAAAAGTAGTCCCACTTACATAATTTGTACCATTTTTGCATTTTCTACAATTTCAAACATTTTATACATATTATATTCCTACACCATTCAACTAACTAATCTAAAAAATTTATAAAAGGAATAAGTATTGATAAAAAAAAGATGTATATTAACCAAAATATATTTAATAAGATAATGTAATAGGATGGAATAACATAAATGATTACAATAGTAAAAAAAGATGCAAAACTCCAAAAGGTAAACACACCAAGTTTTGACAAATTACGTTGAAGGAATGAAATACATAATTTGATGTGATAATGGCCCTCGACTTTCGACTGTCTTGATTAGAAATCCTGATTGAATTTCGTGCGGAGGTTTGGAAAGTGGTTATTATTGAAGAAAATATTAACTTTTTTATCCATAAACAAACCACATATTTTGAATAAGGGTAGTGTAAAAACTCTCCAAATAATTGGAGTAATTCCTCAAACAAATAAAATGCCGGAAGAAATATAAAATTACTCAATTGTTCAAAAGAAACAAATGTTGTCTTGTTTAAGAAATCAATATCAACCTGAATTTCTATACCTGAAAAGAAACAGAGCCACCTGAAGAGAAATGAAGATTAATATAAAACTGTTTGTATCCAATCCTTTAAAATTATAAACAATACCTGCATAAAATGTTTTTTTATCTAAGATGAAATTGCAGAAAAACAAAATGACAGTAACATCGAAAAATAAGGAAGAGTGCAATTTTAAGAATTTGACACCTAAACAAATCTATTGAGATTATGTAAATGTGCGAGTTGCAACAGAGGCCGCAGAAGAAAAAAGAAAAATGAAAGTAAAATAGGAAAAACATAAAAGTGCAATTTTGAGAATTTGAGAGTAAATGAAACTAAAATTTCCAAAATAAGATGAATATAACTTTTGAGATTACATAAAACACGGCAATTATGTAAAGAAGGAGCCGAGTAAATAAAAGTTGAAGAAAACTAAATAAAAAATTAAAAAATCTTTAAATAAAAACAGTAGACTCACCAAAATTCAAAATTTCAAATGAGAAAAAAGGGGCAGAGTAAATGAAAGTAGGGATTTTCTTAGGATAGTCCAGGTGTCGTCTGGACTATTAATATTTCGAATGTCAAATTGTATCGCTCTGTGTCGCCCTAACTTGATACATGTCGCTTTTTTTAATATTTTAAAATAATTATTTAAATTTTATTTTATTATTTACTATTTTATTCTTTATTAAAATTAATAATAATATTATTTAAATTAAACAATACGAACGTAAAATTAGATTTTTTTAACAGAATTAAATTATTTTTTTATTTATATTTTATCTACTGCTCATTTAATTAGTTAACCCTCAAATTATTTTTTTACAACAGTTATCTGCACCGCTCATTTTATGAGTTCACCCAAATCATTTTTTAACCATGGTTATCTGCAATCGCTCATTTTATAAGTTCACCCCAAAATTATTTTTTACCACAATTATTTGTACCTGTTCATTTTATAAGTTCACCCCAGAAGATTTTTTTTAAAAATAATTACATTTTAAGGACTATATTATCATTTTATTAATTTACACAAAATATAATAAAATCAACCCTAATTTGTAGGGTGATACTCGGGTACATGCAAGATACCGGTACACACCAATTTTAATTTTAATTTTTTATTTATATTTTATCTACACCCATTCATTTAATGAGTTCACCCAAAAATCATTTTTTACTACGGTTATTTGCACCCGTTCATTTTATGAGTTCACCCCCAAATCATTTTTTTATCACGGTTATGTGCACCCGCTCATTTTATGAGTTCACCCCTAAATTATTTTTTTACCACGTTTATCTACACCCCTCATTTTATTAGTTCACCCCCAAAATATTTTTTAAAATGTAATTACATTTAAAAGACTATATTATCATTTTATTAATTTACACGAAATATAATAAAATCAACCCTAATTTGTAGGGTGATACTCGGGTACATGCAAGATACCGGTACACACCAATTTTAATTTTTTATTTATATTTTATCTACACCCACTCATTTAATGAGTTCACCCCAAAATATTTTTAAAAAAGTAATTATATTTAAAAGACTATATTATCCTTTTATTAATTTACACAAAATATAATAAAATCAACCTTAATTTGTATATTTACAATCTATAGTCGAGTCATTACCGAGTTACTGTCGATTCACCATCAAGTCACCCATATTTTTTAAAAAAAAATCGTAAAACATAATTTAAAAAAAAAAACTATTGAAATTAGGCACAAATCATGATTTTTTTTTACTTTTTAAGTTTTCTTCCCCTTCCTATTTTTCTCCCATTTTCAGTTTTTATTCTAAACTTTTAATTTTTTCGTTTTTTTTTCCTTTTACTTTTTTTTATTTTCCATTTTTTCATGTGTATTTTTTTTTTAATTTTAATACAAAATAATATTATAGGTATGGTTTTATTATAGTCGGTAATACAGTAAGTAATAACGAGTAATACCATAAATAGTAATCAGTAATACCATTAACAGTAATTAGTACAGACACTTATCTTATTCAAAGTGAGATGGTCTCATGGTGACACTGTTCATAAATTAGTAGAAATAAATACTTATTTTTTTTCAAAGTGTTAAAACGTCATTCTCAAACTATGTTTTGGAAAGCAGAATTTTGGTGAAATCAGAATAAAAAAACTTTAGGAAATGTGAATGGAACTATAGGAAAACGTCATGCTCAGACCATCGATTAGTTCTAAAAAACATGTGTCCATATAATGTTGCTTACGAACATTGACCTAAAGTCCGATTTGTATAATGTAACTAGATTGATTGTTACCAGACTTGAAAATTACATTATTGAGGACACATTTTTATTTTGGAAGGAATGTTGGTAGTAAAGTTTTTATTCTGAGAATAATATTGAGTGTTTCGATGACACGACTCCCATAAAGTTTCGAATAAGATAATTTCTTATTCTATTGTCTTTTGCAATGACGATAAATAAAAGTTAAAGGTCAGTCTCTTTTCATGGTAGGTGTGTAGTGTGTACTTTCTGAAACATGTTCATGCATAGACAATTATATGTTGCAGCCTCTAGAGTTAAGAGTGTATTGAAAAATATTTACCTAGATTCAAATGAATAACAAATTTACAAATTTATATTATGGAGTACATGTTCCAAATATTTGTTTAATTGACAAATTAAAATATATTATAAATTTATTTGAATTTCTTACGGGCGTTGCCCATTGTGACATTGTCCCTCCTTTACGTCAAAGAAAAAAGAAATTGTGATACCGAGTAAGTAGAGACTTTTTGGGTCAACAATGTTAGCCCATTTAATTAAAAGTGGAAAATGTTTTGGACTAGCATTTAATTAAAAGTGGGCAGCTCAATTGTTTTATCAAAGAAAAGAACTAAATTGACTAGCCAACTTCTTGAATTGTGCGTGAGCAATTAAGGCCACGGATAAATGCCCCCCCTTATATTATGACTTCACCCCTTAGATGTATTCACACCGTATAGTTGATTTCACGCACCAGTTTCTTTCCAAAATTACCCTTTCCTTCTAACATAAATTCTAACCCTAATTTTATTCAATCATTCCTCATTTTCAACTGCCTCCAACTCTCCTTCTCCTCTTTTCATCTTTCTTTTGCCGTCGACCAGCGTCTCTACCCGTCCGCCGCTCGCCGCCTCCCTCCCTCCGCGCATGGCCCATGGCCTGGCCTTTTTAATAAATAGGTCTGGCCCGAAAGCCTTTTAAAGACCTTTTTAAGTGTATTTTAAAATAAAATAAAATACAACAATTGAACCAGTACCACCAAATCATAAAAAACAATAACAAATGTTCAAAATAATAATAATATATAACAGAATGTTCTTTCAACAATTACAAAAATACATCAATTTTTCAAGATAATCTCAACTTCATGTTGAGCCCTCTAAAATATTATAAAACATGCTGAAATTTTATAATGAATGAACAAAAAATTCCTCAAAATTATTCCACACAATTGATGTCTTTTACCTTTTCTTTTTAATGACAAAATCATTGTCATTTTTATCTTAGGTATTATTAGATGAAGTTGTGTCATCATTCTCATGTTGAGAAGACATAACTGCAAAATATACATTAAAAATAAAATTAATAAATGTCAAATCTTACTAAATTCATACGTAAAATCAAAGCGTTAAATTTATTTTAACACAGATAGATAATTTTTTTTTAAATCAATAAAAGGAAAATTAATAAAATTATATTGAAAATGTGATTGTCCAGAAAAAACAGAGTATTAAAGAAACACAGAAAAAAAATCAAAAGTTCAATTAGAAATCAGGAATGCTCAATATCATAACAAGTTACCCAACTCCATATACGGATGATAAAAAAACTAGTAATAGATTACATATTATCAACAATTTAAGAATACTTCTTTTTTTTAGGCGTACTAATAATACTCATGATTCTAACCAAGAATGAACAAAAAAATAAAAAATATTAATATTAACCTGGATCGAGCAGCAATGTGCAAAAAAGTGTGCAGAGAGTTTTTTTATGTAGGAATGGAATTTTGTAGGTTTTCCCCTGATTTTAAAAGCGACGCACAAAACACACAGATGTATCTCATATATTATATTCTTAAACAGCCTGAGCATTCGTGGTCTCCGCCGGTTTGTACACCTCAAAAGACTAAGATTGGGCAGTTAAAAATAAATGTAAAACCTAGTAGAAAATTTTAATGTCAAATTAATATCTTGAATACTGAATTCGAAACAAAAATTTGTATAAAAAATTCAACTAAATTAATAATTTAACCTAAAATTCAAATCATTCAAATATCTATTTTAAACCCTAGATTTACCAAAACTAATTTGAGTAGAAAATATAGAATTATTTATACGAACTCTTCTTCAATAGAATTTTTGAATACCTAGATTTACCAAAACTAATTTGAGTAGAAAATATAGAATTGTTCATACGAACTCTTCTTCAATAGAATTTTCGAATACCTAGATTTACCAAAACTAATTTGAGTAGAAAATATAGAATTATTCATACCTGGACCTCTTCAATGAAATTTTCGAATAAAAGAAGAAAACAAGAGAACGTATGTGCCTCTTCTTCAATGGAATTTTCGAATAAAAGAAGAAAACAAGAGAACGTATGTGCCGCCTAAGTACTGAATTCAAACCAGAAATTTGTATAAGAAATTTGTATAAAAAATTCAACTAAATTAATAATTTAACCAATAATTCAATCCATTCAAATAAAAAAAGATAATTTATTGTTTATTATGATTATTAATGATATGAGAATTAAAATAAAGATTATATATTATCAATTAATTTTTTTATTAATAATGTGAGGATAAATTTATAATTTTATAATTATACATTTAAAATTATTAAATTTAATTTAAAAGTGTGATAGGGCGACAAAAAACGATAATAAATGCAATGCAAGGCGATGGATTCTGCGACGCCAAATGCAACAGGTAGCAGGTCATCAAATATAAGCCATTAGATTTCAGATCTGATGGCTCAGATTACTGGACTGTTGATAGTTCATGCGACACCTGGACTGTCATTAAAAGTCCCCATGAAAGTATAAGAAAACTAAATAAAAGATTAAAAAATCTGTAAAATAAAAACCGTAGACTCATCAAAATTCAGGATTTCAAATGAGAACAGAAAACTGATGACAAGGAAAACTGACACAAATGAGAAGAGAGAAGAAAAATGGAGAAAGAATGATAATAATAATAATAATAATAATAATAATAATAATAATAATAATAATAAAAAGAACGCAATCTTGTAGATAAGAAGAAGAAAACTAATGATGATCACAGTTTTCAAAAAATTAAAAAAATCATAATAAAAACTGACTCACAAAATTTCAATATTTTAAATTAAAGGCCAAAGGAGAATGCCCCGTAGGAGACATGAAAATAAACTGAGCCACCTAAATATAAATGAAGATTAATATAAAACTATTTTTATCCAATCTTTTAAAATTGTAAACAATTTACATTACTGTGCAATTATAATATATATATATATATATAATATAAATTTTAATTAACAATTTACATTACTTTTTTTTCTTTTCACCAGTCGCCGCCCTTGGCCAACGCCAACGCCGCTGCCACCATGACACCATCCTCGTCGCCGCCCCGCCACCATAGTTACCCCACATAATTTGCTTGCTCACAAAAAAACACTGGTACGAAATTTGAATCTGACCACGAAATTCGTAGAGGTTACCCGTCTCTAAGCCCTCGGAGCCGGAATTTAAGAACGCAACCCCTTTAATTTGATGACACAATTTTTCAGCTTAGAGATTTCTTCATCGGAAATGGATTTGTACGGAGAAATAATTTGGAGATAGTTCTCACGGTCTAGAAGGCGAGAATTCCTAAATTGTTTCTTTCTTTTAATTTTGTTGATGGAGAGTTGCCGGAAACTGGGCTCCCGCGACCAATTGAGATTCTTGAACCCAATCATCGATCACTATTTTATAATGGAGGAGAGAAATTAATATGGGGTTTATGAATCAAAGGGTTACATATCAAGTATAAACAAGAATTTTTTCTTCCCGATATTTAATTTGGGGAAGTTGCAGATAAAATGAATTTTGGGAGGATGTAGTGAGTTTTGATTTTGGGAAGAAGGTGGGTTTTTTTTTTTTTTTTGGGATGATGTCGTGACTCGTGAGTTTTGATTTTGGGGAAGAAGGCTGGTTTTTTTTAAAGGTTAAAAATTGATTGAAATTGATAGTGGTTTTTTTCTAAAACTATTTTTACTTAAGGATATTTTTGTAATTTTACATTTATTAATTTAAATTTTTAATGGGGCGAAGCAATGCGATTGCACATTGTATCGAGCAAATGCACTATTGCGAAGTGCAATCATATAAGATCAATCTCATGCGTTGGATTAGAAAGGCCCAAGTAAGTAAGAGAAACTTTTTTTTTTTTTTTAACAAATGTAGCATTTGGTAAGGAATGAAGTTGATACTAGAATGTACTCCCTCCGTCTCATAATAACATTGGTACATAGACACGCATATATATTAAGAAAGTGTAATAATAAGTAAAGTTTTGATGAATAATTTTGGAAACATTTATGTATAAAGTAAAGATATGAGTTGACATATGTGGGCTCAAAAGTAATGACATTTTGTGTAAAATTAATGATATTGTGAATGAAGTTTTTTTTTTTTCATTTTAAGGATGTATGAAAGTTCAGACGGCATACAAAAGATATCAAATCATAACTTTTTGCTTAATCCAATCTTAACTCACTTACTACAACCTCCAAGCGAAATGATATAACCCGTTGAGGAGCGCCGAGTGAAGGGACATCCCGCTCAATCAACGTCACAATGCCCCTCGAGCGTGTAGTTGTGTGTTGCGCACAACAAGATCCCTTTTCCTGGGTATTGCTTCCACTACCGAAGCACTCTCTGAACTGCCTCAAGATGAGTTCGTCGTGGTTTGTTCAAAAATTGGCTGAGTTGGCTCATGACATATATGATGTCCGGTCGAGTAACAGTGATATAGAGAAGCCTTCCCACCAAGCGTCTATACTAATGTGCATCGACATACGAGCTTTCATCATCCGTCCTCAACTTTAGATTCTGCTCCATTGGAAAGGAGTTTGGTCTGCTGCCCAACAAACCACTTTCCTCCAAGATATCCAAGGCATATTTTCGTTGGCTCAATACAAAACCATCTGGAGAATGCGCCACTTCTATCCCCAAGAAATATTTAAGCATACCTAAATCCTTTATGCTAAATTTCTTATCCAGATATTCCTTCACAAATTGAATATGGTTGGAGTCGTTTCCAGCCAATAAAACATCATCAACATATATAAGTGCAGAAACATGAATGGCACCGTTTTGGAAAAGGAACAGCGAGGGATTCGCTCGTGATTGCCGAAAACCAATGGCAACGAGAGCTTGAGTGAATTTCTCATACCAATTATGTGACGCTTGTCGTAGACCATATAATGATTTTCGGAACTTACAAACGCGAGTGTCCCCTTGCTTAGCAAACCCCTGAGGTATATGCATATATACATTCTCGACTAAATCACCATGGAGGAATGCATTGTTAATATCCAACTGATGCACTTCTCAATTTCACTTTGTCGCAATGATTAATAGACATCTAATTGTTACGAGCTTTGCTACCGGAACAAACGTTTCATGAAAAATCTATACCTTCTACTTGTGTAAAACCTTTGGTTCACGCCACAGCGGACACTTAACTGCTTCTGAGAAATATTTTGGCTCATCATGGGATGTGATAGCCACTAAGAAAGCCTTTTGAGCAACAAAGAATTTATCCTATTAGACATAATCATCTAAATGTTTAGGCCGTTTTCTGACTCGGTGGGGCAGTGGGCCAAGTGCGACGTCTGGCTGAGGTTGTGCAGCAGGTGTGGGTTGTTTGGACACTAGATGCTCAGACACAACCCGATAAAGTATGTGATCATCATGCTATTACTTACTTGACGAGGCGTACTAGTTTGATGAAAAAATGAAAAATGTTTTGTAGAGCTTATGGTGTGCATCCAAAAATATTTTCTCTTGATGTGTACACAGTGGAATTCTACTTTATAAATTGTTAAAAGAGTCAGTTGATTATAAAGAACATTTATGTGCTTTTTTCGCATAAGAAAATTGTGGTTTTCATTTATATCATCAAAATTGGGTTCATCGCATAACAAAAATTAAGTTTTTGGAAACTTTTAATGATGCTACGTATGTTATGTCTAAAGTTTATGAACTTACTTCTCATTTGGCACTTGAACATTGTCTTAAAATTGTTGAAATTTTAAGGCGTCATATAAATGATCTGCTATTACATGATGTTATTGTTCCTATGTTGTAAAAATGAATGAAATATTTTGATCAAATTCCCTCTATATCTTTAGTTGCTAAAGTTTTTTTTTTTTTTTTATCTAAATATAAGTTAGATGGTGTACATGCCATGTTAGAGTTGTACTATGAACATTTATATCCTAGCTAGTGCCGAACTTACTTCTCATCGATCGAATACCGATCAAATCATAAATGATGTTAAACAACTTATATTATCAGTAATTAGAGAGTATGTGGATTCAAATGGTTCACGTTCCTCCACTTCTAATTCTACTTCCGCTTTTACACATAGTGCTATTGTTAACGTCTAAAATGTAGACAATATGGATGTTATTGCTAGTTTTCTTTATGAACGAAATCATAAAAGATCAAGGAGATCATATACTCAAGAATATGAAAATTTCGACAATGCAAAATATGGAAGGAGACGAGTTTGACATACTAAAGTGTTGGTCGAGGGTGATAAATGTATTTCCTACAATGTCAATGCTCGCAAGAGAAATTTTATCGGTCCTCGCCTCAACCGTTTCTGTTGAGCAGGCTTTTAGTGTAGGGGGTTATACTTTGGATGCAACGAGATCCAATATGACCGTTGAAAATGTAGATAACCAATGCTTACTTGATGATTGAGTAATAGCCAAAAAAAGATCTAAATCCGGATGACGAAGAAGACGAGAAATTGACCTCTAACGGCAGAAGTGAAGAATGAAGAATCGAGTCATCATTCAACAACAACGTCAACGAGATAAGTTGATGTAAGAGAACTACGCGGACTTTGATTTCAACAAGGCTGCTCGGTATTGTCTTTACCGTCTAGAAAAATCGTAGTCGGTATTATGTTGTTATTAGCGACAGCAACTTGGTCGGAAAAAAATATTTTTGCTTTAATTTTATTTCACATAAAATATGTTATACAGACGAATGCGTCCTTGGTAAAAAACTAAGGGAGTTTATTGTCTTTTCATCTCATTATTTATACCGACGAGTGGTTACTCGGTATAATGTTTTGGTCAAGCGCGAATTTTTGTATTTCAATTTTTTCAGGCGGCGCTATTTTTGGGCGAAATGTTGTAACAACCGTTGTGCCGTCGTAACTAATTGTATATAAATTAAAAAATTAGCCTAAATTTTTTATTAGAAATATATTGCCGACGGATGTGCCGTCGGAATCAAATGTTAATAAATTAAAAAAAAAATCATAAATTTATTATATTCTGATTTATTTATTTTTACTAAATTAGAAGTATTAAATGTTTTGCTTTAAAATTAAGAAATACAACCGAAAAATAAAGTGTCAATTCAGAGAACTATTTATTCCAATAAATTTAAGGTTTGAATTCATTAATTTTTTTATTGTAGCTTTTTTTTTGAATTACATTAAATACCCACCCCTTTTCCCCTCCCCATGACTCGAACCCAGGATCTAAGGCCTAGGTAGTGGTGCTCTAACCACTTGAGCTATCCCACTTTGTCTTTTTTTATTGTACCTAAACTACATATTTAAAATATAGTCTATCATACCACCAATTATTTTTTAAGTAAATGTGGTTGCATTAATACTATTTATCGAATATAATTATTATATCATTCTTGTTAAGTAAATTAAAAGACAATCCAAAATATATATATATATATATATATATATATATATATTATTAGAACCAATAATATAAGACAGATAAGAAATTAAGTAGAGTGAGATACCTTGAGTTGTGTTAATGACCGATATTCATAATGGTGGATGTTGTTTCATAGAGTGGGGCAACTTCATCAACTAATCACCAATTGGCATGTACACCAACATACGTTTGCAACGAACCACAAAATAGTTTAATAATTTATTCCCCTTCATATTCTTCTTGTGTTTCTTTCAATGGAGAACCCATAGCCTAATAAACAACATTCTCAAAGGCATACAACATAACACAATTCTTGCAATCTCTTCTGCGTAAGAAGAATCAATAAAACAACATATTATTTTCTCTATATACAAGCATAAAAGATACTCAATGAAATCATTTAATAATTTAGGACATAGAAATACTTATTTTTCCTCAATAAATAATACAAACTTAAGAAATGAAACAAAATTATTTAAATTAACCTTGAAGATGAGAGGGTGAGAGAGTTGAGATGGTAGCTTTCCAATAGAGTGACGGCTATTCTCCAAGATTGAAGACACCCAACAAAAAAAAATTACAACCTAGTTATGTGGTTTGGAGATTTTGGGAAAAAAAATAGGTGAAGAGTTTAAAATGATAAGGAGAGAAAGAAAAATAATTTTGAGATGAAATTCATAAGATGAATACAAGAGTTTATGACTATATATTGAGATATAAAAGAAGAGCGCGCAAAACAAAAAAATTTGAGTAGAAATGAAATTTTGAGCGGCAAACCTAAGTCCCAAAATTTCACCCAATCTCTTTACCGACGACATATTCGACGGTGAAAATATATCCATATGTATACCGACCGTGGGTTAGTCGATATAAGTTTCTTATTATTTCCGAGAGTGTATTTGTCAGCATAAGGTATCATTTATTTTTCGTTCGACTTAATTACAATTATCACACATGTTTATACCGACCGCGGTACAATTGGTATAAAGTTGGAACTATTTCCGACGAACTGGTCGTCGGCATAAGGTATCATTTTATTTTTACCGAATATGCACTTATTACACATATTTATACCGACTGTTATGCCGTCGGTATAAAATTGAAACTATTTCCGACGAACTGGTCGTCGTCATAAGGTATCATTTATTTTTTAAGATCTTCTTGAACGCAATTGTATTTATTGCACATATTTATACCGATCGTTATTTAGTCGGTATGTGGTTGAAATTAGTTTCGACGATTAAGTCGTCGGTATAAGTTATTGTTCCCGACGAATTTATTATCGGTATAAGTTGGCATTTATTTTCTGAGTCACACAGTATATTAATTATACTAATTCCGACGAAGTAGTCGTCGGTATAATATTACATTTATTTTTAGTTTCGGTTTATTTTTTTACAACTTCACCAGATTACTTTATACATTTTATTCATGCTGATAAATTATGTTTCTTTTAATATTATGTCATATTTGTGTAGATTAGTTTTTACAGTGCTATAGTTTAATTTTGTATAACTTGTTTTTAGGTGTAGTTACAATATGTCAAGAGATCGAAGTTGGATGTACAATAAATTGAATGATAGAATTTTTTTAAATCAAGACTTCCTGACCGGTGTGTATAATTTTTTGGATTTCCCATTTTCTGATTTTGAATTTCAAAGTGGAAATAAGATTAGATGTTCATGAAAAAATGTTCAAATAAGACATTTCATTCACGTAACGCTGTTGGTGGACATTTGTGTCAGTGGGGATTCACTAATCAATATTATGTGTGGGAAGTCCATGGCGAGCAAATAAATTATTTTCAATCCTTTGGTGGCACAAAGGGGTCTCCCATTGCCTCCAATGAAATTAGAGATGAAATGGAAAATCCGTATAGACAACTGGTTTTTGATACACTTGGTTCTCAATTTCAAAATGAGGGCTCTAGCAGTGTAAGCGAGGCACCAAATAGAGAGGCTGTAAACTTCTATCAATTGTTGCAATCATCGAATGTCGTGATATGTTAAGGCATTGAACAAACTCTTTTGCAATTCTTGTCACAATTTTTGCATAATAAATCAGTGAACAACGTAACAGACGAGGTGAGGCTTGGAAGCATTTTGACAGAACTCATTCAAATTTTGGTGTTGAGGCACGAAATGTAAGACTTGGACTTTACACCATACAATCTACCACCGGATCTCCTAATGAACCAAGAGCACATATTTCGCAGTCTTATCATTTCAAGCCCTGGAAATCCAAGTCAAAACATTTATGTCAAGCTTCGCCCATTGATTGGTGAATTAAACAAGTTATGGAGCACCGGAGTTGAAACATATGATAGTTTCAGGAAACAAAATTTCATCATGAGAGCTGCTCTTATGTGGACAATTAGTGATTTTTCGGCCTATGGAATGTTATCAGGGTGGAGTACACATGGACGATTGTCTTGCCCATATTGTATGGATAAAACAAAGGCATTTCTACTTAACAATGGGCTTAAGATATCTTTCGTTTCAATTGTCATAGTCAGTTTTTACATGAGAATCATCAATTCAGAAGAAACAAAAAAAAAAAAAAATTGTATGGAAAAGTTGTGTATGATTGTAATGTTGAAAGGCTTTCTGGAGCTGAAGTGTTTGAACGAGAGCAAAAACTTTATTTTGGGATGACATCATTGAGGGGTTTGGTGTACACCACAATTGGAAGAGAGTAAACATATTTTGAGAGTTGTCGTATTGGTCTACACTTCTCATCCATCACAACTTAGATGTCATGCATTGTGAGAAAAACTTTTTCGATAACATTTTGGCCACAGTTATGGATGACCCAGATAAAACAAAGGACAACGTTAATGCAAGGAGAGATTTAGAGTGGCATACTAGAAGAAAAGAATTGTTTCTGAAAACTGATCAAAGAGGAAGGGTAATTATATAGAAAGCTACGTATACATTGAGTAAGAATCAAAAGAAACTTGTATGTGATTGGCTAAAAGATATACGTTACACCACACAACCCATTCGGTTTTGAGAACCAACAAGCACAGAAGAAGAAACACTCTAATGGAGTTTTCTCTAAATAATAAGAATCGATAAGGGTGAAACAATGAAAGGAAATAAAATTAGTGTTCATTGTTATTACAAGTTCTCGAGCCCTAAAAATCACATATTTTGAAATCAAACTTCACATCTAAACCAAAAAAGAACAAAAAAAAGTAAGAAAATTACCTTTTAGTTGGATGAGAAATTACAGCAGGGTGAGTATTACAGCTAGGGGTGTGAACTGGTCCAAAAATAAATCAATCTACGACAATGTGAATTTTATTTACATTATTATTAATGATCTTTTAACCCTAAAAATAAATTAAATATGTTTGTTAAATTATATATTTACAAAAAAATGTAATAGATCTCAACACATTCTCACCAATCGCTTGGTTTTGAAAAATAAGTGAGAGTGCATTAGTAAAAAAAAATATAAAAAAAAAAATCCGGTCCAAACCGGTTCGGACCAGAAGACCGGAATCCAAAATTTGCCGGACCGGAAACAAAACGGTTGTCCGATTCCGGTCTTTTTTCGGTCCGATTTTTTTTTGAACACTCCTAATTACAACCACATTCTTACCCGTGCTTGGTGGAAGGAGAAATTTCTTAGGGTTTACATATTTTCATTGTGAGTGTAAATATGTTTTTAACTCATGTTTTCACCGACGAATTATATGATATGTATCGACCAAATGTGGGTCGGTATAAAATAATAAATTATTTTTCATTTTTTGAAAGGTCATTTTTTAAAGGTATTGCCGACGGGTGGTTTGTCGGCATAGGTTCTAAAAAATATTAATTTTTAATAAATAATAAATTTATTTTTTAAAATTTTTATCGACGGGTGGTTTGTCGGTAATAGATTATGGAAATATATATTTCAATAAGTATTTTTTTATGATGATTTCCGACCAGAAGTTAGTCGGTATTTGTTTTGGTGGGAAATTCACTAACTTTTACCGATTACGATATGATGTTTTCCGACGGATTTTACTTTGGTCGGAATTATGTGCCTTGTTGGCCTTCAAATTTTACTTTGTATTATTTCCGACCATTGATTGGTCGGTAAAGTAATTTTTACCGACAAAGTATAATCCGTCGGTATAAATCCGTCGGAATTATACAAGTTTCTAGCGAAATGATATAACCCGTCGAGGAGCGCCGAGTGAAGAGACATCCCGCTCAATCAACGTCACAATGCCCCTCGAGCGTGTAGTTGTGTGTTGCGCACAACAAGATCCCTTTTCCTGGGTATTGCTTCCACTACCGAAGCACTCTCTGAACTGCCTCAAGATGAGTTCGTCGTGGTTTGTTCAAAAATTGGCTGAGTTGGCTCATGACATATATGATGTCCGGTCGAGTAACAGTGATATAGAGAAGCCTTCCCACCAAGCGTCTATACTAATGTGCATCGACATACGAGCTTTCATCATCCGTCCTCAACTTTAGATTATGCTCCATTGGAAAGGAGTTTGGTCTGCTGCCCAACAAACCACTTTCCTCCAAGATATCCAAGGCATATTTTCGTTGGCTCAATACAAAACCATCTGGAGAATGCGCCACTTCTATCCCCAAGAAATATTTAAGCATACCTAAATCCTTTATGCTAAATTTCTTATCCAGATATTCCTTCACAAATTGAATATGGTTGGAGTCGTTTCCAGCCAATAAAACATCATCAACATATATAAGTGCAGAAACATGAATGGCACCGTTTTGGAAAAGGAACAGCGAGGGATTCGCTCGTGATTGCCGAAAACCAATGGCAACGAGAGCTTGAGTGAATTTCTCATACCAATTATGTGACGCTTGTCGTAGACCATATAATGATTTTCGGAACTTACAAACGCGAGTGTCCCCTTGCTTAGCAAACCCCTGAGGTATATGCATATATACATTCTCGACTAAATCACCATGGATGAATGCATTGTTAATATCCAACTGATGCACTTCTCAATTTCACTTTGTCGCAATGATTAATAGACATCTAATTGTTACGAGCTTTGCTACCGGAACAAACGTTTCATGAAAAATCTATACCTTCTACTTGTGTAAAACCTTTGGTTCACGCCACAGCGGACACTTAACTGCTTCTGAGAAATATTTTGGCTCATCATGGGATGTGATAGCCACTAAGAAAGCCTTTTGAGCAACAAAGAATTTATCCTATTAGACATAATCATCTAAATGTTTAGGTCGTTTTCTGACTCGGTGGGGCAGTGGGCCAAGTGCGACGTCTGGCTGAGGTTGTGCAGCAGGTGTGGGTTGTTTGGAAACTAGATGCTCAGACACAACCCGATAAAGTATGTGATCATCATGCTATTACTTACTTGACGAGGCGTACTAGTTTGATGAAAAAATGAAAAATGTTTTGTAGAGCTTATGGTGTGCATCCAAAAATATTTTCTCTTGATGTGTACACAGTGGAATTCTACTTTATAAATTGTTAAAAGAGTCAGTTGATTATAAAGAACATTTATGTGCTTTTTTCGCATAAGAAAATTGTGGTTTTCATTTATATCATCAAAATTGGGTTCATCGCATAACAAAAATTAAGTTTTTGGAAACTTTTAATGATGCTACGTATGTTATGTCTAAAGTTTATGAACTTACTTCTCATTTGGCACTTGAACATTGTCTTAAAATTGTTGAAATTTTAAGGCGTCATATAAATGATCTGCTATTACATGATGTTATTGTTCCTATGTTGTAAAAATGAATGAAATATTTTGATCAAATTCCCTCTATATCTTTAGTTGCTAAAGTTTTTTTTTTTTTTTTTTTTATCTAAATATAAGTTAGATGGTGTACATGCCATGTTAGAGTTGTACTATGAACATTTATATCCTAGCTAGTGCCGAACTTACTTCTCATCGATCGAATACCGATCAAATCATAAATGATGTTAAACAACTTATATTATCAGTAATTAGAGAGTATGTGGATTCAAATGGTTCACGTTCCTCCACTTCTAATTCTACTTCCGCTTTTACACATAGTGCTATTGTTAACGTCTAAAATGTAGACAATATGGATGTTATTGCTAGTTTTCTTTATGAACGAAATCATAAAAGATCAAGGAGATCATATACTCAAGAATATGAAAATTTCGACAATGCAAAATATGGAAGGAGACGAGTTTGACATACTAAAGTGTTGGTCGAGGGTGATAAATGTATTTCCTACAATGTCAATGCTCGCAAGAGAAATTTTATCGGTCCTCGCCTCAACCGTTTCTGTTGAGCAGGCTTTTAGTGTAGGGGGTTATACTTTGGATGCAACGAGATCCAATATGACCGTTGAAAATGTAGATAACCAATGCTTACTTGATGATTGAGTAATAGCCAAAAAAAGATCTAAATCCGGATGACGAAGAAGACGAGAAATTGACCTCTAACGGCAGAAGTGAAGAATGAAGAATCGAGTCATCATTCAACAACAACGTCAACGAGATAAGTTGATGTAAGAGAACTACGCGGACTTTGATTTCAACATGTTGGATACGTAGGCAACTTAATTTTAAAATTTTGAACTTAGAATTACTAAGTTTAATTTTTAAAATTAAGCTCAAGTCCAATTTCTCTCACCCCCTCCTAAATTTGTTGTAATTTTTTTTAAGTTTGTACTTTGTATAACATTAAAATTTATAAATTTGTTATAATTTATTTTGTAAGTTTGTATAACATTTTACATTTATCAATTATTTCAATTTGATGCAATTTATTTTGTAAGTTGTAAGTTTGTATAACATTTACATTTATCAATTTATTGTAATTTTTTTTTTTTATGTTTTTATAACATTTAAACTTAAATTTATTCTTCAAATTTTTGTTGCCGCAAAAAATAATATAAATAAAAGTGAAATTCGATAAATCAATGAAATTTAAGTAATAAGTATAAATTTAAGTTGTATAAAGTTAAAACGAATAAAAAAAAAAGGGTCAAACCTTAAACCATTGGGCATGTCTAATGTAAACTTCCATCTAGAGACATACTCCCTCCGTCCCACAAAAATAGCTACATATTCCTTTTTGGGATATTCCAAATTATAACTACATTTCCTTTTTTACTTTACTATTAAATATTTTATTGTCAATTTTATCCCTAATTAATAAGAGTAATTAATACTTAACATATTTTGAAGTATGAGATTTTAAGGGTAAAATTGACATATTAGTTAAATTTAACTACATTTATTAATTTTTTTTAATATGTGTGTAAAGTCAAATATAGTTATTTTTATATATAGTTATTTTTATGGGACGGATGGAGGGTTAAATAGACAATAATATAAACAACACAGTGATATGGGAGAACATTGAAATCTGGATTTTTTTGTGGTGGATTTCCCAAGATAAATCTTTTTCTATCTTGAAGAATGCAAACAAGAAAATTACAACAACCGACAATTAATGGTGTCCCCTCATCATTGATTACATCAACAATATTATTCCTCGTTTCATAAAGTTTCATAAAAGTAGTCACATTTAACATTATACACTGAATAAAAAATAATATTGAATATGATTAGTTTAATTAATATATCTATTTTAATTACTCTAAATATTTCATACTTGTAAATTTTAAAGCAGTTGATTCTAAAGAGTAATTATAAAATGAATTTAATTAAAGGTAAATTTGTTAATAGAACATTTAATACTTAAATAAAAAAAATATATAGCTATAATTTAGTACATCTAAAAAAATATGACTATTTTTGAAAAAAATATAATTAATTGAATGATCACGAGTATATGGCTCATTCAACAAGGGCAGAGAACATTGTCCGCCAAAACTTGTATATTCAGCCCCAATCCCTGAATTAAGAAAGTAGAATAATAAGTAAAATTTGAAATGATAGGTAATTTAAAAAATTTCATTTGTATAAAGTATGAAGACAAGCGCATATATTTAAATTAATAATAAGTAGAATTTGAGGTCTAATTTTATAAACATTTATCTATAAAATAAATAAATTAGTTGACTTATTTGTATGTATAGATTCAAAAGTAATAACGTTTTGTATAAAATTGTAGATATTGTGAGAGTGAAGTTTATAAATACGTTTTTTTTAGTGATACTCGGGTGCAATTGGTTGCACTTATACCATTAAAATTGAGTTTCAATGAATTGAGTCAAATATTGGATCAAATATTAAATTGGATAAATTGAATATCAAAATCTAAGTGTATCTACACATTTAATTGAATGAAAAAATTTGCTTTTTTTTTTTTTTTTTTTGTGAAAGTAATTTTGGGATGTCTCAAGTGAGATTATTAAAAGAGTATTGATTGCTTTATTATATTTTATGTCTGGTTAAAAGAGTATTGGTTACTTTATTATTTTTTTAGAAAATATAACATTAAGTAAGAGATGGACATTTTTTGCAAATGTAGCATTGAATAAGGAATAGAGTTGATACTAGAATTGTAAGAAGTTTGAAAAGTCATAAAAATGTGTATATAATGTCTAAATAATATGATCAACTTTTACAATAAAACTAGTACTCCAAAGTGTATGTTCATATTTTTCTTTTTGGTTTCCCATAAAGGTGTTCTTATTTTTTATATTTGAAAATATACTTCAACCCATTTACTCTCATCAATATTTTGTCTACTTTATTTTATTTTATCCTTTATATAAATAAATAATATTTCAAAAAATACGTACAAAAAATATATAAATATTTTAAGACTAAGGTCTTTCTGTCTTACAATGAATAATGCTTCAAATATCATTAGATCGTTAATTCAATGTATAAATTTTATCTTATATGATTGCACTCCACATTTAGTGTGTTTGTCATATGCAAAATGCAATCGCAGTGCATCGTCCTATTAATAAAATAAATTAATAAATAAACAATTACAAATATATTATTTTAATTTAAAATAAATAAAAATATTTAATTATAAAATGACATATATATCTAGAATCGGGATTTAGTTTTCAAGTTCCAAAACCCGTTTTAAAAATCCACTCAAAACCACCTCTATCAAACATATTGATTTGACATAAAGTTATATCTATATAATATCACTCCAATCATTATAATCTCTCTCAACAATAATTAATAATATTATAATACTCCCTCTGTCCCATAGGAATTTGCACACTTTCCATATATGGATGTCCCATACCAATTTGCACACTCCATAAAAGGAAATATTGTCATAACCCTCACCCTCAAAATATACACATATTTACCCATATGCCATTACTTTTTCACACTCAACCTACCTTTTACTTTACTTTATTCATAAAAGTTTACAAAACTACCCCTCAAAACATCACTCATTACACTTTTTCTTACACATTTATTAAAATGTGTGCCATCCCAGAGGTGCAAATTCCTCTGGGACGGAGGGAGTAATATAATAATACAATAATATAATACAATTAATCTAAAGTTAAATCTTCCACTATTCCAAAATTCAAAAGAAACACTCATATCACTATTTATCAATATTTCAAAAATCAGAATTTCAAAAACTCAGTTTTTAAAATCACCCAAAGTCCAAAGTAAACATACCTGAATAAAATTAAATTCTACTCCCTCCATTCCATGATTTTGTGCATGGTTTGACTGACACGGAAATTAAGAAAATGAAATATAGTGATGTGTATGGTAGAATAAAATAATGGTATTATTGGTAATTTATTGACTAAAGTGGATGTAGATTTGACTAAAGTTATAAATTGAGTTAAGTTGTGGGCCCAAGTAAAATAAAGGAGAGGTAATATTTGTAAAAATTATGTGAATTATTTCATTTTTTAGAGTGTGCAAATAATATTGGGACGCCCCATTAAGGAATGGAGTATCAAACTGATCAGTCATAAATTTTGTCCAATTGTGGTACAGTACTCATAATTCACGTGGTAGGTAGCATGGACCTTGGATGTTGCCATGTCGGGGACAGAGGTTATTGGCCCCCACTAAATATATTAGTTCCTTCGTTTCATGATTATTATTTGCACTCTTAATATGAAAATACCTTACAAAATTAATACTCTCTAAACATTATTTTATTTTCAAAATTGTCACTCATATTTTTATATACATTTTACTTTACAGCTCATCAAATCACCTAAAATACCCCTCATTTATTTTACATCATCAACCACTAAATCCACTTTTCTTAAAAATTGTGTCAATCAAACCGTGGAATTAATTTCGGGACGGACGAAGTAGTATGTATGTTGTATAATACTTAGTACTATGCAATTTTGCCCATTGGCTAGATAGAGTTTCATAACTATAAATGTTAAATATTATAGGTAAACATAGTTCAACGATCTTATTAATTTTAGACGAATTTGTATCCAATTTTTTATACAGAAACAATTAAATGTGCCTCCGAAATCAAAGAAAGTCATTTTTAAAATTAATAGAATGAGATTATTGACAATTTTATGATAAAATTATTTGATAAATATAATATTATAACGTTGACTCGTTGAGTAACAATTTTGTGAACATGAAACTTTTATCTACATTTTTATAGTAAAGTTAATTGAACCCTAACATAAAATTGTTGGATCCGTCACCAGTAGATAGCATGGGATCCGTTACTAATTAAGTGCTCTCCCCTGTTTATCTATCTATCTCTCTCTCTCTCGAAAATGGGAGAAGAGATGGGGAAAAAAGATAGAAATTGCGATGTTGTAATGATACCATACCCTGCACAAGGCCACATAAACCCAGCCTTAGCCTTTGCAAAGTATTTAGCCACCTCCAAGGGCCTCGTCATTACCTTCATCGTAACCACAAGTTTCTACAAATCTGCTACCATTTCCAACAACAACACCCCCTCAATCACCATTCACGCCATCTCCGATGGCTCCGAACATATCAACGAACACGAAACCGTACCAGCCTACTTCCGACGCCTCCAAACAGTCCTTTCTGCCAGCCTTGCAACATTCATGGATGGTGAATATTCTTCCTGTGCACCTAAACTTATTATTTATGACTCCATAATGCCATGGATTCTGGACATTACTCACGCCAGAGGCCTACTGGGAGCTCCCTTCTTCCCTCAATCGGCTGCCGTTTCTGCAGTTTACTCTCATATCATACAGGGTACCTTATTGAGTTTTCCGTACGAAGAAGACGCCGTCGTATCACTGCCGTCGCTGCCTGCACTTGAAACAGCCACGGATCTGCCTGTTTTTCCTTCCCTGGGGGATTCCCAGAAACTTCTTGTGGATAATCAGGCTCTTCAGTTTATGAATCTTGACAAAGCAGATTGGATCTTTTTCGACACCTATCACAGCTTGGAAAATGAGGTATACACTTTAACTAATTCATCATTTCTTGCTATGTACTCCCTCCCGTCCTTAATTATTTGCACACTTTTCTTATTGGGACGTCCCAAAATTACTTGCTCACAACATCATTTTATTTTCAAATTTGTCACTTCTCTTTTTCCGTACATCTCACTTTACACATCATCAACAACTAAATTCACTTTTCTTAAACAACGTGTCAATTAAACTATGCAAGTTATCCCAGGACGGAGGGAGCATACGTCTTAACTTGCTCTCATTAATTTACACACTTCCAAAAATAAACATCTTTCATAATTTTCGATTCATCCTCAAAATATACACATATTTTTATCCACGGGACTTTACTTTTTTTTTATATATAAAAAAGTTTATAAAATTACCAACAATTTTTTACTCATTATACATTTTTTTATTAATTGTAGACGATTAGGGTAAGATTAGATGATATCTAAACTTTACAGATTTAAAAGCACAATTTACCATTAATCTTAACTATCGAACCGTCTACAAGAGTTGAGATGGAGTTAATCTACCCTTAATCCTAGTTATCAAACATGACACATCAATTGCAATTAATTAGTGTTATTTCTTACCAAAATATTTCAACTAGAATGTTTTTCTTTTTAACATAGAAAAAAGTGGTCCAAAAGTATTAGTTCATCTGATAAATAAGTATCAATTCATATAATGAAAAATATCAGTTGTATATTGAAAAGGTGTTAATATGGTTCAGCCTAAAAATTACTCCAACAGTTTTATTTTGTATGAGTATGAACTAATAATTTGGTTTTTCTAATGAAACAAATTTTGCTCAAAATTGTGTCGGTTGTGCGTAGAAGTATTTTCCCTAATGAATAATTATGCTGATATAATCACATTTTGATTGCTTAAGTTCCTAAAAATGATTAAAGATGAAGATCATCACAGGAAAAATGACATCAATATGCTAAAATTATGTTTAGGACATTAGCAACTGAAGCACAGCACAATCAGTGATGACTGTGTTCTTACACTCATTTTATATCTCTTATCAGATATTGAATTGGATGGAAAACCAATGGCCCATAAAGGTAATTGGACCAACATGTTTACTACGGCAGAACAACGACGAATTTCCCGGCCACACAGTCAGCAAACATGATGCCTGTAGAGAATGGCTAGAGTTGAAGGAAACAGGCAGTGTTGTTTATGTATCACTTGGAAGCATAGCCTCACTTGGTAAAGAACAAATGGAGGAACTGGCATTTGGCCTAATAATGAGCAACTGCTACTTCTTGTGGGTAGTTAGATCTTCTGAGGTGGATAAGCTCCCTCATGATTTTTCTTCGGAAAAAGGACTAATCGTCGAATGGTGCAATCAGCAAGAAGTATTGGCTCATCCTGCATTGGCATGTTTCATGAGTCACTGTGGATGGAATTCTACGATTGAAGCATTAAGCTATGGTGTACCTATAGTCGCCATGGCACAATTTCTAGACCAGCTCCCAAATTCTAAGCTTGTCGAGGATGTGTGGAGAATCGGGGTTAGGGTTAAAGCAGGCAAAAATGGGGTGATTAGTAGAGAAGAAATAGCAATGTGCATCAAAGAGGTTGTTGGTGGAGATAAAGGGGTGGAGCTGAAGGCAAATGCTTGCAAGTGGAAAGAGTTGGCTAATGAGGCAGTGCAAAAAGGTGGAACGTCTGCTAAAAACATTGACGACTTTGTTTCAAAGCTCATGTCTTAACTTCTTTCATTCCCAGAATATGAAAATTGATGCAAATAAATGGTTCAATAATATACATATTTTGTATTAAAATGGGAATTCGATGTATTTGTAATTGCCTATGAGATGTTTTTAATATATATGCTTTCTTCTATTAAAATTCATCCTCACACAATTAAGTAGGCGAACACTGTGATGTAATACCAATGGTATCCACGTACAACCTCAGCTTTCCTTAAGGCTCTGCAAACAGCAATAGCTAGCAAAATATCAGGTGCTGCTTAAGAAATGTATAGGACAAGGAGAATTTAAGATGGGAATCACAACCTTGAAAGAATCAAAAGTGAAGATGGAACAGAGTTTTCTTTCACATTTTCATCCAGGACAGTAGCTTTGAACTTATGCACATAATCAAACATATCATGTGCTGATCAATAAACTTCAGCACTACTCACAGACAATTCAAGATGTAAAAACTACTCTGTAGATAAGCTGAAAGGGAAAAGAATACAGCAGGGTCCACCAATAAAGCCTACAACCCAATTCATATGCTTCAAACTTCTGTAAGCCTACATTTTTTTCAGAATAATAATCATTTTATCTCATTTTAAAACTAGATCGTCCGATAATAAAATTATAAGAGGTGTAAAAACAGACAGTCAACTAAAATACCGAGAGGGACTCTCTCCTCAAAACTTCTCTCTAGGAAAAGGAGTTTTGCTTTACCCTAGGTGTGTTTGGTTTGGGATTGTGGTGGATTTGATTGTAGGACAAAATGAGTGTGTGAAAGAAAAGTAAGAGAGATAGTGATTTGATGGTATAAAAATAGGTGTGTAGGTGTAATATAGGGGTGTATTTGTATTTGTATTTGGATTGGGACTGGGCCAATCCAAATCCGGATTGGCCAATCCCAAAACAAACACCGCTAGAGTTTTCTTGGAAAACTTTCTCCGCCAGTGTCGTTTCAAATTCCCCATTGTAATTGTTCCCCTCTAGTTTGTCATCGATTTTGGCTAAACTCATCCCTACAATCCATCTCTGGCTTTTTGCATTTTTCTAAAAAGTTTTCCAATCATTAGATTGTGTTAAGATTTATTTGCAGACCTGTGTGATTCACTCGCGCAACGACTGGGGGCGCCTTTTCGTGTGCTTGTTGCCTTGGAGAGAAATGATGAAGTCATTTGTTCGGATTGGTCGAATTTTTTACGGGGTTTTTTTCCTCAGAAACATTTGGCTTTAAGTGGTTTTGGGGGAAAGGGTGCAGCGGTTTTGCCGCTTTTGAGAAATATTGGGGGCGGATTGTTATCTATTTATTTTCCCGAAGCCCAGACCATCTCTTCATCTTCTCTTCACATATTGTTCTTTTCTCTCACTATTCCAAGCTATCTATTCATGGCAGCCGAACTCAATGCAATGATGGAAGGTTTCCGTATCTCCAACAACGAAACAACTCATATCGTTGCTCGACGAGATGAGCTGGCGATTCCTAAAAACACTATTGTTGTGCGATTTGTATCCAAGAGGCCTATTAGCACAACTGAGCTCAAAGAGATCCTGGGGCGAACCTGGCGAGTGCGAACCCCTCTTAAGGTTGCTGGTGTGGGGGAAGGTTTGTTTCTTGTCACTTTTGGAGAGGATGCTGTAGTTAAGGAGGTCATTTCTCGGCAACCCTGGAATCTTCGCCGATCTCTTCTCGCCATGAAGCTCTTGCATGGGGGTGAAAAGCTTGCCCAACTTAACCTCTGCTTTGTTCCCTTCTGGGTACAGGTTCATGGGCTTCAACTATTTGCAATGAGTAAGGTTTTAGGAATGAAAATTGGAAGTATTATTGGAGAGGTGCTTGAGGTGGATGCCAAGGAGGGCGAGGAGGCGTGGGGTGAGTGCTTGAGAATCCGGGTCTTGATGGATGTTTCAAATCCTTTGTGTAGGTTTTTCTACATCACGGTGGAGGAGGACCTGATTATGGCGGTTTTCCGTTGTGAGCGCCTATCAGGCTTCTGTTTTCTGTGTGGTCATCTGGATCACTCTGAGCAGGAGTGCGGTATTGGCTTTGGTAAATCGGAGGACTGGTGCAAAAATCATTGATTCCTCCCTGCATGGCTTCAGGCGGACAAGAAAAAATGTCCTCCGGCGGAGGAGCTTCAAAGTTTTTTCCAGCTGTTGCAGATTGGTGCGGGTGAACAGGCTCAGAGACAGGCACAAGCTGAGGAGAGGACTCGTCGTTTATACAAAGGTAAGGGCATTATGCTGGAGGACGATGTGGTGGATGATGGTCTGGACTCAGATCTGCAGAGTCGCCGGGTTGTGCATCGATTTGACGAACTAATTTCTGGAAGAGGCGATTCTGATGGTCAAAGAAGAGGTGTTATTATTGCAGAAGATGGAAGGGTGGATCCACGCACATGTAAAACTTTGTATCCCCTTTCTTTTACTGTCCCAAATGGTTTTCAGCACTGTTATGTGCGTGAGCCCTTGACTGGAATTGACAATGGGAAAGACTATTGTATTGTTCATTATGTGGGGAAAGATCTTAGCACTCGTGAGTATACTATTTATGTTGAGATTATTAGAGATGGGGAGAGTCTGTATGTTCCGGATTATGAAAAGGAGGACCCGACTGGACATGTAACTGTGTTGGGAGATGTTGTGTTTACGGACAAACAAATGGCTGGTGAGGTGGGGTCAATGATGAGCAGTGCTTTACCTTGCAAGAAGAGAGCTAGGCGTGAGGCTTCGGGGGAGTTGATGGAATTTTGGGGAGGTGGCAATGGATGGTCAGAAGGGGATATTGTCAGAAATCCAGACATATACTTTAAGAAGGCAAGGAGTATGATTGAGATGTATGGTGCGGAGATCCAGGTGGATGGTGATTCGGGTGGAATTTACACGTTTTCGAGGTACATGTGAAGCGTATTTTGATGTGGATTTCATTGATTTATGCATTGATTATGATTGTTTGAGCCAAAATGAGAGAAAGGTTGTGTTTTGTCGATTTTATAGGAAATACGATGGAATTTGGAGCAAAACACCAACCATACTTTACTGGATCAAGAAGAGGAGTGCACGGTTGGATTCGTCTCGAAAAACGGAGTGGAATAGGCAAAAGAATCGAGTCGATCGGAGGTCGGAAGTTCAAGATACGGAGGGACGAAAATGAAGGACAGAGCCAATACGAAAGTTTGGCCCGGCCTGGCTACATTATCCGCCCGGCCGGGCGGCAACATGCTGAAATTTGGCCAAGTTACGAAGTTTTGGCCCGACCGGGCCACATCACCCTCCCGGCTGGGCGGCCGAACACCAGAAATTGTCCAAAGTCGAAGTTTTGGCCCGGCCGGGCGGCCGAGCAGCCCAAAAATTGTCCCCATTTACGAACTATTGGCCCGGCCGGGCCACTTCACCCGCCCGCCCGGCCGACACACCCCCTGTTTCGTTTTGCTTGGCCATCACCTCCGCCCGGCCGGGCCACTTCCCCACACGGCCGGGCCGCCCCATTTTCGGTGCCAAACACGTGTTTTCTCCATTTTTGAGGGACCTACTTGCAAATATCACACCCAAACCCTACCCCAACACTATAAATACCCCCTTTCTTGAAATTCAAGACACCTTCCTCCAATCCACACATAATTACACACATTTGGAGGTGTTTTGACCATAACTTCTTCATCTCTCCACCAATTCATGCAAGGGAAGAGGCATTAGCTAGGGAATTTCATTCCCTACCACATCCTAGACTAAGTTTTCTCTTTCTTTTCCTTTTTATTTAGTTATTTCATTTGGAATTTGTGATTTGATTATGTTTGTAATGAGATAAACAAATTTGTGGTTCTAAGGCTCTATTTATACTTTGGATGATGCTTATGAATTAATTTCTTATTTATTTGGTGATTGTGTTGCTATTTCTATTTGAATGCTTAACTTTCATTGCAAAACATGTTGTCAATGGCCATGATAGTATGTTTTATCTATTGTTAATTGGAATTGGATTGAGAAATCTCTTCCATTAATTGTATTTAAGCATTCGACCCAATATTCTTGTGAGCTCGAGAGAGAGGATCAATTATTGGGAGGGTATTAGATGATCTTAGGAACTTTTTGGGGATTTCTTATGCATGCTTAGTAGAGATGCTAGTTTGTATGATATGTCTCTTGGATTAATTGGATCGAGAGAACTATTAATTCACCATTGGTGATAAACCTTATAGTAATCAACACACCACTACTTAATTAAGCCTTTAATCATAAGTTGAACCCTTAGTGTGACATATGCCTTGGAATCCACCCTTTCTCCTTTGAGTTTTTATCCATTTTACCTTCGTTTTATTGATTTGCATGTTAGTTGATCGATTTCGTATTTACTCTTTTGTTGTTTATTTGTGACACATTGTTAGACAATCTTAGGAGTACTTCAACTTTCAAATTATCGATCATGTCTACTTAGAACTCGACTAGAAAACTACCCTTTTACGCTTAACCTTCTCGTGGGATCGACCTCGTGCTTATCACGCTACAATAGACGCCGTACACTTGCGGTTGTTTATTTAGTGTTGCATATCACGTGAATCAAGTTTATGGCGCCGCTTTCGGGGAGGTTTTTATAAGCTCTAGAGTGTAGGCTAGGAAAGTTTTAGTTTAGACAATTTATTTGCTTTCTTTATTTGCAAAAATCCAAAAATATTTGTGTTTGTTATCTTGATCTTATTTGCAAATCTTACTCTCGTTTGCTCTTTTGATAGACATGGTTTATGATCACACGATCTAGGAGGAACCACCAAGAAGTGTTACCCTTAGACCCGGAGATTGAAGCCAATTGTCGAAGAAGGAACGCCGAAAGGAGAAGATTAGAGTTGGAAAGAATGAATCGACGGGAGAATCCGGTTGTAGAAGAAGTTGAAGAGGAACTTGAGAATCAAGGAGTGGAAGGAGTTGAGGAACCAAACGGGAATGGAGGTAACCGACCTCAAGGAGTGCTAAGGGACAACTTTTGTCGGAGAGTTGAAGAAAATGTTGGGATGGAAAGAGATGGTAGACGAAGGGAGGACGAGGAACCACAAAGAGTCTTGAGAGACCACTTCCGTCCTATCCCAAGGCCCTATGGAGGAGCGGGTCGGGAACCCGTTGATGCTCATAACTTTGAGCTCAAACCGGCCCTAATCATGATGGTGCAAAACAACCAATTCGGAGGGTTGTCGAAGGAGGATCCTAACCTCCATTTATCTCAATTCTTAGAGATAAGTGGAATGGTTAAGATCAACCGTGTTCCCCAAGACTACATCCGCTTGCAACTCTTCCCCTTCTCACTCCGTGATCGTGCAAAACAATGGTACATGTCTCTTGATCTAAGGACGATCGAAAATTGGGCCGATCTTGTAGATGCTTTCCTCATGAAGTACTTTCCTCCAAGCAAGACCATCAAGATAAGAGGAGAGATTTCTTCATTTATGCAAGATGACGATGAGTCATTAGCCGAGGCTTGGGAGCGCTTCAAGGATCTTATAAGAAGTTGTCCTCAACACGGGTTCTCAAGAGACCAATTGATTTGTTACTTCTACAACGGGATGGACCATCGAACAAGAGGGATGGTGGATGCCTCGGCCGGTGGAGGTTCTTTGCTAGGAAAGACGACGGATGAGGGTTATGTGCTCCTAGAGGAGATGGCAAAGAACGGAAACCAATGGTCATCCGAGAGAAGGCAAGCCCGGAAAGTGGCTTCCACTAAGGAGTCGGATGATTTTGCTACTCTATCCAACAAGGTGGACAAGTTGACTTCGATGATGGCGGCCAAGTCATTAATGGGACCTAGTGATGATCAATGTGAAGAGGCCCATTATATGAACAATCAAAGGGATCGTCATTTTCGAGAAAGAGGTTGGAACGAGAGGCAAAGTCCCCCTAACCCAAATCATTACCATCCCGGGTTGAGGCAACATGAGAACTTCTCCTATGCCAACACAAGGAATGCCATCATCCCACCTCCAAATTTCAATGTTAGAGATGGAGCTATTGTGGAGTCCTCATCAAAACCATCATTGGAGGATATGTTTGGAGCATTTATGGGGGAAACCAAGAACTTCATGAGAGAGACTAGGGAGAATGCAAACAAGACTTGGCAAAGAATTGATGAGCATGGTGAGATGATCAAGAATGTGGCAAACAATGTGAAGGCCATAGAAAAGCAAATAGGCCAACTCTCTAATGCCATTGGAAAGCAACACGTTCCGGGGCAATTCCCCTCTAACACGGAGCTAAATCCCAAGGAGCAATGCAAAGCCATAAGGTTAAGAAGCGGGACAAGCTACGAAGGGCCCAAGATGCCGTTAGAGGAGGAAGTGGTAATGGCACCCGAGGGTGTTGACAAAGATGATGGTTTAGTGAAAGAGAAAGAAGAGAAAGAAGGGGAGAAAAAGAGTGGGGAGGCAATTCTTCCACAAAACAAAGGCAAGAATGTAGTGCCCCTCCCATATCCACAAAGGGTGAAGAAGAAGAACTTGGATAGCAAGTTTGTCAAGTTCGCGGAGATGTTCAAGAAACTCCATATCAACATCCCTTTCGCCGAAGCTCTTGAACAAATACCGCACTACTTCAAATTCTTGAAGGAGATAATGTCACACAAGAGGGAAATTGAGGCATATGAGACGGTGCACTTAACCGAACAATGTAGCTCCATAATTCAAACTAAGCTACCTCCAAAGCTTAGGGATCCCGGATCCTACACGTTGTCATGCACCATTGGAGATGGAGGTACACTAAGAGCCTTATGTGATTCGGGAGCAAGCATCAATCTCATGCCATTATCACTCTTCAAATCACTTGGTTTAGGAGAGCTCACACCAACTACAATGAACCTCCAATTGGCGGATAGGTCTATGACATACCCTTTGGGTATAGCGGAGGATGTATTGGTCAAAATCGACAAGTTTATCTTTCCGGTAGACTTTGTGGTTTTAGATATGGAGGAGGACAAAAACGTTCCATTGATATTGGGAAGACCATTTTTGGCAACCGGAGGTGCAATAATTGATATGAGGAATGGAGAGTTGGAGCTTCGAATGAACCAAGAGATAGTTGTGTTTGACATTCAAAGATATGCCAATTTCCGGGATGATGAGAATGAAGAGTATGGGTATTCCAAGGAAAATCACTCTCCAATGCCCATGAAAGAGAAGATGGAAGAAGAGCCCAAAATCAACATTGTGAAAGAGGACCCTCAAGTGGAAGAGCATGAGTTGAAAATGGGCAAGAAGGCCAAGTTTGGGGGAGTTTTCTTCAAAAACTCCCCCAAATCAAGAAAAGCTACTTGTGCAAGCTTGGGAATGAATGAGGCGTCAACTTCGTATGACATGATAGAAGAGCCGGATGGGCTAGCTTGTGGATGTTTCAATGGGTTTAAGAAGATTGCATGGGCAAAGAAGTGCAAGAGCAAGGAGGATGATGGGGTGACTTGATATTTCCCTCAAAGAGGAACCGTCCAGCATAGGACGTTAAAAATAGCGCTTCTTGGGAGGCAACCCAAGGTTTTATTGCTTTAGTAGTGTTGATAGTTTGGTTTATTTTGTAGGTATGGATGAAAAGTACTATGGATAGCAAGTCTTGGAGAATGAAGAAGAAACAAAGCCAACTTTGGAAAGGAGGAAGCAAGTGTTGCAATGGTGAGCTTTGAAGAAGCATTGGACGTGCAATGAGGGAGGTAACAACTTGTAGCCCCAAACTTAGAATTTGTACATAGTAAAATTCTAAGTTTGGGGGAGTTATTTTTCTTTTTTTTTTACTAGTTGTTACCCTTGCACCGGTTCGTCATTCTACTTGTGTCACATTTTGCACCGACGCACACTTGGCTTTCACATGCTTAGATTGTTTAAGTTGGTTTTGATCACATGTTGGGTAGTGGACCTTTGGTGAAATGTGAGCATGAATAGTCATTGGGATCCATTGTTGAGTAGTTGTGGTGATGTCTATTTGCTTTGAATATTTGCATGATTGGTGTTGGAATATGGTATCATGTCGTGTTCATATTTGTGAATCTTTGATAGCATGGATGCATGATGTGTTGTTGTTTGGGAACATTTGATGAATGTGAGAGTTCTATTGAACAAACCGGTGAGAATTGAGTCATAAATCGAACATATAATCCGGTTTAGTTCATTTGAGAGTGGACTAGGTTATTGCTAGTGATCCTAGAACTTGCCTAAGTTCTTGTTTGAAAGCATGATTGTGTGAAACTTTGTGATGTGATATAGGCCATCTTGTTCTAAAAGAGTCACTTAGCCAAAATTTCCCAAAACCGAAGTAATCTTCCGTAGTTAGCCCCTTGAGCTTAATTCCTCATTTTCTTGGCAAACTACAATGTTAACCACTTAGCCTTTTTGAGCCTTTGATACCTACATCTAGTGGGGGATAAAAGACAAAGTGGAAAAACATGTGCTTGAATGAATATCTTTGGTGAAAGGAGAAAGTGGAAAAGTTGAAAGAAAAAGAGAAAGATGAAAAGAAAATCAAGGAAAAAGAGAAGAGGGACAAAGAGCCCCAAAAGCTTGAAAAGAAAAAAAATGTTCAATGGTTTTGTGGTGTAGAATGTGCTCAAAAGAGAACAAATAAATTGTGGAAGTTAGAGTTTTTGAGTTGCAATCCGCGCAATTGTAACTTTATCTTGAGAAGTTTTTGAGATGTGTCTATGCGTCTTTATCTCTCGCTCTCCACTAGTTTATGAGTTACTTCATCCAAATTTACCCTACCTTGACCAAAGAGCCAATGTTACATCCTTGATTAAGTCCTATTGATCACATTGTTGAGCATTTGAGTGTTGTGAAAAGTAGAAGTTGGGCAAGCATATGGTGATTGCATAGTATAACTTGGTTGATGAGTGCATTAATATCCTCAATTTGTTTGTGTGTTTGAGAGAAACACTTTGTCATGTGAGTAGAGGACTTGAGCATTTGGATTATGTTTCCCATTCACAATGTGTTGTGTGTTTGTTCATTCTTTGAGTCTTGAATGTGAATTGCAATAATGAGCCTATGATCTTCATTGAGAAATGCACTTTAAGAAAGAGATATCACTACATTCTTACTTTGCATATGTGAATTACATTGAATATTCCATTGTGATCATTCCACCCTCATTGTTTTAAGTGCTTAGTTGTTTGAGGACAAACAACATTTTAAGTTTGGGGGAGTTTGATTCGGGTGGAATTTACACGTTTTCGAGGTACATGTGAAGCGTATTTTGATGTGGATTTCATTGATTTATGCATTGATTATGATTGTTTGAGCCAAAATGAGAGAAAGGTTGTGTTTTGTCGATTTTATAGGAAATACGATGGAATTTGGAGCAAAACACCAACCATACTTTACTGGATCAAGAAGAGGAGTGCACAGTTGGATTCGTCTCGAAAAACGGAGTGGAATAAGCAAAAGAATCGAGTCGATCGGAGGTCGGAAGCTCAAGATACGGAGGGACGAAAATAAAGGACGGAGCCAATACGAAAGTTTGGCCCGGCCGGGCCACATTATCCGCCCGGCCGGGCGGCAACATGCTGAAATTTGGCCAAGTTACGAAGTTTTGGCCCGGCCGGGCCACATCACCCGCCCGGCCGGGCGGCCGAACACCAGAAATTGGCCAAAGTCAAAGTTTTGGCCCGGCCGGGCGGCACCACTCGCCCGGCCGGGCGGCCGAGCAGCCCAAAAATTATCCCCATTTACGAACTATTGGCCCGGCCGGGCCACTTCACCCGCCCGGCCGGGCGACACACCCCCTGTTTCGTTTTGCTTGGCCATCACCTCCGCCCGGCCGGGCCGCCCCATTTTCGGTGCCAAACGCGTGTTTTCTCCATTTTTGAGGGACCTACTTGCAAATATCACACCCAAACCCTACCCCAACACTATAAATACCCCCTTTCTTGAAATTCAAGACACCTTCCCCCAATCCACACATAATTACACACATTTGGAGGTGTTTTGACCATAACTTCTTCATCTCTCCACCAATTCATGCAAGGGAAGAGGCATTAGCTAGGGAATTTCATTCCCTACCACATCCTAGACTAAGTTTTCTCTTTCTTTTCCTTTTTATTTAGTTATTTCATTTGGAATTTGTGATTTGATTATGTTTGTAATGAGCTAAACAAATTTGTGGTTCTAAGGCTATGTTTATACTTTGGATGATGCTTATGAATTAATATCTTATTTATTTGGTGATTGTGTTGCTATTTCTATTTGAATGCTTAACTTTCATTGCAAAACATGTTGTCAATGGCCATGATAGTATGTTTTATCTATTGTTAATTGGAATTGGATTGAGAAATCTCTTCCATTAATCGTATTTAAGCATTCGACCCAATATTCTTGTGAGCTCGAGAGAGAGGATCAATTATTGGGAGGGTATTAGATGATCTTAGGAACTTTTTGGGGATTTCTTATGCATGCTTAGTAGAGATGCTAGTTTGTATGATATGTCTCTTGGATTAATTGGATCGAGAGAACTATTAATTCACCATTGGTGATCAACCTTATAGTAATCAACACACCACTACTTAATTAAGCCTTTAATCATAAGTTGAACCCTTAGTGTGACATATGCCTTGGAATCCACCCTTTCTCCTTTGAGTTTTTATCCATTTTACCTTCGTTTTATTGATTTGCATGTTAGTTGATCGATTTCGTATTTACTCTTTTGTTGTTTATTTGTGACACATTGTTAGACAATCTTAGGAGTACTTCAACTTTCAAATTATCGATCACGTCTACTTAGAACTCGACTAACAAACTACCCTTTTACGCTTAACCTTTTCGTGGGATCGACCTCGTGCTTATCACGCTACAATAGACGCCGTACACTTGCGGTTGTTTATTTAGTGTTGCATATCACGTGAATCAGATGGTCAGGCGGAGGCTGAAGTGAATCGGCCCCGCCGTGGTGAATGAATGTTATGTGTTGGAATGCTCGAGGTGTTAGTAGTGCTCGAGCATTCAGATATCTTAGTAGATTAGTATTTACTTTTCGTCCCTCTCTTTTGTTTGTATCGGAAGCTAAGTGTTCTTCGGCTCGTGCCGTTGTTTTGAAGCTTTCTCTTGGTTTTAACAACTGTTTGTTTGTTTATGATAAGCGATGTTATGGTGGATTGTTGGTGTTTTGGAAGGATATTGACCTTACTGTGTTATCTTACTCCAAAGCTCATTTTGATTGTATGATCAAGTTTCAAGATATTAAATGGAGGTTTACGGGCTTCCATGGGAATCCTTATTTGGAAGGGAGACATGCATCTTGGGAACTGTTAAAAAGACTTAAAACTTATATTCATTTTGATACAAAAGCATATATGGTTGGTAGGAGCGATTTTAATGAGACACTTTTTCATAGTAAAAAACGTGGAGGAGTTCGTAAAAATCTATCCCGACTTATGAATTTTCAGGAGGCCTTAAATTTTGGCCCAAAATTTACATGGAATAACAGAAGATGTGGAAAGGATTTTATTGCTGAAAAGCTGGATAGATTTTTTGCTACACATGAATGGATAAATTTATTCCCTTTGTTTGAATACAAAGTTCTTGATTTTATGGGGTCTGATCATAGACCCATTATGATTTCATGTGAGGCTCGTCGATCCCGGACAACTTGTAGAAATTACTCCAAATTCCGATTTGAAAATCATTGGATCAAGGAGCCAGATTTTAGGGACGAGGTTAAAAAAGTGTGGCGGTCTAAGGAAACTGGATCGAACTTGTCTTGTATACTTGATCATTGTGGAAGACATATTCAGACTTGGGCAGTGAAGAAGGGTGGGACTTTGAATGCCATAATTGCTAATATACAAGGGTTGATTAATGGGGAATGTCATGATGAGAGGGTATCTCCGGATTTTCAAAAGATTAATAGTTATGAGAGGGAACTGGAGAAACTATATTCACAAGAGGAATGGTATTGGAAGCAAAGATCCAGGATTTCTTGGCTCAAGGAAGGGGATAGGAACACGAAATTATTTCATATGAAGGCCAATCAACGTCGAGGCATCAATAAGGTTTTGAAGATTCAAAAAGTTTCTAGGGATTGGGTTCAAAATGAAAATGAGATTCATGATGCTTTTTTATTGAATATTTCCAAGGGATTTTCACTTCCCAAAATCCTAATGCTCAAGTACTGGAGTTGGCTACGAATAATATTTATCAACAACTCAATTCGGATCAGATTGGATTGTTAGATGCTTCTTTTTCTGGTGAAAATGTGCATCGTGCGATGAAGGACTTGAACCCTTGGAAGGCAGCGGGTCCAGATGGTTTCCCGGCATCGTTCTATCAGGTTAATTGGTCGACAATTGGAGAAGAGATAACGAACCAGGTATTGGGAGTGTTGAATGAGGGTAAGTCGTTGGTCTCTTGGAATAGTACTACTATTGTGATGATTCCAAAAATTAAGCACCCTACTCAAGTAACTCATTTTCGACCAATTAGTCTTTGCAATGTGTGTTATCGTATTCTTGCAAGATGTGTAGCTAACATAAAACTCATCATGGATGATATCATTGATCCACATCAGAGTGCTTTCATTCAAGGACGTCTTATCTCGGATAACATATTGATTGCATTTGAGGGTATGCATTGGCTTCGTATGTCCAAGAGTCATGAGGGTTATGCGGCACTTAAGTTGGATATGAGCAAGGCATACGATAGGAGATTGGGGTTTTCGAGCAAATGGATCAATCTCATTCATCAATGTGTATCAACAGTTTCGTATAGTGTGTGCATCAATGGTCAGTTGTCGGATAATTTCAAGCCTTCTAGGAGTCTTCGACAAGGGGATCCACTATCCCCTTACTTGTTTGTTATGTGTGCTCAATCTTTATCTTCATTATTGCTGAAAGCCATGGATCAAAAACTGTTCTCAAGTATCAAGTTTGGGAGAGAAGCACCGAATATTTCCCATTTGTTTTTTTGCAGATGACAGCTTAATTTTTATGAAGGCCAATAAATCTGAATGTCTGGCTTTGAAGGAATGTTTACAGATTTATGAAGAAGCATCGGGTCAACTCATCAACTATGAAAAATCTGCTATCACATTCATCCCTTTGACAAATCATTCTAATAGGGAAGTGGTTAAGGGGATCTTGGGTGTACGTTCGACGATTGGTCATGATATTTATTTAGGACTCCCGACAGTCTCCATTAATGCAAAGAGGTTTCAATTTGGATATTTGGTTGACCGTGTTAGCCAAAAGATTCATTCTTGGAGTCAAGAACATTTTTCAGAAGGAGGAAGGGAGGTTCTTATTAAATTAGTCCTTCAAGCTATCCCAACGTATGCAATGTCATGTTTTCGGATTCCTACTTCCATTTGTGCTGATATTGAAAGCCTTATTGCTAGATTCTGGTGGGGATCTTCGGATGAAAAGCATAGGCTACATTGGAAGAAATGACAGGATTTATGCAAGACAAAGGAAGAAGGGGGCTTAAACTTCAGGAATTTAGTTCTCTTTAATAAGGCTCTCTTAGCAAAGCAAGTTTGGCGAATTCTTAAGTGTCCTAACACTTTGGTGAGTAAGCTTTTTAAAGCCAGGTACTTTTGTGACACGGATGTTCTAAATGCTGAGTTGGGATCTAATCCGTCTTTTGTTTGGAGGTCGATGGTTTGGAGTCGGGATATACTGGAACAGAGGCTACGATAGAGGATTGGAAATGGTAATTCGGTGCATATCTTCAAAGATAGATGGGTTCAAGGTATTAATGGTGGAAGAATCTTTTCCCGAATTGCTAGTGCATCAATGGTTAGTCGATTTGTTTCCTCTCAGGAAGGTTGGAATGAGGACTTTCTATCTCTAGCTTTTCTCCCACTTGAAAGGGAGGCCATTATTAAGGTACCAAGATTGGAGCAGCACCAGGAGGACCAAAGATACTGGCCAGAATCGAGTTTTGGATGTTATACAGTTGCCTCTGGGTATGAAATTGCGGTTCGTCTCTTTAGCGGAGTGCAGCAGGCGACTTGTCCAGGTTCTTCTGGTAAAAATTGTTTGGAAAAATTGAATGCTGTCATATGGAAGCTTAAGGTCCCTCCTAAGGTTCGAATTTTTGGGTGGAAAATCATGAATGGCTCTCTTGCTACTGAAGGGAATTTGGCTCATCACCATGTCCCCCTTAATCCTTTCTGTCTTTGTCGGTGGTCCGTTTGCTGATACCATTCATGTCCTCTTCCAATGTGTTTTTGCTAAGAAAGTTTGGAAACAACAAGGTATGTGGGATATGGTGAAAGGTAATATGGTGCAGCTTTTTTCTGCAATTTTGTTGATTGAAAATGATTTTCTTCCGTGTGTTCTTATCATTGCTTGGGCAATATGGAAGGAAAGATGAAAATGGTTGCATTCAGAAAGAGGGGTGTTATCTCATGACTCTGGTTTGCCTTCGTTTGATGTTAAATGGGCACTTGATTATTAGCATGATTTCCTTAATGTTGATTCAATTGGACTTAGCCAGAAATCAAGTAGCCATTTTCCATCTAGGGGTCTTGCTTCAAATAAAAGTTGTTCTTGCCTTTGTGTTGATCCTGCGTTTAACCCTGATAAAGGGTTTTACGCGGTAGGATATGCTCTTTTTAATGACAAGAATGTATTGGTGTTTTGCGGGCGGAGAACGTATTAAGAACCCCGGCTCTGTGGTGGCTGCTGAGCTAAGGGCAACGGAGATAGGCATGAATATGTGTTTAATGCGTGGGAAAAGGGTCTCCAACCTCTATATGGACTCAATAATAGCTATTGATGCCATCCAGCAATCAATCACTCTTCACGGATTGGAGAATGAGATTGTAAACAGGATAAGAAGATTATTTGGGATGCAATCAGAATGGGCTTGTGGCCATATTTCAAGGGATGAAAACAATATTGCCCATTTGGTTGCTTAGTTTGTTTGGAATGTTTCATATCCTTACTATTGGATTGAAAATAATATTCCCCAACATATTAGGAGATGTAATTCCTGAATTTTCTGATGTACTCCAAGTATGATTGATTCTAAATAAAAAAGAGGTGTAAAAACAGACGAACACCCTACAAACGGTATACAATAGCCCTTCTGGGTTTCCAACATCCATGTGCAAAATGGCGTATAATAAAGTTCAACAAAAAAAACAACATTAAATTTTGATTTCTTAACCAGTTTATATATTAAGGTTCTACAAATACAAACTCGATGTTTATATAGGAGTAATTCGTAATAAAGAATACTAACCTCAATTAGTATCAATTAATTTTCATTTGATTTAGTATGTTTAAATTTTTTATTTTAACTAATACTCCTATATAAAATACAAATTTCTAACCAAAAAGATTCTTTGAAAATTACTACGTCATGATAAAATACCTTAAGACTCCATTTTGATGGAGGAATTTAGATATATAAATTTTAAATCCACAATCTAAATTTACTCACTTGTTTGAATTAAAAAGTAAATGAATTAATTTTAAATACTTAAATTTGAACCCATATTTTTTTAATTAAAATTAAAAAAAAAAATTAAATTCTCACTAAAATTATGTAATTTAAAATTTATAAATTTTTTAATTTAAATTTCTTCCTCAAATCAAATCCGATCATCCAAACTAAAAGATGGGAAAGTGTTTGATTTTTTATATGTGAATTTTCGATTTAGATACAAAAATAAAGTTCAGAGGCCAATATAAACACAACGTATAAAATTTAGAGACTTATTCAATCTCAAAGTTAAAGAAAAATGGTTTAGATGTATAGAAAGAAGTTCAAGGACATATTTTTTATCCCCGCATATAAGATTAGAGACTTATTTGACCCTTAATTTTTCATGTTTAATAAAATTAATATTCTATTACCAATTTGCATAAAATTTATCAAATTTAATTGTTGCTTGTTTATTTTCAAATCATTTTTGATAATTAATTAAAATATCATAATTATCAAGTAAAAAATTAAAATAAAATTTTAAATATACTTGTGACTTGGGGCCTGGGCTGCCAGTGTGGTGGGCCTGGTACTTTTTAACTCACTCCACCAAGGGTCCGACTATTTACACCTCCATTTGCGTTGAGAACACCCCCCCTCTGGACGCACCCCCCTCCCCCAAAATCTGATGCACCCCCCTCAAATTGTCATAAATGCCCTTCTCTTATATAATTCCAATTACTACTCACACCCCCCCTAAACCCTACTTTTTCCCCCAAATCCTCCATCTTCTTCCTCCTCCACCAGTTCTTCTTTCATCTTCTCCCCCACCCCTCACCACCACCGCCGGCGACCAGCCCCTCCACCACCCGTCGCCGGCGACGCCACCCCCTCCCTCCCTCGCCGAACCCGTCGCCCCCCCCCCCCCCCCCCCCGCTTGTAAAAAAAAAAAAAAAAAAAAACAGATCGCGGCCGCGCGCGGCCGTCCCCTCCCTCTCCCTCCCCCTCCCTCGCCGAGCCAGTCCCCTCCCTCCACCCTCCTTCTCCCATCTCGATTTGTAAAAAAAAAAAAAATTACAGTAATCGGCCGCCGCCGACCCCGCCCAACGGCCCTCGCCCCCGCTCCCGTCCATCGGCAAAATCCAGGTTTGTTTTTTTTTTCCTTCTTTTTCTTACCTTTCGACCACTTTAGGTCGATCCAAATACACTCCGTCGACAACAGGGTGTATTTGTACCTCCAGGAATGTTAGATACACTTCTCCGATCACGTACTCAAAAAACGCTTAAGGCAAATGCATTCTCCCCAAATTACCTATTATACCATTTTGTCTCAAAATTATGTATGATAAGTGCACTCCCACAAAAAACCCTAGTTTTTCTCCTCTTCTTTTCCACTTTTTTTTCTCATTCTTTCTCCCACACTTCTCTTTCTCACGTCCATCCAATTGCCGCCGCCGCCTTTCGCCCAAGCCGCCGTCCTCTGCGCCCTCTTCCTCCCTCGTTTTTCCCCTTTTTGTGCAGACAGGAGGCGATGCCGACCTTCCTCCCTCGCCCAACGATGTCGCTGCCTCATTCCCTGCCCCGCCCCGCCCCGCCCCACCCACACCGCCGTCGCGTGCCCTCCTCCCTCCTCTTTATTTTTTTTAGTTTTTGTAACAAACTGCAGCGACGCCGCCACACTCCTTCGCCCTCCTCCTCCCTCGCCCGGCCGTCCCCACCGTAAGTCGTCGTCTCCTCTATTGTACGCCTTCAAGGTATGTTTTTTCTATTATTATTTTTATTATTTTCGACAAGAAATTGTCGACTATAAACATTATGCTCGACAACAATTTGTCGACCATAATGTTTATGATCGGCAATTTCTTGTCGAAAATTCTGATTTTTTTTTTCTTTCGTTAAAATGTTGTCGACAAGGGTGTTTTTCGTCGACAATATATTCTATGGTTGATAAATCAGTGTCGATCGACACTCACTTGTCATAAAAATATAAAAATAATTTTTTTAAAAGATTATTTGGACGGCGGCTGCGGGAGGTGGGTGATGGCTCCTAAACAAACATTCGACAACTCTATGTTAATATTTGATTGAGACTAAACTAACTTGTTTGAAGATATTATTATGCAATTTGAAATTAATGTTTGTTAAGGAGTCAAAGACTGCTGGTCCTTATCAAAATTTTCACTCTCCTAAAACACGCACATTAGGTGCAATTTAAGTGCGATTAATTTGTTTTCTCTCCTAAAGAAACTTGTCCCCCTTCCTTTTCTTATCCGACGAAGCTCTCATTCACCTCATCCAGTCTTGTAGATTTATTGCCGAAGTCACTGCCTCCTCCACTTGACCTCCGATCATCTCCAAATACAGATCTATCAGTAGATATGTAAAAAAAAATAGTTAGCTGCTGCACCGCCTCTATATCTGCCTCCGTCGACAACACCTTCGCCGGTTACAACCCGCTGCACCACTGATTTTATCTCAAATCCGTTTTTAAATTTATGTAGATCTTTTTCGGAGGGTAGTTGGGATCAACAAGGTAGATCTTCTCTGACGGCACCACGGAGGCCGTTCGGGCGAGTTTATTCGTTGATCTCGTTCTTAGAGTTTTTTTACTGCTTTAGTTTTGAGTTTTGTTATGGAATTGTATCCACAAAGAAACTCCTCACAAATGATAAATCAAGACAACTAGAAACGCAAAGAATTGAAAACGAATAAAGAACTCAAAGAAAGAACACGGGATTTACGTGGTTCGATCAAATGATCTACGTCCACGGAGAATAGAAGACTCTCTTCACTAATCACAAATGAAAGTTACAGATTACAAGTATTCACTAAGCTTGATCTCTCAAAACTCTCAAATTCAGTAACCTACAACCTATGCACTAGATGGTATATTTATAGATGTACAATGCATTGGATAACCGCCACTAACCAACTAACTAACAGAAAAACCAGAATTAACTAACTCTGAAAATCTAGACTTCAGCAGACTTGGGATAAGCAGACTTGTCTCAGCAGACTTGGCCCCAACTCTCCTGAACTGACTTCAGACGACTTGTATCAGCAGAGTTGTCCAAACTCAATAATTTCAGATTAGTTGACTCCTAATAAGACCACTAAACCTTATCAGTTGAGTTACACCTTAACCCAACTTTGCTGAACTCCAAGATCAGAACAATAGCAACTCTTCTGATAGATATTAGGTGACATCCAATATTGCATTAATCCTAACAATTCTCCACCTTAATGCAAGATTGCCTTCTTCACAGCCCTCCTCAAGGCTGTTTGTTCATTCTCTTCTTAATGAACATCCCAGGTTCTAAGGTTTACCAACTCCATGCAATGATTGAACTTATTGCTTGGTAATGCCTTAGTTAACATATCAGCTGCATTCTCTTCTGAAGCTACCTTCTGAACTTCAACAATGCTCTTCTCCAAGATGTCTCTAATAAAATGCAACTTCACATCAATGTGCTTTGACCTCTCATGGAACACTTGATGTTTTGCTAGATGAATAGTGCTCTGATTATCACATAGCACAGGAACACTTTTCTGAAATATGTCAAAATCTCTCAGAATGCCCTTCAACCACATTGCTTCCTTCACAGCTTCTGTCAATGCTATGTATTCAGCTTCAGTTGTGGATAAGGTCACCATACATTGTAAAGCTGCTCTCCAGGTGATAGCAATGCCATACAATGTAAACACATAACCAGATAAAGATTTCCTTGTATCTATGTTTCTAGCAAAATCAGAATCCACAAATCCTAGCAAAGGACTCTTGGTAACAGCTGATTTTTCAAACAATAATCCTAAGTCTTCTGATCCATTCAGATATCTTAGAATCCACTTCAAAGCTTCCCAATGAAACTTTCCTGGATTTCCCATGAACCTACTCACCATACTAACGGCATAGGCAAGATCTGGTCTGCTACAAACCATAGCATACATGAGACTTCCAACTCCATTTGCATAAGGAACAGTAAACATTTGCTTCTTCTCTTCAGCTGTTTGAGGAGATTGCTTGACTGATAACTTGAATTGCTGACCAAATGAAGTACTAACTGGTTTGGATTGGTGCATAAGAAACTTCTTCAAGACCTTCTGAATGTAACCCTTCTGGGACAAGAACAGCTTCCCTGCTTTCCTGTTTCTGAGAATATCCATGCCTAATATTCTCTTGGCTTCACCTAGGTCCTTCATCTCGAACTGGCTACTCAGCTGCTGCTTCAGCTGGGTAATCTTTCTCATACTCTTGCTAGCTATCAACATATCATCTACATAGATCAGTAGATAGGTGCTCTCCAGATAATCTTGTTTACCAATATATACACATCCATCGTATTTGCTTCTTAAGAAACCAATAGAAAGCATGGATGTATCAAACTTTCTGTACCATTGTCTAGGACTCTGCTTGAGCCCATACAATGATTTCTTAAGCAAGCATACCTTACTTTCAGTTTCAGGCATGATAAACCTTTCAGGTAGATGCATATATATTGTTTCAGCTAGTTCTCCATGTAGAAATGCAGTTTTAACATCTAGCTGATGTAACTCAAGATCATCTTGAGCAACCTTAGACAAAAGTAATCTTATTGAACAATGTTTAACAACAGGAGAGAATACCTCATTGAAGTCTATGCCTTCTCTTTGTGTGAATCATCTTGCCACCAACGTAGCCTTGAATCTGATCTGCTCTCTAGCACCACCAAATCCAACTTCAAGCTTCTTTTTGAACAACCATCTACAGCTGACCAACTTCTGGTTGTCTGGCTTCTCCACAAGGATTCAGGTCTCATTCTTCTCTAAGGAATACAACTCTTCTGACATGGCTGCTATCCACTGCTCTCTTTCAGGACTGGTGATTGCTTCCATATAGTTTCTTGGCTCATAATGCTCCACCTCTTCTGCTGTGATCAAAGCATATGACACAAGATCAGCCTGGCCAAACCTAGATGGGGGGTGAATCTGCCTCCTGAGCCTATCTCTTGCAAGACTGTAATTTCTCAGATCAGCAGGGTTGTCCTCTATGGCATCATCTTCTGAATGATCTTCTTGATCACCTTCTGGAACCTGTTCTGGAACAACCTCATCAGGGGTGTTGTCTCCTGTATCAGCAAAGTTGTCCACCTCCTCTGGGGTCAACTCTCCTGATGTGGGAAACTCCACCTCAGCTGAGAAACTCTCTTCTGACTCATTTACAATTCTTCCACCTAGGTCATGGGAGTTTCCATTATGAGGATATCCCATTACCTTCTCATTAAAATCAACATCTCTGCTGATTATCAGTTTCTTATGACCTGGTTCAAGGCACCACAATCTATAGCCCTTGACACCTATTGGATAGCCAATGAATATACATTTCAGAGTCTTGGCTCAAGCTTATCTTGTCTAATGTGTACATATGCCTGACATCCAAACACTTTAAGTTTTGAATAATCAGACAACTTGCCATACCATATCTCATCTGGGGTTTTACCTTCTAAAGCATATGAGGGAATTTTGTTTATCAAGTAACATGCAGTACATACAACTTCTCCCCAAAAGCTTTTAGGTAATTTAGCATCAGCTAACATGCATCTGACCCGTTCTAGAATAGTTCTATTCATTCTCTCTGCTAATCCATTTTGCTGTGGATTAAGAGGGACAATTCTATGTCTAGTAATGCCCTTCTCTTTACAAAATTCATTGAATTCAGCTGATAGATACTCAAGGCCATTATCTGTCCTCAAATGTTTTAAGGACTTTCCTTTCTGGTTCTCTATCTCAAGTGGCCATTCTTTGAATTTTGTAAAGGCCTCACTCTTCTGTTTGAGAATGAACACCCAAACTTTTCTAGAATAGTCATCTATAATTGACATGAAATACTTACCTCCACCAATGGTTTCAGTCCTTGATGGCCCCCAAACATCTGAATGAACATAATCCAGCAACTCATTTGTAGTGTGCTCACCCTTCTGGAATGACTTCTTCTTGGCCTTGCCAAGAATGCACTGCTCACAGAACTCTAGGCTTTTGAATGTCTTCTGGTGGAATGCCCCCTTCTTGGATAACTCCATCAGACCTTTCTCTCCCACATGTGCTAGCCTCTTATGCCAAAGCATAACATCTTCAGAACTCATGGTAACATCAGCAGCACCTGTGATTGTCTCACCAATTAAAGAATATAACCCATTTGACTTCTTCCCTTGCATCACTATTCTATCAGCTTTGGTAACAAGCAGACATACTCTTTCTGTCTTGAATTCATAACCCAAAGCATTTAGTGTGCCAAGAGATATAAGGTTTCTCTTCAAATCTGGAACAAATATGACATTGGTCAGGATCACATGTTTATCATTAAACATCTTCACCCTCACAGTGCCAATTCCTCTCACATTGCAGCATTCATCATTGCCCAATAGAACTGATCCACCATCCATCATTTCCAGGTTTTGAAACCAAGATTTGGTGGGACACATGTGAAATGAACATCCAGAATCCAACACCCATTCATTTACAAGTTTGCTATCTGTTATGCTCATCACTTCAGCACTATCATACCCTTTTGCCTCAGCTACATCAGCTTTAGCAGCATCAGTAGACTTCTTATGCTCAGGACAATCTTTTATGAAATGTCCTTCCTTATGGCATTTGTAGCAAAATTTGCTCTTGACTAAATATCCATTTCTCTTGTGGTTTGGCTTGGCATGGAACTTCTTGCCTTGCCCTCCTTTCTTGTCATTCTTCAGTTTGATATTAAGACCTTCAGCTTGGTTCTTAGTCTTCTTGGTTGAGTTTGCTACATGTAAACTCTTGGTCTTCAGTATAGACAAGACATCCTTGAATTTTGCTTTACCCTCCTTGGTAATCAGCAAAGCATCCTTGAAGCTGTCATATGAGGGAGGTAATGCCTCTAAGAGTAGAAAAGACTTCTTGAAATCTTCCAAGGTAATTCCAACATTCTCAAGATCATCAACTGCTTGCATGAACTCTATTAACTACTCATCAAGGGTTTTATCATCTCACATCTTGAAATTATTGAGCTTCCTTTCCATAAACATCTGATTTGACAAAGATTGTGCCAAATACAGACTATCTAATGCCTCAAATACTCCAGCAACATCCTTCTCCTTCATAACTTCTCTAAAAACATTGTCTCCCAAACTCAGCACAACAATGTTGTAAGCTTTTTCCATAAGCTCTTCTTAAGAATTAAAATTTTATTTTATTTATATTTTATCTACCTGCTCATTTAATTAGTTCACCCTCAAATAATTTTTTTACAACGGTTATCTGCACCCGCTCATTTTATGAGTTCACCCCCAAATCATTTTTTAACCATGATTATCTGCAATCGTTCATTTTATAAGTTCACCCCAAAATTATTTTTTTCCACAGTTATTACATTTTAAGGACTATATTATCCTTTTATTAATTTACACAAAATATAATAAAATCAACCCTAATTTGTAAGGTGATACTCGGGTACATGCAAGATACCGGTACACACCAATTTTAATTTTTTTTTTATATTTTACCTACACCCACTCATTTAATGAGTTCACCTAAAAATCATTTTTTTACTACGGTTATCTGCACCCGTTCATTTTATGAGTTCATCCCCAAATCATTTTTATCACGGTTATGTGCACCCACTCATTTTATGAGTTCACCCCTAAATTATTTTTTTACCACGTTTATCTACTCCCCTCATTTTATGAGTTCACCCCAAAATATTTTTAAAAAATTAATTACATTTAAAAGACTATATTATCCTTTTATTAATTTACACAAAATATAATAAAATCAACCTTAATTTGTATATTTACAATCTATAGTTGAGTTGTTACCGAGTTACCGTCGATTCACCATCAAGTCACCCATATTTTTAGAAAAAAAAATCGTAAAACATAATTTTAAAAAAAAAACTATCGAAATTAGGCACAAATCTTGATTTTTTTTTTCTTTTTAAGTTTTCTTCTCCTTCCTCTTTTTCTCCCATTTTCAGTTTTTATTCTAAACTTTTAATTTCTACGTTTTTTTTCCTTTTACTTTTTTTTTTATTTTCCATTTTTTCATGTGTATTTTTTAAAATTTTAAAACAAAATAATATTATAGGTGTGATTTTATTATAGTCGGTAATACAATAAGTAATAACGAGTAATACCATAAATAGTAATCAGTAATACCATTTACAGTAATTAGTACGAATAAACACTTATCTTATTCAAAGTGAGATGGTCTCATGGTGACATTGTTCATAAATTAGTAGAAATAAACACTTATTTTTTCCAAAGTGTTAAAACGTCATTCTCAAACTATTTTTTGGAAAGCATAATTTTGGTGAAATCAGAATAAAAAAACTTTAGAAAATGTGAATGGAACTATAGGAAAACGTCATGCTCATACCATCGATTAGTTCTCAAAAATATGTGTCCATATAATGTTGCTTACGAACATTGATCTAAAGTTTGACTTGTATAATGTAACTAGATTGATTGTTACCAGATTTGAAAATTAGATTATTGAGGACACATTTTTATTTTGAAAGGAATGTTGGTAGTAATGTTTTTATTCTGAGAATAATATTGAGTGTTTCGATGACATGACTCCCATAAAGTTTCGAATAAGATAATTTTTACAATGACGATAAATAAAAGTTAAAGGCCAGTCTCTTTTCATGGTAGGTGTGTAGTGTGTACCTTCTGAAACATGTTCATGCATATACAAATATATGTTGTAGCCTCTAGAGTTAAGAGTGGATTGAAAAATATTTACCTAGATTCAAATGAATAACAAATTTACAAATTTATACTATGGAGTACATTTTTCAAATATTTTTTAACTGACAAATTAAAATTAAAATACATTATAAATTTATTTGAATTCCTTACGGGCGTTGCCCATTGTGACATTGTCCCTCCTTTACGTCAAAGAAAGAAGAAATTGTGATCGAGAGCAAACCGAGTAAGTGGAGAATTTTTAGGCCAACAATGTTAGGCCATTTAATTAAAAGTGGAGACTGTTTTGGGCTAGCATTTAATTAAAAGTGGGCAGCCCAATTGTTTTATCAAAGAAAAGAACTAAATTGACCAGCCCATTTCTTGAATTGTGCGTGAGCAATTAAGGCCACGGATAAATGCCCCCCTTATATTATATATGATTTCACCCCTTAAATGTCTTCACACCGTATAGTTGAGTTCACCCACCAGTTTCTTTCCAAAATTACCTTTTCCTTCTAACATAAATCCTAACCCTAATTTTATTCAATCATTCCTTATTATCAACTGCTTCCAACTCTCCTTCTCCTCTTTTCATCTTTCTTTTGCCGTCGACCAGCGTCTCCACCCGTCCGCCGCTCGCTGCCTCCCTCCCTCCCTCCGCGCATGGCCTATGGCCTGACCTTTTTAATAAATAGGCCTGGTCTGAAAGCCTTTTAAAGGCCTTTTTAAGTGTATTTCAAAATAAAATAAAATACAACAATTGAACCAGTACCACCAAATCATAAAAAACAATAACAAATGTTAAAAAAAAAACTAAAAAAAAAACAGAATGTTCTTTCAACAATTAGAACGAAAAAATACATCATTTTTTCAAGATAATCTCATCCTCATGTTGAGCCCTCTAAAATATTATAAAACATGCTGAAATTTTATAATGAATGAACAAAAAATTCCTCAAAATTATCTCAAAATTATTCCATACAATTGATGTCTTTTACCTTTTATTTTTAATGACAAAATCATTGTCATTTTTATCTTAGGTATTATTAGATGAAGTTGTGTCATCATTCTCATGTTGAGAAGACATAACTGCAAAATATACATTAAAAATAAAATTAATAAATGTCAGAAAAGGACTACCTCTTTTTTTTCCAATCTGTCACTTGCTCATCCCTCTCTCGGCGGCTTTGACCCATGTCTATAGCCAGTTGCTAAGACGATTCTCATTCAAGCATTCTCATTCAACGATCTATCAATGCTGCCCTTATTCTTTTCTTTCTTTTTTTTCAAAATCCAATCTTTCATATTCTCGTAAGTAGAAGCATCCATGGTTTTAGCTATCGGATGCTCAGTTCAAGATCAAGACGAAAAACGAATAGGCGATTCGACCCGCCGAGGAGACAGAGAAAACATAACGAGTAGGCCGTGGGATACCTGGTATGCCGAACTGGTGTAATCTGAGGAGATCCGCCTGTGAGTTGTCCATATGGCCAAGGCGTAATGCACCGACTTCCTTGACCGCTGCCCAAACTAACGCCAGTATGGCTTCACTGGAAACCCGCCGATCGACAAAGATACACCAATTTCGAATATGCTAAATCACCCCAAACACATGTCACAAAAGCAGTACGCCACAGAGTGAATATCTGTGAGCTAACGAACAGTTCATCGCCTGGACAATCAAATGTCAGAATCTTACTAAATTCATAAGTAAAATCCATAAATTTTAAATAAATCTCATAAATCAATAACCATGATAATTGAGATTTGAGAATACTGCGTTAAATTTATTTTAACACAAATAAATAATTTATTTTTTTAAATCAATCAAAAAGGAAAATTAATGAAATTATATTGAAAATGTGATTGTCCATAAAAAAACAGAGTATTAAAGAAAAAAAATCAAAAGTTCAATCAGAAATCAGGAATGCTCAATATCACATATCATAACAAGTTACTCAACTCCATATACAGATGGATAAAAAAACTAGTAATAGATTACATATTATCAACAATTAATACTCATGATTTGACTAAGAATGAACTAAAAAATAAAAAGATATAAATATAAATCACATAATGTGCAAAAAAAAGTGTGTAGAGAGTTTTTTTTTTTTTTTTTGCCGAAATTGAATTTTGTAGGTTTTCTCCTGATTTTAAAAGTGGCGCACAAAACATATCTCATATATTATATTATGAGATATTATATTTTTCTACTGGATTTTATAGGAAGCTCTGTTTCTGAATAAAAAATTCACTCATAGCACAAACTGTGATCTCGGATAATTTCCGCATTGTGCAAGTCAATTAGGCAATGAGAAACGGTTGAACAAAATCAACACAATAAATGTAAAAGCTAGTAGAAAATTTTAATGTCAAATTAATATCTTGAATAATGAATTCGAAACAAAAAATTGTATAAAAAATTCAACCAAATTAATAATTTAACCTAAAATTCAATTCATTCAAATATCTATCTTAAACCCTAGATTTACCAAAATTAATTTGAGTAGAAAATATAGAATTGTTCATACCTGAAACTCTTCTTCAATGGAAATACCTAGATTTACCAAAACTAATTTGAGTAGAAAATATAGAATTGTTCATATCTGGAACTCTTCTTCAATGGAAATACCTAGATTTATCAAAACTAATTTGAGTAGAAAATATAGAATTGTTCGTACCTGGAGCTCTTCTTCAATGGAATTTTCGAATAAAAGAAGAAAACAAGGGAACTGTATGTGCCGCCTGAGTATGAATTCGAAATAGAAATTTGTATAAAAAATTCAACTAAATTAATAATTTAACCTAGAATTCAATTAATTCAAATAAAAAAAGATAATTTATTGTTTATTAATGATATATATGAGAATTAAAATAAAGATTATATATTATCAATTAATTTTTTTTATTAATTATGTGAGGATAAATTTGTAATTTTATAATTATATATTTAAAATTATTAAATTTAATTTAAAAGTGTGATAGGGCGAAAAAAAAGATAATCCCCTTTTTATTTACCTTTTAAACTTTCAATTAAATTAAAATTCCTAAAGTAACCTAGGCTTATTAAAAAAAAAAAAAAGGCTTTTATATTTTTATATCGTACTTATTCCAAGCTTTCAGTCAGCTCCGTATTTTGATCGAACGTTGATAATTCATCGAAGAGGAAATTTTATTTTTAGTCCTATAAATTTGAGATTTTTCAAAATAAATCCTTTAAGTTTGAACTTTACAAAATAAGTCCTCTAACTTTCAATTTTAATCCCTTTTTACATCAATTTTAATCCTTTATGTTTTGAAGAATTAGAATTTACCACATATATTTAAAAAATGACACATCATCATGCCACATCACTCTCTCCTCTATATATATATATATATATATATTAAATAGAGCTAATAACACCCCAAAATATTCTATACACACTTTATAATTTTAAATACAAATATAGATGTATATAAAATGACTAAGTAACCCTTATATAAATAAAGAGAAAAATAATTTTAAAAAATAACTTGAAAAAATGTAATTAAAATTTAAAAGTATTTTAAAATTTTAACTAAATCTTTAAAATTAATTAATTTTTGAAAAAAAATCTTAGAAAGTTAAATAGAATTTGAAATAAAAAATTAAATCATCAAAACAAAATAAAAAAATTAAATTAAAAATATTGAAATAATTCAACAAAAACGTAAAAAAAACAAATTTATAAAAATAAAAAAAAATACGATTTTATTTTTTATTTAATTTTCTTAATATTTATTTTTGATTGAGTTGTTTTTCTTTCATTTTTTTATTTTATTTAGTTTTTTAGAAAATTAAATCATTAATTGATATTTTTAATTTAATTATTTTATAAATTTTATTTGATTTATTTAGTTTTTTGGATTTAATTGATTTTCCCATTCATATATATTTTAATATTTGGTTGATTTTTTTTAGTTTTTCGTATTATTGAATCTTTTTTTAATTAATTTTTAAAATTTATATATAGTTTTAATGATTTGGTTGAATTTTAAATTATGTTTTTAGTTTTTATTCAATTTGAATTTGTTTTGAGGGATAAATGGTAATTAGAAAAGAATTGGATGTGTTTAGCAATAAAAATTGATTTTTAAATATTACGGGAGCAGTGGGGTGTGTATAACATTTGAGGTTTGTATACATATTTTATGGGATGTTAGTAGCCTCACAAAAAAAAATTATATGCATCTACTCCAAACTAATTAATCATTCTTCTATATATATGAAAAAAATAAAAAATTCACTACATCTACTCCAAACTAATTAATTAATTTATTTGAAATATATTTACTTCTTATAAGTATTTGATAAAATGATGATATTATCATTAAATTTAGTTATACGTTTCAATTAATAAAGGAAAATAAGATTGACATAATTAACATCCATCATTCATAACTGCAAAACTCTTTTTGATTTCGTTTCATATTTTTTAAGTTATTTTTTAAAAATTATTTTACTCTTTATTTATGTAAGAGTTACTTAGTCATTTTATATACATCTATTTTTGTATTTAAAATTATGGGGTGTGTATAGAATATTTTGGGGTGTTATTAGCTCTACTTTTTTTTAAATATATATAGAGGAGAGATTGATGTGACATTTTTTAATACATGTGGCAAATTTTAATTCCTTCAAAACATAAAAGATTAAATTTGATGTAAAAAAAGATTAAATTTAAAAGGTAAATGACGTATTTTGTAAAGTTGAAACTTAAAGGATTTATTTTGGAAAATCTCAAACTTATAGGACTAAAAATAAAATTTTCTCTTCATCGAACGTTGCTACAGATATAAACTATGGTCTATATAATTCATCGAACGTTGATAACATGGAATGCTACAGATATAAACAGCTGAATGCATAGTATCAGCCTCTTCAACTCACTCCATTGCTACTTCTTTGTAATTCCCATCCCACTCGGGATATTTTCGTCCTGGCTGACTCCAATTCCGTCCCTTTAAAAGAATTTTATCTCATTTAAAAGTCGAATTTACAGAGAGGTACCTTATTACTCTTCCTCTTTCATTCTCTCAAGAAAATTAGAGAAATGGGGAAAGATAGAAAGTGTGATGTTGTAGTGATACCACACCCTGCACAAGGCCACATAAACCCATCCTTAGCCTTTGCAAAGTATTTAGCCACCTCCAAGGGCCTACAAGTTACCTTCATCATAACGACAAGTATCTCCAAATCTGCTACAATTTCAGGCTGCACCTCAATCGCCATTCGCACCATCTCCGATGGCTCCGAACATATCAACGAGCCCAAAACCGTACAGGCCTACTTGCAACGCCTCCAAAGTGCCATTTCTGCCAACTTTGCAAGATTCATGGATGATGAATATTCTTGTGCAACTCATGCACCTAAACTCATTATTTATGATTCCATAATGCCATGGATTCTGGATATTGTTCACGCCCGAGGCCTACTGGGAGCTCCCTTTTTCACTCAATCGGCTGCCGTTTCGGCTGTTTTCTATCATCTCAAACAGGGCTCCTTATTGAGGTTTCCGTACAAAGAAGACGCCGTCGTGTCACTGCCGTCGTTGCCTGCACTTGAAACAACCGATCTGCCTGCTTTTCCTGCCCTCGGGGATTCGGAGAAAGTTGTTGTGGATCATCTGGCTCATCAGTTGATGAATCTTGAGAAAGCAGATTGGATCTTTTTCAACACCTTTCACAACCTGGAAAATGAGGTATATATGTATATACACTTTAATTTCCTGTCCATAGTAAATTTGGATCACTAGATGACATATGAGGATTATGATGAGTAGATAATTAATTTCTTACTCCCTATTATTCTTTATATCTACCAATTTCGTCTCAAAGTTGTCGGAATTTTCGGAACAACATCTTTTCGGAATCGACCGTCCCGTGCCAAGGACATGACAAAAAACATCGTTCCGATACCAACAAATTTGGGACGTAACTGGTACAATAAAAAAAAAAAGATATATGTTTATATTGAATTTACCAAGAAATAGATGTCCCTTCCAGGAAATTGTTATGTTAATATACATAATCTCGTTTTGATTTATTCAAATCCATAAATAAAGGTTTAAGATGAATATTATTACAGGAAAAAGGACATCAACATGCTAAAATTAAATAAGTTTAGGTCCCAAAGAGTTTGAAATCTGATATGATTTTCAAAATCTAATTAAATGATGACTCTGTTTTTACCTCATATATTGATGCATATTCCTTGTGATCAGGTATTGGGGTGGATGGAAAACCACTGGCCAATCAAGACTGTCGGGCCTACATTCTTGTTACAGCAGTCGACGGATAACGACAACACAATCAACATTTACCAGCCGAAACATGATGCTTGTAGAGAATGGCTAGACTTGCGACCAGCGGGGTCTGTTGTTTATGCATCACTTGGAAGCATAGCCTCTGTTGGTAAGGAGCAAATGGAGGAACTCGCATTTGGCCTAATAATGAGCAATTGCTACTTCTTGTGGGTAGTTAGATCTTCTGAACTGCATAAGCTCCCTCAAGGTTTCACTTCGGAAAAAGGACTAATTGTCGAATGGTGCCATCAACCACAAGTGTTGGCTCATCGTGCCTTGGCATGTTTCGTGACTCATTGTGGATGGAATTCTACGCTTGAGGCGTTGAGCTATGGCGTACCTATAGTAGCCATGGCGCAGTGGGTAGACCAGATCACAAATTCTAAGTTTGTCGAGGATGTGTGGAGAGTCGGGATCAGGGTTAAAGCTGCAGGCGAAAACGGGATTATTAGTAGGCAAGAAATAGCTAGGTGCATCAAAGATGTTGTTGATGGAGATAAAAGGGTTGAGCTCAAAGAAAACGCTTGCAAATGGAAGGATTTGGCGAATGAGGCAGTGCAGCAAGGTGGAACTTCTGCCAACAACATTCATGATTTGGTTTCAAAGCTCACGGCCTGATCGATCAATATTCTCTCATCTTTCATTCTCCAAATAAATGATTCAATAATTTACATTATGTAATGACAATGAAGCAGGTTGATTTTTGTTGTACGTGTTTTGAACGGATGATCTGGATGTGGGCTTTTGTAAGCACTAAACAAACATATATATATGATCGGGGTTTATTACGTGTTTATGCGGATTAATATGATGATTTATGATGATCTTATGAAGAACAATGAAGAACACGAGAAATAGCTTCTTGGAGAAGCTAAAGCTTTGAGCTTGGGAAGTGTATTGCTTTGGGTTGGGTGAGAAAATGTTACTTGAATCTTACAAATGAGCCTTTTAGGCATTATATAGTAGTTTTTGGGACTGCCCGCCCTTTACACATGGCATACCCTCACTGGACCTGAACTTCTGCCCGAAAAGGTGATGGGACGGCGCATTTAATGCTAAACCGCCTCTGGTGGTCGTCCTCGCCGAGATGCCGATGAGATGGGCCACGGTGATCGCCGGAGGATCTGGTCGTCGAGGAAGGTGGTCACCACGCCCTATGCTGTCTCCCAAGGCTTCAACACTTGTCTTCTCTAGCTAAATAAACATCTGCTCGCCAACACATTTGGGCGAGCAGCTAACTAAACATGTGCTCGCCAACATCTTTGGGCGAGCACTTAATTACATTAAATACATTACTTTTATTACATTTTCTTCATCTTGTTGACTAGTCGTCGCATGACTTGGTTGACTGGTCCTCGCCACGCAAGCTGGTGACTAGGATTGACTTGTCAAAGATTGACTTCTTTGACTAGGTATAACATTTGCCCCCTGGTCGCCTTTCTTCGTATTCGTAGAATAGTAAGGCGAGCAGTGTGGTCGTCTTCTTGGAAGGAGGACTTGTCTTCGATAAACAAATCAATTTTGAAAATCTTGATAACGAAAGTTGGAGGCGGTCGCCTCGTTTCTCACGCCGAGCACGCTTTCTGAAGCACTTTAATAATGACGGATGTGACATGTGTCAGGCGCGTGGTCGGTGCCTCAAAATTTGAATTGTGCGCGTGGGGCGCGTGCCGACCTCAAAGGTCGCGCGTGGGGTCACTTTCCTGCCTCGATTTCAGAAATGACCCCAAAACTTTTGGAAAATATCAAATTTGACCCCGTTTTTTGCACATAGGTCCCCGAATAGTTTTGCCTATAAATATTACCTCATACCTCTCGAAATCACTTTTCACTCTTTGCAAATTACGAATTTCTTCTCGAGTTCCTTCCAAGCAAAGTTCTTCAAGCTTTTCCGGCAACTCTTGGGTGGTTTCCAATCGACAAAAAGGTAAACTCACATTTTCTTCTTTAAAAACTTATTTCTCCCCCATTTTCATAGAAAAAATGGAGGTTGGTGGTGGCTCCGGCAGTGGTCCGCCGCCGTTGGATGGTGGTGCCAGCCCTTCCGGCGAGGGTGCTTGTTTGGCCCTAGTGGAGAGGGTGGTCTCCTCGGATTCCGTAATCCACTCCCCTGACCCCCTTAATGTAGGAGTCCCCAATGTAGAAATGCTAGAGGTCGTCGGCATAGATGAGAGTGATGGGTCTGTAAGGGAGGATGTCGGCAATGATGCCGAGGAGGATGTCGAGAGGACCGACTCAGACCTGGATGACCCAGATCTGAACGTAAGAACGGGCGAGCAGCTTGACCCGGCCCGAGTAGCCGAAACATTGACAAACACTCTCCGCGAGGAGTACGAGGAGATTTCTCGCTACGCGACGAGCATTAAAGACATTATGTCCGGGCGAGAAGAGCTCGATGGGGACGAGCTGTCTCGGGAGAATTATTATCAGTACGCAGCCGAGTACCCACTGAGGACATTTCCTCGCCCTTACCGAGAGGCATATCAATCGGCCTATGCTGCTAGCGAATATGCGAGAATAGTTTTTGTGGTCCAAGTGACCAACTCTCAAAGAAAGTATCAATTACCTCGGGACGTTTGCTTCTTCGTTCCGCGAGAGGATGAGAGGGCCGACCAGCCGCCTGAAGGGATGGTCGCCGTGAACGTCGGCATGATGGAGGTCGGACTGAGGTTCCCCCTGCACCCCGGAATCACTAACTTTTTACATTTTCTTGGGGTGGCACCTTCTCAAGTGCTGCCGAACGGATGGTCGAACCTAATCGGACTTCTTACCGTGTTCAGCCTAGAGGCTGTCAAGAACAGTTGTCGGAACACATGGCTCAGTCCGCGAGAGATCAACTATCTCCTTCAAGCGGCCGAAGCCGGAAAGAAGGTGGGCAACGGCTGGTACTATGTGAAAGGTCGCGACCACTTCAAATTGGTCGAAGGGGTCCCTAACAAAATTCGGGATTGGAAGACCAACTGGTGGTGGGTAGCCGGGGACTGGAAAAGTGTCGTGAGGCCAGATGGATTCTCTGCTCGCATTCCCATCGCGACCGACTACCAGAGAATTCGTGGTAAGTTTTTTTATTTCTGCTCGTTCTTGTCTATACTGAATAACTCCTCGCTTTTGTAGGTGAAACTGTTCGCGCGAAGACTGTCGAGCACCGTCTCTCGCCCATCTTCCAATATCATATTTGCTGCGTAGCTGGTCGTCGCTACTTGGAGAGGTCTTGCCGCTTTCTGAACAGGGAGTGTATGCGAGAGCGAGCAGGCCTTAGAGTACCTCCTCACCACATCACTCGAGAGTTTCCTCCAGGTATCAAAATATTTCTTTAAGTTTTTTAGTAAAATTTCTCTTCTTCGTAAAACTGACTCTTCATTCTTTAGTAGTGGTCACCTATCTTCCTCCGACCATCGAACTCGAACAAATCATGGTGAGCAAAGTCTTGCGAGAAGCGAAAGCCAGTCGCGAGCGCGCGATTATCGAGGGCGCCAATAAAAGGAAAGCGCCGGAGACCTCGGGGGCTCCTCCGAAGAAGGTTGCTAAATCGACCCGAGGGGGTCAACGCCCAACTGCTACCGAGCAGAGAGTCTCGCCGAGGAGATCTCCGCCGAGGGGTAACTCGCCACCCCCCAAGAAGGCATCCCCCAAGAAGGCGTCCCCTCCTCGCAGAACTAAACGGTCGAGGGAAGTTGCCACAAGCTCCTCGGCCGAGGAAAGGGCCCCCGAGGACATCACTCTTCTCGGCTGGAATGTCGGACGGGTTGCCAAGTAAGCTCACTAAAAATGCCTTTGAATATTTCTTTAGAAGTACCTTCTCTGATCGTCTTTGTTCTTTCTCAGGATTGCCGAGCATCCGTGTCTCGAACCTTTCAATGAAGATCTCCTCAACTATTACCGGTCGCGGGACCCGACTGACGATGATGAGCTAAATCAGGTCGCGATCAGGGCAATGAAGAACTTGCCCCGATCGCTAACTTCAAAATTTATCGACGAGGTCGACAACCACAACTCCGCCGAGAACGCGAGACTGATCGCCGTCGAAACTAGTCGCCTGTCTTACGCGGCCGAGGAACTTTGCCTCCAGATTAACGAACATCAAAGAACCAACGAGGAGAAAAGCGCGGCGATCGCCCAACTGAACAAGGCTAAAGTTGGCCTTGAGAAAAGGTTGGCTGACTCTGAGGCGAAGCGGGCCGACATTGAGGCCCAACTTGATGCTGTTCGGAAAAAAGATCAAGAAGATCTCCAAATGATCGAAGATCTCCGTGCTCACCTCAAAACTGCCGAGGACGAGCTATTAGTTAAATCCAACGAGCTCGCTGCTACTCGCGAAGAGGTGACCACTCTGCAAGACAACCTCACATCTGTTGAGGATGATTTGGCCACTCTTCGGCGAGATCTGATCGCCGTGAAGAAAGAGCGAGATGAAAACGGTGACCTCGCTGCATCTGCGGCGATTTATGCGGTAGCGCTCACTGCCCATGAACTTGTTCGTCACTTCAAAGAAGTTCATCCAGAAGTGGACGTAGCCGAGTTCGGCGGTTTTATCGATGATCTTATTATGGAGGAAGAACTTGTCGAATGCTCAACTCTCCCCCTGCTCGATCTGATGAGGATGGGACTCATGTTTCTTCGCCTCCTGGCGATTCCGGTCCTCTTTGAGAGTCCTCCACAAGAACCCCCAACTCAACAGGGCGAGCAGAGTGCTCCTACCGAAGTGGTTGATGTAGGCGAGCAAGGTGCTGCCGAGGAAGAGGTTGCAGGCGAGCAAGATGCTGCAGAGGTTGGAGATCAACCATAAATATGCTTGGCAACTTCTCTTTTTATTTTGTTTATCACTGTTCGACCACTAGGGCTTTTTTGTAATTTCAGCCTTTAAGGCTTTTTAATGAATGGAACTTTTTTGCTTATGATGTGTTCGTTTATTTTGAGTGATCGTCCTCGTCACTGCTTTTCAATTTATGTTTGATTATTTTTTGCAAGCATCTTTCAATGAGTACTTGTCTTTTGAATTTGTCTTTCATTGGTTTGTGTTCGTATGTTTTAGATAGTGATCGTCGTCGTCACTATCCTGCAAGCATCTTTAAGAAAGAGTGTTTGTCTTTTCGAGTTAACCATTCGTCGGTTGAACTCTTTTGTTTTTTAGATAGTGATCGTCGTCGTCACTACCTTGCGAGCATCTTTTAAGAAAGAGTGCTCGTCTTTTAGAGTTAACCATTCGTCGGTTACTCTTTTGTTTTTTAGATAGTGATCGTCGTCGTCACTACCTTGCAAGCATCTTTAAGAAAGAGTGCTCGTCTTTTAGAGTTAACCATTCGTCGGTTGAACTCTTTTCTTAGCTGGCTGCGCAGAGCCTCATCTAAAATTTCTAAAATTTTCCTAACACTTGATGAAATTTAAACTTGACATGTATTGAAACGATAAACTAGATACAAACTATACAAATGTACGGAATTTTAAAAACTTACTGATAATACTTCTTCAATTTGATCGTATTCCACGGGTACTTGCTCGGCTTGCCTTCAAGGTCTTCTAATTCGTACGATCCGTTCAGAAGTGTGCACGTTATTCGGTACGGAACCTCCCAAGTCGAGCCAAGTATGCCAATGGACTGTTCCGTCGCCCGTCGAAGTACCAGCTGGCCGATAGTAAAATGGCGAGCACGTACTTTGGTGTTGTAGTAGCGTTCTGAACTTTGCTTGTAGACCACATTCTTCTCTTCCGCCGTTAGTCTTCGCTCTTCTAGGAAGTCCAAGTCGGAGAGTTGTGCATCGTTATTCAACTACTCGTCATAGTTTGCCACTCGAAAAGTGGCGACCTATCCTTCTGCTGGTATGACAGCTTCGGTTCCGAACGCGAGCGCGAACAAAGTCTCACCTGTGGAATTCCTCGTGGTCGTCCGATATGCCCACAGAACCATGTGCAGCTCGTCCGCCCATTTGCCCTTCAATCCATCTAGCTTAGCTTTCAAGGTGTGCTTGATGATTTTGTTGATCGCCTCTACCTGACCATTTGATTGTGGATGATAGGGTGTTGAAAAAAGTTTCTTGATTTTCCACTTTGAGCAGAATTCCAGCATATCTTGACTCGTAAATTGACGTCCGTTGTCGGTCACTATTGCTCGTGGTAGGTTGAACCTGTAAATTATATTTTTCCAAATGAAGCTTATCATCTGAGCCGTTGTGATGGTCTTCCATGCCTTTGCTTCCGTCCACTTGGTGAAGTAATCGACTGCTACGACTACGAAAGTTACCCCCCCAACGCCAAGCGGGAAAGTTCTGCTGATGTCGATGCCCCACTTCGCGAAGGGCCAAGAGCTATAGACGGAGATGAGCTCGTCTGGAGGTAAGTGAATAGCGGGAGCAAAAGCTTGACATCTCTTGCACGTCTAGGTGTAATGAATTGAATCCTTCTTCAGTGTTGGCCAAAAATAGCCTTGCATTATGATCTTTAAAGCGAGCGCTTGCCCCCCTGTATGATTTCCACATATTCCATCGTGGATTTCGTACATGACGATCTTCGCTTCATCTTCTCCGAGGCATTTCAATAAAGGCATTGAAAAATCCCGTTTGTACAGCTGGTCGCCAATAATAGTGTACCTTGCGGACCTAAGCTGCAACCTGGTCGCCTTCACTTTGTCCTCCGGGAGCTCGCCGGTCTTGATGTACTTGGTGATCGGCGACCTCTAGTCCTCGTCGCTGGTCGCTTCAACCTGCAAAATATGACTTCTGCTCACTGATGGGGAAGAAATCTTAGTGATGGTCGCTTCTGAAAATATTGCTTCCCCCTCTGAAGTGGCCAGTCGAGCTAAAGCATCTGCTTGCATATTCTCCTCCCTAGGGATTTGCTCGATGTGGATTTGATCAAATTGCTCGAGTAATCCTTTCACTAGGTCCTGATACTTTACCATTTGATCGCCGTGAGACTCGTACTCGCCCGTAATTTGACATACAACCAGTTGAGAGTCAGAAAAAAAATTCAGTTTTCGGGCGCCCACGGCCATAGCCATCTTAATTCCAGCGACCAGAGTCTCGTACTCTGCCTCGTTGTTGGTCGCCCGATACTCGAACTCGATCGCCGAAGCAAACGTCTGTCCGGTTTGGCTGGTGAGGACGATTGCTGCCCCCGCTTTGGTGCTCGTCGAAGAGCCATCGACGAACAGTACCCAAGGAAGTTCGATTTCCTTGTCAAGTTTATCCGGGAAAGTGAGCTCCACTATGAATTCTGCCAGCACTTGTCCCTTGATTCCCGTTCTGGGTGCGTAGGTGAGCCCAAATTGCCTGATTTCCACCGACCATTTCAAAAGTCTTCCAGTGGTATCCGGACGATGCAGTGCTCGTCGAAGAGGAAATGTTGTGAGGACGACCACCTCGTGGTCGAATAGGTACTGCCTTAGCTTTCTGACGCTCATGACTAAAGCGTACGCCAATTTTTCCATCGGAGTATATCTCAACTCCGCATCTCTCAGTGATTGACTTACGTAGTAGATTGGCAGATGTGTGCTCCCCTCTGCTCGGACGAGCACTGCGCTGATCGCACAGTCAGTGGCCGCCAAGTATAGATACAAAATTTCGTCGGGGACTGGCTTAGATAGGACCTTCGGATCCGATAGATATTCCTTCAATTTCCCGAAAGCTTTCTCACACTCATCGGTCCATTCGAACCTCCCTTTTTTCAAAGCGTCGAAAAAAGGTTTGCAACGATCGCCCGTTCGTGCAATGAATCTGTTCAGCGATGCTAGGCATCCTGTCAACCTCTGTACTTCTTTTACATTCCTCGGGCTTTGCATATCGATGATTGCTTGAATTTTACTCGGATTCGCCTCGATGCCAGGTGCCCCAGAAATTTTCCGGAGCTAACTCCAAAACTGCACTTCTTTGGATTTAACTTCATGTTGTACTCTTTCCGAATATCGAATGTCATGGCAAGGTAGTGTAGGTGATCCTCTTTCCGCAAGCTTTTGACAACGATGTCGTCGATATAGACCTCCACCATCTCGCTGATGTGTTTCTCAAACATCTTATTTACCATTCTTTGGTATGTTGCCCCCGCGTTTTTCAAACCGAAAGGTATTCTCTTCCAGCTGTACATGTCGGTCGCCGTCATGAAAGCCGTGTGTCGCTGGTCGTCGGGATGCATCGCAATCTGATGGTATCCCGCGAAAGCATCCATAAAAGTTAACATCTCGTGCCCCGCTGTATTATCTACTAGATGATCGATGTGGGGCATCAAAAAATGATCTTTCGGACATGCATCGTTTAGATCTGTGAAGTCTATACAAAATCTCCATGACCCGGTCATTTTTCTGACGAGCACTGGGTTTGCCAACCACTCAGGATCAGTTCCAGTTTTCTCGATTAATTTGTTGTCGATCAATTTCTTGACTTCGACCGTAATAGCCGCATATTTATCAGGCCCAAATTTTCTTCGTTTTTGGGTGATGGGTCTTCTTGCTGGATCAATATTCAACTTGTGGCAGGCATGGTTCGTGTTAATGCCCACCATATCCTCGTGCGACCAGGCGAATGCTCCGATGTTTTCTTTAAAAAATGCGATCATATCTGACTGCAATTGTACTAGTAAATTTGAACCTATGAATACCTCGAGTTCTGGACGAGCTTCGTTTAGGTGGATGGTTTCAAGGTCCTCCGCTGGAGTTGCCCGCTCTTTAGGCTCCTTCCAACGAGGATCCTCGATTCCGAACTCTGGCTCAAAGCCTAACCTAGGCTCCAGATCTGAAATATTTTGTGGAACCTGGTCGTCGGGGATCTGATCGCCCGAATTTGTCTGCTCGTCAATTTCCATTGGGGTGTGGTTGTCCACTTCCATGGAGGCGTGCTCGTTCGCCTCCACTTGGTGGTCGTCGAAACACCGACTGGACTCCCCAACTTCGATTTTTTGATACTTGCTAGAAAGACCCTCCAAGTAGTTCATTTTTTCTTTTTGTTCTTGACGCTCAATATACTTTCCAATCATAGGAGTTACTTTAGAATGACGCTTAGCAAAACGGACGAGACACTCCCTCGCCCGTGTCTGGTCGCCCTTGACGGTTGTAACTCCCGCCGGGGTCGGAAACTTTACACAGTAATAAAAAGTAGAGGCGGCCGCCTTGAACTCGTCGAAGAAAGGTCGGCCGAGGAAAACATTGTAGGAAGATGGCATGTCTACGATCATGAAGTCGAGCTGCCGAGTGTGGTGCATTTCTGGCTCTTTCGACGATGCCAGTTCCAAAGATAGCCTGATCTTCCCAAGGGGAAGGTTGCGCGTGTCCCCGAAACCTACAATAATATCATCGCAAGGCTCGATATATTCAGCATATCCACCGAGAGCATCCATAGTATGCTTAAAGAGGACGTTGGTGTATGCCCCGGTGTCGACCATCATGCGGTGGACGTTGGTTCCCATAATTTATCCGGTGATGACCAAAGCATCTTTGTTAGGTTGCACCACACCGTTCAGATCGTCGTCCGTGAAAAGGACTTGATGGGATGGAGGCTTCTCGGCAGTCGGGGCGACGCACACCTAATGTACGTTGTTGAGTGCTCGCATTTCACTCTGTTGTCGGCGAACAGACAGAGCGGTCCCGGACTCAGTACCCCCCAAGGGGCCTTCTATCACAAGACAACCCCCGCCCATGTTGTCGACGTCGCCCACCGGATTGTTCGGCATAGGAGGAGTTGTCTTCTGACGGTTTATCTGTTGGCGCAGGTCGTCGCGACGTTTTTTGCCCCTGTTGTCGCCATTCCCATCCCTGGGCTTGATGAATTGGGCGAGCTTGCCCTCGTTGTACAACTTGAAGAGATTTCTCACCAAGTCTCGGCACCCATTGGTGTGGTGGCCGATGGAGTTGTGGTAGTTGCAGAATTTACTACCATCCAAGTTGTCCTCGTTCGTATGCATTGGCTTGGCTTGGGGGAGCAGATTTTTTCACCTGATTGCATCGAAAATGCCCCTAGGATCAATAGAGAGGGCTTCCCTGAACTGAATGATCTCCGGGGACTCCTCGAAAGGTCTGAAATTTACTGGGCGAGCACTGCCAGCCTGAGTGGTCGCCTTTTTTGGCTGGGACGGCTCCCCAGTGTTGAAATTCTTCTTTGGCCAGACTTTTTTGGCCGCTTCAGGCTGCTCGTTAGCCTTGGTGGCATCCATTATTTCTTCCATTTGAATAAAGTTCCCAGCCCTCGTGCGGAAGTCCGCATAAGAAACCGGGAAGACAGTATGCATAGATTCCCAGAGCTTGGAACCTATCCTCAGACCGGAAATAGCCGAGATCAACTTTGTCTCATCATTGACAGCCTTCCCATCGATCACCAACCTATCGAAGCGCTCGATAAAGTCCTTGCCCGACTCGGTCAGTGATTGGCGAACGTTTGCCAAACGTTGCTTTGAGGCTGGGCGAGCAGCAATCGACCCAAAGTAGGTCAAGAATTGTTGCCCCAGCTCAAGGAAAGAGGTGATGGATCCGGCACCCAAAGTTGTGTACCAGCGATGAGCCCGGTCTCCCAAGGTCAGGGAGAAGTTTCTGCATTGTGTGGCGTCCGTTGCCCCGATTGAGGCCATGTAGTTTGAGTAATTGGACAAGTGTACTCTGGGGTCGGTGAGGACCGTAACACTTAGCGGAGGAGTGGGCAGAGTGATTGGTGGGGCAGTTCCTTACTTAGATGCGACCACCTCTGCTCGCAAAGTCTCCATTTCCAGCTTCATCAATTTTTGTGTTTCGATGAACTGGGCGATCTACCCTTCCTCGGCAGTCTGCGGTCGGGGGACGACGACCTCGTCTCGTCGGCTCCCGTGAGATGCGGCTGGGCGATCATCATGGCGTGATCGCTTGGGGGAGTGCCTTTCTGAATGGTGGCTGCGATAACTCTTTGACGGAGCTCGCGAGCCCGGCCCCACTCGGTCGAGGGCGGAGATCCTGTCTCCCTGGCCTTTCTTCCCACTATGATCTCGGTGGTCGGCGTTCCCTGGTCGGCGCCCGATATTAAAAGGCACTGGGCGAGGAGCTTTCAGGTCCTTGTCGCCCACACGGTTGAAAACAGAGTTCCGACCATGCGAATCCCCAGTATGACTTTTATGGGAACGATCATGAGCTTTATTTTTCCCCTTGTCTTGGGGATGTATAGAGTATGAGTGATAGGAGCAGTCATCCTCATCATTCACATTGGCTCTTGCTTTCTCCTTGTGAGCTCTGTCGAAGGCCTGATCCTTGGCCTTCTCAACCTCCTCTGCTTCGTTCTGCCTCCTCTTCTCGAGGAGGAAATCAGTGAAGTCTTTTAAGTGCTGGGGATCTTTCAAGATGTCCCCGACGTTGATGCTTTGAACGGATGATCTGGATGTGGGCTTTTGTAAGCACTAAACAAACATATATATATGATCGGGGTTTATTACGTGTTTATGCGGATTAATATGATGATTTATGATGATCTTATGAAGAACACAAGAAATAGCTTCTTGGAGAAGCTAAAGCTTTGAGCTTGGGAAGTGTATTGCTTTGGGTTGGGTGAGAAAATGTTACTTGAATCTTACAAATGAGCCTTTTAGGCATTATATAGTAGTTTTTGGGGCTTCCCGCCCTTTACACGTGGCATACCCTCACTGGACCTGAACTTCTGCCCGAAAAGGTGATGGGACGGCGCATTTAATGCTAAACCGCCTCTGGTGGTCGTCCTCGCCGAGATACCGATGAGATGGGCCACGGTGATCGCCGGAGGATCTAGTCGTCGAGGAAGGTGGTCGCCAACACCTTCAAGGAAGGTGGTCGCCACGCCCTATGCTGTCTCCCAAGGCTTCAACACTTGTCTTCTCTAGCTAAATAAACATCTGCTCGCCAACACATTTGGGCGAGCAGCTAACTAAACATGTGCTCGCCAACATCTTTGGGTGAGCATTTAATTACATTAAATACATTACTTTTATTACATTTTCTTCATCTTGTTGACTAGTCGTCGCACGACTTGGTTGACTGGTCCTCGCCACGCAAGCTGGTGACTAGGATTGACTTGTCAAAGATTGACTTCTTTGACTAGGTATAACAATTTTAATGAGTTTTACTCTCTTGCTAGATCTTCTTTAGGTACTAATGACAATGAAGCAGATTGGGGCGGGTAGTTGAATACCCAGTCGACCTAGCCCACCGCCCCTCCCAGAACGGGTCTGGAATTAGTTCCCTGACGCACGGAACGGATCAGCTCCGCCCATTTTTTTATTGCATAGTTAACTCACTACATATTAAACTATCAATCATAAAGTTTCTGAAAATGGATGTGAATGCATGCACACAGGCCTCTGAACTATTTAAAAGTTCAAATTTATAGAATAAGGACTATCTTCACCAACGGGTAGTTTCTTATCTCTATAAATGGGCTAAGACTTGAGTCATTTATCAAGTTACACACTTCGAGAGATATTTGAGAGTATTGTAGAGTTCGAGTAGTTTGAGAGTATTGCAATGAGAGAAGGTTGTAAAAAATCAAAAGAAGAAATAGAAAAGGAGAGTACACCTTGGCACTATAAAAATAAGTTAATTCTAAGATATTAAGAAATTATCCTATTAAATTAGGAGAGTGGACGTAGTAGCAGTTTAGCCTCCGAATCATTATACATCTTGTGTCATTTTACATTCTGCACTTAGTTACTTGCTTATTTGCTTATTACTTGATTGATTATTACTCGTTAATAATTGTCATTGCATAAAATTGATTTTATCTTTAACATAAGCATTTTATTAAGTTTGCAAACCATTCACTAGAATTGACATAAGAACCTTTTTTTTTTTTTTTTTGGTAAGTAAAATTAATTGAGAATTTTCAAGGAGTATAAAAGGGTGTGTCATAATTTCGTATATAAGTTGTTAATTTCTTAAGACTTGTAAAAATACTCTAAAAGGTATTTTCATAGGACTTGATATTTAGACAACTCATCTGACTCTGATAACTTGTGTTTATTTGTTTGAAAAAGTTTGAAAAACACATACACGTGTATTCCCTCCCTTCCCCCCCCCCCCCATACACGTGGCACACTTCTTTCAGTGCCATCAAGTGGTATTAGAACATAGGTTTAAAGACCACTGCTTTGAGGACTAACTTTGGTGTCCTTAACTGATCTACTTGTGCACATCCTGTTTTTTTACCGATTATTTGCCCATACTTGTGATTTTTACTCATCATGACTAATAATTATACTGAGGCTACTTCAGGAGCTACTGCTACCACATCAGCCACTATGGGAACAAAACCCATCAACAAGATATCCTACCAAAAGTTACCCATGTTCTCTATTGTGAACTATTACTTTTAGAAGATTAGGATGAGAGCTCATTTGATTTGTCTCCATGATGAAATGCTAAGGGTGATCACCAATGGACCATTTTTATTTTTGAAGGCCAACACAAATGTCACTGAAGCTCAAAGAACAGATGGTAGACAAGAAATTCCAAAAGATGGTGATGAGCTCACACCTGAAGAAAGGAAGAAACAAAATCTCAACTATGTTGCAATGAACACCTTGTATCAAACCATTTCAAATGCCATAATGGGAAGAGTATTTCATTGTACAACTGTTAAGGATATTTGGGACACATTAGCCTTAATGTGTGAAGGAACTAACAAGATCAAAGAAAATAAGTTATAGGTTGTTGTTCATAAATATGAGCAATTTTTCATGAAACCTGATGAGAACATTGATTAACTAGATGCAAGGTTCACTGAAATCATGAATGAAATCAACTCACTTGTCAAGGAATACACCAAGAGAGAGGTTGTCATGAAGATCCTTAGAAGTTTGACCTCCAAGTGGAATGTGTATGTTGTCATGATGCAAATCATTGGCATTACAAGCATGATGATAGTTAAATAAACATATCAGAGCATGAATCAGAACAGTTACATATCATTTAATCAGAGCAAAACTAATTGATAAACATATAGTCAGAGCAAATGGAACATGTGATCAGAGTAAAATCATGATTCACCATTCTTGAGCATATTCAGCAGAGATGACCATATCATCTAAATCAGCAATCAAGAGCAAGTACTCATCCAATTCAGCATTCTTAGGCAAATAGGGTCAGGAGGACTTAGCCAGTTTCAGAGGTTGTCTTCAGATGGTGGCACCATTCCATATTGTGTCCACACTCTCTTCTTCAGCTCCATGGCCTCTTGATTTGTTCCCTTAGGCCCAAGCACCATCCTGTTCAGCTTCAGGATCTCAAAGAACCCTTGAAGAATCTTAAATTGGTCAATGAAGCCATCTAACTTGGGGGGCATGTAGATGATTGGCTTAGGGGCATTGAACTCAATTCTTGCCATGTTTGCAGCTGTGAGAAGTTGTTGATAGAGTTCCCTATGATAGTCAATCATGAACTGAGTAAAAGTGGAGTTGGGATCTTCTTCATTCCATCTGCCTATGACATAATAATCATAGACAAACTCCCTCTTGGCCTCTTCCCAGTTGTCATTCAGCTGGATTGGAACCCATTTATCCAAGTGTGGATATTTGGTGTCCATTGGGATCAGCAGCTGAGGCTTCATTTTACTGAAAGTAGCCCTTTTCCTTCTAGGCTTGTTGGCTTCCATAATCTGATCCATTTTCTCCTGAGCTCTCATCATGGCCAACTTTTGCTGAGTTTCAGCATCTTTGCCATATCATTCCTCAAAGAACTTAGATGTATCATTAGCCAGCACTGTGCTCTTCTTCTTAGGTTATGCTCCAAAACCTTCTTCAAATAATATCTCCACATTCTCTTGAGCTTCAGCAGTTTTGGGGCTTTCAGTAGACTTTGTTTCAGCAGGTTTACTCTTTTCAGCAGTTTTGTCCTCTTCAGCAAACTTGGCCTTTTCAGCAACCTTGGCCTTTTCAGCAGCTTTAGCCTTCTTGGAGGTAGGTACTTCTTCTTCTACTCTGAATGCAACAGGTAGATCAAGGCTATTGGGGAACTCATTGAAAGTCTCAGCTTTCCTTTTGTTATCTTTTGTCTTCTTGATCTTTCCCCTTGTTTGGACACCTTCAGAAGTCTTGTCCACTCCTACTGTTTCTCCTCCAGGCCTTTGCTGAAGTCTTGCTCTTTCTTCTTGAGCTGAAGCCATGGAATTTTTCAGAGCTATAGCCAGTTGCTCTTCTTCATCTAGTTCTTCCAAGTTCAAAACTGCTTTCTCTTTGCCCTTGGGTTCTGGCACTTTCTCTTTACCCTTGCTTTCACCCGTTGGAAAGACAGCCTCAATTGCCTATAAATGTCTTCCTTGAACTCTGCAACTGGAAGACTGTTTCTTGAAAGTGACATGTCCTTAATTTGTGAAGTAAACGGCTGTGAGCACTTTGTCTTGACTTTGAAGCACTCTTCCCAATGTCTGACTCTAAGATTCACTTGATCAAAAATGGACATCACTTCTGATTATTGGTCCTATGATAAGGACAACATTCCTTATCACTTGGACAATTCTGCTTATCAGAATCAGCAGAGTTTGCTTATCAGCAATGTTGGCTTGCTCTTCAGATGCGTTGGCTCTTTTCTCTTTCCATGCATGTGACTTGATGGTCTTTGAGCATTCAAAGCTTTGGTTCAGTATTATTAACCTTATCAGCACAGTTGGGATTGTCTTGCAACAGTTCTGGTACAAGTGTGCTGAGACAACTCTACTGCTCACATCTTCTGATCCTTGACATTTACATCAGTGGACTTAGTCTTTGATGATGCATTTGATCCATATGATCTTCAGATGGGTTGATATACAACTGAGCTGACTTGATCAGCACTGTTGTCCATTGAGTGCATTCAGCAGACTTAAGGTTAATTAGATTATGAGCCTTGAGGGTACTTGATTCTTGTGATCTTCTAGCCATGTGTTCCCCCTCAACTTGTGCATCTAACATACTAAGAGCTGCCTAACATTTCAGCTTCTCAACTAGCCTTAAGCTACATGTTCTAACATTCCTAGAACATGTTCATTCAATACTTGACTTAACCATTTGGCATGTCTTAAGGGGGTTTTGGTATCTTAATCAAAACTTCTCATTTTATTCCCAACAGTAAGGATTCTGATCATAAAGCATTGTTGGCTAAGTTTGACTCAAAAGTCTGGACTTGATTACAATCCAGATGAAATATCTTCACCATGCCTTAGTGATGCTTCAACAAGTGTTACTAAGAGAGTCTTTGTAAAGTCTGTGGCTTAAATTGAAATTATTGAACCAAAACTGCCACAGATGATAGATAAGGGTAACACACCCATTATATCAACTAACCTGAATGTCAAGTCAAAGGTTGAAAGACCTGGGACTAGATATCAAAGGACTAAGATAATTTAGATGAGTAAATGTCAATAGAGGACAAATCACCTGAAAAACTATCAGACTAAGGCAAGAAAGCCCCAAGTTACTCAAAGAATACCAACTCCCATGAGAAGGCCTCCAATGAGAAACCAAAGGAATTTCTAGCCTAGGTACAATGAGTACCGAAGACCTGAAACTTATATGTCAAAGGTGTCAAGTCATCTGAATGCCAATCCACAAAGATTCAAAGATGTTGCACAAAAGTCAAAAGATGTATTTTAGAAGAAATGTTCATAAGAACAAACATAATGCTCCTAAATCATCCAAGACTTACACATATACTCAATCTAAACCTAAGGTATTTAATAGGAAGATTGTATATCTAGATGTTTATTGAAAACAAATTAAACTTTTTCAAATAGGGCTGAAAACGAGCCCAAACAAACGAAACACTACTATTTACAAGCTCGGCTCGAATTTCAAGGCTATGAAACTCGGCTCGGCTCGATGGTGACACAATGTTGCAGTCAACTAAAACCTTCAGACTATAGTACACTTTTTCTGCACTTTGTTGTCCTTTTTTCTACAATGCTGCTGAGTTGTTGTCCTTTTTTGCTGCAATGTTGTAGCTGCAGTAAACATTAAACAAGCAATATATTAAAGGGGGGAGTGAGAAATTGCTATAAGGTATGTCCTAAAATACAATAGTTGAGAGAAGAAGCAAAAGGTAAGAAAAAACCCAGAGAAAAAGTTACAACAACCTTACCTTATTCCTTTAAACTCCTAGAACCATTCTGGGTTGATAAATCCAGTTTCTATAATTGAAGTTTGAGCACATAAGTACTTTTAAATTCAACCAGCTCCAAACTCCAAAGTCACATGACACGATGTTTATAAATGGTAATTAAATCTAGCACAAATTGCACAATCGGTAATAAAATAAGTAAGCAACTCAAATATTCTATTTAATTGAGAAACAATGAACAAATCTGATAATTAAAAAACTCCAATATTCTATTAAACAACTTCAAAATTCATTAATAAAATTGAGTCTCATTACACCAAAGAAAAAAAACTGCATAATCTAATAAAAAGCTTAATATATGATACTCCAACTTGTTGAACACATTCATAGAGATTACCTACAAAAAATAAGATGACAAAATTAAGAATATTGTTTATTGTATAATTGTATAAGTAAAACTAGATTACCTCCAACTTTACTTTATGTAGCATCACTTAAGTTAACTCTTTGCATGTCCTCATCATCAAGATACATATATATATAAATTTATGTTATTTAACATAACTTCATTCTTTAAAAATACAATTGTGTATAAAGAAAAAATACCTCTTCAAGTTTTGCAACCTTCCACTCAAAACGCAACCAATCCCATGTACATATAATTGCTTGAACAGTCTCAGGCTTTAAAGAACATCAAAATTGATCAAGCACTCTTCCTCCAACACTAAAAGCAGATTCTGAAGCAACAATTGTTATGGGAATAGATAATATATCTCGTGCCATATTAGATAGGGTCCGAAACATCAAAGTATTCATTTTCCAGAAATCCAAGACATTGAAATCAACATCCAATTATTCAATGCAAATATACATGCCTTCTTCAAGGTAGATATCCAATTCAGATTTGTTAGGAACTACAGAATCTAATTCTTGTGCCCACAAGTCAAATTATGTTCTACCTTTAGTTTTACCTCTTATTCTTCCTCCACCAGAATTTTCATCCAAGAACCTTGCCTCTTTTGTATTATTACTTGATCTTGTTTCACCAAAAACAAGATTATAAATATATTCTGCATAGAGATCATGTAAATTAAAACGCACCAACAAAATCTCCTCATTCGCCTTAGTAGATGGATAAATTTTGGAGTAGCAAAACTCAATCAATTTCATCTTATATCTAGAATCAAGAATAACACCCACAGCCATCAACAATCTTTTAACATAATTAGCATTATCACCACAAGACTTTTCATTTAAAATTTGTCTTATTTTCCAAACTTCAGGCATAAACAGATTTGATGTGGGATAATTGACACCAAAAAATACAAGTGTTGCATTATTGAAAGCTTCTAAAAACTTACAAACCTCAAGTGCCTCATCCCAATCTTTATAAGATGGTAACCACTAGTAATGTGGATCCCTTTCTTGGTATATGGGAAACACATCCTTAAATGCTAAAGCTGATTCTAACATAGCATAAGTGGAATTCCACCGAGTCGGCACATCAACGATTAAACCTTTTGAGGTTGGAAGCTGAAGTTGCTTTACAATCTTAGTGAACTTATGAAGTCGAGATGGTGAAATTTTAAGATACTTGGCACTTTCACGAACATTTCCAATGACACTCTTAATTTGGTTAAGACCATCTTGCACCATAAGATTTAATACATGTGCACAACATCGTACATGAAAGACATTCCCCTTAAAATAAAGCTTTCCTTTTAATGAAAAGTTATCTTTCAGGTTCCTCACAGCTACATCATTAGTTGAGGCATTATCAAGGGTTATAGAAGATATTTTAAGTTGTTATTGTCTTGAATGTGATTGCCTTGATATAAATGGTATTTGAGAATTGCTTGTATAAGTTTGTGAAGGTTTTCTGAGTTATTTGTGCAGGAATTTTTTACATAGATTCCTAATGTGATCAGTTAACAGTGATTAAGTGTTGATAATTTCTAAAAATAAACATGAGCTCTTTTACTAAACGTTGGATATCTATAATTTACATTAAGTCAAAATTATTCTAACACATGTAAAAAGCCCTAATGTTATTCTTGATGATTTAAAAACACATTGTTAACATTTTGATTTTCTTTTAGTCGACTTCAATCATCCTGATTTGGACATCAATTGGGATTACTTGAGTGAATCATCTATGCTGCAGTTCGAGCAAACAATATGTTTTGACAACCTAGCTGATAAACATACTATAAAGGTTGTGACCTGGCTAGAGCAAGTTATACTGAGGAAATTGTTAGAAGCAACTCCCAAGAGGTGCTTGGAGTTGGCAACTACCCAGTTTCTTGCCACTTTCACAAAGAGGAACGACACTGGACCTGGTTTCTTCATGACATATGGACTAGAAAGAAATGAAGTCCAAAGGATTAAGTTCAGTAAGGAAGACTTTGATGGATTATTTGGGTTACCTGTTGTTGGAGAGGACCCTAAAGAATACATGAAGCACCGTGAGTAAGAGGTTGCAAATAAGTGGATGGAGAAATTTGTGCTTCTCAAATCTAGTTTGAGCAAGAAGGTATTGAAAGAAGAATATCAACTTCTAATAAATGTAGTTGCAAAGGTTGTGATGTGCACCACTGGAAGTTATGATCAAATCAGCAAATCCAGAGTAAGATTGATGAAAGAAATCATTTATGGAGGAAAGAAGCCTATTGATAGGAGAGGCTAGCTATTTCTTGAGAAAGCTAGTTGAGGAAAAGAAGAAATTATCTATTGTGAATGTAAATAGAGTAATGGTGGAAAAGAAGCTTGTTTTATGTACAAAGGTTGCTGCCTTTATAAGTGTCAAAGGACCTGACAACATTATTGAAGATGGTGTCAAGTTCAACACAACAAAAATTATGTTCAGGAAGTTGTCAATCAGAACACAAAAGAGATTAGGTTTGGAAATTCTCTAGAAAGGACTCCCAAAAGGCAGAAGAAGTTTGTTAAACAAAAGAGCATTGAAGTCACAAGGTTGGTGGTAAGCATTTTGGAGAAAGAAAAAGTCAAAGGCAAAAGGGAAGGAAATTGCCTTGTCCTCTCAGTCAAGAAAGAGATAAGTTGGGTCAAGTTCAAGTGATGAGAAAACTCCAGAAAAGACCCAAAAAAACTCAGATGAGAAACAAGAAGATGAAGAAGAAAGCCCATTACTAGATGAGGAAGATGATGTTGCTGATACATCTCCCAAGGAATTAGATCTATGTGATCCTGATTACAAAAGTTGTTTTCCAACTCAAAACTCACCAAACTCACTTGTTATTCTTGAAAACACTCCACATTGATAATCCTTAAATGTTACAAATCACATATCCTTCAAACACTCCCATTCACATGATTATTGAACTAGAAAAAGCCATTATATCTACCTCACTCAAGTTAGATAAAGTCAACCCCTCTGAAAAAGCCAACTCAACCCCATTGATCCAAGAATACACCTATGAGATGTCTTTGAGAGATGATTCAAAGTATCTCTTAGATCAATTATACCCTCAACTTGCCAAACATTCTGAATTGAGATCCACCTTCTATGAACTGAGTGTTCTTGTGGATATTAGAAAGAAGTCTATGTTTGACATAACTAAAGTTATTGAGTCAAAGGGACATGACTGGTGGCACGAGGAGGAAACAAATTTGACTAAGTTTGCTAATGTTGATTCAACTTTTGAATTAACAGATGAGAGAATGTTTGCCAATCTAGTGCATAAGAAGTTGTAAGATAAAGTTATCAAGTCAGTTATCAAGCACAAATGAGGATGATTACATAGAAGTTGCTGAGAATGAGGAGAAGTCAAAGATGGAGGAGGACAAAGTTGTTGAAATATCAAAGAAGCTGGATGAGGATAGGATGGAGGAAGATGAAGTAAAGGAAGTTGAGTCCAAGATGGACAAAACTGGTGAAGGAATTCAAAATGAAGATTTCTTTGAAGGCATATATAGATTCTGCCATTGATGTGATAAAAAAAAATGGAGAATCTTCAAGTGAAGGAGAGAAAATTGAAGTAATTGACCAAGCTCAACTTATTGAGAAAGTTGAGAGTGAGAAAGAGTTTGCCAACCAAGATGAGTTTGAGAAAGTTGATGCACAAATGACCAAGACAGATGAGGCCATATGCTCTGATGATAAACCGAAGGAAAAGATGGAAGTTGACAACAATGATTAATCACAATCTGTAGATGTAATTCCAATTTTTGTTGTTTTGGCCAACCCTGCTAACAACATGAAGAAGAAAGAGGAAGTTGCTATGAAGAAGGCCTTAGTAAATGAGGCAAAATATGCAGCTACGCCCTCAAGCTCAAAGGATTATCCAATTCATCTGGTTGCAATGCCACTAACTGAGATATGCATTATTGACAAGGAGGATGAAAGGATGGTTGTTGTCAAGAAGGAATTTGAGGCCAAAATTGATGAAATTGAGGCTGTTGGGAGAACCTGTTTGGATCTGAGAAAATATGTCAGGGACAGTCTTGATGAGACTATCATTCCCACTAATGAGGCTCAATCTCAGTATTTGTTGAATCTGAACTCCAACTCAGTGGAATTATCTCTTCAGATGGAAAACTTGCAAGAAAAGTTGAAAGGAACTTAGGTTAAAATTGAAGATGTTGAAAAGGAATTTGCTTCAACCAACAAGAAGATATTGACGCTCTGTCTATGGAGATCAAATTAAAAGGATTCTGCATTCAGTTTTTAGCTAAAAACTGATCGAAAAAAAAGAGATTTTAAAAGTGAAAGCTGAGTTGAAAAAGAAAAGGAAGAAATTACATTGATGTTCTCAAAAGAAATGGAAAAGATGACAAAGTCTATGGGATCTGAAAGAGAGAACTTGATCCAAGAAACAATCAAGAATTCACTTGTACCTACTTCAAACTTATTCAAAACTAATCTTGGAGGAGTAATAGAGGCTGTCAAGAAGCAAGTAGTTGAAGCTGTGAATTCTACCATTTCCGTCTTTCTGATAAATCGAATTGACCTTATCCATGCTCAACTGAAAAAAAAAATGGATGCATATGAGCAGGAGTTATATTTAACTCTAGTTAATGTTGACCGCAACCCCAATGAAGAGATGGCATTTGATGATGCCAAAACGGGTTCTTGTGGAAAGAACTAAAATGTTTAAAGATGCTAAAGAAAGTAGGCTTAAAAGACACAAGTAGTTTCTGCCTGGAAATTCAAAGACTTTCAAAAGCTCATGTGCTTTGATGAAAGAAAGAAGGGCTAGCAGGAAAGCTGAATCCATCAAAAGATTCCCACATACTGATAAGTGGATCCCAACTGAGCTCAATGATGCTTGGGAAGAGGCCAAGAGAGAATGGAATCACTTGTTCTATGTTGTCAAGAGATAGGGAGACTTTGAAGATGTTGATTGACTCTTCGAAGGATTCATGATGGAAATTTACCCTGAAGTGTATCCTAAGATTCTTAAAGCTGCTCAAAGTTCAAAGATTGTTATGAAAGCACCTGAACAAATCTTTTGGGCCTCCACCTCAAAAGTTAGATGGAACTGGAATTGATAGGCATGTTATTGCAGATGAGTTCATTCAACTTGTCAAGGAGGAAAATCTGGTTGAAAAGAATGAAGAGATTGTGGGCCTAACGAACGGATTGTATGCCTCATATGATCTGACTCCACTGTTCAAGGAGACTCCAGCCGTGATGAAGAGAAAGAGGGAGATGCTCAAGAAAATTTGAAGAAGCTCAAGGAAGAAGGTCAAGTCAAGATTTATTTATCTATTTTTAATTTCAGACATTTTATATATATATTGTTGTTTAGAGGAATAGGTTTTACAAACTCCTATTTCTGCACTTGTGCACTGATTCTTGATGTTTCTATCAGTATGCTTTGAACAACAACTCTTGAGTCTTCATATTAATAGTTATTGTTAAACTAAGGATCTAGCCAAACTTAAAATGATATCATGCTTAATAAAACGTTTTACAAACTTCAGAGAACTTAGCCTACATAGTTTTTGCAAACTGAGATTAATCTATGAAATTTTATAAGTATAGAAAATACAGGTTAATTGTCCATTAAGTTTTGGCATCATAAGAAATGGAGAAATTTTTTGGATATGGTTTATATTAATAAAAGAAAAATTAATTTAATTTTGATTGGATACCAAAATCCTAGAAAAACCCCAAATGTGATGAATTGTCAAGTTATATTTTCAGGTTAGAAAAGCTCATATATGTTAGGAGGCTTTATTTTACTTAGGATATATTTTTTTTTGAAAAATCTATAATACTTGATCTGAGAATCAAAGAGTTATATATGAAGACAAGAAGCATGAAAGAGTAAGTGTAAAAGGTGACAAGTTCAAAGTATACCTCATGAAGATTGGACAAGATCCATGAAGATATGGTTAGAAGACCTTTTTGGACAAGAAGCATGAATGTTGATCAAGTCATGTAGTTATCAAGTAAGAGGATTTCCCAGTCACATGAATTGTAGCTCGGATTAAAAGATTAAGTGTTAAATGGACAAATGTCCTGAAGTGACACTCAAAAGACTTTGCAAAGTTGGACAAGTATTTTTAAAGTATCATTCAGATGATTTAGCAAAAGAGGATAAAGGGCCTGAAGTGACTTTTAGCCATGGACAAAAATATTCGTAAGTTTCCCCGATATATCCTCGATATATTCATTTTTTGCGGTCACCTATCGGTATTGGGAAGAAACGATATTTCCACGATATTTGTAAAAACAAAAATCAAAAATATTGATATACAATAACAATATCGAGACTAATATCGGTAAAATATTGAAAAAATATCGAAAAAAAATCGAGAAATGTCGATAAATTTAAAAAAATATCATATGAAATAACATTGTATGCTATATTTTATACTCCCTCCGTCCCGTATTAATTTTCATAGGTATGTGAACACGTAAATTAAGAAAGTGTAATAAAGAGTGGAGTTTTGAGGGGTAATTTTGTAAAACTTTATGTATAAAGTAAAGAATGAGTTGACTTTTGTGTATGTGTGAAGAAAAAGTAATGACCTTTGTGTAAAATTGAGAATATTGTGAGGGTGGAGTTTATAAAGGGTTTTCCATTTTAAGGGTGTGAAAGTTATTGTGGGACGTCCCGAAAAGGAAAGTGTGAAAGTTATTGTGGGACGGAGGGAGTATAAATTTATCATAGATGTAAATGTATTTAAATTGTTTTGTTGAATTTATGTATTAAAAGTTAGTTATTAAATTTCCACAATTTCTAAAATTGACCGATATCGATATTCGATATCGATATATCCATCGATATTTCCACAAATTTAAGGTCTCAATATTTCCACCAATACCGATATTTTTTACCTTACTTTCAGCTAAGTTGGACTTAGCTTACTAATGGACAAGAAGGAAGAATGACAATGCAGCACTAAAATCAACCTAATACAAGATTAAGCCGTTATTTAAAATATTTCATGAAGGCCAATGATCAATTTCCACGTGTCACCTACACCTAACAAACTCTGATTTCAGAATGAAGTTTTTGAAAATGGACGTGAATGCACTCACTATTTGCATATGCAGGCCCCTAAATTATTTAAAAGTTTAAATTTATAGAATAAGGACTATCTTCACCAATGAATAGTTTCTTATTCTTATCTCTATAAATAGGCCAAGACTTGAGTCATTTATCAAGTTACACACTACGGGAACTTACATCAAGCAGAAGCTATTGCAATTTATTCAAGCAGAGATTAAGCTTCTGAACATATATTGAGTGTTATCCAATAGTTCCCGCTAGACATTTTATCAAGATTATCTAAAGCCTAGAAAGTGATATCCTACCCTTCACATTGATCTTAATTGTAAAGAATACCACACTTAGTTGGTAACCAAGAACAAAACCCTAGCTACTTCCACTTCGAGAGATATTTGATAGTATTGTGGAGTTCGAGTAGTTTAAGAGTATTGCAACGAGAGAAGGTTGTAAGAAATCAAGAGAAGAATAAGTAAAAAAGGAGAGTGCAATTTGGCATTGTAAAAATAAGTTAATTCCAAGATATTAAGAAATTATCCTACGGAGTATTAAATTAGGAGGGTGGACGTACGTAGGAGCAGTTTAACCTATAAATCATTGTACACCTTATGTCATTTTACATTCTGCACGTAGTTACTTGCTTATTTGCTTATTACGTGATTGATTATTACTTGCTAATAATTGTTATTTTATAAAACTGATTCTATTTTAACAAAAGCATTTTATTAAGTTGAGACATAGTACATTCCGTTGCAAATTTGCGATAAATCAAAAAACCATCCAAATTTCGATGACCTACAATTCCATCACAAATTTTGTTAACTTTGTCCGTCTGAAAAAACTTGATAGTTTTGTAGTTGTTGGGTAAATCTACTACGAGTTATGTGTTGGAATTTTTGAACACCCAACAATGGCTTTACAAAATTGACAGAAATAAATAACAGAATTGTAAATACAATTAAATTAATATTTACACAAAGTTTTCGATTTTCTTCTTTTAGAATCTTTTCTCATTTAGCAGCTTCCCAAAACAGGCAGGTTCTCGAAATCAGCAGCAACGACCCCATCTCACGAACAATAGGAACAAAGTTAAATTCGAGTCAAGAAAACCCTTTTCCCGCAAAACGAATACGTCCCGGCTAGTGCTCACGGTTTGACGTAACGTTTTAAAAGGTAAAACGACTTTCGCCTCTATACGAGCAGCACCACAACGTATAGAGTTCCAACGAACTGAATCGACACGAAAACTTGACTACACTCTATATGCTTGATGCAAAATGTGTGATGCTATGATTTTTCTAGAAAATCTCAAGTGTTGTGTGTAAGAGTGTTTTGCAACATAAAACATGCACCCTATTTATAGGCATGTTCCAACATGTCAAGGTCTCCACATTTATTATGGCATTTATGCTATTTGTAACGCCTTGCGGTTACAAGATTTAATTATGACATTCATGGTTTTGTAACTCCTTGCGGTTACAAATTCATTACTGAAACGTCTATGAACCTGGACACCCGAACGTCTAAGTTCATCACAATTTGTAACGTCAATGTACCTAGACATCCGCAACGTTCAAATTCGTCATAGTTCAAATTCAACTTTTAAATTTATTTGGGTTAACCCAATTTCGATGGGTCTGAAAGCCCAAATTTAAAACCCACGAGTCACGAGCCCAAGACTAGGCCCAAGCTCAACCAGACGAGCACACACGTGCATCCGTATAGACTATTGGATTGCTCCTTAGTCATTATTATTTGAACCATTGTAACACCCTCCTATTTATAAGGAGTAATTAGCCCCATTAAACTTTCAAAGTTTCAATGTGGGACAATTAGCATGATATAACACTTTATCCCATAAAGTGTATTATTTGACGTTTCAACTTCGTGAATTAATTTCTCACTCACCGAAATTCGGTTTTGAGATTTTAAATACACTACGAACATCTACTCCCAGAGTAGAACGATTTTATGTCATTTAATTTCCTTTAAATTACATTTATAGCCCTCAATAAATTGGTCAAAGACGAGTGTTCTCCACTCTCATTTTAAAATCAATTAATTAATTAAAATTAATCAATTTCTAACCAATTTCTCCAACAATCCCCCACATGAGTGGAAATTACACCTATAATTATGCAGACTCGCAATCCAGTTCTCAAGAGACACTATTGCATCCGGATAGGTAGCTTGTGGCTTTGAACCTTCCGTAGTCAAACACTATCGAGTACACCGGCGGCTTAGTGGACATAATGCCTTGAATTATTCCTCCTTAGTGTGTACCGAGACAACAGTGTAGACACAATAAAGCCTCAATGCCTTTTCGTTCTCACGTTTTTGTCCGTTTTGGCCGTGGACATCCTTTAATTTAATAAGTGTTAATCGAAGCGGCCCTCACTTCTCACTTATATAGGTGATCTCCTTTAGAGTATCCCGTCATACTCAACCTCCTCGAGGCATTAGGAATCATTAAAAGTCAAAGACTTAACCTTTACCACAATCTTACGGGTTTCGACACTTGGTGTTGTGCTCTCCAAGGAATAGTCGGGAATACCAAATGTTTCCAACAAACATTCACAGCTTAGTTTTCTCATTGAACCAAGATCTTGGGATCTCCAGTCAACATGGTTGGGTTACCACTGTTTACGTTTTTATTTGTGGATTTTTGAACTCATTCCTTCTAGCACATTTGTTTGATCTCGGTTTTAAGCCTTTTGTTGCAGATCTTCTTGAGACCAAACATTTTAAATACCCCCACATTTTGAGGTATTTACAAACCCACCTCTTATTGCACAAACTTCAAATCACATACGTCTATGTGACTTAAGTGTAGAGGTCTAATGTTCCTTTCAAAATTAAATGACATTTTTTGTCAATTTTTAAACTTCCACACATATCATATACCCTTTAGGTTTATTGATATTTGGAATATTAATAAATTATAATTTATTAATCTTTTTATAGCTTTAGATTTACAAAAATCTCAAACGCTATAAAGAGGAACATTTAATTACATAAATAATCGTAAATGTAATTTTATTCATATGCTATTATTATTATTATAGCATTTGACCATTCTCCGATTGTATTTTTCAATCCGGAGTTTCACAAACAAGTCGTAGAGACTCATACCACGAACTTCTTAGTTCTGGCATCCTCGGTTTTGTACTTTCGTTCCAAAGACTCCCACAGTTCTTTGGCAGTACGAACCGACTGGTACACGTTATACAACACATCAACTAGTCCTCCAGGACGTAGTTACGACTCATAAAGTCACAACGACCCATTGGTCGTAGACAACATGTTTAGCATTATCCGTGTCGTTTTCATCGACCACGGATGGATCCTCCCAGAGGAACCTTGCTAATTATAACGTTGTTATCGTTAACTCCGTCGTTAGCCATTGCTACGAGTACATTATTCGTTTTGCGATTGTTGAAATTTTTTAGCACCCAACAATGGCTTTACAAAATTGACAGAAATAAATAACATAATTGTAAATACAATTAAATTAATATTTACACAAAGTTTTCGATTTTCTTCTTTTAGCATCTTTTCTCATTTAGCAGCTTCCCAAAACAGGCAGGTTCTCGAAATCAGCAGCAACGACCCCATCTCACGAACAATAGGAACAAAGTTAAAGTCGAGTCAAGGAAACCCTTTTCCCGCAAAACGAATACGTCCCGGCTAGTGCTCATGGTTTGACATAACGTCTTAAAAGGTAAAACGACTTTCGCCTCTATACGAGCAGCACCACAACGTATAGAGTTCCAACGAACTGAATCGACACGAAAACTGGACTACACTCTATATGCTTGATGCAAAATGTGTGATGCTCTCTCTCTCTCTCTCTCTCTCTCTCTCTCTCTCTCTCTCTCTCTCTCTCTCTCTCTCTCTCTCTCTCTCTCTCTCTCTCTCTCTCTCTCTCTCTCTCTCTCTCTCTCTCTCTCTCTCTCTCTCTCTCTCTCTCTCTCTCTCTCTCATCCCAATTATAAAAAGTTACCAAATAACCAATGGACAGGCCTAGAAATTAAAGTGCATATATATACCTCATTTTCCAGGTTGTGAAATGTGTTGAAAAAAATCCAATCTGCTTTCTCAAGATTCATAAACTGATGAGCCAGACTATCCGCAACATCTTTCTCGGAATCCCCGAGCCCATGAAAAGCAGGCAGATCCGTGGCTGTTTCAAGTGCAGGCAGCGAAGGCAGTGATACGACGGCGCCTTCTTCATGAGATGATAGAAGACGGCTGAAACCGTAGAGGATTGAGTGAAAAACGGAGCCCCCAGTAGTCGACGGTGGTGAGCAAACTCCAGAATCCATGGCATTACCGAATCATAAATAATAAGCTTAGGTGCAGTTGCACAAGTATCAATGTATTTAGCCAGGTTGGCAGAAAGGACTGTTTGGAGGCGTTGGAAGTAGGCGGTGGTTGATATGTTCGGAGATGGTGCGAATGGCGATTGAGGTGCAGCCTGAAATGGTAGCAGATTTGGAGATACTTGTGGTTATAATGAAGGTAACGTGTAGGCCCTTGGACGCGTGCCCTTTCTGCCAACCTGGCTAAATACATTGATACTTGTGCAACTGCACCTAAGCTTATTATTTATGATTCGGTAATGCCATGGATTCTGGAGTTTGCTCACCACCGTCGACTACTGGGGGCTCCGTTTTTCACTCAATCCTCTACGGTTTCAGCCGTCTTCTATCATCTCAAACAGGGTACCTTATTGAGCTTTCCGTATGAAGAAGGCGCCGTCGTATCACTGCCTTCGCTGCCTGCACTTGAAACAGCCACGGATCTGCCTGCTTTTCATGGGCTCGGGGATTCCGAGAAAGATGTTGCGGATAGTCTGGCTCATCAGTTTATGAATCTTGAGAAAGCAGATTGGATTTTTTTCAACACATTTCACAACCTGGAAAATGAGGTATATATATGCACTTTAATTTCTAGGCCTGTCCATTGGTTATTTGGTAACTTTTTATAATTGGGATCATTAATTATATCATGATCGATTACATGATTTGCCGCCAAGTTTTAACCATATCTTTATTTAAAGGCAAAAACTTGTGTGAGACCGTCTCACGGATCTTTTTCTGTGAGATGTTGTCAGACGGATCCTTTTAACCCATATTTCAAAATTTTGTGTAGAATAACCCATTTTTCAGATTTTGGTTTGTTAAAAAAGTGACAATGTTTATGTAAAAAGTGATAATATTTTTAACAAAAGTGACTATCACTTTTTACTTAAACACTATCACTTTTTGCTCAAATATTATCACTTTTTATATATAAGAGTCGTCTCACGGATCTCATTATGGGGGACGGTCTCACCCAAGACTAGCCCTTATTTAAATTTAGAATAATACCAAAGATATCAATATGCTAAACTTAATTATTTTTATGTCCTAAGATATGTTATGATTTTCAAATTCTAATTAAATGGTGACTGATGACTCTGTTCTTACCCCTGCCATTTCGGGGGAGGGGGGTTTTCTTGTGCATATGAGATGTACGGTCTCGGGAGAATTTTGAAATTCGGAATTCATATGACTTTATGTTTAGTGTTTGTTTTGAAATTGAAGTTGGGTAAAAATTGACTTTATGATATAGAATTTATAGGTATATATATATATGGTTGACTTTTGGGATCCATTTGAATATAGGGATTTTGGCGATTTTAAATTCACAATCAAAATTCACTCCACTTGTTTGAAATAAAAAATAAATGAATGGATTTTAAAATTTTAGGTTTTAGCCCATCTTTTTTTTCTAGTTAAAATTTAGAGGATTTCAAATCCTCACTAAAACCATAGCATTTGAAATCCATGTATTTTTAACTCCTTTCATTTGAAATATGCCTTCTCAAATCAAATTCCCTCACACAACACAACCTTGTAGAATTTATTAGTATTTTATAGGGTGGGATTTTGAAATGCTAACAAATTCGGAAATCTAACTCATGTTCTACTTTGAAATTTAGAATTAGGATTATAAATTCTACAAAAGTCAACCATATAAATATATGTAAACCCTATATGCACCCCTATAAATTCTATAACGTAAAGTTAAATTCTACTTACTTAAATATATCCCAAAACAAACACAAAATATACAAGTTATTAAGGATTTTTAGATTCACTAAATTTTGAAATCTAAATTTCAAAATTCCAAAACAAACACACTCTTAAGTATTTACACCTTACTTAATTTCAAAACAAGATTGAGTAGCATCATAAGTTCATGAATCATCGTCATATATATATAATACCGTCTCATACAATTTTTTTTCGTTGTATTCCTTATCAGATAGTGGAGTGGTTGGAAAACCACTGGCCGATCAAAACAGTCGGACCTACGTTCTTACTACCACATAAGGACAATGAATCTTACGACATCAAGAACAACACAATCAACATATATGATCCAAAACATGATGCCTATAGAGAATGGCTAGACTTGCGACCAACAGGGTCTGTTGTTTATGCATCACTTGGAAGCATAGCCTCTGTTAGTAAGGAGCAAATGGAGGAACTCGCATTTGGCCTAATAATGAGCAACTGCTACTTCTTATGGGTAGTTAGGTCTTCTGAGCTGCACAAGCTCCCTCAAGGTTTCACTTCGGAAAAAGGACTAATTGTCGAATGGTGCCATCAGCAAGAAGTATTGGCTCATCGTGCATTGGCATGTTTCGTGAGTCATTGTGGATGGAATTCTACGCTTGAGGCGTTGAGCTATGGCGTACCTATAGTAGCCATGGCGCAGTGGGTAGACCAAATCACAAATTCTAAGTTTGTCGAGGATGTGTGGAGAGTCGGAATTAGGGTTAAAGGTGTTGCGGGAGAAAACAGGATTATTAGCAGAGAAGAAATAGCAAGGTGCATCAAAGATGTTGTTGATGGAGATAAAGGGGTTGAGCTCAAAGAAAACGCTTGCAAATGGAAGGATTTGGCGAAGGGGGCAGTGCAACAAGGTGGAACTTCTGCCAACAACATTCTCGATTTGGTTTCAAAGCTCACGGCCTGATCGATCAACATTCTCTCATATTCTTTTTTAATTCACCAAATAAATTATTCAATAATTTACATGATGTAATGACAATGAAGCAGGTTGATTTTAATAAGAGTGTTACAATCTCTTGCTAGAACTTCTTTAGTTATTAATGACAATGAAGCAGATTGGGGAGGGTAGTTGAATGCCCAGTCGACCTAGCCCACCGTCCCTCCCAGAACGGCTGTGAAAAGGTCAGTTGATAGCAAGTAAGAGTTGTTGTTAGGTTGCGAGTGTGTTTAACTAAATAAGATAACTAGTCAACTGACTTACTAGGAGCTTAGGACTAGCTTGTTAGCTGATGACTATCAAATATAGTTGGGTACAAAAATGTGATTGCTCATAATTATACTCGTCCTTTTAATGAAAAACATTTATAACCATTTATACTAGATCAGCTGACTTGGTGTCAACTGATACAGATGAGTGAGAACATACACAGCTTCTGACTCCGGTGACATAATTTCTTTTATAATACCTTTTCGAAATCAGAACGGTGAGCCGGTCAATAGCCATTGCTTCTACATGACTAGTGAGTGCATGCAATGCATATTGATGTATCAACTGATTTGATATTAGCTGATACAAGATAGTGTCTTTAAAATGTGCAATGACAGTTTATATCAAAGTAGTAAAGAACACGTAGGTTTATACTGATTTGACCTTTAGACCTACATCCATTCTCACAACCCAACTGTGAAAATAATTATTTAATATCATAAGGACTTGTATTTTACGTTCCAAGAATAACACGTTGAGCTCGATACACTCTGGGTGCAATTGGGTCTACTTGTTATTGTAAGAACAAGTACTTTTTACAAGAGAATACTTAACAAACTTAGGGCTAACTCTCGATCACTCAAAGGATATGTAGGTTTGGGAAGTATATAGAACTAGCTGAGATTTTCTCTTACAATCAATTTAGTCTTCAAACTAGGATTCGAAAAATATCTCTAAGCTTTGGATACGTATTTATAAGTTGGCTTAGATTTATGAGTTCTCTCTCTCTCTCTCTCTAAGAAGAGGATGCGTTGAATATCTCCATGAAATCTGCATATAATCCTCCATGCATGACCTTTGCATCAACTCTTCTACACTGAAATGTGAGAAATGAACTTGTTAGGCTTTTATTTAGCCCCACTATTTTAGTGGAGATGGCTTCTTCGCCTAACTATCTCAGTTGACCCAATTATATGGCTTTGACCCATATGTAAAAGTCCTACTTTCCTTCTCCATCCAAATCTCACACTTTGGGCAGACTTTCATTTCTCACGATAATTGTATCAATCCACGATTAACCTTATCTTTCCCTTCATTGGGAATTATGGTTAATGGCCGGAAATCGTGGGTGGTCTTCACTATATAAAGGGCACCAGTCATTTGGTGAAAAGTGTGGTCTACAATACAGTTCTTAATATTGTATGAGTGAGAAAAGAGAAAGATCTACCAAGAGTGAGAATATGGTGAGAGAGGAAGGTCTCAAGGTTGTTCCCCTACATCGTGTGACGTTCCACTTGAATCTAAGCGCTGAGCCCGGTTGTTTTCGTTTCTCTTTATTAATTTCTTTTTCTCCATAGTTTTCTACCATTTTTGTTTTCTTTGTTTTACACTTGTTTTGATTAAAAGAAAGCTTATAGTGGCACATCAAGAGCTGTCCGATTTGGGAGTCGCCGGAAAATTCATCGCCGCCGGTGAAAAGGTATTTGTATCGTCACTGCTGCAAACCACCGAAATTCATTGTCGCCGATCTATACTGCAGCCTGACTTGAACGAATTTTTAGACAATTTATATGACTAACTACTTCCCCTCAAGCATAAGGGTTCGTAGTAGTAATGGAAGTATTCGACCAAGTAGTATCGACCTAGGAGGTGGGTGTGTGCAATGAGTCCCTAGAGTTGTGTGTTGGCATAATCAATGTAACTACGATTTCGAGTTTTTGAATCTCTAAGAAAAGCTAAATTACCACCAAACTTCAAAAGATGAAATCAAACACCAACCTAGAAACTAACAAGTAACTTAAATTATTAAAAGGAAGAAACTAACTAATAAAAGAAATTACCACAACTTGAGAATGAAAATTACTGACAAAACAAGAAATTGACAATAAAATAAGATAACAACTACGAATATAATTCGAAGAAGTGCAGGGGTGAGAGAATGCTTCGGGTGTTCTCTACCTAGTGAAATTGAGAGGAATTGTTTTTACTTTGTTAATGCTTCAATTAAGGTTTGCTAAGAGCACCTAAATGCTAGGATGACAACCATTTCCCTTCGGGTAATATAGCCTTAATTCTAAAGTATTCCCAAACCCGGTAATAATGTTTTCTTCCTAATCCTCACCAACTACTCAAACAACCATTCAAATAATTAATGTCTTTTAATGGAGTTCTAATACGATTAACTCTCTCTCGACCGAAAAACGTAAGTTGACTCGGTCAACCGAGTTATATGACTCGGTCAACCGAGTCGAGTAGACATACAGTGACTTTTTGGGATGCAGAACCTACTCGACCGCTAGTGTGATTCCACTCGGCCGCCAGTGTGAAGTCACTCGGTCGCCCGTTTGACTTGGGAGTTCTAGAAAATTTCTGGAAGTCCATCTCACTCGGCCGCCAGTGTGAGACCACTCGGCCGGCCGTTTGACATCGGCTCCTTGGACTTTCCTTGCTCGTCCTCCAATCGAAGTTCAATTCCCATGCAACAATGCTCATTTTCCCTCTAAAATGGACTATTTCACCTGGTTTCCTACACTTTGAACACATTTCTTCAGGTTGTGTCTTTTTCTCTCTTCAGCTGTAAAATCATCCTCATCCTTTGGTAGCAACTCCCTTGGATCTGCTTTCTGAGCATCAGTGAGCTTGGGATTTGCTTTGGTGAATGTGAAGGGCCCTCTGGTGATGACTTTGAGCATTTCATCATGCTGGCAAGCAAGATGTGCTCTCATCCTGATCTTCCAGAAATCATAATTCTCAATTGAGAATATTGGCAATTTGTGATGAGAAATATGATTGACTTGGTTTGGACCCATGTTGTTGATGGTATTGACAGCATCTCCTGGAACTGCATTGTTAGCCATTTAATTTATGGAAATAGGTTTAGATAAGCACACAAAAGTTTTTCAGAAATTTTGGATCAGTTCAGTGACCACAGAATTAATGTGATTTTGAAAATCAGTGATTTTCAGAGGCAGTGGTCTTTGAACCCCTGCTCTGATACCACTTGTTGGTCCTTGGTGGAGTATGACACAAGTGTATGGGGGGGAATGCACTTGTGTATGCAAATTCTTTATTTTCAAACAGTTTGGTCTATCAGGCAGGTCGTCTCACAGCAAGCCTGAGTGTGAACTTTGATAGATACTTGTCCTACTGATTACTATTAAGTGATCAGTTGGCTAAATATCTAAAAGAGTTGCTAAATGCGGAATGTGGTTGGCCTTTGACTCAAAGAAATACTCCAAGTTGATTTCTGAAAAACACAGTTATCAGGGACTTTGTCCAAAACAGTTTTTCTTAACTTACTGAGTTTTGCTATTTGAAATATGATTGAATGTAAGTGCAATGATAAAGGCAGTAAGTAAATGGCACACAATTTATAGTGGTTCAGAGACTCAAGCTCCTACATCCACTTTCCCTGATTGAACAGGATAATTCCTTAACAATGGAATTAGCTTGTTTTATAGTGCCAATGTGCACTGATCAACAACACTCTCTTAGTGTTTTGATCCCTACGATAATCTGAGTCCTGGTGCTCAATCTCTCTGAGTTAAGACTGTGTTTCACAATAACAGTCCTTAACTCCTCACTTCTACAACAAACACTCCTTCACTAAATGAGGTAAGGGTTTGAGGTTTGGTTCCAACTAGTAGAGATATCCTTTACAATAAGAACAGTGTAAAGGCTTAGGATATCTCAATGCTAAGCTTTGGATGATTACAAAGATTGGCTTAGCTATTTGAAGTGATCAGGAAACTTGGGATTCTTAAGAACAGCTTTGGTTTCCTTTGATTGCTTGATGATAGTTTGATAGCAAGTAGTTGGATAATTGAATCCTTTGATCACTTCTGTATTTATAGGCAAATTTGAACAACTAACCGTTGGAGGGATAGCAATTCAAACTTGTCTATTTGCAGCACCATTGAAACGGTTATGAAGCTTGGCATCCTTTTATCCACTGTGCAAAAGCTTCTTCAATGGTTGCTAGAATGAATGTTTTGACTTCTGAAAAATGCGGCTGAGATGACTTGTGTCAGATTCCAAATATGCACATTTCCCAAGGTTGATTTGTGGTAAACTCTACACTCAACCAACGGTCAGATGGGACAACTTCCCTGAACATTCCTGCTGCAACTTTAGAATGTTCCAACATTCATTCAATGCTTCTATCTTTAATGCTCTAAGTCTTCAATATTTGGTTCAGGCTTGATTGGCAATAAATGCTTCATTGAATGTGTCTTCTGTGAGTATAGCATTCAATGTACTTGATCATTGGCACTTTGATTGATCTGATGCAGTTCTTATCAGTGCAACATGCTTTGTCTTATCATTCTTTGATCTTTTCAGCCATGTTGTCCACTCAGTAAGCTTTGTCTTGTAGATTCAGCAAGTTTGGCCTAAAGTACTTAATACTTATCAAGCTGCCTAACATTCGAGCTTTGGACAACTAACCTGAACTCTAAATCACACAACATTTCTGAGATTTTAACTTAAGCATTTCTACACTTACTCAAGTGTCCTGAGACAATTAAACTGATCTCACTTTAGTGTATCTCAACTAATCTGAACATCATCAATCAGGGGTTTTGGTATCTAAATCAAAATCATTTTATTCTCAACAATTTCCCCCTTTTTGATGATGCCAAAACCTATTACAAAGGGAACTTGACTTATACTAGACTTTACCTTCAGGGTGAGTGATCTGGTCAACTTTCCTGAAAGAAACTGTTAGCACAATAAATCAAGTAAATATGTCATGTTAGGTTAGTTGAGATAATGAGTTGTTATCTCTTGATAGAAAATCAGTAGTCCTTTCATATATTCCATGAAGCATTACAAATCAGAAAATCAAAGGACATACTAGCTGATACAAAAGAAACAGAATAACAACAAACATTAAAATCACAGATAGAGAGGAAAGGAATGAACTTATCCTTCAGAGAGTTCCATCATCTTGAGGAGCAATGCCATACTGAGCCCATACCCTCTTCTTCAATTCCCAAATATCCTTGTTGGATCCTTTAGGGCCAGGCTTCATCTTCTCCATCCTCGTGATTGAGATGAACTCTTCCAGAATCTTTCCCTCATCAATAAGGTTCCCATTGAACTTGGGAGGCATGTACAGAATAGGACCAGGGGCTTTGAACTCAACTTTAGTCATCTCAGCTGCTGCAAACAGCTTCTGGTACAGGTCCCTATGGTTCTCAAACATGAATTGTACAAAGACCTCATCAACATTCTCTTCAAGCCATTTTCCAATGACATAAAAGTCATATACAAAGCTTCTCTTGGCCTCCTCCCATGCATCATTCAGTGAGATTGGCACCCACTTATCATGGTGAGGGTACTGAGTGTCCCATCTTTGCAGCATCTGAGGTTTGAGTCTTCTGTAAGAAGCTCTCCTTCTTGGAGCTTTGAAGTTTGCCCTCCTCTCATCTCTTGCCTTGTTGGCCTCAACCAACTGTTCCATTCTTTCTTTAGCTCTTTGAAGAGCTAGCTTCTTCTGTGTCTCAGGATCCTTTCCAAATCCTTCTTCAAACAGCTTAGAAGGATCATCAGCAAGCTTGGGCACTCTGACTTCAGGCTCTTTGTCCTGCTCTTCTTCTTCAACTTCTTCTTCTTGGATCTCAGGCAACTTGGCTGTTTTCTTCAATCTCTTAGACTGCCTCAGAGGGGTTGACTCTTCAGACTGAAATTCAGATGGAAGGGTCAGGCTGGTTGGGAACTCATTGAAGGCTTGCAGTTCCTTTCTCTTTCTTTCAGAGGCCCTAGTCACCTTCCCCCTGACTTCAACAACCTTCTCCTTGGGGTCAAGGCCTGCAGACTCACCACCAGGTCTCTGCAGCTTTCTTGCCTGACTTTCCATTGCAGAAATCATAGATTCTTTGACAGCAATCTGGATTTGCTCTTCCTCAGTCAAATTTTCAATATTCATTGGGCCTTTGCCTTTCCCAATGTCTTCTTCTTCCTCCTCCTCAACTTCAGGGACCTTCTCCTTGCCTTTGGATTCACCAATCCTCAAGGTTCCCTTTGCTCTAGCTCTCTCTCTTTCCCCCTTTTTGGCATTATCAAAACATTGGGGCTTCAACTCACTCATAGAGACAGAGAGATGTGAGTGAGATTGAGTGAGGGACTTCAACTCCTGCAGCAGATACACATTCTCATCATGAATGTTCTGCATCTTGTCATCAGCCATGCTCAAGAAGGTGTGGACTGGCTTCATTTTCTGAGCAACAATGGCATCTAGTGTGGCTTTCAGTGATTGATCAAGTTTGGCTTGCAGCTGATCAGTGAGGTTGGCCACAACTTGATCAGACACTTTGGCCATTAGTTCAACAGTGAACTTTTCTGCAGCCTCTTTCACCATAGCAGCTTTCAACTCTTCAGCCTTCCTTCTTTGAGCTGATGTCCTCTGTCTCAAGGCATCCTTTATTGTCCTTCTTAAGACTCTTACATTGTGCTTGTAAAGATCCTTGAGGCCCTGCTGCTCCTTTTTCACAGACTTTGTGAACTTTACCATCTCATTCTTGGCCCTTGTAACTTCTGTTGAAACTGTTTGCAGCCCAGTTTCAACTCCACAAATTCTTGCATCCAAGGTTGGCAAGATCACTTCTTCTGAGCCAGTAAGCCTCATCTCCACAGAGGCTAGAGTTTTGCCTTGGCCATCAAGAGTATCCACTGTTTCAGCATGTGCCTTCCCAACTTCCCTGACCAATGTGTCCAGCTTTTCTGACTGTTGCTCAATGGATGTTGCAGTCTTTGATGCAATTTCCAAGCTAGCCTCAGTTGCATTAGCCTGCTCAAAATATATCTTGTTCAAGGTGGACACATTTGCTGAAATTGCCTCCAGATCAGTATCAGCATCAACTTGAATGTCAGTAAGGGAAGCATCTGCAAAATTCTGTTCAATAGTAACAGCTACTGAATCTGCAAAACTCAAAGTGTTAGTAAAATCTCCCTCAACACCCTCATTCTTTTCTTCTCCCATTAGGTCTAATACATCAGCACATAAACTCTCATTTTCAACTTTATTCTTTTCTTCTTCATTCACATAAGATGGACTCACATTCATTGGAGAATCAGGCCTCCTTTCACCAAGGGATTCATCAAGTTCAGATTTGACTTGAAGAATAGCCTGACTCTCATATTGGGCTGCACCCAATATTTCTACTTCTTCTCCCTCTAATTGTGGTGCACTCAAACTTCCAGTAATCACACAATCCTCATCATCTCCCTCTGATTTTTTCAAGCTATCATCCTTTCCAACTCCTTCCATTCCTAAACCTGACACCTCCATATCCTCAACAGGATCCACAGAGGGCAGTTGTTGGGAGATCACAGTGCTTGGGCATCCCAAGGCCACTGAGTCATCCTGAATGACTAAAGGCTGGTCAATGTCCAACTTATCTGACATTGATGAGGCTTTAGTCAAACCAGCTTCTCCCATGGAAGTCTCAGCATTGTCAAGTTGTGCCTCAGGCTCAGAAGAACCATCCTTGGCCAATGCATCTTGGACTGAGTCACCATCCTTGGTCAACTCCTCTGAATGATCAGAGTCCTTAACAGAATGATAGGTCAAGTAATGTACCTGAGCAGAATTGAGGCCAGGAGGGTTGGGATTGGTGTTGTCATCATCATCATCATCATTGTCATCAGAAGTGCTATCAGGATGCTTGATTCCTTGTGCAATTCTTTCTCTTTCAGCAAGCACCTTCTCATGGACTATAGCACAAAACAAGGCCTCAGTGGTCAACACACTGGACTTCTTCACATTTGCAAAATGTAAGAGCCTGTTTTCTTCAACCTGCCACCAACTAGCTCCTTTATCCTGAATAGCCTGAGCTATTTCCACCATTGTTTTATCCTTGATCTCAACAAGTGCCCTGAGATCATAGAATTGATGTTGCAGCCTTGGATAATCCTTCAATCCTGGATAGAGCTGATCCACATTGGCTTTGGCAATCTGCCTTAGCATCCCCTCATATGTGTACTCTTCTTCACTTCCATCTCCATCAGAAGAGTTGGCTTGGGATTCAGGGGGGTTTGATTGGGATTCAGGTAGGTTGGGCTGGGGCTCAGATAGGTTAGGTTCAGAAGGATTGGGTTCAGATGAACTTATGACAATTTGGGACTCAGGTGCTTTAGAGAGCAATGTTCCTGAGGAGGTTATTGGAATGGCTGGAATGGGTGGATAAACAACTTGATCTCCTTCTTGAAGAACAGTTTCAAGAAGTTTGGTATAGGAAAGGAGTCTGGGATCAAGTGGGGAGAATGGCCTATCTTCAATTTCAACTAAATCAGCCAGGACATCAATACCTGTCCTATCAGGAGCACCTTCAGGAGAGTAAACTTTCTTGGCCACAATTGGGGCATCTTCAGGAGTCTTGCACTCCTCTTCTTCATGCCTTGGTGATATTCTCTGAGATTGAATATCAGGAGAGTTGGTTTCAGGGTTGTTGGGCTTTGATTTGGACTTGGAGTTAGACCTACTTGCTTGTCTAATCTCCTTGAAAAATTCCTTCTTTTTCTTCTCTTCCTCCATCAACTTCTGCTTCTCAGAAGTTTTGATAATCCTTCTCCTTCTCTCTGACCTTGTTGGCTTCTCAAGGTCTCTGAACTCTGTTACAGATTCAGGTTGCAAGGAGACAACCTCTCTGAATTCTTCACTTTCTTCAGGAGGGTTGACTTCTTCTTCTGCCACTTTTTCAATCTCCTCAGAAGTGGCACCTCTACTTCTAGATTGACTTTCTGGGGAAGATTCACTCAGAATCTTCTTCATCCTCTTCATCTTTGGCTGAGCTTTCACAGGTTGAGCTTTCCTCTTTCTTGGAGAGGATCTGGTGGCTGGTACAACAGCTACTGCTTTCTTGGAAGCTGCCTCTTGCTTCCTCTTCTCAGTCTTGGTGGACAACTTTCGAAACATCACCTTTTGGGCAGGAAAAGGCTTTGGCTTGGCTTGGAGGTGAGTGTAGTGAGCAAATCTTTCCAAGAGCAAGCTAGCTCTTGTGCAAAACTGGAGTCTCCCATCCACCACCACCTTGTGGTGTTTCACCTCCTTGAATTTGAACTTTTCATTCATCATCTTATCCAGAATGAAGTTTTTCCAATCAAACTTGACTCTCTTTTCAGCAGAGTCTATCACAGCAGCCATCACTCTCAATTTTGGCATACTGATTTGTTCTACACTTCTAGAATGGCTCAATAGACTTTTCACCACACAATCAAACAAGTGCCTATAAACTGGTTTTAAAGTGTTCTTGTTTTGAGCACTTACCAGCTTTTTGGGTACAATCATCCATGGGTTGGAGAACTCCTGCTCCTCACCTTCTCTGTAGAGCTCTGGATTCAAGCCTCCAGAAGGTAACCCAAAACTGGCATCAAGGTCCTCATTAGTGAAGATGATGGTGTGTTGACTCTCCTCTTCTTCATCTTCCTCAGCATAAGTCAACTTGGTGCACACATCACCCTTTTTGCCCTTCCATCTGAGATGGGCAAAGAACTCTGCCATAAAAGGATTCAGGCAGGAATCAGGCTTGGTGCCTAAGAACTTTTCAAGGCCTGCCTCCCTTAGCCATTGGAGGACTGGTTCAACTTCTTTATCTGGGCTGTCAAAGGCTACCAGCTTCTCAAACCACAAAGAATTTGGGTTTCTGAGATAAGAGAAGTCAATGTCCAAGGAGGAATCATTGAAATCTACTAACTCTTCTCTTTTAATTTTGGGAGCCATGGATAAGTTTGAGAAAGATAGGTTTTGAAAAGTTGCAGGTTTTTGAGAGGTTTTCAAAAGGTTTAAGTGTTTTGAAAATATGAGTGTGTAGGGAAGGAGATAAAAACGAAGAGTTTATATATGAGGCAAAATTATTAACAGTTGGTTAATAATTTTTAAAGGTGGATAAAGTTAAAAACCAATTGAATATTGTGGGGTAGTGGGTTTGGGGCCGTTTGATGAAGGTTACATGTTAATCAATGGTTTTGATGATGGCACAGTAATTAATGCAATCTTAAAAGATATTTTGCATTAAATGTTGATTTGCCATTTTTGGGGGTAAAAATCTTAATAGCACACGCCATCCTAAAATGGACTACTCTTAGACCAAGAAACCTTTTAAATGTCCAATCAATGCTAAAAATAGCAATAATTAGCCTAAATGGGATGTGTTTTGACTTCTGTAGAGGTCAAAATGTCTGACCAACATGCCTGAGTGGGTCCCAAAGTTGCTGAGTGGGTCCCACTAAGACAGATCTCTTGACCAACATTGCTGAACACCATAGGGACAACTTTGCTGAGTTTCCCTTTTTGGCAGACTGTTTCAGTGAGGTTGGTCAACCTTGCTGAAGTTCATCTTAATGAACTTCCCCCTTCATTTGAGCTTTCTTCCTTCATTTCTCCATCTTCCCTGGATCAAGTAAGCCCAATTCAGCTGAAAGTTCCAAGAACCTTGCTTCAGCCAATGGCTTGGTTAAGATATCAGCTTTTTGCTTATCAGTGTGAATTTTGACAAGCTTGATATCTTTCTTCTCCACATGATCCCTTATGAAGTGATGCTTGATATCAACATGTTTGCATCTGGTGTGTAGTACTGGATTCTGTGAGATGGCAATTGCACTGTTGTTGTCACAGAATATTGGAACTTCATTGGAGATGACTTTGTAATCTCTAAGTTGCTGCCTGAGCCAAAGTATCTGAGCACAGCAATTTCAGCTGCTACATATTCTGCTTCAGTTGTTGATGTGGCAACTGTATTTTGCTTCTTGGAGAACCATGAGATAAGTTTGCTGCCCAAGAATTGACATGTTCCAGAGGTGGACTTTCTGTCAATTCTACATCCTCCATAATCTGCATCTGAATATCCAGTGAGCTCAATGTTGTCATCAGCTGGATACCATAATCCAAGATTCTCAGATCCCTTGAGATATCTTAGAATTCTCTTGGCAGCATCAAGGTGGCTCTTCTTTGGATTTGCTTGAAATCTTGCACAAACTTCAACTGCAAATGTGATATCAGGCCTACTTGCAGTGAGATATAGCAAGGATCCTATGATTCCTCTGTAGTTAGTGGAGTTTGTTGATTCTCCACTTTCATCAGGATCCATTTTCCAGTTAGTATTCATAGGAATTCTGACTGGTTTGCTTGTAGCACATCCAAATTTCTTGATCATGTCCCTTGTATACTTAGCCTGATTGATGAATATTCCTTTCTTAGATTGAGTGACTTGAAGTCCTAAGAAGAAATTCATCAATCTCATCATGGACATCTCAAATTTGCTCTGCATGAGTTTGGAGAATTTCTCACACATCTTCTCATTTGGAGATCCAAATATAATGTCATCCACATAGATTTGGACTAACAAAATATCATCTCCTTCACAGATTCTGAATAAGGTTCTGTCAACAGTGCCTTTGACAAAACCATGATCTAAAAGAAACTGTGATAAGGTGGCATACCAAGCTCTTGGAGCTTGCTTTAAGCCATAGAGGGCTTTCTTCAATCTGTACACCTTGTCTCCTTCTTCAAAGCCTGGGGGCTGTTCAACATATACTTCTTCCTTGAGCACCCCATTGAGAAATGCACTCTTCACATCCATTTGATAAACCTTGAATCTCATGTGAGCTGCATATGCTAAGAAGAGTCTGATTGCCTCAAGTCTGGCCACTGGAGCAAAGGTCTCATCATAATCAATCCCTTCAGATTGACAATATCCCTTGGCCACCAGTCTTGCTTTGTTCCTCACAATGATGTCATTTTCATTCTTCTTATTTTTGAACACCCATTTGGTTCCAATGACATCTTGATGAGTTGGCCTATCCACCAGCTCCCATACTTCATTTCTAGTAAACTGGTTCAGCTCTTCTTGCATGGCTATGATCCAGTTGGTGTCTTGTAGTGCTTCCTCAATATCTTTTGGTTCCTGTTCTGAAAGGAAACAACAAAACAAAGCACTTTCTCCATGAAACCTTCTAGTTTTGATCCCTTCACTTGGATTACCAAGTATCAGGCTAGTTGGGTGGTCATGCAACCAAGTCCTTCTAGACCTGATCCCTTCAGGAGGATTGTCCTTATCTGAAGTTGGATCACTAGATTCATTGAATTCAGGGAAGTTAATTGAAGGATCAAGCTCAGGATCATATTCAGGGGTATTGTCCTCATTGTCAAATAAGTTGACATTTTCATTGGTTCCCCCTTGAATATTGGATCCATTTACTACCTCATCATTGTCTGCTTCTTCATTGGTAGTTGTTACCTGGTTTTGAACTGGGATGGGGTCAGTCGGTTCAATTTCACCTTCAGGTTGGTTGACTTCTGGTTGATTGCCATCAGGTAGGTTGTCCAGTATTTGATTATCATCAAGTTCAGGTTGGGCAACATCTACAAACACTGTTTCCTTGCTTTGAAGCCTTAGTCTGGTTGTTCTTTGTGTTATCTCATCAATATTCAGGTTTCTATCCCTGAACTCATTAATAGATTCATCAAACACAACATGAGGTGTTTCTTCCACAATAAGGGTTTTGCAATTGTACACCCTGTAAGCCTTGCTGATTTGTGAATATCCAACAAATATTCCTTCATCAGCTTTGCTGTCAAAAGCTTTCAATTGCTCTTTCCCATTATTATGAATGAAACACTTACAACCAAATATGTGAAAATAATCAACAGTGGGCAATCTACCTTTCCATATTTGATATGGGGTTTTACCTTGTCCTTTGGTGATTAAGGACCTGTTTTGAGTGTGACATGCAGTGCTAATGGCTTCAGCCCAGAACCTTTTAGGCAGTTTGGATTCAGCAATCAATGTTCTTGCTGCCTCTTTCAAGGTTCTGTTCCTTCTTTCAGCAACCCCATTTTGTTGAGGTGTTCTTGCTGCTGAAGTCTCATGAGTGATGTCATTCTTGCTGCAGTACTCATTGATGTATGAGTTTATGAATTTAGTGCCTTCGTCAGATCTGATCTTGACAATACTTAGGCCCTTTTCATTGCTCAATCTCATCATCAATTCAGGTAGGTTGACTTCGGTCTCCTTTTTGTTCAGCAAGAATACTACCCAAGTGTACCTGGAAAAATCATCAACAACAACTAAAGAATATTTTCTTCCATTTATACTTACTGGGATTATTGGTCCAAATAAATCCATATGCAGTAGTTGAAGAACTCTCTCAGTTGAGATGATAGACTTCCCTTTGAATGAAGCTTTGATCTGCTTTCCTTCCTAACATGGCTGGCATATATGTTCTTTGGTGAACACTTGATTAGGCAGCCCTTTAACTAGAGAGTTTCTTGCAATCTTGTTGATGGTTTTGAAGTTCAGATGGTTTAGTCTTTTGTGCCATAGCCAGCTTTGCTCACTTGTGCTTTTGGCAACAAGACAAACTGCTTCAGGGGTTTTGCTCCAATCTGCAAAATAGACATTTCCCTTTCTCACCCCTGTTAGTAGCACCTGTTGTGTTGAATTATCTTTGATAATGCATTCATTTGGTGCAAATTCAACACTATATCCTTTATCACAGATTTGACTTATAGACAGCAAGTTGTATTTTAGGCCTAGGACATATGAGACATCAGTAATTTTGACACTACCAATGTTTAATGTACCATAACCTCTTGTGATCCCTTGAGAGCTGTCTCCAAAGGTTACTGAAGGACCATCTTTTTCAATGAACTCTGAGAGAAGCTCTTTATTCCCAGTCATGTGTCTTGAACATCCACTGTCCAAGTACCATGCTGTTTTCTTGTTGATGTTTCTCCTCTTCTTGTGGTCCTTGCAGTCCTGCAAAGTCAAAATTTAGGTACCCTTTGAGTGTTGGGTCCTAGAGGGTTAGCTGTACCTTTTGGAACCCAAATCTGCCTAATTACTCTGATTGACTCAAAGTGACTGACTTGGTTTCCATTTACATCTACATACACAGTCTTACCCTTAAATGCCTTGGGTGGTTTCTGTGTATAAGTGTTAGTCTTGTAAGGTTCAGGAGAGTTGGTGAATTTCTTTGGGACATTTCTCCTGAAGTTACTAGACTTAGGTGCAGCTTGGTAAAACTTTTGAGGATGGGGGTTTGGATGGCCTTTTCCTTTTGGCATGTAAGGTCCAGGATTCCTAAAGTTTTTATACCTATCAGAGGGGTTGGGCCTTAATCCATTCAGTTGAGGTTGCCTCATTTGAGTTGGCCTTTTCTGAACAGATTTTGGACAACTCCACTGATGAGAATTCAGATAGGTTGACCTTCCATTGGTTCTACCCTTCTGAACCTCATTCCTTCTGTAAGCAATGTCTTTAACCTTTTCCTTAGGTATGGGTTTAGGGACATTGTTTACTTGAGTTGGTATAAAAATTCTTTTACCCTTATCCTTGATCAGTGGTTGATTTACTTCCATTTCATTTTGTTGTGCCACTAATCTTACAAAAGTCATCTTAGAATTGCTTGATGAGGCAATACTAAGACCAGGTGAGGGTTCAAATGGATTATAGCCTAATCCACCTTTTTGAGCAAATGGTCTTTGAAACCCTTGAATTTCCTCTATTGCCTTAGCAAATTTGTTCAAGGCAGACATTTTCATTTTTAAGCTCCCCTCACTTAATTTCAGAGTATCAAATTCACTTGAGAGATTGTCAAATTTAGCTTGAAGGATTCTAAGATCAAAATCCTTTTTCCTCAAGGTCAGTTCTTGACCATCAATCAACTTTTGTTGTTCAGTGACTTTGAGAGACATTTCATCATGTTCTCTCACAATCTGCTGATACAACTCAGTTGATTTAAAGTCAAACTCTGGTTCAGGAAGGTTGGGAGTTTGAACTTTAGAATTCAGTAGCTCATTTTCTCTTAGTGCCATATTGCATACTTCTTGTAGCCTGGTGAAATCCTCAAGTAACTTTCCAAAGTTGAGTTTCAAGTGGATTTCACTGGACTCATGTGTGTTATTAGAAGAATTAGAGGAATTGGAAGATGAACATACCTCTTCATTTTCAAATGCCATTTGACAGTCATCATCACTGTCACTGTTGGAGAACAGTCCATCATCAGAAGAGTAGACACTCTCTTCACTTGCTGATTCCCCAGCTACCATGGCCTTTCTGTTGTTCAGCCTCTTGTCTCTTTTGCTCTGCCTTTCTTTTCTTTCTTTTGCACTTAGGTCAGGACAATCATATTGAAAGTGACCTTTTTTCTGGCAGTTGTAACACACATCTTCATCATCATTCTTTTTGCTTGAGGACTCCTTCCTCCTAGATGATGATGGTTCAGCTTTGCTGTACTTCTTTCTGTCAGCATATCTTTCTTCTTTCTTCTCACCAGAGACTTTGTCCTCTGATTTGTTGTCAGGAGAGCTGAATCTCCTTCTGGTTCTGTTGTCTTGGTAGAACTTTTTGTATCTACCAAATCTGGAGTTGAGCTTCTCAAATCTCCTAGCCATGAGTGCCAGCTCCTCCTTCATTTCAGATTTTGAAACAGTTTGAGAAGATCTTTGAGTGCACTTCTTTTCTGTTCAAATCAAACTCATATGCTTTGAGTTCAGAGAACACTTGCTGCATGGGCATGTTGTCAAGGTTGCTGGTGTTTTGCACCATGACAGAGTATATGTCCCACTTGGATGTGAGACTTCTCAGAATCTTCAAAGCAACTTCTCTTTTGGCATAGAACTTGCCAAGAGAGTTTATCTCATTCATGATGTCAGTGAATCTGCCATCAAGATGATCAATAGTTTCATTGGGCTCCATAGAAAATTGTTCATATTTTTGGATAGCCACTTGAAGCTTGTTTTCTTTTATCTTTTGGGTACCTTCACACATAAGTGCTAAGGTGTCCCAAATTTCTTTTGCTGATGTGCAGTGGTACACTCTTCCCATTACTGCATCTGGAATAGTATGGTACAAGGTATTCATGGCAATGTAGTTCAGGTTGTGCCTTTTTCTCTCTTCAGCTGTAAAATCATCCTCATCCTTTAGTAGCAACTCCCTTGGATCTGCTTTCTGAGCATCAGTGAGCTTGGGATTTGCTTTGGTGAATGTGCAGGGCCCTCTGGTGATGACTTTGAGAATTTCATCATGCTGACAAGCAAGATGTGCTCTCATCCTGATCTTCCAGAAATCATAATTCTCAATTGAGAACATTGGCAATTTGTGATGAGAAATATGATTGACTTGGTTTGGACCCATGTTGTTGATGGTATTGACAGCATCTCCTAGAACTGCATTGTTAGCCATTTAATTTATGGAAATAGGTTTAGATAAGCACACAAAAGTTTTTCAGAAATTTTGGATCAGTTCAGTGACCACAGAAATAATGTGATTTTGAAAATCAGTGATTTTCAGAGGCAGTGGTCTTTGAACACCTGCTCTGATACCACTTGTTGGTCCTTGGTGGAGTATGACACAAGTGTATGGGGGGAATGCACTTGTGTATGCAAATTCTTTCTTTTCAAACAGTTTGGTCTATCAGGCAGGTTGTCTCACAGCAAGCCTGAGTGTGAACTTTGATAGATACTTTTCCTACTGATTACTATTAAGTGATCAGTTGGCTAAATATCTAAAAGAGTTGCTAAGTGCGGAATGTGGTTGGCCTTTGACTCAAAGAAATACTCCAAGTTGATTTCTGAAAAACACAGTTATCAGGGACTTTGTCCAAAACAGTTTTTCTTAACTTACTGAGTTTTGCTCTTTGAAATATGATTGAATGTAAGTGCAATGATAAAGGCAGTAAGTAAATGGCACACAATTTATAGTGGTTCAGAGACTCAAGCTCCTACATCCACTTTCCCTGATTGAACAGGATAATTCCTTAACAATGGAATTAGCTTGTTTTATAGTGCCAAGGTGCACTGATCAACAACACTCTCTTAGTGTTTTGATCCCTAGGATAATCTGAGTCCTAGTGCTCAATCTCTCTGAGTTAAGACTGTGTTTCACAATAACAGTCCTTAACTCCTCACTTCTACAACAAACACTCCTTCACTAAATGAGGTAAGGGTTTGAGGTTTGGTTCCAACTAGTAGAGATATTCTTTACAATAAGAACACTGTAAAGGCTTATAATATCTCAATGCTAAGCTTTGGATGATTACAAAGATTGGCTTAGCTATTTGAAGTGATTAGGAAACTTGGGATTCTTAAGAACAGCTTTGGTTTCCTTTGATTGCTTTATGATAGTTTGATAGCAAGCAGTTGGATAATTGAATCCTTTGATCACTTCTGTATTTATAGGCAAATTTGAACAACTAACCGTTGGAGGGATAGCAATTCAAACTTGTCTATGTGCAGCACCATTGAAACGGTTATGAAGCTTGGTGTTGGGATATAAATTCATCCTAAGCCCCACTTGATGTTAGAATAGTTTTGATGGCCAAAACACTTAGAGTTTATAAATGTAATAGGATCAGCTGACTTGTATAGAACAGCTTAGACTAGTCTTGTGTGATCAACTGTATTGATATCAGCTGATCAGCACAGTCCTGGCTTACATACCTATCCTCAAGATGAGAAGAGTAGAAGACATGAAGACTAGAAGATCCTTGAAGACCAGATAAGTTAAGGTGCTTGTATACCTACCTATCTGATGGAGTCCCAGATTGAAGATGGCCTAAAAGCAGTACAAAGAATTTCCAGATCAGAAGAGTGAAGACAGAAGACCTAAGGCCAGAAGAGTAGTCTGAAGACTAGAAGTACAGATCAGAAGTGTTGGTCCTGAAAGGAGTATATAACAAGTGTATGGGGGGGGGGGGAATACACTTGTATGCAATTCTTTTCAACTTTGATCAAACCAGAGCTCAGCAAGGTTGTCTTGGACAACTCTGCTGAAGATAATTAACTCTTCTAAGATAATCAATCTACTAAGTACTATTGAGTACTTAGTTGAATAACTATCTAAAGGAGTTATATGTGCGGAATAGTGGTTGGCCCTTTAAGTTTAGACTCCTTAAGATTCTGAAATCACTTTGTCAATCCAAAACAGTCCAGTTAAGCTTCAGGGAACTTGTCCAAATCAGTTTTGCACAGTCTTTGAATAGATATCTTTGAAAGATCAGTTTTGTGTGCAGTGTTGAATGAATGTAAGTACTTGTAAGGTAAATCAACACAGGAGTTTTATAGTGGTTCAGAGACTCAAGCTCCTACATCCACTTTCCCTGATTTAACAGGATAATTCCTTCTCTATTGGAATTAACTTGTTTTATAGTGCCAAGGTGCACTTGATCAAGAACACCACTCCTTGGTGAATTGATCCCTAGGATGTCTAGAGTCCTAGTACCCTCTTCTCAACTCAGAACTGAATTGTTCTTCTCTCAACAGTCAGCTCCTACCACTTCTACTACAACAACCTTCTCACTTTCTCACTTGAAAGGGGTAAGGATTGAAGTAAGGTTCCAACTAATGAGATATCCTTTACAATGAAGATCAAGGTATAAGGATAGGATATCTCTCTAAGCTTTGTATGGATATACAGTGATGTACAGCTTAGAAGAAGTGTATGAAGACTAAGATAGTCTTTGAAAGCTTTTTAAAAGTTCTATGAGCTTCAGAATACTTGAGTAGTTGGATTCTGTTGAGGTTAGTTGGATGCTTTCAAATGGTCTTCACACTTCTGTATTTATAGACAAATGAAGGATTTGCCCGTTGGAGAGGCAGCCTCCAATGTCCATAAATGTCTTCTTTTAGTTCTTCAAACTGGAAGACAGATTCTTGATAGTGACATGTCCTCATTTGGGTAATAAACGGCTTGTAAGACTTTGTCTTCATTCTCCAGCACTTTTCCCAATGTTTGACTTCTTGTTAGGACTTGGACATGGCTTCTGAAGGTTGATCCAATGATAGGACAACATTCCTTATCAAGTGGACAACTCTTCTTATCACTATCAGCAGTCCTGCTTGTCAGCAAGGTTGGCTTGCTCTTCTTCAGATGACTTGGCTCTTTCCCTTTATTTCACTTCACAGTGATCTTAGCATGTTGCATTGCATTTCTTTAGGATATGGTTGTCTCTAAATCTTCAGCATAGTTGACCTTCAACCTTTAGAGCATCTGTTCTGATTCACTCATGCTGAGATAACTTTTCTGGACAACTCTTCTGATCAACATATTTGGTCTTTTAGCATCAGAGCACTTATCACATAGATTTGGCTTCTCTGGACAACTCTCCTGATCAGAGCATCTTATTGGACTTGTCCTTTTGAGCTTTACAATCTTGTTTTTGCATAAGGACATCTTCTCTGGACAACTCTCCTGATCAGAGCATTTGATGTTTCATAGAGTGTCCTTGATCATAAGTGATAGTTCCAGAATTTGAGCCTTGAGGGGACTTGATCTTGGTCATCTTCAAAGCATAGGTTCCCCCTCAAATTGTGCATCTAATTGTTTAAGAGCTGCCTAACATTTCAGCTTCTCATCTAGCCTTATGCTATGTGTTCTAACATTTTTAGAACACTATCAATTTGACTTAGGCATGTCTCAGGGGGTTTTGGTATTTAATCAAAACATGTATCATTTTATTCCCAACAATTTCCCCCTTTTTGATGATGCCAAAACCTACATATTCTATGCAAAAGTGACTTGTCTACACCTATTACATATGTCTTCAGTAGATATGACTAAGGTCAATATTCCTGAAAAGATAATGTGTTAGTGTATTCACTGTTTTTTTTTTTGTTGCAAGTAGGTTTCACAGATAGGCATAGAGAGATTTCTTGTTAAGAATGTATCTTGATTCAAAAGTGGTTCAATTATCATTCATAAATAAAATCATTACAAGCATGTTGATAGTTGGAGATAACTTATCAGAGCATGGAATCATTAAAAATCAAGATATACATACTAAACATAAGATCAGAGCAAAATAGACTATTTCAGGTATCAGAGCTTTAACACCTAGAGCTAACTAATACAAGATGTTCCAGATATTAAAGTAGAATGCATCAATTCTTGTATCAGATCATTCTAAACCATATCAGAGCAAACAGCATGTCAATGCACATATCAGCAGGCTTGTCCAATTTCAGCAGATTTGACCACATAGCAAAAATATCTTCAGACAAGATAATTTTTCACCCAGAAAAAGGTCAGAAGACCTAGCCATTCAAAGATCATCCTCAGGAGGTGGCAGCATCCCATATTGTGCCCACACTCTCCTCTTGAGTGCCATGGCTTCCTGGTTGGTTCCTTTAGGTCCAAGGGTCATCTTGTTCAGCTTCAGAATTTCTGTGAACTCCCTTAGGATCCTTGCTTGGTCAATCCATCCTTCAAGCTTTGGAGGCATATAGATGATAGGCTTGGGAGCATTGAGTTCAATTCTTGCAATGTCAGCAGCTGCAAGTAGTTGTTGATACAATTCTCTGTAGTATTCTAGCATGAACTCAGTGAAGGCAGAGTTTGCATCTCCTCCATTCCATCTGTCAATGACATAATAGTCATAGACAAACTCCCTTTTAGCCTCTTCCCATGTATCATTCAGTTGAATTGGCACCCATCTATCCAAGTGTGGATATTTGGTGTCCATTGGGATTAGAAGCTGAGGCTTCATCTTGCTGTAAGTTGCTCTCCTCCTTCTTGGTTTCTGAAAGTTTGCTCTTCTCTCATCTCTTGCTCTGTTAGCTTCTTCCATCAAGTCCATTTTCTCTTGGGCCCTCATCATGGCCAGTTTCTGTTGTGTTTCAGGGTCTTTGCCATACCCTTCATGAAACAGCTTTGATGGATCATGGGCTAGGACAGTTGTCTTCTTTTTAGGTTTAGGTCCAAATCCTTCAGCAAATAACTCTTCAATGTCTTCAGTGGACTTGGGACCTTCAGCACTTTTGTCAGATTCAGAAGACTTGTCCTTTTCAGCAGCTTTGGGCTCTTCAGCAGTTTTGGCTTTCTTGGATGTAGGCTCATCCTCATCAATTCTGAATTCAGGTGGGAGATCAAGGCTGCTAGGAAAGTCAGTGAATGTTTCAACTTGTCTTTTCTTTCCTTTTGCCCTCTTGATCTTTCCTCTAGTTTGGACACCTTCATCACCTTTGTCCATACCAGACACTTCACCACCTGGTCTCTGCTGTAACCTCATCCTTTCTTCTTGAGCTGAGGCCATAGAGTTCTTTAATGCAAGTGCTAATTGCTCTTCTTCATCCAATTCTTCCAAGTTTAGCACTTCAGGCTCTTTTCCTTTTCCTACAGCAGCTTTGTCTTTTCCTTTGACTGGGCTTCCAATCACCAAGGCACCTTTTGCTCTAGCTCTTTCCCTTTCCCCCTTTTTGGTAGCATCAAAACACTGAGGCTTGAGGTCACTCATTGCCATCAGGGATTGGGCCTGGTTTAGGGACTTCATCTCTTCCAACAAATATACATTTTCATCATGTATATTTTGCATTCTATCACTGCTCAAGCTAAGAAAAGCTAGAACAGGCTTCATCTTTTGTTGGACAACCTCCTCCAAGGTTGCTTTCAGAGATGCATCCAGTTGGGCTTTAAGAAGCTCAGTGAGGTTGGCCACTGCACCTTCAGCAATGTTGGCCAATACCTCTTGAGAAAACTTTTCAGAGGCTGCTTTTACCATAGCTACCCTTTGCTCTTCAGCTCTTTTCTTTTGTAGTGCTGTCTTCTTTCCAAGAGCTTGCTTGACAGTGAGCCTGAGAGCTTTGGCATTGGCATTGTGATTGTCTCTCAGCAGCTTTTGCTCTTTCTTGACCTCCTCTGAGATGGCTTCCATGGTTGATTTGGCATTTTGAACTTCAGTGGAAATGGTTTGGAGACCAGATTCCACACCACTGATCCTTGCTTCAAGGGTTGGTAGCACAACATCTTCAGAGCCAGTGAGCCTCATCTCCATAGATGCTAGAGTCCTGCCTTGCTCATTCAATGCTCCTGAAGTTTCAGCATGAGCAGATTGAACTTGATGAGCCAAGGAGTCCAACTTCTCTGATTGCATCCCAAGTAAGGCTTGAGCTGAGCCTGTGTCTACTTGGATAGGTGCATCTGTTAAGAACTCATCTGCAAAAATTTGGTCAAGAGAGATACCTGCAATATTAGACAGATCAAACAAGTTAGGAAATAAGCACTCATCTCCCTCAGTTTCTTTTGTATAAGACTCTGATACATCAGCAGTCTTCTTCTCATTTTCAACTTGTTCTTTTCTCCCTTCTTTAATAATGTTCTCACTCAAGGAATCAGGCCTCCTTTCATCAAGGGATTCTTGAAGTTCAGATTTGACTTCAAGAATAACCTGTCCTTCCTCACTTATTCCACCCTCATATGGTGGTACACTCACAATCTTAGTGATGACTACCTCTCTTTCATCCACAACACCCTCTGATTTTTCAACTATCCTCTCCTTTTCAACTCCTTCTCTTAAACCTGCAACATCTTCACCTTCAACAAGGTTCAAAGATGGCAGTTGTGAGGAGATCACAGTGCTTATCTCAGCAGCCACTGAGTCATCCTGAATGATTAAGGGCTGATCAGTGTCCAACTCCTCTGACACTGAATAGGCCTTAATCAAACTAGCCTCTAATATAGGAACCTCAACATCTTTCGGCTGTGCCTTGGGTTCAGAAGAACCTTCATTGGCAGATGTGTCTTTGGTTGTGTTACCACCCTTGGTCAACACCTCTGATGACACAGAGCCTTTCCTATGGTAGGTTCTAGGGGGGTTGGAAAGTCTATCTGCTATAAAAGACTTAGGTTGAGAGGGTTCAGGGAGGTTGGCTTGAGGGGTTTCAGGAGGGTTTGGGTTTGAAGGATCTGATGGATCATCAGGGGAATCATCATCATTGGAGCTACTGTCAGGGTGTTTGATTCCCTTGGCTTTTCTTTCTTTCTCCTCCTCAATCTTATCAGCTACTAGCTTTGCAAAAATCTCCTCATCAATGAGAAATCTTATCTTTGAAACTCCAGCAAAGTGTAGCAATCTGTTCTCCTCTATTTGCCACCAGTTTGCACCCTTATCTTGGATGACTTGTGATATCTCCATCATAGACTTGTCTTTTACATCAACAAGCATCCTTAGATCATGAAAGGTTTTCTGAATTCTTGGAAATTCAGCAAGTTGTGGATACAAACTGTCCACAGTAGCCTTTGCTCCTCCTCTGAGCATACTTTCATAAGTATACTCCCCCTCATCTCCACTTGAATGGGGACTTTGGGTTATAGGGGAGTTGGCTCTGGGTTCTCCTAGAGTGGCTTCAGGCAGGTTAAGTTCAGGGATGTTGGCTTTAGAAGGGTTAGGCTCAAATGAAGGTACTTCAGTTGCTTTAGAGAGCAATGAATCTGAAGGGGCTTTACTTAGGGGGGTTGGCTCATTGAGTGCATGTTCTAAGAGCTTTGAATAATTGAGCATGGATGAGTCAAGGGGAGACAGGAGTCTTGTCTCATCTACAGCTAAGTCTACAAGCACATCTATGCCACTTCTTTGCACATTCCCTTCAGGAGAATATCTCTTAGTGAGATTTACAGGGGTAATGGGTTGGTTGGAAGGGGTAACATGGGTTTCAGGGGAGTTGGGCTCAAGGTACTGAGCTTCAGGGATGTTGGCCTCTATAGGTTGAACTTCAGGGACTTTGGATTCTGGAGTTCCAGAGCCAGATGAATTAGTCCTTGACATGGATTTGGTCCTGCTTTCAGCTCTGCTCTCCCTTAGAGCCAATTGAAGAGACTTTTCTTCTTGCAGCTCCAACACCTTCTCAGTAGGTTTGGCCCTTCTCTTGCTGGCCCTACTGCTTCCACTTCCTTCCTTTTCAGGGACATCTACCCTGATTCTCTTATCACCCTTCTTCTTTTGCCTAGTCTCATTGTACTTCCTCCTCAAATCTTCTGAGTGGTCAGAAGGCACACTCACTCCCTCTTCTGCCACTGCATCAACTTCAGCTGATGCTCCTGAGGCTTCTCTTGAGGACAATTTAGACATTTTCCTTGTTTAGATAGCCCTGGCCTTTGTTCTCTTTTTCATCTTAGGCTTCTCTTCCTCCTGTTCTTCAGCAGGTTTGGCCATGAGCATCCTTCTTTGTTCAGTTTTCTTGCTAAGCTTTCTGAACAAGATCTTTTGAGCTGGGAGGGGTTTTGCAAAGGTCTGCATTTGAGAATAGTGGGAAAACCTCTCAATCAACAAGCTTGCCCTGGTGCAATACTTGATTTTCCCTTCTAGCACAACCTTGTTGTGGGTTTTCACCTTGAATTTTGCCTTTTCCTTCATCATCTCAGACATGATGAAGGTCCTCCAATCAAACTTGATGCCCTTGTCACTGGCATCAATAATGGCAGCCATGATTCTGATTCTTGGATGGCTGACCTGCTCTAAGCTTCCAGTGTTGCTTAAGAGGCTCTTAGCAACCACCTCAAAGAGATTGAGAAACTCTGGCTTGAGAGTCTTCTTGTTCTGTGTTGAAGAGATGGGGCCTGGAACTAATAGCCATTCTTGAGCTATTTCATCTTCATGGTCAGTGCCATAAACTTCTGGATTCCTTCCCTCATTAGGCAATCCAAAGGCTCCATCCAGATCTTCTGAGGAGAATTTTACTCTGTGGAATCTCTCTTCTTCCTCTCCTTCTGCAGTATATGACAACCTTGTGGACACTTCACCATCTGCCGGTTGACCTCTCCATTTAAGGCAAAGAATTCAGCCATGTAACCTTCCAAGCATGAACTTGGTCTTTCCTCCATGAACTTTTGCAAACCAGCTCTTCTCAGCCATCTTAGAGTTGGTTTAATCTCAGGATCCTCACTCTCAAAGGATACTATGGGCTCAAAATGAAGGTTGTTTCTGTTGCTTAGGTAGCCAAAGTCAAGGTCTAGAGCCTTGTTGGAGAAATCAACAAGCATCTCTGGTTTAACTTTGGGGGCCATTGAAATTTGCAGAGAAAGCTTTGAAAGAGTTTGAAGAAAATTTGAGCTAGGGTTTCGAATACTTGGGGAAGAAGTGTTTGTGGGGATCTTAAGACTTGTGAATATTCTAAAAAGAATGTTTGTCAATGAGTTGGTAAGGTCTTGATGCAATTCAAAGGTGAGAAAAAATGGAAATCCAAAATGGACGGCTAGGATTGATTTCAGGGGAGTTGTCCATTTTTGATCCAATGGTCAAAAACCAATGTAACAGTGAAAGAACTGTTTTATTCAAAACGTGGTTGGTTTTTTTAATGTTGTTTAAGGCTGGGGGTTTTTCGAGATAGATCATGTCTCAAAAAGTTTAATGCAAACAAGAGTTAAATCTTAGCATTTAATGCATGGAAAGTGACCTTTTGAGTGGGAGACAAATTAAATCCCAGAAAGGTGAAAACTGTATTTCAATGGGACAGATTTCGAAATAGGCATTGATCACCAAAAATAGGTGCTTATCATACCAAAATTTGGTTTGATAGTTAGGACAACTTATCTGACCCTACATGGACAAGTGTCCTGAAAGGCTGTGGACAAGTGTCCTGAATTTCAATGGACAAGTGTCCTGAAGAGGTAATGTCATCTTTTCTGAGTTTTAGTAGACTTGACCAAGTCTGCTGAAGTTTGAGTTTATTTCCCCCTTAGTCAATGAACTTCTTTGGACTCATTTGTCCAACTTCCCTGGATCAAGAAGACCCAACTCTGCTGATAATTCCAGGAACCTTGCCTCTGCAAGTGGTTTAGTTAGTATATCAGCTTTTTGATGGTCTGTGTGAATTTTCACCAACTTGATATCCTTCTTCTCCACATGATCTCTAATGAAGTGATGCTTGATGTCCACATGTTTGCATCTTGTGTGCAAGACAGGATTTTGTGATATAGCAATGGCACTATTGTTATCACAGAAAATTGGCACTTCAGTAGAGTTGACTTTGTAGTCTCTGAGTTGTTGTCTTAGCCAAAGAATTTGAGCACAACAACTTCCAGCAGCAACATATTCAGCTTCAGTGGTGGAGGTGGCCACTGTATTCTGTTTCTTGGAGAACCAAGATATGAGTTTGTTGCCCAAGAATTGACAAGTCCCTGAGGTGGACTTTCTATCAATCCTACATCCTCCATAATCAGCATCTGAGTAGCCAGTTAGCTCAATGTTGTCATCAGCAGGGTACCAAAGGCCTAGATTCTCAGTGCCTTTAAGATACCTCAAGATCCTCTTTGCAGCCTCAAGGTGGCTTTTCTTAGGATTTGCTTGAAACCTTGCACAAACACCTACTGCAAAGGTGATGTCAGGTCTGCTGGCAGTGAGATAGAGGAGTGATCCAATGATTCCTCTATACTCAGTGGAGTTGGTTGGAACACCACTTTCATCAGGATCCATCTTCCAATTAGCATTCATTGGAATCCTTACTGGCTTGCTTGATGTACACCCATATTTCTTGATCATTTCTCTGGTGTACTTAGCTTGGTTGATGAAAATTCCTTCTTTTGTTTGCTTGACTTGTAGACCTAAAAAGAAGTTCATCAACCCCATCATGGACATCTCAAACTTGCTTTGCATGAGCTTGGAGAATTTCTCACACAGCTTCTCATTAGGGGATCCAAAAATTATGTCATCTACATAAATTTGGACAAGCAAGATGTCCTCTCCTTCAGAGATTCTGAAGAGAGTTCTGTCCACAGTTCCCTTGGTGAATCCATGATCCAAGAGGAATTGTGACAGTGTGTCATACCAAGCCCTAGGGGCTTGCTTGAGTCCATATAGAGCTTTCTTCAGTCTGTAAACTTGGTTTCCAACTTCAAAACCTGGTGGTTGCTCCACATAAACTTCTTCTTTCAAAACTCCATTTAGAAAGGCACTCTTGACATCCATTTGGTACACTTTGAACCTCTTGTGGGCTGCATAGGCTAGGAAGAGTCTTATTGCTTCCAGCCTTGCCACAGGTGCAAATGTCTCATCATAGTCAATGCCTTCATGTTGGCAGTAGCCTTTTGCCACTAGTCTTGCTTTGTTTCTGACAATCACATCATTCTCATTCTTTTTGTTCTTGAATACCCACTTGGTTCCAATAACATCTTGATGTGAAGGTCTATCAACCAGCTCCCATACTTCATTTCTGGTGAATTGGTTGAGTTCTTCCTGCATGGCTGTGATCCAATTTGCATCTTGAAGAGCTTCCTCAATGTCACTTGGTTCTTGTTCTGATAAGAAACAACAGAATAGAGCACTTTCACCATGAAATTTTCTAGTTTTGACTCCAATACTTGGATCACCAAGTATTAGATCAGCAGGATGGTCAGATAACCAAGTCCTTCTTTTTCTGATCTCTTCAGTAGAGTTGTCCTCTACTGAAGGTGAGTCATTTTGATCATAGAATTCAGGATAATTTAATGCAGGATCTAATTCAGGATCATAATCAGGGGTGTTGTCCTCAATGTCAGGGACATTGGCATTTTCAACATTTGAGTTCCCCCTTGATTATTTGACCCATTAACTACCTCAGCAGGAACTGCTTCTTCATTGGTAGTTGTTACCTGGATGTGAACTGGGATTGGATCATTCAGTTCACCATTTCCATCAGTGAGGTTTGTCTCAGGAAGGTTGCCCTCAGGGTTGTTGTCCAATGTGAGCTTTTCAGGTAAGTTTGCTTGAACAACATCTATGAATTCAGTGTCTTTGTCTTTTAGGCTTAATCTGGTTGTCCTCTGTGTGATTTCTTCAGGTTCCAAGTGATCATTCCTGATCTCAAATATAGATTCATCAAACACAACATGAGGGGTTTCTTCCACAATAAGGGTTTTCTTGTTGTAGACTCTGAAAGCTCTACTGATTTGAGAGTATCCAAGGAATACTCCCTCATCAGCTTTGTTGTCAAAAGCTTTCAATTGTTCTTTCCCATTATTGTGAATGAAACATTTACAACCAAATATATGAAAATATGACACTTTAGGCATTCTTCCTTTCCAGAGTTCATAGGGGGTTTTGCCTTGCCCCTTAATAATCAAACATCTATTTTGAGTATGGCATGCAGTGTTTATAGCTTCAGCCCAAAACCTCTTAGGTAATTTTGAATCAGCAATTAGAGTTCTAGCAGCTTCTTTTAAAGTTCTATTTCTTCTTTCTGCAACTCCATTCTGTTGGGGAGTTCTAGCTGCTGAGGTTTCATGAGCTATTCCATTAGATGTACAATACTCATTGATGTATGAGTTAATGAACTCTGTGCCTTTATCAGATCTTATCTTGATAATGTTAAGGCTTTTCTCATTTGACAATCTCTTAAGAAGTTCAGGCAGTTTGACTTGAGTTTCCTTCTTATTAAGGAGAAATACTACCCATGTGAACCTAGAGAAGTCATCTACTACAACCAATGTGTATTTTCTACCATTTATGCTTGAAGGGGTAATTGGTCCAAACAAATCCATATGTAGAAGTTCAAGTACCCTTTCAGTGGAGATGACTGGTTTACCTTTGAATGAGGCTTTAATCTGTTTTCCTTCTTGACATGGCTTACACACATGTTCTTTAATGAAAACCTCATTAGGCAGTCCTTTAACTAATGCATTTCTAGCAAGTTTATTCATAGATTTGAAGTTCAGGTGGTTTAGCCTCTTGTGCCATAACCAACTTTGTTCACTAGAACTTTTAGCAATAAAACATGCAGCATCAGTAGACTTGTCCCAGTCTGCAAAATACACATTTCCTTTCCTAGTTCCAGTCAATAGAATTTGTTGAGTCTTATCTTTGATTAGACATTTTCCACTTAAGAACTCAACATTAAAATCTTTATCACAGAATTGACTGATACTTAGGAGATTATATTTGAGACCAGCTACATAAGATACATTGGTTACTTTGATGTTACCAATCATCAAAGTACCATAACCTTTTGTTGTTGCTTGTGAGCTGTCTCCAAAGGTGACATTTGGGCCTTCTTTTTCAATGAAGTCAGTGAGGAGTTCCTTATTTCCAGTCATATGCCTTGAGCATCCACTGTCAAGGTACCATGCTGTCTTTTTGTTCATGTTCCTCTTCTTGTGGCCCAATGGTACCTGCATTTAGATAGGTTTAGGTACCCTTTGAGTTTTGGGTCCTGAGAGGTTAGCTGTACCTTTGGGAACCCAAACTTGCCTAATAACCCTGATTGATTCAAGGTGGCTAAGTTGATTTCCTTGTGCATCAACATACACTGTCTTTCCCTTAAATGCCTTTGGGAAAGTATGTGTGAATGTGTTAACTCTGTAAGTTTCAGGGGAGTTGTCAATTCTCCTGAACTTATGAGTTCTTTGTGCAACTTGATGAAATCTCTGAGGAAAGGCCTTTTTATGACCATTACCCTTTGGCATGGAGGGTTTTGGTTGTCTCATTTTATTCTGCCTTTGAGGATAGTTGTCCTTAGGTCTATTCAGCTGAGGCTTTCTCAGATGAGTTGGCCTAGGCTGATTATACCTTGGATAACTCCTCTGAACATTGTTCAGGAGAGTTGCCCTTCCATTGGGTCTACTCTGCTGACCAACATTCCTCTTGTGTTCAGGAGCCTTGACCTTTTCCAAGGGTTTGGGTCTAGTCTTCTGAAACACTTGAGTAGGCATTTCATTCAATTTGCCCTTTCCTTTGTTCAGTGGCTGAATTATTTCATTTTCAGCTTGTTGTGCCACTGATTTAACAAAGATTTTCTTAGTGTTACTTGTAGAAGCAACACTAAGACAAGGTGAAGATTCAAATGGATCAAAACCTAATCCACTTCTTTGAGCCATAGGTCTTTGATAACTCTGAATTTCCTCTATTGCTCTAGAGGATTTCTTCAGAGCAGACATCTTTAATTTTAGGCTCTCTTCACTTGATTTAAGAATATCATATTCATGTGAGAGGTTTTCAAATTTGGCATTGAGAATTTTAAGTTCAAAATCTTTTCTCTTCTGAGAGAGAAGTTGATCATCAATCTCCTTTTGTTGGTCAACTATCCTGAGATTTGCTTCCTCAAGCTCTCTCAAGACTTGTTGATACAACTCAGTAGACTTGACATCAACAACTACCTCAGAGTTTTTGGCAAGTTCAATGGCCAATCTTTCATTTTCTCTCACACAGTTATCATGAAATTCTTGTAACAAAGTGAAGTCTTCCATCAACTTTCCAAGGGAAAGCTTCAAGTTGACCTCACTATTGTTCTGTGAGATGAATGATGGTGAACTAGAAGTAGAGGATACCTCATCATCCTCAAGAGCCATGTTGCAAACATCATCATCATCTTCACTGTTGGAGAATAGTCCATCAGAAGAGTTGAAGCTCTCAGCACTATCAGATTCTTCACCAGCCATCATGGCCTTTCTATTGGTGAACTTTCTGTCTCTTTTAGCTTGCCTTTCTCTTCTTTCTTTAGAGCTCAATTCAGGGCAGTCATACTGAAAGTGCCCTTTCTTTTTGCAATTATAGCACAGGTCTTCATCATCATCCTTGTTGGATTCTTCTCTTCTCTTAGATGAAGAAGGATCAGCTCTACTGGATCTTCTCCTATCAGAGGACTTGTCCTCTGATCTTTTCTCTTCAGGCTTTTTGTCCTCAGCCTGATCTTCAGGGGAGTTGTATCTTCTCCTGAATTTGTTGTCTTGGTAGAATTTCTTGTATCTACCAAACCTTGTGTTGAGCTTGTCAAACCTTCTAGCCATCAAGGCTAGTTCTTCCTTCATTTCAGTCTTAGAGACTGTCTTTGATGATCTGGGAGTGGGTTGCATTTCAGGTTCAGCAATTTTGGCTTTGAATGCCACTCCCTTAGTAGAATTTGAAGGTTCCTCAACAGGTTTTCTTCTATTGAGGTCAAACTCATAGGCTTTGAGTTCTGAGAATATTTGTTGCATGGGCATGGTGGAGAGATCTTTGGTATTCTGCATCATTACAGCATAGACATCCCACTTTTGAGTGAGACTTCTCAGGATTTTCAATCCAACCTCTCTCTTGGTGTAGACCTTGCCCAATGAGTTAATCTCATTCATCACATCAGTGAATCTACCAGCAAATTTGTCAATGGTCTCATCAGACTCCATTGAAAATTGTTCAAACTTCTGCACAGCAACTTGGAGCTTGTTCTCCTTGATCTTTTCAGTGCCCTCACACATTTCAGCAAGGGTATCCCAAATTTCTTTGGCTGTGGTGCAGTGGTAGACTCTACCCATAACTGCATCTGGAATTGTTTGATAGAGGGTGTTCATGGCAAGATAATTCAAATTATCTTTCCTCTTTTCATCAGCAGTGAAGTCATCCTCATCTTTGGGAATCAATTCCCTTATATCTGCTCTTTGCTCATCTGTCAGTCTGGGGTTAGTTTGAGTAAACACAAAAGGTCCTCTTGTGATTACTCTAAGCATATCAGTGTGAAGAGATGCAAGATGAGCCCTCATTCTAATTTTCCAGAAATCATAATTGTCTATGGAAAACATGGGCAGTTTGTGATGAGAAATGTGGTTGACTGGATTTGTGGCCATATTGTCCAATCCTTGAACAGCAGGTGGAGGAACAGCATTGTTGTTGGCCATATTTCAATAATAATCAGTCAGTCAATAAGTGATGGATTTCAGATAGAGATCAGTTCAGTGACCACACCAAATATGTGAGTTTTGAAAATCAAGATGGATTTTCAGAAGCAGTGGTCTTTGAACCCCTGCTCTGATACCACTTGTTGGTCCTGAAAGGAGTATATAACAAGTGTATGGGGGGGGGGGGGAATACACTTGTATGCAATTCTTTTCAACTTTGATCAAACCAGAGCTCAGCAAGGTTGTCTTGGACAACTCTGCTGAAGATAATTAACTCTTCTAAGATAATCAATCTACTAAGTACTATTGAGTACTTAGTTGAATAACTATCTAAAGGAGTTATATGTGCGGAATAGTGGTTGGCCCTTTAAGTTTAGACTCCTTAAGATTCTGAAATCACTTTGTCAATCCAAAACAGTCCAGTTAAGCTTCAGGGAACTTGTCCAAATCAGTTTTGCACAGTCTTTGAATAGATATCTTTGAAAGATCAGTTTTGTGTGCAGTGTTGAATGAATGTAAGTACTTGTAAGGTAAATCAACACAGGAGTTTTATAGTGGTTCAGAGACTCAAGCTCCTACATCCACTTTCCCTGATTTAACAGGATAATTCCTTCTCTCTTGGAATTAACTTGTTTTATAGTGCCAAGGTGCACATGATCAAGAACACCACTCCTTGGTGAATTGATCCCTAGGATGTCTAGAGTCCTAGTACCCTCTTCTCAACTCAGAACTGAACTGTTCTTCTCTCAACAGTCAGCTCCTACCACTTCTACTACAACAACCTTCTCACTTTCTCACTTGAAAGGGGTAAGGATTGAAGTAAGGTTCCAACTAATGAGATATCCTTTACAATGAAGATCAAGGTATAAGGATAGGATATCTCTCTAAGCTTTGTATGGATATACAGTGATGTACAGCTTAGAAGAAGTGTATGAAGACTAAGATAGTCTTTGAAAGCTTTTTAAAAGTTCTATGAGCTTCAGAATACTTGAGTAGTTGGATTCTGTTGAGGTTAGTTGGATGCTTTCAAATGGTCTTCACACTTCTGTATTTATAGACAAATGAAGGATTTGCCCGTTGGAGAGGCAGCCTCCAATGTCCATAAATGTCTTCTTTTAGTTCTTCAAACTGGAAGACAGATTCTTGATAGTGACATGTCCTCATTTGGGTAATAAACGGCTTGTAAGACTTTGTCTTCATTCTCCAGCACTTTTCCCAATGTTTGACTTCTTGTTAGGACTTGGACATGGCTTCTGAAGGTTGATCCAATGATAGGACAACATTCCTTATCAATTGGACAACTCTTCTTATCACTATCAGCAGTCCTGCTTGTCAGCAAGGTTGGCTTGCTCTTCTTCAGATGACTTGGCTCTTTCCCTTTATTTCACTTCACAGTGATCTTAGCATGTTGCATTGCATTTCTTTAGGATATGGTTGTCTCTAAATCTTCAGCATAGTTGACCTTCAACCTTTAGAGCATCTGTTCTGATTCACTCATGCTGAGATAACTTTTCTGGACAACTCTTCTGATCAGCATATTTGGTCTTTTAGCATCAGAGCACTTATCACATAGATTTGGCTTCTCTGGACAACTCTCCTGATCAGAGCATCTTATTGGACTTGTCCTTTTGAGCTTTACAATCTTGTTTTTGCATAAGGACATCTTCTCTGGACAACTCTCCTGATCAGAGCATTTGATGTTTCATAGAGTGTCCTTGATCATAAGTGATAGTTCCAGAATTTGAGCCTTGAGGGGACTTGATCTTGGTCATCTTCAAAGCATAGGTTCCCCCTCAAATTGTGCATCTAATTTTTTAAGAGCTTCCTAACATTTCAGCTTCTCATCTAGCCTTATGCTATGTGTTCTAACATTTTTAGAACACTATCAATTTGACTTAGGCATGTCTCAGGGGGTTTTGGTATTTAATCAAAACATGTATCATTTTATTCCCAACAAGAAGACTATGTGCTCTTCCAGGACTCGGCTGATTCCCAAGTCATCTTGCAATTCAAACGAAGACCTACCTTATTTAGAAGATTGACATGATCCCAGGATTGAAGCAATCAAGCGGCTGGAATCAAGGAATCAAGTTATTATGGAAAGATTGCTCAAACGGCTAGTCAACTCCAACGGCTAGTTGCAACCAATCTCCATTATAAATACAAGAGGATGAGAAATCACAAAAAAGAGAGAAGTCACAAGAGAGAATTCAACAAGCCAAGCAAGCAATCAAAGCTGAAGCCATACAGTTCTAAGAATTCTCAAAAGAGCCAGAAACCATTAGATTATCTATAGCTCTTAAGTGATTTCTATCCAACCCTTAAGAACCTGAAACCTGTTCATATTGTATATCAATTGTTTTAGGCATAGTGGTTAAGCAAATTATAAGCTTGAACCATTAGTTGGATACACCTCAAAAACCCCAAACCCTCACCGAAAGGTTAAAGTTTTTGAAACCCCTTAAAGTGCAAGTGCTTACAATCACTTGTGGAGACCGTAGCTGTTAGGACGGCTCAAATCTCAAAGTCCTAACCTTGGGACTATAAAGGTCAAGACCCTTGTAATTTGTGGAAATTAAAGGGATTAAACATCACGTTAGGACGTGAGAGTGGACGTAGGAACGTATATCCGAACCACTATAAATCCGGTGTTATTTACTTTCTGCACTTTACATTTCTGCCTTTACATTCATTATTATATAGTGCATACTGTGATTTCAACACTCTTCAAAACAAGGCCATAACTTTCAAACCAGCATCAGCTGAGTATTTTCATTAAGTAAAACAAGTTACAAGAACGAGTCTAAACCAGGGCCACCATAATTCCGCATATAACCTCCTCAGTCAGATCACTATAGTCATCTGGACCAGCAGACTTGCAGTCTAGTTGACATAGCAATCAGAAGAGGTTCCCAACTCTGTTTGAAAAAGTTTTAAAGTCTATTCACCCCTCCCCTCTAGACTTTAAACCCATTCACTACTCGTTCAGGGACCAACAAGTGGTATCAGAGCAGTGGTTCTAACGGACTACTGTCTCTAGATTATCAGAAGACTTGAGGGAGTCTTTCTGTAGTCCTCTTGAACAGATCTTTTGAAAAACTTGTTTTTGAAAATCCATACAGCATGAGTGCTAACATGCGAAAGTTGCCTAAGTTTTCAGTTGAGGATTATGATTACTGGAAGATCAGGATGAGGAAGAATCTCACATCAGTCCACTACAAGATGTGGTCAGTAATCACTGAAGGCCCAATCACCATCATGACAGTCAACACTGCAAATGGTGATCCAGAAGTCCCAGTTGGAGAACTGGTTCCCAAGCCCATGAGGGATCTCACACCAGAAGAGATGAAGCAATCAAACCTTGATAGCATTGCTCAAGATTACATAATGCAAACTCTTCCAAATGAGTACATTGCAAAGGTCATCCACTGTGAGTCAGCCAGAGAGATGTGGGAGGCATTGGCACTCCTCTGTGAAGGAACTGAGCTGATCAAGGAAAGCAAATTGTCGACAGCAGTCAAGAAGTTTGAACACCTCAAGATGCATCCAGGAGAAACTATTGATCAGCTGGACAATAGATGTACAAAGATCATAAATGAGATTGAATCTCTAGGCAAGAAGTATACAAATAGAGAGAAAAACTTGAAGATCTTGGACTCTTTACCCAAGAGATGGAAACTCAAGAAGACCATCATCAAAGATACTCAAGATATCAAGAAGTGGTCTACTCAAACTCTATTTCAGAACCTAAAAGCTCATGAATATGACCTTGACAGAGAAGAAAACTCAGGAAGTGATGAGTCAACTGCAGCCCCATCTACCTCCAAGACTGTAGCCTTCAAGGCAGCCAATACAAAAGCTGCAAGTACCTCATCTGGCAAGGCCTCTCTGAAAACAGAAGACTGTGAAGGATCAGACATGAGTCTGAAGGAACAAATGGCTCTTATGATCAAGAGATTCGAAAGGATGAACACTCTCAACAGCAAATATAGAAAATTCTATAGAAACTACAAAGATAGAAGAGCAAGTTCACCCTCCAGAGGTTCCAGAGAAAGAACACCAGAAAGACATCCTAGAAAGGATGTGGAGTCATCTGACAGCCGAGGATCTAGAAGAAGAGATGCCACTCCTCCAAGGAAAGGCAACTCAAATCAGAAACCTGGATCATGCTTCAACTGTCGCAAACCAGGACACTATGTCTATGAATGTCCTGAGCTGGATGACAAAGAAGAAAGAAGGCCAAGAAGAACTTCAGACAAGAAAGCTATGGTGACTGAAGAATCTGAATATCAAAGTGATGAACTCCCTACATCACCAGACTGCCAAATCTTCTCAGATGATTCAGATGACCTAGCTATGATGGCCATAGGTGAAAATGAGGTAAACTCCTATACTGCTACTTTCCATTCACCTATTTTTTCACAATCAGATGAGATAAACTCATCTGAAGGCGAATCAGAAGACACCTATTATCAATCTTTAAGAAAAGTAAAAGGTGATCTGGATATTGCCACTAGAGCTTTTATAGAAGTGGAAGAGGAGAATAAGGATCTAAGGAAAGAAATTGCTAAGTTGAAAAAGGTTAAGTTTGATAACACCCCTGAGCTGGCCACAATGAATGAAAGATTGACCAGAGAAGTGGAGCTTCTTAAGGAAGAAAATACCACAATAACTTAGTTGTATGAGGGGATGTTACAAACTCAAGCTTTAGAAACTAAGGAACTTCGTTCACTACAATCCAAATTCGATGACCTCTTCCAAGCACACAAGCTCTTAGAAAAGGAGAAGGAATGCCTAAATCAAAAGATATCAGAGTTCAATAAAGCCTCTACTACTATTGAAAGTATCTCTGAGTATTATAGATCAAATGGCAATAAGATGGGTTTTGGCTATGAACTCAACCCATCTACATCCTCTCCAGCTGGGGGTAGTACACCTAACAAGTGCACTACTCAGACACATGAAAAGGGTGAGTGTTCTAAACACAATGAACCGAATATGAACCAAAAGGCATCTGTACCAGCTAAGGCTAACTATCCCAAAACCAAAAATGGTAAAGGACAAGCTAACCCCAAGCCTGTACAGAGGAACAGCAAACAGCCTAGACCATCTCGGCTGAGACAGTCTCAGCTGTATGCTGCTCCAGCCAAGAAGAAGAAGTCTTCTTCAAACAAATCTGTTCTCTTTGCACCCCCTATCTCTTATGATATTGTGAGAACAGAAGAGTATGGTCCATATAATCGTGTGCATCGACCAGCTAATGCACCCAGGCCGAATGTAACTAGTCAAAAGATCATGTATGTACACTCCTATAAAGGGAAACCATTTGACTATTACTTAGCTGACACTAAGGACAAATCAGATCAGTCCAAGGTGTTGACTGGTAAGATTTGGTTCTGTGATGCCCGAGGGAAACATCTCAAGTGCTCAAGGTTGTTCAAACGACCAATGTATATGTGGGTTCCCAAGGGTAGTACTAACACCCAAGGACCCAAAACAAAATGGGTACCTAAGACTTAACTTTTCTTGCAGGAAAGGAGGGACCTATACAGAAGAGGAGGTCTAGCAGGAGAAACTTGGTACATAGATAGTGGATGCTCAACTCACATGACAGGAACCAAAGCCCTGCTGACCAACTACATAGAGAAGAAAGGTCCAAAAGTCTTCTTTGGTGATAACGCGCATGGTAACACAAAAGGATATGGCACCCTTAAAAATGGTGACATTGAGGTACATGATGTATCATATGTAGAAGGTCTTAAGTTTAATTTATTATCTGTTTCTCACTTTTGTGACACTGGTTACTCAGTCAAATTCTCTAAAGATGAGTGTCTCATAAGTGATAAGAGAACAAAACAAAACCTTCTAACAGGATCTAGAAAGGGAAGTATGTATCTTGCAAATTGGAACAGCTGTCCTAAGGATACATGTCTGCTTGTGAAGAGCCCTAAAGATGTCAGCTGGCTATGGCACAAACGTCTTAGTCATCTGAACTTTAAGACTATGAACAAGTTAGCAAGGGAATCCTTAGTTGATGGTCTGCCTAATGAACTCTACTGTAAAGATCAGGTGTGTTGGTCCCTGAACGAGTAGTGAATGGGTTTAAAGTCTAGAGGGGAGGGGTGAATAGACTTTAAAACTTTTTCAAACAGATTTGGGAACCTCTTCTGATTGCTATGTCAACTGGACTGCAAGTCTGCTGGTCCAGATGACAATAGTGATCTGAATGAGGAGGTTATATGCGGAATTATGGTGGCCCTGGTTTAGACTCGTTCTTGTAACTTGTTTTACTTAATGAAAATACTCAGCTGATGCTGGTTTGAAAGTTATGGCCTTGTTTTGAAGAGTGTTGAAATCACAGTATGCACTATATAATAATGAATGTAAAGGCAGAAATGTAAAGTGCAGAAAGTAAATAACACCGGATTTATAGTGGTTCGGATATACGTTCCTACGTCCACTCTCACGTCCTAACGTGATGTTTAATCCCTTTAATTTCCACAAATTACAAGGGTCTTGACCTTTATAGTCCCAAGGTTAGGACTTTGAGATCTGAGCCGTCCTAACAGCTACGGTCTCCACAAGTGATTGTAAGCACTTGCACTTTAAGGGGTTTCAAAAACTTTAACCTTTCGGTGAGGGTTTGGGGTTTTTGAGGTGTATCCAACTAATGGTTCAAGCTTATAATTTGCTTAACCACTATGCCTAAAACAATTGATATACAATATGAACAGGTTTCAGGTTCTTAAGGGTTGGATAGAAATCACTTAAGAGCTATAGATAATCTAATGGTTTCTGGCTCTTTTGAGAATTCTTAGAACTGTATGGCTTTAGCTTTGATTGCTTGCTTGGCTTGTTGAATTCTCTCTTGTGACTTCTTCTTTGTGATTTCTCATCCTCTTGTATTTATAATGGAGATTGGTTGCAACTAGCCGTTGGAGTTGACTAGCCGTTTGAGCAATCTTTCCATAATAGCTTGATTCCTTGATTCCAGCCGCTTGATTGCTTCAATCCTGGGATCATGTCAATCTTCTAAATAAGGTAGGTCTTCGTTTGAATTGCAAGATGACTTGGGAATCAGCCGAGTCCTGGAAGAGCACATAGTCTTCTGATCTGTACTTCTAGTCTTCTGACTACTCTTCTGGCCTTAGGTCTTCTGTCTTCTGATATCAGACGAGTAACACTCTTCTGATCTGGAAATTCTTTGTACTGCTTTTAGGCCATCTTCAATCCGGGACTCCATCAGATAGGTAGGTATACAAGCACCTTAACCTATCTGGTCTTCAAGGATCTTCTAGTCTTCATGTCTTCTACTCTTCTCATCTTGAGGATAGGCATGTAAGCCAGGACTGTGCTGATCAGCTGATATCAATACAGTTGATCACACAAGACTAGTCTAAGCTGTTCTATACAAGTCAGCTGATCCTATTACATTTATAAACTCTAAGTGTTTTGGCCATCAAAACTATTCTAACATCAAGTGGGGCTTAGGATGAATTTATATCCCAACAATTTCCCCCTTTTTGATGAAGCCAAAACTATACTTGATAAATGCTCTTAATGAAATAAGATAAGAGTTTATAACATGCTAAGACTGAAGCATCTGATGAAGACAATGAGAGTTTGTCTTGTAAGCAAAAAGAACTAGAACTTGAATATAGATAGAACTTTTACAGATTACAAGTAATAGTTTCTTTAAACTTCTAAGCTAGTCTTCATCAGGTCTTCTGATCTTCAAATGCGGTAGGCAAGGTACAGACGAGCTCGAACTTCTTCCATGTGTTGTACATCTGTAACATTCTCCTCTTCATAGATCTTGTACAGAATCTTCTTGATTTCTATCATGTTGGCTCTTCCTGAATCCAGAAGGGGTGCATCCCATTTGGGTTCTTCAGGAGTTAGGATTCTGCAGTTGTCAAGTCCTTTGGCTGTCTTGACAATTTCTTCCCAGAACTCTGGATCTTCAATGTTCATGAACTGGGAGAATTGAAGAAATTCTTCTTCATAAGAAGGGAGAGGTCCAAATTTCCTTACTATGTGGTGTTGAATTTGCCACTTCTTCTTCAGGGGATACCATCTTGGTAGCTCATCTTGAAGGGCTAAGTAATCCACATAATTGCTGTCAAACACTAGGACACTGTCTTCTTGTGCTTTGTCCTTCATTGCTTTCCTGAGTTTGGAAATTCTTCTTTCAAATTTGGCTTTGACTGCCTTCGCATCATTCAGCTTCTTTTGCTTAAGCTCTTGAGCTTCAAGCAATTTCTTTTTCTTCAACTCTAGAGCCTCTTTCTCTTCTGCAGTAGGCTCTGCTGGAGCTGATTTCTTGCTGGTCTGAGCTGACTGAGCTTGCTCATCTGCCTTTCTTTTCCTTGTCATTCTCTTTTCAGAAACTTGTTCTACAGGAGCAGTGATCTGTAGACTCTTGGCAGGAGCTTGAGTGGGTGCTTGAGTATCTTCTAGAGCAATTTCTTTGCCTTGCCTGTTCTTGATTTTGCTCTTTAAACCACCCGAGGTTTCAGTCAAGTCATCTTGTGCTACTACCAGTTCAGCTTGCTGGGCAGTAGACTTCTCTAGAGCCTTTATCAACATATCTTCCCCCTTTTTGGCTTCAGCAAGTGCAGCCGCAAAAGGCTTCATGGAATTCATGATTTCCACTTTCAGAGTTTGTTTCAGTGCCATGGCATTGACCTTGGCAACTTGGGTCAGATGGGTTATGCTGTGCTCTAGAACTTCAGCATGTGAATTGGAGGAGGAGGCAGCTTCAAATCTAGTTGTAAGAGCTTCCAACTTGGCTGCTGTTTCCTTCAGCTGAGTCTGCAGTTTCTCATTCTCATCTGCAGTTGTTTTAAGAAGAGTTTGTCCTTCAGTGGCTCTTGCTTCAGCATCCTCAATTCTTGTCTTGTAGGTGGTCTCCATGCGGTGCATCTCATCAGTGTAAAGATCGGCAAACCTTTTGGAGGTGTCGGCTGATAACTTCTGATAGGTACTCAAGTATTCTCCTATCTGCTGATGAAGTGCTTCACCAAACTTGTCTTCAACGTCAAGAATCTGGTCATGAAGACGAGTCTTCTGTTCCCTTGCAGCTTTCTCAACATATCTTCCTAGCTGCAGGCCTAAACCTTTCTCAAAGTGCAAGTCTATTGCAACTTTGACCTGTGAGCAGATGTCTGCTGTATGGTCAACAGATGGGGTAGAAGTAGAGGGTGTACCTTGAGGCTTTGGATGAACAATTAATGCTTTGCCTCTCTCTTCGGCTGATAGGTACTCCTCATTGAGGTAGCAGGTAGTGGCCTTAGTCAGATGGGTCATGATTCGTCTGCCTGCATCCTCTTGATTGTCAATGAAGTGAGTCAGATCGTCTGAAGGTTTGAAGTGAGCTGGTACTCTGACTACTTCTCTTTCAATCTCTTCTTTGTCAGCTGGTGCAGCTGAGTCTTCAGCAGGGGCAGCTGAGTCTTCCACCAAGGCTGGTGCAGCTGATTCCTTCATCTTTGCTTGTTCAGCTGTCTGCTGATCCGATGAACCTACTGGGATAGGGACATCAGCAGTGGAGACTCCTAGGATCCGGTTGCAGACTGCAGTTAGTGCCTCATCTGATAGCAGCTGAGCAAAGGATTGAACTTGAGCAACTTCCTTTTGCTCCATCTCCCAGTCGAGGAAGTGTTCCTTTCCTCCCATTCCTTCCATGACATCAAGAAAGTCATCTACATCATCTCTTCTGAGCTCAATCCAAGTGCATACCCTAAGCACTTGTTCAAACTGGATTGAAGTCTCATCAACTCCAGGGATGGTGGTCTTGAGCAGGTTGGCTATCTTCATCCTCATTATCTTTTCTGTTTGGCACATGGGGTAGTGCACCATTCTGAACTGAGGTTGAGAAGGACCAGGTTGAACCAGGTCTTCTGGTGCCAAGTCTTCTGGAGCAGAAGGGACAATGATGGTAGGGGTTTGGGTAGTTGGGGCATTTTCCTCTGCTGTGTGAGTATCAGCAGGGATTTGGGAAGTGATTTCTTCTTGTTGGGTAGGAGGTTGGGATTGATCTTCAGTAATTTGTTCATCAGCAGGGTTATGGGTCTGCTGGTCTGGTTCAGTTTCTTCTTGAAGATCAGTAGGTGTTTGAGCTTGATGATCTTGGACATTTGCTGTTTGAATATCAGCAAGGATTGTGGATATAATCTGAGTTTCATCATCAGCAGGTTGTGTGGAGGTGGTCTGAGGTTGGTTGTCTGCTATTTGAACATCAGCAGGGTTAGGCTGGGCTTGTTCCTCTGCTGTGTGAGTATCAGCAGGGATTTGGGCATCAGTGTGTGAGGGTTCAGATGGGTTGGTATCATCAGAAGGGTTGAAGGATGAAATAGGGGCTATGCTCATTGGAGTAGGGAGCCTGGATTTCTTGGCTTTCTTTGTGAAAGAAGAAGTGTTCTTCTTTCTCTTCTGACCCTTTGATAGTTTAGAAGGTGTGAAAGTGAGAGAGGGGTTAGAAGTACCTGCCTTTTTCAAAGGAGAGGCAGTGGGAGTGACATCTGAATCAGATGGGGAGATGAGCCCTGATCTGATCAGATATCTTCTTTGTGCTAAGGTCTGATTGTCATCATCATCCTCTTCAGCAACCTTCTTTTGAGCCTCTTCTTTCGATGGCTCCTCTTCTTCTTCAGCAGCAGAGTTATGAGTGGACTCTTCTGCCTTTTCAATAACATCTTTGGAAGATGCTTCAGCTAACAGCTTCTTCCTCTCTTCTTTCAACCTTGCTGCCTCAGCAAGAGCGTCCTTCCTTAAATAATATTTGGAGATGTGGAAGGTCTTGTGAGGTCCCATCTTGTACTTTCTTGGGAGTACTTCTGGAAGGATGATACTCAGCTTGTTGACAAAGCTGACAGTTGAGGTTACCTTCCATTCTCTTGATTGAAGGTCCAAAGTCACCTTCTTGGCTTCAAGAGCAATTCTGTCCAAGAAAAGCCCTTGCCAGTCTCCATCAATCTGATCCCATATTGCAGCCATAACTCTAACCTTTAGAGTAGTAACAGCATCATGACTGAATGTGTTACCTAGCAACATCTTGCCTGCTATATCCATCAGGGTTTGAAACTTAGGTTCTAATTGGGATTTCTTGAGTCCAGAGGCATCAGCAGCCTTGATTCTCCCATCAGTGAACATCTCCATGTACTCTTTCTCCTTATTCATGATGTAGGTGGAGATATTGATCTTCCCCCTTGACAAACCAAACAGTTCCTGAAGGATTTCCCTTGTTACCTTGACCTTGTGTCCACCCATGACACTTTCAACATACGATCCCTTCATCACAGCGTTTGCATAGAAAGCCAGCACATCTTGTTCATAAACGTTGGTGGGTGCTACTTCCAGAAAATCTCGAAGGTTGAGGTTGATGCAACGGAGAAGGATTTCCTTGTTTGCAGTTGTGTGTTTGCCTTTGAAAAACAGAGCATTCTCTGTGAACATCTTCCCATCCTTGGACCACTTTGCAGCATCCAAGGTGCCAGTGCTCTTGGTCTTCTCGTCGTAAATTTCAATGATTGCCATAGTAGAGTTTAAGTGTTTAGGTTTTGAGAGCTTGAAAGAAATTTGCAGAACGAGAGAGTATTGAGAGCAATAGGATATTGTGAGCGAAAGGGTTTGGAAGAGTTTTAAGGGTGTGTATATATACTCCAACAAATCTTGATCTAAAGGTCAGATTTGGGTTTAATTGTGGAGTAGAGCCCAAGATTTTCCTTCTTTGATTGTGGGCCTTCCTTTAAAATTGCCGGCTGAATTTGCCATGTGGCAAAAGTTGATTTGCTGGCAATTTGGTAATTGAGTATTAATGACATCATTACCAAAAATAGTCGTTGTGACTAATTTTGTGGCAAGAATTGATCATCAAGGCCGTTTTTTTTTTTATAAGTGAATTGCATTCCTTATATAGGCCAATTTGTTTAATTACATTCAGGAATAAATCTAGAATGAATTACATGATCAAAGATAGTCGTTAAACTCAAAAATCAAGTGATCTGATCAGCAGAGTGAAGTCTTCTGATTTCCTGAAAAGGTCTGCTGATTTCTCTTGGAAGTCTTCTGGTCAGCTGAGTTGGTCTTCTGATCAGCTGAGTGGAGGATTGAGATTTGCTGAGTAAATCTTCTGTGCTTTGAAGGTCCAACTTGGCTTGATGGATCCTTCATTGTTGCTGTGATGATCCAACCTGGATGATGGATCTTCCAGCTTTATTGTGAGTGGTGATCCAACCTGGTTTGATGGATCTTCCAGCTCTATCTCTGAATCAAGTAGGACCATCAAATCAATATGTATATCAGCCTGGATGGTATCCCACGGGTTCAGGTTGCCCTTACCATCTGATGTTCCTCATCATCAGATGGGTTGTAGCATCAAATGTGTCCTAATTGAATCTCTTCGCTACTCTTGAAAGAGAAGGAAGATTGGAAGAGGCTTCAATGGAGTCGAAGAGAGGGCCATGGACTCAGCCTTCATGTTCTGTTTAGACACAATAGCTTTTGATAACAAGCTCTCCATGTAGAACTTCCCCCTGGAGAAGAAGCTCTGCTTGTTTGCTACTCTGTCCTCTGCATCTCTCTTTCCTCTAGTTTTCAATAAGGACTTCTCTCTTTCCTCTAGTTTTCATAGACATACTTATGTTGGTTAAACCAAGTATGCTGATCTGCATCATCTTCATCTTCTGGACAAATCTTCATCTCCTTCACCCAAGACTTTGGTTGAAGAATGATCTCCATTCCATCTTTTCTTTCAATCTTCTCCATACCTGAAACAAAAATTGTAGTTGGTGATTTGTGTTCTTGGGTGTTCTCATAACTTCCTCCTTTTATAAGGGTAGAAATGAGGTAGTGGAGTGAAAGATGACAAAACTATAGAGTTGATAGGTCTGTATTTCTGAAAAGTTACTTCTTAAGATCAACAATGAGATTCTTGATCTAAGGGTTCATATTTAAAGATATTCAGACTTTATCTTATGGAATGCAGAATTTATAAATTTTGAGCAAGAGTTATTTGAAATCCGTACTGTGCATGCATACTGTTGAGTCGGTGGAGTATTAATCCAACCAAGTATAACTCAATAGTACACTGTATTTATGTATATAAATAAAGTATTTTATGAAGAATAGTTTATTATTATACATAGTATACATTGCTGGGAATAAAGAGATCAAATAACTTTGTTCAAGTCTGCTGTATATATATATATGATATGATATGCAATGCAGATTTTAGAGTATTTCATCAAGGATTCTTAAGGTATCATTGATTCCCCCTTGATTAGATGACTTTAAGTTTTCCCTCAGCTTTATTTGTCTTCATTGGGAAAGAACTTACCTGAAGATGAGGGTGTCTATTCACCTCATCTGATCCTCCTAGTCTCCTGCACTTGGGTCAGCTGAGGTTTTCAGCTGATCTTTCCTTCTTCATGTGCTTGGGTCCAGGAGTCCTAAGCTGTAACATAGGGTTTTGAACCTTTCTTCAGCTAGGGGCTTAGTCAAGATGTCTGCTCTTTGGATATCTGTGTGAATTTTCTCCATCTTGATGTCCTTCTTTTCAAGGTGGTCTCTTATGAAGTGGTGTCGAATGTCGACATGCTTGCACCTTGTGTGGAGGACTGGATTATGAGTGATGGCAATGGCACTGCTGCTATCACAATAAATAGGGACTTCTCTTGCTTCTACATTGTAATCCTTGAGTTGTTGAACTAGCTTGAGCAGCTGACTACAACAACTACCAGCTGCCATGTATTCTGCTTCAGTGGTGGAGGTTGCAACTGAGGTTTGCTTCTTAGAGAACCATGATATCAGCTTGTTGCCTAGAAATTGACAGGTTCCAGATGTGGATTTCCTATCAATTCTACATCCTCCATAGTCTGAGTCAGAATAGCCAATCAATTCTAGATTGTCATCAGCAGGGTACCATAGTCCTAGGTTGACTGTTCCTTTTAGGTACTTGAGAATCTTCCTTGCTGCTTCTAGATGACTTTGCTTTGGGTTTGCTTGAAACCTAGCACATACTCCTACAGCAAATGTTATGTCTGGTCTGCTAGGTGTAAGATATAGTAGAGATCCAATCAGTGCTCTATATTCAGCTTGATCAACTGCCTTTCCAGACTCATCTGGTTCCATTTTGAAAGATGTCATCATTGGAATCCTTGCAGTCTTGCTTTGTAGGGCTTTGAATCTTTCTAATAGGCTCTTGGTATACTTGGACTGGTTGATGAAGATCCCTTCTGAACTCTGCTTGACTTGAAGTCCTAGGAAATAATTCATCTCACCCATCATGCTCATTTCAAACTTTCCTTGCATAAGTTCAGAGAACTTCTTGCACATCTCTTGATTGGGTGATCCAAATATAATATCATCTACATATATTTGCACCATTAGGATGTCTTCTCCTTCTTGTATTCTGAAAAGAGTTCTATCCACTTTGCCTTTTGTATATCCATCGTCAAGTAGGAATTGTGACAATGTGTCATACCAAGCTCTAGGGGCTTGTTTTAGACCATAGAGAGCCTTCTTCAGTCGATATACTTGATCACCTTTTTCAAAACCTGGAGGCTGCTCTACATATACTTCTTCTACCAGAATACCATTTAGAAAAGCACTCTTTACATCCATTTGATATACCTTGAAGCCCATATATGATGCATAAGCTAGAAACAGTCGTATGGCTTCTAATCTGGCTACTGGAGCAAAGGTTTCATCATAGTCAATCCCTTCAGATTGAGAGTATCCTTTTGCAACTAGCCTAGCCTTATTTCTAGTTATCACATCATTTTCGTCCTTCTTGTTCTTGAATACCCACTTTGTTCCTACTACATTGTGGTTTTCAGGACGATCTACCAATTCCCAGACTTCATTTCTTTCGAATTGGTTTAGTTCTTCTTGCATAGCAGTGATCCAATTGCTATCTGTCATTGCTTCTTCTATATCAGCTGGTTCAATGTTGGATAGGAAAGCACACCAGCAGAACATAGATGATTGTGAGTTCTGATTCAGTTGTCTTCTTGTCTTGACACCTGAGTCAGCTCCTCCTAAGATGAGGTTTGATGGATGGTTGTTTCTCCATGTATGCCTCACAGGAGTATCTGCATTGGATGAGCTTGGATTCTCATCTGATCTAGTGCCATCAGGAGGGTTGACTTGATTAGGTCGATCATCATCTGTATCTTGAGTGTCAAAGAGATCATTCCCCCTGGCATTTGGGATTGGTGCATCTTGATTCTGGTCAGCTTGTCCTGCTTGAGTTTGAGATCTAGTGACAGGTCTATGAGGCTTATCCTCCTCTGGTTCTTCAGGAAAAGGTTCATTGACTTCAATGAACTCATCTGGTTTGGACTTGATCACTAGATGTCTCATCTGATCTGCAGTTGAGTTTGTTTCTACTGCATTCTTTTCACAAGATTCATCAAAAACAACATGAGGTGTTTCTTCCACAAGAAGGGTTCGTTTGTTGAGTACTCTAAATGCTTTGCTAGTTGAGGAGTATCCTAAAAATATCCCCTCATCTGCTTTGGCATCAAAAGCATTCAACTTACTCTTCCCATTGTTGTGAATGAAACACTTACAACCAAATATATGAAAGTAAGATACTCTAGGTTTTCTTCCTTTCCATAGTTCATATGGGGTTTTCTCATGTATTTTATGAATACCTGGCCTGTTTTGAGTGTGACAAGCTGTGTTGATGGCTTCTGCCCATAGCTTCTTGGGAGTGGAGAATTCAGCAAGGAGTGTTCTGGCAGCTTCTTTGAGTGTTCTGACTCTTCTTTCAGCTACACCATTCTGTTGTGGTGTTCTTGCTGCACTTGTCTCATGCTGAATACCATTAGAAGTACAATAGGCAATAATATAAGAGTTAATGAATTCAGTGCCTTTGTCACTTCTAATTTTCACAATTGGTTCTCCTTTCTCTACTTGGATCCTCTTCAATAGTTCAGGGAGCTTCTGCTGTGTTTCACTCTTCTTGTATAAGAAGATAACCCAAGTAAACTTGGAATAATCATCTACAACAATAAGAGTGTACTTCCTCCCTGTTAGAGTGGTTGGAGTGATAGGTCCAAAGAGATCCATGTGAAGCAGTTCAAGAACTCTGCTGGTTGATGCTGTCTTCTTCGTCTTGAAGGAGACCTTTGTTTGCTTTCCTTGTTGACATGCATCACACACCTGATCTTTACAGTAGAGTTCATTAGGCAGACCATCAACTAAGGATTCCCTTGCTAACTTGTTCATAGTCTTAAAGTTCAGATGACTAAGACGTTTGTGCCATAGCCAGCTGACATCTTTAGGGCTCTTCACAAGCAGACATGTATCCTTAGGACAGCTGTTCCAATTTGCAAGATACATACTTCCCTTTCTAGATCCTGTTAGAAGGTTTTGTTTTGTTCTCTTATCACTTATGAGACACTCATCTTTAGAGAATTTGACTGAGTAACCAGTGTCACAAAAGTGAGAAACAGATAATAAATTAAACTTAAGACCTTCTACATATGATACATCATGTACCTCAATGTCACCATTTTTAAGGGTGCCATATCCTTTTGTGTTACCATGCGCGTTATCACTAAAGAAGACTTTTGGACCTTTCTTTTCTATGTAGTTGGTCAGCAGGGCTTTGGTTCCTGTCATGTGAGTTGAGCATCCACTATCTATGTACCAAGTTTCTCCTGCTAGACCTCCTCTTCTGTATAGGTCCCTCCTTTCCTGCAAGAAAAGTTAAGTCTTAGGTACCCATTTTGTTTTGGGTCCTTGGGTGTTAGTACTACCCTTGGGAACCCACATATACATTGGTCGTTTGAACAACCTTGAGCACTTGAGTTGTTTCCCTCGGGCATCACAGAACCAAATCTTACCAGTCAGCACCTTGGACTGATCTGATTTGTCCTTAGTGTCAGCTAAGTAATAGTCAAATGGTTTCCCTTTATAGGAGTGTACATACATGATCTTTTGACTAGTTACATTCGGCCTGGGTGCATTAGCTGGTCGATGCACACGATTATATGGACCATACTCTTCTGTTCTCACAATATCATAAGAGATAGGGGGTGCAAAGAGAACAGATTTGTTTGAAGAAGACTTCTTCTTCTTGGCTGGAGCAGCATACAGCTGAGACTGTCTCAGCCGAGATGGTCTAGGCTGTTTGCTGTTCCTCTGTACAGGCTTGGGGTTAGCTTGTCCTTTACCATTTTTGGTTTTGGGATAGTTAGCCTTAGCTGGTACAGATGCCTTTTGGTTCATATTAGGTTCATTGTGTTTAGAACACTCACCTTTTTCATGTGTCTGAGTAGTGCACTTGTTAGGTGTACTACCCCCAGCTGGAGAGGATGTAGATGGGTTGAGTTCATAGCCAAAGCCCATCTTATTGCCATTTGATCTATAATACTCAGAGATACTTTCAATAGTAGTAGAGGCTTTATTGAACTCTGATATCTTTTGATTTAGGCATTCCTTCTCCTTTTCTAAGAGCTTGAGTGCTTGGAAGAGGTCATCGAATTTGGATTGTAGTGAACGAAGTTCCTTAGTTTCTAAAGCTTGAGTTTGTAACATCCCCTCATACAACTGAGTTATTGTGGTATTTTCTTCCTTAAGAAGCTCCACTTCTCTGGTCAATCTTTCATTCATTGTGGCCAGCTCAGGGGTGTTATCAAACTTAACCCTTTTCAACTTAGCAATTTCTTTCCTTAGATCCTTATTCTCCTCTTCCACTTCTATAAAAGCTCTAGTGGCAATATCCAGATCACCTTTTACTTTTCTTAAAGATTGATAATAGGTGTCTTCTGATTCGCCTTCAGATGAGTTTATCTCATCTGATTGTGAAAAAATAGGTGAATGGAAAGTAGTAGTATAGGAGTTTACCTCATTTTCACCTATGGCCATCATAGCTAGGTCATCTGAATCATCTAAGAAGATTTGGCAGTCTGATGATGTAGGGAGTTCATCACTTTGATATTCAGATTCTTCAGTCACCATAGCTTTCTTGTCTGAAGTTCTTCTTGGCCTTCTTTCTTCTTTGTCATCCAAATCCAGCTCAGGACATTCATAGACATAGTGTCCTGGTTTGCGACAGTTGAAGCATGATCCAGGTTTCTGATTTGAGTTGCCTTTCCTTGGAGGAGTGGCATCTCTTCTTCTAGATCCTCGGCTGTCAGATGACTCCACATCCTTTCTAGGATGTCTTTCTGGTGTTCTTCTATCTTTGTAGTTTCTATAGAATTTTCTATATTTGCTGTTGAGAGTGTTCATCCTTTCGAATCTCTTGATCATAAGAGCCATTTGTTCCTTCAGGCTCATGTCTGATCCTTCACAGTCTTCTGTTTTCAGAGAGGCCTTGCCAGATGAGGTACTTGCAGCTTTTGTATTGGCTGCCTTGAAGGCTACAGTCTTGGAGGTAGATGGGGCTGCAGTTGACTCATCACTTCCTGAGTTTTCTTCTCTGTCAAGGTCATATTCATGAGATTTTAGGTTCTGAAATAGAGTTTGAGTAGACCAGTTCTTGATATCTTGAGTATCTTTGATGATGGTCTTCTTGAGTTTCCATCTCTTGGGTAAAGAGTCCAAGATCTTCAAGTTTTTCTCTCTATTTGTATACTTCTTGCCTAGAGATTCAATCTCATTTATGATCTTTGTACATCTATTGTCCAGCTCATCAATAGTTTCTCCTGGATGCATCTTGAGGTGTTCAAACTTCTTGACTGCTGTCGACAATTTGCTTTCCTTGATCAGCTCAGTTCCTTCACAGAGGAGTGCCAATGCCTCCCACATCTCTCTGGCTGACTTACAAGGGATGACCTTTGCAATGTACTCATTTGGAAGAGTTTGCATTATGTAATCTTGAGCAATGCTATCAAGGTTTGATTGCTTCATCTCTTCTGGTGTGAGATCCCTCATGGGCTTGGGAACCAGTTCTCCAACTGGGACTTCTGGATCACCATTTGCAGTGTTGACTGTCATGATGGTGATTGGGCCTTCAGTGATTACTGACCACATCTTGTAGTGGACTGATGTGAGATTCTTCCTCATCCTGATCTTCCAGTAATCATAATCCTCAACTGAAAACTTAGGCAACTTACGCATGTTAGCACTCATGCTGTATGAGTTTTCAAAAACAAGTTTTCCAAAAAGATCTGTTCAAGAGGACTACAGAAAGACTCCCTCAAGTCTTCTGATAATCTAGAGACAGTAGTCCGTTAGAACCACTGCTCTGATACCACTTGTTGGTCCCTGAACGAGTAGTGAATGGGTTTAAAGTCTAGAGGGGAGGGGTGAATAGACTTTAAAACTTTTTCAAACAGAGTTGGGAACCTCTTCTGATTGCTATGTCAACTGGACTGCAAGTCTGCTGGTCCAGATGACTATAGTGATCTGACTGAGGAGGTTATATGCGGAATTATGGTGGCCCTGGTTTAGACTCGTTCTTGTAACTTGTTTTACTTAATGAAAATACTCAGTTGATGCTGGTTTGAAAGTTATGGCCTTGTTTTGAAGAGTGTTGAAATCACAGTATGCACTATATAATAATGAATGTAAAGGCAGAAATGTAAAGTGTAGAAAGTAAATAACACCGGATTTATAGTGGTTCGGATATACGTTCCTACGTCCACTCTCACGTCCTAACGTGATGTTTAATCCCTTTAATTTCCACAAATTACAAGGGTCTTGACCTTTATAGTCCCAAGGTTAGGACTTTGAGATCTGAGCCGTCCTAACAGCTACGGTCTCCACAAGTGATTGTAAGCACTTGCACTTTAAGGGGTTTCAAAAACTTTAACCTTTCGGTGAGGGTTTGGGGTTTTTGAGGTGTATCCAACTAATGGTTCAAGCTTATAATTTGCTTAACCACTATGCCTAAAACAATTGATATACAATATGAACAGGTTTCAGGTTCTTAAGGGTTGGATAGAAATCACTTAAGAGCTATAGATAATCTAATGGTTTCTGGCTCTTTTGAGAATTCTTAGAACTGTATGGCTTTAGCTTTGATTGCTTGCTTGGCTTGTTGAATTCTCTCTTGTGACTTCTTCTTTGTGATTTCTCATCCTCTTGTATTTATAATGGAGATTGGTTGCAACTAGCCGTTGGAGTTGACTAGCCGTTTGAGCAATCTTTCCATAATAGCTTGATTCCTTGATTCCAGCCGCTTGATTGCTTCAATCCTGGGATCATGTCAATCTTCTAAATAAGGTAGGTCTTCGTTTGAATTGCAAGATGACTTGGGAATCAGCCGAGTCCTGGAAGAGCACATAGTCTTCTGATCTGTACTTCTAGTCTTCTGACTACTCTTCTGGCCTTAGGTCTTCTGTCTTCTGATATCAGACGAGTAACACTCTTCTGATCTGGAAATTCTTTGTACTGCTTTTAGGCCATCTTCAATCCGGGACTCCATCAGATAGGTAGGTATACAAGCACCTTAACCTATCTGGTCTTCAAGGATCTTCTAGTCTTCATGTCTTCTACTCTTCTCATCTTGAGGATAGGCATGTAAGCCAGGACTGTGCTGATCAGCTGATATCAATACAGTTGATCACACAAGACTAGTCTAAGCTGTTCTATACAAGTCAGCTGATCCTATTACATTTATAAACTCTAAGTGTTTTGGCCATCAAAACTATTCTAACATCAAGTGGGGCTTAGGATGAATTTATATCCCAACAATTTCCCCCTTTTTGATGAAGCCAAAACTATACTTGATAAATGCTCTTAATGAAATAAGATAAGAGTTTATAACATGCTAAGACTGAAGCATCTGATGAAGACAATGAGAGTTTGTCTTGTAAGCAAAAAGAACTAGAACTTGAATATAGATAGAACTTTTACAGATTACAAGTAATAGTTTCTTTAAACTTCTAAGCTAGTCTTCATCAGGTCTTCTGATCTTCAAATGCGGTAGGCAAGGTACAGACGAGCTCGAACTTCTTCCATGTGTTGTACATCTGTAACATTCTCCTCTTCATAGATCTTGTACAGAATCTTCTTGATTTCTATCATGTTGGCTCTTCCTGAATCCAGAAGGGGTGCATCCCATTTGGGTTCTTCAGGAGTTAGGATTCTGCAGTTGTCAAGTCCTTTGGCTGTCTTGACAATTTCTTCCCAGAACTCTGGATCTTCAATGTTCATGAACTGGGAGAATTGAAGAAATTCTTCTTCATAAGAAGGGAGAGGTCCAAATTTCCTTACTATGTGGTGTTGAATTTGCCACTTCTTCTTCAGGGGATACCATCTTGGTAGCTCATCTTGAAGGGCTAAGTAATCCACATAATTGCTGTCAAACACTAGGACACTGTCTTCTTGTGCTTTGTCCTTCATTGCTTTCCTGAGTTTGGCAATTCTTCTTTCAAATTTGGCTTTGACTGCCTTCGCATCATTCAGCTTCTTTTGCTTAAGCTCTTGAGCTTCAAGAAATTTCTTTTTCTTCAACTCTAGAGCCTCTTTCTCTTCTGCAGTAGGCTCTGCTGGAGCTGATTTCTTGCTGGTCTGAGCTGACTGAGCTTGCTCATCTGCCTTTCTTTTCCTTGTCATTCTCTTTTCAGAAACTTGTTCTACAGGAGCAGTGATCTGTAGACTCTTGGCAGGAGCTTGAGTGGGTGCTTGAGTATCTTCTAGAGCAATTTCTTTGCCTTGCCTGTTCTTGATTTTGCTCTTTAAACCACCCGAGGTTTCAGTCAAGTCATCTTGTGCTACTACCAGTTCAGCTTGCTGGGCAGTAGACTTCTCTAGAGCCTTTATCAACATATCTTCCCCCTTTTTGGCTTCAGCAAGTGCAGCCGCAAAAGGCTTCATGGAATTCATGATTTCCACTTTCAGAGTTTGTTTCAGTGCCATGGCATTGACCTTGGCAACTTGGGTCAGATGGGTTATGCTGTGCTCTAGAACTTCAGCATGTGAATTGGAGGAGGAGGCAGCTTCAAATCTAGTTGTAAGAGCTTCCAACTTGGCTGCTGTTTCCTTCAGCTGAGTCTGCAGTTTCTCATTCTCATCTGCAGTTGTTTTAAGAAGAGTTTGTCCTTCAGTGGCTCTTGCTTCAGCATCCTCAATTCTTGTCTTGTAGGTGGTCTCCATGCGGTGCATCTCATCAGTGTAAAGATCGGCAAACCTTTTGGAGGTGTCGGCTGATAACTTCTGATAGGTACTCAAGTATTCTCCTATCTGCTGATGAAGTGCTTCACCAAACTTGTCTTCAACGTCAAGAATCTGGTCATGAAGACGAGTCTTCTGTTCCCTTGCACCTTTCTCAACATATCTTCCTAGCTGCAGGCCTAAACCTTTCTCAAAGTGCAAGTCTATTGCAACTTTGACCTGGGAGCAGATGTCTGCTGTATGGTCAACAGATGGGGTAGAAGTAGAGGGTGTACCTTGAGGCTTTGGATGAACAATTAATGCTTTGCCTCTCTCTTCGGCTGATAGGCACCTTAACCTATCTGGTCTTCAAGGATCTTCTAGTCTTCATGTCTTATACTCTTCTCATCTTGAGGATAGGCATGTAAGCCAGGACTGTGCTGATCAGCTGATATCAATACAGTTGATCACACAAGACTAGTCTAAGTTGTTCTATACAAGTCAGCTGATCCTATTACATTTATAAACTCTAAGTGTTTTGGCCATCAAAACTATTCTAACATCAAGTGGGGCTTAGGATGAATTTATATCCCAACAAGGTGTGTGATGCATGTCAACAAGGAAAGTAAACAAAGGTCTCCTTCAAGACCAAGAAGACAGCATCAACCAGCAGAGTTCTTGAACTGCTTCACATGGATCTCTTTGGACCAATCACTCCAACCACTCTAACAGGGAGGAAGTACACTCTTATTGTTGTAGATGATTATTCCAAGTTTACTTGGGTTATCTTCTTATACAAGAAGAGTGAAACACAGCAGAAGCTCCCTGAACTATTGAAGAGGATCCAAGTAGAGAAAGGAGAACCAATTGTGAAAATTAGAAGTGACAAAGGCACTGAATTCATTAACTCTTATATTATTGCCTATTGTACTTCTAATGGTATTCAGCATGAGACAAGTGCAGCAAGAACACCACAACAGAATGGTGTAGCTGAAAGAAGAGTCAGAACACTCAAAGAAGCTGCCAGAACACTCCTTGCTGAATTCTCCACTCCCAAGAAGCTATGGGCAGAAGCCATCAACACAGCTTGTCACACTCAAAACAGGTCAGGTATTCATAAAATACATGAGAAACCCCATATGAACTATGGAAAGGAAGAAAACCTAGAGTATCTTACTTTCATATATTTGGTTGTAAGTGTTTCATTCACAACAATGGGAAGAGTAAGTTGAATGCTTTTGATGCCAAAGCAGATGAGGGGATATTTTTAGGATACTCCTCAACTAGCAAAGCATTTAGAGTACTCAACAAACGAACCCTTCTTGTGGAAGAAACACCTCATGTTGTTTTTTATGAATCTTGTGAAAAGAATGCAGTAGAAACAAACTCTGCTGCAGATCAGATGAGACATCTAGTGATCAAGTCCAAACCAGATGAGTTCATTGAAGTCAATGAACCTTTCCCTGAAGAACAAGAGGAGGATAAGCCTCATAGACCTGTCACTAGATCTCAAACTCAAGCAGGACAAGCTGACCAGAATCAAGATGCACCAATCCCAAATGCCAGGGGGAATGATCTCTTTGACACTCAAGATACAGATGATGATCGACCTAATCAAGTCAACCCTCCTGATGGCACTAGATCAGATGAGAATCCAAGCTCATCCAATGCAGATACTCCTGTGAGGCATACATGGAGAAACGACCATCCATCAAACCTCATCTTAGGAGGAGCTGACTCAGGTGTCAAGACAAGAAGACAACTGAATCAGAACTCACAATCATCTATGTTCTGCTGGTGTGCTTTCCTATCCAACATTGAACCAGCTGATATAGAAGAAGCAATGACAGATAGCAATTGGATCACTGCTATGCAAGAAGAACTAAACCAATTCGAAAGAAATGAAGTCTGGGAATTGGTAGATCGTCCTGAAAACCACAATGTAGTAGGAACAAAGTGGGTATTCAAGAACAAGAAGGACGAAAATGATGTGATAACTAGAAATAAGGCTAGGCTAGTTGCAAAAGGATACTCTCAATCTGAAGGGATTGACTATGATGAAACCTTTGCTCCAGTAGCCAGATTAGAAGCCATACGACTGTTTCTAGCTTATGCATCATATATGGGCTTCAAGGTATATCAAATGGATGTCAAGAGTGCTTTTCTAAATGGTATTCTGGTAGAAGAAGTATATGTAGAGCAGCCTCCAGGTTTTGAAAAAGGTGATCAAGTATATCGACTGAAGAAGGCTATCTATGGTCTAAAACAAGCCCCTAGAGCTTGGTATGACACATTGTCACAATTCCTACTTGAAAATGGATATACAAAAGGCAAAGTGGATAGAACTCTTTTTAGAATACAAGAAGGAGAAGACATCCTAATGGTGCAAATATATGTAGATGATATTATATTTGGATCACCCAATCAAGAGATGTGCAAGAAGTTCTCTGAACTTATGCAAGGAAAGTTTGAAATGAGCATGATGGGTGAGATGAATTATTTTCTAGGACTTCAAGTTAAGCAGAGTTCAGAAGGGATCTTCATCAACCAGTCCAAGTATACCAAGAGCCTATTAGAAAGATTCAAAGCCCTACAAAGCAAGACTGCAAGGATTCCAATGATGACATCTTTCAAAATGGAACCAGATGAGTCTGGAAAGGCAGTTGATCAAGCTGAATATAGAGCACTGATTGGATCTCTACTATATCTTACAGCTAGCAGACCAGACATAACATTTGTTGTAGGAGTATGTGCTAGGTTTCAAGCAAACCCAAAGCAAAGTCATCTAGAAGCAGCAAGGAAGATTCTCAAGTACCTAAAAGGAACAGTCAACCTAGGACTATGGTACCCTGCTGATGACAATCTAGAATTGAGTGGCTATTCTGACTCAGACTATGGAGGATGTAGAATTGATAGGAAATCCACATCTGGAACCTGTCAATTTCTAGGCAACAAGCTGATATCATGGTTCTCTAAGAAGCAAACCTCAGTTGCAACCTCCACCACTGAAGCAGAATACATGGCAGCTGGTAGTTGTTATAGTCAGCTGCTCTGGCTAGTTCAACAACTCAAGGATTACAATGTAGAGGCAAGAGAAGTCCCTATTTATTGTGATAGCAGCAGTGCCATTGCCATCACTCAAAATCCAGTCCTCCACACAAGGTGCAAGCATGTCGACATTCGACACCACTTCATAAGAGACCACCTTGAAAAGAAGGACATCAAGATGGAGAAAATTCACACAGATATCCAAAGAGCAGACATCTTGACTAAGCCCCTAGCTGAAGAAAGGTTCAAAACCCTATGTTACAGCTTAGGACTCCTGGACCCAAGCACATGAAGAAGGAAAGATCAGCTGAAAACCTCAGCTGACCCAAGTGCAGCAGACTAGGAGGATCAGATGAGGTGAATAGACACCCTCATCTTCAGGTAAGTTCTTTCCCAATGAAGACAAATAAAGCTGAGGGAAAACTTAGAGTCATCTAATCAAGGGGGAATCAATGATACCTTAAGAATCCTTGATGAAATACTCTAAAATCTGCATTGCATATCATATCATATATATATACAGCAGACTTGAACAAAGTTATTTGATCTCTTTATTCCGAGCAATGTATACTATGTATAATAATAAACTATTCTTCATAAAATACTTTATTTATATACATAAATACAGTGTACTATTGAGTTATACTTGGTTGGATTAATACACCACCGACTCAACAGTATGCATGCACAGTACGGATTTCAAATAACTCTTGCTCAAAATTTATAAATTCTGCATTCCATAAGATAAAGTCTGAATATCTTTAAATGTGAACCCTTAGATCAAGAATCTCATTGTTGAAAACTAGAGGAAAGAGAGATGCAGAGGACAGAGTAGCAAACAAGCAGAGCTTCTTCTCCAGGGGGAAGTTCTACATGGAGAGCTTGTTATCAAAAGCTATTGTGTCTAAACAGAACATGAAGGCTGAGTCCATGGCCCTCTCTTCGACTCCATTGAAGCCTCTTCCAATCTTCCTTCTCTTTCAAGAGTAGCGAAGAGATTCAATTAGGACACATTTGATGCTACAACCCATCTGATGATGAGGAACATCAGATGGTAAGGGCAACATGAACCAGTGGGATACCATCCAGGCTGATATACATATTGATTTGATGGTCCTACTTGATTCAGAGATAGAGCTGGAAGATCCATCAAACCAGGTTGGATCACCACTCACAATAAAGCTGGAAGATCCATCATCCAGGTTGGATCATCACAGCAACAATGAAGGATCCATCAAGCCAAGTTGGACCTTCAAAGCACAGAAGATTTACTCAGCAAATCTCAATCCTCCACTCAGCTGATCAGAAGACCAACTCAGCTGACCAGAAGACTTCCAAGAGAAATCAGCAGACCTTTTCAGGAAATCAGAAGACTTCACTCTGCTGATCAGATCACTTGATTTTTGAGTTTAATGACTATCTTTGATCATGTAATTCATTCTAGATTTATTCCTGAATGTAATTAAACAAATTGGCCTATATAAGGAATGCAATTCACTTATAAAAAACGGCCTTGATGATCAATTCTTGCCACAAAATTAGTCACAACGGCTATTTTTGGTAATGATGTCATTAATACTCAATTACCAAATTGCCAGCAAATCAACTGTTGCCACATGGCAAATTCAGCCGGCAAATTTAAAGGAAGGCCCGAAATCAAAGAAGGAAAATCTTGGGCTCTACTCCACAATTAAACCCAATTCTGACCGTTAGATCAAGAATTGTTGGAGTATATATACACACCCTTAAAACTCTTCCAAACCCTTTCGCTCACAATACCCTATTGCTCTCAATACTCTCTCGTTCTGCAAATTTCTTTCAAGCTCTCAAAACCTAAACACTTAAACTCTACTATGGCAATCATTGAAATTTACGATGAGAAGACCAAGAGCACTGGCACCTTGGATGCTGCAAAGTGGTCCAAGGAAGGGAAGATGTTCACGGAGAATGCTCTGTTTTTCAAAGGCAAACACACAGCTGCAAACAAGGAAATCCTTCTCCGTTGCATCAACCTCAACCTTCGAGATTTTCTGGAAGCAGCACCCACCAACGTTTATGAACAAGATGTGCTGGCTTTCTATGCAAACGCTGTGATGAAGGGATCGTATGTTGAAAGTGTCATGGGTGGACACAAGGTCAAGGTAACAAGGGAAATCCTTCAGGAACTGTTTGGTTTGTCAAGGGGGAAGATCAATATCTCCACCTACATCATGAATAAGGAGAAAGAGTACATGGAGATGTTCACTGATGGGAGAATCAAGGCTGCTGATGCCTCTGGACTCAAGAAATCCCAACTAGAACCTAAGTTCCAAACCCTGATGGATATAGCAGGCAAGATGCTGCTAGGTAACACTTTCAGCCATGATGCTGTTACCACCTTGAAGGTTAGAGTTATGGCTGCAATCTGGGATCAGATTGATGGAGACTGGCAAGGGCTTTTCTTGGACAGAATTGCTCTTGAAGCCAAGAAGGTGACTTTGGACCTTCAATCAAGAGAATGGAAGGTAACCTCAACTGTCAGCTTTGTCAACAAGCTGAGTATCATCCTTCCAGAAGTACTCCCAAGAAAGTACAAGATGGGACCTCACAAGACCTTCCACATCTCCAAATATTATTTAAGGAAGGACGCTCTTGCTGAGGCAGCAAGGTTGAAAGAAGAGAGGAAGAAGCTGTTAGCTGAAGCATCTTCCAAAGATGTTATTGAAAAGGCAGAAGAGTCCACTCATAACTCTGCTGCTGAAGAAGAAGAGGAGCCATCGAAAGAAGAGGCTCAAAAGAAGGTTGTTGAAGAGGATGATGATGACAATCAGACCTTAGCACAAAGAAGATATCTGATCAGATCAGGGCTCATCTCCCCATCTGATTCAGATGTCACTCCCACTGCCTCTCCTTTGAAAAAGGCAGGTACTTCTAACCCCTCTCTCACTTTCACACCGTCTAAACTATCAAAGGGTCAGAAGAGAAAGAAGAACACTTCTTCTTTCACAAAGAAAGCCAAGAAATCCAGGCTCCCTACTCCAATGAGCATAGCCCCTATTTCATCCTTCAACCCTTCTGATGATACCAACCCATCTGAACCCTCACACACTGATGCCCAAATCCCTGCTGATACTCACACAGCAGAGGAACAAGTCCAGCCTAACCCTGCTGATGTTCAAACAGCAGACAACCAACCTCAGACCACCTCCACACAACCTGCTGATGATGAAACTCAGATTATATCCACAATCCTTGCTGATATTCAAACAGCAAATGTCCAAGATCATCAAGCTCAAACACCTACTGATCTTCAAGAAGAAACTGAACCAGACCAGCAGACCCATAACCCTGCTGATGAACAAATTACTGAAGATCAATCCTAACCTCCTACCCAACAAGAAGAAATCACTTCCCAAATCCCTGCTGATACTCACACAGCAGAGGAAAATGCCCCAACTACCCAAACCCCTACCATCATTGTCCCTTCTGCTCCAGAATACTTGGCACCAGAAGACCTGGTTCAACCTGGTCCTTCTCAACCTCAGTTCAGAATGGTGCACTACCCCATGTGCCAAACAGAAAAGATAATGAGGATGAAGATAGCCAACCTGCTCAAGACCACCATCCCTGGAGTTGATGAGACTTCAATCCAGTTTGAACAAGTGCTTAGGGTATGCACTTGGATTGAGCTCAGAAGAGATGATGTAGATGACCTTCTTGAGGTCATGGAAGGAATGGGAGGAAAGGAAAACTTCCTCGACTGGGAGATGGAGCAAAAGGAAGTTGCTCAAGTTCAATCCTTTGCTCAGCTGCTATCAGATGAGGCACTAACTGCAGTCTGCAACCGGATCCTAGGAGTCTCCACTGCTGATGTCCCTATCCCAGTAAGTTCATCGGATCAGCAGACAGCTGAACAAGCAAAGATGAAGGAATCAGCTGCACCAGCCTTGGTGGAAGACTCAGCTGCCCCTGCTGAAGACTCAGCTGCACCAGCTGACAAAGAAGAGATTGAAAGAGAAGTAGTCAGAGTACCAGCTCACTTCAAACCTTCAGACGATCTGACTCACTTCATTGACAATCAAGAGGATGCAGGCAGACGAATCATGACCCATCTGACTAAGGCCACTACCTGCTACCTCAATGAGAAGTACCTATCAGCCAAAGAAAGAGGCAAAGCATTAATTGTTCATCCAAAGCCTCAAGGTACACCCTCTACTTCTACCCCATCTGTTGACCATACAGCAGACATCTGCTCCCAGGTCAAAGCTGCAATAGACTTGCACTTTGAGAAAGGTTTAGGCATGCAGCTAGGAAGATATGTTGAGAAAGCTGCAAGGGAACAGAAGACTCGTCTTCATGACCAGATTCTTGACGTTGAAGACAAGTTTGGTGAAGCACTTCATCAGCAGATAGGAGAATACTTGAGTACCTATCAGAAGTTGTCAGCCGACACCTCCAAAAGGTTTGCTGATCTTTACACTGATGAGATGCACCGCATGGAGACCACCTACACATCCAGAATTGAAGAAGCTGAAGCAAGAGCCAAAGAAGGTCAAGCCCTTCTTAAGGCAGCTGCAGAGGAGAATGAGAAATTGCAGACTCAGCTGAAGGAGACAGCAGCCAAGTTGGAAGCTCTTACAACTAGATTTGAAGTTGCCTCCTCCTCCAATTCACATGTTGAAGTTCTAGAGCACAGCATAACCCATCTGACCCAAGTTGCCAAGGTCAATGCCATGGCACTGAAACAAACTTTGAAAGTGGAAATCATGAATTCCATGAAGCCTTTTGCGGCTGCACTTGCTGAAGCCAAAAAGGGGGAAGATATGTTGATAAAGGCTCTAGAGAAGTCTACTGCCCAGCAAGCTGAACTGGTAGTAGCACAAGATGACTTGACTGAAACCTTGGGTGGTTTAAAGAGCAAAATCAAGAACAGGCAAGGCAAAGACAAAGAAATTGCTCTAGAAGATACTCAAGCACCCACTCAAGCTCCTGCCAAGAGTCTACAGATCACTGCTCCTGTAGAACAAGTTCCTAAAAAGAGAATGACAAGGAAAAGAAAGGCAGATGAGCAAGCTCAGTCAGCTCAGACCAGCAAGAAATCAGCTCCAGCAGAGCCTACTGCAGAAGAGAAAGAGGCTCTAGAGTTGAAGAAAAAGAAATTGCTTGAAGCTCAAGAGCTTAAGCAAAAGAAGCTGAATGATGCGAAGGCAGTCAAAGCCAAATTTGAAAGAAGAATTGCCAAACTCAGGAAAGCAATGAAGGACAAAGCACAAGAAGACAGTGTCCTAGTGTTTGACAGCAATTATGTGGATTACTTAGCCCTTCAAGATGAGCTACCAAGATGGTATCCCCTGAAGAAGAAGTGGCAAATTCAACACCACATAGTAAGGAAATTTGGCCCTCTCCCTTCTTATGAAGAAGAATTTCTTCAATTCTCCCAGTTCATGAACATTGAAGATCCAGAGTTCTGGGAAGAAATTGTCAAGACAGCCAAAGGACTTGACAACTGCAGAATCCTAACTCCTGAAGAACCCAAATGGGATGCACCCCTTCTGGATTCAGGAAGAGCCAACATGATAGAAATCAAGAAGATTCTGTACAAGATCTATGAAGAGGAGAATGTTACAGATGTACAGCACATGGAAGAAGTTCGAGCTCGTCTGTACCTTGCCTACCGCATTTGAAGATCAGAAGACCTGATGAAGACTAGCTTAGAAGTTTAAAGAAACTATTACTTGTAATCTGTAAAAGTTCTATCTATATTCAAGTTATAGTTCTTTTTGCTTACAAGACAAACTCTCATTGTCTTCATCAGATACTTCAAGTCTTAGCATGATATAAACTCTTATCTTAATTCATTAAGAGCACTTATCATCAAGTATAGTTTTGGCTTCTTCAAAAAGGGGGAAATTGTTGGGATATAAATTCATCCTAAGCCCCACTTGATGTTAGAATAGTTTTGATGGCCAAAACACTTAGAGTTTATAAATGTAATAGGATCAGCTGACTTGTATAGAACAGCTTAGACTAGTCTTGTGTGATCAACTGTATTGATATCAGCTGATCAGCACAGTCCTGGCTTACATGCCTATCCTCAAGATGAGAAGAGTAGAAGACATGAAGACTAGAAGATCCTTGAAGACCAGATAAGTTAAGGTGCTTGTATACCTACCTATCTGATGGAGTCCCAGATTGAAGATGGCCTAAAAGCAGTACAAAGAATTTCCAGATCAGAAGAGTGAAGACAGAAGACCTAAGGCCAGAAGAGTAGTCTGAAGACTAGAAGTACAGATCAGAAGACTATGTGCTCTTCCAGGACTCGGCTGATTCCCAAGTCATCTTGCAATTCAAACGAAGACCTACCTTATTTAGAAGATTGACATGATCCCAGGATTGAAGCAATCAAGCGGCTGGAATCAAGGAATCAAGCTATTATGGAAAGATTGCTCAAACGGCTAGTCAACTCCAACGGCTAGTTGCAACCAATCTCCATTATAAATACAAGAGGATGAGAAATCACAAAAAAGAGAGAAGTCACAAGAGAGAATTCAACAAGCCAAGCAAGCAATCAAAGCTAAAGCCATACAGTTCTAAGAATTCTCAAAAGAGCCAGAAACCATTAGATTATCTATAGCTCTTAAGTGATTTCTATCCAACCCTTAAGAACCTGAAACCTGTTCATATTGTATATCAATTTTTTTAGGCATAGTGGTTAAGCAAATTATAAGCTTGAACCATTAGTTGGATACACCTCAAAAACCCCAAACCCTCACCGAAAGGTTAAAGTTTTTGAAACCCCTTAAAGTGCAAGTGCTTACAATCACTTGTGGAGACCGTAGCTGTTAGGACGGCTCAGATCTCAAAGTCCTAACCTTGGGACTATAAAGGTCAAGACCCTTGTAATTTGTGGAAATTAAAGGGATTAAACATCACGTTAGGACGTGAGAGTGGACGTAGGAACGTATATCCGAACCACTATAAATCCGGTGTTATTTACTTTCTGCACTTTACATTTCTGCCTTTACATTCATTAGTATATAGTGCATACTGTGATTTCAACACTCTTCAAAACAAGGCCATAACTTTCAAACCAGCATCAGCTGAGTATTTTCATTAAGTAAAACAAGTTACAAGAACGAGTCTAAACCAGGGCCACCATAATTCCGCATATAACCTCCTCAGTCAGATCACTATAGTCATCTGGACCAGCAGACTTGCAGTCCAGTTGACATAGCAATCAGAAGAGGTTCCCAACTCTGTTTGAAAAAGTTTTAAAGTCTATTCACCCCTCCCCTCTAGACTTTAAACCCATTCACTACTCGTTCAGGGACCAACACTTGGCATCCTTTTATCCACTGTGCAAAAGCTTCTTCAATGGTTGCTAGAATGAATGTGTTGACTTCTGAAAAATGCGGCTGAGATGACTTGTGTCAGATTCCAAATATGCACATTTCCCAAGGTTGATTTGTGGCAAACTCTACACTCAACCAACGGTCAGATGGGACAACTTCCCTGAACATTCCTGCTGCAACTTTAGAATGTTCCAACATTCATTCAATGCTTCTATCTTTAATGTTCTAAGTCTTCAATGCTTGGTTCAGGCTTGATTGGCAATAAATGCTTCATTGAATGTGTCTTATGTGAGTATAGCATTCAATGTACTTGATCATTGGCACTTTGATTGATTTGATGCAGTTCTTATCAGTGCAACATGCTTTGTCTTATCATTCTTTGATCTTTTCAGCCATGTTGTCCACTCAGTAAGCTTTGTCTTGTAGATTCAGCAAGTTTGGCCTAAAGTACTTAATACTTATCAAGCTTCCTAACATTCCAGCTTTGGACAACTAACCTGAACTCTGAATCTCACAACATTTCTGAGAATTTAACTTAAGCATTTCTACACTTACTCAAGTGTCCTGAGACAATTAAACTGATCTCACTTGAGTGTATCTCAACTAATCTGAACATCATCAATCAGGGGTTTTGGTATCTAAATCAAAATCATTTTATTCCCAACATTGGTTGTTGCCGCCGATCTATTGCACTCAGCTACCGATAAGGCTGGATCTCTGTCGGCTTCTAGTAAGGGGTTTAAGGGATTGAGGGTTTAACCTTTTCCCCTTTCTGATTACTTCATTCCGCTGCATCTTTTATATACATATACATATACTCCCTCCGTCCCATAATAAGTTTCCCACCTTCCTTTTATGGATGTCCCACAATAAGTTTTTCATTTCATTTTTTTTTCATTTTTTGCATATTATTTTCTCTCTCCCAATCACATCACTTATACTTTATCTATTATTTTATCATATTTCATCTCATACTCATTTATTATTTTCTCTCTCACCATCACATCATTTGTACTAGTGTTGTTACACGAACCGAGCCGCTCGCAGGCTCGGCTCGATAAAGCTCGAGTTCGGCTCGCTCGTATCAGTTAATGAGCCGAGCTCGAGCTGTGCAAAAGCTCGATTACTAAACGAGCTGAGCTCGGCTCGGCTCGCGAGTTACTCGTTAGGCTCGAGCTCGAAGGGGTATTATTGTAAATTCCTGATATTAGGGTTTAGATACCCATACGCCATACCCTACCCCCAGACCCAGAATCAGTCAATCCCTCCCTCATTCCATTTTGAAATACGGCGAATCACCCCCACCGGCCACCGCCACCGGCCGTCGCTCGAACGCCCCCATCTTAGTTCTCCGGCGACTCGCACCTCACTCGCACAAACTCTTCTTCTCACGAAATCGCACGATATCCCCTTCCCACGAAATCGCACGAAATCACCCTTCCCACGAAATCGCACGAAATCCCCCTTCGTCGCACACACTAGCCGTCGCCCGTCGCACATCAGTCGTCGCACGGACTCCACCACTCGAATCTCGCATTTGAAATTCCCACTCGAATCCCGTCGGCCGTCGAATCCCTACTTCAATTGCTTGAAGTGTTGTTGCTGTGTAGGGGTGAATTACATCATTGTAAGATTTTTTTTCTCTCCTAATGCAACTCGAATAATTTGTCCATGAATTAAATTGTGTATATAACCTGCAAGTTTGTGTGTTGATAATTTGTCCCTGAATAATTTGTCCCTGCTCTTTTGTTTCTGTGTTGAATCTGAATAATTTGTCCCTGAATAATTTGTGTATATAACCTGCAAATTTATTCTGTGTTAGGCTAAACTTGAATTACTAGGCAGGTGATGGCAGGTGATTAATAGAGAATTTAGGCAGGTGATATATAACCTGCAAATTTGTCCCTGCTCTTTTGTTTCTCCTGCAAATTTGTCCCTGAAATTGAATTAATAGAGAATTTAGGCAGGTGATGGCAGAAATTAAATTAATACAGAACTTGAAATACTTGTTTATTGTTAGGCTAAACTTGAAATACTTGTTTAATTTAATCTAACTGTTGTTACTACAGAAGTTAATACTCTACTGCTTGTTACTAATTTTATAAAATTTAAATAGGATGCATTCAAACCAAGGTTCGTGCTCAAGTGTTGCAATGGATCAAATCAATGAAAATGTTGTTCAAGCGTTTGATATTGAAGAAAATGTGGATGAGATGAGTGAGGAAGAGTTGTGAACAACTGAAGATCAACCCAATGAAGTAGTAGAAGAAAAAGAATTGGATGAAGCAGAACCATTTGTGCCAAAGAAACGGAAAAAAACATCAATGGTATGGGACAATATGAAGATTGTCAAGTTGAAGAATGGAATAGAAAAAGTGCAATGCAATCATTGTAAGGCGTATTTTTCTAAGAGCGCAAGTGGAGCTACATCTCATCACAAGCGCCACTTGGGAGCATGTCTACAAAGAAAGCTAGCCACTGGGGATCAAACAGCGAGACAACAGATGCTTTCCTTTACAGAAGAGCAATCCAATGGTATCACTTCTATTGTCAACTTTAAGTACGACCATCTCAAGGTACGAGAGCTTGCTTCTCACATGGTTCTTGTTCATGAATATCCTTTTTCTATGATGGATCATGCTGTTTTTAATAAGTTCATGAAAGCTGCAACACCATATTACAAAAAAATTACCCGCCAACAAGTTAGAGATGATTGTTATACTACCTACCAAATAGAAAAGAAAAGGTTGAAATCTGTGTTGAGGGGTGTTAGTAGGGTTATACAACTACTGATTTGTGGAAATCTGGTCAAAACTTCAGTATATGGTTGTGACGTGTCATTTTGTGGATGTTGATTGGGTATTGCAAAAACGTGTATTGAACTTTTGCAATGTTCCTCCTCCCCATACAGGAGTCATTATTGTTGATGCTTTGAGTAAATGTTTTATTGAGTGGGGAATTGAGGACAAGATTGCTAGCATAACTGTAGACAATGCTAGTTATAATGATGTTTGCATTAGAAGACTTAAAACAGATTTTGCTTTAAGAAAGAAACTAAGTCTTGGGGGAAAGATTTTTCATGTGAGGTGTTGTGCACATATACTTAATCTTTTAGTGCAAGATGGTCTCAAAAACCTTCATGGGGTGACTGATGTTGTTAGATATGGGATTAAGTACTTGAACAATTCGGAGTCTCGTCTTATTCAATTTGCAAAAATTGCAAAACAGCTACAGTTACCTTCTAGGAAATTGATTCTAAATTGTCCAACTAGGTGGAATAGCACATATCTCATGTTGGCTTCAACTTTAGAATTCAAGGCTGTTTTTTCAAGATATTGTGATATTGACCCTGGGTTTACTTATGTTCCAAGTGAAGAAGATTGGTTGAAAGTGGAGGAAGTGTGCAAATTCTTAGGCATATTTCATGAAATTACTAACATGATTTCTGGATCTGATTATCCAACTTCCAACATTTTTCTTGTGGAGCTTTATAGGGTTAAAGAGCTTTTAAATGAAAAGGTTTTTGATACTTCTGCCAATATCAGAGAAATTGCAATGGCCATGTCAGATAAATTTGATAAGTATTGGGGAGAAAGTAATGTGTTGTTGACAATAGCTGTTATTCTTGATCCGAGGTATAAGATGACACTTGTTGATCATGCTTTTCCGATTATATATGGTGAGGTAGAAGCTGTGACTAAAATTCTTGAAATCAAAAAGTTCATTTATGAGTTGTACAATGAATATGTTGATGCTTATATCTCATCTCATGCCGAAGATCCAAAAAAACAGCAGCTAAGTCGACACGATAGGAACTTGTTATGCAGCCGGGCAGCGGTTAAGAAACTTGGAATTAATGTTCTAACGGGTAAGGAAAAGTTTTTGATGCGTGTTAATGAGATTGATAAGACTCCACCGGAAAAATTGGATTTGGATGTTTATTTAGAAGAAAATAGGTATTGTTGTGATGATGTCTCTTCAAATCTCGATGTTTTGGCTTGGTGGAAATCAGAAAGGTTGAAGTTTCCGATATTGTCAAGGATGGCGAGTGACATTCTTTATATTCCAGTTACAAGTGTGGCCTCCGAATCAACGTTTAGTGCAGGTGGTAGAATAGTCGATGATAGACGAGCTTCTATGACAGTTGAGACGGTGCAAGTGCTACTTTGTGGTAATGATTGGATTCGTAATCTTCATGGTGTAAAGACTAGGCCTCGTGTAAGTGAAATAAACAATGACTTTCTCACTATTGTTTTTGATAAATTTTATATATCTTATTTATAGTTTCGTATATAATGTCTTTCTCATTGTTTTTTTATAGGAATCGTGGGATGTTGCTGAATCATCTACATCTACTTATCAAGAAGTTGAACTTCCTGATCAAGATTGAAGAACTGAAGTAGGAATCAATGAGATATTGCTCAATATTTTGTTTGTAATGTTGTTATGAATTAAGTGGGAATCATTGGATTTTGTTGTACATTTTAGTTGTACTTGGATATGTAATTTTGATGTTTTATGCTTAAGTTAATTGTTATTTGATATAAACAGGAATTTGTGATTTTAAGTTAATTGATGTTTGTAATGTTGTTATGAATTAAGTTAATTGCTATAAACAGGAATTTATGCTTTTAAGTTAATTGTTATAAACAGGCCAGAATTCGAGCTCGAGCTCGAGCTTTATCGAACTCAAATGCATTTTTTAATCGAGCCGAGCTCGAGCTCGAGCTTAAATAAAAAAAAATTGAGCCAAGCCGAGCCCAATTTCAAGCTCGATGACCTTATCGAGCGAGCTCGAGCCGAGCTCGAGCCTCAGGTATTCGGGCTCGCTCGGCTCGTGTAACAGCACTAATTTGTACTACATTTATTATTTAACCATATTTCTTAATCAAAACAACCAAAAGAAATGAAAAACTTATAGCGGGACGGAGGGAGTATATATTATTATAAGAGTTTATTTACATTAAGAGCTAAAATTCATCCCCCTACTACAATTAAAACAAAAAAAAATCAGCAATTCAATTAAGGTTAAATCAATACTTAAGATGCCTAATATGCCCTCCATAATTAAATTATACTCATAATTACATTTTAATATCTTTAACCTCCAACATAAATACCGGAACTTTTAGTTGACTCCTAATTTTCAAAAATTCAAAATGTTTCTATCGAATTAAATGCAATATTCCATTCATCTTTCCATTTTCAAATCTGTCATACTTAAGATACCTAATATGCCCTCCATAATTAAATTACACTCATAATTACATTTTAATATCTTTAACCTCCAACATAAATACTGGAACTTTTAGTTGACTCCTAATTTTCAAAAATTCAAAATGTTTCTACTGAATTAAATGCAATATTCCATCAATCTTTCCATTTCCAAATCTGTACAATTCAAATTAGAAATTGCATTTCCATAAAAAAAATCGAACAAATTGAAATATCAGTGTCAATTACATTTTCGAAGGCAGCTCTACCATCTATATTTCATTTTCGAGCTCATTATGCAGTCTCAATTTCATTTTTTTTTTTTTTTGAATTACATTAAATATTCATCCCTTTTTTTCCCTCCCCATGACTCGAACCCAGGATCTAAGGCCTAGGTAGTGGTGCTCTAACCACTTGAGCTATCCCACTTTGTCAATCTCAATTTCATTTGATGTGTTTGATTTTTCTCTAGACCTATTGCATTTGAAAAACAATTATGACTTGTTAATTTTTCTATATACCTACTGCATGCTACAATCTCAAATGCATTTTTTAGCTGGTTCTGCAATCTCAATTGCATTTCATATTCTTGTAAGATATTTAACACAATGTTAACATATGAACTAATTCGATTATGTGGTTTAAGGAAAAAGTTAAAATATCAAAACAACAAATTTGCATTAAGTCATTCCACTTGTGGTTCAAACTCATTATTCAAAACAAAATTCATGTAACAAGCTAACCAAATTAATCCAGAAGACCCAAACGACTTCATACTGCAATACATTCATAAGGGATGAATGAAACCTATTAAAGATAATAAAATGATTGTAGGTCCCCAAAGTTGAGTTAATAACGAGTAAGCTAGTGAAAATGTCTAGAGGGGGGTGAATAGACTTTTCAAAAATCTATCGAAATATCAGAATACAATATGCGGAATAACGAAATTAACAATGAGCCCAATCTAAGTTTATACTCAACTTATTAAATTCGAGAACTCTGTTCTACACTCAACTTGTCTTGTTCAGTTATGTGTGTAAACAATTAAGCAATTAAACAAAACAGTAAAGTAAACAACACAAACAATTTATAGTGGTTCGACAACTTGTCTACATCCACTCTCACAACCCAGTTGTGATGTTCTCATTAACTCGTCCAATGGAGTAATGTGTTCTTGTGGCTTTAAGTCCCAAGAAATAAGACTTTGATCTTTTCGATTATATCTCCAGATATATCTTCGATCTACTAGTGATTTAATAAGCAACTAGCAAGCTTAAAACAATAAATAAAACTTCTCTGTATCTTCAATAAGCCTTCTTGAGTAGTCTCTTCTTGTCTGGGCTTCTTCTTGAACTTCAAACTTTTGCTTTGAACTTTGCGAGCTTCCTTGCTTTGAACTTCTTCATTATACGCACAGTAGTTTGATTTTCAGTAATCTCAGTAGTCTTTAATCGTTGAATGCCTTCAAGTATTTATAGACTTCACTTTATCAAGATAAGTTAGTTATCTAACAAACTTTCTTGATAACTTCCTTCAACAAACTCTTCAACCGTTTCTGAATAAGTATCTCTTAATACGACGGTTAATTCTGTTAATTAAGTTGTAACCAACTTCTTATCTTCAGAAATACGAACCTTCAATTCTGTTAAACTGTATTGACTCGTCTTGTCTTCAGCACTTGTCTTGTTGCGCACCTGTCTTGTGTCCAACTTGACTTGTCTTGCGCAGGTCTTCTTCAGTAGACTTCAACATAGAACTAATCTAGTCCTAACATCTAATCTTAACAAGACTATTACATTACATTAAGCTTTATAAATAGCTTAGTCATCTTAGAAACTATACAAAGAATATAAACGAAACATGAGCTTCTATACATCTCAAATAGCTCAGTATAAAACCTATCAAGTATACAAAGTACTTATAAACTGTACTTGTCTTTTTCTTTCATACTTGTCTTTTGAAACTATTACTTGTCTTGTGAACTAGTACTTGTCTTGTGAACTAGTACTGATCTTGTCTCATACAAGACGACTTCTCCAACAGATCACTTAATACTTAGAATATTTCAGGTCTTCTTTTGTCAACTGATCTTGTCTTATACAAGACGACTTCAATAACAGATCAGTCAATACTTAGAATATATTCAAGTCTTCTTTTTGGCTTTATCAAAACTCATCTCGTCATCAAATAGAACTTGTACTAGGATTCATATCCCAACAATTTCCCCCTTTTTGATGAAGCCAAAACTACTTGAATTATTTTAAGTAAATAGATCAGTTAAGTAGTTATCTTATATAATCATCAAAATATTAACATGAGTCTTTACTAACCTTCTTCAAATATAGACTTGTTCAACTTGCTCTTCTTCTCTTACTTCCTTCTCTTCCCCCTTTTTGACTTCATCATTCAACTTCCTTCTTTACTTTGACATAACAATGATCTCTTCTTGCTTTCCTTCCTGTTGTAGAGTAATCATAGACTGCAACATACAACTTAGGTAGTTTTGTAGCATTAGTATCCATCTCAAAGATAGAAATGATAAGATATAGCAAGAGATCAAGAAATAACATAAAATCTTTAAGTAAATTTTCACGGATCAGTTCAAAGAGAATAACAAGACTTTCCAAAAAAAATCTTTTTGGTTATCAAGAAACAGTAGTCTTTTCGAACTCCTGCTCTGATACCACTTGTAGGTCCCCAAAGTTGAGTTAATAACGAGTAAGCTAGTGAAAATGTCTAGAGGGGGGTGAATAGACTTTTCAAAAATCTATCGAAATATCAGAATACAATATGCGGAATAACGAAATTAACAATGAGCCCAATCTAAGTTTATACTCAACTTATTAAATTCGAGAACTCTGTTCTACACTCAACTTGTCTTGTTCAGTTATGTGTGTAAACAATTAAGCAATTAAACAAAACAGTAAAGTAAACAACACAAACAATTTATAGTGGTTCGACAACTTGTCTACATCCACTCTCACAACCCAGTTGTGATGTTCTCATTAACTCGTCCAATGGAGTAATGTGTTCTTGTGGCTTTAAGTCCCAAGAAATAAGACTTTGATCTTTTCGATTATATCTCCAGATATATCTTCGATCTACTAGTGATTTAATAAGCAACTAGCAAGCTTAAAACAATAAATAAAACTTCTCTGTATCTTCAATAAGCCTTCTTGAGTAGTCTCTTCTTGTCTGGGCTTCTTCTTGAACTTCAAACTTTTGCTTTGAACTTTGCGAGCTTCCTTGCTTTGAACTTCTTCATTATACGCACAGTAGTTTGATTTTCAGTAATCTCAGTAGTCTTTAATCGTTGAATGCCTTCAAGTATTTATAGACTTCACTTTATCAAGATAAGTTAGTTATCTAACAAACTTTCTTGATAACTTCCTTCAACAAACTCTTCAACCGTTTCTGAATAAGTATCTCTTAATACGACGGTTAATTCTGTTAATTAAGTTGTAACCAACTTCTTATCTTCAGAAATACGAACCTTCAATTCTGTTAAACTGTATTGACTCGTCTTGTCTTCAGCACTTGTCTTGTTGCGCACCTGTCTTGTGTCCAACTTGACTTGTCTTGCGCAGGTCTTCTTCAGTAGACTTCAACATATAACTAATCTAGTCCTAACATCTAATCTTAACAAGACTATTACATTACATTAAGCTTTATAAATAGCTTAGTCATCTTAGAAACTATACAAAGAATATAAACGAAACATGAGCTTCTATACATCTCAAATAGCTCAGTATAAAACCTATCAAGTATATAAAGTACTTATAAACTGTACTTGTCTTTTTCTTTCATACTTGTCTTTTGAAACTATTACTTGTCTTGTGAACTAGTACTTGTCTTGTGAACTAGTACTTATCTTGTGAACTAGTACTGATCTTGTCTCATACAAGACGACTTCTCCAACAGATCACTTAATACTTAGAATATTTCAGGTCTTCTTTTGTCAACTGATCTTGTCTTATACAAGACGACTTCAATAACAGATCAGTCAATACTTAGAATATATTCAAGTCTTCTTTTTGGCTTTATCAAAACTCATCTCATCATCAAATAGAACTTGTACTAGGATTCATATCCCAACAATGATCATCTAGCAAAATCATGGTTCAAACTTCTGAATATAAAGGAGGATCATCTCAATGCAAAAACTAAAGTTTCTAAGCTCCACATTCTCAATCCCACGTAGTGCCAATCGGATCAACGAATGATTTAGCCATTCTGACACGCATGTCGCTTGCTTCCTCTCGGCCAAACTCTACATCAGTTGGCTCTTGCCCTATCCCTCCGTTCACATTCACTTTCAAAGTTTATAAAATATATTTTTATTAATGATGCATTAATATATGATAGATGCAAAAAAATATGTATACACAATTCAGTTGAAATTAGAAAGATATTACCCGAGTCTAAAGACACAATTACTTTTCTCCTAACACTATCCACTGCATTTAAATCAAAAGCTTAGTTAAGAGAAATATTGTGTAAAAGGAAGAATTTGCACAAATATAGTTATGATACAGCAATATGCACCAGATTTTAACGCACCTTTTTGCTTTCCCTTACTTTTTTCAACGGAGTTACTCTTGTTTGACGACCCTTCAATATTCATATTGTTGACATAAGCAACAAAAACAGGGTTATATGGAATGTATTCCAATAACAGCAAACAAAATCAAGATAACACATGACTTAATGATTTAATATGCAGTACCATTGTATCAACAACAAAGTATTTAATTAGAAAACAATTGTGTTCAGTAATCCATAATACTACGGTTGTTAAATGCAGTCATGGAAGTATAATATGCACTCATGGAGTATTAATATGCATTTGTCCATTCAATAAAATGCAGTCTCTACATATTATTGTGCAGTTTGTTATTGCATACTGAATCAAAATCATCCAAAACAATAAAATGACATTTTAATCTACACTGGGTCAGGATCTTATTGTTAACAAACTTTTCAATATTATATAGCCAATTTGCGTTCATCAATAATGTACCTCTTGTATTGTAATGCCTTGCTTAAACACTATCTTCCTTTGTTCTTTTCCTTTTACGGCTACCTTCATCTCTATCAATACGTACTGGAGTTCTCTTAATTCTAGCCATTTATTCTGAACGACAATTCTCAAAAAGAGGGAAAACCAAATCAACTCAATAATAGGGAAAATTTCAAATTGAAAAAAATAAAACACAGGAAAAAAAAATTATATTGCATGGCTTATATAATTAGACTTACGAATCCGTCCTTATTGCTAATCTAGTATGGATTTAGATGAAAATGCATACTATATCTAACCCATCTAGAAATTAACAGTATTAGTAGGCATTCTATTAAAAAAAAAAAATTCAGTGAAGTTTTCGGTACATCTAATCGTTTAACAGGCATCTACCCATTGCACAAACATGTTTAACGCATAAAAACCAAGGTTGTAGAAATTGGAAATCGCCAGTCGGGCGTTTTCTGACCGCCTAGCGCCTAGGCGCGGCTAAGCGATTCTGGGTTTTTTTTTTAAATTAAAAAAAAATACTGAAAACTAAAAAGGGAAAAAGCCACGATAAGGTTAGAGAAGGTTAGCACTCAAGAGTCAAAGACTCCACAATCTGACAATCCACAATTCCACATACATGATAAATTAATACTCCCTCCGTCCCATACTTGAAGGCACATTTTACCATTTTGGGCGTCCCATACTTGAAGGCACATTACCTAAAATAGCAAAAACACTTTTAAACAATCTCCTTAAAACATCACAATATTACAACAAATGCCACTACTTTATTACACTAAAAAGTAACTTTATTACTATTTATAAAGTTGAAAAGTCTTTACTACCCTCACTTTATCTTACACAATACTAATAAACAATACATTCAATAAAACTCGTGCCCAATTCATTTGTGCCTTCAAGTATGGGACGGAGGGAGTAATATAAAAGAATGCATACTTATAGACTTAATCATTACATTTCATAATTGGATAAAACATCAAAACATAAAAAAAACTGAATTCTATAGATTATAGATCGAAACAGGGGAGAAAACGAAAAAAAGAAAACACTGCTTACCGTCGACTGTCACGGCGGCGAAGGTTGAAGGCATCGGCGAAGGTTGAAGGCGGCAAGTGGAGATTGGAGAAGAAGTCTCACGAAGGCACGAATGTTAATTTAATTTTCTGCGGTTGCGTTGATGTATCAAGTAAGTAACCCTAGTTTTAAAAAAAAATCAATTAACGCCTAACACGACGTCGTTTTAACGCAAAAAAAAACTAAAAAATACAATCGGCGCACAGAATGATGGCCGCCTAGGCGGCGCCGAGCCCACAAATGATTTTCCCAGTCGATGTGCTCCAAATCGTGGCGTTAAGTTGTCACCCAGGCGCCGATTTCTGCAACCATGATAAAAACCCAAAAAATTACAAATCTTACTCATTTAATCGGTACGTTATCTAGAAAAAGAGAAATGATGAAATACTAACCTGAGAAGTCGTATGCAGAAGTCGATGTTCCGGTCGGTGGTAATAGTTGAACACGTGTGCATACGTCTCGTTCACGAAGATTATGTGAAAATGAAGGTGTTTTAGCTCGAAGATTTCTGTAAATATTTTTGAATTGATTGCACGGATTTTTTTTAAAAAGGTAGTGGTTTAGGGAAATCTTATTCTTGAAATGCGGGAAACTAATTTGATTAGAAATTTAAAATTTAAAATAATGTTGACTTATTCATAAATGTTAATGCAATTGAATGTAAGGGTATTTCGGTCCAGCTGCATTCCAATTTGTCTTTAATTGTTATTCCATATTTAATTTGAATTAAGTTGTTAAAACTCTTAGTGGAGTGTCCTTAGGTGTAATTCTCCCTTATTATAATATTACTCTTATATTATATATATATATATATAAGAGCACCACTAACCCATTATCATAGTTTTTAGGACGAAGTTGGATAGCTCAAGTGGTTAGAGCACCACTACCTAGGCTTTAGATCCTGGGTTCGAGTCATGGGGAGGGGAAAATGGGATGGGTATTTAATATACTTTCTCATTATCATAGTTTTTAGTTTCTTGTCATTTGATTAGTGCGTGGCCCACTAACCCATTTTCTGCAGAATATTTATTCTCAAAATTTAATTTCTCGTTTGACTTTTTAACTGAGATTTTTTTAGGGAGACCTTTAAGGCAAATATTGGATCCCTTAGCTAATCGCTCAGGTATATTAGCTTATTCCATATTTTTTTCGTAAAATTAGACCGCTGGTCGCAAATAGGTTTGGGATTACGTATTGTTAGAATATAGGATTCTTGCTCGTTGAATTCTTTATTTGTGATTTTTTATTTGCTTGGTTACGTGTGTTTTCCTAATGGCTACTACTATGACGAATATCACGCTGATTCCTTTTAATGGTAAGTCTGATTTTGGTATTTGGCAGCATAAAATGAAATGTGTTTTAATTCAAAATAGAGTTGCAAAAGCCATTGATCATTCATATGCTACCACTGACACTGATGATAAGAAGGCTGAAATGAATGAACTTGCTATGAGCGCCATTATATTGAACTTGTCTGATTGTGTGATTTGTAAAGTTGGATATCTCAAAAGTGCTCGTGAGTTATGGGATAAACTGTCTGAATTATACTATGAAACATCTTTACCCAGTGAATTGTTCTTGTTGGGAAAAAAATTGTTATAAACTTGACATGAACAAGGATATTGATGAGAATCTTGACAATATATTTCACTAAGCTTATACAAGATATAAAGCAAACAGGTGACAAGCACATTGATGATTACACTGCTATTGTTCTTTTGAATGTTATACCTGATTCTTACAATGATGTGAAATCTGCTATTAAATATGGCATAGACAATGTTACTTTAGATATCGTTGCATGTGAATATCTTAAAAGGCAAAGAACATGATTTGAAACAACATGGTAGTGTGAAGGGTAAGGTCATACATGTGAGGGGTAGAACTATGACGAAAAATCAGAATAAAAAACATCATAAAAATAATCAAGTTGATAAAAATGATGGTGAGAGAGGTAGATCTAAGTTTCAGACTAAGGCTAGAAAGTGTTTTCACTGTTATGAATCTGGTCATGTTATTAAAGATTGTCCTAAAAGTTTCAAGAAAAACAGAATAAGAATGAGTGTTAGTGAAGAGAATTAATTATGGTGATGTTTATATGGTTATTGAACCTAGTGTGAACTATGTGCATTCTTTTGATATGAACAAGCATGAATGACTCATTGACTCTGGTTGTACTTATCACATGTCTCTGTTTAAGGAATTGTTTACCACTTTTAATAAAGTTCAAAATGGTTTTATTTCCATGGCGAATGACAAGAAATGTGATTTGATGGATATTGTTAATGTGATTTTGAGTTTTTCCTCTCGTGTTACTTATACTTTGAAAAATGTTAGATATGTGTATGCTCTTTGCAATAATCTTATATCTTGTGTTGCATTGGAAGGTAAGTGAGGTAAGGGTTTTATGAAAATTCTAAAGGGAACTTTGGTGATTTTCAAAGTTGAGAAAAGAAATAATTTGTATGTTTGTTCTGCTCAATCTGAGTTCTTAAATGTTGTGAATGTGTCCAATGGTGACAAAACTGATTTATGGCATAACAGGTTGGGACACATGAGCAACAAAGGTATGGAAATTTTGCAAAAAGATGGTTCTTTTGGTGCTGTTAAAATTTCTAGTATTCTTTTTTGTGGTGCATGTGTACTTGGCAAACAACATAAAGTGAAATTTCCTATTTCTCCCTCCCCCAATAATTGCACTTGTAAAGATGTGCTTGAATATTTACATGCTGGTGTATGGGGGGCTGCTAGTGAGCCCCATTCAAAGTGGTAACATGTATTTTTTTTCCATTATCGATGATTTCTCTAGAAAAGTTTGGGTATTTTTGATGAAAAATAAATTGGATGTGTCAAACCGGTAAGAAAATTAAAGTGCTTAGAACTGATAATGGCTTAGAATTTTATAATGCTCAAATGAATGATTTTTGTACAAAATTCGGTATTAAAAGGCATAAGACTGTTCTTTATAATCCCCAACAAAATGGTGTGGTGGAAATGATGAATTGTACTTTAATGGAGAGAGTTAGAAGCATGTTTGCTACTTCTGGTCTTTCTAAAAGGTTTTGGGGTGAGGTTGTTTGTACTGCTACATATTTAATTAATAGATCTCCATTTATGCCTTTGAATGGTAAATGTCCCGAGCAGGTTTTCTATAGTAAGAAAATTGATTATTCTATCTTAAGAGTGTTTGGTTGTGTTGCTTTTGTTCATGAAAAACTTGATAAACTTGAACCTCGTGCTAAAAAGTGTATTTTCTTGGTTATCCTGATGGTGTGAAAGGTTATAGATTGTGGTCTATGGACCAACCTGGTTACAAGATTATTATAAGTCGAGATGTTACTTTTAATGAGCATGATTTTCCTTGTTTGCCTGCTTCATTGCCTTTACATGAGTTTAATGATACATCTAGCGAGGTGGAGCATGATATGCCTAAACTTGAAAGTGATGATGTTCATGATGATAATGAAAATGCTGAAAAATGAGTTTAATGATATATATCTAATAATCTTGAAAATGTGAATGATGATAATTTGCAAGGTGGAACTAATGATAGACCTAGAAGGACTGTTAGGAGGCCCCTCAGATTTGATTATTATTATTTGGATACTCATGCATTTCATGTTTTTGAGTTAAATGATAATGAACCTAAAACTTACAAGGAAGCTTTAAATTTGTATCATTCTGAAAAGTGGATAAATGTTATGAAATAAGAAATGGAGTCTTTGCATGTTAATCATGTTGGACTTGTGCTAAAATAAAAGGAGTTTTTTAAAGGAACCTGAATTGATCCTAACGGGCTTGGAGTGTAGGGCAAGTTTGATCCTAACGGGCCTGGAGTGTGGAGCAAGTTTGGCTCTAATGGGCTTGGAGTGTAGGACAAGTTTGATCCTAATGGGCCTGGAGATGTGAGCAAAGAAGGGAAGACTTCCTAACTTTATATAAGGAGTCCTTAGGTCTTTGTTACAAGTGCACCAATCAATACACTTTAGTCTTGTATTTGATTCTAGTTTAAAATCATTTCTTATATTCTCTTGTAATAGAGTCTCGTGAAAAAGGTGAGAGTCATTGTAGACTTGAAAGAGTGTAGGAGGGTTGAGTATCAAAAGAGAGGAATTGTGTGTGATTGTAAAAATTTATCATATAGTGATCTCTTTGGTGGGTCGTGGTTTTTCTCCGGTTTTGGAGTTTCCACGTTAAATTCTTGTGTTGGTGATTGTGTTATTTCTTCATTTTATTTCTGGTTTATTTTTCGTTTGCCCTTGGGGTAATTAATTTCCCAACAAATCACACTTGGATTCTAGTGCCTAAACCTATTAATTGTTTTGTTGTTGATTGCAAGTGGTTATTTGAGGTTAAGAATGAACTTAATAATGTCAGATACAAAGCAAGACTTGTGGCTAAAGGATTTACTCAAAAAGAAGGGGTAGATTATACTGAAACATTTGCTCCTGTGGTGAAATTTATAACTATGCGAAATATGCTTGCTTTGGTTGCCCATTTCAATTGGGATTTGAAACAAATGGATGTTAAGACATCTTTTTAGTATGGTGATTTGGATAAATCGATTTATATGAAGTAACCTGAGGGTTTTGTTGATACTAAACATTCTAATCATGTTTGCTTGCTTAAAAAATTCTTATATGGTTTGAAACAATCTCCTAGAAAATCTTGCATGATCTCTTTGAAGTTAAAAGAAGTGTGTACAATCATTAAACTTTAAAGATGATGTTAATGTTCCATTTTACTTGCTCATTTATGTTGACAATATATTTTTGACAAGTCCTAGCATAAAAATTATTGAGCATGTGCAAAAATGTCTTGGTCATAACTTTGACATGAAAGATCTTGAAAATGCAAGGAAAATTTTAGGCATGCACATTGATAGAGATAGAAAACGGCATACTCTGTTGTAAATCAAGCTTCATATGTGGAAAAGATTTTAGAAAAAAATTATGTGTCTACTGCTAAATCGGTTAATGTGCCTTAAGCTGCTCATTTTGTGTTAAGTAAGGATCAGTCCCCCAAGACTAATTCTGAAATTAATGTTACGGAAAATGTATCTTACAATAATGTTGTTGGCTCTATTATGTAGTTAATGGTCTCTATAAGACCTGATATTGCTTATGTTATTAGTTGCTTGAGCCGATACATGTCCAATCCAGGTAAGATTCATTGGGAAGCCATGAAGTGGCTTCTCGGGTATTTGAAAGGTACATGTAATGTTGGTCTTAAATTTTCCATAGTTGTTAATGATGTGAATTTAGTTGGTTGTGTGGATTCGACTTATGTTAATGATAAACATAATACAAAATCAACTACTTCTTATGTTTTTACCTTAAGTGGTTCGTGTATAAGTTGGAAGTCTCAATTACAGCATGTCGTTGCTCAATCCACAATGGAGTCTGAGTATGTCGCTATCACTGAAGCTGTAAAAGAGGTTATTTGGCTTAAAGGGCTTGTCACTAAAATTGGTGTACTTAAGGGAAAAGTAGTTGTTTATTCTGATAGTCAATCTGTCATTCAATTATACAAAAATCTTGTGTTTCATAATATGACTAAACATACTGATGTTAGGTTTCATTTTATTCGAGATATCATAGAAAAATGCATAATTGATTTAGTGAAGATTCCTACTAAGAAGAATATTGCTCACATGGGAACTAAATGTTTAGATTTGAATAAATTTAAGACTTGCATGGAACTTTTGAATTTTGATTCAATTGATTGATAGCATGGGTTTTATGTTCTTACTTGGGGATCGAGACTGTATTTTCTTAGCACTTCTTATAGTCTCGATTATGTGGTTGAAAGTGCTTAACTTTAAATTTGTGTTAACTTGTGTGTTGTGTGTGCAGTTCTGACTGGACTCATACTACTAACATGTTTGTTGCTTGAGCAGGTTTAACGGGCGATGATGAATAAGTGATAGATTCGATATATGTGGATGATGATGCTATAAAGGGGAATGGACCAAAGAGGTGGAGAAATGTTGGGCTCTTATTTAGCCTCACTATTTTAGTGGATATGGCTTCTTGGCCCAACTATCTCAGTTGACCCAATTATATGGCTTAGACCCATATGTAAAAGTCTTACTTTCCTTCTCCAACCAAATCTCAAACTTTAGGCAGGCTTTTCTTTCTCACGATAATTGTATCAATCCACGATTTACCTTTCCTTTCCCTTCATTGGGAATTATGCTAATGGTCGTAAATCGTGGGTGGTCTTCACTATATAAAGGGCACCAGTCCTTTGGTGAAAAGTGTGGTCTACAATACAGTTCTTAATATTGTAAGAGTGAGAAAAGAGAAAGAGTTACTAAGAGTGAGAATACGGTGAGAGAGGAAGACCTCGAGGTTGTTCCCCTGCATCGTGTGACGTTCCACTTGAATCTAGGCGTTGAGCCCGATTATTTTCGTTTCTCTTTATTAATTTCTTTTTCTCCATAGTTTTCTACCATTTTTGTTTTCTTTGTTTTACACTTGTTTTGGTTAAAAGAAAACTTACAGAACTCATATATATAGTGTACATTCGAAATGTTATCGTTGGAGAATAACTTCAAATCTTCATTATTTCAGGAATGAGATCTTTGATTGATCTTATGAATATTATCGTACTATTCCTAGTATTTTTTACTTTTAAACACTGTGCACTCTACATCTTTGTCAGATCATTTTAGTTTGTTGTCCCTTTTTCATTATTCCACGTTAGCCCTTTGATAAGTCTTCTTTTCGGATCATATCAGATGGCCTTCACTCAACTAATATTTGAGATCAGTTCATCTGGATTGATGTTTTGGTGGGTTCTCAGTTGTTCTTCCTCGGTTGATTAGTCGAGTTCCTCCTCGACTGATTCTTCTCTTATGATCTTCGTCTTCTCTCCTCGTCTTAAGCGTGCGCGAGTCAATCCACTGATGGGTTCCCCCTCGGCTGATGCTACCAAATGAAATACAACAAATTAAATAAATAAAGTTAGCTATACGTAACAGTTTATCCTATTACAAGTAGTTTGACACATCAAAACTAAATATGGTGATCTCATTCTTTCTTGTACTTAGAGGAGAAAAGGACGCTAAAAATCGGCACGGGTAAAAATCAATGAAAACAAGTTCATGGAGGGAGGAAAACCACACCAAGCGTGGAAAATCTCATCAATGAAAAAGTGAATGAAGACATAAAATAAACAGAAACGCCAAGAGCTAACACAAACTAAAATAAGGAGTCTAACAACAAACTATGGCCTAAATAAATTGAAAAATGGGTCATCAGATTGGTCTATTAATCAGCCACGTTAAGAACGGAGTCTTTTAGAAAAATTGAACATTTGGCCCAAATTATAACGCTAAAGAAAAAATTGTAGCTACATGGAAGCAGTAGAAAGTATTTTTTTTTAGAGTTACCTTGGAGAGAGAAACTAGATAAAAGGAAGAAAAAAAAAGTTTTTTTTATTTTTTTTGTTTCATCCATCCTACTTACACTGTTCATATTACTTCCTTCATTTTTTTTAATAAGTGTCACTTTAAATTTTTAACTATTTTTAAAATAAATGTCATTCTAAAAAAAACTCTAATTTTAACTATTTTACCATTATTTCAATTAATATAGTAGCATAAATTATGGAAAAACTATAAATATTGTTTATACCAAAATTTATTTTATTTATAAGTATTAGCTACATTATTGACCACATTCTTTATTAAATAAAATTTATATATCAAAATTAATTATAATGAATCAAGTGTAATACAGACCACAATTTATAATTTTAATTGTCATTATACTAAACAAAACATTCCTCGCACGTGAAAAATTGGAACGAAATTATTTTTGGCTAAAAAGAAAAAAAAATTAAAAGGCCAAGCAGCTCCCACCAATGTATTATAGTCCCTTTCAGGCTGGGGACTCAAATGATCGAGCCGTGACACACACGGAGGGTTCAAACATGTCATCATGCTTTGTTATGGACAATCGCACTCATCATTATATTGTCCAATTGTGCCACACTGATCATGTGCATCTCCACCTTCAATTCTCTCTCTCTCTCTCTCTCTCTCTCTCTCCCTCTCCCTGCACGCCTAGAAAATGGACAAAAAAGATAGAAAGGTTGATGTTGTAGTGATCCCATTTCCCGCACAAGGCCACATAAACCCGTCCTTAGCCTTTGCAAAGTGTTTAGCGTCCAGGGGCCTACACGTTACCTTCATCATAACGACAAGTATCTCCAAATCTGCTACAATTTCAGGCTGCACCTCAATCGCCATTCACACCATCTCCGATGGCTCCGAACATATCAACGATGACCCCGAAACAGTACAAGGCTTCTTCCAACGCCTCCAAACTGCCATTTCTGCCAACCTGGCTAAATACATTGATACTTGTGCAACTGCACCTAGGCTTATTATTTATGATTCCATAATGCCATGGATTTTGGATATTGCACACGCCCGAGGGCTACTGGGAGCTCCCTTTTTCACTCAATCGGCTGCCGTTTCGGCTGTTTTCTATCATCTCAAACAGGGCTCCTTATTGAGGTTTCCGTACAACGGCGTCGTATCACTGCCGTCGTTGCCCGCACTTGAAACGACCGATCTGCCTGACTTTTCTCATATAGAAAGAGAGTCGCAGCAATTTGGTGTGGAACTTCTTGCTCATCAGTTCTTGAATATTGACAAAGTGGATTCCATTTTTATCAACACCTTCCACAACCTGGAAACTGAGGTAACTAATTCATCATCATTTCTTGTCTATAACTTTTGACCTCACAAACCTTATCCCTAAGTCTAACTTACTCCCTCCTCCCTTCCAACATAAATTTACACATCAAAAAAAAACATTTTCATCTACACTCCGAGGAAAACACATGGTTTTACAATGATATATAACCTTTTTTTATGTAAAATTATATCGTCTAAGGGTGAAAATAACTTCTTTTTTTTGGCAACATTTTTGCAAGTTTTAATTTTTTCAAAGATCACTTTGCAATTTTTTAACTCTATTTATAAAAATTTACAAAACTATCAACAAAAACTCTACTCATTATACTTTTTCAGATTGTAGACTCCTAAAGGTGCAAATACTCTGGATAGACATGTCCAACCGGTTTTAACAGTCGGTTACGATTAAAAATCAGGGATTACGTTTTGGGCAAATCGTTAACGGAAATCGAACCGGTAAACCGCTGGTTACAGTTACGGTTTTCGAATCGACGGTTCGGCGGTTTTATTTTTTTTTTATTTTCTCCGTTTTCGCTCGTTTTTTGTTCGTTTTAACTCTTTTTTTAGAAAATACAAGAATTCAATAAAAATTATATAACTTAAATTTAGGGAAAATATCAATTTTGGTCACTCAGTTTTACCTCTTTTCATATTTGGTCACCCACATTAAGTCACTATCAAAATTGGTCATCCACTTATTATATTCTATCAAAATTGATTACTCTGTTAGTCAATCTGTCATTGACTAACGGAGAAAGAGTTTTGAGCCGTGAAATTTCTCAAAGGTTAAAAAATTTCATGGATCTTCCAGAAACTAATGAAACAAACGCAGAACAAGAATGAAACATGGACAAAAATTACCAATATTTAAATTATATTTATAATAGGTCAGAATTCTGATGCGTAGAACATGATATAATAGATCAGAAGGAATTCTGATGCATCTTGTAGAACGTGATTCGTTGGTTTACTTTTTATTTTTATTTTATAGATAATTAGAAAATGAGAAACTTGGAGATAGAAATTTATTTCAATTAATTTCAAATGTCCAATTGTTTGATTAACATTTCAAGAAATCTGCAATAATGATCTTAATAATAGAAAAATATTTAGAATGAAAAATAAATTTATGAAATTTTCTTGAATGAATAATTTTAGAAAATTCTTTACAATTAATTTTCACCACAAATTATGATGAATTGAAATAAGTTTATATCTCCAATTATTATATAAATTGAATATGAAACCAAGAATTGGAAAACAGAGTACAATTGTTTAAAAAAAAAAAAAAACAGAGTACAAAATTGCATTCTATCTCTTGAGTTTCTCATTTTCTGTAAAATAAAAGGTAAACCAACAAAAATAAATTCAATTGAGTTAAATAATTATTAAAAACTTACTGTAATTTTCTGACTACCCAACAATTGCATGAGAAAGAATTCTCATTATCTATAAAATAAGAAGTATGATGGATTGAATCACGTTCTAGTAGAAGATGCATCAGAACTCCTTCTGACCTGTTATAAATATAATGTAAATATTGGTAATTTTTGCACATGTTTCATTCTTGCTTTTGCGTTTGTTTCATTAGTTCTAGAAGATGCATGATAATTTTTTAACTGGTTTTGAGAAATTTCACGGCTTAAAACTCTTTCTCCGTTAGTCAATGACAGATTGACTAACAGAGTAATCAATTTTGATAGAATATAATAACTGGGTGACCAATTTTGATAGTGACTAAATGTGGATGACCATATATGAAAAGAGGTAAAACTGGGTGACCAAAATTGATATTTTCCCTTAAATTTATATATTGAAAATAGAAGAATTTTATATTAAAAAAAATCGTCAAATCAACTATTTACGATTTGCCAAAATGTAAAAGCGAAACCGAACTGTCATTTTGCGATTACGGTTCAAAATTCAATTTTTTGAACGTAACTGGTGGTTAAACCGTCCATGGTGGTTAAACCGTCCATGTCTACTATGGGATGGAGTGATTATTTATGAAATGCAAATTCAGACATGATTTCTTGGGAATATAAATTTTCTTCCTCTAGAAAATTTCCACTTTTTTTAAATGGTTTAAAAAAGATAAACATACCAATTTCGTTTCAATTAGTTGGTGGAGCAGCCAGAATAAATAATACAAACTCAAATTCTCTACTACCACTTCTTGACCAAACTTGCCAAACTAATTAATTTGTCATTTACTATACGAAATAATGGACATACTCCTTCCTATAAACTTCACTAATGAATAACACTTGGTACATCAATTGCAATTAATTAGTGTTTTTTTTATCAAAAACTAAAAAGTTATTCTTTTTGCCAACATAGAAAAAAGTGATCAAAAAGTATCAATTTCCTATGATGAAAAATACCAGTTGTATATTAAAATGGTGTTAATACGCTACCTCCGTCCATGAAAAATAGTCTCATTTGTCTTATATTTTTTGTCCACAAAATGTAGTCCCATACCTTTTGTGAAAACTATCACCCTTCAACCATCACATTGGGTAGGTCTCTTGTAGACTCAATTCCTTATAAGGAATTGAGTAAAAAATTTAAAAAATTGGTAGGATTGATAATAAAAATAAAATACGCGAAAAACATGTATGATAATTTACGTAGCTTAAATGATTGAGAATAGTCTTTTTTATGTTGAGGTCTAGCATGTTATTTTGCAATTTCACATATATTTTTTTTAATTATAAAAGTGCATGTTGAAAATAAGGAAAAGTGTAACATATGCAATTTACAAATTTTTAGCATGTTATTTTGCAATATTTGCAATAATAATTTCAGTTATAATGACATACACTTGTTAGTGATGTTATGTTACACATATTTTGTTGCACTTTTCAGTTGTAGTGACTTACTATTTTCAACAATATTTTTTAGTTATATTGACTTACACTTTTAGTAATGTTATGCTACACCTTTTAGTCATATTTTGTTGCACTTTTCAGTTATAGTGACTTACAATTTTCAACAATATGTTCAGTTATAGTGACTTACACTTTTTAGTAATGTTATGTTACATTTTTTACTCGTATTTTGTTACACTTTTCAGTTATAATAACTTACATTTTTCATTAAAATATTGTGTTGCACTTTTCAAGTATATTGACATGCACTTTTTAATAATACTGTGTTGCACTTTCTAGTTATACTAACTTGTTGCACTTTTCAATTATAGTGACTTACACTTTTTAATAAAAAAACGTGTTACACTTTTTAGTAATATTGTGTTACACTTTTTAGTAATATTAACTTACACTTTTCAACACACACAATTTCAAAAAAAAAATTATCAATAAAAAAAAATTACAAAAAAAAAAAATTAACCAAGTTAAAAATTTTATTCACAATAATCTTGAATATTTAGGGTTCACAATATTCTTGAATATTTAAGATTTAAGTTGACCGAGTCAACTCAATTCCTTATAAGGAATTGATTCTATATAAGACCAATCCCACTTAATTACTCAAATTGTCATTAACTTTATTCACAAACAATCACTTTATTAACAATGGACCCCACAATACCCTACAATACTCTTACTTTATCTACTTTTTCTTAAAACATGTGTCTCACTCCAATAAGATTACATTTTATGGACGGAGGGAGTATTTTGTATGAACTAATAATTTGGTTTTTTAAATAAAACAAATTTTGCTCAAAATTGTCGGTTGTGCGCAAAAGTATTTTCCCTAATGAATAATTATGTTGATATAATCACATTTTGATTACTTCAGTTCCTAAAAATGGCTAAAGATGAAGATCATCACAGGAAAAATGACATCAATATGTCAAAAAAATTATGTTTAGGACATTAGCAACTGAACCATTAACCCAGCACGACACAATCAGTGATGACTGTGTTCTTACCCCCATTTTATATCTCTTATCAGATATTGAATTGGATGGAAAACCAATGGCCCTTAAAGGTAGTTGGGCCAACATTTTTACTACGGCAGAACCACGATGAATTTCCCGGCAACAAGAACCACGCAGTCAGCATATTTGAGCCAAAACATGATGCTTGTAGAGAATGGCTAGAGTTGAAGGAAACGGGCACTGTTGTCTATGCATCACTTGGAAGCCTAGCCTCTGTTAGTAAGGAGCAAATGGAGGAACTGGCATTTGGCCTAATAATGAGCAACTGCTATTTCCTGTGGGTAGTTAGATCTTCTGAAGTGGATAAGCTCCCTCATGATTTTTCTTCTTTATCCTCGGAAAAAGGACTAATCGTCGAATGGTGCCATCAACCCGAAGTGTTGGCTCATCGTGCCTTGGCATGTTTCGTGAGTCATTGTGGATGGAATTCTACGCTTGAATCGTTAAGCTATGGTGTACCTATAGTAGCCATGGCACAATTTGTAGACCAGCTCACAAATTCTAAGTTTGTCGAGGATGTGTGGAGATCCGGGGTTAGGGTTAAAGCAGGCGAAAATGGGATGATTAGTAGAGAAGAAATAGCAATGTGCATCAAAGAGGTTGTTCATGGAGATAAAGGGGTCGAGCTGAAGGCAAATGCTTGCAAGTGGAAAGACTTGGCTAATGAGGCAGTGCAAAATGGTGGAACATCTGCCAACAACATTGACGACTTTGTTTCAAAGCTCATGTCTTAACTTCTTTCATTCCCAGAATATGAAAATTGATGCAAATAAATGATTCAATAATATACATATTTTGTGTATTACATGACCATTAAAATGGGAATTCGATGTATTTGTAATTGCCTATGAGATGATTTTAATATACATGCTTTCTTCTATTAAAATTCATCCTCCCACAAGTAGGCGAACACTCGTGAAGTTAGATCTCACGTCCTGCTCAAACACAGAAAAGTATCTGCAAATAAACAAACTCATGGTTGTACAGATAAGGGAGCCATTAAAGTGTGCACCAGATATGGGATTAGAATACCTTTGGAAGTTAGCTAAGCTAACTGCATTGGTATTGCTAAAGGCATATTGTAAAACTTCTATCGTCTACATTTCCTCACTCAGCTGCACCACCCTCTTTCGCACGACTGCCCAATCTCACAATGTCTTCAACAAGTATTTTTCCATCTGGAGTACAAAAAGAGCGGGAGAGAGTACAACTTTGAATTAGATAACTCATCTCAAGAACAAGAGGCCTAGGTGCCACCCCAGATTTTGATTTCGAATCCAAATCCTCATTGGCAAAACCCGATATTGGTATACAGTTTCAAATCCTATAAAATTCTACCCTTCAAAACCTATAATATACATATTATATTTTTCAACTGTTTTACATTTTTTATTGGATGGGTAGATTACCCACTGGGTGGATGTAGCATTCTCTCAACTCAATACTCTTTCACCTTTTTCATAAACTTAACCCATCAATCATTACGCAACCACTCAATCACTTCTACATTACTACACTACTTTTTACAATATCACCGACTTTTTCAAAATATTACCCTACCAAATCCTACAAAATCTACGCTCTCAAACATACAAATCCAAACAGACCTTTTACTATTCATGAAATTCATATACACTGGATTTCAAATCCAGTGGAATCCCTAAACAAACAATTAGAATGGCTGATTAAAGTTTCCAGGCACATCCAACCAATGAGCCAATAGCAACTAACCTGTATCTTTGGAAAGATTGCTGATTAATTCCTGCACCCCCTCGTTGCCTAAAGTGTCCTTCAAATACATAGCAGCAGCAGCGACCTCTTCAGGTGTCACTTTACCATCATAATCTCTGCATGGATCAAATATGGTGATTTTATTTTATTATGTTTGTTGATGCAACATATAATATAGATTTTCTGTCATTCTCGTGAACAGAATGAAATGAAACTATTAACAGTGTTGTTTTGACCAAATTATATCTATAAACATGTTGTTGATTTGGATATCAATGCACAAATCAATTGCAAGCATATATAAGAATAAACTGAAGAAAACCAAAAAGTGGCATGGATATTTGAGAAGCTCCATTTTGCAACACACCATACGCAGAGATATACAATAAATTAAATCAGCACAAAATATAAAAGTATGCTGGAAATTATCTCTGATTCTAAAAGGAAATCTTCCTACAGCGATAGGAGATTCTTTAGGGCATAAGATGTTTAATTTAACTAATGTGTTCCTAGTTTAATACCCAAAGTCTTCACTAGAAACCATTTTATCATTTCTCCAGCAGCTGTCTAGTTCTTCATATGTTTGGCAGTGTGCATATATCCATGTATATAGATAACTACATTCATATTTCAGACATGTATGTAAATTATTTTCATAGTAATCATATTAAAGCATGGAAATTAATAGTCAATGAGTTCATTAGTCTACTACTCTGTTACCCCCAACAATCAGCGTTCATAATTAGAGGTTCATATGAGGTTGGAAAGCAAAACATGGAAACTTAAGCATTTTTACATTGAAAATAATTGGTTGAAAGTTGGTAGTATGATTTCATTACTCAAGTGTGACATGGTTTATTAGAATACGGATGTTTTACAAAACAAGAAATTATTTGTAAATGTCCTAAAAGTAAATTCACTGGTCTTTAAAGGAAGCATTACCTAGAAAAGTTATTAGCAAAGAGTAGCAACCAACAATGTGACAGAGCCAGATTTCGCTTCAAATACCGGGACAAAAGTTTTAAAGAAAAAGAAAGCATGATAAATAAATGCTCGTAGATCTACCTGTCAAGTATACGCCACTGGTCACCAATTTTTGCATCAACGGCATCAATTTCTTTCTCAAGGTTTTGAAGCATAGAATCAACCTGGATCAAATTGGCAAGTTACAAATACATTGCGTGATTTCAAGTCAGTTACATGGGATAACCAAAAAAATTATACTTTCTTCCCATGCCAATCTTTGCATATTTGCCATTTCCACCTGCAGTTTATCCCACTTGAGGTACCTGGAGTGGGTAGGTGGGTGGTGATTTTTCTTTTCTTTTTTTTTTTTTTTTTGGTGGGGTGGGGAAGAAGATGAAAGTGAGAAAAGCAGTAGGCCCAGATAGGATTCCAATAATCCAATTGAAGTATGGAGATGTCTGGGTGATGCATGGATAAAATGGCTTACTTGCCACTTCAACAAGATTTGGAAGACAAATAAAATTCTAGATGTGTGGAGGAAGAGTACATTAATAACACGCTATAAGAACAAGGGTGACATCCAAAGTTGTATCAACTACCGTGGTATAAAACTTATGTGTCACACAATGAAGTTATGGGAAAGAGTAATTGATGCTATGTTAAGAAGACTGATTAATATTTCGGTAAATCAGTTTGGGTTTATGCCAGGACGGTCGACGACAGAAGCTATTCATTTACTTAGGCAACTCATGGAGTGTTATCAAGAGAGGGGTAAAGATTAGCATATGGTTTTCATTGATTTTGAAAAGAATTATGATAAAGTCCCAAGAGAAGTATTATGGTGGACTTTAGAGAATAAAAGAGTGCCTATCAAATATATCAACATATTCAAGGATATGTACGACGGGGCAACAACTAATGTCAAAACTTGCAGAGGTACGACCGCAGAATTTGCCGTCACTGTTGGGCTGCACCTAAAGTTTGCATTAAGCCCTTTCTGTTTTTCCTGTTTACTGTTGTTACGTGAACCATGTTGTTTGCTGATGAATGATGACGTCTGTTTGATTGACGAGACAAAAGCAGGCGTTAATGCCAAGTTAGAGTTATGAAGGGAGACACTCGAATCAAAAGGGTTTAGAGTGAGTAGATCGAAGACGGAATATATGGAGTGCAAGTTTAGTAGTTGTCTACACCGAGACTCTGGTATCATTTCACTAGATGGGTGTGAGATACCGTTGAGTAGTCAATATAAATATCTGGGGTCGCTTATTCAGAAGACAGAGAAATAGATAGTGAAGCCAATAACAAGATTCAAGTTGGTTGGATGAAGTGGAGAAGAGCCACAGGAGTGTTATGTGAGCATAACATGCCACTACGGTTAAAAGGAAAGTTCTACCGGACTGCCGTAAGACCAGTCTTATTATATTGGACAGAATGATGGGCACCTAATAGAACACACATACACAAAATGAGTGTCGCGGAAATGCGCATGCTCCGGAGGATGTGTGGTAAAACTAGGTGAGAAACAAAGAAGGTCACTCCATGTTAGGTGTTGCGCCTATTGAAGAGAAGATGCAAGAGCATCGTTTACGGTGGTTTGGGCATGTCAAACGCAGGCCTATAGGTGCACCTGTACAGAGAATGGAGTCGATGGACTTGGGTTCCTCAAAAAGAGCACGAGGGCAGCCAAAGAAGATGTGGCTTGAAGTCATACATAGAGATTTGGGGACTACGAGACTAAATGAAGATTTACTTCAAGAAAGGAGCACATGGAAAAGACTAATCCATGCATGCGACCCAGCGTGATTTGATAATTGGTTCATGTAGCCTACCCCAATTATTTGGGATTAAAGGCTCGGTTTGTTTGTTTGGTGAGGGTGGGGTAGGTAGACAGTTAAGGAGAAAGCATACCCTGTCTATAAGAGCAGATGAAACCATATTGTGGTCAGAAACATCAGCTCCATCCTTGCTTTCATCACGAGCCGCTTTATATGCCTTCATTGCTTTCACTTCACCATCTGTTCCACTATCCACCATGCTATTATAAAGCTCAATCTGACCAGATCAAGAGAATCAATACCATGAGCAAAAAAGTCATAGTCTTTAATGAATGGTATTTAATTAGATGTGCAAAATAAGGTTGTTGCCTGTATTATTTATAAATGCTGTTGGATGTGCAAATAAAAAAACAGAACATCAAATATCTAAACAGTATATGGATTTGTTTATGAATGGAATAAGATCTTAATGACAATACGTGAACTTTGAACATTAAAAAATGGAATAAGGTATCATTGATCCATAATAATGCAGGAGTTGAAGCAGTTCCATTATCTATTTGCAAAATAATATTATGGTTGCATTTAAAGCACGATAATGACAGATGCATCACCAGGTTTGCTTTTACAAATCCTAAAAAATGTTGTGTTGTTGGATGTCTATGCATCATTAATCCAAATGACACTTAGTCAAGAAAATATCAAAAAATAACACAGAAGTACTCCCCAAACAATTATCCGATGCTAAAAATGCTTGAGAAAGATCTGTTATCCACTTTCATTACAACAAGCAATAAACAGTAACAAGAGAATACAATGGTTTATATGGGATAGGGTAAACTTAATGTTTCTTTATGGTCATCTGGTCATAAGCTGTTTAAGGGATTTTCTGTTTCTGATTTAGTTAGGCACTGGAATATTGCCTTATAGTTCTTTTATGGGCTTTGTAATGTGTTGGGGATCTCTCATCCCTTGTACACTTTTTGATGCAATAAATTTTCTGTGTCTTACAAAAAATAAGGGAACATCAATGGTTTATTCACAAGAGTGAAAATGTCAGTCAAGTATCTGTCCCATCAAAGCAAGCGCACACTAATAACATTCATTTATAGAAATTGTGAATCAATAGATACCTCTTTATTGACAAGACTTAGGAATTCTTCACGCTCCCTGCTCACTGACTGTGATAGTAAAGCCAAAAAATATAAGAAATGGGAAATTCACTGTAAAAATATAAACGTGAAATAGATACTCATAAGAAACTCAAAGCTAGAAATTTATTTATTACAGATGCGGAAGCTAAGACAGCTAATGCACGACTGAGTTCACAAAGCTGTTCTTGTTTATCCAGAGCTCTTGCTCTAGCTTGTTCTTGTGCTTCTCGTGCAGTAGGAACGGCCATCTCTTTCAAAGCCACATCAACTTCAACACCAGAAGATTCTTTTTTTATGGCTAGTTTTTCTTCCTGTTTCTCTTCCTCCTCCTATAATCAGTTACAAGGATAAATAAAAACGAATAAAAGATCAGAAAAACAAGTTGTTTAAGTCTTCAAGAGCAAAATACAAATTATCGGCAGGATCAAATAAAAAAAACATTTTAAAAACCTTTATAAGTTCCTCCTGCATTTCAAGGAAGTCCAGCTTCCTCCTCCTTTCTGAAACAGAATCTTCAGCGGGCAATGATGTAATACCAACGGTATCCACAACCTCATCTGGGAGTGAAGATAATGTGGCTTGAACTGCTTCCTCTGGCCTCAGCTTTCCTGAGAGAGTAAAGGCTCTGCAAACAGCAATAGCAAAATTTCAGGTGCTGTTTAAGAATCACATAAAAAAAATATAGGACAAGGAGAATGTAAGCTGGGAATCACAACCTGGAAAGAATCAAAAGTGAAGATGGAACAGAGTGGTTCAAAGATAAATCTAGCCAATCTCGCAGCTGGAAAAAAAAAAGGTTAGTTTATATTGTTCAGAAAAAGTTTTCTAAAAGATGCCAGTTTATAAAATTTCCATACAGGGAAAGAGAAAGTGGACTAGAGCCTTGTTAAGTGAAAGATTTAATTGAAAAAAAAAAAGTGAAAAGATTTAATAGCTCCTATAACTTACTAGTTGAAACCTTGTGATCAGGCATATGAAAAATTCACCAAATAATTGACATTTTGCACCTTTAAAGTTCCCGAGAGTTTTCTCTCACATTTTCATCCAGGACAGTAGTTTCGAACTTATGCACATAATCAAACATATCATGTCCTAATCAATAAACTTCAGCACTACTCACAGATAATTCAGGCAAACAAACAAAATATTTTAGAAGAAGGTAAAACTAGTAGATAAGCTGAGAGGGAAAAGAATACAGCAGGGTCCACCAATAAAGCCTACAACCCAATTCATATGCTTCTACTTCTGTAAGTACTGTACTTTTTTTGCGATACAAACCTGTTTGCGCATTTCCTCCACTGAAAGTTCTCCAAGCATTCCCCTTTCTCTACAATCTTCACGAAGCTCAGCCTCTGATAGAGACTCTATACCCTCTGATTGAATCAATCTGTCATCATTCTTTATGCTGAAAATGAGAAAACAGTGAACTCAAATAAGTATGAACTCAAGCTTTAACAGAATTGACCAAAAACCTTTTCTCATGGAGTTAGGTAAAAAAAACATGCAGTTACAACGGTGAAATAGAAGTAGTACAGTAAATTTGGTATGCTTCCCAATTTTTATGACTATCAAATTATAGCGTCAGATGTTCGTCTAATTACTGATCTTTCGTTCATAGGAATGACATAACAATCCTCTTCCCCAAGTAACAGCATAATTCCAATATGCACATAATGGCATGCCCTGCTTCAGTAATTTACTATACTAAAAACAGCATCTGGGAGCACCATCTCTAGTGCTTATGCTATTCTTTTCAGCTACCAATGTGGCTGTAAGATAAGGCTTTTGCATAAAAGGACAGGTACTAAGAAAATCTTGTACTGCCTTCGAGGCTTCCAGCATAAAATAACAAAATGCATGAAACTCATGTTGTAAATTTTATAGGACATTGATTAATCATAAGAAAAATATCAACCGGGACTTTAAGCGCCTGGTGTTATCTCTTCACGTGAATAATGGGCAAATCCAACAAAACTTAACGATAAAATAAAAGCATGCTTCAACACTTAGAATGGGGAAAGGGTGTAGTTTATCATCATAACATATCCATCTATAGATAATACAGTTGTGTAGTACCATAAGTTATGACCCTTCAACAATGATGATTTTGATAGTGCAAACCATTAAAATCATATGTGCAGTTCCCAAGAGACAAAAAAGACTGAATAGCACACACTCTACAAGGAATGGTAAATGGCACACCTTTGTAATCTCTTCCGCAGATTATACCGCAAAAAAGCATCTGTCCCAATCGAGTTTATACCCATATACTTGCACATATTGACTAGACGAGACCTGTTAGAAAACTAAATTGTAAACACCATAACGATTAATATGAACAAAGTGATGAGATACAGCTACAATCACAAGAATGCAAACCTGCGGATATTATCTAGTGTGAGTTCATCATTGAACAACTTAGCAAAACCTAGAATTTCTTCATTCGAGACACGAGCTCCAGTTCTAACCTGTATTGGATAATTCATCAAAAATTGTTGAAAATGGGATACTGGAGGCAGAATCTTTGACAAGTTGAGTTTGCACTAACCCTGCTCAAAAATTCATCAAGATCCTCAGCCGTCTTCTTAATTTCTCCGCTTCTTGAATTTTGGACCTCTTTTGCCATTTCCTTGACTGTATCTTGAAGAAACTTTGCATATTCTATTTTGGCAGTCAACCTCCTTTTCAGTGCTTCCTACATTTTTAACATTACAGATGCAGAATGCTCAAAGGAATAAAACCAAATAAAGGGCAGAAAAAATCATATTTTCAGAATGCTACTGCATGTGTATCCTAACACTGCATTGTTCAAGCTAATTTTAGGAAAATATGGTCCCCACCTACAAGCCAAACTAGGCACATGCAAGGGGAAACAACCACACTACAAAAGACCACAGAATATTAGTTACATAAATCGAAAGAGGCATGGCAAGCAATGGAGTGCTTATATCCTACAAAACATCAAAATATACAAACAAAATATCTCGATGAAAGTATAAAACAAGAGATAGGCCACCATTAACTAAACCTTTGAAATGGAAATGAACAATCTACCATGGTTTAGCATGTGGAATCTTTTTACAGAGGAATAGCACGTATTTATTTATGTAACTCAATAAACTTCAGCATGACATTGCACTAGAAGATATATTTTCAGATGTTTGGATGAAATGAAACATCTTAAATTAGAATGTCATTTTCATAAGAACTTCTATTTTTGCAGGTATATGTGACTAATATATTGAAAATAAAAACTCAATCTTCTATTTAGCAAAGGAACAGGTACTGTCAGCAAACCCATGAGGTAGCCTTTGGATAACTGATAGATCAAACCATCACTGCATGGAAGAATGGGAAATATTGAATTTAAAGTGCCTAGAAAGTTCCACATGATGCAGCAAACTAGTTATTGTGTTGAGGCTGAATCTTCCCCCAAGCCAAATCCTGATTTTACAATCTGCCTGAGATTGTTCACCGTGTAACTTCCAAGGCTACTCAGATAGAATGAGAATGGGTCCATTAATTTAGAAATCCATACGTAATATAATTACGGATTTACCAAAAATTGCATATTTTTTTAAGAGGCAGCAATGATATTATTGTCCTGATGAGTAAAGATCAGTACAATCTTTTCAATTAGGGCTGCAGATAGATTTCCGGATCTGACTACTGTTTGGGCTTGAGCTAAAGAAGTTACTACCAGAAGCAAGATAAACACAAAATTCAGTTGAATAGCCAATAACATAGGCAAGCCTTGGTAACACCGCATCGACAACAGAGAATTTATTTAATACACATCCCTTACACGCCAATCAACTTCCGAGTGCATACCTCTTCTTTCATCTTATCCTGGAAGGTAGATGGAAGCATGTTTGGGAAGAGCTTCAGGAAAACAGGCAACAAAAACTCCATGAATGGGACGACGATAAAAACAGCAAATGGAACCAGCCTAAAAACATCAGCAGTAGTTCTTGTAAGCTGTTGCCTCTCCCTCCTGGAGAGACTCTTTCCACCAGCAAGCTTCAGCAATAATCTTGAACTGATCCTCACATCAGCCCACAGAAGCTTACAACCTAACCAGTAATGCTGCAATGTTGACACGAACTCTTTTCTCCAGTGGACGAGTTTTTTGGCCCAGTCTTCCCTGAAAGTACAAAAAACATAAAGGATGTCTTTTGCAGTCAGTTCAACAAGTAAGTGGGGAAAAAATTATATGTTGATAAAGAATATGACCTGCTCATGGAAGCCACAGCTCTCAGAGCTGGACCAATGCCTAGAAACGTGACCCATAGTTTCTTTAAGATCGGTGTGTTCTGAGATTCTTGAAGCCGCTTAGCTTTCGCTTTGGCCTTTGCAGTACTCAGGCCCACAACAGCTTGATCACATTCTTCGGGTGAAGCCTCCTTTTTCTTTTTTGCAGTCTTATTCTCATTATCTTCATCATCACTTCCCATATCAGGCTGCCTCGCAGTTGCTGTGGAACCAAAATATCTATACTGTGACATCAACCTAACACCCATCAGGCTATTGAAATCTGGCATTCTATTCCCATGTCTGAATGCTGCAGTTCCATAAGGTCTATACCCAAAGATTCCTAGGGTTGAGAAATCCAGTGATTTCTTGCTAAAAGCTTGACTTTCGTCATTCTCTCTCAATTGGTCTGAATTATGGGAAGTGTGGTATGTAAGGAAGGTGTAACCACGCGAATCGAAGCGCTGAGAAGATTGCCCCTGACCCAAAGTTTGTAGAGTTTGCGCAGAACGAACAGCGGCATTCAAGTAATCAGAAACAGTCTTCCTCTTTCTTAAAATGGCCGTGGAAGCCATCACTTTCTCCCTTTGAAAACAAAATCAGTGTTAGACTTCCCAAGAAAACGCTTTGGGATAACATAGAAAAATCACTAAGACAATTGAATTCGAATATTATATCCATGTGATGCAAAATATTACCACTAATAAAGTAAATATAATAGGACAAGGAAAACATTTGCTGTTCAGAAATATGAGTCTTAAGGTTGAAGCATCTGTCTGACTTTATACAGGGAACCAAATGGAACTGAAAGTAATCATGTGATCCATGACACACTTGTACACCAGTCACCCGTAATTAGTAACAGAACTTCTGAAAGATCAACATTGATTTGTATAGAATATTAACAGTTAGTTGCATCTATTTAATTCATCCCATCAAACGATTGTACACTAATCAATAAATGCAATGTATTTCCCAGAAAGTTGCCATACAATTCTTATGGGAAGGGCTCAAGTGCTCAACAAAGTTTTGAAGTTCGGCTTCCTCATGCAGAGGCTAACTATAGTTACTATAGAGTAAGATACTAACATGTTGCCACAGGCTTATTAAACAATTTAGGAGAACCTAATTCTGATAACCAGTAAAGCAAACCCCGGAATATTCATTAAACACACCATATTTTGATTGTTTTGGCAATCACTTAATAAACATGATTGAATTTATACTTTACAGAGAATATTGTTACAGTTTACACGATACAGAATTGTTAAACTTTTAAATGACCACCCAAACCAAAAGATAAGCATATGAGCTAGCCAAGGAAAAGGTCCTACATGGCCATATATTTATTTTTAAAAAGAATCATGAACAAGGTTCCAAAAATAATTGCCTAACCATGAGGGAGCACATTGTAGTTAAGTAATATTAGATGATTCTCTATTATAATAGCTTAAAAATACTTCAAAATAAGGCAGTCATTCAGCAGAAATGACTGTGTAAAAGTAATTTTTGGTACAATTATATTGTTGCGCTATCTGGATTTCTTCTTACATAACAATTTCCCAAGGCATCAGAACTGGAACCCATGTTAAGGAACAATTAGTATCATCTTTTCTTAAAATGAAACACTAGACTGTGTAACCCCATAAACCAGTTCACCATCTACCAGGCATAGCATGGATTCCTCTTTTGAATCTTTAATAAGTCCATTTGCTAATTCTACAGTAAAGTAATAACAAGAAAAGATGATTTATATGTCGGTTCATTTTTATCTATCCATTTGTTGATACCGCAAAGAAGCTCATAGAATACTCTCACCACTCACACACACACACACACACAGACCACCCTCTATATGTAGGCATGCGTGTGTATTGCCTTGCCTGATTAAAAACACAAATATACCTCAAGTTCAATTAAAGCAGCATAACAAAACTAGTTTGGTGTCAAAACTCAAATATAACAAACAATCCAAAAAAAATTAACAAACACGCCAACATGCTACTGGTACAAAGTATGATTTCGTGGAAACGAAATATCAAGCAATTGTAAGTAACAATCAGTAAATGTAATAATGCAAGAAATCCACAACTCAAGACATTCAGCAAGTTAATTTCAAAATAGAGTAAAAGAAAAACAAAAATCGAAAAGAACATTTGCTATATCCAGCTGAAATTAGCGCTTATGCAGGTGTTGTGTGTGCGCGTGCGGCAGAGAGATGACTTACAGTTGTAAATGAAAGCAGCGAGAAGATGATCAGAAAAAATGGTGAAGAAAACTCCGGTTCCGTGCCTGAGAATTTATACCTGAATAATAGTTACATACATACATACAGTAATGTTTGTCTTGGACGAGGGGTTTGGAGAGGTTTTGGGTTGATGATGAAAGAGCGCGGCTTTGGAGGGGTGAGATCAGCTGTGGCGCAGTGTATTTAGACCTGTCCCATTTTTATTTTATTTTTTTTAAATGTCATTTGAAGGAAAAAATTAAAAATTGTACTCATTTTTTCAAAAAATGTGGAGTAGTATGTAAACCGTCATTTTACCCTTTTACATAATTCACTTAATAAGTTAATTTATGTCATTTAAAAAGTTTGAAGCCGCGCTCTCTTTCTAAAACTCTCCCCCTTCCCTCTACATTGCTTACAAAATAAGCTTGCCTTCCACCTCTAAAATCCCAAAACCACCACCGCCCACCGCCTGCGTATAACCCCTCCATCTTCAATCCCACCTCCATCTTCAATCCCAAACAACCGCTGCCTGCCGCCGCGCCGCTTGCAACACCGTCGCGCTGCCTGCAACTCCGCCGCTCAACGCACCGCCTGCAGAGTCGCCGCCTGTAGCGCCGCTGCACCGCTTTTCTATTGGGCGAAAGGGGTCTTTTTTAGGGATTTAGTTGGGATCAATGGGTGAATCTCCCCGTCGGAGCCACGGTGACCGATCGGGTGAGTCATCCGTCTGATCCCATTTTATTTTCGTTTTTTATTTTAGTCTGCTTTTTAGTTTAGATCTGTGTTTTTAGGATCGTTTTTTCTTTTCTTTTTCCTATGCCGTTATTTTCTGCGTTATTTTCTACTTTCGGTATTTTCCCTTTCCCCGCTGGTTTGTTTTCTTCCCTATTATGATGGGTTTTCTTCTCGTTTTCAGGTTTTTCCATGGAGGCACTTTGTTGTGCTTGTTGGAGCTGGTAGGCCTTGGGTCCGTCCTTATGTGGTTTGGGAGGTTTGTAGCACGGCCATTGCTATCTTCTTAGATCGCAGAGTCTCAAGGTATGCTCGTTGATCGTTGATCCTTCCACCCTCTCACGATTGAGTCTGGAATTTGTGATCTTTTGGTAGAATTTGTTGTTTGGATAGGTGAGGGCATGTGATATGTAATTTAACCCCTATCTGTCATTCTACTACCTTCAAAAAAAAAAAAAAAAGTTAATTTATGTCATTTTAAAAAAGTTATCACTACTAGGATGGATGACCCCCTGAAAAGTACTCGTATTGCACCCCTTTAAAAAAAGATAAAGTGGGATAGCTCAAGTGTTTAGAGCACCACTATCCAGACTTAAGATTCTAGTTCAAGTAATGGAGAAAGGAAATATGGAGGGTATATAATGTAATGTAATTAAAAAAAAAAAATCACTACTCCTACTTAATTTCACCATCATTAAATATAGATTCTAATTTTCCAACTAGCATTACGTTATCCTCCAATACCATGAATTTTATCTTTGTCAAAATGGAATGGATATTTAGTGGATGGAACCGAAAGCTTCAAACTAAAAGAAAAAATTAAAAGAATTAAGAATGACATCAAAGAGCGAAGCAACCTTAAGACAAAAAAGTCGAAAATCTCATTAGCTAAAGGAAGGAGATGAACGACCTAGACAGAATTCAAGAAGATAGAGATTTGAATGAGGAGAAACAAAATGCACCAAAATCAATCAAAAGTACCATATGGAAATTGAGGAAAATGAAGGATATAGATGATTTTCAGAGATCTAGAATCCAATGGATTAGAGAAGGAGGTGTCAATTCGACCCCCACCATAAATGTATCAACTCCAGTAGAGCAGGGAACATAATTGAAGGGCTACTTATTGATAATGTATGGTCCGAGGAAACGCATAAAGAGAAAGCGATATTCGAGCACTTCAGAAGGTTAGACCTCACATACTTCACATATAAAACATCTGGTTAACAGAAAGCTTGGCCATGTGGAGAACTTTATACTCACGACCCCTTTCCTAGAAGAAGAAATTAAAAAAACATTATGGAGTTGTGAGGGGGGGGGGGAATAAGAGTTCGGGCCCTGACGGCCTCACCTTCAAGTTCATCAAGAAGATGTGGTCGATTATCAAAGGCGAAATCATTAGTGCAATGGAAGAATTCCACAAGTGTGGTAAAATCGTTAAAGGAGGGAACCCAAGTTTCGTCACCCTCATCCCGAAAAAGAGAGGGTCAAACCTCATCAGTGACTTCCGCCCTATCTCTTTGATCGGTTGTTTCTACAAAATTCTAGCTAAAGTACTAGCCAATAGATTATCTAAGGTGATTGGGGGAGTGGTTTCGGAAAATCAAAGTGCTTTCGTTGGAAATAAGCAAATTCTGGACAGTATACTTGTTCTTAATGAATCCCTAGACTATCTCAAAAGTGAAAAAATGATGTATTAATATTCAAAGTGGATTTCGAAAAAGTGTATGACTCTGTATATTGGGAATTCATTGACAAGATTATGGAATGGATGAATTTCGACTGGAAATGGAGGAAATTGATCTGTGACTGCCTATCTTCGGCCACGATGACTATTCTTGTTAACGGGAGCCCAACAAGCGAATTTCAACTTGAGAGGGGAATGCGACAAGGCAACCCCATGTCTCCATTCTTATTCCTCATCGTTGCCGAAGGACTAAGTTGTCTTATGCAGAAAGTTGTGACCTTAGAAAAGTTTCAATGCTTCGAAATAGGTAGACATAAAACTCAGGTTAGCCACTTACAGTTCGCTGATGACCCAGTCTTCGTGGGTAGAGCCTCCTTAGAGAATGCAAAAATCATGAAAAGTGTGTTGAGGCTCTTTGAGTTGGCTTCGGGGCTCAAGGTCAATTATTCGAAAAGATCGCTGCACAGTACTAGCATAAATGATGTGGAGCTCAACTCTTAACGCTGGAGTCATCGGCTGCACACCAGGAAGTATTCCCTTCTCATACATTGGCCTACCTATCGGTGCCAATGTTAGATGCAGTGTAATGTGGAAACCTCTGATTGACAGATTCCAGAAGAAACTCTCGGGGTGGGCTAAGAGACACCTATCCCTTGGTGGGAGGCTCACTCTCCTTAACTCGGTTCTCTCGACTTTACATTTATATTATTTTTCGTTTTTTAAAGCCCTCAAGAGTGTATTCCACACCATCAAACACATTCAAAGGAACTTTCTATGGGGGAAAAACGATAATTGTAGGAAGATTGCATTGGTGAGATGGGAAATAATATGTAAAAGCAAAAAATCGGGTGGTCTAGGTGTGAGAGACATTGGCAAATTCAATAAGGCTCTATTATGCAAATGGATGTGGAGGTGTACTAGGGAAGAGAACTCACTATGGGTTAGAATTCTTAAGTCAAGGTACGGATGTATTAAGTCAACTGAGAGTGACGAGTCTAGGTGCTATCTTTGGTGGAGGGATCTAAGTAAATTAGCTAGAGGGCATGAGGTTCTCTATTCTATAATAACTTGAATTTCAAATTGAGAAGGGAGACTGCGGTTAGGTTCTGGAGTAATCCTTGGTTAGATGATAAAGAGAGTCTTAGAGTGAAATATAAAGCATTGTTCGATTTATCATCCAATAAGAGAGGGTGTATTCGGGATTTTTTTCACCGGGATGGGATTACATGGTTCTTTAATTGGAACAGACCTCTTAATGCTAACGAATTTATGGAATTTGCTTCTCTGTGGTCATGTATTCACAGGTACAAGCTGAACGAAAATAGGGACGATGCGCTCGTGTGGAGAGGATCAAAAGCTGGGATTTTTAACTCTAAAAGTATGTATAATATTATTGCAGACCAAACGGAGTCAGAACCTGAACCTGTTGCAAACTAATCGAATCTATGGTAGAAGTGTATTCCGACAAAGGTCTCGACTCTTTCGTGGAAAGTTTTACTAGGAAGAGTAGCTACAGTGGATAATTTGATGAAAAGATGAATTAACCCGGAAGGATTTGGTACCATATGCCCCCACTGCAGATCCGACAATGAAACAGTTCAACACCTCTTTGGTACTTGCGCAGCGGCTTTAGTGGTTTAGGGAGATATTGTTGAGTGGGTGGATAGTAAAATGATATACTCAGAATTATTGGGAGAGCACCTGGAAGGCTTCTGCACATCAGGGAAGAAGGCTATTAATAGAAGAATCTTGGGCCTCATTTGGCAATGTACCATTTGGAAGCTATGGAGGAACCGAAATAATCTGATTTTTAACGAGCCTTCGACATCAGTAGTACAAATATCGGATAACATTAAATTTAGCACATGAAAATGGTTAAAGACACACAAAGTAATAAAGTCTGTCATATCATGATTGAAAAAATGCCCCGAGATGTGTATCATTGAAAAAGATCTAGTCTAGACAACATATTGTATTCATACATGTGGTTCATGTGCTTTAATAAATTATCATTAATTTGGGAAAAATTTGGCATTAGAAAATAATTTTAACATGTGTTATAAAACCTAAAATCACATCTTAAAAAAATGAAGTGAGTATCAATTTTTAAGGCAACTTTTAAAAAATGATACACTTCACATTAAAAAGTCATTTTGTTGAAAAATGATAATTGTCACGGTAGTCTCACACAGATTTTTATATTTTTTTATTAATTATTTTTAAACATAAAATTTATAATATGATCGATATTACTCTCTTCGTCCACAAAATTTATAATAGAATCCACGTTCAATATATATACAACATTGTCATAAATCTGTGTAACAAAATTGTCACACTGCTCTTCAGCTTATTTGTTCATTCCCCGAGTGATTCATCACAAGATTTTCCAGAAAATAAATTTCATTATTGGTATATTATACACGATAGGGCCTCCAATAGTCCAGCAACCCTCTTCTCCATCACATTAATTTGTATCCTCGTTTCACATTAATCGGTATCATCCACATTGTTCGTTTCAACAAGCTTAGATATCCACGATTTCTGATTTAATTTTCTAGTCGGAAAGATAGCACGTGTCACTTCTCATTTCCTGCACAAGGAAGCTCGTCAATCATTGAAAACAAGCTCAATTTATTCCAACATATAGAGAGATGATAAACGTACCAAGGGAGTTTGAAAGTGTCTTTCCACCATCCTTGTTTCGAACAGTTGACAACGATTTTATCCAATCGAATTATTATCTCATGAAACGATGGCCTTACTGTACTATCTGGATGCCAGCATTCCTCAATCAACCTGGGATATATATACACAACAATTGTTAGTGAAGAGATACTTCACTTATTGAACACCAACTATACATTTAAACCAGTCTTAATTTAATCAATTGTATCAGGACTTTCACCTCTCCAAATAAGAATAAATCACGCAAGGACAGAACAATGTTTCGCTATTTTTGTGTAGTATTGAACAATGTAAACAACCTTGAATTTAGTAAGTTAAAATGCTGAATCAATGCATGTCATCTTTGATTAAGAGAACGACTCACTCTTTTAGTTCTGAAGGAAATGATTTGGATTTTGACTTAAATACAGGTCTCTTTTCTTCTAAACACATTATCTTAGCGGCCTCATCGGGAGGCTTGGAAGAGAATGGTGGTGACCCCTCCATCATCTGAACATAAGAAGCATCACAAAGCATTGGGAAAAAAATTAGTATAAAGAGTCGTAAATTGCATCTCAGATCATCAAGTCTTTCAACTATCGTATCATACAACTCTTGTATGATTGTAGAAATGTCAGGTAGATACATGGAAAATAAATCAACAATTAAGACATCGGCAGGAAATATTTTCCGTCAGACAATAATAAGGCACTTAAAATTGGAATCGCCAATACATAGTTGAAAAAAAAATGCATTTTGTAGAAAGAGCAACAAGCATCAGTCTGCCAAAAACTTTGTCAAATACTCACATTAGCAAGAAACTGTGTTGGCATTATAATTACGGTTATTAAAAAGAGGTAATAAAGGAAGCTGAAATCAAGTATACCTCATATAGCATCACACCAAAGGAGTGCACATCCACACTTCTGTCAAATATTACATCCTTAAAAACTTCGGGTGCCACGTAGACATCTATATGCAACACAGGCAGAAAAACAATAAGATCATGTGGTACTTTACAGATGAAGAATGGCATTATGCATAATATGAAGAAACCAATAGAACTGGAAAAGGGGTGGCACTTAAGTAGCAATTTATTTTTATGTGGGAAGACTCACTTGAACGATCTATAGCCTCAGGCTGCACCAGTTTTGCTTTACCAGGTGAGAGTGTTGACAACTTAATAACACCGAACCCTGCAACCTTCAGCTGCCCTCCAAAATCCAGCAAAATATTTCTGGCACCTTACAAAAGTTGCAAATGTTAAAAAAAGTTTATTCATCGGAAACAGTGTATATAAGGAAAAGAGTATTCAGACAATCTGACCAACTTAAGCACTCAGTTGCCTTACTTTGGCGTTAAATCACAGTGTATGACTGGTTCAGGCTTGCATTCGTGAAGATAATTCATGCCCCTGCACAAAACATCATCTGTAATTTCAGAGAGAGAGAGAGAGAGAAAGCAGTATAGAACAAGGAAAAGGTGGGAAAAAGAAAATTATGCAGCAGCAAGGGAAGTAAAGAGGAACCACAATTGAACAAACAGAACTATAAATAAAATGTGGCAAAATGGAAAAACAAACTAAAAAAAAGACCACACAATATAGACTGGACAACAATCGTACACCACATTTTTCTGGAGTAGATAACAAAACAGATGGATTGTATCTTTATGGGTGTGTTTCAAAGAAATTGTGATTACCTGGCAATTTCAAGGGCAAATCTTAATGCCTTAGATGGGGATAGACGCCCTTTTTTCTGAAGGTAACTAGCAAGGTCTCCCTGAAAAGTAATAGTCGAAGTAAGCAAAGGGCAGCCATACTGGTGAAGATATGAATGTCCTCTCGAATTGTACTTCCTCCCACCCCAAAAAAGGATATTACAAAACTAAATAAATCCAAAAAAATATATATCACTTGGAAAATCTGATTTCATCTACCGCAATGATTAAATATAGTAGGCAATGATGAAGTCAAAGAACACAATTATATAGGTTGACAAAGCACACACAGAAAGTAAATGGCAGGGCAAACATCCTACATAGTCAAAGGATGAGCCATGAATGAAGGCATTTTCCCCCTCAAACTTAACCATGACTTACATGTATGATAAACATGACAAGTGCATATCTATGCACACCGATGCAGGCATTCGAAAACATATGCATGAAAGCATGTAGTAAGTAGTAACAAGTATGGAGATTGAATGATTGAAGGTATGATACATAGAATATGCATTGGCAGATAGGATTCTAGTGTGTACACAAGCGCGTGTGAGTGTGTGTGTGTGTGTGTGTGTGTGTGTGTGAGAGAGAGAGAGAGAGAGAGAGAGCTTACTTTTGAATGATGCTCCAAAACAATCATCATAGGTACATTTTGGGTGACAGCACCAATAAACTGAACCACATTAGGATGCCGAACCTTTTCTAACACGGTTAACTCATGACTGAATACATTTCTGCAGTGCAATACATATAGCATAAGTCCAGTTCATGAAGTAAAACAAGAGAAGGGAATTCAGCTTGATACATATATGACAAAGGAAAACAAGCATGATAGATAAAATAATATCAGATCTCATAAATCTATCCTCAGCTTCACTCTAATTATCAAACTTCTTGATTAAATTGTTTGATAATGCCTTAACACATGGTTATAAGTCAAGAAACTGGTGTAAACTTTACAGGTTCATAAATGATCTAAGACTCACATAATGACTAGTTCAATTCTCATTCAATTATGAGTTGGACAATGGACAGCAGTGCATTAGGTGTATGTTGACGTTAAAAGGTACAAAATACGTGAAAGAAATAAGCACTAGAAGTTTCAGTAAAGATAAGGAAATTAAATGAAGGCAGTGTACATAGATTCAGGGTCTGCATGGCCATCCTTGTCGAGTATCTTTACAGAAACTTTTGTCCCATTCCATTTAGCAACTTGATATGAGCCCTGTTCACAGATACCAAACAAAAATATTCAAATATCAGACCAATCGAGGTCAGAAATGCAAGTATATTCAATAAAGCAAATATGCAGATCTCCTAAGAGCATTTCCAACAATCCTCCAAAATAGAGGATCTCTAAAAAAATAAAGTATGGCCCCACTCCAACAATACTATAAAATGGAGATGGAGAACCAAGCGTGCTACAGACATCCTCAATTTTTGGAGGATCAGTTTTGATTATGGAGGATGCAATTAAATTACAGAAATGGCATTTTCTTTTCCTTTTCTTTTTTTCCTTTTCTATTTCCGAAATGATGACTCATACAAAATGCTTAAATTACATAAATGTCGAAGCAAGTGTTGTCATTTGCTATTTTTTCTATTTTTCATTTTCTTAAATTACATAAATGCCGAAATTATGTCATTTATTTAATTTTCCAAGCTTTTGGTTTTTTAATATCTCGGTATTGTTTAATTGAATTGGGTAAATTAATTTTAGAATAGAAAATCTAATAATATGTGTTGGAAAAGATTTTTGATATAGAGAATGAAATACTCCATATTGAAAGATAGAGTAGAGTACACTCCAAAATAGAGTTTGTTGTTTGGGATGCCCAAAAGTCATTTTATGCTAGAACATCACTTAAGGTCTTCAAGTTAAGAAAATCTACAGAAGGCATATCAACTTCATGTAAATGATTAAAATTTAAGCCATTCGTAAAAGATCATTGCTCATAAAAAAACAAAAAAATTAACATGGTAGTATTATTTATCTCTTTGAGAAAAATGCTGTAGTAGCTGCAGGGAAAATTAGAGCATACCTTATTGATGCCATCACTTCTTCGTATTTGAATGTCCAACGGATTGAGCTCGTACTCTGGAACTTCACGAGGATTGGCAACTGTCATTGGCGTTTTTCTGGTTTTCTAGGAATATGACATAAATTCCATGAGTGCCCAGGAAAGAGAAAATAAACTTCTACAAAAAAGTGTTATTTAAACTCACCGGAATTTTAGCCCCACGAGACTTCAAAGTATTATAAACTTCAATATTGCCATAATATTTGGCATCAGCAGCAGCCTATCATGGTCACAATGAAACACGACAATTCAAATTTCATGTGGACAAGAGTAACATTTGAAGTATCCTTGTCACAAATCAAAGTAAAAGATGATTATATCATTATCAAGTTGAACAACATACAAGAAAATTGGTAGTTTTGTGAAATTCATGACGATTTACCATTCAGAAACAAGAAAATGTCAGTAATATGAAATCGCGTTTGCCCCGTTCTCACCAAAAAGCACTTGCTATGCCATTTTATTAGGGATAATTAACATGGACGAAGCTCCTTCTAAACCTTACTTGGCATGCTTTCTTGTGCGAAAAAACAATCTTATTAAAAGAACACAGGTTTTGCACATTCCACAGAAAGAAAAACACACAACTCCCCTCAAATAATAAAATAGCAACAAGCAAATATCCTTACTATAATCTTATCAATCCATTTCATGAAGAATGCTTATGCTCTACTAATCAATTAATAAGAAAAGACAAAGTTAAATACCAAAACTAGATGATTTAAACACGCAATAAACCCATAATTGACCTCTTGATATAGCCAAATTAACAATTTACTGTATCTATCCATTTTTTGCAATACAATATCCAAAACTAGATGATTTAAACACGCAATACACCCATAATCGACCTCTTGATATAGCCAAATTAACAATTTACTGTATCTATCCCCTTTTTGCAATACAATATCCAAAACATACATGATAACAACTTAGCAAACAAAATGCACATCACAATGAAAATATAGGAAAGGGAGAGAGGGAGACTACCGTGCTGCCCCATCGATCACGAGCATCAATATTGGCCTTCCTACTCAATAAAAGCTTGGCAACCTCGACGTGGCCCTCACATGCCGCAACATGCAACGCAGTCCTCCCATCCAAATCAATACTATTCACATCAATTCCTTCATCGAGCAAGTCCTTCACCCCTGCGACATCTCCTCTGCAGGCCATGAACAGCAGCTGCATTGTGGAATCAAGGTTATCCGGCACCTTGAGCGCCTCATCGTCGCCTTCATCCGGCGTCCGCCTTATGGGATCCATCGACGACTGCCGCCCGAAGCTAAACCGGAAATTGTTCCGCCTCGGGTCGTGCGAATTCTGCCGGTGGAAACTGAATTTCCCGCTCAACTTCATCGAACCCGTTGAGAATTGCCGTGATATTCCACGTTTCAATTGCGTCGCCATGTCCATTCGTTTTTCCTTTATATTTTTTTTCTCAGAGCAACACCATAACCCAAACAAAACAAAAAAAATAACGGAAATCAAACCCGCAGAAGATCAATTTCCCTCAAAATCAGAAGGGGAAACAAAATTTGGGTTTATCCGGGGTTTACTTGCGCAGGAAACCAAATTTTGTGGAGGGAAATCAGTCCGTTGATGAATTTCAACGTGTGAAAGAAGATTGGATAGGGAAATTAGGAATTTGAAAGTTGTTGTTGAATCTGAATTGTGATCGATCGTTTGTTCCGAGAGCCAGAGAAGAGAAGAGAGCTCTGGAACGAAAGGGGAAGAAATGAAAGGAATAAAGAAAACGAGTGGATCTGAATGAGAATGCACAAATAGACGGGAGAGAGGAAATTTTGCATGAATTTTATTCCACTCAAAATCACCGCAAAACACGTTACTTTTCTTCTACTTGTTGGTATTTAATTACGCAATTAAGGATGATTAACGATAAAGATAACGCGGGCGGGCACGGATTTGATGTATCAACTAATCTTGAAATCTTCGGTCAAGTCTTTATTTTTTTTTCGGAATCAATATTATTTGGAATGATATATGTTAAAAATAAATTTTAAATGATCAATGTTAAATGGTTGTTTTATTACTTTTATTAAAAATGTCGTATCTATCTTTTATCGTAGTACCTAATATGAGCTGAGCTCCTTGAGTAACAATCTAGAAATAGAAAAGGTGCAAAAAGTGAAAGATAGAGTAGAAGCAGAGGATTTATCCCCTGCATTGAATTTTGGGTGGGAAGTGATAGAAATTAAAAAGTAGAGTATGCGTAGGGTGGGCAAAACCAGCAAAGCAAAGCAAGATTCACAGCTAGATATAGATATGACAATAATAAGTGTAGAGTTGGCAGTTGGCTCAAATGGAGTACCAACTTTGACCTTTTCAATTTTATACTTTATTCATTAGGAGGAGCATTTGCATTCTTAATCAAAACAATATTTCTATGTAATATTAAGTTTGTTTCTTTTTAGATTTATTAAATTTTTATGAGAGTATTTGGAATAACTGGTTTGTAAGGGAATATGAATATTTTTTAAATCGCAAGAAACTCGACTAGTAATATTTAAATTGCATGGCAATTATTTTTGTCATCATGGTGTTTTTTTTTTTTTTTTTTTTTTTTTTTTTTTTTTTTTTTTTTTTTTTGACGGGATCATGGTGTTTTCTTTCCTTGTTATGGGTCTGATTTTCTGTTGAAGATTTTAGGAAACTTTTAATTTATCAGTATAGTCAACATCATTGCACATGGGAGCACTTGGACAAAAGCTTCAATGCTTGTGGAGTTGTGGTTTTTGTCAGCATTGGCTACTAATATTTTTTTTTTTTTAAGTTTCAGTATTCGATATAAGGATTGATTGATTCGGAATTTCGGAAAATCAATTTCACTGTTAAATTAAAACTTTGTGTGTGCTTTTTTTTTTTTTTATATATATAATTTGAAGATAGACAAGCACATTGGATATGCATTTTTTTATTATGTGTCTATCTATTTTTAAAATTTACAAAGGGGAGGTTTGTAATGACATAGTCTTGCACATAAATGATATTTTAACTTTTTTTGGTGGAATTAAAAAAATGATATATATTGATAAATTTATCGGTTAATGAATAAGATCATTTAATCACATTTCATAATTTTAGCTTACATTACCAAATCTTACCAATTTACAATGAGGAGATTAGGAGACAAAGTGGGATAACTCAAGTGGTTAGAGTACCACTACCTAGGCCTTAGGTCCTGGGTTCGAACACGAAATTTAATATATTAAGTTATTTATTTGTGTTAAAGTGATAAAATTATTCTTTTGTAAATGGTATATAGTAATAAATAAAGTGTAACGGGTTAGTTTGATGAGAGTAATTACCATAATTGGAAGGTTTTGTAAACATCTGGTTTTAAAAATCCGATTTTGAGTTTTAAAGTTATAAAAAGTGAATGTATGATTTTATTTCATAAATTGATTTTCTTCATTAATTAGGGTATTAAAAACATGTATACCTAAGTCCCAAGCCTATACCACTAGGCCAACTTCTTGGGGTTAAAGTAATAAAATTATTCTTTTGTAAATGGTATATAGTAATAAATAAAGTGTAACGGGTTAGTTTGATGAGAGTAATTACCATAATTGGAAGGTTTTGTAAACATCTGGTTTTAAAAATCCGATTTTGAGTTTTAAGATAACACTCCCGTTTTACTTTTGAATTTAAAAATCGATTTTCAAAATCCACTCAAAACCATCTTTATCAAATATATACTGATTTGATATAAAGTTAAATCTATATAATATTATTCCAATCATTATAATCTTTATTAATAATAATATAATAATACAATAATGTACTAATACATTCAATCACTACACAATCAACTAATCATTATAATTTTACCCAACAATAATATAATAATACAATTCCATTCAATCTTATACATTAATTTAACATAAAACCTAAGATTTTAAAAAATGGTTTTTAAAACAACTTAAAGTCCAAAGTAAATATTGAATATTTTTTAAAGATAATAAACAAATTTGTAATAATATTAATAAAGTTACAGATAAGTAGGAACATCATTTAAAATAGAGTAGGACAATTAAACAAAGAAAATAGATAATAACCAAATTTTAATGTTGTAATGAGTTTTTTTTTTTTTTTTTGAAGATAGTAGAATTACAGATAGGAGTTAAATTACATATCACATGCCCTCACCTATCCAAACAGAAAATTCTACCAAAAGATCACAAATTCCAGACTCAATCGTGAGAGGGTGGAAGGATCAACGATCAACCAGCATACCTTGAAACTCCGTGAGCATCCAATATTCCGGCGATGCTCAGACTACTCACGCGCCTTCTCCCTCCCCCACCTACGCGCCACCGCAGCCAAATTCTCCGATATCTACTCCCTCTAGTCCTCACTCATCCCCAGCGAGCTCTCCGCTGGCTTCGCCGCCTAGAAAAATCTCTCCGGTAGCCACCTCATCTGCTACTCCTTCGAGAGCTCCGGCGGCGTCTCCGTCGCACAACACTGTTTCCCCGACTCCATCGATCAGTGTGCATACTCCGAGCCCTTCTCAGGCGACTCCTCCGTCTAGCCCAGTGACCAGCCCTACACCGAAGTCGTCACCTCAGGCGTCGACTCCGGCGAGTTCTCCGGAGGCGGAGGTGCCAGCCGCCGCCGCGACTCTATCTGATGGGGTGCCTTCGAGTTCGACCGCACCGGGAATTTTCCCGTCGAGTAGCACTCCGCCGGTTAGTTCGGCACCGGAAAGCGCACAAGGGCCGGCGGCTGATGATTCCTCCGGTTCCAACGCCGTATTCGAGGGTTCAGTTGTTCTTACTGGACTTGCTCTTTGGGCCGCTCTCGCCATATTTTATTAATATCATAAGGGTAAATATGTAATTTTAACATTACATATTTTAATTACATTAATAAATATAATAAATTATTTTATTGTATAAGGACAAAAATGTAATTTTACAATAATATATTTTAATTAATTTAATTTAATTTAATAGAAAATATAAATTTATGACACATTACGATAATACATACCGTAAAATTTACAAAAGGTAACAGGTCATCAAATTTAAGTCTTTAGATTATATTTTTAATGGCTTAGATTAACTGACTATGGTAGTCATTACGACACCCTGACTACATGTAGGAGGTCCCTACATACAAAGATAATTCTTTCATCCATTAAAAAAAACATGTAACTCTAAAAAATGATAGTTTTTATGTTCATGTTGATGATGGTCTTTATCTCAACGCAAGCAGATTGCCACGATGACTGTCAGTAAAAAATGTAACTACGAAGGCGAATTCAATTGTCTCGTCAAATGTCTAGGTGGCTGTCCTCACAACTCCGTCCACTCGCCACCGTCTTCCGTGGGGTTAATGAGTATGAGTGGGTGTTTGCAAGCACTAGTATGTGCTTAAAAGCACTTCTTTTTTAAAATATAATCACTTTTGGAGTGTTTGGCAACACAACTAAGTGATTAAATTAAGTAGTTTAAAGTGATTTTGGTGAAGCACCCCTCCACATACTTTTAATAGCTTCTATTTGCTTCTCATCATTGTAGTAACCAATTTTACATTTTTGCCCTCACAATTTAAATAATATTTTCTGTTTACCCATTACTCATTCAAATGTAATAAGGGTATTTTTGTAAAATTATAAAGAAGCTATTTGTTTTACAAACATCACAACATATACAAAATTGATTAAAAGTGCTTAATTTTAAAACACTATCCACTTTCAAATTTATTTCAAAAATCAATTTTAATCACTTTGAATCAATCACTATTGTTTGCAAACACACACCCTGAGAGTGACGGAAGGGTTAAACATGGTGAAAATGAGGAAATATTATAATTAGTTTGACATTTTTGAAGTTATTAAATTAATTTTGATCATTACCTTTTGTGGCAAACATTTTTAATAAATAATTTGTGATGTTAAATTTCTATTGATTCGTATCAACTTGTTACATCGTGTGTTTTATTAATATTGAGAAATAAAATTACCATGCTTGAACTTAAGTACACTTGATAACTGATAAGTATGTTTTGGTATATATATATATATAATATGCATTAATTAGACATTATCATTATCATTGTGTTTGAAAACTATTTTTTTTTTTTTGAATTACATTAAATACTTATCACTTTTCCCCTCCCCATAACTCGAACCCAGGATCTAAAACCTAGTAGTGATGCTCTAACCACTATCCAACTTCGTCGTTTGAAAACTATTAGTTGTCAAACAAATGTACGTTAATACTAATTATTTTGTTAATAACTGAATTAAAATATACATAATTTAAATTTGCCATATAATATAATTATACCCGTTAAAAACATTTATGTGTTGGTATTATATAAACTTTCTTATAATAATATTATTTAATTAGTACTTTCCCGTCTCTTATTCTTTCCAGAATAAGTATAGTCCATTTTTTTAGAATATGTAAAATGTTTAAAATATTAATATTATATGAATAATTGTTATTTTAATAGAAAGAAATGAAGAATGTTCATATTCCCACTAATATCGATTATTATTAGGGAAATAGAAAACTAACATATTTTGATAAATATTTAAAGATTTATACCCATTTTCATAAAGAAAGAGATTTATACTCATTTTCAATATAAAAAAGGCTCTAATACCCATTGAACAAAGAATTAAGATTCATTTTTACAGCAATCCTTAATATAAAAATAGTCAATTACGACTATATCATGCTTTTGTTAACTAATTGCCTCATAAATCAAATTTATACATTTTGATCAAAGTATTATTGGGTTATGTGTTTGTTCACCAAATTTCACTAAGTGTTACTCACTATTTTTTTTAAAGCATATGAGGTTTAACTTTTGTTATTACAAGCACTAGACGAAGTAGATAGTCTGTCACAAAGTTCGATGAATATTTAGCTACTCGAATTAGTTTTAAACTGAGTGCATAAAATTAAACACTCAAATAAAATTTAAGCACTTGAAAAGAAGGAGAAGATTTGAAGATGGTAGAGTATCCCAAAATCATAGCAATGTAGAGAGAGAAGTTCTCGCCTCTCTCTAAAAAAATAATACAACCCACCGCTTAAAAAAAAAAAACTTGTTCCTCCCCACCGACCACCGTCTCCTCCCTCTTTTCGATCATCTCCATCAAGTGCATCTGTTCTTTTTCTCTCTCGGAGTCATATTCGACGGCACCGCTTTTCTCAGATTTATTTATGGGTTAGCAAGTATTTTTAGTGTGTGGTTGGGATCAACCGGGTAGATATCACCGACGGAGCCACAGTGGCCGATCGGATAGTTACCCGATGATCCCAATTTCTTTATTTCCTGTTTTATTGTACTTTTTTCTAGTTTGTAGCTTTCTAGTTAGCTTGTTCTTCTTCTGTTTGGTTTTGTAGATTGTATCTTCCTTTATTTTGTGCAATTCTCCCCTGTTTTGGGTTTTTTTTTCCCCTAGTGTTCAGACTCCTTTCCCTTATGTGGGACTTTCTCTTCCTGTGGGACTTATATTTTGAGTGGTTTGATGGTTCGGTAGGATTCTGGTGTTAACCAATAAATTTAAACACCTGCAAATACGTATAAAAATAAAAGAAGGTGATAAAAATAAGGTAAACATATTTTATTAAGAAATTTGTGGGTTACAACTCTCGTTGATCTCTTGATTCCACTCTCTAAACATAATTCGATACCGGGGTCCAGCGACGTATTCCGGATTTTGATTTGACCTACAATTTAGTAGTAGGGAGTTGATGGAGTCATGACTGACTTATTCCATCTGACCTAATTAAATTCTATTTTCACTCTCTTATTTATAAGAGATGAACGACTTAGAGAGCAAGAAAGATATTCAAAAATTCTAAGAAAAGAGATAATATCTCAAGTTTTGGAGATATTATTTTATATTCTTATCTCCAAAACTAGGATTTACAAAATATTTGACACTTTCAAATTTTAATAAAATTTCAGTGTCTACAAATGCCCCCTCGAGATCTGTTGTAGAGATCTACTTCGAATGCAACTTGATCTCGAAATCTTGATGTAAAACTCAAAAGGTGATTTAGCATGCCCCCAACGGTGAATTAGCATGCCCCCATGAAATTCTTGTAGAGTGGAGATCAAGAGCGAAAATCGTCCCACTGGGCGTGCCAATTTGTAAACACAAATTCGTGAATTAAATATAAAAATGCGAAAATGCGAACAATTTTATTTAATTTCGGATTAAAACCGAGTATTTGCGGGTTACAATCTCTAATTTCTCCTCTGATTCTCTCTTCTTGAACTTTACTTGGACTTCTTGAGCTTTTGGAGCTGGATCCGCAGCCGAATCCTTTCCGATCTTGTATTTGGGGCTTTTATAACGTTAATCCAAAGGCTTAGCACCGTATTTTGGATTAAACGCCGAATTTAGGGACTTTTTGGATGAACGTCGTTGAAGATCGTTCTTGAATTTGGGACTTTGTAACGTTAATCCAAGGGCTTGACGCCGTATTTTGGATTAAAATTTTCGGGACTTTTCGGGACTTTTTCGGGACTTATTGGGACTTTTCCGTTGAAGATCCACGAAGAACTTTGAAGAAACGCCGAATCGAAGAGGCTTAGCACCTTGATCTCCATTCGAACACTGCTTCTTGCCGCTTTGCACGAAGAACGCCTTTGAAGCTCCTCCAACTGCTGAAGAACACTCTAAAATCTCTGCAGAGAATTTTAGAGCCTTGAATGCTTCTGATTTCTTTGATTCTGAAATGAATGAAATGAGGCCTCTATTTATAGGTGTAGGCCTGGAGATATTTGTGCAAGTGGTTAGGGCTTTAATTCAAAATTTTGAATTACTTGGGCTAACAATACCCTATTTTGGCTCAATTTGGTTTGTTGGACTTTAGAGGCCTATTTTCATTTATGTGACTTTAGAGGCCCGTCTTCATTTACCGGACTTTAGAGGCCAGTCTTCATTTACCGGACTTTAGAGGCCCGTCTTCATTTATCGGACTTTAGAGGCCCGTCTTCATTTACTGGACTTTAGAGGTCCAAAGGAATTTAAAATTTAGGTGTCTACACCTGGTATTTGGTGGAGTTTTGTTCCTTCTTCTGTTTCCTATTTTTTGATACAAGTAAACCTTAGTGTGGGGTTGTCTCGTATTGAGAATGGAGACCTGGACTTTTATGTGGAGCAAATGGTACACCCGTTTTCCTTTTCCTCACGATTGGAGGAGGCAGCGACCGTGAAGATCCGTCTTGGGTTTGAAGATCATTAGTTTTGAACTTAATATTGTATTGTCATTTGACTTTGATATTGTAACCTGCAGTAAAAAAAAATAAAAAAGATTTGAAGATGGTAGATTATTCAAGATGCCCTCTTTTGCTTTCATTTACCTCTTTTTTTTTATAGAGGATTTTGTGAGCCTTTTCACTTACATCTCTCTTGTTTTGTTGGTAGTTCGGTGGTCTTTACGTAAATAGGTTTACCCCTAATAGTATTTGATGTTTTTTATTAATGACCCAAACTTTGTTGTTTCGTTTTTCATTATCTTTTTAATAACTAGTTGACATCTGTCTGAAATTCAATGCAATTAGAGTTGTCAAAACGGGTTAATGGAGTAGGGCGGTCTATAACCCACCTCAACCCATCATTTTACAGATTTTTACGGATCGATCCACGGCGGGAACGGGTTGAAAAATACTCAATCCAACCCAACTCATAGCGGGTTGCGAGCTAGTCCACAGACTTTTCATATTTATATTTATTTTTTACTTTTTCACATTTATTTTTATAATAAATTTTAAACAATACATAAATAATTACTAAAAATATAAAAAAATAAAGTAGGAATAATTTTGGATTATCTTTAATTAAATCCACCATGTGAATAATTTTAATCTCTTATAATAAAAAAGTAAACCTCAAATAAATTTTTTTGTTTAATTGACAATCGAATTAAAATTTAAACTTTAATATTGTTTAAATTCTTATTCTTAAAGGGGCAGAATCAATATATATAATATTCAGCGAAAGTTTAAAGGACAAATTAACCCAACTATCAGTAACAAAAATATATAATATTCAACGAAAGTTTAATGGATAAATCAACACAACTATCGGTAACAAATGTCAAGTTGTGAATACACATATCACCGCATACTCTCTCAATCTACTCATGATAATTATGCATTTATAAAGAAAAAATTAAAAAAGAGATTCAAATCTACATTAATTATCAAGTATTTTCTCTAAGTCATGTGAATACATAATGCATGGATGATAGCGTCTCTCTAAGTCATGTGAATACATGGATGATAGCGGTTGATTTAAAGTTGAATTGAATCCATAAATTTCTGATATCACATTTTTACTCACAATCACAGTTCAACTTAATAAAAACGTGTTACTACTTCATTTAACCTTAAAAAATAAAACAAAAAATTTTAAAATAAAAGCTCGCGGGTCAACCCGCCCCCCGTCCGCGGTCCAACCCGCCAAAATCCACAATTCATACGGTCTAGCCCATACGGACTCACATTTTAAATGGGCTTGTATTTTTCAACCCAATCCACCTATTTGATAGGCGAGAACGAACTGGTCCAACGGACCTAGCCCATTTTGACAGCTCTAAATGCAATTAAGAACCCAATCTACTTGTGTTTTGTCTAGGGTTGGCAATGGGACGGGTAAAAACCCGGACCCGCATGAAACCGGCCCGCACGGAGCGGGTAAATATCCGGTCAACGAATACCCGCCGGGTATTGGACGGGTAATGGGATTGTATATACCCGACCTGCATATATATAATAATTAAAAAATATATATATAATATATATTTATATATATATATTAGTATAATAAATATATATTAAAAAAACTTTCTAAATTCTAATTGTAAGGTTTACACGATAACAGAACATACACACACACTGCTTTCTGCCTTTCTAATTCGAGGAAGAAGACGTACGTAAAAAATTATCTATCAACGAGTGTTGAGAATTGAGATATTAATTGTGTTATGCATTTGATTATGTTAGGTTAATTTTGCATTGAACAATATGTATGTTTTTTAAGATTTTATGTTCTATTTAATGTTGGAATTGATGTTTTATTGTAATTTTAAGAGCAGATTTTAAATGTGCTATATTTTATTTAAATTACCGTTCTTTTTTATTTAAAAAAAAAAATTTATGGCGGTGCGGGGCAGATTTTGAGGCGAGACAGGACGGGTAACGGGTATAAATTTTTTTGACGGGACGGATCCTGGGACAGGCCATACCCGTCCCATACCCGCCCCGTTTGCAACCCTAGTTTTGTCTTCTAGTGGACATCTCATCCTCAAGACTCAACAACTGCATTAAGAACTCATTCTACTAGTTGGTTGGTTTCTCAAAATCTTGGTTTATGACATTGTCAAATTAGGGGAGTGACAGTTGACATCACCTGAAGAGAATGGTTAATTCTCTTTTTATATACTCTTCTTATTCATTTTTATAATTTTTATTTTTTATCTATTCAATTTTATAATTTTTATTTTAAAAAATAAAACAAAATTACTCATAAACACTATGGAGTACTTTATTTCTACCATCAAACTTTCACTATTTGGGATGAACAATCAATTTTTCTTAAAACTCGTGCCCAAAAATATAAATTATAAAAATAGGTGTATAAATTTGACATAGTGTATATTTCTCCTTCATATTGATGGGTATTAATTTCCACGTGGATTGTCCAATTTGACTCGGTCACATATCCAATTAAATATGTACAGATTCACCACTATATATTCAATAATTAAAAGTATCACTGTCAAAAATAATTCAAAGGATCGTTCTCAAAAAAATATACTTCTAAATTAAAAGTGTCTATCAATATTTGTCGGAAGAAAACAGTACTAGCAGGAATATTATTAGAATTCAATAGAAATACAAAATAAAAACTTTAAAGTCAAGTCAACTTTACTATTTTAAAAGAAAATATATTTAAAAGCCATGGTATCAGTGGGAGGAATGTCAATGGTAATGTATAAGCAGGTTGATAAATTATCATATACTGGAGTATTATTTTATTAATATTTATTATTTATAAATACAATTAATTGAGACTATAATAGCAGTTCATTTCTTAAATTATTACAATTCATTTCTTGTATAAAAATATTATAATATGATTTTTAGTTGTATATATTTTCTTTTCCTTTAAATTTTATTTATTAATATTACGTATTTATTTTCTGCCAATGAAAAATCACTAAAAATAAAATAAAACCTACATTATATATTACATATGAATACATGATCTTATTTTTTCTAACACCAAATACACACATTTTCTAATTGAAATAATTGAAAAATAATACAACACCGACAAATTAAAATAAATAAACATAAATAAAAAAGAAATACGAATACGAATGATCTAAATGATATGCTAGTACTGGCATAATGTTGAATAAAGATGGAGAAGTTCCGTTAAAGAACATACGAAATTGATCAATCATGTTTGAGTCATTCCCGCTCATATTTCTTTGTGTCAAATCTTTTGTTGCTTCCGAATAAGATATGATCGAACGGCCGGACATATAATTTTTTAATAGAATTTTATTTTCTTTTTTTATAAGTAGCGCGATAGTCATCTCCATGTAGAATTGAAAGAATTATCGTTGGGTTTTTACATTAGAGTAAGTTAGTAACTATCTCTTCATAGTGTTATTAACTTATTAATTCTATTTCATGTGAAATTGAGTATAATTGTATTGTTTATTGTTGTATTCGATTATCTTTATGGTTTTAAGTCGATGTATGCCACATAATTTAATGTTTAAAAGGTAACTAGTAGGGTACCCGTGCTAACGCACGGGCCAAATAGGTTAAAAATGTCAAAACATTTTAAATTTTAATTATTGTTTATAATATTTTTATTTTATAATATTACTAACTTATTTTAAAATATATATATTATTATTATTATTATTATCATTAACATTAATTAATTATTATTAACTCATACTTACATCAAAAATTAAGAAATAATAAAATTTAAGATTTTGCAAATATATTTTTTAGATTAAATTATTTTTCTTAAAATTCAGCTAAATTGATATCTTATACTATCTTCATCCCGTAATTACTTGCACGTTTTTTTTATTGAGCCGTCTCAAGATTATCTGTATACTTTTAATATGAAAATAACTCATAAAATTATTACCTTCACAACATTATTTTACTTTTAAAAATGTCACTCATTTTAGACCCACATATTTCCATGGATACACCTTACTAAATCACATTTACACCTCACTAAATCACCAAAAATACTACCTCTCATAGTTAATTGCACACTATTTTTATTGGGACGTCTCAAGATTATTTAGATACTTTCAATATGGAAATAACCCACGAAATTAATACCCTCACAATATCATTTTATTTTCAAAATTGTCACTCATTTTGAACACACATATTCTCATACACTTCATTAAATCACACAAAATACTCTTCATTTATTTGACCCCACACTCCACTAAATTTACTTTTATTAAAAAGTGAGTCAATTAAGATATGCAAGTCACCACAAAACAGAAGAAGTATATATATATATATATATATAGATTTAATATTAATATTTACAAAAGTTATAGTATAAGTATATAAAATTAATGTCTAATATTAAAATGTAAGTATATTTATGATATGAAAAAATCATTAAATCATTATAAAATGTTAAATAGTGACAAAGTAATTCAATGAGAGATAAATTGAAGTAATATTTAAATAATGCAATAATCTAATATCAACAATAGTATGATCCTGATTTTTTTTTTTTTTGTAAAATGTAAATATTAAATTATTATAAATTTATACATTCTTAAACCTTCATGAAACATTACATTTTGTGTAATATTACAATAATAATTGTTGTCATGACATAATAAAATTTTAAACTGTGACTGTTTTTTATTTTAGATATTGTTATATATAAGAGTGTTCAAAAAAAGATCGGACCGGATTGATCGGTTAGTTTCCGGTCCGATCTCCGGTCCTTCAAATTTAGTATTCCGATTTTTCGGTCCGGTCTAAGATCGGAATTTTCCGGTTTGGACCGAATTTTTTTTATGTTTATTTTTTATAATTTTTTAGTAATGCACTCACTTATTTTTCAAAATTAATTAATTGGTGAGGATGTGAGGTAGAATTGTTGAGATCTATTACATTTTTTTTCAAATATATAATTTAACAAACATATTTAATTTACTTTTACGGTCAAAAGATCATTAATAATAATATAAATAAAATTCACATTAGCGTAGATTGATTTAAAATGAAAAGCCAACACTTTAATTTTCATACACAAATTCATCAATTTTGTTCTTGCTTCTATAAACTTGAAGAAAAAAACAGTCTAACCGGTCCAAACCCGGATCGGAATTTACCGGTCCGATCCGGTCTGGACAGGATTAATTACGGTCCGATCTTCGATCTACACATTAGCATAGATTCCGATCACGGTCCGGTTCGATTTTGAACTGGTGCACACCCCTAGTTATATAGAATTGACTCTAATTAAATACATACTTATGCAAAAAAAAAAAAAAAAAATCTACATGAGATAGTCATTGCTCATAACTTTTATTAATAAACATATTATATGACACAATCAATGAAAACTGTTTACGTTGAAACTTGAAAGACGATTTAGAATTAGAAGTAGTCGATGTAAGTCTCGATATCAATGGTAATTATCCAGCACTACTTTCAATTAGAACCTTATCACTCAACATGATTATAACCAATTCATATACACGTAGAATAAAATATTATATTATAAATTTACAAATAAAACAAATGCAAAATTTTAAACGCTAGATTTTTTTAAAAAACTATTAAAAAATGATGCAAACCTGATTTCATTGCACAAGCCCCTTACATGATATATATTTCTTAATAATATCACCGGTGTTCTAACTTTTAAATTCAGTTCATGATTAGGTACACCGAAATACTTCAAAATGTTCTAACTTTCAATAGACAAATTATCAACATTCGAATCAAATGTTCATTTATTGACCTAACAACATCTAATATAGGTGAAAGAATATTTCTACTTTACAAAAATAATCATGATAATCCATCATATTCTTATAATTGAGATAAATGTTATTAATAATAGTAGAAAATCATCTCCACTTTTTAACAAAATACCCTCATAAATTTGTACATCACACTCATACTCAAATTCTGATCCTATACTACCACCTCTAATAGATGTTATCTATTCAAAATAGTTCTTAAGTTCATGTACAACTTCTTCAGATCTCAAGTTGTACAACTTCATGTTCCTTGTAAGTTTTAAAAGAGTACAATCATTCCACAAATTAATTAGATAAATTGATTGTAGCGTTAACGATATCCTGCCTAATTTCTTTTGGAATAATAGGAAATATCTGACGAAAATCACCTCCAAACACAATAGCCTTACCACTAAAAGGCAATTCAGATGACAATGGATTTGTGAGTTATACTAATATTCTTCAAAGTGGTATTGAGAGCCTCAATACAATATATGTTCATCAATGGAGTTTCATTAGATATTATAAAATTACATTTAATTAAGAGCTCAGGAAGAGGACTTCCCTGATGAATATTACATGTAGAATATTCAGTAGTATTAATTGGAATGACAAATCTGTAAGGAGCAGTACGTCCACCAGAAAAAATGAGTGAAGATATATTATTTGTTGTTAGATTAATTACAATATTACATTTTGACCTCAAACCTACTGACAAAGTTTTTCGTATAAAAGTTTTGTTTGTTCCACCCCATATCCATAAATAAAGAAAATACATCACTTTTATCGGACTTAATGAGCGTAATTATTATATCATGCACACCATGTTGTTTGTCATTAAGTTTGCTAATTAAATATTCATACCCTAAACTCCAACTTTGATTTGTTGTAAGCAAACTCATTCATAATCAATCGATATCTAAATAAAAAGTTTGAATCGTGATTTGCCATAAGCATGCCTTTAAAATCTTGCAAAAACTTATCAAGAGCCTGGAACATACTATCAATTTCAATTAAACAACAACTCTTGATTTCATCATCAATCATACCTAATTCTACATGAATTTAAAATTTAAATGATAATTCATATGTCCCTTATTAGATGATCCATTTGATTTTGACACGGTATTTAATGTGAGAGTTGTATATTACTCAATCCGTCCATGAAATGTAGTCTCATTTGCCTTATATTTTTTGTCCACTAAATGTAGTCGCATACACTTTATAGAAACTATCACCCTTCAACCATCACTTAATTACTCAATTTGTCATCAACTTTATTCACAAACAATTATTTTATTCATAATGAACCCCACAATACCCTATAATACCCTTACTTTATCTACTTTATCTACCGTTTTCTTAAAACTTGTGCCATACTCCAATGGGACTACATTTGGTGGATGGAGGGAGTAGTATTATAAGAGGTAAAAATAACTTTTTATTGAGGGTGTATTTGTTAATTAAGGAGAGTAAGACAAAAAAAAAAGATGATTTTGTGTAGAAAAGTAATGATATTTAATGTAATTTTAAGATATTTGAAGAAAATAATTGGAAAGAATAAAATTAATTTTGAAGGGGGCAATCTAATAAAGGACTGAGTGAAATGAAAAGATGACAATCTAATTAAGGACAAAGAAAATATTATTTAATTATGTTAAAATAAATTAATATAAAAAAATATGATTTCATCGTAAGTAAATTAGTAATAAATTTATGCAAAATGAGTAATTAAATTCGTAATATAAAAAAAAAAACATGATTTCATCATGTAATAAGTCAAATTATTATTTAGGTATTAATGTTTTTGTAGTTGAATAAATTGAACTCTTTTTTGTTTTGATCTAGACGTTTTATACCTTTTGAATTCGATCTAATAATTTTATCTAAAATTTGAAATTTGTCCATCAACCTGTTATTGTAGGTTAATTACCTAACATGTCAATATACACGTGACATTCTATTTGACTATTCTTGCACAATTTATTTTCATATTATTTACTATTTTAATTATTTTGCATGTTTTTTCTGAATTAATAAATATAAATAAGTCTTTAATTAATTAATATGAAAAATAAAATTAAAAAATAAATTATCACATGTTATAAAAAAAAAAAAAAACACACACACGTATTGATCTGATAGATAATTTGAAATAGTAGGTTGATCGATCAATTTTAAAATTTAGACAAAGTTATTGGATCAAATACAAAACTATAAAGCGTCTTCAATAACTTTGTCTAGATTTTGAAATTCCTTCGATATACATGTAGCATTCTATGTAATTATTTTTATACATTATAATATTTTTTTCTAATTAACGAATTAATTGACTTTTTAAATAATTAATTAGGTAAGTTAAAAAATTGTTTAGCAATTTAATTATTATTTATATTATTAATTAATATTCATATTTTTTGAATTAATAAATATAAATAAATTTTTAATTAATATGAAAAAATATAATTAAAAGAGAAAATGTTACATGTTACAAAAAAGTAAATGTAAAATGAAAAAAGAAATCACAGGTATATTGACCTAATAGGTAACCTGCAATATTAGGTCGATAGCACAATTTTAAAATTTAGACAAAATTTATGGATCAAATTTAAAAAAATATAAAACGTTGAAACAAAATAAAAAAGAATCTAACTTATTGAATTGAAAAAACTTTAATCCCTATTATTTATCATATATATCACTTATTGGTTTACATTGACTTTAAAATAATAGTTTCACTATATTAAAACATTACGAAAAAATAATTCAATATCAAGGAAAAAATGTATTTTTAGTCCCTTTAACTTTATCACAGTTTTATTTCAGTTTTATTAACTTTTAAATTTTCATTTCCATCTCCATCTAGTAACTTACATTTTTTCAACTTTTTGTGATGTGACTTATTATAGGCATAGCAAGTAAATGTGATTTGATCTTTGTTAATTTTTTTTTTAATAATACAAAAGTTGAATGTTTTTGTAGGATATATATATATACACCCTTAATAAATTTAAAAAATATATATAAAGAAAACTTATAATAAAGCATATATTTGTACGAAATGAAAAAAATGTTGTATAATATATATATATATATATATATTAAAATTAATATATAAAAATATATAAACTTATAATTAATATATAAAATTATATAGAGTAATAAAAATTATTAGGATGCATCAGTAATTATTTTATGATTGAACATTTAATTTAAAATTTAATTATAGTATAAAATAATAATTAGTATACAAATTTTTTATTTTTTATTTGATTTGACCATTTTATATAAAATATTTTTGTAAGAAATATAAAATAACCAAATAAATTAATAGGCAATGGTGGTTAATTTATGGTGAAACTGCGCTCGTATGTTCAATTACATATTGAGGGAAAAAACGATCAATTAACAGAAAAATCAACTATTATAAACTATCATAAACTGCGTTCGCTCTTAATATATACTACCAAGGGCGGAGTCAGGAAAAAAAATTAGGACGGGCTAAAAGACTAAAGTGAATGTAGTACAAAAAATAAAAGTAAAAAAATGTTTACATAAGTTGCACCGCACCCTACAATTTTTTACGTCACGTAACTTTCATATTTTTTTAAAAACGTCCCAAAAAAAATAAAATTTTAATTTACGTTCCATAATTTCATAAATTGCTTAATTTAATTATGTCTCATAATTTCATAAATTGGTTAATTTATGTCCCATAATTTCTTAAATTGGTTAATAAACGTCATTTTTCTTCATTATGCAAATTATAAACAATGACTTGTTATTTTTTTAAATCCACTTAGCCATTGTTTTTCCACGCTATACAAGTCGAGTTTGACCATGTTACAATATCGGTCGATTTTTCATAATTTTTATGCACACTTGATAAAAACGTGAGTGAAAACATGCCGCTTTTGTTAATCGGAAAAAAAAAATGGACGTAAATTAAGCGATTTACAAAATTATGAGACGTAAATTAAAATTTTATCTTTTTTAGAACGTTTTTTTAAAAATGATAGTAAAAGTTACTAGTTCAAATTTGATATGCCTTTTTCCATTAAAGATTTTAAATTGAAGGATTTAGTTTAGAATTTGTTATTTAATTGAAATTTTAAATATATATATATATATATTTTACAATTAATTTAATAAAAATAAATACGAATTAGTGGTAAAATATCTCTCCTATTTACATGGAAGTTGGTGGTTTGAATCTTATATGTTGCAAGGTTTTTTTTTTTTTTTTTAATATATATATATATATATATAATAATTTTTTTTTAAAATCAGGGTGGGCTATAGCCACCCATAGCCTCTACAAAGATCCGCCCTTACTACATATTGTAACTATTATCTAATATTAATATAACAATGAAAAAAATAACTATATAACGATCAATTCACAGAAAAACAATGATATATGGCTTAATATGAGGCATTGAACAGGTGAATAAAATTGAAAGTACACACTGTCATTCACAGACTTTTAATATTCAACCACCAAAATTTAAGTTGGTAGCCAAAATTTCAATGCTACGAATTAATTGAAAAAAGAATATTTGACTATTTAAAAAAAAAAATTATACTAAGATGATTAAAATTAACAATAATTAACTAAAATATTGACTAAAATTTAAATTATTAGTAAAATGGTTAAAATAATTTAATTAAGATGATAAAAATTACTTGACTAATTTTAAAAATGAAATAAATTCACATGTCTTCAAATTAATAAAAATGGTTAAAAATTATAATCCAACAAACTTAATTTATCGACATATCATAAACATACAATAAACAACATTAAAAAAATTATATTGAGTAATAAAATCAATAATTAAGAATTTTAATAAGAATAAAATTAATTGATAAATATAAATATATTCTTAAATTTGAAATTATAATTACAATTTTGTTAAATTAATCTTATCAACGGTTATAAATCTAATCAATAATTGTAGATATCATTAACGAATGCGGGAGTATTTGATGGAAAAATGAGCAACATTTAAGGAATCAGTTACAAATTTATTGAATTAAAAAAAAAAAACTAATATTGACTAAAATTTTAAATTGCATATTTTCAAAATAATAAACGTCGATTTTATTATATAATAATTTAAAATGCTAAATTAAATGATGATGTTAATTTAATTTTAAATTGAGTTTAATTCTGAAAACTATATACGTATCGTATCTTGAAATTATTAATTGTAGTTTTGATATAGGAATGAATGTTAGTAACAATGGAACCACAATTTTACATTTGATAAAATATTCATGGATTGATCAACATTGGATGACGTAAATTTTTATTAATCCACCCCTTACAAAACTTGATTAGAGTGACGGAAAAATTAAATTTGTGATAAATTAACATAATAGATTATAATTGATTACAAATATGAACAAATTCGAATTGAAACATAAACTAAATTGATTAAAAAAAATCGAGAGAGAAAGATAAAATATAGACACACCAATTTTATTTTTAAGAATTAGACCAAAAAAACATGACAAAAAAACTAAAATAAGGAATAGAAAAAAGTTAATTTAAATTAAGAAAATATCATTAAGTTTACAAAATAATCTTGAAATCTTAAAAAAAAAAAAAACTTTAAACTTCTGATAATATAACTCGAATATTCAATAAATCTTCAAATATTCGTTGAATGAATTGAGAATGTTTATCGGGTCTTCAAATTTTGATGGATAAAAAGAAAAATCTACAATTAAACTTCATTTACATACGAAAATATACATTTACAGAATCGGCTATAATGCGTACGTATCTACGTAGTTTTATAAGAAATAATTGAATACATAAACTAAAATACAATAAATTTATAAAAAAAAATTACATCAAATACAAAAATAAAATAAAAAACAGATATATCAATAATCTAAAAGAAAATCTTCAAACTTTCAAGATTTTCTAAATAAAAAATCTACAATCGATCTATTTGATGAATAACACCATAAATTTTAAAGATCTAAATTTTTTTTTAAATCTTCAGGGGTTGACGACGTTGACGATGAATAACATCAAAACTTCAGGGGTTGACGACGTTGACGATGAAATCTTCAATTTTTTTTATAATTAACACAAAAATCTTGAACAACCTTCAAACATCTTCAAGAATTGATGAATACATCTTCAATCTTCAAAAAAAGCTTCAACAAAAAGTACATGCATACGGAAAAAAAAAAAACCTTAAATCTATTAAATTACAATGGAAGATGCAAAGAGAGAAAAGAAGATGAGAATGATCTACAAAAAAACATGAATAAATAGAAGAAAAAATGTAACCGCTCCTAGTTTTAAGCTTCTGATCTAAGGACCATATTTTATCAAGAAAAAATCAACGGATAAAAATATGTAAAATAAAAGGAAGATATTAATGACAATTAATTTTCAAACATACTATAATTAGAAGAAAAAAATGGACGATGATGATGATCAAGAAAACGATCAACGGTCCACAAACATTTCCGCCAAAACAAAAAATGGTAATATGATGGTGTATTATATATTTATAGATATTTGAAGATTATAAATTTATTTACATCTTATAATTTTGATTAAAAAAAATTACATTCGTATTTAATCAAATAATTTGATTTACTAATCGGATATCTAATTATATAAATTAATTTAATTATCAATATAAATATAATTGTTTAATGATTGTAATACATTAAAAATAAACAAAATAATAAATATGGTAAGATAGAATACATGGTTAAAGATTTTTGAAACAAAGGACATAAAATTTCATTTTAGAGTTTTCGACTAAAAATGGTCTAAGGGGGAATTCTTTTTTTTCTTTACAAGCAAATTACCAATATTCATTTGGAGAGAGTATAGAAATATTTTTTTCTTTACAAGCAAATTACCAATATTCATTGGGAGAGTATAAAAAAAAGGGTGGTGCTAAATGTACAGAATCTGTACGTACAGAGAGGGGCATTGTGGTCCCCTTTTCATTTAAGTTTTGTTAAAATGACTAAAATACCCTTCATTCAAATATATTGCTTAACTATTATTTTTGAATAAAATATTAAAGTCTGACGCCCTTTTCTCTCTCTTTTTCTTTCTTCAAGGCAAGTAATAATTACACAACACAACTTTCAATGTGTGTATTTAATTAAAAAAATTCTTCCCTTTATTACCGTTTAACTCCATCTTTTTTCCTTTTTTCTTTCTTTTTTTCTACAAAAATTACTCATATATTATAAAAATAAAATGTATAAGATATTATTTAATAAAAAAATAGAATAAATATATGTATATATATATATAATGTTGGAGAATTTGATAAGATATATATATATACACAATACTTATTATTATTTTATTATTATTAAAATAGATTGTCTTTTATATATATAAATAAAAGAATATTTAAAACATAAATATTCAAGAACAATATTTTTTTGAATTTTTTCACTGTTATTTTATTTGATAGACAAATTAAAATCTCAAAATTCAAGTCAAATATGAGATATTTTAGCAGTGCATAATCTTAATTTTCTCAACTAAATTTATCTCTCTTACTCTTATTTTATGGTATTTACCAAATCTAGTTACATAAAATATTTTTACATAGATATTAGTTTTCTGTCTAGAAACACACGATATTTTTCTTCCCTCTTCCATTCTCATTATTTTTGGGTTAATTATATTATATATATATATATTATTAATTCAATATTTTAAACGTAATTTAAGTGAATATACGTAATTTAAGTGAGTATACATAATTAAGAGCGACAAATGTATAAATTTATAAACTATTTACCAATTTATCATATTTAATAACTAATGTAATAATTTATATTAATTTATCGATTTTACTTAAAATTATGTTACTTAAAATGAATTTTACTTATTTTTAATTAATATACTAAAAAATATTTGTTTCTCAACATATAGTGTTTAGAATTTAGGGTTCAGGGTTTAGAGTTTAGGGTAAAGGGTTTATGGTAAAGGGTTCAGAGTTTAGGGTAAAGGGTCCGACTACTCCTTTCAACGTGTACACTTAGACTTCATTAATAAACAAACTTCAAATGTGTATTATGAATTTATATTCAATATGGTAACTTATCCCCGAATACTCGTTTCTCAACATATATTGTTTACGATTTAGGGAAAAGGGTTCGGAGTTTAGGGTAAAGGGTTTAGGGTTGTTAAAATGAAATATTTTACACGTACGGATTAAAAAATTCATAATTTTACACCAAGATTGTTAAAATGAAATATTTTACCTTTAGGAATTAAAAATTTTCTAATTTTACACCAAAATTGTTAAAATGAAATATTTTACACTTAGGAATTAAAAAATTCATAATTTTACACAAGGTTGTTAAAATGAAATATTTTACACTTAGAAATTAAAAAATTCATAATTTTACACCAAGGTTGTTAAAATGAAATATTTTACACTTAGGAATTGAAAAAATCCTAATTTTACATCAAGGTTGTTAAATGAAATATTTTACACTTAGGCATTAAAAAATTCATAATTTTACACACCTTGTTAAAATGAAATATTTTATACTTAGAGATTAAAAAAATCATAATTTTACACCAAGTTTGTTAAAATGAAATATTTTACACCTAGGAATAAAAAATTCATAATTTTACACCAAGGTTGTGAAAATGAAATATTTTACACTTAGGATTAAAAAAATTCTAATTTTACATTAAGGTTGTTAAAATGAAATATTTTATAATTAGGGATTGAAAAATTCATAATTTTACACAAAGTTGTTAAAATGAAATATTTTACACTTAGAAATTAAAAAATTCATAATTTTACACCAAGATTGTTAAAATGAAATATTTTACACTTAAAAATTAAAAAAATTCATAATTTTACACCAAGTTTGTTAAAATAAAATATTTTACACTTAGGGATTAAAAATTACTAATTTTGTGAAAATGAAATATTTTACACTTATGGATTAAAAAAATCCTAATTTTACACCATGTTTGTTAAATTAAATATTTTACACTTGGGGATTAAAAAATTCCTAATTTTACATCAAGGTTGTTAAAATGAAATATTCTACACTTAAAAAAATCATAATTTTACACCAAGTTGTTAAAATGAAACATTTTACACTTAGGGATTAAAAAAATCATAATTTTGTTAAAATGAAATATTTTACACGTATGAATTAAAAAATTCTCAATTTTACACGTTAAAATGAAATATTTGTTAAATTAAGGTTTATTAAAATTAAATTAGTGTTTGTTAGATTAAAATTAAAATTAAAACAACTCATCTCTATCAAATCAATTTCAATCAATATCTCCCATTTTCTCTCCAACGTTAGTTTCTCTAATTCTTGAGTATAAATTATTTTTAATTAATTTTTAAATTAAATCTGTAAAAATAACGTTTAAATTTAGATGTAATGATGGTTTGCAATAATTATACGTGTTGAGAGTTAATTACGAGTGTTGATTGTCGAGAAAGAAGGAAAGAGATTAGTATGCGCAGCATTAATTAGTAATTAATTAATTATTTGTCATTATCTCTAATTAAGGGTATAACGATAATTGGATAATTAATAAAACATTAATTAAATAAAAAAAACGATTATGTACTCACAGAATCTGTACAAACAGCATTACCGTAAAAAAAAATGTGTAAATAAATCTCCAGTGAATTGAGTTCGTGTAAACTTTCCATTCTTGTACAATACATTTTAACATACAAAGTACAGTATCATGTTTTAATAATTTAAAATAAAAGTCAAATCAAATATTTTTTTGATATTTGATATACTGCATACTGCATACTGAAGTGAATTATTACAATTAACTATTTTATTTCCTTAATATTTATAAATTAATCATTTTTATTTATAATTTGACTTTTACAATGGGCTGCACGCTCCCCACTTTGTCACTCTCATTTTTACCCCATTTTTTACTTATAACTCAACTCCTCTTTTTCATGCCACGTCATCTATCTTACAATTACTTTTGTCCTTCATTTTAGATGAAGGGTAGAAATTCACCTACAATTCCTCACTTTGTCATGTATACATTTTTTTTCAAGAGCGTGACTATTAACCTCCATCAAGTTATTAATTAATAGTACAATTATATGTACAACACATTTTAGCTGTCACTATGTTGAAACACAAATTTAAAATATGTGTACAAAATAATTATGTGGATATTAATTGCGGGGCCTCTTTTTAATGAAAATTGTTGAAAAAGTAAAAATGATTCATTATTTGAAAAGGAAACAGAAAGATTACATATATCTCCTCACCGAAAGTGTGAGTGTAAATGCCCTATTTATAGAAGATAAAAGCTGTAGCTAAGAAAGGAATCTACCAGCTAATGGGAAAACTAAACAGAATAACCGTAGAGCATTCTAGAGTAGTCTAGGGTGTGGGTGAATAATCCAGTCCATACGGGAGCACGGTAAATGCGTGTGTACGTGATATTTCTACATCCCCTCCTCAAGTTGGAAGTGGTGGTATGAGAACCATCTTCAACTTGCTGCAGAAATAATGAAGCAAAGGTCGTGGGAGTGCCTTGGTGAATAGATCAGCCAACTGGTGTGAAGTGGTGACATGATGTAAGGCAAGAAAGCCTTCTTTGTAAAGATTGCGCACAAGATGACAATCTATCTCGATGTGCTTCGTACGCTCATGGAAAATGGGATTTTCTGTAATATGGATAGCTGCAGTATTATCACAGGAAAGCTGAAGTGGGAGGTACACAGGTAATTGCAAGTCTGTTGCAATGTAAGATATCCACTTAAGTTCCATAGCTGTAGTAGCCAATGCACGATACTCTGCTTCCGCCGATGAGCGCGACACTGTAGTTTGCTTCTTCGTTTTCCAAGATATTAAGGCATCACCAAGAAAAACACAAAAACCCGTGGTAGACTTCCGAGTATCTACACAGCTGCCCCAATCAGCATCCGAAAAGGCTTGAATAGTATGGTCAGATGAAGATGGGTAAAATAAGCCAAGAGAAGACGTGCTATGTAAATATCGAAGTACATGAAGAGCTACATCCCAGTGTGTAGATCTTGGCGAATTAACAAATTGACTAAGCTGTTGAACTGGAAAGGTAATATCAGGCCTAGAAAAGCCAAGATAGAGCAGCCTACCAATGATGCGTCTGTACATGTCTGGATTAGGAAGTATAGTACCCTCTGTAGCTGAAAGTTTGACCCCAGGCGGAAAAGGTGTATGAGTGGGCTTACAATTTGTGAGATTAGAATCCCGTATAAGATCAAGAATGTATTTCCGTTGGGTGAGTATAGTGCCCTCCTTACTTCTGGCAATCTCAATGCCCAAGAAGTATTTTGCAAAACCCAAATCTTTAATAGTGAAAACAGCATGGAGATGAGCCTTTAAAGCATCAATGTGAGAAAGATGAACGCCGGTAATGAGCACATCATCAACATAAACAAGAAGAGCAACGAAAGAATCACCCGTCCCCATGGTAAACAAACAATGATCAGAAGCAGACTGAGTGAAACCATAGCGAATAAGAGTAGCACAAAACTCAGAATTCCATTCACGTGAAGCCTGCTTCAACCCGTATAAACTTCGCTTCAAGCGACAAACCTGTCCAGGCAAAGCAGTAGAGTACCCCGGAGGAGGCTCCATATAAACCTCCTCGGTCAAAAACCCATGGAGAAAAGCATTGTTAATGTCAAGTTGACATAGTGGCCATTCCTTAAGAGTTGCCAAACCAATGAGCATGCGAACAGTAACTGTTTTGGCAACAGGGGAAAAACTATCTTCATAATCCACTCCATGAACCTGATGATATCCCTTCGCAACTAAACGGGCCTTATAACGATCAATAGACCCATCAGGATGGAGTTTTACCTTGTACACCCACTTACAACCAATAGGAGTCTTGTGTGAGGGGCGTGGGACCAAATCCCAGGTGTTATTACTTTCCAACGCCTGTAGCTCTTGCAACATAGCCTTCTCCCAACAAGGAATACCTGTTGCTTGACTATATGTCTTTGGTTCAAAGATATGAGAAACAGTAGCAGTAAAAGCAACATAATTATGATCAAAGGAGATAAGTGGGTAAGGCAGTAGCTTACTAGAAGAAGAAGTAGGACCAAGAGTAGAGCTAGCAGCCACAAGTTGCGAGTCGGAAGCTTCACAGTGGAAAACAAAATCAGAGAGCCATGCTGGCGGACGAGTGATGCGATGAGGACGAGAATGGACAGGAGTAGAAGAGGTGATGATAGGAGCAGAGGGAGATTTAGGTGGAGAAATGGGTGTTGTTGAAGATGGGGTGGTTGGAGAATCTGGAACGAGAGGAAGGATAAGAGATGACGGTGTTTCAGAAGAATTAAAAGGAAAGATATGCTCATAAAACCGAACATCTCGAGAACTAAAAATCTCATGAGTAGACAAATTATACAAACGGTAACTCTTTTGCCCGGTGACATACCCTATCATGACACACTTTAGAGCACGGGGAACAAACTTTGATTTATGAGGAAGGTTATTCGTGGCAAAGCATAGACAACCAAAAGTCCGAAGGAGGTTATAATCAGGGTTTTTATGATAGAGTATGGAGTATGGTGTTTTCCATGACAGCGTTGCACTTGGTATGATGTTTATAAGATGAGCAGCTGTAAGGATAGAGTAAGGCCAAAGTTCAGATGGCAAATGAGACTCAAACATTAGAGCTCGGGCTGTATTAAGCAAGTGGCGATGTTTACGCTCAACTACCCCATTTTGTTGAGGAGTGTAAGGACAACTTTTATGATGAAGTATGCCAAGAGAAGAAAGTAACACTTGTGTAGGTTTCCCAAGAAATTCAGCTCCATTATCAGTCCGTAGGATTTGTACTTTTGCATCAAATTGAGTACGGACCATGGCAAAGAAAGTTTGAAGGATGTGAACAGTTTGGCTTTTATGAGTAAGAAGGTAGACCCAAGTAGCACGGCTGAAATCATCTACCAAGGTCAGAAAGTATGGTGTGTTTGTGATCGAAGCATGATTATATGGCCCCCAAATATCTGCATGAATTAACTCAAAAGTTCGAGTAGTTTTAATGGTACTAAGAGGGAAAGGCAGCCGTGTTTGCTTAGATTCGTGACAAATTGAACAAGGAATATCAGAATTAAACTCAGCTTTATTTGATAGAGATTGATAAAAGCATAAATGCTTGAGTACAGCTGAGGGAATATGTCCTAATCTCTTGTGCCAGACAGCAAGAGAAGAACTATTCTTCGAAATAACAGAAATCGAAGAATTACAAAGAACATGAAATGAATGCAATATGTAAAGCTTCCCAACCAAGCAACCAACAGCCACCACCTCTTTACTCTGCTGGTCCTGCAATTCACAAGAGGTTTGAGAAAAGATGCACTTAAGGTTAGTGTTCCGAAGAAGATACGAGATGGAAAGAAGGTTATAATGGAAACTGGGTATATATAGAACATCAAGTAGGATCAAAGATGGTTTAAGTACTATTGAACCAGAGTGAGTCACTGTTATTTTCTTCCCATCAGGAAGATATACAAATATGGGCTGAGGTAAGGGGATCAAACCAGAGGTAAACAATCTTTGATCATGACTCATGTGCCTACTTGCTCCTGTGTCTAATATCCAAACATTCTTAGGCATATAATCAAACATAGATAGACATTGATGAGAAGAGAGGTTAGTGCTCATACCTGCGTATCCAACAAAATGAGCAAAATCCTCAGCAGGAGTGTTCATGTTACTAGTTCCAATACTACCCTCACCATGTGATTTGCCAAAATATTTTGCAAGCTCCAACTGAATCATTCTAGAAAAGTCTGGCCTCGTCTGAGAAGCATCACCACCATCCATCACAGATTCTTCATATGTGCAGTTAGCTGTAGCCTTCTTAGCATCCTTCAATTTGTAGTACCAATCTGGATATCCATGTATCTTAAAACACTCACTAGCTTCATGCTTCTTTCCTCCACAATAGGAACAAACAAGTTTTTCCTTCTCTTCCTTACTTCGAAAATTGGTATTTCGCCCTTTCAACCAACTCGACTGTTGTTTTCCGGATCCTCTAAAATTATTTCCTGATTTGACAAAGAATGCAGGAATCTCCGGCGTTGCGTCTGATGTATCATTTTGTTGTTCAACACGTTGAACAATTGAATAAGCTTTGTTCACGGTAAGTAAAGGATCTAAAATCAAAATCTGATTACGTACAGCCTCATACTCATCATTTAATCCCATCAAAAATTGAATAAGTCTAGCACTCATCTGCTTTTCTTCGAATTGTTTCTCAACATTGCAATCGCAACCCCCACATACACAACCACGTATGACAGCAAATTCCTCTAATTCATCCCAGTATTTCATCATTTTTCCATAAAAAACTGCTACACTATCATGCCCTTGTTTCATGTGGTAAACAGATTTGCTTAATTGAAAAAGCTTTGTGCCATTACTTACGTCATACCTTTCACAAATGTTAGTCCATAACATTTTAGCTGACTTTGCAGAGATGAAACTTTCTACCAGATCATTTGATATAGCGCTCAAAATCCATGAGATCACCATGCAATCTGCTCGCTTCCAGTTGGTATATTCTTCTGTAGTCTTATCTGTTGGTGGTTCTACCGATCCATCGATAAAACCTAGCTTCGCTTTGGCTCCTAAGGCGATGTAAATCGCCTTACTCCACGGTACAAAATTCTTTCCATTGAGAGGAACTGTAACAAGACGCATACCAGGATGTTCTGATCCATGAAGTGTAGTTGGATCATCAATCGAAGTATGTAATGTTGGTATTACACCCTTTTCACTCATTTTATAATGTTTTCAAAAAACTCTGGCTCTAGATACCATGTTGAAAAGGTAAAAATGATTCATTACTTGAAAAGGAAACAGAAAGATTACATATATCTCCTCACCGAAAGTGTGAGTGTAAATGCCCTATTTATAGAAGATAAAAGTTGTAGCTAAGAAAGGAATCTGCCAACTAATGGGAAAACTAAACAGAATAACCGTAGAGCATTCTAGAGTAGTCTAGGGTGTGGGTGAATAATCCAGTCCATACGGGAGCACGGTAAATGCGTGTGTACGTGATATTTCTACAAATGAGATTTATTTATATTTCAATTATATAATTCCCAATATTTCGATTATCTTGATATATCAATTCAATCGAGAAAAAAGAAAAACAACTCGGACTTTAATTAAATCAAGGAAGAAATAATGGAGAGGGCCACGCACTTGATAAAGAAATATGAGATTTTTAATATTTTTGTTGGTTACTCACATGTCACAACATAAGACCAGGTCATACATTGTCCAAATTGCTTTTTTATTTATTTTATTTTGAAGAATCCAAATTGCTTTTAATAGACTTGTATTATTTGTCCCCTTAATCATCTAGTTTCAGTTAACGCGTCTGTCGGCCGTGTTACAATAATGTATACATATCTAAAAAAAGACAATTTTTTTATTTGTTGAATTGTAAAACGAGTTTTAATTTAAAATTAGACAAACATTTGTTATGCATCTTAAATATATTTTTAAATTATTAGTTAGATAATATTAATAATTTTACTGTACTCACTTCACCTCACTATATCTTTTCTCATTCTTTTAGTAGTTTTAATTAAAAATATAATAAAATAATATATGTAATACAAATGTGTGATTGAGAAAGATAAAATAAACGTCAAAAATAGATTTTTTTTTAAAAAAATAAAATGTTCTAAAAAGAATATGAGAATATTATAGTGAAATTGAGGGAGTATTGATTATTTCGATTAAAAATATTAGGTGTACTATTTCTTTGGAAGTACACACAATTGTTACCTGTAAGTAAATGTATCTATTGCTTCTTCAAAAAAAAAAAAAAAAAAAAAATGTATCTATTGCTCTTTATTGGTACACCAATAAAACGTGAATATGTATTCATTTTTCATTCTGATTAATTTCTTAATAAATTTTGATCGTCCCTCAACTAAGAGTAGCCACTTGCAAATGAATTACTCCCTCTGTCCCAGGATTGTTTGCACCATTTTATGGACACGCAAACTAAGAAAAGGGTGTAATGAGTGGAGTGTTGAGGGGTAATTTTGTAAACTTTTATTAATAAAGTAAAGTGAATGATTGGATTGAGGGTAAAAATAATGACATTTTGTGTAAATATGTGAATATTGTGAGGGTGGGATTTATGAAAAAGTTTCTTTTTTTAGTAGTGCAAACAATTGTGAGACTGACGAATAAAGAAATAATGCAAACAATTGTGGAACAGATGAAGTAATTTTTTAATTGATTAACTAAATTTCAAACTTCATCTCAAAAAACATGATTCATAAAACGTTCTTAAATTTTGTAAAATTTCATAAAAAGAAAAATTAAATAGAATGCATATTTAGAAAATAAGAAACATATAAATGAAATAAAATAGTAGTTGAATTGAAAAGAGAATTGAATGATTAAAATGATTTTCATCCTTCCTCTATATAAAACATAGGTTTATAAAAGATGAGTTGCAACTATTAAAATATAAGTTACAACAACTAACAAAGAAATTGTTGGAATGTAGATCCTATCTCATTGAGCAACAATGTTTATGTATAGTTTTGATGGCCAAAACACTTGGAGTTATTTAGCAAGGCAAATTCATATGTAATCTGATAGGTTAAGCTGACATTGTATAAAACAACTTATAGTCTAAGTATCTAGTGAGATCAGATGTATGTAGTTCCGCTGATATCACTAAGTGGGTTAACACGCGTTTACTCATGACTTTGAAGAGTAGAAGATTTGAAAATTAAGAAGACTTTGAAGATTAGAAGTGTATGAACAAGATAAGAGGGTTCTTGTATACCTTATTATATAGTGAACACTTGGTAAAAATCAGTTGAGATGACAACACAACTGATATGGACTAAGCAATAAGAGCCTTACCTAAGCTAAAAAGAAGACAAGATGATATGATACATAGGTGATACAGAGGAAGAGGAAGAAATAAGGCTGAGTATTGATCCAGTATCAAAGTAATTAAGGAAAATTACCTTATATGAAGCTTACCATATTTGAAGAAGGAAGGATCAAATCAAAGGAAACAAATCAAGCTATTTATGGATCATAATCATAAAAGGAAAGATTTGATCTAACAACTCGTTTTTCAACGGCTAGCTAGTTTGAAAATCAAACTTTATAAATACAAGACAATCTTCATTGTGAAGATAACAAAAACTATCTCAAGAACTTTACCCAATTGATATCAAGCACAAGCATACAAAACATTCAAGAGACTACAAGCTATCAAGTTCTACATCAAAGTTTCTATTCTACCCTAAGCCCAGAATCCAAAACTCATATTGTAAGGCTTAGAAAGTGATCAATCACTGTTCAATTGAATCACTAGTTGGAACATTCAGAAAACAACCAAATCTCAACCATACCCTAGTTGATAAGTTTGTTGTTTTAAAAGATTCTTGTAAGAGTGCTTATTCTCACGATAACAAGTTGATCGATGCATTTGGAGGTGCATATAAATCAAAAGTCTTATTATTGAGACTCTAAATTACAAGTCCTTGAAAGGGATTAACATCACAGTTGAAACTATGAGAGTGAATGTAGGTCTGGAGGTCGAACCACTATAAATTCTGGTGTTATCTTTACTTTACAACACTTTACTTTATTGTCCATATTATTATCATTCATCTATTGCATAGATTTTGTGTCTTAACAAAGTTGCACACTACAAATTTGAAATCAGACGATATCAAATCAGCTGAATATATTTTGCAAAGTTACACAAGGTTTTAAAAGGTTTTTCACATAGTATAAAAAGGGCCACACTATTCCGCACATGCAAAACTAAGTTAGTAAATAGTAGATTGAATAAACAGACTACTTGCTAGTTCAATAAACTAAGTCCTTAACTAAGTTTACACCCGCACTCTATCAGCTGCATACATACAACATATATAACAATCAGCTAACATACTAAAAGTGATTTCAAAAAAAGTTTAAAAATCTATTCACCTCTTCTCTCTAAACTTTTAACCATTCACTACTCGTTCAGGGACCAACAAAAACTACCCCTAACTAATAATCTTTCATTTGTTGTCTTGACATGATGTTATTCTACACAAAATTGCACAAAAATAGAATGAAGGCTCTTTTGTAATAATTTATTAAAGGCTAATCGATTCATGTGAATTAAATTGTATTACTCTCAAATTAAATTTATATGACCATTGCAAGAAGCTTAATTAGCTTGTTTTTTTTTTTTTAAGAACTCGAGAAACTAATTTAAATAGCAACGAGCTTTTTGTTAAGGAGTAAATAAGAGGAATAATAACATTAGGAAATGGACATAAATTTCCTCTCCCTTCTCTCTACACTGCCCACCGATTAGCTTTAGGAAGAAGCTATCTTCCACCGCTTACTGAAAAAGAAGAAGAAAGCAGCCGCACTGCTTATTGCACCGCCACACCGTTTGTAGCGCCGCTGCACCGCTTGTAGCGCCGCCGCACCGCCTGTTGAGCCGCCGCACTGCCTGTTGAGCTCCTTTACTCCCTTTCCTACCGTTGTTTTTCAAATTTATTTGGATCTTAGAGTTTATTGTTTCGGTTTTTAGTGGGATCAATGGGTTTTCCCTACCCGATGGCGCTACGGTGACCAATCGGACGAGCGGTCCATTGATCCCGTTTATTTTTCTGTTTGCTATTTCTGATTTTTTAGAATAGGTTGTTTAGTTTATTTTTGCATTTCGTTTTTTTTCCTGCTTTCTTAGGTTAGATTGTTTAGTTGCTTGCAGTTATTTTATTTTCTGTTTTTATGGGCGCATTTTGCGTTTTTTTTCCTGTCCCTTTGTGGATTATGTTGTCCCTTCGTGGAGTCCCTTTGTGGAGCCTGTCCCTCGTGAAGTTTGTTTATGTCCCTGCGGTGCTGAAATCGAATGTTATGGTCCCTCGTGAAGTTTGTTTATGTCCCTGCGGTGCTGAAATCGAATGTTATGGTGCTTGGTGGCTTTTGTCCTTTTATTTTTCCTATTTATCATAACAATATAGACTACCTTAGTGTGGGGTTTGTCTTGTTGTTAAAATAGTGGATTGTGCATTTCTCATGGGCAATGAGTACACTCGTGTCCCCACTTCTCACGATTGGAGCGGGTAGCGACACCAATTTGATCTGTCTTGGTTTGAAGACTTGGTTTGAAGATCTGGAGCATTGAAAAATATCTTTGTATTTGATTCTGATCTTGTAAACCTTCAAAAAAAAAAAAAAACATTAGGAAATGGACACCCACGTAGAGTCCGTCCTCAGATTTTGTAGATTTGGGGTGAACAAGAAAAATACTCCCCTTCTTCTAGTATTTTGAGAGTAAATGTATTTTTCCATAATAAAAATGCAGGCGAGGGAGGATGATTACTTTTTACAGATGGTATAAAAAACATTTTACCACTCATTTTGCACCTAATAATAACTCTGAAAAAAGTTAGCACTAAAATGTTAAAAAATGAGGTGTAAAAAACATAGGGTAAAAAAACTCTTAAAATAAGTATATATGAAATGCATACATATGGTCCGTGCATGAAACATGCATATACATATCACACACAAAATTTACACGAAATGTGCACATAATATTTGTAATTTATTCAGAAAAAAAAACATTTCTATCACACATCTTTCGTCACACTATAAAATATGTCACACATCTTTCGTCAAGCTCATTTATATATACTCCCTCCGTCCTGTAAAACTTTGTTCAGGCAGATTTTTAAGTCCACAAAGTATATGATTATTCTATTTCAATAGTTAACTTTTGAGTATTTTTTCTACTTTATTAAAAACACTATTATTTACTCGTTATTCCACATATATTTCTTATAATTAAAATATGATTTTTTTAAAAATATGTATAAAAAGAAGTGATCAAAATTTTACTATAGAGAAAGGAGTATATATACACAAGTACACTCCCAAAATATCGGAGCTCAGCCCCCTACCTCCATGCTTCAGGGCCACCCATCACTCATGTGGGGAAGTATACCGATTTCCCATGTGGCCACCTACAAATTCCTACAATAATTTTTTTCATATTTGTTTTTTTCTACACTAATAAAGAAAATCGAGCTTGTGACTATTCGCAAACCCAATGGTGTCTAGAAACATTTTTTTCAAGTAAAATGATTTTTATGTTATTTTTATTGACAATAATCATTTAATATATTTAAGTTGGGATTATATTTTTTTTAGTCCATTAAGTTACCACAATTTTGAATTTAGTCCACCAGGTTACCACTTTTTGAATTTAGTCCATTAAGTTTCGATTTATTTTGATTTTGGTCCAGTTACCTGCTACCGCAGGTTTAACAGGTCATTTTTTAAAACACACCCCATAAAATGTTATACACACCCCAAATGTTAAATACACCACACTAAATTTTAAAAATCATTTTTTATTACTATACACACTCCCAACTATTTCCTATTTAATAAATTACCCAAAATAATTAAATTAAAAAAATAAAATTTCAAATTAATATGAAAAATATAAATAAAACCTATGAAAATTGCCTAAATCTTTAAAAATTAAACAAAGATAAAATAATTAATTTAATTAGTTTTGAAGATTTAGTTGATTTTCTACTATTTTTAAATTTTATTTAACCTTATTTTCAACGTTTTTTATAGAAGTTAGAAGGCAAATAAAACATATATTAATAAAGCAATGGAGTTTTAAATTATTTTATTTTATTTTTCTTTTAAATATTTTTTTTATATTACATGAACCTACTAACACTCCATAAATTTTATATACACTCCAAACGTTAAACACAAAAATTCAAAAATCAAATATAGTTAAATAAAATTATAAACATATTTAATAAATTGCTAAAAATAATTAAATTAAAAAAATTAAAAATTCAAATTAATATAAAAAATATAAATAAAACCTATAAAAAATCACTAAAATCTTCAAAAATTAAACAAAGCTAAAAACATTAGTTAATTTAATTATTTTTGAAGATTTAATTAACTTTTTTTACTATTTTTGAAGATTTTTAATAAATTTTCAAAAAACCAACTTAAAAAAATTATTAAATTAAATAATTTTTTTTAAAGTATTAAAAAATCAACTAAATTTTTAAAACTAATTAAATTAATTAATTTTTTAGCTTTATTAAAATTTTGAAGATTTATGTGTTTTTTATAGGTTTTATTTATATTTTTCATATTAATTTAATTTTTTACATTTTTTAATTAAATTATTTTTGACAATTTATTAAATATGTTTATGATTTTATTTAACTATATTTGATTTTTAAATTTTTATGTTTAACGTTTGGAGTATATATAAAATTTATGGGGTGTTAGTAGGTTCATTTAATATAAAAGAAATTTTTTTAAATTTTTTTTTAATTCAATTGCTTTATTAATATTTTATTTGCGTTCTAACTTTTATAAAAACACGTTAAAAATAAGGTTAAATAAAATTTAAAAATAGTAGAAAATCAACTAAATTTTCTAAACTAGTTAAATTAATTAATTTTTTTTTAGGTTTGTTTAATTTTTGAAGATTTAGACGATTTTTTATAGGTTTTATTTATATTTTTTATATTAATTTGAATTCTTATTTTTTTTAATTTAATTATTTTTGGCAATTTATTAAATAGAAAATAGTTGGGGGTGTGTATAGTAATACAAAATGAGTTTTAAATTTTAGTGGGGTATGTTTAACATTTGGGGTGTGTTTTAAAAAATGACTTGTTAAACCTGCTATAGCAGGTAACTAGACCAAAATCAAAATAAATCGAAATTTAATGGACTAAATTCAAAAAGTGGTAACCTGATGGACTAAATTCAAAATTGTGGTAATTTAATGGACTAAAAAAAATATAATCCCATTTAAGTTGATTTTGATATCAACTTAAAATTAGGGTAAAAATGTAAAATGCAAGTTTGGTCCCAAGAGAATTTTTCAAAAACAATTTTGGTCCCACATTCTTTTTTGGTCCCATTTTTTGCAGAAATGGTCCCAATCGTTAAATACTTAAGTGATATTGCAAAAAATAATGACACATTGCAAAAATAATTTATATCAAATTTAAAATTTAAAAATTTCAAACCAATTAATATTTTATGTAAAATCTGTCCAATTAAATAATTTAAATTTGAAAATATTAATTTTTTATTTATAAAATCATAAAAATTTATCATATAGATTTTTAAAAAATATCCAATAGTTTTTATAACATAAATATTGAAGAATTCAAATTAATTCCATCAAAATTACGTATATCTATCACTAACCTTGCTCTTGTCCTCGTCATTGACAGAAAATCGGAACTCAATCTTCCAAAAAATCATTTTACATATTAAGCACTCTCAAACAAAATAATTATCCATTAAAAATAAAATCGCTAGATTTGGTTTTAAATTTTTTTAGAATATATCTCAAAATTGAAAAATTCAATTCAAGCAATAACACACCCCGAACCATGGTTATCATCGGCACACACCATCGGCCCCAACTGAGGAAAAATAATTGATGTGCAATTTCAATGAATGAGATTTGTGTGCTTCGATTTGAGGAATTTAAGTGAGGGTTTGCGATTTGGGAATGCTTAATGAGTGTTTCAGCTTAAATATTTTCAAGTTGGATTCGTGTTGTTTTATTTGGGGGAGATTTTTTTAGGGCTTTTTTAGGATTAGAGGTGATTTTGGAGCATTTGATTGAAACAAAACATTTGAAGATTTTGTTTTAAAAGGTAAAATCCCATGGGACCTTTTTTTACAAAATGGGACCATTTTCGTGAGCACGAATCTCTTGGGACCAAATCTGCATCTTCCAGATCTCTTGGGACCAAATCTGCATTTTTCCATTTTTTATCTTAACGGCGTGTGTGTCTTACGCTCACAATTTCGTTAGGTTTTGACGGAAAAATCTCGCGGGACCTTTTTTGCTCAAAATGGGACAATTTTCGTGAGCAGAAATTCTCTTGGGACCATAATTGCATTTTACCCCTTAAAATTACTTAAAAAATGATTTTTTCTTCGAGAAAAATTAATTTTAACAAAAAATGGAGTATCTTTTTCTTATCCCCATATAGTTGGGCGAAGATGATTAGATGGAAACTGGGTTCTCAGCCTGATAGAGTTGGGCCTGCTGGGCTACTTATTTTTCTATAGGACACGGTTATTAAAATCCCTGAATTAATTAGTATACCCACTTGATTAGCCGACCTCTTATATTTTTTTTTTTTGATTACAAGTTAAAATACCCATCCCATTTCCCCTACCCATGACTCGAACCCAGTACCTAAGGCCTAGGTAGTGGTACTCTAACCACTTGAGCTATCCCACTTTGTCGCCGACCTCTTATATGATTACTACACGCATGTGAATTTTTTTATTATACCTTTTCCAACTTAAACCCAAATTCTTCTTCATTCATTTCATTTCATTTTCTATGGTTCTCTCCCCGATTCCTTCTCTTCCATTTTGTCACGCCACCTCATAGCCCCATCGTTCACAACCGTGTTTTAAGCCATGTCATTCGTCGACACATCCCGAGCATAGTCATTCAACCAATACTGTTTTCAATCAGTGTCTTTCGCTGCTGCCTTCCACCGTCCTTTCGATTTTGAGTTGGAAAAAAGAAGATTTAAAATCTTAATGCTTTTTTTCGAATTTTTTTTTGTCTATTTCGATTTTCATTAATATATAACTTACACTTTTTATTAATAGATACACTTTTTAGTTATAATAACATATATTTTTCATTAAATAGATCATACATTTTGCAGTTATAATAACATACACTTTTCATTAATAGATCATACACTTTGTAGTTATAATAACATAAACTTTTCATTAATATATAACTTGCACTTTTCATTAATAGTTCATACCTTATAATAACATACACTTTTCAATAAAAACAATGTTTCACTTTTCAATATAGTAACATACATTTTTCATTAAAAAAACAAAGATACACTTTTTAGTTATAATAACATACACTTTTTTTTTCCCTTAAAAAAAAAAAAAAAAAAACATACACTTTTATTTTTAAAAAAAAATCGAAAAATTAAAAAAAAAGTCAAAGTTTGACGGTCAATATTTTACTAGTCAAAATCTACTCAAGTACACGGTGTACTTGAGTACATACAAGACTTTGACTTATTTTTTTTAATTCTAAAACGTAATGTTGAATACTCATGTTTCAAAAACTACAATAAATACTCTGTTCGTCCACCAAATGTATTATATGAAATCATCGTCCTTCAACTTTTATTTAATTACTTAAATTGACACAACTTTATTTATAAACAATCTCTTTATTCATAATTGAGCACAATATCATTATTTTATCTACTTTATTGCTTTTTCTTTAAAATATAGAGTTTAATTATTAGGAAGGACAATCCTATACACTCATTTTTAAACAAAGGAAACAAATTAAAACATTTCTATTAATGTCAAATTGATGTATTAATACCCAATTATACATACCATTGCTCTTAAAAACTAATATTAATTGATTAATAGAATAAATTTGAAATTGAAATTACATTTTCCACGCATTTGTTATTCAAATTGAAATTAAATTCTCATTCCCCTTATAAACTACAAATTACTCAATCAATACCAAATTTTCCTTAATTGATTAATTACCTTTCATATCCCAATTTGCAATTGATTTTTCATTGCTTTTCAAAAATAAGAAATTTTTGCAGAACCATTTCAGTTTCTTCGAGTTTCTTCGGTCTTTTGTTTTTTTCCAGAATTCAAGATTTCATCATTCTCATTCATTGTTTTCTTGCATATGACATATTTTAATCCATATCTTTCTTATACAAGCCTGCATATTAGGGTTTACTAATCGATTGTTCCATATATTTTTGCGGATCAAATCACAATCGAAAAATGGAATATTCTATGATTATGAAGTTCCAATATGAGGAAAAAATGAAGTTATTCCCAGTTCAACAATCGACAACCATTCTTCAATTCTGCAGAACCCACCCAGAAGACCTAAGCAGAAGAGGATGACGTCCTATGGAGAATTTCGCAAAGTAAAACCTACCAATTGTAAGAGGTGTGGTAAAAAGGGCAGACATGATTCCTTGACATGTTCATGTGTTTTTTGAACTAATAAAACTAATGTTGTCCAGTAGAATGTTTTTCACTTTTTTTATTGTTGCTTATTCATTTTGAAATTTATTGATTTAGATATGGATTTTTGGTTTCTGTACCAAGCCACTATCTAGGTGGTAATCATATGTTATGCGGTGATTAGGAAGCAGTAGAATTGTTTGAATCACTATTCAATATTATTATATTTTTCAGTTCTATTGGTTTGGCATAATTTTTTTTTATTCATTTGTATTCTTATTATATATTTGAGGTGTAATATTTTTTTTATCAGTAGTATTGTTCATCTGTAATATTTTTTATCATTTTTTTTTTGGTTTCGTATTATATACACTTATCCCTCTCCAATCAAAACCAAGACAATCATTATATGATATTACTAATATACATTTACAGATGTAACTTTGTTTCCCACATCTAATTAATCCTATGCACATATGCAATCAATTAATATTATTTTCGCATTTATTCTGACGCAAAATGCGCACATGCAGAATATTATCTACTTCCAATGAAATGGTATCCATGTTATAATAATATTTTAACAAATATTAATAATTATATGTAATATATTATATGCTTTCAATGATATCCATAATTTAATTCAAATATTTACTTTTCTTATATATTACATTATATATTTTTATATTTTGATTTTAACCTCTTATTTTTTTTAATAATTAACATCAATATAAGACCCATCAATGTTTATATTTCGATTTAGTTAAAAGTTTAATATTAAGAGTAATTATAAATATAGATCAATTTTATCGAACATTTATGTTGATGCCTAATATTTTAATTTTCTTATATTATATTATATATTTTTAGGACGGATAACACCATGATTATTTAATAATACTATGATTATATTAATTTATTTTGTAAAGATAAAGTCATGTTATGTTCCATATATAGAAATGTGCATTTTCTCTTTAGCATATCACCAAGCCTATATTCTTTTAATCAATAAATAATAAATTAATTAGTTTAATAGAATAATATTATAAGTAGATTTTATCTAAAAACTTTTTTTATATATATAAATTATAAACAAATATAAACTATGTGGGACAATTTTGTTGTTGCATAACATTTAGTTTTCTTATATTATATTGTATATATATTTTTTTAGGTGATAACACCATTATTATGTAATAATACTATGATTATATTAATTATAAATAAAGATAAAAATCGTGAATTTTGCATATATGCAGCACATATTAAAATGTGTAAATCTTTTTAGTTATTTTATTTTATTGATTCTTGTGCTTAAACCGTTTTTTTTTTAATAACACGAAGTCATTTTAATTTAAAATTAATGCTTATTGATAGTTATTCCTAATTTAATGGAGAAGTTACAATTAACATTAATATGACAATCATTTATTCCTAATTTAATGGAGAAGTTATTCCTAATTTAATAAGACTCATGGTATGTTTATATATCAATTTACTTAAAAATTTAATATTATAAGTAGATTTTATCTAAAAACTCTTTATATATATATATATATATATAAATTATAAACAAATATAAATTATGTCGAACAATTTTGTTGATGCAGCATATTTTATTTTTTTATATCAAATTATATTAGATATTTTTAGGGTATAACACCATGATTAAATATACACTCGTGGATTTTGCATAATCAAATTTAAAAATGTGCAGAAAACCCCAAGTTTCTACCTTCCAAAATTTATGTAATTTAGCTTCTCCAATACTCCATCTCATTTTTAGGAAAGTTTTGAATTTTGAGAGTGTAGTTATTACCGTAATTTACGATGATTTGTGATTTTATGAAATCTTAATTTGAATAATATAAATTATATTAATTGAATATGGAATTTTTGGATGTAATTAATTATAAAGAAAGGGTAGAATTGTACATTTGTCCACCAATTTGTTCTTTTTTCTAATTTTCAAAATGTTTGTTTTTATTTATAGTTTCTATAGATGAAATGACCCTAAAATATATGTATACTTCAATGACAATATTTTGGTGGGAGGGGGGAGATTAGCCAAAGAAAATACATAAACAATAAAATAGCGCTGAATTATGTCGTAGGGTTTAACGGAAACTTTGTTAAAAAAAAGAAGAAACAGCGCTCATTCCCCAAATTGAATCCAGCAAATTCCGACCACCGGCGTCGCCTCCACCAGTCGATTCCGGCCGTGTCTCCAGCGCTGACCCTACTCGCGTTGCTTTCCAGGTACTTTTTGTTTTTCTGTGTTGGTGAATGGTTCCTTTGAATCTCGATTCCCCAGCGTATTCCAACTTCCACCCGCTCCACCGGTCGATCCGACATATGCCGTCCTTTCTCCAGCACAACACTGCTAGCTCTCTACTTTCCGTTTTGTGATTCTTATCTCTTGCTTTGCTCTCTGAGACATATTCCTCAAATAATAGGGCAGGATATATATATATATATATATATATATATATATATATATACACACACACATTGTTTTACAAAATCTATCACTATGTTCATGAGTCGCGCCTCGGGCGCTAGGAGGCCCCTAGGCACCTCTGCGTGACCTCTCCCCTAACAGTTATGATCAAAACAAGGTTTTTGTTCGGGCAACTCATCATTTGTTGTTATGCTTGACATGCTCTTGTTTCGACCTGCCTCTGGCCATCTCCATTCAGATGGCAAATGCAAGGGTGCACTTGTGTCTCACTGTCTCATCAGACATTTCTAATGCCAATTGTCTGTATTACCGCATCTTTGTTCTGTTGATATTTCTTGCCTTTAGTCCTAGAAATTTCTGATTAATGCTTGAATGAGTATGTTAAATTTTTTACTTGGGAATTGGGATGACCATTCATTTCAATTAAATCGGCCGTGCCCTGAAAAGAAAAGACAGAGATTTGACTACGTGCCATGAGATAATGCATCAGTGGCTGCACTCTGATTGTCTACTAATTTATTACTTTACATTTCAATTATTATATTCACTAGTAGTGTTGAACCTTTATTCAATAGAGTTGTATTGCACACAATTTCTATGTAAGCTTAAACAGAGTAGCATCAACATTTCGACTTTTTAAGGGTTTATTGATCATTGAATGACATGATTGATTTACTGTTTCATCAATTTAAAATAAGATTTTTTTTGTTGGTAGAACCTCACAACTTGATCCAAAATGTTTGGATATCTATTTCTATACGATCTTACAGTTAGAACTTAGAATGGGTTCAATCTTTTAATGTTGTCTCTGTTCTTCAGGAATGTTGATGAATTATGATTGGGGAAAAATTCTTTCCCATCCGAACCATTTTATTTTTGTACTAAAACATGCATAACCCACCTCCATTTGATCTATTTGATTTTTGTACTATTGCACGGAAATGGTTTTTCAAAAATTATTTTTGGTTGCACTTTGCGTCCTGAACTTCTAATTATTTTTTACTTGCTATATTTACTGAAATATTCCACCATATATGTAAAGTATGAAAATGGAATAGTACAAAGGGAAATCTACGCTGGTATGGTAATGTACAAAACTCAATAGTTTGTATGGCCACAATATTTTCACCCTTTATGATTTGATCAATTAATATTATGTGCACTAGTAAAGTCTATTGATTCCTTTCCCTGATCTGGAAGTCTTAAAGTTAAGCATGCCACTCAATATTCGTGTCACCTATGAAGCTTTGTCATGGGTAGCTTGTATGACCTTTTCTAAAACGTAGATTTGAGAGTTTGGTGGTATGATGAAATGATATAACCTATGGCCTATCACTTTGTTTTATTCCCCCTACTGAACAGTGCCCAATGTTCTATTAGTATAGTACATCTGCATATGGTGGAGTTCACATCCTCAATTTTAACATCTATTTTCAACCTTAACAGCAAATGAACACACTGGCTTAAAGTTGGTAAATGAACACACTGGCTTAAAGTTGGTAAATTAACTGAATGTTTAATTTGATTGATGTTCCTCAACAATTATAGTATACTTTCACATTGTTTTTGGTCTAGTCTTACTTGAGCTCAAAAACATTTATTAGCATTTTTGATGTCTGATGGAACTGGATTTTGTAGGTGAAATCAGAGTTTTGTGATGATCTAAGTACTACAAGAAAGCAAGCACATGATTATCAATCTAGGTGTGAAGCACTGATTGAAGATTTCTCTAAAGCTGGTAAGACTGTATTTAATGATTATGGATTGATGGAGTCACATCCCGTTTCTGAATGAATAGAGCACTTTTTGCATAAGTTTTGTTAATCCAAAACCAATTTCCATGATAGAAACTGACATCCCATTTTTTTTTTTGAAGAAATAAATCGAAGCGGAATGATGAATGGGTGCCACTACTCACACCCCACTAATTTTTATATTTTACTAACTACACCACATTTTATTCCAACTCTACCCTTATGTTAAGCACACCCCAAACAAAAAAATCCTCTCACCCTCCTCTCCTTTAAATCATTTTAATTCTTACATTTCTAGGGTTTATGTGTAGGGTTAGTTTATTTATAGAATGAGAGTAATATAACAAACATCAGCTTTTCTATCATTCCCATTTCTTTACCCTCACCAAGCACTCCCTTAATTGGTACTCCTATTTAACATAATTTCTCTTTTATTCTTTCCTCTTTTTGTGCAGGTGGAGTTACTATTCAAACACCTAAAACTATATAATATCGCTTTTCTTTTCAAATTCTTCCTTTTCCAATCATACTAATTGAATCCCTAATACATTTTCATACCCACTCTCAGCCAAATACAGTGAGAAATTTGCAAATTGAGGAATACATAGTTAAAGATGATCCTCAGAACGCCGCCACCAAGGAAGAGACGGTTGGAATCCCAGCTGTTGGAAGATAATAATGCTTCTCAGAGCCCCAGTTCCAATAATCAGCTAGTGATTTTCGAGGATCTTCCGGTGCCGGAACATTCTCATGACCATTCAATCCCAATTACCTCCGACCAAATGCTCTGCACCTACCAATGCCGTCAGATGGTATGCTATAATTGCTTTTCCAATTTGACAGTGCATTTTTTAAAATTTGAATTTTTCTTGTAGTTTGTTTTTTTGTTCCTTCTTGGTACTGATAATATTATTGGCTCCTTGAGAGCATGTATGATATGCTTTTTAGGTGAAACAATTAAATTTGCAATTGATGTGGGGACTTAAGCAAATGAATCATGTCAATAAAGTTGATTAAGTAATTTAAATATGAAATTTTGGCCTGATTATTAGCGCTAATTAACATGCTAACCTTGGCGAGAGTTTCACCATTGCTTGCAGTTAGATTCTAATCATTTCTATTCATCTTTCTGATGTAATAAAGCCCTTCTCCACACTAGATGAGTTATCATACGTAGTGGTTAATAAGCAAATATTATAACATCCTTTATCAAAAGCATAGTTTTAGAGGAGCAAGATGCTTAGTTCACCTGCCTATTGGATGATGTTCTGTAGAATACTTTATGATCTTCTACACAAATGAGACATTCTTCAATCATTTTAGAGTGTTCTTTACAATACCTACACATTTCATATAGTGCTAGAAATTTCTATGAACAGATGAACTATAAACATGGGGGCTAAGCAAGGTGGAAATCTCCTAGTCTACAAAGCACATTATTTAAGATTTGACCTAAGTGAGTCCATGTGGGTGATGTTCATGAGATGAGTGCCTCTGCATTCTGCAGTTCACCTCTTACCCAAAAATTACTTCTAACTAGAAATGCTCTATTGCGATGCATGGGTATTTATAATATATTTATAAATCAGTCATACATAAGTTTTTTTTATTATGTATAATTTTTTGGCTTTTTTTTTTTGTTTTCAGTTTTTTAAATTTCATATTATAAACTAAACCCTCCGCAAAAAACACTCAAATTTATTATAAACATCCAAAGTTCATAAAAAAAACACTTCAAACGATTCAATAACTCACATTTCAGATCTGAAAATGTCATTTTCGAGTTTGGAATATGGGTGTCAAGTTAAAATCCATTTATAAATGATTAATTTGATATATTATGCATTTTAATTAGATTTGAGATTAAAAGTCATTATATATTTAAATCTTTACGCAAAAAGTTTTAAATTTAGACAAGGAAACCTGTAACTTTTTTTGTGACATAGAGATAGTTTATACTCTATGTTATTTCTATTTAATTTTTTTTTTGAAGCTTTTGACAGCTTTTTGCCTTTTCACGGTGGTATGTTTTTTAAAATTTCCAAACATAGAAAGCAATGTTGGGTGAGGAAACTTAGATTTGTGAGTTTTGTGGTATGCTGAAATTGATATAACTTGTGGCCTATTTCTTTGTTTTATCCCTTCTTAACAATGTCCAAAGCTGTATATTACATTTGCCTCTGGTAAAATTCATTCCCTCAATTTCAACATCTATTCCAACCTACACAATGAATGTACGGACATAAGACTTAAAGTTTGTAAGTTAGCTTGAGTGTTAGATTTGTTTCATTTGATTGATGTCTCTCAACGACCATGACATACTTTCACTGTTTCACATTGTTACTCTTCTTGTGTTGATGCTTGCACTTGCAAAACTTATATTAGCATTTTTCATGGCTGACAAAACTAGCTTTTGTAGGTAAAATCAGAGTTTTTTGATGCCCTGAGCAGTGCAGAAAAGCAAGCACACGATTATCAATCTAAGTGTGATGCACTGAGTGACGATTTCTCAAAATCTGGTAAGATAGCAATTAATGCTTATGGTGCAATGGAGACTTAAAACTTAAAAACACTTGCAAGATTTGTCAGACCCCGTTTATAAATTAATAGTGCACTTTTTGCAAGTGAATATGAGGGGTGAAGGTTTTACTTGTTGGAAGATTTTTCTGGTACTATAACTGGCACTGCAAACTGTCTTCCATCTGCTTCTTAACTTGTTATTTTGAAGTTTCTGAAGTTGTTAATGGGTATGAATATCACTTGCTTATACGTGAATAATGACAAATTATTGAATTATGGTTACTTATTCACCTGATTAATAAATTTACAAATTATGGCAAAAATTGACCTTTTATTAAGATTTTTGGGGAGATATTTTCTTAGTCTTCTATATAATTGATGTATTACTACACCCCATGACCTTCTATAGCTATTGAGAATATAAACATTAAATAGTATATTCAGATGATTCCAATTTGCTGCGCCTTCTGCAATATATTCCTTTTTAAGTGTTGCATTCATTTTATTTTTGAGTCAACTGCTTAGGCCATCTTCGACCCAGAAAAGTTGGTTTTAATTTTGGCCCAAATTTAATGTTAGGTGTAAACTATCTACAACTTCTTCCCTGGAAAATTTCAGTTTTGGTGTAAAACCATCTCTTCTACCCACTTTACTTCAAACTTTGCACCAATGATAATTTCATTCTTATTTTATTTATGTACTAATTAAATATTACTATTAATAGTTCCTTAATTCCTTTAGTTTTATACTTTTATACTTTATCACTATTAAAAGTTAGTACTAAATAAAAATAATCATATGGTTTTTTCATATTATTTATTAATTACTTTAACAAGATTAAGTGATTAGTTATATTCAGTATTTTATTTTTCTAGGTTTTATTAATAAAACTAAATTATCTAATAATTGGATATTGAAGTAGGCTAAAAGTGGAACTAAAATTTGATTATAGCTTGGAGCTTTGGAGATACTATTCATCATTCTAGATCTAGTGTGAATATATCACACTGAAGTTAGTGTGAAAAAAATGGCTTGGTTGGATAAGAAAATGGGTGAAAATACACCTACCTTTTAGTGTTATAATGTTGGGGAAATATGTTTTCCTTGACAATGGGCTTAGAAAAGCTTTAGTAAGTTTCTTGTTACTAATATTTCATTCCATAGGTGTTTGATCTTTCATTATTACTTGGGTAAATACGTGGCGATGTTTCCTGTCTCAAATATTCCACAACTGAAGGAGTTTGCATTCTCAATTTCTCACTTTACTCTCACATGCCAGCTGTTTGATCCTAACAATGATGCCTGCAGTAATTTTCGTTTCTCTTTGGCGAATTGACTTTCTTATTACTATATTTAGTATTTCATCCTGATATTCTTTTCTGAATCAATGAACGTCAGAACATGTAACATAGAATACTTTTTCTTTGCTGTTCCTGATGATGTGCATATTTGTATAGAGTGATTTATCATTTGACTGGAGAAGGGAATCACCATCTTCATTCTTCATTCCCAATTTTGGGCTATTTATCTTTCTAAGGCGTTACTTCTGTTTACTTGTTGCATTTTGTCTATAGCATGTTTTGATGGTGCATAAACTTCATTTGCTAATTGCTACAGAATCTGAGAGAAAGAAATTTCGAGATAAATTCATGGATGCTGAGCAGGAACTAGCAGCTGCCAAAGGACATCAGCAGATGTTGCAGGAGCAACTTAGGAAGGAGGTTGAATTTTATCAAGAACGGCTCAAAAAACAGATACAGTCCTTTAGCGAGCTTGAGGTGCTGTCATTTATATTGGTTTAAGCTATAATACTGTGTCATTCTAATTTTTCTTACACTTTATTATCAGGTATACTATTGAATCAATATGGGTTATGTTCTTATGCACCTTTTAAGACTGAATGCTATATATATATATATATATATATTCATGGATGCTGAGCTATATATGCACCATGAATATATATATATATATATATATATATATATATATATATATATATATATATATATAGTGGATAATAAACAGTCAAGCTTTTTGATACCATCTGACATGGTCAAATTTGAATGGATGGATGGTCAAAAATGGTTTTGCAAGGAGGTCTTGTGTCAACCTCATTGAGTTCTTAGAGTTCTTAAAGTAGCAGATGTCAAGTAATTTTGAGGTTTTTATTATTCTACACTTATGTTGAACACGTTTCCAGAATCTTTTATGTCCTAATCTGGGTACTTTATTTTGTGTATATATGGTATAATTCACCAGATATTTTCCTGATTATTTTTAGCAGGATACGTTTGTATATGTTATAGTTGACTAGAAGATTGCCAGATTATCTAACTGAAATTTCTTTCCTACTTTGAGCAGTATATTTTTGTATTATGGTACAATTGACTAGATTGGCAGGTTTCTTAATTGTCATTTGTATCGTTATTTCAAAGATATCTTCCTGCAATTAGAAGCGAGGATCAGGTGTAATATGTCAACATGATCCTTGGAAACTCCTCTTTCATGTTATGACTAAAAATACAATGTTTTGCCTAGGTGGCCTGGCTGCAAGGCGGACGACTTTTACCCACTAATGCCTAGCAATTTCTGCAATTTTGTTTTTATGTTTTAAACATATTTAGTCTATAATTTAATTCTCACATTCAATGGAAAAACCCAAACAATAAATATAAATCATCTTCCGGCATCAGTATGATTTAGTTGAATTCTGGTACAAGAGACTTGAAACTAAAATTTCTAAGTACCTAGATCTGTAAATTTTTCCATATGAGATAACCTTTCGTATGTCCAGCTGATATTCCGACTTTATCGATATGAGGATCTACTGAGTTCAAGAACATACACGTGACTGAGCAGAGCATCATTTGTATGCACACTTCAGCTTTCATGGAGTTAAAATCAGATAAGGGAGGATCCTTAATGACATGGTGTTATTCCTTGGTCTATTGGGATAACTTCATCTATTTTGAAGTACTATGCACAATTACTGCTGCATTCTTGCTTTGGATCACTGTGTATGGTCATTGCCTTCTACATGTGGTGGTTTAATAATTTCAAATGAATAAGACTGATAATTTCAGAGTACACTTATCATTAATATCTAATACCAACTCCTTTCTTATCATATAAATTTGGTCACTGTGCTATTGCTCTTCTTCTTGAGTTCTGTATGTGTTGTTTTCCAGTTGAGAATTATTCACTGGTAACTGCAGTTGGAGTATTTTCTTTTACAATTTTTTTATTAGAATATGTAAAGGCCATACAGTCTATGTTTCTGGTTGTGCTTTCTTCATTATTTGTTCAAGTGAACCAAAACCTTTCCTGTTTCATTTTGTAGATGAAGTTCCAGAAGGAAATGGATGTACGCGTAAATGCAGAGTCATCAGCAGCCAAAGCTGAAGAAAAAGCTGGCCTTTTGGAGGAAAAGCTAAGTACTTTATCAGAAAGCACAGGTAGGGAAAAGGGTCGTCTACAAAAGGAGCTTCTTCAAATGAGAAGTGAATCAAAGCTGTCAGTTTCCAGAATAAGTGCTGATGTTAGTTCTTCAAATTTTGTTACTGGTAAAGGCTGTTCATGGTGGATTGTTACTTAGTATTTCTTCATATTTTTGGGCAGCTTGAGAAGATGGAATGCAGAGCTAAAAATGCTGAAAAAGAGTCAACGTTACTGAAAGAGCAGTTCGAAGGACTAAAAAAACGACTGGATGAGGTAACCTTTTTACTGTCTTATATGGAGTTTTATTGGCTCTAAAATATTCCAGCAAATCAGATTTCATATAAGTTTGTATTATTATTGACCTTTTAACTTCATATTACTTCCATGTCTAATGACGGAGCTTCATTCACCTATGAGACTATTTTATGCACCTTACATTATCAATAATCTAGCTGCTCTTTTAGCTCTGGTGTTCATCATTTTTAAACTCAGTGCAACATATATTTCTTTGGAAAACAACATAAAATAAGAATAACCTCATTTTATAAGTTTAATATTACAGTTGACTGATGGGGATAAATGCAACATGTATTTACTTGGAAAATAACATTAAATTAAGAATGACCTCATTTTATAATTTAGTATTATTGTCGATAGATGGGCATAAATCTTCGTTAAAAGGAAAGTTGACTGTTTTCCATATCTTTGCGTTGGTGAATAAAACTATAGAAGCCAATGCAGGAAATGTTTCTTTGTTATCATGCCCGCACAAAATACTAAGTAAAATTCGTAAAGTAGATCCCAATGCAGGCAATGGTTCTGTTATCATGCTTGCACGGAATACAAAAAGGTGGTTGCCTGAGTCGCTACTTTACGCATTATACTTAACATCATGGCAGATCTATTCTTAATTTCAATATGGTACACATATTCTTCATAATTCTCTATATCCGAAAATTGTTGAATAGTGCAGTTCTCTTTCTTTGCAGTGTATGCAGGAGAAATTTGAGTTGCAGAAAAAGATATCTAGCACATCCCCAGAATCCTCGTCTAAGGACACGAGTTTGCTGGTGAAGCATTTGCAAGAAGAACTGAGGAATTACGTGAGCTTTTTATTATCCACCATTACATATTGGATAATATTTAATACATTTAGCTGGTCTAAATATTTGTAGATACTAGATACAAGTTCATAAAGAAACAAAAAGGCTACAAATACATGTATTAATGGAACGAAAACCAGTATGGGAGCAAGGGTTAAGAAATACATCCTTTTGAGTTTTGATCATCGAGAAGCCCCCGTGTTTGAACTGTTCCTGCTATTGTAATTAAACCATTACATGTTAGATAATGCCTATTACATTTAGTTGGTCATGTACTTTGTAGAAACTAGAACAAAGTTCTTAGAGAACAATAAGACAACAGTGCAAGAATACAAAGGAGAACAAAATCAAGGACGGGAGCAAGGGCTAAGATTTACGTTCTATTGATCATTCAGAAGCCTTCTGTTTGAATTATTCATGATTGAAGGGAGGAAAAAGAACTGCAAATCTGCTTAAAAGGCCTCCTCTGTAGCCTTCAACTAGAAATCCAGATTGATTAAAATAGTTGGCTGTGTTAGGTTGCATATTTGTGGTTTCATGGAGTAAACACATTTCTGCTTTCAAACTGACTCTTTAGTCATCATTACATTGCACATTGGGCTCATATATCTTCTGCTGTACGGAATCACCTCAGCCTAAGTGTTGTTCTGCATACCATGATTTTCATGACTGAGATTATCATATTAATGCATGCGGAGCACTTTAATATAAGAATGTGGATAATGGTCGTCTCAATATATTACAGGAGACTGAAGTGCGCGAAGCTAGAAAACTAAGAGCTTCTCATAAAGATATCGAGTTGTTGAAAGAAAAATTACATGAAGAAAAAAGCTCCAGGGAGAGGGCAGAGTTGGATCTACTAAAGCTATCTAACACCGAAATGAACATGCAGAAGTTGGAGAATGAGTTGTCTACATGGAAATCAGTGATTAAGGAACTTCCTGGCGTGTCATCTGCTGATGATATACCTCAAAAATTTTCAGATTTACAGAAGTATGCATTTGTCATGGTTTTGCTTCATTTTCTAGAGTTTGTGCAATAATAAACTGCTAATTTTTATCTTGTGTTGACTGCGTTTTAAATATTTGATTCTCATGTTGTTCCAAAGTTTTATGGTTCTACCATGTTGACTGTTTTCAAATTGTTTCCGAGGAAAGCAGGTTGCTTCATGTTGCACCTATGTGACAGTAAATAACTTTTTTGCTTATAATGTTTGTGAGGTCACAAATACTGAGTGTAACACGTACTATTTATGTGTTAAAATTTCAATCCATAACTTGATTTGAAATGTGTCAATTGTACTTCGTGTCTGTCTTTTTCTCTTGATTCTGACACCTGTTACTGAACTTATGCAGGGAGGTGGCTTATAGCATGATGAAAGCAGGTGAAGCCCAGGCTAACATGAAAAAAATTCAAGAGGCTCTTGATACAGCAATTCTTGATAAACAAAATGCAGAAACTGAGGCTACAATGCTCAAAGAGAAGGCAGAGTCATATCAAGCAGAAATCAAAAGGATAACACTGATGGTTAGTTTTACAATGATTTTTTTGATGCTAATGCAATTTATCTTCATTTGCTCCACCATTTTTATTCTTCTGCTATGTCCCTTATAATAGTTTAAAGTTGAAGATAATCTTGGTGTAGATATTCTCTATTGTTTAATTGTTTAACCACACAACATATAATCTTGGTTTAAATATTTAATAACCCTTTTATTTTTTGTTAAGGAACCATATTTTTTTTAATAAACATAAAGAAATATAATTCAATATTAATAAAGGAAAAAAACTTTTGAACTCGACCTTTCTGCTTAAGAACCTGCAAACATTTTTGCCAAATAATTGCCGCTCCTGTTAAGTTGCATGCCTGTCCTAATCCTATCAGCATAAAGTCATTAAGCCTATGTTTGAAATGAATTTTCTCAGTCTGGATTCATTATTTTAAAATCTAAAGCGTCTGTTTATTTTCGAGCTTAAAAGCCAAATTGTAAAATCCCATCTCACCCTAATATTACCTATTATACCCAGACTTATCCAATCATCGAATCATTGCTCACATAACTATTCACAATATAATAATATCACACCACCTACTTTTTCTAGCATTGATGTGACATTCAGAAAAATCCCACCTATACAATCCTATAAAGAACATACATTTTAACTATACTTTAGGATTTTCAGGTCTTTGAATTTCACAGTCCAGATTCCCTTGCCCCACTTAAATCCGTTCCAGATGGTCTAAGGGTATGCTTGGGCTTAAGCAGGATGGGGAAATCTTTAGTTTCGTAAGCCTTGAGGAATAGTGAAAATCCTTGTTTGTTGATTGGTATGAGATTGTGACGGTTAGGTTTGTACTTTAGATGACAGGACGTCACATCAATACTAGAATGTGGGTGTAATTGTATAGTTATATTGTGAAAGTAGGTGGGTGTAAGGTTACAGTTGGGTTGTGCCAGTATTTTTAATCCACCTTACATCCTGGAACAAATGGGTATTTGGGATTTAAATTCCCAAACACATCCTAAAGTTAACTTAATTGATTGTCCTATATGGGCTTGATTTGATCTGCATCCTTTGCTTTCTTCTAGCTAGGTTTGACTACAGAGGAAAGAGACCGTCTACAAAATGTTGTCAAGGAATTAAAAGAGCGCAAGAATCTTGATGGTGAAGCTGGATCAGTCAGTGGGACCATTGTTCAGGTTGGAACAAATTTTCATTTATTTAGAATTTTGAAGTCTTTCTGCGTTTTACTGTGGTTATTGATCTCTCATGTTGACAGGAGCTTGAAACATCTCTTGACAAGAAGGAAATCTATGTCAAGGAACTAGAGAACAGCTTATCCGAACTACAGGGAATCAATAGTCGCCAGCGCAATGAGATAAATTTGCTAAATGAAAGACTAACAAATGAAGCTAGACGAGTAAAGATGTTAGAGCGAGAAGGTGATCGCCTCCGGTCTGATATATCCTTGTTGGAGAATAAGGTTTGTGTTCCAAGTTAATATATTTTGGTCTGTCCTCAAGTCTTGTGCTTCTCAGGGTCAACATATATTATAATTACTTTAAAGCTTTTAGCAAATTCCATGTATATATGTGGTCGTCCAGAATAAAATAATTGCATATTGATGCAGGCGGAAGCACAATACACACGTAAATCCGTTGATTCTACGAATACCCGGAATATACGTAAACGAGATTAAAAGTGATAATCCATTGATTTAAAATGAATACTGGAAGAACACAAATAAAACACGTCAAAAGGGATAAAACCCAATATTTTTTTTTCAATCAACTCTCCCCTCTACAACTTTATTCTCCATCCTTTTATAATAAGGTGGATTAATTCACTAATTAATTTCCTTGCAATCATACTAAAATTAAGATATGCATAATTGATAGGATTTAGAGCATAAAGGAAATAACAATTAATTTTTCAATCAGTCGATTTCTTGCCACAATCTCTTCTTGATTTCGTCAAACTTGTCGGAAAAAGGCCAAAGGGGACGAATCTCCATCACATATGCTGTACCAAAGGGCAAAGAGGCCACAAGATATCACCTCTTTTTCTCATTAAAACAATTTAATGTAAAGCTTGTTCAACCCTCTAATCAAGCTAAACTTTTTTGTCCATCCATTAAATACTAATCAATTCTGGAAAGCTCCTTGTCATTATCTTCTTGTAACAGGATACTCATGTAACAGTTTCTTTTATTTTTTTAGTACATTCAAAGTTCAAACAGTTGGGGTGCTCCCCCTTAACCAAATATCTTGGCAGTTTTCTTAATGATTTGTTAGTATTCTCCACTCACTAAATATCCACGTGTCTCGAAATGGATGATTGTATAAAGTATATTCCCTAAATTACATAAATGTAACAGATAATAGCTGTGGCATTGTTGACAGCTTATACTCCAGGCTTGCGTATCTACTGTGGTTTAACTTGGTCTTTTTCCTTGGATGTTAATATAACATGGGCAACTAATAATCTTTGAATTGATAGTTGAAGCTGTGTTTCTGTTACGGGAACAAAAAGAAGCAAAGTGTTATTAGTCAGTTGCTGAAGCAGCTGGCTAAGCAAACATATTCCCCTCTAGAGGGAATGATTTACTTATGTAGTCACTGTTCTACATCTATCTGCTGTCTTTTGATGATAGTATCTTATACTTTGTTTGCAGCTGGGACATGGTGATTTTTCTTCTGCCAACACAAAAGTTCTGCGGATGGTAAACACTCTAGCAGTTGACAACGAGGCAAAACAAACGATAGAGGCCTTGCAAAATGAACTACAAAAGATAAAGGAAAAGTTGCAGGCTGTTGAAGAACTTAAGAAACAGTCACGTAAGTAAGATGACTTCTGCTGAACTCGTGGAATTCGGTTTTTCATTTACACTTTTGGTGCCCTCATAATTAACAGCAAAAGTTGCTCTACATGATTTTGATAAGCTCTTTTTTTCTTTGATAAGAAACAGAACTTTATTGCTAAAAGATTAGATGAGAGATCCCTATAAGAGTACAAAGATACAGAGAACAGATTTACAAAGCAGAACACCAATTCCTAGTTACATTGGACAATGAGAAAGTGAGAAACCCTTAAAAGGAACCTGACTCTAGGACTGCAATGTAACCTTATATTTATTCCTATCCCATACATCAACTAAAGATTCACATTTATCATCAAAGATCCTGCTCTTTCTTTCTACCCAATTAGACCATAAGACTACTGAATTGATTCCGCAGGATAATCTGACAGGCAATATAAAAAGTGAATAACTCGTACTATTTTGCAATGGTAACAACAATAAATTGGTGAGATAATTGGTGTACTCCCACATTAAACTTATTTGTTGGATCCGCTGAATTTAATTCACAGAGTAACAAAATTGCAATAAACTGTATCCAAGAGTGTATAGGATGGAGAAAAGCCATTGCTAATTTTTGTTGCCGTTCTCCCTACCCTTTCACACTTGAAAAATGAAAATTAACAAAGGTAGAGTTGTATCCACATCAAGTTGTGAAACATATTACTGTGAAGCTTATTTGAATTTTATTAAGATTAGAAAATTATGCTAGGGCTATGTTTTGATTTTAGATTGAATCAAACTTTAAAGAACTTTAATCGAGCTAAGAAAAAAATGTGTTTCAGTTGCTTAGTTATTATTATTACTTTGTTTACCATCGAGACTAACTTTTCTTAGTGAAAATAAAATCTATTTAAGCTATTTTCATAATTTTAACGATTTTATCTGAATGTGCTTTTAGTGGTCAATCTAGAGTTGAGCATCAAGTAACCTACGTAGTTTGTGTTTAATGTTTCCTTTTCTGACTGTAGCCTACACACAAATTCAAAGCAATCACATGCACCATCACCTAATGACGTTTGCAATACAATCTGCTCAATGACTAGTGTACCATGAAAAATATAATCTGCACTTGAATTGATTCTGTTAGTTCTGATAGTGTTTGGTTTGCTCTTGTTTTGGAATACTATGATGTATAGCTGATGCTGGCACTCACGTTGACTCCTACATTGCCGGGAAGATTAAGCAATTAAAAGAGCAAATTGCAACACTTGAAAAACGTGAGGAGAGGTGAGTGGACATACTGTTTTTTTATTATTCTATAGCTTTAATTTTAGCTTGAAACTTAGACCATGGATGAAGAACAGGTACAAGGCTGTTTTTGCAGAAAGAATCTCTGTTTTCAGAAGGGCCTGCTGTGAACTTTTTGGTTACAAGGTATCTCATACCGAAATTTATCTTGTACTTCCAATATTATGATTGATTATGTTATTATATCTCGGATACTTGCTTTGGTGTACCTTTTAAATAGAAACAAAAACATAATTGAATGCCTTGTAAAAAAATATTTCTCCTGGTTAGGATGCCAGTAATCTTTTATGATGGTTTTTCATGGGAACGCCTCCTGTTTATCTTAAATAATGTGTTTAAGAACCTTTACTAAATAAAGTGAACGTGTTAGGTTGTGTTTTAGGAAACAGGATGGCTTCAATTTTGATATTACCATTGTGTAATACCAAAACATTTAGGAGAACCAAACTGTTTCCTGTTCACTTTAATTTTTTTGAAATGAGAATGATATCTATAATATATACTCCCTCCGTCCCCGTTAAGTTACCCAATTACTGTTTGCATAGGTTTTAAGAAATATACTACTCCCTCCGTCCAATTTCATTATTCCCACTTTCCTTTTTTGGTTGTCCAATTTCATTATGCTCATTTCCTTTTTGGAAACAATACTATTCATGCTACTTTATCTCCACCCTCCAACCATCACTTATTTACCCACTTTCCCATTCACTTTATTCATAAACAATCAATTTATTTACAAATGGACCCCACAATACCCCTTTATACCCTCAACCCATTTACTTTATGAATAAACTAATCAATATTCATTAAAACCCATGCCCGTAGAAATGAGCATACTGAATTTGGACGGAAGGAGTACTATTTAATGTGTAGTGGGGTATTGATGTAGAGCGATATAGGAAAAAGAAAAGGCAGTGAGAGGTAGGAAAAAGAAAAGGCAGTGAGAGATAGGAAAGAGAAAATGTAGATAGAGATAGTGGGGTTTTGAAAAAAATGGAAATGGGTAACTTAACTAGGGACACCCAAAATGGAAAAAATGCGTAACTTAATGAGGGAAGGAGGGAGTATTAATTGCTGTACTTTTATTATATAAACCTATGGTTTTGAAGTTTATAATTCATTTTATTCGATTACCTTTTTCTTAAATAAAAAGTTTAAAAGGATAAATTTTCCAATATCAAAATGAGTATCATTTCAGGATCTCTAAGGTGGTGTTTGCAAACTCTAAAACGTGGAGATAATCACTTTTTTCAAAAGCTCCCCCTAACAGCTTTTGAAATGAAGTGATTCTCAAAGCTGTTTTTATTCTTTGCACACACACCCTAAATCATGGGTGAAGGAAATACTAATCTCTTGCTTTTTGGAATAAGAATTCCTACCAATAGAGATTCCAAGCATCGAAAACAGCAATGAACTCGGAAGTGACCATTCTATTCCCACATAACAATGATGCCATAAGTCTTTTTGATAAATACTAAGCCTGCTTAGATTATGAACTCTGCTTTTGTATGAAAAGCTTTGTATTTATACAAATGCAATGCAATAGTTCACACCTAGTGTTCTACTGATATTTAATGCTCTTGTCATCTTCTCAATGTGCTTCAGATTGTAATGGATGACCATCAACGCTCAGATGGGATCCCTGTCACAAGATTTACTCTCCATTCTATATATGCCATGAGCGAAGATGAGAAACTCCAATTTGAATATGAATCTGGGAACACAAATATTGTGGTAAGCTGGCATAGGAGTATTAGTTATTTTTTGGGTGCGGATGAGGTGATGGGTTGGTATCTGACCACCAAACCCAGAAAAGAATTGAAGTCATGCCAAACTCAATTTCTTTGTTTTTCTTATTCTATACTTCTAGTTGAATCGATTTACAGGCCAATGACATTGATTCACATTTGGATGGATACATCCAAAGCAATTTGTCTAATTCTGAACGTACAATAAACTCATTTGGTTAGGTTATGAATTAGTAGGGATGTACGTGTGGGTGTTTTTGGTCTTGGGGAAGGGAGAGGGGCCATTTCACGTTAGGCGTGGCACCGAGTAGTGGTTCATTTTAATTTCATGAGTTGAGGAAATTTTAAGGTTTGCTATTTTCCAATTTATATTGAGACATTAGTGAGTGGTGACACATCTTAAATATTATGGAGAAATATGGCTAATAGAAATGTAAACATTTCTTCAGTGGGAAATGCAAGATACACACATTTTAATGACGCTATCTTTAGCTAGGGCACTAGGATTTTATCTGAAACACTTGTAGGAAGATGTATGTACTTATATTTGGTGTGCTTAATTTAAGAACTGAAGTCCCTGAAATCATGGTAAAATGGTTGAGAAGTAAATGGGTTCATGTTTTTACCAATTGGAGTAAGTACTCTTGTTTGATGCATCAACTTCTCTGAATATATGATAAATTGCATGTGTAAAGTTGGAATTCTAAATTGAGATTTCTTATCAATCTCCACGTGGGCAAACAGTTACATAAAATGATATTAAACTTGGAACTAAAATGTCTTTTTCTCCTTATGTTTCTTTTGTTTTCTTTAATGACAGGTAAATGAGTATACTTCACATCCTGAGATATCTCGTCAGGTCTGATTTAAAAGTCTTTTGAGCTTGTTGCTTTATTTATTTCAGATTTTCTAAATCCTAAATATGCCATTGGCACTGATTTATCTTGTTGCTATATGAAGATAACTTTTGCCTTTGAGATGCATACCTTAAAGAGCATGTAAAACCACATAGTAGTAACTTGTGTTATGGAGATTTTGATGTCTCAAGTGTTTCTGTAATTTCATATTAAGGTGTCCCTAAGATGGAAAACATTTGAGTCTCGTTTTATCGAATCTCAAATGTATTTGTGCTGCTACAGGTTGATATCTTTATCCGGAAGATGAATTCGATTCCTGCCTTCACGGCGAATCTGACAGTGGAATCTTTCAACAAGCGTACTCTCTCATGAAGTGTGTGTGTAAGAATTTTATAGTAATAGCCATTTTCATTTACTGAGGATTTCATTCACTTGTTGAAACAAAATGTATTATTTCAGAAAATTTACCACATTTTGTGGGGGGTGTTTACAGGTTGCAACATTTTATATTTTTCTTATATAATATTTCTGTTTGGTAATTGATATACAAGTAGACTATTTTTCTAGGTTTATAACAACCAAATAAAATTAATTATTCGGCATTAGTACCATTTCACCAACATCATCTCTTTTGTTCTGCTCTACTATTTCATCACGTGGTTCGAAAATAATAACTTTTGAGTTGATAAAATTCATAGTCGATTAATAAAATGTGATCTACGTGTATATTTTGAGGTTCAAGCTCGATTTGTTTGCTAAATAAAATGTGTATTTAGTGTACATTTGCTTGAATAATCAAGCATCCGATTTGATTCATTTACACTCGTATTAAAGGGCGATGGAAGGACCATATAGGTAATCAAAATTAGAAGTAATTTTGTGTTGCATGATAATTGATATGGTTACTCGTTTGTGCGGACTTCTTTATGAATTTAAAATTTCGTTTTATGTCAAATATATGTGTTAAAAGTTTTTGATGTTATAATTTTTCCCTCCATCTTAAAAGTTGTCCATTTTTTTTCACATTGATAAAAAAATGTAGAGAGAGGTAGGAAAAAGTAAATACTGTGAACAAGAAAATGTAGAGAGATAGTGAGTATGTTCAAAAAAAAAAAAAAAAAAAAAAAAAAAAAGAAAAAGTTTCAAATACATCATACACACCGATCAAGTTTGGTGCACATATATTTTTTTTAACTACTTTCTTCTCCTCATCCTTTCTTCTCTCACCCACATCTGTTTCCGACGAGCCTGTTCACGCTAGCTTGTCTCCTGAATTAATTATTCATTCACCCACTATTTGTATTAATTACATCATCCACTCCGAATCCTCGGAGCACGCAGCTTTGCGAGTGCGTCAAGTGGGACGATCTCAACCTTCGATTCATCGTCTCCTTCTCCGGCGGCGGTCTAGGGGTGCTTCCGATGAAGGACGACGACGTCGTTTTGGAGGAGATTCCGGTAGTAATTTCGAATTTGGGAGAAAAAATCGTCCTGGGGCTGGTGATTGACCGGACGAGGAATCGCGTGCATGTGGTTTTCGCTGATGTGTTGAGACTAGTCTACAATGGGTAGCTTCGCCGTAATTAGTGAACGGAAAAGGCAGAACAGAGAAACAGAAAGATGAATGAGGATTTCGATTTAATTATTTTTTTTTGCACAATTCGTTTTGAGGAATGAACGAAGTTGTCGGAGAACATCCGCGGTGAAGATGTGAGCCTGGGTTCAAGAATGAAATGTAGTTCTTTTACTCAAAAGTGTACTGAAAAATGTAAGTAATTGTGAAAAGTCGTAATTGTTGTACTAAAAAAAAAGTCAATAACTATTAGGTTTCAAACCTGTAACCTCTTACATACAAGACTATGATGTAACCATTTGAGCAACGATTACTATATATCATATTTCGCTTTGACTAATACATATGGGTTGATCGGTCTTCAAAATGTGCATTAGTGTGCACAATGCATACTATGCACAGGAAATTAACTAAATTTTTTTTGATAACTTTCAGTGGAACATTCAAAATGACAAAATGAGTAACTTTCAATGGAGACGGAGGAATTATAATATTTGAAATAAAATTTTAAATTATTCAAACATTCATAACACAAAATACCTAAAAATTTAAATTTTGATGAATATTGAAGTTAGGTTTCGACTAATGCATAAACAAATAAAAGAAACTGATTCATTTTTAAATATTCAATATTAAAATTAATATCTTATGATACTATTTAATCACATGTTCAGAGTCAAAGCAACCAATGTTTCTCCCAAATCAGAACGAAAGCCAATTTACAATATTAAAAAAAATGGATTTAAGCTACTTCGGAGTTTGGATTTGACAAACCATCACACAGTTTTATTTTTGAGTTTTCCCAAAATGTCTTATATCAATGATGATGCTTTTATATGGGTTGGTCTGCTATGGACTCGAGTGCATGTTGTGCACCCTAGTCCATGTTGCACTTTTCAGTTTACTGACTTACACTTTTTGGTAAATGGTGTTGCACTTTTCAATTATTAAACTGTATAATAATATTTTTAGTCATAGTGACTTACACTTTTTAGTAATATTGTGTTGTACGTACTTTTCAGTTTAATAACCTACACTTTTCTTTAGACTAAGGTGCACAACATGCACTCGAGTGCACCCTTTTATATTCCATGATCTTTCAATATTTTTTTTGTTGTGGAACATTGTTTGACCCTTAACATTAACTCGAATCTCTGTATGTTTGTTGAATGTGTTCTCTACCCAAAAATTCAATTCTATGGGATGTTTGAAAAAATATTCGTTTGAGGGAGTGATAAAATTTAGCGACAGTGAGAAAAAATTGTTTAATAATAAAATTGATGAGTGTTTTTAAAAATTTGGATAAAATAGATGTTGATTGTTGGTAAAATATTTGAATAGAGTAAAATATTATTGAGAAGCTAAAACAACATATAAATAATGCTGATGCATTTCAACTGAAGTGAGAAGTCTGTTGATTTCTTTTTAAATAAATATTCGAACAAATACAATACTTTCTTCGTTTCATTATTAATGGAACATTTGTCAAAAACCCTTATTCCATTATTATTGAAACATTTGCCACCTACTCCAATCTCCTTTAAAAATCTCCCTTAACATCTACTTATTTACACTCTATGTCATTAATTTTTACATACAAACAAAAGACCCTCTCTCCAATAAAGTTGAAATACCCATAATATCCCTTCTAAAAGTCAACTTTATCACCTTTAATACTAATAAACAATTCTACATTAAAATCTGTGCAAACAGTAAATGTTCCATTAATAATGCCATAATGGGACGGAGAGAGTATCAATTAAGGATAAAATGAAGTGAGAACCGTTGATTTCGTTAACGAAATATCCGGAATAAACACAACAACGATTAAGGATAAAATTTTAAGGATTTTCATATAATTTCTAAATGTCTAAAATGGTGCATACATTCTCCTTTTAAAAGGAGTTTTTTAACATAAGAAGGCTCTTTGAATGCAAATTAAAGAGATTAATGAGATACATTGACATTAGACTTTACGGAATAAATGAATGAAAAACATAATTTGAGGAATCCTTCATTATTCCACATTAATAAATTACTTCTACACGTGATTGTAGATGTTTATCATCACTTACACATTTTATGTGAACGGAGGAAGAATAATTTTTCAAAAACACCTCGTACGACCCGTCTCTGACTACTCTACTCGGGAGCAATACGCACAACCTGTTTCCCGACATTGCGACCAGAGAAGAGGCCTATCAAAGCCTTGGGAGCGCTTTCGAGGCCTTGGGCTATGTCCTCCACATAAGCAATTTTTCCTTGCTCAATGAGTGGCATAACAAATTCGAGAAACTTAGGGTAGAGGTGGTAGTAATAAAAAATAAGAAAACCCTGCATACGTATTTGTTTGGCAACAATGGTGAACAAGTTTTGAACACCTTCAGGCTCCTCGAGGTTGTACTGTGAGATCATCCCACATGTAGCAATGCGACCATTGAGTTTCATGTTCTGAAGCACGGCGTCGAGCATCTTTCCGCCCACGTTTTCGAAGTATATGTCGATACCATATGGGAAGAATCTAATAAGAAAATCACACTTAAATGTAAGAGATGAATCGTTCTTGAAGAAATGATATAATGAATTTTAATGGAGGGAACACTTTATATTAAAAAGTAGCACTCCAGGAGTAACATTTTTCATCATATGAGGTGATACTTTTTATTACTTGAACTATTACTTTTCAATCTACGGAGTATCTTTTTGTATTTACGAGTATACTATAAAAACAACTACTTGATTGGTTTTTTTTTAGTCAAAGTTGGGTTAAAATTGCACCAATTCCATCGGACAAGATGTGCACCAAAATGTTACGACTTTTTTTTACCCTATGGGGCAAATATATATATATATATATATATATATATATATATATATATATATATATATATATATATATATGTGTACCAAATTCGGATAAATTAATCGAAGATATGAATAAAAAAAAATACAACCTTAAATTTATAAATAAAACGAATGAGATTACCTGTTTCAATTTTTGTGTTTCACATTTTATTCTACTATATAAATAATTGACATGTGTCATATTAAAAATTAATTAACGTCTTATAATATTATAATATTGGGGGCGACATGTATTAAAAATTCAGTAGAGTACTTAAAATACAAGTGAAACATGAAAAGTTATAGGAAAGAAGTTAAGGTTAAAAGGTAACCTTTTCAAGGCTGCAGCCAAATCGGGTTCTTCTTTATAGTTGAATGCATCATCAAACCCAAATTTGTTCTTCAAAAGATCCACCTAATTAATCCATCCAATATATACAACTTATCAAGAAACAATTAGACTGCTGATTAAATTCATAAACACATTATACATATAAGTGCAAATTAAACCTTAGCTTTACTTCCAGCACTTCCAACAACATAGCACCCCAAATGCTTTGCAAACTGGCCAACAAGCTGCCCTACAGCTCCAGATGCAGCAGAAACGAAAACCGTTTCGCCTTGTTTCGGAGACGAAATCTCGAAAAATCCAACATAAGCAGTAAGCCCAGGCATCCCTATAATTGCACCAAACCAAGAACAAACAATGTGACAAGAAGATTTTAATTAATCCGAGGCTTATATTATATAATACAGGATCATGCAATTAATTAACAGGTGTCACACAACTAATTAATGGCCTATGTTACAATTAAAAAACTACATAAATAAATGGGACATGATTAAAAGGCCGGGGAAAATGTGTGAAATTATTAGAAAGAAAAACACTACTTGAAACATCAATTAATTAGAACAGGGAAGGTAGATGGGATCTAGACCATATATGGCAATTTTTTTTCAATACAATAAAAGCAAACTTGACAATTCAATCAATCTATAGTATACTTGATAAGTACATTTTCTGTCTCTTAAATTATACATATTTTAATTTTTATTCTTTATGTTTTTTGACTTTGAAATTAGTCGTCTAAGTTTACAAAACTCAGCGTTTTAGTCTTTTCACTGATAAATATATATTATTTTTTTGCCTAAATTAAAAACGGGACATTCATGACCCTTTGTCGCTATCTTAGTGTTCAATACTATCAAAATCATCATCTTTGTCTAACATATCATCAATCAAAACCGGATGAGTTACCTTAAAATGACTAAACTAGTGAATTTCGTAAACATAAAAGACTAATTTCAAAGTTTAAAGAAAACGTAAACCTTAGATAGATAAAAAAAAAAGAGTATCTAGCCTGGTTATTTTAATGAAATACGAAATTCATATAAAATTAAAGAAATGAAAGAAATAGATTACCAAGTAGGCCAGTATAGTAGGAGAGAGGAACATGTGTATGGTGAATCTTGAAAAGTCCTTTTGTAGGTTTAATAACACTATACTCTTCCCATCCAACCATACCCCAAACCAAATCACCTTCCTTCAAATTGGGATCACAAGAATCCACAACTCTGCTCACCCCATATCCTGTTATAGTCTGTCCTGTCCACATAAATATTCAAATTAATGTTCAAAAATAAAATATGAATAACTTTCACACCTTTAAAATGAAAAACACTTTACTGTCTTACCGAATTAGGCGTGAAACACTCAACATAGTTGTCCTTGAGATCGCTCATACGGCTCCGCATGTACGGATCGCACGACAAGTGGAGATTCTTTATCAGAACAACGTCGTCGCAACCAACTTGTTGAGGAAGCTTGAGGTTGATAGTGGTGGTTTTGAGAAGCATATCTGATTCTTTTGGAAAACCCTTTACATACTCTTTCAATATTATCTGCTTGTTGCTCACTTCCTCTCCCATTTTCACTTTTCTTCTATCATTCAGGAGGCCAGGGTTGCTTTGCTTTATAGTAGTGATATCACGTGTTTTGATTGTGCATATGCCTAATTTCACTGAACCAAAATGTGTGGCTGGTTTGGACATGTATTATATGTGGTCCATATTATGTGACACACATGTGCACTAAATTAAGTTACCATTTTAACTTAGTTCTGAGTTAAAAATTTAATTATACAATTAGAATTATATTTAAATAATTTAAAGTTCAATTGAATGTATGCATCTAATTTAAATCTTTTCCCTTTTAAACTTTTTTTTTTAATTTCTTTTTTTGAGTTCGTTTTCTGAAACAATTTTATGTAGAATTGTATAATTTGTATTACCACCGTACACAAAATGTAATTCCATTTGTTTTATATTCTCCGTCCACAAAATGTAGTCACATACACTTTATGAAAACTATTACTTTATCACCACTCTTCGACCATCACTTAATTATCAAATTGCCATTAACTTTATTCACAAACAATCACTTTATTTAATGGACCCTACAATATCTCTACTTTATTTATTTTTTTAAAATATATATGTGTCTCTTGCCATGAGACTATTTATTGTAGTGGGAGGGAGTAATTAATACTGAAAATTTTATACATTTTGACTATAATAATATAGATGGACACAAAATAATGTATTCCCCACCTGTGTGATGTTGAGTGTTAGTTTCGTTTGGTTGGGTGGATTTGGGCTCATGGATTTTAAATTCACAGTCCAAATTCATTCTACATGTTTGAATTATGAATGGATTTCAAATACTTAGATTTGTGTCCACAAAGTTTTAGTTAAAATTGAGAGAGATTTCAAATCCTCACTAAAACCATGTCATTTGAAATCCATATATTTTTAACTCCTCTCATTTGAAATGCCTCCTCAAATCAAATCCCTCCATCCAAACACAACCTTAAGGAATTGTAATATTTTAATTTGTTGATATCCACTGATTAATTTAGAACCATGCATACATAGTAAGTTGGATGATGATTGGAACATTCTACTTCCACTATACCCATATTTTTAATTAAAATAAGAAAATTGAGCGTTTTTTAAATCAAAATTAGCGTCTAATTAAATTCTATTTACGGTGGATACGAACATTATAGTATATGAAAAATAATATTTAGTCTAACTTGTTTTTACTCCCATTGTAAGTAGAAGAATGTGAAATTGGAAAGAAATACTACCAACACCGGAAAACTTCCAACACCGCCGGCGTCTGCCGGAAAAATTCATCTTTTCTCCTTTGAAGAAAAGAATGTTCTCCTCAATTCCTTTTCTTCTTGAAAAGTTTTGAATTTGGATTTCTTAATTCTTGGGATCAAGCATTTAATGAGATGTTGGCTTTTTAAACACAACTGGATCACTTTGTGGCTGTCTTGGTTTTGGCAAATTCGATTAATCATTAGGGGGCTTTCAAATTGGCTTTCTCCTGAGAGGTGTGTGTGTTCCACTTGCTTCAGCATTGGGGGTGTTAGAAACGATGGTAGGAGTCCCTTCATCTCCCCACACGCGATATTTCTTGATATCTCCAACGGAAGGGTGTGATTTTGGTAAACATATCCAACATCAAATATTTTATTCAGTTGGGCCAATGGTTTCACAGAATAATGGTGGTTTCTCCACTCGAATCTTGGCTATAAATTTGGAAGGGATGTTAGAAGTTTTTTCACAACTTTTCATCTTCTTGCTTCTACTTTACGACATTTCTCTAAATACTTCAAAAAATGGCAATGGCGATTCAGCAACAATTCAGCGAATGTTCAATTTCGGCGAAGGAAACGGCAAATACGGCGGTTCACATGAGTGAGCTTGTTATCCCTATCTCCTCAGTTGCTTTAAAGTTTGTCTCTAGACGTTTTTTTAATGTTCTTGAGCTTAAAAAATTGTTGCTGTCAAGCTGGAAGATTAACTCTTCCCTCACTGTCTCTTCGGTGGGGGATGGCCTGTATGTTGTTGACTTCAACAATAAAGCTGAGATGCAGGAGGTTCTAGACATGCAACCATGGAACTTGCGACGATCACTAATGGTCCTTAAGCCACTCACCGGAGCGGAGTGCTTTGCTGATATGAAGATGGACAGGGTGCCTTTCTGGGTTCAGATCCACGGTCTTTCGGCACATGCAATGACAAAGGTAACAGGGGAAAGAGTTGGGAGCATCCTAGGGGAGGTGCTTCAAGTTAATGCGAAGGAAGGGCAGGTGGCGTGGGGAGAATCATTGAGAGTCCGTGTGCTTTATGACACGGAAGCACCCTTATGTCGTTTTTCTAATTTCACTGCTAATAATGTTACCACAATAATTTTCTTTCGATATGAAAGGCTTTCAGATTTTTGCTCTTATTGTGGACACCTAACTCACTCTGCAAGAGCTTGTAGCAAGGTTAGGGATCGAGAGGATGATTGGGTGGAAAATCATAAATTCTTTCCGGAGTGGCTAAAAGCGGATAAAGCTAAAAGGCCTAATGCAGGAGACATGCAAGACCTCTCTAGGTTGCTGGGCTTTGATCTGGCTCGATCAAATAATGTGGTGCAGGATCAAGCTTTGGAATCCAGAAGAGAGGAAATGGGTAAGAATATCATCAATCTGGAGGACAACATCTCCTCTGAGTCTGAAAAAAGAAGGAGGGCTAAGGATAAGGCGGTTATGCTGGACGAGGGTGTTAAGGAAATGTGGCAAATGGCTGAGCAAGAGGTGATGGGACCTATTTGGAACCTCTATGAAGAAGCACATCCTATCCAAAATGATAGGGAAGCAGTGTATTCTTTTCAGGAACTCATGACAAAAAGGGGAGAGGATGGAGCAACAGAAAATACACGGAATGCTCAAAAGGATCCTAAAACAGGTTTGGTTCTTCAACCTCTTTCTTTTACTGTCCCATATGGATATCATCACAGAATGATCACTGAACCACTGCTGGAGAAAGAAATGGATAATCGTAAGGGACTTAGAGTTATTCATCATGTGGGTAGAGATTTTAAAAATTTGGATTTTGTGACTTATGAAGAGATTATTCATGAAGGAGAACACCCTTATGTTCCACTGCGAGAAGAAACGGGGCAAAATAATGTGGAGCAGGAACAATCTGAAGAAAATGGACCGAGTTTTTCAATCCCGGGTGACATGAGGGCAGGAAAGAAGAGATCATGGAAGGATCACTCTGGTGATCTAGCTGATTTTATAAGGGCTGAAAAGGTGAGGCAAGAAATTGATGGGCTTTTCTTTTTGAAGAAGGCGAGGAGTATGCTGGAGACGTATGGATCGGAAATTTCGATTCCGATGACGGCGGAGGTTGAGGTCACTCAACCCCGCCGAGTTGAATGATACTTTTATGCTGGAACACACGTGGGGTTTGTAGTATGCGTGCGTTCAGTAAGTTTAGGATGTTGGTTTCATTGTACAATCCATCGTACTTTTTTGTTTCTAAATCAAAATGTAACCAATCCTTTGCAGATGTTCTTAGGGTTCGATTAGGGTTTTCCAATGTTTTTTGTGTTCAAGCTTGTGGTACTGCTGGTGGACTTTTGCTTTTCTGGAATGAATCAAATGTTTCTGTGTTGTCCTATTCCCTTGGTCATATAGATTGTTTAATTAAGGATTCTATTGGAACTTGGCGTTTTACGGGATTTTATGAGAATTCAGTGTCGCAACAAAGAAATGCTTCATGGCAGCTTCTTAAAAGACTTAAAGATTACTTGCCTAATCTTCCAAATTCTTGGTTGATTGGGGGGGGGGGGGGATTTTAATGAGATTTTGCATAATCATGAAAAGGTTGGAGGCAGGACTAAACCTAGTGGAAATATTGATTTGTTCTAAGAGGTTTTAGTGTACAATGAGCTCCAAGATATTAAGATGTCAGGCCCAAAATTCACATGGCACAATCGAAGAAAGGATCCTTTCTATATCAAAGAGAAACTGGATAGGTTCTTAGCTACTGAGAACTGGATAGACTTATGTGCTTATTGTGATGGTTCTGCTTTGAGTTTTTTGAGCTCTGATCACAGGCCGATTATGATGAGATTTGAAGCCACAAGAAATTTAAAGATCTATCAAAAGCAGAAGAAGCCATTCAAGTTTGAAAATTACTGGTTGAAAGAACCAGATTTTAAAAAGGTAATGGCAGTAGCATGGAATAAATCAAGTCCCAATCTTAATCTGATAGAGAATTTGAAAGCATGTGGAGCCATGATTCTAGACTGGGCAAACCAGAAAGGGGGTACACTGAGTTATAGGATTAAATAAGTTCAAAAACAAATCAATGATATTGTGGATAATGATGCTTGTGTTCCTGATATGGGTAGAGTTGGAGAGTTGGAGGATGGTTTGGCTAAACTTAACTCACAGGAAGAATGGTTCTGGAAGCAGAGGGCTAGAGTGGCATGGCTTCAAGAAGGTGATCACAATACTAAATTCTTCCACTTAAGAGCTACTCAGAGGAAAAAAAGAAACACCATAAGACAGATTCTAGATATCAATGGTGATTGGAAGTATTCAAAGAAGGATATTGATGACACCTTTATGGATTATTTCCAGAAGATCTTTGCAACAGGAACCCCATCAAATGAGGATATTAGCAGGGCTACTCAATGTATCAAATCAAAGCTATCTGTGGAGAATTCTGTTACTCTTGAAATCCCATTTTCCAAAATGGAAGTGTTCAAAGCAGTTAAGGATCTTGATCCATGGAAGGCTCCAGGTCCAGATGGTTTTCCAGCTTCTTTCTACCTTCATAATTGGAACATAATTGGTGAGGATATCTCTAATGCAATCTTAGATATTCTGAATGGTCAGGGAGAAGTGAAACAATGGAATCATACTATTATTTCACTTATCTAAAGTTAGGACTCCTGCTTCTCCTCAACAATTCAGACCTATTAGCATGTGCATTGTCCTGTATAAGATACTTGCTAGAATAGTGACTAATAGATTGAAGGGTGTTCTTAATGATATAATAGATCCTCATCAAAGTGCATTTGTGCCTGGTAGAATTATTACTGATAACATCTTGGTAGCCTATGAGGGTATGCATTCTTTGAGATCCTCAAAAAGCAAAGTTGGATATGCAGCATTGAAACTTGATATGTGCAAGGCATATGATAGAATTGAATGGCCTTTTCTATTGCAAATTCTTCAAGTTATGGGTTTCTCCAGTAAATGGATTCAACTTGTTTGGAAATGTGTGTCTTCTGTGACATATGCTATTAATATCAATGGGAGCTGTACTGAGACCTTCACTCCAACCAGAGGTTTGAGACAAGGCGATCCTTTGTCTCCATATCTTTTTGTCTTATGTGCTCAAGCAATGTCTTCTATGCTCTCTTCTGCAGTGGAATCAAAACAAATTTCTGGTATCAGAATTGCTAGAGGTGATCCCATTATCTCACATCTTTTTTTTGCAGATGACAGCCTCTTTTTTTTCAAAGCCTCCAAACAAGAAACCCAAGCTGTGGTGAATTGCATTTATGTCTATGAAAAGGCTTCTGGGCAACTGGTTAACAGAGAAAAATCTTCCATAATTTTTAGCCCCTCAACAAGCCAAACTAATGTAGATCAATCCAAGCTTATGTTGGGCATTAGATCATCCCAGGGCTATGATTTGTATCTTGGTCTTCCCACAATTATTCGAAAAGCAAAAAGATTGAAGTTTGGATATCTGACTGATAGAATTCGACAAAAGGTGTTATCATGGAAGCATAAATCTTTCTCAGAAGGAGGGAATGAGGTACTTATCAAGGCTGTCTTACAAGCAACTGCCTCATATGCCATGTCTTGCTTTAGGGTACCGGTTGCTGTCTGCTCTGACATGGAAAAGATTATTGCTGGTTTTTGGTGGGGTGATGAAGATGTGGGGAAAAGAAAGCACTGGAAGAAATGGATTGATCTGTGCAAGACAACGAGTGATGGGGGTCTGGGTTTTAGAAGTCTTATTCTTTTCAATAAAGCTCTTCTGGCAAAACAGTTATGGAGAATTATCAATAAGCTTGACACTTTGCTAGGCAGGATCTTCAATGCTAAATATATTAGAGGTTGCAGCTTGTCAGAATTAGAGATTGGTTCGAATCCATCCTTTGTTTGGAGATCTTTGTATTGGAGCAAGAATTTATTAGAGGAAGGGGCTAGATGGAGAGTTGGCTCTGGATGTGCAATCAGGATTTTTAAGGATCGGTGGATTCATGGCACAGAAAGTGGAATGATCAACTCAAGAAGGGCTAGTGCCTCGAATGTTAACAGATTCTTACTTGATAATGGAAAGTGGGATGAACACCTCATTAGACAAGCTTTTTATGCCTATGAAGCTGATCATATTCTTAATACTCCAACTTTTGGTATTAATCATTGTGATCAACTTTATCGGCCCCTTTCTTCTAATGGATATTATACAGTTGCTTCAGGTTATACATTGGCCATGCGAAGCTTTATAAAGGAAAGGAGTGGCTACATGGAAGGTCCTTCAAATTCCCAGGTTTCTGCAAAGATCTATGAAGCATTATGGAAACTCCAAGTTCCACCAAAAGTCAGGATTTTTTGCTGGAAGGTTGTGCAAAACATGATCCCTTCGGAAGGTAATTTAGCTTATCACCATGTGCCCATTAGTTCGATTTGAAGTTGTTGTGGGACTTTCATAGCCGATACTATGCACTGCTTATTCAAATGTGTTTTTGCAAAAAATACTTGGAAAGAAGTTGGGCTTTGGAATGATGTGAGAAATGCTATACATGGTAGTGGTTTGGATTTTGTAGGCTGGTGTGTGAAGTTTATGAAAAGGGATGAAATGTCCTTGGTAATTATGGTTGTTTGGGCCATTTGGAAAGAGAGATGTCACTTTACTCATCAAGAGGTTCATAAACATGGCAAGATGGATATTGGAATGACTTTCAATGTTAAATGGGCATTATCTTATTGGCATGATTTTCAACAGATGAGGAATATTGGCAATACAGATGCGGATTTTATCACCAAGCAAAGAGAACTGTGTATGCGAATCAAACAAGGTAATGAACTCTTTACGGATGCAGCTTATAACATGGAACAAAACTTCTTTGCTGCTGGTTGGGTTATTTTCGATTCCGGTTCTCGAGTAATACGTGCAGGAGCACAACGAATGGATTGTCCGGGATCGATTTGTGGTGCGGAACTTAAAGCAATGGCCATTGGTCTTCGAAGAAGTAGGCAGCACAATATTAAAATCAACCGCGTTCGGACAGATTCTATGGATGTCATTACTGCAATTGAGAAAGAAGATCAGTTTGGTTATTTGGAACAAAGCTACGTTAAGGAAGTTAAGGAATTACTTTGGCTGGAGCATATTTGGGACTGCCAGCATGTCCCTCGAGAGTACAATCATATTGCTCATGATTTGGCTCAAGGCTCTATTAACACTTCATCTCCCCAGGATTGGAATGAAGTTGATTTCTCACAATTCTACAAGGATAGGCTTGCTCTTAACTCTCAATATTGAGTGTTTGTTTTTTTTAGCCCTTGTATTTTTGTCAAAAAAAAAGGATGTTAATTTATAGAAAATAATGTGCTATTTAATTCGCGTAAGTTTTTTTGAGGAAACACGTAAACGTGATTTTCCCCCAAAGTTAACACACACGCATGCCACACATGTGCCGTGTGTCGGTGGTGTGTTTCACGTGTACACACGTTTTTTATTTGAGTTTTACATAGTGACGGACCCAAAAATTACAGATTGGGAGCCTAATTTACATTAATACAAAAACAGAATATTTATATATACAAAAAAAATTATTATAAATTTTTTAATACATCTCATTTCATTAATTTAAATTTAACGATTTTTGTTATATTTTGAAAGAAAGTAATTTTGATTGTTCTATCTTGTGAAAAAGTATACAACTCCGACCGTTGTTGAGACTTTAGCCACTATTAGTCAAATGTAGAACTTAAAATATATTCCCTCGTCCATAGTGATTTTTAGATTTTGATTGACTCACTTTTTAAGAAGTGTAAATTTAGTGGAGTGTGAGATCAAATAAGTAAGAATCAGTTTGAGTGATTTAATAAAGTATAAAATAGATTTTTTGAGGTCTAAAAAAAATTAGTGAGGTGTATTTTTTTTTTGATCGGTAAAAGGAATTTTATTGATACTGGGTATAAGAAATACCCAAAGTCTAATTTAGTGTACAAGTTTCATGAGATAACAGTAAATGTAACCAAAAGACTACTAAGTGACTCGAATCATGCACTTGAGTGGGTCTGTCACTCAGGCCTTGAAGGATAAATTGGTATCAGTGGGGTATTTGATTGTGATCCAACTCCAAAGTCTTGCCCTTAGTTCCTCCTTGACCTTTGTGATCGAGAAAGTTTAGTTGCGGAATAGGATTGCATTTATCCATTTCCATATGAGCCATACCACACCTAGCCATATGCAGGTGGCGATCTTCTTCCCGTTTCTTCCACCAATAAGGCCTCCAAACCTTATGAGATGGTCTAGTAAGTCCGATGGTAGAGTTGATGGTATCTTGAGCCAATTCAGACATTCCATCCAGACTTCGTAGACTTGAGGACATTCCAGGAATACGTGTTTCTCTGTCTCTTCACTCCCACCACATAGTACACACCTTAGGTCGTCATTCTGGTTGAGGATGTTTCTTCTAAGGTTGACTCGTGTTGGCAGCCTACCCCATAGGAGCCTCCATGTGTGTGCCTTGACCTTTGAGGGGACAAAACTCTTCCATACGTTCTTGAATCATTGACTTCGTCTTTCGTCCAGTTGAGTGTCTTGGCTTTGGTTGAACAAGACCGAGTACGTTTCTTTTGTGGAGTACTTCCCCGTGTTAGATGCCTTCCACTTCCACGCGTCCTCGACCCCGTCTTTTGGTTTGTACCTGTCCAACACAGTTATCAGATAGTTAAGGAGTATTAGTTCCCTATCGAATAGTACCCTCCTCCATCCCCATGTCCAACTCCAGTTATCCCCCTCCCATATACCTATTTCACCCACTGTCTTTCCCTTATCTAGGCTAAGTTGGTATAGTCTCTTAAATCTACCCTTTAAGATACCCTCCCCCGTCCAATTCTCCTCCCAAAAGAAAGAATTTTTTCCATCCCCTAGAACCTTAGACAGATTTTCATGAAACCATTCCCCCTCACCCTCACCTACCACTTTTAAGACACCATTCCACCATAATGATACCCTCCCGACCCTCCCTTTTGGGAATATGCTAAAACCATCACCCCCAACAGACTCATACTTAGACCTAAGCACCCTAGCCCACATACTGTTTTTCTCATTGAGAAATCTCCATCCCCACTTTCCTAAGAGGGTTTTGTTAAAGTATCCAATATCTCTAACTCCTAACCCACCTAGTTGTTTTGTGTTACATACTCTTTTCCAATCAATCCATGCTACTTTCTTACCATTACTCCCACCCCCCAAAGAAAATTTCGTTGTAGCCTCACAATCTCACTCATGATTTTCTTTGGTATGTAGTAAAATGACAGATAGTATATCGGAAGAGAGGAGATAACCGAATTCAACTGTGTGATCCTGCCACCCATCGAGATCTTCTTATCGTCCCATCGTGCTAGCCTGTTCTTTATTTTCCCCACAATCGACGACCATTCCATTGCCTTCTTATGATTTGACCCCACTCTCATTCCCAGGTATGTGAAAGAGATGGTATCCACTCTGCATCCTAGGATCTCCGCCATGTTTCTTAGGGTGTTTTCCTCCACATTTACCCCTATGACCGAGCATTTTCCGAAATTTATTTTTAGGCCCGACATCAATTCCATATTTCTAAGCACCCGTCTCATGACCCAAACATTTTCCGGGCTCGCGTCCCCCACAAGAATTGTATCATCCGCGAACTGTAGATGTGAGACCCTGATTTTTTCCCGTCCAATTTCTGCTTCTTTGTACATGCCTTCTTCTGTTGCCCTCTCCATGAGGATACTCAATCCTTCTGCAGTGATCAGGAAAAGGAAGGGGGATAGGGGGTCCCCTTGCCTTAGTCCCCTCTCCATCTTAAACTCACCGGATGGGCTGCCATTAACTAGAACTGAAGCTGATGCTGTCGACACGCATTCCATTACCCACTTCCTCCATTTGGGGTGGAAGTTGAATCTCTCCATCATAAGCTCAAGATAGCCCCAGTCGATCGAGTCGTATGCTTTTGTGAAATCAATTTTGAAGAAAGCACGCACTATTTTATCCCGTTTTGCTTCATCAATCGCTTCATTCAGGACGACCACACTATCCAAAATGTTCCTCTTTCCCATGAAAGCAGATTGTGCGTCCGAGATTATGGATGGTAAGACGGATCCAAACCTTTTTGCCAGGATTTTTGATATGATTTTGTATATTCCCCCTACAAGTGAGATTGGCCGGAAATCGTTCAGATCTGTACTGACCTCCTTCTTGGGGATGAGCACAATGAAGGTTGGGTTGAAGCCTTTCACCAATTGTCCATGTATGTGGAATTCCTCCATGAGTTTGGTAAATTCAGGTTCCAGAAGGTGCCAAAACTCCCTGAGGAAACCGAAGTTGAAACTATCCGGCCCCGGGCTCTTCGTGTTTTCACATTCACTTATGGCTTCACGGATTTCTTCCTTTGTAAAGGGGGCTATGAGCATGTCGTTTTCTGTGGTTGATATTTGTTTCTGCACAAAACCTATTGCTGGGACTGGTCTCGTCGTTCCTTGTTTTTTGAAATGACCCTGGAAATGTTCGAACACCCCATTTTTCACAGCTGTGACTTCTTCACTCCATTCTCCGTCCACCATAAGACCAAGGATTTCATTTCTTTTCCTTCTTATATTGATGTAGTTGTGGAAGAAGCGAGTATTGCAGTCACCCTCCTTCACCCACTTGCATCTTGATTTCTGGTAGTTGATCATGCTTTTCTTTTTTAGTTCCCGGATCAATATAGCCGCTGCCCTGTTTCTTTCTATGATCTAAGTCTCTTCAAGACCAAAGACTTCGTCGATTGTGTCCAACTTTTGGATTTCGGCTCTTTGGGTTTCTATGTTGCGGTCTATGATGCCGAAAGTGTTCATGTTCCACTCCTTTAGATCCGCTTTTAGCCGTTTTAGTTTCTCCTTTATGACGTAGCTCCCCCACCCTTGGATCTGGTAGCTCTTCCATTTTTCCTCCACAAATATTTTGAATTCTAGATGGGTTGACCAGGCATTTAGGCTACGGAACGGTTTTGGCCCCCAATCCTTTACCTTGATCCCCAAGAGGATAGGGCAGTGGTCGGAGACTGAGCGTCTTAGGCCTCTTAAGTGTGTGTTCGGCCATTGGTTCAGCCAGTGGTGGTTGACCAATGCTCTATCCAGCTTGCTTTTGCATGATCCGTCCGCCTTGTACCAAGTGAATTTCCTTCCGTGCAATGGAAGGTCTATCAAGTCTGCCCCTTTGATTAACCCGTCGAAAGCCTGTGTGTCCATGTGGTTTTGTTATGTTCCTCTTCCATCTCTTTTCGACCCACAACGTATTGCATTGAAATCACCGATGACACAGATGCATGTCGCGGCATTTTGGCTCACTATTATGTTTACTCGATCCCATAGGTCGATTTTTTCAGATGGGTTGCAGGGGGCATAGATATTAATAATGCAGCATTGTATTCTCTCCTGCCCCCAAAAACCGTTTAGGATAACTCCCCCCGACATATGCCAACTACTGGAGCACCTAAAAACATCTGGATTCCAGATTGATATGATTCCTCCAGATCTCCCTGTAGCTTCTCTAGAGTGCCATTCCATATTGCCTTGCCCCCATACTGCACGACATGTTTCCTCCTCCACCTTCTCCAGTTTTGACTCTTGAATACAACACAAGTCCACCCCCTGATTTTTTATAAGATCCCGTAATTCTTCCTTTTTGATCTGATTCCCCAAGTCTCGAATATTCATGGATAGTATCTTCATGGATGCCACTCTTCTGGTGTATTAATAAGAGAAAATATGGATATAAAATTAATAATAATTTTAAAAATAAAATGATATAGTAAATGTATCTATTTTGTGAATTATTTTTATATTTGAAGTGTGTCAGTAATCTTAAAACATAATATAAATAATTACTAAAAAAATATAATATATATATAAAAAAAAATTGGTGGGGGCCCAGTGACCCCTGGGCACTTAAGGGTCCGTCCCTGATTTTACATAAAACAGTTTTTAAGTACAATTAAATGTTTTACTATTAATCATTTGTATGCGTGATTTTGATCCATGGTCTTTGGATTTGATCTCGTACAATTTTATTTTTTCATCCAACAATAGATTTGGTTCCAAAGGATTTATAAAAAAAAATAAAAAAAATCTTGAAATTGTTTATATAAATTCGATAATCAAGAGAAATCAAGCAATTCTTCGACGGATTTGTTTATATATTGAAAGATTTTCTACAAATTCATATCCTTTTGGACTTTTTCTTGTAACAACGAGATTTTAATCACCACCATTGATTATAAGAATCCCCTATTATACTAATAGGGAGTTGAGTTTGCTTACGTGTCGTCTTCTGATTGATTTTGCTTACGTGTCGTTTTCTGGTTAATTTTGCCTATGTGTCGTCTTTTGGTTGATTTTGCCTAAATTATCAATATCAATTATGTAATACCAATTTCTATGTTACTAATTGATTTTACATAAATAATTCAATATCAATTAAAATCATTCAAATTTGTAATGTTACTAATTTCCTAAATTATGTAATACTGATTTCTTCACAATTAATAATCCTCTTTACATTGCTAGAATTTATTGAAATTTAATTCACCTATATACTAATAGACATTTTTAAGATTATTTTGTATATTAATTAAAGGTTATATCAAGAAAATTTATGTCTTCATTCCGTTTTGCTTCTCAATTTTTCTGATTTTTACATTTCGCGTAATACGCGAGTGCTCATCTAGTAAGATACTATTTTAAAATAGATTATAATAAATATATATATACTTGCAAAAAATATATATTTAATTTATTAAATTTTATACTATAATTTTAAGCCAATTTAAATTTGAGTGAGTCTCAAGTGCACTTAAGTGTAGAGCCGTCAAAACGGGTTGGGCCCGTTGGGCCAGACCGCTCCGCCACTAAAAATAGTGGATTGGGCTAGGATTTTTCAAGCCCGCCAGGAAGCGGGCCCAGACGGACCGGCCCGTTTGGGCTGCGGTTTTTGGCGGACTGGCCCGCCATTTTTTTATTTTTTTAAAATATTATATTTAATTAAAAAATAATCCCCCTTCCAGGAAGGCTTGAGTGAGTCTCAAGTGCACTTAAGTCAGTTAAGTGTCAGTTCAATTTTTTTTAATATTCTATTTTTGCATTTATTTTTATTTTTTATAAATATTTTTCTCGATTATAAAAGTGCACGTAGTAATTATGAAGAGTGTAACATTATAATTTTCAGCTACAACTGATTAGTGTAAAAATTGCTCAAAATTCTTGTGCTTAATTTGCATAATTATATAGGATTTTGTGCATTATTTACACTAAATTGACTAATTGCACTTGATTTGGAGAAAGTGTGTAGTTTGCTATTTTTATAGGGAAAATAAGCACATTTAGAGCAACACACCTCAAATAATATTGTGGAGTCAATCGAAGGAAGAAATCGGGAAGGAGTTAAAACGAGAAAAGATTGGAAGTTAAATTAATATGGGCTTGACAATTATTTTATTGGGCCAATTTAATTATAATTTTGAGGCCCATTGGAGGCGGGGTGATGCGTGAGCTGAAGGGAATTGGGGGCAAATGGGCCAGCAGCTGAACATTTGAGTCCTAGGCCCAATCCAAGGCCCAGTTGAAACATTAGAATTGGGGGGTTCAATTTAATATTGGTAAAGTTTAGTATGTACTCGAATGCATGTTATGCACCCTAGTCCATGTTGCACTTTTCAGTTTTACTGACTTACACTTTTTGGTAAATAGTGTTGCACTTTTTAATTATTACTAAAAATATTATTATACAGTTTAATAATTGAAAAGTGCAACACCATTTACCAAAACGTGTAAGTCAGTAAAACTGAAAAGTGCAACATGGACTAGGGTGCATAACATGCACTCGAGTCCATAGCAGAACAACCCTTTAATATTTGCTAGAGAGGAGAACACACAGTAGGCGGGGGGGGGGGGGCACACATTGGCGAAAACAGAGCACGCATTGGGGAAACCCTCCTTCCACCCATTTACACTTTCACTCAATTAAATAGATTAGTTTAATTTCACTCTCTTAGTTAGTTTTTAATGTAGTATTTTATTTTTCTTACAAGCAACACGAGATTTGAGGTGATATTCTTCTTTAATTTAATATTTTGCTATTTATCTTTCATAAGCTTGCTTTCAATTGTTAATTTAGTTATTGGCTAGTTTATTGGTGTTTGTGTGTTCGGATTTATGATGGAATTAGATTTTTAGTTTAGTTTGAATTGTTTAATTCTATTGGTGGTGTATTGATTAAATTAATGGGTATTTATTGATCAATTGCATGATTTCAATTATTAGATTTTATGTTGAAGCATGATTAGTGCAACGAGAGTTGGTTAGTCGTGTAGATCGTATAATCGAGGGTTGGGGATGAGTGAATTGAGTTAATATTGGATTATCGCAACGAGAGTTGGGTAATTTTCATTAGAACCCCATTAATTTACACTAATTATTTGAATATGAGTTTGGGTAATTAGTGAAGAGACTATATGAGTTTGGTTTCTAGTATTCAAGTGGAAAAACATAATTAGAGATTAGTTTAGTTAATTAGATAGAGTAGAACCACCTAGTTGTGTGATTACCCGGATAAGAACGTCTCTATTCTTTCTCTCGATCCAAGGTGTTTTATTAGATATATTCTTAGTGATTGCTCTTATCATACACCAACCAATGAATTAAACGTCCAAGTTAAGCTTTAATCGATTTTCACATAATGAAGAACACCCGAACACTACTTCTCTCCATTTGATCTTGATCATCATTTTACTTGCTTTTCTTTCTTAGTTAGTATTTATTTAGTTGATTTTTGCATTTAGTTTTAGTCGTTCATCCATGCTCTTTCACTATAATTACGCGACGACACACAACACTAAGGCTACACTAGCTAACTAGTCCCGTGGTTCAATAATTTAACCGGACATTTACTTTTACTACGAGGACCCTCTTATACTTGAGAGACGAGTATTGAAAAATACGTGTCAACAATTCATAACAATTGACATTAATATTATGTGCTCGTTTTTATCAGATTGTTCAATTAAAAAAAGTAAAAAATAAATAAATAGGGGGGTAGATTCAAACCCTGTAATTCGACCTTATAAAAATGTTCATTTACTATCTAAGTTGTTGACATACTCAATAATAAATACTCCAATTTTCTTACACTTTTCAGTTATAACGACTTACACTTTTTAGTAATATTGTGTTGCACTTTTCAGTTATAATGACTTACACTTTTCATTAATATCGTGTTGCATGTTTCAGTTATACTCACTTGCAATTTTTCAGTTATAGACACTTACACTTTTTAGTAAATATTGTGTTGCACTTTTTAGTTATAATGACTTAAACATTTCATTAATATTGTTGATGTTGATATAAGTGTTTTGTTTAATGATCCAACACTAACAACCGAGTGTTGTAATTAATGTTCCCAACATATATGACAACATCAGAATTTGCCCTTCCTTTTCTCACTAACTCCGATCTTACACTTGTTGTCTAATAATGTCCCAGAGTAGTTAGAAGACGTGGGCAACATCAGGTCATACAACTGCGTGAGAGTGAGAAGTTATTGGGCATAAAATAACAAGTCTTACATTCAAGAAAATGTGAAGAGAAGTTAATCATAACCGCTTGATCTCACGACTGTGATGATCATAGGAGTTGAGAGCAGTTCGTACCTCATGCCTATAAATACCGTAGCTGCCTCAACACAAGATACACAAGAAGAAAAGATAAATTCGATTACTAGTCTATAGAACGCTTTATACGTATCTAGTTAGTAAACCACTTGTTTCTTCTTGTAGATTTTCATACTATTTTAAACCCGAATAGTAGTATGTTTAATCATGGTCTTATTTACTAGGTTATATGCATAGGTCTATGAGGGAGATAGTTTCGTAGGATCTAGTAAATTATTTACACTCATTATAATGTTATTGTACACCCTTAAGAGGTTGTAATCGTTTCACATATTTTTATATAGCAAATTTTGAATACTTTCATTTTTCAAAGTGCAATTTAATTTCCGCTGCTTAGTGTTGTCTGGATAGTGCCAACACGACAGACAACATCTCTGATTTCGCACGCACACACACTTTCAGTTGGTATCAGAGCCAACTACTTGATACACTAAATAGAGATTCTGCTGATTTTAAAATGGAGTATCCACTTTCACCCGCACTAAAGCCTCCTATTCTAGATGGCACAAATTATGTCTTCTAGAAACCAAAGATGAGAATGTACATCAAATCCATTGATTAACGAGCCTGTAGGAGTGTTCTTGCTGGTTGGACTCAACCAAGAACCAAGGCGGATGAAGACAATGAAGCTCGGATCAAGAGAGAGCTCGACTGGACTAATGATGAAATCACAGCTGCCAGTTATAATTCAAAGGCATTGAATGCAATATTCACCTCAACTGATGCCTCAATATTCAAGATCATCTCAAACTGCATTTCTTCAAAGGATGCATGAGATCGGCTGCAAGAGCATTGTGAATGATCAAATAGTGTACGAAGGACCAAACTTCGTATGCTTGGAACCAAGTTCGAGAATTTGAGGATGAAATAAGATGAAACCATTTCATCTTACAATGAAAGGCTGACTGAAATTTCAAATGAAGCTCATTCTCTTGGAGATCCAATTTCCAACACAAGGTTAGTACATAAAATCCTTAAATCTGTTCCTAAATGAGAGTGTAGATCGAGACCGTCTATATGATTTCTTGATGGGTTTGAACGATGTACATGGTGCCATTCGAATGCAAATATTGAGCACACGACCCGTTCCATCCCTAAGTGCGACGTATCATTTGGTTTCGAAGGATGAACAACATCGAACCATTTCCTCTGTTAGAAAATCAGTCACAAAAACTATTGTATTTCAAGCACAACCCAAGAAGCCCCAGATCCAAGCCGCCACCAAAATTAATTGCTCGAGTAATGTTCAATACATTTTCTCGTGGATCGCGGGATCCCGTGTGCTCTGGGTCAACAAAAAATAATTTATAATTAATTAAAATGGTTAATTAAATATTTGAGATACTATCATATAGTTGTACTTGAACTCACGAACATTATAATACAATTTTAAGATAAATACAAATTAAAATAATAATTAAATTTTAATGCATATTTAATTCAGTTATTTGGTTGGATGGTTCGGTTTCATTCGATTTCTCGGTACAGTTAATTCATGAATATTTATTTTCATACACAAATTTTTTTTGATACGGTTCAAGTCGGATATAAATTATATAATAAAAAAGTCCACGGTTATTTTCAACTTGATTCTTTTTCAGTTCAGAATTCAGTTCTAGTTCAATACAGTAATTTTCAATATTTTAAGAATTTTGGTGTTAATGACACATTATAAGACTTGGTCGTTTGACCAAAGCATTTCGTGACTTTGACTAAACATAAGACTTTGAATAACACCAAATATCTAAAGACCATTTACTTATATTTTTCTTTAAAAATGTCAACCTTTTCATTATAGATATTTGGAATTGGGAGGGATATTTGAGTAAATTTAGTATCAACTCTTTTAAATATACTAGGTTCGACAGCACCTCAATTCTTGAGGTGTTAACCCAGATTTTAAATTTTGAATATCTATGATTAGGGTGATTAGGGTGCGTAAATAAATTTTGTTTTGTTTATTATTTAATAGTTTTATTGAATCCTTTATTGGTTAATTCATTACTGTAATATGAAGACTTTGAGTGAAAAAATGCGTTAATACTTGTTATTAAGGATCAGTTAAATTTAAAAAAACATTGTTTATTTAACTTGTTATTAAGGGCCAGTTAAAATTAAAAAAAAAAAAACATTGTTTATTGGTTAGCTTCATCTGTGAGAATACTTGTGGATTTGGGTCATACAACCCGTTCTCTGATTCTTGATCTAAGCCGGTCAAAATATGTATAATAAAGTTGTGCTATTTGTTTTCTTGATTTTTGTATCTTATGGTTGTGAAGAAATGAAGGTTATGAGGACATTATTGAATGGAGAGCAATGGATAAAGAAATATCTTGTTATTCAATCTTTGTCAAGAGGCCCTGTTCCACCCTCCAGGCCAGCAGCAGCCCATGTACCTACATTCCCGACGGCCTGAGCCGCCGCCGATGTGTTTTGGCGGAGATTTAGTGATCAATTTTTGTGGATCTTGTGGGTTATTTATGACTCCAATTGAAATCACAAAATACACTGCAAATGGTAAAGTAAAATTGTAAAATCATAAAAAAAATCATCACTTGAAGTCTAAAATCTAAATGTTAATTTTCTGCATTTATATGGTGGGGGAAGACCAACATTCAGAAATCTATCATGATTCCTAAGCAATTTCACAATTCATCGTTATATATTTCATAAATAAACAATATACAAGAGATATCAAGACTCTAGCTAGGAATTTACTTGTAATGGGGGCTTCTCAATATCTCCTCCTCCGGAGCTACATCCGAGGCCTGGAAAAAAAAAACTTGTCATATAAAATACTACATCATATATCTGAGAATGTAAACAGAGTACCTTGCAACTAAGTGAAATTTCCTACAAGTTGATGAGTTATAAAATTTTCTCCAGATTTAATCCACCCAGCTAAGTGAAACGAATATTGTGAAAACCATAACAAAGTAACTCTATAATTAAACTTCATATGATGCCTCAAAACAGAAAATATGAGTTTGAAACAAATTAAAAGAGAAACTCTATACATTTTCCTTAATTGAATACATTTACTAAATTTAACTAACCTACCTCTTTTTTTCTGAATTTCAATTCATAACCTTAATCAACTACATTTTCCTTCAAGTAATGTATGCTAGTTTAAATTTGGACTTATCCACAAAGGTTGATACTTTGACACATGGAGTAAAGTAACTAAAGTAGAGCTCATGAATTTGTGCATCCTTTTCCACTTCAAGTTTTTTTTATTTTGTCATCAAAGAGAAGTAGATATTTGAACTTTGTCCTTATCTTTGTGGCTAACCAATATTGTTTGTCTGTTTCAGATGAATTAGTCTGTATACAAAGTGAGAGGGGAAGCAATCCCAGGCGGCAAACACTCGGTCTCTCACTACTTCATTGCCATTAGCAAAATGCTGATCCATTTTACCAAGTATAACATCTATCATTTGTTGTATCTATAGAGTCCTAGAATTTACAAATATCTGCAAAATACTTTTATCTGTAGAGTCCTAAAATTTACAAACATTAACCATAATTCCATTTTAGTTATGATTAAGGAATGCAAAGAATGTGAGAATTAAACTGCAAATAAGAATTAGATCAAAAATATTAACTTTATTAAACAACAGGACACTTGTGTCGGTTGTGTGAAATAATTTACCTATGAAATATGTCAAATTATGCTAGGCAATACAAAAATACTTTAATTTGATCCAACTTGACAGCAAATTTTTATCCTAAATTTACATTAATTAGTTGTATACAAATATTAAAACAAACAAAAAGTATGTGAGCACCTAAATTTACGATAGAAAATCAAGGGGCAAGCAAGAACCACTAATCTTTTAAACTTTTTGCAACAGCAAATTGATTGTTTAAACTGATTGAATGCGATATTAACACCTTAGAATCCATAAGGTTTTTCAACTCGTCACATACAGACGGTAAGATGCAAGAAGGTGAGATACAAACTAACAAATTACAAGAAAATTACACCAACAAATTGCCTTTCTTGAGCAGCATAAAAGTGGACGAAGATATACAAAATTTCAAACTAACAATTAGTGATTATGTTGATTTTGTAATAAAAACAGGGGATTAAAATTTCTAAGGAATACACAGTAACATATATCCTCAAACCCCTCCAAAAATACTTGAAAATTAAACAATGAAAAATAACAAATATAAATTTTGAAAGAAAATCACATCGAAAGACAGTGGCTGCACTTTGTTTAGCCCAAACAATTGGCTTGGGGAATACAATACAGAGATGATCTATGAATAACTTTCACATGATATCTATCTATAGTTCCGAACAATTAAGAATCTGCCCCTTCCCACGTGCCCCGCTTAAAAGCATCATCAAGAATGAACCAAGCCTATCCTATCCCTATCTAATGTCTAGCAGCGTTTGAAACCATCAAAATTAAATTAGAAAAATAGTACTAAGCAGAACAATTTATCAAAACACACTGCATACAGCTTCTGAAGAATAATATTATTAGTATTTTCCCAGCCGACAATTTATCAAACAGATGGCGTGCATATAAATACTCAAACTAAATTGTCAAACAGATGGTGTGCATATAACTCAAACTACAATAGCCTAGCCTCTTTCCCTTCATCAATAGCTTCAGATACAGAAAAAGAAGAAGAATAAAATTGTGTGAGTCTTAGAAAACAAGGAGCAAGCAAGACTAAACAAATTTATAAACCCAAATATACAAGATTAAGGGAGAGGACACAAGAGATGCCTGAAAACTGACATGGCGGTTGGCAAGGTCATTGACGGAGGAACAGTGGGAGAGTAGGAATTCAGGAGAGCGGCAAGATGGGGTTAAGGGAGCTGTGAAGTGAGGAACCTTAATGAAGGGAGAGAGAGAAGAGCCCGGAGGAAAGAAAGGCAGCTGCCAAAGCAATTGAAATATTAAATGCTTGAACATGCCAGAGAAACAAACACGTTTGCACTTTGTAACCTGAAACCTACATAATACCGGACCATTTCTAATTATTCACGCTTTATATAAGGGTAAGATATAGAGAGAAATGATATGGAATACTGGGCTTATGAAGCAAATGATGATTTGACATTATTCAAGTTATCATATTAGTTTAATTAATTAATATTAATTTATGAAATTCAAATTAAAGATATGATAAATATATCATTACATTACATGCATATCTCAACATCTCATAAAATTAAGAAGTATTTTTTTTTTGCCGTAATCTTTTTGAACTAATTTTAACAAAGCATATTACATATTACTACAAAACTATTAAACATATTAAACGTTTCATTTATTTATCTACTTAAAAAAATTCATTCATTTATTTATGCATTTTTTTATAGTAAAAATTGAAACTAAATATATAAAAATTCATCCATTTATTATTTTTGCATTTCTTAATCATTATTAGACCTAATTAATATTATAAAAATGAATGTAATGATGAAATACAAATTAAATTAAAAGAAATGGTCGGATCGAACATTGACAATTAGCTCGAACCGTGGACAACTGTAGATTTGAATAATTGGAGACCATTAATATATAATCTATAAATGAAATAATTCAATACCTCTTTCATCTTAATCAAGATAAAAGATCGATCATTAATAATACCTGATTAATCATTTTTCAAGTCGTCTCAAATTTGCTACAATTTTTATTATTTAAATATAGAAATATTTTTGTGGCAGAACAGATCGTCTCAAATTTGTGGCAAAATTTGTGACAAAAATTTAATTATTCTCAGATTTGTAACAATTTTATTTTTTAAACTTTTCGCAAAGGATATTGCGACGCTTTTTATTATTGTAATATACTCTCCCCGTCCCGTGATTACTTGCACACTTTCTTTATTTGGACGTCCCAAAATTACTTGCACACTCTTAATATGGAAATACCCTACAAAATTAATACCCTCTCAACATCATTTTATTTTCAAAATTGCCACCATCTTTTTACATACATATTCACTTTACACCTCATCAAATCACCTAAAATACCCTTCATTCATCTTACATCACTAGGGGTGGGCATTCGGTCGGTTCGGTTCGGTTCTGAGCTTTTTTCAACCGAACCGAAATAACCGAAGTATTAAAAAAATGAACCGAACCGAAATTATATAAAAACCGAACCGAATTACAATTCGGTTGGTTCGGTTCGGTTTGAACCAAATTTTTCCTGCCTAAAATTAAAAAAAAAATCATCAAATGAACTCCTAAATGCATCAAGCACTCGTCCTCCCGTGCTAAAGGTCGGAAGCTACTGTTGAGATGGGAACAACAAAAATATCCAGAGCAATTTATGAGAGAACAGGAAATCTATGAGAATTCATTTTCCACCAAAAGAGAATGTTGAACTTACCTCCATTATCTTCTTCAGTTTCTTCATTAAGATACTTTTCCACTTTGATTTGTTCAGATTGTCCATATCCTTATTTAGACTGAGTAATTTTATTTGCTTGCTCTTGAGAAGTAGACATCTGTTGTAAATCAAAACAATAATACAAAAATGTAAGCAATCTTTATAAAATATAGAAAATCTGCTATTAAATATGCTAAATAATCTACTGTAAAATAAATTAAATAATATGTTACAAAATTGCAGTAGATCTCCAATTTATATTCAATGAAATCAAATATCTAAAAACATAATCTAAAAATCCCAAAACAAAACTAGCATATATAACTTAAATAAAAGGGCATTCAAGCAAAGCAGAACATACTGCAGTGGTGGAAGAGTCGAAGACGACGAAGAGAGACAAACGTGGAAGAAGGCGCTGGTGGGCCTAACGGCGGTGGTGGAAGAAGGCGCTGGTGGGCCTAACGGCGGTGGTGGAAGTAGGGGAGGCAAAAATGAAAAAGAAACGGCAGAAATAGAAATGAGTATTACTGTGTTAGATAAGAATCTAGGGTTTTATTTATATATATATATATATTTTTTTTTTATTAATTAATTATATTAATTTTTATTTATAGTTCGGTCGGTTCGGTTTATTCGGTTTTTAGAAAATATAAACCGAACCGAACCGAAAAAACCGAAAATTTAAAAAAAAATTCAACCGAACCGAACAACTGAATAAACCGAACCAAATAAACCGAAATTCGTCGGTTCGGTTCGGTTTTTCGGTTTTTTCGGTTTTATGCCCACCCCTATACATCACCAACCACTAAATTCATTTTTTCTTAAAAAACGTGCCGGTCAAACTGTGCAAGTAATTCTGGAATGGAGGGAGTAAATATTTTTCGTCTCAATTTGTGATGGATTTTGCTACAATTTTTTTATTATACATATTTGTATAATTTATATTAACAAATAAACAAAAGAACTTCTTGTCCAAGTAGCTAAATGCTACACGAATTGCCTCATGGTAAATTGATCCGGGTCGGGTTGGGTACGGAATTAAAAATTAATTATAATAAAATACACATTTATAATATATAATAATAATATATATTAATTAATAAATAATACTCACTCTTTTCAATTTCATTATTCTCACTTTCTTTTTTTTGATTGTCCAATTTTATTATGCTCATTCACTTTTTGTAAATACTCACTTTTTGTAAATACTTCATACTATTCACACTACTTTATCTTCACCTTCCAATCATTATTTATTTACTCAAATTGTCACTAATTTTGTTCATAAATAATCACTTTATCTATAAATGGACCCCATAACATCCCATCATACCCTCAACTTATCTACTTTATATATAAACTAATCAATATTTATTAAAATCCTTGCCCGGAGAAATGAGTATAATAAAATTGGACGAGGAGTAATAATTTAAATCATTTCAAACAACCAACAATATCTTGAATAGTTTTGCGCAATACATGTCGAACAACACAATTAAATACATATTATAATGTAATTTCAAAATTTCAACAAAAATTACTACGAATTTTACAATTAATATGAAATCTTGTCCATTCCTGGTACCACCAAGCTGTAAAGCGCGATATGAAGACTTGGTAATTTGACAAAAGCATTTCGTGATTTGACCAAACTTAGAATTTCAATTTAATTGGACTTTGAATCACGCCAATATTTTAAGATAGTTTTATTCATTTTTTTTCTTTAGAAAAATGGTCAACTATTTGGCATCTCCTTAGTATGGGAATTTAGTTAATTTTACTTATGTGTATTTTGTAATTTAATTTGTCTATATATGTTTAATTTAATGAAATTGTTAGTAGCTAGATACCTAAAACAAATATTTTCGTGTACATATCTAGATTGATATTGCATTCTAAGGAGATATTTTCATTGGAGATATTTTCATTCGTGATTGAATGTTCTCTGAAACTTTCTTGTGATACAATAACCAATTTTCTGACTTTAGTGTCGAAGTTCTCGCACGCGCTGAAGATCTTTTCAACGTGTTTTGTAGGCACCAGAACATGATTTAGATTCGTGGCAGCTTTGCATGATGCCGTTTTGTGCTATTCTATCACCGGTTTCTCAAGGCTAAATTCGTAAATTCATTGTCCGATGCATCAAATATAATTAAAAACTTATTTGTGCAAATTTGAATACTATTTTAAAAAATTAAATACAACCTTGAAAATCTTAAATCAAACAATAAATTTTGGAGTGCAATTTTAATCCAAATTTAATAGAAACGTTCAACCATGTTGTTTTATATTTCTTCGCGAATCATAAAAATAACCAGTCGAAAAGTATTAGAAAAAATATACTCCGTAATGGCTATAGGGCTTAGGGGGCTACAGGGCTATAACGAGCCTTAGCCTACAACCCACCCTGATTCAATTTTTATTTTATTTTATATATACATACATATTTAAAAAAAAACTTGCAACCTAACTAATTCAAACAACCAACTTCCATGTAAATAGGCGTTACCGCTAAGCCATGTTTATTTTTATTAAATTAATTATAAATATACATTTTTTTTGTTTTTATTATAAAATATACTTATTTTACTCTTTACATAATTTAAAATTTCAATTAAATAATAAACCCAAAATTAAATCACCCAATTTCAAACCTCTAATATAAAAAAGGATATAAAATTCGAACTAGCGACTTTCATACAGACCTAATTGATATCTTTAACAATGCTATAGATACTATTGACTGAAATCAATACGTAGATTCAAAGATGCCTTGGATCCCAAGAACAACTTCACGTTGTTTACTGAGAATTTTATTTATGACCTCGCCTACAAATTTCATCTTGATGATTTTCAAAATCAATCAAATCCAAAGTAAACATCACTTTTTATCGATGAATTGTATCGAATAAAAAATTACAGGGTGCAACTTATGTAAAAAAAAAAAATTGTACTATATTTATTTAAAGCTTTCAGTCCGTCAGAATTTTTTTCCAGCTCCGCCCTTAGGATACTCCAACTCGATACGTCATAGTCCAAACATCAAAATTCAAAATAACAATACAACAAAAAGAACCTCACAACACACAAGATACACATTAAATCCCATTTAATTTACACGTTTGACATGCAAACCTTAGGATTGCTAATCCAATCATTCAAGCTGTAATGAAAAGGTTTCTATGAGGAGAACAATATATTTCTACAGTTTCCCCCTTCTCCAGTTAATTAACAACCTTCAAATGACTATTAATATTACTTCTCATTTAAAATTTCAATGTTTTTATTTATTTATTTATAAACGAGTCAAATTCTAATCAAAACTGAGTTAAATCGCACAAGTTGCACGATGCAACTAGTGCATAATGTTTTTGCAATAATTTGCACTTTTAGTCCTGTAGGAATTTTTCAAAATCACTTTCAGTCCTGAGATTTGTAAATGGTCCTGTTTATTGCGGATTTGGTCTTGTAAGATAGTTTTTGGATGGAAACCCGTTAGTTTTTTTATGGGAACTGTTAGTTGACCAAAAAATATTCCTAAAAAAGTAATTATAATTAAAAAATTAAAAAATATTTTTAAAACTAATAATAAATTATACTTATAGAATTAAAAAATAAATAAATTCAATACAATTTAGAATATTAATTAATTTTCTAGAAGAAATCTCACTAAGTTGTATAATTTGGATATTTATAGAAACTAAATACTTTTTTTAATTCAAGAATTTGAATATAATTAAAAATCACTAAAAACATAATGTAATTTAAATTTAAATAAGTTTTGAAGAAATTTCTTGTATTAAAACTAAAATATACAAAAAAAAAAAAAAATACAAATTTAAAAGTAAAATTTGAAAGTAATTTGAATCTACAAAAAAATTAAATTGAAAAATATACAAAGTATATTCAAATATAATCTCCAAATTTAAATTAACTTTTAACTCCATATAATTTTCATATAATTTGAAAATACAAAAAAAAAAAAAAATTCAAATCAAGCTAAATACTTTTTTTTGCATTGATTTGAGACATTGTTTAGATTTAATTGAATAATTTAATTTAATATTATATATAATTGATTGAATTTTTAGATCATATATAAAATTATTTTAAGTGAATTTATCGATTTTAAATAATTATTTAAATAAATTGTTAAAATACATTTAATAGTTTTATAATTTTAGTGACATTTGTGTTTTAAGAGATGTGTGACTTTTACGCAATTTTTATCCGTTAAAAAAAACATAAATTTATTATGAGACTAAAAGTGTGTGAAAAAAGATTAAAAGTAATTTAATATCATTCTTACAGGACCAAAAGTATATGAAAAAAGACTGAAAATGATTTAACTTCATTCTTACAGGACCAAAAGTGCAATTTTCCCTATTAAATTGAGAAGAATGATAAAATTATTGGCTAATATACTTCTTTATTCTGGGACTGTGATGTAACATAATTAGGATGCTTAAATATTTTTTTCTATTCAACTGAAGGTAGTTTTGATTTCTTGTAGCTAGTTGTGCATGTATATGGATTAATATTTGAATGCTTTTCAATTCGAATAAGTTATAAGCTAGTGGTTATAATTAATTGAATGATTATGAATCATATATATGGACAATATTGATCTGGGAGGTGGTATATGTATTTTTAAGAAGGTAAAGTCTAGTATGCACCTCGAGTGCATGTTATGCACCCTAGTCTAAAGAAAAGTGTAAGTTATTAAACTGAAAAGTACAACACAATATTATTAAAAAGTGTAAGTCACTATAACTAAAAATATTATTATACAGTTTAATAATTGAAAAGTGCAACAACATTTATCAAAAAGTGTAAGACAGTAAAACTGAAGAGTGCAACATGAACTAGGGTGCACAACATGCACTCGAGTCCATAACAGACCAACCCTTTTAAGAAAACCATGTAAAATTGCATAGTTTGTGTAGTTGTTATATAAGACCTACAATTCAAATTAAAAGGGAATATTTGAACAATTATATATATATATATATATATAGTGGCGGTCTAACATTGATTATACCTTAGGAAATTAATATTATAATTTCTCCGAAAATCATATATGTGTGTAGAATATTTTTTGGAGTTGATTGTTATACAATATTTACAAGACCTAGTCATAACCAAAGCATACATACACATAGTTGAATTTGTCGACCAATTATCATAAAATACCAATCTAGAATAAATAAAACTAGAGTCAACATTTCCCAAATTAGTTTAGATTTTGGATGTTAAACCTGGGGCCTCATCATCTCAACTAGGTTATACTGTATTCAGTTATAACTCTGAAAATGGGGTTGGTAACAACTTAATTGCATGAAAAAGAAAAAAGAAAAAAACAGCAGCTTTATAAATATCTTTCATTTTTTTATGTATCAATGCATGCACGTCTCAAAAAAAAAAAAAAAAAAAAAACATTATAAAAGTGAATTTAATGAAATACCAAGTAAAAATTCAAATAAAAGATCGGTTAATAAAAATTGTAAAAATATGAAAATCTCCTGCCAATCTTAACTCTTCTAGTATTCCTGGACGAGTTTAATTGTTTGAGGCGAGGAAAGAATTAATTTTAAAGGTCTAATATTAATATTCAATTTGGTCGTATTCAAAAAATAAATAATTATGGTAATTAAAAACTTCTGTGCAACCAATGTAATACAATTATCCGCATCGTTTTAGTGAAGACAATTATTAATTCATAGTATGTTGGGCAGAATTGGTAATTTTCAGTATAAAAGCTAGTTACGGGAAAAAGCCAAAAAAAAAAAAAAACTTGATCCAAAATTTATACCCTGGGTACCAATTTAGATTCATCATGCTAAAAATGAATGTTCCACATTAGATTTATTACTTATTAATTTGACAATAAATTAAAATACATTTTCACTTTTGAACCACATTCTTCGATCAAACATTTTAAAATTACACATATCATTACTTTATAAATATATTTTATTATTCATAATATTTTATTACTTATTTTATTATCAAAAATATTTTTATACCTTTTACTTTATTTATTTTAATAATAATAAATAACTCACACATTAAATTACATGCAATAAATTAACTGATGAAATAAAATTGTGATAGAGGGAGTATATTAAAGTGAGTCAAATGATCATCAATTGCAGGGTGCATCTGACTGGATCAATAATTGGCATGCATGATTTTGTTATTATTGATGAGGAATTCAAATCCAAAGAAATTCGAATGATTCTTTGCCTTGACGATAGGTTGTATTTGCTGCGAAATTGATACTCGTATTTATTTTTTTCCTAGAATATACTATATGATTAGATGATGAAAATAATTAATAAAAAAAAAATTGGGTAACATGTGGATGCGGGGTCCGCGTTATTTGAATTTGGTTATAAAATAAATATTGTCAACACGGTAATATTCCTTAGAAGCCTAGCTTATAAATACCACCCCATCCAACTATCCAATTCCACAACACACACAAATCTAATATCTTCTTCTTCTTCTAAATTATATACCATGAAGTCTCCAAGACTCATCACATTATTCACCCTTTTTGTGATATTTTTGTGCTCGTCGGCAGCTTCTGCTAACGATGGGCACGAGAATTTTGTCGATTGCCTTTCTAAAAAATATGGTAACTCCTCCAGCTCCAACCTTATTTACACCCCATCCAACCCATCTTACTCTTCCATCCTTCTCTTTCCCATCTGGAATCTCATATATACCTCTGACTCTATGCCTAAACCCCAAGTCATTATAACCCCTCGCCACGAATCTCAAATCCCGCCTATCATACTTTGTGCTAGACAAACTGGCCTCCAAATCAGAACTCGAAGTGGCGGCCATGACTTCGAGGCACTCTCTTCTGTGTCAAGACTCCCATTTGTGATTATTGATTTGATCAACCTTAGAGAAATCAAAGTTGATGTTGAAGCCAAAACTGCCTGGGTTCAAGCTGGTGCAACCCTTGGCTCTTTATACTACAGCATTGCCCAGAAAACCCCGACTCTAGGGTTTCCCGCAGGTCTTTGCGCCACTGTCGGTGTTGGTGGCCACATAAGCGGAGGAGGCTACGGCACATTAGTCAGGAAATACGGCATGGCTGCAGACAATGTCATCGATGCAAGAATAGTCGACGTTAAGGGTAGGATTCTCGATAGAGAATCCATGGGCGAGAATCTCTTCTGGGCGATTAGAGGAGGCGGAGGTGCCAGCTTTGGTGTGATCCTTGAGTGGAAGCTACAACTGGTTGATGTTCCGGAAAAAGTCACTGTTTTCAATATCCGGAGGACGACGGAACAAAATCTGACTCAACTCATTCACCGCTGGCAATACGTGGCACCCAGAATGGACAAAGACATAACCCTCATGATCAATGCAGTAGTAGTGAATTCCACCCAAAACAATAGCAACATTACACTTGATGCTAGTTTCTTCGCACTTTACCTTGGCGGGGTCGACAAGTTATTAGCACTGATGCAACAAAGCTTTCCCGAGTTAGGGATGGTGAGGGAGGACTGTACCGAATTGAGTTGGATCCAATCCGCTCTATTTATGGACAATCATCCCTTGGACAACCCCGAGGCTTTGTTGAACAGGACTCAACCCTTGAAATCGTACATGAAAAGAGTGACGGATTACGTGGAGAAGCCCATTTCTAAGGAGGGTGTCCAAGGCATGATCGACCTGTATTACCAACCGGAAGCCAGGCTATCTACGCTTTCTTTCGTCCCATACGGCGGAAGAATGGCTGAAATATCCGATTCCGCCCTTCCTTATCCTCACAGAGCCGGTAACCTGTATCATATCTTTCATACGGTCTATTGGGAGAAAGAAGATGCTCAAAATCCAGCTAGGTTCTTGAAATGGCTTAACAGGGCCTACAATTACATGACCCCGTACGTATCGAAGAACCCTCGGGGTGCATACCAGAACTACAGAGACCTTGACCTTGGAGTCAATAACGACAAGGGAAAGACCAGTGTTGCACAGGCAAGCGTTTGGGGCGTCAGATATTTCAAGTACAATTTCGATCGCCTTGTTGCAGTCAAAACCAAAGTTGATCCACACAATTTCTTCAGGCACCAGCAGAGCATTCCACCTCTGCAAAAATTTTAGTAATTATTTGCAAAAGGGACGTGACTGATCAAAAATATGCAGCTTCAAAAGTAGCATTCATTTTGTTTTATTTCAGTATTAATTATTTCGGGCATGATTAATGTCCTTGTAATTGGAGTAGTTGTTATGTGCATATGCCTTTTAATAAAACAATAATTTTTTTTTATTATACCGATAGTTAAGTTGATGGTTTAACATGTATTTTAATTTTATAGTGTTGATTAATAAGAAAATAACGGAGCATATATATATATATTATTCAATGAGTTTGGTTGTACTACTAATTATGTGGATCTTGTTAACGGAAGAAAATTATTTTTTAAGGACTGCAACTTAGAAGAGTTTGTAAAAAGAGAACAATTTTCTCAATTCCGCAAATAAATGCCATTGATCAAATCAAACATAGACATGGTTAGTAAGAACAAAAATGCTATTTCCTCAATTAAATGCCAATTGCTGAACAATTTTCACAATGCATTGTGATACTAGTGGCTCCCTTTTATAGAAGGATTGGAAATTATAGGCTTTCAAGTCTAAACTTGGTATATAGTTGTTAGGGTCTTTCTACGAACCACCTTGTTCTTTTTTTTTTTTTTTTAATGGAAGTTTTAAGTACCATTAAATTGTATATAGATTTAACATATGAATTTTCTTTTATATGATTGTACTTCACATTAGCGCGGATGCTCAATGCAACATGCTATCACACTGCATCGCTATACCAAAAAATTACAATAATAAATAAATAAAAAATGACGAACGTAATGTTTTAATTTATAATTAATAAAAATATTTAATTATAAATGACATATATATGTTTAGAGCTGTCAAAATAGGTTCAGACTGTTAGACTATTTTTTTCTCCCGAGGCTAGCATTGCTTGTTTATCTCAGATTGGGCTCATCAGACTAGGGCTGGCAAATCGTGCTATCCTGTCGACACGATAGTGACACGACACGATAAGGCCAAACACGAACACGACACGATAAGGATCTGTGTCGACACGACACGAACACGATAAGGATCTGTGTCGACACGACACGAACACGATAATTTTCGTGTCGACGTGACACGACACGATAACGACACGTAACACGATAACAACACGATAAGAAAATAAATCAATTTAAAATTGTATTAAATATATAAAAAATAATATATTTATATAAATATAAAAAAATATCGTGTTATTATCAGATACGTGTCATTATCGTGTCGTGTCATATCAGGTAAATAACAGGTTAACGGGTTGTTAACAGGTTAATGGATTACCTGTTAATTTTATCGTGCTTAACGGGTTGACACGAACCCGACACGAAATTTTCGTGTCGTTATCAGGTCGACCCGATAACGACACGAACCCGATAAGACCAAACACTAACCCGTAATTTTCGTGTCGAATTCGTATCGTGCTATCGTGTCGTGTCGAAAATTGCCACCCCTACATCAGACTACATGTTTCTCCCGGGCTATACTGAGCTTGACCCGATTGCTATTATGTTTGGAAATATGCGGCCTAGCTTGACCTTAATTAGGCGGGTTGTCTTGCCATCACTCATCCGGACAGACCTGTAGGAATATTTTTTAATTGAATGATCATTAAAAGGAAATTTAGTTGAGAAAAAAAATGATGTTTAATTAAACAATCTATTAAATTATATATATAAAAAAAAGAATGTTAAATTTGTAAATTATAACTTTCCGTTAATTTTATACTACCTCTATTCTTTTGAAAGTTATCCATTTACTATGGGTGCATATATATTTAAGAATTACTTCCAAAAGTACGTTGTCAATTTTCTATTTTCTATTTGCACATAAATGTGAAAGAATATATATATTTGTATCTCATTCAATACTAAGAATCGCATATTGTTAATAAAAAAGAAAACCATTTATAAGAAATAATAATTTAAGCTATTCTTTCTATATGTAAATAAAAATATAATTGAGATAGATAATTGTTATGGTTTTAAAAATTAAATAATTTTTTCATTAAGAGGAAGTCTAATTATGTAAGGTTCTCTCACCTGCAATTAATATCACTATTAAAAATATTAGTACCACTTTTTAAGATAAATGTGGGGTTAATTACAAAAAAAAATCACCATCTTTTGAGTATTTATCAATTACAACATATTTTTTCTTTACAATTTGATGCACCATCTTTTAAATTTTGCAAATTGATGCACATTTTTTTTAAGTTTTACAATTTGATGCACCAATATATTTTTAGATCATTTTTAATTTGACGTGATGATCTAAAATTGTGAATTCACCATGTTGTATGCGATTAGGGAAAAAAATAGAGTACAACGTAACATACGAAAAAACTATTTTATGTGATTAAGAAAAAAAATAAAGCAACATAGAGGGAAAAAAAAATTAAGACCATAGAGGAATAAATATGATTCTGATTAACGCACGACTTGTGTGATTAATTTTTTATTTTTTTTTGGCATAACTTCTTGATTGATTTTTTTTTTTAAATAAAATTATATAGATATCACATTTGTATAGAGGATAAGAGTTTGAGAGGGAAAACACCAAATCAATACCTATAATATCAAAGCGTAAAGATGGAGAATTTGTCAAAAATCAAAGAAAATATATATTGATGGATTCAGTGTACAATTTATTTAAAAATGTGTGTTTTTCATTAAAAAAAATTATTAGTTGATAGTCTACATACATGTCGAGAACGTGGTGAGTTCGCTATTTTCGGCGCCAAATTAAATTAAAATTGACCGAAAAATATATTGGTGCATCGAATTGCAAAACATAAAAAGGTGGTGTATCAAATTGCAAAGAAAAAAAGAATATGTTGTAATTGATAAATACACTAAAGTTCGTGATTTTTTTTGCAATTAACCCATAAATGTGTCATTTATACTCCCTCCGTCCCGGTATAAGTTTCCCCTTTCTTTTGGTTGTTTTGATTAAGAAATATGGTTAAATAATAGATGTAGTACAAGTGATGTGATGATGAGAGATAAAATAATACTCCCTCCGTCCCAGGATAATTTGCATAGTTTGACCGGCACGTTGTTTAAGAAAAGTGGATTTAGTGGTTGATGATGTAAGATAAAGGAGGGGTATTTTAGGTAATTTGATGATATGTAAAGTGAATTTGATGATGTGTAAAGTAAAATGTATGGAAAAAATGAGTGGCAAATTTGAAAATAAAATGATGTTGTGAGGTTATTAATTTTGTGGGGTATTTCCATATTAAGAGTGTGCAAGTAATTTTGGGACGTCCTAATAAGGAAAGTGTGCAAGTAATCACGGGTCGGAGGGAGTAGATGAGTGTGAGATGAAGTATGATAAAATAATAGATAAAGTGTAAGTGATGTGATTGGGAGAGAGAAAATCATATGCAAAAAATGGAAAAATATGAAACGGGAAACTTTTTGTGTGATATCCATAAAAGGAAAGTGGGAAACTTATAGGGGGACGGAGGAGTATAAAAGAGTACGTAATATATGTATTATATTTAGGTAAAATTTTGAAAACTGAAACACTTTGCCAAGAAAAAGTGATACTTATGACTTTTTCGTATTTTTGCACAAGTTAATCACAAAAATAACTTATCCAAAAGCGTATGGGTTCGTTATAGTATTGCAAGTATACGATCAAGTAGTATCGACTTAAGACCTAGAAGAGCGTGGAGCCCCAAAACTATACGTCGACATGGTGTTATAGAAGCTAAACGGGAGAATTAAGCAAATACCAAAAAGAAAAATAAACACTAAGTAAACAACTAAAACTAACTCTTAAGATGAAAGTGCAAGTGGAAAAATTGCTCTGAGTGTCTTCCTTATTTAGGATCACTAATGAATTAACGAACTAATCACAATAATTAAACCTAATGCCTTGAATTATGCTAATTAAAGGCTATCACATATATGTGTAGACCAATCCCTCGTGAGGCTTAGGTGAACACGTGCACTAATTAGCAATTATGTTATCTAATTAATACCATAAATTCTTAGGATAGTGACTCGTAAACACTTTCAACACGGTTACTAATGTTTACGACTCGCCCTCTCACTAATCTTCTAGACGACTTCTAATTGATTAATGTCTAATGTTGTCGATCTAAGCAATCAACCCTCTCTCGGTTAAGCTAATTACTATTTAACTTCAATTAATTAATCAAGGCTCACACCCACACCCTAATCATGTAAATCCAACTCTCGTTGTAATTTACGAAATTGAAAATGTTAGTTAATAGAATTAATCAATCAATTGAATCACACAAATCACAACAATATAAACATTTATCACCAACACATGGATAAATCATGCAATTAATTAATAAACCCACTAATTACCTACATAATTCCAACATTCAAAGCAACAAGAGATTACCCATATCTAAATTAAACTACAAAACATGAATGAAATTGAAATTACCAAATTAAACTTGCAATAATATAAAAACATCACCTCTAGGTCTTCAAATAATCCTTCAATGCCACAAATAAAATGAAATATTAAATTGAAATCTATCTATAAAATGAAAGAATAACTACACTAATCTAATGAGTGAAGTGGTGAGGGGGGAGGAGACTCTCAAAACCCTAGCTATTTCTATCTAAAATTCCCCTCTTTTGGAAAAATGGCCATTGCTCTGTTTTTATATGGCGTGGGTTATATACCCCTCCAGGTATGTTAGATGCACTCCCTCGATACACTCACTTCCCTCAAAACACAATTAAGATAGATGCACTCCCCCCAAATTACTCATTATACCTCTATATCTTAAAATTTGGTATGATAAATGCACCCCCCATAAAACCCTACTTTTTCTCTTTTCTTCCCCAAACAAACTGTTTTCTTCACCTTCTCCATCACCTGCACCGCCCTGCACCACAGCGCCCCCTCTCCCTCCTTTTTTTTTCCTGCTTCGCCTCTACCCCTTGCCGTCGCCCTCCCCATTGCCGCCTGCCTCCACGCCGCCTGCGACCTCAATACCATGTTTTTTTTTTCTTTCTTCTGTATCTTCTGCATCGGCCGGCCACACACCCACCAGCGTCGGCCGGTCGGCCGCCCCCTCCTCCATGATCTTGTCATTTCCACCCTCTTCCCTGACGGCTCCCCCCTCTTCTTTCTTCCTCGAAACAGTTTTTGGTTTTTTTTTTTTCATTTTCGACAAATTCTTGTCGACCACAATGTTTATAGTCGACAATTTCTTGTCAAAAATACATATTTTTAAAAAACATCAATAAGATTGTTTTTCGTCGATAAACTATAGTTGAATATACACTCTATGGTCGACAAACCATTGTCGATTGACACTGATTTGCCGATATTTTTTTTTATTTCTAAGATTTCTTTTGGCCGACAGCGACGGAGTTCGGCCGGCAACGGCTGCTTCCCCCTAATTTTAGTGTATCTCTCTTGGTATGTTTTAGTAAAATAGTAAAATTGATATTTTGCATGAATATTTAATTAATAAAAATGAAGTGGGAGTGTATCTAAGATATCTGGAGGGGTATATAACCCACGTCCCTTCTGCTCACGACTTCCGCATTCCAATTGCTGGAAGGAGTGTGGTGTCTTTTCTTTTTCTACCAACTAGTATTTCACCTGTGCGATGCACGGTCTAAAAGTTTAAAAATTATATTAATATATAATTAATATTGAGTTAATATAATCGCCTCGTGTGAATCCCAAAAATAATGACATATGAGTAAATGTGAAAATGTTTCTTTTGTAAAATGTGCAAATTAATACATGAGACATCCAAACATAAAAAGTGCACAAATTTATGTAGAACTTAGAGAGTAAAATATAATGTGGTGTAGTCAAATTATTTTATTGTATAATTCAATATAACTTTAAAAAAAATACTCATTTAAGAAATATTTAACTTAAATAATTTGGATGAAAAATGTGATCGCACGGTCTAAAAGTTTAAAAATTATATTAATATATAATTAATATTGAGTTAATATAATCGCCTCGTGTGAATCCCAAAAATAATGACATATGAGTAAATGTGAAAGTGTTTCTTTTGTAAAATGTGCAAATTAATACATGAGACATCAAAACATAAAAAGTGCACAAATTTATGTAGAACTTAAAGAGTAAAATATAATGTGGTGTAGTCAAATTATTTTATTGTATAATTCAATATAACTTAAAAAAAAAAATACTCATTTAAGAAATATTTAACTTAAATAATTTGGATGAAAAATGTATAACATAAATAAATTATAGATTTTAAAATATTTATTTGTATAAAAAAATATACTCTATATGCAAAAGATTGAAATACAAAACATTTTATATTAACATGGACAATTAAAAATGTTATTTCCCGCAAGATCTAAATGTAATGGTTGTTTTAATCTTTCATTTTACAATATTCTCCATCTTTAGTCCCCTGTTTCTTCTTCTGGTAACTTTGTACACATTCATAACTTTTGATAATTGGGAGTTGTATTTTGCAATGGTGTAAATGGAGCTCATATGACCTTTAAGATTCCTACAATTTACAATTTACTATGATATAAACTTCTGTTAGAGTAAGGATTGATATGTTCTTGCTTATGATATATCATCGTATCCGAATGAATACCACAATCGAGAAAGAAGTACGATCCAATCCAAGAAACCGTTCACTGTTGTAAACATTCGTAAAAATACCACAAGTAGAGAGTTATCGGACAAACATTTAAGAACAAAAACTGAATCTAGAATTCGTCGAAAATATAATCCGTCCAACTGTTAGAAACATCCTTTAATTTGATGGGAAGCAAGAACTATACATCCAATTATAACAAATTCAAATTTGTTAAAAATAAAAACTAAATCAGATTAGCATATCAGTTGAAATCGAAAACTAATAAAAATTGAAACTATCCATATCAAGTAATGTTCACGGAATATTAAATACTCAACAAATTAATATTCAAATCCCATCTCAACAAAAACTTATCAGAATCAGATGGGTATAACCAAAGCAGCTGAGTTTCCTCCCAAAACAGAGAATAAAAAATACTCCCTCCGTCCAATTTTATTATGCCACTTCTCCGGGCACGGGTTTTAATGAATATTGATTAGTTTATGTATAAAGTAGATAAGTTGGGGGTATGATGGGATGTTGTGGGGTCCATTTATAGGTAAAGTGATTGTTTATGAATAAGTTAGTGGCAATTTGAGTAAATAAGTGATGGTTGGAGGGTGGAGATAAAGTAGTGTGAATAGTATTATTTCCAAAAAGGGAATGGGCATAATAAAATTGGACAACCAAAAAAGAAAAGTGGGAATAATGAAATTGGACGGAGGGAGTATTATTTACCATTATGAACTTGTATCTACTGCATAATTCAGGCAAAAACATTGAAAATAAATCCACTACAACATTTATATATATATTGTAAAATAAAATCATTTTTTTGCAGATCGATTTGAGTTTGAATGGTTGAGAAACATGAAAAACTCCAACAGTCAACTCGTTCAAAGCAACAACTATAATTTCAAAAAGCATGCTCGGTTCTCAAAAGAAAATAAGCATGTTTACTTATATTGGTAAAAGAAATCAGTTTAATAGGAGTATTAGAAAATCTAGACAGAACTCCATTGCTGGAATATTAAAATAAATTTTCTAAAAATATTAAAATTAAATGCCTCGTCATGAAAACTTCCAGACACCAATTCTCAGATTAACTGTTCGGTTTTATTGAGTTTGGAACATACAATTTTCACAACTGAGACCGAACAAAAGAAAATCCTAAGAATTGAAAAACAGGGTTCAAGTAGTTAATTTACTGTGAATGAGAAAGATAATTTACCTTTCCATGGTTCGAGTATACAATGCCCAGTTTTCTCCAAGTACCAACTATTCATCCAAATTTCATTCACCCAACTTCAATTTCATTCCACCTATAAGCATTACGAAAAACCAACATTCCAATAAAAGAATTTCACAAAATTTGCAAACATAATTAGTGCAATTAAACACAAAACCATGAGTAAAACTGAATGAGAAATTCATAAAATTGACAGACATGATTTAGTAAATTACCAGGGGAGGAGAAATTGAGAGCAGCGTCGGCGAAGGCGCAAGGATGGTAGTGTGTATGACATAGTGGCCAACGACAAAGGCGACGTGTACAACTTGTTCGAATTCGACAATCTAAAAAATGAGGCACTTAAGTTGTTGGAAGCGATGAAATGGCAATTGCTATGTTTGTGTTTGTTTTGAGGGAGGATTCAAAATCATGCAAAATTTAGTGTAGAGGACTTATGTATTTCAAATCTATTATAAAACGACACTCAACATTTTTTATTATGATGAATCATGGAAATGCTAGTATGGATTCGAAATCAATATGGTTAAAATCCATCAATCTGAATGCAACATAAAAGAATTTGTGATCGCCGACTTCATACTCAAAGCTAAACTATATCGATCGAAAGGAGCCTAACTGAACTTGATCTAACCGTCTAATAAATTATCTACTCTCTAATCTTTTGAATGTGTTTAGTATACAAAATGTATTCTCTTATTTAGATGCAAGGGGCAAAAGATTCATACATGACCAACATCAAGTAGAACTCTGTCACAAACATTAATAGTGTTTAAGCAATGAGCAATGATTAGCATTGTGCATGACCAGAACTCTTCACTAATTGTCTTTTGGATGAGAGCATACGCACTAACATCTACAGCAGTCGCATCAAGAATAGAAAATCAAGGAAATCAACATATACACCATCCAGCAAAATTGGAAACCCAATTTCTGGAAATTGCTCATATTCAAAAAATTTAACAAAAAAACAGAAGTCATGAAACCCTAAAGAATTACATATGCATAATTCTGAACCTCTAAAATTTGCAAAATGTACAACGCAAAAAAAAAAAAAGCCTCAATCCTAGAATATTATAACTCAATGCGTTTCATTTTTTGCCAAAAAAAAATCGGCAAAAATTCAAAAATAAAAAACAATTACCTCTATTGAAGAAGAAGCCAAATTCGAAGGAATTATTGAACCGATTCTCAGAACCATAACCGACTTCAGTTGAAAAACTCTGAAAATTGGGACCCTTCATCTTATTTGGACGTACTTTATACTCCTCAACATAATCACCTAAAAGAAACAGAAAAGATAATTAATCTTCAACAAATGATTAGTAAATATTTTCTATAATTTTCTGAAATCTAGATTCTCGAAAGCATGTCTTAGAAATAGAAAATAAAAAATCATGAAATAGATCCAAATATAGAAAGGAGCTTCCTGATAACAGGAAGCTAAATCAACCCCTTATCAAAATATAAACAGTAGCCAAATGAGTTCGTGATAGTATATTTGTTTCTTATATCAAATAAAAATGAGTATTTTACCGATCAAGAAAAATAACCTGTCTGAACAAATATACAAAGGAGTTCGAGATAGCAGGAAACTAAATCAACCCCTCATCAAAATATAAATAGTAGCCAATATCATAAGAAAATCTATCCCCAAAGTCACCAATTAAATTTAAGCCCTACCCCAGTTCACGATCATCGATTCTGTTATGTAAAAAAAAAAATAAAAAATATATATATATATATATATATATATATAACCGGGCTAGAGAATGGGCGGCGCCGTGGAGAGTGGAGAATGGGAAACGTTGCGACGGTAGTGTGGGCTGTGCCGCCAGTTTGTACGGTGGGCGAGTGTGTGTCGTTGTAGATTTTGGAAAGGGGAAGAGTAGGTGCCCCCGCCGGTGGCGTGGAATCGCCGGTCAATGGCTTCGTGGATCGTGGATGTGTTTTGGGAAATGGGATTGGAAATTGGGTGTGGGGGAAATGGGTTTTAGGCGAAAGCGTGAGCGGCGACCCAAGTGAGAGGTGGTGTCGTGAAACTTCAAGCGGTGTTGGCCTCTTCAGTGTGAATAATATGAATAATAGATCAACATTAGTAGAAAGAAAGAGGAGAAAGAACTGTTGTAAGAAAATCCTAGACTGAAGAGGAGCGTGAACCCAAAGGACAGAGAGAGGAGAGAGATTTTTAAAAATTCTGAAATGATGTGAATTCAAAAATTCTGGACTACTACTTTTACTGTGGGCCCCAGAAAATAATATTTTAATAATACAACATTTTGGCGGGAACTCCACTGACATGTTTTTATATATATATAGATGGCCTTTGGGCCTTTTCTTTTCTTAATTGGCTGCCTTGCTTCCTTTCTCCCCCATAATTATTTCCTCTTCAATTGGCAGCCAACAAGTAATTACTAGAGTGGGGTCCACGGCATTTAATTCTGCATTCCAACTTTTTGTATCTCACGTCCCTCAACTTAGGGCATCTCCAATGCCATGGCAAAAACGCAAAACAATGTAAAATTAATCTCCAATGCAAACTTTAATTTGGTGGCAATTTGCCACAATTCACTTTATGTGGCAAATTAGCCACCAATTCAGAATTGAACGCAAATAATTTTTATGCCCCTTTGCATTTTTTTTCTCTTTTGTTTTCTGAATTCTTCTTATTTAATTGTTTAAGAATTTACTATTTTATGTAAATTAAATAATAAATTAATTTTTATGTAAATTGAATTTGTTTTTTGTTTCATTGAATTTATATTTTTTTATTTAGAATTAAATATATGTTTTCATTTAATTTACTTAATTTAATTTAAATGTTAATATAATATTATATATTTAATTTTAAATAAATATTTGATAAAATAGAAATAAAAAAAATAACATTAATAATATTCTAAGAGAATATTTAATTAATTTGAATTAAAATTAGAGTTCAAAGGTTGGAGATGATTTTACTGTTTAACTCAAATTTAGTGATAAATTGAAGATTTTGGTGGCAATTTGAGTCCAAGGATTGAAAATGCTTAGCCAACAACTTGATGACTTGCAATTGGGCTTCAACATAAATAATTGGACTTTTCGTTTAATTCAATCATGGGCCGTACAATATTGTTTCTTGAGCTTTTAACTTTTTCTTCAATATCACTTATAAGTATTTCGATGGTGCGCACGAAGCCGAAGTATTAAAATTAAAATTGTTGATATTTGAAGTGATTATGGTTTAATTAACAAAATCTCTTCAATTGATTTTGATAATGCTAGTGCTAATAGTGCTAGTATCGAGCAACTTCGTGTTGCGTGTTAACCATATGTTTGTAGAAAAAAAATTCATATTAGATGTATGTATCATATTTTAAATTTATGTGTTCAAGATGGTTTAAATACTTTGAGAGTATATATCGGTCATATTAAAGATACTATTACTTATTTGACGAGACGTAGTAGCTTGATGAAAAAATGGAAAAAAATCTGTAGAAGTAAAAATGTGCATCCAAAAAAAAAATTCTCTTGATGTGTCAATACGATGGAATTCTATTTATAAATTGTTAGAAGAGTCGGTTGATTATAAAGACACTTTATGTGCGTTTTTCGCACAAGAAAATTGTGTTTTCGTTTACATCCTCAAGATTGGGATCATTGCATAAAAAATATTAAAATTTTGGAAACTTTTAATAATACTACTTTTGTTATGTCTAAAGTTTATAAACCTACTTCTCATTTGACACTTGAACATTATCTTAAAATTGTCGGAATTTTAGCACGTCACAAAAACGATGAACAATTACACAATGTTATTGCTCATATGTTGGAAAAATAGATAAAATATTTTGATCAAATTCCCCCTATATTTTTAGTTGCTAAAGTTTTTTATCCTAAATATAAGTTAGATAGTGTTTATGTTATGTTAAAATTGTATTATACAAAATTATATCCTATCGTCGAATATCCTCATCAACCGGACACTAAACAAATCATATTTGACGTTAAACAACTTATATTATCATTAATTAAGGATTATATGAATTCACATGGTTCCTCCACTTCTAGTTCTAGTGCTAGTTTTAACGTACAAAATATAGACAATATGGATGATATTGATAGTTTTTTTTTTTAACGTAATTATAAAAGATCAAAGTCATCATATACTCAAGAATTTGAAAATTATGAAATGAATTCGACAATACAAAATATCGAAGGAGACTTTGACATACTAAAGTGTTGGTCGACGGTGATAAATGTATTTCCGACAATGTCAATGCTCGCAGGAGAAATTTCATCGGCTCCCGCCTCAACCGTTGTCGTTGAGCAAGCTTTTAGTGTAGGAGGTTATACTTTGGATGCAACGAGATCCAATATGACCATTGAAAACGTAGAGAACCAATGCTTACTTGATAATTGGGTAAGAGCCGAAAAAATATCTCAATCGTTAGAAGAGGATGATGAATAAGACGAGGAATGGACCTCTACCGGCGGAAGTGAAGAATGAATAATCAAGTCATCATTCAACAACAACGTCAATGAGGTAAGTTGAGGTTAGAGAACTACGTGGACGTACTTGTAAGTTGGTAGTTTTGTAACTTGTAAGTAATTTATTTTTTTAATGTTTTTTAACATTTCAATTTGTTGTAATTCATTACATGCAATTTACAACAACCAATGAAATATAAGTAATAAGTATAATTTTAAGTTGGGATTATATTTTTTTTAGTCCATTAAGTTATCACGTTTTTTAATTTATTTCACCAGATTACCATTTTTTGAATTTAGTCCATTAAATTTTGATTTATTTTGATTTTGGTCCAGTTACCTGCTATAGCAGGTTTAACAGGTCATTTTTTAAAACACACCACACACACCCCATAAAATGTTATACACACCCCAAATGTTAAACACACCACACTAAAATTTAAAAATCTTTTTTATTACTATACACACTCCAATTTTTTTTATTTAATAAATTGCCAAAAATAATTAAATTAAAAAAAAAGTAAGAATTCAAATTAATATAAAAATATAAATAAAACCTATAAAAATCGCTAAAATCTTCAAAAATTAAACAAAGCTAATTTTTTTCATAATCGTCTAAATTTTCAAAAATCGCCCAAGTTTTATTATTTGGAGAATTAGGTATGTTAATTGATTTTTTTTTATATAATATATTGATTTAGAAATGAATTTATTTAGTTTTTAAAATTTTATCAATATTATAATTTTTCAGATTTTTCAAAAAAATTATTTAGAATTTTAAATATTATTCACATGCAAGTTAATTTCAGATTTTTCAAAATATTATTTTTTATTAATTTTGCTAATAATTTATTTTTTAATTATTAATGATAAATTAGTCTTTTATTACTTATTGTACCAAAATCAAAATGTGTAATTCGTCGGGACCAAATTTAAAATCAGTCAAATTTATTGTACTAAAAAAACTTTAATCCCATTAATTTACATTGAAAAGTGCAAAACGTCTGAAATTTTTTTGTCTTATCTAAAAGTATGAACTTTTAGAGAGATTGAAAATTAATTCTTGTATATTAATTACTATTACTCCCCCTCACTCGTGGACCGAATTACCACCTCTTACCCTTTGGGGAGGAGGTCCAACGAGTGGACAAGGTGGAGTTGCTTTCAGCAGGAATCGAAGTGAGGGACTGATGAGTCGAGATTATTGTATACTTTTGTGCTGTAATTAGATATTATTTGAGAATTCATTTGTGATTTTTTTGTATTTTTCGATTCATTATTTTGTGACTTTAAATTACCTTGATATTTTAATTTCTTATTTAATTCAGGTAAAAATGGAGTATTTTGAAGACACGTGACAAGTCCCGTAAAAGTTAAACGAGAAATAAATATTCAATGGGCGCGGCTAAAGGCACCCGGCGATCCTATGAGTACACCCAGGTAAGTTTTTTTTTGTGAAAAGGGTGCAGCGAAATTACGTTTTTACCCCTCCTATATATTCAAAAAAAAAATCCCGGATGAGTACACCCACCCACCCATTCTACTCCATCACCACCACCACAACTCCACCACCACCACCACCACCAAACAAAAAAAATTCCAAAATTGCAACAAAAATTAACACAAAACACCAACTTTTCGAAAAAAATTCTAAAACAAACATGTTCGAAATTTTTACCAAAACAAACTCAACATGTTCGAAAAAAATTTCAAAACAAACTCAATATGTTCGAAAAAAATTCCAAAACAACTCAAATTTGTTCGAAAAAAAAGATGAACATCTTGTTCGAAATTTTTTCCGAAACAAACTCAAGTTGTTCGAAATTGTTTCCAAAACAAACACAATATGTTCGAAAAAAATTTCAAAACAACTTAAATTTGTCCGAAAAAAAAAATCGAACATGTTGTTCGAAATTGTTTCCAAAACAAACTCAAGTTGTTCGAAATTTTTTCCAAAACAAACGCACTATGTTCGAAAATAATTCTCAAACTTCAAAAAAAATCCTAATTTTTTTTCCAGAAAACCCTAATTTTTCAAACCTAAACTTACCTGTTAGCGGCGGCGGCGGCGAGGGGAGAGCACTACGGCCGCGGCGAAGGGGAGGAGGGGGTGGGCGGCGGCCGCGGCGAAGGGGAGGAGGGAGGGCGGCCGCGACGAAGGGGAGGAGGGGGTGGGCGGCGGCCGCGTCTGTGGGGAGAAGGGAGGGCGGCCGCGGCGAAGGGGAGGAGGGGGTGGGCGGCGGCCGCGGCGAAGGGGAGAAGGGAGGGCGGCGGCCGCGACTGTGGGGAGGAGGGGGGCGGCCGCGAACGAGGTTGCAGGGGAGGGCGGCCGCGAACGAGGTTGCAGGGGAGGGCGGCGCGACGGGAGGGCAGCGCGACGGGGAGGGCGGCGTTGGCGGAGTGGGTGCCGCCGTGCCGGCGAAGCAGCGTAAGAATTGTGGAGTGGGTGTCTCAATTGTTGAGAAAGAGAGAGGATGAGAAAGGGAGAGGAAGATGAAGGTTTTATTTGAAGAGGGCATTTTTGGTTTTTCCAGGTGGGTGTCCTCATCCGATTGGCGTGTGTCCTCATCTCCTGGGTGTACTCATAGGATCGCCGGGTGCCTTTAGCCGCGCCCATATTCAATGCCCAGAGGTTCACTATTGGGCCATGTCATAAATCCAAGATATAATTTGGGATTAAGCCCAGGCCATCACTTAATGTTGTTGGGCCTAAATGCAATTGAGGCCCATAATGGTGAAATAAAGAAAGGGCACGCGTGAACATACAAAAGGCCGCGGCCATTTTGGGAGAAAAAAAGACTGGAGGCGTGAATTTGGAGGGAGGGAGCCAGCCGCCGAATTCTGGGACAAAAGCAAGTCAGCCATGTGTTTGTTTTTATCGTTTGTTCTTTTAATTATGTTTAGTAGCTAAATGGATGTGAAACCTGAATTTAATTATGTCTTTTTAATTATGCGATTCACGTTTTGTTTTAATCTCTATCTTGATTTCGTTGTTATTTGATTTTATGCGAATCATGTTTTAATTAATAGATTTATTAGGACTGGCCATCCGAGTTTATTTGTTATCAATTCTAGTTAATTCATGATATATAATCCGTAATTGTTATATTATTGTGGATATCGTAGCAACTAAGGCAAAACACCTTAGGGGATAATAATGTCTAGGTTGCATGAAACGAGTGTTTCGTATTCATGGTCTAGTTTATTCTATTATTTTAGGTCTTGAATGCGTTTCTCGAGTTGAACCTTAAATACATGTTTTGGGGTTATTCGTAGGAATAGATTAATTGGGGGTCGTACTTTCTAATTAATTAAACATAAGAAACAATTCGAGTTAGTTTGGTCGTACCACTTACTTAGGAATAAGATTTGAGATTAGATTGAGATTATCGAGTTCGCTAATAAAATTGGTTAAATTAATCAAGGGGAAGCAATCTGAGGGCTAGATCGTTCTTTTTATTTGATTCTTGTTTATTTTTATTGCTTACTTTTATTTTTCATGATTACACCGTTCTATGTGGGATCGACCCTTACTTCCCTACTGCATAGTGGTTAGTTAAGGTATTTATTTTTGGGTGTCGGCGACAGCACACCAGGGACCGAATTATCATCTCTTACCCTTTGGGGAGGAGGTCCAACGAGTGGACAAGGTGGAGTTGCTTTCAGCAGGAATTGAACTCAGGACGTGTGGGCGTTAGCCTTATGACTCTGATATCATGAAAGAATTCCGTCTCATCTAAAAGTTCGAACTTTTAGAGAGGTTGAGAATTAATTCTTGTATATTAATTTCTATACGTCATATAATTTGTAAATAAAATGAAAAATTAAAATGTCATATATTACTGGTCAATCGGACATTATATTTATAAAATTATAATAGTAAAATTACTGGTCAATCGGACATTCCATAAATCATGAACTTTAGTGTTTTTATCAATTACAACATATTCTTTTTTCTTTACAATTCGATACACCACCTTTTCAAGTTTTACAATTTAATACACCGATAGATATTTCGACCAATTTTAGTATGATGTGGCTACACCAACGAGTAATTATGCACTGGGACCCGGGATCAAATCTGCTGCAATACAGCAATCTGCTTGGACAAGGAATTAAGAAAATAGTGGCTAATACAATCTGGGTGAGCATGGTGCGGTCTATATGGACACTAAAAAATAGAATTTGCTTCAACAATGACAAACTGGAGAGAGGCAAAATGGTGGAAATAATAAAACTAAGGTTGAAGACGTGGCTTGGGAACAAAATTTGGAAAGCTAAGGAGATCAATATATCTCAGTGCAGTGGAGGAATAACCCACTTGAGTGTTTGGAAAATTGACAGCGAATTGGAGAAGTCTTTGTGGCTAGCTAAAGGTGTTCTAAACAACCATTCTAGAATCTTGTTTATAGTTTATTTTTCAAGCTAATTTAGAGCAATATTGTATACTTGTACGGGTTGAGTACCCCTTGTACTCTTCGTTGATAATTTGAAATCTTTTTGACTGATAAAAAAAAAATAAAAAAAAAAATCGCCAAGATGTCGCCATGTAGATTGCCAACTAATTAATTATTTATTATGAAAAAAACTCATTTTAAAAAAAAATTAAAACTCTAATAAGCATAATATTAAACGTACCACTGACTTAGCAAATAGGAGTACAATTTTTGTCTTATTGTGGGTTTTGAGTTGTTCATGATTTAGTTTAATGACTCTTCTAGGGTTTACGCTACTGTTGTATGATTATAGAAGAATGTGTATGTGCAATTTGTTTAATAAATATGCTTCATTCGTAATTAAGAAAAAAATAAAGCAACAAAATATTTTGTTAGAATTATTCATGAATTGTGGCATCCTCTTGCATACGCTTACGGTAATTAGTTTTCTGTTTGATGAATAGATAATCATGATGAATATCAACTAACCGGAAATTTGAGCGGAAATTTGAGCGTGAGAGTCATGGAGAAATTAAAAATGAGTTTTAAAATGTATTTTTTATTTTGTGTTTATTAGAGTTTTGAAATGTTTTTTTAAAAATATTTTTTAAAAAAGTTGGTAGTCTACATGGAGACATCAATTTTATATTTTCGACGCCAAATCATACTAAAATTGGTCAAAATATTTATCGGTGTATTAAATTGTAAAACTTAAAAAGGTGGTGTATCGAATTGCAAAGAAAAAAAGAATATGTTGTAATTGATAAAAATTGTGATTTATTTTGCAATTAACCCAAAATTAAAATGTCATATATTACTGGTCAATCGGACATTATATTTATAAAATTATGATAGTAAAATTACTGGTCAATCGGACATTATATATTACTGGTCAATCGGACATTATATTTATAAAATTATGATAGTAAAATTACTGGTCAATCGGACATTCCATAAAAATAAAATTAAATCAGATTAAATTAACTAATTAACTTGGGGACCAATAATTTAATTAAAAATGAAAGTCGACTTATTTATAGGATTAAGAATTTAACTTGGTCGACTTACTAGCCATGTGAAGCTATACATAGAATTTGTCTGCATTCCATTAATTAATTACGTACATTTAGAGATATGTGAACATGCCCCAATATCAAGATTGTAATAAGTAAGATAGGTTAGTATCTTTAATACTCCCTCTGTTTTTTATTAAGTGTCACTTTGCCTTTTTTAATATTTTCAAAATAAGTGTCATTCTACACTTTTTTGTTTAATTTTGACAATTTTACCCTTATACATTATACTCCCTCCCTTTTATTTACCTTAATTTAAGCCTTTTCCCTTTCGAATATAGTAATATAGCATAAATTATGGATAAACCTTAATTATTGTATACATGAATATCACCTACAATATTGATCACATTCATTACTAAACATAAATTTAATATTAAAATTAGTTATCATTAATGAAGGGTAAAATGGTCCATGATTATATATCTTAATTTGTTGAAAATTGTTAAAATGACACTTAATTAAAAGTGGAGGGAGTATGAATTAGTAGTTAGACTAATAACTGCTAATTAGTTAGGCAGTTACTTTTTCCTTTTCTCTAGTACTTGGTTTATATAAAACCATCTTCCTCTTGTAAACTATGGATCGAGAATAATTCTTCTGAAATTATGGTTTTTCTCCGCTTCCGTCCTTCAAGGAATTATGGCTTTTCTTTCCCTTTCCTCCGGCAATTCCTCCGTTTGAAGCACCGATCTTCCTTTTTTCTTTGGATTTGCCGTTTCTTTAAACTCTTCCAATGGCACCTGATCCGAATTCCTTAGACCCAGCCAAAAACCCCCTTTCACCTCTCGCCCTGCATCACAATGATAACCCCGCAGTCGCGATAGCTCTCGATCCATTAATTGGTTCGAATTTCGTCTCCTGGAGTCATGCCATCAAACGTGGCCTGAGCGTCAAGAATAAATTGCCCTGAATCGATAGTTCGCTGCCCCAACCCGTTGAAGACGATGATCCGGCCATCTTCGCTGCTTGGGTTCGTGCGAATGACTTGGTCTTGATGTGGATTCTCAACTCCATCTCTCCAGAAATCAAACACACTCTGGAGTATTTCTCATCCGCTCAACAGGTATGAGATGAACTTAAAATTCGCTACACTAGTTCTGATGGCACTAGGGTGTATCATCTTGAGAAAAGTCTTAGTTCCATAACTCAGGGTAGTCAATCTTTGGTTACCTACTACAATCAATTTAAGAGTTTATGGGAATGAATATCTTAGTTTTAGGCCTATCTTATCTTGCTCTTGTGATGCCTTAAAAACATGTGAATGTGAACTTCCTAAGAAAATTGCGAATACACAAGAACAGGATGCTGTGATGAAATTTTTGATAGGCCTTGATGATTCATATTCGGCTCTTCGCAGCCAGTTGCTTCTAACATCCCCTTTCCCTCCTCTAGCAAAAGTCTTTTCATTACTCCTGCAAGAAGAGTCTCAAAGATCTTTAAACATCCCTCATCCTATAACTCTTGATTCTGTAGCCATGCTCTCTAGGCAACCTAATCCAAAATTTTTCAAAACCAAGAAGAAACCCCTCTTGTGTAGTCATTGTGGTGGCACCACACACACTGTAGATAGGTGTTTTCATTTGATTGGCTTTCCCCCTGGTTGGAAAGGGCCTAGAGGTTCTAAAACCACAACTGACAACACATCTTCTGCCAATATGGCTTTTCCCCCTCCCATAAAAGAGGACCTTGTTACCTCTAATCCTCTTGTCAGTCAAGAATTGTTTGAACAATTCTTGAATTCTACTAAGGCACAGCAAAGTCAACAACCTCCTTCTCCCCCCACATGCTGCAGCTGGGGCCTTTGTACATCAACCTGAGAAGCTTCATGACACAGGTACATCTTTTTGCTCCAATTCTTTAGGCAATAATCCAAAATTTTCCACATGGATCTTGGATACAGGAGCCACAGATCATATGACTTCTGATTTTACTTTGTTTTCTTCCCCTCCCTCTATATCAAATATTAAAATCAGTTTGCCTAATATTGCCATTTCCACATGGATCTTGGATATAGGGAACATCATTCTAAATGATTCTTTGACCCTATACAATGTCCTATATGTACCTGATTTCACACATAATTTGCTGTCCATTTCTCACCTTACTAGATACTCTAGTTGTTCTGTCAATTTTCTATCCTCACACTGTGTTTTGCAGGACATAACCACCAAGAGAGTGATTAGTACTGCTGAATAAACTGGAGGACTTTACATTCTCAAGATTGCAACTTACCCTGTACACTCTGCTTCTTTTTTAACTACTTTTGATTTGTGGCATTATAGATTAGGGCATATCTCTACTAAATACTTGTCTAATATAGACCTGTTGAATGTAAAAGCAACAAACAAGAATCATGTTTGCACTATCTGTCCTTTGGCTAAACAAAAGAGGCAATATTTTCCTATTAGTACATCTGTTTCTTCTTGTGCTTTCAATTTGATTCACTGTGATGTATGGGACCCCTTTTCCACTATTTCTCATTTAGGGCACAAATTCTTCTTGACTATTGTGGATGATTTCACTAGATGCACCTGGATATATATGTTGAGACACAAATCTGATGTTAAAGTTTCATTGCTCAATTTTTCTAACATGATTCATACTCAGTTTAATGCTAGAATAAAAATTTTGAGGAGTGACAATGGCACTGAGTTTCTACTGCATGATTTCTATCACAATTTAGGGATTATCCATTAAACCTCTTGTGTGGAAACCCCTCAACAAAATGGTTTGGTGGAAAGAAAACATCAACACTTACTCCAAGTGGCTAGATCTCTTCTTTTTCAATCTAATTTACCCCTAAAATTTTGGAATGAATGTATGCTTATTGGTTGCTCATTTGATAAATAGAACTCCCTTGCCTATACTTTCTAACAAAACACCTTTCCAACTTCTTCACAATAAAGAGGTGGATTATTCTTATATGAGAGTTTTTGGTTGTCTTTGTTATGCTAATACCCTCACTGCTCATAGGCACAAGTTTCAACCTAGAACAATTAAATGTGTTTTTCTGGGATATCCCTTTGGTACCAAGGGCTACAAACTCTTAGACTTTAATTCTGGAAGAATTTTCATTTCCAGAAATGTCAAATTTTATGAACATATTTTTCCCTTTTCTACTGCTCACTTAACTCAGTCTTTACATGATGCTAATACTAATGTGCATTCTTATCCTGTTGTTATTGATGATGATCAATGTTCTGAAACTTGTGACACTCCTATTGTCTTAGACCAATCTCTAAATAATACTCAGGATCATACCAACATTGGTACTACTAACACTGTTTGCCCTGAAAATATTGTTTCTCAACCTATTAGAAAATTTGACAGAAATAGACATCCTCCAGCTTATTTGGATGTTTATCACACAACTTTACCTCCTTCCAACTCTAATTCCAACATAACTACTAAGAAGGGCAAACAATATCCTATTTCTGATTACTTGTTTACTGAAAATCTTTCCAAGCCTTTTCTCTCCTATACAACCAATATTTCACAAATCATAGAACCAACTTCTTATAAGCAAGCTATGAAAGACACTAATTGGCAAAAAGACATGGCCATAGAACTCTAGGCCCTTGAAAAGGCCAATACATGGACTCTTGTCCCTCTTCCTCCCACAACACATTCTATTGGTTGCAGGTGGATATATAAGGTGAAATACAAAGTTGATGGCTCTATAGAGAGATACAAGTAGTGGCCAAAGGATACACTCAACAAGAAGGTATTGATTTCTTTGACACTTTTTCTCCTGTAGCTAAGATCACTACTGTTAGAATTCTACTTGCTATAGCTGTAGCTAAAAATTGGCATTTGCACCAACTTGATGTTAATATTGCTTTTTTACATGGTGATTTGGATGAAGAAGTTTATATGTCACCCCCTCCAGGGTATGATACTCAAAATAGGGTTTGTAAATTGAATAAAAGCTTGTATGACTTAAAACAAGCATCCAAACAATGGTTTAAAAAATTATCTGATTCTCTTGTTACTATGGGGTTTATCCAATCTGTTGCTGATAACTCATTGTTTACCAAATCTACTGCTTCTTCATTTACAATCATTCTTTGTTATGTAGATGATCTTATTGTAACAGGAAATTCTCTCAAAGACATCATTTTCATTAAGGTTTGCATTTGTGTCAAAGAAATTATACTTTAGATCTTCTTCATGAGTTTGGCTATTTAGATAGCAAACCTTTTTCTACTCCCATGGATCAAAAGCAAACTTTCTTTGATGCACAAGCCCCTCTTCTTAGTGACCCTACTTCTTACAGGAGCATTGTAGGAAAATTGTTATATCTTACCATAACAAGACCAGATATTGCCTTTTCTGTTCATGTCCTTACCCAGTTTATGAGTAAACCTACTACAGCTCACTTGGCTGCTGTACATCGTTTACTTAGATACCTTAAAGGTAATCCAGGGCAAGAAATCTTTTATTCTTCTACTAATAGTTTTAAACTTCATGCCTTTTCTGATTCAGATTGGGCTAGATGCCAAGTCACAAGAAAAAGCATCACAGGTTACGCAATTTATTTGGGAGACTCTCATCTCCTGGAAATCCAAAATGCAGCCAACAGTAGCAAGATCTTCAGCAGAGGCGGAATACAGGGCTCTAGCTACTACAACATGTGAGGTTCAGTGGATTTTGTACATTCTTAAAGATCTTCATAATCAACCAGCAGCCGTATACACAGATAGCAAATCTGCCCATGCCATGGCCCATAATCCATGCTTCCATGACAAAACCAAACACATTTCAATAGACATTCACTTCACCAGAGAAAAGATTCACAATGCTGTCATCAAACTTATCCACATTCCTTCTCAAGATAACTTGGCTGACATCGTGACTAAGCCTTTGTCACCTTTCTCATTTAATATTTTCAAATCCAAATTGGGCCTCTTCAACATCCATGCACAATTTGAGGGGTATCAAGATTGTAATAAGTAAGATAGGTTAGTATCGTTAATGTGAATTAGTAGTTAGACTAATAACTGCTATGTAGTTAGGCAGTTACTTTTTCCTTTTCTCTAGTACTTGGTTTATATAAAACCATCTTTCTCTTGTAAACTATGGATCGAGAATAATTCTTCTGAAATCAATTTGTTTTCTTTGATTCTAATCTTTGGTGTGGAAGAATATGTTTTCTTCCGTTTTGATCTTTGTTTCATATCTTTACACCCAATTATGTACGGCATTACCTATAACCTTCATGCGTATAATTATATTGCATATTAATTAATTGCGACAAAACTCATTATGTTATGTTTGACTTAATTGCATTTTTAATCTAATTTTTGGATTATAGTAAAAAAAAAATTACGACTTTAACATTCCAATGCAATTTAGACACTTAACAACATCGTTATATTTGTGATTTTTGATACATTTTTCCAAAAGTTAATTAAAAAACAATTATATTAGTCAAATGACGTGATTATTTTGGCAAGTCAGTAAGTCAAAATAATGTCATTTGTATATTGAGCAAAGCAAAATTTACCCGATGCAATTAACATGTTAACATCTTGATTTTTTTTATTACAATTATTCAAATGTTTAGTTAAACTGCAATTAAGTCAATATTCGTGATTTTTAAATTATACTTCATCATGGATAATTAACTAATAAAAAAGCGCAATCGAACAACCTAGAATGATTCGATTCAGAAATTTGCAGTCAATTCACTAAATCTAAAAGCCACCACTAATTCTTCAGTAATTACAGTATAAAAATAGCCCTCTAAATTGCATTCTGGAAACTATTTGAAACCTCTAAGCGTTCATCATACTCTCGTTCGTCCCGAAATACCTTTCACATATAAGTAGGGTTTTTTTAGTGTAGTCAAATAGTACAAAGTGACTATATAGTCAGCGCGTCGAAATGCGCCATGTGGCGTCGTATGCGTAGTATGAACCTGCTACCTGTTATACAGATTTTAATTAATTAAATTATTTTTTAAATTGTATTTTGTTATTTACTATAATGTCCTTCTTTTATAAATATAATTTTTAAAATATATATATAGTAAGCACAATTACTATTCTACCCTTCTTTTATATATTAAGCACAACTATATATATATATATATATAAATTAAATTAACTAATACAAAAATAATTAAATAATAAAGTAATTAAATTAAAAGTACTCAGTAGTATGTTTTTCTTCCCCAATTCCATCGAAGACGTGTTAGGGTTCTCAGTTGCACGGTCCAACAACCGTGCACAGTTGCACGATCAATACTCAGTCACCCAGGTAAATAGAAACATGTCCTGGAAGAATTCTCAGTTGCACGGTCCAACAACCGTGCACAGTTGCACGGTCGATACGCAGTCACCCGGGTAAATAGAAATATGTCCTGGAAGAATTCTCAGTTGCACAGTCCAACAACCGTGCACAGTTGCACGGTCGATACTCAGTAAACCGTGCAATTCAAAAAATGTGTTGTAGGTGCTCACTTTCACGGTCCAACAGCCATGCCTGGTTGCACGGTCGATATCGATGTTAAGTAAACCTTGAAAACCAAAAAAAGGCTCTTTTCTTGTTCATGTGCTCAAGACTCAAATAGAGTAGAAATGCAGACACACAAGCATCTTTCTCATATTCGTATAAAATGCATATTTCATCTCAATTCAATATGATTATTGTTCACACTTAATTTTAGCATAAACGTATCTTATGACGTGGATTAAACAACGGAAGAAATATTAAATTAATATTTAAATAAAAAATCAGCAATTCAATAAAATTTCTGAAATACATATGATCAATATTCATAAAAAAAATCTAACACTAATTGTTTTGGTAGGATCAACATTAATTAACGTTTTTAGAATCACTGTCTTTGTTGAGATCTTCATCATTCTCTCGATCAATGTTGCTCTTCTTATTTAGACATTGCCCAATTTTATGTCCTGGATGTCTGGTAAAGAAAAATTATTAAGTTATTGAGTGTTAAAAAAAAACATAACTTCATAAACGATTATTAAACATGCAAAAATAATTAAAATGACATACCCACAAGATCCACATTTCTGCTTTTTATTTCGAGGTGCTTCTCGAGGCTTACTCTTTGTCGGATCACCTACACCATAGTTTTGTGACTGCTTACTCTAGGTCGTGGTTGTGTTCGGATACAAATTTGGTGACCTTGTAGATTTCGAAATGAAGAGCGATACGAAAATAAGCTTTGCATCCACATTTGATATCAACTTTTGACTTACGAATGTTGTTCCGTACACCTATAGTAGCTTTAGAAAATCCAGACCGGGAACAGTCCCATGCCATATTTTTTATAATATTATTTCTCCGACCAGTGTGGCATTTTCGGCTTATAAATCCCTTTCGTCTTGCGTATATCTTATAAAATGCATTAGCTTCTTCCGTCGAAGCGAAAGTCATGCCCAAAATTGTATTGTCGTCTATGGGAGCATTTTTGAAATTGGCATACCCAAAATCCTCATCTGACCCCTCTTCTGAACTCATGTGTTCCTCGTTTGATTCATCATCCACTTTGATATCTTCATATCCAACGTTTGAGAACATTGTGGAAAGTTGTTGTACATACAAACTGCAACAGAAACACATTAAAAGACATGTTATGCAACATCTTCCAATTTTACTACATTTTTCAATGTTATGCAACATCTTCATATTATATATTTCAATCACCTATTTTAATGTCATTTACGACAACTAACAACATGTGCTTCTAACATAAAATCGAGGAATACCATGTGGTTATAAACATAAAATTCAATTTAAACACTATATTAAATATAAAATTCAAAACTTTACATGATGATTTAACTCTACATTATGTCCTTTTAGCTAGAGGATTCAAACAACGAATATGGTTAGGAATGTGCATTCAATAGCCACTTCCTTTGCTAAATTCTGTTTCAAATTTTCTTTGAAGCATTTTGTCAAACACTTGTTGGGCAGTTATGTTTCTATTTGATTTGAGGCAATTTCAAAAACAATTACTACTCAACAACTCAACCACAATTTTAACAATTTCACAATTAATTCAAATACTCATAACAAATGACGGAAGTAAGAAAAAATATGAAGATATACATAAGCAACGTTCAGTGGTGGTAATTCACCTACCCCACAATAATATTAAACTTACAAATTAAGAAAACTAAGGGGGGAGGAGATGATCGTTGGCGGCAGCAGGGAAGCAGCGCGTCGGCGGCGGAAGGGCAGCTGCTCGTCGGCGACGGAAGGGCAGTGGCTTGGGGCTGAAGTGGAGTGCGTGTTAAAACCTACGTATTATGTTCTAGATTATAACTTCTATTATTTAATTTAATTTGTTTTTTTTAATTAATTTTAATAATAATATAAGGGTAAATTAGTAGTTTTACCATTATATATTTTAATTAAATTAATTAATATAATAAATCTTTTTATTAAATTAAGGATGAAATTGTAAATTCAAAATTATATATTTTAATTAATTAAATTAATTATAAATATGACACCATACGACACATACGTTGAATATTTTCAACACATACGTTGAATATTTTCAACACAAAGTATAAAAGGTAACAGGTCATCAGATTTAAGCCTTTAGATTTGATTTTTAATAGTTCAGATTAAATTGACTACGGTAGTCATACGACACCATACGACACTCTGACTACACGTAGAAGGCCCCATATAAGTAACCATACCTTTTAAAAAAGTATTGATGCGTCGAAAAAGAACGCTTACAGATATAGATCGTTCTCTTACGAGCACTATTAATCACGAGTCCAATCTCTCGTTGAATCCTTGGCAATCTTCGAGTAAATATCCTCGGGAATCCGAAAATAACCTGCAAAAGTACGCCGGAGGGGGGCTCCGGCGTAGAAGCTCCGACGCTCAAGTCAGATTCGATTGTAGGCGAAATCAAAGAGGAATTCCCCTGTATATCTAGGGAAATTCCGGCGAATATAGTGAAGTTTCTCTTCAAATCAGTGTATAATTCTTCTGAAAGTGTGTATAATATGTAAAATGTATATATCGTAATGAAACGTAAATAAGAACATGGAAATAACCTCGTTTTTATACCTGGCCCCTCTCTGCGGAGAGGGAAAGACTCCTTCTTCCCTATATTCTCGGCCCATTCCTGTAAATGCGGCCTCAAATCCCTAAGGACTCGGCCTCTCTCCCTGAAGACTTAGTTCTTCATCTTATCGGCCCCCATTTTCATGGATTGACCCGTTCCTTTGACTTAGTAAGGAAAGACTCACCTATTCATTTCCTACTTGGGCCGAATCCTTTCAGGCCCAAGGGTTATTAATCTTTTCAAATATGGGCCAAAGGCCCAATCACCCTGATTTCTCTAATTTCCCTGCTTAAGCCCAGGGGTATATTAATCCTGTTTCTTCGGCGTATTTAACCTAATCACAGTTATCATAATTTATCCCGTTTCCACGTGTCGACTTCTCGGAGAGCGACATATTTATCTACATCAACCACTCCCCCCTACTCTCATAAAAGGAATAATTTTTAGGAGAGTAGGAAAACAATAATCAATAAGATAAATATTAAAGGAATATTCCATTCCTTAGAATACTCCTCGAAATGCTGCTGATTTAATTTGTTTCCTAATAATTATCTTCAAAAAGCTCCACGCCTTTTCTACTTCCACACGCTAACTTACTCTTGATTCTTGGAGCCAGGCATCTGCCCGAGGGGAAACATCCAGCCACCTTTTTTCAGTCACGCGCGTTTCTATTGGGGAGTATTTAATTCTCCTCGGCGTTCCCCCTTCTCTCTCTTCCGCACCATTATTTCAAAATTCTCGTTCATTCCACCAGAAACCCTTTTTCCTCTTCTTTCAAACCCATCCATTCTTCCTTTTCTCTCTACCGTTTCTGCAATCAACTTTTCTAAGCACGTCCAGCGGCCACTTCGTCATTTCTCCAAAAACCGATTTTATCTCAGGTATCTTTTCCCTCTTATCCTTTTCCATTTGCAATATCTTTATGTCATCTTCCTCAGACTCCATATCCATGGAGTCTTCAACTTCCAACTCGTCTCTCGTATTTCCCGTAACCGACCGAACTTTGGGGGACAAAATTTCTGGGCCCTCAATTCTTACTTCTGAGCGCGTTGCCGCTTTCCTTCGTTTAGGGATCTTCCCCGCCGATTATTCCGTTAGGGCTGCCCATAAGAAAGAGCGCCCTAACTTTCCAGGTCATAATACCTTAGCCTTTTGGGAGGCTCAACTAAAAGCGGGTCTCCGTTTCCCAATCCATCCTTATCTCTGTGAAATTTCCACTTATCTCCGTATACCTTTGAACCAATTTACTCCCAATGCCATACGCGCAATGTTAGGTTTTTATATTCTGATGAAGGGAAATGGTGGGGATCCCTCAGCTCAACTCTTTTTAACCCAGTATGTATGCAAGTTTGCGGACGGGTTCTTTTATGCTAGTGGTCGTACCTCCCGGACCGGCAAGTTCATGGAAAAGCTCCATGAAGGGGTCCAAGATTGGAAAGACTACTATTTCTTTGTTACAAATCCTCTTCCTTGGGAATTTCCTCATGAGGGGTGGATTTATGAGAATCCTGGGGTGCCACGTCCTCCTCTTTCCGTTTGTTCTTCCTTAAACCTGGATGTGATGAACCATTTAAACGATCATGTCTCTGTCCATGACTTTTTTGATGTAATGGGTATCTGTAAAAATCCTAGAGCCCTTTCTCATTTCGGTTTTGGTCGCCCTGATTACCCTTTAGGTCCTGATGATGGTAATACCATTTCTCCTCTCCTGGTATTGTCCTCAAGACCTTAACCCGTTATACTCATTAATGCCGTTTCATATTTCTTTGTGCAGCTATGAGTTGGCTAACTCAGATTTCGCGTGATGCTGCCCCTCTCTCAATGGTTAATAAGTCTCCGGCGCCCGAAAGTTCCTCGAAGGCTCAAATTCCTCCTTCCCTAGTGGAACCTGCTACCGGGTCTGTTGCTAAGCGTACCCGTTCCTCTACCGAAAAAGCCATGGTTTCTACGTTGCCTCCTGTCTCCGATGCTTCCAAGAAGAAGAAGTCCAAGACCAAATCCTCTCTGCCTAATGTCGCTTCCGATGCTCCAGATGAGATTAATGTTGACCATCTCCTGGCTTTTATAGAGCGTTACACTCCGGCTCCTGCCACTGAGGCCCTCAATGCTCTGTCCTTCGGAGAGCGGGTTGTGCATGCCGCCCATAGTTTCACACAAGTAGGTTTTCAACGTGGGTTTTGTTTCGAATGATTCATAGGGGAAAATATAGATATCTTACTTCTTTGTGTTGTTTCTTGTGTAGTTTGGCCTCCTATTTTCTGATGTATCTGAGCGAGCCCTCCAGTCCCTTCAGCTAGTAGATGATCTCCAAAGCCAGGTGGAGCTGGAGAAAGTGAAGAAGGATATTCTGGAAGGAGAGTTAGGAGATTCCCTTCAAACGCAGAAAAGGCTTCAGGCTGAGAAGAAGAAGCTTTCTGAGGAAATTTCCTCTTTGAAGGCTCAGTTTGGAGAGCGAGTCAAATGTTTGGAGGCCTCTCTCCCGTTGGCTGGGATGAAGTTATGCATCGATTCTCTCTTTACCTCTGCCGTGGGTCAACAATTTCTGGGTACCCTACATAGGGAATGGTTGGAAGCCTTTCTCCAGAGCAGCAGCTTCTTGGGGGCCATGGGTGCCTATATCCCTCACTTCATAGATCATGGATTTTCCAACGCCGTAGCTGAACATTCCGCTCCCGGATTCAATGGTCAATATACACGTGCCCTCCGGTTGGATGAACTGGGCACTCCCCCTAAGTTCCCTGGGGATGCTAAGGAAGACATCAATACTCCCTGGTGGTTACCTGGGATGAGGAAGGCGGTCTTGGAGTTGAAGGATGTTGCCCTGAAATTGGATGATCTTACACCGGCGAAGGACATGACTTTCCCTATTCATGTGGAAAACCCGACTCCAGTGGCTACCGTGGCAGCAGGTGCTCTGACGGAGAAGGCAGAGGGAGGCGATTCCAGTGGGCGAGCTGAGGAGACAGGAGCAGGTTCTGAGGAGAAAAATGATATTCCCCTCTCTTGATAACTTTTATTTCCCTGATAACACTTTGGTACTTTCAAAACACTTTTTATTTTGTTAAGGCCTCTAAGGCCCTTTTTGGTATTTTCCGGAGACTCCACACTCCGGGGTTTTTCTGTGGAGGGCTTAGGCATGGTGCCTTAAGTCTTGAATATTCCTGCTTTTCTTCCGTTTAACATCGTACCTGCACATTTATCATTTGGCATGCGTACATATATATATATCTCTGACTCTGTTATTAGATGTGTAACGTAATATTCGTCCTGCTTATGAATTTAGCATGTTTTCAGCATTTTCTTGACACGTAAAGGCTCTAAAGCTCCTAGAAGAACCTTAATGAGAAGATAGGATTCATATCCCTGCACTTACTTGGTAATTTGATAATGCTTCTAGTCTCTCCCTTAGTACTAGAATTTTTAGGGGTTATATTCTCCAAAGGTTAGAATCTTAGGGATCATCTTCTCCCTTAGGTTGTTTATACTCGTAAGAGTTGTTTATACTCGTAAGAGTTAGTTTATATTCGTAAGAGTTGTTTATACTCGTAAGAGTTTGTTTATACTCGTAAGAGTTGTTTATACTCGTAAGAGTTAGTTTATACTCGTAAGAGTTTGTTTATACTCGTAAGAGTTGTTTATACTCGTAAGAGTTGTAAGAGTTGTTTATACTCGTAAGAGTTTGTTTATACTCGTAGGAGTTTGTTTATACTCGTAAGAGTTAGTTTATACTCGTAAGAGTTTGTTTATACTCGTAAGAGTATGTTTATACTCGTAAGAGTTGTTTATACTCGTAAGAGTTGTAAGGGTTGTTTATACTCGTAAGAGTTTGTTTATACTCGTAAGAGTTTGTTTATACTCGTAAGAGTTGTTTATACTCGTAAGAGTTAGTTTATACTCGTAAGAGTTGGTTTATACTCGTAGGAGTGTGTTTATACTCGTAAGAGTTGTTTATACTCGTAAGAGTTAGTTTATACTCGTAAGAGTTTGTTTATACTCGTAAGAGTTTGTTTATACTCGTAAGAGTTGTTTATACTCGTAAGAGTTGTAAGGGTTGTTTATACTCGTAAGAGTTTGTTTATACTCGTAAGAGTTGTTTATACTCGTAAGAGTTAGTTTATACTCGTAAGAGTTGGTTTATACTCGTAAGAGTTTGTTTATACTCGTAAGAGTTGTTTATACTCGTAAGAGTTGGTTTATACTCGTAAGAGTTTGTTTATACTCGTAAGAGTTGTTTATACTCGTAAGAGTTTGTTTATACTCGTAAGAGTTAGTTTATACTCGTAAGAGTTTGTTTATACTCGTAAGAGTTTGTTTATACTCGTAAGAGTTTTGAGAGTCGCTAGGGATAGGGTTTATCGGCGAGTTAATCATATCTTCCGCTACTGTACCTGTACCCCCTACTCCCCCTAGCTTTAGAGGCTGTCGTGAATAGAAACTTTAGGAAATTTTCCTAGGTATTCTCTATTCGAATATTTATGCGTTGGTGTAAATTTCTCTATCTTGCAATGTCTTTATCATGTTATGTTTCAGTTTCCAAAACATATTTGTTATCTCAGCACTCATTATGCAGGTCCTTAACAGTTATCTTAACACGGTATTAACATATGAGAAACATTTCATCATAAAATTGGCACGTAAGAGTCATCTCATCACAATATTAACATGCATTTAGGGAAATTGCTGAAATTTTATCAAAACCGATGCTCCATTGATCAAAAATGTTTATCAACATAGGCAAATAAGGGGAACCTATGCCGACCTCATTAAAAACCTCTCCGTGGTAAAACCCCAAGGGGAAGCCCACGTAGAGGGAAAAAGAGTGCCGTTGAAGCAATTATTCGAATAAGAAGTAAACATTCAAAATTGTTCGTAAAAAGAAAGGAAGTAGGGGAATAACACCTTCTTCAAACATAAAACTTCTTCAAGTGGCACACATTCCATGGCCTTAGTATCTCTTTCCCTGTCATGTCTTGGAGCTTGTATGCTCCTCCTTTCAGTACTTGTATTACTCTGTACGGACCTTCCCAATTGGGTTCCATCTTCCCAGTGTTCTTCAAGGCATCTGCTCTTCGAAGGACTAAATCTCCCACTTTAAAGGAACGAGGGATTACCCTACGATCATATGCTGCCTTGATCCGACTCTTGTACCTCTCTGCTTTTAATCTCGCCATTTCCCTCTCTTCATCTACCAGGTCCAGCGCTTCCCTCATCAATTCTTCATTTCTTTTTTCTTCAAAGTAGGTGATCCGATGTGATTTGAGTCTGGCCTCAGGAGGTATCACTGCCGCTGCTCCATATACTAAGTAGAAGGGAGATTCGCCTGTAGCTGTCTTAGGGCTGGTTCTGTAGGACCAGAGGACGTTGTCCAACTCCTTCACCCATTTTCCTCCTACCTCTTCCAATCGTGTTCGAATACCATCCACTAGGATTCTGTTTGTAACCTCCACCTGCCCGTTAGCTTGTGGATGGGCTACTGAAGTAAACTTCTGCGTAATGTTCCATCTCTCACACCATCTCCTTACTTTCTCTCCATTGAATTGCGTTCCGTTGTCGGAAACCAAGATTCTAGGTACTCCGAACCTGCAACAAATATGTCTATTAAGAAAAATAATTACATTATCTTCTTCGATTTTGGCCAAGGGCACAGCCTCTACCCATTTACTGAAATAATCCACGGCTACGATTGGAAATTTTCTCCCTCCTGGTGCCAAGGGGAAGGGTCCCACCAGATCGATTCCCCATTTGGCGAAGGGACAGGGCGAGTACATAGCCCCCATTTCTTCTGTAGGTATTCGTATCAAGGGTCCATTCTTCTGACACTTCTCACATTTCTTCACATATTCTCTAGCATCTCTGATTATGTTAGGCCAGTAAAAATCTGCCCTAAATACCTTCTTCACCATGGTCTGGTACCCTTCATGGCTGGATGCGCAACCTTCATGGATGTCCTTGATCACTAGCTCTGCTTCTCTTCTTGAAAGACATTTCAAATAAGGTTGAGTGAAGGACCTCTTGTACAATTGACCTCCTGGGATGCAATACTTCCTTCTCCAAGCCTTTGCTTCTCTGGACATTGGGGCTACTGGACCCCTGTTCAATTCTTCCCATATTTCTTTCCTCCAATCATCCCCTGCTGTTATCTCTCCGATCAGGGTTTCCGTAGCTACTTGATCTGCCACCAACAAGGTTACCTTTCCGTCTCCCTCGAATTCAGTGGAACTAGCCAGTTTAGACAGTCCATCTGCTTTCATATTCTCTTCTCTTGGTACCTGTACCACTTCAAAAGTATGAAATTTATTTTTTAACTTCTTTACCTCTTCTAGGTAGGTGATCATTCTCTCATCTTTGGCGAGGTACTCCCCCATGACCTGTTGTACTATCAGCTGCGAATCGGAGTACAGGGTGACCTTCTGTGCCCCTAACTCTGCAGCCATGCTAGCTCCTCTAATCAGGGCCTCATACTCTGCACCATTGTTTGAGGTTGAAAATCGGAATTTGACAGCCACCTGCACTTCTTGACCCTCAGGGTCAATCAATAATATCCCTGCTCCACATCCCAAGGCGGATGCTGAGCCATCCACATATACCTTCCATCCTTGTTCTTCTTCCACTCTGGTAGAATCTTGAATAAAATCTGCTAGGGCTTGAGCCTTGATGGCTCTCCTTGGTTCATAGTCTATATCATACTCTTGCAATTCCACTGCCCACCTGACCATTCTTCCTGATAAATCTGCTCTCCCTAGCGTCTGCTTCAACGGGAAGTTAGTCCTCACCATCACTTTATAAGATAGGAAGTAAGGGCGTAGTCGTCTAGCTGTTACCACCACTGCCAGGGCTGCCTTCTCTACCTCTGAATACCTCGTTTCCGCTCCTTGGATGACCTTGCTCACATAATATATGGGCTGTTGTGTGGAGCCTTCTTCTTTCATCAGGGCCGTACTCAGGGAATGTTCCCCTACTAAGAGATATAGGAGTAAGACGTCTCCCTGAGTAGGCTTGGTTAACTTCGGGAGTTGTTCCAGATGGAGCTTCAATTCTTCGAAAGCCTTCTGGCATTGCTCATCCCATTCGAATCTTGACCCCTTCCTTAGCGTTCTGAAGAAGTGATGACTCTTCTCCGCTGATTTAGCTATAAATCTGCTGAGGGCTGCGATCCTGCCGTTCAAAGTCTGCAATTCCTTCAAGTTTCGAGGGGGTTGCATGTCAAGGACCGCTTTCACCTTGGAAGGGTTAACCTCTATTCCTCTTTGCGTCACCATATATCCGAGGAATTTCCCTGACCCTACTCCAAAAGAACATTTGGCTGGGTTAAGTTTGATACCATTCTCTCTAATTACCTGAAATATTTCCTTCAGGTCGTCGATGTGTTCCTCTACTTTGATGCTTTTGGCTAGCATGTCGTCTACATAAACCTCCATATTTCGCCCTATCTGTCCTCGGAAAACCGAGTCTACCATCCTTTGATAGGTGGCTCCTGCATTTATCAGTCCAAACGGCATACGTACATAACCAAAAGTACCACACGTTGCAATAAAGCATACCTTTGGTATATCGAGGGGGTTCAGCTGGATTTGATGGTACCCCTGATATGCATCCATCATACTGAGTAATTCAAACCCGGACGTGGCATCCACCAGTTGATCAATCCTGGGTAAGGGGTAGTGATCTTTAGGGCAGGCTTTGTTCAAGTCCCTAAAGTCAATGCACATCCTCCATTTGCCGGCTCCCTTGGATACCAGCACTGCGTTCGAGAGCCACTCAGGGAACTGCACTCTCTTCACGTGCCCTGCACTCAACAATTTATCGATTTCTTCTTTTACTATGAGGTTCTTCTCTTTACCGAAGTTCCTCAACTTCTGTTTCACGGGCCTAGCTTTGGGATCCACATTCAGGTGGTGCACTGCTATTTCTGGAGGGATACCCGTCATATCCGTCGCTGTGAATGCGAAGATGTCTGCATTCTCCTGGAGGGTGAGTATCATCTTTCTCTGGAGCTCAGGGTTCATATTCGTACCTATCCTGGTTGTAAATCCCTCCTTTCCTGGGTAGAGCTCGATGCTCATTAACTCCTCGTCTGCTTTAGCTTTGGGTTGCTCTTGCACTAGCTCCCCCACTTTCTGTCTCTTCAGCTCAGGGTCTCCGCCCTTAAATCTCTCTATTCCCCGGAACACGGCCTTGTCTGCTATCTTGACCGATTCCACGTAACACTTCCTTGCCTGATATTGATCGCCACATATCTCTCCCACACCCCCCGAGGCAGGGAACTTCATCTTCATGTGGAAGGTGGAGATCACTGCCTGAAAAATATTCAAGCTTGGCCTTCCCATTACTACGTTATAGGAAGATGGGACATCTACAATCAGGGATTCTATTATTTGCACACGGCGGTTAGGGGCAACTCCTAACCCTACTTGCAGTAACGCTGAACCAAGGGGTTGAATGGCTCCCCCTGAGAATCCATAAAGAGCGGTTTCCACCGGTCTGAGCTTTATATTCAGGTCCATCTTCTTGAAGCACTCCAAAAACATGATATCGGCAGAGCTTCCAGTATCTATAAAAATCCTTGCTACATCGTATCCCGCTATATCCGTAGTAATGACCAATGCGTCATTATGAATCTCTCTTGGTTCCCCTGCGTCTTCTGGCCCGAAATGAATGTATGGACCTTCTGCCATCTTTCCCACCTCATGGTGCTCTACATTCCTCTCGTTCTTCAGCGACCGAACGCTTTGCTTTCTCTGCCTGAAGGAATCCCCATCAGCAGGGCCTCCCATAATCATGTGGATAGTTCCCCTCTTTTGGGGAGGGGGTGGTGGTTCCTCATTGCCCTTCCTCTGATCTCTTCTATCCTCTTCCTGCTTCCCCTCGGGGTCCTTTCTCTTTTGACCCCTAGGGCCTTGTCGATCTCTGAAAATAAACTCTTTCAGGTGACCTGCCTGAATCATCCTTTCTATCTCATCCTTCAGATGCCAACATTGGTTGGTATCATGGCCATAGTCGTTATGGAACCTGCAGAATTTGTTTGACTTAGGATTCTGGGGACCTCTGCTTCTTGAGTAGGGGAATTTCATATCCGGATGGTCCCCTGCCACCTCTAGGACTTCGGCTGGCTCTATCCTCAAAGGGGTATATCTCTTCGCCCCTCTCCTGGGGTTCCAGGGTGCAGCTTCCTCTCTTCTTACATTTTCCAGCCTCCTGGAGCTTCTGTGTCTTTCCGGACTTGGTTTCCTAAGCGAAATTTCTTTCCTCATTTCTCCATTACCCACTATGGCCCTGGTCTCTGATCGCTTAGCTTTCCTCACCTCTTCCAGGGTAAGGTATTTCTCTGCTCTCCTCAATAACTCATCAAAGGTTCGAACTGGCTTCTTGGCTAGAGATGTGAATAGATCCCCATCTCTTAACCCGTTGGTGAGGGCGTTGATTTTGACCTCTGAGGAGGCTGTAGGTACTTCGAGAGCTGCTTGGTTGAATCTTTTTAAGAAAGCCCGTAAGCTCTCGTTCTCTCCCTGACGCATGTTAAATAAAGTAAGGGTGGCCCTAGGCTGTCTCCTAGCACTGGCGAATTGATGTAGGAACAATTCGCTGAATTCCGGCCATGAGTGGACAGTATCTGGTCCCAGTTGTGTGAACCATTGCTGTGCAGCCTTAGATAGTGTGGTCAGGAATACCCTGCACTTAACGCCCTCTCCATACCGATGTAATAGAGCAGCATTCTCAAACCTCATCAGATGCTCGTATGGGTCCGTGGTGCCATCATATTCAAAGTTTAAAGATTTGAAATTAGAAGGCAGTTCATCTTGCAAAATACTAGATGAGAATTGATATCCAGTTGTATAAGAGGGTTTACTTACATTGTCAGTAATATGTTTCTGCATATCTCTCATCTCCTTCCGCAAGGCCTGTATCTGATCACTGACGGCTCCTTGATACGTGTCATCCGTGCTTTCTCCCATCCCTGTATCCAGGGTGGTATCCCCAAGGACCCTTTCCGCATCCCTCCGAGGGGGTCTTTCCAGGATGCTTCGTTCAGCCTGGGAAGGTACTTTTTCTTCTGGGTTTCGAGGGGGATCCTCGTTCCTGGAGGGGACTGGAACCGAATCAATGACATGCTCTGGTGGATTTGGTCGTGTGCCCTTATGAATAGGTTCGGGAGGGCGAAGTCCGCGAGTAGCAATTATTCTTTCCACTGATTGTGCGATCATCTCATCTAACTGATCTCTAGAGACAGTCAAAAGTTCTGGTTGAGCGTTAGGGTTATCCCTATTGATCCCACTCCCCGAAGCTCCTGAGGTGCCTGGTACATCTCCCTCTAGAGCGGGAGGGATATCCTCTGGTGTGTGATCTACAGGTTGCTTCCCTAGGTTTCGATTTGAGGGAAAACCTGGAGGGGGAACATCTTCTGGTGTATGATCCACGGGTCGTTTCTCTAAATTTCGATTTGAGGGAAAACCTGGAGGAGGCGGAGGAAGATGAGGAGGAGTGGAATCTCCTTTCTCCTTCGTCTGCTTCGTTAGATCGTGTCCTCCACCCATTTAAGTACAGAACTTTTCTCACGCCTTAGCTTGAAATGTTTCCCACAGACGGCGCCAGTTGATGCGTCGAAAAAGAACGCTTACAGATATAGATCGTTCTCTTACGAGCACTATTAATCACGAGTCCAATCTCTCGTTGAATCCTTGGCAATCTTCGAGTAAATCTCCTCGGGAATCCGAAAATAACCTGCAAAAGTACGCCGGAGGGGGGCTCCGGCGTAGAAGCTCCGACGCTCAAGTCAGATTCGATTGTAGGCGAAATCAAAGAGGAATTCCCTTGTATATCTAGGGAAATTCCGGCGAATATAGTGAAGTTTCTCTTCAAATCAGTGTATAATTCTTCTGAAAGTGTGTATAATATGTAAAATGTATATATCGTAATGAAACGTAAATAAGAACATGGAAATAACCTCGTTTTTATACCTGGCCCCTCTCTGCGGAGAGGGAAAGACTCCTTCTTCCCTATATTCTCGGCCCATTCCTGTAAATGCGGCCTCAAATCCCTAAGGACTCGGCCTCTCTCCCTGAAGACTTAGTTCTTCAGCTTATCGGCCCCCATTTTCATGGGTTGACCCGTTCCTTTGACTTAGTAAGGAAAGACTCACCTATTCATTTCCTACTTGGGCCTGAAAAGGGTTATTAATCTTTCCAAATATGGGCCAAAGGCCCAATCACCCTGATTTCTCTAATTTCCCTGCTTAAGCCCAGGGGTATATTAATCCTGTTTCTTCGGCGTATTTAACCTAATCACAGTTATCATAATTTATCCCGTTTCCACGTGTCGACTTCTCGGAGAGCGACATATTTATCTACATCAAGTATAATAATAAATAGAGTTTTAAATGATTTTATAAATTTTTATATATAAAGTAAATAAATGAGTTGACTTGTGTATATTTGTGGATTCAAAAGTAATAGTAACATGTTAGAAATGATATTTATTACTCCTTCCGTCCAATTTTATTATGCCCACTTCTCCGGGGCACGGGTTTTAATGAATATTGATTAGTTTATGTATAAAGTGGATAAGTTAAGGGTATGATGAGATGTTGTGGGGTCCATTTATAGATAAAGTGATTGTTTATGAATAAAGTTAGTGACAATTTAGGAAATAAGTGATGGTTGAAGGGTGGAGATAAAGTACGTAGTGTGAATAGTAAATTTTACAAATAAGGAATGAGAATAATAAAATTGGACAACCCAAAAAGGGAAATGAGAATAATAAAATTGAACGGAGGGAGTATATACTTATGGAAAAAAAATGAATTAATTCGTAGTATAATTTTGGCCCAATTTGTAATGCATAAGGAAAAGGAAAAATACAGTAAAATCTCCCAAAAAGAATACTCTATTAAGGAATAAACTCTCTTTAAAAATAAAAATTCATGGTCCCAACTTGGGACCAGTTATAATTTGGAATAAACTCCATATTGTCATAATTCATATTTTTTCAAGTCCCAACATAAAGAAATACACCTCCATTTAGGAATAAATCATAATAATATATATAATTTTACAATAGATTTAAGTTGATTTAAAATACTTGTTCAAGGTTGATTGTTGATTTGATGTAATTGATAAAAAAAAAAATGTATTATACATAGTATTTATAGATGAAAAAATTAAAGCAATCAAAAGCAAGTACATGCATCTATGGTGGGTGACTCTTGAGTATTGTCTTTTCATATTACGTGAGTAAATAAATTCAATTAAGTTCAACACATTACATCATGTACGTACATGTATCTACTAATTATACCATTATATAATATACATGCATTTAAAAAAAAAAAAATCTTATAACTCTATTTAGGAATAACCCTCATTTAGGAATATTTTTTTGTGGTCCCAAGGATATGACTATAGAGAGGTTTTACTGTATGTCATATTGTACAACTAATTACTACTCCCTCCGTTTTTTAATAAGTGTCACTTTGTCTTTTTAACTAATTTTAAAATAAGTGTCATTCTGAGTTTTTTTCTTTAATTTTGACTATTTTGCCCTTATTCATTTACCATATATATTGTTCATAAATAAATTTCATAAACATTGTTTATACCAAAATTAATTTGGTTTATAAATAATAGCTACATTCTTGACCACATTCTTTATCAAACAAAACTTCTATATCAAAATTAGCTATAATTAATTAAGGTAATATGGACCACACTTTATAATCTTAATTTGTTGAAAAATGACAAAGTGACACTTATTCAAAGATGGAGGGAGTATAAATTAATCAATTAATTAATTACTATATCCAGTAATGGGCCGGGGGCCACTGGCCCCCACCATTTTTTTTTTTAATATATATAATCCCTCCGTTTCGTAATTATTTATACATTTTTTTATTGGAACGTCACAAGATTATATACACTATCTTAATATGGAAATATCCAACAAAATTAATACCCTCCCAACATCATTTTATTTTCAAAATTGTCAATAATTTTTTGCATATATTTTACTTTACAGACCACCAAATTCACTTTATATCTCACCAAATCATCCAAAATACTCGTACTTTATTCATCAACCACTAAATCCACTTTTCTTAAAAATTGTGTCGGTGCAAATAATAGAATATTGGAACACATTAATGTATTAATTAAAAGACATTTACAACCGAAGAAATAAAAAGTTTTTTAAATTTAATATTTTAGCAATTTTTAAATTGTTTCGCTTCATTTTGAATCGAACTATCAAAACTTCAAAACAAAATGAAAGCCAGCTTGTTCAATTTAATTTAATGAAATGTATTGACAATTTTATCATATAAAATTTCGATAAGTATAATAAATACATATTATTTTATCTTTAAAGTAATGTTAATCGGACCCCATCCGAGATTTCCTGGCCCCGCGCGTCACTGACTATATCAATATATATATAAAAAGTAACGAGCCGCCTTTATATACCGAAAATGTGCATTTTGTGTTGCCAAAAGAAATCGGCTTCCATATTGATATGACTCTCAAAGTATTAAAAAATCGTGTAAATTATGGATCAATGTTTATGATCACTTGAAATAATTGAATGACTAATCAACGTATCTTCTTTTTTTTTTTTTTTTTTTGTTTAAATGCAAGTTGTCCTTTTTCAGGGATTCCTTGTTTGTTGTGTCACATTTTTTTTTATTAAGAAAGAATGATAATGATGTGATTTATTTTGACATTCACTGATTCACGTATACATTTTTTAAATATTTATTAATGTTGATATGTGTTTTTGATTGGTGATGGTATTGGAAGAAGAATATTTAAATAATTATAAAAGTATGCCGTTATATGAGTTGCGCAGGACATGTTTCATGTTTGAGTAAGAACAAATGAAATCTTGCACTTGAAGCATTCATTTCCTAATTTTGGACCAATTGCATGTATTTTCATTATTCTCCTATATCTTCTCATTACGAAACCACCAAATTAAATCATATTTTTTAGAAGTTTTTTTATTTCAAATCTTGTTCTATCTGTTAATTGCATCATATGAACCATCTTTTAACAACTGAATGCTATGTACAAATTGGTGATGCAGCATACTCCTTTGCTTTTTCCCCTCCCCATGACTCGAACCCAGGACCTAAGGCCTAGGTAGTGGTGCTCTAACCACTTGAGCTATCCCACTTTGTCAATTGTGTAGTTGGTAGTTGCAATATACTCATTCCGTCCTATCATAAAAATGTAAAGTTGGTAGTTGAAGTAGAGATAGGAAGAAGAAAAGGTAGAAAAGAGAAAAAGTAGAGAAAATAAAATTTTGTTGTTTAAGGAAATGAGACGCTTATAACGAAACGTCTAAAAGAGGTAAATGAGAAGCTTATGATAGGACATAAGGACTAGTATATTTTTAGGTCCAATTTGTTATGGTAGATTACCCCACGATAAATGGGTAACCATGTTCAAGATAGATGTATAATTAGGTTTAAAACAGTTTTTTTACCCCAACATGCAAAAATACACTCAGATGTGTGTATACAAAATGACAGAAAATCGACACATCATTTGCGATTCAATTTGAACCAATCGATATATTTCAAAATTCAACAACATGATAAGATGAATGAATGGAAATTTCAGTTGCAACTTTCCTTCAAAATGAATCAATTAAGATTGGGAAGTAGGTAGACGTACTGAAGCAACATAGAAATTTTAGGCGCCCATCCCCTCACTTTAAGCTTTAGAAAACACACCCCCAAAAAGCAAGAACCTAAATTCATGCCTTGATTACTTTGGAATTCTCCACCCCTCATTATTTTTTCCCTTTTCATTATTATTTTTTGTATTCGTCATTCATACAACTTGAATCATAGTTGTGAATATGATGCATATTAATGATTAAATTTTGTTTTAAAATAATTGTTCTTTTTGCCTTTTTCAATTTACCCTAAAGCTAGTATTTCTAATTTAATTTTTTTCTTATTATTGGAATTTGATCTTTCACATACATCTCCTCTCTCCCTATTTTAATTTTACTAGAGGGTATAAATCTATTAAAAAAATATGTTTTTTTAATTTTATACTACAAAACTTGAAAAATGGAAAATTAAAAAAAATGGAGGGAGTATTAATTTCTTGGGAAGGATGAAAATAGCTTCTTTTAGAATTACCTAATACCATACTTTAGCGATTTGCTATTTATATGTTGTTTAATTTTGAACTATATATATTTACCAAAAAATATTTTTAAAGGCAACACGTGACACATACCACTATATATCATTAACACGAGACACATGACGCGATGTACGTACTAAAGTCATTTTTGGCAAATTTTGGCTAAACAAATGCAATATATATAAGTTATAAATTTGTTACATAGTGGTATGAGTTTCAAAATTAAAGTATATATATAGCTAGATTAAACCTGGTCCTTCATTTTCATAGATGAATTTGTTAAATAGCTCAAATGGTTAGAGCACCACTACCTAGACTTTAGATCCTGGGTTCGAAAAAAGTAGTAATTTATTAAAAAATAATGAATATATATATATTATTGGAACTAATAAGACAGGAGTAATACACACTACTTTAATAGAAAATATCTTGGGTGAGTAATTTTTTTTTTGACGGGTGTAGTGAGTACTTTTTGAATATAAACTAACGTAGATTTGACTAATTTAAAATTGATTCCAACAAATTAAATGCAAATACATTAATCCAATGATGAACCGGTAGTGATGTTTATCCGTGTTGGGCTAATCGGGTTGGTCCGTTTTAACCTTGAAAAATGTAGGGTTAGAGTTCATGAATCATAGGCCCGTTTAAATCAGAGCTTTTTTGACTCGAACCGATTGGCCTGCAGGCTAAATCGGGCCAGCCCGCAGGTCTACATGCAGGGCCAGCCCGCTAGCTAGCCCGAGTTGTTACTTTTTTTTTTTTTTTTTAATAAATTACCTTTGAATAAATTTTGGGTCATTTGGCATATAATCATAACTATAAACATTAAATAACTCATTACCATCCATTGGTCATTATTATTATTTTTTTATTAGATTATGATATTTATTGAGCTTTATTTGACCATATTAAGGACCAATGAGTTCTAGAATTGTGTTTAAATCATACTTTTGTTTTCTCATTTACTGATCATTAACTAATTATATATCTTTCTATTTTATTTGCTTGTTGGACGTGCCAATTGAGACCTTTAATTTTAAAAGAATTTTTTTTATTGTAGCTCGTTAGTGGTCGGCCCGTTTAGCCCGTGGCCCGCTAGGATTAGGGTTAGGTCCCAACAATTGTAGGATCGTTAAGTATGAATCGGTTAAGGTCCTAGTCCGTAACTCTGTAGGGCTGACCCTATAGAGCTAGGGCCAGCCCGATAGACATCTCTAGATGAACTGTTCAATATTAAGTTATCCCGGTATATTATTATTTTACAACAATATATATATATATATATATATATAGTACATAATAATAATATTCTCTGTTCTTATCCTTATGTAATTAACTCATTTTGTCATTTTTATCATTCTAATGTAATTGATTCATTTTTTTAAATGTCAACCTTTCACTACATTCTTCTCTTTTCCATCTCTCTATATTTATCCTCCTTTATCATTTTTCATCAATTTTATATATACCACTTAATACTATATTTTTAATTAAATCTCGTGCCTAGCTACAAAAGCAAATTAGTCATTTACAAGGGTACGGAGGGAATATAAATTTGTAAAATGATATATGTCGTCGATACCCCCATTACCATCAATGACTCAAATCAAATTAACTATCACTTGAGTTATCTTATTTCATCACGTATATATTTTATCATTTAATATATGTACATTTATACAATTGAAAATATTGATTCCCTTCACTTTTTACTTGTTATACCTACATTTTAAATAAACTATCATTTTTTTCTTAAAATTCGTGCATAAATAAAAGTGTTTTTTTTAGTGTGGAGCGTAAGAAATATATATGTATATATATATGAAGCCCCATAAACTCAGCGTCACGCTGTTTACATCGCCATAATTCTGTAATTTATTTTTACCTACGAATATATAGACCGAGGCACAAAAGTCATCTAATTAATAAAAAAGTATTACAATTATTGTTCAAATAGCTAGCCTTGTAGCACTATCCAGCTAATGAAGCCTTATTTGTTTTCACACTAGTATATCATATATAGACATATATTCAATTTCCTGCGTAATTCCCGTACAAAGTCTTTCAAACATTTATTATTGATAAAAAAAAAAAAAAAACAATTCAAGCAAATTAATTCACGCAAAACAGTTATTGTTAGTTATAGGCAGTGCTAAATTTCTAATTAATTAGGCACTTTTTGTATCCACACTCAACCCTAAACCCTATAAATACATGCCTACATTTCCTCTATCCATATTCCAACAACACAACACAAAACAAAACAAAAACCCTAGCTAAAACACATACTACTGAAAATGGGCTACACAATAGAAATCCAAATTCTCATAATTCTCACACTCACATTCTCCTCACTTGCCGCCAATCCCTCCTTCAACGTCCAGTCATTCGGGGCGAAATCCGACGGGAAATCCGATTCAACAAAGGCTTTTCTAAGTGCTTGGGGCGCCGCCTGTGCCACCACCGCCCCGGCCACCATATACGTCCCACCGGGGAGGTACCTATTACGAAACGCATATTTTTCCGGGTGCAAAAATAATGCCATAACCATTCGTATAGATGGCACACTAGTAGCTCCATCCGACTACAATGTTATTGGGAACACCGGGAACTGGTTGAAATTCGAAAGGGTCACCGGAGTTTCCATCAACGGCGGAACCCTAGACGGACAAGGCTCCGCATTGTGGGCTTGCAAAAATTCCGGCAAGAGTTGTCCTAAAGGAGCCACGGTAAGTTGAAAATTCAACATTATATTACGATGTACAAGTATTTTATGCAGAGTTAAATTAATATTTAATTTGTTAATTTTTTTTGTAGTCATTGGCGTTTTACAATTCAAACAACATAAGGATCAATGGATTAGCATCGTTAAACAGCCAGATGTTTCACATTCTTGTGGACGGATGCCGGAATGTGAATATGTTGAACGTGAAAATCTCAGCTCCGGGCAACAGCCCGAATACTGACGGCATTCACGTTCAACAGTCGTCGGGAGTTACTATTATGAACTCCCGTGTTGGCACTGGAGATGACTGTGTCTCCGTGGGCCCCGGCACCTCCAACTTGTGGATTGAAAACCTCGCATGTGGCCCTGGCCATGGAATAAGGTACGTGCTACGTACAATAATTGTTCCCCTTCATATTAATTAAAAAAATGAAACCTTTTTATTTATTTTTTTCCTTAAGTATATATATTTTAGATTTAGTATAGTACACTAGATAGATTCTTTAATTAGTTAGTGATGAAAAATAACTCTCAATTCGCTAGATATTGACTTTTGATCATATATGTGTATTTCAAAATGAACATGCATGGTTCAAGTCACATGGGCGGTATATCACTTTTTGCCAAATTCACATTATAGTAATCAAATTAGTATAGGAGTACTAAAATAAATTTAAAAAAAAACTCGTACAAAAATATACAGAGCTAGGCTTTTTTTTTTTTGATTGCATATAGAGCTAGACATATTTTGTATATATATATATGATCGATAATTGATTTTAATTTTTGCAGCATTGGAAGTCTAGGGTGGGAAATGAACGAAGCCGGAGTGCAAAACGTGACGGTGAAAACCGTGACATTCACCGGAACTGAAAATGGAGTGAGGATGAAGACATGGGCAAGGCCTAGCAAAGGATTTGTTAGAGATGTTCTTTTTCAACATGTTACTATGGTTAATGTCCAAAATCCCATTATTATTGACCAAAATTACTGCCCCAGCCATCAAAGTTGTCCTGTTCAGGTACGATATATATATATGCACTCTCTTAATTCAACTCAATAATTGATATTGAAATTAACTAATTAAGAGTCACACACTTGTACGTACATATGCACTCTTACATGCATGGTGCAATTGAACCATAATCATATCTAAATAACTTAAATTCCGGCCAATTGCATATCTACATTCAATAATTGCATACAATTAAATAATTCGCCACTAATTAATATTATTGTTTTGTACATTTTTACAGACATCGGGTGTGAAAATTAGCGATGTGAAATATCAAGATATACATGGAACATCGGCGACACAAGTTGCAGTGAAATTCGACTGCAGTAAAAGCCACCCGTGTAGTGGAATTACATTGGATGAAGTTAATCTTACATACAAAGGTCAATCGGCTACTGCTTCTTGTGCCAATGCTGGAGGAACCACAGATGGGGTTGTCAAGCCCACCAGCTGTTTATAGAAATTAAGAAAAAAACGACACATATAATTATATAAATAATAAAAATATATATATGGATTGTTATAGAAAACTAATTAGCTAGGTTATAAGAAATTAAAGTATACCAATAGACTAGTGAGAAATATATATAGTGTTTATTAGTGTGCAAAAATGGAAAATTATATTTTCCTTGTTATTTACAGTATTATATATACCAAAAAAATAATAAGAAACCATTAATTGGGTGATAAGGCTTTCTTGATTAGAGATGAAGATGTGGATATCACGTATACCATTTTCTATACAATTTTTGTTCCATTATGAGTATACATATAACATGTTTTTGCTACTAGCTAAAAAAATATTCCGTAGTTTGTATTATTACATTTAAAGGATATTCGATCCAAATCATCCAATCAACAAAAATGATTAAATTTTCGATTTTTTTTAACGTGTAACTAAATTAAAAAAGTATAGTTAAAAAAGAAAATGAAGTTTTGAATATCATTGCTCATTATTGGATATATGCATGTGACCAACTCGTCGGATATATATGCAATCATTCACAATTGGTCTTTCACCCATGTGACCACTCATTGTATTATATTCCATTTGGAATTTATAAAAATATATAGGGAAAATATCATTTTTGGTCACTGAACTTTACCACTTTTCACATTTGGTCACCCACATTTCATCACTATCAAAATTGGTCACTCACTTATTCTTTTCTATCAATTTTGATGCTGCTGTTAGAGAATCCGTCATTTACTAACGGAGAAAAGTTTTGAGCGCCAACTTTTATTTTCCCTCTTTTAATTCCTTAACCCTAAACCCCCAAATCCTTTTTTTTTTTTAAATTTTACTGAATTTATCTTCAATTAATATTCTTGGTGTGTGGATAATTATAAATGGGAAAATGAATTCTAATAATTAACTATTCTGAAATAAGTTTATATTCTCAATCATTATACAAATTTAATATGAAAATCAATAATTGAAATATTATTCAAAAAAGTCTGAAAAACAGAGTACAAAAGCAAATCTGAATAATTTAATAATTATAAACCATCGAATTACGCACCATAATTATAAAAACAGAGTATATAACTAGTACATGACCACCACAATTTGACTAATTTGGCTTGCCATCCCTCTCACTTGTTTTTCCTTTGATACTTTCCTCGGTCATTTTGATGAACCACTTCCACTCTTTCCCATGTAAGTAGCTAGATTTGACATAGTGATGTAATTCACTCCTCTTTTCACAATAATTGGATTGTGTACTCTTGATTGCACAACCTATAAAATAAAAAATTAGTCACGTAACATTACAGTAATTATAAAATGACATTGTAAGCCAAGACACACTCAAAGCCAAGACACACTCACATTTGCTTCATTGTGATTTTTTCTTTTCCTACCACCTCCTGAGTTTCTCATTTCCTGGTTACCCTGTAAAATGATGTAAAATGAAAAGTAAACCAACAACAACATTGAGATGATAATAAATTATAATTGAGTTATATGATTATTAATAACTTACTGATAATTCTTGGCTACTCTGGAAAGGGGTTGGTTGATGAATCACCGAATGTTCTAAAAGATGTATGAGAATTCCTTCTGACCTATTACAACAGATAAATATAATAACATAATTTAGTGATACAAAAAATTTAAATATTAAATTGAAATAAGAAATACATATGGTACATGCCAATAATTTTTGTTTCTTTACTTGAGTATTGATTGCTGGAGTATTTTCCACAGTGATTGACTGAGATTCTCCAATGGGTATTTCTTCGGGCTCTGCAAGTTCCACATGCTCCATTCTTACTTCTACGTTTGTTTCATTTTTTCTTTCAGGACAAGTTCTTACATTGTGTCCTAACACACCACATTTGCCACATTTCGAAGGTCTTTGATTTTTTTTTAACCTATGTGGATAAGTTGGTTGTGTAGGGGGTGGGGGTTCATTATGACCCCTTCTTCTCAATTTTTTAGGTCTGTCGGCCCTTTTTTCATACTTAGGAGGCAAAGGTGCTATCAAATCACATTTTGGCCAAAAATCTGAACTCATGATCCCTAAAATAGAATGTGCATATGCTTCCTTAAATGTCTCTACACTGTAAAAAGGGTGTACATAAGACTCTGGTGGCTCATCTCTACACCAGATGGCTGAAATAGCATGTTTACAGGGGATCCCTGTTAAATCCCATCTTCTACAACTGCATGATTTTTGTGATATGTCTACAGTGTGTTGGTCGAATGATCCCATGATTTGAAAATGGCAATCATCTGATTTCATAGGAATGCATTCAGCTGCTTCCTTCATATTTTTTTGTAGTGTCAATTTGATTCTAGGGCATATTGCATCATCCAATTTTTCTGCAGCATCTCTATTCACTTGCAGTCTCACCATGATAATGTTTCTAATTGTTTCAAGCATGGTGATGATTGGTTTGTCTCTTGCAGGAAGAATGAGTGAGTTGAAGCTCTCACACATGTTATTGGTCAAGATATCACACTTTGGAAAAGCATTGAAGTATGCTCTGGACCACTGGGAATGATTTCTCTTTACAAGCCAGTCATATGCTTTTTCATCTAAGTCCTTCATTGCTTCCATTCTAGCATTGAAGCTTTGAATTCTAGTTGCTCTAGCAGCTGCCCACAATGCCTTCTTAACTGCAAGCCCTGAAAAACCATCTTTTTTCATGTTACTGTGAAGGTGTTGGACACAAAATCTGTTATCTACGTCAGGAAATAGACTCTAAAATGCTGGGATCAACCTTTTTGCTTGTCACTCATGAAAGTCCAAGCATACTGATTATCAAACCCAATATCATTATCCAGCAATGTTAGAAACCACTCCCAAGTATCTTTGGTTTCACTCTCCACTACTGCATATGCAATTGGGAACAAATTGTTGTTGGGATCTATCCCAACTACAGTTAAAAGCTGACCACCATAATGCCCTTTTAGAAAACAACCATGAACCCCAATAACCTTCCTACAAGCTTTAAAACCTTGTTTGCAGGCCTCAAAACATATATACAACCTCTGAAATTGAGATGCACTACCTTCACCATCAGTCAATTTCAACACCACAGATGACCCAGGATTAGTCCTTAACAACTCTTCACAATAATCCCTAATTTTACCAAATTGCTCTTTCATTGTACCCTCTATTAGCTCCAATGCCTTCTTCCTTGCTCTATAGGCTTGTTGCATTGAGATATTGACTTTCAGTTTGGTGCATACCTCAACTCTAAACTCATTTGTTTTTAATTTGGGATTATTTTTTAACTTCTTCACATAATGCTTCCCAACCCAATTTGACTTAATACTTTCATTCTTGTAATTCCAAGAGCATTTTGTGTGTTGTGGATTGTAAGCTTTAATCTGCCATGATCCGTTGTTATTATGCATGGGAGATACCCACACATACCACTCACATTCCTCTTTTCTACATACACCCTGTAGTCTTTTTTTGTCATTATGCTTAAACCTGAAACTCATTCCCCTTTTAATACAAAAAGTGGTAATGGCTTCCTTAGCTTCTTTTTTTGATGAAAAGATAAGTCCAACTTTCAACTCAGGCTTTCTAGATTCAGTTACTTCATTAAATTTGGGGAATTTAGGCAAATCTTCTTCATCAGACCCCTGAATACTCTCAAACTCATCACTACTATTATCCAATGTCTCATTTTCATCCTCTAGCCTAGCATAAACCTTCTCACTCACATACTTATTTTCCATCTTATCCCCAGTAATTCCAACACGATTAAACTCAGCATCATGATCAACATACTTTTCATATAACATATCATCCTCATCCATATCATATTCACTATCAACTAGAACGTCACTATCTTCGGAATTTTCAGAATTGGAGGCCCCAGGATCATTTAAAATCACATTATCTAAATAAGACATATCAACTTCAGGACCAAAATCACCACCATCAACCACAGTCATTTCCCTCTCACTATCTAAATGTTGAAAACAAACAAATTTTTTTGATAAAAATGTAAACAAAACAAAACTAATTAACCCATATATTTAAACGTAAAAGTTATAGAAACTTACCGTATTGGAGTGCAGAAGCATTATGGTTCCTTTTAGACATCTTCAGTTTTTCGTACCAACTCAAAATCACTCTATTGTGGTTTGGGAGTTTAGGGTTAAGGAATTAAAAAGAGAGAAAATAAAAGTTGGCGCTCAAAACTTTTTCTCCGTTAGTAAATGACAGATAAAAGAGGGAAAATAAAATTGGCGACTCAAAACCTTTTCTCCGTTAGTAAATGACAGATAAAAGAGGGAAAATAAAAGTTGGCGCTCAAAATCTTTTTTCCGTTAGTAAATGACGGATTCTCTAACAGCAGCATCAAAATTGATAGAAAAAAATAAGTGAGTGACCAATTTTGATAGTGATGAAATGTGGGTGACCAAATGTGAAAAGTGGTAAAGTTCGGTGACCAAAAATGATGTTTTCCCAAATATATATATATATAGTGTGTGTGGGGGTGGGGGACCGGGGTTGCTATCAAAGGTCAAAGGATATATATATATATACCACAAAATTAATTATGCATTCCTGCAAGGGTACTTGATTAGTAATGTAGTCACTACTTCATCATCAATATTATATATACACTACTAAGCAAGTTAAGGAATTAAAAGGGTCACCGAGATTTGCGACGATTGTAAAATCGTTTGCACGACGAAAATGATCAATTAACGAAGTTAACAAAATTTGCGACCGAATTCCAGAAGAAAACCAGCAGTCAGTATGAGAAGAAAATTAACATCTCCATGAGAATAATATATATACGTGTATCAAATTTTTTTTTTAATTCTAGTATATTTTAGATATTTCACCATTAATATATATATATGTATAAAATTAATAAATTGGCTCTTGTTTTGTTTTGAAAATGTTTTGGTCATGTATATAGAGATTGTTAACCTATTAATATCATTCAACAAATTTAGAAACTTTATGATACATTTTTAAGGTATAAAGTATAATGCATATATGCCTTAATATATATTAAAAAATATTAATTTCTAAGTATTTCATATTTTTATACTATATATTATATATTTTTACATATAAATTTTTTTAACGGTCTAAAATAAACCTTTCACATATTATACTTCTAAAATTTTCAATTTTCATAACAAATTTGGAATGGTGGCTAATTAGATAATAATGTGAATACATTCAATATTCTAGTATTAGTAATTGTTTTTCTTCTATTTGTATATTGGAATCTTAATATAATAAATTCATCACTTATATTAAAAAAGATGTCTATAAGTTGCTAAAGATATACTCAAAAGTGATATAATTTTAATTTCTTTATAGTGTAACATTAATTTATTAATATATATAATAATAAATTTTAAAAAGTCAGGAACCACTGATCAAAGTCACTTTGACTCCATTCTTGCGAGCAGGTATCACTGGCATCCGAGCCAGTGCAATACATGCCCACAAAAATTTGGGCTTATCTCCTGATATATGTGGCCCGCGGGCCCAATGGGCTCGGACAAATGTGACTTGTTTTTACTAGGCGGTCCGATTGCTCGACCGTTAATGTTATTTTGTCATTTTTTACTAGACAAAAGTTTATGTGAACTCTTTTTTTTTAACTATTCCATCTGTCTTGTTTTGTTTCTTAACATGTTTAATAAAGATTAAAAAATCCAATAAATAGCGAATAAGTATATGTGCAATGTATTATTTTTACTTTTTTTTTATTTATCTATATGTTCTTTTAATGCATATTATTGAAAAAATAAATATAAGAGAACATTTTTTTTTTATATTATAGTTTACCTAGATTTAGTGCAAAATGACAACTATTTTGGAACACAAATTCTTCCCTAGAAAGACAAACAAAATGGGAAAGAGTGAGTATACATGTTTTTTTTAGTACTCCCTGTTCCTTTTTTTTTTTTTTTTTTTGATCCAAGTACTCCCTGTTCCTTAATAAGCTTCTTACGCATTATGTCATTTTAAGTGTTTTCGGGTAAGTTTTCTATTATTTTTATATGTAACAATCATTATCACTATTTTTTTCTCATTTCTATATTTTTTTTCTATCTCACCAATTCACTACATATAAAATATTATATTATTTAATAAATATTTAAAAAGTAGATGGAAGTACTACCCTTCCACGGAGGAGTATATAATGTGTCATTATTTAACATACTCTTAAAACGGGCAAAGAACGTAAACAACAACTTTAAAATAGTTGGATTTATTTACAAGGACGGAGCCACACTGGGCCCAGTGGCCCCTCCCCAATTATTTATTTATTTTTTATATATGTATTTTTTTAATAGTTATATACGGAGTATATATATAAAGGAAATATAAAGTAATTTGATTGAGTGTATGATTGACCCCAAAAAATATTGTATAAAGGATAAATACTTGTATATCGTGAGAGTGACTATACAAACTTTTCAGGGACGGAGGTAGTATATTGTATGAATTATAGAATATTGAAACATTAATGTATTATTTTAGTGAATAGTAAAATTTTCAAACAAGGAATGAAAATAATAAAATTGGACAGCCCGAAAAGAAAAAGAAAAATAGGAATTATAAAATTGAATGGAAGAAGTAATATTTTATCTTCAAAGTAATGTAAATCGGGCCCCCCTACCGAGATTTTCTGGCTCCGTAACTGTTTATTTATGTCATTGGTAACAAAAGAATTCTAGAATGTGCACCAACAATTAATCATTATCGTCGGATTTAAATATTATTGATGACCGAAAATCATGGGTAAATTAAAATAAAACTCCACCACCCGATCGAGAGTACATCTGGATCTGTACTGTGATACGAATGTGATTTCTCCCATATAATATAAAAATCTCCTACTAATTAATTTTATTAAATAAACAATATTATAATATGATTCACCGTATTTAAACGTACTACGAACGTAACTTCTTTATTATAATATAGGTGGAAGCTATGCACTTCAAATGATTGCTAAAACCATGCCCCAACAATTACAAGGCGCGCGCGCGGCCTTCTACTAATTTTATTATATTCTCATTAATTGCAGCCCATATATAATTAATTCCTTAATCTAAATGTAAATTGATTATAATATGTACGTAAGTATATATATATATATAGGTGATCAGATCCTGCACAAGAAAATTGATATTTAATGACATTATAATTTATGCCACTATAACTTATCTAGATAAACAAATTTAATGACAAAAAATGACTTTTAATAACAATTTTTGTCATAAATTCTCAATTTTCTGTCATTAAAGACTTTTATCTAGAGAAGTTATACAATTTTATCACTAAAAATCAATTTTCATATACTTTTTTCCAAAGTAAATAATTAAATGATCGCTCTTTTCGTCCTTACATTTACTTTTGCAATGATATGCATTAAATGACTGTGTAGGTAAATAAAAGTGTAAAAGTAACACACTGACACTTTACACATATTTATTGTTATTAATCAGTTTCTTAAATTGTGTAAAACATTTTAAAACATCAAACAAATTGAGAAGATAGGAGGATGATTAATGTTTAGTTACTAATTATGTAATTAAGTTTAACTAACATAACGTAATTTTCTCCAAGATCATTAATTTCCACTAAAAAAATAATCCCTTGACTTGCGTATAATTAAATAGTATTAGAGCATAGTGAATTATGGGCAAGTATAAAGATCGCGTACATTGTTTGTGTGTGGTACAAGGATTAGTGTAGAAATACGACTAGATTAAACGTATATATGTATGTCACCTCAAGTCAAAAGAGTAATCGTTGAATTGTAAGATCTATAGTACTATATCTTATGTAATTGGTAATTACTGTTTGAGATAAATAAGGATCGATATTTGACTTTAATTGTAGTATGATTCATCATATATAATTAATGCACATGATACATATGCATCAAATAAGTCTAGTCAACAAGATAACTATTTGAAATTATATTAATTAATTATTTAACTTTAAATTGAGGATGGGCTGAAGAAAATTCCAAATGAAATTCTCCCTAAGTCTAGTCATGACCAATCACCATGCTTTGGATTCAAGCTGCTCTAACAAATTTGATTTGACAAAATTTTAACTTAATTAAGTTCTGAAGGAGTAATGACCGGCGAATGGTAAAAAGTTAAAAAATAATCTCTAATTTTTAACTTTCAGGTTTGAAATTCACCTGGTTTGAAATCCACCTTAAGGTACTTACAAACAATTTTTAAAGGGTCATGTCTATATAGATTTTAGTTATGACTTCCATTGTGGACCACTTCTGTAAATTTTTTTAAACGGTGTGATTGATTTTTAGATTAGTTGGTCCTAAACTTTCTACCTAGCTAGAATTTTTTTTAAAAAAATTTACAATTTATATAAATACTACAAATCTGTAAATTGCCTCAAAATTAACAATGATACTTCCCACCAAATAATGGGCCATGCACCCATAGGCCATAGGCCATATCCCTATCATATGTTCCTCGAAGTAGGGCAAATATATTATATATATATCATAAAATTTTACAATATATGATTTATAATATTGCAATAGCTAGAATGGATTTTGCATGCATGACCATATATATGGTTCGGTACAGTGCAGTGCTATAATTATATTCCTAACTACACGTTCCCCTGTTTTGTGAGTTGTGTCGACTCGCGGTAATTTCTTTCGCCAATATTTTTTTCTTGTTTTGGACGGAAATTTATTTATTTTGCTTTATTAATTATTTAATTTAGAGGAATTTGCATGTGATATATTTGACATTTACACAAATATCGCTTTTCCGGAATGTGGCCATAGTTTGGTAATCAAGGAATTTTCTGCATGATGGATATATACGAATATTGATTAGGCAATTTTATTCAATCCCTTTTCTTGTATTTCATTTGTGTTCCATAATTATAATTAACACTCGTTTATTGAATATAAAATTTACTAATTATATATTTTTCACCATCCACATATCCCACATTCAAGATGTAAAACATGATATCATCCGGTAATATATATAGGTGTGAGAATAGGTCTATATAGGAAGTGTAACAATTTTTTTCCCATTTTTTTTGGGTGAATCTTCGGTTAATAAAGGAATAGAAACCACCATTAATTAGCATTTCCCCTACAACTTTCTTTTGACACGTGTTAAATTCCGTCAAACATAACTGATGTAATATGTAATAGATGGTCGCTTATCCCTTTTTTGTTTGTACCAAAATAAAATCATTTTCTTTTTGCAAGTGCTTAAATTATTTAAAATTCTACTATTTAATGAACGATTATTATTTAAATGTTTAATAAATAAATATATATTTAAAAGTTTATAGGTATATAAAATTCAAAATTTTAAACATAATTGATGATATTTTAGACTTTTAGTGGGTAAAAAATAAAAGAAATGCATGGAGGAAGTAGAATATACTTATATTGTTTTGGAATTGTCACGTGTATTTTTACACTTTTTTGTTGGGTATGTAATAAAATAAAGAGGTGTAGCATTGGTTTGGGAACAAATAAATATTTTTTGCCTTATAATAAAATAAAAAAAAGCACCTTGAGGTCACGAGTTCGAATCTCGAGTGAATTCTCATGATTTAATTGCAAGGCCAATAAGTCCTTATATACAATTGGCCACCTGAATCAGTTTCTAGCTCGTCTGTGACCCGACAGTTCGACACTTTCCCAAGCAGTCTGCCGGTGTGGGTTCGAACCCAGTCAACAATTTTTTTTTAAAAAAGATGGATTTGCAATTCAGAGAACTACAACTAAATATTTCGTCACAAATATTATATATATAAAATATTATATTTCGTCGCAATTCAAACACAAGTAGTAAGCCTAATTTCTTTTCTCTCATATATAGGTATACACTTTTTTTTGGGACACATATATAAAAGTATTTGAATAAGCATTTGCTAATTCAAAAATACAGAAATGAATTAAACAGCTAGCATTTTTTTTTTTTTGAACGGAAATAAACAACTTTTGCTAGTTATCCAATGTAATAGTGTTTCGGGCATGTAATAGTTAACTTGGCCAATATTTAGGTAGCCTCTTTTCCCATCCACATTGAAGAGAAAGCCTATAAATACTTCCAACATATATACCCCAATTAAAAAACACACAAACTGATCAACAAGAAACACACACACACACTAACCCTAAAAATGTACCAAATTCTCATTCCCATCATCATCTTCTACTTGTCATCACCCTCTTTTGCTGCCAATCCCTCCTACAATGTGCAGTCATTCGGGGCGAAATCCGACGGGAAATCCGATTCCACAAAGGCTTTTTTAAGTGCATGGGGCGCAGCCTGCGCCACTGCCACCCCGGCCACCATATACGTGCCACCCGGGAGGTACCTATTGCGAAATGCATATTTTAGCGGTGTTTCATGCAAGAATACTGCCATAACCATACGCATTGATGGGACTCTAGTAGCTCCGACTGACTACAATGTCATTGGGAAAACTGGGACCTGGTTGAAATTTGAAAGTGTCACCGGAGTTTCCATAAACGGCGGAACCCTAGACGGTCAAGGGTCCGCGTTGTGGGCTTGCAAGGATTCCGGCAAGAGTTGCCCTAAAGGAACTACGGTACTTACTTCATTTGTTAACAAATTAATACACATATAGTCATGCATGCATGAAAATGCTCTATCCATATAGTTTATTATTTTTTGAAAATTAAATTAATCCGTGACAATATATATATATATATATATATATATATCTAACGATGAGCTATCAAAACTAGAGAAACATATATATATATATATATATAAATTAATTGCATCATGCTTTTTTTTATTTAAAAGTACTACTGAGTAATTTATTTTACAATAAAAAACATACTCCTATGTTTTATTAAAAAACAGTACTCGTACTATATATATATAATTATATCCGATCAATCTCAATTTATAATACTCCATTTAATTACATAAACCACCAGTTCACAAATAAATATTTTTTTTATTTTCTTTGGTGGAATTAAGAAATATATATATATTTATATATATATATATATTAACAAGTTTGCCCTTAATTAATGAATTAATAATATTCTTAACATGTACATTCCATGATTTTAATTTTTCATAATAAAATTATCTTAATTATATTAGCGAGGGATGATTAATTAACAAAGCTACGGTAAGTTAATTAGAAAGCTATGAGCATTTTCTAAAGTAAAAAGTAAGATAAAATTGGAAAAAAATGATCGATGGTTATTTAATTGTGTATGTACAAACATATATGCTAAATATCAATTATTTATGTACTGATAAAGTATGAGTTTGTAATTTGTTGCTGGTGTTGCAGTCATTGACCTTGTACAATTCAAAAAACATAAGGATCAACGGATTAACTTCGATGAACAGTCAAATGTTTCACATTCTTGTGAATGGATGCAAGAATGTAAATTTCCTGAACACGAAAATATCAGCCCCAGGGAACAGTCCCAACACCGATGGAATTCACGTGCAGCAGTCTTCAGGTGTTACCATTATCAACTCTCGTATTGGCACAGGCGACGACTGCGTTTCAATCGGCCCCGGTGCCTCCAATTTGTGGATCCAAAACCTGGCCTGTGGCCCCGGCCATGGAGTAAGGTAGTATATATATTATAATTTATAATAAATTCTTGTATGCAATTGGATGTATACATATAATTGAATTTTAAGTGATTTAAATATATTTTAACTTATTCAATTGAATTTTTAACCCATCACATTAGAACCAAATTAAAATTGTGACTCAATTTAATTAACCAATTACACCCTATAATATAGTATTTGGGTGCAAACAAGTGTTGACTCTGAATATGATCAGTACGATCTTAACTAAAATATAATCTAATTAACATACTACATTTTATTGCGTGCAGCATTGGAAGTCTAGGTTGGACTGTGGAAGAAGCAGGTGTGCAAAATGTGACATTGAAAACAGCTACATTCACCGGCACACAAAATGGTGTGAGACTCAAAACCTGGGCAAGGCCTAGTAATGGATTTGTTAGACATGTTACTTTCCAACATCTTACTATGATTAATGTTCAAAATCCCATTATTATCGACCAAAATTACTGCCCCAACCACAAAAATTGCCCCACTCAGGTATAAATACATCATCTCACACACTCAAATTTCATCCATATGTATTAATATTAGAAGTCCAAATTGATTTTATTTTAATTATATATATATATATATATATATATGATTACAGACATCAGGCGTGAAAATTAGCGACGTGACATATCAAGACATACATGGAACATCGTCTACACAAGTTGCAATGAAATTTGACTGCAGTAAAACCCACCCTTGCTCTGGAATTACATTGGATCAAGTTAATCTTACCTATAAAGGTAAATCAGCTACTGCTACTTGCGCCAATGCTGGAGGAACAACAGACGGGGTTGTCAAGCCCACCAGCTGCTTATAGGAATTAATCCACCAAACACTACAAGAAAATTGATCTTTAATGATATAAATCTTGTACGTAGCTCATTAAACTTTTAGCTAGAAAGCTACAGTGAAAGATTTTTGTCATTAAAAGACACTTTTTCTGAAGTGACAACAATTGAATAAAATTATGATTTGATTTTTGGATATTATATATGTACTTATGTAATAATTTAATTAATTAGCGTACGTGACATATATATGTGTGTGCCTATAGGGCAATAAAAATTTCTTTATAAGGAAAAAATTAAGGTCGCTGATTTGGATTCTTTTGTTTGTGTATCCAATCCAAAGCCCAGCAGTTACTTGTTGTGTACCTTTATATTTTAATAATTAAACATTTTATTTTTCAATATGTTTTTTTTTTATGGATATTTTTCAATATGTATGTTACGTACATTTCATCATTGCATGTCTAGCTATATATTGTGACACTATTTTCTGGATACCGATATTAAAATAATATTCACGGACCTAAAAAAATTTAAAATTAAATATATTGACAATATTATTGAAATAAGAAATAAATTTATATTTAAAATTAATATGTGAAACATCTTCTATCTGGGTACATCATACATGATGTATTTACAGATATATACACATGGCCTTAACGATTTGAGGATCGAGTATTTTAATAATTACTTATTTTATTTATGTTATGATATTCATATAGTCATAATTGCATGTTGTTCTGTTTCACGGACTCCTTGTTTGTCGCAGTAATTTCTTTTGCCTAATTATATTCTACAAGATTGCATTTGATTTATTTTGACTTTCTACCCTCCTTCATGTTGAAATGTGGAATAATCGGGCCCCACTGTTGGTCCACTTTATTATTTCGATGAAGGTCCATTTTAATATTTATATTTTATTTTTCTTTAAAATTGAATTTGAGTATAAAGTAGTAATGAAAACTAGTCACATTAAGCTTTTAGCTTGTTGTTTAAAATAGAACGATATGAAACAAAATGGGGTGGTATATATAGTATATTTGTTTAATGGATAATTTTTTTTTTTTTTTTAAGGGTTTGAAAGTATGACATTTTGTGATATGGGCAGGACGTGCTTTTATATGTTGCAATATTGCGACATTGACATGCTTTATATGTACGTTTAACAAATTATATTGCTTGTAAATATAGCCCTCTTCGTGTAATCATGTCTATGCCATACCCATGTGCAATCATGCAAGTAAGATGATAAGCAGGTTGTAACATACACATTCTCAACAACAAATATTATAATAATAATAATAATAATAATAATAATATTAGTAGAGGATTCAATTAAATTGGTTTAATTAACTTTGCGGGCGAAGAAATTAAGAATAGGAATTAATTAAGATATTGCATTTTTTTTTTTTGGGAACAGCCATTGAGATACCCTAAAAAAGAATTACAACCTCACGTAGCAATTTAGGGGTGGAAATAGGCCGGGCCGACAGGGGCCTACGGCCTGGCCTAGCCTATTTATAATATGAACCGGGCTAAGGTTTTAAAAAAAACCTATTTACTTAAGTAGACCGGACTTAGGTCTTATATAAGGCCTTATAAGCCTACCAGCCTATTTAAAATTATGTGTTATATATATATATATATATATATATATATATAATTAATTGTAATAAATATTTACATATATTTTATAATAAAATAATTCTTAACCTATAATACTAACATTAATAGTAAATTAATACAAATTAAATATGTTTTTGTACTTGAGAAACTATTTTTTAGTTTTTATTTGAATGTATTATTGTATTGTACTTGTAGGTCCCCAAAGTTGAGTTAATAACGAGTAAGCTAGTGAAAATGTCTAGAGGGGGGTGAATAGACTTTTCAAAATTCTATCGAAATATCAGAATATAATATGCGGAATACGAAATTAACAATGAGCCCAATTCAAGTTTATACTCAACTTCTATATTCGAGAACTCTGTTCTATACTCAACTTGTCTAGTTTAGTAGTAGTTAAAACAGTTAAGCAATTAAACAATTAAAACAGTAAAGTAAACAACACACAAAGATTTATAGTGGTTCGACAACTTGTCTACATCCACTCTCACAAACCCAGTTGTGATGTTTCCACTAAACTCTTCCAATCGAGTACAAGTGTATAATTCCTGTCTTTTGAGTCCCAAGAAGAAGACTTAGATCTTCAACAGACTATACCTCCAGATATGTCTACGATCTAACTAGAAATTTAACAAGTATCTAGCAACTTGATAAAAACAACAAAAACTAAAAACTTCTCTGATCTTCAGTAGCAGTCTTCTGGATTTCTTCACTTCACTTCTGACTTGCTTTCTGAACTTTTAATGAACTCTGAAAGTAATCTTCAATATATCTTCAGTATGTAGCTTCAGTATACGTAGTTGCAGTAGTCTTCAAATGATCATTATCATGAAGTATTTATAACATTCAAAAACTTAGTTAGTTGTAACCAACTTTTCTTGATAACTACCTTCAACTGAATCTTCTTATCCATATACGCGTTTCTGTTATGAATTAGTTATTCCATAACTAACTTCTAACTTTATCTTTATACGCGCTTCACTTCGATTTAAACTTTGACTTTAAGTAACTTTCGTTGACTTGTCTTGAGTAGACTTGTATGCACTTGTCTTGTCTTGTAGTCCTCCTTATCTTGAGTAGTAGACTTCAATCTTCTTGACTTGTCTTCCTTCTTCAAACGATAGACTATACTAAACTTATCAAGACTATTACATTACTTTAAGCTTTCATAATACAAGCTTAGTCAACTTATAAACTATACAATCAATCTAATCTATTACATATAAAGTCATGAGCTTCTATACACCTTTCAAATAGCTCAGTAACAGACTTAAACAAATATGAAGTACTTATAAAAACGTACTTATCTTTTAATATGAACTTATGTGAACTCATGTGAACTCTACTGGTCTTTGCACAAGATGACTCAACTCAACTAGACTAGATCAGTCAGTACTTAGAAAATATTCAATCCACTTTTGGCTTATCAAAACTTCATCTTATCTTTCATCACTTAGGACTTGTCTAGGATTCATATCCCAACAGTACTTATTTTGATCGTTAATTTATTTGTAATTTTAAATATTATATTGCGTTTTTAAATTTTTGTATTGAATAAATTTTAAATAGGCTTCTAACAGGCTCGTAGGCTTGGCCTGTTTACTAAAAAGGTCGGGTCAAACCCATAAAAAAAGTCTATTATAGATAATAGATCAGACTTAGACTAATCTTTTTTAAATAGTCCTAGGCCTTTTCATACAAAGCCTGGCCTGACCTAGCCTATTTCCACCCCTACGTAGCATGCTAAGAAATAGGGAAGGTAGATAAAAGTGGTACAAGACATCTGACTACAAATAAAAGTTTGGAGATTCTCAACACATTTACACCTCACAAGTAATTCTAACAACCAAAACAGGGGATAAGATTTTTTGTCCAGTCCCTAAACCTGAAATTACAGCGCAGAGGGTATTTAATAGCAAACCAACTCTATAATCTCGCTTTAAGCTCCTCTATGAACTTCTGAATGCATAGGGTCTCATTGTTGAAGATTACCATATTTCTCCACTTCCAGATCAGCCAAACCACCCCGAGCGAAATACACGTTGCCATTTGACTTCCTTTTTTCTTATTGATAAGGCTACCGAACCCAAACAGGTTTTGCACAGTTCCAGAATGCATCACAGACGAAGTTTGTAGCCATTTGGTGCAGGCCATCCAGATTTCGTTTGTATGTCGGCATTCAAAGAAAATGTGCTTTTCAGTCTTCTCATGCAAATCGCAGAAGACGCACCTTAAGTTATCGGTTGGTTTGAGGATGCCTCTTCTTTGCCAATTCGATCTAGTCGGTAGTCGACCCCACATGAGTCTCCACGCGTGAGCAATTATCTTTGGCGGAGCGAAGTTCCTCCAAATCAGCTTGAATGCCATCAGACTGTCCTCGTCGAGTTGAACAATTCGGCTCCCCTTGAGTAGTTCAGTGTATGTCTCCTTTGAGTTGAATAGGCCTGACTTCGAGTACCTCCATTTCCACTTGTCGTCTCCCATTGGATGAATTGCATACCTGTTAAGTAATAGATTCAGGTTGTTAAGAATATTAGTTTCGTAATAAAAAATATTTCTCCTCCAGTTCCATACCCATACCCAAGTCTGTCCTTCCCACCTCCCCAACTCACTCACCCTTTTCCCTCTATCAAGACTTAAGTTGTACAATCTATGAAACTTATCCTTCAAACAGCCCTTCCCTGTCCAGTCCTCATCACAGAAGAGAGTATTCTCCCCACTCCTAATGTCCTTCGCAAGTGCCCCCTCAAACCAACCCCCCTATCCCCTGTAGTATTTAGGATATCACCCCACCACAAGGAAACCTTCTCCCTTCTCCCTAATGGCAGCCTATTGGCACCTAAATCCCCCCGCCCCTCGTATTTAGATCTTTCCACTCTCACCCACAAACTATTCCTTTCATTGAGAAACCTCCATCCCCATTTACCGATAAGAGTTTTATTGAACAAATCCAGATCCCTCACTCCCAAACCCCCCAAGAATTTCGAATTGCATATTTTGCTCCACTCAACCCAAGCAATTTTTTTGATATTTCCTTCCCCACCCCACCCCCCCCCCCCTAAAAAATTCCGTTGCAAGCTCACAATAGCACTCAGGGTTCTTTTTGGAATACGAAAAAAGGAAAGGTAGTACAGTGGTAACGAAGAGATAACCGAATTGATTAGTGTGAGGCGTAGTTTTTCTACCGCGTGTACATTCCCATAATGGTGGTGTTTTTCCAAAATAAAACTGATTCTGCCCCCTATCGAGATTCGCTTGTCACCCCATTTCCGAAGTCGATTTCTGATTCTCTTCAATACGGTTGCCCATTCTGAGGCTCGTCTATGATTAGCACCTACTCTTATGCCAAGGTAAGAGAAAGGCATCGATCCCACGGAGCACCCAAGGATATCCGCCATATTTTGGAGGGCTGCTCCCTCAACATTTACACCCATGATCGAACATTTATCAAAGTTTATCTTCAGGCCCGACATCATTTCCATGTTTCGAAGAACTCTCTTGATGACTCTAGCGTTTTCACAGCTTACCTCCCCCATTAGAATCATGTCATCAGCATATTGTAGATGTGACACTAGTATCTTTTCTCGGCCGATTTCTGCAGCTTTGAAATGCCCCAAGGTTGTCGCCCTTTGTAGCAGAATACTCAAACCCTCTGCTGCAATCAAGAATAGGAAAGGAGATAGTGGGTCTCCTTGTCTCAAGCCCCGTTCCAGCTTGAATTCGCCCGAGGGACTCCCATTAACCAAGACCGTAGCTGAGGCTGATGTCACACACTCCATAATCCATTTCCTCCATGTTGGATGGAAATTGAATTGAGTCAACATGATCCTTAGGAATTTCCAATCGATTGAGTCGTACGCCTTTGCAAAATCGATTTTAAAGAACATCCGCTGAATTCTATCCCGTTTCACCTCGTCAATGGCTTCATTCAGAATTGCCACGCTGTCCAATATAAATCTGCCCCCAAGAAAAGCGCTCTGGTTATCAGATATGATAGAATCCAGTACTGTCCGTAGCCTTCTAGCCAAAATTTTGGAGATAATTTTGTACATCCCACCCACCAGGGAGATAGGCCTAAAATCGTTGAGATTGCTGCATACTTCTTTTTTCGGGATCAGCACAATATAGGTTGAGTTAAAGCCTCGTACCAGTCGACCATTGCGGTGGAATTCCTCCAGCATTCTCATCACATCCGGTTCTAGCAGCGCCCAGTTTTCCTTAATGAAGCCGAAATTCAGCCCATCTGGACCGGGGCTTTTCATGTTGTCGCATTCCTTCAGTGCTTCTCGGACCTCGGATGCAGTGAACGGGGCCGTGAGTCTCTCGTTTTCCTCCTGGGAAATCTGTTTCTCCGTAAATCCAGCGGCTGGAATTGGTCTGGGTGTGTTCTCCCGCTTGTAATGCTGTTGGAAGTGTTCGAACACTACTCTCTTAATTTCTGCCACCTCTTCTCGCCATTCCCCATCCACATTTAATCCCACCAATTCGTTCCTTTTTCTTTTCTTATTAATGTAATTGTGGAAAAATCGGGAGTTGCAATCTCCTTCTTTAATCCAGTTGCATCTTGCCTTCTGAAAATCAATGATGTTTTTTCTCTTCAGCTCTCTAAGTAGTAAGGCTGTCCTTCTATTTCTTTCGATCGTTTCTGCCTCGTCAAGTCCAAAAACCTCATCCAACATGTCCAGCTTCCTTATGTTCCTCTATATTACTCTCAATTCGACCGAAGACTTTGTTGTTCCATTCCTTGAGGTCCGTTTTCAGACATTTCAGTTTTTCCTTGAGGACGTAACTCCCCCATCCTTGAATATCATAGCTCCTCCATTTCTCTGAGACAAAGGACTTGAATTCCGGGTGTGTGAGCCAGGCGTTTAGGCACCTAAAAGGTTTAGGCCCCCAATCTTTGGCTTTGATTTCTAGTAAAATCGGACAGTGGTCGGACACCGTACGTCGAAGACCTTTGAGGTGTGTACTGGGCCATTGGTTAAGCCAATTCTGATTAACTAGTGCCCTATCCAGCCGATTTTTGCATTTTCCATCTGCTTTGTACCATGTGAAATTTCTCCCATGGAGTGGGAGGTCTATTAGGTTAGAATTGTTGATGAAGGAATTGAACATCCTGATATCCCTGCTACTATGTCCTGATCCCATACTTTCCCTTTCCGACTCACTTCTGACCGCGTTGAAGTCCCCCGTGATACATATGCAAGCTGTTGGGTCCTGATTAACCACAGTGCCAATTCTATCCCAAAGCTCAACCTTCTCTGCTTGAGTACAGGGGGCATAAACATTTATAAACATGCATTGGACTCTATCCTGACCCCATCGACCATTTACAGTTGTAGCCCCAGACATAAGCCAAGAACTAGAATATGAAAATACCTCGGCATTCCAGATTGTAATGATTCCGCCTGATCTGCCTATTGCAGGGTTGGCGACCCAGCCTATTTTGCCGTTACCCCATATGGCGCGACACGTCGATTCGTCCACCTGTTCCATCTTTGATTCTTGCACACAACACATACCCACTCCATATGTGTTGACCAATTTCCTGATTTCATCTTTTTTAATTTTGTTCCCCAAGCCTCGAATATTAAAGGAGAGGACCTTCATTGATCACCTCCTGCTACTCCTTTGTCTTTCCTCTGGGTTATTTTACCCACCCTTTGTTTCTCCAGGTTTGCTATTTCTTCAAGAATTTCTGACTCCTGGTTCTGGGCCATCAAACCCAGCTCTTTGCCCAGATTCCAAGTTTGTTTTGCTTCTACGAGTGAGTCAGTGGTGCGTTCTTGTTGGTCATTATTTGGTTTTACAGATCCACCCTTCGAAATCAGACGTGGAACTTGGCTTTCTTCCTCTAAATCTATATCCTTAACAAAATTGGCCAAATTTCTTGTCAATTCCCGGCGGAGCTCGCGCTTGTTCCCCTGTTTCCTCTTCGTCGACGGTTTCATTTGCAGGTGCTTGGGTATGGGGTTAGGGCGGGGGTTAAAGGGGCGGTTTCTCCTGGGTCCGAGAGGGGGGTCAAATTGGGAGGGGATGTGGGTATGTGATCTCGGTTCAGTGGGTGCGGTGTTGGGGGTATGGACGGAGGCAACGTCCTGTGTTGATTGGGATTTGGGATGAGGGGCACAGGAACTGTAGGGTTCCCGAAAGGGGCCGGGGGGCACTGTTGGGAGGGGGTTGGGCTTGAGCTGGGTTGAGGGTTAGGGATGGGCTCTGGGGTGGTGGGCTTAGGATTCTTCTGGTTGTTGGGCTCAAGATAAAATTAGGCCCAACCGAATGACCCGGGTTAGGGCTGGGCTTGGGAACCGCCATATCAGTTGTGTTTATGATTTCTTCAGGCCCAATAGGAAAGTTTGGGTGGGCGGGAGGAGATTGGGGCCTGATCGAAGTTGTTTCCAAACATACCGGGGACGTTTCTATGTTTAAATCCAGTGGGGCCCGCTCCTCATTAAATTCTACTGCAGCCTGTTCCCTCGTGTGCTGAGTTGGAACTGGGTTCGATGGCGAATATTCTGACAATCCATCAAGGTGTAAATTCGGATAATCAATACCGCTGCCCAAAGCACTTGTTTCGAGGTGACTCCTCGAAGATATTGCATTTTGTAACTGTTTTCTTATTTTTTGATTTTCGTTTTCATTTTCACGTCATTAATGTTCACATTAAAAAAATGGAGTTTTTCAAACTCTTACCCTCAACAATTTAACTTATTTATTATTTGTGTCATTACATTTTTTTACATAATACACTTTGTAACTTTAATAAAGTTGAAAGGAATCGTACCCTTACTTATTATTTTTTCTTAATTGATGTGCTCAAATCAGTGTGAAAGCTAATCAGAAAAATAATTATTTGCAATAATCTAATAGTCATCATCAAATTTGAGGTCGTTCCGACTTGCTTTTTCATCACTTCAGGCTTTAAAAATAGCCTCAATTCATGCCTTGATTTCTTCATTTTTAGCTAATATTGAATTAATTAAACCGCATCCCTATCCCCAATTTACGCTATTAGTAATTCTTATTGCTGTAGAATCATTTAGTTAATATTTCCTCAGTTTATAAATTATAAAAAAATGACGTTTTAGCATCATATTTTTATACACAATTAAATTATGTTTTAACTTTTTTATACCTTATTTTTTTACTTTAAAAAATACTCATAATTTATAACTTATCTTTGTTAATTAATCATTTGTCATTAATTAACTAGGGGAAAATGGGATGGGTATTTAACTTGTAATAAAAAAAAAAAAAATTAACTAAAAAAATATATATATTTTTTTGTGGAAAGTTAAAGTCATAAATGTGGTAAACAAAATATTCATTAATTAATACATACCCTTCTTAATTAAAAATTAAAAAAAAATCTATGAAGGGAGAGAGTATATCGTATACGGAGTATTATAAATATAATACAACTTCACTGTCACCGTATATATATAATTAACGGATATAGGTAAAAGAAATAAAATTCTAAAAAAAAAAAAAACCATATTTAACTTTTGTATTGGACTCATACCGTCGTACGTGCGCCCCACTTCATTCCACAAAGTTGAAAACACTTGCACATACTATTTTATTCAAATTAAACTAATGATTACCCAAAAGAAATTAAAAGGAAAAAAACTATGTATACCGTATGGATGTGAACCCGTTTACCATTAATTCCTGAGATAATATTGTGTCCTTTACGAAGACAGTGTGAAATTAACTTCTATTTTCTTTCCTAGCATTAATCCTTTTATTTATTTATTTGAGGTTACATTCTCCTTTTTTATCTTTAGCAAAAGCACGTTGGGTTTACAGTATGCATGATATCTTCACTTCATGTGATCAGTCCTTGGTGAAATAGATCCAGTAATATTGGGGCAACACGTTAAAGATCTAGTAGAGTGAAACAAAAGTAGAACACAAAAAGTACTGAAATAGAGTAAATATTGATCTATAATTTGACTGCCTAGCTAATTCGTAATTTCATGCGTAAATGTCGTGGCACATATTTCAAAGATCTTGTTAATCCACAAAAAAACAGTTATTGTTAGTTACCATATTTTAGGCAGGTCCTTATCTCATTCACATTGATGCCTATAAATACCCCCTCTACCAATTGATTTCCAAAACACACACACCAAAATAACTCACTAACACTAAAAATGGGCAACACAAGAATGATCCAAATTCCCATAATACTCACACTCATCTTCTACTCCTCGTCACCATTCCTAATCTCCGCCGATTCCTCCTACAATGTGCAGTCTTTCGGAGCCAAATCGGACGGGATTTCCGATTGCACGAAAGCCTTTTTAAGTGCATGGGACGCAGCTTGCGCCACCACCACCCCGGCCACCATATATGTCCCGCCGGGGAGGTACCTAGTGCGAAATGCATATTTTATGGGTAAGTTATGCAAAAATAACGCCATAACAATACGCATTGATGGGACCCTAGTAGCTCCCTCTGACTACAATGCTCTTGGTAACAACTGGTTGAAGTTCGAAAGGGTCACCGGAGTTTCCATCAACGGCGGAACCCTAGACGGCCAAGGGTCAGCATTGTGGGCTTGCAAGAATTCCGGCAAGAGCTGTCCTAAAGGAGCTACGGTACGTCGTTATAATTCACTACAGAATTATGTCTAGCTAAAAGTCTTTAACGACATAAATTTTATTATTAAATGTATTTTATTATACATTTAATTTTGATTTTTTTTAAATTGTGTTATTAGTCATTGGCGTTCTACAATTCAAACAACATAAGGGTCAACGGATTAGAATCGTTAAACAGCCAGATGTTTCACATTCTTGTGGATGGATGCCGGAATGTGAATATGTTGAACGTGAAGATCTCAGCTCCGGGCAACAGTCCGAATACTGACGGCATTCACGTTCAACAGTCCTCCGGAGTTACTATTATGAACTCCGGTGTTGCCACGGGAGATGACTGTGTCTCAATCGGCCCCGGCGCCTCGGACTTGTGGATCGAAAACCTCGCCTGCGGCCCTGGCCACGGAATAAGGTATATACCTCTGTTCCACATGATTAATGTATGGAGTATTATTTATTTTTTTCATTCTTTTCGCTTTCTTAATTAATTGTTGTGATATGTTAATTTATTGATATAAGATTAGAATTTATTTGGACATCCACATTTTATAATATTCACGATTCAAAAGAATGTACATGATTAATTAGGTATTGACTTTTCAGATCGCATATGGTTCAGTCACATGGGTATCGATCATAGAAACACACACATATATACTCACTCACTCTCCAAAATTCACATTTGTTTTTTAATTCAACAAAAAATAAATTTTGTGTCATGAACTCATAAATAGTACTCCCTCTAATCCATTATTTATTGAATTTTTTGAACAAGTCAATTAATTCATTCCATTTCAATATGTCCTGTTCATGAAATTTCACAAAAAAAAAAACTATCACTTTTAGCATTTTCCTTACTCATCATATTCTTTTTATTTTCAAAATGATATACTAATATATTTGAAATTAAATTTCAGCATTGGAAGTCTAGGTTGGGATTCAAACGAAGCAGGAGTAGAAAACGTGACACTAAAAACAGCAACATTCACCGGAACAGAAAATGGTGTAAGAGTTAAGACATGGGCAAGGCCTAGCAATGGATTTGTTAGAGACATTCTTTTCCAACATGTTATCATGAATAATGTCCAAAACCCCATTATTATTGACCAAAATTACTGCCCTACCCATCAAGACTGTCCTAACCAGGTATGCATTCTATTCTTGTTACGATTGTCGAATGATAATTCAACTCCGATTAGACGTCTCCAATCATAAGTAAAATAATCGGCCACAGATCAATCCAACGAAAGCATGGCAATTCACAAATATAAACGAAAACGAAAAACAGAGCACAAGAAGATTTAAGTGGTTCGATCAACGTGATCTACATCCACTGGACACACGACTTCAATTTGATTAGTTCAAGAGATGTTTACACACTCATCACTCGGAAAAAGATTTATCCTCACTTCACTCGTGAACTCTCAACTCTCAAAACGAATGCTCGTACGCGTCAAAGAATTACAATTACAAGTATAGGGGTATTTATAGGTTGTCAAGGGTGATTGCAGCGTGTGTTGAAAGCGTGCTCTGTTGCCACGTGGATTCTGTTACAACCGTGTAACAAACTCACACCTTCAGCGTGACCCAATCTGAATTGACCTCCTTGCCCTTCACTTGTCTTCGCAAGACAAGACGACTCCATACTTAGCCAAAAATTAACCCTGCTAACAGAACTCAACTAGTCTGGTCAGACCTCTACTTGTCTGGTCTTCCCAACTCGTCTTGTCCTTCGCAACACCCATCTCATCTGTTTGGACTCCTCCAACTCATCTGATCTGGTCTGAGTTAACTTGTCTGACTCTACCAGCTGATACGCCCAACAGCTGAGTCCTTCAGAAGACTTCTATCGACTAAGTACCTCGACTGATCTGCCCAACAGACGAGTACAGTAGTAGAGTAGAATCTACCTGATCTTCACAAGACGAGTAGCACTCGTCTAGTCTAGGATGATTTGAGATAAACCTCACAATTCTCCACCTTTAGCTCAAAATCTCCACCTTGAACTAACAGCTCCGATCTATCCTTCTCAAAGGACAGATTCTACTACTAATCTGCCTCCACCAGACAAGTAGCCTTCTCCGCAGAGGTCACTAATGCAAACCAACTGACCTAAGACATAAACCAAACTTCTCATTTGGTAATGCCTTAGTAAATGCATCAGCAGGGTTCTCCTCAGTAGCTATCTTAACCACTTGGACGCTCCCCTTCTCCACAATATCTCTCACAAAGTACAGCTTCACATCAATGTGTTTGGTTCTCTCGTGATACCCCTGATGCTTTGCGAGATGTATTGCGCTTTGATTATCACAGAAGACAGTCACACTGTTCTGAGATAAACCAAATTCCTTAAGAATCCCTTTCAGCCACATGCTTTCCTTAACTGCCTCAGTCAAGGCCACGTACTCCGCTTCAGTAGTAGACAATGCAACTACGGATTGATGAATAGACCTCCACGACACTGCCGTACCAAATAGAGTGAACACATATCCTGTTAAGGATTTCCGAGTGTCAACATTGGCTGCGTAATCTGCATCCACGTATCCCACAAGTGCATCCCCCTCACTTGGCATCTTCTGAAATTTCAGACCCGTCTGTGCTGATCCCAGAACATATCTCATAACCCACTTAACCGTTTCCCAATGGCTTAAGCCTGGATCACTCATATATCTGCTGATCACACTCATAGCATGAGTCAAGTCTGGTCTACAACACACCATAGCATACATTAGACTCCCTACAGCACTGGCATAAGGTATCTTGCTCATCTGAGTTCGCTCTTGGCTGTTCCTGGGACTCATCTGATTGGACAAACGATGATGTTGGCCAATAGGAGTAGAGACAGTCTTTGCCTTATGCATTCTGAACCTCTCTAACACCTTCTGAAGATAAGTAGGTTGACTCAGCAGAATAGACCCGTCTAGTCTACTGATCTCCATCCCAAGAATCACTTTGGCTTCACCAAGATCTTTCATCTCAAACTCCTGTTTGAGGATCTCCTTAACTTGATTAACACTGTCAATAGACTCGCCTGCTATTAACATGTCATCAACATACAACAGAAGATAGGTAACACCAGTCCCAACCCGTCTGAAATAGACGCAGCTGTCATACAAACTCCTTGTAAAACCAGCTGAGCAAATGTACTCATCAAATCTCAAGTACCATTGTCTAGGGCTTTGTTTGAGGCCATAGAGGGACTTCTTCAATAGACAGACCTTGTCTTCCCCTTCTTCTATGTCCAACCCTTCTGGTAACTTCATGTAGATCCTCTCGTCTAGAGATCCATGTAAGAAAGCTGTGGTCACATCCATCTGATGTAGCTCCAATTCATATTGAGCAACCATAGCTAACAAGATTCTGATGCTACAATGCTTCACAACAGGTGAGAAGATTTCATTGAAATCGATACCTTCTTTCTGTGTAAATCCCTTAGCTACAAGCCTCGCCTTGTATCTAAGTCTGCCACCCCTCTGAGCCTCCACCTTCTTTTTATAGATCCACTTGCACCCAACCAACTTCTTATTCTTGGGCCTCTGAACAATCTCCCATGTCTGGTTCTTGTTCAGAGAAAGCAGCTCCTCCTCCATAGCAACTATCCACTTCTCCTTGTCGTGGCAGCTGATGGCTTCTGAATAAGACTTCGGCTCCAGAGACTCCACCTCAAGAGCTGCGCATAATGCAAATGAGACTATGTCAGCTTGACCATACCTCTGAGGTGGGTGGACTTCTCGTCTGGTTCTGTCCCGTGCCAGCTGATAATGTTGAAGATCATTCTCACTTTGAGGATCGCCCTCCTCATCTGGATCAATATCATCTCCAACTGGTCTTGTGGAGTCAACTTGCTCCACCTCGACTTGTGTCTCGTCTGGTTGGTTATCAGCTGCACTAGTACTCGTACTAGTCTGTTCTGATAGAGGCATCCGACTCTCATCAAACGTAACATCTCTACTGATTATACATTTCTGCATCCCAGCTTCGAGGCACCATAACCTGTATCCTTTCACGCCTGAAGGATACCCAACAAACACGCATCGCAATGCTCGAGGCTCAAGCTTATCTTGCTTGACATGAGCATAAGCTTGACATCCAAATACCTTCAAATGATTGTAATCAGCTGCACGTCCAGACCACAACTCCTCTGGGGTTTTGTATTGCACAGCCGAGGAAGGACTTCTGTTTATCAAGTAGGCTGCAGTAGACACTGCCTCTCCCCAAAACACCTTTGGCAGACAAGACGAGTTCAACATACACCTGACTCTCTCAAGTAGTGTCTGGTTCATCCTCTCAGCAACACCGTTTTGCTGAGGGGTCCCTGGCACAGTCCTATGCCGTACTATTCCTTTCGATTTGCAGAACGCATTGAACTCGTCTGATAGGTACTCCAGACCATTATCAGTTCTCAAATGTTTGAGAGTCTTGCCTGTGACATTTTCACATTCAATGAGCCATTCCTTGAATTTCTCAAATGCTTCTGATTTCGACTTGAGAATAGACACCCACACCTTTCTTGAGTAGTCGTCTATGATAGACAAGAAGTATTTACCACCAGACCTCGTCTGATTCCTTGCTGGCCCCCATAGATCAGAATGGACATAGTCCATGATCCCATTGGTAGAGTGAACACCCTTACCAAACTTAAGTCTCTTGGACTTACCAAGAATACAAGACTCACACAAGTCGAGTTGAGTGATCTTGTCTTTGCCAAGCAGACCTTGTTTAGACAACTCCACTAGGCCCTTCTCGCCTACGTGAGCTAGTCTTTTGTGCCACAACATCGAGTTGTCTTGCACCTTCGCTACATCTGATCTACCAGCTACCGTTTCTCCCTTAAGAAAGTAGAGATCACTCCTTCTCTCGCCTTTCAGGACAGTCAGCTCCCCTTTTGACACACTGAGCTCTCCATCAGCCGACTGGAATTTATAGCCCATAGAATCCAGCATCCCAAGTGAGATCAAATTCCTCTTGAGTTCAGGTACGTACCTAACACTCTTGAGTATTCTTACTACCCCATCGTACATCTTCAGGTGAACACTACCTTCTCCAACAACTTTGCAAGTGTGATCATTCCCAAGCAGAACAGAACCGCCCTTCTGTTGCTTGAAGTCATGAAACCAATCTCGTCTTGGAGTCATATGGAAAGAACACCCTGAATCAAGGATCCATGCTTGCTGTTCTGTAGAGGATGTGATGGTTAGCGCTTGAGCAGACTCGTAGCCTTCTTGCTCCTTCTCAACTTGAGTCTGATTAGCTTGATTCTTGTCATTAGAGGTATTGGCACCAGATTTCCTCAAGAACTGCTTGTATTTATGACAAGCATTCTTATAGTGCCCAGGTTTGTTGCAATGGTAGCACACTGCCTCACCTTGATTGGACACAGCTGATTTTCCCTTATCAGCTCCTTTGGGTTGACTAGACCCCTTCTTGGCACCAGATCGCCTCTGGCCACCTCTGATTGCCAATCCTTCTCCGCTACTGACCTTGTCTACTTGAGACGTTTTGTTGTGCAGCAGCTTGGACTTGACAGCCAGCATTACATCCTCCAATGTAATACTTTCCTTCCTACCATACAAGATGGTATCCTTTAAGATTTCAAAGGACTTAGGGAGAGCACTCAATAGAATCAGAGCCTTATCCTCTTCCTCTAACTTGACATCTAAATTCTCTAGATCATCAAGAATTCTATTGAACTCATCAAGCTGATCCGGAATGGGTTTGTCATCCACCATTCTGAAGGCATACAGCTTCTGTTTCGAATAGAGACGGTTAGCTAAGGTTTTAACCATGTAGAGTTTACCTAGCTTGTCCCAGACCTCTTTCGCGGTTTTCTCTTTAGCCACCTCTCTCAGAACCTTATCACCAAGGCAGAGAAGAATAGTGCTTCGAGCTTTCCTGAGCATCTTGCTCCTTTCAGCAGCAACGGAGGCAGATTCCTCAGTTGGGGCTGTAGATTCTTCGAGCACGTCGAACAAGCCTTGCTGTTCTAGGAGAGCCTGCATCTTGACTCTCCACAGCCCAAAGTCACCCGTGCCTGAGAACTTCTCAATATTATACTTGGTCGAATTCTCCATCTTCGAACTGGCAGTTGATTAATGGCTGACAATCGATTCCTCTCGATCCCGATCGTTCCCACAGACGGCGCCAATTGTTACGATTGTCGAATGATAATTCAACTCCGATTAGACGTCTCCAATCATAAGTAAAATAATCGGCCACAGATCAATCCAACGAAAGCATGGCAATTCACAAATATAAACGAAAACGAAAAACAGAGCACAAGAAGATTTAAGTGGTTCGATCAACGTGATCTACATCCACTGGACACACGACTTCAATTTGATTAGTTCAAGAGATGTTTACACACTCATCACTCGGAAAAAGATTTATCCTCACTTCACTCGTGAACTCTCAACTCTCAAAACGAATGCTCGTACGCGTCAAAGAATTACAATTACAAGTATAGGGGTATTTATAGGTTGTCAAGGGTGATTGCAGCGTGTGTTGAAAGCGTGCTCTGTTGCCACGTGGATTCTGTTACAACCGTGTAACAAACTCACACCTTCAGCGTGACCCAATCTGAATTGACCTCCTTGCCCTTCACTTGTCTTCGCAAGACAAGACGACTCCATACTTAGCCAAAAATTAACCCTGCTAACAGAACTCAACTAGTCTGGTCAGACCTCTACTTGTCTGGTCTTCCCAACTCGTCTTGTCCTTCGCAACACCCATCTCATCTGTTTGGACTCCTCCAACTCATCTGATCTGGTCTGAGTTAACTTGTCTGACTCTACCAGCTGATACGCCCAACAGCTGAGTCCTTCAGAAGACTTCTATCGACTAAGTACCTCGACTGATCTGCCCAACAGACGAGTACAGTAGTAGAGTAGAATCTACCTGATCTTCACAAGACGAGTAGCACTCGTCTAGTCTAGGATGATTTGAGATAAACCTCACAATTCTATATTCAATACTCCCTCAATCTCAATCTCAATCTCGCAATTACTTTCACACTTCGATCTCTTTTCGGGACGTTCCACAATAATTTTCACACCCTTAATTAATATGTAAAACCCTTTATAAACTTCACCCTCACAATATTCTCAATTTTACACAAAATGTCATTACTTTTGACTCACATGTACACACAAGTCAACTCTTTTTTTTACTTTATATATAAAAGTTTTACAGAATTACCCCTCAAAACTTCACTCATTATTATTAGTACTCTTTTAATATGCATGTCCATCTACATATGAAAGTAATCCTGGAACGGATGAAGTATTACTTATAATCCGAATAATTTAATGAACGTTGAAATTATATAATAATGTCCTTGAATTTTTGTTTAGGCATCAGGTGTGAAAATTACGGATGTGAAATATGAAGACATACATGGAACATCAGCATCAGAAGTTGCAGTAAATTTAGAGTGCAGTAAAAGAGAGCCATGCACTGGAATTACATTGGATCAAATTAACCTTACATATAAAGATAAAGCAGCAACAGCTTCTTGTGCAAATGCTGGAGGAAGCTGCTTATAGATGTGTCGTTAATTATAAGAGCCTGTGGCTGCACTACGGCCTTTTTATTATAGAGCCAAAGCCCGGTATATGTATTTACCCACTATTTCATGCTATTTTGCTCTACTTTCATGAGAATAATTAATAATTGTTCTGAAATGATCTATTATCTTTTAAGGGATTATATGTTCAATAGAGTAGCAACAAAATTGAATTAGAGACTTTAATTATTTCCTTTTTTTAATTAGGGTTAGAAATTTGGGCTCGATTCAATGGTCTAGCTCAACTAACCCGAACTTTAGTATGGATTGGGCTCGAAAAAAAAAAAAAGGACTGATTGATCCGACCCACTGACCCAAAAGATCTGATGGGCATGGGCTTATGTCAAATTGACCCAATCAGTTTTTTTTTTTTTTCAAAATAAGATTTCAATATTATGATTGAAGTTGGTGGATTGCGTTGAATAATTTTTTTTGATACGAAACTTAAATAATATTGTATTTTCAATTTTATTTTAACTTAAAAAATTGAACTTTTGAGTTTTTTATAATTTGTTTACTCTAATCTAAATTTATTTGTTAATCAATAATATTTTAAATGAGTTGATGTTTTGTAGAATATTATATTGTGCAATATCTTTGAAAAAATATATACTCTCCGTTCCTCAATTACTTTTACATTTTCTTTTTCAATATGTTCTACAATTACTTTCACACTTTTAAAATAAAACCTTTTATATATTCAGTCTTCACAATATCCTCAAATTTACACAAATATCATTGCTTTTTCTCCACTCTTATACAAAATTCAACTAATTTATTTAATTTATACATAAAGGTTTACAAAATTACCCCTCAAAATCCCCACGAAATTTATTTTTCTTAATTATTACACGTGTCACTTCACATGTGAAGATATTTATGGGACGAAGGGAGTATTATTTTATAAGTCTAATAAAAAATTTCTGAAATTATTTTACCAACCACGAACCCAGAACATAAAACTTCAAATCAAGCACAAACAAAACAAAAGGCTATTTAGTGTGGTGTGAAGACATTCAATATTTACCGTTCGCCAGAGGAGACATTTGAAGAGCCGACGAATTTTTAAAGTTTAAATTCTGAATATAATTAGCCAATTTTTTACTTCTTCGGTTTCATACTTATTTATCTATTTGCTTTTGGTGTTAGTTTCGATGTGTAAATTATTTATTAATATTATAAATAAAATAAATTAGAGGTATAAAAGTCTTTCAACTAATAAAGTATATATTGTGAAATATAAAATTGAGTAATAAAGTATTCACATTTATGATAAATAAAAGGTATTTAGGGGGGGGGGGGGTTGTGTGTTAGTTAAACTAACAGGGGATGTGATAGTTTTATAATTTTGTATGGTAATGGGTAATCTAGTATGAGACAAATCATTTTAGCAAATAAGTGATCTAGTATGAGAAAAATCATTTTAGTAAATAGGTAATCTATTATGAGACCAATCATTTTAGTAAATAGGTAATCTAGTATGAGACGGAGAGAGTATTATTTTTCGACGGATGGAACATGTAGGGTTCATGTGAGGTTTAATTTTCTCTGTGTTAATTAAAAAGTTCTAACAACTGTAAATATGCATATAAACGATGAGAAAAAAAGTATATAAATATATTTTTATTCGAAAACACTTACATGAAATATAGTTAATTAAGTTGATTTTGGGGTAAAAATTTAAGGATCATATTCGGATCAATACGAGTTAAATTAATTAAAATATTTTTTTTTTTGACTCCCAGGTATGTCAAAATCATGCTATATCAAAACATTATCACCAGCTGCAAGGTAAAAAATATGTGCTATTACAATTACAAAAGTTTTGGACACCTAGTTTTTTGAGAAAATTGACTAGAATATTTTTTAATTGATAGTATACTTTTGTCCTTAAAATTTAAGAGATTTCGAAATGTGGATTTCTGTAAAAATAAATAAATAAATTAAAAAACACTTGTAAAAGAAGTTTTTTTTTTTTTGAAGAAAAAGAAGTAAAAGAAGATTCTCTCGAAATTGTAGAACGTACTAGACACACGTACGTGCTACACACGTGTCGTATTATATTCTACAGTTTCCACTAAGATAATTTTGAATAAATTTACATACAAATTAAAAAGACATGATATTTAATATTATTGAAGTTATAATAATTTCTACATTATTTTTTTTTTTTCTTTTCACATGGTGACATCAAGATTAAATATTCGAAGAAATTAAAATATAAAAAATATAAATCCTCCAAACAAAAATAATCCAGTCTCAACTATCAACCAGTATCGATGCAAGAAGAGTAAAAGAAAATTAACTATGTTGTTCACTTTCATGATATACACATGTTCACGTATTTTACAACACTAAAAAATACAATTGCAAGTGTACGGTATATTTTTTTTGGATATGACAAAATTTATTAATCGTGTAGGTCCCTAGTTGAGTTTAATATTGAGTAAGCTAGTGAAAATGTCTAGAGGGGGGGTGAATAGACTTTTCAAAAATCTTTCAATATATCAGAATACGAATGCGGAATATCAGAATTAATTAAACAATGAGCCCAACCAAGTTTATACTTAACTAAAAATCGTGAACTCTGTTATGAACACTCTACTAGTCTTGTGCAGATATGTAATTCAATCAATTAAACAAGTAATCAATCAAACAACAAATAAAAACAGTAAAGTAAATCAAACATGAGATTTATAGTGGTTCGACAACTTGTCTACGTCCACTCTCACAAACCCAGTTGTGATATTCTTATTAACTCGTCCAATAGAGTAATGTGTGTTCTTGTAGCTTTAAGTCCCAAGAAATAAGACTTAGATTTTCTCGAATATACCACCAGATATATCTTCGATCTTACTAGTGATTTACAAGTATCTAGCAACTTGAAACAAACAAACAAAAATAAAACTTCTCTGTCTTCAGTAGTAGCCTTCTGGATTTCTTCAGTTGTCTTCTGGCTTCTTTCTGAATCTTCAATAACTCTGAGAGTAATTTGCTTTGAATACGCTTTTAATTCGCTTAGTATATCAGTGTATCAGTAGTCATAACCGTTCAATACCTTGGGGTATTTATAGGCTTCCAACTTCAAGAACTTTCAGTTGTGTAACCAACTTTTCTTGAAAACTAACTCTTAACTGATTATCTTTATCCATCCACGCGTTTTTTCAGTTAATTAGTTATTTCCAACTAACTCTTCAATCTTTATCTTCACACGCGTTTTGAATAACTGACTTCATTCTTCATGTCTTGTCTTGTCTCAACACTTAGACAAATTTTGAGTCTTCTTCAATTCTTACTCTTCTTGTCTTGCGCAAATCTTCTTCTGTAGACTTCAATAGAACACTAATCTAGTCCTATTATCTAATCTAACAAGACTTATTACATTACATTAAGCTTTATAAAATAGCTTAGTCAACTTAAGATCTATACAATGATTATATCGAATATAAACGAAACACGAGCTTCTATACAATTCGAATAGCTCAGTAAACAACCTAACAATTATACAAAGTACTTATAATACGTACTTGTCTTTTAAATACTTAAACTTTTCTTTCGAAACATAACTTGTCTTGTGAACTAGTACTTGTCTTGTGAACTCTACTGATCTGTTCAAGATGACTTCCATAACTAGACTAGATCAGTCAACACTTAGAAAATATTCAAGTCTTCTTTTGGCTTATTAAAACTTCATCTTATCTTTTCATCATTTATGACTTGTTTTAGAATTCATATCCCAACAAATCGGGTATCAGGAATACCCAAGAAGATTAATAGGTTATAACAAAGAGATTATAAAAAAACCAACAGAAAAGAAAAACCAGTGACATTTCCTTAATCCAAAACCCAAAACAGAGTATAATACTCAGTTTATGCAGCTTCTTGGAGTCCTAGGCCAATCCCCACGAGAGTTCCAAGAAAAAATTAAGCCGTAAGCCTTCAACCACTGAAACGACACACACGTCTTATTTCGTCAAAAATTGCAGTCTCGTCAAACAAATCCCCATTGAAGTAGGTAGCGTTCCTACTCTTCCAAAGAGTCCAGATTGTGCAATGCCATATTATCAGCCACCCTTGCTTCCATTGCCCCCAGCCTTTTCTCCATGAGTTCTGAGTGACTTTTTATTCCCGACTAATCAAACGTTTGGTTTGATTGATTGTGACCCGTGTTTAGTGCAAGACCCGCTAATTTTGTACTATTTACCATGCATTTGTGGGACTGATAGTTCTAGGGAAGGGTGAGTTAATTTGTCCCATGTTTTTCCATCCATCAATCCAAACTAGCCCTCAGAGTAATTCAAATAGAACCAAGTGTATATCTTTTTCCAGATTTTCCTCGAACAGATGTGTGGTGTTCTCCTCATCATTGCCGCACCACCTGCAGCTTGTAGAGAAATTCAGATTATAAGCCCCTCTCTTTCTCAAGTTCACTATTGTAGGAACTTTATCTTGAAAATACTTCTTACAACATAATCTGGGTCCTGAAACGAATAAGGACTCCCACCACTAAAAGATAAAGAAAAAAGACTCCATATATAGTACTTTAGCTCGAATCTCTTCGAAAGTCTTCTCTGGTTTGATATCCTCGCCTTTCGTATTTAGATGTAATAATTTCCACCCACAAATTATCTTTGTTATTGAGCAAATTCCAGCACCATTTTTCTAAAAGCACTAAATTGAAAAAATCAATATTCCTAATACCAAGCCCTCCCCTCAATTTATCCCTGCATAAAATGTCCCAACTTACCCATGGAATACGCTTAGCTTTCGGGTCCCTAGCTACTCCAAAGAGTGAAAAGATTTTATGACACATGTTGGGGCACGGGAAAGGGAAAGCGAATAGGTTGGGAGATAGGCCAGGACATATTTAGTAAGGATGATTTTGCCCCCGAACGAAAGTGATTTAACATCCCAGCAACTCAAACGCTTTTCCAGTTTGTTCGTAACCTCCTTCCAACTTGAAGCCAAACCATACTTTGCACCGATTTTCAAACCAAGATAATTGATAGGCAAGGTTGCCGTTTTGCAGTTGAGTACAGAAGCCCAATTCTTAATATCAGAATCTCCAACATTGATCCCGGAGAGAGTACTTTTATTGAAGTTAATTTTCAGTCCCGACCACAGCTAAAAAGTCCTCAAAATACTCTTGAGAACCATTATGTTCCCCAAGCTTGCCTCCCTGAAGAATAGAGTATCGTCTGCGAATTGTAAGTGAGACACTCTGATTTTCTGTTTACCCACCATAGAAGGTCAGAAAATCCCCCGCTCTGTAGCTTTCCTCGTCATCTTGCTAAGACACTCTCCCACAATAGTGAAAAGGAAAGATGAGAGTGGCCTTGTCTAAGACCTTTCTCTATCGTGAACTCCTTCGTCGGGCTTCCGTTAATCAATATAGACACTGAAACAGAACTAATACATTCTTGTATCCAATTGCACCATTGCGTATTAAATCCCATTAATTTGAGCATATCCAGCACGAAACCATGATCCACCGAGTCATAAGCTTTCTCAAAATCCAATTTAAACAGGAACAGTCTATTCTTTTTCTCTTTCGCCTCCGCCACAATTTCATTTGCAATCACCACACTATCCAAGATGTTTCTTCGGCCTATGAAAGCAGATTGATTGAGAGAAATAACCTGGTCCAGCACTTGTGACATCCTGTTGGCTAACATCTTTGAAATAATCTTATAGAGACTCCCTACAAGAAATATTGGCCTAAATTCCTTAATATCCGTCGGATTTTTAACTTTCGGTATGAGGGAGATAAACGTGGCGTTAATTCCTTTCACGAATCTGGAATTTTGGTGAAATTCAGTTATGGCTCTATAGAAATCCTCTTCCAAAGTCTCCCAAAAAGCTTTAATGAACTTGAAGTTGAAACCATCAGGACCTGGACTTTTGTTGGCTCCACATTTTCAAACCGTCTTTCTAACTTCCTCCCTCAAGAAGCTACTACATAGAACCACATTCCCCATTGCATCAATCTAAGCGCACGGAATCCCTTGAACTCTCGGTCTATTGCCCACTGAATTCTCGTAAGAATTTTTGAAGAATTCAAAAATACCAGTTTTAATGGCCTCGACCCCTTCACTCCATCTTCCATTGATGATCAGCCCTCTGACTTCATTATGTTTCTGTTTTATACGACAAATTAAGTGGAAGAATCTCGAATTTGCATCCCCCTCCCTGATCCACCTAACTCTGGCTGCAAGTGTACGATATATATCATAGCATGGTAAATACGAGTCGATACCACAGAGAAGGGGAGTGTAGAAATGAAGTTTGTTGATTGAATTCTAAATAAACGTGATCGAAAATTTAAGTGCTTAATTACCCATAATTGCCGACCAAAGTTGTCACAAGTAAAAAATTAAAAAGCAATAATAAAATTCGATCAAAAGCAAATTTCATGCAAATCACAAAAATAAGAGAAATATGAGAAAAACTCAATTAAGAGAGGATAGGTTTCAAGATGTCAATTTAAGTGGTGTTGTGCTTATTCCTATAGGGTTGATCACTAAATAATGTATTAAAAGTCTTTTCATTCCAATTAATTAAAGAGAAATATTACCCAAGTTAGTAGGGAAATAAATTTTTTACGTCCCATAACTTTTTAACTTTTTAAAAAACGTCCCAAAAAAGTTAACATTTTCAATTGCGTCCCAAATTCAAGCTAACTTTTCCAATTATGTCCCAAAGTCGTTCAAAGTGGCCGGAAATATCAAAACGACGTTGTTTTACCCCTTGTGTGCAGCATATGTTCAGTTAAATTGGGGAAATCCGACGATAGTGCTGAGTTGGATCCACGTGGCACGACGTGGCATAATAACTAAAAAATTCAGCCAATAAAATAAATGTATTTTGACACATAATAAACTTAAAAAAAACAAAATAAAAATGAACAAATAAAAATATATCAATACAAGAAGAAGAAAATAAAAATTCCAAAAAACACAAGATTGAAACGCATTTAACTTCTCTAGGGTTTTCTTAGAGGAAAAATCTCATCTGTTCTAAATCCCTTGTAATCACACTCGAAATTGCTCCAAAAATCGTGGTGACATAAATGAGACGAGAAATGGTTTGTGTGCGATACCGTTGTGACGAGAAAGTTTTGTTTTGCAAAAAAAAGGTTCAAGGGAGTGGTCCATCCCAAAATATGGTAAGTTTGATGTTTTTTGGAGTTAGCCGACATTAGTGGAAGTGATTGAAAACATAATTCATACTTTTTGACATTCGTTAAAAATATTGTTGAGAAATTGGCATTTGCATAGAGAGTCAGAGACTTGTTAGATTCTGAAAGTGTGCTGTATATGAAGTGTTTAAGTTTAAGTAGAATAATGTTGTATAAATGTTGTGACAAATTGTACAACACTGACTCTAACAGAATATCCGAAATTAAGATTCACACCGGAAGACTTAAAACACTAAAAACAAACGTGACACAATGGAAATATTTTTAACAAATAAAAATCTATGTTAGCCTTACGGCGAAATTCAATACTTATCTTCAAGTACAAATGTTGTGTGAAATGTTACAGCAATAACCTTCACAACTGAAACTACAAACGAGGCAGGTGCCTTGTTCTAAAAACGAACTAAGTGTATAAAGTATACATTGTCGAAATGCCTAGTCTATCTAATGATTACACTCTCAATAGATAAGAAGACACACAGCCATACGGGTGGGATACTTCGTATGATCTAAAAGGTAAAACTACTGGCCACAATTCCTAACAGGGATCAACGCTCGGTCTAGGAAATTGATCGAATAGAATACACTGAATTGAGAAGCCTTCAATCGGTATTTATAGAAGTGGGGTGCTGATTCTAGAGGCTTCCATATTGAGATCCTATTTTTTAGGAACTCAACTTCCATAATCTTTCTAGATCCTTCTTGAATGCTTCAGGTCGTTCTAAATGGTTCCAGGCTGTTCTAGCATGTTCTTCAATGTTCTGGAATCTTCCAGGTTCCAGATCCTTGTAGAAGCTTCTAGATCCTGCCAGAAATGCGACAACATTTAGATCAACATTTAATGTAGCATTTCAGAAAAGATTTAGAAAAATTCTCGGAAGGTCAAATTAAGATGTTGTTGATAATGTTAAGGCATTTAAGGATTAACAACATCTACAATCTCCCCCAATTTGACCTTTCGACTACAACACACCTGATGCACATATATTTCTATACATACTCAGTATTATGTACTTAGTTGAGGTCAACATCATTGCTAAGCACTAGTCAAGACAATACCTGTTGTAATCGTTGGATCAAATCAAATGAAGATCAAGGATAATTTTACAATGACCCGTGCCATAAGATCAAGATAAATTTTATCCAAAATAGAACAAGTATAAACACTACACTTATTCACAACATAAGTAACTTTACTAAGATCATAAGTTAAACTGGAAGAATTAACTTAGAATCTAAGTAGGACACGACAAAAAACAAAAATCAGAGTAAAACAAAAAAACAAATAAAATAGCTTAGGCATCAGAGCAAAAGCAATAAAAAAATGGACAGAACAAGGACTAAGCAACCTGCAGTAGACACATGATAATCTGTAAACAATTTAAGCAAGGGCAGTAAACAGATATCATTAAGTGGAACCATAATTAAGCAAGTTGTAAAGACAATAAGCATCCTATCATCTAGAAAAATAAATAACAAGTGTATCAGAATTTCAGAATTCAAACTTAAACATTAGTTACAGAGATTGAACTGAATAAATGGCATATATTGCTGTGGTAACAGCTGCAACATCATCTTCCTGCACCATAGCCATTATGGAATTCAGATCTCCCCCTGTCTAGCAGCTTCCTCTATGAAGATCACCATACAAGGTGTCCATCTCAGCAACATCATCATCATCATCATCTCCTTCATCAACAAAGTAAGTAGATGCAAGGTGTGCAACTACATTAGTCACTACAGCATCTCCTCCAGCATTAGGTCCATCACCAGCATCAGCAGCAGCTGGAACTCCATCATCAACAGCCATCTCTTCAATCACCACATTGGAGTTCAATGGTGGTGGTACTCCCCCTGTTGTAGGTGAAATCAGATTGGTCCACCTCTCCTTCAGGAACTGGAGCTCATCAATTGTTTCCTGCAAGTGTTGGAGTTGGAGTTTGATGAATTCCTGTGAAAGATACACATTACCAGAAATGTTGATACGGATGTTCTCAACATTTGGGGTTGCATTTCTTTGTCTTGATCTGGATGATTTAGGATGATCAGTAGTTGAGGGTCTGGAAGGTTCTGGTTGAGCAGAAGTAGAGGGTCTATGCTGATGTTCAGTACCAGGAGCAATCAAAGGTAGATCAATTACTCTATCCCCAGTGAGTAAGGCAGGGGCTATGGCCAATAATGGAACTCTCCCCCTCAACACATGAGTGTTCTTGGCAACAAATCCATGATGCCTCAAGTAGTTAGAAATCAGAACATGATAGGGTAAATTGCCTTTTTCAGAAACTCTCCCAGTGAATCTCATCATATGTTGGAAAATTGTAAGCCCTAAATTGAATCTCTTAAGCACAGAAATCCTATACATCAGAATAGCTCGATCCTTTGTGATCTTGGTAGTGTTTGTGGTGGGAATCCAGTTGTAGATAATGAGTTTGTATAACACAGAATGTAGGGAAGTGAGGTCTTTGGCTAGCATCTGTCTAGTCCATTTAACTACCCTACCAGCAGTTATTACAGAAATTACCACATCCATGTCAGGTTCTTCATCAACCTCAACATTGGGAATTTCCAAAAACTCATTTATCAATTCAGGAGTAAAAGGTACATCTCTCCCCCTAAAATTAACAGTCCCATACCACCTAGATGATCTCCTACCAGTGCTCTTTTTCATACAGGCATAAAATTCATAGGCCCAATTTGTCAAGAAAGATTCACCAAAGTTCACATCATGCATCAAATTCCTCTCCTCTAAGAAACTAATCATACCTTTACTATCAAAGTCAGGTATATTAATCCTCTTCTCTATCAGCAGTTTTCTCTTAGAATAAATGGCCAACCTATTCTCTAGAGTTTCAAGAGAATCAGAAATACCTTCCTCTTCAGAAACAAAGTCATCTGAGCTTGGTGTAGAGCTTTTAGCGGAGCTCTGATCAGGGCTGCTTTCTGCACTGGAAGAGCTATCCCGCTGCCACCATCTTCAGGTTCTGGTGCAGCTTCCTTTGCAGCAGCATAATGCTCAGCATTTTTCTTTAGAGACTGCAGTATGTCTCTCAAGCATCTCTGAGAATCATAGTTGGAATCTTATTTAGCAGGTTCATCTTCAATGATCATCTTCTCTTTGCCTTTTGGTTCAGCAACAGACTTTCCTTTCCCTTTCTCTTCAGCAACAGCCTTCTTTTTGGATTTCTCAGCAACAACAGTCTTTGCTTTCTTGGGTTTCTCAGCAAAAACAGGAGCTTCTTCTTCAGAATCTGTGAACACTTGGATGGGTTCACCAGCATCAGCTCCAGCTTTCTTCTTCTTCCTCATGGATTCAGAGTAATCCACACGAGTGAATACGCGGTTTGATCTCCTTCTTCGTACAGGGCTTCTCTGCCTTTTGCCTTTCTGTGCATTCTTCTTGAGAGGATTGGGGGCAAATTCATCTGAAACAGAGAGTGAGGAGTTTGTACCTTCAGAGATGTTTGCATCCTCCATTTCAACGTCTTCAGGGCCAGACGTAGCAGTAGCTTCTTCTTCTTCAACAGAAGCTTCAACATTTCCAGTTTGCGGTTCGTGAACAGTAGGTGAATTGGGGCTTTTTGAAGCAGAAGCCATTTGGGCAGTTTGATCAGCCAAATAGCTCGAGATATCCACAGTGATATCTCCAAAAGTCATCACGGGCAGATGACCAGTAGTTCGAAGAGTATCAGACACCTCTTCGATAGCCCTAGTGACCTGTTCGACGGTTGTATCTTGAGGAAAGGTTGTTTGAGGAGCGGTTTGAGGAGTGGTGTGAGGAGTGGGAGCGGTTGTTGATGGTGTTGCAGAGACATTCGAGTCAGCATTTGACGAGGTTGAGTTTTGTGAAGCCATGGAAGCAAGAATTTCGAGAGGATTTGTGCGAGAGTGGGATGAGGTTTTCGAATCAGAGAGAGATTGTGAGGAATTCGAGTTTGTTCCAGCCATTTAAGTTAGGCGGTTGGAATTTCAAGGTATAAGATGGGAATTTGCACACACTTCTTTGAGATATACACAACCAAAAATCAATTCTGCAATCTTAGTACTCAATAAATTCAGAAATCACAATTAGCAAATGAATGGCATCTTATGTTCGATATTTATAGAGAGAATAATGTAGTTGGAGGTTAAGAAAATAAAACAGAAGAATTAATCTAGAAATTTCGATAGTGCTCCACATTTTTAGCCACAACCTAGATCATGGTTAATTAGTGGGAAAAATCAATTAATTAAATTAATTAAAATTAAAGAAGCTTCCAGAATAAAATTCGTATAATCTGAAAAAAATAGATGTGGGTCAGTAATTAATTAAATAAATAAAATGAATCTCAATAAATAATTAAATAATTACAACATATAAAAATAAATTCGAATCAGGCAATGTTGTGCTCAAAACTGTTACAAACACCTCAACACGGTTTTTACATGAATTTGCTTCATTTGTGTTGCACCATATTTTTTCTTTTTGTGTTATAACATCTAATTTGTATTGATCCATTGTTCCTGTAGAGTACATCGTAGTACCGAACTCCGTGCCCCATACTTACTTAATGGATTACAAATATGTTGATGTTTTTACCAAATATCACCTTTTGAAAAGAAGGCATCGTAGTAGTGAACTCCGTGCTCCATAGTTACTCAGTGATTTGGTACATCTTTTAGTATGCTAATAACATTCTCATTTTATGCATTTGAGAGGTGTAAGACATGTTTATTTTTGCACTCCAAGGTTCTTAGATTCGTAGATATTTTACAAATGAATTATTTAACTAAGTAAGAAATAAATTCAACTTATAAAATTTATACAACCCATGATGTTGTCCCAAATGCTGACGCATTTGTGACAACATCCATCTGAATTCTTTTCAGATAGTGCTCATGCCAAGAGATTTCCTCAAAGTGGAGAATCTCTCAATGTCTAAGGCTTTTGTAAAGATATCATCATTCTGTTTTTCAGTAGATACATACTCCAACTTAACAATATTCTTCTCTACTAAATCTCTCATAAAATGGTGTCTTATGTTAATGTGCTTTGTGAGTGAGTGTTGTACAAGATTTTTAGAAATGTTAATGGCACTAGTATTATCACAAAAGATAGTAAGTACACCATTCTCAATACCATAGTCATGGAACATCTTGCTCAGCCACAAGAGTTGTGTGCAGCAGCTTCCAGCAGCAATATACTCAGATTCTGCAGTGTATTGTGAAACACAATTCTGTTTCTTGCTGTGCCATGATGCAAGATTGTTTCCCATGTAGAAACATCTCCCACTTGTACTCTTTCTATCATCTATGTCTCCAGCCCAATCAGCATCACTATAACCAAGCAAAATGTTGTTGATGTCCTTAGTATACCAGATTCCAAGGTCACTTGTACCTGAAACATACTTGATGATTCTCTTCACAACATTCAGGTGTGATTCCTTTGGATTAGCTTGGTACCTAGCACAAACACACACACTATACATAATATCTGGTCTACTAGAGGTTAAGTACAATAAACTACCTATCATGGATCTGTAAAGTGTTGGATCAACATCTGTTCCAGCACTATCTTTGCAAAGTTTCAAAGAAGATCCCATTGGAGTTTTCATTGGTTTTGAATTCTCAAGACCAAATCTTTTAACCAAGTTCTTAGCATACTTACTCTGGGAGAAGAAAATACCATCACTGCACTGTTTGATTTGAAGACCTAGAAAATAGTTCAAGTCTCCAACCATACTCATTTCAAATGTTGCAGTCATTGCCTCAACAAAGTTACTCAACATTTTATCACAAGTAGAACCAAACACAATGTCATCAACATATATTTGAGCAATAAGTAAATCTCCTTCAGTGTGCTTAATGAACAAAGTTTTATCTGCCTCTCCTCTAATAAAGCCATATTCCAAAAGAAAGTCAGTAAGCCTACCATACAATGCTCTAGGAGCTTGTTTAAGACCATACAATGCTTTCTTTAGTTTATATACATGATCAGGATATTGTGGATCTTCAAATCCTATAGGTTGTTCAACATATGCTTCTTCATTCAATATGCCATTTAGAAATGCAGCCTTTACATCCATTTGATGAAGTTTAATATCAATAAAACATGCAATAGCTAGCAGTAATCTAATAGATTCTATCCTAGCAACAGGTACAAAAGTCTCATCAAAATCAACTCCTTCAACTTGGGTGTAACCTTGTGCTACTAACCTAGCCTTGTTTCTAACAATATTACCAGATTCATCAGTTTTATTCTTGAATATCCACTTTGTTCCAATGACATTAGTATGACTAAGTCTTGGAACAAGTGTCCACACTTCATTTCTTTCAAACTGACCAAGTTCTTCATGCATAGCATTAATCCAGTTTTCATCAGTTAAGGCTTCTTTAGCACTCTTAGGTTCAATTTCAGATAAATAGCATTCATCATTTACAACATTACACATAGAAGACATGCATATTGTTCTTACCACATCTACCTTGTTTGGTCTTACTCTTCCTCTTGTTTGCACTCCAACTGTAGTATCACCTATGATCTGGTCAGAAGGATGACTTTTACCTATTCTTGGAGAAGGATTCGTTTTGGGAACGTACTGGTCATTATGTGAAGTTACAACTGTCTGTTCTATAGATGTTGACCCAGATGTGTTAACATTCGGTGCAACATTTTCAGACTTCAGTGTATTCTCAGAACTATCAGTAACCTGTGATACATCTTCTTCATCTTTGTCATCTGTAAGACCTTTATCATCATCAAACACAACATTAACAAATTCTTGAATAGTGTTAGTTCTAAGGTTATATACTCTATAAGCTTTACTATTTCTAGAATAGCCTAAAAAGAAACCTTTATCACTTTTAGAATCAAACTTATGAAGTTGATCCCTATCATTCAAAATATAACACACACAACGAAATACATGCAAATATTTCACACTTGGTTTTCTGTTGTTCAAAATCTCATAAGGTGTTTGACTTGTGCCAGAACGAATAAAAACTCTATTAATAATATGACATGCAGTATTCAATGCTTCTCCCCAAAATTTCTTAGCAAGACATTTGGATGTAAGCATAACTCTAGCCATTTCTTGTAAAGTTCTATTCTTTCTTTCAACAATTCCATTTTTTTGTGGAGTTTTAGGAGATGAATATTCTTGCAAGATACCCTTTTTATCACAAAAATCATTAAACATGCTGTTTTCAAATTTTTCTTACCATGATCAGTTCTAATACGGCCAACTTTCAAGTTAAACACATTTTTGAACCTCTTATAAAGAATTTTAAATGCAGCAAATGCTTCAGATTTGTCTCTTAAGGACTCTACCCAGGTATATCTAGAAAAATCATCTACCACAACTAAGGAATACCTCTTTCCTCCAATGCTTTCAGTTTCCATATGACCCATCAAGTCCATGTGCAGTAATTCAAAGCATCGATGTGTAGTACAATGTGACAGCATTTTGTGCGACATTCTTACCTGCTTACCTTTTTGGCATGGTCCACATATAGTGTTGTTGTGAAACTTCAGTTTTGGAATTCCTTTTACTACATCTGCTTTGATTAGTTTTTTCATTGCTCTGTAATTTGCATGACCCAATCTTTGATGCCATAAGACATTTTCATCATATTTTGACAAGTTACACATATTTGTACCAATAAGATAGCAATTATCAGCTGACCTAGTACCAGTCATGACACAAACTTCATCTTTATTAAGAACATAACATGAATCTTTATCAAATTTCACATGCAAATTATCATCACAAAGTTGACTAATGCTAATCAGATTTGCAAGTAAGCCATCAACATGTAAGACATTTTTAAGCTTAGGAAAACCTTCAACATTCAAAGTTCCTTTTCCAACAATCTTTCCGTTAGGGTATGTTTACTTTTGGTTTTAAAAACCAGATTTTGGATTTCAAGATCCAAAACCCGTTTTACTTCGGGATTTAAAAACCGGTTTTCAAAATTCTATGTTAGCCTTACGGCGAAATTCAATACTTATCTTCAAGTACAAATGTTGTGTGAAATGTTACAGCAATAACCTTCACAACTGAAACTACAAACGAGGCAGGTGCCTTGTTCTAAAAACGAACTATGTGTATAAAGTATACACTGTCGAAATGCCTAGTCTATCTAATGATTACACTCTCAATAGATAAGAAGACACACAACCATACGGGTGGGATACTTCGTATGATCTAAAAGGTAAAACTACTGGCCACAATTCCTAACAGGGATCAACGCTCAGTCTAGGAAATTGATCGAATAGAATACACTGAATTGAGAAGCCTTCAATCGGTATTTATAGAAGTGGGGTGCTGATTCTAGAGGCTTCCATATTGAGATCCTATTTTTTAGGAACTCAACTTCCATGATCTTTCTAGATCCTTCTTGAATGCTCCAGGTCGTTCTAAATGGTTCCAGGTTGTTCTAGCATGTTCTTCAATGTTCTGGAATCTTCCAGGTTCCAGATCCTTGTAGAAGCTTCTAGATCCTGCCAGAAATGCGACAACATTTAGATCAACATTTAATGTAGCATTTCAGAAAAGACTTAGAAAAAATCTCGGAAGGTCAAATTAAGATGTTGTTGATAATGTTAAGGCATTTAAGGATTAACAACATCTACAGATTCCTTTAAAAAAAAATTTGGATGGAATTTCTCTAATACTTCCAAATCAAACACCCTTTAATTTGCCTTGTTAGATCTCAAGACTTTTAAAATTGGCATTTGTGTGGAGACCTTTATTTGGTGGTCTGTTCATGAATATCATTTAATTGATGAGAAAGATAAATAAAAAAGGCATTTGACGATGAGAATATAGTTTTCATTACATGCATTTTTATTTACTCTTGAAGGATTCATAAATCTGTTACTGCTTTTTTGTTTACCGAATTTATTTTGAGTCGTTTTTTTTTTTATACAGATCCTAAATGTAAATACATTATTGTAAGTCTACACTTTCGGGGAACTTTTGAAAACATGACGTTGACTGAGTATATTGGTGGGGATACACTGATTTTTGATTGGGTCAAAGCAAATGAAGTAAAAATATCAAACTTGGATGAGTTTAGTAAAACCACCGGGATTAGTGGTGATAGGTGGTATCATATAAAGCTTAGAGATATGACATTTAAGTTATGTGTTGATGATCAAGATCTTAGGTCATATGCTAATAGGTTTCTTGTATTTAGAGAGATTCATATATATGTTGAACAAATACAGGTAGAACATGTTAATGTGATGAACTTGGATGAAGTTGATTTTGACATAGAGAGTTTTGAAGATCCAGACTTTTTCATAGTTAATGAATTGAGTGAGGATGATGAGATTTTTTAGAAATATGTAGAGAATGTGGAGTCTGACCTTGATGAAAACGAGAGGGGTGATGAGCTTGCATTGGTTAATGAAAGGGGTAAGGAGCCTATAATTGATGAATGTGACAGTGTAAGTGAGGGTGATCCTGATCTTCTTGATGGGGGCGATGATGTAGATTTTGATGAGCATAAAGTATCTGATGAAGATAATGATGAACCTAGTTTTCCTGTATTTAACCCATCAACTACATTTAATCCAGAATTCGTTCTAGGCCAAATATATGCCAAGTGTGTTGATGAAAAATGCAAGTGAAAGATTCATGCCTTGAAAGTGAAAAATAATATGTCATTCCAGATTCAGAAATATGAGGATAAACACAGATGTGCACCTTCACAAAAGGTGAAGATTTTGACCGCAACCTGGTTATCTGAGAAGTTCTTACAAATATGGCAGTCTCATGCTAAGAGAGATGTTTGTGGGTTCATGATAGAGATGCTTCTCATGATCTACGAGTGGAAGTGTCTACGCAACAAGCTTATAAAGCCAAGTCAAAGGCTTTGTTAAAGATTGAGGGTGATCCTGACCTTCAATACTCAAAGTTGTGGTCATATGTTGAGGAACATAGGAAAACAAACCCGTGATTTACCATACTCATAGGAACTAGGCTAGATAATGAGGTAATTAGGTTCAGTAGGATGTATGTCTATTTTGATGCCTTAAAAAAAGGGTTTCTATCTGGATGTAGACCAATTATAGGTGTTGATGGGTGTCACCTTAAGAGCAAACATGGGGATGTATTGTTGACTGCAGTTGGGGTAGATGTCAACAACAACTTGTATCTAATTGCAAATGTTGTACTTGAGATAGAAAATGGGAATAATTGGGAGTGGTTCCTAAGTGTGTTGAATAGGGATTTGTCTATTAAGGTTGATGAGTGCACCTTCATGTCTGATAAACAAAAAGGCTTGCTTCATACCTTTCGATCTATGTTTCCTGGTTCAGATCATAGATTTTTTGTTCGACATTTACACAATATTTTTAAAGTGGATGGGTTTAGGGGACAAGAATTGAAGCATGCTGTTTGGAAAGTTGTTTCTAGTACCACAAAAGGTGAGTTCAAATTAAGGATGAGGGAGCTTAAAGCTATAAATGAGGCATCTTGGAAATGGTTTCATGATAAGCCCCCAACTCAGTGGTCAAAGACATTTTTTAGTGAAAAATTCAAATGTGACATGCTGCTCAACAATGTTTGTGAGTCCTTCAACTCTAACATCCTAAATGGAAGAGATAAATTCATTATTACTATGATGGAATGTATTAGAGAGCGCATAATGAAAAGACTGTATAAGAATATGGATTTGGCTCGTGCAAAATGGAATAGAAAATTGTGTCCTAGGATACACAAAATATTGGAGAGGAATTAATATGGACAAAGATTCTGATTATATAGCAATTAAGTCCATAGATATCCATTATCAAGTTTCCTGTTTTGATAGTGGTCAGTACACTATTGATTTACAGAAATGGGAATGCTCTTGTAGAGCATGGCAATTGACTATCATACCATGCACTCATGCAATATGTGCAATTTTAAAACAAGGCCCAAACCCTGCAGATTTTGCACAGGAGGCCTGCAGTGTTGAAACATACCTAAAGGCATATGAGAAACATATTTTTGGCATCAGCTATGAGGCATTATGGGGAGAGTCCATGTACATTCCCCCGCTGCCCTCTAATTTTGGTTCAAAATCCAAAAGAGGGAGAAAATCAACAAAAATAAGGTTAGAGCCTAATGAAAAAGCAAATAAAGGTAAGAAGAAAGATGACAACAAACAAAAGAGAATGAAAAGTTAGCAAACCATTGTCACTTGCAGCAAATGCAAAATCAAAGGCCATAATGCAGCCACTTATAGAACAAAAAAGGTACTCCACTATTAACTAAACTTTTTTTTTTTCAATTGATTTTATACATATTAATTTTTTAATCCATTATAGGTTGTTGACAAGAACATTGGTGCAAATGTACCAACTGACCAAGTGCTACAAACAAACAATGGTGATAACATTACTGAGGTATTTTACTAACTGGTCAATCATTAATGCATTGTTTATACTCCCTCCGTCCCACAAAGATAGCTACATTTGACTTTACACACAGATTAAGAAAAATCAATAAATGTAGTCAAATTTAGCTAATTTGCCAATTTTACCCTTGAAATCACATTCTCCAAAATCTGAAGCTTTAATTACTCTTATTAATTAGGGGTAAAACTAACAATAAAACATTTAATACTAAAGTAAAAGAGAAAATGGAGCTATAATTTGGGACATCCAAAAAAGGAATATGTAGCTATCTTTTTGGGACGGAGGGAGTATATTCAATATGCTGATTTTTGTCTATCTTTTTGTAGATTGCACCACCAAAGTTTGTGAACCCCCTACTTATTGATGAGAGTGAGATTACGGATTTAACGGTTCACACCCAACAAAGTCAAGTTGCAGTCCAAGAGTGGTACAAACCAGCTACACACCAAATATGCAACCACCAACAATGCACCAACAAAATCAGGGTCCTCAAGCTCAAATACAGCTCCAACCAAGGGTTCAAATAAGAGCTCCTCCACCCTATGCACCCCATTTGCAGGGTCACTTTACCCAAATTCGAGCTGAGAAAATGAAGAGAATCGTTGTGGATGGTGATGGTCAAAAGTTTATGGACTTATCCTCTCAATTGAAGGGCAAGAAAAAGTCAATTGAAGGAGGGCTAATTAATTTTTTGTCTCCTTTTGTCATTCATTATGGATGAATGTAAACACATAAGTGAAATGATGATTTTGGGGTTTTTGTTATGAGAGAGAGAGTATTATATTAGATTTTAATGTTTGTAAGTAAATATGTTTTTATAATGGATATTCTAAATAATTTGGGATTTTTTTTAATTTTTAAATCCAGCTCAACATTATTGCCGGATTTTCCCAATTTAACCGAACATATGCCGCATACATGGGATAAAACGACGTCGTTTTGATATTTCCGGCCACTTTGGACGACTTTGGGACGTAATTGGAAAATTTAGCTAGAATTTTGGACGTTATTGGAAAAGTTAACTTTTTTGGGACGTTTTTGAAAAAGTTGAAAAGTTATGGAACGTAAAAAATTTATTTTTCAAGTTAGTATCTCTAACTAACTTGCATAATATAACCCCAAAAGGCTCCTAAAATATCACACACCTACTAATAGTTGATCATTTCTCAATTTCACAATAAATTAGGTGGAATGTTTGTTTCAATTAATGAAACGATTTCTCAATCCAATTTCTATTAACAAAATATATGCATATCACTATGTACGTTAATGACATACTTTGCAAATAAAATCAAACATTCAAACAAGAGTAAAGAACACGAACACCAAATAAATAAGAAATTAATTCATAAACATCATCCAAAGTGTTAACATAACCCTAGAACCAAAATAGTTCTAGCCAAATACCAACATATTCTAACTATTACAAAATTAAATGACAAAAAGAAATAAAAAGACAAATGAAGGAAAAGCATAGTCTATGTAGATGATGGAAGAAGACATTCCAAAGCAATTGTTGCAATCATTGCTCTAAAATGTCAAGAAATGACTAAAAGGATGAATAACGTCTTCTTGTGTGTAACTTTCATTGGGACGGACGAAAAATGAATGTTGGGTAACTTTTACTGGGATGGGAGAAGTATTTATAATCTTGGGTAGGGTTTTGGGATGTGTGTTGCACTTAAAACCCTAAAAAAATGGAAAATAACCCCGGCCCGGGTGGTCCGCCTGGCCAAAAGTCAATAGGAGAGGTCGACTCGTCTAGCCTATTTACGTAGGGATTGATGATGATCGGGTCATCTCACCCGACCAGAAGTGAGAGTTGACTCGGTCTGTAAAGAAAATGGCTAGGCCATACTTGTAACAAGAAAGAAGAAACGTGTAGGGGTGAGCACTATTCAGGTTTTAGCCGAAAACCGAATCGGTTCGGTTCCCAAATAATTCGGTTCGGTTTTTAGTTTCGTCTTTTCAAAGTTCCAGTTTTTGGTTCGGTTTCGATTATGAACCAAAAACCGACCGAATTAGGGACACTATAAAGCCTAAAACCCTAGATTTTTAAACCTAATTCATTTCTTCCCCACTCCAGCCCCTAAACGGCGCCTTCCCTCCCCAGACCCCAATCGGCCGACTAGTCCCCACACCAGCCGCCCTCATCTCCGGCTTCCCTGTTGGGAATAAAATGAGTTATGTTTTGATTGAATACCAAAACCCCCTGAGACATGCCTAAGTCATGATTGAATATGTTCTAGAAATGTTAGAACATATAGTATAAAGGCTAGATGAGGAGCTAATATGTTAGGTAGCTCTTAGATGATTAGATGCACAAACTGAGGGGGAACACATGCTTGGAAGTTCATTTGAATCAAGTCCCCTCAAGGCTCAAACCGTGGATACAACACTAAGTCTTTTGAGACTAACTATACTGATCAGGAGAGTTGTCCAGAGAAATTGTCTCAGTACAAGAAGTCAAGATCAAGTGCTCTGAAAGCCTGCAGTCAACTATGCTGAAGGGTTTTGAGACAATCATTCCCTAAAGATCTTCAAAGAAACAAGCTAAGATCACCTTCAAGAGAAATAAAAGGGAAAGAGCCAAGTCATCTGAAGAAGAGCAAGACAATCTTGCTGATAAGCAAGACTGCTGATAGTGATAAGGAGAGTTGTTCAAATGATGAGGAATGTTGTCCTATCATTGGAACAACCTTCAGAAGACATGTCCACATTCTTACAAGAGAATCTGAATGTCAGATATTGGGAAGAGTGCTACAGAATGAAGACAAAGCACTTACAGCCGTTTATTTCCCAAATGAGGACATGTCACTATCAAGATTCTGTCTTCAAAGTTGAAGAACTAAAAGAAGACATTTATGGACATTGGAGGCTGCCTCTCCAACGGGCAAATCCTTCATTTGTCTATAAATACAGAAGTGTGAAGACCATTTGAAAGCATCCAACTAGCATCCAACTTCAACCTCAACCAAGCACATCCAACCTTAAGTTCTTACAAGCTAGAGTGCTTTCAAAGCTTTCAAAGACTATCTTAGTCTTCAAACACTTCATCTAAGCTGTACTACATTGTATATCCATACACAAGCTTAGAGAGATATCCTATCCTTATACACTGATCTTCATTGTAAAGGATATCTCATTAGTTGGAACCTTACTTCAATCCTCATATCTTTCAAGAGTGAAAGTGAGAAGGTTGTAGTAGTAGAAGTGGTAGGAGCTGACTGTTGAGAGAAGAACAGTTCAGTTCTGAGTTGAGAAGAGGGTACTAGGACTCTAGACATCCTAGGGATCAATTCACCAAGAGTGGTGTTCTTGATCAAGTGCACCTTGGCACTATAAAACAAGTTAATTCCAAGAGTGAAGGAATTATCCTGTTAAATCAGGGAAGTGGATGTAGGAGCTTGAGTCTCTGAACCACTATAAACTCTTGTGTTGATTTACTTTCAAGTACTTTCATACACTCAACACTGCACACAAAACTGATCTTTAAAAGGATAAACATTCAAAGACTGTGCAAAACTAATTTGGACAAGTTCCCTGAAACTGGACTGTATTGAATTGACCAAGTGATTTCAGAATCTAAAGGAGTTTAAACTAAAAGGGCCAACCATTATTCCGCACATATAACTCCCCTAGATAGTTATTCAACTAAGTACTCAATAGTACTTAGTAGTCTGATTATCTTAGAAGAGTTAATCATTTTCAGCAGAGTTGTCCAAGACAACCTTGCTGAGCTCTGGTTTGATCAAGTTAGAAAAGAATTTGAATACAAGTGTATCCCCCCCCCCCATACACTTGTTATATACTCCTTTCAGGACCAACAAGTGGTATCAGAGGAGGGGTTCAAAGACCACTGCTTCTGAAAAGCCATCTTGGTTTTCAAAATCACATATTTAGTGTGGTCACTGAACTGATCTATCTGAAATCCTAATTGTATATTGACTGACTGTTTGTTCTTGAGTTATGGCCAACAACAATGCTGCTGTTCCACCTCCTACTGTCCAAGGATTGGACAACATGGCCACAAATCCAGTCAACCACATCTCACATCACAAACTGCCCATGTTCTCAATTGATAATTATGATTTCTGGAAAATCAGGATGAGGGCTCATCTTGCATCTCTACACACTGACATGCTGAGAGTGATCACAAGAGGTCCTTTTGTGTTCACATTTGTCAATCCCAAAGTCACTGAGGCTCAAAAGGCAGACCCAAGAGAGGTACTCTCAAAAGATGAAGATGACTTTACCACTGATGAGAAGAGGAAAGATAACTTGAATTATCTTGCCATGAACACCCTCTACCAAACAATTCCAGATGCAATTATGGGTAGAGTCTACCACTGCACAACAGCCAAAGAAATTTGGGATACTCTTGCTGAAATGTGTGAGGGTACTGAAAAGATCAAGGAGAATAAGCTCCAAGTTGCTGTGCAGAAATTTGAACAGTTTGCAATGGAGTCTGAGGAGTCCATTGATAAGTTTGCAGGTAGATTCACTGATGTGATGAATGAAATCAACTCTCTGGGCAAGGTCTACACTAAAAGAGAAGTTGGATTGAAGATCTTAAGGAGTCTCACTCAAAAGTGGGATGTCTATGCTGTGATGATGCAAAACACCAAAGATCTCTCCACCATGCCCATGCAACAAATCTTCTCAGAACTCAAAGCTTATGAGTTCGATCTCAATAGAAGAAAGCCTATTGAGGAACCTTCAAATCCTACCAAGGGAGTGGCATTCAAAGCCAAAACTGCTGAACCAGAGATGCAGTCCACTCCAAGATCATCAAAGTCCGTCTCAAAGACTGAAATGAAGGAAGAACTAGCCTTGATGGCTAGAAGGTTTGAAAAGCTAAATTCAAGGTTTGGTAGATACAAGAAATTCTACCAGGACAACAAATTCAGGAGAAGGTACAACTCTCCTGAAAATTAGGCTGAAGCCAAAAAGCCTGAAGAGAAGAGATCAGAGGACAAGTACTCTGATAGGAGAAGGTCCAGTAGAGCTGAACCTTCATCATCAAAAAGAAGAGAAGAATCAAAGAAAGAAGATGATGAAGATCTGTGCTATAACTGCAAAAAGAAAGGGCACTTTCAGTATGATTGCCCTGAATTAAGCTCTAAGGAGAGAAGAGAGAGGCAAGCCAAAAGAGACATAAAGTTCACCAACAGAAAGGCCATGATGGCTGGTGAAGAGTCTGATAGTGCTGAAAGCTTCAACTCTTCTGATGGACTGTTCTCCAACAGTGATGATGATGATGATGTCTGCAACATGGCTTTTGAGGATGATGAGGTATCCTCTACTTCTATTTCATCATCATTCATCTCACAAAACAATAGTGAGATCAACTTGAAGCTTTCCCTTGGAAAGTTGATGGAAGATTTCACTATGTTACAAGAATTTCATGATAACTGTGTGAGAGAAAATGAAAGATTAGCTATTGAACTTGCTAAAAACTCTGAGGCAGTTGTTGATGTAAAGTCTACTGAGTTATATCAACAAGTCTTGAGAGAGCTTGAGGAAGCAAATCTCAGGATAGTTGATGTTGGTCCTGAAAGGAATTATAACAAGTGTATGGGGGGGGGGGGAATACACTTGTATTCAAATTTCTTTTCTAACTTAATCAAACCAGAGCTCAGCAAGGTTGTCTTGGACAACTCTGCTGAAGATGATTAACTCTTCTAGGATAATCAGACTACTAAGTACTATTGAGTACTAAGTTGAATAACTATCTAGGAGAGTTATATGTGCGGAATAGTGGTTGGCCCTTTTAGTTTAAACTCCTTTAGATTCTGAAATCACTTGGTCAATTCAATACAGTCCAGTTTCAGGGAACTTGTCCAAATCAGTTTTGCACAGTCTTTGAATGTTTATCCTTTAAAAGATCAGTTTTGTGTGCAGTGTTGAGTGTATGAAAGTACTTGAAAGTAAATCAACACAAGAGTTTATAGTGGTTCAGAGACTCAAGCTCCTACATCCACTTTCCCTAATTTAACAGGATAATTCCTTCACTCTTGGAATTAACTTGTTTTATAGTGCCAAGGTGCACTTGATCAAGAACACCACTCTTGGTGAATTGATCCCTAGGATGTCTAGAGTCCTAGTACCCTCTTCTCAACTCAGAACTGAACTGTTCTTCTCTCAACAGTTAGCTCCTACCACTTCTACTACTACAACCTTCTCACTTTCACTCTTGAAAGATTTGAGGATTGAAGTAAGGTTCCAACTAATGAGATATCCTTTACAATGAAGATCAGTGTATAAGGATAGGATATCTCTCTAAGCTTGTGTATGGATATGCAATGTAGTACAGCTTAGATGAAGTGTTTGAAGACTAAGATAGTCTTTGAAAGCTTTGAAAGCACTCTAGCTTGTAAGAACTTAAGGTTAGATGTGCTTGGTTGAGGTTGAAGTTGGATGCTAGTTGGATTTTAGTTGGATGCTTTCAAATGGTCTTCACACTTCTGTATTTATAGACAAATGAAGGATTTGCCCGTTGGAGAGGCAGCCTCCAATGTCCATAAATGTCTTCTTTTAGTTCTTCAACTTTGAAGACAGAATCTTGATAGTGACATGTCCTCATTTGGGAAATAAACGGCTGTAAGAGCTTTGTCTTCATTCTTCAGCACTCTTCCCAATATCTGACATTCAGATTCTCTTGTAAGAATATGGACATGTCTTATGAAGGTTGTTCCATTGATAGGACAACATTCCTCATCATTTGGACAACTCTCCTTATCACTATCAGCAGTCTTGCTTATCAGCAAGGTTGGCTTGCTCTTCTTCAGATGACTTGGCTCATACCCTTTGCTTCACTTCAAGGTGATCTTAGCATGTTGATTTGCAATTCTTTAGGGTGTGTTTGTCTTCAGCATAGTTGACCTCAACTTTCAGAGCACTTGATCTTGACTTCTTGTACTGAGACAACTCCTCTGGACAACTCTCCTGATCAGTATAGTTAGTCTCAAAAGACTTAGTGTTGTATCCAGAGTTTGAGCCTTGAGGGGACTTGATTCAAATGAATTTCTAAGCATTCCATACTGTGCCCACACTCTTCTTTTCAATGCCATGGCTTCTTGTTTTGTTCCCTTAGGACCAAGAACCATCTTGTTTAGCTTAAGGATCTCAGTGAATTCTCTCAAAATTCTTGCTTGGTCAATCCATCCTTCAAGCTTTGGAGGCATGTATATGATTGGCTTAGGAGCTGTGAGTTCAATTCTTGCAATATCAGCAGCTGCAAGCAATTGTTGATAAAGTTCTTTGTAGTATTCTATAATTCCTTCTTCATATAATTCCTCAACATCTTCAGAGGCTTTGGTACTTTCAGTGGACTTAGTCTCAGTAGACTTGTCTTTTTCAGCAAACTTGGATATTTCAGCATTCTTGGGCTCTTCAGCAGTTTTGGCCTTCTTTGAGATAGGCTCATCATCAACAACTCTGAATTCAGGTGGAAGATCAAGGCTATTGGGAAAGTCAGTGAATTTCTCAACTTGTCTCTTCTTTCCTTGGGCCTTCTTGATCTTTCCTCTAGTTTGGACACCTTCAGCATCCTTGTCCAAACCAGATACCTCACCACCTGGTCTTTGTTGTAACCTCACTCTTTCCTCTTGAGCTGAGGCCATAGAGTTCTTCAATGCAAGTGCTAACTGCTCCTCTTCATCCAATTCTTCCAAGTTCAGCACTGCTGGCTCTTTTCCCTTTCCTTCAGGGACTTTGTCCTTACCCTTAACTGGGCTTCCAATCACTAAGGCACCTTTTGCCCTTGCTCTTTCCCTTTCCCCCTTTTTGGCAGCATCAAAACATTGGGGTTTTAGCTCACTCATTGTTGTGGCCATTAGGGATTGTGCCTGATTTAGGGATTTCATTTCTTCCAACAAATATACATTTTCATCATGTATATTCTGCATCCTGTCACTGCTCAAGCTAAGAAAAGCTAGAACAGGCTTCATTTTCTGTTGGACAACCTCCTCTATGGTTGATTTAAGAGATGCATCCAATTGGGCTTTGAGAAGCTCAGTGAGGTTGGCCACTGCACCTTCAGCAATGTTGGCCAATACCTCTTGGGAAAATTTTTCTGAGGCTGCCTTCACCATAGCTAGCCTTTGCTCTTCAGCTCTTTGTCTTTGCAGGGCAGTCTTTCTTCCAAGAGCTCTCTTTACCACTGACCTTAATGTCTTCACATTCCTATTGTGATTGATTCGTAGCAAAGATTGCTCTTTCTTTACATCCTTTGAAACTGATCTCATGGTGTTTTTAGCTTTGATGACTTCAGTGGAGATGGTTTGCAAACCAATCTCAACTCCACTGATCCTTGCCTCCAAGGTAGGTAACACCACTTCCTCTGAGCCAGTTAGCCTCATTTCCACAGATGCCAAAGTTCTTCCATGCTCATCCAAGGCTCCAGAAGTTTCTGCATGAGCTGATTGTACCTGGTGAGCCAAGGAATCCAACTTCTCTGATTGCATCCCAAGCAAGGCTTGTGCTGATCCACTATCAACTTGGATGGGTGCATCTGTTAAGAGTTCATCTGCAAAGATTTGATCAAAGGTTATACCTGCAATATCAGACAAATCAAAAGCATCAGTAAAAACACACTTGTCTCCCTCCAATTCTTTTTCATAAGACTCTGATACATCAGCAGTCTTCTCCTCATTTTCAACTATTTCTTTTCTCCCTTCAACAATGATTTCCTCACTTAAAGGAACAGGCCTCCTCTCATCAAGGGATTCTTGAAGTTCAGATTTGACTTCAAGAATAGCCTGCCCTTCCTCACTTATATCACCCTCATTTGGTGGTACACTCACTATTCTAGTGATTACAACCTCTCTATCATCTACTTCTCCCTCTGGTTTTTCCACTATCATCTCCTTTTCAACTCCTTCACCTAGACCTGCAGTATCTCCACCTTCAACAAGGTTCAAAGATGGCAATTGTGGGGAGATCACAGTGCTTATATCAGCAGCCACTGAGTCATCCTGAAAGATTAAGGGCTGATCAGTGTCCAACTCATCTGACACTGAATAGGCCTTAACCAAACCAGCCTCTAAAACAGGAACCTCCAAATCTTTAGGCTGTGCCTTGGGTTCAAAAGAACCTTCATTGGCAGATGTGTCATTGGTTGTGTTACCATCCTTGGTCAACACCTCTGAATTGACAGAGCCTTTCCTATGATAGGTCTTAGGAGGGTTGGAAAGTCTTTCAGATACAGAAGGCTTAGGGATATTAGCTTGAGGGGTTTCAGGAGGGTTGGGTTTTGAGGGGTTTGAGGGATCATTAGGGGAATCATCATCATTGGAGCTACTATCAGGGTGTTTGATTCCCTTAGCTTTTCTTTCCTTCTCCTCCTTAATCTTATCAGCTACCAGCTTTGCAAAGATTTCCTCATCAATGAGAAATCTTGTCTTTGAGACTCCAGCAAAGTGTAGCAATCTGTTCTCCTCAACTTGCCACCAGTTTGCTCCCTTATCTTGGATGACTTGTGATATCTCCATCATGGACTTATCTTTTACATCAACAAGCATCCTTAGATCATGAAAAGTCCTCTGAATTCTTGGAAATTCAGCAAGTTGTGGATACAAACTGTCCACAGTAGCCATGGCTCCTCCTCTGAGCATACTCTCATAAGTATACTCCTGCTCATCTCCACTTGAATGGGGACTTTGGGTTATAGGGGAGTTGGCTCTGGGTTCTCCTAAAGTGGCTTCAGGAAGGTTTAGTTCAGGAATGTTGGCTTCAGAAGAGTTGGGTGCAGTAGAAGGTGCTTCAGTTGCTTTAAAGAGCAATGGATCTGAAGGGGCTTTACTCAAGGGGGTTGGCTCAAAAAGTGCAGCTTCTAATTGCTTTGAGTAATTGAGCATAGATAAGTCAAGGGGAGAATGTAGTCTTGTCTCATCTACTGCTATATCTGCTAGCACATCTATCCCACTTCTTTGCACATTCCCTTCAGGAGAGTATCTCTTTGTAAGATTGATGGGGGTTATAGGTTGGTTGGTTGGGGTTATATGGGTTTCAGGGGAGTTGGGCTCAGGGTTCTGAATTTCAGTGATGTTGGCCTCTATTGGTTGACCTTCAGGGACCTTGGATTCTGGAGTTCCAGAACCAGATGAGTTGGTCCTTGACTTTGACTTGGTCCTGCTTTCAGCTCTGCTCTCTCTAAGAGCAAGTTGTAGAGACCTTTCCTCTTGGAGCTCCAACACTTTGTCAGTAGGCTTGGCCCTTCTCTTGCTGGCCCTACTGCTTCCACTTCCTTCCTCATCCTTCTCAGGGACAACCTCCCTGATCCTTTTATCACCCCTAGACTTTTGTCTAGTCTCATTGTACTTCTGCCTTAATTCTTCTGAATGATCAGAGGGCACTTGTACACCTTCTCTAGCAACTTCTTCAATCTCAGTTGAAGCATCTGAGTTCTCTTCTGAGATGATCTGAGACATTTTCCTTGTCTTCATCACTCTTGCTTTTGTCCTCTTCTTCATTTTAGGTTTCTCCTCCACCTTTTCTTCAGCAGGTTTGGCCACTATCATCCTCCTTTGCTCAGTTTTCTTGCTGAGCTTTCTGAACAGAATCTTTTGAGCTGGGAGAGGCTTTACAAATGTTTGCATTTGGGAATAATGGGAAAATCTCTCAATCAACAAGCTTGCCCTGGTGCAATACTTGAGTTTCCCTTCTAGCACAACCTTGTTATGAGCTCTCACTTTAAACTTGGCCTTTTCCTTCATCATCTCAGAAATAATGAAGGTCCTCCAATCAAATTTGATACCCTTGTCACTGGCATCAATGACTGCAGCCATGATTCTGATTCTAGGATGGCTGACCTGCTCCAAGCTCCCAGTGTTGCTCATGAGACTCTTAGTGATTACCTCAAATAGATTGAGAAATTTAGGCTTGAGAGTCTTCTTGTTTTGTGTTGAGGATAGAGGGCCTGGCACTAATAGCCATTCTTGTGCTATGTCATCTTCATGGCCAGCACCATAAGATTCTGGATTCCTTCCTTCTGAAGGCAATCCAAAAGCTCCTTCAAGATCTTCTGAAGAGAATTTCACTCTATGAAATCTCTCTTCTTCATCTTCTTCAGCAACATAGGACAATCTGGTGGAAATCTCACCATCTTCTGGTTTGCCTCTCCATTTGAGAAAGGCAAAGAACTCAGCCATGTAGTTGTCCAAACAAGAGCTTGGCCTTTCCTCCATGAATTTCTGAAGGCCTGCTCTTCTCAACCATCTCAAGGTTGGAGTGATTTCAGGATCTTCACTTGTAAATGACACTATTGGCTCAAAGTGAAGGTTGTTCTTGTTGCTCAAATAACCAAAATCAAGGTCAAGAGCCTTGTTGGAAAAATCTATGATCATCTCTGGTCTAACTTTGGGAGCCATTGAAAATTCCAGAAATGAATTTGAAAGAGTGTTGAGAGAGTTTGAAGTAAAGTGAGCTAGGGTTCGAATACTTGGGGAAGAAGTGTTTGTGGGGGATCTTAAGACTTGGAGATATTCTAAAAAGAATGTTTGTCAATGAGTTGGTGAGTTTTATGTATTTTCAACGGTTGTCAAAAATGGAAACATACACTTGGACGGCCAGGATGACTTTCAGGGGAGTTGGCCAGTTTTGATCCAATGGTTAAAAACCAATGTAACAGTGACTTGTTGGTTTTATTCAAAACGTGGAAGGTATTTAATATTAGTTAATGGTTGGGGAGTTTTCGAGATAGATCATGGCTTGAAAAGTGTAATGCAAACAAGAGTTAAATCTTGGCATTTAATGCATGGAAAGCGACCTTTTGGGTGGGGACAAATTAAATCCCACAGAAATGATATCTATAGTTGGGACAGGTATCAAGGTAGACAATGATTACCCAAAATAGGTTCTTATCAAACCAAGAGAATAGGTTTGATAACTAGGACAACTTATCTGACCCTACAAGGACAAGTGTCCTGAAGAGATGTGGACAAGAGTCCTGAATGTCAATGGACAAGTGTCCTGAGTAATTGTGATCATCTCTTCTGTACTTCAGTAGATTTGTCCAAGTCTACTGAATATCAATTCAGCTCTTTTACTCCCATTAACTTCAATGAGTTTTACTTGTCCAACTTCCCTGGATCAAGTAAACCCAACTCTGCTGATAGCTCCAGAAACCTTGCCTCTGCAAGTGGCTTAGTTAGTATATCAGCTTTTTGATGATCTGTGTGGATCTTGACCAACTTTATATCCTTCTTCTCCACATGATCTCTAATGAAGTGATGCTTGATGTCCACATGTTTGCATCTTGTATGCAAGACAGGATTTTGTGAAATAGCAATGGCACTTGTGTTATCACAAAATATGGGCACTTCAGTAGAGTTGACTCTGTAATCTCTTAGTTGTTGTCTCAACCATAGGATCTGGGCACAACAACTTCCAGCAGCAATATATTCAGCCTCAGTAGTGGAAGTAGCCACTGTGTTTTGCTTTTTGGAGAACCAAGATATGAGCTTGTTTCCTAAGAATTGACAAGTCCCTGAAGTGGACTTTCTGTCAATTCTGCATCCTCCATAATCAGCAACTGAGTAGCCAGTTAACTCAATGTTGTCATCAGCAGGATACCAAAGGCCTAGATTTTCAGTGCCTTTGAGATATCTCAAGATCCTCTTTGCAGCCTCAAGATGGCTTTTCTTAGGATTTGTTTGAAACCTTGCACAAACACCTACTGCAAAGGTGATGTCAGGTCTGCTGGCAGTGAGATAGAGGAGTGAACCAATTATACCTCTATACTTAGTAGAGTTGGTTGGAATACCACTCTCATCAGGATCCATCTTCCAATTTGTGTTCATTGGGATCCTTACTGGCTTGCTAGTTGTACACCCAAACTTCTTGATCATTTCTCTGGTGTACTTAGCTTGGTTGATGAAGATTCCTTCTTTTGATTGCTTGACTTGAAGACCCAGAAAGAAGTTCATCAACCCCATCATGGACATCTCAAACTTGCTTTGCATTAGCTTGGAGAACTTCTCACATGGCTTCTCATTGGGGGATCCAAATATTATGTCATCCACATAAATTTGGACAAGCAAGATGTCCTCTCCTTCAGAGATTCTGAAAAGAGTTCTGTCCACAGTTCCCTTGGTGAATCCATGATCCAAGAGGAATTGTGACAGTGTATCATACCAAGCCCTAGGGGCTTGCTTGAGTCCATAAAGAGCTTTCTTGAGTCTGTAAACTTGGTTTCCAACTTCAAAACCTGGTGGTTGCTCTACATAGACTTCTTCCTTCAAGACTCCATTCAGAAAGGCACTCTTGACATCCATTTGGTACACTTTGAACCTTTTGTGGGCTGCATAGGCTAGAAAGAGCCTTATTGCTTCTAGCCTTGCCACAGGTGCAAATGTCTCATCATAGTCAATGCCTTCATGTTGGTAGTAGCCTTTTGCCACAAGTCTTGCTTTGTTTCTGACAATCACATCATTTTCATTCTTCTTGTTCTTGAACACCCACTTTGTTCCAATAACATCTTGATGTGAAGGCCTATCCACCGCTCCCATACTTCATTTCTGGTGAATTGATTCAGTTCTTGCTGCATGGCTGTGATCCAATTGGCATCTTGAAGTGCCTCCTCAATATCACTTGGTTCTTGTTCTGACAAGAAACAACAGAAAAGAGCACTTTCACCATGAAATCTTCTTGTTTTGACTCCAATACTTGGGTCACCAAGTATTTGATCAGTAGGATGGTCAGACAACCAAGTCCTTCTTTTTCTGATCTCTTCAGTAGAGTTGTCCTCTACTGAAGTTGAGTCAATTTGATCATAGAATTCAGGATAATTGAATGCAGGATCTAATTCAGGATCATAATCAGGGGTGTTGTCCTCAATGTCAGTGACATTGGTATTTTCAACATTTTGATTTCCCCCTTGATTATTTGACCCATTAACTACCTCAGCAGGAACTGCTTCTTCATTGGTAGTTGTTACCTGGATGTGAACTGAGATTGGATCAATCAGTTCACTATTTCCTTCAGTGGGATTTGCCTCAGGAGGATTGCCTTCAGGATGGTTGTCCAACATAGAGTTTTCAGGTAGATTGGCTTGGACAACATCTATAAGCTCAGTGTCTTTGTCTTTTAGACTTAGTCTGGTTGTCCTCTGTGTGATTTCTTCTGATTCCAAGTTCTCATTCCTGAACTCATGAATAGATTCATCAAATACAACATGAGGTGTTTCCTCCACAATAAGAGTTTTCTTGTTGTAGACTCTAAAGGCTCTACTGATTTGAGAGTATCCAAGGAATACTCCCTCATCAGCTTTGCTATCAAAGGCTTTCAATTGTTCTTTCCCATTATTGTGAATGAAACACTTGCAACCAAAAATGTGAAAGTAAGACACTTTAGGCAATCTTCCTTTCCAGAGTTCATAGGGGGTTTTGCCTTGCCCCTTAGTGATCAAACATCTATTTTGAGTATGGCATGCAGTGTTTATGGCTTCAGCCCAAAACCTCTTAGGAAAATTTGAATCAGCAATTAAGGTTCTAGCAGCTTCTTTTAAAGTTCTATTTCTTCTCTCTGCAACTCCATTCTGTTGAGGAGTTCTAGCTGCTGAGGTTTCATGAGCTATTCCATTAGATGTACAATACTCATTGATGTATGAGTTAATGAACTCAGTGCCTTTATCAGATCTTATCTTGATAATGCTAAGGCTTTTCTCATTTGACAATCTCTTTAGAAGTTTAGGCAGTTTGACTCGAGTTTCCTTCTTATTAAGGAGAAATACTACCCATGTGAACCTAGAGAAGTCATCTACTACTACCAATGTGTATTTTCTACCATTTATGCTTACAGGGGTAATTGGTCCAAAAAGATCCATATGTAAAAGTTCAAGTACCCTTTCAGTGGAAATGACTGGTTTTCCTTTAAATGAGGCTTTGATCTGTTTTCCTTCTTGGCATGGTTTGCAAACATGCTCTTTAATGAAAACCTCATTAGGTAGTCCTTTGACTAATGCATTTCTAGCAATTTTGTTCATTGTTTTGAAGTTCAAGTGGTTTAATCTTTTATGCCACAACCAACTTTGTTCACTAGAACTCTTAGCAATGAAGCATGCAGCATCAGTAGACTTGTCCCAGTCTGCAAAATACACATTTCCTTTCCTAGTTCCAGTCAATAGAATTTGTTGAGTCTTATCTTTGATCAAGCATTTATCACTGGAAAACTCAACATTGAAGTCTTTATCACAGAATTGACTGATACTTAGGAGATTATATTTGAGACCAGCCACATAAGATACATTGGATACTTTGATGTTACCAATCATCAGAGTACCATAACCTTTTGTTGATGCTTGTGAGCTGTCTCCAAATGTGACATTAGGGCCTTCTTTTTCAATGAAATCAGTGAGGAGTTCCTTGTTTCCAGTCATGTGCCTTGAGCATCCACTGTCAAGGTACCGTGCTGTCTTTTTGCTTATGCTCCTCATCTTGTGGCCCAATGGTACCTGCAATTAGATAGGTTTAGGTACCCTTTGAGTTTTGAGTCCTGAGAGGTTAGCTGTACCTTTAGGAACTCAAACTTGCCTAATAACCCTGATTGATTCAAGGTGGCTAAGTTGTCTTCCTTTAGCATCTAAATACACTGTCTTTCCCTTAAATGCCTTTGGGAAAGTGTGTGTGAATGTGTTAACTCTATAAGTTTCAGGAGAGTTGTCAAGTCTCCTGAACTTTTGAGTTTTTTGTGCAGCTTGAGGGAATCTTTGAGGAAAGGCTTTCTTATGACCATTACCCTTTGGCATGAAGGGTTTTGGTTGTCTCATTTTATTCTGCCTTTGAGGAAAGCTGTCCTTAGGTCTATTCAGCTGAGGCTTTCTCAGAAGAGTTGGCCTAGGCTGATTATACCTTGGACACTTCCTCTGAACATTGTTCAGTAGAGTTGCCCTACCATTGGGTCTACTCTGCTGACCAATATTCCTCTTGTGTTCAGGAGCTTTGGCCATTTCCTTAGGTTTTGGCCTAATCTCCTGAAGCACTTGAGTAGGCATAACATCCATTTTGCCCTTTCCTTTGTTCAGTGGTTGAATTATTTCATTTTCAGTCTGTGCCACTGACTTAACAAAGATTCTCTTAGTGTTACTCACAGAAGCAACACTAAGACAAGGTGAAGATTCAAATGGATCAAAACCTAATCCACTTCTTTGAGCCATAGGTCTTTGATAACTCTGAATTTCCTCTATTGCTCTAGAGGATTTCTTCAGAGCAGACATCTTTAATTTCAGGCTCTCTTCACTTGCTTTAAGAATATCATACTCATGTGAGAGATTTTCAAACTTGGCATTGAGAATTTTAAGTTCAAAATCTTTTCTCTTCTGAGAGAGAAATTGATCATCAATCTCCTTTTGTTGGTCAACTATCCTAAGATTTGCTTCCTCAAGCTCTCTCAAGACTTGTTGATATAACTCAGTAGACTTGACATCAACAACTGCCTCAGAGTTTTTAGCAAGTTCAATAGCTAGTCTTTCATTTTCTCTCACACAGTTATCATGAAATTCTTGTAACATAGTGAAATCTTCCATCAACTTTCCAAGGGAAAGCTTCAAGTTGATCTCACTATTGTTTTGTGAGATGAATGATGGTGAACTAGAAGTAGAGGATACCTCATCATCCTCAAGAGCCATGTTGCAGACATCATCATCATCATCACTGTTGGAGAATAGTCCATCTGAAGAGTTGAAGCTTTCAGCACTATCAGATTCTTCACCAGCCATCATGGCCTTTCTATTGGTGAACTTTCTGTCTCTTTTGGCCTGCCTCTCTCTTCTCTCCTTAGAGCTTAATTCAGGGCAATCATACTGAAAGTGCCCTTTCTTTTTGCAGTTATAGCACAGATCTTCATCATCTTCTTTCTTTGATTCTTCTCTTCTTTTTGATGATGAAGGTTCAGCTCTACTGGACCTTCTCCTATCAGAGTACTTGTCCTCTGATCTCTTCTCTTCAGGCTTTTTGGCTTCAGCCTGATTTTCAGGAGAGTTGTACCTTCTCCTGAATTTGTTGTCCTGGTAGAATTTCTTGTATCTACCAAACCTTGAATTTAGCTTTTCAAACCTTCTAGCCATCAAGGCTAGTTCTTCCTTCATTTCAGTCTTTGAGACTGACTTTGATGATCTTAGAGTAGACTGCATTTCTGGTTCAGCAGCTTTGGCTTTGAATGCCACTCCCTTAGTAGGATTTGAAGGTTCCTCAATAGGCTTTCTTCTATTGAGGTCGAACTCATAAGCTTTGAGTTCTGAGAAGATTTGTTGCATGGGCATGGTGGAGAGATCTTTGGTTTTTTGCATCATCACAGCATAGACATCCCACTTTTGAGTGAGACTCCTTAAGATCTTCAATCCAACTTCTCTTTTAGTGTAGACCTTGCCTAGAGAGTTGATTTCATTCATCACATCAGTGAATCTACCAGCAAATTTATCAATGGACTCCTCAGACTCCATTGCAAACTGTTCAAATTTCGGCACAGCAACTTGGAGTTTATTCTCCTTGATCTTTTCAGTACCCTCACACATTTCTGCAAGAGTATCCCAAATTTCTTTGGCTGTTGAGCAGTGGTAGACTCTAAAGTTGAAGAACTAAAAGAAGACATTTATGGACATTGGAGGCTGCCTCTCCAACGGGCAAATCCTTCATTTGTCTATAAATACAGAAGTGTGAAGACCATTTGAAAGCATCCAACTAGCATCCAACTTCAACCTCAACCAAGCACATCCAACCTTAAGTTCTTACAAGCTAGAGTGCTTTCAAAGCTTTCAAAGACTATCTTAGTCTTCAAACACTTCATCTAAGCTGTACTACATTGTATATCCATACACAAGCTTAGAGAGATATCCTATCCTTATACACTGATCTTCATTGTAAAGGATATCTCATTAGTTGGAACCTTACTTCAATCCTCATATCTTTCAAGAGTGAAAGTGAGAAGGTTGTAGTAGTAGAAGTGGTAGGAGCTGACTGTTGAGAGAAGAACAGTTCAGTTCTGAGTTGAGAAGAGGGTACTAGGACTCTAGACATCCTAGGGATCAATTCACCAAGAGTGGTGTTCTTGATCAAGTGCACCTTGGCACTATAAAACAAGTTAATTCCAAGAGTGAAGGAATTATCCTGTTAAATCAGGGAAGTGGATGTAGGAGCTTGAGTCTCTGAACCACTATAAACTCTTGTGTTGATTTACTTTCAAGTACTTTCATACACTCAACACTGCACACAAAACTGATCTTTCAAAGGATAAACATTCAAAGACTGTGCAATACTAATTTTGACAAGTTCCCTGAAACTGGACTGTATTGAATTGACCAAGTGATTTCAGAATCTAAAGGAGTTTAAACTAAAAGGGCCAACCATTATTCCGCACATATAACTCCCCTAGATAGTTATTCAACTAAGTACTCAATAGTACTTAGTAGTCTGATTATCTTAGAAGAGTTAATCATCTTCAGCAGAGTTGTCCAAGACAACCTTGCTGAGCTCTGGTTTGATCAAGTTAGAAAAGAATTTGAATACAAGTGTATCCCCCCCCCATACACTTGTTATATACTCCTTTCAGGACCAACAAGTGGTATCAGAGGAGGGGTTCAAAGACCACTGCTTCTGAAAAGCCATCTTGGTTTTCAAAATCACATATTTAGTGTGGTCACTGAACTGATCTATCTGAAATCCTAATTGTATATTGACTGACTGTTTGTTCTTGAGTTATGGCCAACAACAATGCTGCTGTTCCACCTCCTACTGTCCAAGGATTGGACAACATGGCCACAAATCCAGTCAACCACATCTCACATCACAAACTGCCCATGTTCTCAATTGATAATTATGATTTCTGGAAAATCAGGATGAGGGCTCATCTTGCATCTCTACACACTGACATGCTGCGAGTGATCACAAGAGGTCCTTTTGTGTTCACATTTGTCAATCCCAAAGTCACTGAGGCTCAAAAGGCAGACCCAAGAGAGGTACTCCCAAAAGATGAAGATGACTTTACCACTGATGAGAAGAGGAAAGATAACTTGAATTATCTTGCCATGAACACCCTCTACCAAACAATTCCAGATGCAATTATGGGTAGAGTCTACCACTGCACAACAGCCAAAGAAATTTGGGATACTCTTGCTGAAATGTGTGAGGGTACTGAAAAGATCAAGGAGAATAAGCTCCAAGTTGTTGTGCAGAAATTTGAACAGTTTGCAATGGAGTCTGAGGAGTCCATTGATAAGTTTGCAGGTAGATTCACTGATGTGATGAATGAAATCAACTCTCTGGGAAGGTCTACACTAAAAGAGAAGTTGGATTGAAGATCTTAAGGAGTCTCACTCAAAAGTGGGATGTCTATGCTGTGATGATGCAAAACACCAAAGATCTCTCCACCATGCCCATGCAACAAATCTTCTCAGAACTCAAAGCTTATGAGTTCAATCTCAATAGAAGAAAGCCTATTGAGGAACCTTCAAATCCTACCAAGGGAGTGGCATTCAAAGCCAAAACTGCTGAACCAGAGATGCAGTCCACTCCAAGATCATCAAAGTCAGTCTCAAAGACTGAAATGAAGGAAGAACTAGCCTTGATGGCTAGAAGGTTTGAAAAGCTAAATTCAAGGTTTGGTAGATACAAGAAATTCTACCAGGACAACAAATTCAGGAGAAGGTACAACTCTCCTGAAAATTAGGCTGAAGCCAAAAAGCCTGAAGAGAAGAGATCAGAGGACAAGTACTCTGATAGGAGAAGGTCCAGTAGAGCTGAACCTTCATCATCAAAAAGAAGAGAAGAATCAAAGAAAGAAGATGATGAAGATCTGTGCTATAACTGCAAAAAGAAAGGGCACTTTCAGTATGATTGCCCTGAATTAAGCTCTAAGGAGAGAAGAGAGAGGCAAGCCAAAAGAGACATAAAGTTCACCAACAGAAAGGCCATGATGGCTGGTGAAGAGTCTGATAGTGCTGAAAGCTTCAACTCTTCTGATGGACTGTTCTCCAACAGTGATGATGATGATGATGTCTGCAACATGGCTCTTGAGGATGATGAGGTATCCTCTACTTCTAGTTCATCATCATTCATCTCACAAAACAATAGTGAGATCAACTTGAAGCTTTCCCTTGGAAAGTTGATGGAAGATTTCACTATGTTACAAGAATTTCATGATAACTGTGTGAGAGAAAATGAAAGATTAGCTATTGAACTTGCTAAAAACTCTGAGGCAGTTGTTGATGTAAAGTCTACTGAGTTATATCAACAAGTCTTGAGAGAGCTTGAGGAAGCAAATCTCAGGATAGTTGATGTTGGTCCTGAAAGGAATTATAACAAGTGTATGGGGGGGGGGGGAATACACTTGTATTCAAATTTCTTTTCTAACTTAATCAAACCAGAGCTCAGCAAGGTTGTCTTGGACAACTCTGCTGAAGATGATTAACTCTTCTAGGATAATCAGACTACTAAGTACTATTGAGTACTTAGTTGAATAACTATCTAGGAGAGTTATATGTGCGGAATAGTGGTTGGCCCTTTTAGTTTAAACTCCTTTAGATTCTGAAATCACTTGGTCAATTCAATACAGTCCAGTTTCAGGGAACTTGTCCAAATCAGTTTTGCACAGTCTTTGAATGTTTATCCTTTGAAAGATCAGTTTTGTGTGCAGTGTTGAGTGTATGAAAGTACTTGAAAGTAAATCAACACAAGAGTTTATAGTGGTTCAGAGACTCAAGCTCCTACATCCACTTTCCCTGATTTAACAGGATAATTCCTTCACTCTTGGAATTAACTTGTTTTATAGTGCCAAGGTGCACTTGATCAAGAACACCACTCTTGGTGAATTGATCCCTAGGATGTCTAGAGTCCTAGTACCCTCTTCTCAACTCAGAACTGAACTGTTCTTCTCTCAACAGTTAGCTCCTACCACTTCTACTACTACAACCTTCTCACTTTCACTCTTGAAAGATTTGAGGATTGAAGTAAGGTTCCAACTAATGAGATATCCTTTACAATGAAGATCAGTGTATAAGGATAGGATATCTCTCTAAGCTTGTGTATGGATATGCAATGTAGTACAGCTTAGATGAAGTGTTTGAAGACTAAGATAGTCTTTGAAAGCTTTGAAAGCACTCTAGCTTGTAAGAACTTAAGGTTAGATGTGCTTGGTTGAGGTTGAAGTTGGATGCTAGTTGGATTTTAGTTGGATGCTTTCAAATGGTCTTCACACTTCTGTATTTATAGACAAATGAAGGATTTGCCCGTTGGAGAGGCAGCCTCCAATGTCCATAAATGTCTTCTTTTAGTTCTTCAACTTTGAAGACAGAATCTTGATAGTGACATGTCCTCATTTGGGAAATAAACGGCTGTAAGAGCTTTGTCTTCATTCTTCAGCACTCTTCCCAATATCTGACATTCAGATTCTCTTGTAAGAATATGGACATGTCTTATGAAGGTTGTTCCATTGATAGGACAACATTCCTCATCATTTGGACAACTCTCCTTATCACTATCAGCAGTCTTGCTTATCAGCAAGGTTGGCTTGCTCTTCTTCAGATGACTTGGCTCATACCCTTTGCTTCACTTCAAGGTGATCTTAGCATGTTGATTTGCAATTCTTTAGGGTGTGTTTGTCTTCAGCATAGTTGACCTCAACTTTCAGAGCACTTGATCTTGACTTCTTGTACTTAGACAACTCCTCTGGACAACTCTCCTGATCAGTATAGTTAGTCTCAAAAGACTTAGTGTTGTATCCAGAGTTTGAGCCTTGAGGGGACTTGATTCAAATGAATTTCTAAGCATGTGTTCCCCCTCAATTTGTGCATCTAATCATCTAAGAGCTACCTAACATATTAGCTCCTCATCTAGCCTTTATACTATATGTTCTAACATTTCTAGAACATATTCAATCATGACTTAGGCATGTCTCAGGGGGTTTTGGTATTCAATCAAAACATAACTCATTTTATTCCCAACAGTTGACCAACAAAAGGAGATTGATGATCAACTTCTCTCTCAGAAGAGAAAAGATTTTGAACTTAAAATTCTCAATGCCAAGTTTGAAAATCTCTCACATGAATATGATATTCTTAAAGCAAGTGAAGAGAGCCTGAAATTAAAGATGTCTGATCTGAAGAAATCCTCTAGAGCAATAGAGGAAATTCAGAGTTATCAAAGACCTATGGCTCAAAGAAGTGGATTAGGATTTGATCCATTTGAATCTTCACCTTGTCTTAGTGTTGCTTCTGTGAGTAACACTAAGAGAATCTTTGTTAAGTCAGTGGCACAAACTGAAAATGAAATAATTAAGCCACTGAACAAAGGAAAGGGCAAAATGGATGATCTGCCTAATCAAATGCTTCAGGAGAATAGGCCAAAACCTAAGGAAATAGTCAAGGCTCCTGAACATAAGTTGAATGCTGGTCAGCAGAGTAGACCCAATGGTAGGGCAACTCTACTGAACAATGTTCAGAGGAAGTGTCCAAGGTATAATCAGCCTAGGCCAACTCTTCTGAGAAAGCCTCAGCTGAATAGACCTAAGGACAGCTTTCCTCAAAGGCAGAATAAAATGAGACAACCAAAACCCTTCATGCCAAAGGGTAATGGTCATAAGAAAGCCTTTCCTCAAAGATTCCCTCTAGCTGCACAAAAAACTCAAAAGTTCAGGAGACTTGACAACTCTCCTGAAACTTATAGAGTTAACACATTCACACACACTTTCCCAAAGGCATTTAAGGGAAAGACAATGTATTTAGATGCTAAAGGAAGACAACTTAGCCACCTTGAATCAATCAGGGTTATTAGGCAAGTTTGGGTTCCTAAAGGTACAGCTAACCTCTCAGGACCCAAAACTCAAAGGGTACCTAAACCTATCTAATTGCAGGTACCATTGGGCCACAAGATGAGGAGCATAAGCAAAAAGACAGCATGGTACCTTGACAGTGGATGCTCAAGGCACATGACTGGAAACAAGGAACTCCTCACTGATTTCATTGAAAAAGAAGGCCCTAATGTCACATTTGGAGACAGCTCACAAGCATCAACAAAAGGTTATGGTACTTTGATGATTGGTAACATCAAAGTATCCAATGTATCTTATGTGGCTGGTCTCAAATATAATCTCCTAAGTATCAGTCAATTCTGTGATAAAGACTTCAATGTTGAGTTTTCCAGTGATAAATGCTTGATCAAAGATAAGACTCAACAAATTCTATTGACTGGAACTAGGAAAGGAAATGTGTATTTTGCAGACTGGGACAAGTCTACTGATGCTGCATGCTTCATTGCTAAGAGTTCTAGTGAACAAAGTTGGTTGTGGCATAAAAGATTAAACCACTTAAACTTCAAAACAATGAACAAAATTGCTAGAAATGCATTAGTCAAAGGACTACCTAATGAGGTTTTCATTAAAGAGCATGTTTGCAAACCATGCCAAGAAGGAAAACAGATCAAAGCCTCATTTAAAGGAAAACCAGTCATTTCCACTGAAAGGGTACTTGAACTTTTACATATGGATCTTTTTGGACCAATTACCCCTGTAAGCATAAATGGTAGAAAATACACATTGGTAGTAGTAGATGACTTCTCTAGGTTCACATGGGTAGTATTTCTCCTTAATAAGAAGGAAACTCAAGTCAAACTGCCTAAACTTCTAAAGAGATTGTCAAATGAGAAAAGCCTTAGCATTATCAAGATAAGATCTGATAAAGGCACTGAGTTCATTAACTCATACATCAATGAGTATTGTACATCTAATGGAATAGCTCATGAAACCTCAGCAGCTAGAACTCCTCAACAGAATGGAGTTGCAGAGAGAAGAAATAGAACTTTAAAAGAAGCTGTTAGAACCTTAATTGCTGATTCAAATTTGCCTAAGAGGTTTTGGGCTGAAGCCATAAACACTGCATGCCATACTCAAAATAGATGTTTGATCACTAAGGGGCAAGGCAAAACCCCTTATGAACTCTGGAAAGGAAAATTGCCTAAAGTGTCTTACTTTCACATTTTTTGTTACAAGTGTTTTATTCACAATAATGGGAAAGATCAGCTGAAAGCCTTTGACAGCAAAGCTGATGAAGGAGTATTTCTTGGATACTCTCAAATCAGTAGAGCTTTCAGAGTCTATAACAAGAAAACCCTTATTGTAGAGGAAACACCTCATGTTGTATTTGATGAATCTATTCATGAGTTCAGGAATGAGAACTTGGAATCAGAAGAAATCACACAGAGGACAACCAGACTAAGTCTAAAAGACAAAGACACTGAGCTTATAGATGTTGTCCAAACCAATCTACCTGAAAACTCTATGTTGGACAACCATCCTGAAGGCAACCCTCCTGAGGCAAATCCCACTGAAGGAAATAGTGAACTGAATGATCCAATCCCAGTTCACATTCAGGTAACAACTACCAATGAAGAAGCAGTTCCTGCTGAGGTAGTTAATGGGTCAAATAATCAAGGAGGAAATCAAAATGTTGAAAATACCAATGTCACTGACATTGAGGACAACACCCCTGATTATGATCCTGAATTAGATCCTGCATTCAATTATCCTGAATTCTATGATCAAATTGACTCAACTTCAGTAGAGGACAACTCTACTGAAGAGATCAGAAAAAGAAGGACTTGGTTGTCTGACCATCCTACTGATCAAATACTTGGTGACCCAAGTATTGGAGTCAAAACAAGAAGATTTCATGGTGAAAGTGCTCTTTTCTGTTGTTTCTTGTCAGAACAAGAACCAAGTGATATTGAGGAGGCACTTCAAGATGCCAATTGGATCACAGCCATGCAGGAAGAACTGAATCAATTCACCTGAAATGAAGTATGGGAGCTGGTGGATAGGCCTTCACATCAAGATGTTATTGGAACAAAGTGGGTGTTCAAGAACAAGAAGAATGAAAATGATGTGATTGTCAGAAACAAAGCAAGACTTGTGGCAAAAGGCTACTGCCAACATGAAGGCATTGACTATGATGAGACATTTGCACCTGTGGCAAGGCTAGAAGCAATAAGGCTCTTTCTAGCCTATGCAGCCCACAAGAGGTTCAAAGTGTACCAAATGGATGTCAAGAGTGCCTTTCTGAATGGAGACTTGAAGGAAGAAGTCTATGTAGAGCAACCACCAGGTTTTGAAGTTGGAAACAAAGCTTACAGACTCAAGAAAGCTCTTTATGGACTCAAGCAAGCCCCTAGGGCTTGGTATGATACACTGTCACAATTCCTCTTGGATCATGGATTCACCAAGGGAACTGTGGACAGAACTCTTTTCAGAATCTCTGAAGGAGAGGACATCTTGCTTGTCCAAATTTATGTGGATGACATAATATTTGGATCCCCCAATGAGAAGCTATGTGAGAAGTTCTCCAAGCTAATGCAAAGCAAGTTTGAGATGTGCATGATGGGACTGATGAACTTCTTTCTGGGTCTTCAAGTCAAGCAATCAAAAGAAGGAATCTTCATCAACCAAGCTAAGTACACCAGAGAAATGATCAAGAAGTTTGGGTGTACAACTAGCAAGCCAGTAAGGATTCCAATGAACACAAACTGGAAGATGGATCCTGATGAGAGTGGTATTCCAACCAACTCTACTGAGTATAGAGGAATAATTGGTTCACTCCTCTATCTCACTGCCAGCAGACCTGACATCACCTTTGCAGTAGGTGTTTGTGCAAGGTTTCAAGCAAATCCTAAGAAAAGCCATCTTGAGGCTGCAAAGAGGATCTTGAGATATCTCAAAGGCACTGAAAATCTAGGCCTTTGGTATCCTGTTGATGACAACATTGAATTAACTGGCTACTCAGATGCTGATTATGGAGGATGCAGAATTGACAGAAAGTCCACTTCAGGGACTTGTCAATTCTTAGGCAACAAGCTCATATCTTGGTTCTCCAAGAAGCAAAACACAGTGGTTACTTCCACTACTGAGGCAATATGTTGCTGCTGGAAGTTGTTGTGCTCAGATCCTATGGTTGAGACAACAACTAAGAGATTACAGAGTCAACTCTACTGAAGTGCCCATATTTTGTGATAACAATAGTGCCATTGCTATTTCACAAAATCCTGTCTTGCATACAAGATGCAAACATGTGGACATCAAGCATCACTTCATTAGAGATCATGTGGAGAAGAAGGATATAAAGTTGGTCAAGATCCACACAGATCATCAAAAAGCTGATATACTAACTAAGCCACTTGCAGAGGCAAGGTTTCTGGAGCTATCAGCAGAGTTGGGTTTACTTGATCCAGGAAAATTGGACAAGTAAAACTCATTAAAGTTAATGGGAGTAAAAGAGCTGAATTGATATTCAGTAGACTTGGACAAATCTACTGAAGTGCTGAAGAGATGATCATAACTACTCAGGACACTTGTCCATTGACATTCAGGACTCTTGTCCACATCTCTTCAGGACACTTGTCCTTGTAGGGTCAGATAAGTTGTCCTAGTTATCAAACTTATTCTCTTGGTTTGATAAGCACCTATTTTGGGTAATCATTGTCTACCTTGATACCTGTCCCAACTACAGATATCATTTCTGTGGGATTTAATTTGTCCCCCACCCAAAAGGTCGCTTTCCATGCATTAAATGTCAAGATTTAACTCTTGTTTGCATTACACCTTTTCAAACCATGATCTATCTCGAAAACTCCCCAACCATTAACTAATATTAAATACCTTCCACGTTTTGAATAAAACCAACAAGTCACTATTACATTGGTTTTTAACCATTGGATCAAAACTGGCCAACTCCCCTGAAATTCATCCTGGCCGTCCAAATGTATCTTTCCATATTTGACAAGAGTTGAAAATACACAAAACTCACCAACTCATTGACAAACATTCTTTTTAGAATATTCTCAAGTCTTAAGAACTCCCCACACACTCTTCTTCCCCAAGCATTCGAAACCCTAGCCTATTCTCTTCAAACTCTCTCAAAACTTTCTAAATTTCATCTCTGCAATCTTCAATGGCTCCCAAAGTGAAACCAGAGATGATCATAGATTTTTCCAACAAGGCTCTTGACCTTGATTTTGGTTATTTGAGCAACAAGAACAACCTTCACTTTGAGCCAATAGTATCATTTACAAGTGAAGATCCTGAAATCACTCCAACCCTGAGATGGTTGAGAAGAGCAGGCCTTCAGAAATTCATGGAGGAAACGCCAAGCTCTTGTTTGGACAACTACATGGCTGAGTTCTTTGCCTTTCTCAAATGGAGAGGCAAATCAGAAGATGGTGAGATTTCCACCAGATTGTCCTATGTTGCTGAAGAAGATGAAGAAGAGAGATTTCATAGAGTGAAATTCTCTTCAGAAGATCTTGAAGGAGCCTTTGGATTGCCTTCAGAAGGAAGGAATCCAGAATCTTATGGTGCTGGCCATGAAGATGACATAGCACAAGAATGGCTATTAGTGCCAGACCCTCTATCTTCAACACAAAACAAGAAGACTCTCAAGTCTAAATTTCTCAATCTATTTGAGGTAATCACTAAGAGTCTCTTGAGTAATACTGGAAGCTTGGAGCAGGTCAGCCATCCTAGAGTCAGAATCATGGCTGCAGTCATTGATGCCAGTGACAAGGGTATCAAGTTTGATTGGAGGACCTTCATTATTTCTGAGATGATGAAGGAAAAGGCCAAGTTTAAAGTGAGAGCTCATAACAAGGTTGTGCTAGAAGGGAAACTCAAGTATTGCACCAGGGCAAGCTTGTTGATTGAAAGATTTTCCCATTATTCCCAAATGCAAACCTTTGCAAAGCCTCTCCCAGCTCAAAAGATTCTGTTCAGAAAGCTCAGCAAGAAAACTGAGCAAAGGAGGATGATAGTGGCCAAACCTGCTGAAGAAAAGGTGGAGGAGAAACCTAAAATGAAGAAGAGGACAAAAGCAAGAGTGGTGAAAACAAGGAAAATGTCTCAGATCTTCTCAGAAGAGAATTCAGATGCTTCAACTGAGATTGAAGAAGTTGCTAGAGAAGGTGTACAAGTGCCCTCTGATCATTCAGAAGAATTAAGGCAGAAGTACAATGAGACTAGACAAAAGTCTAGGGGTGATAAGAGGATCAGGGAGGTTGTCCCTGAAAAGGATGGTGAAGGAAGTGGGAGCAGTAGGGCTAGCAAGAGAAGGGCCAAGCCTACTGACAAAGTGTTGGAGCTCCAAGAAGAAAGGTCTCTACAACTTGCTCTTAGAGAGAGCAGAGCTGAAAGCAGGACCAAATCAAAGTCAAGGACCAACTCATCTGGTTCTGGAACTCCAGAATCCAAGGTCCCTGAAGGTCAACCAATAGAGGCCAACATCCCTGAAATTCAGAACCCTGAGCCCAACTCCCCTGAAACCCATATAACCCCAACCAACCAACCTATAACCCCCATCAATCTTACAAAGAGATACTCTCCTGAAGGGAATGTGCAAAGAAGTGGGATAGATGTGCTAGCAGATATAGCAGTAGATGAGACAAGACTACATTCTCCCCTTGACTCATCTATGCTCAATTACTCAAAGCAATTAGAAGCTGCACTTTTTGAGCCAACCCCCTTGAGTAAAGCCCCTTCAGATCCATTGCTCTTTAAAGCAACTGAAGCACCTTCTACTGCACCCAACTCTTCTGAAGCCAACATTCCTGAACTAAACCTTCCTGAAGCCACTTTAGGAGAACCCAGAGCCAACTCCCCTATAACCCAAAGTCTCCATTCAAGTGGAGATGAGGAGGAGTATACTTATGAGAGTATGCTCAGAGGAGGAGCCATGGCTACTGTGGACAGTTTGTATCCACAACTTGCTGAATTTCCAAGAATTCAGAGGACTTTTCATGATCTAAGGATGCTTGTTGATGTAAAAGATAAGTCTATGATGGAGATATCACAAGTCATCCAAGATAAGGGAGCAAACTGGTGGCAAGTTGAGGAGAACAGATTGCTACACTTTGCTGGAGTCTCAAAGACAAGATTTCTCATTGATGAGGAACTCTTTGCAAAGCTGGTAGCTGATAAGATTAAGGTGGAGAAGGAAAGAAAAGCTAAGGGAATCAAACACCCTGATAGTAGCTCCAATGATGATGATTCCCCCAATGATCCCTCAAACCCCTCAAAACCCAACCCTCCTGAAACCCCTCAAGCTAATATCCCTAAGCCTTCTGTATCTGAAAGACTTTCCAACCCTCCTAAGACCTATCATAGGAAAGGCTCTGTCAATTCAGAGGTGTTGACCAAGGATGGTAACACAACTAATGACACATCTGCCAATGCATGTTCTTCTGAACTCAAGGCACAGCCTAAAGATGTGGAGGTTCCTGTTTTAGAGGCTGGTTTGGTTAAGGCCTATTCAGTGTCAGATAAGTTGGACACTGATCAGCCCTTAATCATTCAGGATGACTCAGTGGCTGCTGATATAAGCACTGTGATCTCCCCACAACTGCCATCTTTGAACCTTGTTGAAGGTGGAGATGCTGCGGGTCTAGGTGAAGGAGTTGAAAAGGAGATGATAGTGGAAAAACCAGAGGGAGAAGTAGATGATAGAGAGGTTGTGATCACTAGAATAGTGAGTGTACCACCAAATGAGGGTGATATAAGTGAGGAAGGGCAGGCTATTCTTGAAGTCAAATCTGAACTTCAAGAATCCCTTGATGAGAGGAGGCCTGTTCCTTTAAGTGAGGAAATCATTGTTGAAGGGTGAAAAGAAATAGTTGAAAATGAGGAGAAGAATGCTGATGTATCAGAGTCTTATGAAAAAGAATTGGAGGGAGACAAGTGTGTTTTTACTGATGCTTTTGATTTGTCTGATATTGCAGGTATAACCTTTGATCAAATCTTTGCAGATGAACTCTTAACAGATGCACCCATCCAAGTTGACAGTGGATCAGCACAAGCCTTGCTTGGGATGCAATCAGAGAAGTTGGATTCCTTGGCTCACCAGGTACAATCAGCTCATGCAGAAACTTCTGGAGCCTTGGATGAGCATGGAAGAACTTTGGCATCTGTGGAAATGAGGCTAACTGGCTCAGAGGATGTGGTGTTACCTACCTTGGAGGCAAGGATCAGTGGAGTTGAGACTGGTTTGCAAACCATCTCCACTGAAGTTATCAAAGCCAAAAACACCATGAGGTCAGTTTCAAAGGAGGTTAAGAAAGAGCAATCTTTACTAAGAATCAACCACAATAGGAATGTGAAGACATTAAGGTCAGTGGTAAAGAGAGCTCTTGGAAGAAAGACTGCACTGCAAAGACAAAGAGCTGAAGAGCAAAGGCTATCTATGGTGAAAGCAGCCTCAGAAAAGTTTTCCCAAGAGGTATTGGCCAACATTGCTGAAGGTGCAGTGGCCAACCTCACTGAGCTTCTCAAAGCCCAATTGGATGCATCTCTTAAAACAACTATGGAGGAAGTTGTCCAACAGAAAATGAAGCCTGTTCTAGCCTTTCTTAGCTTGAGCAGTGACAGGATGCAGAATATACATGATGAAAATGTATATTTGTTGGAAGAAATGAAATCCCTAAATCAGGCACAATCTCTAATGGCCACAACAATGAGTGAGCTAAAACCCCAATGTTTTGATGCTGCCAAAAAGGGGGAAAGGGAAAGAGCAAGGGCAAAAGGTGCCTTAGTGATTGGAAGCCCAGTTAAGGGTAAGGACAAAGCCCCTGAAGGAAAGGGAAAAGAGCCAGCAGTACTGAACTTGGAAGAATTGGATGAAGAGGAGCAGTTGGCACTTGCATTAAAGAACTCTATGGCCTCAGCTCAAGAGGAAAGAGTAAGGTTACAACAAAGACCAGGTGGTGAGGTATCTGGTTTGGACAAGGATGCTGAAGGTGTCCAAACTAGAGGAAAGATCAAGAAGGCCCAAGGAAAGAAGAGACAAGTTGAGAAATTCACTGACTTTCCCAATAGCCTTGATCTTCCACCTGAATTCAGAGTTGTTGATGATGAGCCTATCTCAAAGAAGGCCAAAACTGCTGAAGAGCCCAAGAATGCTGAAATATCCAAGTTTGCTGAAAAAGACAAGTCTACTGAGACTAAGTCCACTGAAAGTACCAAAGCCTCTGAAGATGTTGAGGAATTATATGAAGAGGGCTTTGGACCTGGACCAAAGAAGACAAAGATTGTGGTACTCAATGGTGCATCAAAGCTGTTTCATGAAGGGTATGGCAAAGACCCTGAAACACAACAGAAACTGGCTATGATGAGAGCCCAAGAGAAAATGGACTTGATGGAAGAGGCCAACAGAGCAAGAAATAAGAGAAGAGCAGACTTCCAGAAGCCAAGAAGGAAGAGAGCAACTTACAACAAGATGAAGCCACAGCTATTGATCCCAATGGACACCAAATATCCTCACTTGGATAAATGGGTACCAATTCAGCTGAATGACTTATGGGAGGAAGCCAAAAGGGAGTATGTCTATGATCAATATGTCATTGACAGATGGAATGGAAGAGATGCCAACTCCACTTTTGCTGAGTTCATGATAGAATACTACAAAGAACTCTATCAACAATTGCTTGCAGCTGCTGATATTGCAAGAATTGAACTCACAGCTCCTAAGCCAATCATATACATGCCTCCAAAGCTTGAAGGATGGATTGACCAAGCAAGAATTCTGAGAGAATTCACTGAGATCCTTAAGCTAAACAAGATGGTTCTTGGTCCTAAGGGAACAAACCAAGAAGCCATGGCATTGAAAAGAAGAGTGTGGGCACAATATGGAATGCTGCCACCTCCTGAGGATGATCTTTGAAATGGCTAAGTCTTCTGACCTATCTTGATTGATCAACTATGCTGAAAAATGATCAAGTTTGCTGATGTGGTGTGCTAATCTTTTTGCTCTAATTTGATATGGATTGCTCTGATACAAGCTCTGTGCTCTGATGTTGAAAGTCTTGTATATGTCTTGAAGTGTTAGTATTTGTTCTGATACAAGATTGGTGCTCTGATACAAGTTTATGCTCTGATACTGAAAAATCTTGTATATGTGTTGAACTGTTAGAATGAAATACTCTGATGTATTAAGTGTTGATGATTCATGCTCTGATATGTTAAATTCAACTATCAACATGCTTGTAATGATTTTTGAATGAATGATAGTTGAACTTATTTTGAATCAAGAAACACCCATCTCTCTATGCCTATCTATGAAACCTATGTGCAACATGAATGGTGAATACACTAACTCATTGCTTTTCAGGATAACTGACCTTAGTCATGTCTTCTGAAGAATAATGTAATAGGTGTAGCTAAGTCACTTTTGCACAAGCTGTATAGGTTTTGGCATCATCAAAAAGGGGGAAATTGTTGGGAATAAAATGAGTTATGTTTTGATTGAATACCAAAACCCCCTGAGACATGCCTAAGTCATGATTGAATATGTTCTAGAAATGTTAGAACATATAGTATAAAGGCTAGATGAGGAGCTAATATGTTAGGTAGCTCTTAGATGATTAGATGCACAAACTGAGGGGGAACACATGCTTGGAAGTTCATTTGAATCAAGTCCCCTCAAGGCTCAAACTCTGGATACAACACTAAGTCTTTTGAGACTAACTATACTGATCAGGAGAGTTGTCCAGAGAAATTGTCTCAGTACAAGAAGTCAAGATCAAGTGCTCTGAAAGCCTGCAGTCAACTATGCTGAAGGGTTTTGAGACAATCATTCCCTAAAGATCTTCAAAGAAACAAGCTAAGATCACCTTCAAGAGAAATAAAAGGGAAAGAGCCAAGTCATCTGAAGAAGAGCAAGACAATCTTGCTGATAAGCAAGACTGCTGATAGTGATAAGGAGAGTTGTCCAAATGATGAGGAATGTTGTCCTATCATTGGAACAACCTTCAGAAGACATGTCCACATTCTTACAAGAGAATCTGAATGTCAGATATTGGGAAAAGTGCTACAGAATGAAGACAAAGCTCTTACAGCCGTTTATTTCCCAAATGAGGACATGTCACTATCAAGATTCTGTCTTCAAAGTTGAAGAACTAAAAGAAGACATTTATGGACATTGGAGGCTGCCTCTCCAACGGGAAAATCCTTCATTTGTCTATAAATACAGAAGTGTGAAGACCATTTGAAAGCATCCAACTAGCATCCAACTTCAACCTCAACCAAGCACATCCAACCTTAAGTTCTTACAAGCTAGAGTGCTTTCAAAGCTTTCAAAGACTATCTTAGTCTTCAAACACTTCATCTAAGATGTACTACATTGTATATCCATACACAAGCTTAGAGAGATATCCTATCCTTATACACTGATCTTCATTGTAAAGGATATCTCATTAGTTGGAACCTTACTTCAATCCTCATATCTTTCAAGAGTGAAAGTGAGAAGGTTGTAGTAGTAGAAGTGGTAGGAGCTGACTGTTGAGAGAAGAACAGTTCAGTTCTGAGTTGAGAAGAGGGTACTAGGACTCTAGACATCCTATGGATCAATTCACCAAGAGTGGTGTTATTGATCAAGTGCACCTTGGCACTATAAAACAAGTTAATTCCAAGAGTAAATGAATTATCCTGTTAAATCAGGGAAGTGGATGTAGGAGCTTGAGTCTCTGAACCACTATAAACTCTTGTGTTGATTTACTTTCAAGTACTTTCATACACTCAACACTGCACACAAAACTGATCTTTCAAAGGATAAACATTCAAAGACTGTGCAAAACTAATTTGGACAAGTTCCCTGAAACTGGATTGTATTGAATTGACCAAGTGATTTCAGAATCTAAAGGAGTTTAAACTAAAAGGGCCAACCATTATTCCGCACATATAACTCCCCTAGATAGTTATTCAACTAAGTACTCAATAGTACTTAGTAGTCTGATTATCTTAGAAGAGTTAATCATCTTCAGCAGAGTTGTCCAAGACAACCTTGCTGAGCTCTGGTTTGATCAAGTTAGAAAAGAATTTGAATACAAGTGTATCCCCCCCCCATACACTTGTTATATACTCCTTTCAGGACCAACATTCCCCACACCACCGCCCGCTCCCTCTCCAGCCTCCCCATACCTGCTAGGCTGCTACCCCACGACGACGCGAGCTCACGACTCACGGTGAGTTTATGTGCTTTGTTTCTTAAATTTAAGGATCTGAGATTTGAGAATCTAAGAGAGGTTGAGACTTTCCCTATTGCTATGTGTGTTATTGTGGGAATTTTGGGAATTTTGAGATTAAGACTTTCCGTATTGCTATCGCGAAGGGTTTGATTTCTGGGATTTTTTACTACAATTGTTATAGGTGTTGCTGTGGATTTGTCTTACTGGATTGTAAAGGATGGATGAATTTAAAAGTTTATGAGCATATGCAGCATATGTGTAAAAAAAAATCCAAATTTCGGTTTTAGCCGAAACCGAACCGAATTATTCGGTTCGGTTTAATTTAGTTTTGAATATGCTCGGTCCAGTTTCGATTAATTATACTAAAATTTCGGTTTTGGTTCGGTTGTGCTAATTCGGTTCGGTTACCGAACCGACCGATGCACACCCCTAGAAACGTGTTTCATAGGACATGAGATAGACTGATTGGACAACTCTTGGCTAACATGCAAGGAGGCGTGGGGCCTGTTGGGAAATGATATGGTTTTGATTAAGATACCAAAACCCATTGATGATGTTCAAGATAGTAGAGATACAATGTCAAATAAGTTGTTATGTATTCAAAACAAATGAGTTATACACTGTTAAGTGATGCAATTTGTAATCAACATAGATGTCTCAGGATAGTTAAGACAGTCATGTAAATCTCAGACTTATTGAGATATTAGCTAATAGGCTAAGTTGCTAAAGCTGCTATGTTAGGCAGCTTGAGCACAAGTCCTAGTTAGTTCAGGGGGAACTTAACTTGTTGAAGAGCTCAGCTGATATGAAGAGATCAGCTGATATGAAGAGCTCAACTGATAAGAAGAGCTCAGCTGATATGAAGAACTCAGCTGATATGAATAACTCAACTGATATGAAGAGTTCAGTTGATGTGAAGAACTCAACAGATGTGAAGAGAACCCTGTTGATAAGGACAACTAAGCTGATCTAGACAACCCTGCTGATCTAGACAACTAAGCTGATCAAGACAACCAAGCTGATCATGGACAACCAAGCTGATAGAGTCAAATAAGTTGATCTGAATAAACAGAAGAACTATCAGCTGAAAATAAGTATGGTCTCATATCAACAAACACTTATGATATCTCTGCAAACAAGAAGCTCAAGATAAATGCTGAAACACACACTTATGAGTATCAAGCACAACCGGCCTAAAGTACCTCCAGAAGTCAAAGACAGCTTAAGAGCAGAAGACACATAATGGCTAAGGAACATTCCAACTGCAGTTGAGAATGTTCAGAATGATTGGCAGTACAACTGATCTGATAGAAGCAGATTCAGGAATGTTGTACCTCGGAAATTGTGCCAAGAGGAGACAAAAGGCATCTAGCAAATCGTGCAATGAAGGAATAATTATAGCTACTCTAGCTAACACTCTAGAGCCTATATTACAACTGTAGATAGAGGTTTTGAATGTTGACTCCTCCAACGGTCATATGTTCAACCTCCTTTATAAAAACAGAAGTGATTCAAAGAGAGAAGTGTGGAACATAGGACAAGCATGACTTACAAGAGAAAAGAGTGAAACTGCAGCAAGAGAACCTATATGCTGAAAAGACCAGAAAACAACCATCTTGCTCAAAGATAATCTAAGTTTCCACATCACTTCTAACTAAGTCAAACTGTATTCATCCTAAGCTTAGCAAGATATATCCTATCCTTTGACATTGATCTAATTGTAAAGGATATCTCACTTAGTTGAAACCAAACCTCAAACCCAAACCTTTCAAGAAAGAAATTAGTATAGTTTGTTGTAGAAGTGAGGAGCTAAAGACTGTTAAGAGAAAACACAGTTTTAGTTTAGTGAAGTTGAGTACTAGGACTCAGAATTCCTAGGGATCAAAGCACTAAGGATAGTGTGGTTCATCAGTGCACCTTAGCACTATAAAACAAGCTAATTCCAAAGAGAAGGAATTATCCTATTAAATTAGGGAAAGTAGATGTAGGAGCTTGAGTCTCTGAACCACTATAACTGATTGTGTTATTTACTTATTGTTCATCATTCACTTAACACATTCATACACTGCACACAAAACTGATCTTTCTAAAGATACATTATGTCAAGTTTGAAAAACTGCAAGTTCCCTGAAAGAGGTTTTCAGAAAACATTAAAGGAGTTTTAAAAAGACAAAGGGTCAACCACATTCCGCACCACTAACTGAATTAGATAGTTGTTCAATTAAGTACTTTATAGTCCTCATAAGATTGATTGTCTAACTTAGAGAAGTTGTCAGACAACTCTCCTGATAGGCTATTCTGTTTGAGAAAAGAAAAATTGCATACACAAGTGCATTCCCCCCACCACCCATAAACTTGTGTCATACTCCATCAAGAACCAACAAGTGGTATTAGAGGAGGAGTTCAAAGACCACTGCTTCTAAAAATCCATCTTGATTTTCAAAATTCATATTTATCTTTGGTCACTAAACTGATCAATTCTGAAAACTCTTATCTTATATTATTACTTGTGCACCTTTTATATTTTAATAATTAGATATTTTATTTTTCAATATGTATGTTACATTTCATCATTGCATGCATGTCTAGCTAGTGTGACACTATTTTCTGGATACCGATGTTGGAAACTGTTTACGCCGTGTAAACTACAATATCGAAAATTTCAGAATAACAAATAAGTCGAGTCAAGGGAAACCCTTTTCCCGCAGAACAGAATACGCCCAGGATAGTGCTCGACTGGTATGGCGTTCCGTTCCCAAAGGTAAAATGACTTTTACTTTGTAAACAGTAGCACCACTGTAGACGAAGCCTCAACGAACGTACTCGGTACGAACTGAACACTCTTGGATATAAATCCGGCACAAGAAAGAACTGTGTAAGGCTTTCGGGAGCTCAACACACTGCGTAGGGACGAGAGGAGAGTAGTAGGAGAGAGGGGCGAATTTCAGCGTAAGGATTTATGAAGGAAGAGACTGATATTTATAGGCAGACGAAACCCTAGGAGGGAGTTGGAAAAACGCGTGGGCCCAGGCCCAATTCTTGGGAATATATCGCAACGGTTGCGAAAATATCTCGCACGTGGATAAGTCTTAAGACCGAATCTTGAAGACCAAGTTTGAGACTTCCAGAAAATTCTGGAATGTTCTTGAAGTAATTTGAATCGGCTGCCTGAGTTGGGCTTTCGGAGTTTTTGGGTCTGCAAAAAGATAGGCGGGCCCCAAAGACCACCAAAGACCAATTGCCAAATCCGAAGCCGAGCCGGCCGGACGGGCAGGCGGGCGCGCGCGCGTGTGGCTCTTAGAGGGGTGTACCTCTTTTACATGGTTGAACTTCCAAGCTACTTCAATACCTTTATACATCATAAATGTTTTGTAGGTTTCCTATGTGGGACAATTTCCCACATTCCTCAAACTTCAAAGTTGAAACTCTTCAACTTCAACAATTAATTTCTCACTCACCTTAACTCGGTTTTGAGATATTAAATATACCACGTTCATCTACTCCGCGAGTAGATCGACTATGTCACGTTCAATTATTTCATAATTAAAGTTTAGTCCGTCTAATTAATTAAATTAGATAAGGGTGTCAAAACCCAATTAATCCCATTAATTCCAACAATCCCCCACATGAGTGAAAATCGTATCTATACAACATCAGACTCAGTGTTCAGTTCGATTGAGATCTCCGTGCGTCCGGATAAGTAGTTTTTGGCTTTGAAATTTCTGTAGCCAAACACTATCGGGTACACCGGCGGCTTAGTGGACGCAATGCCTTGAACTACTCCTCCATAGTGTATACCTATTCAACAGTGTCAGCACACTTCAATCTCGTCTTTGTAACGTTCTCACGTTTTTGTCCGTTTTGGCCATGGACGTCCTTTGTCTTCATAAATGTTTGGTCGAAGCGGCCCTCACTTCTCATTTATATAGGTAACCTCCTTTCGAGTATCCTGTTATACTCTAGGACTTATTAAGAGTGGAAGACTCAACCTCCTTTGGTTTTTCTTGTGGGTTTTAGACCCATTCCTTCTACCAGCTTGTTCAATTGATCTCGATTTATGCTCTTCGTGAGCGGATCCGCTATATTGTCCTTCGTATTGACATAGTCAATGGACATTACTCCAGTGGAGATCAATTCTCTAACGGAGTTGTGTCGACGACGTATATGTCTCGACTTTCCGTTGTACATGACATTCGTAGCTCTCCCAATGGCAGCTTGACTGTCACAGTGTACCGTCACCGAGGGTACCGGTTTATTCCAACATGGAATGTCTTCCAGAAAATTACGCAACCATTCAGCCTCTGCAGCGGCTAGGTCTAACGCAATAAATTCTGATTCCATCGTGGAACGAACAATGCACGTTTGTTTCTTGGACCTCCACGACACTGCTGCTCCTCCAATAGTGAATACATATCCACTAGTGGATAACGAGTCTTTAGTGTCTGATATCCAATTTGCATCACTGTATCCTTCGACTACAGCTGGATGTCTTGTGTAGTGAAGCCCATAATCAAGGGTGTACTTCAAGTATCTTAATACCCTTTTCAACGCTTTCCAGTGCTCATGACTTGGATTGTTCGTGTATTGACTCAACTTGTTTACCGAACATGCAAGATCAGGGCGTGTACAGTTCGTGATGTACATCACACTTCCAATGATCCTTGCGTATTCCAGTTGAGCCACTGGTTCTCCTCTATTCTTTTTCAAGTGAACATTGAGTTCCAAAGGCGTCTTAGCAGCTGGATCGTCAAAGGCATTAAATTGCTTTAGTACCTTCTCCACATAGTGAGATTGTGTCAAGGAAATTCCATTGGACGTTTTCTCTATCTTGATTCCAAGAATCACATCTGCTAATCCCATGTCTTTCATGTCAAAGTTTCCACTCAACATGTTCTTCGTATTAACTATGATATCGTGATTGTTACTCATGATTAACATGTCATCGACATATAAGCACACAATAACATATCCATTTGGTGTATCCTTCACATATACACACTTATCACATTCGTTAATTCGAAACCCATTTGACAACATTGTATTGTCAAATTTCAAATGCCACTGTTTTGGAGCTTGCTTAAGTCCATACAGTGATCGAACGAGTTTACACACCTTTTTCTCGTTTCCAGGAGCAACATATCCTTCGGGTTGATCCATGTATATTTCAGCATCCATCTCACCATTAAGAAACGCCGTCTTAACGTCCATTTGGTGTATTTCGAGATTGTGCAAAGCAGCAATAGCGACTAACACCCGAATGGAGGTGATCCTTGTCACCGGTGAGTATGTATCGAAGAAATCATACCCTTCCTTTTGTTTAAAACCCTTTGCAACTAGACGAGCTTTGTACTTATCAACAGATCCATCTGCTTTGTACTTTCTTCTAAGGATCCACTTGCATCCTAAGGGCTTACAACCTTTAGGGAGGTCGACCAACTCCCATGTGTGATTTAACAAGATAGACTCGTATTCACTTTTTATGGTTTCCTTCCACAGATGTGCATCTGGTCTTGCCATAGCATCCTTGATAGTTTTAGGTTCATCTTCCTCCAAAACATAAGTAATGAAGTTTGAACCAAAATCTTTATCAATTCTAGCTCTCTTACTGCGTCTCGGTTCTTCACTCTCTTGAGTGGAAGGACTAACAGTGTCGTCTGTTGCTTCGAGTGTTCTCTTACTCGAACTCACTTCCTCTATCTCCTTAAGGGGAAAGATACTTTCAAAGAACACTGTGTTCCTTGACTCAATTGTAGTGCCTTCTGTCATATCCGGTACTTCGGATTTGTGAATCAGAAATCGATAGGCACTACTGTTTGAAGCATATCCTATAAAGATGCAATCGACGGTTTAAGGGCCGATTTTAACTTGTTTAGGAAGCGGTACTTCAACCTTAGCCAAACACCCCCACACTTTGAGGTATTTGTATGAAGGTTTTCGTTTCCTCCATATTTCATAAGGAGTTTGATCCTTAATTTTATGAGGAATCTTATTCAGAATGTGGTTAGCCGAAAGAATGGCTTCCCCCCACAAATTCTGAGGTAGACCAGAGCTGATTAACATTGCGTTCATCATCTCCTTTAGTGTTCGGTTTTTCCTTTCCGCAACACCATTAGGCTGAGGTGAGTAAGGGGCTGTCGTTTGATGTATAATCCCTGATTCAATACATAATTGTTCAAACGGAGCTACGTACTCTCCACCTCTATCACTACGAATTGATTTAATTCGAGTGTCCAATTGATTCTCTACTTCAGTTTTATAACGTTTAAAAGCTTCTATAGCTTCGTCTTTACTCTTTAAAAGGTAAATGTAGCAGAATCTTGTACAATCGTCTATAAAAGTAATAAAATACTTTTTCCCTCCTCTAGTTTGTACAAACTTCAAATCACATACATCCGTGTGAATTAAGTCTAGAGGGGCAGCAGTGTTCCTTTCAACAGTTTTAAACGGTAGTTTGGTCAATTTTGCTTCCGTGCATATTTCACATCGTTTGGATGTATCAACGTTGTCAATTTTAAGTAAATCAAGATTTACTAATCGTTTTATGGATTTTAGATTCACATGTCCTAATCTAGAATGCCATAAAGAGGAACACTCAACGATATAAGCAGAAGTGGAAGCAATTTCATTAATAACTTGTTTGCCTTTGGGGCTTACAACCATTGTGCTTAATTTAAACAAACCATTCTCGAGATAACCCTTCCCGAGAAAGTGACCAAACTTACTTAGAACTATCTTATCAGATTCAAAGACTAGTCTAAATTGATTGCTAACTAGAAGAGATCCCGAAATCAGATTCTTCCGGATGTCTGGGACATGCAGCACGTTCTTCAATGTTAGCTCTTTTCCAGATGTCAGTTTAAGCACCACTGACCCAATTTCAGCCACTTCAGATGAGGCTTGATTGCCCATGAACAACTTTCTCCCATCAGATGGAGAATAGTTTGAGAATGCAGATCTCTCCGAGCAGACGTGGCAAGTGGCACCCGTGTCCACAAACCACTCTTTCTTGTTGTCCACCATGTTGACCTCCGTCACCACTGCGGACATGTACAAATCCGTGAGGTTCACAGAATCTTGTACTTTCTATTTGCCTTTACCCTTATCGTCACGACGGGGTTGACGACACTCACTGGACCTGTGGTTCGGTTTCCCACAGTTATAGCAATTTCCAGTGAATTTCTGCTTTGTGGCTGGACCCTTCCCCTTCACAATCTTCGTTGTGTTGGCAGCAGACTCATTTGGACGTTTTCTTTTCCTTGACGGACCCTCTTGTTCCATCAAGTTAGCTTTGGCTTCAATCTGGAGGGCAGATCCCTTGCCTTCTCTCTTTCGATTGTCCTCCTCAATCCTGAGACGGATAATCAGATCCTCCAAGCTCATAAGCTTTCGTTTGTGCTTTAGATATGATTTGAAATCCTTCCACGATGAAGGCAGTTTCTCGACCACGGTCGCTACTTGAAATGCATCAGGTAACACCATATCCTCAGCAGCAATCTTATGGAAAATAATCTGCAGTTTCTGGACTTGATCCACTACAGACTTGTTATCGTCCATCTTAAAATCGTACAGTTGTGAAACGACGAATTTCTTTAATCCGGCGCCTTCAGTTCTGTATTTCTTCTCCAATGATTCCCACAACTCCTTGGCAGATTTTATGTCACAGTAGACACTGTAGAGGGTATCAGAAAGCCCTCCAATAATGTGATTTCTGCACAGATAATCACCACTAAGCCACTGATCATAATAGATTCTTTCTTGTTGGCTAGCACTTGCCTCAGGCTGTGTAGGTTTCGTTTCGGTTAGAAACCTATCCATTTCAAGCATGGTTAGGTAAAATCGCATCTTACTTTGCCATCTCTTGAATTCAGTTCCAGAAAACTTTTCCGGCTTTTCTCCTTCTACGACCATTGGCCTCGGCCCAGGTGCAGAGAAGGTAAACATCGGATCCCTTATGGGATTGTGGAAAGCAGGAAACGGTTCAAGCGGATTGCTTCTGTTCCTAACTCTTTCCACATGGTCATTCTGTTTTCCTTGTGATTTCACGTCGGAACTGTGCGACTCTGATTGATCAGGAGACGCTTCCTTATTGGCCTCGTTGCCAATATTCTCGGTACCATGCACGACATCCATATCGATGGGGTCAACATCCATATTATCGTTCGTTTTCGACATTGCAGTAAATTAATTCAATTAATTAAGTCCGAAAAAATTAATTAAGTCCGAAAATATTAATTATATATTCTGTTCTGCGATTGTTGGAAACTGTTTACGCCGTGTAAACTGCAATATCGAAAATTTCAGAATAACAAATAAGTCGAGTCAAGGGAAACCCTTTTCCCGCAGAACAGAATACGCCCAGGATAGTGCTCGACTGGTATGGCGTTCCGTTCCCAAAGGTAAAACGACTTTTACTTCGTAAACAGTAGCACTACTGTAGACGAAGCCTCAACGAACGTACTCGGTACGAACTGAACACTCTCGGATATAAATCCGGCACAAGAAAGAACAGTGTAAGGCTTTCGGGAGCTCAACATACTGCGTAGGGACGAGAGGAGAGTAGTAATAGAGAGGGGCGAATTTCAGCGTAAGGATTTATGAGGGAAGAGACTGATATTTATAGGCAGACGAAACCCTAGGAGGGAGTTGGAAAAACGCGTGGGCCCAGGCCCGATTCTTGGGAATATATCGCAACAGTTGCGAAAATATCTCGCACGTGGATAAGTCTTAAGACCGAATCTTGAAGACCAAGTTTGAGACTTCCAGAAAATATCTCGCACGTGGATAAGTCTTAAGACCGAATCTTGAAGACCAAGTTTGAGACTTCCAGAAAATTCTGGAACGTTCTTGAAGTAATTCGAATGGGCCGAGCCCATTCCTGAGTTGGGCTTTCGGAGTTTTTGGGTCTGCAAAGAGATAGGCGAGCCCCAAAGACCACCAAAGACCAATTGTCAAATCCGAAGCTGAGCCGACCGGACAGGCGCGCGCGTGGCTCTTAGAGGGGTGTACCTCTTTTACATGGTTGAACTTCCAAGCTACTTTAATACCTTTATACATCATAAATGTTTTGTAGGTTTCCTATGTGGGACAATTTCCCACATTCCTCAAACTTCAAAGTTGAAACTCTTCAACTTCAACAATTAATTTCTCACTCACCTTAACTCGGTTTTGAGATATTAAATATACCACGTTCATCTACTTCGCGAGTAGATCGACTATGTCACGTTAAATTATTTCATAATTAACGTTTAGTCCATCTAATTAATTAAATTAGATAAGGGTGTCAAAACTCAATTAATCCCATTAATTCCAACAACCGATATTAAAATACTCCCTCCGTCCGCCTATAAATTTCTCATTTTACCATTTTAGTCCGTCCGCCTATAAGCTTCTCATACCCTTTTTGATAAGTATTTTTTCTTACACTTCACTTTATATTTTACCTTTTCTCTCTATCTCTCTCCTTCTTCCAATCACATCACTTGTACTATATCTATTATTTAATCTATGTACCAAAAAGTAGTGGGAAGCTTATAGGTGGACGGAGGGAGTAATATTCATGGACCTAAATATATTTAAAATATATTGACAATATTGAAATAAGAAATAAATTTATATTTAAAAATAATATGTGAAACGTCTTCTATCTGGGTGTATGATGTACAGATATATATTCACATGGCCTTAACGAGTATTTTAATAATTATTATTTTATTTATGTTATGATATTCATATAGTCATAATTGCACGTTGTTCTGTTTCACAGACTCCTTGTTTGTCGCAGTAATTTCTTTTGCCTAATTATATTCTACAAGATTGCATTTGATTTATTTTGACTTTCTACCCTCCTTCATGTTGAAATGTGGAATAATCGGGTCCCACCGTTGGTCCACTTTTATATCTCATTTAATTTTGCTTTTAAAATCAAATTTGAGTATAAAGTACAGGTCATAATATATGTAATGAAAACTCGTTTCGTGTATTAATTTTCTTCTTTTGATTTCTTGTTTAATCAGAACGATATGAAACAAAATGCGATGTTATATATAGTACTGTATCAACCATAGTTAGTTACTAAACCATTCTTGATAACCTCTCCTTGTGAGTTGGTTATCTCTTGTATAAATTTTTGACCTCATGGTCATTTTCAACTAATGAAATTTCTTGTTATATATAGTATATTAAGTATTTAAAGGGGTTTGAAAGTATGGCATTTTGTGACATGGGTAGAACGTGGTTTTTTATATATGTTGCATTATATGTAGGTTTAACAAATTATATTGCTTGTAAATATAGCCCTCTTCGTATAATCATGCCATACCCACGTGCAATCATGTAAGTAATTAAGGCGATAAGCAGGTTGTAATAATAATAATAATAATAATAATAATAATAATAATAATAATAATAGAGGGTTCAATTAAATTGGTTAAATTGGTTTATTCCAATTCTTTGGTGGCACACTGGAATGAATTCTGCAACAGTGAGCAGAAAGCAAACAGGAGAAAGGTTTTGGGCCTCATTTGGCAAGGCTCCATTTGGAAATTATGGAAAGGTCGTAACGAGTCGATTTTCAACGAGAAGACAATTTTGGCGGAGGAGCTAGCGGACAACATTAAATTTTGTACGTGGAAATGGTTAAAGGCACACAAAAAGGTTAATTATTCGTATCATGATTGGGAAACAGATCCTTGGTTGTGCCTCGATGCTTAGATCTAGACTTTAATAGTGTACGGATCAGGAAATAAATCATCTTGTAACGGGATTTGAGTACCCCTTGTACTCATTTTTGGTATAATAATTTCACTCTTACTTTTCAAAAAAAAAACTTTGCGGGCGAAGAAATTATGAATAGGAATTAATTAAGGGAGATTGCATTTTTTACCTGTTTTAATCTCTTATTTGTGAATTATTTTGATACTTTATCATTCTACATTTTTTCATTCTGTTCACTATACTGTACTTTTCATTTTAAATTGACCATAAGTTAATGGTCAAGAGTGAAAAAAAAAAATATAATGTCGCTCATCAAAATAAATCAAGCGAAGCGGTCAAAATAATAATCTCACTTCCCCCAAATCATTTTTCACATTTCGATCTTTAATTACCTGTTTCACTATAATGTGTTCACATCCAAAAAAAATAAAAAATTCAAACTCTTAACCTTAAAATTTTAACTTATTTATCATTTATGTCATAACATTTTCTTACATAATACTCTTATTTTCTAACTTTAATAAAGTTGAAAGAAATAGTACCCTTATCACTTTTTCTTAATTGACAAGCTCAGGTTAGTGTGAAAAAATTACTCATTTTATTTTTCATAATTATTTGCACACTTTTGTTATTGTGATGTTCCAAAATTATTTGTACACTTTTAATATGAAAATACCTTACAAAATTATTATTCTCCCAAAACATCATTTTATTTTTAAAATTGATACTCCTTTTTTATATACATTTTACTTTACAACTCACCAAATTAACTTTACACCTTACCAAATCCTTGATGAAATAGAACACACATATTTAACTAAAATAGAGGTATGCAAATTTTGATTTGGAGCCCATTATCATGATTTGACGTTATCTGTATAGTTATATTACTTTTATATATACTTAATTAGTTAACATTATAAGTTAATCAAACTAGTATATATCTGATTTATTATCATGTGTCTTATCATAAAATAATCAACGTCTGACTCATAATAATAGGACGACACATTAAAGATTCAGTTCCATACAGAGCGCAAAGCTCTGGCTTAAGTGGACGGTGGGATTGGTCCCCCGGGATTAGTCGGCCTTAGACCGGATACCCGAGACTTCAAAAAAAAAAATCACTCATTCTTTCTCTTACTTTTCTTTCACACGTTCATTCTCTTTCCTATTATTTTTCTATCCATTTATTTTCACTCTTATTTTTTCAAAATATATCATATACAAATTAGTATAAAATTAATATTATAATATATATATATATATATATGGTGTGCATGTATATAATATGTATATGAGTATAATATTTATGTGCATAAATATATTTAATATTAATATTAATTAGATAAATAATAATTAGTACATTAAATACAAATAATAACAAATTAATATAAATATATGTAAGTATATTAAATATTAAATACATATATTTACAGTATAAACAAAATATTAATAATTAAACCTTATTCAATCATTATCTCACTAATTAACACTAATAAAATAATATATCATTTACTATCATCTAATTATTATTTCAGTACTAACAATAATAAAATATTACTACCTCCGTCCCACCATTACTTTCACACTTTTCTTTTCGAGACATTCTAAAATAACTTTCACACTCTTAAAATGAAAACCCTTTCTAAACTCCACTCTCACAATATTCTCAATTTTACACAAATGCCATTATTTTTTCTCCACCATATACAAAAGTCAACTCATTTATTTACTTTATACATAAAGTTTTACAAAATTACCCCTCAAAATTCCACTTTATTAATTTGCGTGCCCATCTACCTGTGAAAATATTTTTGGAACGAAAGGAGTATAACATACGTGACATACAGTTACATGTACCCCTACTTCTCAATTCTTAACCAAACATAACTTACACAATTACTTTTCATAAATTACCCCATCCATCTTTTTCCAATCTCGATCAATCTCAATTCAATCCACCACAATCTCAGACCAAACACCACCTGAATTTCGTGGCGTACTACTTCAAGGATCTTGTTAATCTAACCTACGTAAAACAGTTATTGTTAGTTACCATATTTTATGCCGGTCCTTTTCACATTCCCATTGTTGCCTATAAATACCTCCTTTACCAATTAAGCACACATGCATGCACCAGAATAACCCACTAAATTAATTAAACCGAAAATGGGCAACACAAGAATGATCAAAATTCCCATAATCCTCACACTCATCTTCTACTCCTCATCACCACCACTACTCGCCGCCGATTCCTCCTACAATGTGCAGTCTTTCGGAGCCAAATCCGACGGGATATCCGATTGCACGAAAGCCTTTTTAAGTGCATGGGACGCAGTTTGCGCCACCACCGCCCCGGCCACCATATATGTCCCGGCGGGGAGGTACCTAGTGCGAAATGCATATTTTATGGGTAAGTTATGCAAAAATAACGCCATAACAATACGCATTGATGGGACCCTAGTAGCTCCCTCTGATTACAATGCTCTTGGTGACAACTGGTTGAAGTTCGAAAAGGTCACCGGAGTTTCCATCAACGGCGGAACCCTAGACGGCCAAGGCTCAGCATTGTGGGCTTGCAAGAATTCCGGCAAGAGTTGTCCTAAAGGAGCTACGGTATACACGTAGTTATAATTCACTGTAGAAAGAATTATGTCATTATAGCTTCTCAGGCTAAAAGTCTTTAATTAACAAACAGAAGCTATAGTGACATAATTTTTGTTATTAAATGTATTTTATTATACATTTAATTTTGATTTTGATTTGTGATTTTTGGTTATTGTGTTATTAGTCATTGGCGTTCTCCAATTCAAACAACATAAGGATAAACGGATTAAAATCGTTAAACAGCCAGATGTTTCACATTCTTGTGGACGGATGTAAGAATTTGAATCTGGTGAACGTGAAAATATCAGCTCCGGCAAACAGTCCGAACACGGACGGCATTCATGTGCAGCATTCGTCGGGAGTTACTATTATGAACTCCGGCGTTGCCACGGGCGATGACTGTGTCTCAATCGGCCCCGGCGCCTCGGACTTGTGGATCGAAAACCTCGCTTGCGGCCCTGGCCACGGTCTAAGGTACCTGTCTCTACTCCACATGATTAATGTTTAGTCCTTTTTTTTTATAATTGATTTTTTATTTTATTTTCAAGACATGATCATATTAAATATTTTATTTTTATTTTTGTGATATGTTAATTTATTGATAGTACAAGATTAGAATTTATTTGGATCCACATTTTATAATCTTCAAGATTCAAAAGAGTGTAGTACATTTTATAATTAGATATATATTGACTTATGATAATATATGCCTTTTCAGATCGCATGTGGTTCAGTCACATGGGTATAATCATATATAGGACACACTTCATATTCACATTTGCTTTTGCTTTTTAATTCAACAAAAAATAAATTATGTGGCATATATATATGAACTCATGAATAGTACTCCCGGCCTCTATTAATCTATTACTCCCTCCGTCCCGGAGGAACTTGCACCATTTGACCGGCACACATTTTAAGAAATGTGTAATGATTGATGTTTTGAGGGGTAGTTTTGTAAACTTTTATGAATAAAGTAAAGTAAAAAGTAAATTGAGTGTGGAAAAGCAATGGCATATGGGTAAATATGAGTATATTTCAAGGGTGATGGTTATGAAAATATTTCCTTTTATGGAGTGTGCAAATTAGTATGGGACATCCATATATGGAAAGTGTGCAAATTCCTGTGGGACGGAGGGAGTATTAATTACTCTCTCCTCCCTCCCATGATTTTATTCACACTTTCCTTAACGGGCATCCCAACATTTTTTACACACTCCAAAAAAAGAAATAATAATACCAATAATACCCCTCATTTATTTTACCTTTAGTCAAATCTTCTTTATCTATAGTCAAATCTCTCACTTTAATCAATGAATACCAATAATACCCCTCATTTATTTTACTTTACACATCACTTTATTCCATTTTCTTAATCTCCGTGCCGATCAAAGTGTGCACAAAATCCTGAGACAGAGGGAGTATTTTTAATTCATGTGAAATAAACTACAATTATAAAATGGGTAAAGTAAAAAGTGTGAAGAGAACAATTCAAATGGTCTGTATAGAGGTCCAAGTCAAATAGAGCAAGGTAGCTTAAGTTTGTCGTAACATTTCTCTTGTAAACTGCTACTAATTCATTCCATTTCAATTCTCTGTTTTATTCAATATGTCATATTCTTTTTATTTTCAAAATGATGTCTATCATAAACCATCTCTCGAAAAAAATAAATTGTTTTGATGGTATAATTATTTGAAATGAATTTTCAGCATCGGAAGTCTAGGTTGGGATTCAAACGAAGCAGGAGTAGAAAACGTGACACTAAAAACAGCAACATTCACCGGAACAAAAAATGGTGTAAGAGTTAAGACATGGGCAAGGCCTAGCAAAGGATTTGTTAGAGACATTCTTTTCCAACATGTAATCATGAATAATGTCCAGAACCCCATTATCATTGACCAAAATTACTGCCCTAGCCATGAAGGTTGTCCTAATCAGGTATATATACATGCATTCTATATTCAATACTCCTCCGTTTCATACTCAATTGAACATTTGTCAAAAACTACTATTTCAAAATATTAATTTTATGATCACTTTAATACTAATAAACTATTCATAAATATGTGACAACAGTAAATGTTCAATCTAGTATCGGACGGAGAGAATATTAACTATTACGAAAAATAATTTTATTGAATGTTGAAATTAATACTCCCTCCATCTCATATTAATCTTCATAGGTAATGCGTGAAGTTTTGAGGGGTAATTTTGTAAAATTTTATGTATAAATTAAAGTAAGAAATGAGTTGACTTTTATTTATGTGTGGAGATAAAGTAATGACATGTGTGTAAAATTGAGGTTATTGTGAGAGTGGAGTTTATAAAGGATTTTTCATTTTAAAAGTGTGAAAGTTATTGTGGAACGTCCTGAAAAGAAAAATGTGAAAATTACTGTGGGAAATTTGTGTTGTAGGCATCAGGTGTGAAAATTACAGATGTGAGATACGAAGACATACATGGAACATCAGCATCAAAAGTTGCAGTAAATTTAGAGTGCAGTAAAAGAGAGCCATGCACTGGAATTACATTGGATCAAATTAACCTTACCTACAAAAATAAAGCAGCAACCGCTTCTTGTGCAAATACCGGAGGAAGCTGCTTATAGATCTGCATGTCGTACTATATATAACTAGTAGGGCACCGTGCTGAGATATGTTGTGACGATATTTAAAATTTTGAATATTATTTATATTGTGTATTAATATTATAGTAATACCACTAACTTATAATAATATATATATATATATTAATTATTGCTAACTAATATTTATAATACTAAATCAATTATTATAAGTAAAAATTAATTATTGCTAACTAATATTTATAATACTCAATTAAATTTATAAAAATAATAAAATAAACATTGATAAGATATAAGATATATGATGTTGCTAAATTATTAATCTTAAAATTTTGTTACATTGATGTCTTATACTATATAAATTTAAACTTAGCATACAAATAAATAAAATTAATGTGTAATATAATCAAATATATGTATATTTATGATACAACCACTACAAGAAACAAGGGGAATAGCGATAAAAATTTTGCGACAAATCTAAATTTCATCGCTAAAATCAAATTTTTAGCAACGAAATAGAAATTTTAGTCGCTAAATTCTTAGATTTAATATTTTCAAAAAAATTTATATATGTCATCGCTATATTAACAACAAATTGCTTCATTTTGTTGTTAATAATCAAAATAACAATGAAAATTATATTTCGTTGCTAATATTTTGCAACGAAATAGTAATTTTCGTCGCTATATTCTTAGATTTAATATTTGTAACAAAATTTATATATTTCAACACTATATTAGCAACAAATTGCTTCATTTTGTTGTTAATAATCAAATTAAAACATCAATAAAAATTATATTTTATCGCTAATATTTTGCGATGAAATAAAAAATTTCGTGGCTAATTCTTGAAATTAATTTTTGCAACAAAATTTATATATTTCATCGCTATATTAGCAACAAATTGCTTCATTTTGTTGTTAATAATGAGAACAAAAATGAAAATTATATTTCGTCACTAATATTTTGCGATGAAATTGAAATTTTCGTGGCTAATTTATTGAAATTAATTTTTGCGATGAAATTAAAATATTTCATCACTATACTAGCAACGAATTGCTTCATTTTGTTGTTAATAATCAGAACAACAATGAAAATTATACTTCGATTAGCGACAAAATTGAAATTTGTATGACTAATTTTGTGGATTTAATATTTGCGAGAAAATTAAAATATTTCATCACCTTATTAGCAAAACAATATTTTATTTTATTGTTAATAATTAGAACAATAATGAAAATTATATTTCGTCTCTAATATTTTAGTGATTAAATAGAAATTTTCATGTTTAATTCTCATGGATTAAAAATGGTTCTCGTTTAAACATAATAAAGGAAAAAAGTTTGAGTGCATGCATAGTGTGAAACAATAAAGACGATTCCAACACTATGATGTTTGAAATAATAGGATCAATATAATTTCATTTACACTTATTAATTTGACATATTAAGTTTTTTATTTGATTTATTTTGGGGTATAATTTCTTGATTTCATTATGTATAATTTGTTTTATGTTTTTCTGTTTTCTTGATTTCATTAATTATTTGTTGTTATTTATACTAAGCTTGAAGGAAAAGTACTACTTCAACTATGCATATTAAATCTAAAAAATCGGTTTAAATGTTTAATAATTTTCCAAAATTTTGTGTCTTATATAAATCTGTAACGCCCCGAATCCGGAATGCAGCTTTTAAGGCTCGAACACTCTAAATTCGAGTCGCCACTTAGTGACTGAAAATCCGAACTTGAAAATTTCTTTAAAAATATAATAACACAAGTGAATCGATAAGAGTTTTGCAGCGGAAATAATTTAAAGATAGTTATAAGTTGTAATAGAAGCAGTGTGGGCCCATTTATTTGAAAAATTAGAATATGATAAGCAGTATTTGGTTTGAAGATATCTTACATAATGATCATCGAGTTGCTTAAGAAATGTTTGTCACTCGACATAATAATAAATATCGTCTTTCATAACACATTTCAATTTATTATCATAAGTCTTAGATAGATATATTATAACATCTTAATATGGGGGAACTCTGTGTCATCCCTGCTACAACGCCGGCCCCTTTCGATCATAACCTGAAAATATTTAGTTTTGGGGTGTGAGATAAAAATCTCAGTGGATATCCTTGTACGCTGCTACACAGATTGGCAGTACGCCGAAATAATTATTATTAGTATTTTATCGTAAATAATTCTTATTCATATTTCATTCAAATTCATATCATTGATAATAATTCTCATCATTTCCTTCACCATTGTGGGACGACACTGATAACGACTTATCACGTGCAATCCCAATCATCTCCTTTTATATCACCATTATATTATCATCTCCTTTATCATAGGGGGGACAACACTGGCAACAACTTACCACGTGCAATCCCCATCATCTCATCTCCTTTATCATAGGGGGGACAACACTAGCAACAACTTACTACGTGCAATCCCCATCACATATTTTGACTACAAAAGTCTGTTGACTACGAAAGTCTTTTATCATAGTGGGACCACACTGGCAACGACTTACCACGTGCAATCCCCATCATCTCCCTTAACTACAAAAGTCTGTTGACTATAAAAGTCTTTTATCATAGTGGGACCACACTGGCAACGACTTACCACGTGCAATCCCCATAAACACTTCCCACCTCCTTCGTGAAATCAAAATTCATATATCACATATCATAATACCATAAAATAAGTGCATCATAATTTATTCTTGTATTCTTAGTTATATGTCGATGTTTGTTTAGTTCAATTCAGAATACACCAACAGTCCATATAACATTTACATCGGCAATACAGTAGTGACACCCAGCTGGTTAACTTTTAAGAATAGTTACAAACTTCTTGAATGATTTTAGCAAGCGTAACGCAGGGACCGTCCGAGCTCCGATTAGGCCGCACTTCGCCTAACACGATTTCTTGAATATTTATTTATTATCAGAAATCTCGATTCTTAAATTTACCTAACAATTTATCTTCATGAAAATCTTTAATCACATGACAAGTAATATCACAAACAATAAACTTTTAACATATATTAATTGAAGCGCTTTAGAAAATAATAACAATTTGGAAACAACTTATATATAATTTAAACATGCTTCATTTAATAATTTAAAAGAAGCAAAATATAAAATAAGATTATTAAGTCTAAACTTAACTTCAATCACATAAAAGCATCATATATTTTTATCGATTTCAGTCCTAGTCGCTTATGAAAATATTGCAACTATTGAAAACATCTTAACATACATTAGAATGCCAAAGAAATTAGGTTTAAATGTATGGAAATCAAACAGGAAGTATTATTTTGCAATTTCAGAAATGGTCCTTGATAAGTAGTTTACAAGGCATAAAATAAATGAATTTTCTACTATATTCGTGAATTAATTCCCGTCAAATGAATAACCCAAATAATATTTTTATTCAACAAATTTAAACTACATTATGTTAAGTTTACTGGCAATAAATTGGTTTCTCAAAAACGCGTCTTGATATTGAGTAAAAATGACTCCGAAGTATTGAACCTGAAACGAAATGCTCTGTTTTCCCAGATTTTCCCAGCTCACTGCCCCATTTTAAAAATTGAATAACTCTCAATATACTCGGTCAATTTGTGTCATTTTTTAGATTCAAACTCTCTACCATATGGAGATCATACCCTCTTTGGTTTTGAGTCAAAATCATTTTTCTATTGAAAGATATGGACTCATAAAATCACTGCAGTCAACACAAAATTCCAGCTTGTATTGTAAACTTTGAAAAATCATTTTATACACTTAACTCACGTTTTCAACCAATTAAACACACATAACATATAACATAATTGTTATACAACATATATATCACAATTTCCAAAAGAATCGAGTACCGAAAATCATAAACGGAAATCGAAATTTACGCAAATAGCATATAAATGTTTGTGTGTTAAAACCTGTGTAGTTTACTCGATTTAGGCTTCGAAAGAGCTCGATCGTTTTCGTGATTAGGGCCCGAGGGAGGACAAAAGAACAACAGGGGCTTGGTTCGTCAAGGATTGAGCAAGAAATTTGAAGAACGAGTTAGCGATGTAATCTGTGAAGATGAACACGATGAAAATGAACGAGTTAGAGATGACTGATTCTCCAACTCAAACACCAGCTGGGAGTCGTTTCTGATGGATGGAAAAGCTTCAAGACGAGCTGGAATTGTAGACATGAATCGGTTCTTCCTACGGATTAGAAAGACCGATCGAAGAGGCAAAAGGAAAAGGAAGTGGAGTGTTCTCCTTAATCTTGATCGATTCTCCAGCTGGAAAGGAGAATGATTTTGGCAGAGTTTGGGAGTGTTTTTGAAAGGGACCAATGAGTAAGAAGTTGTTGTGGTGGAGGATATATATAGAAGATGATGGAGTTAGCAATTTGGAGATGAACTATAACCACAGTTGGGAAGGATGCAGGTCATCGTCCACTTGGTAGTATAGGGTAAGGGGCCTAGCTGCAATTATTTACACAAGTTGGTAAAATATCTCAAGGGGCTAATTGTTAATTTTAATTATTGAAGGAGGGGATGAATTAATCCTTTGCTGGCATATGACCGACTCCAAGTATTGAAGAGAGGTGTGGACAATTTTTGACCTTTTATTTGCATGTGGTTACTAGTTAAGGGTCTAGATATTTTTATTTACTGTGGTACTCATTAGAACTCGTAATTTACTACACAGTCGTTATTTTCATGTTGGTTTGTCGTGAAAAATTATGCAAGAGCTATAAATATTTATCCAGGATTTATGGTGATGAAATCGTCGCGCTTCGAGACGAAAATTATTTAATTATAACATTGACTCGAGATTGGCTTATATTATGTTCGTTTTAATTCTAATATTTATTTAATAGCAAATTATCAGAATAAGTCATAATATAAAATCAGATAAGGAAAGCATTATATCACATAGACACGAAAAACACGACAACCAAGAAAATGTAATTTTCATGAATATGAATCTATTATACATGTGATACTATTATTTATCATTATCAAGCAAGCAATTGTATCAAATCTTTATATTTAAAATTAAGATAACATGATCGACAATATTATTTATTTAAATATATTATGCTTTGTTAAGTAGTTTATCATAAGCTACCTTTAAAATAAACCGTAAGGTTATAAATTAGACTCCATTCATTTTCGACACTTATTAATATTAATCAAACCTTATTCTTTATTTATTTCTTTATTATGTGCTAGGAGTGCTCCCGATCAGATTACTCGTCTGTCTTCCTGAAAATCAAATCTTTGAGAACAAATAACACTGTTAATATAATCGAGATACTCTTACACTACAAAATATTACTGAAAAGGCATCGGCAAATGGCAACGGCAGGCCGGCCGATGCGAAAAGGGGACGGCATTTAATGGCCGATGCAAAATGGCATCGGCAGTGGGCCCCGATGCGAAATGGCATCGGCATTTAATGGCCGATGCAAAATGGCATCGGCATTTAATGGCCGATGCAAAATGGCATCGGCAGTGGGCCCCGATGCCATTTGGTAACGGTCCCCCCCCCCCGATGCAAAATGGCATCGGCAGTGGGCCCCGATGCCATTTAGTAACGACATTTAATGGCCGATGCTATTTGGTAAATTTATCTCCCTTTCTTTTATTTTATGGTATTTATCAAATCTAGTCACATAAAATATTTTTACATAGATATTAGTTTTCTATCTACAAACACACGATATTTTTCTATTATATATATATATATATATATATATTATTAATTCAAGATGTTAAACGTAATTTAAGTGAATATACGTAATTTAAGTGAGTATACATAATTAAGAGCGACAGATGTATAAATTTATAAACTATTTACCAATTTATCATATTTAATAACTAATGTAATAATTTATATTAATTTATCGATTTTACTTAAAATTATGTTACTTAAAATGAATTTTACTTATTTTTAATTAATATACTAAAAAATATTTGTTTCTCAACATATAGTGTTTAGGGTTTAGGGTTCAGAGTTTAGAGTTTAGGGTAAAGGGTTCAGAGTTTAGGGTAAAGGGTTTAGGGTTTAGGGTAAAGGGTCCGACTACTCTTTTCAATGTGTACACTTAGACTTCATTAATAAACAAACTTCAAATGTGTATTATGAATTTATATTCAATATGGTAACTTATCCCCGAATACTCGTTTCTCAACATATATTGTTTACGATTTAGGAAAAAGGGTTCGGAGTTTAGGGTAAAGGGTTTGGGGTTTAGGGTTGTTAAAATGAAATATTTTACACTTAGGGATTAAAAAATTCATAGTTTTACACCAAGATTGTTAAAATGAAATATTTTACCTTTAGGAATTAAAAATTTTCTAATTTTACACCAAAATTGTTAAAATGAAATATTTTACACTTAGGAATTAAAAAATTCATAATTTTACACAAGGTTGTTAAAATGAAATATTTTACACTTAGGAATTAAAAAATTCATAATTTTACACCAAGGTTGTTAAAATGAAATATTTTACACTTAGGGATATGATTGAAAAAATCCTAATTTTACATCAAGGTTGTTAAATGAAATATTTTACACTTAGGCATTAAAAGATTCATAATTTTACACCTTGTTAAAATGAAATATTTTATACTTAGAGATTAAAAAATTCATAATTTTACACCAAGTTTGTTAAAATGAAATATTTTACACCTAGGAATAAAAAATTCCTAATTTTACACCAAGGTTGTGAAAATGAAATATTTTACACTTAGGGATTAAAAAAATTCTAATTTTACATCAAGGTTGTTAAAATGAAATATTTTATAATTAGGGATTGAAAAATTCATAATTTTACACAAAGTTGTTAAAATGAAATATTTTACACTTAGGAATTAAAAAATTCATAATTTTACAACTTGTTAAAATGAAATATTTTATACTTAGAGATTAAAAAATTCATAATTTTACACCAAGTTTGTTAAAATGAAATATTTTACACCTAGGAATAAAAAATTCCTAATTTTACACCAAGGTTGTAAAAATGAAATATTTTACACTTAGGGATTAAAAAAATTCTAATTTTACATCATGGTTGTTAAAATGAAATATTTTATAATTAGGGATTGAAAAATTCATAATTTTACACAAAGTTGTTAAAATGAAATATTTTACACTTAGGAATTAAAAAATTCATAATTTTACACCAAAATTGTTAAAATGAAATATTTTACACTTAAAAATTAAAAAAAAAAAATCATAATTTTACACAAAGTTTGTTAAAATGAAATATTTTACACTTAGGGATTAAAAATTACTAATTTTGTGAAAATGAAATATTTTACACTTATGGATTAAAAAAATCCTAATTCTACACCAAGTTTGTTAAATTAAATATTTTACACTTGGGGATTAAAAAATTCCTAATTTTACATCAAGGTTGTTAAAATGAAATATTCTACACTTAAAAAAATCATAATTTTACACCAAGTTGTTAAAATGAAATATTTTACACTTATGGATTAAAAAAATCCTAATTTTACACCAAGTTTGTTAAATTAAATATTTTACACTTGGGGATTAAAAAATTCCTAATTTTACATCAAGGTTGTTAAAATGAAATATTCTACACTTATGGTGATGGTGATGAGGAGTGATACATTTTTATATTACTTTGTTACGTGTGATGTTATTATATTACATTGACGTTGAGGATTAATTTTTATTTTAATGTTGTGTGTGATGTTATTTTAATAGACGTGAACATGCTAATTATGATTATAATTAATGTTGTTTGTGATACGATGTTATTTTAATTGAAAATGAACTAGAGAATAATTTTATAATAGATGAAAATATTTTTAATTATATGGATAAGTGAATTCATATTTTTAAATGGATAAGTGAAAATAATTATATATATTTAATGTTGTGAATTGAAAATTAGAATGAATTTAAATGATGTGATTAGAATAAATTTAAATGTATAAGTGAAAATAATTATAATGTTGTGAAATTAAAAATTAGAATGAATTTAAATGTTGTAAATTGAGGATTAGAATAAATTTAAATAGTGTGAATTGATACGTAAATAAATTATTTAATTTGAAAAACATAATTTAGTTAATTTGAAAAACAAAATTTAGAAATAATTATGTTATGCTTTGATAAATAATTTAATAAGGAACAATTAAAGTTAGAATGGATTGAATTAATTAAAGAATTAAAAACTCAAATTAAATTGAATATATATTAATTGCATTCACAACATGTCGAATAACAGCTCCTAGCCTAAACGGCACACAGGGGGCGCTCAAAAGCCTTCGAGACCGCGAGGTCCCGAGTTCGAACCCCACAAATCGCGAAAATGGCCAGATTTCCGAAAAATGGGGTGGCCCAGCGGTGGGGGGTGGGTGTTGGTGGCCTATCGACCTGGGTTCGAAACCCAGATTCGGGTTTTTTAAATTTTAATAAAAAGGCATCGGCAATGGGCCCGATGCAAAATGGCATCGGCAGTGGGCCCCGATGCCATTTGGTAACGGCGGTTGCCCCGATGCGAAATGGCATCGGCTGTCCCCGATGCGAAATGGCATCGGCAGTGGGCCCCGATGCCATTTGGTAACGGCGACCTGCCGATGCCATTTCGCATCGGTTTTCCCCAAATCCGATGCCATTTAAATGGCATCGAGCATATTGGCATCGGCACACTGCCGATGCCTTTGCCGTTGCCTTCATCTTTGGGGACGGCAGATCTGATGCCTTCCCCGATGCCATTTCTCCATTATTTTGTAGTGTTAAATCATATATTTCTTTATTCCATATTAATTTTGGGACGGGGTGTTACAAAATCAGTTTGAATGTTTATAATAATATTTATAAATATGAAGATGCGAAGATGGACATAAAGATGAGAGGATGAAAATTGGATGTAATATTTATTATTTTTTTGGAATTTTTAAAGTAACATTAATTTTTTGAAATTGAAATTATTTTAAAAATTATAATATATATATATATATATATATATATATATATATATATAATTGTTACAAGTTAAAAATTAATCAATTAATACATGTGAAATAAATTAAATAATTGAGTATAATTAACTAAATTAGTAACAATTGAATACATATATATATATATATAATTAATATTAAAAACTGAACCAAAGAGCTGTATGTTCGAGTGGTGGGTGCCCAACTATGGGCGCCCATCCACCCGGGATCAATTCCCATAAAGATCAAATAAATAGTCATTTAAATAAAATGGTGAGGGGTATGCGGGTTGGGTGCGGGTCAGGTTGGTCGAGTGTGGAAGTGGGTTTAGAGAACAATTCGTATATCAGATATCCATAGCCAAATATTAGCGACAAAAATATGGGTTTCATCGCTGACATATGCAACTAAATTAAAATATTTATCGCAAAAAATTAGTCACGAAGTAAGGAGCTACTATTTTAGACACGAAAAAAATTTGTCGCTAATTCTAATATTTTCGTCGTTGCTATACACCCGTCGCTAACGTGTTACAAACATAATATTTTAGAATTAGCGACATTTTTTTCGCGGCTAAATTGCAATTTTCTTGTAGTGAACATAATTATTAAATTAATATAAAATGATAAAGAATATTACGGTAATTTTGATGACATAAATTGCATTCAATTAAATAATGAAATAATCTAAAATCAATAGTAATGGCTTTATATAAAATAATAACTTAAAACTTAATTATCAAATTTAAATATTAAATTATTATAAAATCATACATTCTTAAAAACTCTATGAAACACTACGTTCTTTGTGATATTACAATCACAATTGTTGTCATGACATAACAAACGACAATTTGTTATGAGAAAAATTCATTTTATGTCCTGTAACTTAGGCCTAATCCAATTAATATCCTTTAAGTTTTCACTTTTTCGATTAACGTCTTTTTTAGTCCAATTTACGTCCTTTTTGTCGGAAAATTTTCAAACTCACTGAAATTTGAGGAGTAAACTGGGATTCCGGCAAAATAGTCCAATTTACGTCCTTTATGTTTGAAAATTAAAATTTAATAAATAAATTTTCTAAAAATATCATTCGAAATTTTAAAATATTATTAAAAATCCGAAAATATCATTAAAATTAAAAACTATAAAATGTGTAAAATAAAATTTAAAATATATTTTTTAATTTTTTAAAAATCTCATTAAAATTTATAAAATGTGTTAAATAAAAAAAAAATTACAATTCAAAAAATGGAAAATGTTTAACTTAAAATTAAGAAATTCAAAAATCTCATTAAAATTTCTAAAAATCTCTTTAATTTTTTAAAAATGTGTAGATTAGATATTAAAAATTCTAAAAACCCAATAAGAATAATAAAAAATATTTAAAAAATAGACTTGATTCGGACTCATCCGCCATTAAAGTTTTTCTCGAACTCCTAATTTTTTTTGTATTCCACGCCTTGATTGATTGTAGAACCGTGTCAAATTCATTTTAATGTGGTTTTTAGAATGGTATAATTTTTTATTTTATTTTAAACATTTTTAAAATTTTAATTTATAGATTTTTTATATTTAGAATTTTATGTTTTTCTGAGATTTTTAGAAACTTTTTATTTTTAATTTACAAATTTTTCAAATTTTAGATTTTTTATTTTTTTAATTTTTTTTAGAATTTCTTATTTTTATTTTACACAATTTATTAATTTTAATGATATTTTTTGTTTTTAATGAGATTTTTAATTTTTTCAGAATTTTAATTATTAATTTCTAATTTTCAAACTTAAAGGACGTAAATTGGACTATTTGACCGGAATTCCAATTTTCCGGCAAAAAGGATATAAATTGGACTTAAAAGGACATAAATTGGACACCCTAGAATGTAAATTGAAAAAGTGAAAACTTAAAGGATATAAACTGGATTAGGCCTAAGTTACAGGACGTAAAATGAAATTTTCTCATTTGTTATTCTAGATACAACTATATATAATTGACCATGACTAAATACAAGTTTTTTCAAAAAACCACCTACATTAGAAAATGATTGCCCCTGACGTTTATTTATAGTCATAGCATATGACACAATCAACGGAAATTGTCTACGTTGAAACTTGAAAGACAGCCTAAGATCAGAAGGTGTCAATGTATGTCGCGGTATCAATACCAGTTGTCCACAACTACTTCCAGTTAGAACCTTAACTTCAAGAACTTTATCATCCAACCTGGTTATAACCAACCTAACAATAGAAAAAAATAATGCAAAATTTTAAACGATAGAAAATAAAAAAATAAAAAGTTGCTAAAAAAAATGACACAAACCTGGTTCCATTGCATAAACTATTTAAGTGATCTATATTTCTCAATAACATTACCGACGTTCTAAATTTCAAATTGAATTCATGATCAGGTACACCAGAACACTTCAAACTATTCAAAAATATTCAGAAGTATGGACATTAGCCAAATTATCAACATTCAGATCAGATTTGCAAGGACTGTCAGAGCTCAAATAAGTATGTGATTCATTTTCAATTAACCGAATCATGTGCTCATTTATTGACCTAACAACATCTATCTTGGATCGTGGGCGCAAGAATATAACTCTACTTTGTAAATAGTCATGATCATCCACCATATTCTTAAAATTAGGATAAATCATAGTAGAAACCAGATCATCACCATACTTTAGCAAAATATCCTCGGGAATTTGTACATCACATCCGCACTCAACTTCTTTTCTTATAGTGCCATCTCCAATAGATGTTATCCATTTAGAAAAAGAATTTAATTCATGTAGAAGTTCATCAGATCTCAGGTTTTGAAGCCTCATGTTCTTAGTGAGTTTCAGAAGAGTACAATCATTCCACAAATTAGATGAATTGATAGTAGCGTGAATGATATCCTGTCTAGTTCCTTTCGAAATACCGGGTAATATCTAACGAAAATCACCTCTAAGCACAACAGTCTTACCGCCGCCAAAAGGCAGTTCAGATGACAAAGGATCTATGAGCTGCATAATATCCTTCAAAGTGGTATCAAGAGCTTCAACACAATATCTTTTAACCATTGCCGCTTCATCTCATATTATAAGATCACATTTAATCAAGAGCTCAGCAAGAGGACTTCCTTGATGAATATTGCATGTAGAATCTTCAGTAACATCAATTGGAATGGAAAATCTGGAATGTGCAGTACGTCCACCTGGAAGGAGTGAAGTTATACCTCTTGAGGCTACATTAATTACAATCTTTCCCTTAGACCTCAAATATGCTGATAAAGTCTTCCATATGAAAGTTTTGCATGTTACACCATATCCATAAACAAAAAACACATCACCCTTACCGGATTGAATGGACGTAATTATTCTATCGTACACACCACGTTGTTCATCACTAAGTTTGCTAATTAAATCCTCATACTCTAACTTCAAAGCAGGCCTATTGTATGTAAACTCATTCAAAATCAATATATTTCTAGATGAAAAGTTCAGATCATGTTTAACCATCGACATGCCTTCAAAATCTTGCAAAAACTTACCAAGATTCTGCAACATATTATCAATTTCTATCAAACAACAACTCTTGATTTCATCATCTGTCATCCTCAATTTTACAAGAAATTACAATTAAAAATATATTAGTTAATTATGATAAAATAGATTAATATAAAATATTATTTTTTTCATAAGTAAAAGTGTGATAAATTTATGCAAAGTAATTGAAATTTAGAGTTACACATTAATTTAAAGTAAATTTAATTGAAATTTAGAGTTGCATCTTTTAGAATTTTGATAAATTTATGGAAAGTAAATTACGTGAAATAATATAATCAATCAAAGTTCTCAGTAACTCACAAATAATTTAAAGTAATTAATTGATCAACTGCCGTAAAATGACTGGCATATTAGTGAAGATGAATAATTATAATGTTATTAAATTAAGAAAGGAAATAATTAAATATACCTGAAAAATGCATAATTCTCCGTCTATTACAAAGAATATCCTCAGAGAGATGTCTCCAACACTTTTCTCAAACATCATAAGGTCGACCCAACGAACCTGGTGTTAGTAGCGTAACAAATAAATATCTCATCGAAGATGCTGAAGCCCAACGGCTAACCTCGTCCATACCATCAACATGCTCTTTATCATCTTCCAACAAACCTCTAGCAAAGCAAGCTTCCCGAAATGTTGGATGAATTACTCCATTGAATTTTTTCAAATAATCATAAGAAGTAGGTCCACGAACTACATTCAAGAGTATCCTCAAGTAATGTGCCTCACCAGCACCAGGAGAAACATAACAAATACGCCCGATTGAAAAGTCACTCTTCCTTTCAACACACTCTCTAATTTTCGGCTTCCGTACGAAGAATTGTGGTATTTCAGCATAAGTCAAATTAATTTCTTACTTTATAAGAATTCTTGTTGAGTTCAAGCCAAGCTAAGGACATGCTTTGCTTTACCGATGGTCTTTCCAAGATCGATTCCAAAGACGCACCATCACCAAATAAAACAATCTGCTGATCAGGAAGATGAAATCCCAAACGTTCAACACGAGAATTTTTGTAATTAATCTCAAACCCGAAATTTTTCCAAGAAGTTTCACATGAACAAATGTACCTACAATCATATTACATTTTAATTTCTTCTAACTCTGCTTTCCCATCAGATTGTTCCATACTTTCAAAGAACCACACAGTAACACGGCCATATCCTTTGTTGACATACTTGAACATGTATTTTATGGATCTTGATTGATTACACCATTTAACATTGATGTGTGCACCATACTTCAACAGAAGATAACAATTATGGTGGTCAAATGCATTTTTTAGTGAAAAATTCAAATGTGACATGCTGCTCAACAATGTTTTGTGAGTCCTTCAACTCTAACATCCAAAATGCAAGAGATAAATCCATTATATACTATGATGGAATGGATTAGAGAGCACATAATGAAGACACTGCAAAAGAATATGGATATAGCTTATGCAAAATGGAATAGAAAATTGTGTCCTAGGATACACAAAATATTGGAGAGGAATTAATATGGACAAGGTTTCCGATTATATACCAATTAAGTCCATAGATATCCATTATCAAGTTTCCTGTTTAGATGGTGGTCAGTACACTGTTGATTTGCAGACATGAGAATTCTCTTGTAGAGCATTGCAATTGATTGGCATAACATGCACTCATGCAATATGTGCAATTTTAAAACAAGGCCTAGACCCTGCAGATTTTTCACATGAGGTCTACAGTGTTGAAACATACTGTTGGGAATAAAATGAGATTTTGATTAAGATACCAAAACCCCTTAAGACATGCCAAGTAAGATAAGTCAAAGTTGAATGAATATGTTTCAGGAATGTTGGAACATATAGATCAGGCTAGTTGAGAAGCTGACATGTTAGGCAGCTCATAGATGTTTTAGAAGCATAAGTTGAGGGGGAACACAAGCTTTGAAGATTACAAGAATCAAGTCCCTCAAGGCTCAGAATCAAGCTGATCCCAACACTGCTGAAAAGCTAAATGACAAACTGTGTTGAGATTCAGATCAGCTCAGTAAAGAGATAACCTCCCTGATGATCAATTCAGAAGAACACATCAAGAAGACCAAGTTTGCTGATGTATATATCAAATTCAGAGGAGATGTCCAGCAGAATTGACCAAGCACACTTAAATCTGAAATGTTTTAAGGTAAGAGCCAATTGTGCTGATGGGGTCAAGTCCTCTGATATGGAAGCAAGGATGCTTAAGAGTTATCAACTAATGATCAGTGAAGTTAAAGAGCCAATTCAACTAAAGAGCTAGCCAACACTGCTGATAGGACAAATCAGCTGAAAGTGATAAGCAGATCTGTCCTGTTGATAAGGAAAGTTGACCCTTATCAAGGAACCAATGATCAGAAGTAATGTCCATGTTTGGCCAACTGAATCTTCAAGTCAGACATTGGGAAGAGTGCTTCAAAGTCAAGACAAGAAGCTTCCAGTCGTTTACTTCCCAAATTAAGGACGTATCACTTTCAAGAATATGTCTTCTAGTTGTAATGTTCAAGGAAGACAAATATAGACATTTTGAGGTTGTCTCTCCAACGGAAATAAGCTCAATTTGCTTTATAAATACTGAAGTGTAGAGACCATTTGAAGTATCCAACTATTCTACAATCAAAGGAAACTACAATATTCAAACTTACAAGCTCACATAAGAATATTTCATTCTTAGTTTCCATACACTTCATCTAAGCCTGAACCTATTGTAAAACATTCGAGTTTAGAAGAGATATCATATCCTTATACAGTGCTTAATTGTAAAGGATATCTCACCCTGGTTGAAACCAACGTCAACCCTTAAACCTTTCAAGGAAAGTTAGAAGAGTTGTTGTAGTAGAAGTGTGAGAACTAGAACTGTCAAGTGTAGAACAGTTTAGTTCAAAAATTGAGAGAGTACTAGGACTCTGAATTCCTAGGGATCAAGGCACTAAGGAGTAGTGTGGTTGATCGGTGCACATTGGAACTATAAAACAAGTTAACTCCAAGTGAAGGAATTATCCTGTTAAATCAGGGAAAGTGGATGTAGGAGCTTGAGTCTCTGAACCACTATAAACCTCTTGTGTTATTTACATTCAAGTCAATTCATACAAGTAACACATTCATACACTGCACACAAACTGATCTTCAAAAGATATACATCACAAGTTGTGTAAAACTGATTTGAGACAAATCCCCTGAAAAATTGTTAAGTGTTAAGAAAGAGTTTCAGAACTAAAAGGAGTTTAAATATAAAGGGTCAACCATAATTCCACACATATAACTTAATTAGATAGTTATTCAACTAAGTACTTCACAGTGCTTAGTAGATTGATTATCTAAATAAAGTTATCATACTCAGAGAAGTTGTCCAGGACAACTCTGCTGATAGGCTTTTTATTTTAAAACTAAAAAAAATTTGCATACACAAGTGCATTCCCCCCATACACTTGTGTCATACTCCTTTCAGGATCAACACATACTTAAAGACATATGAGAAACATATTTTTAGCATCAGCAATGAGGCATTATGGGGAGAGTCCATGTACATTCCCCCGCTGCCCCCTAATTTTGGTTCAATATCCAAAAGAGGGAGCAAATCAACAAAAAGAAGCTTAGAGCTTGATGAAAAAGCAAATAAAGGTAAGAAGAAAGATGACAACAAAAGAGAATGAAAAGGCAGCAAACCTTCGTTACTTGCAGCAAATGCAAAATCAAATGTCACAATGCAACCACTTGTAGAAAAAAAAAAGTATTTTACTATTAACTTAACTTTTTTTTTTCAATTAATTTTATACATATTTTTTTTAATCCATTATAGGTTGTTGACAAGAACATTATATTGGTGCAAGTGTACCAATTGACCAAGTGTTACAATCAAACAATGGTGATAACATTACTGAGGTATTTTACTAACTAGTCTATCATTAATGCATTGTTTATATATTCATGAGTATGCTGATTTTTGTCTATCTTTTTGTAGATTGCACCACCAGAGTTTGTGAATCCCCCTACTTATTGATGAGAGTTAGATTATAGATTTAACGGTTGACACCCAACAAAGTCAAGTTGCAGTCCAAGAGTGGTAGAAACCACTACAACAAAATGCATTTCTTGTAACGAATTTATTTGTAACCAACGCTAAAATGGTTACAAAAATTGACTTATTTCTAACGAAATTATATTTTCGTTACAAAATATTATATTTTAAATTACAATAAGTAATTGTCGTTACAAATAATAAATGACTTCACAACATAGTAATTATCATTACGCGCGCACGCACACACAAAGTTATTTCAAGATCGTCATTTGAGAATAACACGGATAAGTTATTTGCTCTTAGAAATTTTCTTTGAGAATATTGAAAGTGAAAATATATAATTTTGTATGCAATCATCTCGTATGATTACAAAATAGAGTATACAAGAAATCTCCAAATTCACATATTTCAATTGCACCAAATTTTCAGAAATCTCAAAATCCTATTTCACCAAAATCTTATTTTAGGAATCATTAGCAATTGTTTTCATATTTCAAAATACTGAAATCTTGTTTCAAAATTCAATCCCCAAATTTTAATTGTTATTTTCTTGGTAACGAATTAAATCTTCCTTAGAATTCCAATTATATCTCTAAATTTCAAAATCTGTCTTTCTTGTTTTCAATTGCTACAGTAGTTACATAAAAGAATTAATTAAATCGTGTGATTACAATATAGAGTATATATACCATCCCTAACAGCCTAACAAAATATAATTGGACCCATAACTAATTATGGTAACTATCACAATCTGTGAGTTACGTGCATTATGCCACAATATAAAAAATAAAACATCAAATAAAATATCATTCAATAGAAAAAGACGGATAAGTTTGGAGGAAACATAAATTTCTAATCCTAAATCCCTAAACTTATGCAAAAAATTATCAACCTCAATCAACAGGCTAAATCCACATAAATCCCAAATTCTAAACCCCTAAACTTACGCAAAAAATAGGCCAAATAATCAATTATAGCCCATACTTTTCCCTTTTTATCAATTCTAGCATATACTATTTTTTTTCTCCAAATGATACCCATACTTTCAATTAGTACTTAAAAACATCCCCGTCCTCATTTTTTGGCAAAGCCCGTATGATGTGGACGCCGGATTCCACGTGGATGGCTGACGTGGTAATAAGTAATTGTCCAAATAATCTATTACTCCCCCCGTCCCATGATTTTATACACACTTTCCTTAACGGGCGTCCCAACATTTTTTGCACACTCCAAAAAAGGAAACAATATTACCAATAATACCCCTCCTTTATTTTACCTTTAATCAAATATCTTTCACTTTAATCAATGAATTACCAATAATACCCCTACTTTATTTACCTTACACATTACTTTATTTCATTTTCTTAATATCCGTGCTGGTCAAAGTGTGCATAAAATCCTGGGACGGAGGGAGTATATCCTATACTTTTTAGTTTTTACTAATTTTAGCCCATACTTTTCATTTTTAATTAATTTTAGCCCATATTTCTCTTTTTTTTCAATTCTAGCCCATATTTTTCATCAATTCTAGTTCATACTTAAAAACTTCTCCGGTCTCATTTTTGTAAGGTTCGTCTTACTCGATGCCAAAAATAAATTGATAATAACTTGAAGGAATGCACCCAATAAATATTCATACTACTATTGCAAAATAAAAATGTCATTACAATGTAATGACCATATTTATTGCCTACAAAATAAAGATGTGGTTACGAGACATTTGATCATAAGTTTTGTCACTGCATGACATGCACGTGCAAAAAGAAAGATGTCAACATGACATATCCAAAAATATGTCATAACAAGACACATCCAGTACAACCGAAAATATAGATAAAATAACGATCACATGTCGTGTGACTTTATAATGTTGGTGGTGGAGTGAAATAGTCAACAACATCTGGTCTTTGGTAGCTACGATCTTCAGCTCACGAGCATTTATTCGTACTCCACTAGAGGCAGCAATTGCAGCTGCTATAGGACCACTCACTGTCCTTGGTCGACTTTGGTTGGGCATCTAAAAACAACACATATATAACACTTCAAATACCATAACAAAATTAATTTTAAAATATAGATAACTTTATTTCAAACACTTACTCTATAGTACACCCTTCTAGAATCAGCCAAAATCATACCTTCACTTCCCTACATAGAATGAAAGAGACATTGAAATGTTAATTACTTTAGTAGCAACAAAAAATTGAAAATTTAAAATAGACATAAAAAAATCACCCTATAATTTGCTCTTAATTCATTTGTAACATCTTCATCAACTAGATTAGTAGGCTGCCTCAATCTAGGTTGGTGATCATCTACCACTTTCTTTTTCTTCTGTTTTCCACATTCTCCATCTTTTCTTAATTTGTCACCCTTGCCCTAAACCACCACATGCATACATGATTAATATGAGACTTGAATAAATGGTAGATTGGAATGTTAAAAAAAAAAACTAAAGAAAGTTACAAACCTTGAAATTTGGTCGATTTGCAGCTTCACTTGATCCAGGATTAGGACATGTTTTCTTATTGTGGTTTAATTGACCACAAGAAGAACATTTTATCTTTGTTCCAACTCTTGAAATAACATATTTTCCCGTTTTTGCTTTCTTTTTTTTCTTGCTCTCCTCATGAGGGTCTTTTTTTTTTGCCTTCCAGGTAGTTTAACAAATACAGGAGGCAATATTGGAGATGCATCCACCTCAGGCCAGTCCCTCTTACCATTGATTGGAGACAAAGCATGCTCATATGCAGCACTGTAATTTCTCTTGAAGAAGAATGAATCGACATAGTTGATAGGGTCTTCTCTCTTGTAAAAAATGCATGATAATGCATGGTAGCATGGGATTCCAGTCAACTCCCATGACCTACACGTGCAAATACGAGACACAAGATCTACTATGTAGCTTTCCTCAAAAAACTTGATCTCATACTTCCCCCCCACAACAGGTTTTATACCACAAAACTTAACAAGTTGTTGAGTCTTCAACAACTTTTTCGTAACAATTGGGCATATTACATCAGTCCACGACTCAATCCCTTTCACAATTTCATGCATTCTACCCATTAAATGCAATCTAATATCTTCTAACATATCAATTAGGGGTTTGGTCCTAGATTTCAAGATATAACTATTGAAAGTTTCACATATATTGTTCTCAATGGAGTTACTCTTAGTCCAAGTACATATCAATGCCCTACAAAAAAAATTCGGGTTCTTTTGGCATAAAGCTTCATAAGCACTTACTGATTCGTCCTTCAACTCCTTCAACTTTGAGTGGAATTGATTCTCTGAAGTGCTTTTGGCAATCTCCCAAAACATCCTCTTGAATTTCGGCCCAGCAAACTTTTTCTTCCAGTTGGCATAAATATGTCTAGCACAGTTTCTATGCTCAACTTGTGGAGATAATTTCTTGATTGCATTAATTAGTCCCAGCATATTTTTTAAAATATGAGAAACAATACGTTACAATAACTTATTTTAAATATATTGAATCGGAAAAAAAATTAATTTTTAAACAATGTATACCTTTTGTTGGTCACTAGTGAATGTCCACCCTAACCCATCGGATATATGTAGCTTTTCAAATAAGATTTGTAAGAACCAGGTCTAAGTTTCCCCGTTCTTCTTTTCTACAACAGCCCACGCTACTGGATACATTTTATTGTTTGCATCTTTGGCAATTACTCCTAACAAAGCCCCCCCCGAGAGCAGTTTTCAAGAAACAAGCATCAAATCCAATTACCTTTCTACATCCTTTTAGAAAACCCTTACGAAGAGCCGAGAACCCAATAAATAATCTCTTAAAAACCAGATGATTATTCTCGTCAATTTCAGTCTTCAACTCAAATCTGCCTTCTCTATCCATTTTCATTAACTCGGCTACATATGGCCTAAGCTTGTTGTAATGTTCTTTTAAGGACCCTCTTATCATGTTCAAAGCTTTTGACCTTGCTTTATAACACAAGCCCATTGACACATTAATATCATATGCCAACATGACATCTTCTTGCATACTTTTAGCAGAAAAGGTATATGTTCTACGTATTTTCTCTAAGAACTGTTTTGCAAGCCATTCACTTGAAACTTGTCTATTGTAAGCACTTCGCACACAAGTATGAGCAGATTCGTATGTTTTGATCATAAAAGATTGCTCGTATGCGATATTACTAGCGTATAATCTCCATGGGCAACCACTTTCACACTTTGCCTCAAGCTTTTTCTTTCCACCTCTAGTCCATTTAATGTTATAGCCATTGACAACAGCCCAAGTTTGAACAACATTCTAGCATTCATCACCATCTTCAAATATCAAGCCTATCTCCAACTCAAGTTTCTTGGGGTCTGTGTTTTTTACATACACATTTCTTCGAACTCTCTTGTTCTTTTGTATATCGAAATCTTCTTCATCACTAGACACAAGTGTCTCCATAGAGCCATCTGAATCTGCATATTCTGTCTCGTAACCACTTTCTACATCGCCACCCCTTCCATCTTCCATGTCGTGCATCGCCTTAACTTCCAATTCAGCCACATAATTTGCACTATTAATTTTTTATATTACGTCTCATATCAATATATTCATCATCCTCAGAAGAGAAGTCAGCATCATCCATTCCATCATCAGTGCTACTAGCATTCATCTGATCACCCATGTCGTTCATGTCATCTACAATATCACCCCCACCAACTTTCTCTCCAACCTCTTCAACCCCTCCACTCTCCAAAGCCTCGCAAAATATAGTGCACAAAACTAAGAAAAAATACTGCACACAAACTGTTGAGATTTATCATAAAAGAACTTTAAAAATAGAGGATATTTATAAAAGAATTGTTATAGAGATGTAGAATATATGAATGCATGAGGTGCTCACTTTTGGTAGTATTTTTGTAAAGAATGGATGGACAAACCAAATCACAACTAATGGTGGTAGAGTCTTAGCCTTATAAATATGTCAAATAAATTATTCTATTAAATACTAGCAAACACTTCAAAACTATTATAGAATTTCAAAGAGTAAGAACTTGATCATCCTCCACCGAATACTCTGCATTCTTAAAAGACAAGACACATGCACAATAATCTACTCCACAAATTATAGTGTTATAATTCATCTAAAATGTGTTGTCAACAATGGAAAGAGAGAGTTTTTCACTATTCATTCAACAATTAAATTTTAAAAAGTGAAACAAGTACTGTATATATAAATGAAACATGGGATTGCATAAATTATTATAAAAGAACAGTGAATACTTGTTCGGAAGTAGAACCCTTCAATATAGGGTGAAATATTTGAACATAAATTAATCTTTCTAGCATGAATTAGAAACAATATAATGATGAAATATTTGAAACACACCCTTCAAACAAGAATCTACTAAAAATTACCGTGAAGTTAGAGCACGAGAAATATATTGAAATTTAGCTTCTTCTCTGAAATGTCCAGCCAAAACAAAAGAATGTAATCTCAAGAACATTGATAGTCAAAGACGTGAAAATAATTCTGTAGAGAAAATCAAAGATTTTGGGGGGTTTTGATTATTATTCCTATGATTGAAGATTTTGGGGGATTTTGATTATTATTGCTGCTAGGACGTGATTTAATATTTTTGTGGGAGTTCTTGATTGTAGCAAGATTTAATATTTTTGTGGGAGTTCTTGATTGTATTTTCTACAGTTTAGAAGATTTGGTTGGATTTGAATGATTTATTTTAGCGAAATTCAAATTTTATTTTATTTTATTTATTTTAATTACTTATTGCCACGTCAGCCATCCACGTGGAATCCGGCATCCACATAAGACGGGTTTTACCGGAAAATGAGGAAGGGGATGTTTTTAAATACTAATTGAAAGTATGGGTATCATTTGGAGAAAAAAAATAGTATGTGCTACAATTGATAAAAAAGGAAAAATATGGGCTATAATTAATTATTTGGCCCAAAAAATTTATCAGCCTCAATCTACAAGCTAAAGCTATAAAACTTACGACTTTCACTTGGTAAAATCTTCACGGTCTAATTGGTTTCTACCTACGCCCACCCCTCTGCCGTCGGCCCCTGTTGCAAAGTCATCCCTATTATTTCAATTCGCATCATCACTTGCATGAAGCCCTGTTGAAATCGATGTACGCTGCCATCTACTACCGCCCACGTTGTTGCTATCTCAGGTAAATCCTCGGTGCTTGTTGGTAAGAATGTTGAAAATTGCTTTCTTAGAAGTTTTTGTAGGGGAATTTTTCCATTTATATTCATGTGTCTAGCTGTTTGTATATCCAAAAAACATATTTTGAAATTCATCTTCTCTTAGAACCTGCCTAAATGTGTTGAAATATAAGGAATTTTACATAGTCTAGTATTTTTGGAGGATGCTTTCTGAAGAAAGCAGATGTCATTATTCATATCTAAGATGGTTTTCAATTAATTTTTTCTAATTTTTTTACTTTTAGTTTCTCTTTATGTTGTGTTGATGTGGAGAACTAAAAAATTTTAAGTTGGAGATTGTTTAGTTGAGAAATCATGAATTGAGAAAATGATGATTAAGTAGTGAAGTATATTTAAGTTGGGATGAGGGTTGGTACATTAATCCAAAAGCGGGGAAGGGAAGAATTAATATGCCTCAGGAATTAAGAAAAGAGAAATAAAAAAACTTGTCACCATCCCACCAAAGAATGAATAATTTTGATTCTTATAATCCTACAAATTTACCATTGCAATACAAGCTTCAGTCTTTATTTTTTTGGTCAGTAAAATAAAATTATACTATTAAGATATTGATAGAACACGATATTAAGAAGATACACAACAATTCAAGATATCAAGAACACAAGGATAACTCCCAATAAAGGGCCCAAGAGAACTCTCCCTTGCCACAAGCACAAGGCTGTAATCTAAATTTTTCAATGAATGTTTACAACTGCCTTAGCCCCTATATATAGGTTGGCTAAGGCATCAACGACTAAATAAGATAAGTACACATAAGTGGCCTAACTAACCATCCACTTATTTAATTATTATCAACTAATATTCCCATTGCCTTGTTTCTTCTTCCTTCGTGAATATACTTGTGTTTGTGAACGAACATGATTAGTGTAAAAATTGCTCGAAATTCATGTATTTAATTTGCATAATTTTGTAGGATTTTGTGCATTATTTACACTGAATTGACTAATTGCACTTGATTTGGAGAACTGGTGTTGTTTGCTATTTTTATAGGAAAATGAGCATTTTTAGAGCAAAACACACCTCAAATATATTGTGGGGTCAATCAAAGGAATAAATCGAGAAAAAAGAGAAAACAATTGGGCTCAAGAAGAAATGAGGAAGAAAATAAAAGCGTAATGGAGCCTAATATTTGAGGCTCATTTCGGTGGCCCAAATTGAAAAGCAGCAGCTCAAAATTAATATTTTTTTAAGAAATTCATTTGTTGTACGTGTGCATCAGGATAAGAAAGGAAACATGCTTGTGGGCTTTTCCTTGGGCCCAATTTAATTGGAAAAGGGAAATGAGAAATTAATTAAAAAAAGGCCCAAGCCATTGATTAAAAGAAAATTCGGCTCAGGTGAATGGAGAAACAAAAGTGGGTAACACACGCAGAAGCCGTAAGCAATTGGGGAGGGGGATTCAGCGCAAGAACAGGGGGCGCAGCTCCATTGGGGACTCTCTCCTCCTCCACTCCACTCATTAGTTTAGTTTACATTTAATGTTTTAGGTAGATTTTAATGTAGTATTTTATTTTATTGCAAGCATTTGGAGAATTTGAAGACAATTGAAGTGATACCTTTCTTGAATTTTATGTTTTGCTATTTACCTTTCATAAGCTTGCTTTCAATTGTTAATTTACTTATTGACTAGTTTTGTTGGTGTTTGGATTTATGATGGAATTAAATTTTTAGTTTAGTTTTGATTGTTTAATTCTATTGGTAGTGTATTGATTAAATTAGTGGGTTTTGATAGATCATTTGCTTGAATTCAATTATTAGATTATATTTTGATGCATGATTAGTACAATGAGAGTTGGTTAGTCTTGACGATAGTATAATCGAGGGTTGGGAGTCGAATGAATTGAGTTTATATTGAATTATCGCAACGAGAGTTGGGTAATTTTCATTAGAACTCCATTAATTTACACTAATTATTTGAATGTGAGTTTGGGTAATTGGTGAGGAGACCATAGGAGCTTGGTTTCTAGTATTCAGGTGAAAAAACATGATTAGAGATTAGATTAGATTAATTTAGATAGAGTGTGGAACCCCCTAATTGTGTGATTACCCGAGCAAGAACGACTCTATCCTTTTTCTCGATCTTAGGTGCTTTATTAGATATATCTTTAGTGATTGCTCTTAGCATACACCAACTAATGAATTAAACGTCCAAGTTAAGCTTTAATCGATTTCCACATAATGAAGAACACCTGAACACTACTTCTCACATTTGATATTTGATCATCGTTTTAATTGCTTTTATTTCCTAGTTAGTTTTTTTTCTTGTTGATTTTTACATTTAGTCTTTAGCTCACCCCCATGTTCTATCACTATAATTACGTGATGACGTACAAAAGCTAACTAGTCCCGTGGTTCGATAATTTAATCGGGCACTTACTTTTACTATGAGGACCCTCTTATACTTGAGAGGTGAGTATTCGTAAAAATACGTGTCAGAACACTATAAATTGCCTCCCCGGTCGGAACAGCCTTATCCTCAAGGCTGAAGGAAGGAAACTGACCACGCATATCAGCGACATCTACCCATGTTATTTCGTCTATTCCTCTCCCCAGTCATCGTACGAGGACCTGTTCTGTGATGACACCTCCTCCCTGAATGGTTCGTTGATCCAATACTGCTTCGGGTAGAAATGGTAAGTCTGAAATTACTAACTCCTCTAGTAACGTAGCGTCGACAATGGAACTTCCCACCACCTGCTTTAACAAAGATACATGAAAAACTGGATGGATTCGCGAACCTTCCGAAAGTTGCAGCCGCTATGCTACTGGCCCAATGTGCTCAACGATCAGAAATGGCCCAAAGAAACAGGGCGCTAACTTAACGTTTTCCCCTTAAAAATCGAACGTTGTCGATAGGGTCTAAACATAAGGTAAATCATATCTCCAACTCATATTCCACTGCCGACAATGCTTGTTTGCCTCCAAGGTCACCCGTTGTTGTGCGTGTTCCAAATACATTCAAAGATCCTTCAATAAGCTATCCCTTTCGCGTAGGGAATCTACCAAAACCTATGACCTGATTTCGCCTGGTAAGAACGCTGCAACTATTGGTGGTGGTCGTCCATAAACTGCCTCAAATGGAGTCGTGCCCGCCGCCGAGTGATAACCCGTGTTGTAGCAGAATTCTGCCCACGCCAGCCACTATGCTCATGTCCTTGGCTTTTCGTAAGTGAAGCATCTAAGATACGTTTCCATACTGCGATTTAGAACCTCCATTTGGCCGTCGGTTTCTGGGTGGTATGCTGAACTCATTCGTAATTTCGTGCCCATTGATTTGAACAACTCGGTCCAAAACGTGCAGACGCTATCAAGAAGATACACAACAATTCAAGATATCAAGAACACAAATATAACTCCCAATAAAGGGCCCAAGAGAACTCTCTATTTCCACAAGCACAAGGCTGCAATCTAAATTTCTCAATGAATGTTTACAACTGCCCTAGCCCCTATATTTAGGTTGACTAAGGCCTCAACTACCAAACAAGACAAGTACACATAAGTGGCCTAACTAACCATCCACTTATTTAATTGTTATCAACTAATATTCTCATTGCCTTTTTTCTTCTTCCTTCGTGAATATACTTGTGTTTGTGAACGAACACTATCAGATATTGTGCAATTTGCAACTACAAATTACAAAGTGTGTGTAATATGTTTATATTAATGCAAAATTGTGTATTACATTGATTCATGTATTTTACAACTCTAAAATACACAACCGCAAGTATACGGTGTATATCGTAGTAGAGTAAGTACAAAGTCGATCCCACAGGGAGGGGGAGTGTAAGCATGAAGTTTTTTTATTAAGTCCTAAATAGACGGTGATCGAAAGTTTGATTGTTGCAATTACCCCTAATTATCTACCAATGTGTCACAAGTAAACAATCAAAGAGTAATGAGAAAATCGATCAAATAGGCTCATGCAAATCACAAAAATGACGAGAATATGGATTAAACTCAAATAAGAGAAGAGAGATTCCAAGGCACATGCAATACTAATGAATCTATTTATGATTAACAATCTACTTAAGTGGTATTGTACTTTTCCTATAGGATTGATCACTAAATAGTGAGTTAGAAGTCTTTTCAATCCAACTAACTCAAAAGAAACATGTTGGTCCCTGAACGAGTAGTGAATGGGATTAAAGTCTAGAGGGGAGGGGTGAATAGATTTTAAAACTTTTTCAATATAAAGAGTTGGGAACCTCTTCTGATCTCTATGTCAGCTGGACTACAAGTCTGCTGGTCCAGATGACTATAGTGATCTGATGAAGAGGTTTATATGCGGAAGTGAGTAGGCCTGTTTATTTAGACTAGTTCAACAGTTCTTTTGAAATAACCAATTTGTTTTCTTAGTGAAATACTCAGCTGATGCTGGTTTAAAAGATATGACATTGTTTAAAGATATTTTGAAAACACAATATGCACTATGTAAAGATATGAACAAGTAATAAAATAAAGTGCAGTAAGTAAATAACACCGAATTTATAGTGGTTCGGATATACGTTCCTACGTCCACTCTCACGTCCTAACGTGATGTTTAATCCCTTTAATTTATCAAAAATTACAAGGGCTTGTCCTTTATAGTCCCAAGGGCAGGACTTTGAGATCTGAGCAGTTCCAAACTGCTGCGGTCTCCACAAGTGATTGGGAGCACTTGCACTCTTACAGGGGTTCAAAAACTTAACCTTGTGGTGGGGGTTTTGGGGTTTTTGAATGTATCCAACTAATGGTTCAAGCTTATAAATTTCTTAACCACTATGCCTAAATCAATGAATATACAATATGAGTAGGATTCAGGTTCTTTGGTTGGACGGGAAATAACTTAAGAGCTAGAAGGTTGTTCTAATAATTTCTGGGCTCTTTGAGAACTCTCAACAAAATGTTGCTTTCTGCTTGCTTGCTTGTTTAGCCTTTTTGAATTCTCTCGTTGTATTTCCGTGTCTTGTTATTCCTCATCCTCTTGTATTTATAGGGATGATTGCTGCAACTAGCCGTTGGATTTGACTAGCCGTTAGACAATCTTTCCATGTTTGGTTGATTCCTTGATTCCAGCCGCTTGATTGCTTCAAATCTGGGATCGTGTCAATCTTCTAAGTATGGTAAGTCTTCGTTTGAATTGCAAGATGACTTTGGAATCAGCCGAGTCCTGGACGAGCTTCTAGTCTTCTGATCTTCACTTCTAGTCTTCTGGCTAACTCGTCTGGGCTTATGTCTTCTGTCTTCTGATATCAGATGAGTATCACTCTTTTGATCTGGTAATTGTTTGTGCTGACTTAGACCATCTTCAACTTGGACTCCATCAGCTAAGTAGGTATACAAGCACCTTACTTATCTGGTCTTCAAGGATCTTCTAGTCTTCATGCCTTCTACTCTTCATATCTTGAGGATGTGCATGTAAGCATATACTGTGCTGATCAGCTGAGATCTTATACAGCCGATCACACAAGACTAGTCTAAGCTGTTCTATACAAAGTCAGCTGATCCTATTACATTTATAAACTCTAAGTGTTTTGGCCATCAAAACTATTCTAACATCAAGTGGGGCTTAGGGTGAATTTATATCCCAACAAAACATAATCCAATTTAGTATCTCTACCTATTGCATCACATAACCCAATTAAACAAAATATTAATTCATAAACTTCATCAAGAGTATTTACATGGCCCTAGAACGAAAAGTGTTCTAGCCAATCAACAACATAATCAAATTAAACAATAACTAATGATCAAAGCAAATAAAAGTGAATGAAAGAGAAACTTAGACTAATGGATGATGGGGAATGAAATTCTCAATCTATTGGTTGCCTCCTTGCTCAATTTGGTGAAGAATTGAAGAAGATGATGGTGATTACCTCCAAGTGTGTGTTTATATGTGAAGAGTTCTTATGGAAGGGGGTAATGTCTTTGAAATTCAAGAAAATAGGTATTTATAGTGTTGGGGTAGAGTTTGGGGGTAAGTTTTGCACTTAAGTCCCTCGAAAAAGACGAAAATACAATAAAAACCCCGAGAATAGAAGTGACTCGGCCGGGTGAGAAGGTGGTCCGGCCGGGCGGATGTGTTAGGCAAAATGGTGGTCGAGAACAGGGGCCGCCCTACCGGGTGAGTGATGCCGCCCGGTCGGGCCATACTTTCGTAAGTGTGGCTTCGTCCTCCATCTTCGTCCCTTAGTATCTTGAGCTTCCGGCCTCCAATTGACTCGATTATTTTTTCCATTCTACTCTGTTTTTTGAGCCAGGTCCAATGGTGCACTCCTCTCTCCGGTCCAGTGAAATTTGGTAGGTGTTTTTCTCCCAAAATCCTTCGTTTTTCCTACAAAATCGACAAAACACCACATTTCTCTTATTTTGACCAAAACACCCATAATCAACCAATAAATCAATGAAATCACAATCAAAATGACCTTCACATGTGCATAAAAAACGTGTAAATTCCACCTGAATCATACATGCTATCGTGATTGATTACTATATTAAAGCAAATAGTACTGCAAAAAAAACGTACGTAGTTAAAACTATACTTTGTATGTAGTGGTACGTAACTAAATGTTGATATGTGTCTTAAATAATTGTAAAAAAATTGTGCTTATAAGTGTGTAATGTAATGCTACCAGATTGTGTGAATAGTGTCATTAGTGTCTGATTGAAATAGCCGTTAGTGGACTGCAATTCTTATGAAAATGCAGATGTTTATAATATTAGTTTGTTTAAAAAAAATGTAAATACTATTTTGTTGCATAATGTGTGCTGCTTGTTTCATAAAAGAGTTTTATGTGGTGTTACATGTTGAATATAATAATGTTCATTTGTAAATGTTGTAACAATAGTAAAATTGAAAGTAGAGTTCGAAAATATTGTAGCAATAATTATTAAAAAAAAAAAACATAAACAAGCCCTTGCAGTGTGAAATAATTCAACAAAAGAAAGCTTCTTCTATATTACTAATTAGTTTGATATAGGATCACGTGATTAAGATTGATTAATATTTTAAGTTATCATCCTTGCTAATTGCACAAGAGTTAACTAATCTTTTATGGTTTTAAACAATTAGCTAGTAGGTTACAATCCATATAAATTTAGTTTCAAAGATGTTGATGAGGAACTTGAGAAATTAAGTTGTTAATTAGAAACTCTACGATAATTTCTTGTTCTTGATGTGATATAATAGTTATATGTTTAATTAATATTATTAAAAAGTATTAGCTACTAATCATAATAATTGACTTCTTAATTAAATGATACATCCATAGGATAGGAGTTGTATTGGTGAAAGAGATAGGTTTAGTAGTAAATACATTTTAGGTGTTGAATCTTTTATTAATTTTTCAAGACAAAATGTTGTTGAGTCTAGTACTGAAATTCTTTGCCCGTGTTGTCGAAACAGAAAGTAAAAAAGGTTATTGAAGTCAAAAGGGACTTGGTCTTGAAAGAAATTTATGTTTATTATCGAGAGTGGATATATCATGGGGAATCCAAAGGCTCGCAAACCTTTTCCTTTGATCAGAATACTTCCAATAATGTTCATATTGAAGACAATGATTTAGACTTAATAAATGAAGAGAATGTTGATATTAGCATAGGTAATGAACTACCTGAAATGATAGGTGAAGTAAGAGCTACAAAATCTCATGAACCTTCTTTAGAATCAAATTCAGAGAACTTTGAAAGGTTATTATCTGATGTGACTCGTGACTTATACCCTGGTTGCAAGAATCATACTCTACTGGAGTTTTTAGTGAAGTTGCTTAATATTAAAGTAATAAACAAAATATCTAACAAAGCAAATTAACTTGATACTTTTGTTGTTTAAAGATTTGTTACTAGAAGGTAATGTAGTTCTGAAATCTCTTTATTTGGGAAAAAAAATACATCTTTCTAGAATCGGGCTTGGTTACGAAAAAATAGATGTGTGCAAGTTTGATTGTGCTTTGTTTTGGAAAGAAAATAAAAATGAGAACTTTTGTCCTATTTGTAAAGAACCCTGTTGGAAAGATAATGAAGGAAAATGAAAAAAGATTCCACAAAAGCTATTGTGGTACTTTCCTTTGAAACAAAGATTAAAAAGACTATTTGCATCGTCTAAAACTGCTTTCGATATGAGATGGCATGCTGAGAAGCTTATCCATTCTGAAGGCACTATGAGTCATCCGACACATTCTCCTGCATGGAAGGATTTTGATCTACAATATCCTGATTTTGCTTCTGATTCGCGTAATATGAGACTTGGTTTGGATACAGATGGGTTCAATCCTTTTCGTAACCTGAGTGTTTCCTATAATATGTGGTATGTTATACTTATACCTGGTCCTCGTGCTCCTGAAAAAGATATTGATGTCTACCTTCGACCACTAGTCGATGAACTAAAAGAATTGTGGTACGGAGTGCAAGTTTACGATTCTTTTAGTAATCAAGTATTCCAATTGCATGCATCTCTAATTTGGACAATTAACAATTTTTCTGCACTTAGCAATTTGTTTAGATGGAGTACAAAGAGACAGATTTCAAAGGAATTAGAAGTAAGATATGTTACATGGGACACCGACGTTACCTCGATGGTGATCATCATTTCCGAAGAAGCAAACTGTATGATGGTAAATCAAAGACCCGTTCGAAGCCAAGAAAATGGTCAGGAGAAGAAATTCTTCTAAACATGAACAATCCAGAGCACAAAATTGACATTCTTGGTAAACACCCAAGTAACAAAAAGAGAAAACGTAGTACGGAAGAAGGAAATTGGGCGAAAAAAAAAACATATTTTTTTAGCTACCTTATTGGCATAAATTAAAATTTTGGCATAACTTAGATGTGATGCATGTGGAGAAAAATATTTGTGATAATGTGTTGGGTACATTGTTGAATATATTGATGGAAAAACAAAAAATACAATAAAAGCTCGTGAAGATTTGCAAGATCTAAATATAAGGAAGGAGCTACACTTACAAACACGTGGGAATACTACTGTGAAACCTAAAGCGTGTTACAATCTTTCTACTAGTGAAAGGAAAGGTTTCTGTGAATTCATGAAATTAGTGAAATTTCATGATGGATATGCTACAAATATCTCAAGATGTGTAAAAGATGGAAACATATCAGGGCTAAAAACTCATAATTGTCATGTTCTTTTACAACGACTAATTCATGTTGGTGTACGTGGGTATTTAGATAAGAATGTGACTGAAGCTTTATTTGAGTTAGGAGAATTTTTTGATATATTGTGTTCGAAGATGTTAGAGATGGAGGATATAGAAAAAATTAAATAGAGAGAAACATTCCATTAATCTTGTGTAAATTGGAGAAGATATTTCCTCTTGCATTCTTTGATGTAATGGTCCACCTAGCAATTCATTTACCTCAGCAAGCAAAGATTGTGGGTCCTGTTCGTTCTCGTTGGATGTATCCAATAGAAAGGTATTTTGTTATGTGTATTTCTTCTCGTTTTATTTTTTAAAATTTTCCTGTAGATATTAAAAATGTGATATTTTTGAAATTGTTAATTGAAGGTGATATTTTTTAAAATTTTCCTGTAGATATTAAAAATGTGATATTTTTGAAATTATTAAAAATGTGATATGTGTAATACCCGATAATTTTTCTTTACCTTTTATTAATAATAATTATTTTAATTAAATTATAGTTAATTGAAATACATTTTTATTAACTACAATTTAATCAAACATTAAATCTTAGTGACTATTTACATTAGTGAGGGGAATAAACGCTTATTTCTCTAACCTCCTCCCTCACACAATAAATATATAAATAATGCTAGCTTGCGTACATTTAGTAGTGTCATTCATATAAGAACATTTTCATATTTTTCTAAAAAGAAACGTTACACATATTTTAATTATTACTTGACCCTCTATTTTCCACTATATAATTTTATTTATGACAATTATTGCAAAAGGGTTCTTTCATCTCCTCTTTCTCACGTTTATATATATATATACTACTACTGCCGTAGCGGCTATACAAACCACATTGCCTTTGACCCTTTAATTTAGTTCTTCTAGTTATTCTATTAAGCACAATGTTTAGAAAATTCGATCATTTTCTATTCTATGTATCGCACGGCTAGACGACAACAAATATGAGTACTAATTTGCAGAGGCTTTCACGTATCATTTTCACGTTCATCTATCGAGGTGGGTTTTTATTTGCTTTATTCTCTACAGTGGTTTGTAGAGCTCTATTGCAATGTTATTCATTATTTAATGTTTTAGATAAATGTTTAAGTTAATTGTCTACTATGTGATTTCATTTCTATTGTTATTCTATTGGCAAAGTTATTATTCTATAAGCAAAGTTTGTGGCAAAGTTATCAAATAGCCAGGGGCTCCAAATGGGGTCCGGGACCGACGGGTCTTCGGGTGCGACCCGCCGTGCTCACTACGTGTGGGAATACCTTAGTCATTAATTTGGCTTTGGGAAGGTCCACAAACATGCGATGTCTACGTGTGGGAATACCTTAGTCATAATTTGCCTTTGGAAAGGTCCACAAACATGCGAAGTCTACGTGTGAGAATACCTTAGTCATTAATTTGGCTTTGGGAAGGTTCACAAAACTCTATTGGCAAAGTTACAATGGCAAAGTTGGCAAAGTATCAATGGCAAAGTATATGTGGCAATGTGAATGTTATTTGCTAAGTTGCAATTACTTGATTATTTATTTTTAGCATTAACTGTTGAATGACTTAATCCCACTGAGTGTGCTTGCATACTCACCCCCAACAATTTACAATTTCAGGTTGATGAGTTGGATGGCGAGGAGTGGTGATGGGAGACGATGATTTATTTAAGATTAAAAGACTATTTTCACGCATGTTTATTAAATTAAATTATGATTTTCTTATGGATATTTGGTTAGTAAGTTAGTTGTAAACTTCTTGATTATATTGTGATCGTTTCTCTGCAATACTTAATGTGATTTTAAATATAATAGTCATCACGTCCCTTTATTTTAACTTTGTTAATTTAAGATTTCAATTTTTGGCACGTTAAAGTTAGTTATTTTAACTACTTTCTGAAAGGTCATTATTTTCAGATTTGGGGCGTGACAATATGTTGTCAAAGAGTGCTTAACATTCATGTCCATGTATGTTAAAGGAATTGAAACAAGGTTTAATAGAGTTGAGAGAAACTATGATGATATTGAAGGTACGTAGTCAAGAATGTGAATTAACCATGTTTTCATTAAAAGTCCGACCGTTTGGACCACTTAAACGTTCTAGTCCATTAACACCAGAGCAAATTAACATATTTCAAACATTTATATTGAACAATTGTTATGAAGCGGATACTTACAAAAGGTATAAACCTTTTTTTTTTCTTATTTAATGTTGTATTTCAGTTTATTAATTTCTCTAACTCAATAATTAATTATTTAGCAAGTTGAGAAAGTTCACCAGGAACAATTCCGTAATTGGTTTAGAGATCATGTAAGTTTTATATTTTCTATTGTTAATTAAAATTATATCTTGCAAATATTGACATAATTTTTTCATGTGTTTCTAGATAAACTTGTTGTATCACAAGCATCCTGATGAAGTTTCGTTAGAACTATGGGCAAATGGACCTCTATCATACTTAACAAAATTTTATTCTGGTTGTAATGTTAATGAAGTTCGATTTCATATAAAAGACCTGGAAGATCACAAGACAACACAGAACAGTGGTGTAGTAGTTAAAGGAAATAATGGAGATGACGTACTCTATTGATTTTTATGGCTTCTTAATGAATGTGGTAGAGGTGACATTCTTTCGTGGATATAAGGTAGTGCTTTTGCAATGTGAATGGTTCAATACGGGCAACACAAAAACTATGCAAAGAGAGAAACATTTTCTAAGCATTGATGTAAGATGTCGTTGGTACAAGAATGGTCCTTTTGTATTACCAAATCAAGTTCAACAAGTGTTCTACATTAAGGATACTAAACTTGGTGATAATTGGAGAATTGTGCAACGCATACACCATAGACACCTTTGGGAACTTGAAGAAGTGGAAGATGCAGAATCAGAAAACATGACTGGTGTAGAACAAAGTCATCAAGTTGATGCATTCCAACGACATAAATCAAATGCAAGAACATTAATAGTAGTAGAAGAAGATGATAGTTTGGATTATTTAGCTAGAAAACATATTGATCCGGATGTTGTAGACGAAGAGGCTATAAGAGAAATAAGGCAAGTTGAAAATTGTAATGAAAATTATTCTTCTGAAGAAGAGGTCGATGAAACACTCATCCAATATCGCGATGATGAAGAAGACAAACCTAACCTCTCTCGTTATGGAAATGAAGATTGTTAGATGTTATACATAATTTTTTTTTTTTTGTTATTTGTTGAACCTTTTGTTTATTTACATATAATTTCAAAGTTTTATGGTCAACATGATTGATATTTGCTTAGTATCTAATAAAAAGCGTGGTTACTTTAAATTTTAGAATTAGGTTAGACGATTTACAAATAAAAATATGATCCAAGTCAAATGTTAATATTTTTTCTATTTCGAAAAGGTTATTTATGTAATTTGCATCCAAATTAAAATGTGACAAGTTAGTTGGCATCTTTATTTCATGCATTAACAACGAAATAATATTAGCTAGTATTAAAATAGCAAAAATAAAAAACGTGTATAAACTATTTCATACATAAAATATACCCATTTAAAGCAAAAACCTCGTAAATCATTATTGGGTCAAATGAGTTTGACGTCAAAAAATAAAATAAAAAATTGTATAAGTAAAATAGAAAACTCGCTCTCATATCTTATGTTATTATATGGGTAAGTGTGTGTTACTATATGGACAATTATGAAAAGTATCTTAATTGTGCATATTTCGTGTGTGAAATATTTTACACAAATGTTATTCACTATTAAATGACAAATAACTCACAGTTATTGGAAAAAAATATGATGATTAAAATGTAACAACGTTATTTCTAATTATTTTAAAAAAGTAATTTTATTACGTACAAATGCAGCACGTTCTAGTCAGAATGAACGACAACAGGGGCTAAAAAGAGAAAAAGTCGGGACCTATAATTAAAAGTACGAATGAAATATATATCTTATCATACAGTTACATACGACCTAAAACTCTTATAGCCTAGCAACCCTTTAGCTCTGCCACTATAATTGTAGAAATAACCAATTAATGTCAAATATAAACACAAGTAGAAGGTGAGCACTAGAATGATTTACATTGAGGCTTTGATCGTGTACGCCTATTCACGAATGAGAATAGACCTCTTCACGAAGGTGAAACTTTTTAGGTGGTCGCGTGTTAAAATGAGTAAAGTTTTTCATAGTCAATCACATAATTATAACTAAATGTAAAATTGATATATATATATATATATATATATATATATATTTTGAAAGTATAAAATTAAATCACCCTAAATCTTAATACTCTATATTTGTGAGAATATAATGAGACACGTGTCACAATTTTATTACTCTACACAATCTCTCTCTTCACCAAAATCGTCTATTTCAAAATCTCTGCATTGTCAGTCATTCTGATTAAAATAATAATTTTAATGTAGTATTATTTACTCATAATTATTATTTTTAAATTTGAAATCATTTTAATCTTATCTTCTAATATTCAAATTTAAATGAAACAGAATTCCCGTATATTATTAATCTCATCTCCTATATAATGTCATGTTCTCCTAACTAATGTATCTTATTCTACTTTCTCATTCTTTTATTTTTTTAAGCTTGATATTAACTATGATTTGTTTTGTAGATGTCTGCTAGATTTCACACTCTCTTTGATTCTTTTACAATTTTCTTTACAGAATTATTATTCTACTTTCTTATTCTTTTATTTTTTTTAAACTTGATATTAACTATGATTTCTTTTATAGATGTATACTAGATTATAGATTTCACACTCTCTTTGATTCTTTTACAATTTTCTTTAAAAAATTTTTTTTACAATTTTCCTTTATTTTTTCAATTTTTTTTTAACTTTTCTTTAATTTTTTTTGGCTCTCTCTCCATTTTTTTACTTAATTATTATATTTTACTTTTTTTTTTTGCTTATATAATTTTTTTTTAAATTTCTCTCATTTTTTCAATTATTTTCCTGTTCTCTCCTCTCTCTCTCTCTCTCCCATTTATTTATTTATACATTTACAGTTTCTTAAATTATTTTTTCGCAAACGGTAATTAATAGATTTATTTATTGTTGTATGTTTTATATTTTCGGTACAGTAAATTAATAGATTTATTTATTGTTGTATGTTTTATATTTTCTATTTTCTCATTTATTAAATTTTCATTATTTTGATTTTTTTGTTAATATATTTTATATAGGTTCTTTCACTAAATTTTTTTTTTTTTTACAATTTTCTTAAATTTTCCTTTATTTTTTCAATTTTTTTTAACTTTTCTTTAATTTTTTTTTTTTTGGTTTTCTCTCATTTTTCTCTGTATACACAGTTTTTTTACTTAATTATTATATTTTACTTTTTTTCTTAAATTATTTTTTCGAAAACTTTTATTTATTTATAAATTTACCGTTTCTTAAATTAGTAAATTAATAGATTTATTTATTGTTGTATGTTTTATATTTTCGGAATTAATAGGTACAATAAATTAATAGATTTATTTATTGTTGTATGTTTTATATTTTCTATTTTTCCTTATTCATTTATTACCTTCTTTCTCATTTATTAAATTGTCATTATTTTTATTTTTTTGTTAATATATTTTATATAAATTCTTTCACTAATTTTTTTTAAAGTGCAATATGTTTCTAATTCAATGAATGATGTTTGATTTTAATTATTAATTATTTTATTTTATATTATTGTTTAATAATTTTAATTTTAAATTTTAGATTCAAGTTAGCAAAAGTCTTTATGAGATTTATGGATACTCGGTATATTTTAATTAATTATGGAATTTAGAATTTATAACACACCCTTCTTTTACTTATTTTAAATTTAGGTACTTTAATTTTATATATTTAATATTTAGTAAATTATCCTTCAAATTCTAAACACTCATATTTTGATTGATGTCACTTATTTTTTTTTTTTTAAGATTTAAAGGATTGAAATTTTTTTACCATATAAGAGAAGGATTGAAACAGAGTATATTCTTAATCTCATCTCCTCTATATAATTTATAATGGTCATGTTCTCCTTTTACAGATCTCATTCTACTTTCTTATTATTTTGTTTTTTAAGTTGATATTAACTATTTTTTTTTGTAGATGTCTATTAGATTATATTTTTTTTGTTACAAGTTAAATACCAATCCCTTTTTCACCTCCCCATGACTCGAACCCAGGACCTAAGGCCTAGGTAGTGGTGCTCTAACCACTTGAGCTATCCCACTTTGTCTCTATTAGATTATATATTTCACTTTCTCTCCATTCTTTTACAATTTTCTTCAATTTTTTTCTTTTTTAAAATTTTCTTAAATTTTCCTCACTATTTTTTTTACTTAATTATTTTATTTTACTTTTTTTTGCTTATACAATTTTTTAAAATTTCTCTCATTTTTTCAATTATTTTTTTGTTCTCTCCTCTCTTTCCCTCCCTTTTATTTATTTATAGATTTACTGTTTCTTAAATTATTTTTTCGGAAACGTTATATTTTCTATTTTTTTGTATTCATTTATTACTTTCTTTCTCATTTATTAAATTTTCATTATTTTAATTTTTTTGTTAATATATTTTATATAGGTTCTTTCACTCATTTTTTTTAAATGGAATATGTTTCTAATTCAATGAATGATGTTTGATTTGAATTATTAATTACTTTATTTTATATTATTGTTTAATAATTTAATTTTAAATTTTAGACTTGAATCAAAGTTTCAAGTTAACAAAAACCATTAATTATGTAATTTAGAATTTATAATACAACTCTTTTTTTTTTAACCCTAGACTCAGGGTTGAAACTTTGAAGGTCCAAATCTTTAAACAAAAATATTGATTGATGTCACTTATTTTCTTTTAAAATTTATCTTTTTTTTTTAACCCTAGACCTCAGGGTTCGAAACTTCGAAGTTTTTTAACCCTAGGCCTCAGGGTTCGAAACGTCGAAGGTGCAACTATGACTCTGAGCTAATAGCTATGAGTCATATATTTTATATAGGTTCTTTCACTCATTTTTTAAAAAATGGAATATGTTTCTAATTCAATGAATGATGTTTGATTTCAATTATTAATTACTTTATTTTATATTATTGATTAATAATTTAATTTTAAATTTTAGACTTGAATCAAGGTTTGAAGTTAACAAAAACCATTAATTATGTAATTTAAAATTTATAACACATTTCTTCTTTTTTTTAACCCTAGACTCAAGGTTCGAAACTTCGAAGGTGCAAAGCTTTAAACAAAAATATTGATTGATGTCACTTATTTTCTTTTAAAATTTATCTTTTAATTTTTTAACCCTAGACCTCAGGCTAGACCTCAGGGTTCGAAACTTCGAAGTTTTTTAATCCTAGGCCTCAGGGTTCGAAACTTCGAAGGTGCAACTATGACTCTGAGCTAATAGTTATGGCTCTGACAGGCTTTTAAACGAAAAATATTGATTAAACGAAAAAAATGCGGTAATTATTTAAATTTTAAAATAAAAATTTACAAGAAAATAAAGAAAAGAATTTAAAGAGAGAGATTGAAATAGAGGTAAAAATCTCAAATTCTATCTTCAATACTTCTACCTCTCTATTCTATATTCTGGGGTTCCCCATCAGCTCTATTCTATATTCTGGAGTTCTCCATCTTTATAAAGAGGTATATATAAAAATGCTTCTCTATCCTTATTTAATTAGGTACATATCAAGCATTATTCGTGACAAGTATATTTTATTTAATTTTTATTTTATAAAATAAACTATAAATTAGAAATGACATCTTGAGCTATTATGTGATATATAGAGTATTGTAAGTCAATAAAAAAAAATTATGTGAGTATATTCTAGAATAATTTAAGAAACTTTATTTAAAAATTTTTTAGTAATTGTTAATAAAAAAAATTAAAAATTTTCAACTAAGTTTGATTAGTTGATCGACCTATAACTATAAAGGGAAATGAATCATTACAATTATTTGTTATAATATAATTGTTTTTAATAATTTATTTATTTTTTATAAATTTATTTATATTTTATTATTGTTTATATAATATAAATTTATTATATTTAAAGATATCATTGTATTTGTCGTACGTATATACAATGTTAAAATTGAAAGGAAAAATACATGACATGAAAATTAAAGACTACACTAGATAGGTGTGAGGGGATTGTTTTGGGATGGAAAATTCAGATTTGAGATTTTAAAATCCCACCCATGCTCTACTTTAGAATTTAGATTTAGAATTTTAAAATCTTACCCTACAAATACTTACAATCCCTACAAAAGTAAACTTTATAAATATCTACAAACTAAATAACTACAAACTCTATATAGATACCTATATAAACACCTATAATTTTATACTATAAGGTTAAATCATTTGTATTTGTAGAAAACCATGTCAACATACTAAGATAAGAACGTTGTGAAGTATTTAGAAATTTGTAATTTTATATAATTTTTTTATTAATAAAATTATTTTATAATGCCCTTACTTAATAAAAATATTTTCTTAATTTTAAAATTAAAATTTTATTAATGCATATGTTATTAATATATTAATAATATTATATTATATAAAAATATAAATACAATAATATAATTGTAGAATGGTATATGTTATAAATATATTAGAATAAAAAAAATTAATTAACATTAAAAAAGATATAAAAATTAATATAATATTTAAAAATATAAAAATTAATATAATATTTAAAATTATTATTTTAATAAATCGACCCCACGTAAAACGCGGGTATAGAGCTAGTACTCTATATTTGTGAGAATATAATGGGACACGTGTCACAATTTTAACACTATATCACAATCTCTCTTCTCCGTCATTCTGATTTAAAAAATCATTTTTTTCTATTTTAATCTCAAAATAATAATTTACATATTATATACTCATAATTATTATTTTTAAATTTGAAATCATAATTATTATTTTTAAATTTATTTTTTAAACTTTAATCGCAACAATATTTATTTTTTAAAATTTAATCACCATTATTTTATTCTTAATACAACTCTATTCAAATCAATAATTATTTATTCTCTATTCTCCTTTTTTTTTTTTTATTAATCACGATATTTTTTTAATCAAATGTTAATCTTAATATAATATGGAGTAATATAATATAATATATCAGTGTATTTCAATCTCTCTATTCTCACTCCATTCTATTTTAAAATCTCTTTTTTCTTATTAATTTAACATTTATTAATATTTTATTAATTTATTAATCTTAATTATTAATTTTAACCCGATATAAGATTTAAAAAAAACCATGTTAATCTTATATCTTCTAATTGCCCACTTTTAAATATTAAAATTTAAATATCAAACAGAATTTTAGCGTAATATTTTACGGAGTAGTAACAAATCCAATTTCAAATATTCAAATTTAAGATTATCATTGGTTTTTCCCACTTTCTACATTAATTATCGTACTTACAAATCATAATTTCAACTATAAATATAGCCATAAATCATTTGTTAAATTATAATTTTATCACTCATTTCTCTTGAGTTTAAGGGTATGATGTTTTTATAGATTTTTTTTTTTTTTTAATCTCATGTGCACTCAGATGTAGAATTGATGATTTCCATCTTCGTTATCTTATGCAGTTCAAGATCTACAAATGATGTAAATTTAAAAATCATGTGTAATGCACAAGAAATCTATTTAGAGATGTACTTTATTGTTTTTTTTTTTTAAATTCATTTAGAGATGTACTTTATATTGCAAGATCATGTAACTAATTTTTAGTGATGTACCAAGATCATGTTGTTTCTTTTTTGATACTATATAATTTATCAATTTGTATATAACTTTTTTTTTAATATTTCATTTTATATTTATTCCTTTGAAAAAATCATATCTAAAAACTAAATTCTGCCACATTTAAATACTTTTTTTTTTGATAAAATTGTTCAAAATTTAATATAAAAATAAAATTGTAATTAAATATTTTTTTAGTTTAATTAAAACATTGAATATAGCGTTCTATGATATGAATGTGATATAGTTAAAGATATTCAAATCACCTCAGATTAAGAAAATTCAATAAATTCTCATATATTAGGAAATAGACAATAAATTTGAATTGTTAACTAAAATAATATACACTACACGAACAAATTTATATTTATTCCTTTGAGAAAATCATATCTAAAAACCAAATTCTGTCGCATTTAAATACTTTTTTGATAGAATTGTTCAAATTTTAATATAAAAATAAAATTGTAATTAAATATTTTTTTAATTTAATTAAAAAATTGAATATAATGTTAATTAAAAATTCCTGAAAAAATCTCTATGACATGAATGTGATATAGTTAAAGATATTTAAATCACCTCAAATTAAGGAAATCCAATAAATTCTCATATATTAGGAAATAAACAATAAATTTGATTTGTTAACTAAAATATATTGTATTAAAAAATGTGATTGCACGCATTAAGAATAATAATTTTAGTTAAATTGATTTTAATCTGGACCAAGTTTGATAAATTTGTTCAAACTACTATAATATAAAAATATAATTCTAATTAAATTTTTCTTTGATTTAATTAAAGAAATCGAATATAATTTCAATTAAAAGTTCTAAATTTTTCAAAGACATATTGAATGTATATAGTTAAAGATATTCAAAAAAATTCAAAAGAAGGGAGGATTGAATGGTTGAACAAGAAGGTTCTTTTTCTTTTAATTTTATGTCACAGGAAGGAGGATTGAATGGTCATGAACCAATGACCAATGTCGAGTAAGTTCTTTTTTTTTCTCATCCCTTCACTAAATCAAATCGTCCGCTTATCATTAATGACGATCGAGGTGAAAGTTTATCATGATTTGAATACCCATTATTATTGTATAATAAATTTAATTGATAATTTTTTGTTTTTTTTTTTAAATTTCTATATATTTTAACTTTTGTTTGATCGAGATATAGTTAACATGATTGGAAAAATAGCTTTGAAAAATTTCCATGATAACCAGGAGGTAATTTGTGATGCCCTTTTAAATATACTAGTAGGGCACCCGTGCGTCAGGCACCCGTGCTGACGCACGGACTATTGTGTTAAAAAATGTGACGACATTTTAAATTTTAAATATTATTTATAGTGTGAATTAATTTTATAATAATACAACTAACTTATATTAAAATATATACACATATATTATCATAAGTAAAAAACTAACTATTGTTAACCAATATTTATTATACTATATCGAATTTATAAAAATAATAAAATAAAGAATGATAAAATGTTCATAAATTATTAATCTTAAAATTTAGTTACATTGATGTCTTATACTATATAAATTTAAACGTAGCATAAAAATAAATAAAATTAATGTGTAATAATTAAATATATGTATATTTATGATACAACAAAATTATTAAATTACTATACAATGTTAAAAAATATTACAGTCATTTTTGTAACATAAACTGCATTCAATTAAATAATAAAATTATTTAAATCAATAGTAATGGCTTATAAAAAATAAGTAGCTTAAAACTTATAAAACTTAAAAATTAAATTATTATAGAATCATACATTCCTAAAAACTTCATGAAACACTACATTCTTTGTGATATTACAATCATGATTGTTGTCATGATATAACAGGATTTTCAAACCACGACGATTTGTTATTCTAGATACAACTACATATTTGACCATGACTAAATACATTTTTTTTAAAATAACACCTACAATAGAAAATGATTACCCCTGGCTTTTATTAATAGTCATAGCATACGACACAATCAACGAAAACTGTATACGTTAAAACTTGAAAGGCAATCTAGGATCAGAAGGTGTCAACGTAAGTCGCGGTATCAATACCAGGTTTCCACAACTACTTCCACTTAGAACCTTAGATTCAAGAACTTTATCAACCAACTTGGTTATAACCAACCTAACAATAGAAAAAAAATATTACAGATAAAACAAATGCAAAATTTTAAACGATAATAAATAAATAAAAAAAAAGTTAGTTAAAAAAAAAGACATAAATCTGGTTCCATTGCATAAGCCATTTGAGTGATCTATATTTCTCAATAACATTATCGGCGTTCCAACTTTCAAATTCAATTCATGATAAGGTACACCAGAACACTTCAAACTATTAAAAAATTCTGGAGTATGAACTAATGCCAAATTATCAACATTCAGATAAGATCTGCAAGGACTTTCGGAGCTCAAATAAGTATGTGATTCCTTTTCATTTAACCGAATCATGTGCTCATTTATTGACCTGACAACATTTAACATGGGTGCAAGAATAACTCTACTTTGTAAATAGTCATGATCATCCATCATATTCTTAAAATCAGGATAAATGCTGTCAACAATAGTAGAAATCGGATCATCACCACACTTCAGCAAAATATCCTCAGGAATTTGTACATCATATCCGTACTCAGTTTCTTTTCCTATAGTACCATCTTCAATAAATATTATCCATTCAAAAAAAGAATTCAATTCATGTAGAAGTTCATCAGATCTTAGGTGTTGAACCCTCATGTTCTCAGTGAGTTTCAGAAGAGTACAATCATTCCACAAATTGGATGAATTGATAGTAGCGTGAACGATATCCTGCTTAGTTCCTTTTGGAATAACGGGTAATATCTGACGAAAAACACCTCCAAACACAACAGTCCTACCGCCAAAAGGCAGTTCAGATGACAAAGGATCTGTGAGCTGCATAATATCCTTCAAAGTGGTATCAAGAGCCTCATACAATATCTTTTAACCATTACCGCTTCATCCCATATTATAAGATCACATTTAATCAAGAGTTCAGCAAGAGGACTTACTTGATGAATATTGCATGTAGAATATTCAGTAATATCAATTGGAATGGAAAATCTGAAATGAGCAGTACGTCCACCTGAAAGAAGGAGTGAAGTTATACCACTCGAGGCTACATTAATTACAATCTTGCCCTTAGACCTTAAACATGATGACAAAGTCTTCCATATAAAAGTTTTACCTATTCCACCATATCCATAAACAAAAAACACACCACCCTTACCAGATTGAATGGAGGTAATTATTCTATCGTACACACCACGATGTTCATCTCTAAGTTTGCTAATTAAATCCTCAAACTCTAACTTCAAATCAGCTCCATTGTATGTAAACTCATTCAAAATCAATATATTTCTAGATGAAAAGTTCGGATCATGGTTTACAACCGGCATGCCAACAAAATCTTGCAAAGACTTACCAAGAGCCCGCAACAAATTATAAATTTCTATCAAACAACAACTCTTTATTTCATCATCTGTCATCATTAATTCTATAAGAAATTACAATTAAAATTATACTCCGTATTAGTTAATTATGATAAAATAAATTAATATAAAATTTTAATTTTTTATAAGTAAAAGAGTGATGAATTTAGGCAAAGTAATGGAAATTTAAAGTTGCATGTTAATTTAAAGTAAATTTAATTGAAATTTAGAGTTACATCTTTTAGAATTTTGATAAATTTGTGCGAAGTAAATTATGTGAAAATAATATAATCAATCAAAGTTGTCAGTAAATCACAAATAATTTAAAGTAATTAATTGACCAACTGACTTAAAATGACTCGCATATTAGTGAAATTGAATAATTATAATGCAATTAAATCAAGAAAGAAAATAATTAAACATACGTGTAAAATGCATAATTCTCTGTCTATTATACAGAATATCATCAGAGAGATGTCTCCAACACTTTTCTCAAACATCATAAGGTCGACCCAACGAACGTGATGTTAGTAGCGTAACAAATAAAGATCTCATCGAAGATTCTGAAGCCCAACGGCTAACCTCGTCCATACCATCAACATACTCTCTATCATCTTCCAACAAACCTTTAACAAAGCAAGCTTCCCGAAACGTTGGATGAATTACTTCAAATCATCATAAGATGTAGGTTCACGAACTACATTCAATTGTATCCTCAGGTAATGTGCCTCACCAGCACCAGGAGAAACATAACAAATACGTCCGATTGAAAAAACTCTCTTTCTTTCAACCCACACTCTAATTTTTTGCTTCCATACAAAGAATTGTGGTATTTCAGCATAAGTAAAATTTCTTGCTTTAGAAGAATTCTTGTTGAGTTCAAACCAAGCTAAGAACATGCTTTGCTTTACCGGTGATCTTTCCAAGATCGATTTCAAAGATGCACCATCACCAAATAAAACAGTTTGTTGATTAGGAAGATGAAATCTCAAACGTTCAACTCGAGAATTTCTGTAATTAATGTCAAACCCGAAATTTCTCCAAGCAACTTCACATGGAGAAATGTACCTACAACCATAATACATTTTAACTTCATCTAAATCTGCTTTACCATTAGACTGCTCCTTACTTTCAAAGAACGATATAGGTACACGATCATGTCCTTTGTTGACATACTTGAATAGGTATTTTATGGATCTTGATTGATTACACCATTCAACATTGATGTGTGCACCATACTTCAAAAGAAGATAACGATTATGGGGAACAACGTGTCTGTTATCCAAAACAGAGCCCTTCTTATTCAAAGTCATTCCATAATCCCTTCGCCTATAAATAGGATAACCATCTTCATCAATAGAAGACTCTGAAAGAAATCTTTTAGGAAAATGTTTTGTACATATATGAACCTTCATCGGTCAATATCATTTAGGAAAATGTTTTGTACATGAACCTTCATGGATTTGCATCACAAGCACCATGAATCATTAAATCACAAACAACATTAAAATATATATTGTGGATCATTTTCCTTATCAGGTAACTCAGCAGAAATGATGCAATCAATATCATTCCCAGATAGAAACTGTAACAATTTTTAAAAAATGAGATAAAGAATAATCAATTATAATAAAAACCTAATGTGGCAAAATTAAATATATACAAACCTCATTGTGATTTCAAGAAACACCAATATATGTGCATGGGAAGACCTCGCTTTTGGAATTCAATAGTATAAAGAACTGCAGATAAAATTACAAAAAATATTAAAAGATAAAATGTAGTGAATAGATGTTATTAAATGACAATAAAATTATAAATGTAAAAGAATAAATAAATAAATTTAAATACCTGCTTTGACATTCCCAAATATTTTTTTTTCTTTCGAATATAATTTAATAATCCTTCAAGTTTGATCTTAAATATTAGACATATTATATCTGGGCGGTCTTCAAGATTAAGTCCCTTTTGTTTTAAAAAATATACAATCTCAGGTCATTTTTGATTGCACGTGAAGGTTATAAATAATTGAGGATAACCGGCCCATCTACAAATTGTCATTGCATCTTGATAATTTTGAGCCATGTAGCGTGCACCTCCAGTAAATGAAGGTGGCAAAACAACTCGCTTTCCCAATGCACGGGCATCCGTCTCACCATCTAAAACTGCATCCTGAACACCACTATACATTTCACTACGAAGCTCTACTTGATGTGTTCTTATGTATTTAAGTCTACCAGCTTCAACCATAGTATATGCATCAACAATAAATTGTTAAGTGAGCCTTTTTTAAGACAAAATCGTAGAAGGTTCACCATTCCTATGTTGAAGTCAAAATGCAAAGTACTCTCTAAAACTAACGGACTTACGCGTTCCAGCTCTATGCAACACAGATGTAGCAAATGGAATATCCTCTGTATATCCATCCTCACCATATGGAAAAAGAAGTGGATATTGCAAAGCAAGATATGACAGATTCAACTCTGTAATGCGTTGAAGTTCGCCAGCATAAGTTTGTACAACAATATCCCGACTACCAAGAGTTTGATCAAGGTCACCAACAACCACATCAGCAATCTCAGAGATAGTAGATAAGTTATATCTTCTAGGATCATGTCCCCTTTTAGCAATCAATCTCATAGTAACATTAGAATTTCCTTCAAGAAATTTATGTCTAACCTCTCGAAACTTCTTTGCAAGTACATTATAACCATCCAACATATTTTTAAGAACAGTTATTATTTCAACATGTAATGTATTGATGTGTAGATATGACTTGTTATTAACAAAAAAATAAGATTAATATAAAAGGAGAATGGATATAATTATGTAATTGAATATTAAAATAAAAATACATAACAACATTTATTCTGTTGAAAATTTCGTTCTCAGTATCGTAAATGTACAACTGAGCAAATTTCAGTTGAGATCCATTTTATGGCAATAAACCACCCATTATATGGTAATTTTGTCCATGTAAGCGGAACACGGGTGGAGCGCCTCTGGTATTAAAACTTCTATCAATCTTCCCACCCAAATAAGTAAAGGAGAACATGTTATTAAAAGCACAAACATTATCCAAATAAGGTTTGCTCTTTGCAGTATTACCCCAAAGTGGTTCTTGAAGAATTGGAGGATGTTGAGGCATATATGATATCTGTATCTTTCCTTGAGTGCAACACAATGAGAATTTTGGTCGTTCTGAAACTCGATGGGACTTTAAGCTTTCATCATACCAAAACATTGCACCACAAAATTGACAATTATAAATAGGATCTCCAATATTCCAATAGTCAATAGCTTTGCAATAAAAAATAAGGAAACATTAAAACATGTTCAATAAAAGAATACTTAATATTAAAAAAATAAAATGATTAATATATATATATGTAGTTAGAATATTTTAATAAATGAAACTGTTATAACTTACATTGTATGTGACTATCATGATCACATGTATCATCAAGTGCTAGTTCAACAATCTCGGGACTCTTCTCACTAAAATTCATTAATTCTTTGAATAATAGATCTCTTGCTTGTAATTTAACAATGTCAGTATCGTCACCAGTCAAATCAACCACAAACGATGAAGATTCATCTAACATTGATCGTTGTGTTGAATTATCGTGATGATTAAAATTTTTATCAGAAGATTAATTACTTGACATTAAAAATTTCGAACCAAATACTGTAAATAATTAAAAAAAAATTAATGTGACATTTAAAAATAATATAATAAACTAAATTTATTCTACTATATTGAACTAATTAAATAAAACAAATACCATTAGAAGTATTGACGAAAGGTTGAACTGAAACACTGCCTAAACTTGATGACGCCAGATTCTGACAAAAAACATAACATCATTTTTTTTCTGAAATGGAAGCTAGTACTTCTATGAGAACGTGGCTCTTCATTCTCTAATATAAGATAATTATTCTGTCAAAATATATATATATATATATATATATATATAAGATAATTATAAGAAAGAGTAATTAGTTCAAATAAAGGTAGTATATGTATGAATAATATTATTTGATATAAAAAATAATATTTAAATAAATTTACTTTTAAAAAAATACCTTTTGAATTGATATCACTACTTCTTATTTATTATCGTTGAACTTAGAAGCTTGCGGATGATCAATTCACTGTAAAACTTCTCATTCCTTTGAACCAACGATTAAGACAACAACAATAGATAAAGTTAATTGGTACATCATTCAAGTAGGTACTCCAAAAGACATAGGACACAGCCTGCAATAATAAAATGAAAAGTGAATAACACATATATAAAATAAATTAAAAAACAATCATAAAAATGTATTATCAATTGAGCTTTGTTAATAATGGTCTTAGTAATGACACACATAAAGTCTAAAAGATGATGTACATGTAAAAAAAAGAAAATACTCTAATAGGTTAAGAAATAAGTATATTTTTAAGAAATATAAAAATTATTAAAAATAATAAATACCTTCATTGTCAAAACAATTTATATTTTGGAACCATTGAACGGAAGACTCATATTTGTAGTAAACCTTAACCCAAAAGGTAAATAATTCATCGTGGCAAAATGTCATATAATTGGTATCAGTCATTTTGTTATCCTCAATAAAAGAGCTCCAATCTTTACCAAATGTGCAACTTGAATTATTATGAAATATCAACTCAACAATCCAACGTTTGTCGTCAACCTTCATCAAATAAATTGAACGTGGAAATACCAACTTATTTCTCAAGAATGGCACGTGGTACAAAATATAAAAATAAAAATAAATGAATATATGTAAGATTATGATAGACAAAAAGTAATAGTATGTAATACAAATAATAATTAAAAATATATAAAAAAAACATACCACATCTGCAGCTGGAGGTATAACTTTAAAATAATCATTGACTGAATGATAGTCAAGTGGAGTATCTGAAAAATTAAAAGATTGAAAAATACATGTTTAAATAATAAGAGATAAATTTAATTATATATGTAAAAAATATATTAATATTACTTACCATGAGAAGAGGAGGTTGAATGAAATATATTTTGAGATGATATATTTCTAAAAAATTGACCTTGATATACTTTCACGAACATTACTAAGTGTTCATATGTAATTATATCACCAAAACCAATCAAGTGTTCATATGTAATTATATCACCAACCATCAAAAAAATATCAATGATCCCAATCAAGATAAATCTTGATTGTCCATCTTTTACCAAACTCGTTAATAAAATTATAAGATGGATTCAACATGTTTTCTTTCAAAATAACATAACCATTATGAATTTGCTGTAAAAGATGAAATAAATTTATTTCAGGATTGGAAACATACTAATAATTTACTTGATTAAAAAAACATTATTATTAAAAATAAAACAATAATTACCATTCGAGACTCATCATTAGATGAAATAGAGTGAGAGTACCAAACAAAAAAATTATTAGTATCACTTGAATAGTAATTCTCACCATACATCAGCAAATCATCAGAATAATGCATAGATTCATCATCGACAAAAGAATGACAACAATATTAACAATTATTTAATCATATATAAAAAGAAATGTCCCAAATAGAAGAATGAAATTTAATAAGGTTAAATTAAAATATGAAAACATAACAATTGAGAATATATTAAAACAAAAAAGAGTTGTAAAATCAAAATGCAACTCAAATTACAACAATATTAATGTATTTATTTTGATTTATTTATGAACTATGTTTTTTTAGTTGAATGAATTCAGATTTTTATGTATAAAAAAAACTTGTGCTTCTATAAACATAACACAACAAAAAAGTTACCTGGATTCATATTATCTTCCACTTTTATTTTATCAAGGATTGAAGAACCAAAAAAAGACATAGATGATAGATAAACAAAAGTTAGAACTTGAAAGTTGAAAGTAGTGTAATAAAAGAGTTGTAGAACTAATAATTGTTTGGAAAGAAGAGAAAATAAAGTAATCAAACTTAAATGACAATAAGTATTGTCAACATTATAATTTAAATAAATGAGGTCTTAATTCTTAAAGATATGTAATAAATATAATATAATTAGTAAAGGGATCCATATGTAAATAACAATAGATGTAAAAAAAAAATACCAACGCAATTAATCACTATTATAAATTAAAGTAAAGAGAAAGAGAAAAATAAGCCTAATTTTAAACACCAACACATATTTTTTTTTTAGAAAAATATGCCAATAATAAATAGAAGTAGTAACATGATAAAACAGTGGTGATGAATGAGAAAAAAACACAATATAATTTTTTTTTTGAGAAAAATATGGCTATAATAAATAAAAGTAGTAACATTAATATTAGTATCGTGTTTATCGACTTTTAAATTGAAAATAAAGTAAATGCTAAAATAATATTTTAAATTGAATGGGAGGAAAAATTAAATAAAACAAACAAAATATAGAGAATAAACGTTAAAAAAATTGTAAACTAAAATTAACAAATTATGAAATTTTAAAATGGTTAAGATAATAATAAAAATCTAACATTCTTTAACTAAGAATTAAAAAAAAATGTGTATAATTATTCGATATGCAACATGAAGTACATTTGGTTACCGTTAATTAAATTTAAAGGTATCTTTAAGTTTTACGTAAAAATACACTATTAAAATAATAGTAACCAAATTTAAAACTTTTAATTATATATTGAATGTAAATTAGTTATGACAACAAAATTAAAAAACAAATATATTGAACATGCAACTAAAATTGATTAACGCTAATTAAATTTTATTATATCCTTAAGTTTTGAGTACAAATTTTCTATCATATATTGTAACATATTAAAAACTTTAAATTATGTATTAACATTACTTAGTTATGGATAAAAAGAACTCAAAAACAGATATATTAAATTTAATTTAAAATTAATTAACAAATAAATAACACCGAACTATCCAATTTAACAATAATAAGGCAAATTAAATTGAAAATTCTTATATAAATCAGCGAACAATATATTAAAAGTCAACAAAAAATTGAAATATAGGATTAATAGAAAAAATGTTATCAAAGTTCCATTTTGTCAAATAAAATCTGAAATGCTTCAAACCATTAGCTCGGATAAACGACCCATTACTCCTCTTGAAAACAATTGTATTGTTTTTTTTTTTTTTTTTGATAAAAGAGTTTTCAACAACATTCTTCCAAGTGTATTGTAATCGAGGCATATGACTTGTGCCTCGAATAACTCTATGTTGATAATAGACTGGATATGATCGGTTAGTGAGATCGCTTGTCAAAAGAATTGTGTCAGACTCAGTACCAAACAAACGAACATAATCTTTTGGTAGATCCTAAAAAAATAGTTGAACAAATAAATAGATTAATTAATAAAAAATTTATAAGTTAAAATGTAAATAAAACCTAAGTTAAAAACTAATTAATCGGTAATTCCAATCATTATTTTTACCCATAGAAGATACTTCAAAATTATCCCCTAGATGATCTTCATCAACATTATCCTCAACGTTATCGACCAAAAGAAGTTCCTCAATATTCCCATGTTGATGCCCCGAATTGACCAGCTGTTGGTTGAAATTTTTAACTTAGAAAATGAAAATATAACATAAAAAAAAAAAAATTACGATTAATATCCATTGAAAAATTCTTTGGCCGAATTCACATTTATTATTAGAAAATAGGGTTAATTGCAAAAAAAAAATCCCGACCTTTACTGTGTTTATCAATTACAACATATCTTTTTTTTCTTTGCAATTCAATACACCACCTTTTTAAGTTTTACAATTCGATGCATGTACGTGTTTATTTTTCGGCAACACAATTCATGTGTATACACTGAAGCCGCATTAAAGTTCTACACAAATATCCACGTAAATGTCATGACTGATCAATAAAATGTATTTTTTTTATTTTAAAAACCTTTTTAAATAAAAATAATATACAACATTTTACATTATTTTTTTTGGACTGTAATTTGGAGGACGCGATCTTATTTTTTTAGTTTTTGGAGAAATGATACTAATAATTAAATTGGTTTATGGTTTTTTTTAAACAATTTTTTTAGTATTGTTTTTAGTTTAAAATAATTTTTTTTTAGTATTCTTTTTAGTTTAAAATTACTTTTTTAGTATTTTTTTTTAATTAAAAACGTTTTAAAATTAAAAAAATAAATTATTCATTATTCGTGACATTTATGTGGCACCTCGACAAGTCTGACAATCACATCATACTTTTAATTGTTGTCAGAAAATTGACAGATGTATTGAATTGCAAAACTTTAAAAGGTGGTGTATCAAATTGCAAAGAAAAAAAAGATATGTTGTAATTGATAAAAACTCTAAAGGTCGTGAATTTTTTTGAAATTAACCCTAGAAAATATGATATAGAAGAAATGAAGAAATCCTTGATCTTGAGTATTTGACACGTTAAAAAAGGCACTCAAATTTGAAATCAAGTGCAAATTTTCTAGGGAAATCCGAAGAGTAATATCAACTTGAAAATCACCATTAACTAATAAATAACATTTTGATGGAAAATATCGATCTGAGAACGTCAGATATGATGTTCGGAATAACCTGAAATTTTAAAGATTATTAGTAAAAAGTACAAAATAAATAAATAAATAATTATAACTAACAATTTCATCACTAAAAGTACCATGAACTTGGGTACAATAAGATGTCTCAGAACTTGATCTACAAATTAAAAAATAAAACATTAATAGTGTAAGAAAATATTATATAATAATTAAATAATATTGTAAATAGAATACATAAACTGTTACCACTATAGAGAAGTCATTCATCAATCAATAAAGGGTTAAGTCTTTCCTTCATTATTCCAGTAATATGATCAAATATTTTGATCTCAAAAAGCTTTCTAGATTTATATGTAAAATATATTATACACATATATATAAAATAAAATATAAAATTCACCATCCAATCGCGGTAACTATTATGATTCCGCTAAGCGTATTTTAAGAAGAACCTAAAAGTATCACCCGGATACTCGTTAACGATATGACGATCAACATCAACGTGCTTGTTTCATAAAAAGAGCATCTACACGTGTAAAAAACATTATAAATGATATAAAGCTATTAAATAAATGAATTGAAATATAATTAATACCTCTCAATGCTAAATGATTCAACTTTGTATGAAAGTATACAAATTCTTCTGAATATTTTAATGTTCATCATGTTACCCTCTATATGATGAGTGTTGAATACAAAAAAGTAGGAAGAAAATTTACTAAATGAATGAATTATAATTTCTAGAAATTTTCCTTAATTTAATTAAAAATATTTAAGGAATCATGAATTTTTGGTGTTAAAAAATATATCGTGTCAAAATATTTAAGAACTCATATTATATTATTTAAGGAATATTTAAAGAATGTTAATTTTTTAGTTTAAATTAATTTAATAAAAAATATATAAATTATTCAAATAATGGTGTGGTGAAATATAAGTATTTTTGGAAGAGTTTGTTTGTAATAAAAGTGTATCATAAATAAAATTGGCAAATCAATTTATTTAGAAAATAAAAATCTCTAAAAACACGTAAGTAGTAATTAATTCATTAATTCACAAATTAATTAATAATATATTATAAACCACACGGTTATCTAAACACAAGTAAATCAAGATTTAAAAGGTTCATTAATTCATTAAAAATATATAAACACATGTAGATTAATATATTAAATATTACAAATTAATTAATAATATTCATATATTAATTCAAAAATCACATCGAAGTTTACAAAATAATTAGACCATCACAACATCATTTAAATTTACAAAATTAAGGAAACATAAATTTAGAGTTTAAATTCAAATGGTTCAAGATATTGTCCTACAATGGAAATTTTGAATTACTATAGTAATATAATTCATTAAGAAAAAATTGAAGGGATCATTTAAAAAATCTTAAATTATGGAAACTATAAATTTAGGGTGAAATTGTTTGTGGACCATAGGACAATTGATTATACTTAATTACGTGGAATATTCATATCGATCAGTTAATAATATAAATATCTATAAATATATTTGTACTAATATTTTTTTTAAATCAAATTGATTATACTTGATATAATTGTACTCAATTTTGAAAATATGGCAACTGGTCAATTTCGAAAATATGCTAACTTGTTAATTTCAAAAATATCTTTTAATTAGCCAGAGTGGTCAAATTGAACTCCACAAAATTTGTTCTAAAAAAAATCAATAAATAATACTCCCTCCGTCCCGGAGGAACTTGCACCCTTTGACCGTCACACATTTTAAGAAATGTGTAAGAAAATGTGTAATGATTGATATTTTGAGGGGTAGTTTTGTAAATTTTTATGAATAAAGTAAAGTAAAAAGTAGATTGAGTGTGGAAAAGTAATGGCATATGGGTAAATATGAGTATATTTCAAGGGTGAGGGTTGTGAAGATATTTCCTTTTATGGAGTGTGCAAATTGGTATGGGACATCCATATATGGAAAGTGTGCAAATTCTTGTGGGACGGAGGGAGTATAAATATCTTTGTACTAATAAGTCAATATTACCTCAGTAGACCAACTCTTAATTATTCTTTAGATTGAAAATTTTGTATCTAATAATTATGAAATAATAAATTGACTACTTATATTAAGAAAAACATAAATTTAGGATTTTGAATTAATATAATTATTAAGAAGAAAAAATTGAAGGGATCAATAAAAAAATCTTAAATTATGGAAAAATTGATTACGTGGAAGATTTTTTCTTGTTAGAATAATTGACTACAAAGATAGAAAGATATTAGTACAAAATTAATATTCTTGTAGTCAATATTACCTTGATAGATATTCTTAATTACTACTTAATTTCAAATCAGTCGTGCACTGTTCTTTGTAATTAAATTTTGTATAATTGACTACTTATGTAGGGTAAGATTCATAAATTTATGCCTAATTAAATAGATTGAGAAATTTAGGGTAAGATTGAATGTGGTCAATTAAAAGAATAGTTGACCTATATATACATTAAATAGTTGAAAGGTTACAAACAAAATAAAAAAAAAAAACATTTGCATCATAGCACATCTTTGAGAGCTGGAGGAACAATACCAGAAATAATCTGGAAAATTAGCATCTGTTCTTTTCTTAATGCATGAATCACTGTAATACTTTGGTTGGTTATAGCCAAAATCAATCTGTGCAATAAAATTCATTTTACTGATAAAAAAAAGATGGAGGCGACAGAAGAAGTAGAAGAGGTAGTGGACATCGCGGAAAATCAGATTATACATGTGAAGCCACCGTACCACCGCCATAACCCCGATCAGATTATACATGGATTATCTAAAGTTGATTATAGGATTCAATTTATACATTAGTTGTATGATTAGATAATGTGTTACAATTTGATGCATTGGATTTTGGCGGCAGCGGCTATGCAACATGAATCTGGTTCAATTTGTAATTTTTTTTAATGTCTTATCTAATATTAAAATGTAATTTATTTATATTTTATTCAGCAAAAAACAATGCGGAGACGAAATCTGGTCCAATTCGCGATATATATATATATATATTTTAATATTTTCTGATTAGGGATTAAAATGTATTGGCCCCGACTAAAATGCAGAAAGGTCGGCCATACTAAAATGCAGAAAGTCAAGGAGGCAACGACAATTAATTGGAACAAAGATGTTATTAAAATATGTCCAAAATACAATAGATTAAAATTTACAAATAATGTTGAAGACTTGTTCAACAAAACTTCAAATAACACTAACATCTACAAGACTACAACAAATCTTCGATCTTTGACAAATAAAATAAAACGGAAATCTACAAAAATTTAGAATTGGAATATTTCTATCGTAGAACAATACATCATCATAAAAGAAAAAGAACAACAATACTTGTTCTACATGAGAACCGTACAAAAGAGATTTGATGAGAATGACAAACAAAAATGATGAATTTATAGAGAAGATGAGAAAGACGTTACAAATTTTATGGAATTGCTCTGAAGGACACAATTCAATCTAGAAATATCAACGGTTAAGATTAAGAGTAATAAATGATAAATATTAAATAAAAATAATAAATGGGGGTTACCATATTTATACAGAAGACCAAATGAACGGACAAGATCAAAATGAAGAAAATGATCAACGGTCCACAAAGTTTCCCGCCGAAACTAAAAATGGTAATCCGTAGGTGTATTATATATTTATAGATAAGATTTAAATTATTTAAAATTTAAAGATTAATATTTAAATTATTTAACACATGATTAGTTACAACACATCAAAATGAATTAGGGATGTTGAGTTAGTTGAGAAAATAATGTGATTATTTAAATTTTAGAATAATTAAAATCAATAAAATTGTTATAAAATGATTTATAAGATAATTATTTAAAATTTAAAATAAAAATTTATGAAAAAATAAAGTAAATAATTTAAAGAGGGGAGATTAAAATAGAGGGTAAAAGAGGTAGAGTTGGATAATGGTATTTATTATTTATTTATTATTAATATTTTTTTATATATTTAATATTTATCAAATTATGGTACTAATTTTAAAATTTATATATATATATATATATATATATATATATATAAATTCTACATTGCAAAGTGAAATAATATACATTTTAAAAGTTATTGTTTTTGCTCACACAGGTAATTAACAATTGAACAATCAAATATTTTATGAGTAAAATTGAGTTTAGGTTCCTATTTGTCCAACACGATTTCAAATATTGAAAAGCAATATTCAATTTTTATATAATAAATTTTGAATTTTATGTTAACTTAAATATAATTTATATATTTTATATAAATAATTTTTTATAATATACAAGGACGGGTATGTATTTATTTTACCAAAATAGTATATACTCCGTATAATTTTCTTGAGATATATGGTGTGAATGTATTCTAAAATAATTTTAAAAACTTTATAAGATAGGTAGAGTATAATATAATCATTTTTAATAATTTTTTTTTTATAAATTTGTTTATATTTTATTATTGTTTATATAATATTGATTTATTATATTTAAAGATATCATTGGTTGTATCATTGTATTTGTTGTATGCATATACAATGTTAAAATTAAAAGGAAAAAACTTGACGTGAAAGTTAATGACTATTTTGTGCAATGAAAATAGGTTACTAAAAAGATGTTACAGTTTCAGGGGATGTTTGTTTTGAAATGGAAAATTCCACCCATGTTCTACTTTATAATTTAGATTTAGAATTTTAAAATCTTACCCTACAAATAACTATAAACCCTACAAAAGTTAACTCTATAAATATATACAAACTCTATATAGATGCCTATAATTACCTATATAAACACCTATAATTGTATACTATAAAATTAAATCATATCTACTTAAATTCCAAAACAAGTACAAAACATATAAGTCATTAAAATTTCAAAATTCTCAAAATCCCAAAACAAACATCCCCTTAGTTTTGTAGAAATCAGTTTCCTATTTTTTTTTTTTTTTTTTTGTCATTGTGAAAAACCAGTTTTGTAGAAGTCAATTTCCTATTTTTTTTTTGTATTTTGTCATTGTGAAAAATCATGACAGCATACTACAAACGTTGTGAAGTTTTTAGAAATTTATAATTCTTTTTTATTAATAAAATTATAATGCCCTTACTTATTAAAAATATTTTCTTAATTTTACAATTAAAATCATAATTTTATTAATGCATATATAATATATAAAAATATAAATACAATAATATAATATAGATTCAAATTTTTAGAAATGTATATGTTATAAATATATTAGAATAAAAAAAATTTAACTCTCATATATATTCTAACAATGAAAAAGATATAAAAATTAATATTGTATTTAAAGTTATTATTTTAATAAATCGACCCTAATATAATATTTAATATTATTATTTTAATAAATTGACACCGCGTAAAACGCGGGTATAGGGCTAGTATAACTATAAATGAAAATATAAAAGTAAAAAAAGATATATGCATCTCCTTATTAAATAAAATCATATCATATATTATAACTACAAGTAAATTATGATAAGAGGAATTATTTTTGGAAAATTAAGGGTAAATAGGGGCGGTTCTTATCTCCTAATCTTTTTATTATCAAGATTGAAAATTTGGAAAAAAAAAAAGAAGTTAGTTCTTATCTCCCGCCCCTCACCTCATGTCGAAAACAAAGAAAATCCCTAGAGTTCTCAATTTCAAATATGAAATTATCTTTTAATGTCCATGCCTTTCTTAATATTAATCCAATACTCAAATTTCACCTCTTCGAAAAGAAAAATCCAACGCTTTTTGATCTTCTTCTTCCCCAATCTGAGTTGATCCACAATTCTTACTCAATCCACTGAAATCTTTATGCAATTGTGTTATTTCATAGACTAGTTTTTACCCGTGCGATGCACGGGGCAGTTTTAATTTGCCCGTGTTATAAAAAAATTTGAGCTCAATTTAATTTCTAATTTAATTATACTCAACTATATTGCACATATTTCTGGATATGTAGCTATATTTTAATCTCTATTTTTCTACATTTGTGGTCAATAAAGATATGTATAAAAAACGATAAGAAAAAAGACCTAGAGCTATATTTGGCTGGTTGAATTTTGTGAACCATATACTTTGGGATGCCGTTCTTTGTTTACTCTTAATTCTCTCTAGTTACTAACTCTAGAATATTGATGCTATAAGATCACATATCAATCCTCCAGAAAAAGAAGTGTCAAAAATCCTTGCACGAGAAAATCTTTGTAGGGACAAAAATAAATTAAGATCTTACGTGATATCAATTAAACTCATAGAAAATTCCCATTAAGAAAATAAGCATTCTTATAGAAAAACATTATTAAGAATATGAAAATCTTTATCGTCCTTAAATACCAAATCTTCATAAGTAGTCTCATCCTGCGATCTTCACGAGATTCCAACCAGCATTAGATTATGTTTCTGGATCATAAATTTCATTCAAGAACAGGCTCATCATTAAGTCACCTGTGCATAAAGAGCAAAACACGGTTTCAGTAAAATATATAGCTCTTCGACCACCAAAAGGAGATGAAAAGGTGGAAAAATGTAATAAAGAATGAAAAAGACTAATTACATCATAATAAAGTTGTCATATCCAGTTTAGTAAATCTTAAGGCAATGTTTATTTTGAGTTTTAAAAACTGGTTTTAGGATTTTGAAATCCAGTTTTATAAAACCACCACTACAAAAGCTATAAACCTACTATCGCACTAATACAAAATTACAACATCAATCACTCTTCTTACACATTGATTTGACATACACCTTTACTATTTATTAGAATTTCAAAATCCCGAAATTTAAAAAACGGGTTATAAAAAATCACTATAAACCCAGAACAAATATTGCCTAAAGCAAGAAGTAGCTACCTTCCATTTCCATATCCACAACTCCTCCTCCGAAGAGTAAGCCTCTCTTCTTATGGACGCACATAGAGAAACCAGCAAGAGGCCCAGGAGGCATCCCACTCTTCTTGACCTATCAAATCAAATATGAAAGAAAATATTAATTGGCTGTAGATGAGGAAAAATATCTCATATAAGGAGCAGACAATTATTTCAAGTGTTCTCACATAACAAAAGAGGTATGCCATTAGTAGTTATATCCATCAAGCCTTAATGTTTCACATTTCAATACTAATATATATTCCAATATTTTATTGAATCGAGTATTGTGCCAAAGTAGTCCATTACAGTCTGCTTAGTCATTGAGTCATATCAAGTCAAGTGAATGAATAACAGAATAAGTAGCTAAGGAAACATAGATACCTTATTCCATTCCCAGGTTCTAGGATCAAGACACCATATGTCTGAATGAACAATCCCTTTCTCGGAGACTTTTTTGTCTGATGATGACACCTCCTTTGAGTAGCCACCATATAAATAAATCTAAATTAAAAATCAAGAAATGAGATGTCAAATGTGAGATGTTCATATCAGATACTGATGAATATAACACATTTGGGGTGTGTTTGCAGTTTGCCCGACATGATAGTGTTAGGATAGCTGTAACTTATCTAAACCTATTTTTGTCTCGTATGTTGTAATAATACAACATCACACACACCTACACATCTATTTGACATAAAGTTAAACTCTATCCTATTTAAATCCCAAAACAAACACATGACATTACTATTTCTCAAAGGAAACACGTTAACAGAAAAGTGGCACTCACCTCATCTTGGTAAACAAAAAACTGGAATCCACTTCGAGGGCTTGGCCACACTTGTGCAAGAAACGACATGCATCATTAATCAAAGAATAGAGAAGTGATGCTTTTTTTTTTTGACTCACTCATTTCCTCCATAGTATCTAGCACCAGGATATCCTTCACTATACTTGTTAGTCATAACTGAACCAACTGCTTGCATCACAGATACAGAAGTGAAATTTTCCGACGGGATAAGTTCAAGCCCCTACATCATACAAAACATATAGTTAACACCCAATCCCAAATTGCAGGAGTAAAAATGAGCAGAAGTTACCTTCCATTGTCGAGCTTTTTCGTGCTCGATTATGTCAGCAATCTCAGGATCAACGACCTCCAAAGGAGCATTCAACTGCTTTGGCCACTGGTACTTCAAACACACGGGAGTAATGGAGGCAGAGGTGGGGCATAATCCATCTTATATTTGGAGGTCACTATGTTGGAGTAAGGAGTTATTAGAAAGTGGGCTTAGATGGAGGATTGGAAATGGGGAGACCATAAATCTTTTCAAGGATAGATGGGTAGAAGGACTGGATGGGGGAAGGCTTATCTCCAGAATAGCTAGCGGCTCACAAGTCTCCAGGTTTATCAACTCTGATGGAACATGGGACCGCGAATTATTACAACGAGCTTTCCTACCCATGGAGGAGCAGACCATCTTGAGTACGCCCATAGGAGGATCTACGATGGAGGATTCGCAATTCTGGAAACCAGATAAGAAGGGACGTTATTCGGTCAAAACAGGGTACTGGCAATGTCTCCGGAACAGTTTGCTCAGCGAAGGTAGAGCCTCGACATCGACCATTAAAGGGGCTGAAGAAGGATGGAAGAGTATCTGGAGGTTGAGGGTGCCGCCCAAGGTAAGGATTTTCTGGTGGAAAGTTAAATGGAGCATATTAGCAACGGAGACTAATCTTGCACGACATCATGTGCCAATCCCAGGTATGTGTACTTTATGTGGGTATGGGGAAGCTTCTACGAGCCATGTCTTGTTTTTCTGTCGTTTGGTGAAACAAGTATGGAAAAGCCAGGGGTGGTGGGACATTCTTAAGAGGCACAAAGAGAGGAGTGTGGATGATGTATTGCTCGGGATGGAATTTGGGAAGGGGAAGATAAGGGAGGAGGAATTTATGATAGTGGCATGGGGGATATGGAAGGAACGCTGTGAGCTAGTGCACAATGATAGTACAGGGGGGAAAAAAGGCGGAAAGGCCAAATTTTTCTCAGACATGAAGTGGACTTTGACATGGCTAAAAGACTATCAGGAGTGCAAAAGGAAAGTGGAAGGAGGGGGTGAAATCCGAACAGGAACTCGGGAGGGAGAGTGGGCGAAAAGTTTTGTAATGAAGGTGGATGCGGCCTATAAAAGGGACGAAAACAAATACGGAGTGGGAGCACTAATGGTTGGTCGAGATAGGGAGGTGGTGAGAGCAATGTGTGAGCATATTAGCAGCACGGGATCGGTTCTGGTGGCCGAACTTCGGGCAGTAGAGGAAGGACTGAAGTGGTGTTTAAAACATAACCACTTGGAAGTACGGGTGCTCTCGGACTCATTGGAGACGGTTCGAATGGTGAGAACGGAGGAAAAAGTGTGGGGAGCAGAAGGATACGTCATCTACAAAACAATTTCGTAGTGTGCGAGATTGAGCATATATCTAGGACGAAGAACGCGGCGGCGGATGCTTTGGCGAAATGGGCCGCGGAACATCACTCTTCTCGAGATTGGAGGGCTGATTTGATACCTCTACAGTTTGTTAGCTTAGCTTAGTCCTAAAAAAGTGTCAAAGGTTCATATGTGGAACTAGGAAAGCTGTGTAACTACTGTTTCAAAAAAAAACTGCTTTGGCCACTGCAAATTTACTCTAAAGCATCAGCAAGGATCAATCTAACTGAATCAATAACCAACCAAGTGATTCCTACACTCAGAACATTCATCAAACAGGTTGTGTGCATAAATTAAGAATAATATATATTTTTTTATAATAATCATATTCAAATTGACCGAGTACCTATGCATTATACTTGGACGCAGACAACTCGCTGAGTAACTTCGAGACTCAACCTTAATGGCAGAACTTACCTGTCTTTGTTGATAGACCTGTTAGAAAAGGGGTGATTGTCGGAGTTGGAGTTTGGAGGACCGCGTAAAAGTCCGATGAGCGGATCAACAGGAATGGCACAACCTTCAGGGGACAGAAATTCGAGGCTGGAGTCGTGTTCGAAAATATCCAAGTGAATTCTTTTGAAGAGCTAAAGATCAGATTTATGGTTCTCAGCCGAATTGCATATGACGAATGGAGAAGGGAACCCTCTTTATGCACTAAGTAGTATGTATTTTACATATACTTCTTCGGTAAGATTTTGGCTTTTCTAAAAAAAAAAAAATATGATAATATGAACATCTGCAAACAATCTTCCACTATGCGGGTATTTCTCTGCCCCTCTCTAAAATTTCTAAAGATTCCATAGAAAAGGGGTGATTGTCCGAGTTGGAGTTTGGAGGACCGCATAAAAGACCGATGAGCTCGCACCGGGTTCCGGTTTGCCATGAATACAAGTCTGTTGAAATTTGGGACAGCAAAGTCGTGGTGGAATTTGGAGCAGCAGTCTCTTGAAATTCTACATATATTATCCACCTAATTGAAACATTAAAATAAAAAGACATGTGGGACAAATTGGGATAGCTCAAGTGGTTAGAGCACCACTACCTAAGCCTTAGGTCCTGGGTTCGAGTCATGGGGAGGGGAAAAGGGATGGGTATTTAACTTGTAATAAAAAAAAAAAAAAAAGACATGTGGCAAGAATAGGAGTGACACATGGCCGACGATGCAGGAGAGCCACATGCAGAAGCAGGAGAAAAGTCTTCTCCTTTTATATATATATATAGATAATTACATGTGTGTGTAGTATATGCATGTGATGTGTGTGCCTGGATATATACAGGGGCGAACCCACGTATTAACAGAGTATTATATAATAACATTAATTTTTTTGTTTTTACTTTAGTTGGGCCTCCCTCCAAATGAAATAGGGCGCGGCTAAAGGCACCCGGGTTTCCTATGAGTACACCCAGGGGATGAGGACACCCACCAAATCGATGAGGACACCCACGTGGAAAATACAAAAATAACCTTCCTCCTATTAAAGCCCTAAATCCTCCCCCATTCTCAAAATTTAAAAGGTACACCCACCTTACTACCATTTCCTCCGCCTCCTCCACCCTCTTGAAGACGACGGCGCCGCCCGCGCCCACGCCACCGCCGCTCGCACGGTGCCGCCGCCGCCCACGCCACCGCCGCTCGCACGGTGCCGCCGCCGCCCACGCCACCGCCTTCGCCTCGCTGCGGTTCGCGGCCGCAACTCTTCCCTCTCCCCTTCGCGGCCGTTCGCGGCCGCAGTCCCTTCCCCTCCCCTTCGCGGCCGTTCGCGGCCGCAGCCCTTTCCCCTTCCCTTCGCGGCCGCAGCCCTTTCCCCTTCCCTTCGCGGCCGTTCGCGGCCGCAACCCCTCCCACTCCCCTTCATCGCACCCAGCTACCCACGTCGCCGCCGCCGTTCAAAGGTAAGTTTTTTTTTTTTTTTACAACTTTTAGTTTTTAAAAAATTAGGGTTTTGAGTGGGTGTACTCATCCTTATTTTTTTCATAAATTTTAACCTAGGGGTATATTGAACATTTCACAGGTTCTGAAAGATTAAAAAAATGATTGGTGGGTGTACTCATAGGAAATCTGGGTGCCTTTAGCCGCGCCCAATGAAATAACCAAAATTTGGTTGTTGAAGCTCAGCCCACCAAATATTTTATATATTGACATAATTCTTTTCAAATTCTACATGGCAGACGCAATAGTCACACATCTGTTATTTTAATTTATGTTTATATATTATTTGTTTTATTTTATTATTTATTAAGTTATTCTTTTTTAAATCATTCCTCAAACATTTAATATATTTATTGATATTTCAAATTAATTATTCAATTATTAATTAATGTATTTTTAGAATTAAATTTGTAAGTAATAAACAAGAATCGTGTAATTGATTAAGAGTTAGAATTTGGAAACTAGAAAATCATAAATCTATCTGATTGTTTGTCTATAGAATGTTAACTCTAATTTCCAACTAGATCTTTTTCAGTTATGAACACAGTTAACAATATGAAAGGATTGTTTGTTTGTGTATATTAAAAAAGAGGCTGCAAGGAGGTTTAACATAGACCCGCCGCTCGATGGGAATTGTACTTCAAGGCGGCCGACGCGGTTGTTTCGCCGTGCGGTAATTTTTGTAATATGAAAGAAAAACATTCTAAATTTTAACATATTGTAAGTTAAATGCTATATTTAAAAAAATATATAATAATTAATATATTATATATGAGTTCATTAGTGTATAATTAAAATTTGAGCACTTTAAAATTTTATTATTGCCCCCCTCAATCATTCACTTTGGGTCCACCCCTGGGTATATATGTATATGTATACAAACTGATGTTGTTCTTAGAAACGTAACTTTAGCAAAAATTGATGTAGTTCTTAGATTTACAACGTTAGCAAAATGGTGTCGTTTTCATACTCTTTTTTACCGCCTTTTATTTTTGAGCGGTTAATTAATTTTTTGAATTATTGATTTCAGTTATTTGAATGAAATACTATATGTATATATATTGTATTATAAAATGAAGGATGTGCGTGGTATATGTGTGTGTTAGTATATATTGTATATGTGTGTGGGTATTTATAATTATATGTGTGTGATTATATAATATAGTATTATAATAATATGTGTGTGATTATATAATATAGTACTCCATCCGTTCCAGGAGAAACTCCCCATGAGCTCCGGGAATGGGTAGCTTTCATTGGAACGGACGAAAAAGGAAAGTTGGATAACTTTCACTGGGACAGAGGGAGTATATATATACTGTACAATACTGAAGTGTATGTGTGCATTATATATATATATACTCCTATATAATATATATATACACTACAAAAAACGCGGAGTTTGCCGACGGAAGGCTACCGACGGATCGCCGACGGAATATTCGAATCGACTGACTGCCGACGGAATCCAAGATCCGTCGGGACCGTCCGACGGACTTCCCGACGGAATTCAGTTCTGCGGCCAAACGGTGTCGTTTAGCCTTGCTTCCCGACGGATTTTTTCCGTCGGACGTTCAAAATTCGGCTGCCGACGGAAATTTTCCGTCGGTAGCCGACCCGCTTTGACCACCGCCTCGGATACGCATGAAAAGACGCGTGTTATTAATATTCGCGTGCTACCGACGGAAATATCCGTCGGTATTTCCGTCGGTAGCCTTAAATTTTTTTTTTTTTTATAAGAACTGCCGAAGGCAGTTCCTCTTTGAGGAAAAAATTTTTTTGGCATTCGTCTCCCTCTCCCTCTTCGTCTCCCTGTTCTCTCCTCGGTTCTTGGATTGGATTTTCTTGTGCGTGGTGCGTGGATTGATCGACAAAGAGCATAAAGATTATCTACTCCAATTTTCTTCAATTTAAACGGTACGTTTTATAAATTCTTAATTAATTTTAATTAAGTTATTGTATTAGTTATTGCATGTTAATTATTATAAAACTGTTATTATTATAAATTGCATGTTAATTATTATAAAATTTCATGTACGTAGTTGATGAATATATATGTATAATTAATTCAAATATATGTTAGTACGTGGATTATATATTTTTTATTGATTAATTGTAATTAATTAATGTATGTTAGTTAAAATATATAGTGTAGTTTTCTTGTTAGTTCGTTCTTATAATTAAACTAGGTTATTATTGTTGATTAAATTAGTAATTATTCTTATAAGTAGGGGTGTTGTACGGTTTGATTAATATTGTAATTATTGTTATTGTTTAAATTAAGTCATTATTAATTAGTTTGGTAAATTATTGATTTCATGAGTAACATGATTTTGTTATTGATTAAATTAGGAAATTATTGACTTAAATTACTAAAATGTTATTAATTAAAATAGAAAATTATTGATTTCATTACTATATTAATTATTGATTAATTTATTATACTTTTAAATTTTATTTATTAAAATAGATGAGTCAAGATGCTAGTGGGGCCTCAGGATCTCGACGTAGGAGAACCTCACTTAGGCCTGTTGAGCCTGCTACGTTGACGTCGTCGGCATCCGTTCCACAGCATTCGCCGCCGTCATCTCAGTCGTCGGCAGCTCGTTGACATCCCACGCGGGCCCGAGAAACCAGACTGAGAATATGGATTGAAGATGTACAGTAAGTAATTAATTAAATAATTTTAAGGTTTAACAATATTTAATAGCATCAATTTTTGTACGTTTTTTAATTTATAATGTGTTTGTTTCTTAATATATAATGTCACAACTTACTTCCTGGTAATGAGATATCGAAGATTTGCACTGAGGTGATTACTAAGTGCAAGATTGCTGCGAATGCCTACTCTTGGCTGAAGGTGCCGCAGACGAAAAAGGATGAATACTGGGAGGAATTCCAGGTATTTGAGTGCATTCAATTAAATATTAATAAACAATTTATTATATATATTATTTGATAAATATGCTGATCGAATATGTGCAGAAACATGCTTATTGGCATAGGGAGTTTTTTTCGGACAACGATATCCACATGCACTGGCAATCTTCATGTCAGTCTAGGTATAATGAGATAATGTACACCTGGAGGACTGCTTGGCGTAGTTGTGGCGTGGTGCAGACGTTGGGGGAGGACGAAAATGGAGTCAACGTGTGGAACACGTTGACCACGTATTGGAGTAGCCCGGAGTACGTGCGGAAGTGTGCAACTGCTCGAGCCAACCGTAGAAGTGATGGGGGAGGTGGGATGTCAAGGCATCGGGGGGGGGGGGGGGGGCCGATCCGCGTATGAGCACTCAATTGCTCTAGTAAGTGTTCACTAAATTTATTTCAATTATTTATATTATAATATTATATAAAATAATTTTTATATGCTCATTTGGTACAAAATAGGAGCGGGATCTTGGGCGTGAACCCACACACGTGGATCGGTTGAACGTTCTTCATCCGTTTGATCGAGATTCGCAGACGTCCACATATGGACGCACTACTGAGCTTCACGTAAGTTTAATTAAATTGTGATGTGTTTTTTAATATTTAATTAATTAAATGTATTGAACTATGTATTAATTTAATATTTTTGTAATTATGTAGTTGAATGTGAACCGGAGGATTGAAGAGGAGACGACACAGGCTTCTGCTGAAGCCGGGCCCAGCGCCGCCCCTCCGCCTGATCTTAACTGGATTTACCTGGAGGAGGCCCCGGCTGATCGAGGACGGGTCCTTGGCCTTGGCCGGATGAGCCGCTCAGTGAGAGCTGCGTCGTCCAGTTCGTCCCAGCGTGCATCGCAGGCCTCTGTATCCTCCACTGCTGTTCCGGACCCGAACGTAGTACACATGATGAACCACTACTTCCGACAGCTAATCCAGATGCAGCCGCAGACGGCTTGGATTTCATTGGTGGTGATGACTTTTTTGCACCGTATAATGGTTGATGTTTGAACTATTTATTTTTCTGTCGAACTATTTATTTTTCTGTCGAACTATTTATTTTTCTGTCAAACTATTTAATGTTCTGTCGAACTATTTATTATTCTGTTGGACATATTTATTTCGGTTGATGCTTGTTTGTCAATGGATTGTTTATTTATGTTATTGTTTTTAATTTATACATAATACATAATTTTTCGTTAGATTTTGGTATAAAGTAAAGTATTTTTTAATTTTTTTTTCGATTTTTTTTTTATTCCGCCAATATTACCGACGGAAATAAAAACTCCGTCGGAGGTAAGGTCTGCCGACGGATATTCCGTCGGCCAAGTACTCTACCGACGGAATTTTGGGCGGCACCCTACCGACGGAATTTCAGAATCCGTCGGTAGATTCAAAATGTACGCACCGACGGAATTTCAAAATCCGTCGGTAGCGCGTAATATTTACAGAGGCTTTTTTCCCCTTTCTCACTCAGTCGAAAAAAATTGTGGAAATTGTATGAGAGCAAGCAAATTTCGGTTGGCCTTATAACTTTGATCAAGTTTTATACTATTACACTGTTGGTATCTATGAAAGACAAATATATGGTAATCAAGCCGGCACGAGTAATGAACAACAATTTGGTGGGGAACAACAGTTTGGTGGGGAAGAACAATTTGGGGAGGGAGAACCCAATATGTATCAAACAATGATAATGGAAGCCGGTTTTTCAAATGTAGAAGAGGAGCCGACGGATGAAGCATTTCGGTTTTATGAAATGCTCAAATTTCTCGATCAAGATTTGTATCCGGGTTGTGATTCACACTCTCAACTGTCATTTAATGCCCGACTTATGGCTATCAAGACTGAGAACAAGCTTTCTAACAGGGCATATGAGCAAATGACACAATTATGCAGTGAGATCTGCCCTCCTGAGAATAAGGTGCCTACAACGTATCATCAAAGCAAGCAAATGCTGAAAAATATGGGATTGCCGGTCGAGAAGATTGATTGTTGTATAAACGGTTGCATGTTATATTGGGGTGATGAAGATAGCAATCTGAAAATGTGTAGGATGTGTGGTCATCCTCGTTACAAAGAGCCACGTCAGCGTACGAAGCCAGAATTTGTGGTCCAGTGCAGTACAGGTGGATGTACCCATTTGAAAGGTAAACTCTTACATTTTTCATTGTTTATATATACTACATGCATGTTCACTGAATTAAAATATATGTTTTTTTATTATAAATCAGATATCTCCACAACTTGAAACGCAATGCTAAACAAAAGGCAAATGTGGAAGCATCAATTGTTAACGCATATTTGAATGAAGAGGTTGGCATGTTTTGTTCTTATTATTTTGAGGACCATGTCAACACTCGGTTGAGAAGTGAACCACGTAACTACGGTGGTAGAGATACAGACAATATCGGTGAAGAGGTCGATGGAATGCTGTCTATATTCAAGTCTAAGGGACGATCAATAGGAAAATTCACAGAACGAGAGTGGGAGTCGAACAGAGAGGCAGAAATAGCACAAACGTATGTGTTATTAAATTGTGATGAAGTTCAGCCTTACATTGAGTAAGTATTTCATATTTTTATCATTACTTCATTTATGTAATTTAATATTAATTGTGATTGGATGTTGTGAATTAGGATGTATACTCAAGAACTAAGACGAACAGAACAAAACATCTCAGATACGGATATAGATGCTCGTCTTCAACGTGATTTTGCCCGATGGTTTCAACGTTGTGTGAGTACCATTTCCTTAAATTTTACGTAAATAAATATGATTCATAATTAATATTAATTATTTGAACTGTATAGGGACGGTCAAACGATTTTGAGAATCGATTCTTAAGGGATCTCAGCAAAGGACCACTACGTCGTGTAAAGACTTACAACGGTTATATTGTGAAGGGCTACAGATTTCATACATCCGAGTATGCATCAAGAAAAGCGACTACCAACAGTGGTGTTTGCATTAGCAGTGCAAACTACAATGCAGATGCAAGTGACTACTATGGGGTGTTGCACGAAGTCGTTGAAGTAGAATATCCGGGATATCCAGCAAAGACTGTAGTGTTGTTCAAGTGTCATTGGTTTGATTCAGGCCCTTCAGGAACAAGGATTCATCCGGAGTACAAACTCGTCGATGTTAATCCGAAAAGGAGCTATATCGGGAATGATCCATTTGTATTTGCCCATCAAGTATCTCAAGTATACTACTGCAAGTATCCAGTACGATCACGTAGTAAAATTGAATGGCACGTTGTTTGCAAAGTAAAGGCAAGATCAATGGTAGAAGTCCATACAAATGACAAGAGTGATGAAGATGATTCTCCGTTTCAAACGGAACAAATAGAGGCTAGAACTGAAGTCTTTACGGGAGATTTGAATATCCACGTAGACTTGACGGCTAGAAATTCACAATTGATCGAAATTGAAAACGATAATGGAAATGAGGAAGATGATGAAAATGAAGAGGAAGAGGAGGAGGAGGAGGAGGAGGAGGATGATGATGATGAAGAGGAGGAAGATGAGACAAATAATGAAAATGTAGATGAAGAAGATGAAGAGGAAGAAGATGAAGAATAAATTATATAATGTAAGCTAATTATTTTATTAGATGTACAATTTAAAAATATTTATTTATCATTAAGTTACAACTAAAAATTGTGAAAATAAATTATTTTTTTGAATTTTTTTAAAATATAATTAGCAAAAAAATGAATATTTTAGTAAAAAAAATGAATATTTTAGTATTTAAAAATATATAAATTATATTACAAATTTAATTATTTAATTTATGTGAATGAAATTAATTTTATGAAATATTTTTAAAAATAATTAGCAAAAAAATGAATTTTTTACTAAAAAAATATTAGTATTTTAGTTAAAATATGAATATTTTAGTATTTTAAAATATATAAATTATAAAAATATAAATTATAGATTTCAAATTTAATTATTTGATATATATGAAAGAAATTAATTTTGTGAATTTAAAAAAAAAAAATGGGTCAAAAATGAGTACATATACAATTAATATTACAATTACGAACAAGTAACACACCTGTCCGAGTGGTAGGCGCCCCTCACTAGGCGCCCACACACCCGGGTTCGATTCCTAGCAAGGCCAGAATAAATGGTGGCTTTAATAACAGATCGCGGGTCGGGGCCGGGCCGGGTCGGGTCCGATCCACGCCAGTTTTTTTTTTTTTGGGTTGACTTGCCGACGGAATGAGATCCGTCGGTAGACTCGACAGATTTATTCCGTCGGGAATCCGTCGGGACTACCGACGGAAAAAAATATTCCGTCGGTAAACCGTACCGACGAGTCTAGAGCCGACTGAATTATTCCGTCGGTAATTCCGTCGGAAACCACGCCTACCGACCACAATTCCGTCGGTAGGTCCGTCGGTAAACCGCGCGTTTTTTGTAGTGATATATGTAATGTATGTGCGTTATGTATGTCTGTACAGTGAATATCATATAATATATATTTTTTCATGATTGATATTTGTTAATTATTTTATGAAATGTGTGGTTCAAGTTGATTCTTGTCGTTGTTTTTCTTTATAAATTTTATGAGTCTTTAATTGATGAGATGTGGTTAAATTTACATGTATTGAACTTATATGTTAATGCGTAGCCAAAACATGACACTACAAGGAATAGTACTACGCCGCCCTACCACAAGGAGTCGAAGCAATAGTAGTATAAACCAACAACCAACTGAACACATTTCAAATTTAACCATAGAGTTGCCTATCTCAACTTCAACCTCACCGCCTAGGTCTCCACATGTCGATAATCTGTCAACGGAAGAAACAACAAGTAATTATCTTTGTGTTCAACATTTTTTAGGATTATATGGTTCAAAGTCAACTAATAATTACTTTCATATGTATCCAATTAAGATGTTGAATATTTATCATCATGGTTTAGGTGTAAATAATTTTGTTCTTCCTTTTTTTATTTGCTAGACTAATACTTAAACTTGTGAAACTATCATCTCGCATCGAATTTGATGTGAAGACATGCATAATGTTGTAATACTTCAAAAGGGACTTAAACTTTTTGACCGACCAATAGCTTCAAGTCCTTCCCATAGTGGAAATATGTCACCCGATGAAGCAATTTACACAGGTTTGCATTCAATATTTAGTTACATTTTCCCTTAAAATTATAATGAATGCTAATTTTCTTTAGCGATTGCAACACCTCATTAGCAACCACCAAAAAAAGGAGGCCGGGGACCTAGTGTGGGAAAATCAATTGAGAAGAAGATTACTAAAAATGTAAGTATCTAAAGTAAATATTAATCAATTTCATTTATATTAACTATAGTTAAAATTGTTTTTAATATACAAGTCTCTTAGGATAACGTCAATGATTAGTTTATTTCCCTTTAGGGGGGAATTGTGCTAGAAATTGAGTTTCGTGAGGGTTTCATGAAGCCAATTAAGCATGCAACACATGTTTCAAACGGGATTGGAATTATAGTAAGGCATAGTCCAGAACTTGATTTCACGGCATCTTGGAATGATGTCCCAGAAATGAGCAGGCTGCCGGTTTATGCTGGATTAGATGTAAGTTTTTATTTTTATATATTAAGCAACCTTCTAAGCTATATTGTATTGCAATGTGCATATATATAAATAAATATGTGGTGGTTGACTTTTATTTTTTATTGTTTTAGCAATGATTTCATGTCAAGGGATGACCAAAAGATCCTTTTGTGAAAGAGTGTGTAGATGCAACGTTTTATAATATATATAAGCATTGGAAGGGAACACTAAGTAGTTACTATAAGAATGTTATGGAAGCTGGTGAAGATAAAAAAATCAAACCCCTATATGATTGGATTGACCTTAAGAAATGGCATATTTAGTGTGATCACTTCTCGCGTCCAGATTTTCAGATTTCTTGTTGTGTACTTGCACTTACTTAATCTTATATTTTTTTCTATAGTGATAACTTTCACCCTTGTTTTTTATTGTAGGTTAAGTCAAGAAAAAATAGAGATAATAGGTCACATGTGCCATATCCTCATACCTCAGGTTCAAAATCCTTCGTTACACGATTGATGGAAATGATAGGTTTTTTATTTGGTAGCTTTTATTTTCCACTCGTTTTTTTCAAATTAAATCATCATTTTATAGGAAAACAAAAAGTGAAGTGAATAACTTTGGGAACACTCATTTAAGGAAGAATGGAGAATATTTAAATGAGGAAGTTGCACAAAAGCATGTAAGTTGGTAGATTTGCTATTATTTATCATTTAAATTTTTTGGGTGTAATTAAAATTAAATGTCAATATATTGATAAACTATATTTTTTTATGAATTATAGAATGAAATGAAGTAAAAAATAAATCAAGTTGACGAAAATGAAGAAAATTCACCTGAAAGAGAAATTATGATGGAGGTTCTTGGTACACGTAGTGGGTATGAGCAAGGTATGGGATACAGAGTAGTGCCATCTAGGGAAAATAAGAGGGTAAGATGTGGCCCACCACAACTACAAGAAACTCAACAGAAATTATCCAAGGCACAAAACGAGTTACAAGATGCTATTTCCCTTATAAAGTCTCAACAAGAACAGATCAAGTTCAACGAAGAGTAGCGACAAAAGCAAGATGAAGAGATAGCAAGAAAAAATTCTGAAATAAAAAGTCTAAAAGAAAATCAGAATGAAATGAAGCAAATGCTATTAGGATTGTTCACAAAAAAGTTATCCTAGACATTGTGAGGTACATACGTACTTGTCGTTACTTTTCACACTTTTACTATTTTTCACTTTTCCCTTTAGATGTCTTATTAAGGCTAACTTTTATTGTTGTGTCTTTTATAGGACTATGAAGTTTCACTTTGATCGTAGACAAGAAAACTAATAAGGACTTCGATCTAACATATGATTTTTCATGCAAATTATTAGATACATTGAAATGTCAAAATACATTTCCGTATAATTGTTTAGAGCGTTTTTAGGCATATTTTGTTTCTAAATTAACTTCAAATGACATTGATAGTTTTTTTTTTCTCTTAGTATGTTGACAATGTACGATGATTCAGTCCATTTATAGAATTACTATCTTTTTAAATAAAATTATTGCATTATGAGCCTACCTTTTTAAGGTTTTTCAAATCATTGTATAATATAATGTACGTGTATATAAATTGTATGAATTATTTATAGTAATAATTATTTGTTCTTGAAATAAAATGAGTTGGTAAATGATGCAAAATATTAGTAATAAATCATTATTTAGTACAAAATATATAATTTTATATGACAACTTATTTGTAACGAAATTGATCTTTTGAATAAAATCTACAACTATTTATAATTAAACTTTTGTTACCACTACACTACAAAAAAACTGCAAAATACCGACGAAATTTTACCGACGGATTTCAATCCGTCGAAATTACCGACCGAATAACAAAGTCAACCGATTACCGACGGAGTTTTTTTTCCGTCGGCAATCACAAAAAAAAAAAATCACGTGATTGATTGAAATACAAAATTTGTTGATTAAATTAAAAACATGTCGATTAAATTAACTAGAAAATTGTTGATTAAGTTAACTAAAAAATTATTGATTAAATTATAAAATTTTATATTAAATTAAAAAATTATTGATTAAATTAGGAAATTTTATATTAAATTAAAAAATTATTGATTAAATTAGAAAATTTTATTTATTTTGTTTGGACATAATTTCTTAAGTTTTTATATCCATTTAGTTTATATGATAATTAAGTCTTTTTTTATGTGAATTAACAAATTAAAAAATTATTAATATAAGGTGCCTGCTTACAAATTTATTTTGTTTACTCATAATTACGAAATACTTTTATAAAGTTCTACATTTTTTTTTCATAGTAATTTCTAAACCTCAATTGTCATATTAATTCGACCGTCAATAATCATATCATCAATTGCTATTTTTCTCTTATTGACTATGGTGATTGATTTTTTTTATTACGAATGCTTAAGTAATGGTGTAGTTGAATGTGAAACAAATCAATTGGAGGTAACTAAATTAAAAGTATTGAAAAGAAAAATTGTACATAATATTTATTTTTAATTCTCGCGTAATACGCGGGTCGTGCACTAGTTTACAATAGTTATAAGTCACAAATTTAGTACTCCATTAATATAAGTAAAACATGTATACATGATATGAATTTTTTAGAATTTTAATCAAAACACAAAAAATAAATAAATTAGATTTACAATATATAAATTTAAAAAAATTTAATTTACAATAATTATAAATCACAAATTTAGTGATTAATATAAGTAAAAGAATGTTCAATTATTAAATGGATTTATTTTAAAAAAAAAAAAAAGAGTAAAACATGTATACATAATATGAACTTTTCAGAATTTTAATCAAAACACAAAAAATAAATAAATTAGATTTACAATATATAAATTAAAAAATTAAATTTACAATAGTTATAAATTACAAATTTAGTGATTAATATAAGTAAAAGAATTTTCAATTATTAAATAGATTTGTTTAAAAAAAGAGTAAAACATGTATATGAACTTCTTAGAATTTTAATCAAAACATAAAAAATAAATTAATTAAATTTACAATATATAAATTAAAAAAATTAAATTTACAATACTTATAAATCACAAATTTAGTAATATTAATATAGAAAGAAATTAATTTTGTGATTTTTTTTTTTTTAAAAGGGTCGAAAATGAGTACATATACCATTAATATTACAATTAGGACTAGTCTTGGGTGAGACCGTCTCACAGAATGAGATCTGTGAGACGGCTTTTATATATAAAAAGTGATAATGTTTGAGTAAAAAGTGATAGTGTTTAAGTGAAAAGTGATAGTCACTTTTGTTAAAAATATTACTCCCTCCGTCCCGTGATTTCTTTCACGTGTGAAGAGGCACACAAAATAAGAAAAGTGAATTTAGTGGGAGATTTTGAGGGGTAATTTTGTAAACTTTTATGTATAAAGTAAAGAAATGAGTTGACTTTTGGGTATGTGTGGAGAAAAAGTAATGGCATTTGTGTAAAATTGAGAATATTGTGAGGGTGGAGTTTATAAAGGGTTTTCCATTTTAAGGGTGTGAAAGTTATTGTGGGACGTCCCGAAAAGGAAAGTGTGAAAGTAATTGCGGGACGGAGGGAGTATCACTTTTTAATTAAACATTATCACTTTTTTTACAAACTAAAATCTGGAAAAAAATATGGGTTATCCTACCCAAATTTTTTAAATATGGGTTAAAATGATCCGTCTCACAGAAAAAGATCCGTGAGACGGTCTCACACAAGTTTTTGCCTTACAATTATAAACGAAAAACAGACTTGTCCGAGTGGTAGGCGCCCCTCACTAGGTGCCCACACACCCGGGTTTGAGTCCCACGAAGGCCGAAATATTCAACCTATTATTCTCGGGCCCTCGTGGGCTTGAGCGGGACTTGCAAGTCTGGGTGTAACACCCATTAATTTAATTATCTCCAGATGAATTATTTTAATAGATATTAGAACAAATATACATGTGGGTTACTATCTCACATCCCCACGGCAGTTTAAAACCCCAAATTATAGGTTGAATTGTTTTGAACAGACAACTGTCGTGATAAGAAAGATCCGGTAAAGAATTGGAGTGGCTTAAGATAGACAAAAGTCCTATTCTGATAAAAGAAGGAAGCACTTACAGTTTGAGCAAGGTGAAAGGAGTTATAACGTTTGGTAGAAAGGGAAAGCTTCAACCGAGATACATTGGTCCTTTTGAAATACTTGAACGAGTTGGTGATCTAGCCTATAGACTTGCTATGCCGCCAAACCTTGCTGCAGTACACAATGTGTTTCCCGTGTCGATGTTGAGGAAGTATATACATGATCCAAATCACATTGTTAACTACTCTTCATTAGAAATCAACAAATACATGACTTACGAGGAAGTTCCAGTGGAAGTGTTGGAGCGGAAAGTTCACAAATTAAGAAATAGAAAAGTCGTGCTTATCAAAGTTCAATGGCAATTTTCTTTAAGGAAGGTAGGATGTAACACCCATTAATTTAATTATCTCCGAATGAATTATTTTAATAGATATTAGAACAAATATACATATGCGGTGTTATACAGGAGATACTATTATTATTTTTTATTATTTGAATAATCTATTAATAATGATAATAATATATATAATTAAATATGTAAATATATGGATATGCATGTGGGTTACTATCTCACATCCTCACGGCAGTTTAGAACCCCAAATTATAGGTTGAATTGTTTTGACTAGGCTTTCATGTTTTAAACGTTTAAACCTGTAGGTCCCTAGTTGAGTTAATAATATTGAGTAAACTAGTGAAAATGTCTAGAAGGGGTGAATAGACTTTTCAAAAATCTTTCAATATATCAGAATACAAATGCGGAATATCAGAATTAAACAATGAGCCCAATCAAATTTATACTCAACTAAATTCGTGAACTCTGTATGAACACTCTACTAGTCTTGTTCAGATATGTAATTCAATCAATTAGCAGTTAATCAATTAAACACAAATAAAACAGTAAAGTAAATCAAACACGAGATTTATAGTGGTTCGACAACTTGTCTACATCCACTCTCACAACACCAGTCGTGAAATTCTTATTAACTCGTCCAATGGAGTAATGTGTTCTTATAGCTTTAAGTCCCAAGAAATAAGACTTAGATCTTCTCGATAACACTACCAAGTGTTTCTTCGATCTAACTAGCTATTTAACAAGCAACTAGCAACTTAATACAGTAAAATAAAACTTTTCTTCGTTCAGCAGTAGTCTTCTTTGATCTTCACTTGTCTTGCAGACTTGTCTTCCTGAACGCCAACTCTGAGAGTTTGTATGCTTCTTGAATGCTTCGTAAATTCTTCAGTAGTGTATGGAAAGTCAGTGTATCAGTAGTCCTCAATTGTTGAATACCTTGGGGTATTTATAGACTTCCAATTTCAAGAACTTTCTGTTGTGTAACCAACTCTTCTTGAAAACTGATTTCTAACTTATCTTTTTATCCTTCCACTCGGTTATGCAGTTAATTAGTTATTTCTAACTAACTCTTCAAACTTTATCTTCACACGCGTTTTGAATAACTAACTTCATTCTTCTTCTTCTTCTTGACTTGTCTTGTTGTTGCGCACCTGTCTTGTCTGGTTTCGACACTTAGACAAATTCTGAGTCTTCTTCTTACTCTTCTTGTCTTGCGCAGGTCTTCTTCTGTAGACTTCAATATAAAACTAATCTAGTCCTAACAAGACTATTACATTACATTAAGCTTTATAAAAATAGCTTAGTCAACTTAAGAATCTATACATTGAATATAAACGAATACATACGAAAAATCATGAGCTTCTATACAACTTGAATATAGCTCAGTAAACAACCTATCAATTATACAAAGTACTTATAATACGTACTTGTCTTGTGAACACTTAAACTTTTCTTTTGAAACATAACTTGTCTTGTGAATTCTACTGATCTGCTCAAGACGACTTCTTTAACTAGACTAGATCAGTCAACACTTAGAAAATATTCAAGTCTACTTTTGGCTTATCAAAACTCATCTTATCTTTTCATCATTTAGGACTTGTCTTAGGATTCATATCCCAACAAAACCCATGACTCAGTATATGGGAGGGCCTCAATAATCTTTTATCCCCAAAAAAGTTCTCAACCGAAAATCAAACCCTCATCTCCTTATACGCACTATCTATAAAGACTGGTTCACAGAAAAATAGTTTCTCTTCTACTCGGTTAATATTCACTCCCACATACACGTATACTCACACAAATATTGGTAATTTGTTCCACAACGCAATTTGGTGTTTGCTCTCCCCCGATCTCACGACAATTAATTATGTTGCTACACTTTCATTCTTTACTGTGCTCTTTCTGCAGCGAAGGTATTCTTGCTTTTCTTAAATTTATTTCTCGAATCTATATGGAAGTATACATTTTCTTCACATTGTGCAAATCTGCTTGCTTAGTTATCTCTCTTCTTTGGCTTATGGGACGGAATAAAATCGAATATATATATGTATACATGTTAACACGGATAATATATGTATGTATATATATATATGAGACGAGAATTCTTGTTGGATCATATATGCTTTTAGTTTCAAATTCAACTATTTAAATATTACTCCACATAGATTATTAATCAGGGTGAATACGTAATTGACATTACTGAGTTGTATGCAAATCATACCTTCTCCTCTATGCTTAGTTTAATTAATCAATATATAGTATGCAGTAGTTGTAGTAGACTTATTTGTGATTAAAGGATGGAACTAGGTTTCTACAGTTAACGTATGTAAATGGGGCATGCACTCTCTTACTACCTTATTTAATTTTGATTAACAATTGTGGGCTTATGATTAAATGTGATCTCAAGGCTTCTGTACAACAACGTTAATATCACAAGTATACATTAGTTGATTAGCTAGATAAGGATATCTTAATTTGGGAATTCAAGGGTTTGTTTGAGAATTTTAATTGTTACTGTTAATGTAAATATATATTATGCCTTAGGACCTTAAATCATTATGATTAGATTTATATTCTGTAGTTTTAATTTTTGGTTAAGTAGTTTTATTTGTTTGATTGTATACTAATTGCATGCACGCCATTATTAATGCTAGGCGATCACGTCTACGGGGATTAATTTATACGAAGCTTCTACTTATCACTTCTCGCATCCATATTTGAGGTGGGGTTTAATTGCTTTATTTCCTACCGTGGTTTGGTAGTGATTTAATACATTCTTATTCTTTATTAATTACTTTAGATAAATTGTGAGTTGTCGACTATTTGAGTTGTTCCTATGAAATTCGAATGTCAAAGTTTCTAATAGCCACGGGCCAAATAAGGTTTGGGGCCGACGGGTCTTCGGGTGTATCCCACCGTGCTCGGCAAAGTCTAATAGCCAGGGGCCCTATTGGGGTTCGGGACCGACGGGTCTTCGGGGATTATCCCGCCGTGCTCCGAATGCAAAGTATCGATGAGAAAGTTTGACAATATACCAATGATAATGTGTGGTAAAGTATCTATGACAAGGTTTATGTGGCAATGAGAATACGTGAATGTTGTCCAATTAGCATCAACATCTTGATTGTTTATTTTTAGTAATTAATTTAGAATAATTAAGCCTCATTAAGTGTACTTGTATACTCACCCCCTTCATTTAATATTTTCAGATTAAGGAGCTGAATGTAGGAAGAGGCGATAGATGACGACTTTATTTAGTTATGAACAAACTTAATTATTTACTGTTATTAGTGTGGTGAGACTTTTTGAGATAATTAGTTTTATTATATTTTTATGTTTCAAATTAAGTCTTTGATTTTAGATATTGCAAACTCCTATATCTTTCACTGATTTTTTTTAAAAAGGTTATCATTCTTTGTTAAAATTTGAGCTTGAGTTATTTATCTCTATATTCTCATTTCCTTTTTCAAATGGTTTTACTAGTGTAAAAATTAGGGTGTGACACTGGGCCGGGCTGGGCTAGCCGTTGGCTTGGCCCCTGCGTACAGTTATTTTTTTGAATTTAAAAAAATAATTAAAAAAAATTTCGTCGGTAATTAAAAAAAAAATAAAAAATTCCGTCGGTACTACCGACGGAATGAAAATTTTCGTCGGTAAAAGTTACCGACGTGGTTAGCACCGACGGAATTTTTCCGTCGGAAAACACTGTTTCCGATCGAATTTCAGTCTCTATGTCCGTCGGTAAAACACCTCTTTTTTGTAGTGCTACTACGATTTTTGTAACTAAATAAGGTGTCGTTACAATTGTATTCGTAACAAAATTGATTTTTTTTTTTGTTACAAGAACTGTTTGCAACTTGCTTTACAAGACCAACTTTTGTAACAAAATGTTTCGTTACAAAAGATTTTTGTAACCAAAAAATGAGTTTTAGTATCCAATTTTTTCGTTACGAAGAGTGCATTTTGTTGTAGTGCACCTACACACCAAATATGCAACCACCAACAATGCACCAACAAATGTCGGGTCCTCAAGCTCAAATATAGCTCCAATCATGGGTTCAAATAAGTGCTCCTCCACCCTATTCGCCCCATTTGCAGGGTCACTTTACCCAAATTCGAGGTGAGAAAATGAAGAGAATTGTTGTGGATGGTGATGGTCAAAAGTTTATAGACTTATCCTCTCAAGAAAACAATGTAAAAAGGACAAGGAAAAAGTCAATTGAAGGAGGGCTAGTTAAATTTTTGTCTCCTTTTGTCATTCATCATGGATGAATGTAAACACATCAAGTGAAATGATGATTTTTTTGTTGATTATTAGCGTAACTTAGGATATATATTGAATTATTTGTGGTATTTTGAATGATATTTTGGATACGTGATCTTCTTGATGATTTTATGAATATTGAATCACTAGTCCTATACCCGCGTTTTACGCGCGGGGGTCGATTTATTAAAATAATAACTTTAAATATTATATTAATTTATATATGAATCTATATTATTGTATTTATATTTTTGTATTTTTATATATTATAATATTTTTGAATATATTAATAACATGTGCATTAATAAAATTATGATTTTAATTATAAAATTAAGAAAATATTTTTAATAAGTAAGAGTATTATAAAATAATTTTATTAATAAAAAATGTATAAAATTACAATTTAAAAAAAACGATTCAAATTTTCTTAAATTAATCGATTCAATAATATCTTAAGTTAATTATGCATCCTATTATTTTGGATGTAGTAGGTTATGCATCCTACCATCCAATCCGGCTAAACTTTTGATTAAAGAATTAAAACAAAATTTATTTTGATTGTCCAATTAACATGAAATGAGTACTTCTAGATGACTAAAAGTACCTAAACAATAAATTTTTAAATTAATTTTCATTTAAAGTGTATATTTATTAAAAAGTGCGTATACAAAGTACTAAAAGTACTAATCAGTTCAATTCAAAGAAGAAAGCTTGCGTCAGAAACATTTGAGCTTTTTACCTCTATTTCAATCTTCCCCTCCTTAAATTTTAAATAATTATCTTATAAACCATTTTATAACAATTGTTCCTAATCAATCATATGTATCTTAAATAATTTAAATATTAAAATTTAAAATTTAAATCATTCAAATCTTAATATTTTTTATGAGATTACATAACTTTGTTTCCTATTTATATGAGAATATTCTTAACATAATTTCTTCTTAATTGAATTTTACATAGTATTTTGATGTGCCACCGTCTAAATTATGAAAAAAAATGGATATAAGATAAAATAAAAATGTATTTAAAAATTGATATATTCAATTTAATTTTAAATATAAATTATGAATCATAAAGAAATTATTGAAGATAACAAATTTTGAATTTTATTTTATTATACGGAGTATATAATTTTGAATAGATTTTTATCATATATTATTAACACTAAATCTAATTAAGATCAACCATAAGTCATTATGATCAAATTTATTTAGATTATTAAATATTCTATAAATATTTTGTACAAATATTGTGTACACTCATTTTGCATTTATAGGTGATTTTAAAATTAATGTATTTGAAGACCCATAATTGAAACAATGATGTAAATAAATTCATATATATTACAAAAATGAAGCATCACATGATATTATTTACGGATCTTGAAAATTTACAAACGGTAAGTAAAATGAATGGTGGCAACTATAAAGAAATCTTAACAATACTATATACAAAACAAAATTGAATCCAATAATAATTCAACAATGTTCCCTACATGTATATATTTTTTTCAATTAATAGAAAATAAATAAAACTAAGAAAATGTCAATATTCTTCAAGAGTCTTGACGGTAGTCCTATTATTACGAAATCATTTACTCATTAGAACCTGTAAAAACGATACATTGAAAATAAATGATGATTAGTCATACACAAGGAAATAGAAAAGAAAATGAATTGATAAGAAAAATCAGTCGATTGATATTACCTTATCATAGATTACAAATGGTTGCATAAATGTAAACTCGAGAGAAATAAGTGATGAAATTATAATTTAACAAATGATTATGCCTATGCTTTATAGTTGAAATTATAATTTGAATTTACTATAATTAAGGTAGAAGGGTGGGGAAAATTAATGATAATCTTAAATTTGAATATTCAAAATGGATTTGTTAATAGAATATTTAAAATGTTCAAATATATGATATTAATATTAAGATAAGATTATTTTGAAATTAAAATAGGAAAATTTGATTTTTTTTTAATAAGAATGAATAAATGAAGGGAACGTTTAAGATTAGAAGTTGAGAAAATATTCGCTTAGTATTTCAAAATAAGTTATGAAAAAAACATAAAAAGATTAAGATTAAGAATTTAAGATAACCGTAGAGAATTTTGAAATAGTGGAGTGGGAGAAATAGATGAATTAAAGATATTTAAAATATAAAATATAAAATTAGATTAAATTTTAAAATAGGAGAATTATAAAATTATAATAAGAATACCCCATAATATCGAATTTTGAAATGCAAAAATTTGAAGAGGAGAGTGATAAAATAATAATTATGAGTAGATAATATTTAAATTATTATTTTGAGATTAAAATATAAAAAATAGATTTTTTTTTAATCAGAATGCAGGATTTTGAAATAGACAATTTTGATAAAGAGAGAGATTGTGATAGAGTGATGAAATTGTGACATGTGTCCCATTATATTCTCACAAATATAGAGTATTAAGATAAGATAAGATAAGATTAAGATTAAGATTTGAAATGGAAGAATTTGACAAATTAGGAGAATTAACTTTTTTTAATAAGAATGCTTGACTGGGATTTTGAAATTAAAGAATTTGAAGGGGAGAAAGATTAAAAATAATAATTATAATTAAATTTTTTGAATTATAATTTTGTGATTAAAATAGGTAAAATAGATTTTTTTAGGGGAAATTATTGTTAAGGTCATTTCACTAAGAGATTTATCTAATAGGGCATAGGTTTTTTTTTTAAATCTATTAGAGTCAAAATGACACCTAATAAGACATTGTTGCCCTTTACCAATTTAAATAATTTGAAATTAATAAATATTAATAATTTGAAATTAATAATTTTGAATTAATGCAGTTCCTAGTTATACGCACCTTCCAATTATTAAAAAATTCCTAAAATTAAGCAATTCGAATTAATTGTTAATTATTCAAACAAATAAAATTAAAAAATCTGCATTTTATGATCCTTCCAATTATTCAAATATTCCTAAAATTAAGCAATTCGAATTAATTGTTAATTATCCAAACAAAAAAAGTTAAAAAATTGGCATTTTATGATTCAGAAATAAGCGTGTCATAGAATATACAATTCCCCATATTTTGAATATGCATATATATATATGAAATAGATTATGAATTTTAATATGAACAGTGAAATGAATTTTGGTATGTAGAAATGGGTTATGAAGACATATGTTCATTTCAATATGAAGTTTAAAACGGCATACAAAACTGAATTTTTTGGTATGCATAAAATAACATGAACCAATGTGCACAGAGTGACATTGTTGGGATATGGTTTATATTAATAAAAGAAAATTTGATTTTGATTTGATACCAAAACCCTAAGTAAAACCCCAAGTATGATGATTTGCCAAGTCTAGATTTTCAGGTTAGAAAAGCTCATATATGTTAGGGAGCTTTAATTTTTAGATAGATTATTCTTTGAATCTATGACCTGAAAGCACAAAGCACAAAAGACAAGTATCATTGAAGACAAGGAGCTGAAGTGTTATGAAGAAAGTGACAAGGATTCATGAAGACAAGTATGTTGGACGACAAAAGTCAAGTATGATGAATTTGGATATTCATATACTTTGGACTTGGCATACTTATGGACAAAGACAAGGAATGACTAGGGACTTTACCCAGTACAAGGCCGTTAGCGGGAAGGACATAATTATTCCAAATTAGCCAAGGAATGAGAGCCACCTGTCACTGCGCATAACAAACTCTGATATTGGAATGCAAATTGCAGAATGGACGTGAATACATGTACTATTTACTTGCAGGCCCCTGAACAATTTGAAAGTTCAAATTTATGGATAAGTTTGCTATCTCCACCAACAGATAGTTTGCTTCATCTATAAATAGGCCACATCTTGAATCATTTCAAGAGAAACGAATGGGACATACATCAAGACACAAGCCATATACATTCTATAGCAATTGAAAGCATTCAAAACACTCGAGAGATTAAAAAGCTTTTAAGCATATTCATTTGTGAGTGTTACCTTTAGTCCCCACTAGGCAAGCTTATTGTTGATTATCCAAAGCCTAGACAGTGATATCCTATCCTTTATATTCGTTCTTAAATTGTAAAGGATATCACACAATTAGTTGGTACTAGAACAAAACCCTACTTTCACCTTCAGAGATAGATTGAGAGTATTGTTGAGTTCGTAGTAGAGATTGAGAGTATTGCAACGGGAGAAGGTTGTAAGAAATCAAGAGAAGAGAAGGAGAAGAAGTAGAGTGCACCTTGGCACTGTAAAAACAAGCTAATTCCAAAGTGATTAAGGAATTATCCTATTAAATTAGGAGAGTGGACGTAGGAGCAGTTTAGTCTCCGAACCACTATACATCTTGTGTTCTTACTTACTGCATTTATCTTATTGCTTTAGCCTTTGTGTTGTTATAACTGCTATTTGCTATTTGATAACTTAGTATCTAAGTGCATATTAATTAAGGAGTATAAAAGGGCCTATCATTTATTCCGCATACAAGTTGCATACTGTTAAGAATTCTTAGAATCTACTGTTAGTATTTTCATAGGACTTGACACACTGTGTAACTTACTTGACTCTGATTATTTGTGTTGATTACTTGCAAAAGTTTTTTTGAAAAACACACACACGTGTATTCCCCCCCCCCCCCAATACACGTGTCACACTCCTTTTGGGACCAACAAGTGGTATCAGAGCAGGGGTTTAAAGACCACTGCTTTGAGGATCAACTTTGGTTACCTGAACTGATCTACTTGTGCACTTTTTGTGATATTCATTATTTCTGATTATTCACTATGCCTAACACATCTTCTTCTGAGAATTCTGGTGTAGCTGTTCCACCACCTACTACTATGGGAACCAACCCCATCAACAAGATATCTTACCAGAAACTGCCTATGTTCTCTATTGAGAATTATGACTTCTGGAAGATAAGGATGAGAGCTCACTTGGCCTGTCTCCATGATGAAATGCTAAGGGTGATCACTAAAGGTCCATTTGTGTTCATGAAATCCAACACAAATGTTACAGAAGCCCAAAGAGCAACTGGAGCACAAGAAATTCCAAAAGATGATGATGAGCTCACTCCTGAAGAAAGAAAGAAGCAGAATCTCAACTATGTTGCAATGAACACCCTATATCAGACCATTCCAGATGCTATAATGGGTAGAGTGTTTCACTGCACAACTGCAAAGGAGATTTGGGACACATTACCTCTAATGTGTGAAGGAACTGACAAGATCAAGGAAAACAAACTTCAAGTTGCTGTTCAAAAGTATGAGCAATTTAGGATGAAATCTGATGAAAACATTGATCAACTGGATGGAAGGTTCACAGACATCATGAATGAGATCAATTCACTTGGAAAAGTATACTCCAAGAGAGAAGTGGCTCTGAAGATACTTAGGAGCTTGACAACCAAATGGAATGTGTATGCTGTCATGATGCAGCATACAAAGGATTTGTCAACAATGCCAATGCAACAAGTGTTCTCAGAACTCAAGGCATGTGAATATGACTTGAACAGAAAGAACAACACTGAGGAACCTGAGAGCAAAGGGATTGCACTGAAGGCCAAATCCAATGAACCTGATTCCAAGAAAACCAGTAAATCAAGCAAGAGTGGAAAAGGGACTTCCAAAGCTGACTTTTCAGATGAGTTGGCCATGATGGCTAGAAGATTTGAAAGATTAAATTCTAGATTTGGTAAATACAAAAGGTTTTACCAAGATAGAAGAAGAAGGTTCAACTCACCTGAGAAGAAGAATGATGAAAGGAGATCCAGAAGGGACAACTCCAAAGAAGATCCATCTTCATCAACCAAGAAGAGAGATGCTGAAAAGAAGAAAGATGAAGATGAGGATACATGCTACAACTGCAAGAAGACAGGACATTTCCAATATGATTGTCCAGAGCTAACTTCCAAGGAAAGGAAGGAAAGACAAGCTAAGAGGGACAAGAAATATGGAAAGAGGAAAGCATTGAAAGCTGAAGAAGAAACCTCTGAAGATGATCAACTTCCATCTTCATAATCTGAGATATTTACAGACAGCAGTGATGAAGAATGTCTAATGGCTATTGAAGACAATGATGAGGTACAATCTATTTCTAGTTCTGTCAATTCTAGTAGCACAATGATGTCAAATGAAGACAACCTGAAGCTTACCTTTGGTAAGTTGATGGAAGACTTCATGAGACTACAAGAGATTCATGATCAAACCTTAGAAGAAAACAAAGTCTTGAATGCTAAGATTGAAAGAATTACTCAGGTTGAAGCTGAACATGATCTGAGAACTAATGAGTTGTGCAATGACTTAACTAAGGAGCTGAATACTCTAAAGGACAAGTCATCTGAACAACTTATTATGTTGGAAGAAAAGGTTAAGTTTCATGAGAGTAAGGATTCAGACTACCAAGCATTGATGGCAAAGTTTGAACATCTTTTCAAGGAACATGAATGTCTTAAATCTAGTGAAGAGAGTTTGAAACTTAAACTGGCTGCCCTGTATAAGTCATCTAATTCAATAGATGAACTACAAGGGATGCAAAGGCCTATGACTCAAAGATCTGGACTTGGTTACAATCCAGATAAAATATCTTCACCATGCCTCAGTAATACTTCAACAAGTATTACTAAGAGAGTCTTTGTAAAATCTGTGGCTGAGACTGAAATTGTTGAACCAAAGCTGCTACAGATAAAGGACAAAGGTAAACAACCCATTGTACCAACTATCCTGAATCACAAGTCAAAGGTTGCAAGACCTAAGATAAGATTTCAGAGGCCTGAGACAATTCAGATGAGTAAAGGTCAATGGAAGACAACTCACCTGAAAAACTCTCAGACTCAGGCAAGAAAATCACAAGATACTCAAAGAAGACCAACTCAAATGAGAAGGCCTACAATGAATTATCAAAGGAATTTCCAGCCTAAGTACAATGAGTACAGAAGACTTGAATTCTACATGCCAAGGACATCAAGTAATCTGAATGCCTATCCACAAAGATTCAAGCATGCTGCACATGAGTCAAAAGATAGATTTAGCAGATATATTCACAAGAATAGATATAACTCTTCTAAATCATCCAAGATTCACACTAATACTCAATCTCAACCTAAGGCATTTAAAAGGAAGATTGTGTATTTAGATGTTTATGGAAAACAAATTAGCCATTTTCAAGTAATGAAAATAAGGCAAATTTGGGTTCCAAAAGGTATGTCTAACCCTCTAGGACCCAACTTTCAAAGGGTACCTAAGTTTTGATTTGTAACAGGTTCCTGTGGTGCCATCAACAAAGAAAAGAAGTCCTAAAGAACTTACATGGTACTTGGACAGTGGATGTTCAAGACATATGACTGGAAATAGGGAACTTTTGTCAGATTTCGTTGAACAAGATGGACCACAAGTAACTTTTGGTGACAACTCACAAGGAACAACCAAAGGTTATGGAACTCTCAAAATTGGTACTGTAAGTATTTCAAATGTTTCATATGTCTATGGTCTGAAACACAATCTATTTTCAATAAGCCAATTTTGTGATAAAGGTTTTGATGTTGAGTTTTCTAGTAACTTATGTTATATTAAGAACAAATCAAATCAACAGTTACTACTAACTGGGTCAAGGAAAGGTAATGTTTATCTTGCAGATTGGAACAAATCCCCTGAAGATATCTGCCTAGTTGCAAAAGGTTCTAAAGATCTCAGTTGGCTGTGGCACAAAAGGCTAAACCATCTGAACTTTAAGACCTTGAACAAACTTGCAAGATTTTCCTTAGTAGATGGCCTACCAAATGAAGTATTCACAAAAGAACATATCTGTCAAGCATGTCAAGAAGGAAAGCAAGTCAAAGCATCTTTCAAGACAAAGGCTGCCATCTCAACTGCAAGAGTATTACAATTACTTCACATGGATTTATTTGGACCCATTACCCCTGTGAGCATCAGTGGGAAGAAGTATACACTAATAGTAGTGGATGACTTCTCAAGATACACTTGGGTAATATTCATGCTAAAGAAGAAGGAGACTCAACAGAAGCTGCCAGAACTTTTGAAGAAAATTACAAATGAGAAAGGCTTGAGCATTGTAAAGATCAGATCAGACAAAGGAACATAATTCATCAACTCTTACATAAATGAATACTGTCAAGCAAATGGAATCACTCATGAAACTTCATCAGCTAGAACACCTCAACAAAATGGTGTAGCAGAAAGGAGAGTTAGAACACTCAAGGAAGCTGGAAGAACCATGATAGCAGAAGCAAAGATTCCAAAGAGGTTTTGGGCAGAAGCAATCAATACTGCTTGTCACACCCAAAACAGATCCATGCTAACAAAGGAACAAGGAAAAACTCCTTATGAACTCTTCAAAGGGAGAAAACCAAGAATCTCTTACTTTCATATTTTTGGATGTACATGTTTCATTCATAATAATGGGAAGCAACAATTAAAAACATTTGATAGCAAAGCAGATGAAGGAATCTTTCTAGGATATTCTTCATCTAGCAAAGCTTTCAGAGTTTATAATTGTAGAACTCTTATTGTTGAAGAAACACCTCATGTTATCTTTGATGAGTTTTCTTTCAAGCACAGGACCTCAAACAAAGAAGACAAATCTCATGATGAAATCAACACAAGAGTGACAAGGCTAAGAGATGGTGAAAGAAAAGAATCTACATTTACTGATGTACACTATCCTGACTTGGACAACCTCAAGATATCCAACATATCTGAAGCCAATCAAGATAAAGACAACTTACCTGGAGCCAACATCTATGAGGAAAACTGCAATGTTGAGTTGAATGAACCCACTCAACCTGAGGTAAGTTCTCCCAATGACGAAGCTGGTAATGCTGAGGGAGTACAAGGATCAAATGATTTAGGGGGAACTCAACCTGTAAATGTCAATGTCGATGACATGGACAACACCCCTGAATATGAAACTGATCCTGCTTTTAATTTTCCTGAATTCTATGTTGAATTAAATGTTGAACCAAATGAGACTAACTTATCTGAAAATGATCAGTCTAGAAGGACATGGCTAGATGCTCATCCTTCAGACCAGATCATTGGTGATCCTACTAGTGGTGTAATCACTAGGAGACAACATGGAGAGAGTGCCTTATTTTGTTGTTTTCTTTCTGAAACAGAACCCACAACCATTGAAGAAGCAATGACAGACTCCAACTGGATTACAGCAATGCAAGAGGAACTAAATCAGTTCAAAAGGAATGATGTTTGGGAGCTGGTAGACAGACCAACACATCAGGATGTTATAGGAGCTAAATGGGTTTACAAGAACAAGAAGAATGAAAATGATGTTATAGTTAGAAACAAAGTCAGACTAGTTGTCAAAGGTTATAGTCAACATGAAGGAATAGACTATGATGAGACCTTTGCCCTTGTAGCTAGGTTAGAAGCAATTAGGATGTTCTTAGCATATGCAGCTCATATGAAGTTCAAGGTATACCAAATGGATGTGAAGAGTGCATTTCTGAATGGTGTACTTAAAGAAGAGGTTTATGTAGAGCAGCCACCTGGTTTTGAAGAGGGAGACAAAGTGTATAGATTGAAGAAAGCACTTTATGGTCTCAAACAAGCACCAAGAGCTTGGTATGAGACACTATCACAATTCCTATTGGACAATGGTTTTGTGAAAGGCACAGTTGATAGAACCTTATTTAGGATAAGTGAAGGAAATGATATTCTGTTAGTACAGATATATGTTGATGATATCATTTTTGGTTCACCAAATGAGGATATGTGCAAGAAATTTTCAACTCTCATGCAAGGGAAGTTTGAAATGTCAATGATGGGATTGATGAACTTTTTCCTAGGTTTACAAGTCAAACAATCTGAGAAAGGAATCTTCATCAATCAAGCTAAGTATACTAGAGAAATGATCAAGAAGTTTGGCTGTGAAAATAGCAAACCAGTTAGGATTCCTATGAATACAAATTGGAAAATGGATCCTGACAGTGATGGATTAGATACCAACCCCACTGAATATAGAGCAATAATAGGTTCTTTATTATATCTAACTGCAAGCAGACCTGATATTACTTTTGCAGTTGGTGTTTGTGCTAGATTTCAGTCCAATCCAAAGAAAAGTCACTTAGAGGCTACCAAAAGAATACTTAGGTATTTAAAAGGTACAGTGAACTTAGGATTGTGGTATCCATCTGAAGACAACATTGAGTTGACTGGTTATTCCGATGCCAACTATGGAGGATGTAGGATAGACACACTACAGGAAATTTGAGAAATCGCGACGACAACAATTTGTCATAAAAGCATCAATTTTCGTCACGAAATGTGTTTGACGACGATTTTTCTCCGTCGCAAAGAAGGTCGCCGTAGGTGCGTCGCATTAGGTAAATGTGACTTTATTTGAATTCGTCATCAACAATCATCTTTTGGCGACACTAAATTCATCGTCGCTATATAATTCCATCTACGGTGACGAATAAATCGTCACATTTGACACAAAATTTTGTCGCTGAATATGATATTTCGTCACTAAAATTTCAACTTTAAATGACGTTTTTATTTATTGTCACTAAAATATTAATTTTTAGCGACGATTATCCATTTCATATCAACCTTTTAAAATTGTAATGACGAAATTTCCATCACAAATAAATTAATTATTTCGTCGTAATTTATGGAGTTCGTCACCAAATAGTTCAACTTTACATGACGATTTGATTTATTGTCACTAAAATAATAATTTTAAGTGACGTTTTTTCCATTTTCTACCGCATTTGTCAAATTTTAGTGACAATATTATCGTCACAATTAAATGAATAATTTCGTCACCTTTTATAAAGTTCGTCACCAAAGAATAACACTTTAGTGATAAAATTTTAGTCGTTGTTATACATATGTATTTATAATGACGACACAATGCGTCACGAAAGGGTAATATTCAGCGCACAATATTTTTTATCACTAAATAGCATAGAAATGGTGACGAGACATTTTTGTCATAAGAAATATTATTTAGTGACGAATATGATAATTGTATTGTTACGAATTTTTTATTGTCATCATATGTGCATATATATAATGACAACACAATTTGTCATTAAATAGTAATATTTTAGTGACAAAATAACAATCGTCATATATATATATATATATATATATATATAATGACAACATTTATCGTCATTACTAATTAGTGTAATGTGACAAATTTTTTTGTCATTAATTGCATTTTTAATGAACTAATTTAATTAATAATTTATAATAAATAAATATTTAGATTGACCACTAAATTAAAGATGATAAATAAATTTAAATGGTATGATAAGATAAAAAAAAGATACAATGAACTTAATTGTTTCAAAAGTTAAAAGCAACAAGCATACGAATAAACATAAATATAAGGAAGGTTCGTCTAAATCTTAAAGACTTATTCCTCTCTCGGTCAAGAAATTCATAAGTTTGTTCATGGTGCCTTTTATATCACTCACTTCTTCCTGGAGTGCACCTACGAGAGTTTCAGACGCTTTCAACTTTTCTTTTGTCTCAAGTAACTCCATTTCCAATTGGTTAGAAGCAGCATCTGAAACACTACGTCTACTTGGAGGCTTTGGACCATAACCAAGCCCTTTTATATAACCAGTCCCATGACCTAGGACCTCAAGAACAATTCCAGCTGAACTTTTATCAATTCCTTGCTCATCATATTCTTCTCATCAATTCCTTGCTCATCATATTCTTCTCATTTCTTTACTATTATCTCCTATGTGGTCATTAATTATGACAAAAAAAAAATTAGCAACAATTTTAGTAGTAAAATGAAAACTCATTTGTACATGACTTACACAATTTTCTCTAGCCTCGTTGGATTTCCAACCATCTTTCACTTTTCACCATTTCACTCATGTTTAGACTGCAAAAAATTAATAAAAAATTAACATATTTACCTAGCTCAAATGAATTGATCGTTAAATCAATAACACCACATCTGTTCCAATATATATATATATATATTAAAGTTAATTAAATGAACAAAATCCAACCATCAACCAACAATTAAACATTACTAAGCATGAGAAAGAAATTACTCACAATTTCATGGAACTTAACTGCAAAAGCCTTTCTTCCCGAAATATGTTTGCATTTCAACTTGTTCCTATTTTCTTTATTCACCTAACACACACGCTAGAAAAATAATACAACTTTAATATATAAAATTATACTAATAAATTTATCATAATATTTAAGCATAATTTTTTTTAAAAATGATTATTACCTTGTAGTTATCTGATGAAAAAAGATCACAAAGCTCTTCCCATTGTTCTTGGGTACGACATAAATTGGGTTTGTTATTTTTTGCTTCTTCCAAAGTTGAATATTTAACAAAATGCTTATGCAACTTGTGACGTTGGTTTCGACTACTAATTTTCAACCTATTAACTAGGGCTTGTCTCATCCAGGCTCATCAATATTGACATCCATGTGGATCTACATTTAATGTAAACACTTCACATTTATTACAAAATGTGAAAATAAATTATATCAATTTTGTACACATACCTTTAAATGATCGAATCCCGGCTCCAACCTATCTTTTGTATCCACTTTTTCGGAACTGGAAGAACATCCCGAGTCACTATCCCAATTTGGGATGCAAGCTTTTGCAGACTCGTCTCCGTTTAAAGGTCTTCCAACTCTAGGATCTACTCTAATTTTCATTTTTTTACCAGTATTTGTAAAGTACTTCAGTATTCCCTTGCCAAGTGTTTGACCTCGACATTTTTTCTTAGACTCAACAGCTACATGTGGACATTAAATATTTGTTATAATATATAGATAGTCAAGTAAACGTAACAATAATTAAAATGATAAATTTACCTATTGTTGCAGCTTCATCTTCTGTTTAATCACTTGAAGGATGATATGTTTCTATTGTTGCCATTCTATTTGTTTCTTGAGTATTCTTCTCCACTTCGAATGACTATGTTTCCCTATTTAATAGTTCTCTAATACCTTCCCTTAAAATAAAATTGCATTTTCTTTTCATACCTCCAGGAGGTATTACCTAGACATCGATGAAAATAGTTACATTAAAAAATATGCATCATCAAAGGTTAAAATCAATGTAAAAGAGGTAAAACCCTATTATATGGTCCCCTGACAGTGGATGAGCTTTTAATTGATTCAAGCAACAAGTTTAAAATCAATGTAAAAGAAATCGCACTAAACAAATAGTTTATCATCCTTTAATCCAAATTCTCAGCACACACACAACCTAACAACTATAAGCTATAAGAAACGTTTTACCCAAAACATATCACATTTGCTGTTGCACCAAATTGCGCATAAATCGATAAAAAAAAATGAGCACATATATAGTATATAACACAAATGGCATAACTACGCAAACAATATTACTGGAAATCAACAGTATATAAATATTATATATACGCACACTATATATATATAGAAAACTCAAGAACCGAAATAAGAACACACCAATGGAGTGGAGGGGTTGAGAGTGATTTGCATATCTGAAAAAAGTAAAGTAACCGTAATAAACTCATGGAGGCATGCGAATTTAATATATGAAAAAAAGATAGAGTAAAAATATATTTTTGTGGGAGATTGAATAAAATCAAAATTTGAAATATTCCTAATAAAAATTTTGAAAATCCCGCTGTATATGAAATTTAGAGAGAAAAAAAATACCGGCTTGCGTGGTGAGAGCCGAGAGGAATACGGAAGATTAATATGGATGGAATGATTATGCGAGAAATAAGGAAGAATATTGATATGGAAATATATTCTTGGAGTATATTATTATGATATATGGTATTAGCGGCATAAAAAAATCTAAATCTTTTGGAATTTTCCTAATTAAAATTTGAAATAATCTTCAAATTTTATAATATTAATATAATATACACTGGTATTAGCCGGATAAAATAATCCAATCTTTTGGGATTTTCCTAATTAAAATTTGAAAAAATCTTCAAATGTATTTTAAAAAATCCGCTGAAATCTTTTGGCTCTAAATTCTTTTGATTTGGTTCCAATTCCAAAATTCTTTTGACTAAAAAAAAAATACATTTCTTTGACTAAAATATTTTTGTATTATATTACTAAGTAGTATCACTATTTACTACTAGTGTGTTAAAAAAATGTAAATTCTTTTGGGAAAATTTGTCCATGTACCCTAAATTCAATGATACGATTACGTTTATAAACTAATACAATAACATTTACACACTGACATGTTGAACTGTACATGCAAAAGTTAAAGTACAAGTTTATAAATATAATAGTTTCGGTTAATAAGTGATATGCTATTAATTTATAAATGTAATTATTTCGGTTAATAAGTGATACTCCCTCCGTCTCCAACTTGATGACACAAAACTATTGGGCACAAGTTTTAACGAATGAATTGTTTATTAGTATTACGAAAGATAAAGTAGGCGTAGGTAAAGACTTTTCAACTTTATAAATAGTAATCCCTCCATCCCCTACTTGATGTCACAAACCTATTGTGCACGAGTTTTAAGAATGAATTGTTTATTAGTATTATGAAAAATAAAGTGAGGGTAGTAAATATTTTTCTACTTTATAAATAGTAATAAAGTTACTTTTTAGTGTAATAAAGTAGTTTGATGTTTTATTGTGATGTTTTAAGGGTATTGTTTAAAAGTGTTTTTGCTATTTTAGGTAATGTCTCATCAAGTAAGGCACACAAAAAATGGCAAAATGGGTCATCAAGTAGGGGACGGAGGGAGTAATAAAATTACTTTTTAGTGTAATAAATTAGTGGCATTTGTTGTAATATTGTGATGTTTTAATGAGATTGTTTAAAAGTGTTTTTGCTATTTTAGGTAATGTGTCATCAAATAAGGGACACCCAAAATGATAAAATGGGTCACCAAGTAGGGGACGGAGGGAGTATGATATTTGTTTATAAGTGTAATGGTATCAGCTAATAATTGATGTGGTATTAAAAATAAATAAATTTTAAAAAAAATTCAAAACACAACATCGACGGTTACAATTTGCTAAAATTCGGAACCGAAATCGAACTAGCTAATGATGCAGCATGATTATCATTGTATTTTATGGAGAAACGATAGCATTAGAAGAACTCGGGTAGTTTATATATAATAACTTTAAGAATTGAGAGTTGTGTACGTGTTGCACTCAACAATTGACCATGTGTTAACTCATAACTCCTTGTTTCACCTAAGTTAGTTAAATTGACCAGAACTCGATGTCACAAAATGCACACAAACAATTTCAATGCAAATAATTTATTATTGTTAAATTTGAAAAGTATAATTAAAACTAATACACAATATTAATTTTAAAGGTGCTTGTTCTAAAAAAAAAATTTTTTATAAAGATGCATATAAATCCCATATTATCATAAGTAAATGTTTATAAATATTCACAAACAAAATTTATATACTTATGTATTTGACAAATTCTCTCATGTAATCGAGTGTATAGATACACTTGAATTTTAATGTTCAATTTATTCAATTTAATTTTTGAAGAAACATTTTGATTCAATTCATTCGAGCCTAATTTCAATGGTATATATAGATACAACAAAATAGACATAAATAATTCAAATTTTAATTAGAAAAATCCCAAAAGATTTAGATTTTTTAGATGCTAATAATATATTTCATAATAATATACTCCAAGAACATATTTCCATATCAATATTCTTCCTTAGTCCTTGGATAATAATATATACTCCAAGTATATATTTCCATATCAATATTCTTCCTTATTATTGCACCAAATATCACTTAATCAATTTTAAAATAGACATAAATAATATTTAAATTAATTATTATATAAAGAAAAACAATTTAAAGATAATACAATTTTATCTTTAATTTTTTTGCCAGGAAAATTTGGCGCTAGCAGCGGAGCGGGTAAATCTAAATCCCTAATCCTATAAATTCAGTCACAAAATCTAAATCTTAGACCCCTCACTCTCCTATGCGCGGAACAATTCGCCAACCACAATCACGCCTTTACGTTAAATATAACAAACCCTTTTATGCAATTTGAGTTCATGTCTCAATATATAGTTGGAGTGTTGAATTAGTATTGCTGAAGGATCGCTTATTGAATTACTTGTTTTTTTTGTTGTTCTGAATCTTTTGTCAATTCATGATGATTTACAGTGAATATGTTGGGATAATAAAGGGTTTTGTGATTGGTTAAAGACAAGTTGTTTCTTAGGCGGTAAAAATTAGAGCCGCGTGCTTGAGGCTGATGCTCTGTTCTGTTGTTTCCAGACGATTTCATTTGAATTTTTTGGCTGAAAGTAAAGAGCTGTTTATCTTGAATTTGATACTGAGATTTATGTGTGCTTTCAAGAAAGTCATATTGCTTGTTAAACTCTGAATTCTTCATAATTTGGCCACTATCTTTTACCATCATCATGATTTTTTAGAATGATATTTTCAACCTTGTGATGATTTAAAAAATACAACAGGCAGCCATTGGTAGAAAAATACCAAATCACATAAATAAGATTCATAATTACACTAGCTAATCTTGAAACACTACCCCTCCTTTTCTTCTTCGAGGTTGGTCGAATAACTTGGAATTCATGTAATATTCTCATTTGTGCTTGGATGTAAAAAATTCTTGGAATTCTTGACTAAATGCATGATTGGTGTTATCTTTCTTTTTTGTGTTATTTTATTTTTTCGCTTAATGTATGATTGGTATTTGATGTAGGATTTGTGCTCGAGACAAATTTTGGCGTACATTCCATACCCTGAGTAACAGCAGAATGTGCTGTTTTTAACAGCAGAATGTATGCAATGCCAATGTTATGTTATATATATAGGAATGGGTTGTTTATTTTTGTACAGCAGAAAATTATTTTTGACAGCAGGAATCTGAAACTTTTATCTTGCACTTGTCCCCTGTATACCGTGAATATGTTGGGTTAATAAAGCATTTTGTGATTGTTTGATAATTTGTGTGTTTGATTTGTGAATTTCTTTGATTTTTGTAATTGTTGTGATGAGGCGTTTTATTTATTTATTTATGGGACAAGAGGATTTGGATTTAGCATATAATTTACAGTTTCGAACTTTATAGCTATAGGAGAGAAACTTCTCATGATTCTCATTGCTAAAATTGTTCTTATTTATTTATTGAACTTCTATTCACTTGGCCTTGCACCTATTGTGCAGCCGGTACGTGATCATTTCAATAACGACCCAAAGGCTAATGATCTAGTTAAAAGGGTGAAGGTATGCACACTTGACTTCTTTCTCTACTTAGAATTGATTAGAACTAATGATAGTAGTCATATTTTGATTGTGATATTGAGATATGTAATTTAAACATGTTTTTGGTCAATTAACTATGAAATAGAATATTTTCTGCACGATACACAATGATTTTTCTAAAAATAGTTTTTTTTTTTTTCGATAAGAGTTTTTAGATGTTTTTTGTAGGAGGCACAAGCTTGAGCTTCTCTTAAAGGGCTGTGCAAACATAGATCGAGATCACAAACAACAATTTCCTGAATGGTTCAAAAATCATGTAAGATAACTAGACTTTCAAATATTTTTTGATTTTCTTTTCAAATTTAATTGATTTTCTTTTCACATTTTTTGTCCTAGATGAATCAAGTATATCATGCAAACCGATCTAAAATGAACGAGTCTCTTTATTCTCTTGCTTGTGCACCTTATAAGTGTATAAAAAAGTACAATGGATGCATTGTGAATGGTGTACGATTTCTCACTAAAGAACGTGATAGTCGTCGTAAGAGCCAAAACAGTGGGATTGTAGTAGAAGGGAACCATGGTGAAGATAACATAGATTTTTATGGTATTCTGACCGATATAATTAAGCTAGACTACGTGAAGGATCGATATGTTACTATATTCAAATGTGAATGGTTTGATTTGGGGACTAGAAAGAAATAAGGGATAGTAAAAGAAGGAAATATAACAAGTATTAGAGTAATAGGAAAATGGTACGAGAATAGAGACCATTATGATTTTTTTTTTACGTCAAATAACATTATCATGAAAATATATCTTTTATGACGTTGAATATTGTCATCAATTATTATTAAAATTGTCACCAATTATCATGGTGACAATAAAAAAAATTCACTAAGGGGGTGTATTCAATTGAGATTGTGTTGAATTTTTTTGGACTTTAAAAAGTTTTTTATTGATTTACATGGATTTCCATAAACTACGTCCCTAAAATTATTGATGCAAACGTATATCGAACACACTTGTATATAAAAAAAATTATCTAAATTATTTAGAAAAAATACCAAAAATATATTAGTTCAAAAAAAAATTATTATTCATCATTATTATTCTCATCTTCATTTCCATCACGGTATCCTCGGCTTCATTTCCCACCTAGCATTAGCAATTTCTTCTCCATGCATTAGCTTCTTGATCTTCTTCATATTCGACTGGAAGACATTCTTTCCGACGAATAAAGTAATGTAATCCAATCTCTTCTTCATATTCGACTGGAAGACATTCTTTCCGACGAAGAAAGTAATGTAATCCAACAAAAGCATTGTGAACGGCGATTTGAAAATACCAAAAATTCTCACAATCACATTTCTTAATGATGCATGGCGAAGATGGAATAACTCACTTTCTTGACCCTAACACCACGTGCTAACTTTAAGATCCCTAACACCACGACACCACGCCCTAACACCACGTTATTGAGATCTTAAAGTTGGCATTTATGCTATAAATTAGGTGGCGATCGAAAATATATTATTGCTAACCTAACGGTGTCAACTGTGCCGATATACTATAATTTTTAAAGAGAGAACCTAATTTTAAAATACAGAGATGTAATCTTTTTTTTAAAGAGAGAACCTAATTTTAAAATACAGAGATGTAATCTTTTTCACGCAGCTTTTCGATTTTGTAAACTGTGAGGCTGTGTAGGATTTTGTGGTTCAAAATACAGCAAGAATGTCAGTTTTTTCTCTACTTTTCTAGTTCTGGGCTGTGATAGCCATGAACCAGTTTTATATTGTAAAATTCTGAAATAATAAAAACTTTTATAATTTTTTTGTGTTGTATATCTTTTTGTTTCAAATAACAAGTGCTTTCGGAGGAGACACAACAAAGTTTTTTTTTTTCTTCTCTTTCATAGTCTTCTGAGAGAATCCGTTGAAATATCTGGTTTTTAGAAAAGATATTGAATAGTGAAATTTATTTATATTTTTGAAGGAGAATCCAACGAAATCCATAGAGTATTAAAATCCATAGATTGTTGAATACCTAAAGATTTCTAAAGACTTTTTTAAAATCCGTATTGAATACCTCAAAATTTTGAAAGACTTTCAAAATTTTGAAAGACTTTTAAAAATCCGGATTGAATACCCCCAGATTTTAAAAGTCCAAAAAAATCCAACAAAATCTCAATTGAATACACCCCCCCTAAATATTTCAAATAATTAATGACGAAAAATAGTATCGTCATGAAAATATATATTTTTATGACGTTGATTATCGTCATCAATTATTATTCAAATCGTCACTAATTATTTTCGGGACGAAAAAAGTTTGTCACTAAATATATTAAATAATTATGACGAAAAATAGTATTGTCATGAATATGTGTATATTTTTTACATTGAATATCGTCAACAATCATTATTAAAATCGTCACTAATTATTTTTGTGACGAAATAATTTTATCACTGAATATTTCGAATAATTAATGATGAAAAATAATATCGTCATGAAAATATATTTTTCATGACGTTGAATGTTGTCATCAATTATTATGAAAATCATCACCAATTATTAGTGTGACGAAAATATTTTGTCACTAAATATCTCGAATAATTAATGACGAAAAATAATATTTGTCATAAAATAATATTTTTCATGACGTCAAATATCATCATCTATTACAATTAAAATCGTCACCAATTATTATTATGAAAAAAATATTTTGTCTCTAAACATTTCGAATAATTAATGACGAAAAATAGTATCGTCATGAAAATATACTTTTTATGACGTTGAATATCATCATCAATTATTATTAAAATCGTCACTAATTATTATTGTGGCGGTAGTTTAACATTGTCAAGAAAAACTATTTTTCATGACGTCGAATTTCGTCACCATTTATTATTAAACTCGTCACATAGTATTATTGTGACATACTTATTAACATTGTCGCGAAATAAACAAATTTGTGACGAAATTTTTTGTAATTGGTGACGAATTTAAATCTTGTCACAATTTCTAGTACTTTAATGACGAAAAATAAAATTCGTCACGTTTAAGTAAGAAATTGTGACGATTTTTGTGTCGTCGCAAAAAAAATTCGTCACGAAATATGTGATTTCCTGTAGTGACAGAAAATCAACTACTGGCACTTGTCAATTCTTAGGAAACAAATTGATTTCATGGTTTTCCAAGAAACAAACTTTTGTAGCTACTTCAACCACAGAGGCTGAATACATGGCTGCTGGAAGCTGTTGTGCTCAAATCTTATGGCTCAAACAACAGCTAAGAGATTATAAAGTTGTCACAAAAGATGTACCTATTTATTGTGATAATAATAGTGCCATAACGATTACTCAAAATCCAGTGTTACACACAAGGTGTAAACATGTGGATATTAGACATCACTTCATAAGAGATCATGTAGAGAAAAAGGACATCAGAATGGAAAAGATTCATACTGATAAGCAAAAGGCTGATATTCTTACAAAACCCCTAGTTGAAACAAGGTTCAAGGAACTTTCAATGGAACTTGGTTTATTAGATCCTGGAGAGAATGTTTAAAGTATAAGGAATTACTTTACTCATGCCAGAGATACTAGTATTAATCCAAGGGGGAACTTAGAGTGAAGATTTAGGAAGGATAAGTTGATGAGACAATACAAAGTTCATTAATTTATTTTTCACATTCTGATATTATTTTCAAGAATTTTCATGCAGGAAACTTGGACAAAGGACATGACACTCAAGTACGAGGAAAACTACGAAGGACAACGCAGAGGATGACAAAGAACATGAGAAACTTCAATAGAAGTTGTCAAGGGTTATTCAGTCAAGTTGTCACTTGACTGTAGATAAGTTTTTCTTTTTCATAAAAGTTAAACTCTGTTCATCTTTATAGTACGCATTTAATGCTCATAACAGACAAACAAGAGATTTTTGCTAAAAGACGATCAATTGCACGATTTTCTGAAAAAGCAACTTACTGTGCGCAGGACACGACATTTGCGTCCTTTGGTGTAACAGAATTGATCTAAACCATTAAATCTTATCAATTCAATCTCAGCCCTACACCTAACACTTTTCAAATTGTACAGTTGAGGAGATATAAAAGCATAACTTAGAATTTTTCACAATTTACGTTTTCAAAATTTCTGAAAAAGCCCTAAGCTAAATCGCTCAAGAATCTTCAAGCTTATCTACAAGTTTTGCTCAAAGCTCTATAACTTTAACAAAAATGTCTTTGGAAATGGGTTAGTATTTCTCATAATCTTCTGTTAAAGACATGCATATTTGTAAAGCTTTCAAGAAAAATAACATGCTCTGTTTTTAGCTCTAAATGAATCTGTTTGAATTTACGGATTAGTCATTTATCGAATGATATGCTGTTAAATACATGTGTAATGCTTAAAAACGTGTTAGATTCATACGCATATTATATCTAGAGAACATGATTACAAGCTTAAAACATTGTTGGATATGGTATTATGATGCTATGAACTTATTATGTAAATCTATCCACAGTAAATCTGAGACATAAATGCAAGATACTGTTCCAAGATAGCCTAATCTTATGTTTTAATAGTAATATTGTGCTATTAAACTATACTAATACTGTATATTGGCTATATTTTTAGTTGACTTCAATCACCCTGATTTGGACATCAACTGGAATTATTTGAGTGAAGCAACCATGCTCCACTTTGAGCAGACTGTGTGCTTTGACAATCTGTCAAATAAACACAAAAGAAGAATAGTTACTTGGCTGGAGCAAGCTGGATTGAAGAAATGGCTCGAGGCCATCCCCAAAACTTGCCTGGAACTATCAACTACTCAGTTCTTAGGCACATTCACTCCAAAAAGCTCAGGATCTGGTTACATTATGACTCATGAACCAGACACATCCAAGAAGACTGCTGAGAAGTTTGAGTTCACTGAAGAAAACTTTGATGAATTCTTTGGTCTGAATGCTACTGGAGAAGATCCTGAAGAGTATATGAGGCACAATGAACAAGAAGTTGCCAACCAATGGATGAACAAGCCAGTACTTCTCAAATCTGGTCTACACAAAAGAGTTCTTAAAGAAGACTATCAACTTTTACTTGATGTGGTTGCAAAGACTGTTATGTGCACCACAGGAAGCTATGACCAGATCAGCAAATCCAAAGTGAGACTGATGAAAGCTATCATTGATGGAGGAAAGAAGCCGATGAATTGGAAAGGTTACTTTCTGAAGAAACTTGCAGAGGAGAAAGCAAAGTTCAAAATTGTGGATGTAAGGAAGGTAGTCATTGAGAAGAAACTAGTCTTCTGTACAAAAGTTGCTGCATTCTTATACAAATATGGACCTGAGGACATTGTTGAAGATGGAGTAAAGTTCAACACCACCAAGATATTGTTTAGACAATTATCTGTGAGAACTCAGAAAAGATTGGGGCTGGAGATCAAGTCACCAAAAGCCTCAACAAGGAAGCAAGCTAAATCTGCCAAGCAGAAGAGTGAAGAAGCAACACAAATGGTGATCAGTATTCTTGAAAAAGCCAAGAAGGAAAAGAAAGGAAAGGAGGTTGAGACAGCCTCAAAGTCCAAGAAAAAGAGGGCCATGTCTAGCCCTAGTGAAGATGAAACTGAAGAGGAGTATGTTGATACTTCTGAAGAGGAAATGGATATTGATGAGCAAGCTGAACTGGAAGGTTCAGATGATGATGATGAAGGTGATGATGATGAAGAAAGAGTATCATCTGAAAACCTAGACTTGAATGAACCCTCAAGTCATAGCCCAAAAGCTGTTGAAACTACCCCTCATTTGAATGATCCAACCATTCAAAAAGTTGCCTACAAGTCTGATACCCCCATACCCATTCTTTTTTATGAACCTCAACCCTCATCCAAGTCAGATACAACCTCTGAATACACCTATGAAATGTCATTGAGAGATGAATCCAAATTTTTCCTAGACCAACTTTATCCCCAACTTACCAAATACCCTGATTTAAGATCAACCTTCTATGATCTTAGATTGATTGTAGATATAAGGAAGAAATCCATGTATGATATTGGGAAAGTGATTGAGTCCAAGGGACTGGACTGGTGGGAGAATGAGGAAGCCAGATTAACAGATTTTGCTGAAGTGGAATCCACTTTTGAATTGACAGATGAAAGGTTGTTTGCCAACTTGGTGAACATTAAGATTCAGAAGAAAGCTATTCAATCCATTATTGCTGGGATTGATCTGAACATTGAAGACTTAATGGAGGAGGATGATAAGTTATCAAAGCAAGCTGATAGAGATGTTGAAATGTCCAAGAGCACTGAGGACAAAACTGAAGAAGAGTCCAAGATTGTTGAGGACAAAGATGATGGAGAGATTGCTGCCATGGAGGTAGACATCATTGAAGGAGGAAATGAAAGCTAGAAGCCTGCTGAGAAAGATTTCTTTGATGGAGTTGAGACTGCCATTGAAGAATTAAAGATTGGAGAAACCAGTGAAGGAGGAAAGATTGATGAAATTGACCAAGGTCAATTGATTAAAAATGTTGAAATACAGCCAGCTGTTGAAGCCACTGCATCCATGGAGATTGTCATTTTTGAACCTCCAACTGAGAAAACTGCTGAAAATCCTAACATTCATGATGCTGAGTTGAATGAGCCAACTCCTGCTGAAGTCACTGAAGCTGAGGCCAAGAAAGATGAAGTGGAGGCCAATATTGCTCAGAAAGAAGCTGTGAAGACTGAGGAACCAGCTGCTATGAAGAAGCCCTTGAAAAATGAGGCATTAGCTGCAGCACCATCAACGTTGATGGAGTTCCCAATTCACTTAGATGCTTCTCCTTTGACTGAAGTCTGCATCATTGATAAGGAGGATGGAAGAATGAAGGCAGTACTGGAGGAGTTCAATTCTGAGATTGAACAAATCAATGAAGTTGAGAGGAAGAGGCTGGAGAATGTTGTAGGTTTATGCCTAAACATGGGAAAGTATGTGAGAGATAGTTTGGATGAAACTATCATTCCAACAAATGAAGCCCAACACAAGTCTTTACTCAACTTGAACACAAAGGCAAGGAAGATGACAAGAAGGATGGAAGATTTGGAAGAAACCATTGATAATAATGTTGTGGACTTATGCATTAAGGTGGAGAGTTTGGAAGAAAAGATGAACTCCACAACTATTAAGTTGGAAGCTGTTGAAAAAGGTTTTGAACCTTTGATAAGAAGATGGAAAGTGTTGGAAAGGAAGTGAAGGACTCTACTCTTAAGATTGGAGAGTCATCAAAGATCATGTCAGAAGTTGTGACCACATACTTCCACACAGAAAAAGAGTTGATCAAGAAGGACAGAGAGGAAATTCTAAGGCTAAAGGATGATGTTGCCAAAGAGAAGGAAGAGATTTCCCAGATGCTGTCAAAGGACATTGAAAAGCTGACTCAGTCCATGCAGAGTCAAAGAGATCAACTGATCAAAGAAACCATCAAGAGTTCACTGAATGCTGCTTCTGATTTATTCAAAGACAACTTGGAAGGCATAATCAAGATGATGAGGAACCAAGTTGATCAAGCTGTGAAGAAGCAAGTGGAAGAGTCTGTAAGTTCCACCATTTCTGCATTTCTATTGAATCATGTTGACCCCATTTCTGTCCAGATGAAAAGAATGGACACCTACCAACAAGAGCTCTCACTTACTATGGCTAAGATTGATGCCAACCCTGCTGACCCCACCAACCTTGAGGCATGTGATGATGCCAAAAAGGGGGAAAGTGAAAAGAAGGGGGAAGATCTATTGAAGAAGGGTGAGAAGAGTAAGGGGGAAGGTAGCAAGGGAAAGGAGAAAGCACAAGTTTTGGAAATTACTAATGTGACAGAAGAAGAGGACTGTCCCAAAACTAGAAGTGGAAGGATAAGGAAACCAAATTTGAAGAGAAAGAAACTTGCAGATATCTCTTACCAAGAGAAAAGCAAGAAGTACAAGTCAAGTGAACCAGATGATGATGAAGAGATGGAAATTTCAATCTTGGTTAGAAGAGAAGATAAGCTACCTGTTAGAAGAGCTTCTCCTGAAGTTACTACTGCTGATCTTGTGAAAGACAAAGCTCATGTGTTTGAAGAAGTTGCAAACATCTTTGCAGAAGGAGCTGGACAAGATGCAGAAACCAGAAAAGGAGTAAGGAAGCTTGTTATTGAAGAAAGAACCAAGATGTTCATAGATGCTGAAGAGTGCAGGTTGAAGAGGCACAAAGACTTCAATCCAGGAAATTCTAAGTCTTACAAGAGTTCTTATGCTTTGATGATGGAAAATAGAGCCAAGAGGAAGTCTGAAACCTTGAAAAGGATCCCTCATACTGACAGCTGGGTTCCTACTGAACTCAATGGTGCTTGGGATGAAGCCAATCGAGTATGGGATCATCTCTTCTTTGTTGTGAAGAGATGGGGAGACTTTGAAGACATTGATGGTCTTTATGAAGGTTTTATGATGGAGAATTATCCAGAACTATACACGAAGATTCTTGGAGCTGCTCAAAAGGAGAAAGTGATTGTCAAAGCTCCTGAACAGATTTTATGGACTCCACCAATGAAGACTGATGGTAAAAGCATTGATAGGAAAGCAATTACTGATGAGTTTGTGCAACTTGTCAAGGATGAAGATTTGATTGGGAAGAATGAGGAGGTCATGGCCTTGAAGAATAGGCACTTTGCATCGTATGGGTTAACTCCACAGTTCAAGGAACTCCCATCTTTCCTGAAGAAGAAGTCAGATGCAGCCAAGTGATGAAGTTGCTGAAGGTCAAGTCAAGATTTAATCTCGAACAATCATGAACTTTTTTAATCTATGTTTATTTTTATTCCCAGAAAATTGTTGCTCCTTAAGAGCTAGAACTTACAACTTTCTGCTCTTACTACTGTGCTATCTTATTTCTGATGATGATTATCTATCATATGCACTGGACAACAATTTTTGAGTCTTTATACTTGTGTTATTTGTCTGAAAATAGGCTCTAGCAAAATGATTTTAAATTGATTCTTGCTTAGATCAAGTTTTATAGAACTCAGAGAACTTAACCCTTTTTAGGTTAATTATCTGAATTTATTCTGTGAAATTCTCTAAGTATAGAATATACATGCTAGTTGTCCTGTTTTTGTCAAATCTACTGAAAAAGAAATCCCTATGGATCTTTTGAAGTAAGTAGGTTTTGGCATCATCAAAAAGGGGGAAATTGTTGGGATATGGTTTATATTAATAAAAGAAAATTTGATTTTGATTAGATACCAAAACCCTAAGTAAAACCCCAAGTATGATGATTTGCCAAGTCTAGATTTTCAGGTTAGAAAAGCTCATATATGTTAGGGAGCTTTAATTTTTAGATAGATTATTCTTTGAATCTATGACCTGAAAGCACAAAGCAGAAAAGACAAGTATCATTGAAGACAAGGAGCTGAAGTGTTATGAAGAAAGTGACAAGGATTCATGAAGACAAGTATGCTGGACGACAAAAGTCAAGTATGATGAATTTGGATATTCATATACTTTGGACTTGGCATACTTATGGACAAAGACAAGGAATGACTAGGCACTTTACCCAGTACAAGGCCGTTAGCGGGAAGGACAGAATTATTCCAAATTAGCCAAGGAATGAGAGCCACCTGTCACTGCGCATAACAAACTCTGATATTGGAATGCAAATTGCAGAATGAACGTGAATACATGTACTATTTACTTGCAGGCCCCTGAACAATTTGAAAGTTCAAATTTATGGATAAGTTTGCTATCTCCACCAACGGATAGTTTGCTTCATCTATAAATAGGCCACATCTTGAATCATTTCAAGAGAAACGAATGGGACATACATCAAGACACAAGCCATATACATTCTATAGCAATTGAAAGCATTCAAAACACTCGAGAGATTAAAAAGCTTTTAAGCATATTCATTTGTGAGTGTTACCTTTAGTCTCCACTAGGCAAGCTTATTGTTGATTATCCAAAGCCTAGACAGTGATATCCTATCCTTTATATTCGTTCTTAAATTGTAAAGGATATCACACAATTAGTTGGTACTAGAACAAAACCCTACTTTCACCTTGAGAGATAGATTGAGAGTATTGTTGAGTTCGTAGTAGAGATTGAGAGTATTGCAACGAGAGAAGGTTGTAAGAAATCAAGAGAAGAGAAGGAGAAGAAGTAGAGTGCACCTTGGCACTGTAAAAACAAGCTAATTCCAAAGTGATTAAGGAATTATCCTATTAAATTAGGAGAGTGGACGTAGGAGCAGTTTAGTCTCCGAACCACTATACATCTTGTGTTCTTACTTACTGCATTTATCTTATTGCTTTAGCCTTTGTGTTGTTATAACTGCTATTTGCTATTTGATAACTTAGTATCTAAGTGCATATTAATTAAGGAGTATAAAAGGGCCTATCATTTATTCCGCATACAAGTTGCATACTGTTAAGAATTCTTAGAATCTACTGTTAGTATTTTCATAGGACTTGACACACTGTGTAACTTACTTGACTCTGATTATTTGTGTTGATTACTTGCAAAAGTTTTTTTGAAAAACACACACACGTGTATTCCCCTCCCCCCCCCCCATACACGTGTCACACTCCTTTTGGGACCAACAGACATGCATATCAATATGCAAAATAGATGTGCACATTTGTAAATGACATATTCAAACAGCGGTTTGTTGTGATGTAGGGATTTCATATGCCTACATCGGTATCCATGTTTCATATGGAAAGTTCATTTTGATATGAAGTTGTAGGAGTAGTATATGCACCTTTCAGATGCACTGCGAATAGCAATTGAATAATCAGTCTATCGAAATTCAAGCTGGAAAAGTTGATTGTAAACCAAACAACATGTGAATAAAAATAAAGGTCGTTTCAATTTTGATGAATTTCCAGCAAGTACATACTACAAAAAGAAATACAGTTTAGTATGTAACTTGAAAATGTAACAGGCATCCAATTCTGGAAAATTCTCTGTATCTATAGTTTCTTGCTACTAACTTTCAATTACAGATTTCAAAAAATTTGTTCAACTATATTCATCTTCTTTGTCCATGGACTCCACACTCTGATTATCCAATGCAGCTAATAGATTCTTGAGAACAAATAAATGTTTCAATTTCTCTGCAAAATGAAAAATATTCTGTCAATTTCAAATTCCAATAAAACAGAGTGATGATTTACACTTGCATATATAAATTAAGCTGCAAATACAATGCAAATAGACCAGTGAACATTATTTAATCTCATAAGATTAAGTTCAAGATAACGGTCTAACTTTGAGCTTAAAGAGAAGAGAACTGTATAAAAAGTTTTACGATCGGGCAAAAAATGGGAAAGAATATCACGAAAAGACTAATGGCATACCTTGCATTTCCACCAGCAGCGACAACTGCAGCAGTCAATGGGCGCATGGCTGTTCCTGCATTTCCTAAGAAAAGTTGAATTTCACCATTGGCTTCTTTAGAGATTGGAAATTGACCACCACAGTCTCCCACAACTGCGCGTTGATTAGGTTTGTCTTCTTCCACATCCAACCCAAGAGTCCTCAAAGCACCAAGCATGTAATGAATATCATCACTGCTTAGCAAGTTGTCCACAACAGTTGTTCCCTGGGAAAACAGGCGTACAAGATTATTCAACAGAAAAATACATAAACCCAAGACACAATAAAGGTCAAGCAAATTTAAAAACGTTAATTAAGTTAGTGATTGGCTAACTTGTCGTATTTAAAGAAACACACACGAACCAGTGAAAAGTGCCTAAGGGGTCCTGAAGTATTTCTAACATAAATTGACATGGAAGTACATGAAATGTCTGAAGCATGATCATATAATTTTCCACCAAATAAAAAACAGATAAAACTTTATCAATTAAAGATAAGAACAGAGGGATGATGAATCCCTAATAAGCATTCGGTCTACAACATAATAGACAATCCAATCTGCAGCAATTTCTGATACAGAGAAAGTTTTCAAATCTTTATGGACTGAAACCCACTACGGTACCATAAACTTAACCGAATAAACCACAAAAGTCGAGATATATAAGACCAAAAAAACCTATGAACATCTCAAAATAACCCTTTGTATGCATGGAAACAGGTGATTACACATCCATCTACAAACTCAAATGCACAATTATACCTCCATAATCTGACTCCAGAAACTTAAACCCACTGGAGAATTCTAGAATAAGGTTTGCAATTCTTTAGGAATTGAGATCTCTTAAACAGTATACACAATTTTCAAGCTTAACCTTTTTTTGTATATGAATGTGATGGCCCCGGCCTCCTGCGACGGCTACCTCACCGGCCGCCCCGGCGTACTCCTCACCGTCTCCGGCCCCGGATGCGTCCACGGCCTCGCCGGATTATCCAACGCCGGCGCAAACGCCTGGCCTATGGTCATGATCTCCGGCGCCTCCGATCAGAGCCTCACTGGCCGCGGCGACTTCCAGGAGCTAGATCAAATCGCCGCCGTGAAACCCTTCTCCAAATTCTCCGCTAAAGCTATTGATATAACCAAAATTCCCGATTCGGTGTTCAGTGTAATCGATTCGGTGTTCTTCATCAAACTGTCGATGAATAGCAAGCGGAAAAGTTAATTACAGAAGCCCTAAATCGTAGAAACAAGGGTTTGATTGAAAAGCCCCAAATTAATTCTACGAAAATTCAGAAGGCCATGGAGTCCACGGCGAACAGATCAGCCATGGCGAAGGGGGCGACGACCGTGGCCATGGAGGGGGCGGCGAGGAGGTCATGGGCAGCGATGACGGCGGCAAGGTGAGTGTGGCGGCCAAGGTGGGGAGGGAGCTCGACCGATTGGGGTGGGGGAGGGATCTAGGGTTTTGTTTTTTTTGGGGATGAATGTGCCCTATAATTTGGGAATTAATTGATAACAATTAATTATGAATTTAAATTTCGAATTACATTTCAAATATATAAATTAAAGGAGTATATGAATATTAAGGGCAAATACGGTTTTTTGACACAAAACTGACCTTATTAGGAAATTTTAAAAGTTGTATGTTTTAGTTGTTTAATAGTCTATAAAAGTGACCTTATTAGGTAATAATCTCATTTTTTTAATCAGAATGCCTGAAAATGCAGGGATTTTGAAATAGACGATTTTGGTGAGAGAGATACGTTTAGAGTGATAGAATTGTGACACGTGTCCATCATATTCTCACAAATATAGAGTATTAAGATTAAGATAAGATTAAGATTAAGATTAAGATAAGATAAGATTAAGACTTGAAATGGAAGAATTTGACAAATTAGGAGAATTAATTTTTTTTAATAAGAATGCTTACAATATTGGAATTTTGAAATTGAAGAATTTGAAGGAGAGAGATTAAAAATAATAATTATAATTAATTTTTTTGAATTATAATTTTGTGATTATAATAGAAAAAATAGATTTTTTTAATCAGAATGCCTGAGAATGTAGAGACGATTTTGGTGAAGAGAGAGATTGTGTAGAGTGATAGAATTGTGACAGTGTCCATTATATTCTCACAAATATAGAGTATTAAGATTAAGATAAGATTTGAAATTGAAGAATTTGAAGGAGAGAGAGATTAAAAATAATAATTATAATTAAATTTTTTGAATTATAATTTTGTGATTAAAATAGGAAAAATAGATTTTTTTTAATCAAAATGCCTGAGAATGCAGGGATTTTGAAATAAACGATTTTGGTGAAGAGAGAGATTGTGTACAGTGATAGAATTGTGACACGTGTCCATTATATTCTCACAAATATAGAGTATTAAGATTGAAATTGAAGAATTTGAAGGGGAGAGAGATTAAAAATAATAATTATAATTAAATTTTTTGAATTATAATTTTGTGATTAAAATAGGAAAAATAGATTTTTTAATCAGAATGCCTGAGAATGCAGGGATTTTGAAATAGACGATTTTGGTGAAGAGAGAGATTGTGTAGAGTGATAGAATTGTGACACGTGTCCATTATATTCTCACAAATATAGAGTATTAAGATTTGTAGTATCTAAATGGTCAAGCAACTCATGCATTGTTTATATATATAAAAGCTTGTTTTTTATGTGATTTGAATATTGAATCAATTTGTAGTATTTAAATGTGAATTTATCATTAGCAGAAACATAAGAGCTTATTTTTTGTGTGATTTGAATATTGAATCAATTTGTAGTATTTAAATGTGAATTTATCATTAGCAAAAACATAAGAGCCTGTTTTTTGTGTGATTTGGATTTAAAGAAAGTGTCCAATTCTTGGGTGGACTACTAGATTAATGTGTTTGTTTGCAGATTCTTCATTGTGAATTGGAAGAAGAGAGACCAGCAATCAACCAATCTTGATCTGATGCAATATTTTTTTTTCAAGAGTCTGATTTTTTTTGTTCAATCTTGATCTGATACTTCGAATGATATTCATTGCAAAAATACAACTTAAGAACTAAGCAACCAACCACTTCAAATATTAGGGAGAACAAAGCAATGTCTCCAATGTCTATCATACAAGTTGAAATCCTACACAAAAGATGTCATTTTGTTCAATACAAGGATGTCATTTTTTACTAATACACAAAAGAGACAAAACGGAGTAACATTAAACTACACAATTCATCAAACTAACATCACATAATACATCAACCTAAATTTTTCATCTCCATATCTACACCTAAACTAAGCAGCTTACACATCATATTCACTAAAATAAGAAATAAACAAAACAGAGGAGAAGCTTTCACTAGATGTTTGAAATTACTATTGGAAGACAAATCAGTTTTTTTTGTTCTCCTGCATGTTCTCACAAATCAATTTGGCATTTTCATCCTTCAATGCATGAATTTCCTCCTCGAGCCTATTGTTCAGACTCTCCAACAAATGAGTCATTTCATTCAAATTTTCTGCAATCGTCTCCTTATTTTTCATCTCTTTCCTTTGTTCATTTACTCTTTTCAACAAACTGGGTATAATTTGTTTGGCCCTCTCGCACAATGGTGGATCAATCTAACGAAAAAAAATTACAATACCCATCATTCTTCAAAAAATGAATTTGAAAAGAAGCACAAATCTTATCGGGTAGTTTTGACACCCAAAAAACCTTCGCTCAACATTACCATCCTTCCAAGAGGTGGCGATGATTGCTCCACATTGATAATAACATGTAACAACTTCACATCTTTGGGACATCCTACCGAATTCGAGCTTCAATTATATATCCTTGAGATGCTTAAGGTTTACAACTTTCACTTTTGGGGGCAGGCAGAATTTTGGGTATTTTGTTATGAGAGAGAGTATTATATTAGATTTTAATGTTTGTAAGTAAATATAATTTTATAAATAAAAAATGATGTGGATATTCTAAATAATTTTGGATTTTTTTTTAATTTTTAAATCCAGCTCAGCATTATCGCCGAATTTTCCCAATTTAACCGAACACGTGTCGCACACATGGGGTAAAACAACATCGTTTTGATATTTTCGGCCACTTTGGACGACTTTGGGACGTAATTGGAAAAGTTAGCTAAAACTTGGGACGTAATTGAAAAGGTTAACTTTTTGGGACATTTTTGAAAAAGTTGAAAAGTTACGGGACGTAAAAAATTTATTTTCCAAGTTAGTATCTCTAGCTAACTTGCACAATGTAACCCCGAAAGGATCCTAAGATATCACACACCTCCTAATAGTTGATAATTTCTCCATTTCACAATAAATTAGGTGGAATGTTTGCTTTCAATTAATGAAAAAGATTTCTCAATTCAATTTCAATTAACAAAAGATAAACATATCACTATGTACATTAATTACATACTTTGCAAATAAAATCAAACATTCAAATAGGAGTAAACAACACAAACACCAAATAAACAAGAAATTAATTCATAAACATCATCCAAAGTGTTAACATAGCCCTAGAACTAGAATGGTTCTAGCCAAATACCAACATATTCTAACTATTACAAAATTAAATGACAAAAAGAAATAAAAAGTTAAAGGAAGGAAAAGCGTAGTCTATGTAGATGATGGAAGAAGAAATTTCAAAGTTATTGTTCCAATTCTTGCTCCAGAATGTCAAGAAATGACTAAAAGGATGAAGAACATCTTCTGGTGTGTGTAACTGTGTGGGTTTTGCTTGGAGGATATGTGAAGAATGACAAAAATTCTGAAAATATGTACTCCCCTCGTCCTGGTGAAAGCTCCCCATGAGCTTTGGGCATGGACCTTAAAAAATATAATAAAATAAGTAGATGTATTACAGGTGACATGATGGAGGGAGGGAAGAATATAATGAAATGTTAGAGGGAGTAATTTTCCAAAAAAGGAATGGGAAACTTTCATTGGGACGGACGAAAAAGAAAAGTTGGGTAACTTTTACTAGGATGGGGGCAGTATTTATAATCTTGGGGTAGGGTTTTGGGATGTGTGTTGCACTTAAAACCCTAAGAAAATGGAAAATAACACTAAAACCCCTGAAAATGAGTCAAATGGATCGAGTTGGGTGAGTCAGCCGAGTTAACTTGGTTAATTTGAGTAAGAACCGGTCATGGCCGGGTCGGCCACCCCGACCCGGGTAGGCCGCCTGGCCAAAAGTCGAGAGGAAAGGTGGACTCGTCCGGCCTATTTACGTGGCCAAAATGCCATGACCCTTGTTTCATTAACTAAACAATTGTTGCAAAACTCAAGGGATTGTGGATAGAAAACTCTCTTAAACGATGTCACTTCATTCTACACTAAATATGACATTGTTGTTCCCGATATGAATGCTTCTTACATCTTTCGAGGAAGATCAAGACGTTTTGTTCAACAAGAAACGAATCTACAACATTTTTTGGTTAACGTTTTTTTAGGGGTAATTGATTTACAACTCAATAAGTTCAATAACAGATTTGATGAGGTTAATATGGAGTTGCTCACCTGCATGGCTTGCTTGGGTCCTCAAGATGATTTTTCTTCTTATGATAACGAGAAAATACTTAAATTTGTCACATTTTATCCATTTGAATTTTCAGGTATTGATTTGATAACTCTTGCATTTCAACTTGATATATTCATTGAAGACATGTAAAGAGATGATATATTTAGAGATTTCTTTGATCTTGGCACCCTTTTGATGAAGCTTGTAGAAACAAAGAGACGTGTGACTTATCCAACAATTTATTTGCTAATTAAGTTGGTGTTGATTCTCCCAATTACTACTGCAAGGTGTGGAAAGAGTATTTTCATAAATGACTTATGTCAGAAATAGATTGTTAAATAGTATGAGTGATCAATAATTAAATGATTGCTTGATCAATTTCATTGAGAAAGACTTGTTTTTACAAATTTCCGATGAAGATGTCATAGATTGCTTTCAAAAAATGAAGACTCGTCGGACTCAGTTGTAACTAATTGTAGTTGTAATCGTATTTTACTTTATAAATGTTGGTCGTACTTCCAATTTTAAAATTCTGGGTCCGTCACTGACATCGGCGATTCAAAGGAGAACAGAATACCATTGGTGAGTTGGGACATTATGTGCAGAGAGAAAAGTAGGGGTAGGTTGGGGTTTTAAAATATCTTTTTTTTTTTTTTTTTTTATCTTACTCTTTTAGGGAAGTGGGGGTGGAGACTTTTGAAGGCTAGCTTTTTTAATAAAATATTAATATTTGAAAATGATGTAATATAATATATCTATTTGAAAGTTGTTTAATAAAATCAAGAAGAGCGTCGTTGCTCACTGTGCTCCTTTCTTCAGGGTGGGCCCAAGTCTGACTTGTACATGCATGAGAGAGAAGGGAAGGGACGTTGTTGTTAACTACGCCCTTTTAAGGGGAAATGACGTTGTTGTTAACTGCGCCCTTTTAATTTCTTCATATATATTTAATTTAATTATTTTTTATTTCAATAAAATGTTTTCATCATAAAACTTTTTTTTTAAATTTAATTTATCTTTATCAAATATTATTAGTCTTAATCTTAATACTCTATAATTTTTAAAATATTTAATAAACAATAACAAATACTTTAAAATTTCTACCAACCACTATAGTGAATAAAACAATTAATACCCCACCCCCTCGAAATACTTCTGAAAGAATTCAATTCTTTGTAAAGTAAGAAGAATAATTTAAGTACGGCAATGAAAGAGGAAAAGTTGAATAGAAACGCAAAAAAAAAAAAAAAATTAGAACACAAGAATTTTGAAATAAAAGAATTTGAAGAGGATGGAGACTGAAATTTTATCAAATGTCTCATTATAATCTTACAAATATAAAAATATTAAGATTATGAGTATCCCATTATAATCTATAAAATATAGAATATTAAGATTAAAATGATTTAATAATATTTGATAAAGATAAATTAAATTAAATATGGGTGCACAGATTTTATGGAAATAAAAAAATAATTAAATTAAAAATATATGGAGAAAAAGGCGTAGTTAGCAACGACGTCCTTTCCCTTCTTTCCTGCTTTCTACACAAGTCAGACTTGGGGCCCACCCTAGAGAAATTAAAGGAGCTTCCTTAGCATTGACGCTCTTATTTAATTTATTAAATAACTCTCAAACATGCATATACATTATATTAAATCATTTTTAAAATATTAAAATTTTATTAAAAAAATCAACTTTTGAAAAAATGTAATAACTTGTGGTTGTAAATTCTTTCTTCCAGGTATGGGTCGTTTAGTGAGTGTGTCGAGAAATACACATTAGAAGGTGAATATCCTAAATTTTGATCTCAATATTGGTGGGATAGCTTAGCGAAATTTGTTGGTTCAAACGTGTGATTTTTTTATAATTGTTCTTTGGTCGTTTGTAATGGTAATAACACGAGGTTTCTGGGAGGATAATTGGGTAGGGGCAGATTAGACATGAACAAATCGAAACTGTAACTGGATGAATCGGACGGTTTGTAGCCGCCGATTACGGTTAAAAAATTGAATCATAACTGTAAAATGACGGTTCAGTTATGGTTACGAATTTTCAAAATCGTCAATTTTGAAGTTTTTTTTATTACATACTATTCTTTTATTTTATTTTTAAATAAAATTATACACAATTAGTCTATGTTCTAAGTATAAATTTAAGTTGTACAATTTTTACTAAATTCTAATATTGTATTTAAAAAAGTTAAAACGAGCATAAACGGGGTGAAAACAAGCAAAAAAAAAATTGTCCAAACCGACAGTTAAAAATCGTAACCGGCTCGATTTCGATTAGATTTTTTCCAAACAGTAATTGTAGGTTTCTAACTGTTGAGCATGTCTAGGGCAGATACCTTAAGGTACTGTTTCCTAGACTTTACTATATTGAGTAGGGGTGGGCATTCGGTCAGTTCGGTTCGGTTCTGACCTTTTTTCAACCGAACCGAAATAACCGAAGTTTTTAAAAAATGAACCGAACCGAAATTATATAAAAATCGAACCGAATTACAATTCGGTTGGTTCGGTTCGGTTCGAACCAAATTTTTTCTGCCTAAAATTAAAAAAATATATATTTAAACAAATAAACATTTTAAAAAATTCAATTCTAAAGTTCAGCCACAGAATCTGCAATATCAGAAGAATTCTACATAATAAAAGTTCATCCACATAATTCTACATAACAAATTCTAAGAATTCTACCTAACAAATTCTACATAATAAATTCTACATAATAAAAGTTCATCCATAAAATCCTACATAACAAATTCTACATAATAAATTCAAATCACACACATAATATAATCTCATTACAAATCCCACATAAATTCAAGTTCATAATCAAACAAATCCCACATAATAGATTAGAACCTCATCACAAATCCCACACAATAAAATCTCATTACAAATCCTTAAATATTACATAAATAATTGTTGGGAATAAAATGAGAAGTTTTGATTAAGATACCAAAACCCCCTTAAAACATGTCAAATAGTTAAGTCAAGTATTGAATGAACATGTTCTAGGAATGTTAGAACATGTAGGTTAAGGCTAGTTGAGAAGCTGAAATGTTAGGCAGCTCTTAGTATATTAGAAGCACAAGTTGAGGGGGAACACATGCCTAGAAGATCACAAGAATCAAGTCCCCTCAAGGCTCAAAATCAAATTGACCTTAAGTCTGATGAATGTGCTCAATGGACAACTGTGTTGATCGAGTCAGCTCAGTAATGAAGCAACCTATCTAAAGATCAAGTGAATTGAATGCATCATCAAGATTAAGTCTACTGATGTATATGTCAAAACTCAGAAGGTTTGAACAACAGAGTTGTCTCAACACACTTGAACCAGAACAGTTTCAAAACAAGCCCAACTGTGCTGATAAGGTCAAGGCTACTGATCTAAAGTCATGGATGCTCAAAGACCATCAAGATATATTCGTGGAAAGAGAAAGAGCCAAGTCATCTGAAGAGCAAAGCCAACATTGCTGATAAGCAAGTCTGCTGATTTAAATAAGTAGAACTGTCCAAGTGATAAGGAATGTTGTCCTCATCATAAGATCAATCATCAGAAGTGATGTCCATGTTTGATCAAGTGAATCTTGAAGTCAGACATTGGGAAGAGTGCTTCAAAGTCAAGACAAAATGCTCACAGTCGTTTACTTCCCAAATTAAGGACAAGTCACTATCAAGAAACTGTCTTCCAGCTGCAGAGGTCAAGGAAGACAAATATAGACAATTGAGGTTGTCTTTCCAACGGGCAAATCCTCAAATTTTTCTATAAATACAGAAGTGTGGAGACCATTTAAAAGTGTCCAACTATCCTGCAATCTAGAGGAAACTACAAGCTCAAAGCCTTCCAAAGCTTTCAAGAGACATTCTTATTCTCCAAACACTTCTTCTAAGCCATTCTTCATTGTATATCCATAAAAAGCTTAGAGAGATATCCTATACTTATACATTGAGCTCATTGTAAAGGATATCTCAACCTAGTTGGAACCAACATCAACCCTTATCCCTTTCCAAAAGAGAGATAGAAGATTGTTGTAGTAGAAGTGGTAGGAATTGACTGTTGAGAGAAGAACAATTCAATTTTTAGTTGAGAAGAGAGTACTAGAACTCTGATATCCTATGGATCAAGGCACCAAGGAGTGGTGTGGTCGACCCGCCCGAGCATCCTGTTCCAACGCTGCCGGCTCGGCTTCCGGTCTCATCGAGCCATCCAGCTGTTTGAAGTAATTAGTAATAGTAGCAGTAGGCCAGGACTATTTGCCGTTTATTCATTCATGCCTTATATTTTTTATAATTGTTTCCACAATATGAATTATAGGTATTTTGTTTTTAAGTATTAGTCCAATTGATTTATGGGGAGTTTCAATTTTTTTTTATATATAAAAATTAATGACACGTGGAATGTGGAGGGATTTATGGGTAATTATATTTTTATGATAAGGATTCTGGGGTACGTAGTATTAGGCTTAATTCACCAAAATTGGGCCGGATATTTGAAAGAGACTGCTTGAAATAAAGTCTTCTTAGATCTTCCATCTTTTTAGATGGGTTGTATAGGCCAGAATCCGAATAATTGGAGTTTATATTTATAAGAGCTCGAGCTCTTGGAGGTCTAGGAAGATTGAAACCCACGAAATCCGAGATTTATGCGAACAGTTTGACTCGGAGAAGGGAATATGGAATTTACGTGAATATTTCCCATTTTCCATTTTCTCGAAGCTAAGTTGAGCCTGAGGCTTGAAGACGAGATAGAGATAGAGACCAATGATTTGAAATGGTCAATGTGGGAGATAAACCAAGAAGTTGTTAATGAAGAGATAAGGGGAGACAGTCACAATAAAAAAAAATTGAGTTCAATGATAAAATTCTCTCATTATATAAAAAAAAATTGAGTTTTAATGGTAAGGGGAGACGGTCACTATTAAAAGTGATTTTTAATGATAGTTCCAGTCATTATTGAGTTCTTAATTTTTGTCATTAAAAACTTTTAGCTGACTAGAAAAATTAAAACAATAGTGTTTCTGAAACTAAAACTAAAATGACCCTTCCCATGATTATATACTTTCAAGAAGTTTACTGGATGTGACGTCTCAAACCAAGTAGAAATCAGAAGAGATGATAACTCAATACTAAGATAGTAATTCTGAAAAGCAATCAACAAGTAAAACAGCACACAAGAGATTTAAGTAGTTCGATCAATGTGATCTACATCCACTGGACCAGGCGGCTTCAACTTTGATTGATCAAGAATGTTTACACACTTATTCACTCAGAATAGGAACTTATCTTCACTTCACTCGTGAACTCACACAACTCTAAGACGAATGCTCGTACTAGCTTGAAACCTTACAATGTTCAATTACACGAGCATGTATACTATCATGGTGATTGCAGCAGTTACGTAGCAGTTGAGTGGTTAATCTGTTTCAACCGTTTGTAACAACCCATGTGCTTAGTTATTGCCCAAACTGAATGACAGTTAACTTCCTTGTTAGTTGAAACTGACTGTAATAGTCTCTCAGAAGACTTGTCTTGAAATCAGATGACTCCCCTCATCTGATACAACTCCTCTGATCTTGGTCAAAAGATTAACTTCGCTGATAGACATCATCTCTGTTGATTCAACCCTTCTTATTTGACCAACCTAGCTTATTCTAAACGACTTCATCTCAACTGATTGAATACATTCAACTCATCTGATTTGGCTTAAGTCATTTTATCTTACCCCTATCAGCTGGCCTCCCTCAGCTGATGTGAGATTATGAGATAACACTCACATATACGAATTACACTTATCATTTTCGGGATCAAGACACAGATTAATACGTACTGAAACACACAATAACACATTTCTACACACACTCACTAAAAAAATACCGTTAAAGTGGTCAAGGTGCATGTTTGTTCATTCATATATTGCCTACGCTCACAATAGATGTGGGGTTTAATTCAACTAATAGAAGAGCATTCTCCCTCAGATCGAGTGCTCCTCACACACTTCATGAGGTAATCAGTTCTAACTTGAGTGTTGGAGTACTTGTGTCGGAGATCTCTTCGACTTATTTTTGTTGAGATCACTTCACAATTGATAAAATAATTTTTTTTATTAATTATTTGAATTCTTTTGACTACACTGAGTAGTATAAATAGTCTTTTAAGTGTAAACGCATTTCTTCTAGTATCTTCTATTCAACTGCCCCCTAACAGAATTAGTTGGAGCAGCTAGCATATGTATGTTGACTGATATTAGTCTACATTCAACTATCTAAAGAGGCGCATGAATACTCTGTTTTGTGTTTTCCAATATACTTCAATATACCCCCTAAGAAACTGGACTGCCTACCGAACTAATACCAAGAATGAGACGATGCATGGCAAAGCAAGATGGTGAGGCCGACTTTGTGAGCAGGTCAGCAGGCTGGTTTTCCGAGGGAACATACCGAACGTCCAATTGCTTAGACTGCAATTTCCTACAAAGGAAATGGACATCAACTTCAATATATTTTGTCCGAGAATGGAATGCGGGGCTGAAGGCAAGAGTGATTGCACTTTGATTGTCACACCAAAGGTACGAGGGAGTTTGCAGCGGAATGTTGAGTTCACGAAAAAGCGACATCACCCAAAGAATATTCGTCGTAGCAAGTGCACGATATTTAGTCTTCGTACTGCTTCTCGCCACCACCTACTGCTTCTTTGAGCACCAAGAAATCATGTTATCCCCAAGTTTCAAGCAGAAACTGGATGTACTCCGACGATCGTCCAAACTAGAGGCATAGTCCTCATCTGCAAAACCATTAATCCTGAAATCACAAACAGGAAAGAAGAGTAGACCATCTATTAGTGAACCCTTTAGATATCGGAGTAAACGTTTACAGGCTGACCAATGATTTTGTGTCGGTGAGTTAAGAAATTGAGAAAGCTTATTAATCGAAAAGCTGATTTTAGGTCGAGTGAGATGAAAGTTTGAGGTCAGGACACATGGGAGTAGGACACGAAGAGCATTGGGAGAGTTTCGTTTTAGAGAAGAGATACTTCCTCATCTCTCACTCTCCCTCCTTTTAAACCTCCCAAATTTCTACCAAACAACACTCCACCAACGTCACCTACCTCATCACACTCTATCATTCCGCATACCCCTAATCATACTTTATCTGCTTACTCAGAATCATCATCTCACTCCACTCATCAATGTGACCCTCTTGTTATTCAAATCAGTGTGGATCTCCCATCTACCTCTATTCATCCCATGGTTACTAGATCCCGTAATGGTGTGTTCAAACCTCGGTTATTTTCATTTGTGTTGGTATAGTACATCCTATTTTGAAACATGACTCTGTAACTCAGGCTCTTGTCATACCAGAATGGAAACAAGCTATGCAAGAGGAGTATGATGCTTTAATTCGAAACAAGCTCTGTATCTCAGGCTCTTGGCAGCTGGTTCCCCAAATCTCCGATATGAATGTTATCACTACAAATTGGTTGTTCAAGGTCAAATACAAGAAGGATGTCTCTCTTGAAAGATATAAGGCATGCCTTGTTGCTCGAGGTTTTCAACAAACAGCAGGGGTGGACTACTTTCATACCTTCAATCTGGTGATCAAACTGGCTACGCTCCGAATTGTATTCACTTTGACGGTAACGTTTGGTTGGGAAATTCAACAAGTGGATATTAATAATGCTTTTTTGCATGGTACACTCACTACAGCAAAATGCATTTTTTGTAACGAATTTATTTATAACCAACATTTAAGTGGTTACAAAAAGACGACTTATTATAACGAAATTTTATTTTCGTGACAAAAAATTGTATTTTAAATAACAATATATAATTGTCGTTACTAATAGCAAAATCTTGGTTACAAATAGTAAATGCTTCTTATTTTATTTTAATCATTTTTTTAATGCATATGTAAATAAAAGATAATTTATCTTACCTAGCCTAAATGTCTTCTTATTTTTTTTTTCATTTAAAAAAATATATGTACATTAAAGATGATTACTCTCATCATATACACACCAAACTAAATGATTTCGTATTTTATATCTATTTAATTAATATTAGTATTTTACTACTCCGTATTTCATAAGAATTTTGAGTCATCTTATATATCTATTTATTTATTAATTATTGGTTATAGGCTTATAAAAAATTGTAAATTAGATTAATCTTAGAAACACGCAGTTGTGAACAAAATTCAGAAATGAGGGAGAGTGTGGAGGGAATCCTAAATTTCAAATCCTAGGTTGCTTAAAAATATTTGAAAACTCAAAATTCATAATTCCCAAATTCCTCATACAGTATGTTGATTTGAGCCTACCACGACGACTCTCCACACCATTTCGGCGTCTCCCACCTCAATCGACGCCCTTGGTGTTGTCGCAGACGCAGGCTCCCCACTCTCTTTCAGCACCATTTGCTATCTCTCAAATACGCAGGCGTAGGTGTAATTTCTCAAGCGACGTGCAACTGGTTATTCACCGTTCCATGTAAACCTGGTAATTCTTTTATCTATTTATACGTTCGAGTTTCAGTCTCAATCCCTTTCTATTTGTATTGCACCGACTACGTGTATCTGATCTTGTCGTCATTCTTTGATTTCCCATATACGTCGAATGTTCAGTCCAGAAGCAAAAAGATAGCAATGTAGGTAGTACTCCTGAAACTCCAACGACTACTCCATCTCATCCTTCTGACATGGTAGAGTCAATTCCAGCTTGGGCAAGGGCGTGTGCCTCTTTAAGCTCATTTCGGGGGCAGTATTTGAATTTGCACACTACAAATTCACTAGTAATGTCAACGATTTCCCGAATGACACATTTCTCCGGCCCTTCCACTTTTACCCGCTGGGTGCATAGTTTGGGAGTCAGTTCTTATTTCCACCTGCTCCCAGTTCCATAATCTTGCATTCTTGACTCCTTTGAGGATCGCCATAAGCTCCGCACCTAAAGGGCTTCTTTGGGGTCTAATTCTTTCCGAGAAAGTAGCTACTCTCCTCCCATCATCCTTTCGGAGCACTCTTCCTATTCCATAACGTCTATCCTCCATTTTGAAAGCTCCATCCACTTCAATAATAGTATCATGCATATACGGGTAATCCTAAGTTCTACAAAGCTCTCTGCCTGAACTATTTGCATCATTTTTACCACATAAATGGTATGTTTGAAGTTATGAATTTTGAAGAAATTTAATTTATGCTGTGAGATTTGAAAGTTAGAAATTTAGAGAGAGAGAGAGAGAAAAATGAAGAACCAGGACATGTTATGGCCTGTTCTTTTTATATTTTCAACTTTTCAAGTTAATTTTTTTAAATAGGAGACAAGGGTGTATATGAATGAAGTCAAAAGATGTGGTTAGCTTAAGATTCAGTTGCTTAATATTAAGCTTGTCTCTTAAGTTGTGTTTTTGAATAAATTTTGTTCACGAATCTAAAATAATTCACTGAAAGCTAATATAATATTTAACATTAATTGCACAAACTTAGGAATCTGAAATGGAGTCAAGAACCAACTATCACGTATGAACATAGAAAAATAACAACCTTAATCAAAAAATGTAACATTATACTCCCTCTGTCCCATAGGAATTTGCACACTTTTCATATATGGATGTCCCATACCAATTTGCACACTCCATAAAAGGAAATATTGTCATAACCCTCACCCTCAAAATATACACATATTTACCATATGCCATAACTTTTTCACACTCAACCTACCTTTTACTTTACTTTATTCATAAAAATTTACAAAACTACCCCTCAAAACATCACTCATTACACTTTTTCTTACACATGAGGTGCAAATTCCTCTGGGACGGAGGGAGTATTACTTACTGTGATTTTTTGCGTGTATATATATTTAATAAATATTACTTCGTATTAAAAAAAGTTGACTACTCATCATAGTAACAGACTTCTTTCTAATTAAATGTTATAGTCATGGATAAGAGTTGGATTGGTGAAAGAGATGGATTTAGTAGTATATACATTTTAGGTGTTGAATCTTTTATTGATTTTTCAAGATGAAATGTTGTTGAGTCCAATACTGGAATTCTTTGCTTGTGCAATAGCTGTCGAAGCATAAAGAATAAATTTTTACTGAAGTCAAAAGGGACCTTGTCTTGAAACGATTTTATGTGTATTATCAAGAGTGGATATATCAAGGGGGTGCCCAAAGGCTCGCAAACCATCTTCCTTTGATCTATTTACTTCTAATGATGCCCTGAACTTGATTTCATGCTCTTGGAGTGATGTTCTAGGAATTAGCAGACTGCCGGCTTATGCTGGATTATGTGTAAGTTTTCTTCTTTATATATTAAGCCGCATCTGAAGCTACATTGCATTGTAATGTGCATATAGATAAATATATGATCGTTCACTTGTTATTTTTTTATTAAGGGTGACCAAATGATCCATTTGTGAAAAAGCAGTAGATGGAAAATGCCTATAAGCATTAGAAGGGAACACTAAGTGGGATGTATTTAGTAATAAGTGGTTGTTGTTTTCTTTCTTTTGATGACTGGCCTTTGTTGGGTTCTTGATCGTGGATGTTTGGCTTGTGTGGAGTTGGGGTGTTTTATTTGGTGATTGCAGTGTTGATGCATTGGTGGATGGGCTTGCGCGAGTTAATGTTGTTACTACTTTGCTGTGGTCTTAGCAGAAATTAATTGTCAGTAATGTTTAAGATGGTTGTTGTATATAGAGAGCAAGGTATGTTGAGTATAGAAATTGATGTGCTGATTTGTTTTGAGGGACTTGGTTAATATTTACTCTTGGCTCCACGTGTTGGTATTTGTTGGTAAGGTTTTAGTTTGGGGGCTAAGTAACCCTTTGCTGGCTTATATTTCTTGTTTTAATCCACTTAAGGATTATAGTTTGGTTGATGCATTTTTTTTTTAATTTAAGTTGAATATCATTTTTTTATCTACATGTTAAATTTATATTTGTGCATAATAAATTATTAATCTTGTGATATTTTATTGTTGTGTCTTTCGTAGGAAAATGAAGTTCTACTTTGATAGTAGACAAACATTGATTGATTTTTTTCCTATGTATATTAACATTGATGATTGATTCCATTTGGAGAGTTATTATTTTCTTGAAATAAAATTATTGTATTATGACTTTATAATTTTAAGGTTTCTCAAATGTTTGTATCAATGATTTTAAAACCGGACCGGACCGGCCGGTTCGACCGGTCCAACCGTGAACCGGTCACGAGTCCGGTCCGATCAATGGCCAAAACTCGTTTTTGTGGTTCAACCGGTCAAAACCGGTCAAAAACCGGTTTGACTGGCCAAAACCGGTGAACCGGGCAAAAACCGGTCTGACTCGGTTTTTTTTTTTTTTTTTTTAAATTTTAAACTTTTTTAATATTTAATTTAGGTGTACATTCGACCCCTTTTATAATGTTTTCTAGTCATGTTTCTTCCACCTTTAATCGATGTGGGACATAACCTTTTAAGTTCGTTTTGTTATTAACAAAACTACTTTTATAAGAAAAAATTCTCATAGTTACTTTTATAAGAAAAAATTCTCATAGTTCTTCTATTATATCGATGTGGGACATAATGAAGTTCATATATATGGTTATTTCTAACACTATTAGTTTTATAAAGTTTTTCTCTCATATTTCTTATACATGTTTTATAAAGTTTTTCTCTCATATTTCTTATACTCTTTCGATGTGGGATGTGGGACATAATGAAATTCATATATATGATTATTTCTAAAACTATTAGTTTTATAAAACATTTCTCTCATATTTCTTATACTCTTTCGATGTGGGACATAATGAATTCCTATATTTGCTTATTACTAACATTATTAGTTTTATAAAGATTTTCTTTCATATTTCTTCCACTCTTTCGATGTGGGAACACAATGAAGTTTTTATATTTGGTTATTTATTACTAACACTATTAGTTTTATAAAAAAATTCTCTCATATTTTTTATACTCTTCCCATGTGGGACATAATGAAGAAGTTCATATATTTGGTTATTACTAACACTATTAGTTTTATAAAAAAATTCTCTCATATTCCTTCTACTCTTTCAATGTGGGATATAATGATGAAAATTTCATATATTTGATTGTTTTCTCTCATTTTTCTTTTATTTTTTATTAAATGTGAAAAATAAATCTCATATATTTACTTTTCTTACTAACATTGTTGTTTTTATATTGTTTTACTCTTATATTTTTTTACATATTATTTGATGTGGGACAAAATTTCATCTTTATTTGTCGTTCTTTTTTCTAACATGTTATAACAAAGAAATATAATTATAAATGCCTAAAAAAAGTTGTTCACCCTTTTTACTAGAGATATTGATATTTGTTATTTTAATATAATTTTTATAAGCATGTATTTTTTTTAATGTAACAAAAAATATTTAAAAAAATACATATAAAATTATTTTACCGGTTGGACCGCCGATCCAACCGGTCCAACCGATTGGACCGTGAACCGTTGGCCTGTCCGGTTTGATCACCGGTTCGGTTATGAAAACACTGGTTTGTATAATATAATGTGTATATAAGAAATATGAGTTATTTTTATTAGTTATTTATTCTTGAAATGAACTGTAAATGTTAAAAAAATATTTATAACAAATTAATATTTTAGTACCAAATATATGATTTTGTGTAACAATTTTTTTGTGACGAAATTAATATTTTGAACAAAATTTACAAAAATTTGTAGCGTAACTTTTGTTATCACTACTACGGTTTTGTGACCAAACAAGGTGTCGTTACAAATTGTATTTGTAATGAAATTGATATTTTTTCGTTACAAGAACTTTTGCAACGAGCTTTACAAGACCAACTTTTGTAACGAAATGTTTCGTTACAAAAGGTTTTTGTAACCAATAAATAACTTTTTGTAACCATTTTTTTTGTTACGAAAAGTTCATTTTGTTGTAGTGACTCCAAGAGGTTGTGTATATTAAGCAACCAGGAGGTTTTGTGAATGATGCATCACCTAGTCATGTTTGTAAGCTGGACAAAGCCCTTTACGGTCTCAAGAAAGCTCCTAAAGTTTGGTACGATACTCTACATACATTCCTCGTGTCTAAAGGTTTCCTACAGTCCACTTCAGACCATTAATGTCTCTTTCACCGTTCTCGTGATGGTCATATGACTCTTGTACTCCTTTATATGGACGATATTCTCATCATAGGTGGTTCTTCCTCCCATGTTCATGAGCTAATCTCAGATCTGCATACCAAATTCTCACTAAAACATCTTGGTTTTTATGAATTATCTCCTTGGCATTGAAGCTTTGATACCATGTTGACATCACTTCACAATTGATAAAATATTTTTTTGTGTATTAATGATCTGAATTGTTTTGAACTTTTGATTACACTGAGTTTTATAAATAGACTTCTAAGTGTAACCACATTTCTTCTAATATCTTCTATTCAACTGCCTCCTAACAGAATTAGTTGAGCAGCTAGCATATGTATCTAGACTGATATTAGTCTACATTCAACTATCTAAAGAGATGCATGAATACTTTGTTTTGTGTTTTCGAATATACTTCAATAATTTTCACAGGGAGCGAGCTCAAAAGAAAGTTGTTCGTGTCCAGCCTTATTGATAATCTCTGATCAAATTTATTGTTATCGTTGTGCGCAAACACGGACGCAGGTAATGCCCGGGGGGCAGCGAGCCCCCCACTAATTTTGCAAATTTTCTGAGGGTATTTTCATAATTTCACATATATATATATTTAAATAATATTAATATTATATATATATATATATATTAATTATATATGGTAGTATGGATTATGGCGGCCCTGTACATGGAAAGTGGCTGCATAGTCAGCGTATATTTATAATTTATACTACTATTATGTAATATTCACCAATTTCTCTCATCCCTGCACACACACAAAGGCCACCTTTGGTTTGAGTGAAAAAACTGGAAAGACTAAATAAACCCAACTAATCTCATGTTTGGTTTGTGTATTTAAGGCCCGAGTATAAGTTCAGGCCCGAGTAAGTTTTCCCAAATAAACCTGCATACGCGTGTTAATTTGTTTGTGGGGGGAGGGTGAGTTAATTTTGTCCCACTTAAGAGCTGTATAAGGGGCAATGCAAAAAGTCCATAATGTCCTTCAATTTACATAAATTCAGACGGAAATACCCCAGCCCATCAACATAATTATGTAATGCCACACAAATAAAAGAAACCCTAAACTCCTGAAATTAGTTCTACATCCATGGTCGTCTTCTTCATCGTGTTACCTGAAGAATAAATAACAACGGGCACAACATATTTGTTTTCTTTGGCCATTCGACAAATTCATCTCCTGGCGCCTGTTGGCTTTAATAGCTTCTAGGCTTCTTCTTCATCCCAGAGTCTCCAAGATGGATGGCTATGATGGGTCGGTTGGATGGCTTTGAGGCATCTTTGATTCGCCTCAGGGGGAGGAATGTCAATATTCCAAAGAAGAAGCTGAAATCAGAGTAACTATTGAATGCTTAGTTTTGCAATATTCTTGAATTTTCTTCCAATACTTTTTTTGCTATTAAGCGTTTAATTTTTTGTTAAATTAAATTCTTTAATTCTGTGTCATAATATCAAAGGTTTGGCAAAACAAAGAAAGAAGAATTATGTTTTAGGTGTTTCTTGTTCTGGGAATATGGAATGGTATATGATCCCATTAATATTGCATTTTTTGTGCCTAGTATTTGTGACATAATTTATATATATTAGTAGTCATCTTTACTAATATTTGAAATTTCATTTCTTGCATAACTGTGTGATATGCTTATCATTTTGATCCACTAAAATTATCATATGTTTTGATAGGTGATGTAGGTTATACAAATGTGGGTTTAAGTTGTGTAAAAAGATATTTGATCAAAGTTCTAGAAAAACTAAGTTTTTGGATTAAAATGTTATAACTGCTCTTGTCAATTCTAATGTAAAAATAATGCTCGAACTCTAGTTCACCACCATTAAGAAAGTGAACATTCTTAATTATGTGGTGGTGACATTAGATGATGCAATCGAATACCAATAGTGATCATAGAACATACAATTGTGATACAGTGAACAATGAAAATTGTGATTTTTGCATTAAACACCACATTCTTAGTTTATTTTATGTTTTGTTGTAATTTATGATGTAATGTTGATCTAAAAGTGTTGTTATTATGTAATGGAGCTCTATTATATTATTATGTTGTTATGCACAATAGTCCACTGTAATGTGAAGGGCTATTTCATGATGCATTCGGGCTTGCTGGGCAGTAAAGGAGGAGGCAAGGTGGTAGTCAAAATCTGGATATGCTTTGCCTGGGTCGTATAGCGGTGGAGAAACAAGTGAATATTCAAAAACAGCAACTATGACGAATCGAATGTGTTTTACGGAAGCAGTTTTTCATCTAATCTAACCTTGGGACCACACTCATTCTAGTTTTCATTTTCTGTCATTTCTTTAATTGATGTTATGTGCCTCTGTTTCGGTACATCTTGTACCAATATATACGGTGTTTAAATATTTATGAATGCTGAAGAAGGGATAGTGTCTTGAGAACTGATTTGTTGAAGAAGATTTTTATTGTTGTAAGTTGCATCTAAAAAATAAGGTAGGAAATAAATGAAAAAAATCAATAACAAATATAAAAACTAATGTCAAAGGGTATTTTTGTCATTTGACATTAAAATTTTGTCCAACAATCCAAACAACTTGAGTTTAAATTATCATATATACTTGAAAATTCAATCCATCAATCCAAGCATAAATTTGAAACCAACTTTTTAATTTGTGAACAGTACAATCCCACTAAATCCTATTCTTATATATATATATATATATATATATATATATATATATATATATATATATATCCTGTCTAGTAAACCAAACGAGCCCAAAGTAAATAAGTAATTCAATTAAAAAACAGAGTGTCTCCCTCCTTTTCATTCAACGCCGCCGCAGATCTTTCAAGATAGAGATCAAGAAAAATATGTTCCATTAATTTTAGATATTGAAGGTAAAATTTGTTCATTATTAATTTAACGTTTTTATCTTTCTTTATTATTTTGGTTGGTCCACCACTATTATTTTTATTTCTATTCTTTTGTCTTCTTGTGGTATTTAGGGTTTCTCAAACTGTCCCCACTTAATTTTTTTGATATGGAATACATTCTTTATATTTAAAGTTTAAGAATATATATGCATCTTGTTAATTAACGTGTTATGTATTGATTCTTGTAAAACAAACCGACTAAAATTTATTAAATTGTATAATTGGAGAAATAATTATTTATTTATTTATGTAATTAAGTGACTTATATTATTGATATTTAATTATTTATGGTGATTAATTTGGCCATTTAGGGGTGAGGGATTAATTTAGAGATTAGGAGATAACAAAAATTAGAATGCCGAATTATATGATGAGTTTTGCTATATTTGCTCCATTTGATTAATTTATATATAAATAAAATAATATTTAAATATTTTGTTATTATAAATTGATGTTACTTTTAATTTGATAATTATCTAATTTTTTTTAGATAATGGAGCGATATTATAAGAAAACTTCGAATAATATTGAGGAAATATCGTCTTCACCACTCGATGTGTCTACTTCTAATGTTCAACTTCAAGAATCATCAAGTCAAAACACTATATATTGAGATTGATTTAGAAAATCTTCCTAGTGATCCGGGACTTCAGCCTAAGATAATGAGCTATCCACCAAACTTGATTGAACAGGTTCGTAGAGCTTATTTATTAAAAGGTCCATGTCAACCACGTAATCATGATTTTCCTCAAAAAGTGTTAGATTGGAATCGAAAGCGTAAATTTTTTGGATCTTGGTTTGATGAATTTAAGGATTGGTTGGAGTATAGCATTAAGAAAGATGTCGCGTTTTGTTTATATTGTTATCTTTTTTCCACGGGGAAGAGTGAAAGTGGGCACAATGCATTTATAAACGAGGGATTTAACACTTGGCGAAAGAAAGAAAGATTGAGGGATCATAATAGTGATCATAACAAATGTAGATTGGCTTGTCAAGATCTGATGCATCGGGCTCAACATATTGATGTTTCATTCGCTAAAATCTCGGAGCAATCAAAGGTTGAGTATCGTTGTAGATTAAATGCAACTATTATTTGTCTCCGTTATCTCATTATGCAAGGATTAACTTTTCGAGGTAATGATGAGTCAGAAGAATCATTAAATCAAGAAAATTTCATTGAACTTCTCAAAGTTATTGCTTCTTGCAATGAAGAAATTTATAATATTGTTCTAAAAAATGCTCCGGAAAATCTCAAGCTTATTTCACCCAAGATTCAAAAGGATATTATTAATGTAGCTACAATTGAGACAACCAATGCTATCATTGAGGATATTGGAAATGAGTTTTTCACCATACTAGTTGATGAGTATCGAGATGTTTCGATCAAAGAGCAAATGGGGGTTGTTATACGTTATGTGAATAAAAGTGGTTGCGTTGTTGAATGCTTTCTTGGTCTCGTGCATGTTAGTGACACAACTGCAGCATCACTTGAGAAGGGAATTGATTCTTTGTTTTCCACTTATGGTTTGAGTATATTTAGTTTGAGATGTCAAGGTTATGATGGAGCAAGTAATATGAGGGTGAATTCAACGGACTCAAAAGTTTGATATTGAGGAAGAATTCTAGTGCTTATTACATTCATTGTTTTGCTCATCAACTCCAACTTAACTCACACTTGTTGTTGTTGCTAAGGATAATGCAATCATTGCTACTTTTTTTAATACAGTTACACGGTTATGTAATGTTGTTGGAGGTTCTTGCAAGCGCCGAGATATGTTTCGAGAGAAGCAACAGGAGAAGGTTATCGAAGGGATTGCAAATGATGAAATCAAGACTGGAAAGGAAAAAACCAGAAAATGACATTAAAGCGACCTGGAGATACTCGTTGGAGTTCTCATTATGGTACACTTGTTAACCTCATGCATTTATATTCTTCTATTGTTGATGTTCTTGAGTATGTTGGGGAGAATGCTGTTGATAATACACATAAAGGTAAAGCAATTGAATTGCTAGATATCATTAATCGGTTTGAGTTTTTATTTTTGTTACATCTTATGACGAATATTTTGGGGATCACTCATGAATTGTCACAAGCTCTTCAAAGAAAGGATCAAGATATTGTTAATGCAATGAGGATGGTGAAAGTATAAAAAAAAAAAAAAAAACGTTTGCAATCAATGAGAGAAGAAGGTTGGGATACTTTGTTTATTGAAGTTTCTAATTTTTGTAGCAAACATGAGATAGATGTGGTAAATATGGAATGCCTGCATGTAGCTCATGGACGATCAAGACGTAGGGTCGAAAAAATCACTAACCTTCACCATTGTCGTGTTGAGTTATTTTATTCAGTGATTGACGTGCAAGCTCAACAGTTGGATCATCGTTTTAACGAAGTGAACACGGAGTTGCTATTGTGTATGTCTTGTTTTGATCCGAGAGATTCATTTTCAGCATTTGATAAAAATAAGCTACTTCGTCTTGTAGAATTTTATCCTTCAGATTTTTCTCAAGTTGCTCTTATTGAACTTGACAATCAACTAAAGAATTTTATTGTTGACATGCGTTTGGATGAACACTTCTCAACAATTGTTGGAATAGGAGGGCTTGCTTAGAAGATGGTTTCTACAAGAAAGCACATTGTTTTTCCATTAGTGTATTTGCTTGTTAAGTTACCATTGATCTTACCCGTTGCCACAGCTACCGTAGAAATAGTTTTTTCGGCCATGAAATTCATCAAGAGTGCACTTCGTAATCAAATGGGAGACCGATTATTGAATGATTGTTTGGTTGCATACATTGAAAAAGATATCTTTCACAAAGTCAGTAACGAGGCTATCATGCAACGCTTCCAAAATATGAAGAATCGAAGAGGAATGTTATAATTTAATTGTATTTGGTTTTTATTTTTAGAAGTTAACGTAATTAAATTTATCATTTCGATTATATAAATATTAGTAGTAGTTCATGACCTTATTTAAAAATTTCATTTTTGAATATTTTTTTTATTGTTATTATTTGGCCGCCGACTTGAAAATCTTGGATCCGTCACTGGTTAGTGCGCACAATATAGTTGATTAATAAATACTTCTAAGATGAGATCCAACCAAGTCCAAAATAATTATATTTGTATTATACTGTGATAATGGGCCCGGCCCTGTTTCCAAATTTAAACTGGGGCGCGGCTAAAGGCACCCTGGATTCCTATGAGTACACCCAGGTAAAAAAAAAATTGTCTTTAGGGTGTTGCGAAATGACGTATTTACCCTCTTGAACATTTTTTAAAAAATCCCCGGATGAGTACACCCACCTCCTATCTAAACGCGGGAATGCAGAGAGTCATCACTTTCTCTCCATTCCAAACTTTCCATTTCTGCAAGTTTGAGTTTTAGAGCTAAGATGGACTCGAAAATGGTCGATTATGATGTAATAACTACTAGTGGTGGTGCCAAAGACTCATTTGTAAGTTATTTATCATGTTTTGAAAGTTTTTTTTTTTTGAAAGTGAAAGAGTTTTAATGTTTAGGTTTTTTTTTTTTTTTGTGTTGGTGTTTATGCTTGTTGTTTTTGCATCTTATGACTCTATAGTGGTATTTAGTTGAAATAATATGCATTTAGGACATACATTTTGACATTATGTATTGCATTTTTTCGTTTTTAAAAAAAGCCCCTTTTCGCGACTGGTTCTGCGAAGAAGACGACCATGTTCGTGATTTTTTTTCGGACATGGTCGTGTTGTCCGAAAAAGAGTTCAAAACAACTCTCTTTTCTTTTGAACATTTTTTCGAACATAGGTAATTTGTTTTGAATAATATTTCGAACATGAAGCGTTTGTTTTGAACTTTTTTTCGAACATGGAGCTTTTGTTTTGAACAAATTTTCGAACAGTGTATAATTTTTGTTTTTTTTTTAATTTCAGAATTTGGGTGATGAGAAGGATGATGTTTGGGTGGACGAATATTGTCTCGAAGAGGAGTACGAGGAGTACAATTATGATGATGAGTGGGTGAATGACTCTATTGTTGAAAGGGAGAATGATGATGTCCGTGGTCGTGAAATTGTTATGGACTACACGGACGTCTTCACGAATATGGCTTTGTTCGAGTCTCGTGACGCACTCTTATCTTGGGTGCGTAGTACGGGGAAACAACACAACATAATTATTGTTGTGAAGCGGTCGGATAACGGCCAAGGTACTAAAAAAGGTCGTATATTCTTGACGTGTGAGCGTGGCGGTGTGTACCGTGAAAAGAAGAAGCCTACAACTCCTTTGAAGAAGAAGGCTAAGAAGAACGAGGTGGTAGAAGAAAAGAGTGGAAAGGTTACGGACACCAAGAAATGTGGGTGTCCGTTTATGTTGAAGGGTACCGAAGAAGGTGAAATGCAGTGGAGATTAGAGGTGAAATGCGGTACACATAACCATCCAATATCCCGTTACCTTGAGGGACATTCTTATGTCGGCCGCCTAACTACCGAGGAAGAGGACTACGTTGTCGAAATGTCCAAATTACACGCTCCTCCTAAATCTGTATTGATGAAGTTAAAGAAGAAGAATGAGAACAATCACTCGACTCTTCGAACGATCTACAATGTAAGGTTGAAGCATAAAATCCATCAATATTGTGGACGTAGTCAGTTGCAATATTTGATGAGTCAACTTGTCGAGCAAAATTACTTTCATACCACACGAAGATGTGATAAGACAAACACTCTTAACGAGTTGTTTTTTGCACATCCCGTCTCACTCCAACTGGTGCGTGCTTTTCCGAAGGTACTCATGATAGATTGCACATATAAGACGAATAGGTACCGGCTACCTTATTTGGAGATTGTGGGGGTTACATCGACTGGGATCACATTTTGTGTTGCGTCGGTGTACCTAATGGATGAAAAGAAGAAAATTATCAATGGGCATTGGAGGTGCTTCGAGACGTGTTGGGCTCATCTTCTCTTCCCGATGTTATTATCACGGACCGTGAGCTTGCATTGATGAATGTTGTGGCCAAGAAATTTCCTGAAACCCGTCATTTTCTTTGTACATTCCACAATGACCGGAATGTACTAGCCAACTGCAAGGGTGCATTTAAAGATGTCAAAAAATGGGAGGTATTCAACTCTCATTTCAACTATTTGTGGAGGTCTGATACCCAGTCCGACTTTGAAGAAGCTCTTGCTAAGTTCAAGTCCAAATTTCCGAAGAAGCCAGTGAATTACGTGTTGAAGAGTTGGATTAACCCTTATAAAGAGAGGTTTGTAAGGGCTTGGACGAATGAATTTATGCACTTTGGCAACACCACAACCAACAGGTATGTTTATACTTTTGTCTTTATTTAAATTATTAATTTAATTTGTAAGTTGTCTAACGTTTTAAATTTTCTCTGATCAGGGTCGAAAGCCATCATGCGGCGTTGAAAAGAATGCTCGGCAATTCATTAGGAAATTTTGAGACATGTTGGGAGAAATGTCACACTCTATTCGAGGCATGCCATGTTTCAATTAAAGCCTCCTTCGAAAAGAGTTTGAATGTTTCTCAACATAGGTTCTCCTCAAACTTTTTCAATTATTTACGAGGGGTGGTGTCGTTTGTGGCTCTAGAAAAGATCTTTGATGAAATCAAGGTGATCAAACGACCCGGATTCGATCCTAAAGAGTGCCAACACATCTTGAGGAAGGTGTATGGTTTGCCATGTGGTCATGAGATCGAGGAGTATGTTTACTGTGACAAACCGATACCCGTGAAAGCCATTGATCCCTTTTGGAGGAAGTTGGATATGGAGCCTGCCCCAACCACCACACCGATTGACCCCGTTCCTACCCACAACAAAAATCGGTTTGAAGATGTCGTAGACGACATGGCTGAGGTTTATAAGAGCTTATCTCCGGAGGAGCAACTCATCTTCTTAAAGCGTATGAGGGAGCTTGCAAACCCCGAGACTACGACTCTTATTGAGCCACCTCCTAAGGAAGACACTCGTGGTCGACCCAAAAAAGGAAAGAAGAAGTCCGATGTGTCCACCAAACGTGAGCCTAGCCTATTTGAGCTTGTAGAGAGTCAAGTTGCAAGTTGCTCGGTACAAAAGGAGCAGACGGTCATCACTGTAGATAACTCGCTCTCATCCTCGTCCTTCCAAAAGAAAGGGATTCCAAAAAAACAACCGGAAATTCTCAGCCCTTGCATGTTTATTTTGGTGTTTTGGTGATGTGTAATATTTTTGGTGATTTGGTTGTAGATGTGTAATATTTTTGGTGTTTTGGTTGTAGATGTGTAATTTTTTTGGTGTTTTGGTTGTAGATGGGTAATATTTAGGTGATTTGGTTGTAGATGTGTAATATTTTGGTGATTTGGTTGTAGATGGGTAATATTTTGGTGATTTTGGTTGTAATATGCGTAGGTATCCCGTCGGCGTACCCGACAATCCCAAGTAGTAGTGTGCAAAATAAAATCGGACCGGAAAAAAGACCGAAACCGGACCGACCGGTTAGATTCCGGTCCGGTCCTCGGTCCGAAATTTTTTAAGATTACATTTATTTATTTTTTTTATTATTTGAATTTTAGAAATTACAAATCTCATTCCTCTTCCACTTTCTTAAACCTAATTTCCCCTTTTTTTACCATTCTCAAAATTCTTCAACCTTTATCTGAAACGGCGCTCACCCAACCGCGACAACCCTTCTCCAATCTCCATTCTCCACTCCCGTGGCTCGGCAAGTGGCCACCGCCCCCATCGACCTGCGTCTACCTTGCAATTGTTTGTCCCACTCTTTGGGTTCAGCTCGGCCAGTGACTCACCCATTTTGAGAAGGTAATAGAGTCGGCGCAACGGAATACTCCACCCAATCTTCTTGCAATGTAAGTTTTCTTGAGTTATTGAGAAGGTTTAACCTATTTTACTCTATACTTTTATAATCGTAATAATTATTTTTAATTTCTTGTTTCAAAATTTTAGATGGATAGTACTCAGTCACAATCTCAATCAAAAAGAATATCGGTGTTTTCTGATCAATCGGTTGATGCCCTTACTAAGAAGAACTCGAAGAGTTGCCACTACAAGAAATTTTAGAAATCGAGACGAAAAAAATCGTCATAAAAACCCCATTTTTCGTCACGAAAGTTGTTCGGCGACAAAAATTTTCGTCACAAAGAATGTCACCAAATGTGCGTGGCGGTAGGTAAAATGCGACGTTGTTTTGATTCGTCACTAAAAGTCATCATTTGATGACGATAAAGGTCATCGTCACTATATCATTCATTTATGGTGACATATAAATTGTCACATCAGGTGTTAAAATTTCGTCACTTAATATGATATTTCGTCACTAAAGGTTAGAATTTTCAAGACGATTTAATTTATTGTCACTAAAAATTATTTTTTTGTGACGATTGTCCATCTATTACTAATCTTATCAAATTTTAGTGACATTATTTTTTGTTACAATTAGACTAACTATTTTGTCATATTTTGTATATTTCGTCACGATACATTTGTTCTTTCGTGACAAGATGTTGTTCGTTGTTATATGTGTGTATATATAATGACGACAAAATTTGTCACTAAAAAGTATGATTTAGTGACCAAATTTATACTGTCACTAAATGATGTGGAAATTGTGACAACTTTTTTTGTCATTAAAATGTACTATTTAGTGACGAAAACGGTGGCCGACACTAAAAGTTTAGTAACTGTGACAACATATTTTTTGTCATATTTCAAATCTTTCGTCATGAAAGAATTGCACTATAGTGACTAAAATTTGCTTGTCATTATATCTAAATATTTTTTGTTACATTTCGCCATCTTTAGTGACAAAATGCTCAATGTCATTAAAAGATGTGAGAATGGTGACAAAATATTTTTTGTTATAATAAAATATTTTTCAATGACGAAAATGATAATTGTCCCAATTTTTTTTTTAATTTTTAAATTAATATAAAAAAATTACATTATTTAGTTACAAGTTTTTTTTTTTTAATTTTGTCACTATAATGTACTATTTAATTCCATAAAGATAAAAAATAATTTTGCATTAATATAAAATCCTTCAAGCATTTAGAAAACTTAATAACTAACAAGAAATATTGTTCCATTACTACATGAAACCAAAAAAAAAAAAACATACATAAAGTTTATAACTCTATCCCTTTATCATTAAAAAAAGCCATTAGTTTCTCAATATTTGCACCTTGAGCAGCCATCTTTGCATCTTGTGCAACCATCTTTGCATCTTGCGCAACCATGTTTGCATTCAAAACAGTCAACTGCATTTTGTGTTCTTCCACCTAAGCTTCAGACTCCTGTAGCTTTTCTTTCGCGTCTTTTAGTTCCTCTTGTAATTGATTAGAAGAATCGTGCAATGTGTTGCGTCTGCTTGGAGGCTTTGGACCATAACCAAGACCTTTTACATATCCAGTTCCATGACCCAACACCTCCAATACTATCTCATCTGCACTCTTTTCAATTCTGAGCTCAATATATTCTTCTCGTTTTTTTTTCATCATCTCCTAACAATTTAGCATAAACAAAAGTAAATTGCCATCAATTTTAGTAATAAAAGTAAATCTCATAAATAATTATCCCGATTTTTTTAAGTGATACATTTTTATCGACGAAAACCCATAAATATCATTACTACCAATAAAGAGCAAAGAAGAATTGAACTCTAATTAAGCAAGTAAGTATAATTGAATGATACTTGCAACAATGATATTGTTATCATTTCTGATGATCATATCTCAAAGAAGAATATTTTCTTCATGAAGCCTAATTCATTAGCTGACAAATTTGTTCATCTATGCATTAATCTCATTTGTCTTGCTGCTCTGTGCCTCTATTCTTTGGTGGTTCTCAAATCCAATTACACTCAAACTGCACTGATCATCATATTTAACTGAAATTGTATTTTCATGGTAGAATTTGCACAATTTTGAAATTTGAATTGTCTTTCTTTTTTTAAATGATGAGTCTATATTCTTGTTGGTTTTTCTAAATCTAATAAAATGTTTGTTAGAGAATAGCAATGATTTCGGTGCCCAATCCATTTGAAATATGTATGTCAACAGCCATAAATGGGTATGACACTTTAAAAATATCATAACCTCTAAAAGCAGATTCAACTAAAAATAAAAAATAATTAAACATACTCAAGCAGAACTAAAGATTCATAAAATTGAAAATTATCTCAAGGATGTAGGAAACGGAAAACCCCTCATTTTAAAATAAAACTCCTATAGCAACAACTAACGCGTACTCCCAAAAAAAGATTATTCAGAATTGTAAACATAAATCAAATTTTGATCAAACAGATAACCAATAAATCTGAACAACTAAAAATTTATCAATGAATACCAAAATTGACTGAAAAATGAAACAAATTCCAAGTGCATGTAATACTGCAAATGAAACATAAATTTAAAGGCAACACATATATAGTTATCCCAAATCTCTCAAGATCCTATTTCAATTGGATTTTAAAATCCAAGGCAAAAAATTTAATTTTACCAAGTCAAAAATCACAAGCACATCCATAAACACCAATATTAGACTCAATTACGTGAAGATCAAATAATATTATATCAAGTAAACAAAAATCATAACCCATAGGAAATATACAGTGCAACTAAAGATTTCAAATAATAATGAATGTGTATGTGGTTTTCGGGAGAATTAAACTAGAACGAATGGATAGCTTCTCGAGCGTTTGCGTACCTAACGAGGCGGTAGAGTTCTCGAATCAATTGATCGACAATTGCTGAAGAGGCGGTAGAGTTCTCGAGTCAATTGATCGACAATCGCTGAAGAGGCGGTAGAGTTCTCGAGTCAATTGACCGTCAATCGCTGAAGAGGCGGAACGACGTCTTGGCCAATAATTGATCGACAATCGCTGAAGAGGCGGAGCGACGTCTTGGCCAGTATCGAACTGCAGCGCATAAAGAAACTTTGTGAAAGATTGAGATAACACCGTCCCTTTATTCTTTTAAAAAATCAAATCCAATTAAATCTGTGAGAAGAAATAGAGATGTGTCTATTTAATGAAGGTGGAGTAAATTAAATTAAAATTACTTTAATGATATTTAGGGTTTCCTAATCAAAATTAAAATTTTGGCATTATTTACCGCCTTTACAAATGCAATGACCGCCAAACGAAATTTTTTTCACTTTTTCTAAAAGTATGGTTAATTATTAATTAATAAAATAAATCACTTTTAATTATTCATTAATTTTTTTGGGAATAAAATTATGTTTAAGTAAGAATATATTATTTTTATATTTAGTGCAAATAGTTATATCTTATATCATACATCCAAAAAAATATCAAACATGATAAATATTACTTCCTCCCTTCCGGGTTTGATCGACACACTTTTTAAGAAGATGAAATTTAGTTATGGATGATGTAAGATAAATGATGGGTATTTTAAGTGATTTGGAGAGGTGTAAAGTAAAATTATGTAAAAAATGAGTAACAATTTTGAAAATAAAATGATGTTGAGAGGATATTAATTTTGTGAGGTAATTTCAAATTAAGAGTGTGCAAGCAATCTTGAGACGTTCTAATAAAAAAAAGTGTGCAAATAATCATTGGACGAAGGGAGTATTCTTTTTTGCTAATTAATCCGACATTGACAAGTGTGAATTAACTAGTTACACAGTCATCCAAATTAGGAGAGGTGAATTAGGCAAAATATGTTTAACATGTAATGCTTGGGTAGGCTGAGAGGTGAAAGTGTTTAGCCTTTTACAATGAAATTACTAACATGGACTAACAAGTGTTTTGGGAGTGACTAATACGTTCGGGCAAGATCAACATCATAAGCTATTGAGATAAAGGATGAGATAGTTGAACAGTGGCAAATCTGACGAGCAGAGACTAGTAGACAAAAATACAACAGAGAAGTAACTACCTGGTGTTGGATGTAGATTGACTAATAGGTGTCGGTAGACCCATCATGAGTTGTCAATGATTAAGAGCACTGTGGATTGACAAACATCGTCAATTAGGTTGTTAAAAATAGGAGGGTGAACTTATAAAATAGGGGGAAATAACCGTGGCCATCTAATATAAAGAGTCGGCTCAGATTTATTTATTTTTTTAAAAAAGGAAGGGGTGAACTCATAAAATATGGATTGTGCACATAGATTGAATATAGTGTGTCAAATCTAGATAGTTATTTGGACTTGTTTCACAATAAGAATATTGCAAAATATTGTATATAAGTTTTTGCCATATTTATAACCTAATGATACAAGATAGAAAAAAAATTATAATTTTTTTAATGAATAATACTTCTTTCGTTCAATTTTATAATTCTCATTTGCATTGGACACTGATTTTAAGAAAAAATAATTATTTATATAAAAGTGAAAGATGGAGTAGAGATAAAATAATAAAGTAGTGGTTATAATAGTACTTTTTTGAGAAATGAGAATTATAAAATTAGATATATTTATAATTTAAAAAAAAATCCTTTTTGGCGGTTTTTTGGTGGTTTTTGAAAATCCTTAAAAAAAAATCCTTTTTGAGAAATGAGAATTAAAAAATCCTATATAAAGACAAAGTGGGATAGCTCAAGTGGTTAGAGCACCACTACCTAGGCCACAGGTCCTGGGTTCGAGTCATGGGGAGGGAAAAAAAGGGATGAGGTATTTAACTTGTAATCAAAAAAAAAAAAAAAAAAAAAAAAAATCCTATATAAAAATGACTAAAATTAAAGTTACTAAAATGAAGTTTGGAGCCAAAAAAATACTCTATTACGCTGACGGTAGTCTATTTTAATTTATTTTTTGGCGGTTTTTCTTTTTCGTTTGTCAATCTTTTCGTTTTCAAAGTTACAGCTTAAGTTAAAAGTTTCGATTAGGAAAATATCTATAAATAAAATTTTGACTATCCATAAATTGCTCCATTCTCTCTAGATTTCAACCCGACCCACCCGTCCCGTACCTATATTGAAATGGGGCGGGTCCAGGTATTATCCTCGATCCGTAACTCAGACTCGTGACCCATTTTTATATTTATTTTATATATATATATCTTCAATATTTTACATGTAACATGTTTATTAATACATATAATAGTATATAACAATATTTCACCTTCATATATATTTTTTAGGTTAATATAAATCGATAAAACATAATGTCAAATAGTTCATCTAAAAATTTATATCAATATTAATCTGTTTATAATGTGAAAATAAGTTTATAAACGTGCTTTTAAGACTATTTTATTTATTTTTCAATACAAATTTAAATTTTTTGTTATATATTTTTAAAAAATAAATTTTTTAATTTTTTAAAAATATTTTTAAAAATATATAATGGATTGCCCCAATTTGACCCACCTCACCCTGTGACCCGAACGGATTGACCCGACCCAGATCCGTATTGAAATGGGCCAGACCCGGGTATCTAGATACCCGGTCCATTGCCATCCCTAATTCTCTCTCTAATAAAAAAAATCACTCCACCCTCTCAACCATCACAAAACAACCTACTTTTAATTACATTGGAATTTTAATCCAAAATAGACGATTTTTTGTGTAATTAGCGCCAAATGAAATTAATAGGCGCCAAATCGAAAATTTCTTCTTCCTCCCCAATTTGAAACCCGCTGCCCTAAGTCCCTTAATTAAGGTGAAAATTGAATTATTAAAATCTCTTAATGCCTTCCAATCAACATATTACCGCAGATTGGAGATTAATCTTTTTGAGGTGGACCTAGCATAATTTTTGCCCTCTGATCTGATCTTTTGACGGTGAGAGATTGACACAGGCGTTCGATTTAAGGTAAATCGCTCCACTCTCATCAAATAGATAAAACACATCTCAATCTCTTCTCACATAATTCAATTAATTTGATTTTTTTTGAAGAAAAAAGGACGTTATTATCAATCTTTTCTTCTCTGTGCCGCCATCTGATACCGGCCAAGACGTCGCCTCTGCTCCGCCTCCACGGCGGTTGTCGATCAATTGACTCTAAAACTATATCGCCTCGTACGGTACGCATAATATTTAGAAGTCTTTAGTATATCTCAATCATGAATTTTTGTGTTTCTTAGTGCCTCATGAATTTCTGGTTTTGAAATAAGTAGATTTGAAATACTTAGATTGGACAAAAAAAGTTTTTAATAATGGTATATTTGGATGTCTTTGAGATTCTTGATTTGTTGAAATTAAAAAATTTCCTTAAGTTTTTTAAATCCAATTGAGAGAATTTTGGGAGATTTGGGATAAAAAAATAATTAAAAAGGAATTCTTATTGCACACTCAAAACAGGGTACAAGATATACCCTTTAATGTTCGATACAGTACATATTAGTAAAAGGAAAGTGAATTGTTGGTTGAGGATTAAACAATCATTCCCGACAATTGGTGAGGGCAATTAAAGGGAGATAGTTAGTTGTGATTGGTGAAGGAAAAAATGTAGGTAGTTTGAATAATAAGAAAGAGTGTATTGTGTGCCCATTATTCGAGAGGAGAGGAGAGGAGAGGGAGAGGACGTGGTACAAGGGGTGGTGCCCCGTGCCCATATTATGTATCATGGAGGATATACACCTCCTTATCTACTGTTGCTTTCACTTGTTTAAATCTCTCATTCTACATCCCTATCTTGCAGCAAATATAGCACCTACTGCATCAATTAGTGCCTCCCAATTCTTGAATTTAGACCAAAAACCAACCTCTACCAATTCCTCCATCCTTTTCTATATTACCACTTCAATTCCAATTTCTGACAATTATGACTTGCTTTACACAACTAACTTCTACCAATTTGGACCAAAACACTTGTATGCTCATGGTGTTCGTATGGTGCACTCTGAGAAATTATGACTTGCTTTACAAAAATGAATCAAGACCAAAATGTGTCACAAGATACGCATCCTGCCCTTAGATTATAGTCAACTTTCTACCTAATAATTTGGACCTAAACACTTGTATGCTCATGGTGTTCGTATGGTGCACTCTGAGAAATTATGACTTGCTTTACAAAAATGAATCAAGACCAAAATGTGACACAAGATACGCATCTTGCCCTTAGAATAGAGTCAACTTTCTATCTAATAATTTGAAATATTGGGATAAAAGTGATCTTCAAATATAGACCCTACGTGTAGATTGGACAAAAAAGCTTCTAATAATTTTAATTCTTCTATCAATAGTTCCACGTTTGCTTCTCCATTATCGAATGTAATCTTGTTCCTAGTCTTCCACACAAGTCATACAAATGGCAAATCTGAATATAATCTTGTTCATAGTCTTCCACACAAGCCACATTTTTTAATCAATTTTGGAATTCATTGTTGAATTTTTAGTTTTATTGTTTAGTTGTTTGATTAAAATTTATTTCGGTTTTTCAATTCTGATTTTTCTTTATTATATGTATTGTTGGCAAAACTTTTGGAAGTGCTTCTTATTGACTTGCCTTCTAAATTGAAATTTGACCATATAGTATATTAACTCTTTGTAATTTGAATATTTTATAGTGAAAAATGGACAAGAGTTGGATGCGTGGTACCAAATGGTCTAATAGTTATATAGATGGAGTAAATAGTTTTATGCAATTTGTTAGAACTCATATGGTTTTGTTTCCCCATGAGAGGTTTGGGGTTTCATTTTATAGAACTGGTAGTTTATTTGATACATATGTTTCTTATTTGTAAATACATATCTTGAGTGTTATACATTTCTCTTGATTTTGCTGTTCAATTTGCTAATTTTATGGTATGCATATTAACAGCTAGAAATAATGGAGAAATGGAACTGCACTAATGAAGACAACGATTGAGTGCAATGAGGACTGTAGTACTCATGGTGGGGATACGGGCTGCAATATTTTGAATTTGGATATTGAAATGATGGATTTTATGCATTATATTCACCACTTTCATGATGGTATATATTTTTGTTTAGGTTTTGAGGGTTGCTTGGGTAGTGAAATAGAACGAATGATGGAATTCATTATATGTAGATTCTAGTTTATAATTTGAGGATAGAATTATAGACTTTATATGTATTCACACCAATCTTGTCATTTATTTCATCAATTTTAATCATCATTCTAAGATTTAGATATTAAAATTTGCAGTGTGGTTTGAGCCTTGAGGCCTATTGAGGTGTTTGAATTTTGATTCTAATATATCATGTGTGTATGGTGCATATTATCAAATTGATTATTTTAGGTGAACTGGATGGGGAAAATTTAGATATAATAGTTTTTACAATACTTTTTGGCTCTACTCTTGCTACACTATATGTAGAATTGGGATTAATTTGACATGTTGTATTTGTTGTAGAAATTTAAAAGAGTTTTTTCAGTTCAATGCCTAAAAGATGGGTCAACTATCGATTTTAAACATAAAAAAAAATTTATATTGATATAAAGCTCGATTCATGTAGAACTATCAATTGAAGGCTTAAGATTTTAACACCATTACAATCTATTTAATGAAAACTAACGAAGCAATTAGGCGTTAAATAATATTTCCATGTGGCATATGTAATTTCAATTTATATTAAAAAAAATGTACGTATCAATTTTTTTATTAATAATGACAAAAAAATAGTCACAAAGAGAAATGTTTTTGTGACGAAATTCATGTGTCGCAAAAAAGTTCATTATATAATTAATGACCCCTCTTTGTGAAAAGTGACAAATGATTAACAATCGTCACTATATATATGTAATGGTGACGAAATAAAATGTCACTAATTAATCTGATTAAATAATGACGAAACATAAAATCGTCATGAAATTAAAATATTATATGACGAATATGATTGTCACTAAATACAATGAATATCGTCCCCAAATAATATTGTGACGAAATAATTATGTCACTAATTATTTTGATTAATTAATGACAAAACATAGTATCGTCATGAAAAAAATTATTTTTCATGACCTTGAATATCGTCACCAATTATTTTGAATGTCGTCACCAAAGTTTTTTGTGACGAATTTATTATTGTCGTCATGATATTTTCAAATTTGTGACGAAAATAGTTATTTTTAGTGACAAAATAATAATTTGTCACGAATAAAATAAGTATTGGTGACAATTTTTTATTTTGTCACGAATTATGTTTGTTAAGTGACGAAAATTAATTTTGTCACCTTTGAATGACAAATTGTGACAAATTTTGTGTCGTCTCGAAAAAAATCGTCATGTAAAGTATGATTTTCTGTAGTGTGCGCTCTGAAAGTACATCCACTTTCCACTTCTTCTCATGCACTAAAGAATTAAAAAAAAAAACGGTCTGAAACGGTCCAAACCCGGACCGGTTACATTCCGGTCCGGTCCTCGGTCCGAAATTTTTTAAGATTTCGGTCCCGGTCCGGTTCTGGACCGGTGCACACCCCTAATCCCAAGGAATGGACTTCATCGGAAATTTACCGATCGAGCATCAACCCTACGTTATCGATATCAAGAACGTAAAGGGTGACGGAAACTGCGGTTTTCGAGCAGTGGCTGGGCTTATGGGATGGGGTGAGGATGAGTGGGCGAGGGTTCGGATGGACTTGATAAACGAACTGTCCCGCAATCTAACGTTGTACAACAACGTGTTCTTGTTGAATGATTACGTCCATGTTGTGCTTCAAAAATTGAATTGCTTTACGGAGTTTGCACATAAAAAAAATTGGTTCGGGTTGCCGTACATGGGATATCTAGTGGCGTCACACTATAATGTGGCGGTGGTGGTTCTTGATACCCGTCTATCCCTTACATATCTGCCGTTCAACAAAGAACCTCCTCAAGAACCGAGGAGTATTTGGTTGGGATTAATTAATGAGAACCATTTCGTCCAGGTATTTGATTGCATTGATTTAATGAATTTATTTACACGTATATGTTGCATATTTTATATATAACACATAAATCTCGAATGCGTGTAGGTTATGATGGGTGCTGGGCGCACTTTGCCCCCGGTCATTACTTCGTGGAAGCATGAGGGTCAACACATTTCGGACGGATGGAAAAATGCATATGCGTCCGGAGGAATTAATTAGATGATAGTGTATGGATGTAGTTACCATCTTTTGTTACTTTTTGTAGGTTTTGTGGTTAAAAACTTTGGAATACTTTTGTCTTTTGATGTAATTTGTATACACATTATCAAGAAACAACATTTATAGATAATTTGTGTACAAATTGTTGACGTATGTACGTATATTTAGAACATGTAATTTAATTGCTCTATTTTTTTAATGGTTTATCGTGCTTAAATGAGGCATTACAATGATGTTAAAAGTATTTGGATGGATGGTGGTTTATCGTGCTTGAATGAGGCATTACAATGATGTTGGGATCATTTTTTTTGAAAATTTGACTTTTGTTCGAACATAAGTTCCCAACATTGGACCAATGTTCGAAAACTATGTAATGTTCGGTAAATATTTTCGGACATTGAACTTATGTTATGGACTTTTTTTCGAACATTGACCATATGTTCGAAAAAAAGTACCCAACATTTGCCCAATGTTCGAAAATTACTTCCGCGAGTTTTACTTGGTCGATTTTTTAACACCGAAGTTTCTGTTATGGACTTTTTTTCGAACATTGACCATATGTTCGAAAAAAAGTACCCAACATTTACCCAATGTTCGAAAATTACTTCCGCGAGTTTTACTTGGTCGATTTTTTAACACCGAAGTTTCTGTTATGGACTTTTTTTCGAACATTGACCATATGTTCGAAAAAAAGTACCCAACATTTGCCCAATGTTCGAAAATTACTTCCGCGAGTTTTACTTGGTCGATTTTTTAACACCAAAGTTTCTGTTATGGACTTTTTTTCGAACATTGACCATATGTTCGAAAAAAAGTACCCAACATTTGCCCAATGTACGAAAATTACTTCCGCGAGTTTTACTTGGTCGATTTTTTAACACCAAAGTTTCTGTTATGGACTTTTTTTCGAACATTGACCATATGTTCGAAAAAAAGTACCCAACATTTGCCCAATGTTCGAAAATTACTTCCGCGAGTTTTACTTGGTCGATTTTTTAACACCAAAGTTTCTGTTATGGACTTTTTTTCGAACATTGACCATATGTTCGAAAAAAAGTACCCAACATTTGCCCAATGTTCGAAAATTACTTCCGCGAGTTTTACTTGGTCGATTTTTTAACCCCAAAGTTTCTGTTATGGACTTTTTTTCGAACATTGACCATATGTTCGAAAAAAAGTACCCAATGTTCGAAAATTACTTCCACGCAAGTAACATTTGTTCGAAAAAGTGTTCGTGTTCGGCAATAAATATCGGACATATATCATTTGTTCGAAAAAGTGTCTCGTACAAAGGTGGGTGTCCTCATCCATGCAACATTAACCATGTGGGTGTTCTCATCCAAACAACTTCGAATTAGTAAAACAAACTATAACCTTATAAAAACCATATAAAAACCATACATTCATAAAGCATTTAAGTTAACATACATGTTACAATACATGTTAAAACACTAAAGTATCATTCTGATAGACCAAATTACGATTAATAAAAAATAACATTTGTCAAGTTTTTGTTGAAAATGATATAAAACAAGTTTTTGTCAAGAACGCCTAGCCCTTCCATGTCCCCGACCTCTTCCACGTCCACGACGTGCACTTGATGATGACGCTGCATCTTCTCCTACGTCATCGAAAGTTTGTCCGCCAATCTGCCTCACAACTTCTTCAATTTTTTGCATTACCCCATCGATTGTTAATGGCTCGTCGTTCCTCCACTTTTGCAACAACAAGTTCAACTCAACCTTTGCAAAATCTACCAAGTGCCCTGACTCAGCCCTATGTGGAGGCTCACGAGGAGGAAGTCTCCTATTAGAAGGATTTGAAACGTAAGGACGGCCGTTGGCGAGGTACCAATCAATATAACCATCGCTGCAATCTGAATCTTGGATACAACGCTCACCAAGTCTATCATCCGTAAGCATGTGTGCGTCCCACGTAGAAAAGTACTCCGCCATAGCACCCCACACTAGCTTTGATTTCTTGGATGTGGAATCGGTCCTCTTAACACGGGCAGCAAACGACTTCTCAGGAACGATTTGCACGTACCCGAACTGTCTGAGCACTCTATCCGGCATGTATGGCTCAACAATATCTCCGCACACAATGCACCCATGAAAGTAAGATACCTCATCAAATGGATGTTTTTCTCGTTCGGGACGATACGGATTCCAGTTAACCTACAACACCAAATTAAATTAAAAAAATGCTTATTTATCTTAAAAACAAATAAACAACATACAAATATATTAATTTGGTTAGTAACGTACCTCGCTTGCTAGGAGGGTCACTACAAGAAAACAGTCAAATTCAAACATAAAAATTTCCATTGCAAATTCCAACGATAATTTTCCGTTGGAAAATTTTCCAATAGATCTTGACCGTTGGATTTTCAACTTTTGGAAAATTATCCATCGCAAATTCCAACAAAAATTTTTTGGTTGGAATATAAATTCCAACAGATATTTGTCGTTGGAATATACAGTTGTTGGAATTTTTTCCAACGCAAATTCATTGCAAATTCCATCGATAATTTATAGTCGGAATTTTCCAACGGATTTTGGCTATTGGAATTTCAACGGTTGGAAAATTATTTATCTAAAATTTCGACATTGACTCCAACGACATTATTCCGTTGGAATTAAAATTCCAACAGATATATACTAATGGAATTATTTCAATGTGGAAAATTTTATGCGGATTCCAGCGTCAATTCCATCGACATCATTCTATTAGAATTTTATTTCCAACAGACACGTACTATATGAATTTTTAGCAATAGAAAATTGTCCAATATGAATTCTGGCAACAATTTCAATGATATTTTTGCATTCAAATTTCTTTAAAAAATATTTTATTTTTTTATTTCAATAATATAAAGCCTCTTCAAATTAAATCATTCAAAAATAACACAACTTACTAACTAAATATGCGCATATAATCTTGGTAAGCAAATATATAACAATTCCAAAATCAGGTACATATCAAAATATATAACATTATAACATAAGCAATACGTTTTACAAATCAAAATCATAAACATCAAAGTGTTGATCATCGTCTTAACTCTCGTCGACAATTAAAAAAATAAATCATAACATAAATACTAAATCCTAGGAATCACACAAATTAGAGTGTCTCCCATTTGGTTTGAAGCGGCTCAAACATTAAAACATACAACCATTTCTCTTCTGATTTTTTCCTATGAATATCAAGCAAGCTTGACCACATAGGAGCTGGCGTTTTATGTTTCCATATTCGCTTAATTTAATCTTCATGCTCAAGATCCCATCTAAAATAATTCAACCAAAAAATCAATAACATTTTATATTTATATATAATCCTGAATTATCAAGAAAATGTTAATATTCAAGTTAAATGCAACTAAATAGTACAAGCTTTAGCAATTAAATATGTTTGTAAGCTTATGATATCACCTAAAATAGTATAAACCACATGTTCTTCACATTTTCAGGGATCTCGTTCCATACAAGCCTTGGTTGTTCACTTGTTTGTATCTAATTTTGATGGCTGCAGTGATACGTTTAGTTATTTCCAGAGGTAATAACTTGTAAATACTCTGTAATAATTAAGAAAACTAATGCCCCAGTAATATAGATAAATTAAAAGCATTGAAAGCAACAAACAAATTAAAGATATATACATCTTTACAACTTATTGAAGTCGCAAAGTATAATCAGCAACCATGTGTTGTCTTTCTGTCCCACAAACTACATCATGAAGTTGAGCTATAGCCAAAGCATCAGCTAGTGCTTGGTCCAAAACTACTCTTTCCTTTAAAGAACTCCAATTGCCCCGGTGTCTATAATTGAAACTCAAAAATTACTCTAGCTATAGAAAGTTGAGATAAATAGTCTACATGAAAATTTTGCTATAGCTATAGAAAGCTATCTAGAATAGGCTCACATGAAAATGGAAATGTAAGAAACAAAAATAAGTTTTTTCTCAAAAGCTATCTAGATGATATTGGGAACCAGAAAAAAACTGACCAAGCTCCCTTATTCACTTGTTAAAAAAAACTGACCAAGAAACATATAAAGACTTGAATCACTAAGTTTCAAAGTTCAGCTCTAAAAATAATAGCAAATTTGAAATCATAAGCTTAATACTTGAATCAAAACATAAATACCATAAGACTTTGTATATTTATTTCATCATCAAGCTTCCAGTAATTTGAATAGATTCTAAGGTATCAATACATATTTTACAGATGCAATCACTTAAGAGAACCTGAGATTTAGGTTAATCACAACACTACCATTCTAGATAACAGGGGACCATAAGAATCAAGCATAAGAAAAAGCTATCATGAAAGCTAACTAATTAAATAATATATACACTACAAAAAAAAAATTGAACAAAATAGAAGTAGAAGGCTAGGTGAAATAAATTTGAAAGTTCAGGTGCACAATATCAAAACACAATAAGTGTACATAAAAGGCTTGGTAATGATAAAGAGCACGTAGAAAATAATAGAGCACGTGTCAAAATATCAGAATGAAAGAAAATGTAAGACTGAACATTCATCATAGAAAAGAGCAATTGAAACCTTTTCGAAGATGTATTTCTCCAGCAAATTGCTTCTTCATAGGCAGCTTTTCATTAGCACTTTTAACAATTTCTCTTTACTTTTCCTTTATTTTTAATAACCTGATCATGGGACCTAAATGTATAGTGTAGATATATGATTAATAAACATAAAAGAAGTTTAGAGATGTAATATATGAAAAATTAAATAGTCACTTTCTAACAGGTAAGGACAACAAAAAACTAATGTTGCATATTAATAAAGTCAAACAATTTTTTTTTAACAAATTACGAAAATTTACAGATAACAAATGGCCGCTGACAACCGGATAAGTTATAATACAGAAAAAAATTTCCCAAACAAATTCTGAAAGCAAACTGTAAAATAAGAAAACCAGCAAGGTATCAAAAACATGTCAATACTCATTTAAGAAAGAACTTTGAAATACATGGATATGGATGTGGAAGGCAACATAACAAAAAAAAATCTCCAGTCACAATATTTAGAGCACAACCAATTACGAGAAACAGTAAAATAAGATTATATCATGAACACACTATGTTAAATCATTTATCTACTAAATAAAGTCATGCTAATGTATGTGTTATCAAACCATGGAGAGGCATAATAAGTACTTAGTCATGTGCCAATTTACTATATCTAATAACCGGCGAGAAGTCGACGAAATCTGGCAAACCTCTATAACAGAGCCCTTCGAAATCAGAAATTAGGTTTTTCTTTTCTGCCCAGCAAAATCGAGTATTGGATTACTCTAGGTTTTCGTAATCGTTGAAGGGAGAATTTCAGATTTGGGAATAGAACAATAGGGTTTTCTTTTCTGCTTTGAGTAGCGCCGAGATGAGAACCGCTCTTTTTACCTCTAAAATTAATTTTCAAAATTTTCAAATTTATTTTACTCCGTACTAAAATTCTTCTCCAGCGCCAAAATTAATTTCTCCTATCGTATTCAAGTAATTTATATTTGTATGCACTTATAATAAATAAGCATAAGGTAATTTTGTTTAATAACAAGATACAGACATTTTTTAAATATTAAAAATAAAATCAATATTTGATTATTTATGAATATATTTTAGTTAGAGTATTTTTCTACTTTCACTTAATTTCATATTTAGTTATATTAGATTAATATTTCATCACATAGAGTAATATTGTTAATTAGAATATTAATTTGTAATCGAGACTCTAGAATATAATTATATGATTGACGATTAAAAGTTTAACTCATGTTTCTAATAATCATTCGCAACATGTGATCAGCTAAGTATTTTCGTCTTTCTTTGAGATATGTGGATAGTTGAATCATTGATTCTTCAACAAACACACAACATTCTAATGCTTCACCTTTCTAAAAACTCATCTTTGTATTGGACATTTCTTCAGTTGAAGCGTCATATTGTAGTAAGATTAAACTAGAGATTAACTATTTTATTTGTGTGGTAAGATTTCGTAAAAAATATGTTGAAAAAATAGTGATTAAAGTAGATGTTTGGATTAAGAATAATAAATCATTATAGTGTTTTTCTTATACTCATCTTCATATTTGACATTTTTACAATTGAATCGGTAGAATTGAAGGAGAGCTAGGCCACGGAAGTGTGTGGAAGCAAAGATACAATTGTACCCATCAAAATGACTTTGAAAATCGTTGTGACTTAACAGTCAGTCCCCAATTAGGACTTTACTTTTTCGTTGATCAACGGTCCACAAACCGACTTTAAACGAAGTCTTAGGTAATATGAAAATGTATACTAAAATATATATTTCATTCGTACATTTCATGATAGGTTATTCAATTTTTCCTCACTTTATCCCTTTCTATCATTTATTCTGACTCGCATGTGTTGGACAAAAAACTCACCACAATCTTTGTCTTTGTGGGTACTATTTTATTTTTAAATAATTAGAAATAATGATATTACATTTTAATCATCACATTTTTTTGCAACGTGAGTTATATGTCATTTAATAGTGTTCTCTTTATCTGTAAATTTTTTTCATACTTTCATTTTTAGTTTATTCCACAAAAGTTTGCACACTCCAAAATAAAAATGATCATCATAATTATCACCCTCACAATATACGCATAGTTACCTTATGTCACTATATTTGGGTCCATACACTCAATTTAACAATATTTTTTTTTATTTTTTAAATTTTACAAAATTACCCAAACACTCTAAACTTAAAAAAAAAAATTATATGTGTTTAAAATTCATCACAAACTTTTACAGTATTAGATAGACGGTGTAATATTTTATAATTAATTACTAATGTTATCTCATAACAAGGCACATAATATATTTAAAATAATATAAAGATCCAATTGATTCGTATCAATTCAACCATTTATTTTACCTTATACAAAAAATGGTGCAAATTAAAGTGTTAGAAGATGGAGGGAATATCAAATAAAAATAAAAAGGCGGCAAAGTTCCCTCAAATTCTCGCGGTTTCTCATATGAAGAACTCCACTGAGTCATTTAGTCTAGGGTTTCAATTACTATTCCCAACTTGATATATGATCAACTCCTGCAACACAGTGAGATACGCCTATCCAGATTTCAGATTCACGGCGCCACGCCACTACTCTAATTCTTCAGTTCTTGCGCAGCTTGTTGATTTTGCCGTGCAGAGCGTGCGATTAACTTGACAAAATCCAGTTCCTGGTATGTAATTTCTGGGTGTTTGATGGGTTCTTAGTTCTTGCTAAGATTTTTCTTTGTTCGATTGGAAGCGATTAAATTTCTGTTGTTTTCGGGATTGAGTTTCACTGATTAATGCTCAAATTACTATAATCTCTTGAGCCGTTTTTGTGCGATTTTCAGAAATTGGTTTCTCGAATTTCAGTATTAGATGGTTTTGTTCTGTTCAAAATAATTGTTAACCTCTCATGATTTTGGGTGTTATTAAGAATTTCAATTAAAAAATATTGTTAGATGTTAAGAGTTTCGATTAATAGACACTGTTGTCCTTGTACAAATGATAAACACATAAATTGAGATTTCAACGGTTTCCTTTAATTGATTGAAATATGGGATTTCGGCTTTCAAAATATCACATTACTATAGTACTAGTACTAATTAGTTGGAATTCTTGATATTTACTTGCTCCATTATGGGTATTCTTCTGCTTTTGTTGTCCTTTAAGTGCAAGAGTGATGCTAAAGGATAAATGTGTTTTCACATGGTGTGTACTAAATAATGGTATGCATCTGTGTCTCAAATGATGTATAATAATTATAATACAATATCTTATATAGAATGAGTAAACGCTGTGATTTTGATTTTTCCTATTTTGTACTATATTTTGTGTATTTGAACTTCTGGTATTGTCCCATCTGCAACCGCTGAATCTGATTTCTTTAAGAAAGTGTAGTTACTTTAATACAATTGATAAACTTTATTTTCAACTTGAAGAGACTTCAGTTATCTTATTTAAATACTGAAGAGACCAAGTATCCAAAAAAATGCTACTGCTTTTGTATACTTATTACGGTAAACATTGAATCATTATTACTTCTTACATGTATCATTACATACAATAAAAATGTTGTATGTATGAATGTATTCAGCAAAAAGTCGGATATGAATAACCGCACCTATGATTAAACAACATCGATTGCTCGTTGGACTTTTCAGGTCCACAATGATGAAGAGGCCAGGCTTTGTTTAAGCATGTTCAGGATGAAGTTCCTGATTCCCCCATATTTTCACAGGTTAAGGAATGTAGAACTGGGGTCTTATTCAAAAACCTGTTTCATTTTACTCATCATTGTTAACATCTAGAAGTCTTGCTCAATATGGAAAGGTTGAAGCTTTGCCTAAGTCCTAACGTGGTTATAAGTCTTACGTGGAGCTGGACAATCGAGAAATTGGTTAAGTGACAATGAGGCTGAGCAGAAGAAGTAAGTTATTTTCCATTATAATATTTGGTTTTTGTTTCTATTTTATTTTTGTTATTAATTTTATTTCCTCATTCTGGCATTTGAAAAAAAGGGGGAAAAAGGACATGGATGGATACTTGAATACCTGTTTTTTGCTTTGAAATAGAATTCATTATAAAATTCCTACCATATTACTGGTGTGATGGGTGTAGGCTTAAAACCTTTATCATTTTTAAAGATATTGGTTTCCTCCACATGATGCACTTTTTTTTGATGAAATTTTGTCAATTCTTTGTTGCAATATTTCTTTTAGTAAATGTCTCTTGCTAAAGAATTGAGAGATGTGGTATGAGGAAAAGAAACTGGAGCCAAAATGATGCATATAAAATGTCATATTTATCTAATATAAACTAGTAGGGTAAATAAATATTGAGAAGTAAGCATCACAAGAATGGTTCTAATTAACTACCAATTGTTTCATGTTTATTTAGTATATATCGTCTTAAACTAAGGTGTAATTCAATTTAGAGCTTTGAGCTATGAGCCTAAGATGGAATAATATTCATGTTTATTCAGTATATATCTTCTTAAACTGAGGTGTAATTCAATTTTGAGCTTTGAGCTAAGATGAAATAATATACTCTGTTCTTCTGCTAGATTCTTCCCTTACACTCTACAAATGCTGGTTTTCATTTCAATATAATTTAAAGTAGATTTTTTCTGGAAAATTTAGTATAACATTTAAAATGGTCTATTTACTATAGTTATTCAATCTCAAATCTTTTCAATTGAAGATTTGAAATCTTGAACTCCGTATATATCATGGCATATTAAATTTTCTGGTGGAAAATATAGTAATAATCTCTGAAACTGGGTAATATGAATCAGATTTTTACTCTTAATTTTCTTGTTATGAGATGAAACTCGTATATAGTTATTGCCTAAGTTAATTATCAGGGTAATTAAGATGAAATTCTAATTCATATATTGTAGTTATTGCAAGTGCATCTAATGTTGATCAAGATTATAAAGTCCAAGATCATATTGAAGAAGATGAAGAACATCATATGTAGGGGTGGAAATAGGCTGGGCTAGGCTAGGCTTTACATGAAAAAGCCTGGGCCTGGTTTATAAATATTGAGCCTGAGCCTGACCTGTTATCTGTGATAGGCTTTTTTTGCAGCCTAAGCCTGGCCTTTTAAGTAAATAGGCCAGGCCTACGAGCCTTTTAGAAGCCTATTAAATATGAATCGTAGTTCAATATTCAAAGTTGCAAATAAAATTTACTACCAAAATAAATGCATTACAACTATGAGTTTAAATACAAACATTATAATGATTTCAAAAGTACTAAAATAAATTTAACTTACTTTAATTTAATTTAATATAAATGTTAGTACTAAATTTTAAGAATAATTTATTATAAAATATATATAAATATAATATATAATGTTAAATAGGCCGGCCTGGTAGACTTATAAGGCCTTATTTAAAGTCTAAGTCTAGCCTACTTAACTAAATAGGCTTTTTAAAAAGTCTTAGCCCGGCTCATATTATAAATAGGCTAGGCCTAACAAGGCCCTTAATAGGCGAGGCCGTAGGCCCCTGTCGGGTAGCCCGGCCTACTTCCACCCCTAATCATATGAAAGTGAATAATTTTATATAAAGAAAATCAGATTTTGATTGACTCAAAATTAGTATGGTAAATATTTGATTATCAATTTTCACTCAAATCGATTTTTTATATTAATAAATTAAATAATAAAGAGCACAATATAATGTATTCTTTATTCTCGTCAATTGATTAATATACTCCTTAACAATAAGTTGTTTTATCTCTTATAATATTAATAAAAAACTATCATGTTAAAATTTATGTCAAAATTAAAGGGACAGTGGATTGAAGAATGAAGGGAGTAAATGCTTTTTTTTTTCTTTTGAAAACGTACAACTTAAAAGTTAGGAATTTTTATTGAACAAAACAAATGCATTTATTTTAGCACAACTATCAACAAAAATTTATTAATATGGGGTAAACATTTTAATAATTGAGGTGCTACAAAATAATAATAATAATAATAATATGTATAGGAGTATCGATTATTAAGGACTGGGTTAAATTTTATTGTAATAAGAAGGTACTCATAATTTAATTATTTTATTTAAGCAAATTTTCAATAAGAGGATTTTTATCTCGAAATTATGTGAATCATTTCAACAGTCAAACATGGTTGGAAATTTCATTGGAATAATTAATTAAAAAATCCAACGACTTCCGCCGGTTGGAATTTCGATGGAATTATATATAAAAATATAATTTAATTTAGAAAAGTATTCCAACGGGCTAGCATCAATGGAATTTTCGTTGGAATAATTAAAAGAAAATTCAACGATGACGTGATGTTGAAAATTATATTGAAATTAGATATAAAAATATCATTTAATTTAGGAAAACCATTCCAATGGTCTTGCGCCAATGGAATTTCCGTTGGAATAATTTTAAAAAATTCCATCGATATTATATTGTTGGAAATTTTGTTGGAATAAGATATAAACATGTCATTTGATTTAACGGAACCATTCCAACTGTCTAGCGTCGTTGGAATGTATGTTGGAATAGGTTTAAAAAAAATTCCAATGCCTTTTCCAACGGTAAACTCCAACGGTTTTTATAAGGTGTTGGAATCTCTGTTGGATTTTTCCAACGTCTGCTTATGCCGTTGGACAAACTGTTGGAATTTTAAAAATTCCAACGGTTTATTTTTCGGTTGGAATTTTTCCGTTGGAATTTGACTGTTTTCTTGTAGTGGTATCTAATCGCTCTCTAAGGCCTCTTACTCGGTCGACACAGGGGTCTGTATGAGCTTCGGGTGCATAACGCATCGACAGTGGATCCGAACGGCCCAAGTCTGGATTATGAGGTGGCAAGATCAAAGTAGGGAAGTGCTCATAAATCCAAGCCTACAAGTACAATAATATTAGGTCAATATCAAATGAAAAACATGAAATATTAACAAACTTATTTAAAATATTTAATACCTCCAATAACGTAAGGTAACCGCCAATCTGCCTACACTTGAACTTTGACGCCATCCCCAATTGTCTATACAAATAGGCAAGCGCTGCGGTACCCCAAGCATAGTGAGAAAATTCTGCCATGTCGTCCATATACTGCAACCACTGTACGTGAACACGAGTACCACTTTTTTCCGAAAACAAGGTGGTCCCAAACATGTACAACACAAACGTTCGTGCTGAATACAACACCTTATTCTCGTTGTCCGAGGACATCATGGGCATAAAAGTCTCCCTTAGCCACGATAGCTTCACGGAACCCCCTCGTTGCCCACTTAATGCTTCCTTGACTTGTACTAATGATAAACCCAAATATTTCATCAAATAATCTGAAGCCAAAATATGTTCTTCGGACGTAGACTGCACCGGGAGACCATTAACTTTCAAATTCGTGATACAACGGACATCATCGAGGGTGATTGTCATTTCCCCGAAGGGCAAGTGGAATGAGTTGGTCTCTTCGTGCCATCTCTCAACGAAGGCTGTGATAAGATTCTTGTTTGAATACTTGTAAGCCCCACGTCTAACATGAATCAATCTAGATCCTTTCAAAAACCTCCGCCAATGACGCCAATCTTCATCATCATCGAACTCCCAATGCAATAGTTTCGTCACATGATAGTGACACTTCAACACATCTCGCTCCTCACCCAACCATATGTATTTGGCTACATGCTCTTGGAAGCTTTTGAGAAGGGGAGGTGTAGTTACCAATGGCCGATCAACATTCACAATTCTTCTTTCTTTCTCTCCCTCTTCCTCTTCCTCGTCCTGTCCATCCCCGTCATCGTTTCCCTCATCTACTTCCGGTTCTTGTAGAGTGGGCACCGGTTCTTGTGGAGTGGACTCTTGAGGGTTGGCATCTTGTGGAATGGCCTCTTGAGGGTTGGCCTCTTGTGAATTGGGCTCTTGAGGAGCGGCCTCATCGCTAATATGTTGCTTCTTTTTCCTGTTGGAAGCAGTCGGTCGAGCCCTACTAACACCCTCTACAAAAACCAACACAAACAAGTCATGTTCGAAATTAAAACCAAAACAAACAAGCCATGTTCGAAACCTAAACCAAAACAAACAACCCATGTTCGAAAATTACTACATGTTCGAAACTAAAACCAAAACAAACAAGCAATGTTCGAAAATTATACCAAAACCAATAAGCCATGTTCGAAACCTAAACCACAACAAAGAAGCCATGTTCGAAACTAAAACCAAAACAACCAAGCCATGTTCGAAACTAAACCCCAAACAAATAACTAATGTTCGAAACTCAATCCAAAACAAACCATACATGTCCGAAAATTAGTTCCGCACAACCATCGAATGTTCGAAAAACCAGTCAACAACAGTTGATTCGTGCTAAACCATGCCAATTAGATGTCCATTTGTTTATTTTCATCCTAACACATCAAAATTTTATACATTCTACACATAAACATGATTATAACACAAAAAATCAACCTTAATCAACACATGCATGAATTAACCCCAAATTCAAAAAACAAAACCTAAACCCTACAACAATAAAATCAATGTTTCAACCAACAAAAACCGAAATTAAACATGCGTCCTACTCTTCTTCTCAAATATAAGCAAGAAAAACTAACCTTTACCCATTTTTGCAAAATGAAAAAAAAAAACGCTTGTAGAGATATTCTTCGAAAAAACAATGGAGTGGGGGAGAACGGTGCAACGGTGCTCTCTCTTTTCTTTCTCTTCTTCGACGTCGCAGGTAGTTGAGAGTGGGAGTGGTGCGAAAATGGAGTGGGAGTGGGAGTGCTGCGAAACGTTGGGGAGAGGAGAGGTTTGGGGAAGATGGAGGGGTGGGTGTACCCAATCGAGAGAAGGGGGGGAGTGCGAAAATGGTTAAGGGCATTTTTGGGTTTTCCAGGTGGGTGCCCTCATCTGTTTTGTGGGTGTCCTCATCTCCTGGGTGTACTCATAGGAAACCCGGGTGCCTTTAGCGGCGCCCTTTAAACTGAGGTCCTGTAAAAATTGGGCCCAACGTTAAGAGGCCCATTAAATAAAATAAAGAGCATATAGAGAGGCGGAACCCCGCCTATGTTCTCGGCGATATGCAGTAGAAATCACGTTATAAGCCCAAACACGTATCGTGTTTATATTCTTTATTCATTTAATATCTGCTCACATGCCTACTGCCTCAATACCTTTTATTTCTTACTTTATATACGTAAAACTTCTATTTTACACCTTTCATTCTTGCCACTTTCTGCATGGAATTAATTTGATTCTTTTTGGGTTTTGCGCTACCGAATTACTAGAAAAAAACTGTTTTATTTATGCTTGGAAAAAGTAATTTTTCAATTTGAAATCCAAACCACCCGGACACACTTTGAAATACAAAAGGCTTGAGAGTATTGAAATTAGTTCATTGAAAATCGCAACATGTTTTACACTTCCACCATTTTTGTTCTATTCACTTTCCAAAATTAAAAATAGCAACTTTCACTTTTCAGCTTTTTTAGTTTGGTTACCAGATGTAGCAAGTCACACATTCTATTGACACTGATGTGACAAATTATGATTTATCCACATAGCAAAGTCTGATGTATAATCTCCTTTGATTGCTCACTAGACTTGCATAATAACTTGTAGGCCAAAAAAAAGTCTTGTGATTCTTGCTAATTTATCAAGAAGTCACATGGTGTTTATGTCATAGAATTAAATTCTTTTGTCCCCCTTTGATTTATAGTAATATAACTAATTAATCTCCTATCCCAAGAAGTCATCATCACAATATATTTGGCATCGTACAAGGTCTAGTACACGCCATGCATGTGAAATCGAGATCTAAATCACTTGCATTTTCCATGTTAATCGCTGACCAAACGAGATTCCCATTAATCACTATATATATATATATATAATCTCACTAATTCTCATCTAATTATTCATACAATCCAATATCTTTCCCTCCAAAAAATGCCTAAATTAGCACCATTTTCTTTGAAATTGTTACTCTCCCTGATTGTTTTACAATTGTTGTCCCTTTCTTCGGCCTACAATGTTGTCACATTTGGCGCGAAAGGGGACGGGAGAACAGACTCGACTGCTGCCTTTCTGCGCACTTGGAACGCGGCCTGCAGCTCTGTTACACCGGCTGCAGTGTCCGTTCCAAGTGGCACGTTCTTGATTCGGTCAGTATCATTTACTGGCCCCTGTAAGAACAGAATTTTGTTCGAGATAAGTGGGACTATTGTTGCGCCTAGTGACTACAACATCATTGGAAACTCCCAATTTTGGATCTTGTTTTATAAAGTGAGCAGATTAACAGTGAAAGGAGGAACAATTGATGCAAAAGGACACGGGTTCTGGTCGTGTCGAAAGCACAACAGTAGATGTCCGGGAGGAGCAAGAGTAAGCCAACCATATATATTAATTTTAATTCTTTTTTTATTCCCTAACTTCCTCTCATTTTGATTTTAGTTGTCACACCTTTTCAATTTTGAAATTCGTCCCTTAGTTTAGCAAATTTAATTTGTTTCGTCTCTCTATCGGTTGTAATACGTAAACTTTTCGATAATCTCTAATGTCAGTTAGATAAAAAAATGTTGGTAATTATATGCCACAACAGCAATTGCTCGAGAGTACGGCAGGTAACAAGACCAAAAAGTTGAATTTGATAGAGTTAAAAGAAGAATTTAAAAATTGAAAAAAAGTAGAGGACTAAATCAAAGTGGTAGTAAAATTAAGGGACAAAAATTATTTCATATGTTTTAAATCAGTTTTTACAATTTTTATTTTTTTTTATCGGTCTTACATTAGTTTTTTTCCAACTCATTCATTTTTCTTACACAATAACATTACTTTATCCCTTTAATAAAGTTGAAATGAATGAAATATTTTTACTTTATCACTTTTTCTTAGTTATCGATCAACGTTGTTAGTCATATGTGTTTCTTAGCAAAATAATAGTACATGAGGTAGAACGCGAAAAGTGACACATGTAATTTGATGAAAATGCAGTCGATATCGTTCGAATGGTGCAACGATGTGATAGTTAGCGGTTTAACAGCGTACAACAGCCAGACAATTCACATGGCCATTAATCATTGCAGCAACATCAAGATACAGAATGTGAAGATCATTGCACCGAGTGGCAGCCCCAACACTGATGGAATCCACATTATGTCGTCTCGTGGTGTCACAATCTCGAGCAGCACGATTAGGACAGGCGACGATTGTGTCTCCATTGGCCCTGGATCCATGAACTTGTGGATGGAGCAAATTGGTTGTGGCCCTGGACATGGAATCAGGTACTATAAATTGGTTATATATGTACTTTTAATATTACACGTGTCATGCATCCATATAATAAAACACGAGTTTTTGCGGAATTTTGATCTGTTTTAACTTGCAGCATTGGAAGTCTAGCTGACAGTTTGAACGAGGAGGGCGTCCAGAATGTAACGGTGATAAACTCCGTCTTCACAAAGACACAAAACGGCGTTAGGGTGAAATCGTGGGCGAGGCCTAGTACAGGCTATGCTAGGAATCTTGTGTTCAGAAATTTGGTAATGAGAAATGTTGCTAATCCCATTATCATTGATCAAAACTACTGCCCTGAAAACAGTTGCCCTCATCAGGTATTTCATTAGCATGACACCTCAGTATCACGTTTTAGCACAAAAAGTAACACTGTTTTAAAATGTTTGATTTAAAAGTATCACAAAAACCAATAAAAGTATCAGTCTCATACAAGTTTTTGTGTGTTAATTCTGATTTATATATCATGATCAATTACAGAGTTCTGGGGTGAAAGTGAGTCAAGTGACGTATAAGAACATAAAGGGAACGTCAGCGACACAGGCCGCGATGACGTTCCGGTGCAGTTCGAGCAATCCTTGCAATGGAATCAAATTGCAAGATATTAAGCTTACATATGTAAATACTTTAAAAAGGCCAACTATTGCATACTGTGCAAATGCAAAGGGATCCTCTACTGGTGCTGTCTTCCCAAAGAGTTGCTGGTAGTATTTCCAAAAAAAAAAATTGTATAGATCAAATATGTGATACAATATTTGGCAAAGAAAATAACAAATATGTGAAAAAAGCACTTTTCCCTGTGCTGAAATTAAGCTTATTTATGGCAAATGATACTTTTGTTTTAAGTCTCTTAGTAGATATGTTAAAATATTTATGGTTAAGTTCGGATATTTCGACTACTCCAAATTGAATCACAAATAGTATGTGTCTTTCAGTCATTGATATACACACAATCAAATGTATTTTTTTACATATTGGGTATAAACTTTATTTTAGACCTGAATAAACATCTATTTTGGACCTGATTACTTATTTACTTATCTATATTAGGATAATCTACCTACCAAACAGGTGTTATAATTTTTTCTCCTTGTTGAAGAGAAAATTTCATTTATGATAATAATGAATTAATTTTGGGTTTGACTATATGCACCTCCATTTCGGAGAGATGCACTCCCCTTTTCAGTTTATTAATAAAATAATAGTGTAAAAAACTAAAAATACCCTTCATTAAAATACAATATACTAGATGCACCTCCTATTGAACGCACCCCCCTATCATCATTTCTTTCACCTTATCCCTAAACCAAACTTCCGGCAACCGTCACCATTTTTTCCAGTAGCAAGAAATAAAATAAAAAATTTCAGCAAATCAACCATATTCATCCATAAAACACCATTATCAAACCCATTAACAAACATCATTAACAAATCAACCATATTCAACAATTTTTTAAAAAAAAAATTCATCAAACCAGTGTCGACCATATATCCTCTCGTTGTCGACGGGAGGCTATATAGTCGACCAACAAAGGTCGATTGACATTACAGTGTCGAAATTAAAAAAAAAAATCTGGGGCTAATGCCGGCGAATCGGGGTGGGCTAACACTGTGGACGGAGCGGCGTGGGCCAACGCCGGTGAAGAGAGGGAGAGAAGAGAGAGGTAAGTGGGCGGTCGCGGCAGCCGATGGACAGGAGCGGCCGCGCGGCCACTGAAAGCAGATTTTTTTTATTTTTTTTACAAAAACGGACAGAAGAGGGAGGGAGGGGGTGGCCACGGCGGAGGTGGATGGGGACGGTAGCGGAGGCCGATGGAAGGGGCAGCCGCGCGGCCGCTGCAATTTTTTTTTTTTTTACAGATGGACGGGGCGGGGCGACATGGCAGAGGCTGGGGGACGGGGGCGGGCCGACATGGTAGAGGCTGGGGGACGGGGGCGGCCGCGGCGGCCGATGGACAGAGGCGGTCACGCGGCCGCTAGCAGTGGCGATTCTTTTTTTTTTTTTTTTACAGAAAATAAGGGTGGGGGCGAGGGCGAGTGCCGCCGGCGGCGGCGGCGGAATTGGTGGTGGAGTGGTTTGGGTGGAGGAGAGAAGAAGAAGATGAAGATGAAAATGAAATTAGGGTTTGAAGGAGGTGTGGGTAGTAATAGGAGTTTTTATGAGAGAGGGTCATTTATGACATTTCAGAGGGTGCATCTATCTTGGAACGAATTTAGGGGGTGCATCTATCGGGGGAGTGCATCAAACCGAAATTATGGTGCATATAGTCAGACCCTTAATTTTAAGTCTTGTTTGGTAATCAAAATTATACCATTGACAAAATTTGAAAGGAAGACTCAAAGATTAATTCATGGGCCTATCTATTCAAACGGGCCAATTGGGCCTCTGGTGTTAAGGGGGTGTATTCATCTAACAAATATTGTATAAAGGGGTAAATTGGGTATTTAATATGTATATTTAATTAATAAATGAAGAGGGGGAGTATACTCAACAGAGCTGGAGGGGTATATAGCCAACGTCTTTTGAATAGATAGGTCCATGAATTAATTTTAAACTCAAAGATTAATTCATGGCCTCTAGCATTTTTTTTTTTTTTTGACGGGGGATAACTAGCATTTCAATTTAGTGTAACTTGATTATTATTTTAGGGTTGACTAGATACGTATTAATAATTTGAAGAAATTAAACTTTAATTATGAGCACTTTTTTTCTTCCGTGCAGTGAATTTATACCAAACTTCACCAAGTTTCCACAGATATTGGTCTTCACTACCTAACTTGACTGTCTATACATCTTTTCAACTTATGAAATTACTAATAACATTTATTTTTTAATTTCATCCTATATTGTTCCATTATTAAAATTACTAGCACGTGTACGTAATAAAGATCTAGGTAGTAAAATATGAGAAACGACACAATTTCTTTTTTAATTTACACGAACACTTATAAAAATAATATTGCACGATAAACTGTATTAGTAAATTCTTTTCTTCATTCTCATTTCTATCTCTTTCTTTTTCGCTCTCTCATTTCTAGGTGTAAACATCACCGTCTCACACCAAACTCGTTAATTAAAAAAATTAGTAACTTTTTTTTTATTTTAGCTATTGACAAGTCATGAACGCGCGCGTAGAGGAAATTCTGAAGAAAAATAAAGAGAAAAAAAATACTTTAAAATAGGTGGGTATAACCCACACAGTAGAACTAACAATCTAGAAACATGGTTTTGCCACCATGATTGACTTTGAATTTTTTGATAGATAATGTTTTCTTTCTTTTTACTTCTCTTTTTTTGACAATTTTTTTTGATAGATAATGTTATTACGTCAACAAATATAGGGATTTGTCAATTCAAAAGAATGACTTTAACTAACACACGTGTGAAACATGGATACCTCACCCATATAACAAGAATTATTTATTCTCGAGTCCTCATTTATTAATATTATATATTTTAGCCGTATAATATACAATATAATACGACAAATGATTTTGTACTGTAAATGATTAACATTGTAATGTAATATTAAAAATTGTAAAAATGTGCACAAATTGTCATGTTACAAATGGTAAAAAAATAAAGTGCACAAATTGTATAAGGTGCAAGTGCAACATGCACTAATGTACATATTGCCATAAAAAAATTAACAATTAGTAAAATAATAATTATTGAATATTAATTAATATATTTTTTTCAACGGCTATACACTAATTATAAGTACAACAAGTACTCAAATCCCGTGATTAATGTCTTGTCTTTTGTATTTGTTTCTTTGTAGGTGTAGTAAATAATTACTCATTTTTTCGATGAAAACTATTTATGAATTTTGTATATAAAGGTTAAAAAATATAATAAAATAAATATATGTATTACATGTAATTGATGGATAAAAAAATACTCTCATTATTCTCATTTTCTTCTTTTTTTTTATTGTCCAATTTTATTATGTTCATTTCTTTTTTGGAAATAATATTATTTACACTACTTTATATTCACCCTCCAACCATCACTTATTTATTTAAATTGTCACTAACTTTATTCATAAACAATCACTTTATCTATAAATAGACCTCACAACATCTCATCATACCCCAAACTTATCCACTTTATATATAAATTAATCTAAAACTTGTATCCGAAGAAATGGGCATAATAAAATGAGAATTGGACATAGTGAGTATAATGAAATATGAAAAGATATGAAAAAAAACAGTTTACTAAATAAATGAATGAAACGGATGAACGTAGAGAGTGGAAGAGAAGTGCACAATTAATTTTGGTGGATGTGGGACTGGGACTACCAATGTTGACCGTTGAAACGAATGATACACACCAACAGTACACTTGAGTTTCTTTAATAATAATAATAATAATAATAATAATAATAAAATCAAATGCAGAAATTACGTGACAGTTGGCAAATTTGTGGGCTTCTCAAATAATAGAAACCCAAATATCAAACATTATTACATATGTTTTCCTATTTTTATTTGGGTCCGGATCAACCATCTAGAATATTTTAATTAGATAATCTTTTACACACTGATTATATATATATAATTATATCCTTTGACCACTCAAATAGAGTATATTCATCAACTCCAAAATTTAAAATCTTGTTATGATCGAGATTCGTCCACAATAAACAACATATGCTGAAATTTAAGGGATAGAGATTAGGAACATCGAAGAATATTGCATTTGGTTGAATTCTATCTACGAACTGCATGTTATCTTCTTGGTCAGAAATTCAATAACATAAATTAAATTTTACGAATTGCTTTCATTATTTACATTCTAAATGTCCTTAATTCTGATTATATATATATGTGATACATGTATTTGTGTAATGAAGTTTAGGGACGTCGGAGGGGGCACTAGGCTGCCCAAGAATTTTAGAATTTTTAACTATATATATTAAGTTTCTACATCAACGGAGGATTTTAGAATTTTTTAATTTAAATGATAGAAGAAAATTATTAAATTATTAATTACTTAAACTATTTAAACATATATATTGTCTAAATTTTCGCTTGACTGCCGCTATAAATTTATCATAAAAAATTGAACATTTAGTATTGGAAATTTGGAGTCAGCCATAACGAAGTACGTAGTTGACCATGGATCAACGACCTCAATCCTATCCACTTTTGATTTTTATATCCCCATTCCATGTCCTAACATTTTTTCTTCTACTTCTATTTAAATATATATACGACAGTTCAGGTGAATTTTTAATTATTTTAAGGAAAATGTTGAAATGTGATTGGATATTAATTTTTTGAATGAATAATACAGGTCGAGTTACTTTGTCATATATAAACATGATATTGCAAAATTGCACCACCAAAAATTATTTTTGGATCTAAATATATACTTTTAATTAATTCAACTTTTTGAAAGTGGGATCGCAATGCTTACAAGAAGGGTTTATGGATAATACAAGGGTTGTGTGAGGAATGTAAGTGAGTCGAGTCAACTTGCGAGCTACTCGTGTTTGATTCGGAGAAAGATATATCAAAATTAACTCGAAGTTTAATTTATTAGTAATTAATATACAAGAATTAATTTTCCACCTCTCTACCAATTCGAACTTTTAGATGAGACGAAATTCTTTCAAAGTTAATCGAGTCGAGTTTCGAGCTACTCGAATAGCTATCGAGTTCGAATTCGAGCTCATAAATATTCGGCTAGCTCGAAAGGCTCGCGAGCCTAATCAAACTAGTTTGAACAATATTTACTATGTTGTCATTAATATATAATTTATATTTATATACAAGTAATCGAGTCGAGTTCAAGTTTATTTTAGAAAAAAATATGGAGTATGTTTTACAATATAATTTTTAAAATTATATAGATAATCGAGTCGAGCTCATCTTTAAAATTTTAGGCTCGATCGAATTTAATTTCGAGATTCGAGTATAACAATCGAGTATTTTTTCATTCAATGCCCTTCATTATATTGATTATAATAATGAAATGGTAATCATATAGTAGAGAAAGTGAAATAATGAAAAGAGTTTATTTTAGTTTCTTACATGTTTACTCGTTTTTTCATTTTTTTGGTATATTTTGTTTTAAACGTGATTTTAATCAAGCGTAATCTGTTTCAAAGATATTATTATTGTCTGGAAATATTTAATGAAGAAGGAGATGACAAAAGGAAGGTCAATGAGAAAGAAGTAGATCAACAAATATACGTCATATATATATATAGATTCCAAATTGATTTTTTCATCTCTTAGACCTGACTAGAGAAACTCCAAGCGTAGAGTTGAAATGGAGTTAAACTTAACCATACTTTATTTTCAAGATTTGAATTTAAAACTCTATATCTTATATCTATTATTTAATTAATATTTATAATTTTATATTATAATTCTATATTAATAATTAGAGTTCTTTATTAAATATAATTACAATTCTATTGTTATACTTTTTTTTTTATTACAAGTTAAATACCCATCCCTTTTCCCCTCCTCATGACTCGAACCCAGGACCTAAGGCCTAGGTAGTGGTGCTCTAACCATTTGAGCTATTATACTAATTTATAATATAATTTTAGTTGTGTAAAACATTTTTTTTTTTTGTGTATTATTATTATCAACAAAAAAAATAATGTAAAATATAATAAAATATACATTATATATTAAATATGAAATACATTACATATTAAAACAGACATACACACATTGCCTACCTCTACATATAACACCGACATATTAAAATAAGTGAACGCAAACTGAAAAGAAATACAAATACAAATAATAAAAAAAACATACACTAGAGTAATATTTTAAACGTAATGAGTGTAATTGTGTTGTACTCCGTATTAGATTATACTCACATGTATAGTTTTACGTCATTATGTGTTTCGTAATTTTATATTTAAATAAAAGTAATATTTGAAAATTACAAGTTTATTTACATTTTATGATTTTGATAAAACCAATAATATTTAATTTATAATTTAATTTACTAATTGAATATTTAATTGTATAAATTAATTTAAATATGAAGATAAATATATTATTTAATGATTGTAATATATTGAAAATGAATAAAATAATAAATAGAATAAGATACAAAGTTTCATGATTGAAGGAAGATTTTTAAAATAGATAGAGTACTAAAAACCGTATTTTAGTATTTTAGAGTTTAGAAATCTTCATTTTAGAGTTTGTGGCTGAAAATGACCTTATAGTTAATTTTTCTTCCAACAGAAAAAAACTCCAAAAATTTAAAACAGTTTATATTAATTAAATTCAAAACTTTAGAATGCATAATCAAGCAATTTTTTAGTTTTTTTTTTTTAAAAAAAAAGGAAATTAATTCATCCTTTCAAAAAAAAAAAAAAATCATCCTTCCAAAAAAAGAAGAATAAGAAATTCATTGATCAATAGATTTTAATTAAGATCATGTCCCACTATATCCTACTATATGGATATATGGATGTGCAAGAAATGATTTCAAATTCGGTTTCTCTTTTTATTGCGGTTCAGTTTTCTATTTTAATTTTTTTTTTTTTTTGGTGTCCATTTTCACTTTTTTCTAATGATAAAGTGATGGAGATAAGATTGTATTTTAATTATTTAGTATTATTTATATTTTATATAGTGTTAAAGCTTTGTTCAGGTTTTGATTAATTATTAGTGGGCCGGGGTTTTAGGCGTGTTTTTAGGGCTTACACGCCTAAAACCCTAGTTTACCTATTATGAATACGAGTTTAAAGAACATTGTAAGGGGAGTTGATTGAATAGAAAAATATTGGGTTTTATCCCTTTTGACGTGTTTTATTTGTGTTCTTCCAGTATTCATTTTGAATCGATGGTTATCACTTTTAATCTCGTTTACGTATATTTCGGGCATTCGTAGAATCAACGGATTTACGTGTGTATCGTACTTCCGCCTGCATCATTTGGTAATCAGAGCCATAACGATTCTGTGGGGTTTATCGTGTATCAACGATGAAGCAAAATTACGATATGGAGGAGAAGTTTGATTTTCTCTGGTCTCAATTGGCCGCCACCAACGATGGAATTTTCGACAGCTACAGCCAACGAGACGAACTTGCCGCACTGGAAACGCCAGCGCCACCACCACTCCAGTTTTGGCAGCCTTTGTCGCCGCCGCCATAGTGCCGCCCCCCGTTCCAAAAACTCATTCCACCAGTTTCACATCTCTACACAACCAACGGATTCAGTCGACGACTTTCATCGTACATGTTCAGCCCGTGGAAGATGTTAACCAAGTTGGGCCAACTAATATTTTGGGAGAATTTGGTCCTGTATTTTATGAGGAAAAGAGTGGACCTAGAGTTAGTAATAATTGTTTTTTTAATTACTAATGATAGTTATTTTGACACTTCTCTTAAGCTAACATTTGCTTATAGTCTCAAGACCTTGGGCAACGTACGAACTGCAGATGTTTTTGACGTCAAATTTCCTGAGGCGTTAATTAATTTTGCTTTCTCTGAAGATGATCCCGTCGTGGTTTTTTTTTTTTTTTTTTCATACTGCTAGAGATAAGATTCATGCAGATTCGAGGACGAATCTTTTTGAAGAGGGAGAGAATGATGGAGATAAGATTGTATTTTAATTATTTAGTATTATTTATATTTTAAATAATGTTAGAGCTTTGTTTAGGTTTTGATTAATTATTAGTGGGCCGGGCTTTTAGGGATTACACGCCTAAAACCCTAGTTTACCTATTATAAATACGAGTCTCAAAAACATTGTAAGGGGAGTTGATTGAATAGAAAAATATTGAGTTTTATCCCTTTTGACGTGTTTTATTTGTGTTCTTCCAGTATTCATTTTGAATCAATGGATTATCACTTTTAATCTCGTTTACGTATATTTCGGGCATTCGTAGAATCTACGGATTTACATGTGCATCGTACTTCCGCCTGCATAAAAAAGTAGGGAATTTTGTATTTTTATTTTAAATCCTCAATTTCATTACTTAGGGGTGTATTGACTGTGGATTTTATAGGATTTTTTTGAACTTTCAAAGTTTGGGGGTATTCAATTCGAATTTTCAAAAGTCTTTAAAAATTCTGAGGTATTCAATACGAATTTTAAAAAGTCTTTAAAATTTTTTAGGTATTCAAAAGTTTATGGATTTTAATACTCTATGGATTTTGTTGGATTTTCCTCCAAAAATATAAATAAATTTCACTATCCAAAATCTCTTCTAAAAACTAGAGATTTCAACGGATTCTCTCAGAGAACTTTGAAGACGAAAGATCAGAAGTAGGGATGGCAATATTGACCCGACTCGCGGGTACCCATCCCACCCCGCTAGCTTTGGGTCAGGTCGGATCCGCCCCATATTGAGTATGGGTCGGATCTGGATCTTATGTCCGACCCGCGGGTATCCGACCCGCCCCGAATTAATATATAAACTTTATATAGTATATATATATATATTATTGGTAAAATATTTATATATATATATATATATATAATATTAATTTTTTAAAAAAAACCCTTCACATTAAAAAAACTATTATCGGAGTTTATGAAAATCTATGTAAATCAATAAAAAAAAGTATATTCCACAATCTTATCAAGTCTATGAAAATTCATATAAAACAATAAAAAAAGTCAGTCAAACTCTGCATAGACTCTATGAATTTTATAAATTCACGCACTTTTTAAAGTCCAAAAAAATCCAATAAAATCTCAATTGAATACCCCCTCCTTAGTTTCAGAAATTCTCATAAATTTTCTATTTTACTTCTAAATCCTCTAAATTTTATTTATTTTCTTGAATTTAATTTATTGTTGAGTATAGTAGTATGCATGGGATCAAAGCCCATGCCAACCCTCACGTGGTCCCTCACAAAGCATGCAATGCATGAGATCACGGCCCATGCAAACCCTCACTAGTTAGTTGTTAGAAGAAAGGTAGTTAGCTTAGTTGTTGTATTTAACAACAAATTGTTAGATAGAAGGCTCTAGAAACTAAGCCTCTATATATAGTGTACATAATACATTGTGCAATACAAGCTGAAAATATAATTTCAAACATGGTATCATGAGAGCAGGTTTTCTCATAGTTTGTGTTTGATTTTGCAAATTCCATTTCTCTTCTTCTACCTTTCTTCGAATCTTCAAACCACTTTCTTCATATCTTCATCCGTTCCTTTGTTTCTTCAAACACTCGTATGCATATCTTCTTCCATCTACATAAACAGTAACTGCCATGTTCATCATTTAACCACTTTTCACTTCTTTTCTTCAGCTTCTCGATCCTCAATCCTTCCGCTAGCCTCTGTTCTTATACTCATGACTACATCATCTACTAATCCTTCACCTCTTCCCCGATTCATCACTCTTTCGATTCGCCTTGACAATGACAATTATCCGTTTTGGCGTAATCAAGTTCTTGCGTCGGTTCGAGCACATTGCTTCGACGATGTTCTTCTTTGTAATGTTGTTCCACAGAATCCGACTATATCTGAATCGGATTCAGTTTCGTGGCAACGACGAGATCAATTTTTACTCAACTGGCTTTTAAACTCTGTCTCTGAGTCAATGCTAGGGCATGTCAGCCGCTGTGAGCATTCTTTTCAACTCTGGTTGGCATTTGAGTCTCTATTTCAGTCACAATCAAGTGCAAAGGAAATGATATTGAGGCTGCAACTTCAGACCTTACGGAAAGGTGATCTCAGCATCGATGCGTTTATTTTGAAGATGCGTGCAATTGCAGATGGCCTTCATCATGCTGGTCAATCTATTAATGATGATGAACTGGTACTGCATATTCTAGGTGGTCTTGGTACTGATTTTGATGCAATTGTTGTCTCCCTAACCACCAGGGGATCCATTCCTTCAATTCCGGAGGTGCAGTCTATGCTGCAGGCTTATGAGATGAGACTCCTTAGTCATAATTAGGGGTGAAAACGGATCGGATACGGACGGATAGTGCTTATACCGTATCCTAAACCATATTTTTTTCTCGAATTCAGAGTCGGATACGGAAAAGCCGGATTCGGATACGAATTCGGAATATTCGGTATACGGATACGGAACGGATATCGGACGAATCCGGGCCGGATTCGAATAACTATAATCGGATAATATATTTCAAATGAAAATCATCAAAATGTGATTGAAACACATAAAAAATCAACAAACATGAAATCATCAAAATATATCCTTCGTAAACATCACCACTCCAGCACAACATAACGCCTAAGAAGACATATATAATATTATACCCAAGCATGAATAAAGCAATCAACAAACTACTCCTAAGCCAAAGAATTACAGTTCAAAGTAATTATCAATGTTTTTCAAAATCTAAAGAAAAGAACAACACAAAATCGCACCACCTCCTCGGCCATTGTCGCTACAAAAAATGGGAACATAGCCGCCTCTGTTTCTGTGGGTCGCCTCCATGGATTGTCGAAAGAGAGAGAGATAAAAGGGGGTTCTGAGAGAGTCGATTGAAAGAACAATTGAAACAAAATGTGAAACTATCAAAAGTGGAATAATTGATTTCAATCCATTTTTATGTTCTACAATTGGTTTTTGGTAAGGAAATGTACACTCTAATTCTTCTCGTAGATTACAAATTGATATGTCACAGTCCATGAATATTTAATTTTTCTAATTTATTGTATGGTGCAAACTTAGATGAACCATTTTGATTTTATTATATGGAATGATAATTGAATAATTGACTATGTGTGGACATAAGTTATATTAGTAAATTATGGTTTGTTAAATTTACAACCAGGTTTCTATGGTGTAGTGGTTATCACGTCAGCTTTACACGCTGCAGGTCCCCGGTTCGATCCCAAGTAGTAACTTTACATTTTTATTAGGCTTTTTAATTTTTAATAAGGCCCAATAATGTTATAAGTTATAATAGAGCTTTAATAAAATTAATATAAAATATATTAAAAAATCCGGGTATCCAGATTTATTATCCGGATAATATCCGATAAAATATGGGAAAACTCGAATATGGTCGGATATTATGTATTCCGAATTCGAATCCGAATCCGAAGTCAACTATCCGTATCCGCCCGGATACTAAATTTTTATACCGAATTCGTATCCGACCGGATACGGTTCCGGATCGGTCGGGAAATATCCGATCCGTTTTCACCCCTAGTCATAATGCTCATTCACAGAATATGGTTGGTGGACATATTGCTTCTCCACCTCAACCATCTGCCAATGCTGTTACCAGAGGTCATAATTCTGGAAAACCTCATGGCAAGGGCAAGGTTTTCTCAAAACCTAGAATTGTTTGTCAACTGTGTGGCAGAAATTATCATGTGGCTGCCAAGTGCTTTAAGAGATTTGATCAAAACTTCCATGGCCTTGAGAACTCTCGTCCATCTCCTCCAGCTCATCGCCCTCCCTTGACTACTCCATTCCAGGCCAACTTTGCTCAGCATTAATACACCACTGCATCTCCTCATCAAGTTTACCCTGCATCTTACACTGCTTATCCTCCATCTCTCACTGGCTCCATGGATTCAGGTGCTTCCACCTCCAACTCTCATGCCTCCACCTCCTACTCTCACTCTCCTTGGTACATTGATAGTGGTGCTACACACCATGTTACCTCACAACTGTCTAACCTTCAAATCACCACTCCTTATCAAGGTATGGACTCTTTAGTTGTTGGTAATGGTGATGCTATACCTATATCACATACTGGTTATTTCTCCATGCCTACATGTGATCAAACTAGATTTGTTGTGATGGATAATGTTCTGCATGTGCCTGCTATTACTAAAAACCTTATGAGCATTTCTCAATTTCTCAAAGATAATGATGTTGTTATTGAGTTTCTTGCTGATTGTTGTCTTGTTAAGAATCTGAAAACTCACAAGATCCTACTGAGAGGGGAGCTTAAAGATGGTCTTTATGTTCTCAATTTTGGTGGTGCTGATTGCTTGAGGGGCACTTCCTCCAGAGTGTGCAATAATGTGATCAAGCTCAAGAATAATGGATCTGTTGATATTGTGAATAAAGACAAGTCTAGTTGCAATAGTTGGAGACTATGGCACTGTAGACTAGGCCATCCTGGCAATACAACTCTTTCTACTATACTGAAGAGATTGAATATTGCTTGTAATAATGTTGTTGAGACATTTTGTGATGAATGTAAACTTGGCAAGATGCATCTTAAACACTTCAATTCTGTTGTGCATCATTCTACTACTTCTTTTGAGCTATTGGATATGGATGTATGGGGGCCTGCTTCTTGTATGTCTATTGATGGTTATAGATACTATATTTCCATTGTGGATGATTTCACACGATTTGTTTGGGTCTTTCCCTTAATGGCCAAATCTGAGGTTGCTGGGGTTTTTCATCAGTTCATGAACACAGTAGAACGAATGTTTGGTGTAAAGATCAAAGTGTTACAACATGATATGGGAACTGAATTCTTGCTTGTGGATAAATTAGTAAAGCCTCTTGGTGTTCAAGTTCATCTGTCATGTGCCTATACTCATCAACAGAATGGCCTAGTTGAAAGAAAGCATCAACATGTGACTGAGCTTGGTCTTGCTAACTCCAATCTATCCATAAAATTTTGGTGGCATGCTTTCTCCACAGCTGCTTATCTGATTAACATGTTTCCTACACCAATTCTACATCATTCATCTCCATTTGAAAAGCTCTATCTCATGCCTCCTGATTATCATTCACTTAGGGTGTTTGGATGTGCTTGCTTTCCCTTTCTCAGACCATATAACTCCTCCAAGCTTCAGTTTCGAAGTGCAAAGTGCATCTTTTTGGGATATAGTCCTACTCACAAAGGATATATCTGTCTACATCCTTCTGGAAAAATATATGTATCTGCTTCAGTTCAGTTCAATGAATCTGAATTCCCTTCCTTCACATCTCAGACTCCTGCATCCATTCCTCCACCTCACAAATTCTCTGCTCAATTACCTCACTTCATACCCACACCAGTTCCCACAGCTTCTGTCAGCACTGACTCATCCTCCAGATACTTACTGCCTCCATCTCCTATTGCTACCAATCAATCCCCTCCTTCTATCCCTTACTCTGATGAATCATACTCTTCATCATCTTCTACTAGATACAAGCTTCCCTCTCCCACTTCTCCTCAAAACTCCTTTTCATCTCACCCTTCTAAACCACCCCCTCCTGCTCATTCAATGCAAACAAGGTCTAAATCTGGCATATTTAAGCCAATAGCTTTCATCTCCATAACCCCCATTCCTGAACCTAATTCTGTCTCTGAAGCCATTCTCAAACCTAAGTGGAAGCAAGCTATGCAGCTAGAGTATGATGCACTCATTCAGAATGGTACTTGGGAGCTGGTACCTCCTTCATCAACCATTCACCCTATCACTACAAAATGGCTCTTCAGAGTCAAGTACAACAAGGATGAAACAGTTGAAAGATACAAAGCTCGACTGGTAGCTAGAGGTTTTCAACAACAAGCTGGAATTGATTACTTCAACACATTCAGCCTTGTCATCAAGCCTGTCACACTACGCATTGTCTTCACACTTGCTGTCTCAAAAGGATGGTCTATACAACAAGTGGATATCAACAATGCTTTTCTCAAAGGCTAACTCCATAAGACTATCTATATTGCTCAACCTAAGGGTTTTGTGAATACTCAATATCCCTCTCATGTGTGTCAACTCAGAAAAGCTCTTTATGGCCTAAAACAAGCTCCCAAGGCTTGGTATGATACCCTCAAGGCCTTCTTGATCAGTCAAGGCTTCGCTCACTCTACATCTGATCATTGCTTATTCCACAGAGCTCTACATGGGAAAACTACACTGCTGTTGGTATATGTAGATGATATACTTATTACAGGAGATGATGTCTCTTTGGTGCAAGCTCTCATTGACAAATTACATTCTCAGTTTTCTCTGAAACATCTTGGAGAAATCAACTATTTTCTGGGCATTGAGGCTCATGTCACCCCTACATCCATCAAACTTACTCAGTCCAAATACACCACTGATCTCATCACCAAAGCTAATCTTGCTTCCTCCAAACCTTGCTCTACTCCACTCTGTCACTCAACTCAACTCTCCTCCACAGATAGCCCCTTATTTGACAATCCCACCCTATATCATAGCATCATTGGTGCCCTACAATACCTAACTCTCACCAGGCCAGACATTTCATTCAATGTCAACAAACTTTCTCAATTTTTGCAAAATCCGACACAAAACCATTGGAAGGCATGTAAACGGGTTCTTAGGTATCTTAAGGGCTCCATTTCTCATGGTATCTCCTTTTCTATTGTTTCTGATTTCAGGTTACAGGGATTCGTTGATGCGGACTACGCCTCAAACCTAGATGACAGGAGGAGCACTTCTGGTTTCTGCATTACACTTGGCCAAAACTTAATATCGTGGAGCTCCAGAAAACAAAATGTAGTGGCACGGAGTACCACTGAGGCTGAGTACCGAGCTCTTGCCTTGGCTACAACTAATATTCTGTGGATTTCCAGCCTATGCAAGGAGCTGTGCATTCCAATTACAACTCCAGCTCTTCTGTAGTGTGACAATCAAAGTGCAATCACCCTTGCCTTCAGCCCTGCATTTCACTCTCGAACCAAGCATATTGAGGTTGATGTTCACTTCTTACGGGAAAAGGTCAAAGACAACATCCTTGATATACGATACATTTCCTTAGAAGATCAGCCTGCTGATTTATCAACAAAACCCCTTGCCCCGAATCGCTTTGCTCGTCTTAGTGCTTGGCTAAACCTTACTTAAACCGTGGTCCATTTTCTTCGGGGGCGTGTTGAGTATAGTAGTATGCATGGGATCAAAGCCCATGCAAACCCTCACGTGGTCCCTCACAAAGCATGCAATGCATGGGATCACAACCCATGCAAACCCTCACTAGTTAGTTGTTAGAAGAAAGGTAGTTAGCTTAGTTGTTGTATTTAACAACAAGTTGTTAGATAGAAGACTCTAGAAACTAAGCCTCTATATATAGTGTACATAATACAAGTTGAAAATATAATTTCAAACATTTATGCATTTTTTTTTATTGACAGGGAATTTATACATTGTGTTGATGTTGACTAAATGTTGTATTATGTGTTTGGCGATATTTCAATACATCAGGAATTTATAACTTTTGTTTATATGTTGCTTTGAATGTTTCTAACCGTACGATGAAGACCTAAAATGTTTTAAGTCACACGACTATATCACTACAAAAACGCGCGGTTATGCCGACGGAAGTATACCGACGGATTACATTTCCGTCGGCTATACCGACGGATTACCGACGGAATTGAAAGTCAGGAGACTCTGCCGACGGAGTTCAATTTCCGTCGGCTTTCCCGACGAAATGCCGACAGAAATGCCGACGGACACTCAGAACTCTCTACACGGTGTCATTTTTGGGTCACCGGCCGACGGATTTTTCAGTCGGTATTGTAAATTAGGGTTACCGACGGATATTTTCCGTCGGTAACCGCGCCATATTATTGGCCCCTCGCGTGATAATTTTAAACGGGCGCGGATTAATTTAAATTCGCCCTTACCGACGGAAATTTTCGTCGGTAACCGACCCGCATTAACTAACCGCCTCTTGACCGACTCCCAAAATTAAATGTGGTCATTACCGACGGAAATTTCCGTCGGTAAAGGCAATTTTTTTTGGTATATAAACTGAAGACAGATTACTCTTTCTCTTTCGAGAGAAAGAAAAAAGCTCCCTCCCTCCCTGTTTCTAAAAAAGCTCCCTCCCTGTTTCTATCGTTCGTCTTCATCGCGCGAAGAGGCTCTGCCGAGGTGATCTCTCGATTAGAAAATCTATACGGTACGCTTTCTTAATTTGTTAGTAATTAATTTTTAAGTTATATTGTATTGCCTATAATTATGAATTAAATTGCATGTGTTAATTTAATTTATTATATAGATTAATATGAAATTGTTTGTAGTTGATGTATATAGTTAATTAGTTTGAATGTATGTAGTTGATATATCTAATTAATTAGTTGATATTGTACGTGGATAATTGTCTATATATAGTTGATGTATATAGTTATTTATAATAAATTGATGTGATTTGTTAAGATCGATATTGCATGTTTTGCATAATTGATGTTATATATATAGTGGATATTATTGTTTAATTTGCATATACGTTGGAGTGGAGTTAATTACATAATTAAATTATGATATTGTACGTTATAATTAGCTATATTAATATTGTTGATTTACTAATTATGAAATTATTTATTAAATTAGGGGCTTTGTTAATTATATTAGGAAATTATTATTTTAAAGTTAGAAAAAATTGTTACTAAATTTATTAGGTTATAGATTGTTAATTAAAATAGAAAAATGTTAATTAAAATTGGAAATTATTGAATAAATTAGTTATTGTTGAATAAAATAGGAAATTATTTATTAAAATAGGTTATTATTGATTATATTAGGTATTGTTGATTGAATAAAAAATTATTTATTAAAATAGGTTATTATTGATTAAAATAGGTTATTATTTAGGGATTAAATTTTAATTTATTAGATTATTGTTTTTTATTAAATTAAGAAATTTATTATTAATTAATTAGTATTATATATATATAATTTATTAATTTAAATGTTTAAATTAAATAGATGACTGGAGATAGTGCTGGTGGCTCGGGATCTCACGGGGCCTCCGGGTCACGTAGCCGATCAAGGAAGAGCCGATCCAAACTTAGACTCGAGGCGCCGTCTATACTGCCACGAACACCATTGTCGTTGCCTCCGCCACCCATTCCACACCCGTCGCCTCAGCCGTCGTCTCAGTCGTCTGTCCGGGACCATCCTGCTGTTCCTGCTCGGGATGGCCGGGAGCGCGTTTGGGTTGAAAGAGGAGTGTAAGTAATTAAATACTTTTATTGTTTAATAATTAATAATTAATTTCGCATTCGTTTTAATTTATAATGTGTTTTGTTTGTTAATTAATGTCACAAATTGTTACCTGGTAACGAGGTCTCCAGGGCATGCACGATTGCTTTTGGCTCTTTACCGATCTCTGCGGGTGCAATTACCTGGTCGAAGGTCCCAAAACAAAAAAAGTTGGCGTACTTCGAGGAATTTCAGGTAGTAATTAATTACTTAATTATTTAATTAATGTTTGTTAATTTGTTCAATAATAAACAATTTATTATATGTGCAGAAACAAGCCACTTGGGACCGGGATATGTACTCAGACCAGGCTATGTTCAGGTATTTCAGTAAATCGGCGCAAGAGCGGTATAAGGATTTAATGTACGAATGGAGAATGGCATGGCGGAGCGATGGGACGACGCAGAGCTTGGGTAAGGATGATAATGATGTTGTGTTGTGGGATTCATTGACGAGGGAGTGGTTGGATCCTGAGTACATCAGGAAGTGTGAGATTGCTAAGGCCAACCGGAGATCCGACGTTGGGGGTGGGATGTCCAGGCATCGGATTGGAGCCCGGTCCATCCTTGAGCAGTCAATGGTCATTGTAAGTGTTTATTAATTTTTTAATTAATTTCAATAAATTTAATTATATATTTAATATATATAATACATAAATTTAATTATTAGGAACGGGAGACGGGGCGTGTACCCACTCACTTGGAGCGGATGAGCATTGCTCATCCGTTTAATGCTGATACACAGCAATCCACATACGGGCGCACAACTAACCTCCACGTAAGTAATAAAATTGTTTAATTAAATACATTTTTTATAATTTATTCTATTAATTTAAAATTATTAATTATGTAGTTGGAGATGAACCGGAGGATGGCCGAGATCGGAACTCAAGTCGACCCTACTCAAGCCGGAACCAGCAGTGCTCCTACAATCGAGGAGGTGGACCGGGCTTATTTGGAAGTTGCCCCCACCACCCGCGGACGAGTTCTGGGCCTTGGTCGTATGAGCGCTGATGTCAGGTTCGGCGCTGGTCCGTCCCAGACGGCATCGCAGGGTTCCGTATCTTCCACCCCAACTCCTGATATGATGGCACAATTCAACCATTACATGCATGTGATGCATGTGAATATGGGTCGAGAGTTGGGGTGGTCGGACGAGAGGATCGAGGAGGTTTATCAGAGAACCATGCAAGCTCCTCCACCGACGGCCAACGTGAACGTGCCTGTTCCCCCAGCCCCCTCAGCCTATGTCCCGACCATGCAGCAGGATGATGACATCATGGGTCAGCAGTTCGTTGGCAACGATGACCTTGATATATTCCTCTATGGTGAATGAGTGACTTTGAACAATTTATTTTTTTTATGTGTTTAACAATTTTATTTTTATGTCTCGTAGAACTATTTACTTTTATGTCTCGTAGAACTATTTATTTTTTATCTGCATTTTTGTTGAACTATTTACTTTTATGTTTAAGTATCAGTTGTTTAATTTTAGTTATGTGTGTTTTATGTGTTAAAAATGTGTATATTAATTCTAGTTATGTTTTATGTGTGATTTTGGATGTTATCTGTATTGGATCTTCATTTATGTTTGAATGTACTCTGTTTTTTCATGTTTGTGTTTATGTGAATGTGATGGGAGACTCTATGTGATAGATAAACAACATTTTCATTGAAAATTGCATTGAAGAAAGGTTGTTGTTGTGGTTACATTACATGCATACAATTAGCATTACATAAACTTAGCAATACATATTAGAGGCATAAATTTAACAATACATATTAGAGACATAAACTTAGGATTACATCCAGCCTATAAACTTGAACATATAGGGTAGAACACAGAATATTATGGCCATGATAAGAAAGTTCCTCTGCTTCTTTAGCTCTTGAACTTGTCCAGCTTGAAATTCTACTTCTGATGTTAGGTGGTCAGATGAATCCTTATAGATTTCACCAACTACTTTTGCATTATTCAGCTTGTTGTTGAGCTCTTGATTTTCAAGCAAAAGTGAGTCAATTCTCCTCACCATGCCCGGAAACATTCCGTGTGAACACGTTCCTTGTCCGTGGATTTCGTGTTCATCGGCCCAAACAAAAAAGGAGCATCCAAGACCACTTAGTGAATCTGGGCAAGTATAAAATAGTCTACCTCTGTTTTTTTCTTGCTTCGAAATGCACACACGAGCTTCTTTTCCACAATGGCATACCACAATTTTCATGGATGTGGAAGATGAAGACATGAGTTTCTGTATTTTTTTGTTTTTTGATGTTTGTTAAGAAGTAGGTTGTTTTGAGTGTGTATATATTTTTCTGTAATTTTTATTTTTTTTATACACGTCTTTTACCGACGGAAAGTGATTCCGTCGGTATAGACACATGTTCAATGCCGACGGATAATTTCCGTCGGCAATGTAAATACCGACTGAAATTTGGTCAACGGAATCTGACTAATTTGACATACATTTGAAATCGGTGTTACCGACTGAAATTATCCGTCGGTATTGACAATACCGACGGAATTTAGGCGCGTGATATACCGACAGAATGACATTTCCGTCGGCATGTAGTATTGAAAATTGTTCTAGAACCTCAAAACACGCGAAAATTTTGTAGTGGAGCGAAAATTTAAGGTATGTTTTTCTATTAAGTGTACATAGTTTTACTGCAATTAATTTTTATGAAATGTATATAGTTTTATAACTTTTAGTGTTTAATTTTTATGAAATGTATATAGTTTTATAACTTTTAGTGTTTAATTTTTATGAAATGTATATAGTTTTATAACTTTTAGTTTTTAATTTTTATGAAATGTATATAGTTTTATAACTTTTAGTGTTTAATTTTTATGAAATGTATATAGTTTTATAACTTTTAGTGTTTAATTTTTATGAAATGTATATAGTTTTATAACTTTTAGTGTTTAATTTTTAGTGTGTAATTTTAATTTGGTCAAATTGTTTAACAGATGGAATTGCCGGATCGTCGGTGGATGTATTGTACTCCTAGGCTCGTTTTAGGAAATGTGAATGTTGAATTTTATGATAAACTCGTGTCATTTGTTGAATTTGCAAAGCTACACCCACATTACATGTCTGAGGATTGTATTAGGTGTCCGTGTAATGCTAAGAAATGTAAGAATAGATCATTTAAAAGTAGAAAAGTAAGCTTGTCCGTATTGTATGGAACATTCTGAAGCTTTCAGTCTCCCGATGAGCAGAAAATTTTCATGGTTCGATAATCACCGAAGGTTTTACCTCGAGATCATCCATTTCGAAGGAATAAGGTGGACTTCACGAAGAATAGAACAGTCACAAAAAATCGACCGCCCCTTCGAAATGGTATTTTATACATTTATTTTAACATGTTTTTTTGGGTTACATTTATTCTAACATTTATTAATCGTACAGGACAAAGTTGTTACATGAGATTGAGTGGACGGGTTTGAAAAAAACTACGGAGGAAAATGCAGAAGAACACAACAAAGGAATCCCAGGTAACTGGAAGAAAAAGAGTATTTTTTGGGACTTGCCATATTGGAGTTCACTATTGATCCGACACAATTTGGATGTCATGCACATTGAGAAGAATGTGTTTGACAATGTGTTTCACACAATCATGAACACAGAAGGCAAGACGAAAGATACACCAAAGTCCAGGGAAGAGTTGAACACTATCTGTCGCCGTGATGAGTTGGAACAGGATACCCGTACAGGTAAATATCCAAAGGTTTGCTACACACTAGATAAGGCACAAAAATAGGAATTGTGTAGGTGGATTAAAGAGTTAAGATTTCCAGACGGCTACGTGTCAAACATGAGTCGATGCGTAGACACAACAAAAGGCAAAGTTGCAGGGATGAAGAGTCATGATTGTCATGTTTTTATGCAGCGCTTGATACCTATTGCGTTTCGAGAATTTCTTCCTCTGAATGTGTGGAGGGCTGTCACTGAAATAAGTCTCTTTTTTAGAGATTTAACGTCTACAACAATCAAAGGTTGATGATATGAATCGTTTGGAACGAGACATTCCAGTTATTTTATGTAAGTTGGAACGTTTTTTCCCACCTAGCTTCTTTGACTCGATGGAACACTTACCTGCTCACTTAGCGTATGAAGCTAGGATTGGTGGTCCAGTGCAGTACAGGTGGATGTACCCATTTGAGAGGTGAACAATTCTATTTCTCTCATTTAATTAGTTTTTAGTATAAGAAGTCTTATTTTAATTTGTTAACTATTATAATTTTAGGTATCTCCACAACTTGAAGCGCAATGCTAAACAAAAGGCAAACGTCGAAGCATCGATTGTTAATGCATATTTGAATGAAGAGGTTGGCATGTTTTGTTCATATTATTTTGAAGACCATGTCAACACGAGGATCAGGAATGAACCACGTAACTTCGATGGTAGAGGTACGCAACAAGAAGTCGATGGCATGCTCTCTGTATTCAAGTCTAAGGGGCGACCTATAGGAAAAGTCACTTAACGATATTGGTCAACAAACACAGAGGCTGAAATAGCACAAACGTACGTGTTATTGAATTGTGATGAAGTTCAGCCTTACATTGAGTAAGTATTTTATATATTTATCATCTAATTAAATAGCACTAAACGTACGTCATTTATCATCTAATTGTGTTGTGAATTATTAGGATGTATACACAAGAACTACGACATGCAGATCAAAACATCTCAGATAGAGACATAGATACTAGTCTTCAACGTCAATTTGCCCGATGGTTCCAACGTTATGTGAGTATCATTAATTGAATTTTACGTGAACAAATAATTGTTTTGATTAATGTTAATTTTAACTGTACGTATAGGGACAATCGCACGATTTTCAGAGCCGATTCTTACAGGATCTCAGCAAAGGACCAGTACGGCGTGTGAGGACTTACAACGGCTATATTGTAAAAGGCTACAGGTTTCATACATCAGAGTATGCATCAACAAGAACGACTAACAACAGTGGTGTTTGTGTTAGGGGTGCGAATTACAATGTAGATGCAAGTGATTACTTTGGGGTGTTGCACGAAGTCGTTGAAATTGAATATCCGGGATATCCAGTGAAAACCGTAATGTTGTTCAAGTGCCATTGGTTTGACACATCCCCTTTAGGAACCAAAATTCATCCGGAGTACAAGCTTGTGGATGTTAATTCGAAAAGGAAGTATAGCGGGGATGATCTATTTGTATTTGCCTCTCAGGTATCTCAAGTCTACTACTGCACGTATCCAGGAGCTGGAAAATGTAATAGAGAATGGCACGCTGTTTGCAAAGTGAAGGCAAGGTCAATGGTGGAGGTCCCCCAAAAGGAAAACAACGATGAAGATGAACCTCCGTTTCAAATGGAACAAATAGAGAATCAAACTGAAGTGTTTGCGGGAGATTTTAATCTTTCGGTAGACTTGACGGCTGCAAATCCACAATTGATTGTTATTGAAAACGATAGTGGACATGAGGAGGAGGATGAACATGACGAGAGGGAGGATGAAGAAGATGAGGAGGAAGAGGAAGATGTGGCAAATAATGAAAATGAAGACGAAGATGAATATTAAATTAATGTAACCTAGCTATTTTATTTTGTACAATTTATAAGATTTCATTATTTATCATTTGGTTATAACTTATAATTTAATTATTTATCATTTGGTTATGTTATAACTTATAATTTAATTATTTATCATTTGGTTATAAAAATTCAATGGCGACGGAACATATCCGTCGCCATTTTCGTCGCTAACGGCAACGAGCCAAAGCCGACCGAAATATCCGTCGCCATTTCCGTCGCTAACGGCAACGAGCCAAAGCCGACCGAAATATCCGTCGCCATTTCCGAATATAAATGTAACTTTCTCTCATTTCACGCGTATTTTCCCTCTCTCTCTCTATGTCTCTCCCTCTCCCCCACTCCACGCATCCCCTTCTGACCGTCTCACGCTGCCCCTTGCCCACGTTCGCAGCGGCGCCACCTCCTTCTCCGGCCGTTCGTGCTCCTTCTCGCTGCGATCGTTCGCACACCCTCCTTCATACCAGCAGTCTCCGCCCATCCCCTCCTTGACGTGGCCGCGGCCGCCGCCCATCCACTCTCCAAGAAAGTCGTCGCCCACCGCCTCCTCTACCGTCACCGTCTTCGTTTGAAAGGTACGTTTTTACATATCTAAAAAAAATTAGGGTTTTGGATTTTTTTTGTATTTGTTCGAAAATTTTCTTGTGTCCGATTTCTTTTCTAACATTTAATCTGTTTTTCATGTTTTTTTTCAAACGTTTAATCTATGTTCAATGTTTTTTTTTCGAACATATAATCTGTTTTCATTTTTTTTTCGAACAATAGTGTTTTTTTTTTTTTTTTTGTGTGTTTCTTAAGAGTTTTGAAGATGATGGTTGTTTTGATGTTATGGGAGTTGTTTTGAATCTTTTGATGGTGGAAGTGAGATAATTCGGGCATAAAATAGTATCGGTGAGTGTCCTCGTCTGCGTTTAAAAAAAAAAATGAAATCTGCGTTTTAAAAAAAATGAAAAAAATGAAGATGAAAAAAATGTCGGGTGGATTAGTTAACTAGTCTCTGTGTGTGTTGTGTAGTTTGTATATACGGATACGATTGCATATGAGTGGTACCTTTAATTTTGTGATACTTTTGGATTTTTTTATTGAAAATATAATTTCGGTTCTGTTTTGAGTTTTTTACTGTAAGTGATGATTTTCGTTTAAGAAGATGTAGGAATACATTTGTTTTATGTTGTACTTTAGGTTTTGTATTGTAGTTTTTCTGATTTTCGTTTAAGAATATGTAGTTTTTAACTGTGTTTTATACTCTGAAATTTTGTGGGTGGTTTTGGCGCGCTAATTATTTGTAGGAGTAGTAACATTTATTTATTGTACTCTAAATCTCTTATCTTTGAACTACCAGCATATCGAATATTTGCTGAGACCGACCGAAACTATGCGAGCCTAATGAAGTTACTTGATCTCGTAGTATTGTTGAGGTATGTTCAATTTTTATGATAATTTAATTTATGTTTAAATATATAAAATGACAATTGAATCTTGATTCTTTGGAATTGATTTTGAAATGGCAGGGATGGAGTCGGCGAAGGAAAGTTTAATCAAGTTCTTCTCTTTCCTGGTAATTAAACTGATCTAATTCTTACTCTGTGAATAAATGGAAAATAAGATTCTTACCCTCTTGTAATTCTTTTTTAAACGATTTATCTTATAATCCTCTTGTAATTTTATATATTAATTAATTTCCTTATGTGAAAAATAGGTTGTGGAGCTGTCTTTAATTTCTCAAACTCCGCTGTCTGATCTCCTACTCAATACTACAACACACACAAAGATTGCTAGATTAATAAAATCTGAAGCAACGCCTAAAGCCAAAAGAATGATATTGAAAGTAATGTTTCAAAAATCAACCAACAAGTTGCTGTTTGCTCAAGCAAAGGACGACGATTTTGTTTATTCTGTTGGATCTAATGTAGATTTGTGTATTGAATTATTTAAGCAATTTTGATCGGGTCGGATCCCGATCACAAATAAATTTTTTTTTAAAATTTTTGGTACTTACCGACGGAATATTCCGTCGGTTTAGCGTCGGTAATGCCGACGGACAGGCCGACGGAATATAATTTTTTTAAAAAATGTTTGGTACTTACCGACGGAAATTCCGTCGGTTTAGCGTCGGTAATGCCGACGGGCGAGCCGACGGAATATCATTTTTTAAAAAAAAAATTGGTACTTACCGACGGAAAATTCCGTTGGTAAATTAAAATAATAAAATTTATGTCCAAAATATACCGACGGCTCTACCGACGGAAACTTGACCCGGTTTGAAAACGGGTTGGCTTGGCTGCCGACGGAATTGAATCAGTCGGTACGGGCGACCCGGTTTGAAAACGGGTTGGTTTGAATCCGTCGGTATATACCGACGGACGCATATTTTCCGTCGGTAACCCATACCGACCAATTCATCGACGACGGATGAAATCCGTCGGTAAATCCGTCGATAAGAGCCAATACCGACTGAATATCCGTCGGCATATCCGTCGGTAAAACACCTCTTTTTTGTAGTGTATAAATCAAAGAATTTACAAGAATGAAAGATATTTCTTGGTGGTTTCTTTCATCATGCAAAGTTAGAGGGATGTTACTCATTTTTGGGTCCTTTCGAGGGGTTAATGGTTGGGTGTAGTTGAGATTCTAAGTTCTATTTGAAGAATATTGCACATTCAACAAAGCTGGTTGTGGGGCATCTGGATTAATGTAGGAAAAATCTATAAACCTATTTTCAAGCTTGAATAAATCACAATTGAGACTTTGACTTTATGTATATTAGTATGTCTCAAGAATAAATTCATTAAAACAGGTAAGGTTAGCATTTGAAAATGATGAATACCTAGAAGATGTTGTCCATACGCAACATTAGGAGCAAAAATAAAATAAAAAATAAATCACCATTAGAACGAGCTTAATTCAATTAAATCTTTTTCTTCAACAAGGTATTTGAACATTCATTTGTATGATGCTCAAAACCTCCACCAAATGGTTTTGATTGATTTGAGAATTTTTTTTTTTTTTTTAAAATACAACAAGGATAATACATAGATACTCTTAGAACTAAGAGTGAATTGAAGCTAAATCCTTGAGATACTGTGGACAATCATCTTCACACCAATCTTGAGGCGATGAAGTGTAATAAACATTCTGAGCTAGAGTATGAGCAATTATATTATCTTCTCTTGGAACCTTGATGCAATCCCACACTAGGACATTTTGCATAAGATTTATGATTTTGCTCACCAGCCTTCTTTCAAGAACCCCTACCTCTCCAGCACTCATAATAGCATCAATGGCATCCGCTGAGTCTGATCGAATTTCCTGAATACAAAGATTTCTTTCAATACATTTTTCCAATCCAACCTCAATACCTTTCAATTCTGCTCCACAAACTGTGCCATTATTCAATATCTTCTTTGCTCCTGCTATTTTAATGTCTCCTTCTTTGCTCAACACCACATATCCAATAGCAAAGAAATTGTTGTTTGGTTGGAAGGCAGCATCTGTATATAACACATTCTCATTTGTATCCATACTTCCATTTTGCTTCAAATTTTCAATAGCATTAAACATGCTATTATTCTCCTTTTTAACACCCATAAACTCATTCCAATATGATACCACCCATCCTACTTCAAATTTTAAGCATGAAGGTTTATGCACATATGTATGTATAATTCTGCATCTCTCCTTCCAAATTGCCCAAGCCACCATCATAATTAGAGCCATTTGATTGCTCTTCATATGATTAACACACCAATCCACAACCCCCCCCCCCCACAATCCGCCTGTGCTGCCACTTTAATTTCATGCCAAAAGCCTAAGCACTTCCAAGAATTTTTAGCATATGGGCATTTAAAAATGCAATGCATAGAATCAGCCCAGAAAAATCCACAAAGAGTGCAAGTTGGATAAACAAGAATATGTTTCATAGCCAATCTCCCTTCCGATGCAATTATATTAGAAGCCAGTTTCCAACAGAAGATACGTACCTTTGGTGGGACTTTAAGCTTCCAAATCTTCTCAAACATTCTTGATTTGGTTTTTGGATTCGATGCACAGGCCATGCTTGAACGAACATCCCAATGTACCTCCCGTTTGGATAATGAATATCCCGATGCTACCGTATACTTTCCAGTTGATGTTTCTGCCCAATATAATTCATCACTTACCTCAGCTCCCAAAGTTTCCATTTCCAAGATCCTTTCAGCTTCAAATGGTAAAAAGGCTTGCCGTATCAGCTGTTCATTCCATTCCCCATTATGAAGAACAAAACGACTTACAGAATTTATTTTCACTTACATTTATAGAGTGTTGTTGATCTGAACTTTTGATGAAATGTTTCCCTTTGATTTCTTTATCTTTCTTTTTTAAGAGAGAGTTGAATCGCTTCACAAGTAGATCAAAATGATTTGAAGTGTAAGAACAAATCTTCACATCTTCATCAAGAACATGAGAACTCTTATGTCAACTGAAAGCAACAAAAGAAGTAACAAATGGAAATACAAGATGTTACTCCTGCATTAAATTATGTGAAAATAGTAAATATTAAAAAAATGAAATAGTAGGAACATTGTGGAAAAAAAAAAAAAAAACAGAATTATTGATATTGTCACATTAGTAGTGACACAATAACCAAACACCACGTGAATTTGAGTTCAAATATGTTTTTACGAAATTATCAATTCCTCAAATAATATAAATACTTGATTATTAAAGAAATGTACTCATAATACTCACGACTTGCCACTATTAGGAGTCCGACATTATAACTACCCTCTCTAATTGCCACAACTACAAACTTGATTATTTTCATGATCATATTTTAAATTATTAAAATAAGCCTTAGACATAATGCTAAAAATATAGATACATAGAAGGACAATTATCTCAACTCTCAAAAAAAAATAAAAAAAAAAATAAAAACAACGAAATTTTAAAACAACTATACTCTCAAAAAGTGGACAGTGCATCTCACTAGAAACAAGTAAAACGTGAGTTATGTGAGTAAAAATCATTTTTATTACAAGGGTACAGTATATGCATAACTTTATTGGTCATAAAATAGGTAGAAAACTTTTTTTTTTTTTTGCCATGAGGATGAAGGGGTTTTGGTCAGCCGGTATCATTTGGGGTTCAATTTTAATCATTACATTTTATTTTATTTTAAAATACGATTTAAATAAAATTATAAGTTCACAAATTATAAAATTTATTAGTGATGAAAATCCATTTTAAAATTTTATCTATAAAATGGATAAAAAGCTTATTCCCCTTCGAATTGTATATATTTATTTTCATTAAAAAAAAAATGCCAAAACTCGGCATTTCTGAGTTGTAAACTAATCACTCAATCAAACCATTTCATGTAATTCCAAGCTCCAACATCGAACATGTGAGCAGCAATATAGTTTTAGTATAAATGATTAAATGAACACCAACATCATCATTGTAAATAAACCAAAATTAAAAAACAAAATCCATGTGTCTAAGAGAATATAAATAAATTATTGAGGACTGCTAAGCAATAAAAATAATGGGAGGAATCTGATCCTGTTCGTTCACCGGTCGCGGGCCCCACTATCATTTGGCTTTGTGCAAAGTAGCCACCACTCTGCCTGTTTCTTTGTGCTCTTCTTCTTCTGATGTTACATCAATGGTGCCCATTATTTGTACAAATGCCTTTTTTACTCATTCATCATTTAATAAGAAAAGTTCTTTCTTACTGTTCCTAAAATTAATGATTATTCGGAAGCAAACAAATGCTAAAGTTTGCACATAAAGGTACTCTCCATTATCCCAGAAAGAAATTTATGAATATTTAATATAAACCCTGTGGATTTCTTTTCTAATACATGTGATTAAATTTTATGGGGTTATCAGGATCTTAAGAAAGTTTCAATCTTTAGTTTTTTAGGGTTGATTTTGATTACAGAATCAACAGGCACTTTCTTTGGCTTGCGGATTCTGGTTTGTGGGGGAAGTGGTATTTGAACTCGAAATCTTTGTTTTTTGGATTAGGAGTGAGATTATCCAATTTAATTTTTGGGGTCTAGAGATTTCTTGGGAAGATGGATTCTTTGGAGTTTTCTTGTGAAGATTGAAGCTGGAGATTTTCCTACTGTTGCAAAAGGTACTTTTCCTTTTTTTGGAGAAATTTGAGGTGATTCTTGATGCAAATTTGATATTCAATTTGAAGCTCTTGGAAGGCAATTGTTGATTTGGTTTCAAAAGTATCATTTATTTGTTGTTAAGATTATAGTTTGATAACGGCGAAAAATGTTTGGATACTGAGATTTTGGGGAGTAGAAAGGATTGAACATTCAAGAAGAGTGTAGTTTATCTAGAATTTGTGTGTGATTATGGAGAAACAAGGTAGTTTTAAGAATCCCACAATGGAAAAACAGCAGAGTTTTCGTATGGAAAAGCAGAAGAGCTTTAGGGGTTTAATGGAGAAGCAAAAAAGCTTTAGGATAGCAATGGAGAGACAGCTGAGCTTTGGTGGAGACAGGAAAAAGAGCAAGGATTCACCTGGAAAACGAGGCGATTCGCCCCTTCATCTTGCTGCCAGGGCAGGGAATTTAGGGAAAGTGAAAGAGATTATTCAGAAGTTTGATAGTTTGAATGATGGTGTAAAAGATTTGCTATCGAAGCAGAATCAAGAAGGCGAGACTCCCTTATATGTTGCTGCGGAAAGTGGGCATATCTTGGTTGTAGGGGAGTTTTTGAAGCATTCAGATGCTGAGACTTGCTCGATTCTCGCGAATAACGGCTTCGATCCGTTCCATGTTGCTGCTAAGCAGGGTCATCTTGGTCAGTCTTTCATCTTATGCTTCCTTTTAAAATCTTTAAAATTATCTTGCCTTGACAATAAACTGATAAGAACAAATTTTTTGCATAAATTGCTTTTTTTATTTTCTGTTCTTGACTTGCAATTTGTGTTTTGATGTTTATTTCCAAAATGTCTTGAAATTGATATACACTCAACCCTTCTTAGTGCTGTAGTATGGCTTCATGCTTCTTATGCTAAAAAAAAAAAGGCATAAGAATTTAAAGTAGAATTGACAACCAAAGGTTTTCCTTACACCTTTTGTGAAGCTTTAGACTAGTTCAACTATATTCCCTTTCATTTTAGTGACTAATTTGTTGGGTTATGGGACTGTACACCGGCACATTGAACTCGAATATTGGTTGTCCATTTGTATTTGACTATGTTGATGACAATGCTTTGCTTTGCTGTAATATCCATGATGGAGGAACGTGTGATAATATGTGTTTCATGTGCACACAATCTACTATGTCGAAAGAAATTGGCTGCCCTATTTGTCCTTGTTCATCTTTTGCAAAACTCTGTTGCTGCTGTTTAGATGAGCAGAAAATGCTCGTTCTTTAGTTGATGAAAACCTTTTTTTTTTGTGTGTGAAACTACAGAGGTCCTGAAGGAGTTGCTACGATTTTTCCCGAGCCTAGTGATGACAACCGATAGTACGAATTCGACGGCCTTACATACAGCAGCTGCTCAGGGACACACCGAAGTGGTAAAGCTGCTTCTAGACACTGATTCCAACCTAACTAAGATTGCTCGAAACAATGGCAAGAGTGTGCTTCATACTTCAGCCAGAATGGGCCACTTGGAAGTCGTGAAAGCTCTTCTACACAAAGACCCGAGCATTGGCTTCAAGCCTGATCGAAAAGGTCAAACAGCGTTGCACATGGCCGTTAAAGGGCAAAACGTAGACATTGTGACAGAGCTTGTAAAACCTGACCCAACTTTATTGAGCTTCGGAGATAACAAGGGTAATACTGCACTCCACATTGCCACAAGAAAGGGTCGAAATCAGGTTAGTCTCGTTTCTCTGTAGTATGATCTTAATGGTGTGATACGAAATGCAGAATTTTGCTTAATACTCGCATGAAACATACTTTCCATTTCAGTCCTTCTGATCATCTCGGTTAATGCAAAGTTTTGGGCTGAGTTTGAAAAATGGTCTTTCATAGTAATAATGCCAAGGGAAAATAGCTATTTTTAGTCCTATAAGTTATCCCTGTTTTGATTTCAGTCCCGTAACTTCCAATTTTTTGACATTTTTGGTGGTGGTACGAGGTGAGAGATACATTTGACATTGACGTGGCATAGTTTGATTGATCAATACGATGTTTCGCCTCTTACACCCGGTCGTCGGTCCAAAATGTCAAAAAATTGGAAGTTACATGACTATTTTCAATTCGTGAAAATTGACAGGACTAAAATCAAAATAAGGGTAATTTACAGGACTAAAAAACAATGTTCCCTAATACTAATTAAACCAACTCATTTGCTCATTCTAAGAGTCTCCGTACGCTTGTCGTATCTCTAGATCATAAAGCTCAAGTTGCAGCATTCAGGATCTTTAATGGCAGCTGATATTTGCTTCCAAAATAAATGTTGACACACGGTTCGTTTCTTGGCAGATTGTGCAATGTTTGTTATCCATCGAGGGTATTGACGTCAATTCAACCAATAGTTCCGGAGAGACACCTCTAGATATTGCAGTGAAGTTTGGAACTCCAGAACTGGTAGCTATGTTAAAAGAATCAGGAGCTGTTCATTCTAAAGATCACGGAAAGCCCCAAAGTTCAGCAAAGCAACTCAAGCAGACAGTCAGTGATATAAAACACGACGTTCAGTCCCAACTCCAACAGACGCGTCAGACGGGCTTCAGGGTACGAAAGATAGCAAAGAAAGTGAAGAAACTCCACATAGAGGGCCTCAATAACGCCATCAATTCTGCAACTGTTGTAGCTGTCCTTATAGCTACCGTTGCTTTTGCTGCCATTTTCACTGTCCCTGGTCAGTATGTTGAGGAGGACGAAAAGGGGTTTTCACTAGGGGAAGCCCACATTGCCCACAAAGCAGCTTTCACGATATTCTTTTTGTTCGATAGTGTGGCCTTATTCATCTCGCTGGCGGTGGTGGTGGTTCAGACATCGGTGGTTGTGATAGAGCATAAGGCGAAGAAACAACTGATGTTCGTGATAAACAAGCTGATGTGGCTAGCGTGCCTCTTTATCTCAATCGCGTTTATCTCCCTCACGTATATAGTAGTTGGGGCTCATGAACAGTGGCTTGCTGTATGTGCTACTGTGATTGGTGGGACGATTATGATGACGACAATTGGGTCCATGTGCTACTGTGTTGTTCGACATAGACTTGAAGACTCGAGGATGAGGAACATAAGGAAAGCTAGTACACTCTCGCGTTCGTTTTCTCTGTCCATGGCGTCTGATCCTGAGATGTACAGTGAAAGATATAAGCGAATGTATGCTGTGTAGTAGGGCCAACTCGTGTCCTAGAAAACACATTAGGAGCTGAAGAACGTGCTACTCGACTCGATTCTGTATTTATTCCGGTTTTCCGGATGTTACGGCCAAGCTATAAACATGGTGGAGAAGCTCAGATAGAATAGATATGGCTTCATTGTGCTGTGCACTGATGCAGCAGTATTATTACCACCATGCTCTCTATATATCACAGGTAAAGTATATAGCTGGTAGGTAAAATTTGTAATCTATGTCACCTATTTTTTATAATAAAATAAGTAAAAGCCTGATTTTGATATCACCACCACCTTATTTATACATTTTTTCCAGTGATATTTCTATGATTTTTAATTATGCAAAAGCTTGGATTATTCATGTTTCTCAATTTTTGTTTGTGATAATGTGGGATATTATGCAAAACTTGATAAAGCTCATGCCTGCTCAATAATAAACAAGCTAAACTCAAAGATTTAATAACTCGGCTCGTTTCAATTACATCCCTAATGCCAGACAAGATGCAAGACATTTCGACTTAAAAATATCTTATATATTTAGGGCATGTTTGATAGTAAAGATTGATTATCTAAGATTAAGATGATATCTAAACTTTATAAATTTTATAGCATAATCTACCCTTAGATTTAAGTTATCAAACAATCAATAAAAACATGACCTTAGACTAATTAATAAGCAATTGCAGAAGCCTGTCCAATTTCCACTGTAATTTCAGCCATTGATAGGCAAGTAAGGCAACCGTGCCATACAAGAGATGTACAATAAAAAAAACTTTCTTCCTGTAAAAGTGTAAAAATAATGGGCTATTCATAACAACTGTGCAGTACTAGTATATACAACTCAAGTTTTCAGCTTCATGGAGTTACCACTCTAGTTTCCACTTATATCCACGGTGAATTCGACCATCGATACCGATATTTTCTACCTTCGTTATGAGACAGCTAAATATCAAGCTATCTGATGCTACAACTATGATCAACAAGAAGAATCAACGAATAATTGCATGAGCACCCGATGTTGTATTAGTGTTCTCCGGGCGAGAACTCCCTCCTCCATCGTGTCGGGAACTCCCTCCTCCATCATGTCGGGAACTCCCTCCATCGTGGCGAGAACTCCCTCCATCCTGGCGGGAACTCCCTCCTCCATCCTGGCGGGAACCCCCTCCATCCTGGCGGGAACTCCCTCCTCCATCATGACGGGAACCCCCTCCATCGTGGCGGGAACTCCCTCCTCCATCGTGTCGGGAACTCCCTCCTCCATCGTGTCGAGAACTCCCTCCTCCATCTTGTCGGGAACCCCCTCCATCGTGTCGGGAACTCCCTCCTCCATCGTGTCGGGAACTCCCTCCTCCATCGTGTTTGGAACTCCCTCCTCCATCGTGTTTGGAACTCCCTCCTCCATCGTGTCGGGAACTCCCTCCTCCATCGTGTTTGGAACTCCCTCCTCCATCGTGTCGGGAACTCCCTCCCCCATCGTGTTTGGAACTCCCTCCTTCATGGCGGGAACCCCCTCCTCCGTGTCGGGAACTCCCTCCACCATGTTTTCTAGAAGAATTGCGTTTGGGCTCCAAAGACGGTTGATTTCCTGGCGCGGGGTTTGGGCTTGTACTTGCAGAAAAGCGATGGCGTACATATACTCTATGTGTTTTCATCTCGGACGAGCAACTTCCTCGTATCTTCACCAATAAGACCACTTCCTTATCTCTAGCGTCTTCGGACCACCAGCTTTGTGGAGTTCCTTCCACAAATTCCTCGGACATGTGGAAATCTTCATGATGTACCGATACCTCAACAACTTGATCGGGATTAATCGAGCCAGCTGCCGGAGTTACCTACGCCATAACTCAAGCATTTATTTTCCTTGAGATTAAGAACCAAACAACTTACTAGCATCTCAATTAAAGACCAAGTTAAAAAAAAAAAAGTTAATGTCTCTGGAAAAACCAACATCAACCAATATTTTGAAACATTTTATTTCTCTCTAAAACAACATTCAAATTGAAACACAGAAAATATACGTTATATCGGTATATTAATCTAAGAAACTATAAATTACATTGCTATATAAGTTTAACATAGTTTAAAAATTAATTTGATAGTGTTACATGATAATTAATTTCCAATTAGAGTTTTAAAGATAAAATTTAATTATAAAAAATTGATGAACCAGTTTTGGTTTTTAAAACCCCTAACCGGAACCTATCTGTATGAAACAAGGTTTCGGTTACAGTTCCAAACCAAAATCGTTGACTACGGTTCCGGTTTGAACTGCCAGTTATGTTTTTTTGGGGCACCTCTATATCAGACTATGAAGGAGTAACTAAGCATTTTTACCACAATGTCGGGTTGGTTATAAATACCTCGAGCCATCGTGGGAAACCAAGCGAGCCTCTAGGACGATAGTCCGATGCTGCATCGTTCTCGTTGATGTTGGATTGACCTTCACAAACTATTTGGAAAAAGACCAAGTCTTCCCCACTTCGATTAGTGATCTTCAAGCTAGACGTCTCTTGGTTCTGGAGCACAATTTTGTTTGTATTGACAATCGTTTCAGGGACAAAGCGCAGAGCTTCTATGCCCTTTTTAATGCTTATGTTGGACTCAATAATTTTTCCAAACTCCTGCCTCCTCATTGATCTATCAACATGAGCAATGTCTATATCGAATTTGCACCGTACGGGTTTATGATCACTCTCAGTTACATCCATACGAGCATCGTACCTTAACAAACAAACAAAAGAGCATTAGTATAACGATGAAATAACAAAAGGGACTAGAAGAAAAAGAAGAACAAGAATCATGGGACTTACTGTAATATGGTAGCAACCACAGGGCACTCTAAATCACACTCATCTGCTGGATCAGACCTATTATCTCGATACAGGACTCTATCACACCAAGCCGGGATTCGTTTCTTCTCACCCGAATCATAACCTAGAATAATCACAAGTGTTGAGATAAACTCATATGGTTTTCTACTCAAGCATTATATATATAAATAGAATTTTAAAGTGTTTTGGTCCCATAACTTGTCCACGGTTCAATTTTGGCCCCAAAATCGTCATAAATTTGAAAACGGTGTCATTTTATGTCAAGCGGGGATATAATGTAGGGCCAAATTGGGACTAAATCGAAAAATGTGACTTTGTTTGGATCATAATTGGACAGTAAACAAGTTATGGGACCAAAAACTTTTAAACTCAATACAAATACTTTTACCTCCTAATCCTGCTTTCCCTCTTTCAAACTTGTAAGTGGGAGGAAATCTAATGAGAGCCTCACGCATTCCTTGGAATACTTTACCGGCTTTCATTTCCGCTCTAAGCTGATCTTTCTCTCGAAGCCAATCGAAGCTTCTCTGAGAAACGAAGTCTCTGGCTTCATCATACGATATTCCAAATAGGCGATAGTTAAAATCGCCAAAGAAGACAACCATATCTGCCTCAGCAAGCTCAGGCTTTCCCTCATCAGGATTTGTAGCCTTAAAATAAATGACCATTTGTGTTACTTGGGGCCCAAAAAGGAAAAAGACACGATCATTTTAGAATTAGGATAGACGTACATTTGCAGTACGAAGCGTCTGAGCTGCGGATGGAACACCAGCTGCAATAGAGAGAATCCAAGAGAAGCCACAAGAATAAAGCAGCCAAAATAAATATATGGAGAAGACAAGAGAGCTAGACAAATATAGGTGTCACAGCATACCAGCAGAGTTGTTTAGCATATAAGATGATCGATTGAAAGTCATATTTCGGTATATGTGATCAAAATCTGAATTCCGCCTATTCACTGCGTCCAAATGTGCAGCCAAATGACAGTTTACGAAACACATTAACCGATCATATACTCTCAATCTCAAGCCTACTCCTCCCTGAAGGTGATATTTAGCCAGTAAGTGTGTGTTCACATTGAAGAAACGATTACCAGTTTATTATAAGCATGTAAAAAGTTGTTATTTACCTTATTACCAATGGCACGACCTAAACCACAAGCGACTGCTGAAACATCGAGGTCTCCAGCATGACTCCTAAGAGACTTTCTCACCCTGAAAACCATGATTAGCAGCTGAAGAACTAACTAATCGAACCATCAAATAATGTTTTGTGAGAAGTTTACAAAATAAGAGTAGGATTTAGGCCTTGTAGAGTAGATCGAAAATGTGAAACCATACCAGATTGCTATCATTAAGCCTGCCAGTTGTCGAGACCCCACACGTTCAAAAGTGTGTTCTTCATCCAAAGCCTTGCCTATGTGATCTTGCCACCATTGTCCAATAGCACTACCTTCCAGCCCTACCTAAAATTGATGATTGTTGTTTGAATATAAAAGCAACATTTTTATCTTCACATATATGGTGGTGCCATTTTCTTTTGTGGGAGTATTTTTTTTAAGTCCCATAAGTTACCCTTATTTTAATGTTAGTCCTGTTGACTTTCACAAATTGAAAATAATCTTGTACATCTCAATTTTTCGACATTGTAACAATTGAAACATTAGGCCTACCAATCAACTTTGGCCATGTTGACCAATCAAACTTTGCCACGTGGACAAATCAGACTCTGCCACGTCAGCGCCAACCGGTTAATGGCCAAAATGTCAAAAATTGGAAGTTACAAGACTATTTTCAATTCGTGAAAGCTTGTAGGACCAAAACTAAAATATGGATACCTTACATGACTAAAAACACCATTTTCCCAAAGAATAAATCTTACAGTTTCTTTTGCAGCTGACATAGCAAGAAATCCAGCACCCATTTCCACTTCTTGCAGCCCCACAACAACAATATCAACATTTGACACACCGGATCCTAGCCATGACATAAGTGCATCATGTGAGGCTCTTCCTTGGCCAACATTCCACGTTCCTACTAAAACTTTGACATTCTCTATCATCGTATATTGTCTATCCCCATGGGATAATTCTGTTCTAAGTATATCATCCATAGGTGCTGGTGAAGAAATATACCATCCACGTATACCTCCATGAGTTGCCAAACTGAAAACCATACCATTGCCAACTACTAATCTTATAACGGGCCCGTTATGTGCAACCCAGCCCTTGATTAGTTTTCCTTCAAGATCCAATAGTTGAACCATACCACTGACATAGCCAACCCATATTCTTGACCCGTATGCACAAAAGCACAGAACACCACAAGGATGGTGAATGAAGTCTTGCACACGGTTGCCATTCCCATCCCACTGGATTAAAGTACCGTTTGAAGAACCCGTCCAAATCATTCCGTCGCTTGCTAGAACTATAGCTTCGGTTCTTTTACCATCTTCGGAACCCCCACCCCCTTTTGCTGCTCTACGAACTGCATCTGCTGCTCCCATAATAGCATTACGGGACCGTTGCAAAAAGCCTGATTTCTCCTTTTTAGACTTGGAGGACAATTTAACGGGTTGTTGTTCTTCTTCTACTACTTGTTCTTGGGCTGGGCCTTCGACACGACTCTCAGTCTGACCCTGACCCTGACCCTCTACACCGAATACTTTCAGAAGTTCTCTTGTACGAGCATCCCTGTTTCATCATCAATAACTCTCAATATGTAACTTATAAAGCAAGAGAGGAGGCACAATCGTGATAACATGGCATTATGTATTATGTTTCATAATCAAACAATGTAAAAATATTGCGGAATACGTGAAGAAGGTACCATAGTGAGAAGGATAGAGAGCAAACAGCCCAGACTTTGGCTCGAACATTATCAGATAGCAAGCATTTGACATCTGAAGAAGAAATACTACATGTACCATTAATAGTAACTTGGCTTTTGAGGTCAATACACGATCTCTCCACCAACAATGTAGCCATGTGCCTTTCCTCGGGTGATAGAGACAAAGATTTTTCCAAAGCTTCCCAAGGCCACACCCTTATAATCCCACCCTCAGATCCTGACCATATATCACCTACATACAACCCATAAAGTAAGAAGATCATTTTCTGATAAATTAAGAACAAGTATCAAGAGGAAAGGGATTTACCATAGGAAGATATCTTCATAGTAAGAACAGGGCCTCGATGGGCCTGCCAAGTAAAACATTCCCTGAAACCATCTTCATCAGATAAATTCACATCCATCTTCCAAGTTCTAATTTTACCATCTTTATGTCCACTCCAAACCAACTTACTCCCTTGATCAACGACCAAGCATATCGTTGGTGGCGTGCAAGCTGATTCGTAGAATGGAGCAGCATCCTCATCGCCTCTTCGTCCCTTTCTCCCTATCCCTAACCCTGGCTTATATGAATCTGAATAATTCCACACTCTTACACCTGATTCTTGCCCTGCCCATAATTGTCTCTCCGTACTTGCAATTGTTCGTAAAAATTTTCCTACCTGTATAATATAAATCAGTTTCCAAGAATTTCCTGAACTAAGCATACATGATTAAGCCAAGCCGAAACCAAAAGTCACACAGCCTATTCATTTGAGAATAATAACACAGGTAAAGCCAATATATATATATATCCTACATTTCAAATTCCTAAGGAAGAAATGTAAAATGATCACACATATTTTCCACTTTTGCTATACTTTTAATTATGCTAAAAAATCCCTCAAACTAGTAATGCAATATGAGCAACTCAATGGAAAAAGAACATAGGCAGCAATAACATCCTATTAACTTCAACTTATTCGAAATTGAAATTCTGATCCACCCTAATCATGTTTAATGTCCTCAACATACAAAAAAAGATAAAATTCTACCTGCGTTTCTCGTAAAGGATGCGGCCGGAGTTCAAGGCAGGGCGGGCGGTTGGGGTTGACGGGCGCTCTACTCGGCGCCTTAAATATCCCGGCACCTCCGCCGCCGCCCATAAACTCGGCCAATGGCTGCAAAGGGTCATCGTTTTCGGATGCCCCATCGATCCTATGGCTTTGGGAGTGATCAACATGTTGATCACTCGCCGATCCTACGGCATTATTGGAGGTTACAGTGGAATAAGGGTAGAATTCTTCGTCGGATGAGGAATCAGTGGTAGTGGTGTAATAAACGTTGTTTTTGGTGGGCGGATTGTTGTTCAAAATGCGGTTTTCGTCGAGGCTGTGCTTGCGGAGGTTGTGGTGGCGCTTTTGGTGGGGGACGGTGTTGGTTCTGAGCTGCTGGCTGTAGGAGTGGGTTTTCCGGCGCGGCGGCGAATTGGAAATCTTCGCCAGAGCCGTTCTGTCGTCGTCCTCGAATTTCTCGTCGTTCATTTGTGTTGATTATTGTGGGTGGAAGGAAGGAAAATTGTTCTTCATTGTTGTCGTTGGAATGTGATCGAGATAATTTTGGGGAATGTGAGAAGAATGAGAGAGAGAGGGGGGGAGGAGAGAGAGAGAGAGAGGGGTGGTGGCATGGCAGTAGGAAGGAAGGAAGGGGAGGGCGGGGAGAGAGGCGAAATATGCTGCAAATGTACGGACACCAACATTTCAGTAGCCAAGGTTTAGTAATTTCAAATATTTCTACAATTCAATATTTATGATAAAGATAATTAATGGGAGGGACTATCAACACTCCAAATTATGTTATTCCTACCTTTTGTACAAAAATAGATCTAATTGAATTTACTAAAATATCCTTTTAAATTATTTAAAAAATGTTAAACACATCCCTAATAATATTAAAGAAACCCCATGTTAAACACACCCCATAGGCCCATACTTAAATTTTACCCTCATTTAACCCTAATTCATCTATTTTTACTTTTACGTCAAAAATTCAATTTTCATAAAACTCTTTCTCCATGCATAAATCCTATCACCATGAACCTTCATATGATCATATAATCACAACAAACATGGCTATGGAAGAAGAAAATGTGATGGAAGAAATTAATGTAAGTATATTTAATGTTTTTTTACACTTTTTTCGTACTTTTTTTACACTTTACATAGTTTTTTTAGAAGAAACAGTCGCGACATGCACAGCCGAAATCGTGGTCAAACACATCATTGTACGTACGGCCAGAGTCGGCCGAACACTTCTGTGAGTGTACGGTCAGAACTGGCCGAACACTTATGTGAGTGTACGGCCACAACCGGCCGAACACCCCTGAATATGTACATTGGTATCTGGTCGAACATATTCATCGTTGTACATTAAGTACTGGCCGAACGCTTCCATGTTTGTACATGAAGTTGTGGCCGTACAGTCTGCAATGAAATGGTGGCAGGCTATGGGTATTTATTTACCACAATGACTTTGTTTAACTCTAGGCAAGAGTTGATTAATTGGGTTTAAGAAACCGGTCGGTTGAATGACATGGTCATTTTAATTAAAAGGTCTGACAATGCCGAGAAAGGTAGACGACCTCGTGTGACGCTTGTTTGTGGAAGAAGTGAATGTAACATGAAATTGAAATAGAAATATGAACTACCTATCTTTATCTCTAGATTTTCGTCTAATGTTTGTTTGCTAGCAGTTGTGAACTTGTGATGAGAAAATAGAGGGGAGATAAAGCTCTATTTTCTGTGCATTAGTTTCTTTCTTTCCATTTTAATTACAGTATATCATTATTAATTATTTTCATTTTTTTTGTGTTATCAGTTTTCTCTACCCATCGTACTACCGTAGTATGCTACATTATTATGTTAACTTGTGAATGCAGACTTTGAGGTGTGTTATATAAATACTAAATTGAGCTATAAAAAGTCGGACTGTGTTTTAAAGATCGAAGAGTTAGTGCAAAAAATGAATGAATATGTGAAAAAGATCCCAGTATTGTACATTTATTTACAAATATATATATACACACGTCACGAATTGTTCTGTCTCAATGATCTCTGGCCCTTATGTTGTTGTAGACATCAATGTACTTGACTGCAGTATTGTCCCAGCTATTGTCCATCTGCATATCCTTCTTCACTATGCCCTAGCTTCCATTCATCAGGTTCTGCACAAAAAATCATTTTGATTCAAGATGTCAGTTATCCACACAACCTTCAATCTGCTCCACGAGTAATTATTCGTAGAGATTTCGTCGTTTCATATCTAAGAATTTTTGTCACTGATCGAACACTGAATTCAAACATCATGTAGAATGGAGTAGAAGTAAGACTATAGAATAGCTAAGAAAAAAGGATTTGATTGTAAGTGATCACAATAGAAATTACATGAACTCTTTTTTTCAATGCAATATCTTTAAGCATATTGTTATTAAAAAATGTTTGATTTTACTTTTTTTTTTTTTTTAAATTACTAGACAAAGACACTTCATATGCTAAACTCCATATCAAGTTCATCATAAAACTCCCATTAACTAGGTTCATAGAAGATTTTGTCCCAAAAATAATTTACTTACTCTCTCGGTAGTCAGAAAATGCAAGATCTAGAGCGCAGTTCAATAATCCTTCATCAATTCCTTCAAAAACATCTCCAAAAAAAAAAAAAAAACAACAGCCTGGTGGTGTTCGGCCATTACAGCCGTGCACTATCCTTTGCGTGCGGCCGAACCAGCCATTCAGCTATGTGCGCGTGCGTCCGAGACAGGCGTGCACAGTGCACGCCGCGCGGCCGCGATTCTGGTCGTACGCGAGCGTGGCAGCCCCAGATCAGAAGAACAACGGCAGAAAAACACCACACAAACACAAAATCAAACTCAATGTTTGTTATACATTCATACTCAATGCATTTTATTAGCGTTTTTGTACAATAAATCACTAAACTCATTCAACAATTTAAAAAATCACTACAAAACCATATAAACCCTAGAAATTTAGGAAGTAAAAACATTCAAAATGAAAGAAAGTTCTTACAATATGATATTCCATTTCGTTTGGTGTTCGGTAGGAATCGAGAGAGATTGTTTGGTCAAGATGGGTTGAACACTTACACTTTTTCTTCATTCTTCTTAAATGCACGGTTCGTTTGAGGGTGAGGGAGAAGAGATGCACGGTTCTTTTGTATTTTTTTAGAGGGAGAGATAGATTAAAATGGATGTTGTATTTTTTTAGAGGGAGAGATAGGTTAAAATGGGATGGGGTGTGTATATTATTATGTAAGAAGACAAATTATTTTAACTTTTAAGTAAAAAAGGGGTAGGAAAGGAATAAATTGGGGCATGTTTAGTAAAAAAAATAGAATTTTAAATTTTATTGGTGTGTGTTTAACATTTGGAGTGAGAATAACACTATTTGGGGTGTTGATAGCCCCTCCCTAATTAATTAAGTGAAATTGTAAAATTTAGAAATATGATTTTTTTTTAATTAATTTATGGATAATTTAAATTAAAACTAATAGGAGTATTATTTAGCTCGTACAAACTCAATTAAGTTTAAGAAAGTTTGTAAATATTCAATAAATTAGCACTAAGGTTCTCAGTCGACTCAATTCAATTACATCCCTAACTAATTCGCATTTCATTGAAAGATTTAAACTTGATCAAAATTCATGAAGTTAAATTCGATTGATATAGGATTAAACTACCACACAAATTTATATTTCATGAAATAATACATGAAATATAATTAATTAAGGTAAATTTTGGGTAAAATATTAATTACGCAAAAACTTATGCAATATTGACCAATTAAGTCAAAAATCGTGGGTCAACACGGGTCAAAGCGGGTCAACCTTAATTATAATATTTATTTTCGCTCTAAAATATTATCTTACTACATGACCAAAACTATGTTACTACATGACATAAATTTTGTCACTACAAGACCAAAAGTGTATTACTTCAAGTTCAAAAATATTTTGGACACTTTTTTTTTTTGAGCAAAATTACTAAAATAATTCTGACTTATTCGGCTACTACATGACTAAAACAATGTTACTACAAGACCAAAATTTTATCACTACAAGGTCAAAAGTGTATTACTACATGTCGACAGTTAATTTTTTGGGTGAATTTGCAGAATGTTTTGACATGTAGTATTAAACTTTTGGCCTTGTAGTGATAATTTTTTGACCTTGTAGTAACAATATTTTGGTCATGTAGTAAACCACATGTTTGCTACCCGCGAATTTTTTGGGCAACCCGGATTTAGGCTTATGACCCGTAAATTTTTTTAAATTATTTTAATTTGACTTTTGGGTTAAATGGATTTAGGGTTTTGACTTGATCAAATTAGTATGAAATGCATGTATGAAATATTTCACATAAGACTAGCCCAAATATTACGGGTTAAAATTTGGGTCAACACGGATTAAATTTTGTCTAAAATAGAGTTTTTGTTTCCATATATTGTCTTACTACATGACCTAATTTTATATTGCTAAGTGTATTACTATAATTTAGAAAACTGATCCTACATCGTTGTCATTCAGTTCTGCTTCAACACGCATTGCCTCATTATCCCGTTCACCCAAATGAACGGTTGACACTCTTTTTTCTTAAATTTTCGTGTTTAAAGCTCATGAGTAGTTTGTATTGGGATAGATGATGTAAATAAATGAGAGGAAGAATGGAATCTCACAAGTTGACATAAATATTAATTAAAGAGATCGATGCATGTGCACCGGAGACCAAGCACGTTAATTTATATTGCAAAAAATATATATTTATAGAGATTAGCGCATGCATCAAGATATATAGTGCATTTCGTGGTTATTTATTAAGCATTGTATATTTATATAAATGTACGTACAATTGGTATTTAAAATTTAAAAAGAAGGAAAATGGTACTACATTAACAACAAATTCGCAAGATTTGAGTTTCATTCAAAGTAAGATGGAGAAAATTTCCCTAAAGATAGCAGCTCTTCTGATTCTACTCTTAACTTGTGCTACATCTGGTTAGTCCCTCAGCTCTCTCCACCTCTTTCAATATATATGTAGAGTAATTAAGTCTTGCATGAGACCGTCTCACAGTGGGACGGAGTATAATTTGTGCATAACATTTTTACACTCTAGAAGAAATGAGTGTTTATTTGTGCTAATTTGTGTACGGTCTCAATGTGTGACCGTGTCACGCAATTAAGTCTTGTCTTATATGTATATGTGTATGAGTTCATAATTAAATTTTGTTTGAGTTTAGCAGTAGAAGAGGGGAAGATTGGAGTGGAAGAAAGGAGTAGAAGAAAATTGGTAGAATATTCATCATCATCATATGGTGATTGTATTTACAATTTTGATTGCTTAGAGAGTGGGCGTGGAAATTTTTGTGAGATACAAGACCCTGATTTACTCTTTGGATCATGCAAATACATATGAAATACTATACATTTAGTATAAAACACTTCTTATTTTTTCTACCTTGCTTTATTATTATTTTCTTTTTTTATATTTATGTATATAATTGTAATGACTTCGTATGGTTGCATAAATAATATTCTTGAAGTTTGTCTTTAAAATAGTTTTGTTGGGGAGTTATTTGCAAAATTACACCGAGGAGGGATCCAGCGCGGCAACTCTAACGCTTTAGTCGATCGAAGAGAGTACTGTATGTAGTATCATATTATTTGAAGACATTTTATATTGCAATACATTGGAGAGGTAGAGAAGGAAGTGTTTATGTGAAAATAAGTTCTTATCTTTTCCGTTTGGAGGTGAGAGACATTATATATGCTTCATAGGTCAATGTAGATGTAATTATAACATCTTTAATGATGGGCCTGCAAAGGGTTTTTTATTTGGGCCTTGAACACTTATGATTATTTATGGGCCGGGCTATATACCCCTCCATACCTGTTAAACTACATCTAAACGGCCTTATCTTGTATCGAAAGGTTTTTCGTGCTATACACCACGTTGAGAAAGACCAACCTCCTATGTACCATACTCTTTTTCTACCTCGAAAGGGAGGTCCTCCTTATGATGCTACAGATGGCTGTCTGAAGTGCAGTTCAAGGGGTAAACTCGGATAGATTCAAAAAAAATCACAAAGAAAATAGATTCATAGGTTTGATACCTTGTCTAGAACTCATGTTTGGTTTGAAAAAAATATTGGATCACATAGAGTCGACAAATGAAGTGGGTTAATTAAAAATTCACAGGTGAAAAATGGCATAAGCCGAGAAAGCAGAACTTGTTGGGGCCAGCCCTGCTATCGCTGCGGGTTAGCACCTCCGAAAGAAACAGAGGACTTCATTCAGTGACCCCGCGATCGCCCTCTGAACGATCAGAATAAGGTAAAGCTTGAAGATAAGTTTTGTACTCTATTAATTTCTCAGTCCCCCTAGTCGGGTGGGCGCCGGCCCCTGCGGGAAGGATGGCTGCTTCCAACTTGCCTTGGTTTTTTCATACAGACAGCCTTGATACGAGATCCTCCTAGCCTCTGTCTATATTTTAGGTCTCTGTTCGCCTTTTCCCGCCAGCTTAGCTATGTGCTTGGTGTCAGCTACGAAGCCTCGACGATAGTGTATATTTTCGACTAAGAGTTGTCGAAAATTTTGATTTTTTTAAAAAAAATCTTTCGATAAAAGTTGTCGACAAACCATTGTTGACAAGAGTGGTTTTCATCGATAAACCAGTGTCGAAATATATATATATATTTTTTAAATTTCTAAGTTTTTTTTATTATGTCGGGAGGTTTGACGGCCGGAGGTGCGACGGCTGCTCCATATCAATTAGTGTTAGGATTTTAATTTTAGAAGGGAGGTATATCTACCTATAAATATTTTATTAGAAGGTTAAATTGAGGGGGGTTTTACCCGTATAAATGTTGAGTGGAAGTATATTTAACAAGTATGAAGGGGTATATATATAGCCTGGCACTTATTTATTCATTATGAGCTGGACTTTGTTGTGGTTGGACTTGGGATAATGAAATCTATTTTGACAGAGGCTCTCTCTTTTTTTTTTTTTTTTTTTGTGATTAAAATTCATATCTATAATTGATTAACATAAAGTATGTATATGTATATGTTTACATGTATAGAAAAATGAGAAAATAAATATTGTATGACGCTCCTAAAACTAAAAAAATTAAGGCCACGGTTATATGCACAAACTTATTGAATACACCCATCGGCAATAAAAAAATTAATAAAAGGGTACGTGAAATGTATAACATACACTTTGATGAATTTTGAAAAGAAAAAAAAAACGATCGATGAGTACACACTCAGTGACTGAGCCAGGATTTTGAATTTGGGGGCCCAAATAGTAGTACTAAAAAAATTTTAAAATGAAATTTAAAATTTATAAGATCATAAACTACTACTTATATTTATATAATCAAAATGATAAACATAGTTACATCAACTTCTAAAAAAAAACTTAATAAAACTAAATTATAGCATTCCTCTTCGGTTCTTCATGTTTTGGAAACGTTGCATGATAGCTTCATTACTGACTTTTTGAAAGACAGCTTTTTCAATGTATGCAACCAAACAATCATTCAATAATCGGTCTCCCATTCGATTACGGAGTGGACTTTTGATGAGTTTCATAGCTGAAAATGCTCTCTCGACGGTAGCTGTGGCAACGGGTAAGATCAATGATAACTTAACAAGCAAATACACTAATGGAAAAACAATATGCTTTCTTGTAGAAACCATCTTCTGAGCAAGACCTCCTATTCCAACAACTGTTGAGAAGTTTTCATCCAAGTGCATGTCAACAATAAAATTCTCCAGTTGATTGTTAAGTTCAATTAAAGAACTTGGAGAAAAATCTGAAGGATAAAATTCTGCAAGACGAAGTAGTTTATTCTTATCAAATGCTGAAAATGAATCTCTCGGATCAAAACAAGTTATACACAATAGCAACTCTGTGTTCACTTCGTCAAAACGATGATCTAACTCTTGAGCTTGCAAGTCAATCACAGAATAAAATAGCTCAACTCGATAATGATGAAGGTTGGTGATTTTTTCAACTCTACGCCTTGATCTTCCACGAGCTACATGTACATGTTCCATGTTTATCACATCTATCTCATGTTTTCTAGAAAAACTAGAAACATCAATTAACAAAGTATCCCAACCTTCTTCTCTCATTGATTGCAAACGACTTTTTGATCCTTTCACCAACCTCATTGCATTAACAATATCTTGATCCTTTCTTTGAAGAGCTTGTGACAATTTGTTGGGAATAAAATGAGTTATGTTTTGATTAAATACCAAAACCCCCTGAGACATGCCTAAGTTATGATTGAATATGTTCTAGACATGTTAGAACATATAGTATAAAGGCTAGATGAGGAGCTAATATGTTAGGTAGCTCTTAGATGATTAGATGCACAAATTGAGGGGGAACATATGCTTTGAAGTACATCAAGAACAAGTCCCCTCAAGGCTCAAACTCTGGAATCATGATCAAGTCTGCTGAAAGACAAGTATGCTGATCAGGAGAGTTGTCCAGAGGAGTTGTCTCAGCTCAATTAATCAAGATCAAGTGCTCTGAAAGCCTGAGGTCAACTATGCTGAAGAGAAAGAGACAACCACACCCTAAAGATCTTCAAAGAAACAAGCTAAGATCATCTTCAAGAGAAATAAAGGGAAAGAGTCAAGTCATCTGAAGAAGAGCAAGCCAACCTTGCTGATAAGCAAGACTGCTGATAGTGATAAGGAGTGTTGTCCAAATGTTGAGGAATGTTGTCCTATCATTGGAACAACCTTCAGAAGTGATGTCCAAGTTCTAACAAGAGAATCTGAAAGTCAGATATTGGGAAGAGTGCTGCAGAATGAAGACAAAGCTCTTACAGCCGTTTATTTCCCAAATGAGGATATGTCACTATCAAGAAACTGTCTTCAAAGTTGAAGAACTGAAAGAAGACATTTATGGACATTGGAGGCTGCCTCTCCAACGGGCAAATCCTTCATTTGTCTATAAATACAGAAGTGTGAAGACCATTTGAAAGAAATCTCAACACAATCCAACTAAGCTCAAGTTCTTACAAGCTAGAGTGCTTTCAAAGCTTTCAAAGACTATCTTAGTCTTCAAACACTTCATCTAAGCTGAACTTCATTGTACATCCATACACAAGCTTAGAGAGATATCCTATCCTTATACACTGATCTCCATTGTAAAGGATATCTCATTAGTTGGAACCTTACTTCAATCCTCATATCTTTCAAGAGTGAAAGTGAGAAGGTTGTAGTAGTAGAAGTGGTAGGAGCTGACTGTTGAGAGAAGAACAGTTCAGTTCTGAGTTGAGAAGAGGGTACTAGGACTCTAGACATCCTAGGGATCAATTCACCAAGAGTGGTGTTCTTGATCAAGTGCACCTTGGCACTATAAAACAAGTTAATTCCAAGAGTGAAGGAATTATCCTGTTAAATCAGGGAAAGTGGATGTAGGAGCTTGAGTCTCTGAACCACTATAAACTCTTGTGTTGATTTACATTTCAAGTACTTACAATACATCAACACTGCACACAAAACTGATCTTTCAAAGATAAACATTCAAAGACTGTGCAAAAACCTATTTGGACAAGTTCCCTGAAAACTGGACTGTGTTACATTGACTAAGTGATTTCAGAAATTAAAGGAGTTTAAACTAAAAGGGCCAACCACTATTCCGCACATATAACTCCCCTAGATAGTTATTCAACTAAGTACTCAATAGTACTTAGTAGATTGATTATCTTAGAAGAGTTGATCTTCTTCAGCAGAGTTGTCCAAGACAACCTTGCTGAGCTCTGGTTTGATCAAGTTTGAAAAGAATTTGCATACAAGTGTATTCCCCCCCCCCCCATACACTTGTTATCTACTCCTTTCAGGACCAACAAGTGGTATCAGAGCAGGGGTTCAAAGACCACTGCTTCTGAAAAGCCATCTTGGTTTTCAAAATCACATATTGGTTGTGGTCACTGAACTGATCTCTCTGAAATCCTTATTGTATATTGACTGACTATTTGTTCTTGAATTATGACCAACAACAATGCTGCTGTTCCACCTCCTACTATCCAAGGATTGGACAACATGGCCACAAATCCAGTCAACCACATTTCACATCACAAACTGCCCATGTTCTCAATTGATAACTATGATTTCTGGAAAATCAGAATGAGGGCTCATCTTGCATCTCTTCATACTGATATGTTGAGAGTGATCACAAGAGGTCCTTTTGTGTTCACCTTTGTCAATCCCAGAGTCACAGAGGCTCAAAGGGCAGATACAAGAGATGTACTACCCAAAGATGAAGATGACTTCACTACTGATGAAAAGAGGAAGGATAATATGAATTATCTAGCAATGAACACCCTCTACCAAAAAATTCCAGATGCAATTATGGGTAGAGTCTACCACTGCACAACAGCCAAAGAAATTTGGGATACTCTTGCTGAAATGTGTGAGGGTACTGAAAAGATCAAGGAGAATAAGCTCCAAGTTGCTGTGCAGAAATTTGAACAGTTTGCAATGGAGTCTGAGGAATCCATTGATAAGTTTGCTGGTAGATTCACTGATGTGATGAATGAAATCAACTCACTGGGCAAGGTCTACACCAAGAGAGAAGTGGGGTTGAAGATCTTGAGAAGTCTCACTCAAAAGTGGGATGTCTATGTTGTAATGATGCAAAACACCAAAGATCTTTCCACCATGCCCATGCAACAAATCTTCTCTGAACACAAAGCTTATGAGTTCGACCTCAATAGAAGAAAGCCTATTGAGGAACCTTCAAATCCTACTAAGGGAGTGGCATTCAAAGCCAAAACTGCTGAACCAGAGATGCAGTCCACTCCAAGATCATCAAAGTCAGTCTCAAAGACTGAAATGAAGGAAGAACCAGCCTTGATGGCTAGAAGGTTTGAAAAGTTAAACTCAAGGTTTGGTAGATACAAGAAATTCTACCAGGACAACAAATTCAGGAGATACAACTCTCCTGAAGCACAGGCTGAAGTCAAAAAGCCTGAAGAGAAAAGATCAGAGGACAAGTACTCTGATAGGAGAAGGTCCAGTAGAGCTGAACCTTCATCATCAAAAAGAAGAGAAGAATCAAAGAAAGAAGATGATGAAGATCTGTGCTATAACTGTAAAAAGAAAGGGCACTTCCAGTATGATTGCCCTGAATTAAGCTCTAAGGAGAGAAGGGAGAGGCAGGCCAAAAGAGATAGGAAATTCACCAACAGAAAGGCCATGATGGCTGGTGAAGAATTTGATAGTGCTGAAAGCCTCAACTCCTCTGATGGACTATTCTCCAACAGTGATGATGATGATGATGTCTGCAACATGGCTCTTGAGGATGATGAGGTATCCTCCACTTCTAGCTCACCATCATTCATCTCACAAAACAATAGTGAGGTCAACTTGAAACTCTCCCTTGGAAAGTTGATGGAAGATTTCACTATGTTACAAGAATTTCATGATAACTGTGTGAGGGAAAATGAAAGATTGGCTATTGAACTTGCCAAAAACTCTGAGGCAGTTGTTGATGTCAAGTCTACTGAGTTGTATCAACAAGTCTTGAGAGAGCTTGAGGAAGCAAATCTCAGGATAGTTGACCAACAAAAGGAGATTGATGATCAACTTCTCTCTCAGAAGAGAAAAGATTTTGAAATCAAAATTCTCAATGCCAAGTTTGAAAACCTCTCACATGAATATGATATTCTTAAATCAAGTGAAGAGAGCCTGAAATTAAAGATGTCTGCTCTGAAGAAATCCTCTAGAGCAATAGAGGAAATTCAGAGTTATCAAAGACCTATGGCTCAAAGAAGTGGATTAGGTTTTGATCCATTTGAATCTTCACCTTGTCTTAGTGTTGTTTCTGTGAGTAACACTAAGAGAATCTTTGTTAAGTCAGTGGCACAGACTGAAAATGAAATAATTCAGCCACTGAACAAAGGAAAGGGCAAAATGGATGTTATGCCTACTCAAGTGCTTCAGGAGATTAGGCCAAAACCTAAGGAAATGGCCAAAGCTCCCGAACACAAGAGGAATATTGGTCAGCAGAGTAGACCCAATGGTAGGGCAACTCTACTGAACAATGTTCAGAGGAAGTATCCAAGGTATAATCAGCCTAGGCCAACTCTTCTGAGAAAGCCTCAGCTGAATAGACCTAGGGACAACTTTCCTCAAAGGCAGAATAAAATGAGACAACCAAAACCCTTCATACCAAAGGGTAATGGTCATAAGAAAGCCTTTCCTCAAAGATTCCCTCAAGCTGCACAAAGAACTCAAAAGTTCAGGAGACTTGACAACTCTCCTGAAACTTATAGAGTTAACACATTCACACACACTTTCCCAAAGGCATTTAAGGGAAAGACAGTGTATTTAGATGCTAAAGGAAGACAACTTAGCCACCTTGAATCAATCAGGGTTATTAGGCAAGTTTGGGTTCCTAAAGGTACAGCTAACCTCTCAGGACCCAAAACTCAAAGGGTACCTAAACCCATCTAATTGTAGGTACCAATGGGCCACAAGAAGAGGAGCATGAGCAAAAAGTCAGCATGGTATCTTGACAGTGGATGTTCAAGGCACATGACTGGAAACAAGGAACTTCTCACTGATTTTATTGAAAAAGAAGGCCCAAATGTCACTTTTGGAGACAGCTCACAAGCAACTACAAAAGGTTATGGTACTTTGATGATTGGTAACATCAAAGTATCCAATGTATCTTATGTGGCTGGTCTCAAGTATAATCTCCTAAGTATCAGTCAATTCTGTGATAAAAACTTCAATGTTGAGTTTTCAAGTGGAAAATGCTTAATCAAAAATAAGACTCAACAAATTCTATTGACTGGAACTAGGAAAGGAAATGTGTATTTTGCAGACTGGGACAAATCTACTGATGATGCATGCTTCATTGCTAAGAGTTCTAGTGAACAAAGTTGGTTATGGCATAAAAGATTAAACCACCTGAACTTTAAAACAATGAACAAAATTGCTAGAAATGCATTAGTCAAAGGACTACCTAATAAGGTTTTCATTAAAGAGCATGTTTGCAAACCATGCCAAGAAGGAAAACAGATCAAAGCCTCATTTAAGGGAAAACCAGTCATCTCTACTGAAAGGGTACTTGAACTGTTACATATGGACCTTTTTGGACCAATTACCCCTGCAAGCATAAATGGTAGAAAATACACATTGGTTGTAGTAGATGACTTCTCTAGGTTCACATGGGTAGTATTTCTCCTTAATAAAAAGGAAACTCAAGTCAAACTGCCTGAACTTCTAAAGAGATTGTCAAATGAGAAAAGCCTTAGCATTATCAAGATAAGATCTGATAAAGGCACAGAGTTCATTAACTCATACATCAATGAGTATTGCACATCTAATGGAATAGCTCATGAAACCTCAGCAGCTAGAACTCCCCAACAGAATGGAGTTGCAGAAAGAAGAAATAGAACTTTAAAAGAAGCTGCTAGAACTCTAATTGCTGATTCAAAATTACCTAAGAGGTTTTGGACTGAAGCTATAAACACTGCATGCCATACTCAAAATAGATGTTTGATTATTAAGGGGCAAGGCAAAACCCCCTATGAACTCTGGAAAGGAAGAATGCCTAAAGTGTCTTACTTTCACATTTTTGGTTGCAAGTGTTTCATTCACAATAATGGGAAAGATCAGTTGAAAGCCTTTGATAGCAAAGCTGATGAAGGAGTGTTTCTTGGATACTCCCAAATCAGTAAAGCTTTCAGGGTCTACAACAAGAAAACTCTTATTGTGGAAGAAACACCTCATGTTGTGTTTGATGAATCTACTCATGAGTTCAGGAATGAGAACTTGGAATCAGAAGAAATCACACAAAGAACAACCAGACTAAGCCTAAAAGACAAAGACACTGAATTCATAGATGTTGTCCAAGCCAATCTACCTGAAAACTCTATGTTGGACAACCATCCTGAAGGCAACCTTCCTGAGGCAAATCCCACTGAAAGGAATGGTGAACTGAATGATCCAATCCCAGTTCACATCCAGGTAACAACTACCAATGAAGAAGCAGTTCCTGCTGAGGTAGTTAACAGGTCAAATAATCAAGGGGGAACTCAAAATGTTGAAAATACCAATGTCCCTGACATTGAGGACAACACCCCTGATTATGATCCTGAATTAGATCCTGCATTCAATTATCCTGAATTCTATGATCAAATTGACTCAACTTCAGTAGAGGACAACTCTACTGAAGAGATCAGAAAAAGAAGGACTTGGTTATCAGACCATCCTACTGATCTAATACTTGGTGACCCAAGTATTGGAGTCAAAACCAGAAGATTTCATGGTGAAAGTGCTCTTTTCTGTTGTTTCTTGTCAGAGCAAGAACCAAGTGATATTGTGGAAGCACTTCAAGATGCCAATTGGATCACAGCCATGCAGGAAGAACTGAATCAATTCACCAGAAATGAAGTATGGGAGCTGGTGGATAGGCCTTCACATCAAGATGTTATTGGAACAAAGTGGGTGTTCAAGAACAAGAAAAATGAAAATGATGTGATTGTCAGAAACAAAGCAAGACTTGTGGCAAAAGGCTATTGCCAACATGAAGGCATTGACTATGATGAGACATTTGCACCTGTGGCAAGGCTAGAAGCAATAAGGCTCTTTCTAGCCTATGCAGCCCATAAGAGGTTCAAAGTATACCAAATGGATGTCAAGAGTGCCTTTCTGAATGGAGTCTTGAAGGAAGAAGTCTATGTAGAGCAACCACCAGGTTTTGAGGTTGGAAACCAAGTTTACAGACTCAAGAAAGCTCTATATGGACTCAAGCAAGCCCCTAGGGCTTGGTATGATACACTGTCACAATTTCTCTTGGATCATGGATTCACCAAGGGAACTGTGGACAGAACTCTTTTCAGAATATCTGAAGGAGAGGACATCTTGCTTGTCCAAATTTATGTGGATGACATAATATTTGGATCCCCCAATGAGAAGCTGTGTGAGAAATTCTCAAAGCTAATGCAAAGCAAGTTTGAGATGTCCATGATGGGGTTGATGAACTTCTTTTTGGGTCTTCAAGTCAAGCAATCAAAAGAAGGAATCTTCATCAACCAAGCTAAGTACACCAGAGAAATGATCAAGAAGTTTGGGTGTACAACTAGCAAGCCAGTAAGGATCCCAATGAACACAAATTGGAAGATGGATCCTGATGAGAGTGGTATTTCAACCAACTCTACTGAGTATAGAGGAATAATTGGTTCACTCCTCTATCTCACTGCCAGCAGACCTGACATCACCTTTGCAGTAGGTGTTTGTGCAAGGTTCCAAGCAAATCCTAAGAAAAGCCATCTTGAGGCTGCAAAGAGGATTTTGAGGTATCTCAAAGGCACTGAAAATCTAGGCCTTTGGTACCCTGCTGATGACAACATTGAGTTAACTGGCTACTCAGATGCTGACTATGGAGGTTGTAAAATTGACAGAAAGTCCACTTCAGGGACTTGTCAATTCTTGGGCAACAAGCTTATATCTTGGTTCTCCAAGAAGCAGAACACAGTGGCTACTTCCACCACTGAAGCTGAATATGTTGCAGCTGGAAGTTGTTGTGCTCAAATCCTTTGGCTGAGACAACAACTGAGAGACTACAAAGTCAACTCTACTGAAGTGCCAATATTTTGTGATAACAATAGTGCCATTGCTATATCACAGAATCCTGTATTGCACACAAGATGCAAGCATGTGGACATCAAGCATCACTTCATTAGAGACCATGTGGAGAAGAAGGACATAAAGTTGGTCAAGATCCACACTGATCATCAAAAAGCTGATATTCTAACTAAGCCACTTGCAGAGGCAAGATTTCTGGAGCTATCAGCAGAGATGGGATTACTTGATCCAGGGAAGTTGGACAAGTAAATCTCATGAAAAGTTAATGGATATATGGAAACTGAGAAGGTTCTCAGCAGACTTGGTCAAGTCTACTGAATATCAGAAGAGATGGCTGAAATTATTCAGGACACTTGTCCATTGGAATTCAGGACTTTTATCCGCATCTCTTCAGGACACTTGTCCAAGTAGGGTCAGATAAGTTGTCTTGGCTATCAAACTATTTCCTTGGTTTGATAAGCACCTATTTTGGGTAATCATTGCCTACCTTGATACATGTCCCAACTACAGATATCATTTCTGTGGGATTTAATTTGTCCCCCACCCAAAAGGTCGCTTTCCATGCATTAAATGCCAAGATTTAACTCTTGTTTGCATTACACCTTTTCAAACCATGATCTATCTCGAAAACTCCCCAACCATTAACTAATATTAAATACCTTCCACGTTTTGAATAAAACCAACAAGTCACTGTTACATTGGTTTTTAACCATTGGATCAAAACTGGCCAACTCCCCTGAAATTCATCCTGGCCGTCCAAGTGTATCTTTCCATATTTGACAACAGTTGAAAATACACAAAACTCACCAACTCATTGACAAACATTCTTTTTAGAATATTCTCAAGTCTTAAGAACTCCCCACACACTCTTCTTTCCCAAGCATTCGAAACCCTAACCTATTCTCTTCAAACTCTCCCAAAACTTTCTAAAATTCATCTCTGCAATCTTCAATGGCTCCCAAAGTTAGACCAGAGATGATCATAGATTTTTCCAACAAGGCTCTAGACCTTGATTTTGGATACCTAAACAACAAAAACAATCTTCATTTTGAACCCATAATCTCCTTTGAAAGTGAAGATTCTGAGATTACTCCAACCCTGAGATGGTTGAGAAGGGCTGGTCTTCAAAAGTTTTTGGAAGAAAGACCAAGCTCCTGCTTGGAAAGCTACATGGCTGAATTCTTTGCCTTTCTCAAATGGAGGGGCAAGCCTGAAGATGGTGAAGTTTCCACCAGACTGTCATATGTTGCTGAAGGAGAAGAGGAAGAAAGATTTCATAGAGTGAAATTCTCTTCAGAAGATCTTGAAGGAGCTTTTGGATTGCCTTCTGAGGGAAGGAATCCAGAAATCTATGGCACTGGTCATGAAGAAGAAATAGCTCAAGAATGGCTATTGACACCAGGCCCTCTCTCCTCAACTCAAAACAAAAAGACTCTCAAGCCAGAATTTCTCAACCTCTTTGAGGTAGTAGCTAAAAGTCTCTTGAGTAATACTGGAAGCTTGGAGCAGGTCAGCCATCCAAGAATCAGAATCATGGCTGCAGTCATTGATGCCAGTGATAAAGGCATCAAGTTTGATTGGAGGACTTTCATCATGTCTGAGATGATGAAGGAAAAGGCAAAATTCAAAGTGAAATCTCACAATAAGGTTGTGCTAGAAGGGAAACTCAAGTATTGCACTAGGGCAAGCTTGTTGATTGAGAGATTTTCCCACTACTCCCAAATGCAAACCTTTGCAAAGCCTCTCCCAGCTCAAAAGATTCTATTCAGAAAGCTCAGCAAGAAAACTGAGCAAAGGAGGATGTTAATGGCCAAGCCTGCTGAAGCAAAGGTGGAGGAGAAGCCAAAGATGAAGAAGAGGACTAAAGCAAGAGTGGTGAAGACAAGGAAAATGTCTCAGATTATCTCAGAAGAGAACTCAGATGCTTCAACTGAGATTGAAGAAGTTGCTAGAGAAGGTGTACAAGTGCCATCTGATCACTCAGAAGAATTAAGGCAAAAGTACAATGAGACTAGACAAAAGTCTAGGGGTGATAAGAGGATCAGGGAGGTTGTCCCTGAGAAGGATGAGGAAGGAAGTGGAAGCAGTAGGGCTAGCAAGAGAAGGGTCAAGCCTACTGACAAGGTGTTGGAGCTTCAGGAAGAAAGGTCTCTACAACTTGCTCTAAGAGAGAGCAGCGCTGAAAGCAGGACCAAATCAAAGTCAAGGACCAACTCATCTGGTTCTGGAACTCCAGAATCCAGGGTCCCTGAAGGTCAACCAATGGAGGCCAACATCCCTGAAATTCAGAATCCTGAGCCCAACTCCCCTGAAACCCATATAACCCCAACCAATCAACCTATCACTCCCATAAATCTCACAAAGAGATACTCTCCTGAGGGAAGTGTGCAGAGAAGTATGATAGATGTGCTAGCTGACATAGCTGTAGATGAGACAAGATTACAATCTCCCCTTGACTCATCTATGCTCAATTACTCAAAGCAATTAGAAGCTGCACTTTTTGAGCCAACCCCCCTGAGTAAAGCCCCTTCAGATCCATTGCTCTCAAAAGCAACTGAAGATCCTTCTACTGCACCCAACCCATCTGAAGCCAACATTCCTGAACTTAATCTGCCTGAAGCCGCATTAGGAGAACCCAGAGCCAACTCCCCTATAACCCAAAGTCCCCATTCAAGTGGAGATGAGGAGGAGTATACTTATGAAAGTATGCTCAGAGGAGGAGCCAAGGCTACTGTGGACAGTTTGTATCCACAACTTGCTGAATTTCCAAGAATTCAGAAGGCCTTTCATGATCTAAGGATGCTTGTTGATGTAAAAGATAAATCCTTGATGGAAATATCACAAGTCATCCAAGATAAGGGTGTAAACTGGTGGCAAGTGGAGGAGAACAGATTGTTACACTTTGCTGGAGTTTCAAAGACAAGATTCCTCACTGATGAGGAAGTATTTGCAAAGTTGGTGGATGACAAGATCAATGAGGAGAGGGAAAGGAAAGCTAAGGGCATCAAACACCCTGAAAGCAGCTCCAATGATGATGACTCCCCAGATGATCCCTCAAACCCCTCTAAACCAAACCCTCCTGAAACCCCTCAAGCCAATCTCCCTAAGCCTCCTGTCTCTGAAAGACTTTCCAACCCCCCTAGAACCTATCATAGGAAAGGCTCTGTCATTTCAGAGGTGTTGACCAAGGATGGTAACACAACCAAGGACACATCTGCCAATGAAGGTTCTTCTGAACCCAAGGCACAGCCTAAAGATGTGGAGGTTCCTTCTCTAGAGGCTAGTTTGATTAAGGCCTATTCAGTGTCAGAAGAGTTGGACACTGATCAGCCCTTAATCATTCAGGATGACTCAGTGGCTGTTGATATGAGCACTGTGATCTCCCCACAACTGCCATCTTTGAACCTTGCTGAAGGTGGAGATGCTGCAGGTTTAGGAGAAGGAGTGGAAAAGGAAAGTAGATTTGAAAAATCAGAGGGAGTTGTGGATGAAAGAGAGGTAGTTATCACTAAGATTGTGAGTGTACCAACATATGAGGGTGGTATAAGTGAGGAAGGACAGGTTATTCTTGAAGTCAAATCTGAACTTCAAGAATCCCTTGATGAGAGGAGGCCTGTTTCTTTAAGTGAGGAAACTTTTATTGAAGGAAGAAAAGAAATAGTTGAAAATGAGGAGAAGACTGCTGATGTATCAGAGTCTTATGAAAAAGAAAATGAGGGAGATAAGTGTGTTTTCACTGATGCTTTTGATTTGTCTGATATTGCAGGGATAAGCTTTGATCAAATATTTGCAGAAGATCTCTTGACAGATGCTCCCATCCAAGTTGACACTGGATCAACACAAGCCTTGCTTGGGATGCAATCAGAGAAGTTGGATTCCTTGGCTCAACAAGTTCAAACAGCTCATGAAGAAACTTCTGGAGCATTAGATGAGCATGGAAGAACCCTAGCTTCTGTTGAGATGAGACTAACTGGCTCTGAAGATGTGGTGCTACCCACATTGGAAGCAAGAATTGAAGGAGTAGAATCTGGTCTTCAAACCATCTCTAATGAAGTTCACAAAGCCAAAGTCAGTATGGAAAACATCTCAAAGGAGGTCAAGAAGGATCAAAAAAGGTTGAGAGACAATCATAATGCAAATGTTCAAGCTATCAGATTGACAATCAAGCAAGCTCTTGGCAAGAAGACAGCCTTGCAGAAGAGAAGAGCTGAAGAGCAAAGGCTAGCTATGGTCAAAACAGCCTCAGAAAAGTTTTCCCAAGAAGTGTTGACCAACATTGCTGAAGGTGCAGTGGCCAACCTCACTGAGCTCCTGAAAGCCCAATTGGATGCATCTCTTAAGGCAACCATGGAGGAGGTTGTTCAACAGAAAATGAAGCCTGTTCTTGCCTTTCTTAGCTTAAGCAGTGACAGGATGCAAAATATACATGATGAGAATGTATATCTGTTGGAGGAGATGAAGTCTCTAACCCAAGCCCAGTCCTTATTGGCATCCACTATGAGTGAACTGAAGCCAGAATGTTTTGATGCTGCCAAAAAGGGGGAAAGGGAAAGAGCAAGGGCAAAAGGTGCCTTAGTGATTGGGAGTCCAGTGAAAGGGAAGGACAAAACCCCTGTAGGAAAGGGAAAAGAGCCTGCAGTGCTGAACTTGGAAGAATTGGATGAAGAGGAGCAGTTAGCACTGGCACTGAAGAACTCTATGGCCTCAGCTCAAGAGAAAAAAGTGAGGCTACAACAAAGACCAGGTGGTGAAGTATCTGGTTTGGACAAGGATGCTGAAGGTGTCCAAACTAGAGGAAAGATCAAGAAGGCCCAAGGAAAGAAGAGACAAGTTGAGAAATTCACTGACTTTCCCAATAGCCTTGATCTTCCACCTGAATTCAGAGTTATTGATGATGAGCCTATCTCAAAGAAGGCCAAAACAGCTGAAGAGCCCAAGAATGCTGAAAAAGACAAGTCTACTGAGACTAAGTCCACTGAAAGTACCAAAGTCACTGAAGATGTGGAAATCTTATATGAAGAAGGCTTTGGACCTGGACCAAAGAAGACAAAGATTGTGGTACTCAATGATCCATCAAAGCTGTTTCATGAAGGGTATGGCAAAGACCCTGAAACACAACAGAAACTGGCCATGATGAGGGCCCAAGAGAAAATGGACTTGATGGAAGAGGCCAACAGAGCAAGAGATAAGAGAAGAACAGACTTCCAGAAGCCAAGAAGGAAGAGAGCAACTTACAACAAGATGAAGCCACAGCTATTGATCCCAATGGACACCAAATATCCTCACTTGGATAAATGGGTGCCAATTCAGCTGAATGACTCATGGGAGGAAGCAAAAAGGGAGTTTGTCTATGATCAGTATGTCATTGACAGATGGAATGGAAGAGATGCCAACATCAATTTTGCTGAGTTCATGATTGAGTACTACAGAGAACTCTATCAACAATTGCTTGCAGCTGCTGATATTGCAAGATTTGAACTCACAGCTCCCAAGCCAATCATATACTTACCTCCAAAGCTTGATGGATGGATTGATCAATCAAGGATTCTGAGAGAATTCACTGAGATCCTCAAGCTGAACAAGATGGTTCTTGGTCCTAAGGGAACCAACCAAGAAGCCATGGCCCTGAAGAGGAGAGTGTGGGCACAGTATGGGATGGTGCCACCTAGAGAGGATGATCTCTAAATGGCTAAGTCTTCTGACCTATATTAATTGATCAACTATGCTGAAAATTGGTCAAGTTTGCTGATGTGGTGTGCTAATCTGTTTGCTCTGACTTGATATGGATTGCTCTGATACAAGCTCTGTGCTCTGATGTTGAAAATCTTGTATATGTCTTGAAGTGTTAGTATTTGTTCTGATATAAGATTGGTGCTCTGATACAAGGTTATGCTCTGATACTGAAAAATCTTGTATATGTGTTGAACTGTTAGAAAGAAATACTCTGATGTATTTAGTATTGATGATTCATGCTCTGATATGTTAAATTCAACTATCAACATGCTTGTAATGTTTTTTTTAATGAATGATAGTTGAACTTATTTTGAATCAAGAAACACTCATCTCTCTATGCCTATCTATGAAACCTATGTGCAACATGAATGGTGAATACACTAACACATTGCTTTTCAGGATAACTGACCTTAGTCATGTCTTCTGAAGATTAATGTAATAGGTGTAGCTAAGTCACTTTTGCACAAGCTGTATAGGTTTTGGCATCATCAAAAAGGGGGAAATTGTTGGGAATAAATTGAGTTATGTTTTGATTAAATACCAAAACCCCCTGAGACATGCCTAAGTTATGATTGAATATGTTCTAGACATGTTAGAACATATAGTATAAAGGCTAGATGAGGAGCTAATATGTTAGGTAGCTCTTAGATGATTAGATGCACAAATTGAGGGGGAACATATGCTTTGAAGTACATCAAGAACAAGTCCCCTCAAGGCTCAAACTCTGGAATCATGATCAAGTCTGCTGAAAGACAAGTATGCTGAACAGGAGAGTTGTCCAGAGGAGTTGTCTCAGCTCAATTAATCAAGATCAAGTGCTCTGAAAGCCTGAGGTCAACTATGCTGAAGAGAAAGAGACAACCACACCCTAAAGATCTTCAAAGAAACAAGCTAAGATCATCTTCAAGAGAAATAAAGGGAAAGAGCCAAGTCATCTGAAGAAGAGCAAGCCAACCTTGCTGATAAGCAAGACTGCTGATAGTGATAAGGAGTGTTGTCCAAATGTTGAGGAATGTTGTCCTATCATTGGAACAACCTTCAGAAGTGATGTCCAAGTTCTAACAAGAGAATCTGAAAGTCAGATATTGGGAAGAGTGCTGCAGAATGAAGACAAAGCTCTTACAGCCGTTTATTTCCCAAATGAGGACATGTCACTATCAAGAAACTGTCTTCAAAGTTGAAGAACTGAAAGAAGACATTTATGGACATTGGAGGCTGCCTCTCCAATGGGCAAATCCTTCATTTGTCTATAAATACAGAAGTGTGAAGACCATTTGAAAGAAATCTCAACACAATCCAACTAAGCTCAAGTTCTTACAAGCTAGAGTGCTTTCAAAGATTTTAAAGACTATCTTAGTCTTCAAACACTTCATCTAAGCTGAACTTCATTGTACATCCATACACAAGCTTAGAGAGATATCCTATCCTTATACACTGATCTCCATTGTAAAGGATATCTCATTAGTTGGAACCTTACTTCAATCCTCATATCTTTCAAGAGTGAAAGTGAGAAGGTTGTAGTAGTAGAAGTGGTAGGAGCTGACTGTTGAGAGAAGAACAGTTCAGTTCTGAGTTGAGAAGAGCGTACTAGGACTCTAGACATCCTAGGGATCAATTCACCAAGAGTGGTGTTCTTGATCAAGTGCACCTTGGCACTATAAAACAAGTTAATTCCAAGAGTGAAGGAATTATCCTGTTAAATCAGGGAAAGTGGATGTAGGAGCTTGAGTCTCTGAACCACTATAAACTCTTGTGTTGATTTACATTTCAAGTACTTACAATACATCAACACTGCACACAAAACTGATCTTTCAAAGATAAACATTCAAAGACTGTGCAAAAACCTATTTGGACAAGTTCCCTGAAAACTGGACTGTGTTACATTGACTAAGTGATTTCAGAAAGTAAAGGAGTTTAAACTAAAAGGGTCAACCACTATTCCGCACATATAACTCCCCTAGATAGTTATTCAACTAAGTACTCAATAGTACTTAGTAGATTGATTATCTTAGAAGAGTTGATCTTCTTCAGAAGAGTTGTCCAAGACAACCTTGCTGAGCTCTGGTTTGATCAAGTTTGAAAAGAATTTGCATACAAGTGTATTCCCCCCCATACACTTGTTATCTACTCCTTTCAGGACCAACACAATTCATGAGTGATTCCCAAAATTTTTGTCATAAGATGTAACAAAAACACAAACTCAAACTGATTAATAATATCTAGCAATTCAAGTGCTTCACCCCTCTGTGTATTTTCAACACCATTCTCCCCAACATACTCAAGAACATTAACAACAGAAGAATACAAAAGCATTAGGTTAACGAGGGTACCATAATGAGAACTCCAACGAGTATCTCCAGGCCGCTTCAATGCCATTTCTTGATTTTTTCCTTTTCCAGACTTGATTTCACCATTTGCAATCATTTCAATAATCTTTTCTTTTTGCTTCTCTCGAAATATATCTCGACGCTTGCAAGAACCTCCAACAACATTACATAACCGTGTAACTGTACTAAAAAAAGAAGCAATGGTTGCATTATCTTTAGAAACAGCAACAAGTGTGAGTTGTAGTTGATGAGCAAAACAATGGATGTAATAAGCACTAGAATTCTTCCTCAATATCAAACTTTTGAGTCCATTGAATTCACCCCTCATATTACTTGCTCCATCATAACCTTGACCTCTCAAACTAGATATACTCAAGCCATAAGTGGAGAACAAAGAATCAATTCCATTCGCAAGTGATGCTGCAGTTGTATCACTAACATGCACGAGACCGAGAAAGCATTCAATAACACAACCACTCTTATTCACATAGCGTATAACAATCCCCATTTGCTCTTTAACTGAAACATCTCGACACTCATCAACTAATATGGAGAAAAACCCATTTCCAATATCCTCAATGATAACATTGGTTGTCTCAACCGCAGCTGCATTAATAATATCCTTTTGAATTTCAGGTGAAATAAGCTTGAGATTTTCAGGAGCATTTTTCAAAACAACGTTATGGATTTCTTCGTTGCAAGAAGCAATAACTTTGAGAAGTTCAATAAAATTTCCTTGATTTAATGATTCTTCTGTCTCATCATTACCTCGGAAAGCTAATCCTTGCATAATGAGATAACGAAGACAAATAACAGTTGCATTTAATCTACAACGATAATCAACCTTTGATTTCTCCGAGACTTTAGCAAATGACACCTCAATATGTTGAGCTCGATGCATCAAATCTTCACAAGCCAATCTACACTTGTTATGATCACTATTATGATCTCCAACATGATCCCTCAGTCGTTCTTTCTTTCGCCAAGCATTAAACCCCCATGTTATAAATGCATCATGTCCACTTTCACTGTTCCCCGTGGAAAAAAGATAACAATATAAACAAAACACGGCATCTTTTTTAATGCTATATTCCAACCAATCCTTAAATTCATCAAACCAAGATGCAACAAATTTACGTTTTCGATTCCCTTCTACCGCATTTTGAGGAAAATCATGATTACGTGGTTGACATGGACCTTTCAATAAATAAGTTCTACGAACCTGTTCAATCAAATTTGGTGGATAGCTTATTATCTTAGGCCGAAGTCCCGGGTCACTAGGAAGATTTTCCAAATCAATCTCAATAGCACTTTGACTTGATGATTCTTGAAGTTGAACATTAGGAGTAGACGCATCGAGTGGTGAAGACGATATTCCCTCACTAATATTCGGAGTTTTCTTGTAATATCGCTCCATTATCTAATTTTTTAAAATAATTATTAAATTAGAAATAATATTCATTTATCTTAACAAAATATTAAATATTAATTATTTATAATATATTAACAGGATCCAAAAAAATTATTTATAGAATATCATACGAAATCAAGATTGATGTAATGGTTTCTGAATAATTAGCTACTGCTTGTAACCAACATTAACCAAAGATTGAATAAAATTATTGACTAACAAAAAAAAAATAAAAAAAATGAAGGCAACTAGCTATCACATCCCTTGCCCCCAAATTTCAATAAACTACAACCTATTCTCAAATAGCCAATTCCCAAATTTCCAATAGGCAATAGGTGACCTATACATAGAGCTGTTATTCGAGCCGAGTCGAGCCGAGTATTTGAGGTTCGAGCTCGACTCGAGCTCTTATCGAGCCGAGCCGAGCTCGGCTCGATAACACTACCGAGTTAAAAATTGAGCTCGGCTCGACTCGTTAACGAGTCTATCGAGCTTAACGAGCCTATCGAGTCGAGCCGAGCCTAACGAGCCTAATGGAATTTTTTACAAAAAATTAGTTATCGAGCCTAACAAGTCGAGCTCGAGCCGGCTCGTTAGTAAATCGAGTATTTAACGAGCTCGAGCTCGGCTCGTTAAGCTAAACGAGTCGAGCTTTATCGAGCCTTAACGAGTCGAGCCGAGCCGAGTCTCGTTAAGGCTCGGTTCGAATAACAACTCTACCTATACAACAGATTATTAAATATTAATAATATAAATTATACAAACAATAATTATTTTTTCTATTACACAATTCAATAAATTTTTACCCCATAATTTATATAGTAAGAATCAATACATTAATTAACAAAATGCATATGTGATATGTATTCTTGAGATCTAAATATAAAGAATTTATGTCAAATTCAATGAAGTATTAAATTTTTTGAGGAACCCTAAATTTTGAAAAGCCCTAAATTCAATAAAAAGACAAAAGAATAGATATAAAATTAATTGTGGTGGACCAATCAAAATAATAAAGGAAATACTTTTACCTTCAATGTATAAAATTAATGGACCAATAGATGATGATTGATGAAGGTCTTCTTCTTGAATACTCCACTGCGTGTCGCGGTGTTGGAAAAGAAAGAAAATAAGTATAGGCGGTTAAGGTTTAGTGATGTTGCAGCTGTACGCGATTTTGTTTTGTTAATATATATATATATATATATATATATATATATATAATATTAATATAATAATATTATTTAAATATATATGTAAAATTACTAAAATGCCCTCGAAAAAATTACAAAATTGGTGGGGGGCCCAGTGCCCCCCGGCCCCTGTGTGCATCCGTCCCTGAGTACACTCACCTATTCATTTTACGGAAGAATTGTCCACAGACTTCCCACCATCATCATAATATCAAAAAAAACAAAAACAAAAACAAAAAAAGACAAGAAATCAAAATTTCCACAAAAAATACAAAAAGTCTTGATTTGGCAAAAAAAATTCAGACAACACAAAAATTTGTAATTGAATTCGATAAAAAAAATCGAAAAAAAATTTATTATATTTTGGATATGTAAAAACTCCAATAGTATTTTTTTTTTTCCAGAAATCATAATCTTATTATTTCTAACCCCTAAACTTATCGGCGACGGCGTGCACAACTTGGGAGGGGGAGGGCGGACGCTGGGCGGTGAGGGGAGGGGAGATGGTGGTGTTGATCCCAAAACGAGTATGGTGAAAGTCTAGAGGAGGGGTGAATAGACTTTCAAGTAATTAAACTTTTTGCGTGTAGATCAGATGAGTTATATACTCTATCGTCTGAATGCAAATAATATGTTATGATCTATAGAGGGCTAGTGTAAATAGCAGATTAAGATGACTGCTGAATTTAGCTGGTCAGTTTGAGAGTTATCTCAAAAGCTATAAGTGCGTAAATGTGTAGGCCCTAAATGTTTAGACTCGTGGGTTGATATAAAAACCTCTTTTTAAAGAATGACTTTAAAACAATGAATGCTTATTAGCTGATATGTGATATCTGTTGATTGTAAAACTTATACTTAAAGGATTTTAATTCTTTTATAAAACTATGCTTTTATCAAAGTATGAACAGTATGTATAGATGTATAGATATAAACAGTTATGAATGATATATAGAATGATAAATAAAGCAATAAAAATATAAGTATTTATAGTGGTTCAGATCTCAATATCCTACGTACACTCTCTCTAATCAGCTAGAGAAATTCACCATCTTGCTAAACTTTATAGTCCCAAGAGAAGACTTTTGATCGAGATCCTCAACTACTTTTTGAGGATACGAATCTACTTGTTGGTGAGGTAACAAGTAACATTTACAAATGGTTCTTAACTAATAATGTAAAAGATATGTTAATAACCAACTCAATGTGCTAAAAAACACACTGCTAATCTAAGCACTAAAGATAGGATTCTTTAAACGGCTTAGGATCGGAAACTTAGAGCTTCTATTGATAGAAATTTTTGCAGACTCTAAAGAACTCGACACTTATAATATTTTTGGGTAGCCTGTTCTTGATATCAGCTGAATGCGAGAGTTCTTGCTTGTAAGGTTTTCGGTACCTTGTTCCAAAGAACAAGTGTTGTATTTATAGAAGATTTGGGCTTCAAACTAGTCGTTGGTGAGAAACTAGCCATTGCAACAAATCTTCTATTTGTAGGTAAAGATCTTCATGAGTAGATGTTGACTCTGAGTTCAGGTACGATATTACCAGAAATGTTAACATGCATTTAATGCTTGTACGACTCTGCATAAATGTCTCTGTGTCCTAGTTCAAGTCAACTATGTAGCCTTGTTGTCGAAACAACATTGGTCCACATCATCCGAGTTAGTTGAACATTTGGCTTGTCTTCTAATTGAGCAATTTAGACTTAATCCAACATTCTCTTTGTCTTCTGTTATTGTAGCCTTCAATGCATTTTTAATGAACAAACAATTTCTTCAAGGTACTTCATTCATAATTGCTAACTGTCATCTGAATCTTCAGATGAGCTTGACTTTGAATATACTTTAAGGCTTTCTTCGACAAGATCAGGTGAGATCATATCTACTGAATAGTCTTCTGAATCTTCAATGCAGATTATCATATAGTTACTTTCAGTCTACAAGGTATACAACAACCTTTAGATCTGATTTCACTAATGAGCTCTAGTGTCTTCAAGTCTCTAGTCTTATTCTCTTTTAGTCTTGAGCGAGCGCGTGTTAGTTCAGATGAGTAATCAGCTGATATATATATACAGCTGATTCCTCAGACTTAGACTTAGACTTAGACACATTCAATACTTCTAAGGCTTATAAAACAGCTTAGGTAACTTACTTCTAGGTTACAAATTATTATTCTAACCTTTACTCTACTGATCTGATTTTGGCCATCAAAATTAAGCTTATAGATTGCGATCAGATTAGGGGATGGATGAATATCCCAACAGGTGGCGGACGCGGGACAGAGGGGCGATGGCGGCATGCGGCCTTGGGAAGGAGAGGAGGAGGTTGGCGACGGTAGCCTTAAATTTGCGGATAAAAAAAAAAACTCATCAATGGAAAATCAGAATTGGAAGAGAATGGGTGAGACGGTCGACGATGTGAACAGCAGCGGCCGCGTCGGCCGCCTTCTTCTTCTTCGGAGGAGGGGCAACGAACGGAGAAGGGCTTAGATGGAGGAGGGACGACGTACAACCATGGACGAATGGAGGAGGGATTCAACCCTTCAAGGCGGCGTCGATCGACTCATCTTCTTCCTCAAGACAGCGGCGGCGGCGATCTTCTTCCTTAAGGCGGCTGATTAGTGTGAAAATTACTCGAAATTTATATGTTTAATTCGCATAATTTTATAGAGTTTCATTGACTTTTTACGCTAAATTGACTAATTGCACTTAATTTGGAGAAATTGTGTAGTTTGTTATTTTTGTAGAAAATGAGCATTTTTAGAGCTAAACATGACTCAATTATATTGTGAAGTTAATTGAAGGGATAAATCGAGAATGAAGTTGAAGCAAGAAAATATAGAAGGTGGAAATTATTTGGGCCAACAATTTAATTGATGGCGTATTTAATTAATTGTGGGGGTATTTGAGTAATAGGCCATTTAATTAATTGGGTCCAAGAATTGCAAGGCTATTTATCAACCAAGAAGCTGTATGCGAGAAACCAAATTAAAAATGGGTCTGATTATTTACACCTCCATTTGAGTTGGATGCACTGCCCCATCACTTTATTAATTTAATAATCGTGTAAAAATCTCAAAATACCATTTAAGTAATATTACACTACTAAATGCACCTCCACTACTAACTACACCCCTTGTTCAACCTTTAAACCCTAAACCTAATTTTTGCAGCAACAATCGCCACCACCATCATTTCTGGTGGCCAACAAACAAAAAATATCAAAATTTCAGAAAAAACTTAGAAAAAATCTCACTTTTTAAAAAAAAAAAAATTTGACAAACCAGTGTCGACCATATACACTCTCGTTGACAACAATTTGTTGACGAGAGTGTATATGGTCGACCTAAAAAGGTCGAATTTAATGCTTGTACGACTCTGCATAAATGTCTCTGTGTCCTAGTTCAAGTCAACTATGTAGCCTTGTTGTCGAAACAACATTGGTCCACATCATCCGAGTTAGTTGAACATCTGGCTTGTCTTCTAATTGAGCAATTCAGACTTAATCCGACATTCTCTTTGTCTTCTGTTATTGTAGCCTTCAATGCATCTTTAATGAACAAACAATTTCTTCAAGGTACTTCATTCATAATTGCTAACTGTCATCTGAATCTTCAGATGAGCTTGACTTTGAATATACTTTAAGGCTTTCTTCGACAAGATCAGGTGAGATCATATCTACTGAATAGTCTTCTGAATCTTCAATGCAGATTATCATATAGTTACTTTCAGTCTACAAGGTATACAACAACCTTTAGATCTGATTTCACTAATGAGCTCTAGTGTCTTCAAGTCTCTAGTCTTATTCTCTTTTAGTCTTGAGCGAGCGCGTGTTAGTTCAGATGAGTAATCAGCTGATATATATACAACTGATTCCTCAGACTTAGACTTAGACACATTCAATACTTCTAAGGCTTATAAAACAGCTTAGGTAACTTACTTCTAGATTACAAATTATTATTTTAACATTTACTCTACTGATCTGATTTTGGCCATCAAAATTAAGCTTATAGATTGCGATCAGATTAGGGGATGGATGAATATCCCAACAGGTGGCGGACGCGGGACAGAGGGGCGATGGAGGCATGCGGCCTTGGGAAGGAGAGGAGGAGGTTGGCGACGGTAACCTTAAATTTGCGGATAAAAAAAAACTCATCAATGGAAAATCAGAATTGGAAGAGAATGGGTGAGACGGTCGACGATGTGAACAGCAGCGGCCGCGTCGGCCGCCTTCTTCTTCGGAGGAGGAGGGGCAACGAACGGAAAAGGGCTTAGATGGAGGAGGGACGACGTACAACCATGGACGAATGGAGGAGGGCTTCAACCCTTCAAGGCGGCGTCGATCGACTCATCTTCTTCCTCAAGACAGCGGCGGCGGCGATCTTCTTCCTTAAGGCGGCTGATTAGTGTGAAAATTACTCAAAATTTATATGTTTAATTCGCATAATTTTATAGAGTTTCATTGACTTTTTACGCTAAATTGACTAATTGCACTTAATTTGGAGAAATTGTGTAGTTTGTTATTTTTGTAGAAAATGAGCATTTTTAGAGCTAAATATGACTCAATTATATTGTGAAGTTAATTGAAGGGGTAAATCGAGAATGAAGTTGAAGCAAGAAAATATAGAAGGTCGAAATTATTTGGACCAACAATTTAATTGATGGCGCATTTAATTAATTGTGGGGGTATTTGAGTAATAGGCCCATTTAATTAATTGGGTCCAAGAATTGCAAGGCTATTTATCAACCAAGAAGTTGTATGCGAGAAACCAAATTAAAAATGGGTCTGATTATTTACACCTCCATTTGAGTTGGATGCACTGCCCCATCACTTTATTAATTTAATAATCGTATAAAAATCTCAAAATACCATTTAAGTAATATTACACTACTAAATGCACCTCCACTACTAACTACACCCCTTGTTCAACCTTTAAACCCTAAACCTAATTTTTGCAGCAACAACCGCCACCACCATCATTTCTGGTGGCCAACAAACAAAAAATATCAAAAATTTCAGAAAAAACTTAGAAAAAATCTCACTTTTTTAAAAAAAAAAATTTTGACAAACCAGTGTCGACCATATACACTCTCGTTGACAACAATTTGTTGACGAGAGTGTATATGGTCGACCTAAAAAGGTCGATTTTTTTTTTTTAAATCGACAATGTAATGTTGACCATATACACTCTCGTCGACAACAATTTGTCGACGAGAGTATATATGATCGACCTAAAAAGGTCGAAAAAAATTTAAAAAAATCGACAATGTAATGTCGACCATATACACTCTCGTCGACAACAATTTGTTGACGAGAGTATATATGATCGACCTAAAAAGGTAGAATTTTTTTTTAAAAAAAATCGACAATGTAATGTCAACAATATACACTCTCGTCGACAACAATTTGTCGACGAAATTGTATATGATCGACATTACATTGTCGAAAAAAAGAAGAGATTTCTTCAGAAAACCCTAAAAAAATCGCAGCCGACCGACATTTTATCAGGCGGCGACGAACGATGCACATATTTGGGGTGGGGGTGGTCGGAATCTTGGAACTGGAGGCGGCGGCGGGTTGAACAAAAAAAACTTACAAAAAATCGGAGGGGGAGGCCGTCGTGCCAGTGAATCGAGAAAGAGAGAGGGGGAGGGCGTCACGTCGGTGAACTCGAGGGAGAAGGAGGGGGCGTCGGTGAAGAGACGGAGAGGAAGGGGGCCACAGCGCAAGGGGCGGCTACCGACGAGGGGTGGTGTGCGGCAACAACGGCAAGGTGGAGAGTGGAAAATAAGGGAGGGGTGAATTAGGGTTTGGGCGAGGGTGTGATTATATAGTAAATGTGTATTATATAGATAAAAGGGAGAAAAGTGTATTTAGGACAATTCGAAGGGGTGCATCTATCCTGACAAATTTTAGAGGAGTGCATCAATCGGGGGTATGTGCTCAACTCAAATGGAGGTGTAAATAGTCAGCCCCATTAAAAATATGGAGCAGCAACTTTTGGCAATAGTGGGCCATTTATGCACTCATCTGGGCCCATTTACGGAGATGGAGAAACAGTAGCCGAGGGGAATTATTAAAAAGCAGGGCATAGCAGTTTGTAAGGAGAGGGGGGTTTATAGAGGAAAATAGATAGGGTTTTGGGAGTCCCCTCACCACTTCACTCATTAGATTAGTATATATTTTCTTTCATTTCTTAGATAGATTCAATTGAGTATTTTATTTTATTGTGGAATTGAAGGATTTGGAGACGAGGTGATATATTTCAATTATTGCAAGTTGAATTTGATAGTTTTATTTCAATTCATATTTTGTAGTTTATTTTTCATGTGTTTTCTTGCATTTATTGTTTTAGTTATGGATTAAACTTTGATTGATTTGGGTGTTGGAATTATATGGGTAATTTGTGGGTTTATAGATTAGTTGCTTAATTTACCTATGTTTTGGTGTTTAATGTTTCTATTGTTGTAATTTGTGTGATTCAAGATTGATTAATCCTATTAGCTAGCATTTTCAAATATGTGAATTGCAACGAGAGTTGGGTTTGCACGATTGGGGTGTGGGTGTGAGCCTTGATTAATCCTGAAGTTAAATAGTAATTAGCTTAACCGAGAGAGGGTTGATTGCTTAGATCGACAACATTATACATTAATCGATTATAGGTCGTCTAAGAGATTAGTGAGATTAGTAACCGTGTTGAAAGTGTTTACGAGTTCACTATCCTAGGAGCTTATGGTACTAATTAGATCCAATATATAATTGTTAATTAGTGCACGTGTACTTAATTGTTGTGATTAATTCATGAATTCATTAGTGATCCCACATGAGGAAGACACCCGAAGCAATTCTTCCACTTGCACTTTCATCATGAGAGTTAGTTTTAGTTGTTTACTTAGTGTTTATATTTCTTATTGATATTTGCTTAATCCTCCAGTTTAGCTTCTATAACACCATGCTGACGTATAATTTTGGGGCTTCATGCTCTCCAAGATTCTAGGTCGATACTACTTGGTCGTATACTTGCAACACTATAACGAATCGATACGCTTCTAAGTAAGTTATTTTTTTTGATTAAATTGTGCAAAAATACGAAAAAGTCAGCGGCGGTGGGGACGTCGACCGACCACCCTATTCAGTATCGTCGTCGGGAGGGAGTGGAGAGTGGGTGTACCCCTTTTGCTGAAAATGCGGTTTTAGGATTTAGAATATGATACAACTTTTAATTAAAGGGTAAATTTGGTTTTTCAATGTGGGTGTACTCATTTTAGAGTGAATGTTCTAAGCGAGTGGGTGTCCTCAATAACTCTGTGTGTGAATTTAATTACGTAAATATATGTATTGAGTTTAATTACGTAAATAAACAAAGAAATAATTGTATATATGCATACCGAGACCCTCGTGTTGATACCATGCTTTCTATTTTCTTCAAAAGCACGAACGACGGTGGTGGTGGAGGAATGTTGCAGTCGTGATGGCGAAAATGTAAAATACGATTTTCTTATTTTGAAAACTCGATAAGAACGTTAGGAGAGGGAGGGTGGTGTGTCAATGGAGAGATTTTGACTTTTTTTAACCAATAGTAATATTTTTTACATCTTATAATTACATTAAAAATGAAAATGAGTGTATTTATTAATTTTGAAAATTTTGGCCAATATTAGTCTAAAAGTTATTGAGGGGTGGGTTTCAATAGGGCCACCTCTTTGTATCTTAGTATAATATCACATCAAATAATCATCAATGGTTACTTTTTCATATGTTCTAAATTATATTTCATCATTTAGATTAATGACAAATATAATATCTAAAATTAATCAACAATTTGTATCTATTACATAATGTTTCATCAAAGATGTAATAATATTTGGTAAATTTTGTAATATATTGTATATTTTTTTTTTATGGATGAAAAAGTCAATGGTGTTGTGTCAAAATCAAATGATGCAACTTGGTGAATATTTATATAATTTCTGGGGGTATATTAAAATTTATACTCCATTCGTTCAATTTTAAAATGCTCATTTCTTAGAGCATAGATTGTAATAAATATTGATTAATTTATGTATAAGGTAGATAAGTTTGAGTTATGATAAAATGTTGTGGGTCCATTTATAGATAAAGGAATTGTTTATGAATAAAATGAATGACAATTTGAGAAAATAATAAAGTAGTTTGAATATATTTTTTTTTAAATAAGAAATAAAAATAATAAAATTAAACAATTAAACAATTAAAAAAAATAAAAATTATAAAATTGAAATCGGACGGAGTATTAAATATCTACCTCTGTCTCTATGGACCAATTTTAGAAAAATACGATTTATAATGATGTTGAAAGTCGTATGTTGAGGTCCTTGAGGATTTGAAAGCGACAAATTTCACCGCCTCTAGTAAATAATAATACTAATAAATTGTTGAAAATGCTGAAAAAGCAGAGATATCCCTCTAAGTCAACGTTTGTTACGGAAATTATTTTAATTTCACAAAAATTTATATGCAATTTGATAAATTAAGGTAAATTAGGTCAAAATTTACGTGTCAAACGCAAGTCAACGCGGGTTAACCTTAATTAAAATATTTATTTTCGCTCTAAAATATTATTTTACTACATCACCAAAACTATGTTACTACAAGACCTAAATTGTCAAAAGTGTATTAGTCCAAAAATATTCTGAACACTTATTTTTTTTTAGGCAAAATTATTAAAATAATTCTGACTTATTCGGATACTACATGACTAAAACAATGTTACTACAAGACCAAAATTTTATCACTACAATGTCAAAAGTGTATTACTACATGTTCAAAAATATTTTGGACACTTAATTTTTTAGGTGAACTTATCAGAATGTTTTAACATGTAGTATTAAATTGTTGGCCTTGTAGTAGTAATATTTTGACCTTATAGTAACAATATTTTGGTCATGTAGTAAATCACATGTTTGTGACCCGTGAATTTTCTAGGCAACCCGAATTTGAACTTATGATCCGCGAATTTTTTAAAATTATCTTAATTTGACTTTTAAACTAAATTAATTTAGAATTTTAACTTGATTTAATTGGGATAAAATGCATGTATGCAATATTTCATCAAAAACTAGCCCAGACAATTTTCGACGACTGAAATATTGCTATATAGTTAAAACTCAAAAGATGAAATCAATAGACATAATTCTTATTATATGCTACTGTTATTGAAGATAAGTGAAACATAAAACTAGGTGGATTCAGAGAAATTAATAATGAAATGAATGATAATGTAAAAGTGTAGGTAAATTGACGTGCAGAGTGTGAATTCCATAGATTCATCGGCAGAGGGAGGAAATTGTCAAATAAAAATAATTACTAGAAAAAGATACTAATAAATTGTGTTGAAGAAGTAAAAATATATGTGGTGGAAAATTTGTACGTATAATAAATTAAAAACAGCTAATCATGTCAATTATTTAGGGAAGATATTACATTATCATGTAATTTAAATATTCGAGAGTTGTCAACGGAGCAGCTTGAGGCTTCTACGGTTCTACCAATAATTATGTGCAGATATTTAAAAGTGGAGGGTTAAATAGGCTGGTCTATATTGGAGGTTAAATGAAAAAACTCAGGTTTGATTTACTTAAGTAAATAGACTTTTAAAAAAAATTGAGTCCGACTTGTTTTTCAAACGAGTCGAATTGAACTTTAGTACATCGAGCCATAGGCCTCTATCGGGTAGTCGAACTCATTTCTATTCCTAGGTACAATTTATTTTAGGGGAGGCTAGTTTTGAAATTTTGAGGATTTTGATTTTGAAATTCTAATTACTTGTATGTTTTATGTTTGTTTTGAGATTTAAGTAGGGTAAAATTTAACTTTATAAGTGTTTATATATATGTGTTTATAGATACTCCATATAGAGTTTGTAGGTATTTATAAGGTTGACTTTTGTAAGGTTTATTAGTTTATATGTATTTATAGGGTATGATTTTAAAATTTTTAAACCAAATTCCAAACTAGAACATGAGTGGAATTTCCAAATTTGGATTTCTCATCCCAAAACAAATATCCCTTTACTATTTCATAATAACAAACATTCATGCAATAAAAGCCTTTTTTTTATGGATAATTTTTTTTTCCATCTATTCCATATATAATAGCCAACACATATTAAAAAAAGTGTAAAAAATGAATTGACTTGTGTGTATGTACGTTGTGTGAACCAAAAAATAACAATATTTTGTGTAAAAATGTGAATATTATGAGAGTGAAGTTTATAAAATAAAATTTGAAGTGATAAAGTTATTGTGAAACATTTAAATTTTTTTTTTTTAAATTTACCGAGTATTTATAACTAATACTCCAATAACAAAATTTATTCAATATACATGTTAATATAGGGGGATTTGAAAATGTCATTAATTATTTAATTATATAAAAAGAAAAAGATCTTTGAATCTTACAGTGAGACAATAAGCTAGACGTTGTCACGTATATCAAACAATAGGTACTTTTACATATAGTATTCCATGGGGAGTCGGTATATAGTTATTGACAATGGGCAAATAATTCCAAAGGGATAATATTTATTTAAAGTGGAGAAATCGTAAAATATGTTATAAAAGGAGGCTAGCAATTAAGAATAGAGAGACGTAAAAAAAAATAAGTGAGAGATGACAGGGGAAAAAAGCAATGGGTTTGAGGCCTTGAACGTTCCTAAAGTCAAGTTCACAAAGCTCTTCATCAATGGAGAGTTTGTCCACTCCATATCAGGTTTTATTTCTATTCTTCTCCTCTCTCTTATATATATATTCTCTTAAATTTCATTTCTATGTTTTCTTCTGCCATAGAAATTAATTGTTTGCAATTATTTTCTTTAATTTGCACTTTTATTACTTGCTTCAGCTAATAATTCACCTTCAACTCACTGATTCTTCTAAGTTTTTAAAACATAAATTAAATTTAACGTTAATTTCATTACGCCGCGTACGTGGAAACATTGATTTAATCTTTCAGCAGTACTCATATAAGAAAAAAAGCCTACAATAAGTCAATGGCGAGAAATCCAGTTCTCGCTCTATTTAACAATAACTATGTTTTTTTTTTTTTTTTTTTTATATATATAATTAGATGATGTTTTAACATTTATTGCACCATTTCTTTCAATTATGCTCCCTTTTAATTTTAGAAAATCTCTCAATTTCTAAAATTGGAAACGTATTTAGAGATCTAAGGTAAATTTGTTAATACATACTCATTTTTTATTCTAATAAAAAAAATGAAAATTTTCACTTATTGTAATACGAATGGAGTATATCATTAGAAGATACGTCGAACAATAAATACGATTTCTATTGTCACAACCAAATTTATTATTAGTTGAGACCACCTCTTTAATTAGTTGTCTCAAATGACCACTTAAGTAAGGAAGGTGCTTCCCTCATGTACATGAAAGGATAAATTTAAAATGAGACGAAAGAAGTATAAAATAAGGTCAAGAAATTCAAATGAACTTAAAAGATAAATGTATTAAACTTTTCAACAAAATTTGTAGACTTCTTTCACTTTTTTCCCTTCATACTTTTTCATCATCTTTTACTCATATAATATTATAAAATTAATTTTTATATATAATTATTAAAAATAAAAAATAAAATTGGGGAATTGAGGGCAGAGTAGTACCCTATGTCCCAAGCTAAGTCTGTGACTGCCACCCAATGCTTTTAGATGAGACAATGAAGTCCGATCGAGCTACATACCAAATTGTCCCCTTCAATCAAAATTGACTCAATATTATTTGAACTTTTCGATCTTTCAAAAAATAAAAACACACATGCATCATTTACCATTGTATCGGACTATCATAGTTAATTAATTAACTTTCATGTTATATATTTTTATTAAACAAATAGGAAAAACCTTTGAGACTATAGACCCAAGAACGGAGGAAGTGATCGCTAACGTGTCCGAGGGAGACGAGAAGGATGTCGACTTAGCTGTCGAGGCGGCCCGACAGGCCTTTGACCATGGCCCCTGGCCTCGACTTCCCGGAAGTGTAAGCATTTTATTGTCATTTTTTTTTTTAGTAAAAGGAAATTATAAAAGACAAGGTAGGCCTGCTTTTACATGGAATATTCGTCATTTAATCTATTTTATTCATGTGTTACCTCTATTATTAGTGCTTACTTAATACATAAATTAATGGCCGGCTTAGCGATGTTTCAAATTAAGTATTGATTTAATTAGGATAAGTCCGTCTAATCACAACTAGCCAAGACAATAATACTGAAGAGTTGACCACTACAGTACTTAAATAAATAAATATTTATGATATTATTGGTAAATAATCAAATTAATTATTCAGCAGGATCTGCACTTGGCAGTTGATATATTAATTTAATGGGCACAGTTGACATTTTTGTTTTAAACCAAATGCAAGTAGGCTTACATCTTCAATTATAGGAGTAATAACAGTTAATTACGTTCTCCCGATTAAAGATTTTGTTATAAAACTCTAATAATTCACATTTATTAATTCATGTAAAATATTTTATATATCATCAAATTATACACTGTTGACAGCCCACGAGCAAATAGTCAGACCGTCAAGACATTCACAGTTATATATTGTTGATATATAGTTGATTAATTGTGAGATGAATCAAAATTAATCAATAAATTAGATAGAAAATTCAAATAGAAGTAATTTCGTTCAATTTTATTATTTTATTCATTTAAAAAAAATATTATTCAAGCATTCTACTATATATATATACTTAAACTATCATTTTATTTATATATAATTACTTCATATATACATAAACTTTACAATATCTCATCATATTCCAAATTATGTAATTTAAATATATAAACTAATCAATATTCATTAAAATTTACTCATAAACAAAGAAATTTGTATAATGAATTTGAATCGGAGACAATATATTTTTTTAACATTAAAAGAAAGAAATTTACCTCATTTTAGATCTAGTTTAGTATAGTATATTAGTTCAAGATAAATGAAAATAATTAGAAAATTTATATTCAATGCTCAAAAACACACTCGACTGTGTACATATCAATCAAATGACTGAAAAATACACTATTTACGAGGCAATTGAGATATACGAATTTCGGTCTGATTTGATATTTATTTTGGTATCAGGAAAGGCGACGAATAATGCTGAAGTTTGCGGACTTGATAGAAGAAAATACAGAAGAGTTGGCAGGATTGGAGGCAATGGATGCTGCAAACTTGTACAGTTTGGGAAAGGTCATGTACATCCGCAATGCAGTAGAACTTATCCGCTACTACGCGGGTGCAGCAGATAAAATCCACGGCAGTACATTAAAAATGTCGAGGGAGTTACAAGGCTACACTTTGGTGGAGCCCATTGGAGTAGTGGGCCACATTATCCCCTGGAATTTCCCAACCCAAATGTTCGCCATGAAAGTGGCTCCTGCACTTGCTGCTGGTTGTACAATGGTTGTCAAACCTGCTGAACAGACTCCCCTCTCTGCTCTGTTCTACGCTAACCTCGCCAAACAGGTCTCGATATTTCTACCGATACAATTTTCAACCTTGATTACAATTATAGTAATGTTTAAATATTGATTCTTGAATGTGGTTGCAGGCTGGTGTGCCAGATGGGGTGATCAATGTTGTGACAGGCTTTGGATCCACTGCTGGTGCTGCAATTAGTTCTCATATGGATATTGACATGGTATCTGTTTCACTTTTCGAGTTCTGTTGGATTTTTTTTTTTTTTTTTTATATGACACATGTCAACCATCCATATAGTGAAACACTAAAATAAAATAGTTAGGTGATTTACATTGACATTCGTTTTAATATTAAATTTTTATGTGTAAAGTAAATAAAAAATAATTGACGGGCATGGCATGTACGTACAGGTGAGTTTCACGGGGTCTACGGTGACTGGACACCGTATTATGCAGGGAGCAGCAACAAGCAACTTGAAAGCAGTGTCACTAGAACTGGGAGGCAAGTCACCGTTCATTGTGTTTGAAGATGCAGATGTTGATAAATTTGCTCCTCTTGCTCTCTCTGCTTCTTTTTTTAATCAGGCAAGATTATTAATATTTATTCACATTCACTTTTAATTCATTTATATAATATTTAAATACTATTATCCATCCCATTAAAGTTTTAAAAAATATTTCAGGGCCAAATATGTGTGGCTGGTACTCGTGTTTTTGTTCAAGAAGGGATATATGACAAATTCGCTGCTAGATTGTTGGAAGAGCTCAAAACATGGGTTGTTGGGGATCCTTTTGATCCAAATGTTAATCAAGGCCCACAGGTATATATTTTATAACTTTGTCCCGTAACTCTGTAATTGGTCCGATTTTGATCACTTTTTTGCCAAAATTTTGAACTTTTTATTCCCTAACTTTGATATTTTCGCAAATGGTCCAAAAAAAAAGTGTGCCAATACGACATCTTTCATGGAATTTTGACAACTTTTGGACTAAAAGCCCAGTTGTGTAATTATTACATGAAATTGAAAATTTTAAATTTTTTGGAACCTTTTGCAAAAAAGTACGGAGTTATAAAAATTAAATTTATGAATTAATTAGAATGAAATTGGGGTGCAGGTTGACAAGAAACAATTCGAAAAAGTTCTATCGTATATTGAGGTTGGTAAGAAGGAGGGAGCTACGTTGTTAACAGGTGGAAAGCCTCTTGATCGAAAAGGATACTACGTTCAGCCCACAATATTCACTGATGTCACTGTAAGTAATTCTCATATCATGCAAATATATATCATGAATTTCATGATTTAATGTGTATTTTCTCTCTCTATATATATATATTAATGCAGGATGATATGACAATTGCCAAGGATGAAATTTTTGGACCCGTTATGTCAATCATGAAATTCAAGTAAGTGCATCATGCATAACTAATTTGATAGATAGTTGAGATATCTATGATCAGATCTGAATATATAAATATTGTGTGCTGCAGGAGCATGGAAGAAGTTATCAAGAGAGCGAACAACACAAAGTACGGATTAGCAGCCGGGATTATGACAAACGACATAAACATTGCAAACACAGTTTCAAGATCAATCAAAGCAGGGACTATTTGGATAAACTGCTATTTTGCATTTGACAATGATTTGCCAATTGGAGGATATAAAAGCAGTGGATTTGGCAAGGATATGGGAATGCAAGCCCTGGACAAGTATCTTCAAGTCAAAGCTGTTGCCACTCCCATATACAATTCTCCATGGCTTTGAATTTCCATTTCAATTCTTTTTTTATTTTGTTTTGTGACAATATCTACTCCCTATATATCTTTTTCATGTGTGATTTTCATGTTCCATAGATGTAAAGTGTGATGCATAATGGCTTGTTAATTTGGAAAGTAAGAAACAACTTAGTCTTTGCAAAGGAGAAGATCAACCCGAAAAAACTGTTTGATGAAGCAAGGGCTATGATGTGGAGCATTTTAATCTATAAATTGAATCGTATTACTTCTTTCGCTTTTCATGATTGGTGTGCGAATCCTAGACAAGTCTATATGTGTTAAGGAGGAGCATTCTTACTATGCAATCTATCTTTGTAATATCCACTTGTAACTCTCATTTGTACTCTCTCTTTCGAGTACTTCTGGTACTCTAGTAATACACATTTTCTTCTATTAAAAGAAAAAAATTGTAATCCACATGGGATGATGCACAGTCATAAATTAAATCTTTTTTTATTTTATTTGTGCATGTTGTTTTCCACTTCCTTTTATTGTGATATAATTATATAGGCAGTTTTAGAGTTATATCAAGAATCAATAGTAAAACTTTAACTTAGGTCGAATCCAAATTTGATTTTGTATTCACAAAAACTTATATTCAATATTGCATACATGCAATATTGATCAATTAAGTCAATTAGGGTGAAAATATTGATTTATTAAGTCAATTTTTTTTTGATTACAAGTTAAATACACCATCCCTTTTTTCCCCTCCCCATGACTCGAACCCAGGACCTGTGGCCTAGGTAGTGGTGCTCTAACCACTTGAGCTATCCCACTTTGTCAAGATTTATTAAGTCAATTGGCTGAAAATATATATTATTGGGCCATCATTAATTAATTTGGATTAATTCTTAATTTATTTTTCAACGGGCCCGCTTGTGTTCTAGTTTTGACCAAAAATTTTAACCCGTTTATTTTACCAATTTCTATGATTTTTTTACCTTTTACTTTATTGTCGAATGCATGATATTAAATGCAGTAATTCAAATTGTAATATGTAGTAACACACATTATTTTATGTAGTAATAACACAAACCATTTTATATAATAATATAAATTCTTTTATTTAGTAACACGTTTTATTCTAGTGTTTTTGTTAATGTAGTAACTCACATTATAATATGTAGTAACATATATTATCGCATGTAGTAAACACAATAACCATGTTGTAATGCAAATCATTTGATAAAGTTACATATAGTAACAAACGCATATTCAATATAGTAATTCAAACTGTAGTATGTAGTAACATATAATTTTTTATATAATAATACCGATTCTTTTATGTAGTATTTTTTTCTAGAATTTTTATTGATTAAGTAACTCACATTATAACATATAGTAATATATATTATTGCATGTAGTAATATAAAATAACTTTGATCCATAATAATTATTAAAGAATATTTAAAAGAATAGAAAATATTTAAAGATTAAGGCCGTCGTAAATTGCAGCGTTCGACCGCGGCCTGGGGTGGCCGAAAACTGTTCGGAGAAAATGACTAAGTACAGTTTATGTTAGTGGGTGTATTTATAAAAAGTATGGGTGTGAATTGAACTGTTAGTGGGTGTATTTATAAAATTGTGGATTGAGCTATCGGTGGGTGTATTTATAAAGAATGTGAGTTTGAATGGCTGAAATGCATATGTACAATATTTCACATAAGATTTGCCCTTTTGTATTTTGTTATTTTATCAATACTAGTCATTTGTTCCTTATTTGATATTTCACTTTGTGTTTTATAAGGTGGATGAATAACATGTAGAGAGTAAAAAAATGAAAATATGATCACAACCTGAAAAAAAAGTGAAAATAATAAAATTGAACTGAATAAATATATTCTTTCATATTCGGTTTGTGTATTTATTTGAAGGGTACAATTATTTTCACCTCCACCTTTGTTAAATACATTCCAAATATTTATATATTATTACAGTCATACCCTTATTTGAATTATTTCCGGACTTTTTTAAAGCCCATTCAGTTTTAGCCCAAGAATCCCCCTCCACGGCTCCACCCTTGTTAAATTAAATATACTCGCCTTCAACATTTTATTAATTAAATATACATGTAAAAATTTTAATTTACCTTCTAAAATTAAAATCCTAATCTTAATTCTTGCAGCAGCCATCAACTTCCACGGCAGCCGGCTCCGACACCCATCACCCTTCGGCAGCCCCAAGACCTCCAAATTAAAAAAAAAAATACTCCCTCCGTCCCTGAAAAGTTTTTATACTTTCCTTTTCTGTTTGTTCCCGAAAAGTTTACATACCCAAAATAAAAATAATCATCATAACCCCCACCCTCACAATATACATATATTTACCCTTTATGCCATTACTTTTGGTATCCATCATACACTCAATCCACCTACTTTATTTACTTTATATATAAAAGTTTACAAATTTACCCCTCAACACTCTCATCATTACACTTTTTTCTTAAACTATGTGCTCAAGATTCCCCGCAAACTTTTCGGGGACAGAGGGAGTACATTTTTTCAACAAACTAGTGTCGATCGACCATAGAGTATATCGTCGACTATAATTTGTCGACAAAAAACATCCTTGTTGACAATATTTTTTCAAAAGAAAAAAAAATTAGAATTTTCAACAAGAAATTGTCGAAAACAAACATTATGGTCTACCACAATATGTCGACCATAATATTTATTTTCAACAATTTCTTGTCGAAAAAAAAAAAGGAAAATGTGAACGAAATCCTACTTGTGTGCGAGAAGGATAAAATACAAGAATTTGAGGAGGGTGATGGGTGGCGGCGCGGGCGGCCGTGCGGGACGTAGGGTTAAGAACATATAAAAAAAAAGTAAGAAAATGACAGCGACACTGCGGAGGGGAGGAGGGTGCAGAGGCTTTGGGGGCAGAGGAAGAGAAAGAAGAAGGGGGCGACGACGTTGGGCCGCAGACGGTAGAGTGGTGAGGAAGAAGAAGGTGGGGAAAATGAGGAAAAAATAAAGTTAGGGCGTTGGCTATATACCCCTCCAGCTCTGTTAAGTATACTCCCCCGATTAATGTACTCCCCCAAAATATGGTAAATGTTAAATGTACTCCCCCAAACTTACCCAAATTACCCTTTTCTTCAAAAGGACAAATGTTAAATATACTCCCCCTATTCAAAACCCTAATTTATCACTTTTCCCCAAACCTTTTTCTTCTTCCTCTTTTCTAAAAAAACACGAAATCCTGATTATCTCCACCGATCGCCGGCGACGGCGCCGCCGCCCCTGTGCGCGGCCCCCAACGCCCCCGTCTGACTGCCGCCCCTGCGCGCGTCCCCCGCCGCAACCGCCTGCATCTGTCGCCCCTGCGCGCGTCCCCTGCCTCAACCGCCGCCCCTGCGCGTGAACCCCTCCCCAGTCGCCTCCCTACGCGCGGCCCCCGCCGCAGCCGTCGTCCCTGCGCGCGGCCCCCGCCCCGACGACCATGGCAAGCCGCCGCCGTCGTCTGCAACACAGGTATTTTTTTTTTAAATTTTTCGGTAATAATTAATTGCCCAAAAACACTATCGTCGATAAATCAGTATCGACGGGAGTCTTTTTGGTCGATCCATCGTTGTCGAAAATTTCAATTTTTTTTACTTATCTTTTTCTATTTTCTTTCGACTAGATCTTACGTACGAAAGTGTGTTTGATCGACAAACCAGTGTCGATGGAAGTGTTTTTGGTCGATCCATCTTAGTCGAAAATGTCAATTTTTTTTACTTTTTCTTTCTTTCGACTACTCTTACAAAACGAAAGTGTATTTGGTCGACAAACCAGTGTCGACGGAAGTGTTTTTGGTCGACTCTGGTTTGTCGATTTTTTTTACTTTCTAAATTTATTTAAGAGGCGGCGGCGGCGGCTGGAGTGGTGGCTGACGACGGCGGCGGCGGCGGAGGATGTTTTTCAGGTTAGGGTTAGGGTTAGGGTTAGAATTAGGGGGTGTATTTATCTTTTATATATTTATTAAAAGGGTAAATTTGGTATTTTACATTAATATTAAATTAATAAATGAAGAGGGGGAGTATACTTAACAGCGCTGGAGGGGTATATAGCCAACGCCTAGAGTTAGGGGTTATATACTTATATGTATCCAAATGTTTCCGGGAGTATATTTAACAAGTGTGGAGGGGTATAAAGCCCTATTTATAATGAAGCCCAATCCAATTTTCTTGGATTTCAAATTTTGGCCCAGGAATAAAACTAGTTTTTGTCTCCTAGTTTTGGACCATGGGCCCAGCGAAGTAGGCGGAATGAGGTCCGATCTTTTTCAAAGGCAGTCCAACAAGTCAAATAGATGTGACGTATATATTCTCATTCCGAAAAATCCTCACAATCGTCTCTCTCTCTCTCTCTACACTGTGCCTCTCGCTCTGCCTCTGCGCAAATTTTCCCTCATTCTGCACAGAGAGAGACGCAGAGATCTTCCAATTCTACTTAGTTAATCTTCAAATCATTCAACTGTATCACCATTTCAATTCAAAACGAGACTTAAATCACTGTATAATGGATCAAGGGCAAGCTTCTGATACCCTAAACACATCCACCGCCAAAAAGCTCAACGCTGAGGCTCCTGAATTTGTCCCCCGCTCCGCCGCCGCACCGCCTCTTCTCCCTCCCTTGTTGCAACCTATATTTTTTAGGCCGCCATTTGTGCCGCCACCTTTCTATGGATATGACAACTGTTATCAGCACTGTGTCACGCCCTTTTACGGCTACAATGCCACTCCAGTGGCTCCTCGTGACTTCCCCTCCGATGACAACAATCGTAGAACTTCCGATTCGCTCTCGCATTCCCACCATAAGATTGTTAGACAGGTGAGCTTTACGTTGTGCCTTGTACTCCCTTACTTCTCAGCTTTATTTTGAAAAATTGATGTAGCTTGTTTTGCGAGATGTGGAACTTGGTTTAGAATTTGTAATCGGGATTCTCAGCTGATTACTTGACTATTGTCTGGTTGTGGTGATTTAAGTGCATTTCTATATGCTAAATGAAAATATGATAATAGTAGGGATGATGCGCTTTTCTGTAAAATGATTTGTTATTGAATTTTATCACTATTTTGCTAAATTTTAAAATTTCAGGATGTTAAATTTTAAAAGGTGGCCCATGCTTGACAGACTCATATCCCATATACTCTGATATTTCTTTGGTGACTTGGCCATGTCAAACGGTTGTAGAATGGTAATAAAATCTTGAAAAGAAAAATGACTAATGGTTGTAATTGTGTATTATTATATGATATTGTGTACGAAAAGCATCCCTGGAGTATCTTCTTTCCTTGCCATGGAACCAACCCTCATTGATTCCAAGACGTGGAAAATAAGAAAAATGGTTTATGTTGCTGCTCCCAGGGTCCCAGACCCTTGTGCTGTTTGAAAAGTTTGCAAAAATATGGCTTAATATGTATATAGACTATAGTCCTTACTTCGTATATGGTTTAGGTTGAAATGAGTTGACAAAGATAAGAACAATATTGCAGAATATTGTTTTCTTTTCTTTATTGCCGAATGTGGCACAGTGTTCTAAACGTTTGTGGTATACTTACTAAAGTTTAGTGAGTTCCCTGGATCTCATTCCTTCGTTTCCCTAATTAAGAACAAATACTCCAATCTTTGAATATTAGTTCTCTTGTCCAAGAACATAGTATTTCTTTGGGGTCCTTCCCTTACTTCTCAACATTGATGTCTTGGAAACTTGTGATTTTAGCAACTTCTTTACCAGAAAAGCTGCATTACCATGTCATATATTTTTCTGGCCCTTTTCATCTGTTTCTGTGACATTATTGAATGTTCTATAATTCTAAGTCATGCTCTAACTCATGAAATTACATCCCTGGGCTTGTTTCCATTAACTTTTGTTCATTAAGCTGGAAATTTATGCGTCTATTTATCTTCTGCAGGTTGAGTTTTACTTCAGTGATATCAATCTGGCTACGACTGATCAGTTATTTAGGTTCATGAGCAATGATCCTGAAGGATATGGTGAGATTTTCATATCATTATTTCTTCCATCGGATATTACTAGTTCCTAACCCTTGTTAATTTTCATTTTCAAAGTGTTGTCCCTTGAATGAATGATGAATCATCTTTCTTAATTTAATTGATTGTTGTGGTCCGAAACTATGTATGTTTGATTTTGTTTGAAGGTTATTTTTAGTTAGACATTATTGTAAGGCCCATACTATTTGAAGTACTTAAGCAAGTGCCAGGTGATATACAGGAAGGACAATAATCTTGTTTCCATCGATTTAAATCTTTCAAATAAAAGTAAGATTTGTAGAGATCTAATTCAATTACAAACTGATGAAAAAATCTTGTTTTCCTTTAGACACATAATGGGTGTATGATCAAACTCTTGCTGGTACCAGTTCACTAACTTTCAATGTTCCTCAAACGTCCTGTCATGCAGTGCCACTTTCTGTTGTCGCATCATTCAAGAAGGTCAAAAATGCCATTACTGACAGCACAGAGCTTGCTAGTATCCTACGAAGCTCAAATAAACTAGTAAGCTTTCTTGTCATTGAAGTATTCACTGTAATACTGAATTATGTTATCCTCTTTATATCTGAAATAGTTTTTTATTATTATTATTATTTTTTTACTTCATTACTTGATACTGTAACATTTTTTCATCAGTTTGATCATACACCTGTTATGTGTAATTTTCTTTTATTTATTCCTTCTCCAGATAGTTAGTGAAGATGGAGAAATGGTTAAACGCCATCATCCACTGACTGAATCAGACATGGAAGAGCTGCAAGTAAGTGTTAGTTATTTTCTTTATCCGTTTATATTGTGAGATTAGTTCCCATCCTACCTTTTTTTTTTTTTATAAAAATGTCAGTCCTGGATTTAGTAACTGCAAAATTCTAAGACCGTCTTATTTTCTTAGGACTTATTGTTTGGTAATGGTGATTAGCATTTTTTCTTATTAAGTTGTGAGATTGTCTTTGTTATCTAAACTCTTCCTTGGTTGGTGTTGTCATTTCTTAAAAAGTCTCGTATAGTTGTTGCTGAAAATTTGCCTGAGGATCATTCTCACCAGAAGCTCATGAGAATTTTCTCATCTGTTGGGAGGTATGTGATTTTTTTTTTTGAATTTTATTTGATGATACTCATCTTTTGGATAACTGAAGACCTAAAAGATATACACTTAGAAAGACTCAATTTGCTCTTTCTTACACACTGTTTTTTAAAATGATATTTCTAGTGTGAAGTCAATTCGCACATGCCCACCTCAGGCTCAGAGTTTAAATGGTCCATCACCTGCATCTAGAACAGGAAAAGGGGATAAATTCTACTCTGGTGGCAAGGTATTCATTTTTTTAATAAGATAAATTTATTATTTTGGTGAAATATTTCTCTTAATTTAGATTTACTCAAACCATTCATTTTATCAAAGCAAAGTTATGTCGACTCTAATATAAACTTATATTTCATGAGAATGTGATTTGTAAGTTTGGTGCTTTCCTTTTACTTCACCTGCAAGCAGATTACTCATGTGATGTTTGGGGATAACTTAACTGATTGTTTATGAATGGTTGGGAAGGGAACATGTGTGCTGATGGACTATGGCTTATGGGGAAGTTTAGCTATGCTTTGGTTTCTTATTTATGTTCTCATTTTGGTTCAGAATCTTAAGATGATATTCCCCTGATCACAATGAGTGCCTATCATCTTAGGATATCTCTATAGAACATATTTTTTTTTAACTACATAGTTGCTTAGTTACTTTATTTCTTTGATTGATGGTTTTTTGGCTGGCAGAGAAGGGAAATCAGGCATTTGTGATTCAATAGTTTTGTGATCTCAATTCTCAAATGTTTGGGATTAACATGTCTTGCAAGTTACAATTAAAGAATCTATGTGTGTGATTTTGTTACTGCAACTACTCCGTCTCTACTTATTCTTTGTAATTTCACATTTCCCTAAACTCTGCATTTGATTTTCTCATGTAGTTTCATGCTTTTGTGGAGTATGAGTCTGTTGAAGCAGCAGAGAGAGCGGTAGGAGCATATTCCAACCTGTCGTTACACTTGAAAGAACCCTACGAAAATACAACCTAGTAAATCTGCTTGCTCCTTGTGCAGGTCGCTGAACTGCCAGATGAGAGCAATTGGAATGGTCTTAAAGTTCAATTGTTGCTTAAAAGTCCAGTATGTACTGCATTTTTTTTATAATTATTTTGAATATCTGCAAGCTCTATTTTCTTGGAAAGAAATCATTTTTTCAAATATTTTTTCCAGTACAATGCTAGTGTTCTATGCTGAGTCCTCATAACACAAAACCAACTGGCAATTTGTCAAAATATTTGTATTTGTGAAGTGTTTGATGGCCATCCAAACTATTGATTGTATGACTTGATAAATTTATATCATGACGAATATGAAAACAGGTAAAGTCTACTCTCGCATGGACAAAGAAAGTTGGTCATGAGGGTAAGAAAGACGAGGCAACTCTGCCAGAGATGCAGGGTCTTAAGGAGGATCAATTGGAAGATTCTGATGCATTAAATCATGAGCTTCAGGTAAGGCTATTTTTTGAAGGCTATTGAGATTAAAGTAATATCATCAAATCATGCTCTACTCGAATGATATCCAAATCCAGATATGAATCTTCTAATAGCAATTTTCAAGGAATAATGTATAGGGATTCAAATATTATATATCTCCCAAGCTCATGCAGATTCCTGCCAACTGAGAAATTCAGCAATTCGTTAACATTATAAAATGACCTTGGCCTAAAATGGATAATTTTTTTCTCCCTTTTACAGCTTCCATCTGTGAAATAAATCAGATAGTTTGTAATGCAACAACAGTTAATGATTGTCTGGAAGCTTATTGTACCTGACATGTTAACTGAATCTGTCAACAGATGTGGGAGAATAATGCAAAAAACATGGGACAGAAGAAAGTGCGGAATAACAACAAGGGGAAGGGGCGTCAGCAGGCATCAAACGGGGGTAGGGGCTTAGCATATGAAAGAGCATCCGGCCTTCCTCGTATGCCAGATGGCACCAAGGGATTCTCTGTGGGTCGCGGAAAGCCATTAGCCATTTAATATATTCCATTTCAGAGCAAAATGAATCTGTTGTGAGCAAAAGCATGTAGGTCTCAGGACTATCGACCTCGGCTGTGTCTCAATCGATTCCAATTATAAACTACAGTCTTGTAGCCTAGCCTAGCTTAGCTGCTGCTTCTTTCTTTTTATTAAAGAAAACAACGCCTGGAGGTGGAGGGTGCTTAGCTTTACTCAGGTAGTCTGCTGATATGGATCAAGACAATGTTTTGTAATCAAAGTAAAAAACCACTTGGTTTTACTTTTCTTGTTTCCAGCCATCTCAGTATAAAAGTGTTTTCACTAAGTTCATGTTTACTTTTGGTACACCTATTTTACTTCAGAATTTAAAAATCAGTTTTTAAGAACCACTTAAAACCATTTCTATTAAACATACTCATGATTTGATCTAAAGTTAAATTTGACACGATTTTGATATAAATTAAATCATTTTCTATTCAATAAGATTTGAAAACTGGTTTTAAAACCACCAAACATCACCTAGCATGATACATTTTCATATGGGTTAGAAACTATAGTCTTTCAAAAAAAAGTAACTATAGAACATTAGTAGGGTAAATATATATTTTTTTGTACCAATAGTAATTTTTGTCCATTAAATTTTTCAATTTTAAATTTGATTGTCTATGTTTACAAAGTCCTGTTTTAGTATCAGTAAATAGAAGTAATTCATTATCGTTCTATGAGGGTCATGACTATGAGTGTTCAACCTTTACTTCAGACAAAAAATAATACGGAGTACTATATATTTATCAATAAAATGACTAAAATGTTATGTTTTATAAACACAGAAGACTAATTTTAAAATCGAAAAACATACTTCCTCCATCTTTTAATAAGTGTCATTTTAACTTTTTTCAACAAATTAAGATTATAAATTGTGGTCAAAATCACCCTTTATTAATTATAACTAATTTTAATATAGAAATTTTGTTTGATAAAGAATGTAGTTAAAAATGTAGGTAGTATTCATAAACCAAAATAATTTTGGTATAAACAATTTTTGTGGAATTTATTAATGAAAAATATTTATGGTAAATGAATAAGGATAAAATAATCAAAATTAAAGAAAAAAAATCTTAGAATGACACTTATTTTAAAATTAGTTAAAAAACCAAAGTGACACTTATTAAAAAATGGAGGAAGTAGATAACAAAAATTGATAATCCTTCCGTCCCATTTTGATTCATCATTTACAAAAAATAGACGTCCTAAATTAGATTCATCGTTTCCTAATTTGGTAATAAAACAATTTTTTCACTTTAAATTACACCTTTCAAACATCTCAAATTACACCACATTTCACTTTATAAATTAAAAGACTCCATATCCTCTATTTTATCTACTTTAATACTAACAAACAACTTCCGCATTAAATCTAAAATGGGACAGAGGGATTATACCTTAAAGGGAAAAAAATGTATATAACCAAAAAAAGAATGCTCTAAATGAAACGATAAAGCAAATAATTTAAAATAGAGAAACATGGCAACAGTCTATTTGAAAAGAAACACATCAAGTCTCTTTATTTATGTTTACTTGAATCCCAGTCACTGTATGCTCCAAGACAGATTTTGAATTTTCATCCAAACAAATCAAGAATGTATGAGCCTTTCCATCATCAATTGAACAACAGCCGGAGCATCAACAGTAACCGCAACCTTCACCGAGGGTATATCAGTCCATTCGGTCACTTCCTCAAACCTTAAACACACAGTGACAATGTCAATACAAGAATGGATGAAGAAAAGTGATTTTGGATGGAAAAGAAAATGAACCTTTTCTGCTTGTTATAGAATAATGTTAGACCCCTTGTGATGCCAGCGGTCTGGACACGAACAGCACCTTCTACGTAGGTGACAAGCGAAGGATTAACAGCAGCAATAATGGTAGTTGGGTCGTGAAGGTAAACGGCTGCATTTGAATGGCATGACATCAACAAACACTTACTATCTTGTTATCAATTTAATTACTATCTCTTCATCAATCAAACCTTAACCTTTTGTGTTGTATGCCTCGTGATGATATGAAAAGTACACATCCAAAATCTTGTGTATATATTGTGCAAACTTTCCATTCGATTCTGCCAGCTTATCTCGATCTGCCTCTGTAAAAGAATATCACAATCTTGTTTAAATGTTTGCTGATTATATAACAGGTAAAATGAATTAAGATTTGTACAGCATTTTATAAGCATTTCAGTGATCATGTTTCATCTTAAACCTCAGATTTTGCTCTGACTATTACAAATCATAACACGCCCACTCGAGCGAAAAATGGTTTACTCTGGTCATATAGTATGGCTGATAAATCGAGAATAACTGATGCTAATCATTTAAAAATTATTATCAAGTAGCCCACCAGTAAATGAAATAACAAATACTCCCTCCGTCCCCGAAAAGTTTGCGGGGAATCTTGGGCACATGGTTTAAGAAAAAAGTGTAATGATAAGAGTGTTGAGGGGTAATTTTGTAAACTTTTATATATAAAGTAAATAAAGTAGGTGGTTTGAGTGTATGGTGGGTCCCAAAAGTAATGGCATAAAGGGTAAATATGTGTATATTGTGAGGGTGGGGATTGTGATGATTATTTCTATTTTGGGGTATGCAAACTTTTCGGTGACAAACAAAAAAGGAAAGTATAAAAACTTTTCAGGGACGGAGGGAGTATACATTATGACAGCATAGCAAGCAAATTTAATAAGAAACATAGGATGATTACAATGTTCAGAAGGTTTAGTAACTCGACCATAAAAAAATTATATGCAGAGAGAGTTACCAGTTAAAACAACTTGATGAGTGACATTTATCCCTATAGCCAGGATATCAGCTCCACTTGTGAATACGATATCTGCCGCATCAGGATCTCCAAATATCTTATCGTGCAAATTAAAGAAAAAAAAACATGATACAATCAAAAGAAAATCAAGAAAAAAAGCGAACAACCATGCAAAATTCACATAACCACATACATACATTTGCCTCAGCTGCTGGATTAACATTTCCATTTACTGAAAATGCACCACCAAGAATGACAATTTGCCCAACATTTTTAACAAATTCAGGATCTGCTTGTATAGCCTGCATTAAACAATAAAAGTTTAAAAAAGTTATCCAAGAAACGACAGTTTGGAACTGATTGCGAAACTTGTAGATGCTAACCAGTGCAATATTTGTTAAAGGGCCCAGGGCCACCACCGTGACCTCGCCTGGGTAAAGACGAGCTTTCTCAACAAGAAAGTCAGTTGCAGACTGCTCGATTTGCATTCCTTTTGGTAAAGGAAAGTTTTGGTTTCCCAAACCATCCGTCCCATGGACAAAATCAGCAATCCGAAGTTTTGTACCTTGCTTTATGCGAAGATGATTTTACAAAATTGTATCGAACAAAAAACTTGCACAAAATTAATGCTTCACGACGCATTTACAATAATAAAGCAATGGCAAGTATATGGTCAGACCAATGAACCAACTATTGAACAATGGAATTCATCAGAGGCTACAATGTCTTCTACCTTGCACTTATCTTATAGTACTAAGAATTCAAAATCAATATAACTAAATCCAAAAAATGGTACGAGAAAGTTCTTTTAATGAACACATCATTTAAAAAAGTTAAAACCTGAAAAACTACACATTGGTAGTCAGATAGGAAAGCTAAGCGTTAATTCCAGATTATCAAGAAAAAACGAGCAGCATATCATATCATAATACATACAGTGATGGTCACATGAGATCCTTCAGCCACAGGAATATCCGTCCTCCCAGCGATCTCCAACTGCATTACAAAACAGCAATTATCAGAATACCCAATAATGTGAAAATTGCATACACCCAATCGACAGTGATCGCCAAAAAGGCTTACTGTTTTACTCAGAACCCTTTTGTTGTTCAACTTCAAATTTCCAGAATTCACCAACACAAAATAGTAAGCATAAGTCACAATAAATATCATGTTACACTCTCCACAATGATGCCAGCTCTCTTCAGTTCATGATTAATTTCTTAACGAATATCAGCCATATCCACTCAAGTTCAATAAAGATCAATGTTATGCCAATATACTCCCTATGTCCCACAACTGTTTGCACATAAACTAAGAAAAAGATGTAGTTTCATTTCTGGGGTGTGAATAAGACAAGTGTGCAAACAATTGTGGGGTAGTACGGAGTTGTTAATGATCAGATCAATGATCACACAACATCAATTTCCACATAATGAAAGTAGAATACTTGAATTACCATAGAATATTCATATTCATTATCCTTATCTACCAGAAAAGGGGGAAAAGGGGAAATGTTGACGAACCAAGTGTAAAGCATTTCTGGTGGCAAGAGTAGTGTAAACGTTGCCATATATAGTAGTGAGTCCAATCACTTCAACTTCCGGCGATTGTAGCGCCACAAATATCGCCATCGCATCATCTGATTCATTACATCAAAATTCACATCTTGAATCCCAAAATCAAAATTAAAATGAAATTACCAATGCCGGGGTCTGTGTCGATTATGATCTTCTTGGGTTCCGCCATTGATTAATTTCTTCTAATCTTCGCTGAAAATCCAATGGCTTAACTTTGAAAAAGTGAGCAAATAGTAAAAAATTAGGCAGAGAAGGAGTGGATTTGCTTGGGACAAAAACTCCCAACTCATAATTACATTTAACTATATGTAATATAATAATTTTAGAATATTCTTTTGAGCAGCCACCAAGTATGACAGGGAATTAGTCGAGGTATACTGGGTATGGTTATATACATATATTTGGATTTTAACGCTTAATTTAATATTTGATTTAAAAAAAAATGGGAAGTAAAGATGGTGTTTTATTAATAAACTAAGTACTAGGTATACTTAAATTCTATTAATAACAATTGATTAGAGTTTTCCAGGTAAACACCTCTATGAATCTCGTTCCGAATCGTGTAATGAGGACTCAATCACTTTGTGAGCTTTTAATCATTTTCAAGTGTTAATACTTAATACTATTCGAAATCTTCTCCATCAAAAACTGCCTCTCGTTGAACATCACATTGTTGCGAGCCTTTCAAATCTTCCATATTGTACACTGCCAAATCAGTCCCAAAATTTTCTTATTGTGGAGATTGGAGCCTGAGTTGCAGAACTCCTTAAGTTGCTCCCCTCATGAGTTCAAATAGGCGAATGAATAGTCCAACCATTTGTGGATAACACTCCAAACCAAAAGAGACGAGGCGCAGGTTGAGAATAGGTGTTGCATCGTTTTTGGGGCATTTCTACAGCAGGGACATATGTCGTTCATTACTTCCGGATTGATTCCTTGTTTCACTAATTGTCAACCGTTGCTACTCTGTTTAGAAGTACTTTCCAGGTCAGTGCTGACACTTCAGAGGGGATGCACTTCCACCAAATAGTTGGCCATGGGTGTGCATGATCATCGGTCGAAGCCTCGTGGTCGACAATGATGTTGTACTTACTTTTCGTACTAAAGCTCTCCTTCATTGATCCCTTCCAAACCAGGTAGTCTTCCCGAGCAGGATCAAGCTTAAATCTGTGAATGCACAACCAAAAAGACGCAAAATCCAGAAAATCATTAGCGTTGAAAAAAATCTACTACAATTAATACCCATGTCTTCCCATCCTTTTGAAAAAACTCTTTGATACTCCCCGTTCTTATTTGTCGAGATGTTGTACAGTGATTGATATTTCTCTCTCAGGCTCACCCTATCATCTAACCATGGATCTAGCCAGAATCTGATCGAGGACCCCCTCCCCAGTTTGAATTTCATATTGTAGAAGAATAGCTTGCCCTTGACTCCTCCTAATATCTTGCATATATCCCTCCCCAAAGGGAGCATCTAGATTCTTCTATCTCAGCCGTTTTAAGAGATCCGTACCTAGACTTAAGGATACTTACCCACAACGAATTATCTTCCCTTCCCCATCTCTACACCCATTTACATAAAAGAGCCTTATTGAATAAGCTAATATCCCTCACTCCCAAATCACCCGATACTTTGCTTTTGCATACTCTCTTCCATTTAACCCATACAATTTTCCTATAATTTTCATTCCCCCCTCCCCTTAAAAAATTCATTTGGATACGTTTGATGGTTTGAATAACACTCATAGGGGCTCTAAAGAACGATAGGTAATACAATGGCATCGCCGTAAGAACTGAATTCAGGAGGGTGAACCTCCCACCTAGGGATAGGTGTCTCCGGGCCCAACCCGAGAGCCTTTTTCGGATCCTTTCGATAAGAGGATTACAAATGTTTTTTCTTTTGAAGTTTGTGCCTATTGGAATGCCAAGATAAGTGAATGGGATGGGCCCCGAGGAGCAGCCTATAACTTCTGCTAGAGCTACAAGATCGTTTTCATTGATTTTGATACTGTGCAATGAGCTCTTCGAGAATTTCAACTTTAAACCCAAGGCCAACTCAAATAATCTTAGTACACCTTTTATTAGCTTTGTGTTATCAATCGAGGCCCTACCCAGAATTACAGTGTCGTCGGCGAACTGTAAATGACTAACACGAATGTTGTGACGTGCGATTTCGAAACACTGAAATTTTGCCATCTCCACAGTTTTTTGCATAAGAAAGCTCAGACCTTCTGCTGCAATAAGGAACAAAAACGGGGACAACGAGTCACCTTGGTGCATCCCGCGTTGTAGCTGGAACTCTCCTGTTGGGCTGTCATTTACCAAAACCGTCATAGTAGCTGACAATAGAAATCCACATATATATCCACTTTCTACACTTCCAGTTGAAGTTCATGTCTTCCATCATTTCGTCAATAAACTCCCAAAAGACCGAATCGTAAGGTTTTTCAAAGTCCACCTTGAGAATTAGCCCATTCCGTTTTTCCCTTTTGAGGAAATCAATGGATTCATTGAGGACTAAGATACTGCCCACAAACGCGCTTTGGTTGACTGAAATTACTCCTCCAATCACCTTGGAGAGACGGTTAGCTAGAACTTTAACCAAAATATTTGACTCAATTCAATAGAGTTCAATTTCAATTATATATGTGCAATCAATTGCACCTAAATATCACTAATTTATGAAAATTTAAATTTAATTGAAAGTACAAGACTACACCATGACAATCTCACTCTCTAGCTTTTTGGTTAATTAGGACAACGATTTAAATTAATACCCTCCCTTACTCAAAATAAGTGAGGTTTTAGAGGAGTTTTTTTTTTTTTTTTGAAAATAAGAGTAGTGCATTTTGATTTTGTTATTAATTATTTGATGTTTTATATATATTTTTTCTACATATCCTTCCTTTACACAAAAAATACTTGGGTAATTGTTATATAACATGTTGAATTCACTTTTTATAAATGAATTTGATATATAAGATGGGGCTAAGCTTTTGTATTGAATTATAATAGATTAAATGTTTGTGTTAAATATAAGTTATACAGTATGTAACTATTAATTAATATGAGTCTAACTCATTTTTGTATGTTACCCTATCTCAATCCCAAAAAATGCAAGGAGAGAAAATATATATATTGTGTACTAAAATCGCCACTTTATACTAATAGGGAGTTTAAAATGTTTACATGTCATCTTTATATTAAGTATGCATATGTGCCATTTTTATATTAATTTTGTAGATGTGTCGATATCTCAAAGAGTTACATGTTTGTTAAATGTATTTTTATTGGTTGATTATTACATGTGTCATCATCATTATGATTTTTTTTTTTCATATATCAAGATTGTAATGAGTTTATTAAAAAAAAAAAAAAAAAGAAGAAGGAAAGTGTGACTATGCAAACAAAATATGTCGTCCCACAGGAAAATCACGTGGAGCTGATATGATTATAACATCCCATAAAGAAGTAATATTATATATACTTGATGTGCCAAAATTTGCACAAGAGGATTGGGTATCCTCTGTATTAGATGTCCTTCTCCTCAAACGCGTATAATCGTTCCGAGTAGGCTACCTTCACTTGAAATCTTCGAGCTGACCTGCAAAGAACACACCGGAGGGGAGTCCGGTGTGGACACTCCGATGCCTAAGTCAGTATAGGGCTTATCAAATCTCCCAAGGATCTCAAGATCCTTGATATCTTAAATCAGTTCTCAAAGAATCTCAGAAAGGCGTTTTTTATTCAGTATAGTAAAGTTTTAGCGTATATGTGTCTAACCTGGAAATATCTTCGAAATTACCTATTTATAGAGATATCTTCTGGAGAGGAAGTCAAGCCTTCCTCTTATTTCGGAGCTGCCCGTGAGACTCGGCCCTACTGAGGGGATCCAGTCCTCCTTTCTCTCCACTCCCTGAAGACTCGGCAGCCTTATCCCTTAGTGGACCTATTCTCCTAAAATAAAGGAGAATAAGGTCTTCCCTTTATCAAGTCTTGAGCAAAGATAGCGGGAATCCCCTATATTTACGACCCACGATCTTATGTTAAAACTGTTTGATTCTGATATTCATCTCCAGGCAGAGCTCCCTCCAGAGAGACCTTCAGAGAAGACTTTTTATCCAGAGAACACTAGATGGCTTAATCCTTTCTTCTTAATCTTATCATTCATACACGTGTCGACTCCTCATTGGGTGACATTTTTAGGCCGCATCATCTACTCCCCCCTACTCTCGTAAAAAAAGGGGACATCTTTTATGAGAGTAGAACAATTTCTGGAGAGACGTGTATCATTTCCGCTCTGGAGGGGAAGTTTCAAAACATTTTCTTCTCCAAAGACTTTTCGCGCCTATTATTCTGGGAGACTTTTCGGCTTCCGCGCGTGGACCTCACGCGACTACTTTTCTCTGTCTCGCTATCATCCCGAGAAAAACCCTCGGTTCTTTCCCCTATCTCTCCTCATTTACATTACGCAACTGCCCCGTTTCCCCTCTTCACTTTTTTCAAGTTTCACTTTTCCTCTCATCTTCTCACCGTCTTCATCTTTTCACCGTCTTCCTCTTTCTTCTCTGGTGCTCCCGGATTTCCGCCGTCATCAGCCGTCTCGCCTGATTCCATAGTTCTTCTACTCAAGGTAACCCAACTATCCTTCTTTTCTTCTTTTATTATCACTGTAAATCAATGTCAAATCCTCCTTCTCCGCTGAAAACCGCTAGCCAAAATTCTTCTGAAGCGACCCCCTCTATGACGGGGAGCCCAGAAAATAGGATTTCCCTTGCTTCTCGAATCGACCCTGCTCATATAACTACACTTGTTCATGCTTACGGTTTCCCGTCGGAGTATGCCTTTCGCGCTCCACGCTCAAACGAACCCCCCGATATTTCCCAGCCTCGAACTCTTGCTTTTTTCGAAGCACATCTTAGGGCAGGACTATGATTTCCGATTCATCCCTACTTGGCTGCCATATCAACCCGCATGCAAATCCCTCTTAACCAGTTTACTCCAAATGCCATCCGTACCATGATAGGTTTTTTCATCTTGGTGAAAGGGAACGGGGGTGATCCGTCCGCCGAGCTATTCCTGAGCCAACATTCTTGTAAGGTGAATGATGGTTTTTTCTATGTTAGCGGACGAAGGTCCCGTGTCTGTAAATTCCTGAAAAAACTCCATGAAGAAGACTCATCTTGGCGTGATTATTATTTTTTTGCTACAAGCCCTACTGATTGGCCGTTTCCTCACGGGGATTGGTTATTCTACAATCCGGGAGTAATCCCCCCCCCCCCTCTGAAAGCTTATTCTGTTTCCAATCACACCATTATGACCAACCTCAACGCTCATATCCGTCTGAACGACTATTTTGATATCGTTGATATTTGCAAAAATCCTCGCATCCTCTCCCACTTCGGCTTTTGTTCTCAAGATTTCCCTTTAGGTCCTCAAGATGGTAAAAAATCTTCATACTGCTGTATTTTTATTCCTTGCATATGGCTATTTTCCTGTATTCTGAATATCTTCTTGGTTGTTTGCAGAGATGAGTTGGCTATCTCACATTTCCCGGGATGCTCCTGCTCTTAGTATAGTGAAAACCCCTATGTTATCCACTCCAGAAGTTCTTCCGAAAGTTCCCTCATCTCCTGCTCTCGAGAGCTCAGCAAAAACTTCGGTTCCAGAAGGTTCCTCGAAAGTTCCTCCTCTCCCTAATTCTTCCACTCAGGTTCCAGGTTCAGTTGCCAAGAGAACCCGCTCGGCTGCCAACACCTTCTTTGCTGACTGCGGGACCTCTAAGAAAAAGAAGGGAAAAGCGTCTCGTACTCTCGTCGAGAAAGGCGCCTCTGTATATGAACCTCTCCACCGTCTCATTGATCGATGTCCTATTCCTTCCAACACTGCTTTATCCGATTCGTCCCTTCCCGAGGACCAACTGCTTCATGGCGCTCAACTTTTCTCAGAGGTATTTTCCGTTATTTCTTATTTTCACGATCTTTTATTGTCTTCATATCTCCAACATTATTTTCCTTTTCTTTATAGCTTGGCCTCACTTATGCTAAGATACTCGATCAAGGTGTCGAGATGGTGGCCGAGCTTGAGCTTCTCCGGGCCGAGGCGTCCTCCTTCCAATCATCCCTCAAGGATATCACTATGGAGAAGGAAAGGGCTCATAAGCGGGCCCAGGCTCTATCCGAGGAGTTGTCTCTCCTACAGACCCAAAGCAATCAGGATGCGACCAGGATCAAGCGTCTGGTGCAGGAGGTAGGGCGGATGGAGCGTGAATTGCCGGATGCTGGGATGCAGGCTTGCATTAAGTCCCTATTCACTTCCCCCTCGGGCCAAGAGTTCTTAGAAACTCTTCATACTCAGTGGTTATCCAGCTTCCTGAAGAGCTCGAGCTTTCTCTGTGCCATGGGGACACATATCCCTCATTTCATCGATCATGGTTTCAGCAACGCCGTCGCCGAGCATTCGGCCCCGGGATTCGATGGGACTTATTCTCGCGAGTTCCATCTAGATCGACTCGCTACTCCTCCAAAATTCTTGGGGGATCCTCAGGAGAGTCCTGACAATCCTTGGTGGCTACCCGGGATGGGCCAGGCTATTGCCAAGCTGCAAGCTGCCAAGATAGGTATGGCTGATCTAAGGCCTCTGGAGCCACTTATTTATCCTTACGCTTCTGCTCCAAAAGTGGCAACAGAGGTGGATGGAGGGACTGGCACTGCTGATGCTATGGGGGGTACGGAGGGTCCGGAGGAAGGTGGAGGATCTAGCAACCATGTTGCTGAGGAAGAGGGCGCTGCTGGAGGAGCTGAAGGAGTTGAAGTTGAGGGGGCTATTGCCGAGGAAACTACTGCTGAACGAGCAGTTTAAATTCCATATTTCCATGATCACCATAGACAATTTACTTTTCTGTTGTTTTGCTACACTCTTTATTTTCTGCTCGTAACATTTGCTCTTCATACTTTGTAGGGGACCCCACACTCCTGGATATGTGGGGGCTTTTTGTAGTAATCATGTTAGCTTGATATGTTGCATGTTTTGTTGTCTTTCTCTTCCTTGCATGAGTAGCTTACGAGATCAACAAGGAATGTGTTGGAGGTGTGTTCTCTTCCCCCCCCTTTTTGTTGGTCTTGTAGGCTATTCTGGAATTATTTCTCGGCTGTATAGTGTTTTGATTTCAGGTGACTTGATTGTGGGGTATCATCCTCCCTCTTCTCTTGACTCCTGAATCATAAGACCTGTTTCCTTCATTATCTGGTCTCTGTGGTTCTCAAGTATGGTGAGGGCTTTCTGGAGGGCCTTGGTTTTCTACGCCTCTACGCCCTTCTCTTTCTTTTCATTTTCTTGTATTTGAAAGGCTTTGATTCGCAGAAACCTTCTCCTTTCATTAGTTAACCTTCTTGGGTTTCAACTAAGATGAGGGCTCTCTGGAGCACCTTGGCCTCTAGGCCTTTGAGTATTTCTCACTTTTATTCTTAAAAGATTTTATTTCATAAAATCTTCTCATTTCAGTATCCCACTTGGGTCTCGAATATAGTGAGGGCTCTCTGGAACACCTCAGCCTCTAGGCCTTTGAGTGTCTCTCACTCTTTTTCTTAAAAGATTTTAGTTCATAAAATCTTCTCATTTCAGTAACCCACTTGGGTCTCGAGTAAAGTGAGGGCTCTCTGGAGCGCCTCGGCCTCTAGGCCTCTGAGTGTCTCTCACTCTTTTTCTTAAAAGATTTTAGTTCATAAAATCTTCTCATTTCAGTAACCCACTTGGGTCTCGAGTAAAGTGAGGGCTCTCTGGAGCGCCTCGGCCTCTAGGCCTCTGAGTGTCTCTCACTCTTTTTCTTAAAAGATTTTAGTTCATAAAATCTTCTCATTTCAGTAACCCACTTGGGTCTCGAGTAAAGTGAGGGCTCTCTGGAGCGCCTCGGCCTCTAGGCCTCTGAGTGTCTCTCACTCTTTTTCTTAAAAGATTTTAGTTCATAAAATCTTCTCATTTCAGTAACCCACTTGGGTCTCGAGTAAAGTGAGGGCTCTCTGGGGCGCCTCGGCCTCTAGGCCTCTGAGTGTCTCTCACTCTTTTTCTTAAAAGATTAAATGAGGGCTCTCTGGAGCACCTCGGCCTCTAGGCCTCTGAGTGTTTCTCCCACTCATCGTTGTTATATTCATATATCGCACATTCAGATATGAGAAAGATAATCAAGACACAATAATTCTGAATAACTCTTTCTTCAAAAAGGGATAATGCTTCATTGATTTATTGTCAGTTTTCAACATAGGCCATAGATAACCTACGCCGGTCTCATTAAAAACCTCTTTACGGAAAAACCCCAAAGGGGAAACCCGTAGAGAGGGAAAAAGAACTCCGGTGAAGCCACAAAATACATCAAGCAAAATACGAATTAATGCAAAAAATCACAAAACAATGGTCATAAATGGTCTCAAGACCTTACACTTTCTTCAAATAAAGAATCTCTTCAAATGGCAAACGTTCCAGGGTCTGGCTATGTCGACCCCTTCCATACTCTGCAGTCTATATGCTCCTCCTTTCAGCACCTGTGTAATTTTATAAGGTCCCTCCCAGTTAGGCTCCAGCTTTCCTGTATTCTTCAGGGCATCCGCTCTTCTTAGTACCAGGTCCCCCTCTCTGAAGGACCTCGGGATCACCCTTCGGTCATACGCAGCTTTAATTCTGCTTTTATATCTTTCAGCGCGTACCCTAACTATCTCTCTTTCTTCTTCCATCAAGTCTAGAGCCTCTCTCATCAATTTCTCATTCTGATACTCTTCAAATTGGGCAACTCGATGCGATCGCAACACGGCCTCTGGAGGTAGCACCGCCGTAGCTCCGTAAACCAGCTGAAATGGGGACTCTCCAGTTGCTGTCTTCGGACTAGTTCTATATGACCATAGCACATTGTCTAACTCATTCACCCATGCTCCTCCTATTTTCACCAGCCTTGTTCGAATACCGTCTACTATCGTTCGATTAGTGACCTCCACTTGTCCATTAGCTTGAGGATGAGCTACAGAGGTGAATCTCTGTATTATGTTCAGTCTCGCGCACCATCCTCGCACATTTTCTCCGTTAAACTGGGTTCCATTGTCGGAGACCAATATTCTGGGTACTCCAAATCTGCAACAAATCTGCTTTCTTAGGAATTTAATCACATTATCCTCATCTATTGTAGCCAGGGGAGCAGCTTCCACCCATTTGCTAAAATAGTCCACTGCCACTATCAGGAATTTTCTCCCTCCAGAGGCTGGAGGGAAGGGTCCTACCAAGTCGATTCCCCATTTAGCAAAGGGGTAGGGAGAGTGCATTGCTCCCATCTCTTCCGCAGGGGTCCTTATCAATGGACCATTTTTCTGACACTTGACACATTTTCTCACAAATTCCCTAGCGTCTTTTGTCATGGAGGGCCAATATAATCCAACCCTTAAAACTTTCTTCGCCACTGCTTTGTATCCTTCATGACTGGCTGCATCACCTTCGTGGATCTCTCTGAGTGTATACATAGCTTCTCGAATTGATATACACCTCAAATATGGGTGTGTGAATGACTTCTTGTATAAGTGCCCTCCGATAATACAATATCTAATCCGAAGGGTTCGGGTTTCTCTGGTGGTAGGGGCATCTGCCCCCTTGGTGAGTTCTGTCCATATAGCCCTCCTCCAATCATCTTCTTCTTCAATAGAACCAATGGGGTTCTCCAGAGTCTCTCTTTCTGCAACTACTAAAGTTACTGTCCCTCGTCCATCAAACTCTGTGGAGCTAGCGAGTTTGGAGAGGCTATCCGCCTGCATGTTCTTTTCTCGAGGTATCTGGACTACCTCGCACTCTTGAAACTTGCCTATCATCTCTTTGGCTCGTTCCAGATAGGCAGCCATCCTGCTATCTTTGGCCACGTATTCACCGTTCACCTGCTGAACAACTAATTGGGAGTCTGAGTATAGAGTTACCTTTGGAGCTCCCAATTCTAATGCCATCTCCATTCCTCTGATCAAAGCTTCGTACTCTGCTCCGTTGTTTGAGGTCATGAATTGAAACCTCACTGCGAATTGTAAGTCTTCTCTTCGAGGGCCTATTAACACAATCCCTGCTCCACATCCGCTCAGGGTCACTGAGCCATCTACATACACCTTCCATCCTTCGACTTCCTCTGGTTTGGTCGACTCTTGGATGAAATCTGACAAAGCTTGGGATTTTATAGCCTTCCGAGGCTCGAAATCCACGTCATATTCTTGAAGCTCGATGGCCCATTTCACCATCCTTCCGGAGAGGTCTGCTCGCCCTATAACCTGTTTCAACAAGTAATTAGTGCGGACTAGTATTTTGTAAGAAAGGAAATATGGGCGCAGCCTTCGCGCTGTAACTACCACGGCCAGAGCAGCCTTCTCAATTTCTGAGTATCGATTTTCGGCCCCTTGAATAACCTTACTGACATAATAAATAGGGTGCTGCAGAGATCCCTCTTCTTTGACTAGGGCAGTACTTAGCGAGAATTCTCCTACAGAGAGATACAAAATGAGGGTATCCCCTGGAGAAGGTTTCGTCAGCTTCGGCAACTGAGACAAATGGTGCTTCAAGTCTTCAAAGGCTTTTTGGCATGTTTCGTTCCATTCAAACTTGGTCCCTTTCTTAAGAATTTTGAAGAAGGGATGACTCTTTTCAGCAGATCTGGCTATGAATCTGCTCAATGCTGTAATCCTCCCATTGAGTGTCTGGAGCTCCTTTATATTTCTGGGTGGCCGCATGTCCAGTACAGCTTTCACCTTGGCTGGATTCACTTCTATACCTCTTTGAGTGACCATATATCCGAGGAACTTCCCTGATTTTACTCCAAAAGAGCATTTGGCTGGGTTCAACTTGATGCCATTCTCTCGAATTACTTGGAAAATTTCCTCCAGATCTTCCACATGTTGATCTGCTTTCACACTCTTAGCTAGCATATCATCTACATATATCTCCATGTTCCTTCCCAGCTGTCTTCGAAAGACAGCGTCGACCATCCTTTGATACGTTGCTCCGGCATTGATTAATCCAAACGGCATCCGAACGTATCCGAACGTTCCGCAGGCTGCTATGAAGCACACTTTGGAGACATCTGCAGGGTTCAGTTGGATCTGGTGGTATCCTTGGTATGCATCCATCATGCTCAGCAGCTCGAAGCCTGAAGTTGCATCCACTAACTGGTCTATCCTTGGCAGCGGATAGTGATCCTTGGGACATGCCTTGTTGAGGTCCCTAAAATCGATGCACATTCTCCACTTTCCTCCCCCTTTTGGCACTAGCACGACATTGGAGAGCCATTCTGGGAATTGGACTTCCACCACATGCCCTGCTTTCAATAGCTTCTCGACTTCTTCTTTCACAATGTTGTTCTTCTCAATTCCAAAATTTCGTAGTTTCTGTTTCACGGGTCTTGCCTTTGGATCGACATTAAGGCAGTGTATTGCTATCTCCGGAGGGATTCCTGTCATGTCAGCTGGAGAAAATGCAAATATATCGGAATTTCGACGTAATGTAAGTATTACCTTCTCTGTGAGTTCAGGTCCCAGTTGGGTGCCTATCTTAGTGACAAAACCAAGTTTCCCTGGGAAGAGCTCCACGCTCATCAGTTCTTCATCTGTTTTAACATTCACTTGTTCAGGTATCGCTCCCTCGACTTTCTTCCTTTTGACCTCAGGGTCATCTCCTCTTGTCCGCTCCAGGCCCTTAGTCAGGGCTCTGTCCGCCATCTTCACAGACTCTGCATAGCACTTCCGTGCTTGGTATTGGTCTCCTCTTACTTCTCCGACCCCAGCGGCTGTAGGGAATTTCATTTTCATATGAAATGTGGAGATGATTGCTTGAAAGAGGTTCAGGCTGGGTCGTCCCATCACGACATTGTATGAGGAAGGGATGTCTACAATAAGGAACTCTACCAAGTGGACCTTCCGAGCTGGGGCGTCTCCCAACCCTACCTGCAACATTACTGATCCCAAAGGTTGGATGGCTCCTCCGGAGAAACCATACAGGGAGGTATCTACAGGACGTAGCTTTACACTCAACTCCATCCTCTTGAAGCATCCAAAAAACATAATGTCAGCCGAGCTCCCCGTATCTACGAAGATTCGGGCAACATCGAATCCAGCTATGTCGGTGGTGATTACCAGAGCATCATTGTGATCTTCCTTGACTTCTTTCATATCCTCCGGCCCAAATCGGATATTGGGCGTTTCCGTCATACGTCCCACTTCTCTTAACTGGCTTCCTTGCTCTGTTTTTAGGGCTCGGACGTTCTGCTTTCTCTTCCGGAAGGAATCTCCATCTGCTGGCCCTCCCACAATCATATGGATTACTCCTCTCTTTGGTGGTGGAGGGGGCATATCCTCGACCGCCTCCCTGGTTTCCTTCTCCTCTGGTTTTCTTTCCAGTTCTTTTCGTTTCTGCCCCCGAGGGCCCTGCCTGTCTCTAAATATGAATTCTTTTAGATGACCCGCCTGGATCATCCTCTCGATCTCATCTTTCAAGTGGTAACACTGATTCGTATCATGTCCATACTCATTGTGAAATCGGCAGAATCGATCAGATTTGGGCTTCTGAGGTCCTCGATTCCTGGAATATGGAAACTTCAAGTCTGGATGGTCTCCTGCTACCTCTAATACTTCAGCGGGCTCCATTCTCAAGGGTGTGTATTTCTCAAACCTCCCCCGAGGGCCAGACCGGGGACCTCCGGAGGGGTTGCTGTCTCTTGCTGCTCCGGAGGTTCGAGGGACCTCTGGACTGAATCGCCTGGAGGGGCCTTCCCTTTCCCTTCTCCTCTCTCGATCTTGCGGCCTAACCTCCAACCTCTTTGCTTTCCGGACCTCCTCCAGAGTGAGGTACTTCTCTGCCCTATGCAGCAATTCATCAAAGTTCTTAACCGGCTTCTTAGCTAAAGAGGAGAAAAAGTCTCCATCACGAAACCCATTGGTAAGAGCGTTGATTTTCACCTCCGGAGAGGCTGTAGGGACCTCCAGAGCTGCTTGATTGAATCTCCGGAGGAAAGCTCTTAAGATCTCGCCCTCTCCTTGTCTCAAATTAAAGAGGGTCAAAGTGGCCCTCGGCTGTCTCCGGGCACTGGCAAATTGATGAAGGAAGAGCTCACTAAATTCTTCCCAGGATCGGATTGTGTTAGGTTCCAACTGGGTAAACCATTGCTGTGCAGCTTTTGCTAGGGTAGTTAGGAATACTCTACACTTTATTCCCTCTCCATAGCGGTGTAGCAATGCAGCATTCTCGAACCTTACTAGGTGTTCGTACGGATCTGCCGTACCATCATATTCAAAATTAAGGGGCTTGAAATTGAATGGTAGTTCATCCTGTAATATATTAGGGGAGAACTGACATCCAGAGGCGTGAGCGGATCTACTGGTTCGGTTGCTCATCTGCTTCCTCATATCGCGCATCTCTTTCTGTAGGGCCAATAGTTGATTGCTGACAGGCCCTCCGTAGGTATCATCTGTACTTTCTTCTGTCTCAAGGGGTTCTGTCCCTCGGGGTGCAAGATCTGCATTCCTTCTTGTGCCCCGTAGGGGAACGCTTCTCTCCGCTTGGGAGGGCACCTTATCATCCTCTTCCGCCCGCATCCCCATCTCCTTAGACAACACTTGGGAGGCTCCAGGTGCTTCGTCTTGGGGTCTTGGGGCAGGTGCCTCTAGATCTCCCGGTGCAGCTCTGGGAATCCGATTCCTTTGGTCAGCAAAGGCTTTCTCTACGACTTGCTTGCTGAGAGCGTTCAATTGATCGGGAGAGATCAGGAGCGGCCCTGAGTCTAGAGTGTCCCTTTGTTGAGGATCTGCAGTTTGGGACTCGGGGGCCTCCAGATTCCCTGCTCTTCCTTCTCCGACCGGTAGGGGATGACTTTCGTCATTCAAGGCTGGAGTAGGTGATAATGGTTGATTCGATCCAGAAGGTGCGTGGATTGGATCTTTTCCCCGGTCTCCCCTTGGTGGAGGATCAGTTGGCAAAGGGGAATTTTCTGTTGGAAGATTCTTCTTCCCAGAAACAGAAGTTTTATTTCCGCCACCCATTTGCTTGGATAGGTAGAAACTCGTGAGAAAATCTTTCAACTCTTTCCCACAGACGGCGCCAGTTGATGTGCCAAAATTTGCACAAGAGGATTGGGTATCCTCTGAATTAGATGTCCTTCTCCTCAAACGCGTATAATCGTTCCGAGTAGGCTACCTTCACTTGAAATCTTCGAGCTGACCTGCAAAGAACACACCGGAGGGGAGTCCGGTGTGGACACTCTGATGCCTAAGTCAGTATAGGGCTTATCAAATCTCCCAAGGATCTCAAGATCCTTGATATCTTAAATCAGTTCTCAAAGAATCTCAGAAAGGCGTTTTTTATTCAGTATAGTAAAGTTTTAGCGTATATGTGTCTAACCTGGAAATATCTTCGAAATTACCTATTTATAGAGATATCTTCTGGAGAGGAAGTCAAGCCTTCCTCTTATTTCGGAGATGCCCGTGAGACTCGGCCCTACTGAGGGGATCCAGTCCTCCTTTCTCTCCACTCCCTGAAGACTCGGCAGCCTTATCCCTTAGTGGACCTATTCTCCTAAAATAAAGGAGAATAAGGTCTTCCCTTTATCAAGTCTTGAGCAAAGATAGCGGGAATCCCCTATATTTACGACCCACGATCTTATGTTAAAACTGTTTGATTCTGATATTCATCTCCAGGCAGAGCTCCCTCCAGAGAGACCTTCAGAGAAGACTTTTTATCCAGAGAACACTAGATGGCTTAATCCTTTCTTCTCAATCTTATCATTCATACACGTGTCGACTCCTCATTGGGTGACATTTTTAGGCCGCATCAATACTATTTCATTATTCTTCCGTGTTATTAATTATACTTAAATATTATGATGGACATTCTTGATTTGAGCCTTCATATATTCACATATTGTCATTATATTGTATATGTGTTGCGATGGACCTGGAGGCTCAAACCCACATCAGAATGAGCTCATACGGACTTGGGTTGAAAACCCACCAAAGAGAAGGCCCTGGAGGCCAGGTATGCACAACAAACTCACACACTTCAATATTCATTTTCGGGCATGGACTAGTGAATCAATTTGAATCAGAAACAAAGACCAAAGTTGACAAGGTCCTTAGGAGCGGGCACAAGTTAGTCAAAAGGGGTTCAGCGTGGGGAGAAATACAAAAATGACCTAGTCAAAGTATGGTCCAACTTACTTAAAATATATAAAAAATAACCTATTTTTAATTAAATTAATTAAAAAATAAAAAATGAAAATAGAATACAGTAACAAAGCTGGGAGCCGCGAGAAACAGAAACACATTTTTCTTCTCTCTTTTCTCATTCTTCATTCATTTTTTTTCATTTTCTACACTCAAATTCTTACATTTTTTTTTCATAATGTAATTGAAAGTTGGATTGAAGGTAAAAAATATATTTCTATTATATTTATTTTGTTTAAATTTGTTGTTTGATATTTTATCATATTAAATTCAAGTGATTGTTTTTTTAGATTTACACCCAATAAACCCTTTTGAATTGTTTAATGTGGTTGTTTAGGGTTGTGTAATGTGGTTGTTTAGGATTGTGTAGAGTTGTTTAATGTGGTTGTTTAGGGTTGTTTAATGTGGTTGTTTAGAGCTGTTTTATGTTGTTTATGGTGGTTGTTTAAGATGATTGTTTATGGTTGTTTAAGTTGTTTAGATTGTTTTTTTTTTATTAAATATTCTATTATTAACAATTACGGAGTATAATTTTCTTATTGACTTGTAGATATGGAGTTACCTCAATTTTGGGTCAACATAATTTATTTTGGCGAGTTGTATTAGGTTCTTTAAACAACCGTGTACAACTGCAAACAACTCTAAACAACTTTTTACAACTATAAACAACTCTAAACAACCCTGTACAACTGTAAACAACTCTAAACAACCATATACAACTCTAAACAACCCTACACAACTTTAAAAAAGTTCTTAGTAACACAACTCTAAATAATCTTGTTATTTAAATAACCCTATATTAAACAACTTCATTATTTATCATTAAAAATATGTTATTTGTACAATTTTAAATATTAAAGTGTCAAATTGAAATTTACTAATCTTATGTGTGATCAAATAGTGTTGTTTAGTTTTGAATGCCCAATACTATTAAATAAAATCATGTTAAACATTCTCATTGTTTATCATTAATAAGATGTTATGTGTACCATTTTGAAGATTAAAGTGTCAAAATTGAAGTTTACTAATTTTATGTGTGATCAAATAGTGTTGTTTAGTTTTGAATGTCCAATACTATTTTTTTTTTGAAAAAAGAGGTACAACCAGTAGGCTAAAAGGCCGAAAGCTTTCTGGTAAAAAAACTGATTCAAGCCTCACTGGAACCTGTACCAAATCTCAAACTGCTCCACTTCAATCAAGAGAAAGTGGTAGAGTGAACCGCATCCTGGGCTAGCCTATGAGCTTTCCCGTTGTGCAAGCGCGAAAGATGTCGAAATTCACACACTATGAATCCATTAATCATCTCTCGTATCTTCCGAAGTGTGCTAGCCTCTGGTCCTAGGCATTCTCTATTCGATGTGATTAGGCCCAATGCCTGGACGGAGTCCGAATACACCGTGACTCGCTCAATATGTCGTTGGCTAGCCTTATAAATCCCCACTTCAATAGCTTTCAATTCTGATCCCACCGGTGACCTTTGAGGTCCTACTTTACTCGCGAGAGATTCCACCACATCCCCTTTAGGGTCTTCGATTATTCCTCCAATTCCATACTTCTTTTCCTCTTCGTTAAAGGCTCCGTCTACTTTGATTAAAAAAATTTGTTCCTCATCTATTCTTTCCGTAGAACCCTCCTTCATTGCACTTCGTGTTCTCTCTTGGTTCTAAGCTTTTTGGAATTCTGCTAGATAATTAAGCACTTGTACCTCAATTCTCCTGTCTATAGGGCGTCCCTTATCTCCCTTTTGGTGAAGCAAAGCACATCGTTCTCTCCAAATGCCCCATGCAATCATAATGATTTCATCAAGTGAAAGAAATGGTTGAGATTTCTGTAGAAAATTAAGCATATCCATAGCCGAGAGAAAACGCCCCTTTTTTATTGTCCCCCAAATCCCTGCCCTCTTCCAAACCTTATTGAACCAACAACACAAAAAAATAGAATGGGTTGTACCAGCACCGTAATCTCCACACAAACCACAAATTGGTTCTACTGGTACATGATGTCTCCACAAATTCCCCTCAGTCGCAATGATATCCAAACAGACCTTCCATGCAAAGATCCTGAACTTAGGTGGTACCTGTAAGTTCCACAAAGCATTCCACCATTGTCGCATAGGGTCCGACGTTGAGGTTGATTCTGACCCACTATGTATCCTCTCAAACTCAAGAATTTCTCGGTATCCTGATTTTACCGAGTATATTCCATGGGTATCCATATTCCAGAACCTGTCATCTTCCCTACCCAAATCTGCCGTCGGTGTTCGTAGTATACCTTCTACTTCATATGGAAAGAAAGCCTGTCGTAACATATCCTCATCCCAATTATCATTGTCTCTCATGAAGATGGTTACATTACTAGCTGCTGCTATTCTGGATTTCACCATCCCGTCTTTTAGGCCTTGAACCCATGCATGCTTGAAAATTTTGACCGTATTTCCATTGCCAATAGACCATCGTAGTCCCCTATTAATCACATCTCTACTCCAGCATAAAGAGCGCCACACGAAAGAGGGATTGCTCCCTATTTCAGCCTCGAGAATGTCTGTGTGCTTAAAATATCTTGCTTTGAACACCCGAGCAACTAAAGAGTTGGGTTGTGTAATCATACGCCATATTTGTTTTGCTAGTAAAGCCTTGTTAAAATGTGACATCTTCCGGAATCCCAATCCAGCTTCACTTTTTGGTTTGCAAAGTTTTTCCCATCTTTGCCAATGCATTTTATGTCCTTCCTCTTTTGTGCCCCACCAGAAATTGGCACATAACTTTTCCATGGTCTCACAGATTTGAAGCGGAATTCTGAAGCAAGACATGGCATATGTTGGGATTGCTTGTAGGATTGCTTTTATAAGGACTTCTCGCCCTCCTTCTGAGAAGCTTCTGTTCTTCCAATTGTCAATTTTCTTCGCCATTCTGTCTAAAAGATAAGAGAATTGGACTTTCTTACCCCGAAGGGAAAAGGTTGGAAGCCCGAGATACAAGTCGTGCCCTTGCCGAAGTTGCACATCGAGGATGTCTCGTAGCTCTCTCTTTGATAATTCATTCATTCCAGGACTGCAAGTGATTGCTGATTTGTCGAAATTAATCATCTGACCCGACGCTGCCTCATAGGTTTGTAATGCTTTTTTTACATTCCTTGCATTCTTTTGTGATGCCTTAAAAAATAGAATACTGTCATCTGCAAAGAACAAATGAGTAATCATTGGAGCTCCTCTAGCAATTTTGATTCCCTCGATTTCTTTTTTGCTTGACAGTTCCGATAAAAAGGTCGAGAAACCTTGAGCACAGATGACGAAAAGAAAAGGGGATAAAGGGTCCCCTTGTCTTAAACCTCGGGTTGGAATCACTTCCCCTATGTATGTATTATTTATTCTAAAAGTATATGAAACCGTTGAGACACATTTCATAATAAGCTCGACCCATCTTGGATTAAAACCACAATGTTCAAGTTGAGCTCGAAGAAAATCCCATTCAATCCTGTCATAGGCCTTACTCATATCCAGCTTTAGAGCTGCATATCCTTGCATACTTTTATTATGCCTCATCCAGTGCATAGCCTCATAGCCAAGAAGTACATTATCAGTTATTAACCTGTTTGGGATGAATGCACTCTGGTTCTCATCAATAATCTGTGGTAGAGCCCCTTTGAGTCTGTTTGCAACAACCTTTGCTAGAATTCGATATCTGACATTGCTTAAGCTGATAGGCCTAAATTCTGATATGTTCTTTGGACTTTGAACTTTTGGAATCAAAGTAACCCATGTTTTGTTCCATTCACTAATATCTGCTCCATCGTTTAGTATCTTAAGAATGCTCTTAGTCACTGTCTCACCAACGATGTCCCATGTTTTCTGAAAAAAATTGGCATTAAAGCCATCGGGCCCTGGAGCCTTTGTCGGATGTACCTCAAAGACCGCTTTCCAAACTTCCTCTTTAGTAAAGATTTTCCCGAGTTTGGCATTCATCACCTCCGTCACCAATGGTGTAGTGGTGCGTGTGATTTTGTTTATCTGCTCCGTCGTAGGGTTCTGTGATTTGAAAAGTTTTCCATAGAAGGAAGTGATAAGCTGTTGAATCTCCTGTTGAGAGGTACACCATTTATTGTTCTCATCATACAAACCTGACACTGAGTTTCTTTTCCTTCTTTCAGTTGCTCTATTGTGGAAGTATGATGTGTTTTTATCACCACATTTGAGCCAATTAACTCGTGCGCGTTGGTGCTATAGTGCCTCCTGTTGAGAGTGTAGTTTTTCAATTTCTCTTTCGATCATCACAGTATCCCCTGGTTCATCTTCCCCCGATTCAACTGAATGTCGTTGGCTAAGTGTCATCAGTAGTTTGCGTAGTCGACGCTCCACACTGCCCACTGTTCTGGTTGCCCATTGTTCCAGTGTTTTTCCACATTTATCCAATTTATTCGCCAGGTTCACTTCTCCATCAGACTTCGCCCATTCTATCTTAAGTGTCTCTTTAAAGGATTCTTCTAACAACCAGGCGTTCTCAAATCTGAAGAATTTTTCCTTATTCTGTCCCCACTCATCACTAGTTTCGTTGACTAACTCATGTTAAACATTCTCATTGTTTATCATTAATAAGATGTTATATGTACCATTTTGAAGAATAAAGTGTCAAATTTAGAGTTTATTCACTTAAAAATAAGTAATTCACATTTTATTTCATCTTATGTGTGATCAACAATATTGTGTAGAGTTGTTTAGTGTTGTGTAGTCTTGTTTTATATCTAGTTGTGTAAGGTTGTTTAGGGTTGTGTAGAGTTGTTTAACGTTGTTTAGTGTTGTTTATAGTTGTTCAGTGTTGTGTAATCTTGTTTTATACTTCCCCCGTCCCACAATAACTTTCACACTTTCCTTTTCAGGACGTCCCACAATAACTTTCACACCCTTAAAATGGAAAATCCTTTATAAACTCCACCCTCACAATATTCTCAATTTTACACAAATGTCATTATTTTTTCTCCACTCATACACAAAATTCAACTCATTTATTTACTTTATACATAAAAATTTACAAAATTATCCCTCAAAACTCTACTCATTATCACACTTTCTTCATATGTGTGCCCATCTACCTATGAAAGTTAACATGGGACGGAGGGAGTATTTAGTTTTGTAAGATTGTTTAGAGTTGTTTAACGTTGTGTAGTCTTATTTTATATCTAATTGTGTAAGGTTGTTTAGTGTTGTGTAAAATTGTTTAACGTTGTTTAGAGTTATTTAATGTTGTTTAAAGTTGTTCAATGTTGTGTAGTCTTGTTTTATATCTTATTGTGTAAGATTGTTTAGGGCTGTGTAGAGTTGTTTAACGTTGTTTAGCGTTGTTCAATGTTGTGTAGTCTTGTTTTATATCTAGTTGTGTAAGATTGTTTAGGGTTGTGTAGAGTTGTTTAGAGTTGTTCAGTGTTGTGTATTCTTATTTTATATCTAGTTGTTTAGAGTTGTGTAGGGTTGTTTAGAGTTGTGCAAGGTTGTTTAGAGTTGTGTAGAGTTGTGTAGTGTTGTTTAGAGTTGTAGAACAAGCATGCTAGAAAAACATTAAAACTTGTAGAACTCTTCAAGTTTTCTTACAATCTAAAATATTCCAAACATAATTCTTTCTATTTTTCTCACAATCTAAAATATTCTAAACACAATTCTTCAGATTTTCTCAACAACCCCCTTTTGTTAATCCTGCATAGAGCCGTCAAAACGGACTGGGCCCATTGGGCCAGCCTGCCCCGCCACTTAAAACAGTGGGTTGGACCAAGATTTTCTACGACCGCTAGGAGGCGGGCCCAGGCGGGCTGGCCCGTTTGGGCCGCGGTCTTAGGCGGTTTGGGGCGGGCTTTGGCGGGCTGGCCCGCCATTTTTTGATTTTTTAAAATTTTTTTTTTATTTAATTAAAAAATATAAAAAACAATATATAATAAACCTAACTAAAAGCAAAAATCTAGAGTAGCCGCATTTTTTCCCTTCTTTCTTTGTTTTTTGAATTTCTGTACTCATAATATATATAATTGTAATATATTATACAATTAATAATAACAGTATTCCTATTTAGTTTTTTTTGTTCTTAATTAATAATTACGTAATTCTTCATATTTATTCCTTTTATATACAATAGATTGAAAATATACCTTTTTCATGATGAATATTCATGTTCTTAATTATATATTATTGTAACATAATTTTTTATGTTTCTTGGTGAATTTAATAATTATTTTTGTAAAAAAAAATATTTGACCCGTCAAAACCCGCGGCCCGTCTATTTTTGGGTTGGGTTGAGGTTTTGGCAACCCGCCTAACAAACGAGTTGTCCCGCCCCGTCAAATGACGGGCTTTTGCGGTTTTGGCCCGCCCCGCCCCACCGGCCCGTTTTGACAGGTTGCACATCCAAAAAAAAATATATATATATATATTTATAATTATCATATGACTATATATAAAGTGAAAGGGAAAAATAAATTACATATATATGGATCAAAATGTTGGGAAAAGATATCTACTGCTGTGCATAAAATAAAAATGAGTGTTAGTACAACAAGGAATTGTATAGGAATTTACAACCCTTCCAAACTTTTCAACATATCTAACCAATGAATCTACCCATCAACAAATTATTATTGAAAAATGAATTCAATGGAATTTACAACCCTTCCAAACTTTTCAACATATCTAACCAATGAATCTACCCATCAACAAATTATTATTGAAAAATGAATTCAATGCTGCTGCTAACTGTTGTATTGGTATCTTAATTTACTAGGTATATTTTATAGTTACTCCATATAATATTTCATTAGACCCATAAAAAAAAATGGAAACACTCCACAATTCTTATGAAGGAATGAAACACACAACGAAACACACCACACACAGTAAACAAAGCACCCACAATTTTCATAAAGAAACAATCACAACCACATTAAAATGAAAATGAAGCACTCCGCAATTTTCCCCCACAATTTCCATAAAGAAACACACACACTACAGTAAATAAAAGGAACACTACACAATTCCTATAAAGAAACGAAACACACCAAAATGTTCACACATTTCATTTTAAATGAAATTTCTAGGTAGAAAATATAGGGTAATTACAATATTTTTGTGACTAACCTGGAGTAACCTCAATTCTAAGAATGATTTTCTTTTTTGAAGAATAGCAAATTTTACCACTTTTCTCCTCTGGTTTGAAATGTGCTACAAGTCAACCTAACATGCCGCGCTCTGACGTCCTGTCGGAGTCTCGTGTCCTGCGAAGAAGATGGAGAAGAGAAACAAAGAAGATGGAGAAGCGAAACGAAGAAGATGGAGAAGCTCGCAAAAACTTGAGAAGAAGATAGAGAGGGTTTTTTTTCCGCTGAAGCCTGGAAGGAAGACCGCGGAGTATCGTGTTCTATGAAGAAGATGGAGAAGCAAAGTGAAGAAGATGGAGAAGCTTTTGCAAAAACTTGGAAGAAAGAGGTTTATTTTTTTTTCGCAGAAGCTTAGAAGGAAGCAAAAAAAGATGGAAAACCTTAAGGTGGATTTTTTTTTTTTTAATTAATGTTTTTTCCACTTAAAATGGTCAAAGGCTAAAATTAAGTATTGGCCAGGTAAACCGGCCATACTTGATAATTACCACGTTCAGCGTGCTTTGCATTGTGCCGAGCACAATCCAACCTCGTACTGTGTCGTTTCATCACCGATTAATCGAAGTTAATTTTGTCATTTTATTGTGCATTTATTTTGTACGTATCAATTACAATATTAATTATATTATGTTACTAATGGTTTAAAAAATGATATACATACCATTTATATTAAAGAAATGTTTTAATCCTTTTTTTATTCTAATATTTAAATTTATATTTGCAAGTTTGGTTCTTAAAAATTATTCTCTATGGTTTGCAAATAATTATAGAAAATTTTGATGAATCATGCATCACTCTTATTTGAATATTAATAGAAAGTTTTATAGCTAGTTTGTCAACCCTATAATCATTTTACTGATGTGTCATTTAATGATTATGTGTAGTTACACATATCATTGATTAGTTGAGTTTAAAATTTAAAATTAATCTTATCATGTGAGTATTAATTGAGAAAGACCTATATGTATCAATTTGTGTTAACAAGTTTGACCTTTTATAAGTTTGATATATCTTTCATATATATATATATTTATTTTCACATTTAAAAAGTATATTTTGATGAGAAAATTATAAAGTTATATACTTTAATTCAGAAAAATTATATATATTATATCTCATTTTATTAACAATAATTAATTGTATGACTTTTTTATGAATTACCAAAAATAAAAAAATATGAATATTTAAAAAATAAATATTACAGGACATAAATTTTACTCTTTAAATTATTTAAACACATTATTATAATATTTATTAATATTTTACGTAATAAGCTGGTGTGAATCTAATTAAGGGATATAGGGAAAGAAAAAATAATTAATGATGATATACTGTATTTGTCATTATGCACTCATTTTTTAATTTCACCAACAAATTTTATAAAATCACATATATTTGTGTAGACTAGGGATGAAGATTAAAAGCAAAACAACCAAGCGAACCGAGAAATTAAAATCGGTAAGATTTCTATTCTTTTTTTTTTTTCAATTTGATTTCGATTTATTTTTTTCTTATTCAATTAGGTGTCAATTTTTTTCTTCAATTAAAACAATTAAAAATTACCAAAAATTGAACAGATATATTATAAAACAAATGTAAATATTTATTATAGTCCATGTACTATGAAGATGTGGTTTATGGATATTGATATATAGTCGTTTTGTCGAAACCATTTTTTGTATGAGTTGTACTCTACAACTCTGAAACAAAAATGTATGAATGCAATGTTAGATCCGGTTTACGCAGTGTAAACTGCAATATCAAAAATAGAAAAACACAGAATACCTCAAATAAGTCGAGTCAAGGGAATCCCTTTTCCCGCAGAACAGAATACGCTCAGGATAGTGCTCGACTGTTACGGCGTTCCGTTCCCAAAGGTAAAACGACTTTCACTTAATACACAGTAGCACCATTGTGTAAGAAGTATCGGCGAACGTACTTAGTTACGAACTGAACACTCTTCGGATATTAATCCGTCACAAGAAAGAACAGTGTAAGGCTTTCGGTAGCTCAGTACACTGTGTAGGGACGAGAGGAGAATAAAAGGTTGAGGGGCGAATTTCAGCGTAAGGATGTATGAGGGAAGAGTCTGATATTTATAGGCAGAAGAAACCCTTGGAGGGAGAGGGAAACACACGTGTGGGCCCAGGCCCGATTTATGGGAATATATCGCGAAAATATCAAAGCGGTTGAGATAATATCTCGTACGTGGATAAGTGTTGAAGACTGAATCTTGAAGACCAAGTTTGAGACTTCCAGATTATTCTGGAACATTCTTGAAGTAGTTCGAATGGGCCGAGCCCATTCCCCACATTCTCAAACTTCCAAGTTGAAACTCTTCAACTTCAACAATTAATTTCTCACTCACCTTAACTCGGTTTTGAGATATTAAATATACCACGTTCATCTACTCCGCGAGTAGATCGACTATGTCACGTTCAATTATTTCTTAATTAACGTTTAGTCCGTCTAATTAATTAAATTAGATAAGGGTGTCAAAACCCAATTAATTCCCATTAATTCCAACAATCCCCCACATGAGTGAAAATCGTATCTATACAACATCAGACTCAGTGTTCAGTTCGAGTGAGATCTCCGTGCGTCCGGATAAGTGGTTTTTGGCCTTGAACTTTCCGTAGCCAAACACTATCGGATATATCGGCGGCTTAGTGGACGCGATGCCTTGAACTATTCCTCCATAGTGTATACCTAGACAACAGTGTCAGCACACTTTGATCTCGTCTTCGTATCGTTCTCACGTTTTTGTCCGTTTTGGCCATGGACGTCCTTTGTACTTCATAAATGTTTGGTCGAAGCGGCCCTCACTTCTCATTTATATAGGTAACTTCCTTTCAAGTATCCCGTTATACTCTAGGAATTATTAAGAGTCCAAGACTCAGCCTTTACCACATCTTACGGGTCGTTAACACTTGAGATAGTGCTGTCCGGAATAGTCATATTTTTCAAGTGTTTTCTCACTAACCTCCACAGCTTCGTTTTCCCATTGAACCAAGTTCTTGGGATCTCCAGTCATCATGGTTGGGTTACCACTGCTTTGGTTTTATTGTGGGTTTTAGACCCATTCCTTCTACCAGCTTGTCCAATTGATCTCGATTTATGCTCTTCGTGAGCGGATCCGCTATATTGTCCTTCGTATTGACATAGTCAATGGACATTACTCCAGTTGAGATCAATTCTCTAACGGAGTTGTGTCGACGACGTATGTGTCTCGACTTTCCGTTGTACATGACATTCGAAGCTCTCCCAATGGCAGCTTGACTGTCACAGTGTACCGTCACCGCAGGTACCGGCTTCTTCCAACAAGGAATGTCTTCCAGAAAATTACGCAACCATTCAGCCTCTGCAGCGGCTAGGTCTAACGCTATAAATTCTGATTCCATTGTGGAACGAGCAATACAAGTTTGTTTCTTGGACCTCCACGACACTGCTCCTCCTCCAATAGTGAATACATATCCACTGGTGGATAGCGAGTCTTTCGTGTCTGATATCCAATTTGCATCACTGTATCCTTCGACTACAGCTGGATGTCTTGTATAGTGAAGCCCATAATCAAGGGTGTACTTCAAGTATCTTAATACCCTTTTCAACGCTTTCTTGTGCTCATGACTTGGATTGTTCGTGTATTGACTCAACTTGTTTACCGAACATGCAAGATCAGGGCGTGTACAGTTCGTTATGTACATCACACTTCCAATGATCCTTGCGTATTCCAGTTGGGCCACTGGTTCTCCTCTATTCTTTTTCAAGTGAACATTGAGTTCCAAAGGTGTCTTAGCAGGTGGATCGTCAAAGGTCTTAAATTGCTTTAGTACCTTCTCCATATAGTGAGATTGTGTCAAGGAAATTCCATTGGATGTTCTCTCTATCTTGATTCCAAGAATCACATCTGCTAGTCCCATGTCTTTCATGTCAAAGTTTCTACTTAACATGTTCTTCGTATTAACTATGATATCGTGATTGTTACTCATGATTAACATGTCATCGACATATAAGCACACAATAACATATCCAGTAGGTGTATCCTTCACATACACACACTTATCGCATTCGTTAATTCGAAACCCATTTGACAGCATCGTACTGTCAAATTTCAAGTGCCACTGTTTTGGAGCTTGCTTAAGTCCATACAGTGATCTAACGAGTTTACACACCTTTTTCTCGTTTCCAGGAGCAACATATCCTTCAGGTTGCTCCATGTATATTCCTGCATCCATCTCACCATTAAGAAACGCCGTCTTAACGTCCATTTGGTGTATTTCGAGATTGTGCAACGCAGCAATGGCGACTAACACCCGAATGGAGGTGATCCTTGTCACTGGTGAGTATGTATCGAAGAAATCATACCCTTCCTTTTGTTTAAACCCCTTTGCAACAAGACGAGCTTTGTACTTATCAACAGGTCCATCTGCTTTGTACTTTCTTCTAAGGATCCACTTGCATCCTAAGGGCTTACAACCTTTGGGGAGGTCAACCAACTCCCATGTGTGGTTTAAGAGAATAGACTCGTATTCACTTTTTATGGCTTCCTTCCAGAGGTGTGCATCTGGTCTTGCCATAGCTTCTTTGATAGTTTTAGGTTCATCTTCCTCCAAAACATAAGTAATGAAGTCTGAACCAAAATCTTTATCAATTCTAGCTCTCTTACTGCGTCTCGGTTCTTCACTCTCTTGAGTGGAAGGACTAACAGTGTCGTCTGTTGCTTCGAGAGTTCTCTTACTCGAACTCACTTCCTCTTTCTCCTTAAGAGGAAAGATACTTTCAAAGAACACTGCGTTCCTTGACTCTATTGTAGTGCATTCTGTCATATCCGGTACTTCGGATTTGTGGATCAGAAATCGATAGGCACTACTGTTTGAAGCATATCCTATAAAGATACAATCGACTGTTTTAGGGCCGATCTTAACTTGTTTAGGAAGTGGTACTTTAACCTTAGCCAAACACCCCCACACTTTGAGGTATTGGTATGAAGGTTTTCGTTTCCTCCATATTCCATAAGGAGTTTGATCCTTAGTTTTGTGAGGAATCTTATTCAGAATGTGGTTAGCCGACATAATGGCTTCCCCCACAAGTTTTGAGGTAGACCAGAGCTGATTAACTTGCGTTCATCATCTCCTTTAGTGTTCGGTTTTTTCTTTCCGCAACACCATTAGACTGAGGTGAGTAAGGGGCTGTCGTTTGATGTATAATCCCTGATTCAATACATAATTGTTCAAACGGAGCTACGTACTCTCCACCTCTATCACTACGAATTGATTTAATTCGAGTGTCCAATCGATTCTCTACTTCATTTTTATAACGTTTAAAAGCTTCTATAGCTTCGTCTTTACTTCTTAAAGGATAAACGTAGCAGAATCGTGTACAATCATCAATGAAATTAATAAAGTACTTTTTCCCTCCTCGTGTGGAGTTTTTACTCGAATGTGATTTTTCAAGATGAACAAATCCACATTACTTGTGGAAAACATTCCACTGAATTCAACCATTTTAGGTTTTTCCATATTTAGCTTTAAGGTCACACCTTAGCTACCCTTTTCATTCAAACATGTCGACGGAGACCTCTCTCCCTCACATTTGAATGTTTCCATGTGAAGAGATGCATATCCCCACATTCGAGCTGCTTGCCACTTTATTTGTGAATTTCTCTTATTCACCAAATTTGGACACAGCCTCGATACATTAAAAAATCGATCTTTGATTTTTCTTTTATTGGAATTATTTTCAACTTCAAAATTAATTTAATCTTTGGTCAACATACCAAAATTAAATTCAATTTCAAATGTGACTTTTATTGTCACTCGTGACTCGAGCATAATTTTCGATCAAATTATACTAGTCAAAATCTTTTTTGAACTAAATTCAAAACAAATTTATGCTCTTGAACACAAATATTTAATTCCCAGAGATAATTAATAATTAAATTTGGATATTCCTCAGTAATTATCCAAAATTTAATTAATTATTAATTTATTTTATTCTATAATTAATTGACAAAGTCAATTCTATTCTCAGAATACATCAATTCTGCCCAAGCCGGAGATGCTCCCCACGAGGCCAGGCCATGCTCTGTTCCAAGAAGCCCTGCTCCATATCAAGGAAGCCATGCTCCAACGAAGCCATGCTCCATATCAAATATACACATATACTTTGATACTCCTGATTAATTGATGTAATTAATCAATCTAATCCTCTCGATTAATTGATTTAATTAAATCCAATTTAATCCTCTTCGATTAATTGATTTAATTAAATCCAATTTAATCATCTTTGATTAATTAAGTTAATTAATCAATTCATCAGCACATCCTCTAATTTAATCTTATAGATTAATTGATGTGTAATTCCAATTTAATTTAATTGGATTTACAGGCACGCCCCGCGAGTAAGCGCTTGCAGCTCAATGGATAATTCCAATTTAATTGAATTTCCAGGCGTCCTCTCAGAATTCTGCATTGTGCAGAAACTCTTCTCAGAGTCAAATCCATGGGTAAGCGCCTGCAGCTCTGGATCAGCTCAATGGATAATTCCAATTTAATTGAATTTCCAGATTATCCAATTGAATCTCAGAATTCTGCTGGATCAGCTCAATGGATAATTCCAATTTAATTGAATTTCCAGATTATCCAATTGAATCTCAGAATTCTGCATTGTGCAGAAACTCTTCTCAGAGTCAAATCCATGGGTAAGCGCCTGCAGCTCTGGATCAGCTCAATGGATAATTCCAATTTAATTGAATTTCCAGATTATCCAATTGAATCTCAGAGTCACCAGATCTCTCAAATCTCAAATCCATGAGTAAGCGCCGCTCAATGGATGGAGACCACCTCCCATAATATAGGGAGGTTTAGACCAACTCTCAGAATTTAATCTAGAGCTTTATACCAACTCCCAGAATTTAATCTGGAGCTTTAGACCATCTCCCAGAATTTAATCTGGAGTAAGAATTGGAGAAGGCGGTTTTTCCCTTTTATTAAGGAGTAAATACCTGCAGTAATTATCCAAAACTTAATTAATTAATTATCCGAAGATAAATAAATTAATATCAAAAATCAATTCTGTTCTCAGAATCACCAAATCTCATCCCGCGAGAAAGCGCTCATCCCGCGAGAAGGCGCCTGCAGCTCAATGAATAGACAGGAAGTCTCAATATCAAAAGGGAGACGCTTCCTTATTAGCATCGTTGCCAATATTTTCAGTACCATGTACTGCTTCCGTATCAACGGGATCAACATCAATGTTATCATTCATCTTTGATATTGCAGTAAATTAATTAAATTAATTAGTTCCGAAAAATTAATTAAATTCAAAAATATTAATTAAATATTATGTTCTGCGATTGTTAGATCCGGTTTACGCCGTGTAAACTGCAATATCAAAAATAGAAAAACACAGAATACCTCAAATAAGTCGAGTCAAGGGAATCCCTTTTCCCGCAGAACAGAATACGCCCAGGATAGTGCTCGACTGTTACGGCGTTCCGTTCCCAAAGGTAAAACGACTTTCACTTAATACACAGTAGCACCACTGTGTAAGAAGTATCGGCGAACGTACTTAGTTACGAACTGAACACTCTTCGGATATTAATCCGTCACAAGAAAGAACAGTGTAAGGCTTTCGGTAGCTCAGTACACTGTGTAGGGACGAGAGGAGAATAAAAGGTTGAGGGGCGAATTTCAGCGTAAGGATGTATGAGGGAAGAGTCTGATATTTATAGGTAGAAGAAACCCTTGGAGGGAGAGGGAAACACACGTGGGCCCAGGTCCGATTTATGGGAATATATCGCGAAAATATCAAAGCGGTTGAGATAATATCTCGTACGTGGATAAGTCTTGAAGACTGAATCTTGAAGACCAAGTTTGAGACTTCCAGATTATTCTGGAACATTCTCGAAGTAGTTCGAATGGGCCAAGCCCATTCCCCACATTCTCAAACTTCCAAGTTGAAACTCTTCAACTTCAACAATTAATTTCTCACTCACCTTAACTCGGTTTTGAGATATTAAATATACCACGTTCATCTACTCCGCGAGTAGATCGACTATGTCACGTTCAATTATTTCTTAATTAACGTTTAGTCCGTCTAATTAATTAAATTGGATAAGGGTGTCAAAACCCAATTAATTCTCATTAATTCCAACATGCAATAACACTAAAGTACTTTAATGACCTCTTAATCGTGACCTTCAAATTCGATATGCTCAATGGTCCGTCAAGTTTGACGGACCATTGAGCATGTTGGCTGAGTTTGGAGTAGTTAATTATTCATCTTGGGACGACGTCTGTGGTGAGCTCCCACATGCACCCAACTAGTTGTCGAGCTCTCATATGGTGGGTGAACTCTCACATGATGGGCGAGCTTCTTAATCATCAAGGATTCGTTCTGTAGGCTCTACACTATATAAGAAAATGGGAGGAGTTTTCTTAGTACAATTGGAAGCCTTTAAGTGTGTAATGGTACATGTGGTTAATAAAGTGGGAGGAGATACAAATCTTAAGGGGGAAGACCATTATGCCCTTAAATTTCCTTTCTGCATAATTTGTCTTGGAATGATCAAAACAATTTTTGAGAAGTAAAGCCCCCATGTCCAATCAACCTGCATGACACCCATCTCACTCCAACCTTTCAACCCTCGGTTCATTTCCCATTTTCAGACTTTTAACCTTTAACTCCCTTAACAAGTTCATCACTCTTCCAAGTTTTCCCAGTCGGCGATTCGCGAAAGAAGACAGACATATGATTTTTTTAGCTTTTAATTTATATTTTTAATTTAGCTTTTAATTTATATTTTATTAAAAAAATTTATTCAAAATTGGTTTTAAATTTTGTTTCTCCCTCACTAAACGAATTATTTTTATTCAATTTTTTATTTATATTTTATTCAGTTTTTACTTAAAATTTTTATTCAAATTATTTTTAATTCTGATTTTTATTGATTTTTTTTTTCAAAATTTTAAGTAAAAAATATTTAGTTCAATTTTCTTTATTCAAATTTTTTATATAAAAATATTTATTTGATTTAGAAAATAATATGAATAACTCATACATAATCACTATGTCAAATTATATCAAATATTTTAATTTATATTTTTTACATAATTAAATATTGAATATCGACATATATATATATTGAATATTGGACACTGAATATCAATATATATTGAATATACTTAAATATTGAATACGTTGACACGATTATTGAACATATATAATTACATTTAATTAAAATGTTCACATACAAGACTAGATATACCCAGAAAAAATGAAATAAAATGTGTATTATATTGAACATCCATATATATATATTGAATTTCAGATATATTATTGAACACCGAGATTATGTTTATCGATTCACAACAACCAGAAAAATACTATATTAATTATTACATATTCAACTTCCCAACAAAGTATTCTCCAGCTCTTCGACAATGTCCATTTGTGTAAAACGAAAGAACATTCAACTAATTGAGAAAAAATTAAACACTATTGGAACAACATTTAACTGCCATACCCGACTCTCTCGAATTTAAAACTTTTTTTTAATTAAAAATAAACAATGTATTAAAAGCTTTTTTGAAAATAGAGTAAAAAACTCTGTTCTCATATATCTGGGACTTGAGAAAAAGAAACTTCGGAAACAAAAAATCATACCCAGAATTTACAGTTCGGATCGATAGAGTTGGAATTACAATCAAATAAGCAAATCCATTATTTCAGACACAAAAAAATTCAAAACATCTCAGAGTCGAATGAGATACGTGAAGTAGATGCTGTACCGAAAACGAGAAAGCACAGATCCGCGTAGAAAGAAATAATGGAAGAAATAAGGGAAAACTTATTTTCAGAAAACCCTAGATCTACGCCGCCATCACGCGAGCGGCGTAGATTGGAGAAGATGAGCACCTTGACGGGGCATTCAGGCTCTGCGTAGATCGGAGAAGACGATCTACTCCGGCGAACGAGCCTGAACTCCTTCGCCTCAACAATATTCCGGCCAGTAAAAAGACCAGATCTGCTTCATCGGGCCTTCGTCGACAGCTTCTTCTTCCATAACTCGGATCTACTCCGACGAACGATCTACTGCGTTCGTGACCGGACCTCGAGAGCCTCGTCTTCGTCGATCTCTCCGGCGCCGAACAGATCGACCTCGACTCCGCGAAGATCAAGACTCCATCGTGACTGCTCTTCGACTTCTTGCGGATAATCGGAGGTGTGGGAGGGGCGGCGGCACGAGGCAGGGGGGGATCGACGGGGCGGCGAGGAGGAGAAGGAGACGACGAAAATTTGAGAGGAGATGAAGAATTACATCTGTAATGCTGAAACCCTCGATTACTCCGAAAATAGAATCACGATCAAACAAAAAATAAAATCTAAAACGAAGACGACGGACATGTGAAATGATATGAGAAGAATTCATAATATATTTGAATTTGAAATGGGGGAGAAATTAAAGCTGGGAAGAAGGGCCAAGAAGGGACACCTTGACTCGACAGAAATACAGGCGAAATGAAAAATGCGGTTGAAAAAGAAAAGCAATAACTTATTAAAAAAATAAGGGGTATAAGAGACAATTTACCTGGGATTTTGTATTACCAAATGGAAGATTTTTTTAAAAAAAATCTTGTGTATCTTCACACACTTAGGGGGCAAATTTTGTATCATGGGGTTAATAATCTCTAAGAAAATCATCTTTGATGAAAAAACTCTCTTATTATAATTATAAGTTTTATAGTTAAAAACCTTTAATGAAAGGAAAATGATTTTTAATAACAAGTTTTATTATTAATTCTATTTTTTCTAGTTATTAAATACTTTTAATTAGAGAGTTACAATTACATACTACAGTAAAACCTTTCAAAAAGAATACTCTATTAAGGAATAAACTCTCTTTAGGAATAAAAATTCATGGTCCCAACATGGGACCAGTTATAACTAGATAACTCCCCGCGTATTACGCGGTACATTGATAATACTCAAAATAGTATAAATCATATTTTAAAGATACACTTATAAAATTTCATATAAAGATTTAAAAGATTATAATGTAATTGGAAAATTAATAGATGGAATGTATTGAATAATTAATGTAATTTAGAAATTAAGTGATTAATAGATGAAAAATATTGAATTAACATGTAATTATAAATTAAGGAAAGTATATATGCTTAAAATATTACAGCAGACGTGGTTTCATAACAAATAACAAAATTACACGTGTAACTCGATTTTTGATAAAATGACACGTAGGCCAAAACTCTCCCAAGATGACACATCATCATTTTAAAACTCCCTATTAGTATTATAGGGGATTTGGAATAAACTCCATATTGTCATAATTCATATTTTTTCAAGTCCCAACATAAAGAAATACACCTCCATTTAGGAATAAATCATAATAATATATAGTATAATTTTACAATAGATTTAAGTTGATTTAAAATACTTGATAAAAAAAAATGTATTTTTGGTGCCATTATATGCGTGAATAAAATGTTGATTTGATGTAATTGATAAAAAAAAATGTATTATACATAGTATTTATAGATGAAAAAATTAAAGCAATCAAAAGCAAGTACATGCATCTATGGTGGGTGACTCTTGAGTATTGTCTTTTCATATTACGTGAGTAAATTAGTTCAATTAAGTTCAACACATTACATCATGTACATGTATCTACTAATTATACCATTATATAATATACATGCATTTTAAAAAAAAAACCTTATAACTCTGTAACTCTTATTTAAAATATATGTCATCCTATCCTAAGTTTATGCATACATATTAAGAAAAATATTTTACAGAATTTTGAAAACTATTATCTAAATAATTATTAATGAGTTTAAGAGTAAATTGAGAAGAAACACATTTAATTGACATTGAAAAATGTAAAACGACATTTAAATTGAAAATAGAATAAAAAGTCAAAACGACATTTAAATTGAATATGAGAAAGTATTTTTTATCATTAAATGTCAATTTTGCTATAGTGCTAAAAGCTAGATTGACCACGAGAGATGGAACCGTGAACCGACCACCATCTACAAAGGCCCAAATTGCTTTCAATATTTATGTATAGTTATTTTTGTTGAGTCCTACTCCCTCATTCCAAAAAAAATAGCTACATTTGATTTTACACACAAATTAAGAAAAATTAATAAATGTGATCAAGTTTAACCAATATGTCTATTTTACCCTTAATATTTCATAAACTTGGTGTACATTCTAAAGTTGTTGGAACTTAAAAGTAATTATGGGGTGAATATAATTAAGGGTTAAATTGTCAATAAAATATTTAATACTTAAGTAAAAGAGGAAATGTTATTATAATTTGAGATATCCAAAAAAAATGTAGCTATCTTTATAAGACGGATAAAGTATTAAATAGGAGTATATGATAACATAATATCTATCCATTAACATGAAACATTTGTGTGAGAAGATTTTATACATAAAAAGAGACTTAGCTCCCTCTTAATATTTTAAATATGATTGACCTATAACATTCGAGTCCTATAAAATATTAAATGAAATTCCTCATAAATTTTTGCCATAATAAAAATTTCTAGAAAAACAACCTTTCCTTTAATTATTTAATAAAATAATAGATTTTCAAGATCTGGGCAGCCGTAATCATATAAATGCAATTAAGTCAAACAGCCAAACAGCACTCAATAATAATTGATACAACAAACTCATAATAATAACTATTAACTCTCTTAGGCTAAAATAAATATATAATTACTCAAATATACTGTTCTTGTAATTCATTCTAAAACAACTCAAATTTGAAAAATAAACAGCAAACCAAATCAGCAGTTCTATTTATTTAGGTTGACTTTAGAAAAATGAGTTAGGATTTTAAAATTATTCAAACTTATAATTATGAAATTAATTTTTTAAGACCTAATTGTCAAAGGCCCCCACCCCAATAAAAGCCAAAAAGAACAGAACAGCACACTTCACTTTTTCCAAACCAACGGTCCGCTGCACAATAATTTATTCATATCCATTTGTATTCACCAGAAAAAACCTCAATTCCAGATTAATGGAGAAATGCAAAAGAAAGAAGCAAATGGTGAAGGAGAAGAGAAGCCCCCTGCAAAATCTCAATGGGCTCCCATTTTACAAACGCAGTAGCTCAAATCTTTCTTCTTTTGCAAATGTTGCCAAAATCTCTTCGAATTCCTGTTCTTCATCTTCAAATTCAAGATTCAATCTTGACAAAAAGCCAAAAGCTTTCTCCAATTTGGCGGAGAGTGAGACCAATAAATCAAAACTGCGGTTAAGATCCAAAGAAAATGAGGTACCAAAAAAACCCATTTTTCAGAAATGCGACAAGAATCAGCTCCAATGCCGAAAACCCATTTATAAAAATGGGCAAAGTTCAAAGCTTTCATCTGTTCAGGGCAATCCCGAGAGTAGATTCAAGAAAGGGCCTCAAGCAAAAATGAAGAATTTTCGACAAAATGGTTCTGGTAAGCTAGCTTTTGAGCTAATTGGAGCATCTAGTAGCAGTAATTCATATTATTCTGATAATTGTACTCCTGTTGGAAGTTTAGATTCTATGAGATTTGGTAAAAATGATTCAGTGTATGGGGAAGATAGTGGTAATTGTGGTAGTGATTCGAAAACCCCTCCAATTGAAGCATCATTATCACCTGAAATTAATTGTCATTCCCATTCTAAATTGTTGGTTTTGAAATCAGAAGAAACACCTGTTTGTTATGGTGCTGGTCATCTTGTCTCTGGAGTTGCTGATAAGAGAAAGTGTAGGCGTAGAGGTAGTCTTCGAGGAGGGTCTGAAAAACTCGATTTTTTCGATGATGAAAGGGGTGATAAGAATGTGGCTAATGATTCGATTCCGTTGCTTGCTGAGGGTTTAATTAGGTGGCATTTATCTCCCTGCAAAGAGGTGAGTGAGGATCTTGAAATTGGTAGTATGAATAGGTTAAATCAATGTAGGATGGTGTATGATCATGATAAGAGTAGCTGTAGTGGGAGTGATAGTGTGGGAAATGTGGCGAATAAACGGAGAGATAGAAATGTTATACAAGATACCGAAATTCAGGGGCTTTTGGAGCCTTCGAGCTATAATTTGGTCGAGTCTTTGCTGGTTACTTCTCCTAATGCTACTGACAGTTCTAAGTTATCTGATGCTGGTTCTTTGAGTAGTGGAAATATCATTCAGACACCGGACTCGGACATCGGATCTAGGTTAGACGTAGATCAAAGCAAGTTCGTTTGGCCTGAACTTGATTCGACTACAGAATGTTTAGAGGGAGTGAAGTTATCACGAAGAAATGAGATGTCAATGTGGGGTGGGACTGATTTAGGTTTCCATTTTCAAGATAGGAATGTGGATAGTGTTTCTTCTTCCACATTGGGTAATTTGTCGCTATCCCAGATGAGGATATCGTGGCGTGATGGGACGTTGAGGTGCACGAGCGTTGAAAACGATGAATTTGATTGCTGCTGCATTTTGTCTGATGATGGGATTGGATCAGATGAAGTTAAAGAAAACGAGATGAGGATGGGAAATGATCTTTCTCCCGTTGTTCTTGATTACGAGCCTTGCATTTCTAGTAGAGGCAAGGAAAGACAAGAAACAGCAGAGTCGATTTGCACTGACGGGGGTGGCTTAGTTGCTTCTGATGACTCCGATTGGACTTATTTCCGTCAAGATAACTTAAATAGTTGCAGTTGAAACTTGGAAGTAAGTTAATTTATTCTTGTTTTAGTTTCTTGTTTCTATCCTCAAGCTGGTTTGAGCTTTTTATTTGTATGTAGTATCTAATAAAACTCAGAAGAAGATAGATGAATGAGATTAATTAGACCACTTTCTTGAGTCATTTTAAATTCTTTTTATCTAGTACGGTTTGAATATTCGTGCAGTTTTATAGTACATATCATATTACTATACAGTCGAAGACTCGAAATAGAAGATGGCTAAAAGCAAATAAAAGATCATTTATGTATAATTGTGACCATAACAAATTATTATGTTGGTGATTATTCAGTTGAGTATTGATGACATGGTAATCTTATGTACTTATTCTTTTTATATACGCTGCTCTCGACCGACCCTTTAATCCATTCGTTACACCGCATTTGAATATAATTTCGTATTTCCTGATTCTTTGAAAACTAAGTGGCGACGCCTTGCTTCTACAACAATATCAATCGGGCTTGTGCAATTTCCTTAAACTGCAATGCATACATACAATATGGCTTTTGCTTGGCTTGGTTTGGTCTTTTATAATTGGACTTAAACTCCTAAATATCCTTATTTTATTGCTAACTTTCCCAGAGTGTGTTACTGGAATTTATAATGTCAACTAATAATTACTACTACATGTTTGCTGCTGTTTCAGAAATATTTGAGGATGAACACAAAGTAAAGAAAGGCCAGGTGATGGGAGAATTTCTATCCATTATTTGGATATTTCCAAAGCAAAGCAGAAACAGAATGAATAATAGTATCTGATAATTATTTATGCTTTCAATCTTGTATTGTATTGTAATAATTTGTTGTATAATTCCAGCAAATTTTCAGCTTCATTTTGCAGAAAGAATAATCATTTATTTAAGAGGACTAATTTACATCAAATGATTGGCAGTTGGAACCATTATGGTGATGCTTAGGTTTGAATATTTGTATTCTACTCCAACAGTACAAATTAGATATGTGAGGACTTGAGGGTATGATGAGACATCGTGTGGATATCCCGGAAACGTCTGTTTGTGATGCACAAATTTTTTGGGCAATCTGAATCTGAGCTTGCGACCTGCCGTCTTTTAAATATTGCTTTAATCAGATGTATTATATGTGTAAAATATTCTGTACAAGTGTTTGCTCCTAATTTAACAATGAAATTTTTGAAAAATAAAATAAGGAGTTTTTTAAATTGAGTACGTGAATTTGAGATAACCTTAGAAGAGCAAGCAACACAAATTGATCATCCCTACATATCTCCACTCGCTTCCCCATGTAACATTTTTTCTGTGGCTAGGTCTCAAATAGTCAAATGCACTGAGTTTTTGCCCTTTTTTTTTTTTTTTTTTCTAATTTTGACTATTTCAGCTAAAATAATAATAATAAAAAAATATGTTTCTTTTTTTTGACCCTTTTAAAATTCTCTTTTTTTTTAACTCACCTAAAGTGATTATAAAAAGTTCAACACAATCATAATAATAAAAAATGTAAGTAATTTATAATTGAAAAATGCAATACTCCCTCCATCCACGAAAAGTAGTCCCATTTGCCCTATATTCTTCTTTGTCCATAAAATGTAGTCCCATACCCTTTTTTAAAACTATCACCCTTCAACCACCACTTAATTACTCAAATTTGCCATCAACTTTATTTACAAACAATCACTTTATTCACAATGTACCTCACAATACCGTACAATACCCTTACTTTATCTACCTTTTTCTTAAAACATGTGCCCCACTCTAATGGGACTACTTTTCATGGATGGAGGGAGTATAATATTACTAAAGAGTGTAAATCACTATAACTGAAAAGTGTAAGTGTCTATAAATGAAAATTGCAACATAATTTTTATTAAAAAGTGTAAGTGTCTATAAATGAAAAATGCAACACAATATTAGTGAAAAATGTAAGTCATTATAACTGAAATACATAATCATAATCGATTAGGATTTAAGTAGGGTAGAATTAAATTTAACACGAGTACATAGGAATTGAAAATAATATTAATGAAAATGGAATATATAATTTACGTACTACATCCACATACATAACATGGTAGTATAATAAGACAGTAGTACAAAATAGAATAGAATTAGAGAACAGGCAAGGTAGCCGGAAAAGAGAAATTTGAATAGAATTAAGTGTGTACGTAATAATCCGGGCTCATGAACAATCTAGCTAGCTAATTTGAAAACATTATTCAACTCAAAATTAGTTCCATGAAATTAGAATTTGGATAGTGGAGGCTAGAAGTAGAAGGAGGTGTGTCGTCGTCGACTAAGTAAGGGGTCTGGGGTGGTACTGGAGGAGCAACAAGAGTAGTATTATTATTGGTTTGAGGAGGAGGAACAAGAGTAGTAGTGTTATTGGTGTGGGGTAGTACTGGAGCAAAGGGGTTGTTATATAGGCATCGATAAATGGACGTTTGAGGAGGAAGAGGAGATTGCAGGTTATTATTATATAGCTGGGGCGGATCATAAGATGCATTAATGTTATTGGTCTGGGGTAGTACTGCAGGAGGAGCAAATTGGTTGTCATCGTATAGCTGTAATTCATCCTCCTCCAGATCTTGTAAAGCATCCCAAATGGAATCCTGTTGAATATCTTGATCGAGAAGATCAAGAGATAGGCTGTTTGGAATGAAAACTGCTGCTGCTGCAGGCTCGTGTTGTTGGTTGTTTAGAATGGTAGCACCAGCTGGATAATCATCATTTGTACTAGTAGAGGAGGAGGCTATTTGTATGGCTGCTGCTGCATGTTGGGGATGACGTTCATTCACCGTATTTGTTGTAACAGAGGTTTTTTGTCTGGTTGCAGCTGCCTCTTTTTTATCACGGTGCTTCTGAAATTAAGCATAAATAAAGATACACATTGATCAGTTGAGTATTAAAATAATAATAGAGTATAAAAAGAGAAACGAACCTGTAAATGACTATTAACCTGATCTCTTGTCAACTCTTGTGTCACTCCCATGGACTTCATCAACTTCAGTATCTTTGAAGCGCCACCTCCTGTCAATTCACAAAATTAATTAATACTTCCTCCCTCCAATTTTATTATGCCCACTTTTCCGATCACGAGTTTTAATAAATATTGATTAATTTATATATAAAGTAGATAAGTTGGGGGTGCGATGGAATTAATACTTACTAGTAGTTTCAGTTTCTTTCACAGCTTTCAAAAAGCTATCCTGAAGTTGAGGAACCTTCCAATTGACCCTTTGTTTTTTAGAAGAAGAAGTTTCTCCAATTTCCAGCTTTGTTCTCTTTCCATCTCTAATTTCCTTTCTTTTGTTTTGTATTCTTTTACGATACACATGCTCCCATATGTACGTAATATCTTTTGTTTCTACAGGCTTAGCGATGACGTTACAAGCGCCCCTTTGAATCCCTTCTGCCACCTTCCTCATTTCATCACCTCCACTAGGCGTCATCAGCACTAATTTTAATTCAAATTATTATTAGCTAGTGATATATACATGCAAGATGAATATATATATATATATATATATATAGAAAAAAGAGGAGTCTCGATCAGTACTTATAATTGGAATTTCCAAGTTTTGAGCAACTTGTTGAAGAAAATCAAAGTCGTCATCCTTGTCCATGTCACGTATAACCAAATCGAATCTATACTTCTCGTTCTTTTCCCCCAGCATCTTAACATCCGCTTCTTTTGAATTACATACCATTACTGCAGAAACTCACAAACAATTATCATTATATTTTTTTATAAAAGCTAGTAATGATATATGGTGGGGTGTAATATTATTAAGATAATTGAGGTGATATTTAATTTAAAAAAAAAGGCGGCGCCGGTTCTTTATTTCGATCAATATTAGACAATGCGCGCTCAATCAACACAAAAACAGACCAATGTTCAATTTAATATTTAAATTTTGAACTCGATCGTACATTAATTCAAGAAAACTATATTAACCAAAATTGAATACTCTCAAAAAAAAAAAAAAAAACGCACACACACACACACACACATATATATATATATATATATATATACGTCTTTACTGTAACTCACAAATCGATCAATAGTTAATTACACGTATATACAAAAAAATTAATCCCGTCTTTCAGAATCATTCAATACTTTTTGTTTATTTTTTTTAATACACGTCGTTTTAACTTTTTACATTATAATTTTATATCAATAATACCTTCATTAGTGATAACATATATACTTTTAAAATAATTAGTCGACCCAATAAAAAATACTAGGAAATATAATAATTGTGAGAATGAATAAGAGTACGTAAAATTGGAGAAAAATATGAATTAGGCTCGATATATCAAAGAAAGATGAATTGGATGAAGTACCTTTGTAATGGTTTTCGTTTTCCGTAAGCAAGGACTGAAGTTGGTTCAACGTAGAATCGTCAGCACCCACGACAAGGATACGAAGACCCGCAGGAGAAAATCCGTTGAAGCCATCAAAAGACTTGTGAATGACTCGGAATAGGCCAGGAATAGGAATAGCTAGCAAGATTTATGAACTCAATTTTCTGTATTTGATAGATACTGGATGTATGGTTACGTACGTGAGAACTGTGTATATATATATAGAGAGAGAGATCTATCCAGTCCAGATTATAGATATGATATTATGGTTCTGCATTGGTACGTATAATTGTAAGTGTATAGATACGCGCGAGATCCATATGAGATCAAAATCGTATATATACATATTAACAAACATTATCAAAAAAATATTAATTAAAGAATGTAATTAAAAGTATTTTTAAAAAAAATCGACTATATAAATCTTTAAAAATAAATAATTTAATTAAATCAATTGATTTTTTCGAAAATTAAATAAAATCGTCAAAAATAATTAAATCTATTTAATTTTTTTTAATAAAATGTCAAAGAAGTAAGATTTTATTTTTTTTATTTAAGATTGAATTGATTTTTCTTTCATATTTTTTTTTAAAAAATATGATTAATCGATGTTTTTAATTTAATTATTTTTTATTTAATAGCCCCACCCAAATTGAAATTCACATCCTCGTTATTTCAATAAGATATTACCTCCGATCGGCTACAAGAAAACTGTAATTTAGCTGTGAAAATTTTTGTCGCTAATTTTAATATTTTCGTCACTAACGTGAATTAGCGATGAAATAATTTTGTCGCGGAATTTGTTGCTATACGTCCGTCGCTAACGTGTTTGCGACAAAAAAATTATTTTTGTCGCAAATGTTTGCGATGAAAATTTGAGTTTCATCGCAAAATATTAGTGACGATAATTTGAGTTTCAACGCAAAAGATTAGCGACGAAAATATGAGTTTCATCGAAAAATGTTTGTGAGGAAAATCAAACATTTGTCGCAAACACGTTAGCGACGGGTGTATAGCAACAAATCCCGCGACGAAATTATTTCATCGCTAACTCACATTAGCGACAAAATTTTTCGTGTCTAAAATAATAGCTCCATACTTCCTGGCTAATTTTTTTGCGATAAATATTTTAATTTCGTTGCAAATGTTAGTGATGAAACCCATATTTTTGTCGCTAATATTTGGCTATGGATATCCGATCGTGTCTAAAATAGTAGCTCCATACTTCGTGACTAATTTTTTTGCGATAAATATTTTAATTTCGTTGCAAATGTTAGTGATGAAACCCATATTTTTGTCGCTAATATTTGGCTATGGATATCCGATAAACGAATCGTTCTCTAAACCTACTTCCGCACTCGACCAACCCAACCCGCCCCGTACCCGACCCACCCCAACCGACCCCGACCCGCACCAATCATACCCCTCCCCCATTTTATTTAAATGACTATTTATTTGGTCTTCGTGGGAATTGATCTCGGGTGGATGGGCGCCCAGCTATGGGCGCCCACCACTCGGGCATACGGCTCTTTGGTTCAGTTTTTAATATTAATTATATATGTATTCAATTGTTACTAATTTAGTTAATTTTACTTATTTAATAATTTATTTCACATATATTAATTGATTACTTTTTAACTTATATATATATATATATATTTGTATATATATTATAATTTTTAAAACAATTCCAATTATAAAAAATCAATGTTACTTTAACAATTTCAAAAAAATAATAAATATTAGGGGATTTCACATAAAAGGTCATTTCACCTAGTGTTTTTTTTAAATAAAGACATGATTCAAAATAGTTTCAGAATAAGGACAAAATGGCACATAAATGTACCATCATGCCCTTAATACATAAATTCGGAATTAATATGGAGAAATTATTTAAATGTTTGAAATTTAAAGCTGACTCTATCAGCTCATTAATTCCGAGAATTACGCAATTAAGAAAAACCTTCCTAAAATTAAATGCGAAGAAAAACAGGTTTGGTACTAAAGTTCTATCAGCTCATTAAAGCCCCCTGAATTATGCAATTAATTAAAACTTCCTAAAATTAAACTCTATCAACAACTCCGGTCAAACTTTGTAAATTTTGTGCAGAATTTTGGGGTTTTTCAATTTGTGAAGAAAGGAAACCGTGAAGTACGGAAGAAGACGAAGTGAGAAGTGAGAAGAACATTTTGCTCCCTAGACCATGGTTGGAAAATTAATATAAAATCTAAATCTGCATAATAAAATGAATAATGCAGAACAATGAAATCTAAATTGCATAATAAAATGAATAATGCAGAACAATGAAATCTAAAACTGCATAATAAAATGAATAATGCAGAAAAAATAGTACGGTGTCTTCATATTAGAATGTGATTATGCAGAAATACGTATACATATGCAAAATAAGATCTACATTATCCCTTGACCAAACCAATAACAAATAATCATGAACTACATTTCAGCAACACGCACGTAAATCATCACAATTTCACGAAAACAGAGCAAAATTGAACCTAAATTAAAATCATCTCAAAAAATCCTAAATTCTTTGCAAATTATGTGTGTACGTGTGGAATTAATAATCATACCCTTGGCAAAACTCTTCATCTGACCCTTGAAATTAAAAGTTTCTACTGTATCTCCGGCGGCTTCGCGTCCGTCATCCATAATGAAGAAATCGGTGAAGTTTGAATCCCCTAGGAATATAAAGAAACGATCGCGTGGAAAGTCTCTTGATCATGTGCAGTCGAAAGAACAGATCGAGGAAACAATTATGGAAGAGCAAAGGAGACGAGACCTTATAGCCATGGCCGTCGTTGAAAGAGAGGAACAAGCCTCTAAGCAGCAGAAACTTTGAGAATCATCGGAAATCAGTTTTTGGGCGTGAGGGGTCACCCAAAACTGAAACAGAAACTAAAAGAAGAAAAAGATCCCTCGATTTCAAGAGGAAATCGAGGATTGTTGCTTCACCAATCTGAAATCTATGGCCAATCGTTTGTAGATGCAGCGGGATTATGTTTGATTCATCATGGATTAACCAAAAAGCTTGAAGATTTGAGTTTTCCGGCCAAGAAACCCGTTCTTTAATTATTAAATTAATAAATTAACCAAAAATCTATGGCGACAAATAAGGAAGATGAAGACTTGTTATTTAATTATTAAATTAATAAATTAATTTCCATATTTAAATATAAGGGTATAATGGGTTATTAACATGCGTTTTTGTCCTTTTTTAAAAAGATTATAAAAGTTGTCTTTATTTAAGAAGCTAGGTGCCTAAATGGCATTTTTTATAAATTTTCTCTAAATATTACATTCAATCTTCATCCTCTCATCTTTATATCCATCTTCATTTGCATCATCATATTTATAAATATTTTTATATATATTCAAACTGATTTATAAGACACAAAATTTGGAGAATTATAAAACATTTAATTATATAAACCGATATTCTTGATTTAATATGCATAGTTGAAGTAGTATTCTTCCCTCATTCTTAGTGGAAATAACAATAAATAATTAATGAAATCAAGAAAACGAAAAAATATAAAACAAATTATACAGAATGAAATCAAGAAATTATAACCCAAAATAAATCAAATAAAAAACTTAATATGTCAAATTAATGAGTTATATTGATCCTATTATTTCAAACATCATAGTGTTGGAATCGTCTCTATTATTTCACATTGTGCATGCACTCAAACTTTTTTTCTTTATTATGTTTAAACGACAACCATTTTTAATTCATGAGAATTAAACATGAAAAAATCTATTTCATCACTTAAATATTAGAGGCGAAATATAATTTTCATTATTGTTCTGATTATTAACAATAAAATAAAATATTGTGTTGCAAATATATTGATGAAATATTTTAATTTTCTCTCAAATATTAAATCCACAAAATTAGTCATGCAAATTTCAATTTTGTCGCTAAAATATTAGCGACGAAATATAATTTTCATTGTTGTTCTTATTATTAACAACAAAATAAAATAATTTGTTTAAAGTGTAGCAATGAAATATTTTAATTTTGTTGCAAATATTAATATCAAGAAATTAGCCATAAAAAATATATTTCATCACCAGATATTTAAAAATAAAAATAAAACTTTGAAATCTCAAATATTTTTTTTAATTTCGACACACCAGGTTCGACAGTATACATTCTCGTTGACAAATTGTTGTCGACGAGAATGTATATGGTCGATCAACAATTGACGGAATAAAATAAAAAAAAAAAGAAATTTTAAAAATTCGACACACCATGTTCGATCATATACACACTCGTCGACAACAATTTATCGACGAAAATGTATACGGTCGACCCTGGAGTGCCGAAATAATTAAAAAATATATATATATCTTCTTTTCTATTCCAAAACTGTGCTAAAATAGAGGGGGGGGGGGCTTGGGTTTGGGAATAACATAGTAAAAAGGAAAAAAAAAAAAAGGAAGGGGAGAGGGTGCTGCGTGCAGGGGGCTGGGAGCGGCAGGAGGGGCTGGGGCGGAGGTGAGACCATGTTTATCCATGATCGGTCATAATCGGGTCATCAAATATAAAATTTATTTCTCACTCCTCCACATACACATTTTACACCACAACCCAAATTCTTCTTTTTTTCACACTTTATTCATAATCACCACAACCACAACCAACATTTAATAAATGATTTCTTTTATAATATAATAATTATATATATTATTAATTTTTTATAATATTTTCACAATATTTAGAAAATATATACGGTTATTTAAAAAATTCATAACTATAATAAAAAAATTATCATACACTTCAAAAAAAATTACAACATTCAACAATAAAATTAAAATTACAAAAATTAAAATACAACTTTAAAAAAATAAATCGGACTACAAATAAATGTTTAATTACAGCAAAACAAAATATGCAAATTACATATTAAATCCACATTTAAATTTATTAATTTTTTATAATATTTACACAATATTTAGAAAATATATACAACTATTTAATAGAAAAAAAAAATCAAAATATAAAAAGAATAATTAACACAATTTAGAAGAGAAAAGAGAGTGTATGAAATTGTAATCCAAAACATATCAAGATTGGTCTCTATTTATAGAGAATTTAATTTTATGAATTTTGGTATTTTTTTTTTAAAGTAAATAAGTGAAAATTAGAAATTATCTAAATAAAATATAACTGACGAATAAAAATTTGACACGTGGATTTTTTGGAAATAAAAAGACCCCACCAAAAATTTGGTTGTGCTTGGTTGTTTTCGGTTGTCGGACAAACGTGGTCGTCAAATAAAATGAAATTTTCCTTTTTTTTTTTTTTTTGTCCTATTTGGATGACCAGGTCGTAGAAACTGATAAACATATTCTGAGGGGAGAGGGAGAGGGAGGAGGGAAGGATAGTAATAAAGATTTTATGAAGAGATGGGTATTTATGACAATTAAGAGGGTGTGATCCAATTTTAAGAGAGTGTATAAATTGGGGGAGTGTATCTCTCCGGAATGGAGGTGTAAATACTCAAACACTTTTAAAATTTTAACCCAGTAGTCCACATTCCAGACGCATACGTCCAAGGTCCACACAACATTTGGGTTCTCAAGTCAAGCCCATAAGCGGACAGGCCCTACATGGTTATTAAAAAAATCAGTTATATTTTTCTATAAATTAACCCATACATAAATTTAAATAAAATAAATTAATGGATAATTTTATTAAAAACAAAATAGAAATAATATTTTATGTATTTATTAATTGAACTAATAAATGATATTTTATCAATTAAATATTTTGTACATTTATCACTTTTAACTTGGACGTTATCACTTTTTAAAAATATTGATAATTATATTAAGTAAAAATTGACACCAATTAACTCTAAAAATTAAAACAATTAGAAAAAACTTATGTACACTAACATATAATATTATTCATTAACTCATAACTAAAAAGTGATAATGTTTACTTAAAATGAGATAAAATTTAAGTAAAAAGTGATAATTACTTTTAAAAAAATCATTATCATTTTTAACTAAATTCTTATCACTTGTGAATATGAATAATTGTATCAACTAAGGGCATCTTCAATGCTAACTCAAAAATCACAAATTAAATCCAAAATCATCTCCAATGTATACTCAATTTTGGTGGCAATTTGCCACAATCCAATTTTTTGTGGTAAATTTGTCACCAAATCAAATTTATCGTGGCAAATCACTTTTTGCCTATTTCAATTATTTTTCCTTTTTTTTTTAATGAAATTTGATTGTTTAATAGTTCAAGAATTTTACTATATTATTTTTTTATTTTTTATGTAAATTAAATAATAAATCAATATTTAATTTTTTGATTAATGATTATGAAATATTTAAATATTAAAAATAAATAATTTAATTGTAAGACAAAATTAATAATTTAAATTAAAAAAGATAATAGGAAACCGAACATATAATTATAAAGGTAAATATAAATATAAAATTATATATTTAATTATAGATAAATATCTGATAAAATATAAATAAAAAAGATAACATTAAGAATATTCTTTTAAAATATTTCCATTAAGTTAAAATTTAAGTTGAGATAATTTTACTGTTTGACTTAAATTTGGTGGCAAATTGAGTTCAAGAATTGAAGATGGCCTAAAAAGTGACAACAACTAACATATAATTATAAATATAAAAGTGACAATGTTTATACAAAAAAGTGATAATGTTTAAGTAAAACGTGATAGTCACTCTTAATAAAAATATTATCACTTTTTAACTAAATTTTTATCACTTTTTTAATATTAATATTCTTTTAAGTAAAAATGAAAATTAACTTAAAAAATTGATGCAAATATTAAAGATAATTTTACCACACAAGATTTAGTTTTAAATATTTGTTGTCAATTGGGTAGTAGATTTTTTTAATTATTTCTTAATAAAAGGTTTATCTTTCATTCGTAAGTAAATTATTTGTATCAATTTTTTTATTAATAATTTCAATAAAAATATTAGTTTTTTATGTAAATTAAATAATAAATAAATATTTAATTTTTTTTATTAATGATTATGAAATATTTAAATATTAAAAATATATAATTTAATTGTAAGAAAACATTAATAATTTAAATTACAAAAGACAATAGAAAACAAAACAAAACATATAATTATAAATATAAATGTAAATATAAATATAAAAAAAAATAACATTAAGAATATTCTTTTAAAATATTTCCATTAAGTTAAATTTTAATTTGAGGTAATTTTACTATTTGACTTAAATCTTATCTTATCTTAATCTTAATACTCTATATTTGTAAGTATATAATTGGACACGTGTCACAATTTTATAACTCTACACAATCTCTCTTCATCAAAATCGTCTATTTCAAAATACCGACATTCTCAGACATTCTAATTAAAAAAAATCAATTTTTCCTATTTTAATCTCAAAATAATAATTTACATATTATCTACTCATAATTATTATTTTTAAACTTGAGATCAAAATACATCATTCCAAAATTTATTTTTTAAACTTTAATCACAACATTATTTATTTTTTAAAATTTAATCACATTATTCTATTCTTAATACCACTCTATTCAAATCAATAAATTTTTATTCTATATTCTACTTTTTTTTTTTTTAATCACGATATTTTTTTAATCAAATCTTAATTTTATCCTAATCTTAATATGATTGATATTTCAATCTCTCTTTTCTCAAATTCATTCTATTTTAAAATTGCTTTTTTTCTTATTAATTTAACAATTATTAATATTTTATTAATCTTAATTATTAATTTTAACCCGATTTAAAAAAATTTAAAAATCATTTTAATCTTATCATCTAAATGCCCACTTTTAAATATTAATTTTGAATATTCAGCAAAAAAAATATGTTATTAACAAATCCAATTTTGAATATTCAAATTTAAGATTATCATTAATTTTTGTCCACCTTCTACCTTAATTATCATACATTCAAATCATAATTCCAACTATAAGGGCATGTTTGTTTTGGGATGGGAAATCCGGATTTGGGATTTCGAAACTCCATCCCATTACAGTTTGAGATTTTGATTCAGGATTTCAAAATCCCACCCTATAACCCTATAAAAGTCAACTCTATAAATACCTACAAACCATATATAAATACCTATAAAACTTATAATCCTATACTATAAAGTTAAATCCTACCCTACATAAATCCCAAAACAAACACAAAACATAAAAAACATTAGGATTTTGAAATCCGGATTTCAAAATCCCAAAACAAACATGCCCTAAAGCATATGCATAAATCATTTGTTAATCATAATTTCATCACTCATTTCTTTCGAGTTTACGGGTATGATGTTTTTATAGAAATTTTTATTTTCTCTAATCTCTTATGTGCACTCATGTTTTGCAGAACTGATCATTTTCATCTTCGTTTTTTCATTTGAAACATCTTATGCAAGTTCAAGATCTACAATTATGTAAATTTTAAAAGTTATGTGTAATTAATGCACAAGAAATCCATTTAGAGATGTACTTTATTGTTTTTTTTTTTTTTTTTTTAATTCTTTTTTTTTTTGAAAATTCTTAGTGATGTACTTTACCTTCCAAGATCATGTAATTAATTTTTAGAGATGTACATTTTATTCCAAGATCATGTTATTTCTTTTTAGATACGGTAGAATTTATCAATTTGTATATTACTTTTTTTAATATTTTATTTTATATTTATTTCTTTGAGAAAATCATATCTAAAAATTTGAATGCAGTTAAATTTCTATTTCCTTTGTATGGCTAATCATCATTTATTTTCAATGTATTGTTTTTACATGTTCTAATGAGTAAATGATTTTGTACCGTTAACACTTTGAAGAATATTGACATTTTTTTAGTTCTATTTATTCTTTATTAATTGAAGAAAATATATATACATGTAGGGAACATTGTTGAGTTATTATTGGATTCAACTTTTATTTTGTATATAGTGTTTATAAGATTTCTTTATAGTTGCCCGCCATTCATTTTTCTTTTACCGTTTGTAAATTTTTCAGATCTATACCATGATACTTCATTTTTATAATATATTCAAATTTGTTTACATTATTGTTTTAATTAGGGGTCTTCAAATACATTAATTCTAAAATCACATATAATTCAAAATGAGTGTACACAATATTTAGAGAATATTTAATAATCTAAATAAATTTGATCATAACGACTCATGGTTGATCTTAAATAAATTTAATCTTAATAATATACCATAAAAATTTATTCAAAATTTGTTATCTTCAATAAATTTTTTATAATTCATAATTTATATTTAAAATTAAATTGAATACATCAATTTTTAAATATTCATTTTTATTTTTTCTTATATTCAGTTTTTTATGATTTAGACGTGGCACATCTAAATACGTACTATGTAAAATTCAATTAAGAAAAAATATATAATATTTATATCTATAATTTATGTTAAAAATATTATCTATAAAAATAGGAACAATACTGTATAATTAATTATACATGTATTTAATGTTAGTTATTGGAACGAGTTAGTAGGAAATTATAGTGTTGATTGATCAATATAATATTATATATTATGTTATGTAATCTCATCATATTATTTATATATATTTTTATTGATTAATTGATTTGATTCTTCTAAAATTATATATGTGGATGGATTTTAACGTGTATGGAGTAATACATACAAAAAATTATTCCATTTATGCTTAATCATCTTATTTTATTCTATTGTTAATTATTAATTAATCGGAGATTATTTGAATTTTATGATTTTTTTAATATTAAATGTATAATATTATATTAATTTTTCAACCATTGACTTATTAATATGAGACTCCAAATATATGGAAGTAAGTTATTTTTCTAATTTTATAAAATTACTGACATTTATTTGATTAGATTCTTTCATTACTTAGTAAATAAAAGTTTCAAAATGTATTAAGATTTTAAGATTTGAATTATTTAAGATTTAAGATTAATATTTATAAGGGCATAAAAAAAATATTAAGATTTGAATTATTTAAAATTAATATTTAAATTATTTAAGATACATATGATTGATTAGTGACAAGGAATTAGGGATGGTGAGATGGTTGAGAAAATAATTTGATTATTTAAATTTTAGAATAATTAAAATAGATAATTTTTTTATAAAATGGTTTATAAGATAATTATTTAAAATTTAAAATAAAAATTAATGAGAAAATAAAGAAAAAAATTTAAAGAATGGGAGATTGAAATAGAGGTTAAAAATCTCAAATGTTTCCTAACATAAGCTTTCTTCTTTTGAATTGAACTGATTATGAGATTTTTGCATTAACGTTATGAGATTTATGTATTAACGTTATGGACTAAACTCATTAAAGGATGGACAAAGAAATTCCACAACATTTGCCGTAAAATGAAATATCAAATGGTTAGTACGGTACTTACCCTTTTAATAAATAATTAAATATACACTTTAAATAAAAATTAATTTTGGGTATCTTCCGTCAGTTAGAAGTGCTCACAAAAGTATGTTTCATGTTAATTGGACAATCATATTTTATGAGTAAAAGACTAAAATTGCCTGATAAATTTCATTTTAATTCTTTAATTAAAAGTTCAAACTTTCAATAATTCGAAATGACCCGAAATAAAAATATTCTTCTAAGGTCCCAGGACTTAATGTCTATGTTGTAAAATGTAAGATATTATTGAATCGACTAATCTAAGAAAATTTGAATGGTTTTTTTTATTGTAAAGAATTTTAGAGAATTTTTAGTAATTTTCACTAAAAAAAATCATTCTAAAATAATTTAAGAAATTTTATTTAGAATTTTTTTAGTAATTATTAATATAATAGTTTTTAATAATTTATTTATTTATTTATAAATTTGTTTATATTTTATTATTATTATATAATATTAATTTATTATATTTAAAGATAATTTATTATAATATAATAGTTTTTAATAATTTATTTATTTATAAATTTGTTTATATTTTATTATTATTATATAATATTAATTTATTATATTTAAAGATATCATTGTATTTGTTGTACATATATACAATGTTAAGGACTACACACAAATGATTTTATTATGTCTAAAAAACAGTAATACACATTTTAATTATGTTATTACTAGATATATTTTAATTGTTTATTCAATTGAGAGTTTATTATTGATCTAAAGTTTGATTTGTGTCGTGAAGATATGAAAATAGGTTACTAGATAGATGTCACAGTTTGAATGGGATGTTTGTTTTGGGATTAAAAATTTGGATTTGGGATTTTAAAATCTTACACATGTTCTACTTTAGAATTTAGATTTAGAATTTTAAAATGTTACCCTACAAATACTCGTAAACCCTACAAAAGTCAACCTTATAAACATCTACAAACTCTATATAGATTCCTATATAAACACCTATCATTCTTAAATCACATCCTACTTAAATTTCAAAACAAACACAAAACATACAAGTCATTAAAATTTTAAAATCTACTAGATTTTGAAATCCAAATTTCAAAATCCTCTCCTATTTTATTTTATTGTATTTTGTCATTGCGAAAACCATGACAACATACTATAAACGTTGTAATTTTTTTTTAGAAATTTGTAATTTTATATTTTTTTTATTAATAAAATTATTTTATAATGCACCTACTCATTAAAATTATTTTCTTAATTTTACAATTAAAATCATAATTTTATTAATTTATATGTTATTAATATATTAGTATAAAAAAGATATACAAATCAATATAATATTAAAAAATATAAAAATTAATATAATATTTAAAATTATTATTTAATTAATAAATCGATCCCGCGTAAAAACGCGGGTATAGGGCTAGTACACTATATTGGTGAGAATATAATGAGACACGTGTCACAATTTTATCACTCTATTTCAAAATCCCATTCTCAATTCTCAGGCATTCTGATTAAAAAAATCCATTTTTTCTATTTTAATATCAAAATAATAATTTTAATATTATCTACTCATAATTATTATTTTTAAATTTTAAATCATAATTATTATTTTAAATTTTTTTTTTTTTTAAATTTAATCACCGTATTATAATTTTTAATACCACTCTATTCAAATCTTTCTCCTTTTCAAAATCTTTGATCAGAAATGTACATAATTTTGAAGGTTTTTTTGTATTAGATTATTGATATACAAATTGAAGAGATTTTTGTATTAGATTATTAATATACAAATTGAAGAGATTTTTGTATTAGATTATTAAGAAATTTTAGTTTTGAATTAGTGTTTTTATCGGTAATTTTTTTTTTTGAATTTATTTTAAATATTTATTCACAATATTAATTTTTTTTAATTTATAACATTTGTAAATTTACCAATAATATTAATAAAATTAAATATCACGGTTTAAATAATCACATGACAATTTTATCTCTTTTAATATTTAAAATTTAAATAATCACATGATTTTCTCAACTAAGTTAAATCTCTAATCTTTTTATACCCCACTCATTATACAAAAAATAAACTTTTCTTCTTTTATTAAATTTAAATTTTCAGGTGATTTTTCGGAAGTTAATAATTTTTCTCTTTTATTAAATTTTTAGGTGGTGAATGATTCGGTCACTCTCTTGATACAGAAAGAAACTTTTCTTCTTTTATTAAATTTAAATTTTCAGGTGATTTTTCGAAAGTTAATGATTGAGATTATTCCATAATAAGTCCACTATTAACACCCCTTAAGCAAATAGAGACACCAACTTCAATAGTTTTCTAATAGAGACAAATCAAAGACAAATTACCCATGATACCCTTAAAATAATTTTTTTTTAAAAAATCGTAATTTAAACTAATACTCCCTCTGTCCACCAAAAGTGTGCTCACTTTTTTTTTATATATGGTTTAAAAAATCATATTTTAATTATAAAGAATATATTTATGATAATGAATAAAGAATATATTTGGTAAATACTCAATCTTGTTAGTAAAGTAAAAAAAATATTCAAAAGTGAATTATTCAAATGGAATAAGCATGTTTTTTGTAAACCTAAAAAAAGAAATGAGCACACTTTTGGTGGACGGAGGGAGTATGAATTTTGAAATGAATTCCTAGAATTTAGTCTTGATTACCAGAAAGTTTCTGACTTTCCAAATTCGAAAATTAAAACCGAAGTTTCTTGTTATGCACTTAAACCAAATTAAGGAAATTTCCCAAATTCCATCTTCAATTTCAATTTACGAGATTCGGATATGCAATGAAATTAGACTAAGATATTTCCCAAATTGGATTATCAATTTCGATTTCAATTTGTCATATTCGATTATGCATTGAAATCAGAATTAGGAACTGCATTTTTCGATAGATCCAGATTCAGGTACGTCTCCAATACTTGTCTATTGTTTTTTTATCGTTCGATTATTGTTCATATCCTGAAGCCAATCATTGAATTCCTTAATCATATGCAGTCATTGTTGTTACTCCACAATTCATATCGCATTTGACATCGTAAATTTATTATTCTGATTTTTAGTTCTTGCATTGTAGATTAGGTATTCTAGTACATAAATTAATTGTTTTTCTAATATATTTGCATTGGACAGACTGTCGATATCGTCCAGGATTCAAATGGATTATATAATTTTTTGTAAGGTTGATTTCAATGGGAAGAACAAGTTGATTCGATTGACTGAATCGTCATCCTTTGCAGATTTGTTGGCTGAAATAACAAATATGCGTCCTCTAAGTTCTCAAGGTAATCTATCGATTGCTTACTCGGTTTCTAGCCTCAATAACATCTACATAGAATCTGATGTCGACTTGAATGGTTTGGTAGAATTTTGTAAGGCTACTTCCGGAAAGATAGTTAATATATATGTTGTCATTAGTAACCAAGTTACAGTGTGCAGTGAAATGGTTGAGTCTTCAAATGCCAATGACAATCTAGTAATTGAACACTTGCATGTCAGTCCATCATCTGTAGTGCAAAACACATTATCAAGTGATTCAAAAAATTCAGAGGAAGAAAACCAATATAGAATTGATTTTGAGGGAATGGGTAGTATACCTAGTTTTGATATATGTTCAGTTGAGAAAAAAAAGACATATTTATCCGATCATTGGGTTAACATAATGGAAGGTGGTGTTGGAACAATTTTCGTTGGAGGTGCCCCTGAATTTAGGAATGAGTTGATAAAATACTCGACTAAACTCAACTTTAAGTACAAGTATAAAAATAATTCCCCTAGGTATATATATGCTGTGTGCAATGAAACTTCTACACCTAGCTGCGACTGGTTCATCAAAGCCAAGAAAATACCTATGAATAGCGGCTTTGTCGTTGCTAAAGCTAACCTAGTTCATAAATGTGTTGGAAATCTACTTTGGGAAAAAATGAACATGTTAGGACAAAAAATAGTCAAGGAACTTATTATGGATACCGTCAAATCCAATCCTACTGTTGCTGTGAAGGACGTAATTCACCATGTACATCAGGGATATGGTTTTGTACTTCCTTATTGGAAGGTGTGGCGAGGAATATAAGCAGCGAGAGACGATATATTTGGAAGTTATATATGAGGAATCTTATGACCATTTGCGTTGGTATTGTGAGGCAGTTAACGCACAAACCCCAGAAGTATAGTAGACCTAGAGAAGAATACCACAACCAACCGATTTGAGCGCATCTTTGTGTCGTTTAACGCATGCAAGGAGGGTTTTAAAAAATGCAGGTGATTAGTGTGAAAATTGCTTGAAATTCATGGATTTAATTTGCATAATTTTATAGGATTTTGTGCATTATTTACACTATTTTGACTCATTGCTCTTGATTTGGAGAAAGGTGATGTTTTGTTTATTTTTTTAGAAAAGTGAACATTTATAGAGCAAAACACGTCTCATTTATTTTGTAAGATCAATTGAAGGAGTGAGACGAGAATAGAATCGAAAAAAATGGAAGGTGAAGATTATTTGGGCCAACCATTTAATTGATGGCCCATTTAATATATTGGGCACACGAATTGCGATGGATCAATTGGGCCCTTTAATTACATTATTGGAGCTCAAGTGCAAAAGCCGTGTGAAGCAAATTTTGTACAGCAGGAAAGAGGATCAATTGGGCCAATTTCAAATATAATATTCATGGCCCATATTGAATTTATTAGCAGCCCATTTCAGCATCTCCACTTAGTCAAGCCCACATATATATATACACCAAAAAGGCGTGAATCAGAAGCTGGAAGATACACACAGAAGCAAATTGGCACGAAACAGAGGGCTCTTCCATTGGTTGGGGGAGAAATCTTTTCTCCTCCCCACCACTCACTCAATAGATTAGTTAGTTTTAATTGTTCTTTCATTTCTTAGCTAGTGTTTAATTTAGTATTTCAATTTAATGTTAGCTTTGGAGGATTTAAAGACAAGAGGTGATATTTTTCTATTATTGCAATTTAATTTGGTAATTTCATTTTCATTCATGTTTTGTAGTTTAATTTACATGAGTTTTATTCTAGTTGTTAATTTAGACATGGGCTAATCTCCAATTGCTTTGGGTGTTGATGTTTTGATGAGAATTTAGTGTAAATTGTGGATTAATTGCATGATAAGCTTATAATTTTGGTGTTTAGGTTTCTAGGGTTGTATTTTGGATGATTCATTTGGTTGATTAACCCTATTAGCAAGCATGTTCGATTATGTTTATTGCAACGAGAGTTGGGTAGCATGATTGGGAGTGTGAGTGTGAGCTTTGATCAATTGAATAGAAGTTAATTAGTAATTAGCTCACCCGAGAGGGGTGTTAATGGCTAGACCGACAACCTTAGACACTAAACGAGTAGAGGTCGTCTAGGAGTTTGGTGAGAGGGCGTTTCATAAGCATTAGTAACCGTGTTGAAAGTGCTTATGAAACACTATCTTAGGGGCTTATGGTATTTGGTTAGATCCTATAATTGCTAATCAATGCACGATGTTTACCTATGCCTTTCGAGGGGGGTTTGCACACTTATGTGATAGCCTTTAGCTTAACCCGAATTCTTAGTAAAATCATGTAATTAGTTCACTAGTTCACTTAATTGCTCACAAAACGGATACACCCGAGGCAATACTTTCTCACCTTGCACTTTCATTATTGAGAGTTAGTTTAGTTGTTTGCATTAGTTGTTTATTTTCTTAATTGGTATTAGCTTTATCCTCCTGTTTAGCTTCTATAACACCATTTTAACTTATAGTTTTGGGGCTCCACGCTCTCTCTAGGTCCTTGGACGATAACTACTAGGTCGTATACTTACTCAACTATAACGAACCCATACGCTTGTGGGGATTGTTATTGTTGTGCTAAAAAGTGTGCAAAAATACGAACCAAGTCAGCAGACCAATGCTATCCATAGATGGCACATTTATGAAGGGTAGGTCAAATGGCGTATTGCTTGCTGCCACTGCAAAGGATGGGAACAACGGTAACAGATTTTTGCACATTTCATTTCAATAGTGTACTGTTTTTAAATTATATGATTCCTTGTATATTACTGACCACGACTTCTTGCCATTTCTCCAGGCCTTTTTCCCGTTGCATTCGCTGTAGTCTCGACCGAGAACAGGAACAACTGGGCATGGTTCTTAACCAAATTGCGTGATCTTATCATTCATCAAAAGAAGATCATTTACATATCAGACAAGAATTTGGGGTTGATGTCTGCTTTTTATGATGTTTGGAATGATCCTGCCCCTGTTTGTACCATCTACTTTTAAATCTTAGAGGCAAATTTGGTGAAGGTTGGAACACCCAACATCGCGATAACATGGGGCTGATCTATTCAATCAATGCGCATATGCTCCAACCATCACTGTTTTCAAAGAGAAAATGCATATTTTTAAATCCATTGGTGGTCAGATTGCAGAACAATGGCTGGAAGACATGCCCTACAAACAATGGGCAGTTGCATATTCCCCTCACATCAAGCGTTATGGTGAGATGACATCTAATGCAGCAGAGTCCTTTAACATGTGGATTAGTGAGGCTAGATGTCTCCCAATTACCTATATGTTAAACTCTATCAGGAAAAAATATCACAATGGTTTGTAGAAAGACGTGAAAAAAGTAATAAATGGATTGAATTGCTTGTTCCTAGCAAAGAAGATCGTTGGAACGAACTCGCAAACATAAGTGCATCGTGGGGTGTTTCAATTTATCCTAATGGACAGTTTGAGGTGCGTTCAAGGACATCTGTCACAGTTGATCTGGAGTGTAAAATATGTACTTGTTTTCAATGGCAGATCACAAGATTCCCGTGCGCACATGTCGTTGCTATTATAAAGAAGCATTGTGATTCTGTGTCCAACCTCATTGAAGATTGTTTCTTTACAACCACATACAAGCAATGTTATGAAGAAGATCTAATTCCTGTGCCAAATACAGAACGTTTTGAAATAATTTCTGAGTCCAGCCCTGAAAAAATACTACCAACCATCCTTAACAAACCCCCTGGTAGACCTAAGCAAAAGAGAATCACTTCGTACGGAGAATTTCGTAGGGTCAAGACTACAACTTGCAAGAGATGTGGTAGGACAGGTCGACATGATTCATTAACTTGTGCGGCTGTTTTTGGAATGGACAAGACAAACATTCAGATTTAGTCAACACAATATTTCATTGTGTTATTATTCTGTAATATTTTATTTGATTTCGGATCCTTTAATATATATTTAACTTTTATCTAGATTAAGTCAAGTAACTCTGAGTTCTCAGTTTTTATGAACAACAGATTTCTCTAAGTACCTATTTTTACTACTTGAGTTTATATCCATCTCACATTTGAGCATATGAATTATATAGGCCTTCGAGAACAGATCTTGTCACATATTCTTAGTATTCAACTGTCAAATATTGTGAATATGCACCAAATACAACAGTGACATTTATCATGCACTTGCAGTATGTATGCCATATGTGTTCATAATGACACCAAATATTGTGGTATGTAACTGAGTGTGTATATATATGCCTATTACAATACATATGTAGTAGGCACCGATTATGCATACCGTGTATATATTCAACTCCCTATGCATTGTGTGGATTGGGCTACAGAAGTTTGGGGTGATGGAGAACTTCATATAAGATTAAGGGTAATGCTATATTTTATTGAGTTTTCTTATGTAAACTTGGATGATGAATTACTGTTCAACCCTTTATTTTCTACCTATCAAATGTACGAACAACGTTCTATGCACATATTCGTGCATATGTAGTGTGCATACCCACAGGCATACCGAATACATATGTAAATCTTCGTGCATTGTCCGGATCGTGCTCGAGAAGTTTGGGGTGATGGAGAACTTTATATAAGATTTAGTTAATGCTATATTTTATTGAGTATTCTTATGTAAACTTGGATGATTATTTACTTTTTCAACCCTTTTGTTTGCTACTTATCAAATGTATGAACAACGTGTTTTATGCACAGTTCCGTGCATATATTTGTGCATACATATATGTATGTTAGACTGCAAATGCACATCACTATACATCTTATGTATGCCACCTGTCCACATGTATAGAAGTTGCATACCGGTTGCACATGCACTATCACATTAACGTAAATAAATGTACACCATGTCAAGTAATGGAAGTGGGATATAAAGAGCCGAAATGTAACTAATAAACCTTATAATTTAACTGTTTAATATATTTTATAAATTCTTCTTATTAATATATTTTACAACCCATGTTCTGAAAATAATAATAATATGTATTAATAAAAAAAAATAACTGCTATACATTATCTCCACCATGTACGTGTCCATGATCCCGAAAACGTTTCTCCTTCACTAATTATCATTTACAATCTATAAATTACAGGTCATCCCTTAATATCTCTCCAATCCGGTTTACAACCTATATCCCAGTTCAAAAAAATTCACCCCACCAAAATGGAGAATTCTAGAATGATAGAAACTCTTCCTGACGAAATTACTATATTTTTTCTATTGTTCCTTCTTCCCCAAGTTCTATCTAAATATAAATGTATTTCTAGGATATGGAACTCAATAATATGTTCTAAGTGGTTTGTTGAAGCACATCTCTTCAATATGAAAGCAGGTAATAATTTTTCATTGATCCATAAATACCATGTTGCTAGCCCCCCAATATCTTATGAATTAAAACTATGGAAGGGTGATAACATCATTTATAGGCAAATAGCAAGGAATCACGAAGAATGCGAGGTATTGGGGAGTTATAATGGTCTAGTATTATTCTGCAATACTAAAGACCAATATACTATTAAAAATCCCACTACTAAACAATATATAATTGTTCCAAATCTACCGATATCATTTCCCAAGGGTCACGATGTAGCTTGGGTTTATTTTGGGTTTGGATATGTTAAAAATTCGAATGATTACATCATAATGAGAATTGCATATCTTTGGGCTGAAACTGGTGGAGTGACCGAGGTTAGTATTTTCTCACGTAATTCGAATTTGTGGTCAAAACTTCATTCGTTCCCTTTTGCTAGTTATCCATGTGCAAACGCCTTTTTTGTCGGTGATCTCTTTCATTGGAATATAAGTTTTGGACGTGATCATCATAGGTTGGCTACATTTGATATAGAGAGTGGTATTTATTCTTTGGTTACCATTCCAGAGTTTCAGTATAATCCATAGAATTTACAAGTCCAGGGGTTGGATGACAATACAATTGCAGTCTACTGTAGTAGTTTGAGCGAAGTGGAAGGTAGTTTTTATAGTAAGTTTTTCTTTCAGATGCATATCCTCCACTACGCAAAGGAAGGTCCTACATGGTCAAGTATTATGATTTTCAGAAAAACTCTATTACCAAACAAGTAACATATATGCCCAATATCCTTCTTGAATGTAGATAAAACGAAGATACTCTTCATCGTCCAACCATGGGAAGACTACTATTGCTATGACACTATTTCCAAAACGTTTCAGCTCTGTGAAGAATATGAAATGACATATGGAGTTCAACATGCATTTAAGTATATTCAGAGTCTTGTATCTCCAGGTGTTTGTTAGTTACATAAAGATAGTTGAAGATTTTTTATTATATATCACTTTAATTAGTCTTATTTATCTATAATTTGTAGTGGTTGTCATTTTTATCTTATAGAAGTCATTTTATTTCTTTACGGAATAATTATTTATCATTACGACGATTTTTCCACATATATGCACTATAAACTTAAATCAAACAAGAAAAATAATAAATTATACATCAGTTTATGTCGTATAAGTTTACAAAATAAATAAAATAAAATAAACCAATTTTTTTTTATGAACTAACGTATATTATGTAATATTGTATATGAACACATAAAAAATATGAATAATAGTATATATATATATTTGGCGGGATATGATTCCTATTAAATGTATCAAGTAAATTTAATCTTCCTACATAGTGAACCGCTTCCATTCAAATAAGAATAGACACATTCATTCAAACGATGGAAGTTGAAAGGTTTTTAAATAAAGTTAGTGACTTTTCAGATTCTATTTATTGTTTTACACAAAAACCAAACATCTTCATTATCACACTGAATCGTCTTCACTAAGGGCATGTTTGTTTTGGGATTATGTAGGATGTGGGAGATGGGGATGGAGAAATCTTGATGAATAGTGATTGTGTGTGTTTGTTTTGGGATGTTGAGTAGGATAGAATGTAACTTTATGTCAAATCAATTATGTAAAAATGAGTGATGTTATATTATTATATTAATTGTTTGAGAAGTATAGTAATAATTGAATGATTTGAGTAATTATTAGATGATTAAATTATTATAAAATGAATTAAAATTATACTAGGGTGCAAATAAAAAAATATATAAATTTACGTTAAACATATAATTAATTTTGGACTTCTACGTACGTATATGTGAATTTAGAATTTTTTGTCTGCAAGTTCATGCTAAAAAAGTATATATACAAAAGTGGGTAATTGGGTCATAAAAGTGTGAATTATATAACTCAATAACCTTATTCATCCAATCATAAGTAGGGGTGTAAATGAATCGAGCCAACTCGCGAGCTACTCGTGCTCGACTCGAAAAAAGATCGAAAATGACTCGAAGTTAATCGAGTCGAGTTTCGAGCTACTCGAGTAGCTACCGAGTTTGAGTTCGAGCTCATAAATACTCGGCTCGAAAGGCTCGCAAGCCTAATCGAGCCTGAACAATATTTACTATTTTTCCATTAATATATAATTTATATTTATATACAGATAATCAAGCCCGAGTCGAACTCGAATTTATTTTAAAAATATTTTTTTTATTATTAATTAATTCTTAATATTATATAGGTACCGAGTCGAGCTCAATCATGAAATTTTAGGCTCGGTGGAGTCGAGTTTAAAATTTATTCGATTGAGTGCGAGTTTGAAATTTATTATGAGGTAAGAGAAAAATAGAAAATGATGTTAGGTGTGATTTTCAAGAAAGTAATATATTGATAAGATGCATTAGTATGATATATAAATATTTTTAGGGGTGGATGTTGTTGGATGGTGAAATCCGGATGTTAAATTCCAAACTAGAATAAGACGGGGGACGTTACGTCCCACGTCTGGATGGGTGAGTCCCAAAACAAACATGCCCTAAGTTACCCAAAACATATCTCCAAAAATCCTTCAAGCAATCACCTGTAAACAATGAACAACCCGATGTTCATCCCCTCCGAAATGAGAGACCAATTTCTGGAATCATTAGATAAAAAACCCCTTGACCGAATGAAGTGTGTTGACAGACATTGGAATCATCTCATATCTTCCAAACATTTTGTCGATTCTCAACTTGATCGGGTGAAGAGTAAGCATAAGTACTCCTTCATACACAAAAATCATGTTTCTGATCCACCAGTTTGTTACTTACCTGATGGATTTGGTCAGCCTGGTACTAGGCGATTTATTAGACAAGATTCAGATAATTTTGAGGTTCTTGGTTCGTACAACGGGTTAGTTTTGATTTGCACTACTGTTGATGATTTTATTTTGGGTAACCCTTGTACAAATCAAAACCTCATTTTACCTCCCGTTCCTGAAAACTTAAGACCTTATTTATCAGAAGAACGTGCTTATTTTGGTCTTGGCTATGATGTTCTGCATGATGATTTTTTTGTTATGCGAATTTCCCGTTTTCTTCAATTAGAAGGGTACCTTTCTTCGGTTATGTTGTACTCTAGAAATTTGAACTCCTGAAGTTCGCTTCCTCCGTTTCCAAGTCAATTTCCTCCTTGTGAAAATTCATTTTATATTGGAGGACTTTTTCATTGGAAAGTTAGATCATTGAATGATCATGCAATTGTAACTTTTGATTGCAATGCCCGTGTCTATGACCAGTTTGATGTGCCTGCTTTTATACTTCAGCCATGGACTTGTAAGACGGAGGGGCTTGATGACACTACCCTTGCCGTATATTCTGATCTGTTCTCGGTGGATGAGTTTGGTGTCAGTCGATATTTTATTGAAGTGCATATTCTGAATTATTCCAATGGTGTTAGAACTTGGTCGACTTTTACAATATTCAGGGAAGAAAATTTGCCAGACGGATTTGCACTCGAGCCAGTTTGCTACTTAAACACATCAAGGTCACAAGTATTATTTAGTGTTAAGCCTTATGGTACGTTTTTCTCTTATGACCTTGTTACAAGGAACTTTCGAAGGATGGATGATATTGAATCGTGGCCAGGCTGTGCAAAATCGTACAAGTACATGGACACTCTCGTATCACCTCATCGTAATTTAGCCATATAGTGTAGATGATATTAGTTTATTTAGTTTTTGTAGCATTTTAATAATGCATATATATATTAAGTATTTCCTTTTGTAGATCTTTTGTTGTTATTATGCAGAATGTAAATGGGTTAGCCTTTTTTTTTGTAATACATCTACTTTACTTCATTCTGCAATGTTCAACTAGTATCTTCAGGTAACTAATTTACCAATATATTGAACGAAATGTCATTTACTTGTTTTATCCATAGTTAACCTCTTCATCTATTCAATGTTATGTATTAAGTGTGCATATCAAAATAAATAATTCATATATGTACCAAAACATACATATATTCATTTTTCTGGCATCACTACAGTTTTTGTGTGTGCATGTGCTAACGAATATTCATTCCGTCCTGTACCATTCAACCACATTTTTTTACTGTAATATAGTCAAATTTTCTTTTTTTAAAAAAAATTGCAAATTAATTTTGTATACATGTGCAAATCAGTACTAAAAATTAATACTTAGGGAAAGAGATGACTATTTAACATATGTTGCAAAAAAAGACAATCATCTATTTTTTGAAACATGAAAATTATGAAGAGTTACCATGTTAACTACATCAATTAACAACAAAAACTATAAATCCAACAGAACATGACATATTCCATAACAAAAAGGCCAGCTCATGAGTAATGAAACTGGCTAATACTTCAACTTGTCTTTCCAAAACAACTACTTAGTCTTTATCAAACACAAACAAAATGATAATCATAATTTAAATAAACTAAGAACTAGAATGAGTAGCAAAGCTTGAATTGTCTAGACTTCCACAGATATAGTTATTCAAAAGTCATATGCATCGGATCAACAAACGATTCAACGATTCTAGCTCGCATCGTGCTTGCTGCCAGTTTCCCGAATTCACCCGACTGCGGATCTTCACCCTTATATATAAATTCTATTTCCTTGCAAACAATCACACCGCAATCTACCGAATCAGCTCCCTATCTCCAAGTATCAGCTGGAGTTGGGTATTTAAATGGCATTTTTAGAAATGGATGATCATGCTGCTTTGATTTGAACAAACTTACCAATTTTGCATCTATAAACTTCACCTTTAATAATTTGACAACAAACAAACAAACAAAAACATTATTAAAATACTAAATACAATGAATTCAACTACAAAATTCAAATAAAAATATAACATTCGAAAAACTTACAACATTCAATAAACTCCGTCATGCATGTATCTTCATGAGCTTTTGTTCTTGGCGGGAGAGAGTTATAAAATGTCAATTCCCTTGTGGTCAGATCAAGTTTTAACAGTGTCCAATGATCAAAGGCTTTTGTACCACTTGATGAACCAATTTCACTTACATTGATTGGGAACAAAAATATGCTTTTATCTAAACTGTCCTGAATCACTTTTTCTACCAGGGAGTAGAAAGACTTCTGCTTGGAAACATTACGATTGGTAATCATTGCCTACAAATTAAATGATAACAATAAATTATAGATAATATCTAACTTTAACATACAAAACGATTATATTCATAAACCAGTAAAAGGATTTTGCAGAATACCCAGCATGTAGCAGTAAACACCCTCACACGTCTAGATTCTGGCCTCGTTGTGTATAGAACATATCGTAACATATCAGACCATGCATTAATTACCTAAAAATATGCAAATTATTATCATATAAAAGTATAAACAAATAAAAAATGTATTTATTGTTTTCCGTAGTATGATAGTCATGGAAAATATTTACCTGACTTGTAATTCTTCCATTGTTTAGAATATCAATCAGCATCTGTACTGAGACATCAGCTAGCCAAACAATGCAACTGCAATATGCACTAATTTATCAATACAATATATATAGACAAAATCATTCAAGCATCATATATAAATAATTTAAACAGAATTAGGTACTAAGTACTCTTTACTTACTGTGGACCATTATTCTTTAGCTCTGAGAATATCTATTCTCTAACGTATGCAGATGATTTCCTAACAGTTGCCAATTTATTGTTGAAAGGATACCTAACAACTCCTTTTGGTTTGTTCTCCACCACTAAATTTTTCGACGCATCATCATCGTCATCATTGATTTCATGGACAACAACAAGTTCTTTAGTAACGGGTTGAGGCGATATTGTTATAGCTTTCCGGTCATCAGTTATTGTTCTTCCCTTAATCCTATCCACTAATGAACCTGGAGATGGCCACTTGGTCTTCTTCTGCACTACACGCTTAGGTGTCTTCTCACAAGACTTTAATATCTCCTCATTTAACTCATCAACAGCTATCTTTCCCTTATCACGAAATTGTTCATCGGTATCTTGCCCTGCAGAATTGTCAAATGCAGATTGAATAATATCATCTTCAATCAATGATTTCGAACACAATTCAGAAGTGACTTCTAGATTCTTGCTCAATCGTTGATTCTCAGCTTTCAGACCTATGATGACTTCCTCTTTAATTCTCATTTGTTGCTCGAACTTTGCACTCTCATCTTCAAGCTTCTTTCTCATATTAATCAACTCATAAGCAGAATCCTCAATCCTTTTAGTATACTGCTCCTTTGCCGTCTTCAACTTCAGAATTTCTGCATCCTTTTCTATCAATTCTTGATCACAACGTACCCTCACATCTAGAATCTGTTTCTGCAGAATTCCTATTTGAGACAAATAATCATCAACTAATGTATACTTATTAACCTCACTGACAGATTCCTTCCCCTTCTCATTGGAATTCATGTTATCACCTACAATAATATTATCTACAGCCTTATCCTTCACATTTCCATCCACAGCTCCATTCTCCACATCTTCGACATTACAAGATTCACGATTAACTTCCTTACAAACTTTCAAAACTGGATCCTCACTGTCAATTAAGTCCATCCCACCAGATAAATCTTTGCCAAACCCAATATCGAACGATGGGCATTCAACCGTGAAACTCTTCTTTGATTTTGAACTAGACCCAACCTCGAACAATTTTGAAGTTGAACCCTGGAAAATATCACTTTGCCTTGCACCCACATTTAACTCTGTCTGCATTTCATTCGCCCCAGTATCAATACCAGATGACACCTTTCCATCAGTAGCAGGCGTTCCAGTTCCTCCTAACCTTGAGCTTGTTTCTGCGCATCTGAAACGACGAACTTCTGAAAGCTGCTCCTTTTCATCAATTGTAGGTTTAGGTTCTTCCGTGAAAACCTATATTCAATAAAAATATTAAAACAAATTAAGTATACGATGAAAATATACATTAAAGAATAAGTAATGATTAACAAATATTAACCTTTGTTCTACGAGTCAGTCTATCAGTTAAGATTGCAGCATGCACTTTGTTTGTATCCCATTTGAGGAACCGAGGAAAAGCAGATGGATTGATTGGTTTAACAATCTTTGTATGCTCGCATAACCAGAACTAAAACAAATTATAAAAGTTAAACATTGTCTAAAAACACTAAAACAATATAAACCAAACAATCGTATCGAAAATTAATAATTGAAAAAAATGTACCGGCAACAACATAGCACAGCCACCGGACTTCAGCTGCTTGCTTCTCTTAAGTTGACTCTTCAATTGGTCAACTATAAAAGTACTCCAGTCGTATCTGCAAATGTCTGAAAAATTCTCAAGGTAATGGGTCAAATGCCATGGTACAGCTGAGCTCCGAACTGGACATAGAAGAGCAACCAGCATATAACAACAAACTAATCTTGCCACATCGCGACAGGATTCATCGTACTGTTGCCTCAAAACAGCCTTCAACTTTAAAAGGACAGAAAGTTTATACAAAGACTGATATTGTCTTGGTTTTGCTCGCATATCATCACCGAAACATCGCATTACCTATGCAGGATGCTGATAATCATCTACTCGTTGCCTGATCTCATCAGTTCCACAGCTAATTTCAAAAATAAGTTCTGCATCATGCTTTGATAAGGCTACCCTTGTTCCCCCGATTACAAAACTTTTCGTTTCAAAGTCAAACCTTCTAACAATCTCCACGAAGTCACTCTCGAATTTCAAACACCTCCTCTTTAGTGAGGGACTAACATTGAGACAAACAGAGTTGAACAAAAGCCAGAATGGAGTTTTCTTCAGATGTGCTATATGCTGGTCTGTGAATGGAATTCCCTTCAAGTCTTTGATAGTTGTCCTCAGATTTGACCTATAGTAGGTCTCGCTAAAGTCGACTTCTACTCCAGCTGAAACAGAAAACATGTATTTTACATAAAAAATTACTTTATATATGTATCATACTATGCAGCTGTATTTGTTCTGCAGTATTACCAAAACAATTTTGAGGCTCTATTGCTTGGACTTCTTTTTCTTTCCTGGCATGCTTTCGAACCCTTTGGTAGCTTTCTGTATCAGTTTCTGCACATTCAAAAACACTTATTTTATTACTATAGGAAATCATATCTGTTATTTAAGAAACTATATCTAAAACAGATATATATCTTAATCTTATAAGAAACAATCTAAATTTTATGCATTATTACTATTATAAAAACATTTACAATTACCTTCCGATTCAGATGAGCTATATTTATGTCTCCTATGTTTACTGCCACCATCACTCTCAAAATCTATAAATACAAGAAAAAATATTGGTATTATAAAAAATGAGCAACTATTAAAAACTAATAGTAATACAATCTGTTTAAATGCATATCATAGGAGCATAACCTGAATCTGATATCACATGAGAGCCTTTTGACGGTCGTGGAGCTGTAGAATATACATTTTACATAAGTTACGAATTATGAAAAATAGACAACTTCCACTAACAAAAAAACAGTGACATAGTACATAAACCTTTGCGCTTTTCATCTTTCTTTTCTTCCCTCCTACGCTTTTCGGAAGATCCTGTTAATACATAAAAATAGTAATTGTTTGTGAATCCCTGTTTCCAAATATCATCTTCATCTAGTTCTTAATCTAGTGACATGTGTAAGTTGTATAATTACCTCTTGTTTCAACACGCCGTACGCTCTCATCAACAATTTTTTTTTGTTTCCCACTTCCCCTGCTTGATCCTTCACCCGATCGATTTGCTGGTTTCCTGGTTCTCGCCATCTTTACATACAAAATAATACATATCTTTGTAAGTGCACTGAGACAAAATATATAATCCTTCTATGCACTGGGTAGTACATACTACTATTTCATTAAAATAATACTACCAAATATTCAGTCCATACTACACATATTTCTAAAAAAAAACACCCACTACTTTATAAAACTCAGCAGCCAACCAAAATCAGTTCTTATTTAAAAAAAAACTAATTTCCTGGTTGCTATCACCAAAACCATTTAATAAAACATCTATTTTCTAGGGTTTACATACTTCGTAAGTTAATGTTATGCCTTATTTTACTCAAATTTTTGCAAATAAACTCTACGAAACAACACATGCAGTTTACCCACTATGAAATTCATCTTTTCCAGTATCGTATACAACTAATACGTTGAACAGGGGTTTGATTTTCAATATCTCAGAAACATTATTGGTCCGAAAACCATAAAAATCGAACATGCAGATGATTCCATACCTGATGCGGTGAATCGAAGTACTAGTCGCCGGAAAATGCAGATAACGATGAACAATCGCTGGAACAAAATCAATATTCTGCAGAATTCTCGAAGCTAAGCAAGTGAAACGCATTAATTAGAATACCTACTATTTAAGAATTTTTTAAAAATTTGGAAGGTGCTTTAAATCTCGCTTTTTTTCGAGAATCTCTTAATCTATAATTATGGTAATTAGTTGACCTTGTAATTTGAATAAAATATTTCGAATTGTGTCAAATTAGTAAAAGGGTAAAGTTGTCTAAGATTTTTAATTTTAACTCTATTAGACAAGAATTTATGGTGTAGGTTTTATTCGAAAAAACTAGTAGTAAAATGACCTTATTAGTTTATAACCCTTAATGATTTTTCTCTTTTATTAAATTTTTAGGTGGTGAATGATTTTTATAAAGAGGTATGTTTGACAATCGACTTATTTTTGCAATTATGCATTTAAATTTCTATTTTCGTTTGTACATCATTTATTTTCTCATATGTTTTTTTTTTCTATAATTTTTTCTCATTATTTCACTATTTATTAATATTTTTTCTTTGCTTCCATTTTTTTTTTCTTTCAATTTTATCTCACATTTCTTACGAGTTTTCCTAATTTCATCAGGGTGAATCTCTCCCATTAAAAAATATGGAGAGTAAGTTTTTTTTTTTCTTTTAGTTGTTAGTTTTTTTACCATTTCTCTTTTTTTTTTTTTTTTGCTTCCGTTTTTTTGCTTCCATTTTTTTTTTCAATTTTTTCTCATTCCTTCGCTAAATCAATCCATCTTTCATATATGATTATAGAAAAAAAATGGAGAGTAAGTTTTTTTTTTTCTTTCATTTAGTCTTCCTGCTAATTATCTTTTTTTTTTTTTTTTGCTTTCATTTTTTTTTTTCAATTTTTTCTCGTTTCTTCTTTCAGTCGGCTTATCATTAATGACGATTTTACAGAGGTAATGATTTTAAAAAGAGGTACGCATAAGAATGGACTTATGGTTTGAATACTCATTATTTTTTCTGATAATTTTTTTTGTTAATTTTATCGAATGGGCTTATCATTAATGGTTTGAATACCCATTATTTTTTCTAATAACTTTTTTTGTTTTGCTTCCATTTTTTTTATTTTAAGTCGACTTATCATTAATTAATGGCGATCTTACAGAGGTGAATGGTATTAAAAAGAGGTACGTATGATTTGAATTATTAATTATTTTATCCAACGGCTTATCATTAATGGTTTGAATACCCATTATTTTTTTTGATAATTTTTTTTTTGTTTTGCTTCCATTTTTTCTATTCTCAGTCGGCTTATCATTAATGGCAATCGATGAATGATTTTAAAAAAGGTACGTATGATTTGAATTATAAATTATTTTATTTTATCCAACGGCTTATCATTAATGGTTTGAATACCCGATGTTGAGAAAATAATGTGATTATTTAAATTTTACAATAATTAAAATAGATAAAATTGTTATAAAATGGTTTATAAGATAAGGGTAGGTCTCCTATAGAATTGAGTCCATATAAGAAATTGAGTTTTTTTAATTTGTTAGTGACTTACATTTTTTTTAAATAATATTTGAAGTTATATTGACGTACAATTTTTAGTAATGTTATATTACTCATTTTAGTTATATAGACGTGCACTTTTCAGTAATATTGTGTTGTACTTTTTAGTTATAATGATTTACACTTTTCATAAAAAATTGTGTTGCACTTTTCAATTATAACAACTTACACTTTTCAATAATATTGTGTTGCACTTTTTAGTTATAATAACTTACACTTTTTAATATACACTTAAAAAAAAAAAAATTAACGCATAAGATAATTATTTAAAATAAAAAAATTTGAAAAATAAAGAAAGAATTTAAGGTGAGGAGATTGAAATAGAGCGTAAAAATCTCAAATTCGAAAATTTTACAAATATAAATACTGAGACCATCTCCAGCGGGACTTTATAAATGAAGTTTAACTTCATTTATAGAGTTTTGCTCCCTCCAACCGTACTCTATTTTGAAGATTTGAAATAGAGTTTTGAATAGTAAACTCTATATATGAAGTTTGGGTTTTTCTATGGTCAGGAAGGGAGTTCGCCCTTCCTTACAACAGGAAACGAATTAAAAAATGACACATCATCTACCTTTGCCATTGTGCGATCTTGTTTTGCATATAATAAAATAATTATTTTTTTAAATAAAATATATAAAATTACAAAAATACCCTTTTGTAATATATTTTTTTATAAATTATTTTAGTATATCATCCACCCCTACCCTGACCTTACCCTACCCCTAAAGTCATCTTCTTCCGCGTGTAGCAAACCATAATCGTTTCTACAAAGATCAATTAATTGAGAAACCCCATAAAAATTTCTAACATCGTGAAACCCAAAATTTGCAATGCTTAAAAATATATTCCCGAGGCTACATATCAAGACTTCAATCAATATTCAATAATTTTGGATTGCCAAAATCGTGAAATCACATCAATTTATAAAAGAAAAATTGAAAATAGAGGGCTGTAGGTGGAAAATTAAATTAGGGGTATTGTTTGTGGACGAAGGCAGAGCTCTGTAACAAATTTTTAGGGGTTTACAATTGCGATCTCGAAATCGTGATTTTCTCTTTATCGGGTTTAGATTCAAGTTTTCAAATAGTTTGTTGAGGTTTTTTAGCCATGGATTTTTTAATTTTTACAGATCATATGGTGGTAATTTTCTCGACAAAAATTTGTAGAGTTGGATCGGAAATCAATAAATTTATGTCGATTGATTGAGGATTTAATTAGTACTACATGAAATAAACAGTGATCGTGGGGTGGGGGTGTGGCGGTAAAGATAGAGTGATGTGGTATAAGGCGGCGGTGGGGTTGGGACTTGGAGTTGGGAGTAGCGACGATGATTGATGATGAAGAGAAGATTAGATTACATTTTAATTAATTTATTTTTCTTTTAAATTTCTGTTTAGAAAATTAATTCGTAAAAGTTTTATATTAATTAAATATTTTTACTTATTTAAATTTAAAAGGGTATTTTAGGTATTTTATATATAGTAATTTAATTTATTAGTAGGGCGAAACTGTGCAATTGCACATTGCACAGAGCAAATGCACTATTGCGAAGTGCAATCCTATCAAAATAATTGTATACGTTGGATCATTAAATTTATTGATCCAACGTTATTTAATATGTTTCCTGTTGTCAGGAAGTGCGAAGCCTTCCTGACCATAGAAAGACCCATGAAGTTTACTATTCAAAACTCTAGATTTTATATCTATTACTTTATTAATATTTATAATTCCGTATTACAATTCTATATTAATAATTTGTTAAATCTAATTACAATTCTATTGTTATACTAATTTATAATTTAATTTTAATTGTGTACTTTTTTGTATTATTATTACCTACAAAAAAAAAACGTAAACACTACAAGAAACAGGGGGAATAGCGATGAAAATTTTGCGACAAATCTAAATTTCATCGCTAAAATCAATTTTTAGCAACAAAATAAAAAATTTCGTCGCTAAATTCTTAGATTTAATATTTACAACAAAATTTATATATTTCATCGCTATATTAGCAACAAATTGCTTCATTTCGTTGTTAATAATCAAAATAGCAATGAAAATTATATTTCGTCACTAATATTTTGCAACGAAATAGAAATTTTCGTCGCTAAATTTTTAGATTTAATATTTGCAACAAAATTTATATATTTCATCGCTATATTAGCAACAAATTTCTTCATTTTGTTGTTAATAATCAAAACAACAATGAAAATTATATTTCGTCGCTAATATTTTGCGATGAAATAGAAATTTTCGTGGCTAATTTCTTGAAATTAATTTTTGCAACAAAATTTATATATTTTATCGCTATATTAGCAACAAATTGCTTCATTTTGTTGTTAATAATCAAAACATCAATGAAAATTATATTTTGTTGCTAATATTTTGCGATGAAATAAAAAAATTCGTGGCTAATTTGTTGAAATTAATTTTTGCAACAAAATTTATATATTTTGTCGCTATATTAGCAACAAATTGCTTCATTTTGTTGTTAATAATCAGAACAACAATGAAAATTATATTTCGTCACTAATAGTTTGCGATGAAATAGAAATTTTCGTGGCTAATTTATTGAAATTAATTGTTGCAATGAAATTACAATATTTTATCGCTATACTAGCAACAAATTATTTCATTTTTTTGTTAATAATCAGAAAAACAATGAAAATTATATTTCGTCGCTAATATTTTAGCGGCAAAGTTGAAATTTGTATGACTAATTTTGTGGATTTAATATTTGCGAGAAAATTAAAATATTTCATCACCTTATTAGCAAAATAATATTTTATTGTTAATAATCAGAACAATAATAAAAATTATATTTCGTCTCTAATATTTTAGTGATGAAATATAAATTTTCATGTTTAATTCTCGTGAATTAAAAATGGTTGTCGTTTAAACATAATAAAGGAAAAAAGTTTGAGTGCATGGACGGTGTGAAACAATAGAGACGAATCTAACACTATCATGTTTGAAATAATAGGATCAATATAATTTCATTTACACTCATTAATTTGACATATTAAGTTTTTTGTTTGATTTATTTTGGGGTATAATTTCTTGATTTCATTATATATAATTTGTTTTATATTTTTCTATTTTTCTGTTTTCTTGATTTCATTAGTTATTTGTTGTTGTTTCTACTGAGCATGAGGGAAGAGTACTACTTCAACTATGCATATTAAATCTAGAAAATCGGTTTAAATGTTTAATAATTCTCCAAAATTTTGTGTCTTATATAAATCAGTTTGAATGTTTACAAAAATATTTATAAATATGAAGATGCAAATGAAACTGGACATAAAGATGAGATGATGATGAATGGATGTAATATTTATTATTTTTTTGGAATTGTTAAAGTAACATTGATTTTTTACAATTGAAATTGTTTTAAAAATTACAATATATATATATAATTGTTACAAGTTCAAAAATTAATCAATTAATATATGTGAAATAAATTAATTAAATGAGTAAAATTAACTAAACTAGTAACAATTGAATACATATATAATTAATATTAAAAATTGAACTAAAGAGTTGTCTGCCCGAGTGGTGGGCACCCAGCTATGGGTGCCCATCCACCCGGGATCGATTCCCACAAAGACCAAATAAATAGTCGTTTAAATAAAATGGGGAGGGGTATGTGGGTTGGGTGCGGGTCGGTTGGGTTGGGTGCCGGTGTTGGTCGGTTTGGGTCGGGTTGGGTGCGGGTGTGGGTGTGGGTGTGGATCGGTTGGGTTGGGTACCGGTGTTGGTCGGTTTGGGTCGGGTTGGGTGTGGGTCGGGTTGGGTGTGGGTCGGGTTGGGTGCGGGTGTGGGTGTGGGTCGGGTTGGTCGAGTGCGGAAGTGGGTTTAGAGAAACAATTTGAAAATCGGATATCCATAGCCAAATATTAGCGACAAAAAATATGGGTTTCATCGCTAACATTTGCAACGAATTTAAAATATTTATCGCAAAAAATTAGCGATGAAATAATTTTGTCGCAGGGCTATACACCCGTCGCTAACGTGTTTGCGACAAATGTTTGATTTTCCTCGCAAAATTTTGCGATGAAATTCATATTTTCGTCGCTAATATTTTGCGATGAAACTCAAATTTTCATCGCTAATATTTGCGACAAAATTAATTTTTTTTGTCACAAACACGTTAGCGACGGGTGTATAGCAACAAATCATGCGACAAATTTATTTCATCGCTAACTCACGTTAGCGACGAAAATATTAGAATTAGCAACAATTTTTTTCGCGGCTAAATTGCAGTTTTCTTGTAGTGAAAATACAATAAAATATACATTACATATTAAAATGGACATACATGCATTACCTAGCTACATATAACACCGACATATTAAAATAAGCGAACACAAGTTTGTGTTATATTAGATTATACTCACATGTATCGTTTTACGTCATTATGTGTTTCGTAAATTTATATTTAAATAAAAGTAATATTTGAAAACTATAAGTTTATTAACATTTTATGATTTTGATAAAATCAATAATATTTAATTTACTAATTGAATATTTAATTGTATAAATTTATTTAAATACAAAGATAAATATATTATTTAATGATTGTAATATATTGAAAATGATTAAAATAATAAATAGAGTAAGATATAGAGTTTCATGGTTGAAGAAGATTTTTAAAATAGAGTATGAAAAAATGTATTTTGAAGTTTAGAGATCTTCATTTGCGAGTTTGTGATTGGAGAGGGTTCAAATGATATATATTCTTTATTTATTATTAATGTTTTTTTTATGTATTTAATATTTATAAAATTATCGTACTCATTTTTAAATTTATTTATAAATAGGTACATATAAAAATTCTACATTACATTGGTTAGTACTTTGTAGATATCCTCTTTTTGCTCACACAGGTAAGTTTGACAATAAAATTTTATGAGTAAAATACTACCTCATAAATTTCGTTGATTAGAATCCATTCTTATCGAAGATACCGAAAATCCATCTATAATATATTAATAGGTTTGTATACTTATCTTTAAATAAATTAAATATCAAGTTATTTGGTAAGTGGGCGCAACCACTTTAAATCAGGTAATTCTTAGTTATTCTTAGGTTCGTAACGAATGTCGGTTCACGACTTCAAATATTAAAAAACAAGGTTCAATTTTTATATAATAAATTTTAAATTTTATGTTAACTTAAATGTAATTTATATCTTTTATGTAAATAATTTTTTATAATATATATTAGACGAGCATGTATTTATTTTGTTTTTTTTTTTAATTGCATATCATGTTTATAATATAATCTTTTTAATAATTTTTTTTTTTATAAATTTGTTTATATTTTATTACTGTTTATATAATATTAATTTATTATATTTAAAGATATCATTGTATTTATTGTACGCATATACAATATTAAAATTGAAAGGAAAAAAACTTGACGTGAAAATTATGGACTATTTTATTGTGTGCCACAGTTATTTAAGGGGATATTTGTTTTGAAATGGAAAATTTCACCCATGTTCTACTTTAAAATTTAGATTTAGAATTTTAAAATCTCTATAAACCTTACAAAAGCCAACCCTATAAATATCTACAAACTCTATAGATAACTATAATAACCTATCTAATACTATACTATAAAGTTAAATCATACCCCACTTAAATTCCAAAAAAAAAAAAAAACATATATGTCATTAAAATTTCAAAATCTACTAGATTTTGAAACCCTCAATATTCCAAAACAAACATCCCCTTTGTTTTGTAGAAGACGGTTTCCTATTTTATTGTATTTTTTCATTGTGAAAAATCATGCCAACATACTATAAACGCTGTGATGTTTTTAGAAATTTGAAATTTTATATATTTTATTTATTAATAAAATTATTTTATAATGCCCTTATTAAAGATATTATCTTAATTTTACAATTAAAATTAAAATTTTATTAATGCATATGTTATTAATATATTAAAAAATATTATAATATATAAAAATATAAATACAATAATATAAATTCAAATTTGTATATATGTATATGTTATAAATATATTAGATTAATTTTTTTTTTTAATTCTCACAGATTCTAACCATGAAAAAATATTAAAATTAATATAGTATTTAAAATTATTGTTTTAATAAATCGACCCTAATAAAATATTTATTATTATTTTAATAAATCGATCCCGCATAAAATGCGGGTATAGAACTAGTTAATTTGGTGATAAATTGAAGGTTTTGGTGGCAAATTGAGTTCAAGGATTGAAGATGGCCTAAAATGTAACAACAACTAACACTAAAAACTAACATAATTATTTATCATGTTCAGTAACATGTAATCATATTTATTAACTCAGATTTAAAAAGTGACAATGTTTATATAAAAAATGATAATGTTTAAGTAAAAAGTGATAGTCACTTTTAATAAAAATATTATCACTTTTTAACTAAATTTTTATCACTTTTTTAATAATGATATTCTTTTAAGTAAAAATAAAAATTAACTTAGAAAAATGATGCAATTATTAAAGATAATTTTGCCACACAAGATTTAGTCTTAAATGCTTGTTGTCAATTGGATAGTTATTTTTTTTTAATTATTTAGTCTTAAATATTTGTTGTCAATTAAGTAGTAGATTTTTTAAATTATTTCTTAATAAAAGGTTTATCTTACATTCGTAAGTAAATTATTTGTATCAATTTTTTTTAATTAATATTTTCAATAAAAATATTAGTTTTTAATTAGTTTATTAATAAAACACCATAAATTTATAGTTAATGTTGGTCCTGAAAGGAGTATATAACAAGTGTATGGGGGGAGGGAATACACTTGTATCCAAATCTTTTTTTTTTTTTTTTATGGAAGTTAAATACCCATCCCTTTTTCCCCTCCCCATGACTCGAACCCAGGACCTCTAAGGCCTAGGTAGTGGTGCTCTAACCACTTGAGCTATCCCACTTTGTCTATGCAAATCTTTTTCAAAATACAACAAAACAGGCTTCAGTAAGATTGTCCTGGACAACTCTTCTGATATGTATAACTTTCAGAAGATAATCAAACTACTAAGAACTATAGAGTACTTAGTTGAATAACTATCTAAGTAAGTTATAAGTGCGGAATTATGGTTGGCCCTTATGTTTAGACTCCTTTTAATTCTGAAATCTTATCTTAATACTTAACCAGTTTTTTCAGGGAACTTGTCCCAAAACAGTGTTGCTCAACTTTGAATGTATATCTTTGAAGTTCAGTTTGTGTGCAGTGTATGAATGTGTGTTTGAATGAAATAACTTGTAAGTAAACAACACAAGAGTTTATAGTGGTTCAGAGGCTCAAGCTCCTACATCCACTTTCCCTGATTTAACAGGATAATTCATTTATCTTGGAATTAACTTGTTTTATAGTGCCAAGGTGCACTTGATCAACCACACAATTCCTTGGTGCCTTGATCCCTAGGAACTCAGAGTCCTAGTACTCTCTTCTCAACTCAGAACTGAACTGTTCTTCTCTCAACAGTCAATTCCTTACACTTCTACTACAACAACCTTCTAACTTTCTCTTGAAAGGTATAGGGGTTGATGTTGGTTCCAACTAGGTGAGATATCCTTTACAATTGAGCATTGTGTATAGTATAGGATATCTCTCTAAGCTTTGAATGTTTTACAATGAGGTTCAACTTAGAAGAAGTGTTATGGAAACTTAGAATGTTCTTAGAAAGCTTGAAGGCTTGTGAGCTTGTAGTTTCCTTTGAATATCAGGATGATTGGATTATAGTTGGATGCCTTCAAATGGTTTCCACACTTCTGTATTTATAGACCAAATTGATGTTATGTCCGTTGGAGAGACAACCTCAAAATGTTTATATTAGTTTTCCTTGAACTTTGAAACTGGAAGAAAGTTTCTTGAAAGTGACATGTCCTTAATTTGGGAAGTAAACGGTTGTGTACTCTTTATCTTGACTTTGAAGCAGTCTTCCCAATGTCTGACTTGAAGATTTACTTGATCAAACATGGACATCACTTCTGATCATTGGTCCTATGATAAGGACAACATTCCTTATCATCTGGACAAATCTGCTTATCAGGTTCAGCATACTTGACTTATCAGCAGTGTTGGCATAGCTCTTTCAGATGACTTGGCTCTTTATCTTTGTGCATCAACTCTTGATGGTTCTTGAGCATTCATGCTTCCATAATAGTGGTTTTGATCCTATCAGCACAGTTGGCCTTTGCCTTAGAATATTTCAGGTTAAAGTGTTTGGTCAATTCTGCTGTACAACTCCTCTGATCTTGTAATGCACATAAGTAGACTTGATCTTCTGGATGTGTTTTACTCATTAAGTCATCAGGGAGATTGTCCATCTACTGAGCTGACTTGATCAGCACAGTTGGTCAGTGAGTACTTATCAGCAGACTTGGGATCAATTTGATTCTGAGCCTTGAGGGGACTTGACTCTTGTATTCTTTTAAGCATATGTTCCCCCTTAACTTGTGCATCTAAACAAACTAAGAGTTGCCTAACATATCAGCTTCTCAACTAGCCTGATCTACATGTTCCAACATTCCTGAAACATGTTCATATCAATTTGACTTAACTACTTGGCATGTCTTTAAGGGGTTTTGGTATCTTAATCAAAATTCTCATTTTATTCCCCACAATTTCCCCCCTTTTGATGATGCCAAAACCTATATAGTTACCTACACAAAGGTACCTTGACTATACTATTACATACAACTTCAATAGATGTGACTAAGGTCAAATTTCCTGAAAGAATATGTTAGTACAATCATAGTTTAAATGCATATAGGTTTAAATCAGGCAAGTTGAGACAATGAAATGTTATCTCTTGATTAAAAAATTATTCAACTATCATTCATATATTATTGGAGCATTACAAGCATGTTGATAGTTAAATAAACTAATCAGAGCATGTGTTCAGGACAAATACATCAATTAATTTACGTCCCATAATTTCATAAATTGCTTAATTTATATCCAATAAATTTGTAAATAGTGTTAATTTAATTAGTAAATCCAAACAAATCGTTGTCTTTTAGTGCAACATCATTGATTTCACAACTCGAAAAGGCAACGGTCAGAAACTGTTGTCTTTTAACGCAAAAATAACATACTGTGTTTTATTACTTGGAAAGACAACGACCAGAAACTGATGTCTTTTAGCACAAAAATAACATATTTTATTACTTGGAAACACAACGATCGAAAACTGTTGCTTATCAGCGCAAAATAACATATTTTATTACTTGGTAAGACAACTGTCATAAACAGTTGTATTCAACGTTTTTAGGAAACAACAACTAAAAGACAACAATTTTATTTTAAACAACATTTTTTAAACTTAAGACAACGATTTTTGTCAAAATCATTGTCGATTGGGTGTTGCCATTCAACTTTTTTCTTGTAGTGACTTGAATGCTTGAGTTCGTGTCTGCTTGATAATAAAATGCATATAGTTTCATATCTTGATTATAATTCCTGTAGTCTTGAAATATTCAAGGTCTTCCCTATTTATAGATGTGGGAAATCTTCCCGTTAGAGGAGGAAGACCTCAATGTCTAAATTTGAACTTTAGAAAAGTCCATGGACTTGCATGTAAATGGTACATGCAAGTTTCTTGATTTTAACGTTGAATTTGTCTTATAGTGGCCGATTCTGAATCATGAGATCTTGATTTTTTAGAACTGTCAGTTGCAGTGTCACGTATCATCTTCTAATTGGCTCTTTATCTATGATTCTCTACAACAATTATTTCCAGTTTTTTCCTGAATCAACATAATAATAGGTTACACAAATGAATGTTCCTAAATTTCAACAATTTTCAGTGCTTTAATGAGCTCACCCAGTTTTCAAATTCATGTTGAATTCTTCTAACACTCGTTCTTTGTAAAATTCCGCTGAACTGCCATAAATTGGCTTTGCCTACTGTGACAACTGTACTGAATCCTTCAGGGTAGATCAATGGGTGGCCATTCAGTCGGTTCAATTCGATTTTGGACTTTCTTCAACCGAACTGATATAACTAAAATCTTAAAAAATGAAATTGAAACTAAATCAAATTTTGTTAGAATCGAATTGAATCGAGCCAAACCGATTTAAAAGTTTGGTTAGTTTGATTTAAATCAAAATTTCTGCATAAAATATTATTTCTTTTTAGCATTTACACATTTTTCAAGGATTTTTTACACTTCAAATCAAATTCAAATTACAAGTTAAAGATTTCACAATCCAAACTAACAAATTAATCAATGGTTGCATTTTTCCACAGTGAAATCCATCTCCACGAGGGATAATTATTTGTTAGTGGGGCAAGAAGACGATAAAATTGAGATTGAAAATTAATGAAGTAACATACTTAAGTAATATTTCTTTTTGTTGATGTACAAACTCGTACAAACCGAAAACTGAATTTTCTCAAAAATAAAATAAAAAAATCAATAGAACCGAACTGATCAATCGAATAAACCAAACCAAAATAACTAAAAATCGTTGGTCCAATCAAAAATTTGGTTTTCTCGATTTTGTGCCCACCCCTAAGTAGATGTCTACATTTTAGGTTATCTGTTTTTAATCTTCAAGCTACTTATCTTCAGTCCAGTTTCCCCTAAACTGAATTTTCTTCATTTCATATTTTGCTTAGTTATGATTATAGCTTCTTAACACATAAGTTGTTAATATGCTAACTAGCCTGGCTTTTCAACCTGAAATAATATGTTGGTCCCAAAAGGACTGTTCACACGTGTAAGGGGAATACACGTGATTCAGGTGGTAAATGCATGATTTTATTGCACATTTAAAGTTTAATCTCCTTAAGCTTTTATGCTTCTACGACTCGAATTTAACTAATCGCACTTGATATAAAAAAATAGAGTGTTTTATGTATTTTATAGAAAAAATGAATATTTTTTAAGGTAATAATAAACTACCTAGTTTTTAGTGAAGCCAACAAAAAAGAAATAAAATCGGGAGTAAAACATATAAAAAATAATGGCAGAAGGTTGACATTATTTGGAAAATAATTAAATTGATTGAGCCATTTAATTAAAATTAGCGGCCCATTTCATGAAAGTTAAAGAGAATAAAATAAATCTAGGGGGGAAAGGCGCAAGGCAGCAACCCATTTAAATAAGAGTAGCAATCATCCTGAAAAATGTAAATTTCCATTTGGACGGAGGATTTGGCCTATAAATTTTAAATCTACAATTCAAATTCACTCTATTTATTTGAATTAAAAAATAATTGAATGGATTTGAAATACTTAACATCTCTTTTTAGTTAAATTGAGAAAATTTTAAATTCTCACTAAAACAATGTCATTTGAAATTCATGTATTTTTAAATACATTCATTTCAAATGCCTCCTCAAATCAAATCCCCTTATCCAAACACAACCTAAAGTACTCTTACTCTAATTAAAATGTAAGCACATATTTTGGAAAAAATATTCAAAATAATAAACATTGTTCGACAATAATTTCGACAATATGTACATTGTCCAAAAAAAATCTAAAAATGAACATAATTTTCAAAAAATCAAACTCAAAATATGCATTGATCAGAAAAACGGGGCAAACAAATGTAAGGTGTCAAAATGTATGTTCTAAACACATATTATTTAAATAAATTACTACATACAAGCATAAAATACTAAAAAAAAAAAAACCATATTTTGAAATCCTTAGCATCTCTTTTTAGTTAAAATTGAAAGAATTTTAAATTCTCACTAAAACAATGTAATTTGAAATCCATGTATTTTTAAATACATTTATTTCAAATGCCTCCTCAAATAAAATCCCCTTATCCAAACACAACCTAAAGTACTCTTACTCTAATTAAAATGTAAGCACATATTTTGGAAAAAATATTTAAAATAATAAACATTGTCCGACAATAATTTCGAGAATATGTACATTGTTCGAAAAAAAATTCTAAAAATGAACATAATTTTCAAAAAATCAAACTCAAAATATGCATTGATCAGAAAAACGGGGCAAACAAATGTAAGGTGTCAAAATGTATGTTCTAAACACATATTATTTAAATAAACTACTACTATACAAGTATAAAATACTAAAAAAAAAATCATAAACCCTAACTAAAAAAACTCATTAACTTTCACATAAAATAGTTTCAACCTTACAAATGAGTGTTTAGCACCCCACAAGTAATCATTGCCTCAATATCCACCATTTTTTATCACTCCTGAACCAATTATCGACTATTTTTATTTTTGATCGTCTCTTCCGCTTCCCGCTATATATGTGTAATTGGGTGTACTCATCGATTTTTTTATATTTTTTTTAAATGCAGTAAAGGTTATATTGAACATTCCATTTAGCTTGCAAAGAATTTAGGTGGGTCTCCTCAACAATCGCGTATGTGCATATAACGGTGCCCTTTTATTTTTTAAGCAATTAAGGCCCTTTTCTGCAGCCCATTTACAATTAATAAAAGGCCCATTGTCACGCTTCAATTATCATAAAAGTGACTTGAATAACAATTGAAACTCAAGGAATAATTGTCATTCCCATTCTAACAATGAAATTCTTTAAAAATAAAATAAGGAGTTAATGGATCATACAATATAAGGGTTGAGAGGGGGATTTACCCTTTTTAAAAAAAAAGTTCTTAATGGTATATAACTATATTAATTGCCATTTATAATCATTAGAAGAGCAAATTTAGGAGAGCAATTATGATTAATTATCATTATCAACACAAATTGATCATCCCTACATATCTCCACTCGCTTCACCATGTAACATTTTTTCTGTTTATTCCTCTATGATTTTCTATTTTTTTTTTTTAAAGAGGATTAATCATAAATTGGTAAAAAAAAATTATATATTTCCTTAAATTATTTGTTTTTATCTAGAATTGCTTAAAAAAATCTTCTGTACTTAGTTGCAACCTAATTTACTTTTCTCCTATTTCTTTCTGATAAGGTTGATTTTTTGGAACTATGTCTTTTCTCCAAAACTTAATATAGCTTAGAAGTAGTAAGTATCTAAATCTATATAATCTCTATATATATAATAAGGTCTCCCTAACAAGTTACCGCCTAAATGATGCAATAGTAAAATATAATTTTTTGTGGGGTCCACCAATAAAATATCTTTTAAAATTCTTTTTATCTCTCTTCCTTTATTTTCATTTTCTCTCTTCTCTCTCTGTCAATTTTTCTTCTTTGAATTTCTTCATTATTATCTATTATGGAGTACAAATATAATATCATTCATATAATATTATAATTCATATCTATCTTTTTAGTATATGACCAAATTTTTTTGTCTATTTTATAGATATACTTCTTTGTATCTATAAATATAACTATGGTAAAACATTATTATTTATTAAAGATTATATAAAATGAACATTTATTAATTATGCTCAATTAATTATTTTTGACAAATCTTAATTTTATTCAATATTATTGTGACGTTTATTTTTTAAATAAAAATATTAAAATTAATGGTCCTTAAAAAAATCTTATACTATTATATGTATACAAAAATCATTTATTAACATCACACTGTTTATATAAGTTTATTAATTTATAAATCGTGCATCGCACGGTAGAAATACTAGTTTCTATAAGAATTTGATAGTAGTAATTAAATAAGTTCTGATATTGTGAATTCCTTTTATATATTTGTATGATTTTGTATAATTTTGAAAGTTGATGGTAATTTTTTTTAGTTATATAAATGTCCAATTAAAATTTATAGTTAAACAAAGTAAGTATATTTTATCGCGGATATTTGTGTTATGTAGTAATTAATTTCAATTCGATTTTAAATTATATAAATTAAGGGCTACATTCATTGAAATATTTAAGATATTTTTTCTACATTATTGTGTTTTGAGTTAAATGTTGAATTTTCGTCTTAGCCCTACAGATAAAGTGGGATAACTCAAGTGGTTAGAGCACACTACAGTGTGTGCAACAAGAGAAAATTAATTCTTCCTTGAGAGTTATTAGTTCGTGAGATCTCCCACCGGATCAACGGGCTAGGACTTAGGGAATACTCGAGAAGGCAATTGGGTTGAAGTTGTTATTCTTCTCAACGATATCTCTCCGATTCAAAGGTAAACACGTAATCCCTTAGTTCCGCATGTTTAGGGATTTAATTATTTACCTACATTCATTACATAAATTAGTTGATTTAATTTGTTTAAATTATAAAATTAGATTTATGATAATTCATATTTAAATTACGTCTCAAATAGATCCTGGTAATTTTAAAGGATTCCCGGGAGTCTCGAAAGATCCTTAGGGCATCTCAAAAGATTCTCGAGAGTCTAAAAGTACGTCTCAAATAGATCCTGGTAATTTTAAAGGAAGTCTCAAAGGATCCCTAGCGTGACGGTCCATAACCCACAAAGGAGTTGGGGACCACAAGAATTGGGGACCACATTGTTGGGGGACTATTATTAGGTATTGGGATAATTCCCAACAGATCCTGAGATCGACTTCAATTGTATACTTTAATTAGTTGGTGTCATTTTCATTTTTGGGACTTTATGGCTATATTTTCAAAATTATTATAACCACTTATTTAATTTCAGAGGCCCTAATTAAGTGGTTTTTTTTTTTTTTTTGATTACACCTAATTAAGTGGTTTTGGTGAACAACAAAGTTAAAGTTCTAGCTACAGTTTGACCAAATCAAAAGACATTGTCACATTGATATTATTGCCACACAAATTAATCAATAAATTTCAAAGTATTATCACGTATATTAATAAAATGATCTACTGCATGCTGTAAAATTGAAAATAAATAAATAAACGTTGAACACTGTTATTTTCGGATAAAAAGCCCCCGCTCTTATTTATTTTTTTAAATAAAATAAAAGGCAAATTAATATATATATAAATTTTGTAGAAATTAACACTGCCAAAAAAAAAAATCAAAACTCCCGGTTTTGCCGATTCGAATTGGGACTAGCTTGGTTAGTTTCATTAAAACTCGTGCCCGAAAATATGAGTATACTGAGGGGGTGTATTCAATTGAGATTCTGTTGGATTTTTTTGGACTTTTAAAATCTGGGGGTATTCAATCCGGATTTTTAAAAATCTTTCAAAATTTTGAGGTATTCAATACGGATTTTAAAAAGTCTTTAGAAATCTTTAGGTATTCAACAATCTATGGATTTTAATACTCTATGGATTTCGTTGGATTCTCCTTAAAAAATATAAATAAATTTCACTATTCAAAATCTCTTCTAAAAACTAGAGATTTTAGCGGATTCTCTCAGAAGGCCTGAAAGAGAAGAAAAAAAAAACTTTGTTGTTCTTCTAACAAAATTTCAAATTCTCCTTCGAAAGCACATTGCTGTAATTCGAACCACAAAATCCTACACAGCCCTCTTCTTCAAACGAAATAATATCAAGAAACGTAACTATGTTCTTCAATAAGCATCACAGATTCTTCACCATCATTATTATAGTGAAAAAGATTACATCTCTGTATTTTAAAATTATGTTCTCTCTTTAAAAATTATAGTATATTTAAGATCCCAAGAACATTTATTCACGATCTTAAATTAGCATGTAGTGTTCGATATCATCTAAAAGATTTTGGTGGTCAAGGTCGTTACCCCAAAAATGCAATTGAGTTATTTAATCTTCGCGAGAGATTTTTTGGTATTTTCAAATCATCATTCACAATTTTCAAAACCCACCCCCTGTTCCCATTTCAAACACAAGCAGAGTTATTAGTATTGGCTGGATTACATAACTTTCTTCGGAAAGAATGTCATGAATTTCCAATCAAATATGAAGAAGATCAAGATTCACCACATCTGGACATGGAAGAGAAAATTTGGAATTGCTTTCTCAAAGCCAATTACAACACAGAAATGAAGCCCATGTATAACCGTGGAAATGAAGATGAGAATAATAATGATGAATAATAATTTTTTTTTTGAACTAATATATTTTTGGTATTTTTTATAAATAATTTAGATAATTTTTTTTTATATACAAGTGTGTTCGATATACGTTTTTTGCATCCATAGTTTTAGGGGCGTAGTTTATGGAAATCCATGTAAATTAATAAAAAAGTGTATATTTTAGAATCGTGTCAAATCTATGAAAATCCATATAAATCAATAAAAAAGTCAGTCAAACTCTGCATAGAGTTTATGGATTTTCTAAATTCACTGACTTTTTAAAGTCCAAAAAAATTCCAACAGAATCTCAATTGAATACACCCTCCTGAATTTGGACGGAAGGAGATTTTTTTTTTTATTAAGAATACAAAATTGAGGGTTCAGATTTGATCTAAAAAAAATGAAGGTGAAATCGGGGTACTCAGAATAACCGAATTGAAACGATATTCCACCCAATTATATTCTACTTTGAACTTTAGGTGCCTTGGAACTGGTGGTTCCAAACCGTTGAATAGGTCTACGTACATTACAAGAAATCTATTTCATTTTTCTTTTTTATATTTGAGAGGGAATTATTAAAGGAAGTTTGAATATGAATGTTGTAAGGTAAGTAAGTCAAGATGGATGACCTGTTTTGTTATGTTCCGTTGTGTTGTATGATAGGGAAAGAAGTGGAATTAAAAGTAAACACTTTCCCACCAAACCCATTATATATGTCTTCAAATACATAATAATTCACTTAACATTCCCAACTTTAAAATTAGAAAGGGAATGGAAGGTCTGATTCCTGTGGTGTACAATTCATTTAAGAAGAAAAGAATTCGAGGTAAATACGAATGCCTCTCTTCTGGTGCTGCTGCGTACAACGTTCATCAACAACAAGATGAGGACGATGGAGGTGGGGCCCACTTACGGCGTTACAACTCCGTTCAGGTTGGTCGACATATGGATTTTACCTCTGCAGCAGCTGCAGGGGATCATGAAGTTTATTATAAGCATGATCAAGTTGTGAGGTCTCGGAGCCACAAAATGCTCTCATGCTTAACTTGTGCCTCCTAAGTCATTGCTTTTTTTTTTTTTTGTTTACATCTACTTGTTTTGAAAGCACGTAATTTACCTTTGTTGTATGGCATGCTTTTGATATTGTTTCCAAGTTTCTGCAATTGGATCTATGGTAGAGGAAGTCATGCGTGAGACCATCTAACGGTGAAACGGAGTATAACTTGAGCATTATGTTTTACTTTTTAGAAGAGATGGGTGTTTATTTGTGCTAATTTATGTACGGTCTCACCCCGGTCTCGTACAAGTCTTTGTTAAACAATCGCTTATGTTCAGAATTTTTTATTAAGGTAAAGAATTAGTACTTGTGTACTTAATACTCCCTCCGTACCAAATCAGTTTTCACACTGATTTGACGCGGGCACCAAAATTAACAAATGTGATAGAGTAAATGTGTTGTGATAGAGCAAGGGTATTGTGTAGGATAAAAATAATGACATGGATGGTAAATAGTGAAAATTTAAAGGGTAAGAATTGTGAGAACTTTATTTTTTAGTATGAAAACTAATGTAGAACAGATTAAATAAAATGTGAAAATGTGACACCCGTTCTAAGTTTTTAACTTAAAGGTGTAATTTAATAAAACTGAACATTATATTAATTTATATAAATAATCACAAATAAATGAAACATAACACTAATTTTAACTTAAACGTGTTGAGTGCGTCGATCCAGATGCATATTAGACTAGGTGTTCAATTGGAAGGTGATAGAGAAACTACATTTGAGACATATTGAAATGGCTGGAGAAATATTAAGTTCGATTATATATGCTTTATCACTCTGTCAAATTTCTTCAACAATCATCTTATAATTTCTATCCTAAACACATAAATACGCTCAGGGCACAAAGAATTTTTAGAGCAGTAGTGTACGAAATTGACAATTGAGGATACCATTATACACATAAATAAACTCATACGAACAATCTGATTCATATTTTCAAATGGACATAACATTCATTATACAGGAATTTTACCTACATTACTTCTCTTCTATACAGGTGGTCTACATTCTCTATTCCCAATATCCACCTTTAAAAGAGATGAATTAAAAAAAAAAAAAAAAAACCAACATCATAGGGATGTGTTTATTAATAATTTTGGTGATACTTATACAGACACTCCTCTAGCCCCATTGAGCACATGCTTTCTTAAACCCGGAATGTGAATTTCAACAAAATACTTTCTCCAATCTATTTTAGTTGCATCTAATTCAAACGCATCTTGCTCCTCTTTCGACATTTCTTCTAGTAACTTCCGCGTGTTGCCAGTATGGAACCTGACACGAATTGAATATATGAGTGAATTTTATTTGAACACCAGTGCAAAATTCATTATACTATAATATCATGTATATTTACAATTCAAAAGACACGATTTTTTCCTACATATATAATTAATAATGACCATGAATTAATCATAATACATATAATTACCTGGCTTTGAAGAATCCAATGAACTCATACATTTTGCAGAGTTGCTCAGCATAAGCAACCTTTGCTTTGTACAATTTCTGCACCTTTTGAAGCGTCCTAATTCCGTTACTAGGCTCCGATGCTAATGCATCCCTTACGTACTTAGAGAAGTCGCTAAATTCATCGAACAACTTCATTTTTGCCATACCTTCGGAGCGACCACCAGCTAAAGGGTTCGTGCTAAAGTGTTCGTAAATGTAGTCGAACATGTCCGAAAATCGCAAAGGATTCACAAAGTCAGTAGCCACATGGTACACATTCAATTGCGGCTTGCTCGTAATTCCATGTTTCGCAATTGCTGCTATTGTTGTATTCACCACCATGTCTACTGGAACCTGAAGATACATGTATATGTCACATGGACATTTTTTAGTTAAGGACATTTTTTGGAATGTCACGTGAAAATTGAGACAAAATTTACCTAATACACCCATATTCAGACTGAATGTCACGTGCAAATTGAGTTGTTGGTATGTACACGAAATCATACATCCATAATTGAACATTTGATCTACTAACTATATATGTAGAAATAGGGCAGAGTCTAGTGTAAAAAAATTAAAATCTGTAAATTTATACTTACAATGTCTGTATGCAGGTCGGGATCAGCCAAATAAGCCGGGAGCTGCCCTTTTCCATAAGATATCATCACCGGATCGTACATTCTAAAATCGATAAACAAAAATAAAAAAATTAAACGCTTCTATATATATACATGACAACAACTTATATGCATTATATCACATGCAAAATTAGCATAAATTAGGAAATAAACAGAAAAACTCGTGGGTTGAAACCAGGCCAAAGTCGGATCAAACAAATCTCTCCAAAAAATTTGTGCAAAACAAACAAAATAACTCGTTTTCATGCATGTATTACTATAAAGACAAATACATGTTACTGCAAGGACAAAATAAGTAACACATACTTGACCTTATCGTAACACGCATTTTCCCTAATAGAAACACAGACCTGAAAGCGAGTTTTTTTTTTTTTTTTTTTTTTTTGTCTTTGCACAATTTTAATGAGTAGGATCCATTTGACTCGGTTTCAACCTGGTTTTGATTCACGATTTTTTCTTTCATTTTTTTAAACATAAGAATATTGCATGTGGAATATTGCACGTACGTTCTTCTCTCTATAGATATATGATTAGCATATAGTATATATTTATATAGAATCAAACCTATTTCCTTGTATCCAACCCGGGATAGGGTCTTTGTAGCAACTCTCAATAACAGATGGCCTCAGAATAAGCACCGGTACATCTTCTCTGATTTCATTCAGGACCATCTCTGCCATTGCCTTGGTCATATGATATGCATTGTACCATCCATAGTATGTAGCTCTGCACATTTACATTTTTTAAAATCTTTGTCTTAATAATTTGTTTTTAGGTATATAGAGCTAACCCCTAAAATTAACCTTTCTTGGCCTATCCTCTTCAAATCTTTAGTGGCATCATGAGTCGTTGAGGCTATGGAGGCTTTCATGGCAATGTTCATCTCATCGGTTAAGTCCAACGGAAACAAAGGCGACGATAAATTTCTCCCGTTTTCGCCAATGATCAACGGCTTCTCATCGATTATCCCTTCTCTTAATCCATTAACATATGCTGCATTATAAAATTATGCAAGTGATCATAATTAATTATTTTTCCTTCATACCAATATATTAATTTTTGAAAGTGCATACCAGTTGATATATGAACAAAAAGCTTGAGCTTCTTGCACCTTTTAGCAAATCTCATTAGACGTTGAGGAGCATTCACATTTAAATCCAATAACAAATCATACCTGCATCATGATCAAGTATATAATATTAGAATATATCAAGAATTTTAATTTTGGGAATTAATTAAAAAGAATGATATATTTTTTTTTATATAACCTGTCATTCAAAGTTGTGCTAGCAGCTGATTCAATTATTACATCTACATCCTCCATGATTGTTTGTGCAGAAATTGCATCCATTCCTATATTTGGTTCACAAATATTTCCAACAATTGGTATCAATTTTGTTCGAACAAATTCTTCGTAAGAGCTCCCATGTTCTTCGCGTAAGCATTCGAACAAATCCGAGCCTATAATCTGCATCGTTCAATCGAGAGATCAATAAAATAAACAACTTTGAGAAATTAGTATGAATACTGAATTAAGGGTGAAATTAAAGATGAGAAAATTGAATAAGTTGGAAAATCCTACTTCTTTAAACAGTCTATCAAGGGCAGCTTCCTTATCACCAGCCTTCACTAATACGTAGATTTTGCCCACAGGTGTCGATCGAAGTAACTTTTCGACTAGTACTATACATGTAGTAGTGACAATAGTGAAGAGCTAGAAAATTCAATAAAACTTAAATAATATACATCTAAAAGTAAAATTAAATCGATAATTAGGAATAAAGTATATATAACAATGTACCTTTTCCAAGAAGACCAGTTGCACCAGTAATGAAGATATTCTTTCCTTTATAGAATTTATCGATACCTATGCCGCCTTCATTGCCACCGAATTCCAACGACGACGGCAGTTCTGATTCAAGAGGATGGTGGGGAGAAGTGAAATAAGTATAACCATTGAAGTGAACTCCCAATTTTCCACTTTCTCTTAATTTGAACTTGCTCTTTTCACTAGAAAATGGAACTCTAGTTTTGTGGGAATATTTAGTGAAAGAAAACTCTGGCGGAGGGCTGCAAAATGCACTTTGAGCTAGCAACATTGTTTTTTTAAGATTAATTTGCTTGTTGATGTACAAATAATGCAAGGGACACCATCTACTTATAGCCCAAAAAACTAACAATTCATCATTTTTAATGGGATAAATAAATTACAAAACGATTAGGTGAGATTTACAAAATGAAATTAATTGGACTATTATCATGTGAAAGGAATTGTTTGTTTGAATTAAATATACTGAAATCCAATGGGGTTTATCCAGTTGCCATGCTACAACTAAATGAACATGTGACTAATTCTGCATTTCAGACCAATTTTAACGTTGTTGGCTAGCTCTTGAACGTGTTGAAGATCCCAACTCAAAAGGGGGAGATTCACATACTAAAACGTGTCACTCTATGTTATCACATGTAGTATTACTTTAAAAAATGAAAAATATTACTCTTTTATGTTCCACAAATGTTTGCACATTCACATGTTTCAGAATTATTTACACGTCTTATAAAAAAAAAACCCTCTATAAACTCACCCTCTCAGTGTTCACATATTTACACAAAATAACATTACGTTTACACTCATTTCAACAATTTTCTTCAGTTTATTAATTTACAAAATTACCTCTCAATATTTTTTCATTATACATTTTTCTTAAAAAATGTGTTCATTTTGTGATGCAAACACTCGTGGAATAGAGGGGGAGTATTTGACAATATATTATTGGTTTTATGAAAGAGTTAACTTTACATTATAAAACATAATAGCTTTGATGTATTATTTCTAACATTGTACTCCCTCCATTTTTCAATAAGAGTTGTTTTAGCATATTTTTCTTTCTTCTTTTTTTTTTTTCTTTTTTTTTTTTTTTTATTTTTTTTTATTTTTATGAAAGTTAAATACCCATCCCTTTTTTTCCCCTCTCCATGACTCGAACCCAGGACCTAAGGCCTAGGTAGTGGTGTTAGCATATTTTTCTTGTACACAAATAAGTGATGTTTTAGAATTTTATACATCGTTTGTTTCCATTATACATTCCTTTTAACTTTATTTGAGATATAAATTTGAAAATAATTGAAAAGGTTTGGTTAAAGATTTTGGAAAGATTTAAAAGGAATTAATGTGATTAAAATCTTCGTTTATTATTTAAGTGTATACTTGTCAATACATACACATACTTAATTTCAATAAATTTCATAAAAACAATACTTATTGTAAAACGGAGGGAGTAACATATTACGTTTCCTTTTTAATTTCATTAAAATCACTAGCTAAAACAATTGTGTTTAGATTTTTAAGAGATAGGATTATTTTGTGATCTCTCCTCCGTTGAGAGCCGTATCGTTTTGATACACCAATTTACATCGATTTACTGTATATCTTTCGCTAGAATAGTATCACGTAGATACACGAATTGTTGTCGACTTGCTGAAAATCTGGGATTTTAGGATCACCTTGCCGATCAATCGCGATTCTAAAATCAAATGCCATTTGGTGCCTATTTATTGAGGAAATCAAATGCTTTTGAATACACCATGGAAAGACTAAACATCTCCGATGAAAATGAGGAATTGGTATTTGAAGCAAACAATGATAGAAATAGAGCGATTAATGTGAACCTCAACATAGTGGGGAGGTTCCTTACCGACCCCAACCTCTCCTTCAACCTGACATGCAGGCGGTTGGCCAGTCTCTGGAGACCGGTGAGGGGAGTCGCCATCAAGGACATTGGGAATGGCAGATTTCTGGCTCCGTTCAATCACACGATGGATATCAATGGGATTACGACAGGAGGTCCATGGATGATTGGATCCAACCTGATCGTAATAAACCGACTCTCTCTAGGAGAAATTCCGAATGCGATCCCATTGACAAAGATCCCGTTATGGGTTCAGGTCTATGATGTATCGGTCGGTTACTTCTCCGAAGATTTCGGGACAACGATAGGCAACTACATCGGTAAATTCCTGGGGTATGACACCTCAAACAAAGGGGCTATCTGGAAACCGTTTATGCGCATCCGTGTCGAACTTGACACCTCGATACCGCTTAAACGATACAAAGTGATACGCCACCATGACGGAGGGGCATCCAAGGTAAATTTCAAATACGAACGTCTATCACGATTATGTTTCTTCTGTGGGCTTATTGATCACACCATCAACATCTGCCCTGCATTTTTCGAGGAAAACAATGAAAATGCGAAGCAAAACTGGGACAAGGAGCTGGTGGCACCGGACTGGCTGAACCCAACCCTACCAAGTGATAAATGGCTCAGCCAAAATGAATGCTTCGGCGAGGAAGCCACCGCGTAGACAACTGAGGGCGGAAATTAAGGTAACGGTAGTCAATGCAATGATGCCACCCAATCAGCGCCCTAACATGGAAAGGGGCGAAAGTTCCGCATTGACATTTAACTCTCTTATCAATCTAGTCAACTCAGGGGCGGTTACAACTTCGCGGGGGAGGCAATCTCGGGATACATTAACCACAAATCCCATATTTTATGCCAACTATGTAGATGGTATGATTGAAACCTTTGACTTTTTGGAGCAAAAAAAGAGAAGAATGACTGAAGAAACGCAACACCAGGAACTCACCCGAACACACAATGACATCGAGATAGATAAGGAAGATAACAACGAGAACTCAGAGAATTTTTTAACGGCTGGCCCCAGCTCGGGTGCCAGCCGGGGTCAATGATCGCCTTAAGCTGGAATTATAGAGGACTAGGCTCCCATACTACAATTTCGATCCTATGTGAACTCGTGAAGAGCCGACACCCGGATGTTATTTTCTTATTTGAAACTATGTCTTTCGGAGTTAGATTATAAGCCCTTCGTGTTAAACTTCGATTTGATTCCTGCTTTGCAGTAGATTGTATGGGCCACAGTGGGGGCATTGTTGTTCTATGGAATAATAATAATAATAACAATACATGTAATGTTTTGAACTATTCTCGTCACCACATTGATTTGCATATTATTGAGTCTGAAGGAAACTGGCGCCTCACAGGCTACTATGGGTTCCCAGAAAGACACAATCGAAGACTCTCATGGAGTTTACTTCGACAACTTGCTAATATGGACACCCTCCCATGGGCATGCATAGGAGACTTTAATGACCTCCTGTCTCCAGCCGACAAAAGAGGTTGTGTGCCCCACCCCCAGTGGCTCTATCGGGGCTTCCGGGAAGCTACAAAGGAATGTCGCCTTAGTGATGTGCCCCTTTCAGGTTATAGCTTCACATGGCGCAGAGGCCACCCCTTCCCCCCCCCAATACAATGGTCGAAGAAAGACTAGACAGGGTGATGGGAAACCCTGACTAGCATGCCAAATTTTCGAATGCCTCCCTCGATAACCTTGTAGCGCTAGTCTCTGATCACAACCCGATTCTTCTCAACACAAATCCAATCAAAAGTAGATTCAGCCGACATGTATTTAGATTCGAGAACATATGGCTATCAGAACTGACTATTGATGAGATTATTCATAGTTGCTGGACGGGCTTTGATGATCTGGCCCTCTTGCAAAAACTCAAAGGAACGGGCGAAACCCTCGCTCTCTAGGGTTCCCGTGCAGACTCCAACTTCCGCACTCAGAAGAGGCGATTGGAAACTAAAATAAATAGGCTACAGGGGGAAGCCAATCTGCAAGCCCGTGTGGCATACGAAAAAGCGAGAAGTGGTCTAGGAGTTCTACTAAAAGATGAGGAAACATTCTAGAGACAAAGGGCAAAATTACATTGGCTCGCCGAACGGGATTTAAACACGAGGTTTTTTCATCAAACTGCTACCTCCAAGAAAAAAAGGAAAAAACTCACCAAGCTGCAAAATGATGAAGGGCAGTGGGTCGAAACACAAGAAGGGTTATGTTCGCTGGTGAAAGATTATTTCACATCGCTCTTCAGTGCCAACCAAAATAGAGGTAATGACACAGATTTCTTACAGCCAATACAACCCTTGATCTCAAAAGAACAAAATACATGCCTAACGAGACCATTCACTATTGAGGAATTCACAGCGGCCATAAAGCAGATGAAGGCAGACACGGCTCCCGGTCCATATGGGTTTAACCCAAATTTCTATCGCAAATTCTGGGGCATAGTCGAGAATAATATCTTCACAACGGTAGTGGAATGGCTCAACAACAGGGAACTCCCCCCTCCTCAACAACACAAATATCGTTCTCCTCCCCAAAGTGGAGAGCCCTCAATCGGTACACGGCCTAAGGCCTATCTCTTTATGAAATGTCCTTTATAAAATTATTCCAAAGGTTCTGTGCAATAGACTGAAAGAGGTTCTACCGGGCTTGGTTGACAAAGCTCAATCCGCCTTTGTTACGGGAAGAAATATCCAAGACAATGTGCTGGTTATTTTTGAAACGTTGCATATGATGAAGAATAAAAGAAATGGGAACTGAGGGGATGTTTGTATGAAAATCGACATTAGCAAAGCCTACGATCGAGTCGATTGAGCTTATCTTGAAAATATCCTTAGAAGACTAGGTTTCTCGACCGTGTGGGTCGAATGGATGACCATGTGCATCAAATCAATCTCGTATTCTATCCAGGTCAACGATGATCTTGTGGGCCCAATTGTCCCTAACTGAGGGCTTCGACAAGGGGACCTCTATCTCCCTACTTATTCATCCTATGTGTTGAAGGCCTTTCAACAGTGATCAACAATGCAAATCATTTGGGTATCCTCTACGGGACGAAAGTAAGCAGAAACGCCCCCTAGGCCTCTCACTTATTATTTGCAGATGACAACATGTTGTTCTGTAGAGCAACAATCGAAGAGACTGCCCATATGCGCATAATTCTGGACGAATTTGAGAATGTATCCGGTCAGGCAGTAAACTACAATAAGTCAGGGATTTTTTCAGTCACAATGTTGACGAAACCAGATGAGCCATGATAAGAAACCTGCTGGGAATGCAAAACACCATAAACATAAGCAAATACCTGGGGCTCCCATCCTTGATTGGAAGAAAAAAGAAGGAGATATTTCAGTACATCAAAGACAGATTGTGGGCTAAACTACAAGGTTGGCAAAAGCAAAACATGTCCAAAGCAGGAAAAGAAGTGTTAATCAAAGCCGCATCACAAGCAATCCCGTTGTACTGTATGAAGACATTCCTCTTACCCTCAACATTGATCGACGAGCTCCGTGTCATGCTCAATAAATTTTGGTGGGGCAGCAAACGAGGAAATACAAAAGGAATGAACTGGCTAAAGTGGGAAAATATGTGTATGAACAAAGCGGAGGGTGGTAGGGGATTCCGAAACCTTCGCGCATTCAACAAGGCTCTCTTGGGCAAAATGGGGTGGCGCCTCGATCTTAACCGAGACATAGTCTCTAGTGTGCAAGGTTCTTAAAGCGAGATACTTTCCAAACTCAGACTTCCTTGCAGCAAAACAGGGTTGTAATCCAAGCTACACATGGGCCAGTATCTATGCGGCTCAATAAATTGTCCGAGTGGGGGTCATATGTAAGGTAGGGTCAGGAGACCTAGTTCACGTATGGAACTCTCCCTGGATACGGGACGATGAAAACTTCCTATTAAAATCGACTGACATCGAGGGGCTTGAAGACCTGCGTGTATCGACTCTCATTGACACAGACTCGAATACATGGGACAGCCCCTTGATCTGGGATTTATTACCGAAGGACGTTGACCGCATCATGGACATGAATCTTCCCACGAGAGAAGTCGTCGACAGTCTCATGTGGCATTTCGATAAAAGCAGTGGGTACACAGTACGATCGGCGTACAGGATTGCAACCCAAATGATCTCACATGAATCGCAACAATGTGAGGGCGATTGGAAATTAATCTGGGATTTAATGGCCCAACCTAGAGTAAAAAAATAGCTTCTTTTACTTCCTACTCAATCTTGTTTGTCAAAAGGACTGCCAACTCGGTGGCACACGAATTTACTCGAGCCTCCCGTTTTTACGGGGCCTCTCACTGCTAGATTGACCCTCCAAACTTTGTGGATGGGCTTCTAATAATTTCGCGCCACTACATTAATAATAGCTAAATTGTCTTGGTGTAGAAAAAAAATTCATTAAAATCACTACATTAAACACTAAAAGTATTGGACTACCAAGTTTTGAACTTTTTTTACTCGTTCAGTTCATTTTAATGAGAAATTTTATTCCAAAATAATTGTCATTTTTAGACCATCCAAAAATATTAAATGACTAGATTCTAAACAAAATGACAATAAATTCATATTATACATATATTTATTGTTATTTATTGACTTTTTTAAATTTGTGTAAAATATACTCCATATCTTTAGATAAAGTATCATATGAACTCCTTTTAAAAAAAAAAAAAAAAAGTATTGTATGAACTCCTTTTTTTAAAAAAAAAAGTATCATATGAACTCATTTGACTCGCGCACCTGCTCCGTGCACTCCACCCGACTCGTCCAATTGTTTATTCGAGTGACTTTTATAACATGAGATTATGCATTTTTTTTCGTTCATATTTTTTAAACCTCACCCTCTTCCTCATCTTTTCTCTCTCTTTACTCTAACAGTTCACATGGTTTTTCAGTGGGTTTCCTATTCTTTTGATGTTATTTGTGTTGGTCCCTAGGCTGGAGGTATTAGACGAGTGATTTAGAGTATTTGGTGTGCTCTAAGTGTAGGAAAATAACTAAGTTTTCAAGACAACTAGTCGATTGATTCACTAGAGGCTTAGGACTAGTTAGTCGGTTGATTGGCTATCTATTAGAGTTAAGTGCGAAATTTAATGTATCCATAATTATACTCGTCTATTAGTGAAAACCCTTTAGAAATCATTTCATGCACGATTAGCTGACTTGGTGTCAGTTGATACAGATAAGTTGTTAAAATAGACCGAACTCTTGACTCTGGTGTCAGATTTTTCTCCATAATATGTTTTCGGATTTAGAACGACGAGCCCGTCAAGCAATATGTAATATGTAAACATGCATGATAAAACAGTAAATAACACAGTGACTTATAGTGATTCAGATCTCAGTCCTAGTCCACTCTCACAGCCCAGCTGTGATATTAATCCCTTCCAAAGGGCTTGAACTTTTACATGCCAAAAGTAACATGTTTTGCTACTTTATAGTCCCAAGAGAAGACTTTGGATCCTTTGACATCCCTATATGCAGTGTTTTCACCGGACAAGTCAGCGGTTCACGGTCCAACCGGACAAGTCAGCGGTTCACGGTCCAACCGGTTGGACCAGCGGTCAACCGGAAAAATAATTCTTATGTGTTTTTTTCAATATTATCTATGTGTCATTAAAAAAATATATGCATAATTTGTGTTTTTTTTTTCAATATTATCTATGTGTCAACAGATTAAGTATGTATTATTAAATACGGAGTATTAAGTTATTGTTGGGATATGAATCCTGATACAAGTCCTAATTGATGTTGAAGTAGTTTTGATAAGCCAAAAGAAGACTTGAATATATTTCTAAGTGTTGACTGATCTAGTTATGGAAGTCGTCTTATGAAGATCAGTAGAGTATAAAAGTTTGAAAGAAAAGTTTAAGTATGAATGAAAGACAAGTACGATTTTATAAGTAATGTATATAGGTTTTATGATGAGCGATTTGAATGATGTATAGAAGCTCATATTTCATGTATTGTTCACATTGATGTATAGATCTTAAGTTGACTAAGCTGATTTATAAAGCTTAAAGCAATGTAATAGTATTTTTAGGTTAATTGATAGAACTAGCATAGATTAGTTCTTGATAGAATTCTACTGAAGATGAAGACTCGCGACCAGACAAGATGAGTAAAGAAGAAGACTGAAGATTTGTCTAAGTATGGAGACTAGACAAGTACGCAAGTGAAAGAAGAAATTCTTAAGTCAAAAACGCGTGAAGATGATTATGAAGATATATATTGAAGAGTTAGTTATAGAATAACTAATTAACTGAAGAAACGCGTGGAAAGATAATGATTAACAGTTAGAAGTCAGTTATCAAGAAAAGTTAGTTGGATAACAGAAAGTTCTTGATTTCAGATGCTTATAAATACTTCAAAACATTTGACGGTTATGACTACTGATACACTGATATTCTACATACTACTGAAGCGAATTACTGAAGAATTCAAAGCGAAAGAAACTCACAGAGTTGAAGTTCAGAAAGTCGAAGCCAGAAGACAAGTGAAGAAATTGAAGAAGGCTACTACGGAATTAAGAGAAGTTTTATTATTTTTGTTCAAGTTGCTAGTTACTTGTAAAACTACTAGTTGTTAGATCGAAGATATATCTGGAGATATAATCGAGAAGATCGAAGTCTTATTTCTTGGGACTTAAAGCAACAAGAACACACTACTCGAAGAGAAGAGTAATAAGAATTTCACGACTGGAGTTGTGAGAGTGGATGTAGACAAGTTGTCGAACCACTATAAATCTTGTGTTGTTTACTTTACTGTTTTATTTGTTGTTTGATTGATTACTTGTTTAATTGATTAATACTGCATATAGAATAGACAAGATCAGTGTTCATCGATATTAGTTGAGTATAAACTGTTGGGCTCATTATTAATTTTGATATTTCCGCATTGTGTATTCTGATATATTGAAAGATTTTGAAAAGTCTATTCACCCCCTCTAGACGTTTTCCTAGCTTACTCAATATTATCTACTCAACTAGGGACCTACAAGTGGTATCAGAGCAGTAGTTTACGAACTGCTGTTTCTTGATAACCTACTAAAGACTTGGGTGAAGTCTTGGTTTTTGAATATACGTGTTTTTATCGCTGTTCTTGAATTACCTGTATCTTTGATCCTAACTGCTCACTACTAATCTTCTTCAAATCATGTCGTTGGAAATCAGTGCTAATAAACTTCCTAAGTTCCAGGTTCAAGATTACGACTACTGGAAGCTGAGAATTGAGGCAATCTTTAGCTCCACCCATGACTTGATGATTTCAGTTGTCACAGAAGGACCGATCGTGACGATGTTCCCTAACACTACTGCATTGGACTAGAACAAAGCTGTTGGAGTTCTTGTTCCCAAACCCAGGTCAGAACTAACATCTGAAGAAATTAGGCAGAATAACCTGGACAGCTTGGCAAAAAACTACATTTTACATACCCTTCCTAATGAGTATCTTGGGAAAGTATTAAAATGTAAGACAACCAAAGAAATGTGGGACCGTCTTGCTATTATTTGTGAAGGGACTACTCTAATCAAAGAAAGCAAGCTTTCTACTGCTGTTCAGAGATTCGAATCATTCAAGATGAAAACTGGTGAAACAATTGACCAGTTGGATACTCGCTTTACAAGAATTATAAATGACTTGGAAGTTCTTGGCAAAACTTATACTGCTCGTGAAATAAATTTGAGAATTCTTAAGAGTCTTGATGCTAGATGGAAAATGGTGAAAATGCTTATTAAGAATACTCAGGATATAGATGAGTGGTCAGCAGAGACAATTTTTCAAACTCTGAAAGCTCATGAGTTTGATCTAGATGAAGACGATCCCATTGCCAGTAGTGATAGAGAAAATGTCGTGTCGAAGAATGTTTCCTTTAAGTCTAGTTCGTCTAAGAGCTCTAGAGTAGGCAAGTCGAAGTCTAAGACTAAGTCTGCTAGTGTTAAAGACAAGTTAGATAGGACTGATCTAAGTCTGAAAGATCAGGTGAATCTCATGGTTAGAAAGTTCGACAGGTTAAACAAGCGCTACGATAGATATAAGAAGTTTTACAAAGACTTTAGAGGGTCTGCTTCTAAGGACTCGTCTGAGACCAGACGAGACCGAAACTCGTCCGAAAGGAGAGACGAAGTCTCGATAGGGATTCTGAGGATAGAAAGATTAGACGTTATGATAGACGAGATAAGAGAAGGGATAATTCTCCTGTGAAAAAGTCTACTAACGATCTTTTATGTTATAACTGTGAGAAACCAGGTCATTACGTTTACGAATGTCCGGACCTGAGCACTGATGATCGTGAAGAACGGAAAGCAAGGCGTGAACGAAGATATGACAAGGGTAAGAAGGCTATGATGGCTAATGATGACTCCGAAACGGACTCAGACGAGTTACCATCGTCTTCGTCTAGCTACCCGTCTGATCGTGAGAATGAAGAAGCTTTCATAGTAGATGATGGCCTATGTTGTATGGCTAAAATCGATCAAGAGGTATCATCTGCTACTTCGTTTCAATCATGTGATGAATCGGATTCTGATGAAAGTGATATTGCCGATAATAGAGTAGGGAGTAGTCTTCACCACTCTACTGGGGTGACTGAAGAAGACCTCCTACTTGCTAACAAGGCGTTCATTGAAGTCAGCGACGAGAACATTGCCTTAAAACAAGAAATCATTGATCTTAAAGAAGCCTAGTCTAAAGTAGATCATAATATAACAGTCCTAAATGAACGCTTGACAGAAGAGTTGAGATAACTCAAAGACAAGTGTGCATTGACAGACAGGTTATATCAAGACCTACTTAAGACACATGCCACTGAGACTAATGAATTCAATGTTTTAAAGAACAAATGCAAAAAGCTTGAAGAACGCAATAAGTTCTTAGAGACTGAGGTTATTAATCTAGACCTTAAACTTACTGACTTGGTTAATTCTTCAAAGATTAATCAACAACTGTCAGATAGGTATAGGGCTCCAGATGACAAGATAGGGTTAGGAGCTGAAACACCTAACTCGTCTACTCATGTCATTAAGAACCCTACTGCTGCTAGTTCAAGTTCTTTGACAAATGATAAAGGCAAAGGACCAATGGAATACGATATTGGAATGACATCCAAAGGTACTGTACACAAGAAGACTCGAGTTAACACTCCGATTACCAAGGGTGGTAAAAAGAATGATAACAACAGACCTGTTCCGTTTAGAACAAGTCAAAAGAGGACCACTAGTCGTGGACGACCAAACCAGATCAGATACGAAGATTGGTATCCTTAGGAGACGAGTTCTAGACAAGTACAGACTAGTTGAAAAGAGCCTAAACCTCCTTTCATAAGGCAGTCTCAGCTCTACTCGACTAGACCTAGGAAGGTTGCTCCGAAATATCGTACTCAACCCGTCTTATATCCTCCACCTTTGTCATATGATATCATAAGTGAGGAAAGACCTAAACAAGTCTATAAACCGTATGGACCCAATGCATACAAGCCCTATTCTGACTATCAAAGGCCCTTGCCTACTCAAGTAGAGGTTAAGTCAAAAGGCTACCTCAGATGAGTAGACACGACTAATGATAGGTCAAATAAGGACAACAGGGTCTTATTTTGCAACAAGCATGGTAGAAAGATTAAGAGATCAAACTTGTTCAGCACTCCTATGTATATTTGGATTCCACTGAACTCTACTAACCCCCGAGGAACCCAATAGACAAGGAGGGTACCTAAATTATTAAAATATCATCATTTCATGGTCGACTCGACTTGTATAAGAAGGGTGGCTCAGTAGGAGAAACTTGGTACATCGATAGTGGTTGTTCGCACCACATGACAGGTACTAAGGCTCTTCTATCGAGTTACCACGAGCAAGAAGGACCCAAGGTGATCTTCAGTGATAGCTCAACTGCTTTTACGAAAGGTTTTGGTTACATCAGAAATGGAGATGTAGAGATATAGGACGTATCCTACGTAGAAGGTTTGAAGTACAATTTATTATCTGTTTCTAAATTTTGTGATCGTGGTTATAAGGTACAATTCAAAAGCCGAAAGTGCGAGATCATAGACAAGAGGACTCATACTGTACTACTTGTCGGCATAAGACAAGGCAGCGTATACATTGTGAATTGGAATAGCTATCCGCGGGATACTTGTCTTCTTTGTAAGAACCCTAAAGAGATCAGTTGGCTTTGGCATAGACGCCTTTGTCACATGAACTTTAAGGTGATTAATAAGATTGCAAGAGATTACCTAGTGGAAGGTTTACCCAACGAAATCTATTACAAATCACATGTATGCAATGCTTGTCAGAAAGGTAAACAGGTAAAAGGTTCCTTTAAATCAATTCCTACTCTCTCAACAAGTAGAGTTCTAGAACTACTACATGTGGATCTTCATAGTCCGATAACTCCTCCAACCTTGAATGGTAGAAGGTACACGCTTGTTATGGTAGACGACTATTCTAAGTTCACTTGGGTAGTCTTCCTATACAAGAAGAGTGATACACAGACTCTTCTACCTGATCTGTTGAAGAAGTTACAAGTTGAGAAGAACAAGTCCATTGTCAAAATCCGTAGTGCCAAGGGTACTAAGTTCATTAATTGCTATATCAAAGATTTCTGTTCTAAACATGGTATCCAGCACCTTACTAGTGCAGCCAGGACGCCACAACAAAATGGTGTAGCTGAGAGAAGGAATAGAACGCTCAAAGAAGCCTGTAGAACCATGCTGGCCGAGTACAATACTCCTCAAAAGTTTTGGGCAGAAGCGATCAACACTACATGCCACTCCCAAAACAGAAGCGCGATCAATAAGGTACTAGGTAAGACACCCTACGAGATTTGGAAAGGTAGAAAACCCAGAGTGTCATATTTCCATATATTTGGTTGTAAGTGCTTCATCCATAACAATGGGAAAAGTAAATTAAATGCTTTCGATGCTAAAGCGGACGAGGGGATATTCTTAGGATACTCCTCAACTAGCAAAGCATTCAGAGTGTTTAAGTACTCAACCCTTTGTGTGGAAGAAACACCACATGTTGTTTTCGATGAATCTCGACAGTACTCGTCTGTCGACCAGATCAGTAAAGAAGTAACTGATCTATCGATCCAATCTGAGAATGAATCAGAAGTGTACGAATTTGTTCAAGCCTACAATCCATTCATGAAAGCTCTCGAGTCTGATGACAAGGAGAAGGTAAGTGCTCAAGGTAAGTCCACTAGACCAATTGACATGCCTGCTCTAGTTGACTCGTTTACTCCTATTAAAACTGCTGATACAAATGATGTTGAAATGCATGATGCTATAACTGAGTTAGATGATGATAGTATACCTGTTAAGTCTAGAAAAACATGGAAATCTGCGCATGATACTGAAAATATCATTGGTGACTCTACTATTGGTGTGAAGACTAGACGATAACTCTTTGAGCCGCAAGAACAGCCGAGTCCATCTATGTTTTGCTGGTGTTGTTTCCTCTCTTCTATCGAGCCTAAGACCGTTAAAGAGGCATTGGCTGATAGTAATTGGATCATCGCTATGCAAGACGAGTTGAACCAGTTTGTTCGAAACGACGACTGGGAACTTGTTGATAGGCCGGAACATCATAATGTAGTTGGCACACGATGGATTTTCAAAAATAAGAAAGATGAGAATGATGTAGTCGTTAGAAATAAGGTTAGACTAGTAGCCCAAGGTTATTCACAAGCTGAAGGCATAGATTATGATGAAACTTATGCTCCTGTTGCTAGACTAGAAGCCATTCGATTGTTTCTTGCATATGCTGCTTACATGAAGTTTACTGTATATCAAATGGATGTTAAAAGTGCATTTCTTAACGGTATTCTTGCGGAAGATGCGTATGTTGAACAACCCCCATGTTTCGAAGTCAAAGGTAACCAGGTGTACAGATTGAAGAAAGTCTTATATGGACTAAAGCAAGCTCTAAGAGCATGGTACGACACTCTATCCCTCTTTCTATTAGAAAATGGTTTTACTAAGGGCAAAGTAGATCGTACTTTGTTCAGAAGACAAGAAGGGAAAGATATTTTACTTGTCCAAATTTACGTAGATGATATCATTTTTGGTTCACCTAACAAAAAGCTGAGTGAAAGTTTTTCAACACTCATGCAAAGTAAGTTTGAGATGTCAATGATGGGTGAAATGAATTACTTCTTGGTCTTCAAGTAAAACAAACCCCAGATGGGATTTTCATAAATCAAGCAAAGTATACTAGAAATCTTCTAGACAAGTATGGTATTAAGACATGCAAGTCTACTGGAGTACCTATGCTACCTACCTACAGGATGGATCCAGATGAACATGGTAAGGGTGCTGATCAAACATATTATCGTGGTCTTATTGGTTCATTACTGTACTTGACTGCTAGTAGACCTGATATTGCATTTTTTGTTGGCGTATGTGCTCGATTCCAAGCTAATCCAAAAGAGAGTCATATGGAAACCACTAAACGGATACTAAAATATTTGAAAGGAACCATCAATCGTTGTATATGGTATCCTTCAAATGATGATTTATCTTTAAGTGGCTACTCAGATTCTGATTTTGGTGGCTGTAGAATAGATAGGAAATCTACTTCTGGTTCTTGTCAATTCTTAGGCACAAAACTCATTTCATGGTTTTCGAAAAAGCAGACTAGTGTGGCTAACTCTACTACTGAAGCCGAGTACATGACTGCTGGTAGCTGCTATAGTCAACTACTTTGGCTCATTCAACAACTTAGAAATTATAATATCTATGAATCCAATGTTCCTATTTTCTGTGATAGTAACAGTGCTATTGCCATTACACAAAATCCTGTTTTGCACACACGTTGTAAGCATGTTGATGTGAAGCATCATTTCATACGTGATCATGTAGAAAAGAAGGATATTCGCATGGAAAAGATTCATACTGATTTTCAAAGAGCTGACATTTTCACAAAATCGTTACCTGAGGCTCGCTTTCGTGAATTATGCATTAGTCTAGGACTAATTGATTTAGATCCTACTTGCATATAGCTGTGTACTAACCATACAGGTACATCATAAAGAAGAAAGGAGAACAAACAAGTTACCTCAGAAACAGAGCACTCGACTACTCGTCAAACAGACAGGTATACAAGGTCAGACAAGATGACCAAACAACCCGATGAGGAAGCTGGTAAAGCTGAGGGTAATACTGAGGGAATAAACATTTAAGGGGGAATCTATGATTTCTTAAAAGATCCTTATGTTGACTCTTAAGTTTGTTAAAAGTCATCTTGATCGAAACCTTGATTACTGCATTTGATTGATATTCACTTTATTTATTCTACTCTAATACCTGTATCTACTCTAATGCGTCGCATAAGATGAGACAGGTACATGCTGTTGTTCGACATTCAAACAGACAAGCACAGTCGAAGGGGGAACTCGGCTGGTGCTAACAAGTCTACTGATCTGTTCTGATGAACTCGAACAGACCAGATAAGCTCTCTCGTGATTTTAAAATTCACTAAGTGGTTAAAACATATATTAAGGGTATTATTGTAATTTGCTACTGCGAATTAATGGAAATCTAGAATTGGATTTATACACTCCATTTAATGAGGTGTATACACCCAGTTCGCGCCTAAACTCTACTACACTAGGTCAGATGAGTACACTCCTATGTCCTAACCAATAGAAAAAGCGGATTCCAAAATTTACAATACCAAATCACGTAATATTCTCGATTACGCAACTGAATATCAAGAGTCTCTACCGTTGGATCAAACCTCTTAATCTTGGCCGTTCATTCAAAATTTATGTTTCATCAAAACTGAACTGTTCCTACAATCACTCCTCACGTTTTCACTTTACTCTCCTACTCTCAAGCACTCAGATTTCTTGCGATTCTCATAAACTGCATATCATATCCCACACATCATTGTTATTATGTCGATCATTTCTATGTTCGATGTTCACACTAACATGCAGGCGAGATTCGATTTAGGGAAGTATACTACTGAAGGAAAGGTGCATGTTGAGAGTTCGGTGTTCTTCAATGGAAGGCACTCCGACGAGAACAAGGAGATCCTCATCAAGTGTTTTTGGTGTGGATTGAGACCTTATTTGGAAGCATTTCCAGAGGTGGTGTATGAGGAAGAGGTTCTTGAGTTCTATGCAACTGCTGCTCGACAAGGCGACTCCATCGAAGCCTTTGTTGGTGGAAGTCGAGTAGAAATAACGCGAGAAGTGTTGTTCGAAACATTAAAACTACCTTCAGGTACGATTAATGTGGAGACGTATGGCTCCTGGCAGGAATTGAGGTATCTTAGCATCTTCTGCGGAAAGAAGTTGAAGCTGAATCGAGATGGCAAGATTCCGTCTGTCAAGAAGAAGGAGTTGCTGCCCAAGTACAAGACTCTTCTTGACATTGCTAGCAAGATGTTATTAGGAGTAACTGGAAGTTATGATTCTGTAACTCTTCAAAAGACGAGAGTGATGGCCGCAATCTATGATGGCATCACAGATGGTAATTGGTACAAATTATTCTTGGATCGTTTGATGTATTTCGAGAAAAATGTTCGAGTGGACACCGATGCTGGAGAATGGGTGGTGTCTGCTGCAGTTAGCTTCGGAAATAAGCTAAGTATTTTGCTACCCGTCTTACTCCCAAACAAGACGAACTGTAGCAAGGGCAAGCTGTTTCATGTCTTGAAACATTACTTGAAGAAGGATGCTCTCGAAAGACAGGTTGAGCAAAGGGCTATTGAACGTGGTCAAATCCAAATTAATCCACGAGACGCGATGATTGAAGCTCACTCGTCTAGTGCTGAGGAAGACGAAGCAGGGGCAGAAGCTGAGGCTGAGGCTGGAACTAGTGGTGCACTAGTGGAGTATGTATCGGATGAGGCTATGATTGAACCAATGGAAGATTCGAAGGAAACTCAATCGGATGAAGCTTCGGAGAAAGAAGTTGAGGATGCAGAAGCATATCGACTGGTGAGAGTGGAGTCGAGTCCCTCGCCAGACAAGTCGACTGAAATGGTTAGTACTTCTTCTCGTACTATTTTCATTCCTCTCAATCTCCCTGTGAAAACCATGGCAAGATCACTCCGATCTCGTGCCAGACCTATTACCCAAACCTCTCAGTTGGTAGTTCAACCTTTAAGGTCCAACATTACCCGAGACACTACTATATTTGCTTCAACTGATACTCCTACAGTTGACATACCAAACCTAGCCACATCAGAGCCACAAGAAACCACAATCCAAACTATTCCCACTCCCTCAACAGAAAATGTTGAACCCATTAACCCATCTGTTTTGGGAACCCGTCTTGTTGACACTTCAACAACTAAGTTAAGGACCTCACTTACTCAGACCCCTCCCACAAAAAGATTCGAATCCCTAGTCGATTATCCAATGTGTTTACGCGAGAAGAGGCTGTGTGCACAAATGACTAGAAACTTGAAGAAAATGCTGCCGACAGTCGAGATCGATACGACTTCCGAGTTGTATGAAAAACTGATCAGAATATGCACATGGGTTGCATTAAAGAAAGGTCCGACTGAAGACATGTTCGAGGTGATTCTTGGTATGGGTGGAATTGCAAATTTCCAAGATTGGGAAATGGAGCAACAAGAGAATAGTGGTGTTAAAGATCATTCAGAACTACTCTCTTCGTATGCCTTGACTGCTCTTGTCAAGAGGATGTTGAATATTTCAGATGACGTGCTGTCTTCGGAAGCTAAGACAAGTGTTGGAATTCAAGTCTAGGAAGCTGATCTTGCAGAGGACGAGTTGATGCAAGATGCAGAACCAGTAGAAGAGATGCAGTCTACTGATCCTACTCTCGATTTGGAGAATGTTTCTGATCAAATGCGAGGTTTAGTATTTGAATTTCAGGTGGAACATGCACATGGTCCAAGGTGCAATGTTGGTCAGATCATTAGAAAATTGGAGAAGTATTTTCCATCTGAGACATGTGCTTACACCGCAAGGCTGGTTGAGTTGGTGAAAAGAGATTTTGATGCTGCTGAAAGAAGGGCTAAGGAAGCAAAGTTGGCTATCGTTCCTTACTGTCCTCTACCCAATCTGAAAGCCATAGCAGGAAGTGTCGTTCCAGGGGATGAAGCAGTAGAAGACTTGGTCTTGACTACTGTGCTGGAAGACAAGTTGGTTGAAGCTCAAGTACTGATTGAAGATGAGCTAATGGAAGAAGCTATTCCTAAGGATAATATTCCTGAAGCTGTTGTTCAGACAACTCAAATCTTTCCAACTGGATTCTTAGACGAGTTGAAGATGGACTTGAGGCAAGTAGTCCAGTCGTTTATTGATGAATTCTTGAAATAGGACATGAAGCAAGTCCTTGAAGACCAGAATAAGTCTCTTGTTGATAGTTCTAAGGAGCTGATTGTTGGTGAAGTTAATCAGATGGATGCTACCTTCAGATAAGAGATGTACACCCAGTTAGAAGACTTCTTGCAAAGACAGATTAACTATTCGGAGAAGTGTTCTATTGATTTTGCTAGAACTTTGGCTGAAGAATCAAAGAAAATGGAAAGGCTATATCGTGTGAAGATTGAGATAGCTGATGAGCAGAGAAGAGAAGCACAAGATCAGTTGGTGCAAGCTAGAGCTCTTCTAAGAGACATGACTGAAGAAAACAGACTGCTCAAGCTAACTGCTACTCACTTCAAAGATGAGTTTAACTTTTGTTCAAGGAAGTTGGAACACACAGTTGATCGTCTTGAGAAGTTAAGTCAAGATAAGACGCATCAGTAGCAGATTGATAGAGCTGCTGAGCTGATGAAGGAAACTATAAAGGAAGAGATGACTCGTTTTACCTCTCTGTTCACTCTTAAGGCAAGTGATGAAGCCAAAAAGAGGGAAGAAATTAAAGAGGTGAAAGCTGCTGCTGAACCTGAGATTGAAACTGTTGCTGCGACAGATGAGACTAGTAGACCAAAGAGAAGAAGACAGGTCAAGAAAGCTGAATTAGAGCAAGCAAGTGCAGAAGAGCAGAAAAGACAAGTTAAAGGCAAGTCGATTGCGACTGAAGAGGTTCAGACGAGACGAGTTGTGAAAAGGAAGTTGGTTATGTCAGAACCAAAGGTGAAAGAGTCTATAGGTCAAATCATTGCTGATCTAGATGAGACTGAGATTATGAAGAAGCAAAAAGTTGAAGATGATCGTTATGCTAACAAGAAGTTGTTAGGTAAACATATCAACAGATTGCAGAAAATGAAAGCTGATCCAGATGTGATTGAAGATTCTCATATTGATAAGTTCATAGACAACGAGCATAGAGATGCTTGGTTGAGCGTCAAGATGAAATGGGAACTAGATCACTGGATAATTAGGAAATTTGGAGATGCAGACAACAAAGAAGAGTTATATGCTGTGTTTGACAAGTTCATGGAAGCTGAAGATAAGAATTTATGGAACTTGGTCATGCGCATAGCAACTATTGTAGGTTACAATATTCTTGTTCCTGATTTTCCAAAGTGGGATACTCCACTTCTAGGCTCTGGAAAGCGGATTGACTTCAACAAGGTGAAGAAGTTTGAAGAAGAGCTGCTCGAGAAGGAGAAGATTGACAATGAAGATCATATCTCAGACATTCACAGAAGAATCCTCGACGTGTTCTGTATTCCGAATCCAGATGTTGGAAACATCAGTGAGTAATTGTAAGTACTTTACTTAGTTTCATTTTGATTTTGTCTAAGTAATTGTAATCTATCTGATCTACTGATTATGAATGAAAAAGATAACATATTTTGAGAAGATAACTACTTAACTGATCTACTAACTTAAAATAATTCAAGTAGTTTTGGCTTCATCAAAAAGGGGAAAATTGTTGGGATATGAATCATGATACAAGTCCTAATTGATGTTGAAGTAGTCTTGATAAGCCAAAAGAAGACTTGAATATATTTCTAAGTGTTGACTGATCTAGTTATGGAAGTCGTCTTATGAAGATCAGTAGAGTATAAAAGTTTGAAAGAAAAGTTTAAGTATGAATGAAAGACAAGTACGATTTTATAAGTACTGTATATAGGTTTTATGATGAGCGATTTGAATGATGTATAGAAGCTCATATTTCATGTATTGTTCATATTGATGTATAGATCTTAAGTTGACTAAGCTGATTTATAAAGCTTAAAGTAATGTAATAGTCTTGTTAGGTTAGTTGATAGAACTAGCATAGATTAGTTCTTGATAGAAGTCTATTGAAGATGAAGACTCGCGACCAGACAAGATGAGTAAAGAAGAAGACTGAAGATTTGTCTAAGTATGGAGACTAGACAAGTACGCAAGTGAAAGAAGAAATTCTTAAGTCAAAAACGCGTGAAGATGATTATGAAGATATATATTGAAGAGTTAGTTATGGAATAACTAATTAACTGAAGAAACGCGTGGAAAGATAAGGATTAACAGTTAGAAGTCAGTTATCAAGAAAAGTTAGTTGGATAACAGAAAGTTCTTGATTTCAGATGCTTATAAATACTTCAAAAGATTTGACGGTTATGACTACTGATACACTGATATTCTACATACTACTGAAGCGAATTACTGAAGAATTCAAAGCGAAAGAAACTCACAGAGTTGAAGTTCAGAAAGTCGAAGCCAGAAGACAAGTGAAGAAATTGAAGAAGGCTACTACTGAATTAAGAGAAGTTTTATTATTTTTGTTCAAGTTGCTAGTTACTTGTAAAACTACTAGTTGTTAGATCGAAAATAAATCTGGAGATATAATCGAGAAGATCGAAGTCTTATTTCTTGGGACTTAAAGCAACAAGAACACACTACTCGAAGAGAAGAGTAATAAGAATTTCACGACTGGAGTTGTGAGAGTGGATGTAGACAAGTTGTCGAACCACTATAAATCTTGTGTTGTTTACTTTACTGTTTTATTTGTTGTTTGATTGATTACTTGTTTAATTGATTAATACTGCATATAGAATAGACAAGATCAGTGTTCATCGATATTAGTTGAGTATAAACTGTTGGGCTCATTATTAATTATGATATTTCCGCATTGTGTATTCTGATATATTGAAAGATTTTGAAAAGTCTATTCACCCCCTCTAGACGTTTTCCTAGCTTACTCAATATTATCTACTCAACTAGGGACCTACAGTTATTAGAATTGGAATCAATTATTTTTTTGATCATTTAATTATTTCGGCCCACATACTTAATTTGACCCATACTACTTTACTTGCCCTAGATGTATAAATACACATTGATGGCCTCAGTACCGCACACATTCATTCAATAATATTCAACATAACTCAATTACTCTGTTTCTTTGATTCTTAACATAAGTTTTAGAATTCTGAAAATACTAAGATTTATATACATGGTCTCACACCTATTTTTCTACCCTCATTTCATACAATTTCCATTAGTATGTTTTTCTTTCCATCGAACATGGGGCTGCTTTCGGGTGGTTACTGAGGGGCTAGGGTTCTTGAAGAAGGAATTTGGGGGAGAAAACTCAGAAAATGTATTTTGGAGAGTTGGAGGCGTGCGACGTGCGTGACTTACAGGAATTAGACAATTAAAAAATTTAAATTTTAGAATTCAATTTTTTTTTAAATAGAGGGGAACTTGTTCAACCGGTTTTTGACCGGTTTTGACCGGTCCAACCTGTAAAACGGGTTTTAGGCGTCTTTCAGACCGGTGCCGTGACCGGTTCACGGTCTAACCGGTCGAACCGGCCGGTCCGGTCCGGTTTTGAAATCATTGTCTATATGCACTCGATCCCACTAGTCATTGTGAGGGGCTAGCACTCTTATGGTGATCTTCTGAAAGTTGGCTTCTAAGGGTTTATGATAGAAGTGTTGGTTTGATGTATATGAACTAGGTGAAAATTTTCCTTACAATTTGATTTAACCTTAAGCTAGAATTGAGAAATTCTCTCTAAACTTTGGATATATTTTTATATATATTTGAGTATACTAGCTTAAGAATTATGAGTTCACTCACTGTTTGGAAGATATCAATCAATCTCCACCATTTCGGGAATCACAGTTTTCTTGATTGACACAATTAAATATTGTCGTTGCCACGTAATATTTAACGTATCATTGACTTTCCATTCTTGAACACTGTGTCATGTCAGATCTTTGATGTCCGCTATCGTCTTCCTATTAGTCCATGTCAGCTCTGATTTGACCTATCAATGTATAGATGTAGATGACCTTTGCCTCAACTGATACTGGATTCAACTCATCTGGACTTGACACTTGAGCATCAAATTGCTTCCCCATCTATTTGAACATTGGTTGTCTAGTAACCAGCTTTAATCCTCAGCTGATAGGAGTACTCAGCTGTATGAACCTTGATTACTTCCCCCTCGACTAATTCTTGCTCTTCTGATCTTCATCTTCTCCTCTCTTCTTGAGCATAGGCGTATCTCTCCACTACATCAGGTAGGTGGGTTCCCCCTCGGCTGATGCTAACATATAGTTATTCTATTAGAAGGTATATAATGAAGTTGTCTATACAATACAACTTATCTTATTACAAGTGGTTTGACTTATCAAAACTAAATATAATGGATATCAGTTGGCCTGAACATCCCAACAATTAATTTGTTCCATTTTTTAATTTCTGAATATCGCAACAATTAATTTGTCCCGTTTTTTAATTTTGAAGAATTATACTTCCTCCGTCCAATTTCATTATTCCCACTTTCCTTTTTTGGTTGTCCAATTTTATTATGCCCATTCCCTTTTTGGAAATAATACTATTCACACTACTTTATCTCCACCCTCCAACCATCACTTATTTACTCAAATTGCCACTAACTTTATTCATAAACAATCACTTTACCTATAAATGGACCCCACAACATCCTATCAAACCCCCAACTTATCTACTTTATACATTGTAGATGTTGTTAATTCTTAAATGTCTTAACATTATCAACAACATCTGAATTTGACCTTCCGAGATTTTTTCTAAGTCTTTTCTGAAATGTTACATTAAATGTTGACCTAAATGTTGTCGCATTTCTGGCAGGATCTAGAAGCTTCTACAAGGATCTGGAACCTGGAAGATTCCAGAACATTGGAGAACATGCTAGAACAGCCTAGATACATTTGGAACGACCTGGAGCAGCCTAGAAGGATCTAGAAAGATCATGGAAGTTGTGGAAGTTGAGTTTCCTAAAAAATAGGACCTCAATGTGGAAGCCTCTAGAATTTCGTATCCCACACTATAAATACCCATTGAAGGCTTCATAATTCGGTGTGCTCTATTCGATCAATATCCTAGACCGAGCGTTCATCCCTGTTAGGAAATTGTGGCCAATAGTTCTACATTTTAGTTCATACGTTGTATACCACCCGTATGACTGTGTGTCTTCTTATCTATTGAGAGTGTAATCATTAGATAGACTAGGCATTTCGACAGTGTATAATTTATACACTTAGTTCGTTTTCTAGACTTGGCACCTGCCTCGTTTATAGTTTCGTTGTGATTGTTAATGCTGTAACATTTCACACAACATTTGTACTTGAAGATAAGTATTGTTTTTCGCCGTAAGGCTAGCATAGATTTTTATTTATAAAATCTATGTGAAAATTATTTCCATTGTGTTACGTTTGTTTTTAGTGTTTCAAGTCTTCCGCTGTGTTAATCTTAATTTCTGATATTCTGTTAGAGTCAGTGTTGTACCAATTGTCACAACATTTAGTACAACATTATTCTACTTAAACTTAAACACTTCATATACATACCACAGCACACTTTCAGTTGGTATCAGAGCAGATACCTGACGACACTAAGTTAGATCTTTGGTCAAGTGTGTTTTTAGTGTAGGTTAGCAATGGAAACACATCACATATCCACTGCACTTAGGCCACCCGTTTTAGATGGTTCGAATTATGCCTATTGGAAGCCTAAGATGCGTATGTACATCAAGTCAATTGATGAACGTGCTTGGAGGACTGTACTTACAGGTTGGGAAGCTCCAAAAAGACCAGCAGACGCAGATGGTGAAATACAACTCAAGAGAGAAGTTGACTGGACGGCTGATGAAATAACAACAGCAAGCTACAATTCTAAAGCTTTAAATGCAATTTTTACTTCTGTTGATGTTTCAATGTTTAAAATTATATCTAACTGTTCTACTTCTAAAGATGCATGGGACAGGTTGCAAGAGCATTGTGAAGGTTCAGAAAGTGTTCGAAGAACTAAGCTTCGAATGTTGGGAACAAAGTTTGAGAATCTCCGAATGAAGGAAGATGAAACCATTTCAGCCTACAATGAAAGGTTAAGTGAGATAATCAATGAATCACATTCTCTTGGTGACCCTATTTCTAATGTTAGAGTAGTTCATAAGATATTAAGATCTGTTCCTAAAAGATTTGATGCTAAAATTTGTGCTATTGAAGAGGCAAAAAATACAGATACATTAAGTCAAAATGAGTTAGTGAGTATTCTTAGAACATATGAAATAAACACTAATCAAGTTGATGAAAATGATGCTGATAAGAAAGTTGTGGTTTTTAAAGGAGAAACATCAAACATTTCTGAGTCTCAACCTATCATTACTGAAGTTGATTCTGATGAAGAATTGCTTGATGAATGTCTCAACAATCTTAACAACATTGCCTTGCTCACTAAGCACTTTAATAAGTTTCTTAAGAAATCTGTGAACAAATCTAGAAATATTCAGCCTAAGATTCAAATCAACACATCAACACCTCAACCAGAAAGGAGGAAAGGTCAATTCACACCAAGACTATCAAAGAGTGAAGGTAAACCAAGGTATGATCCTGAATTTCGAAAATCAGTTCAATGCAATGCTTGTTCTGGTTATGGCCATTATGCAAATGAATGTGCCAATACTAGACTTAAGCAAAAACTGAATTTTAGTGCTACCTTGAGTGATGATTCTGATGATGATCTTGATGAATTAAATCAGAATGAATATTCTAATTTTACCAGAATTGATTATAATGATTCCTCAGATGATGATCTGGATGAAACAGATTCTGATGCTGTACCTGATGTTTCAACATCTACAGCAACATCAGAACAGAGTCACCCAGATTTGAACTGTTTTAATGGTTTAGTTGATGATGCAGGAAAAAGGAATGATGACAATGAATACCAAAAGTTGTTAGATGATTGGAAAAATCAGAAACTCACCCTTGATTCTCTGAATAAAAGGAATGAGGATTTGACAGACACAATCACCAAGCTAGAAGTTATTCTTACCAAAAGAGATCTGGAAATCTGTAACTTAAAGGAGAAATTGATAAATTCTACTTTATGTTTCAAGAAATATTCCAAGAGTGCTTCTGAGGTAAATAATGCTATAGCTACTGGTAAGTCGAATAATCATGGTTTAGGTTATGATGGTACTACTGCTTCTATTTCTGATAAATTTAGAAAACCTGTGAAATTTGTTAAGGCAAATGTTGACACATCTGGGTCAACATCTGCAGAAACAGAGTCTCACAAGGTTAAGAGAAAGTATATCTGTCATTTCTGTTTCAAAATTGGTCACATTCGTCCTTACTGTATAAAGTTGTTTGAAGAACAGAAAAACTTGAAAATGCTGCATAAGAAACTGTCACATCCTGGTAAACAGTTTTTGAAATCTGCATGGAAACCAAAAGCTACCTGTAATGTTGTTCATACCTCCTTAAAAGCATGTTTACCTGAATTATGGTACTTTGATAGTGGTTGTTCAAGACATATGACAGGTCGTATTGATTTCTTATCTGATTATGTGACCTTGAATAGTGGTAGTGTTACATATGGTGGAGGTTCTAAAGGAAAGATTGTTGGTAAAGGAACTTTGAATGTTGAAGGTTTTCCTAAGCTTAAAAATGTATTACATGTTGATGGCTTACTTGCAAATCTGATTAGCATTAGTCAACTTTGTGATGATAATTTGCATGTGAAATTTGATAAAGATTCATGTTATGTTCTTAATAAAGATGAAGTTTGTGTCATGACTGGTACTAGGTCAGCTGATAATTGCTATCTTATTGGAACAAATATGTGTAACTTGTCAAAACATGATGAAAATGTTCTATGGCATCAAAGATTGGGTCATGCAAATTACAGAGCAATGAAAAAGCTAATCAAAGCAGATGCAGTAAAAGGAATTCCAGAACTTAGGTTTCACAACACCACTGTATGTGGACCATGCCAAAAAGGTAAGCAGGTAAGAATGTCACACAAAATGTTGTCACATTGTACTACACATCGATGCTTTGAATTACTGCACATGGATTTGATGGGTCCTATGGAAACTGAAAGCATTGGAGGAAAGAGGTATTCCTTAGTTGTGGTAGATGATTTTTCTAGATATACCTGGGTAGAGTCTTTGAGAGACAAATCTGAAGCATTTGCTGCATTTAAAATTCTTTATAAGAGGTTCAAAAATGTGTTTAACTTGAAAGTTGGCCGTATTAGAACTGATCATGGTAGGGAATTTGAAAACAGCATGTTTAATGATTTTTGTGATAAAAAGGGTATCTTGCAAGAATATTCATCTCCTAAAACTCCACAACAAAATGGAATTGTTGAAAGAAAGAATAGAACTTTACAAGAAATGGCTAGAGTTATGCTTACATCCAAATGTCTTGCTAAGAAATTTTGGGGAGAAGCATTGAATACTGCATGTCATATTATTAATAGGGTTTTTATTCGTTCTGGAACTAATCAAACACCATATGAGATTTTGAACAACAGAAAACCTAATGTGAAATATTTTCATGTATTTGGTTGTGTGTGTTATATTTTGAATGATAGGGATCAACTTCATAAGTTTGATTCTAAAAGTGATAAAGGTTTCTTTTTAGGCTATTCTAGAAATAGTAAAGCTTATAGAGTTTATAACCTTAGAACTAACACTGTTCAAGAATCTGTTAATGTTATGTTTGATGATGATAAAGGTCTTACAGATGACAAAGATGAAGAAGATGTATCACAGGTTACTGACACTTCTGAGAATACACTGAAGTCTGAGAATGTTGCACCAAATGTTAACACATCTGGGTCAACATTGACAGAACAGACAGTTGTAACTTCACAGAATGACCAGTACATTCCCAAAACGAATCCTTCTTCAAGAATAGGTAAAAGTCATCCTTCTGACCAGATCATAGGCGATGCTACAGTTGGAGTGCAAACAAGAGGAAGAGTAAGATCAAACAAGGTAGATGTGGTAAGAACAATATGCATGTCTTCTATGTGTAATGTTGTAAATGCTGAATGCTATTTATCTGAAATTGAACCTAAGAGTGCTAAAGAAGCCTTAACTGATGAAAACTGGATTAATGCTATGCATGAAGAACTTGGTCAGTTTGAAAGAAATGAAGTATGGACACTTGTTCCAAGACCTAGTCATACTAATGTCATTGGAACAAAGTGGATATTCAAGAATAAAACTGATGAATCTGGTAATATTGTTAGGAACAAGGCTAGGTTAGTAGCACAAGGTTACACCCAAGTTGAAGGAGTCGATTTTGATGAAACTTTTGCACCTGTTGCTAGGATAGAATCTATTAGATTACTGCTAGCTATTGCATGTTTTATTGATATTAAGCTTCATCAAATGGATGTAAAGGCTGCATTTCTAAATGGCATTTTAAATGAAGAAGCATATGTTGAACAACCTATAGGATTTGAAGATCCACAGTATCCTGATCATGTATATAAACTTAAGAAAGCATTATATGGCCTTAAACAAACTCCTAGAGCATGGTATGGTAGGCTTACTGACTTTCTTTTGGAATATGGATTTATTAGAGGAGAGGCAGATAGAACTTTGTTCATTAAGCACACTGAAAATAATATACTAATTGCTCAAATATATGTTGATGACATTGTGTTTGGTTCTACTTGTGATAAAATGTTGAGTAAATTTGTTGAGGCAATGACTGCAACATTTGAAATGAGTATGGTTGGAGACTTGAACTATTTTCTAGGTCTTCAAATCAAACAATGCAGTGATGGTATTTTCTTTTCTCAGAGTAAGTATGCTAAGAACTTGGTTAAAAGATTTGGTCTTGAGAATTCAAAACCAATGAAAACTCCTATGGGATCTTCTTTGAAACTTTGCAAAGACAGTGCTGGAACAGATGTTGATCCAACACTTTACAGATCCATGATAGGTAGTTTACTGTATTTAACCTCTAGTAGACCAGATATTATGTACAGTGTGTGTGTTTGTGCTAGGTACCAAGCTAATCCAAAGGAATCTCGCCTGAATGCTGTGAAGAGGATCATCAAGTATGTTTCAGGAACAAGTGACCTTGGAATCTGGTATACTAAGGACACCAACAACATTTTGATTGGCTATAGTGATGTTGATTGGGCTGGAGACATAGATGATAGAAAGAGTACGAGTGGAGGATGTTTCTACATGGGAAACAATCTTGTTTCATGGCACAGCAAGAAGCAGAATTGTGTTTCACAATCTACTGCAGAATCTGAGTATATAGCTGCTGGAAGCTGCTGTACACAACTCTTGTGGCTGAGCAAGATGTTCCATGACTATGGTATTGAGAATGGTATACTTACAATCTTTTGTGATAATACTAGTGCTATTAACATTTCTAAGAATCCTGTACAACACTCACTCACAAAGCACATTAGCATAAGACATCACTTTATGAGAGATTTAGTAGAGAAGAACATTGTGAAGTTGGAGTATATACCTACTGAAAAACAAAATGCTGACATTTTTACTAAGGCATTAGACCATGAGAGATTCTCAATCTTGAGGAAATCTCTTGGGATGAGCACTATCTGAAAAATTCGGATGGATGTTGTCACAAATGCGGTAGCATTTGGGACAACATCATGGGTTGTATAAATTTTATAAGTTGAATTTATTTCTTACTTAGTTAAATAATTCCTTTGTAAAATATCTACGAATCTAAGAACCTTGGAGTGCAAAAATAAACATGTCCTACACCTCTCAAATGCATAAAAATGAGAATGTTATTAGCATACTAAAAGATGTACCAAATCACTGAGTAACTATGGAGCACGGAGTTCGCTACTACGATGCCTTCTTTTCAAAAGGTGATATTTGGTAAAAACATCAACATATTTGTAATCCATTAAGTAAGTATGGGGCACGGAGTTCGCTACTACGATGTACTCTACAGGAACAATGGATCAATACAAATTAGATGCTATAACACAAAAGGAAAAAAATATGGTGCAACACAAATGAAGCAAATTCATGTAAAAACCGTGTTGAGGTGTTTGTAACAGTTTTGAGCACAACATTGCCTGATTCGAATTTATTTTTATCTGTTGTAATTATTTAATTATTTATTGAGATTTATTTTATTTATTTAACTATATACTAATCCACGTTTTTTTATTTTTCAGATTATGCTTGGACTAAGTAAAAATTCTAGAAACTTCTTAATTACTCAATTAATTAATAAAATTGATTTTTCCCACAAATTAAACCATGATCTAGGTTGTGGCTAAAAATGTGGAGCACTATCAAATTATTTCTGGAATTAATCGTGTTAAGCTCCAACTACACTCATTCTCTCTATAAAACTCAATTAATTGTGATTTATTTTGCTAATTGTCTTTTTCGAGTTTTTGTTAAGTACTGTATTTGCAGAAACTGTTCTTTGGCCGTGTATTTCCCAAATTTACTACATACACTCTCAAAAACCTACCTTGGAAATCCAACCGATTCTTCTTAATGGCTGGAAACCACCCTCGATCACACTCTCACTCACACTCTTCTCCTGAATCTTCCGATCAAAACGCCCAAAATTCTCTCAATCTTCTTACTTCAATGGCCTCACAACAGTCAAATTCCTCAAATGCCGACACCAATGTCTCTGCAACTCCATCAACAACCACTCCTGTTCCACAAACTACTCCACCAACTACCCACATCCCACAAGACTCAACTGTTGAAGAATTCACTAGGGCTGTTGAAGAGGTATCCAACACTCTTCGGACTACTGGTCATCTACCTGTGATGACATTTGGAGATATCACTGTGGATATCTCGAGCTATTTGGCCGAACAAACTGCCCAAATGGCTGCTGCTGCCAAAACCCCCAATTCTTCAAACCCTACTGAGCCAGCTGCACCGGAACGGAATGTGAAAACCGTTGCTGAAGGAGAAGCTAGTGCTGATGCATCCAATTCTGAGGATGTCGAAATGGAAGATGCTGAAGCTTCTGATGATGGTACAAATTCTTCACTCCCTGTCTCTGATGAGTCTGCTCCCATTCCTCTCAAGAAGAATGCACAGAAAGGAAAAAGACAGAGAAGCCCTGTTCAAAGGAGGAGGTCAAACCGTGTGTTTACCCGAATAGATTACTCTGAATCTATGAGGAAGAAGAAGAAAGCCGGAGCTGATGCTAGTGAACCGATTCAAGTGTTCACTGAATCTGATGAAGAAACCGAAGTTGCCACTGTTGCTGCAAAGAAACCAAAGACTGTTGCTGAGAAACCAAAGAAAGCTGCTGTTGAACGAAGGAAGAAAGTTGCTGCTGATCCTAAAGAAAAAGGGAAAGCCAAGATGATCCCTGAAGAAGAACCTGCTGAATCAGACTCTGATTCTGATTTCAATGTTTGCCTAAGAGACATGCAAGAATCTCTTAAGAAGAATGCTGAGTCATTTGCTGCTGCAAAAGAGCCCACACCAGAACCTGATGATGATGGAAGTGGAGACAGCTCATCTTCTGAGGCAAAGAGCTCATCTGCTGAAGCAAAGAGCTCATCCAAAAGCTCCTCTGCACATGATGGAGACACTGATCCTGATGAGGAACTGCCTTCTGAGGCAGAAAATGAAGGTATCTCTGATCACTCCACTTATGTTGAGAAAAGGTTAGAAATTTATTCTAAGAGGAAGCTGTTGATTGAGAAAAGAATTAATGTGCCTGATTTTGATAGTAAGGGTATGATTAAGTTCTTAGAGGATAGAAATCTGTTGAATGCTGTTACATTTGGTGAAGCTTTTCTTACAAACTGGTCTTATGAATTCTATGCATGTATGAAGAAAAGTTATGGAAAAAGGAGTTCTAGGTCTTATGGTACTGTTAATTTTAGGGGGAGGGATGTGTCATTCACTCCAGAACTTATTAATGAGTTCTTGCACACTCCTAATGTTGATGAGGATGATGATCCAGATATGGATGTTGTGATTACTGCAATCACAGGGGGTAGAAAGACTAAGTGGACTAGGAAGATGCTAGCTAGACACTTAACTTACATTCTGTTTTGTATAAGCTGATCATATACAATTGGATTCCCACTACCAACACCACTAAGATCACAAGAGACCAAGCCATTCTTATGTATAGGATTTCTATACTTAAGAAGTTCAATCTGGGACATACCATCTTTCACCATATGAGGAAATTTACTGGGAAAACTACTGGGAAAGGAAATCTGCCCTATCCAGTCTTGATTTCAAACTATCTGAAGCACCATGGCTTCACTGCTAAGAAGACTGATGTCTTGAGGGGGAGAGTGCCACTGCTTGCTATTGCTCCTGCCTTATTGATTGGGGACAGAATCATTGATTTGCCCATAGTTGCTCCTGGTACTGATAGTCCACAGAGATCTTCCAGACCCTCTACTTCTGATCAACCAGGCCCTTCCAGAACACATCAGAGAAATGCACCCCCAAATGTTGAGAACATTCGTGTCAACATTTCTGGTAATGTGTATCTTTCACAGGAATTCATCAAACTCCAACTCCAACACTTGCAGGAAACAATAGATGAACTTCAGTTCCTGAAGGACAGGTGGACCAACCTACTTTCACCTACAACAGGGGGAGTACCACCACCATCCAACTCCAATGTGGTCATTGAGGAGATAAATGAAGATGGAGTTCCAGCTGCTGCTGATTTTTTTTGATTACAAGTTAAATACCCCATCCCTTTTTTCCCCTCCCCATGACTCGAACCCAGGACCTGTGGCCTAGGTAGTGGTGCTCTAACCACTTGAGCTATCCCACTTTGTCTTCCAGCTGCTGCTGATGCTGGTGCTGTACCTGATGCTGGAGGAGATGCGGTTGTTACTGATGTAGTTGCACATCTTGCATCTATTTACTTTGTGGATGAAGTTGATGAACAGGAACATTGATCTTCCTGGAGAAAGCTGTTAGACAGGGGGAGATCTGAATTCCAAAAATGGCTATGGTGCAGGAAGATGATGCTGCAGCTGTTACCACAGCAATATAAGCCATTTATTCAGCTCTACCTTTGTAATTAATGTTTAAGTATTCTGAATTTTTGATACACTTGTTGTTTATTTTTCCTAGATGATAGGATGTTTATTACTGCAACTTGCTTAATGGTTCCACTTGATGTTTGTTTACTGCCTTGCTTAATTTGTTTGCAGATTATCATGTGTCTACTATTGCAGGTTGTGTATAGTTTTTGTTTATATTCTGTTTACATTATGTTTGTTGCTCTGATTTTTTTGTTTGTTTTGTTTTGTTAGTGTCATACTTAGATTCTAAGTGAATTTCTTCCAGTTTAACTTATTATCTTAGTATAGTTACTTATGTTGTGAGTAAGTGTATAGTTTATACTTATTCTATTTTGGATAAAATAGTCTTGATCTTTTGGCACGGATCATTATGAAATTATCCTTGATCTTCAGTCGATTTGATCCAACGATTACAACAGGTATTGTCTTGACTAGTGCTTAGCAATGATGTCAACCTCAACTAAGTACATAAAACTGAGTATGTATAGAAATATATGTGCATCAGGTGTGTTGTAGTCGAAAGGTCAAATTGGGGGAGATTGTAGATGTTGTTAATTTTTAAATGTCTTAACATTATCAACAACATCTGAATTTGACCTTCCGAGATTTTTTCTAAGTCTTTTCTGAAATGCTACATTAAATGTTGACCTAAATGTTGTCGCATTTCTGGCAGGATCTAGAAGCTTCTACAAGGATCTGGAACCTGGAAGATTCCAGAACATTGGAGAACATGCTAGAACAGCCTAGATACATTTGGAACGACCTGGAGCAGCCTAGAAGGATCTAGAAAGATCATGGAAGTTGTGGAAGTTGAGTTTCCTAAAAAATAGGACCTCAATGTGGAAGCCTCTAGAATTTCGTATCCCACACTATAAATACCCATTGAAGGCTTCATAATTCGGTGTGCTCTATTCGATCAATATCCTAGACCGAGCGTTCATCCCTATTAGGAAATTGTGGCCAATAGTTCTACATTTTAGTTCATACGTTGTATACCACCCGTATGACTGTGTGTCTTCTTATCTATTGAGAGTGTAATCATTAGATAGACTAGGCATTTCGACAGTGTATAATTTATACACTTAGTTCGTTTTCTAGACTTGGCACCTGCCTCGTTTATAGTTTCGTTGTGATTGTTAATGCTGTAACATTTCACACAACATTTGTACTTGAAGATAAGTATTGTTTTTCGCCGTAAGGCTAGCATAGATTTTTATTTATAAAATCTATGTGAAAATTATTTCCATTGTGTTACGTTTGTTTTTAGTGTTTCAAGTCTTCCGCTGTGTTAATCTTAATTTCTGATATTCTGTTAGAGTCAGTGTTGTACCAATTGTCACAACATTTAGTACAACATTATTCTACTTAAACTTAAACACTTCATATACATACCACAGCACACTTTCATACATAAACTAATCAATATTCATTAAAATCCGTGCCCGGAGAAGTGGACATAATAAAATTGGACGGAGGGAGTATTAGTTTTCTAGTCGTTGTTCTTTATACGAGTTTGGGCGTTTCTAAGGTACATTTCCAATCTTTTGATTTAGACTTTTGGTTCGAAGATTTTCAACGGTTTTTGCTCGATTCAATCGATTTCAAGGTATTTCTATTGCACTTTTCAGTAATTTTGATTGTTTTTTTTTCCTAATTTTATTATTCCATTTTTGTTTTCCTATTTTTCATTTTTTTTTTACTGCGTGTGTGATTTTGCCTTTTTTTTTGTTCCAAGTTATTGTAAATTTTTTTTATTTAGCAGATTTGATTGGTTTCTATTTTATTGTTGGTCTTGAAGTGAAACATAATATTAATGAAAAATGTTATTTACTTACATAATATACTCCCTCCGTCCCAGTTTAACTTTCACACCTACTTTTTCGATCCTTTAGAAACTTTACCCGTACAATATCTACAATATTACATTTAATGTAATTATTTTTATGGTTCATATATACATATAAGTTCATTCACTTACTTATTTTTTTATAAAATTATATATTAAAATTCTATTTATTATAATATTTTTTAAAAAGTGAGTGAGCAGTAAGTATGAAAGTTAAGTTGAGACGGAGGAAAGTTAAGTTGGGCCGGAGGGAGTAATTGAAAATAGTGAAAAGTGTTATTCACCATTAATTAGTGAAAAATGAACATAATTTTAATTACTAAAAACTGTTACTGATCATTCCGTCCTATATACTTATTTGAACATTTGTAAAAAATGAGATTTTTTTTTCAGGATCGTAACTTGGAGGGGGGATGAAAAGAGGACTATAACTTTATGGGCTTAAAAAATTAAACTTGTAATTTTTTTTTTCGCAATTTCAGGCCAAATTAGCCCGAATGACACAATTTCAGGCTGATTTTGCACGTGAAAGTCACATGAGGGCCGTTTTTCGAGCTAAAATTTGGTCTGAAATTGAGAAAAAAAATAAGTTACTAGTCTAATTTTGTCATCATGTAAAGTTGCGGTCCTCTTTTTACCCCTCCCTCCCCACCCAAGTTGCGATCCTGAAAAATCCTTTTTTCCCGTAAAAAAACACGTGTCTCATACTTAATTGAACATAATTTCATATTTCACAATAACAAAAGATTATCTCTTCAATAAGGTAAAAATTCACATACCGACCATCCTAAAAAGTACTCCCTCGATCCAATTATATAATTCTCACTTTTCTTTTTTGTCTGTTTAATTTTATAATTCTCATTTTCTAAAAAGGAAATATTACTCTCACCCACAACTTATTTCTACTTTATCTTCTCACTCAAACTTTCACGTTTTACATAAACAATCTATTTTTTTAAAATCCGTGTCCAATCCAAATGGGCATTATAAAAAACACATAAATAACAAATTATATTTTTTTTTCTATTAAAAATAAAAACTTAAGAAACACATTCATTAATATAAGAAAAATGCAATGCCATAACAAATAAAAAATTGCACCTCTATTTAAGTTTTAAAAGGATAATTGAAGTATTTCACCAATAAATACATTATGAGTGCATTTAGTTAATTTAAATAATTAAAGAGTTCCTTTTATTTAAAAAATACATTAAAACCTTACTTGAACTTCATAAAATACTTGAAGATGTTTGCGTGTATCAATTCCTAAAAAAATAAATAGATGATAATGTTATGAAATATTTTCGGATATGAATCCCCTCCTAACAAGTAAGGTTCTTTGAAAAAAAAATCTTATATTTAATTACAATCCTACACATTTTTTTAATTTGATTTTTATAACCATTAAATTTAATAGAATAAATTCAATAATTAGAATTTGAAGTGATCCAAATCCTATATTTTTCAGCATTATAATATGCATAGAGATTAGTGTTATTTGTAACATATGGTAACTTGTTATTATTGGAACTGTTTGCTTAATATACTTTTTACTGAAACCCACCTAGAGATTGATGAAATCAATTCTTTTCATTTTCAAGTTTAGATCTTGGTTTTATTTGGTGGTTGACAGTGTTTCAATGTCGATCTATTATTATAATTAATGGTCTGACAATTTCTATCAATTTAATCATGATATTAAAATACATACTTTTTTTTATTACTCCTTAATTTACTCATTTTATCATTTTTTAATATCTTGTTAAGTTATTAATTCCAAAATTTTTTTTTTTCAACATTAACTATCTCTCTTTATATTTTTTTATTTCTTATCCGTTCGATTTTTTTTCCTACCTTTCACAACCTTTTCAATTTCCTGTAATTGTCTATTTATTTTCTCTTTCTTATTTCTCTTAATGGCAATAAAATGTTTTGAATTAAAAAAAAAGGTGATAAGTTCACAAATTGAATCAGAGGCCAGTGTGCAATCGAAAAATGGTACACCCCTAAATACGACCTACCAATAAAAACGATTAAAAAGTTGAAAAAAAAACTGATCAAATTAAGAGATCTAAAGCCGGGTGAAGGACTATGGAGGGTCAAATGCATCACCCCAACGGCCCTTGAACTTGGAGACACGGATGAAATCACTGTCAAACCCCGTCGAGGGGTTGATAGAGTAGTTCGTGTAGATTCTAGCCTTGAATTCATTGATAGTGTTGTTCGGGATTTGATTTCTCTTAATGGGAGCCAAAGTGGGTGTAAGATAAAATGATAAATTAAAGGGTAAATACATTTTTTTTTTGTCATTTAAGTTGTATGAGTACTAGTTTTAACTTTTGTCCTCTAAATTTTTCGACTTTGAAATTAATTATCTATTTTTACAAAATTTTGTGTTTTTATCTTTTTAGCAGTATACAGGGATAATTCATCTAATTTGGGTATGATGATATGTTATGTAGTGATGATGATTTTAATAGTGCGAAAGATTATGATAATGATAATGTTCAGTTATAAGTGTTCAATTTTTAATTTAAGCAAAAATAACATATGTTTGTTGATAAAAAGGCTAAAATACTAAATTTTATAAATATAGATGACCAATTTCAAAATCGAAAAATTTAGACAATAAAAATCAAAACTGATACTACTTCTTTAGTCCCGAAATACCTTTCATAAATAAGTGGACAAATTTTTTAAGATGGTGCAATAATGAGTAAAGTTTTTAAGGGTAATTTTGTATACTTTTTATGTATAAAAGTAATGACATTTTATATAAAATTATAAATATTATAAAAGTGAAGTTTATAAATAATTTTTTATTTTAATAATTTAAAAGATATTGTAAAACACCTAAAAAAAATGTAAAATGTGTATTATGGAGAAGAATTACTGTGCAAAAAAAGGTAGGTGATAATGTTTTTTATTTGTACCTTGATTAGAAAAACAACTGTGGGTCAAGCACTATCAGTTCTGTAGCATCCGTGTAAGAAATTCGAAAAGAACAAAAAAGACAGGTTTTAAATGTACAGTATATATAATATTGTAGTAAAAGATTTCCATATCAATTGGCAGTGACTTTTTTATTTTTTAAATCAAAACTAATGACTCAAAAGTACTACATTCATTTCATATTTTGGTACATACTTCAAGAAAAAAAATGCATTCCTTCATTTTTATTTTAAATTGAGTTTAAAAAAAATTGATTGTTTAAGTAAAAGGTAAAAGTTTGAGAACGAAGACAAAATAAAGTAGTGTGTGTGAGTAGTATTTTCGATCTTTTTAGTAAATGAGAATTATAAAAACAGTAATGCTATGTATTCAGGATCTAAATATTCAAAAAATATTTTTTAAATTAATTAATAATAATTTAATTATGTAATTACTTATTTGTCCTTAATTAATATTGATTTTTGTTTAGTGAATAATTACACTATATTTCCTTATTTGGTGGTGCTAAACATTCAGATACGGGATATTCAAAATGAGATTTTATTATAATTATGATGTTTTGTGCTAATGAAAATGTCAAGTATATATAAAATTAGTGAATTGAATGGCGCTAAACATCCAAATTTTGGATATTCAAAATCTGATAAAAGGTCGAAAATACTCATGACTAAATATTATACCCCTTTTGTCCCACAATAATTTTCATACGTAAGTGAGCACATATATATTAAGAAAATGTAATGATGAGTAGGATTTTTAAGGGTAATTGTGTAAGCTTTTATGTATAAAGTAAAAAATGAGTTGACTTATGTGTATGTGAGTGTCAAAAGTAATGACATTTTGTGTAAAATTGTGGATATTGTGAAGGTGTAGTTTATAAAAAAAAAATCATTTTAAGGGTGTGAAAGTTATTGTGGGATGTCCCGAAAAAAAAAGTGTGAAAGCTATTGTGGAACGGAGGAAGTAACTAGGGTATTACAGTAAAATCAATTTTTAAAAAAAAAATTGGTCATAGCCTAATCCACTTTTTTGAGTCATTGGTCTCTGAAATCTTTGAATTTCCTCTATTGCCTTAGAGGATTTGTTCAAGGCAGACATTTTGTTTTTAAGGCTCTCCTCACTTAATTTAAGAACGTCAAATTCATATGAGAGATTGTCAAACTTAGCCTGTAGAGTTCTGAGTTCAAAATCATTTTTCTTCCAAGCAAGATTTTTCTCATCAATCAGCTTTTGTTGTTCAGCCACTTTGAGAGATACTTCATTTAGTTCTCTCACAGTCTGCTGATACAACTCAGTTGATTTAATGTCAGAACATGGTTCAGATGTATTGGGATTATTGATTTTAGAACTTAGGCTTCATTTTCCCTCAATGTTTGATCATGCAGTTCTTGTAATCTAATAAAGTCTTCCATTAACTTTCCAAAAAAAAAAGTTTCAGGTTGGCTTTACTAGAATCATGTGCGTTATTAGAAGATGAACTAGATGAATAACATACCTCTTCATTCTCAAATGCCATTTGGCAATCTTCATCACTGTCAATGTTTGAGAACAATCCATTTTTAGAGGAGTAGACACTTTCATCACTTTGGGAATCATCTCCAACAACCATGGCCTTCCTGTTGCTTAGCCTTTTGTCCCTCTTAGCCTGCCTTTCCTTTCTTTCTTTGGAGCTAAGATTAGGACAATCATACTGAAAGTATCCTTTGTTCTGGCAGTTGTAACACACATCCTCATCATCATTCTTCTTGTTTCCAGATTCTTTTCTTCTTGATGATGATGGTTCAGCTTTCCTGTTTTTCTTCTTCTCAGCATATTTGTCTTGTCTCTTTCATTTAGGGCTTTTGTCATCAGCTTTGCTGTCAGGAGAGTTGTACCTTCTTCTATTCCTGTTATCTTGGTAGAACTTTTTGTATCTACCAAATCTTGAGTTGAGTTTATAAAATCTCCTGGCCATAGAGCCAGTTCCTCCTTCATTTCAGCCTTAGAGACTGACTTGGATGATTTCTAAATAGCTTGCTTTTCAGGTTCAGAGGTTATGAATGTAACTCTCTTCTTACAATAACAAGTAGATCCGTATACACTAAGGAAGTGTATCTCGATCAAAGCCTTCTCTTGGGACTATAAAGTTAGCAAAGACCTTTGTTTAAAGGATTAACTTCATAGTAGAGCTGTGAGAGTGGACGTAGAACAAATTGTTCGAACCTCTATAAATACTTGTGTTATTTACTGTTTTTTATTATTCTTTATGGTTCATATTCAAGTTTCATAATCAGTCATCTTTCAAAAGAGTCAAAATTCACTAAGTATAATTTCAATAATCAGCATACATCAAGTCAGTTGATAGGGCATTCATTGTTTATTAAAGTCATTATTTGATAAAAATATTTTCATAAAACTCACGAGTCTAAACATTTAGGGCTTACACAATTCTGCACCAGTAGCTAGTTAGATAATTGTCCAACTGACCAACTGATAAGCAATCAGTAGGTTGGTTATCTATATCTGCTACTTTACACTCGCACTCTCGATCAGATCATATATATTTGCATCAGACGTCTAGAGCACATAGCTCATCTGATCAAACACAAAAAGTTTGAAAATCTGAAAGTTATTCCCCCTCCCCCCGCTAGACTTTCACAAGCATTGATACTCGTTTAGGGACCAACACTCACTTGCGAGTAAGATGGAACCACAAGGCGAAGAGGTCGAAAAGGTAACTGAGCACGACTTAGTCATGAACTCGGCATAAGGGACGAGTCCACATAGAGAGGCATCTTACTCGACCTTGAGGTCAATTAGAGGATATCAAGCGACCCCCTTTAATCATAGTCAACTCGGTGTAGATTGCAGAGATCAGAACATGTAAGAAGATCTATATCGCCAGGATCCTAAAGTTCCCCATAATTGAATGTTCTGTACCACACATTTAAAGCCTCTACAAGCCGATGACCTCGCATATTGGCCCACAAGCCTGTGACATTATAGCAACCACAATTGACCTACTCCCAAGACACTTAGGGATACTTCTAAGGCTAGGATCAATGACCTAAAATAGGCCGGGCTTGGTAACTCAAGCTTGTAACCCAAGTGGGGGCATTAAATTGATTGGACTTTGGGCCGTTCCAAATCAATGACCTAAAATAGACTTGACCAAAACACCCATTGTACACTATAAATAGAAATCTTAACTTCATTTAGGAGAGTGGGTCCCAAAATCCTACACAGAATACATTCAGTCATTTACAAGAGAGGTCACAAAAGTTCTCATAACTCTTGCATTTTAATACATTTTTGTGATTGTGTATTAGTTAGAGTTAGATTAAGGCCTCTTCGAGAGAGTCAGACCCAATCAAATTAACGTGCAATCAACAAATAATAATAAAAGAACATAAAAGGTTGATGCATTCCAAGTTTATTGTTTGGTTAGACAATAAAAATTCATGTAATGTTGCAAATATCCTACTTTATTAAAAAAGTTGAATTTAAAAAAAAATACCAACATTAAAAGATGGTTTATTAATATTTTTTGTGATACTTATACAGACATCCCTCTTGCCCCATTCAACACGTGCTTTCTTAAACCTAGAATGTGAATTTCAACAAAATACTTTCTCCAATCTATTTTAGTTACATCTATTTCAAACACATCTTGCTCCTCTTTCGACATTTCTTCTAGTAACGTTCGCGTGTTTTCAGTATGGAACCTAACGCAAATCATATCATGAGTGAACATGAAATGAAAATTAAAGTACTAGAATAGTCTCTCGCCCCTTTATAATTTTATTTTTTTTGCACGGAGATTAAAAAATATGATATAAAATGTGTAGAAAATGTATAGATAGAGGTAGAAAAGAGAAAAAATAGACACAAATAAATGAAAAATGGTAGAGAGATAGTGAATTTTTTCATTTAAGAAATCGGGAAGTTGTTCGCCTAGGATAGGTAAATGAAAAGCTTATGCCAAAGAGGAGAAGCGTATTTTTCTTTTAAAGAATGAATAATTGAGCTTGAAACCCCGTTTTTAACGGTCAATTTACATAATGAATAATGATATATCAATAATAATCATGCATAATATATACCTGGCTTTGAAGAATCCAATGAACTCATACATCTGGCAGAGTTGCTCAGCATAAGCAACGTTTGCTTTGTACGTTTTCTGCACCTTTTGAAGCGTTCTAATTTCGTACGTTACTATGCTCCTCCGGTACTAATGCATCCCTTACATACTTAGACAAGTCGCTAAATTCATCGAACAACTTCATTTTCGTCAACTCACCACCACCTAAAGGGTTCGTGCTAAAGTGTTCGTAAATGTAGTCGAACATGTCCGAAAATTGCAAAGGATTCACAAAGTCGGTAGCCACATGGTACACATTCAATTGTGGCTTGCTCGTAATTCCATGTTTTGCAATTGCTGCTATTGTTGTATTCACCACCATGTCTACGTGAATCTGGATTTGTAGAGAGACGTGAGATTAATTTATTAAATGTAAATAAATTCAAATTCATTTGTTAAATTTACAATGTCTGTGCGCGTCGGGATTAGCCAAATAAGCCGAGAACTGCCCTTTTCCATAAGATGTTATCACTGGATCGTACATTCTAACAATCATAAAAAACATTAATTAAAATGCAAATTAATTATATATAATTAATATACTCATTCCATTTTAAAAGATTGTAGCTTTTAGTCTTTTTTTTCTTTCTTTTTCGTTTTAGTTATTTTTACCATGTAATCTCCCTACACTACCTCTATTAATCACTATAATTTCTTCTTTGATTTTTTTTTTTCCATCTTTTTTTCTTTATAATTGAAAAATGTTATTACTCATTTTCTTTTATTTTTCTCATTTTCCTCTCCATGTTTAATGATAATTGAGGGTAAATTTATATATAAAAAAAAAGTACGTTACTTAACTCTATATAAAACAATAACAAACTACCATTTTGAAACGAAAGCGGTACGTAGTTAGACTGTAATAAAAATGTAGATATATAAAATTAACCTGATTCCTTGTATCCAACTAGGGATAAGGTCTTTGTAACTACTCTCAATAATGGATGCATGGTCTCAGAATAAGCAGTGGTACATCTTCTTTGATTTCGTTAAGAACCATCTCTCCCAAAGCCTTGCTCATTGTATATGTATTATACCATCCAAAGTATGTAGCTGCACATTTACATTTGTTAGCCCTTTTTTTTAATAATAAATTGCTCATTGTTTTTAGGGGGAGGCGTGGAGCTTTTTGCACCCTTAATATTGCTAAATAACAAGGATAAAAATATTTGGAAATATCTTCAATATATATTCAATTTTTATTTTCATCAATATCTATAATGAAAAAAACGATATTTGTAAAAATAAAAAATTGAATTTATCGATAAATATATGTATGTAATAACAATATCAACAATTATAATTCATATTATTTTGTTATGTTTATGTATTATTTTGTTATGTCAAATGTATCTATATATTTAAGATCTTCACATTTCTGTTAACACCGATGTTTTCAACTTTGCTATATACACATTTTTACCTTGAGAAAATCTATGATTTATAAAGGTTACATTTTTCATTAAAAAAAAACTCCATTTCAAAGTATATGATTTATTTCATTTAAATAGCTCACCATTTTCTTTATTAGTAGGTTAGGCGGGAGTAAAAAAGAAAATTAGATTAAAAATTAATTTTTTTATTTATTTTAATTAATTGAATTACTACATAAGGATGTCGAAAAATTTACGTGGGTGACAGACGGAAGATGGATAGAAAGAGACTTTTTTTATAGAAAGGATTAAAGTTTTTACGGTCTTTATATTGCACTAATTTTGAATTTAATTATGATGGAATATACATTTTAATTTTGGTCCCACAAGTTACCCAAATTTTAAATTCAGTCTAATCGCAGATAAATGAATCTGTCAAATTTTTATTATATATATATTTGTATTTTTCACATGGATATTGTAGGTTGAATTAAAAATAACGATCGGGCGGTGTTTGTTTTGGGATTGGCCAATCCGGATTTGGATTGGCCCAATCCCAATCCAATCTCTCTCAATCCAAATACAAATTCAAATATCAATCCACCCCTATAATACACCTATACGCCTATTTTTATACAATCAAATCATTCATTCTCTTTCCTACCTTCTTCCCTCTCATACTTTTCTTTCACACACTCATTTTCTCTCTTACTTTCTTCTCTCTCTTACTTTTCTTTCACTATTAATAATAATAAAATATTATAACATCACTTTTGATGTGACATAAAGTTAAATCTACCCTTACTTCTCAATCCTTAACCAAACACAACTTACACACAATTACTATTCATGGATTACTCAAATCCCAATCCAATCCACCACAATCCAAATCAATCCCAAACCAAACACCACCTAAGGATCTACTGTTCTCTTTTTCACTTCTCATTATTTCTTTTTTTTTTTTGAATATTTTTCTATCTTAATAATTCACTATACATATAATATTATACTTTTTAATTAACATGTAAAAAATAAATAGACACATTTAGAAGGAATGGAAGGCTCTATCCACACAAAATATGTTAATATATACTCTTGGGCATAAGTTTAAAAAAAAATAGATAAATTAAGTAGATAAAATAAAAATATTATGAAATCTATTTATGATAAAGTGAATTTTGTGAGTAAAAATTGAGTGACAATTAAAATAATTAAAAGGTGGTTGAAGAGAAAAAATAAAATAATGTTTCCGGTGCATACTTTTGATGAACGGGTAAATAAAGTAAGTGGACATATTTTTTGTGGTTGAACCTATATATTATTAATTTAACATTATTGATTTCAAACAATTTTTTTTAATAAATTCGATTAATTCATTTATAGTGATGATTATATATATGATTAGAATTTTAAAAGTTAGATTAATTACAAAATTACAAATACATATATTTACAATGTACGACAGAGATCTTCTTACAAAAAATAAATGATTGAATTTACTTAATTGTTCAACAATTATTATTTTTTTATCGAAAAAGAGGACTTATCATTCCTTTAATTTGATTAAATTTGCTGATTTAATTAAAAAAAATACTAAACATATTACACATATATAATTAATAATTACCAATAATTATATTAAATTTTCAATATAACTGGCATGCAATTTACCTACTCCATCTGTTCCACAATTGTTTGCACTCTTTTCTTATTCGTCTGTCCCACAATTATTTGCACTTCCTAAAAGAAAAATCTTTTTATAAATCTCACCCTCACAATATTCATTACTTTTACCCTCAATTCAATTATTCACTTTACTTTATTTATAAAAGTTTATAAAATTACCACTCAACACTTCACTCATTACACTTTTTTATTAGTTTGTGTGCCGTAAATTGGTACAAATTAAACAATTTTGGGGACCGAGGGAGTATTACATATGTCATTCATTTCATTGTGTAAACGTTAAAATTTTATGCACTTTGAATTTAATGTGTAAATAGTTAGAATAATAATCAATGTGATTAAAAAAATTGGACTTGAAAAGCAAAAATTAAAATATACTCCGAATTTTATTATTTAAGATAAGTCAACATCTCGCTCCTCGTCATAAAGACATTTTTTTTTTTGATTAGGCCCACCGATCAATGTGGTTGTACTAAACATTTTCATTTGCGTTTGCAATAATAAAAATTGAACGCGCTAGTTTTCAAAAGAAAAAAAAAATGATACGTCAACATCTAATAAATACATGGGGTATGATGATTTATAAATATTGGAGTGTAAAGCTCAATTTGGTAGTCTATTATCACAACATATGAGATTTATAAGATAGAAAGACTCTCTCAATTGAGAGAGTAAAGAGTGTATTGAGAGGTATATATAAGACATGTTTGTTTTATGAGTTGGGATAAGATGAGTTTAGATGTGGTGGGATATATAAACCCTGGCTTCATAAACCCAAGGGGTGCTAGGTTGTCTAAACTCGTGGAATCTAGTTTATAAAAATCGGGTCAAATTATAAATCCGGGTCAAAGTGTTTAAAGTTATGAGAAACCAAACATGGGAGAAGATGGATTTACATATCAAAACCATCACTAAACCCCCCCTAAACCCATGAAGCAAACATACCCATAGAGTGTACACGAGGTAGTTACAAGAAGAGATATTAACTAACTAACATTCCCCCTCAAGTAAGCTGGAGCGAGGTGATGCTGAGCTTGTGTCGAAATAATTCAAATAAAGGGTGAGCAAAACTTTTTGTGAAAATGTCAGCGAGCTGAAACTATAGAGATTGCAGAATTATAATTAATATTGATTACTTGAATTGTACAACATATAATCTCTTATATAGAGAATGGATACAAGATTACAAGGCTAATTCTACGCAAGATATTTACAATTATAGCAAGGAAATCGTATCCCACAATATGAGGAAATCAGTTGCTATGATTGTGGGATAGGGTCGTTTGACTTATTCCTAATATGCCCCCGCAAAATCGACGAGCCGTCGGCGACAGAGATGTTGGAGCGAAGAAGTCCAGACCTACCACGAGTAAGTGGTTTCGTGAGTAAATCTGCGAGCTGGTCATGGGTGTTTACGTACAAAACTGTGAGGCGCCCTTTTGAAGCCAAATCACGTACAAAATGCAAGTCAATCGCGATATGCTTCATCCTGGAGTGCTGAACCGGATTTAAAGCTAGGCGCGTTGCACCCATATTATCACACAAAATACGAGGAACAATAGAACAAGGGATACCGAGCTCAGCGAAGAGATGGCGAAGCCAGCACACTTCAGATGCAGCAGCTGCGAGAGCCCGATACTCGGCCTCCGTGGAGGATCTAGCGACGCCGCACTGCTTACGGGATCTCCAAGAAATGGAGTTATTCCCAAGGAAGATAATGTATGCAGAAGTGGATTTGCCAAAGGGTAAGTCACCACCAAAGTCAGAATCTATGAAGACGGTTAAGTTCAAAGAAGACGAACGTTGCAAGAGAAGTCCATGGTGAAGTGATCCTTTGAGGTAGCGAAACAAGAGCTTGACGGCATCCCAATGGGTGGCAAGAGGGGCAGCCATGTGTTGTGCAAACTTATTAACTGTGAAAGCAATGTCTGGGCGAGTTAATGTGAGATACTGAAGACCACCAATAGCACTCCTATAATCAGGTGCATTGGCCGACCCTTTCAAGGAGAGATATTTCGAGGCCATAGGAGTGGAGACAGGTTTAGCACCATCCATCTTGAATTTGCGAAGAAGGTCTACCATGTATTTATGTTGAGAAAGAAATAACCCCTCCTTGCAGTGAGCAACCTCAACACCGAGAAAATAGGTGAGAGGTCCGAGGTCTTTAACAAGAAAAGACCGCATAAGGTGTCTCGTGATGTCGGAAATGAGAGACGAGGAAGAGCCGGTGATGATAAGATCATCAACATAGGCGAGAACAAAAATGCGAACAGTGCCCCGAATGAAGATAAACAAGGATGAGTCTCCAACGGACTGAATAAAACCGAACGAGAGCAATACAGAACTGAGGGCGTTGTACCAAGCCCGAGGCGCCTGCCGGAGTCCATAGAGTGTTCGACGATGAAGGCATACCTTAGACGGGGCAGAAGGGTCAACAAACCCCGGGGGTTGAGACATATAAACTGGAACATCTAGGGTCCCGTGAAGGAATGCATTACTCACGTCGAGTTGGCGAAGAGCCAATCAGACGTAAGAGCAAGAGACAAAACCGTTCGAATCGTTGCTGGCTTGACGACCGGACTAAACGTCTCACGAAAATTGAGTCCAGGGCGCTGTTGGAAACCCTTAGACACAAGGCGAGCCTTGTACTTATCAATTGTGCCATCCGACCTTCGTTTGAGGCGAAAAACCCATTTGCACCCCACAATGTTACACCCAGGCGGAGCATCGACGAGATCCCACGTTCCAAATTTTTGCAAAGCAGTAAATTCCACGGCCATAGCAGAGCGCTAAGGAGGAGAGGAAAGGGCCTGTGTAACCGTGGAAGGTTCATCGGCAGCAGGTAGGGGATGTTTGGTTGCCGTATTGAATTGCTTCAGACGGAAAATATTGTTGAGACTTCTGGTGCGCATGTGATGAGTACGAGAAGGTTCGTCGGAGGTGGCCGCTGTTGGAGGCTGATGGCCAGAACTGGGTAAATCAGAAGAGGTAGGCGACGGCGCCGTAGAAGGAGCCTGTGACGGGAAAGGAGCCCGCGGAGGAACAGATGATGCCGGAGGTGGGTGCACATGTGGATTTAGAGGGAGCACCGATAGAGTAATAGGCGAGAGTGGTGGAGCACATTGAGGCGGTTGGGATGGCGGAATGCCTGGAAACATGTCTTCCAAAAAATGCACATGTCGAGAGACATATATACGTTTTGATGCAGGATCATAACACCGGTACGCATTCTGGGACGTAGAGTAGCCGATGAAATACACTCTGAGGAAGGAGGTAGTAACTTTTTGGGAATGTACGAACAAAGCCAAGGGAAGCAACAACACCCAAAGGTTCGAAGCTTGGCATAATTGGGCGCATAACCGAACAAAGCATGGAACGGGCTGGATTTGGCCAATGTCGATGCTGGCAGCCAGTTAATCAGATAAACTACTGTTTGGATGGCAAAAAACCAGAACGATGGTGGTAGAGCAGTAGTATGTAAGAGGGCCCTACTGGCCTCAATAACATGACGATTGCGTCGTTCAACCATTCCATTTTGTTGCGGTGTATGTGGGGCAAGTAATTAACCAAGAAATGCCATGATTAACAAAAGATGAACGCAAAGCAATAAATTCTCCCCCGTTGTCAGAATACACGTTCTTAATTGAGTGACCAAACTGTTTCTCAACCAAAGCACAATATTGAGTAAAAATACTCGCGGCCTGCGACTTAGCATTCATCGAAAAAACCCAACAATAACGAGAAAATAGATCAACCAACAGCAGAAAATATTTCGACCCATCGACATATATAGCACGTGCAGGACCCCAAACATCAACATATATATAGTGTAAAGGATGCAAAGCACGAAACGATGAAGTACGAAAAGGTAAACGATGACATTTGCTCAACTGGCAAGAAACACAGTGTCTGTCCAAATAGGACTTGTGCATTACAGGTAATTTGAAAGTTCTAATAATGAAAGAGCTAGTCTCGCTAGAGGGATGGCCCAGACGAGTATGCCAGCGAGATGGGGAAGCTCGTACACCAACAGCAGAAGCAACTTTATTAGAGCCAGAGACAGGAGCGGGTGGGACCAAATGATAAACACCATCCTCGCAAGGTCCATTAAGCAGATGCGCCCCCGTGGTGAGATCCTTAACCAAGTAAGATGATGGAAAGAATTGCAGAGAGACATTGTTAGCTTTAGTGAATTTACTGACTGAAAGTAGATTCTGTCTCGTAGATGGCACACACAAAACATCATTCAAAATAAACGTGTGTGTAGGAAACAACAACTTAGATTTACCAGTGTGAGTGATGGGTAGGCCCGAGCCATCGGCTATGTGGACCTCATTTGTACCATCATATTCGGAATGAACAGAAAGGTTACTGAGATCCGATGTAAGGTTATGGGAAGCACTCGAGTCCAACAACCAAGGACGAGATGCATAATTTGAAACCGAATTGGCGTAGTTGGCTGTGGCAGATCGACGGCAAGTGGCTGCAGTATGACCTGGGATATCACAGAGTTGGCACACAACAGGGCGTTGATTATGAGATGGGGTGTTACCTGAGTTATGGCACAACAACAAAAGTGAAGAAACAGAAGGTTGTTGATCCAGATGATGAAACTCACTATGCGAGTAAGAAGAAGGTTGGTAGACATATTGAAAGTCTGCAGAAGTTGAAAGCAGATGAAGATCAAATGGAAGATCAGTTCATTGACTACTTCATTGATAAAGAGCATCGAGCTGAATGGATGAAAGTGAAGAGACAATGGGAACTTGATCATTGGATTATACGCAAGTATGGTGACTCGGAAGAACCAGATGAGTTGTATTCCTTGTTTGACAGGTTCATGGAAGGTCAACACAAGATGTTGTGGCATTTGATATTGAGGATATCCGCCGGAGCAAATTTCAACATTTTGGTTCCTGTATTTCCGAAATGGAAATGTCCCATGACTAGTTCAGGTAAACGAGTTGATTTTAATCTAATCAAGAAGTATGAAGAAGATCTACTAGATAAAGAGGAGATCGAAGATGAAGACCATATCAGAGTTATTCACAAGAGGCTTCTAGATGCATTCTGTGTTCCAAATCCAGAAGGAGGTACTCTTTCAGACTAGTTGATTATATGCTCTGATACTTAGTTTTTTTTGTTTAATTTTGATTTTTGAAGTATGTGTAATATCTACTGTTCTTATCTTGAATGAATGAAAATATAAAGTACTATTTGGTGTTAAGACAAGATAACTACTTAACTAGTCTACTATTGAGAAAAGATTCAAGTAGTTTTGGCTTCATCAAAAAGGGGGAAATTGTTGGGATATGAATCCTAGACAAGTCCTACATATTGATGAAAGATGAAGTTTTGATAAGCCAAAAATAGTTTGAATATTTTCTAAGTGTTGACTAATCTAGTCTAGTTGAGTTGAAGTCATCTTGAACAGATCAGTAGAGTTTACATGAAAAGATAAGTATTGTTTTCTTATTAAAAGATAAGTACGATTTATAAGTACTTCATATTTGCTATTTGTATATGATTATTGTTGAGCTATGAATAATTGTTGTATAGAGCTCATGATTTTAAACTGTAATAGATAGATTGATTGTATAGATTATAAGTTGACTAAGCTGAATCATAAGCTTAAAGTAATGTAATAGTCTTATTAGGATAGAATAGTTTTCTATTGAAGATTGCACATGAAGACTGAAGAAGAAGAGTTGAAGTCTACTACACAAGACAGGTGGACTACAAGACCAGTGCATACCAGACTACACAAGACGAGTCAACTTGAAGTAAAGTCTAAGTGAAGCGCGTGTAAAGATAAGGATGAAGAAGTTAGTTATGGAATAACTACTTAACAAGAAACGCGTGGATGGATAAGAAGATTCAGTTGGAAGTTAGTTTTCAAGAAGAGTTGGTTACAACTAACTTAGTTCTTGATTTCAGAAGTCTATAAATACTTCATGGTGGTTATTGATTCAAGACTACTGATACTGAGATTACTGATACATACTGAAGATATACTGAAGATTACTCACATAGTTCATTGAAGTTCAGAAAGCAAGTCAGAAGTGAAGTGAAGAATCCGGAAGACTGCGACTGAATAAGTTTTAGTTTTTGTTATTTTTATCAAGTTGCTAGATACTTGTTAAATTTCTAGTTAGATCGTAGACGTATCTGGTGGTATAGTCTTAGAAGATCTAAGTCTTCTTCTTGGGACTCAAAATCACAGGAATACTCACTTTGTACTCGATTGGAAGAGTTTAGTGAAAACATCACAACTGGGTTGTGAGAGTGGATGTAGACAAGTTGTCGAACCACTATAAATTGTTTGTGTTGTTTACTTTACTGTTTTGTTTAATTGCTTAATTGATTACACACATAACTGAACAAGACAAGTTGAGTATAGAACAGAGTTCTCGAATTTGATAAGTTGAGTATAAACTTGTATTGGGCTCATTGTTAATTTCGTATTCCGCATACTGTATTCTGATATATCGAAAGAGTTTAGAAAAGTCTATTCACCCCCCTCTAGACATTTTCTTTAGCTTCCCTCGATATTAACTCAACTTTCGGGACCTACAATATATAATACATAAACAATAATAATAATCAGTAATGCCTTAAGTAATAATAAATAATTCCACATAATCAGTAATACCACAAACAATAACCAATAATGCCACAATTAATAATCAATAATACCGTAATCAATAATCATTAATATTAATCTGTTTCTTGTTCCCTGTTCTTGAACATATCTACTTCTTGATCTAATAACTGATTAGCACTAATCTACTTGCTTAAACATGTCTCTTGAAATAAGCGCTAACAAGTTACCCAAGTTCCAGGTTCAGGACTACGACTATTGGAAGCTGCGAATGGAAGCCATTTTCAGCTCCACACACGACCTAATGATCTCAGTTGTCACAGAGGGTCCAATTGTGACAATGGTTCCAAATACTGCTAACCTCGACAAAGATAAACCAATTGACACCCTCGTCAAGAAACCAAGGTCTGATCTAACCTCTGAAGAAATGCGTCAAAATAATTTGGATAGTTTGGCGAAGAATTACATCTTACACACTCTTCCTAACGAGTATCTAGGAAAAGTGTTAAAATGTAAAACTGCCAAAGAGATGTGGGACAGATTAGCTATCATTTGTGAAGGGACATCCCTGATCAAAGAGAGCAAATTATCCACTGCTGTCCAAAGATTTGAATCATTTCGGATGAAAGCTGGCGAAACTATCGACCAGCTGGATACTCGTTTTACTAAGATTATGAATGATCTGGAAGTCCTTGGTAAATCATATACTGCTCGTGAGATCAATCTTAGGATTCTGAAAAGTCTTGATAGTCGTTGGAAAATGGTAAAGATGCTTGTTAAGAACACTCAAGACATAGACAGGTGGTCTGCTGAAACCATGTTTCAAACTCTGAAAGCCCATGAGTTTGATTTAGACGAAGATGAACCACTAGCCAGTAGTGATAAAGAACATGCTGTATCTAAGAACGTTGCCTTTAAGTCAAGCTCTTCTAAGTCTTCTAAGGTAGATAGGTCTAAGTCTAAGACTAAATCTGCTTCTGTGAAAGACGAGTTAGATACTGATCTTAGTCTGAAGGATCAGGTGAACCTCATGGTTAGAAAGTTTGATAGACTGAATAAACGTTTCGGTAGATATAAGAAGTTCTATAGAGATCATAGAGCGTCCACTTCTAAGAACTCCTCTGAGACCAGACGAGAACGAAACTCATCCGAAAGGAGAGACGAAGTCTCAAAAGGAAATAGACGAGATAGAGAGTCTGACGATAGGAAGATTCAGCGTTCCGATAGACGTGATAAGCGTAGGGACAAATCTCCTGTTAAAAAGGCTACTAATGATCTCTTGTGCTACAACTGTGAAAAGCCAGGTCACTACATATATGAATGTCCAGACCTGAGCACTGACGATCGAGAAGAACGTAAATCTCAAAGGGAAAGAAGATACAACCGTGGGAAGAAGGCAATGATGGCCAATGATGACTCTGATTCGGATTCAGACGAGTTGCCATCGTCCTTATCTAGTCACTCAACTGATCGAGATCACGATGAAGCATTCATAGTAGATGATGGCCTATGCTGCATGGCTAAAATCGATCAAGAGGTATCATCTGCTACATCCTTTCAATCTTGTGATGATTCAGAAACTGATGAAAGTGATACTGCTAGTAGTGAAGTAGGAAGTAGTCCTCAGCACTCGACTAGTGCTATTGAAGACGACCTTCTACTTGCTAACCAAGCATTCATCGAAGTCAGTGATGAAAACATTGCATTAAAACAAGAAATCATTGATCTTAAGGAAGCTCAGTCCAAAGTAGATCCTAATGTAACAGTCCTAAATGAACGCTTGACTGAAGAGTTAAGACAACTCAAAGAAAAGTGTGCATTGACAGACAGGTTATATCAAGACCTACTTAAGACACATGCAACTGAGAGAAATGAATTTAATGTTTTAAAGAACAAGTGCAATAGACTTGAAGAACGTAATAAGTTCTTAGAGACCGAGGTTGTCACATTAGATCTCAAACTTACTAACCTGGTTAACTCTTCAAAGATTAACCTTGAACTGTCAGATAGGTATAGAGATCCAGGTGACAAGATAGGTATAGGTGCTGAGTCATCTAGCTCGTCTACTCGAGTCATTAAGAACCCTACTACTACTAACACAAGACTTTTGCCAAATGATAAAGGAAAATGACCTATGATATACGATATTGGTACTCCATCTCAAGGTACTGTACCTAAACAAGCTCGAGTTAACATTCCGATTACCAAGGGAGGTAAAAAGAATGGTAACAGCAAGCCTATTCAACCTAGAACTAACCTTCAAAGGACCACTAATCGTGGACGACCCAACCAGGTCAGATACGAGGACTGGTATCCTGAGGAGACGAGTACTAGACAGGTACAGACTAGACGACAAGAGCCTAGACCTCCTTTGATAAGGCAGTCTCAGCTCTATTCGTCTAGACCTAGACATGTAGCTCCAAAATATCGTACACAAGCTGTCCTATATCCTCCACCTTTATCATATGATATTATTAGTGAGGAAAGACCCAAACACGTCTATAAACCGTATGGACCTAATGCTTACAAGCCCTACTCTGACTATCATAGACCAGTGCCTGCTCAAGTAGAGATTAAGTCGAAAGGCTATCTCCAAAGAGTAGACCCGAACTCGACTGATAGGCCAGTTAAGGACAACAAGGTCTTATTTTGTAACAAATATGGGCGAAAGCTTAAAAGATCGAACTTGTTCAAGACTCCAATGTATATTTGGATTCCTCTGAACACGACTAACCCCCAAGGACCCCAATAAACAAATGGGTACCTAAATTATTGAATATCTTCATTGCAGGGTCGACTTGACTTGTATAAGAAGGGTGGCTCAGTAGGAGAAACCTGGTACATAGACAGTGGTTGTTCGCACCACATGACTGGTACCAAGGCTCTCTTATCAAGTTACCATGAGCAAGAAGGACCAAAAGTGATATTTGGTGATAGTTCCACTGCTGTCACTAAAGGATTTGGTTACATCCGGAATGGAGACGTTGAGATACAAGATGTCTCATATGTTGAAGGCTTGAAATATAATTTACTCTCTGTTTCTCAGTTTTGTGATCGTGGATACAAGGTGCAGTTCAAGAGCCGCAAATGCGAAATCATTGACAAAAGGACACACACAGTCCTACTAGTCGGCGTAAGATAAGGAAGTGTGTACATAGTGAACTGGAACAGTTGTCCGAGGGACACCTGTCTACTTACTAAGAATCCTAAAGAACTTGGATGGCTCTGGCATAGACGACTTTGTCATCTAAACTTTAAGGTTCTTAATAAGATAGCCAGAGACTACCTTGTAGAAGGTATTCCCAATGAAGTTTACTACAAGTCACATGTATGCACGGCTTGTCAACAGGGTAAACAGGTTAAAGGTTCATTTAAGTCAATTCCTACTCTCTCAACTAGTAGAGTCCTAGAACTCTTACATATGGATCTTCATGGTCCAATAACTCCTCCAACCTTGAATGGTAGAAGGTACACACTTGTTGTTGTAGACGACTATTCTAAGTTTACTTGGGTAGTTTTTCTACACAAAAAGAGTGATACACAAACACTTCTGCCTGATCTGTTGAAGAAGTTACAAGTTGAGAAGAACCAGTCCATTGTCAAGATTCGTAGTGACAAGGGGACTGAGTTCATTAATTGCTATATCAAAGACTTTTGTGCTAAACGTGGTATCCAGCATCTTACTAGTGCAGCCAGGACACCACAACAAAATGGTGTAGCAGAAAGAAGGAATCGAACTCTCAAAGAAGCCTGTAGGACCATGCTAGCTGAGTTCAACACTCCTCAAAAGTTTTGGGCTGAAGCTATCAACACTGCATGCCATTCACAGAACAGAAGCGCGATCAACAAAGCTCTAGGCAAGACACCTTATGAGGTTTGGAAAGGTAGAAAACCAAGAGTTTTATATTTCCATATATTTGGTTGTAAGTGTTTCATTCACAACAATGGAAAGAGCAAGTTAAATGCTTTCGATGCTAAAGCAGACGAGGGGATATTCTTAGGATACTCCTCGACTAGCAAAGCATTTAGAGTATTCAACTACTCAACTCTTTGTGTGGAAGAAACACCACATGTGGTTTTCGATGAATCTCGACAGGACTCGTCTGCCGACAAGGTCAGTAAGAAAGTGACTGATCTAACGATCGAATCTGACAAAGATTCAGAGATATATGAATCCGTTCAAGCCTACAACCCATTCCTAAAAGCTCTCGACTCTGATGACAAGGAGAAGGTGAGTGCTCAAGGTAAGTCTTCTAGACCAATTGACATGCCTGCTCTAGTTGACTCTACTACTCCTGGTAAATCTGTTGATGATACAAATGATGTTGATATGCATGATGCTGTACATGATATAGATGATGATAGTGCTACTGTTAAGAATAGAAAAACATGGAAATCTGCGCATGATACTGAAAATATTATTGGTGACTCTACTGTTGGTGTGAAGACTAGACGACAACTCTTTGAGTCGCAAGAACAGCCTAGTCCAACTATGTTTTGCTGGTGTTGTTTCCTCTCATCTATCGAGCCTACCACTGTTAAAGAGGCATTGGCTGATAGTAATTGGATCATCGCTATGCAAGACGAGTTGAACCAATTTGTTCGAAACGACGTCTGGGAACTTGTCGATAGGCCGAAACATCATAACGTAGTTGGCACTCGATGGATTTTCAAAAATAAGAAAGATGAGAATGATGTAGTCGTTAGGAATAAGGCCAGACTAGTTGCCCAAGGCTATTCTCAAGCTGAAGGTATAGACTATGATGAAACATATGCTCCTGTTGCTAGACTAGAAGCCATTCGTTTGTTCCTTGCATATGCTGCTCACATGAAGTTTACTGTATATCAAATGGATGTTAAAAGTGCATTTCTTAACGGTATTCTTGCGGAAGAAGTGTATGTTGAACAACCTCCAGGTTTCGAAGTCAAAGGCGACCAGGTGTACAGATTAAAGAAGGCCTTATACGGACTAAAGCAAGCTCCAAGAGCATGGTATGACACTCTCTCTCTCTTTCTATTGGAAAATGGTTTTACTAAGGGCAAGGTCGATCGAACCTTGTTCAGAAGACAAGAAGGGAAAGACATTTTACTCGTCCAAATTTACGTAGATGACATCATTTTTGGGTCACCTAACAAAAAGTTGAGTGAAAGTTTTTCTACACTCATGCAAAGTAAATTTGAGATGTCTATGATGGGTGAAATGAATTACTTTCTTGGTGTTCAAGTAAAACAAACTCCAGAAGGTATTTTCATAAATCAGGCGAAGTACACTAGAAACCTTCTAGACAAGTACGGGATCAAAACTTGTAAGTCTACTGGCGTACCAATGCAACCAACTTACAGAATGGATCCAGATGAGAACGGTAAATGTGCTGACCAATCTTATTACCGTGGATTAATTGGTTCCTTACTGTATCTAACTGCTAGTAGACCAGACATTGCATTCTCTGTTGGTGTTTGTGCTCGATTCCAAGCCAATCCAAAAGAAAGTCACATGGAAACCACCAAAAGGATCTTGAAATATTTGAAAGGGACCATCAATCGTGGTATATGGTATCCCTCAAATGATGATCTATCCTTAAGTGGCTATTCAGACTCAGACTTTGGAGGCTGTAGAATAGATCGGAAATCTACTTCTGGCTCTTGTCAATTTTTAGGCACAAAACTCATATCTTGGTTTTCTAGAAAGCAGACTAGTGTTGCTACTTCTACTACCGAAGCCGAGTACTGGTAACTGTTGTAGTCAACTACTCTGGCTCATTCAACAGCTTCGTGATTACAACATACATGAATCAAATGTTCCTATTTTCTGTGATAGTAATAGTGCAATTGCCATTACACAAAATCCTGTTTTGCACACACGTTGTAAGCATGTTGATGTGAAGCATCATTTCATACGTGATCATGTAGAAAAGAAGGATATTCGCATGGAAAAGATTCATACTGATTTTCAAAGAGCTGATATTTTTACTAAACCATTAGCTGAGGCACGTTTTCGTGAGTTATGCATTAGTCTAGGGTTAATTGATTTGGACCCTACTTGCCTATAGCTATGTACTAACCAGTCAGGTACATCAAGAAAAGAAGACAAGATCACTAGACCAGAGCACTCGACTACTCACGCAACAGACAGGTATACAAGGCTAGATTAGATGACCAAACAACCCGATGAGGAAGCTGGTAAAGTTGAGGGTAATACTAAGGGAATAAACAATTAAGGGGGAATCCTTGATTTCTTAAATATCCTTATGTTGACTCTTATGTTTGTTAACAGTCATCTTGTTCAAAACCTTGACCATTGCTTTAGATTGATATTCATCTTATTTATTTTACTCTACTTGTACCTACGATTACACATTGTAAATGATGAGATAGGTACATAAAGTCGTTCGACGTTCAGAATAGACAAGTACAGGCGAAGGGGGAACTCGTCTTGTGTGCTTAAGCCAACTCGTCTTGCGAAGCTTAAGTCTACTCGTCTGTTCTGGATGGACTCGAACAGACAAGCTAAGTGTTTCTCTTGATTGAAATATGCTAAGTGTTTAATCACATCGGATTAAGGGTATTATGGTAATTAGATAATGCTAAAATTTGAAAACCCTAGGATTGGATTTATACACTCCCATTTTAATGAGGTGTATACACCCAGTTCGTACTCGACTACACTAGGTCAGATGAGTTCACTCCCTTGTCCTACTTAAGAAGAGACGGATTTCAAATTTTACAATATCAAATCACATAATATTCTCGATTCCGTAACCGAATTTCAAAGGTCTCAACCGTTGGATCAAATTTTTCAATCTGGGCCGTTGGATCTCATTTCTGTTCTAACAAAACTCACCATTTCACACACAACTTGACCCACGATTTCATAACTCCCCTACTATAGCTCTAAATTTCTTGCAAAATCAAACCTCCCCAGTTCTTACTCTATTCACTAGATATGTCGATTGCTTCTCTTTTCGATGTTAGAACTAACATGCAAGCAAGGTTTGATCTTGGTAGGTATATCACTGAAGGCAAGGTGCATGTGGAACCCTCGATGTTCTTCAAAGGGGTTCACACTGCTGATAATCAAGAAATTCTCGACAAATGCTCTCGATGTGGACTGAAGCCTTATCTGGAGGCTTTCCCACAAGTCGTCTTGGAGGAAGAAGTATTGATGTTCTATGCCAACGCCACAAGACGAGGAGATGTGATTGAGTCCTTTATCGGAACGAGTCGTGTTGAAATCACTCGTGAGGTGTTTTTCAGACATTTGAGGTTGCCCATCAGAACGATTGATGTGGAAAATTATGCCACTGGTCAAGAGATGAGATATATGAGCATCTTCTGTGGAAAGAGGATGAGGCTCAAACCTGATGGCAAGGCCCCTGCCGTCAAGAAGTCAGAACTTCTGAAGAAATATCGCACGTTATTGGACATGGCAAGCAAGATGCTTCTATGCGCCACTGGTTCTTTTGATGCGGTCGCTCAAGCCAAGACAAGGGTGATGGCAACAATTTATGACTGAATCACAGAAGGCAATTGGTTTAAGCTGATAGCTGATCGGATGATATATTTTGAGAAGAGCGTTCGAGTTGATACCGACTCTTGTAGTTGGGTGGTATCACATACTGTTGGGTACGGCAACAAGCTGAGTATTCTACTCCCCTTGTTGTTACCAAACAAATCGGACTGGAGTAACGGAAAGCCCTTCCATCCTCTTAAGTTCTATCTAAAGACGGAAGCCCTGAAGAAGCAAGTCGCTGCAAGGCCGGCTGCCCCAAGGCGAGTTCAAGTAGATGAGTCACAAGTCCTGCCTTATGCTAACTCATCTAGCTCTTCAGAAGATAAGTCCGATGATGAGGAATCGGAGAAGGCTGCAATAGCTGAGTCCAGTGCAGCTGACTCAGAGAAGACTCAGACAGAAGAGGAGTCGGAACAAGAGAAGGAGCCGAGTGCTCAAGTTCCAGAATTGTACACTCTCGTAAGAGTTGGTTCGCCTACTCAACCAGACGAGTTGAGTTCTCAGGTTGGTACATCTTTTACACAAGCTTTGTCAATACCTCCTCTCTCTCATTCTTCTGTTCGAACCAAGGCTAGATCACATCGATCTAGGCCTAGACCTCAACCCTCAACCTCACAAGTACTGGCGGCATTACCGCTTAGAGCCAGTCTACCCCAAAACACTCCCATACCAGATACAACTGATACTTCGACAGTTGTCACACCAAACCAAGCCACATTAGAGCCCCTAGAAACCACACTCCAAACTCCCTCTTTACCTTCAACAGAATATGTTGAACCCAACCCATCTACTTCAGGCAAGACACCAGTTGCCACTGCAACAACTAAGTTAGGGACCTCACCTACTCAGACCCCGTATGAAGTTAGATTTGAATCTTTGGTGTATTACCCCATGTGTCTAAGAGAGAAGAGAGTTCGTGCTAGAGTTTCAAGGAATCTGAAGAAGCAGCTCTCAACTCTTGATATCGACACTGCCTCGGAACAGTTTGAGAAACTCGTGCGGATATGCACTTGGTTTTCCTTGAAGAAGTCGTCAACCGATGATCTGTTTGAGGTCATTCAAGGCATGGGTGGAATCTCCAATTTCATGGATTGGGAGATGGAACAGAAAGAAAATAGTGGTGTTCAAGACCACTCTGAATTGTTCCCTCGAAAGGCCTTGGTTGATCTGGTTAAAAGACTGTTGAGCATCCCTGATGGTGTTCTGGATGATGAGTTCTCATTCGATGTTGGAACGCAAACTGATCTGGTAGAAGACGAGGTAAAGCCAGATGTTGCTGAAATTGCAGTCCAGACATCAGACCTATTCTTGGAGTTGGAAAGTGCTACTGCTGATGAAGCTGACAGTGCTGAAGAGATAGTTTCTTTTGAACTAGGCGAAGAAGATGATGAATTTGGTGAGGCTGTCATGTTCACTGAGGATGAACTGATTGAAAAAGTCCAACAGGAAGAAGTGTTGGTCGAAGCTCAGTCGTCTCACGCTATCCCAGCCGTTTCATTAGATGAATTGAAGGAAGACTTGAAGGCTGTCATCAAGTCGTCTATCGATGAATTTCTCAAGACCGAGCTTAAGAAGACTCTTGTTGAACAGAACAGTGTCCTTGTGACAAGTTCAAAAGAGATGACCATGAACGAAGTCAATCAGTTGGATAACGATTTCAGGCAAGAAATGTTTAATCAAATTGAAGGATTTCTCCAGAATCAAGTTGAATATTCGGAGAAGAGCTCAGTCGATTTTGCTCGTGTTCTAGCTACTGAATCTAGAAAGATGGAAAGAGTTTATAGAGCCAAAATCGAAGTAGCTGATGTTCAGAGAAAAGAAGCCTATGATCAGTTAGCACAAGCAAAAGAGATTATCAGTGCTATGACTGAAGAGAACAGGAAGCTACGTCTGACTGCAACACATTTTAAGAATGAGTTGAACTTGTCTACTCAGAAGCTGGAGTTGGTGGCAACCAAACTAGACAAGTTGAGTCAAGACGGTTCTCATCAAAGGCAGATTGAAAAAGCTACAAACCTCATGAAGCAAGCTATGTTAGAAGAGATGACTCGGTTTACTTCTCTTTTCTCTCTCAAGGCAACTGATGAAGCCAAAAAGGGGGAAGAGACAAGTCGAGTTGAAATTGATGCTGAAGGTGAAAAAGCCAAGTTCAGTGCTGAACCAGAAGTCAAAGAAGCTGCTACTGCAATGCAAGAGCTAAGGAGGCCCAAAAGAAAGTTGGTGAAAACTGTAGAGCTCGAGCAAGCTAGAGCAGATGAGTTGAAGAAGAAGGAGAAAGGCAAAGCTATTGCATCTCCTGAAGCAAAGGTTCAGACAAAGCATGTATCAAAAAGGAAATCTATTCATATAGAAGAGCCGAAAGAAGTGGAGACAACAACAAAAGTGAAGAAACAGAAGGTTGTTGATCCAGATGATGAAACTCACTATGCGAGTAAGAAGAAGGTTGGTAGACATATTGAAAGTCTGCAGAAGTTGAAAGCAGATGAAGATCAAATGGAAGATCAGTTCATTGACTACTTCATTGATAAAGAGCATCGAGCTGAATGGATGAAAGTGAAGAGACAATGGGAACTTGATCATTGGATTATACGCAAGTATGGTGACTCGGAAGAACCAGATGAGTTGTATTCCTTGTTTGACAGGTTCATGGAAGGTCAACACAAGATGTTGTGGCATTTGATATTGAGGATATCCGCCGGAGCAAATTTCAACATTTTGGTTCCTGTATTTCCGAAATGGAAATGTCCCATGACTAGTTCAGGTAAACGAGTTGATTTTAATCTAATCAAGAAGTATGAAGAAGATCTACTAGATAAAGAGGAGATCGAAGATGAAGACCATATCAGAGTTATTCACAAGAGGCTTCTAGATGCATTCTGTGTTCCAAATCCAGAAGGAGGTACTCTTTCAGACTAGTTGATTATATGCTCTGATACTTAGTTTTTTTTGTTTAATTTTGATTTTTGAAGTATGTGTAATATCTACTGTTCTTATCTTGAATGAATGAAAATATAAAGTACTATTTGGTGTTAAGACAAGATAACTACTTAACTAGTCTACTATTGAGAAAAGATTCAAGTAGTTTTGGCTTCATCAAAAAGGGGGAAATTGTTGGGATATGAATCCTAGACAAGTCCTACATATTGATGAAAGATGAAGTTTTGATAAGCCAAAAATAGTTTGAATATTTTCTAAGTGTTGACTAATCTAGTCTAGTTGAGTTGAAGTCATCTTGAACAGATCAGTAGAGTTTACATGAAAAGATAAGTATTGTTTTCTTATTAAAAGATAAGTACGATTTATAAGTACTTCATATTTGCTATTTGTATATGATTATTGTTGAGCTATGAATAATTGTTGTATAGAGCTCATGATTTTAAACTGTAATAGATAGATTGATTGTATAGATTATAAGTTGACTAAGCTGAATCATAAGCTTAAAGTAATGTAATAGTCTTATTAGGATAGAATAGTTTTCTATTGAAGATTGCACATGAAGACTGAAGAAGAAGAGTTGAAGTCTACTACACAAGACAGGTGGACTACAAGACCAGTGCATACCAGACTACACAAGACGAGTCAACTTGAAGTAAAGTCTAAGTGAAGCGCGTGTAAAGATAAGGATGAAGAAGTTAGTTATGGAATAACTACTTAACAAGAAACGCGTGGATGGATAAGAAGATTCAGTTGGAAGTTAGTTTTCAAGAAGAGTTGGTTACAACTAACTTAGTTCTTGATTTCAGAAGTCTATAAATACTTCATGGTGGTTATTGATTCAAGACTACTGATACTGAGATTACTGATACATACTGAAGATATACTGAAGATTACTCACATAGTTCATTGAAGTTCAGAAAGCAAGTCAGAAGTGAAGTGAAGAATCCGGAAGACTGCGACTGAATAAGTTTTAGTTTTTGTTATTTTTATCAAGTTGCTAGATACTTGTTAAATTTCTAGTTAGATCGTAGACGTATCTGGTGGTATAGTCTTAGAAGATCTAAGTCTTCTTCTTGGGACTCAAAATCACAGGAATACTCACTTTGTACTCGATTGGAAGAGTTTAGTGAAAACATCACAACTGGGTTGTGAGAGTGGATGTAGACAAGTTGTCGAACCACTATAAATTGTTTGTGTTGTTTACTTTACTGTTTTGTTTAATTGCTTAATTGATTACACACATAACTGAACAAGACAAGTTGAGTATAGAACAGAGTTCTCGAATTTGATAAGTTGAGTATAAACTTGTATTGGGCTCATTGTTAATTTCGTATTCCGCATACTGTATTCTGATATATCGAAAGAGTTTAGAAAAGTCTATTCACCCCCCTCTAGACATTTTCTTTAGCTTCCCTCGATATTAACTCAACTTTCGGGACCTACAATATATAATACATAAACAATAATAATAATCAGTAATGCCTTAAGTAATAATAAATAATTCCACATAATCAGTAATACCACAAACAATAACCAATAATGCCACAATTAATAATCAATAATACCGTAATCAATAATCATTAATATTAATTCAATAGTGTATTAATAGTAATACCACAATCAATAACTAGTAATACCAGTACCACTAACAATAGTACCATAAAAAAATGTGGAGAGAGTACAGATCGAGGTGTACTGAAGAAAATAGGGGGTGCACATTACCAAGCCAAATTGAATGGAACCTTAGCCCAATGGGAAGGCACCCTAGGTCAGCAGTCGCCGCCTGAGATTTCATCGGCAAGGTCACCGGCTCCTAGTGCCGGCCGATCAGAGATCCATCAGCAACAAACTCACAGTCCTCCGTCGGGCCACCGTCAGCCAGAGGAAGAGGCTGTGCAGGAGCAGGGTGAAGAAGACGAAGTAATGTAGCTTCGATTTGGACAAAGATGAACGACGAGAGCGAGGCGGCGTCGATCCGAGTGTTGTAGGCGAGCGCCATTGATGCCGGAGAAGATCCTGGTTCGCGAACACAAGGGAGATTGATGGAAGCAGTCGCGTCGGTGGTCGAAATGAGTAGAGGTTTTCGGCCGAGATGGAAGATGATGTCAATTGTCATGGAAGTGAAGAATCGCCATTGCGATTCGAGGAGGGGTCTCGGGCTTCAATGGCCGGGACGGAAGCGCCGCCGTCACCGTCGAGGGGGTGGTCGAGCATGGTGGTGGCAGGGTCACCCGCCGAACGACATGGATTTCCGACAGGTCCTTTACTCATCAAATTAAAATTGAAATTCAGGTGCACCGTCGATCGACTATAATAAAATCATACCTATAATATTATTTTGTATTAAAATTTAAAAAATACACATGAAAAAAATGGAAAAGAAAGGCATCAAAATAAAATAAAATAAGTAAAAGGGAAAAAAAATGAATAAATAAAAAATTTGAAAAATAAACTGAAAATTGGAAGAAATCTTATATAATAAAAGGAGGATGAGGCTCTCCTGCTTTCGACACGTGTGTATTTGAGACCCCTCCTCCTTCTGCCATGTCATCTATATAAAATGAAGAAAAGTTTGGTTCAAAAGCCCCAATTAATTTGGTAACTTACTAAATCATTCAATTCACGTCGGTTATCCTTCCTCTGCCCATTGCCTTCCTCCAATCGTTAATTGATTATCAATCAACTAGTGCACGACCCGCGTACTACGCGGGAATGAACATAATGTTTATATCGATGATGTATGAAGTATTTTTTGTTAGTATATTTTTATAATTTTCAAATTATATGAAATAAAATAAGTTTTATGAAATTATTTCAATTACTATGAAAGTGTAACTAATTTTAAATGAAAATAAATTCAAATATATATTTTAAAATAGCTTTAGACTTTGTCGTGGATATTGATCTCTACTAAGCTAAGCTGAAAACGGAAAAACCCATGCACGATTAGCAAAGAAAATATAGCAAATAATAAAATCTGCTATTAAATTAATAAATACAACACAAAAAAGTTATTCCATATAGCATCCAGACTAAAAGAAAAGATTGGAAGAAGATTGCCAAATATTGTCTAGTTAAATTATTCTAGTATGCACTGAAACCAACCACAACTTAAATTTAGAAGCACAAAGATTGTCAGGCTACAAACACTTTGTAAGTCTTTTAATCTGTATGTATTAGAACATGTTTAAGTAGGGCATGTAATATTCATATTTGAATATAAATAAACAACAGATGAGATGATGTAAGCATCCGAAGGTATAGTTCCCACCGGCTACTTTGTAGATACATTGCTTGATCCATCATACAGAAAATTAAGAAGTAGAAAGAAAGACAGATTACACGATTTGTGGAACTTTGTACGTAAAAATTAATGGGTCACTCACAAACTTGAGAGCTTGCTTGCTTAAAAGAGCACCCTGGTTCACATATGATGAACATATAATGAAGCTGAATTAGTAAGGCAAGAGTTTATAATTTTTTATTCAATCATTATAAGCAGAAGGAAACTGTTAATAATAAGAGTGATAAAGAACCTTACAGAGATTAGAAGAACTTCAGTACCTTAACCTCGAAATACAAAAAGAGTTAACACAAATATACAAAATTGAATGGCATATTCATTGGTTCTGAAATAACAAATGCAAATTTTATAGTGTGCGTGTAAAAAAAAAAAAATACCCATGTAGGAGTGAGACTGTTAATTACAGTGTGTGAAAAAAAAAAAGGGTAAAATCTCGGGGAAAAAATGAATCAAAAGTCTTCGTATAACGAATTTGTAAAAGATGACCAAAAACTAATGAATCTTTGTGGTTTTTGTAAGTTCTTATCCAAGTATGAAGGAATCCCAAAACTTTTTCATCCCAAAAATCAGAATATCAAAATTGAAATAGAAAATAATATAACATACATAAATCAAGTGTGACACTGAAAAATTAATTCTATTACTATAACATTGAGAACCAATGCCATGAGCCATCATAATTACCAAAGGCAAAGGACTCTCATAAAATGCTTGAATATATAAGGGCACATTGAGAAGAAACAGGGCTCACCTAGGATTAATCTCTGTTGTTTTTGTAAGTTCCTCCAAATAAGAAGGAAATCCAAAACTTTTTCATCCAACAGATCAGGATTTTTTTTTGTGCAAATATGTTTAAAAAAAATGAATCAAAAGAAACATAATCGAAAATAAAATCATGTAAATCAGAACATGGAATCAAGAATTTAGAGTTTGTACACAATAACAAATAACTATGGAAGAGGAATAAAAGATAACTAATCAAGAAAGAAGATAGAAAGACGGAGAGAAGTCGTGTTTGAAGCACACATTTGTAATTGGAAATATAAAATGTTAATAAATAAATAATGACATGTTGATAAACAGAAAAATAGATAATAATATTTTACTTGAGAAGAGTAGTACGAATCAAACATCCTCATCCGAATTCTGTCAAATCTATCCAAAAAAAAAAAAACCAGACTACACCAATCCAGTTCGAATTAGTTAATAATACAAAATTTCTCAAAAATTCATAAACAAAAGACAATATACGGGGTATTATCTAAATGTATTATCTAAATGTGTAAGTATAAGTGTTTTTATCTTCGAGAGAGTAGGCAGCAAAGCATAACTTATGTTATATTTTTCCTATACATGCTAGCTTCCTAAACAAACACAAACATTTCAGTTAATTTAGAAATTTAATATAGAATTGAATAACAGAGACTTAAAAGTTTAGATGACCATTGTCTCTGCAAAAAAAACACCTTTCATACCGCCATAATCATACTGCCATTAGAGAGACCAAACAAAAGTTCCGATGCATTTGGGATAATCAACAGCAACAACAAATCCATCATGCTACAGAGGCAACGGTGGGGGTGAGGTGTGAAATATGGGCGGAGGCAGCGGGTGTGCAGTAAAATCAAAATTAGGTACCATTTAATAAGAATTCAAAGAATTAACGTTGTGATTAAATGAGAAATTAATAAAATCAAAACTCAGAAATGAGAGACATTATAAAAATATTGAGAAAAGGGGGAGATTAATGATTAGAAATAAACCCCTACGAATTTAGGCACGGGTAATCCAGAAACATCAAATGTCATTCAGCGGCATCATTATGGCGTGGAGTGAAATCGAGCGAAGAGGCGTGGAGTGAAATCGAGCGAAGAGGCGTGGAGAGGTTTTTGAAGGAAGCAAGAAGAAAGATGAAAAGAAGGAAACCATAAATGAGATGAAAAAATAATAAAACAATAGATGAGAATACGGTTAAATTAAAGGAACGGTTAAGAAAATTAAATAAAAAAAAAACCATAAAAAATATGAATTCATAAGAATGCAGAATTTCAAAATAGAGCATTTTGAGATATGACACGTAACGTAAGAGAAAAAAACTCACAAATATATGATTTAATGATCTTGTCATTTGTTTCGATTATACGACTTCATTCGTCATCGCGCGACTCAGTCATCGAGATCCACCGCCGCCGCCTGAAAGGGAACATATTCGCCGATGTGGCCCATCCTTGATCACGGCTCGCCAATCATCTTTTTCGAACCAGATCAAATCGTGCAGCCCCTGCTTTGTGCCACCAGAATTGACCAGCGCCCCTTTACCTGTGTCGTTGTCATGCGCGGAATGTGTACCATGGGTAGGTCTCCTAAAATTTCAGTTTTCTCTATGAAAATCTATTTTATGTGTTTGAATGGTGAGAAATGACCACTGTCTTCATTTTGTTTTTCTATTAGTTAGTAATTTCTGAATATTTCCGAACAGTAAAATTATAGTGGTAGTGGAATTGAGATTCAGAATATGAGAACTTGTCTCTAGAGGATGCAGCTACAAAATTGGACCCTTGCTCAAGTAAGTAGTCAAATGTTAGGAGTAAGTATTTCCGTACTTAAATTTTTGTCCTCATTAAAATATATTTAAGGATTAAATTTTTAACGTTGTCTTCGTTGCCTCTTGTAGGAGCTTAATTTGGGAAAACAAAGAGTAAACATTATTAGAATGTTGAATTAAAAGTTGCCTTTTGATTTCATGTTTTTTTTTTGTATGTATTTCTCTTTTTTGAGTCTCTCCTACATATACCACAGGGCCAATGGAAAACTTTCATTTCTGCATGTCTAATTATCTGCCTTTCTTCATTTCATTATTGCAAATCTAATTATTTCCCTTTCTTCACTGTCTCTTCACATTCACATCTGGTCGTCACCGATTTATCAAAGCGGAAGAAGAAGAATCTATTCGAGGTGGCCCAGTTTCTACCCAACTGGAGTATTGGCTATCATATGGCTAAATCTCACTGGAAAAATTGATCTCTACAAAGTAATATTTAATCTCTTTTAAATTATGTTATTTCAGCGATGATTTAGATACATGGGTTTATGAGCACTATGCATCTCAGGTTGATCTTTTGCATATTAAAATTTTACTTTTTTTTTTGGTTATGTTATACTGTCAGATTCTTAGATTTTTGATTGCTTTTCATTATTGAGTTTTGTATTTTTACGAGTTTGCAGGATGGAAGGCATGGAAAGGCTCGAGAGATTGCTCATAAAAATGGTAATTAGCCTGGTATTTGCATTAGTTTGTGCGCCATTTCAGTTGAGAAGAAATAGAGAAAAGCTTCATTGAAAGTTTTTGTTTCAAAGTTATGATATTGATTGCCAATTTTATGTATATATATATCTATATGCGTGTTGTTTCTTCTTTCTTTTTCTTTTCAAAATGATATTAGGTTAAACATGAACATTGTTGTCTTGGCTTATTAAATCATGATCGATGGTGTTTCCTGGGAAGTGTCCTTTAGATATCTTCTCCTTTTGCCATGTGGCAATTTTGAGGTATAATTTTAATTTTTACATTTTTCATTCTATAACCAAAAGTATGAGGTAAATGAGTCAATTAATTAATTCCTCACGTCCGTTGATCTTCATCTCCCCCAATAACTTCTCACGGCAGTTAGATCTTCCTCTGTCCCTTCATTTTCTTTGGGTGTTGCTGTGACAGTGCATCTGACGGAGTTTGCCTCCACACCTGGTTCATTAAGCTCGATCTTCCCCGATTGCAAAGGTTTGTGTTTGTTTTACTGTTCTTGAGGATTTTTTATTATTAATGTTATATAGTGTAGTGTATTTACCCTGAATTCAGTTGTTGGTGATAATTTGCTTATAGATTATTTAGGGATTTTTTTGTTTTAGCTCGATTAGAAAGAGATTTTGCTTTTATTGGCAATTTGGACCACATCCCTTCACTGGAAGGTTTGTCATTTGGATACTCATTTGCTGAATGTTGTGTGTACATGTGTGTTTGGTTAATTAATTAATTTATAACATTGTTTGATGGTTTTGTGTTGCTTAGGGGTTCTGCGGATTGTGGTGCAGGAGTGATGCCCCTTAGATTAGTTACCAAGAGCACCAAGCAGATGCTCGAACGCGGATGCAACACAAATATTATAATTTGACTTCCGACTCTACTAATTTGAAGAAAAATGCATGATTTCTAGAAAGTGAACATTTTTTATGTCTGAAATATCCGTGCATCTTGATGTGATTTTCTTGAAACTTTTGCTAATTATGAATGCAGAAATATCCGAAAACTGAAGAAATTGAAGGTTGTCCCTCTAAGTTCAATATGTGCGAACAAATCAGTATAATCAATATCCAATGTAGTAATATTTGTGATTAATACTTTTATCATGTTTAGTTCAAAAAATTAAAAAAACTCTTTGATCGGCTGCTCAATAATGTGAACTTCATTATATTATGAAAGATAAAAAATAAAAATGTATTATGGGATGAGAGAAATAGATAGAATGTCCTGGTACAATGATGTTAGTGTTGCATTGTTAATTTGGTCCTGATTTTTAGAGCCTTTGCAATGAGAAAATAAGTGAGTGGAGGTATGCAAATATGTAAACACATAAACTTGGGTTTCTTCTTCCCCTTTAGGATAAGTCGTGCGTTAGCTGCATGTCTTCCACTTAAGCAAAATATTGAATATGATATTCATGTTAGCTACTGCATCTACTGTACCACACCATCATATTATATATGGAGGGTAGTTTAAGATTCAAACATTAAGGATTGTATGAATACATGTTATCAAATAAAGATTTAAAGCATATAAACGAAAAAATTATGAGAAGGAGAATTCATACTAACATGGCATATCTAAAATTACATAATTCAGAGTCCACAAGAAATGTAATAACTACCTTCGTTACTAAATGTATAAATTGAAATACACATATTACTTAAGCTCCACCAGGACCAACACAGGAGCACCACAAAAGCTCCGTTCAAGGATCAATTACTTTCACATTGATGACACTTCCTTGTGTATATCCCAAAAATTAAGTCATGCTTTTTCTACCTTACTTCTTTTTGGGATAAACTAATTAGAGTTCCAAAATTTTATGAGTAAAGAAATTTGTGCAATAAGAATCATTATAGTATCTCACACACTCTATTAGATTCTATAATGTGAAAAACATTTTGTAATTTCTGTAATTTTGAAGCGCAATTATAGCTTTTTTTAAATCGTGGTTTTATTGTGGCCAAAGCATAGAAGTGCCTATTGAGGTGTATATTGCTCCATATGTTATAAAAATAAATTATGGTATTTTATATGTTATTTTAGTGCGATTGTATTCCTCTGTGTCACTTTTCGTGTTTCACTGGTGTTCCACCCTGCTGGATCTTTAACACGTGTCGCCCCAATATTATAGGACGATGATTATTTTTTTAAATGACATGCGCCAGTTATCTATGTAATGGAATAGAATGTGAAACATGAAAAATGGAACAAGTGATTTCAATCCATTTTGGTGAGCATAAAATACAAAAACAACTTATGCTAGGATTTAAAAAATGATTAGTTAGAAAATGAAAAAATAGAAAAAAATGCATTTACACAATCCTATTCATGTGCTTTTATAGATTGCAATACAGTAGAAACTCTATAAATTAATAATCTTGGGACCACCCAAATTTATTAATTAAAAGAGTTATTAATTTAACTATAAATTAATAATTATTAATTTATACATTAATTAATATTTTATTAATTTATGAAGTAATAAAATACTCAATTTATGAACACCCTTTCAAACTTCCACGTGTAATTAATTATTGTATATCAAATGAAGATCTAATTTGAAAGAATCCTTCAATCTTCCACATTATTATGCTTCTTGTGTTCAATGTATCACTTTATGAACATTAAAAAATATTTTTTATATAAATATACAAGATCAAAATATGCTAACACGAACAAAATCATACACTTATTAGACTATTAAATCAACAATCACGTTGAATAATTTTTTGTTGAGCTATGAGAAAACCACACCATAAGTTATTACAATGATAAGGAAAATTAGAGACAAGATTCAAGGTGAAATTAATTTCAAAAAAAAAAAAAAAGACAATTGAGTCATTTTTCAAGAAATTTTCATAAATCATTCATGTAATATGTAGTATATAAGGAATTATTATTTTATATTTTATATGGGGTCTATAGGAATTATAAAAAATATATTATCTTATAATTTTAGCGAGTTTATTAATTTAGCACCCTATCCCTGAATCGGGACCGGCAAAAAATATTATCTTAGACAGTTTATTAATTAATCGAGTATTAATTTATAGAGTTTCTACTGTAAATGGAATAAAATAAAGAAAAATCTTTTGTTAAGAGCAGGTAATAGTAGAGATAAAAATTATTTGTAAACAAGTAAAATATGAAGGTAAAGATATCAAGACAAACTTTAAACTCTTTTTATTATAGAATTTTAAAATATCTATATAAACTTTAAAACTTATATATGTATACTTATTCTTTTAAAACTATAAAAACAAAAACAGATGCACGGGTAAAAATCTAGTAAAGGAAAAGAGAAGGGGGAAGAAAAATTAAAAAGAAAAAAAATCAAAATTTGTGGCTAATTTTGATAGTTTTTTATTAATTATATTTTTACGATTTTTTTTTTAAATATGGGTGAGTTGGTGGTGAATCGACACTACAAAAACGCGCAGTTTTGCCGACGGAAATATACCGACGGATTACCTTTCCGTCGGCTATACCGACGGAATTGAAAGTCAGAAGACTCTGCCGACGGAATTCAATTTCCGTCGGCTTTCCCGACGGAATGCCGACGGACACACAAAACTCTCTACACGGTGTCGTTTTTGGGTCACCGGCCGACGGATTTTTCAGTCGGTATTGTAAATTAGGGTTACCGACGGATATTTTCCGTCGGTAACCGCGCCATATTATTGGCCCCTCACGTGATAATTTTCAACGGGCGCGTAATAATTTAAATTCGCCCTTACCGACGGAAAAGTCCGTCGGTAACCGACCCGCCTTAACTAACCGCCTCTTGACCGACTCCCAAAATTTAATGCGGTCATTACCGACGGAAATTTCCTTCGGTAAAGGCAATTTTTTTTTGTATATAATCTGCATACAGATTACTCTTTCGAAAGAAAGAAAAAAAATTCCCTCTTTCGTTCGTGTTCGTCTTCATCGCGCGAAGAGGCTCTGGCGAGGTGATCTCTCGATTAGAAAATTTATACGGTACGCTTTCTTAATTTGTTAGTAATTAATTTTTAAGTTATATTGTAATGCCTATAATTATGAATTAAATTGCATGTGTTAATTTAATTTGTTATATAGATTAATATGAAATTGTTTGTAGTTGATGTATATAGTTAATTAGTTTGCATGTATGTAGTTGATATATCTAATTAATTAGTTGATATTGTACGTGGATAATTGCCTATATATAGTTGATGTATATAGTTATTTATAATAAATTGATGTGATTTGTTAAGATCGATATTGCATGTTTTGCATAATTGATGTTATATATATAGTGGATATTATTGTTTAATTTTCATATACGTTGGAGTGGAGTTAATTACATAATTAAATTATGATATTGTACGTTATAATTAGCTAGATTAATATTGTTGATTTACTAATTATGAAATTATTGATTAAATTAGGGGATTTGTTAATTATATTAGAAAATTGTTATTTTAAAGTTAGAAAATTGTTACTAAATTTATTAGGTTATAGATTGTTAATTAAAATAGAAAATTGTTAATTAAAATTGGAAATTATTGATTAAATTAGTTATTGTTGAATAAAATAGGAAATTATTTATTAAAATAGGTTATTATTGATTAAATTAGGTATTGTTGATTGAATAAAAAATTATTTATTAAAATAGGTTATTATTGATTAAAATAGGTTATTATTTAGGGATTAAATTTTAATTTATTAGATTATTATTTTTTATTAAATTAAGAAATTTATTATTAATTAATTAGTATTATATATATATTTATTAATTTGAATGTTTAAATTAAATAGACGACTGGAGATGGTGCTGGTGGCTCGGGATCTCACGGGGCCTCCGGGTCACGTAGCCGATTGAGGAAGAGTCGAGCCACACTTAGACCCGAGGCGCCGCCTATACTGCCTCGGACACCATTGTCGTCGCCTCCGCCACCCATTCCACACCCGTCGCCTCCGCTGTCGTCTCAGTCGTCTGCCCGGGAGCATCCTCCTGCTCGGGATGGCCGGCAGCCCGTTTGGGTCGATAGAGGAGTGTAAGTAATTAAATACTTTTATTGTTTAATAATTAATTTCGCATTCGTTTTAATTTATAATGTGTTTTGTTTGTTAATTAATGTCACAGATTGTTACCTGGTAACGAGGTCTCCAGGGCATGCACGATTGCTTTTGACTCTTTACCGATCTCTGCGAGTGCAATTACCTGGTCGAAGGTCCCAAAACAAAAAAAGTGGGCGTACTTCGAGGAATTTCAGGTAGTAATTAATTACTTAATTATTTAATTAATGTTTGTTAATTTGTTCAATAATAAACAATTTATTATATGTGCAGAAACATGCCAGTTGGGATCGGGATATGTACTCAGACCAGACTATGTTCAAGTATTTCAGTAAATCGGCGCAAGAGCGGTATAAGGATTTAATGTACGAATGGAGAATGGCATGGCGGAGCGATGGGACGACGCAGAGCTTGGGTAAGGATGCTAATGATGTTGTGTTGTGGGATTCATTGACGAGGGAGTGGCTGGATCCTGCGTACATCAGGAAGTGTGAGATTGCTAAGGCCAACCGGAGATCCGACGTTGGGGGTGGGATGTCCAGGCATCGGTGTGGAGCCCGGTCCATCCTTGAGCGGTCGATTGTCATTGTAAGTGTTTATTAATTTTTTAATTAATTTCAATAAATTTAATTATTTAGTATATATATAATACATAAATTTAATTATTAGGAACGGGAGACGGGGCGTGTACCCACTCACTTGGACCGGATGAGCATTGCTCATCCGTTTAACGAGAGTACACAACAATCCACATACGGGCGCACAACTAACCTCCACGTAAGTAATAAAATTGTTTAATTAAATACATTTTTTATAGTTTATTCTATTAATTTACAATTATTAATTATGTAGTTGGAGATGAACCGGAGGATGGCCGAGATCGGAACTCAAGTCGACCCTACTCAAACCGGAACCAGCAGTGCCCCTACAGTCGAGGAGGTGGACCGGGCTTATTTGGAAGTTGCCCCCACCACCCGCGGACGAGTTCTGGGCCTTGGTCGTATGAGCGCTGATGTCAGGTCCGGCGCTGGTCCGTCCCAGACGGCATCGCAGGGTTCCGTATCTTCCACCCCAACTCCTGATATGATGGCACAATTCAACCATTACATCCATGTGATTCATATGAATATGGGTCGAGAGTTGGGGTGGTCGGACGAGAGGATCGAGGAGGTTTATCAGAGAACCTTGCAAGCTCCTCCACCGACGGCCAACGTGAACGTGCCTGTTCCCCCAGCCCCCTCAGCCTATGTCCCGACCATGCAGGATGATGACATCATGGGTCAGCAGTTCGTTGGCAACGATGATGGCCTTGATATATTCTTCTATGGTGAATGAGTGACTTTGAACAATTTTTTTTTTTTTTTTTATGTGTTGAACAATTTTTTTTTATGTCTCGTAGAACTATTTACTTTTATGTCTCGTAGAACTATTTATTTTTTATCTGCATTATTGTTGAACTATTTACTTTTATGTTTAAGTATTAGTTGTTTAATTTTAGTTATGTGTGTTTTATGTGTTAAGAATGTGTATATTAATTTTAGTTATGTTTTATGTGTGATTTTGGATGTTATCTGTATTGGATCTTCATTTATGTTTGAATGTACTCTGTTTTTTCATGTTTGTGTTTATGTGAATGTGAATGTGATGGGAGACTCTATGTGATAGATAAACAACATTTTCATTGAAAATTGCTTTGAAGAAAGGTTGTTGTTGTGGTTACATTACATGCATACACTTAACATTACATAAACTTAGCAATACATATTAGAGGCATAAATTTAGCAATACATATTAGAGACATAAACTTAGGATTACATCCAGCCTATAAACTTGAACATATAGGGTAGAACACAGAATATTATGGCCATGATAAGAAAGTTCCTCTGCTTCTTTAGCTCTTGAACTTGTCCAGATTGAAATTCTACTTCTGATGTTAGGTGGTCAGATGAATCCTTATAGATTTCACCAACTACTTTTACATTATTCAGCTTGTTGTTGAGCTCTTGATTTTCAAGCAAAAGTGAGTCAATTCTCCTCACCATGCTCGGAAACATTCCGTGTGAACACGTTCCTTGTCCGTGGATTTCGTGTTCATCGGCCCAAACAAAAAAGGAGCATCCAAGACCACTTAGTGAATCTGGGCAAGTATAAAATAGTCTACCTCTGCTTTTTTCTTGCTTCGAAATGCACACACAAGCTTCTTTTCCACAATGGCATACCACAATTTTCATGGATGTGGAAGATGAAGACATGAGTTTCTGTATTTTTTTGTTTTTTTATGTTTGTTAAGAAGTAGGTTGTTTTGAGTGTGATTAGAGTGTGTATATATAGAGGTGCTTGATTTTCCCTCCAACAGGTAAGAAAATTCCCTCCAAAATTGATGTTTTATGTGTTAAGAATGCGTATATTAATTTTTATGTGTTAAGAATGCGTATATTAATTTTTATTTTTTTTATACGCGTCTTTTACCGACGGAAAGTGATTCCGTCGGTATAGACACATACCGACTGAAAATTGGTCAACGGAATCTGGCTGATTTGACATACATTTGAAATCGGTGTTACCGACTGAAATTATCCGTCGGTATTGTCAATACCGACGGAATTTCCGTCGGCATGTAGTATTGAAAATTGTTCCAGAACCTCAAAACACGCGAAAATTTTGGAGTGGAGCAAAAAATTAAGGGAAAAATTTGGAGTGGAGCGAAAATTTAAGGTATGTTTTTCTATTAAGTGTACATAGTTTTATAACTTTTAGTGTTTAATTTTTATGAAATGTATATAGTTTTATAACTTTTAGTGTTTAATTTTTAGTGTGTAATTTTAATTTGGTCAAATTGTTTAACAGATGGAATTGCCGGATCGTCGGTGGATGTATTGTACTCCTAGGCTCGTTTTAGGAAATGTGAATGGTGAATTTTATGATAAACTCGTGTCATTTGTTGAATTTGCAAAGCTACACCCACATTACATGTCTGAGGATTGTATTAGGTGTCCGTGTAATGCTAAGAAATGTCAGAATAGATCATTTAAAAGCATTGATGAAGTCTTATGCCACGTTGTTATGAATGGGTTCGTTGATAATTACTATAATTGAACAAGTCATGGCGAACAACGGTGGCCTTATAATTTTGATCAAGTCTTGTACTATTACACTACTGCAATTTATGAACAACCAGTACACGTTGAGCATGTCGGCACCAGTAACGATCAAGAGTTTGGAGTGGAAGAACCCGATATGTATCAAACAATGGTGATGGAAGCCGGTATGTCAAATATAGAGGAGGAACCAACGGATGAAGCATTTCAGTTTTATGAGATGCTCAAATTAGTCGATCAAGATTTGTATCCAGGGTGTGATTCTCATTCTCAGTTGTCATTTAATGCTCGACTTATGGCTATCAAGACGGAGAACAAGCTATTTAACAGAGCATATGAGCAAATGACACAATTATGCAGTGAGATTTGTCCTGTCGATAATAAAGTACCTACGACGTTTCATCAGAGCAAACAACTGATGAAGAATATGGGTTTGCCGGTTGAGAAGATTGATTGTTGTGTGAATGGTTGCATGTTATACTGGGGTGATGACGATAGCGATCTTCTTATGTGTAGAATGTGTGGCCATCCCCGGTACAAAGAGCCACGACGGAAGGGACCAGGTGGTCAATCAAGCAAGACAAAAAAGAAAGTGCCACATAAGAGGATGTATTATCTTCCTATCATTCCTCGTTTAATGAGATTGTTTCAATCTAGTGCTACAGCTCAACACATGACGTGGCATGCAAGAAATTCTGAAGATACTGAGGCTGGGGATATGAGACATCCGTCCGACTCTGAAGCCTGGAAACACCTTGATAACGTGTTTCCAGGATTTGCTTGTGAACCGAGGAATGTGAGATTAGGCTTGAGTACCGATGGTTTTGCACCGTTTGGGAGTTATGGAAAAAAGTATTCTTTGTGGCCGGTGATACTGACTCCGTATAATCTACCCCCATGGATGTGCATGAAACCTCAAACAATGTTTCTGACTGTATTGGTGCCTGGTCCGTCGAATCCAAAGCATAAACTTGATGTTTATCTCCAGCCTCTTATTAAAGACTTGATCTTCCTATGGGATAACAGAGTCCAAACGTATGATGTTTCTAGGAAACAGAACTTCACGATGCGTGCTGCTTTATTGTGGACCATTAGCGACTTGATGTTTCATGGTTCGATAATCACCGAAGGTTTTTACCTCGAGATCATCCATTTCGAAGGAATAAGGTGGACTTCACGAAGAATAGAACAGTCACAAACAATCGACCGCCCCTTCGAAATGGTATTTTATACATTTATTTTAACATGTTTTTTTGGGTTACATTTATTCTAACATTTATTAATCGTACAGGACAAAGGCTGTTATATGAGATCGAGTGAACGGGTTTGAAAAAAACTACGGAGGAGAATCCCAGGTAACTGGAAGAAAAAGAGTATTTTTTGGGACTTGCCATATTGGAGTTCACTATTGATCCGATACAATTTGGATGTCATGCACATTGAGAAGAATGTGTTTGACAATGTGTTTCACACAATCATGAACACAGAAGGCAAGACGAAAGATACTCCAAAGTCCAGGGAAGAGTTGAACTCTATCTGTCACCGTGATGAGTTGGAACAGGATACCCGTACAGGTAAATATCCAAAGGCTTGCTACACACTAGATAAGGCACAAAAACAGGAATTGTGTAGGTGGATTAAAGAGTTAAGATTTCCAGACGGCTACGTGTCAAACATGAGTCGATGCGTAGACACAAGGATCAGGAATGAACCACGTAACTTCGATGGTAGAGGTACGCAACAAGAAGTCGATGGCATGCTCTCTGTATTCAAGTCTAAGGGGCGACCTATAGGAAAAGCCACTGAACGATATTGGTCAACAAACACAGAGGCTGAAATAGCACAAACGTACGTGTTATTGAATTGTGATGAAGTTCAGCCTTACATTGAGTAAGTATTTCATATATTTATCATCTAATTAAATAGCACAAACGTACGTCATTTATCATCTAATTGTGTTGTGAATTATTAGGATGTATACACAAGAACTACGACATGTAGATCAAAACATCTCAGATAGAGACATAGATACTAGTCTTCAACGTCAATTTTCCCGATGGTTCCAACGTTATGTGAGTATCATTAATTGAATTTTACGTGAACAAATAATTGTTTTGATTAATGTTAATTTTAACTGTACGTATAAGGACAATCGCACGATTTTCAGAGCCGGTTCTTACAGGATCTCAGCAAAGGACCACTACGGCGTGTGAGGACTTACAACGGCTATATTGTGAAAGACTACAGGTTTCATACATAAGAGTATGCATCAACAAGAACGACTAACAACAATGGTGTTTGTGTTAGCAGTGCGAACTACAATGCAGATGCAAGTGATTACTTTGGGGTGTTGAACGAAGTCGTTGAAATTGAATATCCGGGATATCCAATGAAAACCGTAATGTTGTTCAAGTGCCATTGGTTTGACACATCCCCTTTAGGAACCAAAATTCATCCGGAGTACAAGCTTGTGGATGTTAATTCGAAAAGGAAGTATAACTGGGATGATCCGTTTGTATTTGCCTCTCAGGTATCTCAAGTCTACTACTGCACGTATCCAGGAGCTGGAAAACGTAATAGAGAATGGCACGATGTTTGCAAAGTGAAGGCAAGGTCAATGGTGGAGGTCCCCCAAAAGGAAAACAACAATGAAGATGAACCTCCGTTTCAAATGGAACAAATAGAGAATCAAACTGAAGTGTTTGCGGGAGATTTTAATCTTTCGGTAGACTTGACGGCTGCAAATCCACAATTGATTGTTATTGAAAACGATAGTGGACATGAGGAGGAGGATGAACATGACGAGAGGGAGGATGAAGAAGATGAGGATGAAGAAGATGAGGAGGAAGAGGAAGATGTGGCAAATAATGAAAATGAAGACGAAGACGAAGAAGATGAATATTAAATTAATGTAACCTAGCTATTTTATTTTGTACAATTTATAAGATTTAATTATTTATCATTTGGTTATAACTTATAATTTAATTATTTATCATTTGGTTATAACTTATAATTTAATTATTTATCATTTGGTTATAAAAATCCAATACCGACCGAAATATCCGTCGCCAACGGCAACGAGCCAATACCGACCGAAATATCCGTTGGCATATCCGTCGCCAACGGCAAAGAGTCAAAGCCGACTGATATATCCGTCGGCATATCCGTCGCCAACGACAAAGAGTCAATGCCAACGGATATATCCGTCGGCATTTCCGAATATAAATGTAACTTTCTCTCATTTCACGCGTTATTTCCCCCACCTCCACCTTCTTATTTTCTCTCTCTCTCTGTGTCTCTCCCTCTCTCCCACCCCACCCTTCTTACCCACCCCACCCTTCTTAATGAACACGGCCGTTGCCGTCGCCTCTCCCTCGCCACCAGATGGTTCCGGTGAAGATGACCTCTTCACCATAGGAAGCGGCGACGACGCGACGGGATTGCGGCAATTCTTGGAGGAAAGAGGCGGTGGATCTTCACAGCAAGATTCCGACAATAATTACCCTTCCAACAACGCTACACTGTGGAGCAATTCTTCAAGGTACCCACCCTTGTCAGAAACAAAAACACACACACGCACGTGTATCTGTGTGTGTATAATAGTATGATGAATGGCTATATTATAGTGTATCATTGAATAATAATAATAAAATTACTATCTTTTGCATGGTGTCTGAAATTTAGATGGATACACGTCCGCCATCCCAATTACTATCTTTTTTCAAAATTTTAAGAATAGAAAGCGTTCTTGTGGCAGCTTTTGCTTTTCTTTCTTTTTCTTTTTTTAATCTTTTTATTTTGGAAGATTTTCACCTGAGATATGCTTTTCCTTTTAGTTTATTCAATTCTTTTATAACCCCTTAATTAGCTAGCTTTTTCGTATTCCATTTCACGAGAAATTTCATCAAATATTCTAAAGTAAATATATAAACATGTAGTAGTAATGAAGTTTGCTGAGACGGACCGAAACTATGCGAGCCTAATGAAATTACTTGATCTCGTAGTATTGTTGAGGTATGTTCAATTTTTATGATAATTTAATTTATGTTTAAATATATAAAATGACAATTGAATCTTGATTCTTTGGAATTGATTTTGAAATGGCAGGGATGGAGTCGGCGAATGACAGTTTAATCAAGTTCTTCTCTTTCCTGCAAAACACATGGGGACAGCTGGAATGGCAATATTAAGCCTGGTATAAATTTTAATTTCAGCAATTTAATAACCCAACTGATCTAATTCTTACCCTGTGAATAAATGGAAAATAAGATTCTTACCCTCTTGTAATTCTTTTTTAAACGATTTATCTTATAATTCTCTTGTAATTTTATATATTAATTAATTTCCTTATGTGAAAAATAGGTTGTGGATTTGCTTAAGCTGTCTTTAATTTCTCAAACTCCGCTGTCTGATCTCCTACTCAATACTACAACACACACAAAGATTGCTAGATTAATAAAATCTGAAGCAGCAGGGAATTTCACTGCATCCTTCTCATGAAGAAGCAACGCCTAAAGCCAAAAGGATGATATTGAAAGTAATGTTTCAAAAATCAACCAACAAGTTGCTGTTTGCTCAGACAAAGGACGATTTTGTTTATTCTGTTGGATCTAATGTAGATTTGTGTCACCCAACTGAGTTCGATTTTGTTTATTCTGTTGGATCTAATGTAGATTTGTGTATTGAATTATTTAACTTGATGTTCTTCATTTCTTTGGAATGAATTTTGTTATTAGTAATGAATTAATGCAATTAATTTTGTTCGGGTCGGTCGGGTCGGATCCCGATCACAAATAAATTTTTTTTTTAAATATTTGGTACTTACCGACGGAAAATTCCGTCGGTTTAGCGTCGCTAATGCCGACGGACGGGCCGACGGAATATAATTTTTTTTTTAAAGAATAAATTTTATGTCCAAAATATACCGACGGCTCTACCGACGGAATCTTGACCCGGTTTGAAAACGGGTTGGTTTGACTGCCGACGGAATTGAATCCGTCGGTACTGGCGACCCGGTTTGAAAACGGGTTGGTTTGAATGCCGACGGAATTGAATCTGTGGGTACTGGCGACGGGCAGAAACCGTCGGGAATCCGTCGCCACATACCGACGGAATCATATTTTCCGTCGGTAAACCATACCGACCAATCCATTGACGACGGATAAAATCCGTCGGCAAGAGCCAATACCGACTGAATATCCGTCGGCAATTCCGTCGGTAAAACACCTCTTTTTTGTAGTGCGACGGTAACTCGGCTGCATATTGTAAATATATAAATTAGAGTTTATTTTATTATATTTTATGTAAATTAATAAAATGATAATATAATTTTTTAAATGTGATTATTTTTTAAAAAATATTTTTGGGTGAACTCATAAAATGAGCGGGTGTAGATAATCGTGGTAAAACAATAATTTGGGGGTGAACTCATAAAATAAGCGGGTGTAAATAACCGTGGTAAAAAATGATTTGGGGGTGAACTCATAAAATGAGCGAATGCAGATAACCGTAATAAAAAATAATTTGGGGGTGAACTCATTAAATGAGCGAGTGCAAATAATAATACTCCCTCCGTCCCACAGGAATTTGCACACTTTCCATATATGGATGTCCCATACCAATTTGCAACACTCCATAAAAGAAAATATCTTCACAACCCTCACCCTTAAAATATACTCATATTTACCCATGTCATTACTTTTTCACACTCAATCTACTTTTTACTTTACTTTATTCATAAAAGTTTACAAAACTACCCCTCAAAATTTCAATCATTACACCTTTTCTTACACATTTCTTAAATTGTGTGTCGGTCAAAGGGTGCAAGTTCCTCTGGGACGGAGGAAGTACAAAAAAATAACTTGGGGGTGAACTCATTAAATGAATGGATGCAGATAAAATTAAAATTAATTGATGAATTAAAATTTAAATTTAAAATTATAATTAAAATTAAAATTGAAGTATGCATAATAATGCGAGTGCATACAAGTATTTGACTTTTGTAAAAACACATACCAGTTGATATGTGAACGAAAAGCTTGAAAATATTTTATGATATGAACAACGTTTAACATGTGACATTCAAGATTGAAAATTAAGATATGAAATTAATTTTTTTTTGCCTAGAAAATAAGTAATAATTGCAGAAAACTTGAATTTGCTTATTTTTTGCTGAGAAAATAAGTAATAATTGCAGAAAACTTGATTTGCTTTATGGCTTTCCGTTTTTTCTGATTTTTCCAGAAAAAATAAATATATTTTAATGGATAAGATTAATTTTAAATTATATTTTAATATATATTAATAAGAATTATGTAGATGATGACGCTGAGTGACACCTCAGTAATTTGGTTTCATAAAAAACCCGAAGGTTTGTTATATATATATATAAATCGTCGAAATAATGCAACCGACACCGTCCTAATAAAAACTAAGATTAACTACTCTAATTGCAGCCTCTTTGGCATAAACATGGACGATGACCTGGTGCAAGATATGGCATCTTTTCTGGAATGTAATGTTGGATCCTCCCCTATGACTTTTCTTGGTATTCAGGTTGGAATAAAACACCATGGTGCAGCAGCGTGGGAGTGTGTGACATAGAAAGTAAGAAACAGACTACTATCATGGAAGGATCGACACATATCTTTTGGGGGCAGGATTATCCTCCTCAATGCGGTCATCAACTCGTTACCCATCTATTATCTCTCCTTTTATCATATTCCAAAAAAACCCTTGAGAGATCTTATCAAGCTTCAACGTGACTTTCTTTGGGGGCGGGTGTGAGAATACATCGAAGATACCTTGGGTATCTTGGAATGACATCTGCAAAACCAAATCTGATGGTTGACTAGGTGTTAAAAATTTGAAGACCTTTAACAAATCACTCCTTGGAAAATGGGCTTGGCGTATTCGGGTTGAACCCAATTCCTTTTGGGTAAGGATACTCGACTCGAAATATGGCGTTTCTTCATCCGGGGACTCTTTGGTTAGTGTCAATAGAAACTATATGTCGGGGTGGTGGAGAGATATGTTTGATTTATTTTTTTCAAATTCAAAATGTCAATGGTTTGAGTCTAGCTTGCATAAAAAATTGGGGAATGGATCTCTTACCTATTTCTGGAATGATCATTGGATAGGTGAATCAAAACTGTGTGAATCATTTCCTAGATTATTTTCTATCTACACTAATAGGGAGGCTAAAGTTAGTGAGTTAGGATGTTGGTAATTAAATGGTAGCTGGAAGTGGTGTCTAAATTGGAGAAGAGAGTTATTCTCTTGGGAAGAAAATTTATTACAACAAATGTTGTGTCTTTTGGATTCTAATAAGTTGCAGGAACACCAGTTCGACTCCTGGAGCTGGAAACTTTCAAAGGAAGGCAGATATACAACAAATTCAGCTTATAAAGGTCAGGCAACTAGTGAACCAACCCAGAATCTTGACGAAGAAACTCGAGCTGCTCTTCGGAAGACCTGGAATAGACTGACTCCCTCAAAATTCACAGGGCTTGCCTGGAAGATCATCCGTGAAAGGCTCCCTACCCGAGTCGATCTGAAGAAAAGGGGTGTGCTCAACGATGGAGATGCACTACAAAAAATGCATAAATTAGAGACCAAAGTTTTGAGACCGTCATAAAACGGTCTCAAATAAACACTGATTTGAGACCATTTTGAAAAAATTACGAATTTTGAGACCAGTTTCACTTCAGTCTTTAATTTTATGTACTCAGACCATTTAGAGACCGTATTACTGGTCTCTAACCCGAAATTAAATTTCTGATTTTAAATTTTGTTTTGAGACCACATTAGCGATCTTTAATTGGTATTCAGAATTCTAATTCCCAAATTTTATTTTGACCGTCATTTTTTCCCTCTCATTTAGCGTTTTTTTTGTAAATACGGTCTCTAACTCGTTTATAAACCCATCTGTAACCCGTCTATAAACCCTAATTCATTTGTACCGCCTCTTTCACTTTCACCCTACGCAATTTCTCACGGCCCTCACTCGCGATTCTCTCTTGCTCTCCCGCCGCGACTAGAGCTGGCAAATCATACCGCCCGGTCCAGCCCATCGGACCAAGCGATGTTCGTGGACTGGGTCGGGTCGGCCTATGAATTAGTCAGGCCTATAAAATGTGAGCCCAACCTAGCCCACTGGGCTAGCGGGCCGGTCCAACCCATGAAATAATTTTAAAAAATAATATTTTTAGCAAAAATTATATATATAATTTTTTATTGGTCACATACTCACATATAATTGTTATTTATACAAATAATTATAATTAAAAATATGTAATACTAATGTATTAACTATACATAATTCATAAACGGTCAGTATAACATTACACTATATAACAACTTCAAATAAAATTATAAATAATTCATAAGTTCAAATTTCAAAGTCAAAATAAAATAAAAACACAATAATATTTAAATATAAAATATTTTACTTATTTTAATTATCTATTTGCCTAAAGAAAAAATATTGATCGGGCCAAACAGGTTGTCCATGGGCCGACGGGCCAAATTCAGCCTAGCCCATTAGGCCCACCGAACTCATCGGGTCGGGCCAAATAGACCTAGTTCTATATGGGCCTCTAATTATAGAGCCCAGCCCATACTAGGTTTTGGGTTGGCCGAGCCGGCCCATCGGGTCGGGCTCAAATTGCTGGCTCTAGTCGCGATGACTCCGACTTCGTCCCTGTTCTCAAGACGATATCGCCGATGCCGCCTCTTCGCAGTCGCCTGTTGTTTATAAATCGTCTCAACCGAATTTAAGTCAAGGTAATTTTTGGATTTTTCTGTTTTGAGATTCTGTTTTAAAGAATTGATACTAGAATATTAAAAGATAAAGAGAAATAAATTGATGAGAAAAAAATATTAGATGAGTATGAGATTAAATATAATAAAATAATAAATAAAGTATAAGTGATGTGATTGAGAAAAAGAAAGAGAGAAGAGAAAAAAATAATATGCAAAAAAAATAAAATTGAATGAGAAACGTATTGTGGAATTTATAGAGGGATGGAGGGAGTATATAATAAAGAAATTAATTAATACATATATAATTAATTTTAAAAATTACACAAGACAATTACTTGTCAAAGTGGTGTTACTGGGCACCCATCCACCCGGGATCAATTCCCACCAAGACCAAATAAATGGTCATTTAAATAAAGTGGGTCGGGTCGGGGCGGGTATGGGTTCAGATATGAGTCAGGTGGGTCGGGTTGGGTATGGGTTCGGGGTTTGAGACCGTCTCAGGGCCCGAAAAAAGTTCGTGCCGACCAATCGTTTGAGATAGTTGAGACCTAAAAAAATCGATTTTTAATTTGAGACCGATACATGAAAATCCGAAAAAAGTTCGGGCCGACCAATCGTTTGAGATAGTTGAGACCTAAAAAAATCGATTTATAATTTGAGACCGATACATGAAAACGGTCTCAAAATATTTGAGTCGAACCTAATAGTGACCACCAAAAAACGGTCTCAAAACGGTCTCTAATGCGTTTAGAGACAATTTTTACGGTCTCTAATATATTGTTAATTGAGGTATTTTTTGTAGTGATGATCTCTCGTGTGGACTCTGTGGAACTGGTGAGGAAAGGGTTAGGCATATTTTCTTCGATTGCTGCTACTCAAATAAAGTGTGGAACCTTTGCTACTCATGGCTGAATTACCCCCTGGCTTTACACATCAAACCATCTTCCCATTTTCATCAACATTGCGGTACACTTGGGGGTAAGAGAAAGAAATTCATCTTGGAGTGTCTTTGGTGCTGTGTGGTGTGGTATTTATGGAAATCTCGGAACAACAAAACTTTTGAAAAGGAAGAGAGTCAACCTGAGAAGCTATTTGATGAAATTAGAGCAAAGGTGTGGAGCCTCATATATCACAAACAAAGCTGCAACTCAGCCCTCTCATTCCAGGACCGGTGCAAGAACCCCAGAATAGTATGTATGTAAGGAAGGTTATTATGTAAAGGCTGTTTTGTAATCGATCTTCGAACAACCCCGATCCTTATGTAACTCTTGGATGTAAATTTTTGAGTACCATTGTTACTCCTTTAATATAACGTCGTTTTTTTCGTTCATAAAAAATAAAAACTAGCAATTCTTCATTTATAATGAAATAAATAAATTACAAAACGAATGGCCCGAGATTTATTTGAATTAAATACACCGGAAAATCATATGCATTAAATAGGGTCTTTAATTAATTTGTCGGCAACCCTAACATTCAAAAAAATTAAAAATATTTTAGTGCCATGCTTTGTGTGAGTGATGGGAATGAGAGTCATGGGCTCAAAATTACATACAGTCGAGAATCGGGTTGAAGGGTGGTCCAATGAATTTAACATACCAAGGTGAAGTCGAGGCCCAGAATGTTGTTGAGCCCAATTAGGGATTATCTTTAATTTTGTTGCCTTATTTTTACGAATATAGATATGCATTACATATTATTGGTTAGTTTGTTAGGATATTTGCATATTTTATAGAGGAATTAAATGTCTATATATTGATGTGAAGACTACCGTAGAAAAAAAAAAGAAAATAATAGAATTAATTTTACAAAATAGTTTGCTTTTATTCTTATTTTGTATAGGGAACGTATTGAGTTACTAGAGACAAAATTTAATCAAATTGAAACAAGATTCAAAAGTATCAATTGAACCATAGTCAAGATGGAACGAATGGTGTCGAAATTGTTACGCAAGAAATCATCAAGAATCGGATCAAGAACCAAGTCAAGTTTGTCATCTGAAGAACACTGCACCTTCGGTACAAGTTTCGACGAAGGGGTGAACCCGATGCCCAGGATGACGGGGGAAGAAAAGTTAGAACAAATTGTGATTATGATGAACCACCAATTTTCGATGAATATTTTGATGAAGATTGTGGTTATAATGTACCACCAATTTTCAATGAGTTTGTTGATATTGTGGTTGATGATGTAGATATTATTGACTGCAATAGGCAATCTGGAAGGATAATGGAAGAGATTGAAATGCTTCAATGTAAACTGAAGAAATAACACTTTCTAAATAAAGAACTAAGTTCGCAAGATCTCAAGGGAAGAATGTTCTGATCATGGTTGAGAAAGACTGTTCGAGATTGTTGGAGAATTTAGCATGGGTTTACATGCAACACAGAGACTTCAAATTTTTCGAAAAATATTGCAGAAAAACACTTTCGATTGAAGCGGATAAGACCAAACAGGTTTTCTTGATCAACGCCGGTGAATCGGACTCCGATAATTCTAAATTCATCCTTGAGGACAAGGATGCGGTGAATCGGACTCCGATAATTCTAAATTCATCCTTGAGGACAAGGATGTTTGTGAAGGAGATGGGAATGATGGAAATGAGAGTCGTGGGCTCAAAATTATATACAGTCGAGAGTCGGGTTGAAGGGCGGCCCAATGAATTTAGCATGCTAAGGTGAAGTCGAGGCCCAGAATGTTGTGGATGAATTAAATATCTATATATTTGTATAAAGACTACCGTATGAAAAGAGAAGAAAATAATACTCCCTTCATCCATGAAAAGTAGTCACATTTGCCTTATATTTTTTGTCCACAAAATTTAGTCGCATACCCTTTATGAAAATTATCACTCTTCAACCATCACTTAATTACTTAATTTGTCATCAACTTTATTCACGAACAATCACTTTATTCAAAATGGACCCCACAATACCCTACAATACATTTACTTTATCTATTTTTTTTCTTAAAACACGTGTCTCACTCTAATGGTACTACATTTCATGGACAGGGGGAGTAGAATTTATTTTGCAAAATAGTTTGCAGTCCCGTTTCTTGCTAGCTTGAGTTAGGGATCACGGATTTTTTCGTATTTCGTATGGTGACATTCTACTCAGGTCAGAAATTCGTAATATTTTAGTGGCCTAAATTATTTATTGTAGCCCCATACTTAATTATTAATCCAGTTTTTTAAATAAATAATTTTTGTCAATTCTATATTTCAATGTTGCCATGTTGGGTTCTTTTATTATTTTTTAATCTAAATATTATTTACAATTTAAAATACATTTTAGATTTTTAGTTTTTTTATTTATTTTTATTTCTAATGTTTTTGGATTCTGTTAATATATTTGAAATTTTAAATTATTTTCAATATACATTTCAAGTTTTTTTAGGGCATTTTGATAATGTTTAAGACTTGCGCTTTTTTATATATTTAAGGAATTTTTTTGTTGGTGTTTTACATATATGAATCAGAAATGTAAAAAACAATGAAAATAAAATGTCACGTAACAAAACAAAAGTCGTCCAGCATTTACCTTTTTTCACCACTTGTATAACTCATCCAGGTCATGTTTGATAACTTAGATTAAACATAGATTAACTATATATCATTTTTATTGGTTGCTTGATAACTTATACTCCCTCCGTCTCACAATAACTTTCACACTTTCCTTTTCGGGACGTCCCACAATAACTTTCACACCCTTAAAATGGAAACCCCTTTATAAACTCCACTCTCACAATATCCTCAATTTTACACAAATGTCATTACTTTTTCTCCACACATACACAAAAGTCAACTCATTTTTTACTTTATACATAAAATTTTACAAAATTACCCCTCAAAACTCCACTCATTATTACACTTTTTTAATTTACGTGTCCACCTACCTATGGAAGTTATTACGGGACGGAGGGAGTATTAAACGTAGATTAACTATATATCATTTTTATTGGTTGTTTGATAATTTGTCCAAAATCACACAACACTTTGATTAAAAAAATTCTTAAAATGTTTGAAATTTTTATCAAAACAAAGTTAACATGTCCGAAAATTTTTAATGAACAAAAGCAATTTGTTCGAAAAAAATACCTAAACAACTTAAATTTGTCCCAAAAAAAAAAATCAAACATTTTGTTCGAAATATTTTTCAAAACAAACACAAAATGTTCGAAAAAAAATTCAAAAAAAAAATCGAATATTTTTTCGAAATATATTCCAAAACAAACACAAAATGTTCGAAAGTTTTTCTAAAACAAACACAAAATGTTCGAATTTTTTTTCAAAACAAACTCAATATGTTCGAATTTTTTTCCAAAACAAACTCAATATGTTCGAATTTTTTTCCCAAACTTCTAAAAACCCTAATTTTCCTAATTTTTTCAAAAATCCTAATCTTACCTAAACGAGCGGCGGCGAGGGGAGAACTATATTCTTGGCAGGTGGGCGGCGACGACAGCCCTCGAATGGCGTCGTCGGTAGTCGTCTTCTTGAAACAGGGAGGAGGAGCGAACGAAGGAGGAGGGGTGCGAACGGTCGCCCGCCGCTTGACTTCTTCTTTAATAGCGCGGCCGCGTCGCTTGGAGAAGGGGCGACGGCGGCCGCGTCCTTCTTTAAGGCGGCGACGACGTGGGAGCAGAGGAAGAGAAGGGAGGGGCTGGGGAAGAGAATCCGCCACCGGCGTGCGTGGCTTGGGAGGCGAAGAGGCGGCGCTGCAGATGGACGGGCGACGCCGGGACGCAGGAAGTGGGGCAGCGCAGACTTGGTAGTGGACGGTGGGCGTGGGCCGCCGCAACGAAGTGGAGAGGTAGGTGGCGCCGCTCTGCGCCGACGTGAAGAGAGAAATGGAGGTGGGAGGTGGGTGTCCTGAATTGAGAAGAAGAAAGAGAGAATGAATTAGGGGTTTAATTGAGAAGAGAGTAATTTTAGAATTTCCACGTGGGTGTCCTCATCCATTTTGTGTGTGTCCTCATCGCGTGGGTGTCCTCATAGGATCTGTGTGTGCCTTTAGCCGCGCCCTTATTCTTATCATTATAGCCAGGTTGTTAAACTGATTTACAAATTAACAGGCCCCGAACTCTCTTTAGGCCCAAACCTATGAAGGTTTGCAAGGGCCCAAGCCCGTGAAGTGTTACCATTTATTGGGCCAAAGCCCACCTAGATGAACGAAATGCAGCGAATATATGCGGAAAATTCCATCTACTTTTCTCATTTTCAAAGTTGGGGGAGACAGTTATCCAAGTACGTACACTTATATTCATCATGCTGCATAATTTTTACTCACATAAAACACTCTTACACATAGGTTTACGAAGCTCGTCGCTGAAGGTTTCCTTTTGAGTGTTGGCATCGTAGATTAGGTCATGTTCATATTTCTGTCGTTAATTTATTGAATAAATTGGGCTTGTTGTCCCTCACTTCTATTTTTCCCAAACCGGGCTTATGTACTCCGTGTCAATTGGCTAAGAGTAAACATTTATCTTTTGCATTAAATGAAAAGCGAGCATCTCTTGTTTTGGATTTAGTTCACTGTGATCTTTGGGGACCTGCCCCTATTGCTTCTAATGACGATTTTCGGTATTATGTCATTTTTGTGGATGATTTCTCCAGATTAACTTGACTTTATCCTCTACATGCTAAGTCTGATTTCCATGATGTGTTTGCTCGGTTTCACACCTTTGTTTGCAATCAATTTTCCACTTCCCTTAAGGAATTCCAGAGTGATGGTGGTACTGAGTTTGTTAATGGTTGTGTTCGTGGCTTTCTTGCGACCATGGCATTCATCATCGTGTCTCCTATCCTTACACTCCTCAGCTGAATGGTTGTGCTGAACGCAAACATCGCCAAGTCACTAAAACTGGGCTCTATTTATTATCTCAAGCGAGCATGCCCGCCCACTTCTGGGTTGATGTCTTCTTCACAATTGTTGTAATACCCCGAAATTTTATAATAATAATATAAATTAATTCTTAAGTTATTTCAAAAGAAAATTTTATAATATATACTGTATTGATACATGCGCATATATTAATTTAATAAATGGTAGTAAATGTCTTAATTCAATTGCATGGCCACCCATTTTTTCATCATGCGTTTTTTGTGATTAAGAGAATTAAAGTTAATGTATTTAAATGATTTCCTGCGTTTCTTTTGGTTAAAAGAATTAAAGTTAATGGATTTGAATGATTTGAATTACTCTCTAATTGTTGCATTCTAATTAGTTGGCCACTCATTTTCTTCATACGCTTTTTATTTATGAAAATTTATAATGGATTGTAGTAATGATGGTTTTGTAACAGCTTCTTGTCAGTATTTATCTCATACAAGTAACATATATATATATACATACCCTACGCAGCTGAGGGGAGTACTAAATTATACAAGCCATATGCATTTGCCTTTTTTTTAAATCTTTCTTGTTATTCTATTAAGCAATGTTTAGTTAATAAGAAATTCGATCAATTGTTATTTCTATGTATCGCACGGCTAGGCGACGATAATTACGAGACTTTTACGTATCGTTTCCATGTTCGTCTATCGAGGTGGGTTTTAATTGCTTTAATCTCTACGGTGGTTTGTAGAGCTCTATTGCAATGTTATTCTCTATTTAATGTTTTAGATAAATGTTTGAGTTAATTGTTTACTATGTGAATCCATTTCTACTGTTATTCGATTGGCAAGGTATATTATATATTGGCAAAGTTTGTATATTGGCAAAGTTTGTGGCAAAGTATATATTGGCAAAGTTTGTATATTGGCAAAGTTTGTATATATTGGCAAAGTTTGTATATTGGCAAAGTTTGTGGCAAAGTTTATTATCTATTTGCAGGGTTACAATGACAAGGTTGGCAAAGTATATGTGGCAATGTGAATGCTATTTACTAAGTTTCAATTACTTGATTATTTATTTTTAGCATTAACTATTGAATGACTTAAATCCCACTGAGTGTGCTTGCATGCTCACCCCCAACATTTACAATTTTAGGTTGAAGAGTTGGATGGCGAGGAGTGGTGATGGGAGACGATGATCTATTTAAGAATAAAAGAGTATTTGCACACATGTCTATTAAAATTAAGTTATGGTTTTTATTATGGATGTTTTGTTAACAAGTTAGTCGTGAACTTCTTGATTTTATTATAATTGTTTCCGCTACAATACTTAAAGTAATTTTTATAGCCATTTTGTCCCTTTATTTTAACGTTAAAATTAGTTATTTTAACTACTTTTTGAAAGGTCATTATTTTTAAATTTGGGGCGTGACAATTGTCTACAGATAATAAATTGTGTTTTAAACCATCAACATAAGATACATTCGTTACCGATAGATCGCCGTTGATTAAGGTTCCAATTCCTCTTCTTTTACCAATGGAATTGTCACTAAAAATAACTCGTGGACCTTTATTTTCTTTGAAGTTCGTGAGGAGGTGCTTTGTTCCAGTCATGTGACGTAAAGCTCCTAAATCTATGTACCATAGTTCAGCTTCTGATCCCCCTCGCTTCCATAGGTCCACTCGAACCTGCAAGCAAATAATTGTTCAGGTACCCATTTTGTTTTGAGTCATTAGGTGTTAGTACTACCCTTGGGAACCCATATGTACATTGTTCTTTTGAACAATCTTGAACATCTCAACCTGTTCCCACGGGCATCGCAATACTAGACTTTTTCAACTTTTTCCTTAACTGAAGAAGTCTTAGTAGTGTCAGTTGAGTGATTATCAGAAGACTTTTTCTCATGTGACAGATTAGGGTCTGTCTTCTGATTATCCTTCAGCTTTGGTGCATCAGCTGATTGTGATTGACTCTTAGGTCCAGGCAGTGTTTTTAAAATTGGACCGGACCGACCATTCCGACCAGTTCAACCGTGAACCGGACCTAGATCCGGTCCAAACTCGACTAAATAACCGTTTTGCTGGTTAGACCGGATCAGACCGGCTGAAAACTGGAGAATCGGTAAAAAACTGGGAAAATCAGTAATTTCTAGTCTGATCGGTTTCACGTCTCCTTCTTCCCCAAATCTCAAACCTACCTTCTTGCCTTTGGTTTCTCGAAAATGAAGGCGCAACCACGACGACGGCTAGACCACACTGCGATGGCACACCAATGACGCTTCTCGGTCTGATTTCTTAGTTTTGTCAACTACTTATTCTTCTCTTATGTAGGTCCCTAGTTGAGTTAATAATATTGAGTAAGCTAGTGAAAACGTCTAGAGGGGGGTGAATAGACTTTTCAAAAATCTTTCAATATATCAGAATACGAATGCGGAATTATCAGATTAACAATGAGCCCAATCAAGTTTATACTCAACTAATTTGCGAACTTCTGTATGAACACTCTACTAGTCTTGTTCAGATATGCAATTCAATCAATAAAACACAAATAAAACAGTAAAGTAAATAACACAGGAGATTTATAGTGGTTCGACAACTTGTCTACATCCACTCTCACAACTCCAGTCGTGAAATTCTTATTAACTCGTCCAATAGAGTAATGTGTTCTTGTAGCTTTAAGTCCCAAGAAATAAGACTTAGATCTTCTCGATTATATCTCCAGATATATCTTCGATCTAACTAGCTATTTTACAAGTAACTAGCAACTTGAAACAATAAAGAAAAACTTATATGTCTTCAGTAGTAGCCTTCTTGAATCTTCACTTGTCTTCTGGCTTCTTTCTGAATTTCCAACTCTGAGAGTTACTTCTCTTTGAATACGTCGTTAATTCGCTTTTGTATCGTAGAATATTAGTGTATCAGTAGTATGTCAGTAGTCATAACCGTCAAATACCTTGGGTATTTATAGATTTCCAATTTCAAGAACTTTCTGTTATGTAACCACCTTTTCTTGAAAACTGACTTCTAACTTCTCCTTCTTATCCATTCACGCGTTTCTTCAGTTAATTAGTTATTCCATAACTAACTCTTCAATCTTTATCTTCACACGCGTTTTTGTAACTAACTTCTTCAATCTTGTCTTGTCTTGTTGCGCACCTGTCTTGTCTTCACTTGACTTATCTTGCGCATCCAGTCTTCAATAGTAGACTTCAGAATAGAACACTAAACTAGTCATATCATCTAATCTTAACAAAACTATTACATTACTTTAAGCTTTATAAATCAGCTTAGTCACCTTAAGATCTATACAATGAATATGTGAATACAAAACGAAACATGAGCTTCTATACAATCTTTAATATAGCTCAGTATAAATCCTAATCATAAAAACATAGTACTTATAAAACGTACTTGTCTTTCAATCATTTAAACTTTTCTTATCTTTTGAAACTTAACCTGTGAACTCTACTGATCTGCTCAAGACGACTCCATAACTAGACTAGATCAGTCAACACTTAGAAAATATTCAAGTCTTCTTTTTGGCTTATCAAAACTCAACTTATCTTTTCATCATTTATGACTTGTCTTAGAATTCACATCCCAACAATTTCCCCCCTTTTGATGAAGCCAAAACTACTTGAATTATTTCTCAATAGTAGACTAGTTAAGTAGTTATCTTGTCTTAATCATCAAAATATGTTATCTTTTCATTCATTCAAAATAAGATCAGTAGATTACACTTACTTAATCAAAATAAAAAAAACATAAGTAAAGTACTAATCAATTAATCAGTAATGTTACCTCCTTCTAAGATAGGAACACAGAACGCATCGAGGAGTCTTCTATGAATGTCTGAGACATGATCTTCATTCTCGATCTTCTCCTTGTCTAGCAATTCTTCCTCGAACTTCTTGATAACATTGAAATCAATTCTCTTACCAGAACTCAGCATCGAAGTTGTCCATTTCGGATAGATAGGTACAAGAATGTTGTAACCTACAGCAGTTGCAATCCGCATGATCAAGTTCCAAAGCTTTTGATCTTGAACTTCCATGAACTTGTCAAACACAACATATAACTCTTCTTTGCTGTCTGCATCTCCAAATTTTCTTATGATCCAGTGATCCAGCTCCCATTGTAACTTGACTTTGAACCATGCATGTCGATGTTCATTGTCAATGAAGTTGTCAATGTAAGCATCCTCAACTTCTTCTGGATTCGCCTTCAACTTCTGCAGTCTGTGAATATGCTTGCCAACCTTCTTCTTGCTAGCATATCGAGCATCTTCAATCTTCTGCTTCTTCAAGATTGCAGTCTCATCCAGATCAACAATGATCTGTCCTATTGACTACTACAGGAAATTTGAGAAATCGCGACGAAAAAATTCGTCATAAAAACATCATTTTTTGTCACAAATGATGTTTGGCGACAAAAAAAATTGTCGCAAAGAACGTCACCGTATGAGCGTCACAATAGATCAATACGACGAAATTTGGATTCGTCACCGAATGTCATCATTTGGTGACAATAAATATCACTGTCACTATACATTTCATCTACGGTGACATATAAATCGTCACATTTGGCATCAAAATTTTGTCACTTAATATGACATTTCGTCACTAAAGGTTAAATTTTGCGCAACGATTTGGTTTATCGCCGCTAAAAAAATAACTTTTTGTGACGATTTTCAATATATTACTAACATTATAAAATTTTAGTGACATCATTTTTTGTCACAATTTGATTAACTATTTCGTCATATTTTATATAATTCGTCACAAAAATATTATTTTTTCGTGACAAAATAGTGTTTGTTGTTATATGTGTGTATATATAATGACGAAAAAATTTATCACTAAAGAATATGATTTAGTGACAAAATTTTAACTGTCACTAAATGATGTGGAAATAGTGACAAATATTTTTGTCCATAATTTATACTATTTAGTGACAAAAAACGGTGGTCATCATTAAAAGTTTAGCAACAGTGACAACATATTTTTGGTCATATTTCAAATCTTTCGTCACAAAAGAATTACTCTATAGTGACTAAAATTTGACGTCATTATATATATAGATATAATGACGACACATTTCGTCTCCAAAAATAAGTCTTTACTGACAAATTGTTCAATGTCGTTAAATGATGTAAAAATGGTGATAATTTTTTTTTGTCATAAATATTTTTCAATTGTCCTGAAATGATTACAATTTTCATGATAAATTAATTTCAACTACTAAATGTAAGGGAAAAAATTACAACAATAATAACAAACTTGAAGATGAAAAATAATTTTGCATTAATAAAAAAATTCGTCCAAACATTTATAAAGTAACAACCAACAAAAAAAAAAAAAAAAAAATTCTATCACTTCAATAAAAAAAAATAATTTTTTTTTATAGTTCTATCTCTTTACCACTCAAAAAAGCCATTAATTTTTCGATATTTGCACCTTGTGCTGTCATATTTGCATTCAAAACATCCACTTGCGTCTTGAGTTCTTGCACTTGAGCTTCAGCCTTCAGACTCTTGCAACTTTTCTTTCGTGTATTTTAATTCTTTTTGCAAGTGATTTGAAGAATCGTATAGTGTGTTGTGTCTGCTTGGAGGTTTTGGACCATAACCAAGACCTTTTATATATCATGTTCCATGACCCAACATCTCCAAGACTATCTCATCTACACCCTTTTCAATTCCAAGCTCAATATATTCTTCTCGTTTTTTTTCATCAGCTCATGATAATTAAGCATAAAAAGAAGTAAATTATCAATTTTAGTAATAAAACTAAATCTCATAAATATTTATTCAGAGGGGAAATTAACACATACTGTTAAGAAAGCCATCAATTTATGTATGTCATTAGTGGTAGAGATTCTTATCGAGCATAAACATTAATTATTAAACCTACGTATTTGATCAATATTAAAACTAATACCTTTAAATAATTTAAGCAATGCATTTTTATCAACGAAAAATCCACAACTATTGTTACTACCAATAAAGAGCAAACAAGATTTAAACGCCAATTCAACCAGTAAATAGAATTGAACACTCTTACGTAATAAATTTTACAACGAGGAGAATTTTTTGGTTTTTATATCACCACACAAGCATCATTTAATCATTGACAACATATATTAAATAAAGAGATTACTTTGTTTAATATGTCTACTAACTTACCCAATTTTCCTTTGCCTCCGTAGATTTCCAACCATTTTTCTCTGAACTGTGTGTACGCTCATACAAGTCAATTCGGTCACACAGTTCTCCATTTAACTCACGTTCAGACTACAATACAAAATAGCTTAATACTTGATTATACTAGCCAACAATTAATAATATAATCATTTACACACTAAAATATAATAAGACTAATAAATATAATCAGAATACGGAAACATATCTCCACAACTATCCTCATCAAAATTCTTTTCACTTGCCAAAGTCCATATAGAGTAACAAATATAATGACAAACATCAATTCGAGTTAGTTTCAATAAAAAAATTCATAAATTCATGTCATTTTGAATTTAGCAAGAATATGTACGTAGTGTAATTGCTTTGTTGATTTTGACAAGGATGACCAATCCAATAATTGGATGCACGCAAAACTAGTATTTCTTTCTAACACTGAATATTACATACAAGCAACATGTGTCAAACCAATCATAACATGACTCCAATATTACAAATTAAAATATATATATACACGTACCCACCAAATATATACATAACAAATATAGAAATCAAGAATGTTATTGTGTACTCACAATTTCATGGTTGACAACTGTAAATACCTTTCTTCCAGATGTATGTTTGCATCACAATATTTTCTGTTGCTTCGATTTACCTCACTTCTATGCTGCAAGAGCACATAATAAATCAATTTAGGAGTAAGTGAAGCACCAAATATTTTAGTTAAGCTGATAGATATACTCATGAATAACTGAGTTGTATTTATAATATTCTTTTCTTGCAATTTACAAGAAAAATTACCTTGAAATTATTCGATGCGAAATGATCGCATAGTTCTTCCCAGTTATCTTGTCTAGGACAGAAAGAGGGTTTGTTATTCTTTGCCTCTTGTAAAGTTGAAAACTTAAGGAAGTGTTGATGCAAATTATAACGCTTTTGTCGAGTACTGCTTTTCATTCTGTTGACCAAGCACTGTTTCACACCAGGGGCATCGATATTCACATCCATGTGGATCTACAATTCACATACAAACATGCACAATAGATTACAACAAGGCGAAAACTATAAAATAAACACTTGTAGATGGTCAAATCCTGGCTCCAATCCATTGGCCTCGTCTATTTCTTTCCATTTCTTGGGTATCGGAATAACATCCCTGGTTATAACACCAATCTGACTGGCCAGCTTCGCTGATTCATCTCCATTTATAGGTCTCCCGATTGATGGATACACATTAATCTTAATTTTTTTATTATAAGTATCAAAATACTTCAAAATTCATTTTCTAAACGTTTTACCTCGACTCCTTTTCTTGGAACCAACAACTACATGTGAACAATAAAATTTTATTACAATACATAATTTTCCATAATATCAACAATGAAATTTTAACACATTAAATAGAAAAAATTATGCATTTACCTGTTGTTGCAGCAACATCTTCAAGTGATGCATGATGATTGTTCTCTATAAATGGAATTTCAGAGGATTCTTTTTCACGTATTTCGGAAGCCTGGAATGGAATTTGGGAGGTTGCAGCAGCTAAATTTGGTGGAGTAATATGTGCACCTCCTTTCAATTGTTGAGTTGTAGTATCGTGTTGGCCTCCATTACCACCACTTTCCTTGTTGAATATTTCTTTAATACTTGTTCTAGCAATGTAGTTGCGTTTTTGTTTCAAGTTTTTTGAACCTCCAGGAGCCATATCAAAAACTTGGAAGAGAGCAATCACATCAAAAAAATAAAGTTAAAGCTAGTGATGCACTAACAGGTTTATCGCATATCGAATTAAATGAAACAAAAAAGTAATGGTGGATGAGGATAACCAAGAATTGAGAATCGAAATAGAACTTAAATATGCAAGTTAGGCCAAGAAAATTACAAAATGAAGCTACCAATATGTATTCATAAGTTCACAAAACACTTCTTCCCTTTCTTCTATATTTCGTCCCATTTGTCTCAGATGTCTATGTAACCACAAATTAACTTGTTCATATTTCAGTATCTAATAAAATACTTATCGCGTTCAAGTGAAAGATCACATGCATCAAGCTATATAAACAAAAAAAAATGATATGACCTATCAGCATCTTAGATAAATAGTATAAACTTTTGAAGACCTTAATAAATGCACACTCAAATATACAATTGAAAGAGCACATGCATCAAGATGTATAAACAAAACAATCACTGCAACTATAATATGAGTAGCAAAGCTTAGATCATTCCACACTAACAAATATATTAATGCGGTGATGCTATAATGGGAGGAAATATAACAGCTGAGACAACTTAAGAAAATATTAACAACACAACGATTCTTGAGCTTCTGCCGGATAATTTGATTTCTCATTCCAGTAACTATTCTGTAAATATGAGTTATGTTTTGGGTATAACTTTCTTACTTAGCAGCACAACCTCGATCAGTCCATTAACTTGGCCTGAAGTAATTTCACCCTTTTGGGAAACTATTGAGGTAATAGCAGAAACAATGTCCTTTGGTGTATAACAATGAATGATAAGTCCCTTAAATACAAGGCAAGGTTATACTAAAGGGATTTTTAAAAAAATATATATATATCTTCTGAATTGCATTTCAAATTTTGTCTAAGTTGTATTTCAAATGAGTTGTTAATCTAAAGAATAAATTCAACAAGTGGTGATGGGAATTGGCCATTTTGGAAAATCAGTTAATGTGTAGATGGAAAATGATTTAAACCATCAAATTAATGGAGACTCTAGGAGCATAAGCACTGTTTATTTTTATCCTGAGTGGTTCTGCTATTAAGGCTCAACTTACTGATTCATATAAACTTTGCATTCCGTCCAGAATTTTGTGTTTGTATAGGAATAAACTTGTTCAATAAATAATTTTGTGTTTGTATAGGAATTAACATTCAATATTTAATCCATAATTTAACTCTTATAACTTATGAATAATTGCCATTCAATATTTAATCCATAATTCAACTCTTATAACTTAATCTGCACTTGAGTAATTCATATAGTGTAGAGCTACTTAATCTGCAACAATTTGTACAATGCCCATTAAGCATAGATCTAAACTGTAAATGTGCAGAGCTACTATAATAGTGATCACCTTAAATGAAAAATCTAAAACCACATAATTAACCCTTGTTGCCTTTTAAGGTGGATACGAGATATCTAACTATTTAAAAGAGTGAAAACTATGTAAGCATTCACTCCGTCTCTTACTTGACCGACTTTCTATGTAAAGGGAATAATTAGATTTTAAATTATTAGATTCAACCTTATACACTTCTTATACTACAATCTGAGATTTACAATGGATACACGATACTTGTAATAATTTGTGAAAATATGAAAAATTTACATTCACAACAACCAACAACAATTCTAACAAAAACAAAACAAAATTCAAGGTTGCACTTCAAATCTGATTCAATCACAGAGATATAGGGACCCTCTACGTACATTTATTTTTTCAGAACTTTGTTACGTATTATAAATATGACTCTATGTAAAAAAAAAAAAAAGAGGAGTTACCTGAGGCGTGGAAGGGTTTTCACTCTAACTACTAATTCTCTGGCGTCGCCGCGGAAGGGCTGTCTCTATGAAGAAGGAATCGACGATAGGGAAGGGTTTTTTCCTGTGAAGAAGGAATCGACAATAGGGGAGGGTTTCACTTATTGGAGCGAAATATTCAATTAGTTTTCATTTGTAGGGGGAAAAACTGGAGCCAATTATTCATTTAGTTTTCATTGGGGGGAAATAGACGTGTTGTAAAATATTTTTGATTTGATCATGGAGAGAAATATGGGGAGAAGATATTTGATTCGTTTCTATCCTTGATTTTTTTATTTCATTTGATTTTGGAAAGAAAATATGGGACCATTTTTTACTCGTTTTTAGCCTCAATTTAAAAAAAATATGTTTGCATAGATATTTATATATATTTTAAAAAATAGATTTCAGAATGTTATATTTAAATAAAAAAAAAGGAATTAACATATATGTATTTTTTTTCTAGCTAATTTAATTGGTATATTTAATCGGACGTTGATGGATGGAGGATTAGAAATATATATACACAAATATATTTTTAAATGTATATTTGTCTCATGCCCTATAATATTATTTTACAAATTTTCTCCATAAAATTTCAAATCGAATAGTATCGAATACAAATAAATTTTGAATCGAATACTTGAAAAATAATGTTTAGAATATGTATCAAAAAATTGAATCGAATACCGAATCAAAATTTCTATTAAAAAAATAAATGAATATGAATTTTCAAATACTTTAACGAATCAAATCGAATAATGTAGTATTCGCTTCGTTCGTTTACAACCATAACAATTAGGCACCGTTAAGAGCAAACCGTGTAATCATTTCTACCATATGAAGTGGAATTTTATAGTGATACGTGACCAACAACGTGAGGTACACACTGAGTGATTGTTGGTACATGATAAAATTAGGGATGAACAACAATCAAAATTCGTTGATTCACGGAATACGCGTAACTATTACTCAATCTTCGGGTGCCACATTAGATTTCTAGTGATCTAGGTTACTTTACGGTGATATGAGACCAACGAAACGAAGTATGTTAGTGTCGATTCACTAACTGAGTGTCACTTCACTATTCAATTTCACTATAATATGATTTTTCTATGATCTAGGTTATTTTACGGATACGAGACTTATGAAACGAAGTACGTTAGTGTTGATTCATCAGCTCACTCATTAGTTTCACTATGTATAACATGATATTCAATAATCTAGGTTATTGTATAGTGATACGCGTGACACCAACAAAACGAAGTATGTTAGCGTCGGTTCACCGACTAAGTGTCAGTTCATTGTGGGCAACAACATCAATCATTCTATATAACAACACATCATCTACTTTCCTTTTTTTTTTTTTTTCAGAGGCACGTAAAAGTAGTCGTGTCAGCTGCAACAAAACGTTGCAATGTTCTTATACTTTTCAAAAGCTGTTGGAAACAAATTGAAAACGCAAGTCCCAAAATTTATTGTTGTCCAACTATCATTCAAATCATGTAGCAAGTACTAAATAATTATTTATCCAATGCCAGATCTCGTAATTAAATTAATACCTTAAAAAAATTATATTTTGTGTCGAAATATTACTCTAATTTTACAATATTAATTTTATAAAAATTATAATAACAATATTACATTATATGAGGAATATTCTGAAAAATACAAAATATTCTTAAATAAAATTATATATACTTAAGTATTTTAAAAGATATAAATAATTTCCCTTTTATCATGTAAAGAAACAAAATTGGCGGTAGTTTTTAAAAGATTTGAGAGGCTGGGGAAATATGGAGGGACACTAAATCCCAAATCTTCCGCTAAAAAAAATTATAAATCCCACACTCATGCTTAATCAACATACGTTCATAAATCCCACCCTCATCCTTAATTCCAAATCTTGCGCTAAAATCAATCATAAATCCCACACTTCCAAATCTTGCGTTAAAAACCATCCTAAATCCTAAATCACAAATTCCAATTTTGTTTTTGTGTCTTGAATTAGTGTTCTTGAATTGGGGTTGTTGAATTAGTGCTCTTGAAGAATTGCGTCTGGGGGTTCTAGAGATTTGTGTAAGCGGTTTCTTATTCTTTCTCTAATTATGCTAACATCTTATTGAATTACTTATTTTGAGAATGCTAATTTAGATATGTAAATTAAAGAAATCTGAGATGTTATTGAATTACTTATTTTGAGAATGCTAATTTAGATATGTAAATTAAAGAAATCTGGGATTTTTGTTAAGGTTCTTTACATTTGTAGTAAATTAAAGAAACAACCCTTTAGCTGTCTAATTTGGGATTAAGTTGTGATGAATTTTCCCCTTCTTTATTATCTCATATAAACTTTGCATTCCTCCAAGAATTTTATGTCTGTATAGGGATTAAGTAGGCATAATTCTCACCCCCTTATTAGAAACCTGTTTGTTCAGGACTAAGACATGTGCAGTTAACTCTTATAACTTGCTGAGTTGTTTATGTTATTTCTAAAGTGCACACTATTTCTGCTATAATTTGTACAATGCCCATGTATGGTAGTCATAATATAATCACTATAGATTTTAAGCCCTGACCACCATAAAATTCATATTTCTCGATCTCATTCTCTGAATGTTTTAATTTGAATGGTGGCATATCTCTTAACCTCTTTAAGGTCAGCTCTTGAGTCACAAATATGTTATGAGTACTGTAGCATCCCATATTTGGCAAACCTCCAATATTTGGTGGTCTTGTGAAGTGTTCACCACTTAAAAAATGAGGATTTTGACACTGGGATTTTAACATGGCCTAATTACTTAATGAGAGGACACCTTGGTGGTCATTGGAAATGTCCATGATCAAGATCACCTCAGACAGAGTGATCAAATAAGTGTGGTGCTTATGGAGGTTTATTTGAGTTTCAGCTGTCCAGTACAAGAAGATATGTTTTACGAGCAATGACGAAATAAACAATAGATGAAAGTTAGGAAATTTATCAATCTAATGTGGCAAACATGTCCTCTCTTTACTTTATTGGCAAGTAGATATGCAGATAGCCATTTTCACATATTATATCAAAAGAGAAACATTAAATTCCTTGTTTGCTAAGGAGTATTGCATATTTGATTCAATATTCCTCCAGAGTTAGTGTACGGTCCATATTTTAGTATTGGATTATTATTATAGGTAAACTTCTATGCTACTCAATATCAGCGCCTAATTAAGCTGGACTACGTGAAGGATAGACATGTAACTATATTCAAATGTGAATGGTTTGATCTTGGGACTAGAAAGAAATCAGGGATACTAAAGGAAGGAAATATAACAAGTATTAGAGTAACGGGAAAATGGTATGAGAATGATCCTTTCATTTTAGCTGATCAAGCTAGACAGGTCTTCTACATTAATGATCCCAAATTAGGAGGTGATTGGCGAGTAGTGCAACCATTCCAACATAAGCATATATATGATGTTGATGAAATGCAAGACGAAACAATGGACACTGAAGAACAGGGAGAAGATAAAGTATATCAAGAGAATCATATTGATGATGCTTTTGAATTCGGTCTCTGCGAAATACAATCACTAAATAGAGATGATTATGAGGTTGATGTCATTGACAACTTGATAATCTCAAGTGCACGTGAAGAATGTGAGGAAGTCTACTCAGATAATTATGATGGGGATGAATTAGATGACACCATAGTCAATTATTGTAGCAGTGGAGAAGATTCCCCAAAAAATAGTGTTTCTGATGACGAGAGTGATTGATGACAAAATATTTATGTATGTGTGTGGTCCATTCTTGTCCTCATGATATTGTAATAAAACAAAGTATAGTGAAACCATTTGATTGTTTTAGAATTTTAGGATTATATGCGAAAAACTTTTAAAGTTGACTAATACGAATTTAGTTTAATGGGTTTGTGCGTAGGTGAGTCCATAATGCTATTATCTATGGTATTTTGTATATATATATATATATATAATCTTGGCTTTTTGCAAACTAGCAGGTCATGCAATCTGGATCTTATTTAAATGTTTTTTCTTGAGGTGGATATGAAACATATTGATTTCAGGTAAATGGTGACAATAGAATTTTGAGTATTTCGACTACTTAATGAGGAAATATATTATCGCCATGATTTTTTTTTATGACATCGAATATCGTCACTAATTAGAGAAAAATGCATTTTTGGTCCTACCATCCACGGGCACTCATGTTTTTGGTCCCAACAATCTGAATTTTGGTCCCGAATGGAAAAAACTTGATACATTTGGTCCCAAAAGAAAAAAATTGATACATTTGGTCCCAATTCCGTTAACTATTGACGGAAAGAGCGGAAAGAGTTAAATGGATGTTAGTTATTTATTTTTCTATTAAAAAATAGTAAAAAATATTATTAAAAATTAAAAAAAATTAAAAAATGTGTAAAATTAAAATATTTAAAAAATAAAAATTATAAAATGTGTAAATGAAAAAAAAATTGAATTGTATAATTATAAATAAAATTCTAAAAATTCATTAAAAATGTAGTATAAAAATCCGATTAAAAATTAAAATTTCAAAAAAAATTAAAATCTCGAATTAAAAAATAAATCTACCAAAACTAACCGCTTAAAAAAACTCATTAAAAAAATATACCCCGTACTTTATAAATTAAAAAATTTGAAAAATAAAAATTAAAAAATTCTAAGAATAAAAATTCTAAAATGAGTAAATTCAAAAAATCTAACTAAAAATTAAAAATTTCATTAAAAATAAAAATATTTATTTCCACCGATACTAACATATACGAATTAAAAAAATTAAAAATTAAAAAAAAATTGAATTGTATAAATTATACTCCCTCCCTTAATGAAAGTTACCCAACTTTAATTTTTTAAGTCAGTCTCAACGAAAGTTACTAATTCCACAAACTATTTCTCTCACATTTAATTATATTATTCTCTCTCCCAATCAATCACCTCTAATAGATCTACTTATTTTTTCATATTTCTTAACCTCCGTGACAAAAGTTCTCAAGTAACTTTTATCGAGACAGAGGGAGTAAATAAAATTCTAAAAATTAATTAAAAATTATAAAAAAATAAAATTTTCTTAGAATTAAAAAAAAAAATTGCCAAAACTAACGGATTAAAAATTCTAAAAAAACTCATTAAAAAATATACTTTATAAATTATAAAATATAAAAAAATTAAAAAAACTCTAAAATGAGTAAATTAAATTTTTTTTAAAAATCTAAAACTGTACAAATTATAATAAAATTTTCTAAAAATTAAAAAAAATATATTCACGCTCCAATCTTCACTTTATTCATAAACAATAATTTTATTTATAAATGAACCCGACAATAGTTTATCATATCTCCAATATATCTACTTTGCAAAAAAAACTAAATTAATACTCCGTATTCATTAAAACTCGAGCACAAAAAAAAAAAAGAATATTATAAAATGTGTCAAAAAATAAAATTTAAAAAACTCAAAAAAATATAAAAATCACATTAAAATTACGGGAATGGATATGAGATTTTTAAAAATAATATTTATTTTCCAAATTTTCAGATTTTTAGAGTTGTTACACTTTTGGTTTTAATTTTTAGGTTATTTTTAATTATAATGAATTTTTCTGATTTATAATACACGTCAAAATGAAAAAAAAAATATTGGGACCAAAACCGCTAACGGTTGACTAACAGTTGGCTAACTTTGGGACCAAATGTGTCAAGGTTTTTCCATTTGGGACCAAAATTCAGATTGTTGGGACCAAAAACATGAGTGCTCGTGGATGGTGGGACCAAAAGTGCATTTTTCTCTCACTAATTATTATTAAAATCGTCATTATTCATTATTGTGACGAAAGAATTTTATCGCCAATTATTTTGAATAATTAATGACGAAAAATTACATCGTTATGAAAATATTTTATTTTTGATGTCAAATATAACCACTTATTATTGTGACAAAACATTTTGTCACTAAATATTTTGAACAATTAATGACGAAAATTATTATCGTCATGAAAAAATGTATTTTTATGACATTAAATAACGTCATCAATTATTGTTAAAATCGTCAATAATTATTATTGTGATGAAAATATTTCGTTACTAAAATATTTCGTACAATTAATGACGGAAAGTATTATCGCCATGAAAATGTGTTTTTATGACGTTGAATATCGTCATCAATTATTAGGGTGACGAAAATATTTGGTCACTAAATATTTCGAACAATTGATGACAAAAAGTATTATCGTCAAGAAGAAATATTTTTTTATGACATTGAATATCGTCATTAATTGTTATTAAAATCGTCAATAATTATTATTGTGATAAAATAATTTCATCACAAATTATTCCTTATATTTAATGACGAAAGTGTAGCATCGTCGAGAAAACATATTTTTCATGACATCAAATTTCGTCACCACTTATTATTAAAATAGTCACATAGAATTATTGTGACATGTTTATTAAAATAGTCACGGAAGTTACAAATTTGTGACAAAAAAATTATAAGTGGTGACAAAATTAAATTTTGTCATAACTTCAACTATTTTAATGACGAAAAAATTATAAGTTGCGACAAAATTAAATTTTGTCATAATGTCTACTATTTTAATGACGAAAAATAAAATTTGCCGCCTTTAAGTTACAAATTGTGGCGATTTTTGTGTCGTCACAAAAAAAATCGTCACAGAATGTATGATTTCCTGTAGTGTTTTGACTTTAGGCTCTTCAATGATCAATTTCCTTTTCACAACTCGTCTTGTTTGAACCTCAGGAGGAGCAATCGACTTGCCCTTAACCAATCTCTTCTGTTCTTCTGCTTCTGCTTCTAGATCATCTTTCTTAACTAACCTTCTTCTCTTTGGCCTTCTCAACTCTTCTATAGCAGACGCAGCAACTTTAACTTCCGGTTCAGCACTTGACTTTTCTTGACGTTGCAAATAAATAGGCCCAATTATAACATTATCAAAACAATTCATTAATGGTCCAACTATAAATAAAAGGTAGAATAATATTAATTAGGGATCATTTTAACGGTTGGACCGCCGGTTGAACCGGTCCAACCGGTTGGACCGTGAACCGGTGGCCAGTCCGATTCGATCACCGATTCGGTTATAAAAACATTGGATCCAGGTTTGTTAAGAATTTCATAAGAAATTGTAGGTGCATACTTAAAAAGCCTTTTGCCAGCTGGTGACAGCTTAGCCTTGGTTGAGTTCAACTGGGACTTCTTCTTAGAAGAGGGTCCAGGCTGATTACAACCCTGTTGTTGTTCAAGCACAATCTTCAGTAGATGACCATAGGTCTTCTACCTTAGATTACACAACTTCTCCTTATAATCCTTTGGCCTACCACCATTTCTAGTGATAAGAAAATTTATCTTAGGGTCAGCAACAACAAGAGTTGGCTTAGGATTTAAGATGGTATTAGGCTTAGAAGGGCCTTTGATCGGTTCAACCACTAAAGTAATAGAACTAACAAATTATGTGTTGGTCCTTAAACGAGTATCCATGTTGAGCAAAGTCTAGAGGGGGGGGAGGGGGGAAATAGAGGTTGTATTTTTCAAACTTTTTGTGCTGATCAGATGAGACAAACAGATGAGCTATATGCTCTAGTCGTCTGATGCAAATAAATATGATCTGATCATGAGTGCGAGTATAAAGTAGTAGATATAGATAATCAACCTACTAATTTCTTAAGAGCTAATCAGTTGGACAACTATTTAACTAGCCACTGGTGTGGAATTGTGTAGGCCCTAAATGAGACTCGTGTTTTGAATGAAAACCTTTTTATCAAAGAATGATTTTAATAAACGATGAATGGTTATCAGCTGAATCGATGTCTGCTGATTATGGAAATCGATACATAGTGAGTTTTGACTCTTTTGAAAAGATGAATGATTATGAAATATAAACAGTATGAATAATATAGACAATAAAGAATAAATAATAAAACAATAAATTACACAAGTATTTATAGTGGTTCAAACAACTTGTTCTACGTCCACTTTCACAGTTTTACTGCGAATCCTTTAAATAAAGGTCCTTGCTAACTTTATAGTCCCAAGAGAAGACTTTGATCTTAATATACTTTCTTAGTGTATACGGATCTACTTGTCATTGTAAGAACAAGTACTTTTACAAAGGGTTTGGTTTACTACGAATAACTTAAAAAATAAAGTATGTGAGTAATCAACTAGTGTGAAGAATCACACTTTCTAAGCTCTATGGATATGAATATTAATTAGGCAGGCTTAGGATCGGAAACTTAGAGCTAAGGATAGAAAATGAATTCAGGCTCTAAAGAACTCGAAGTAGGTTTTAGAAAGTTTGGTGTTCTTGATATTAGCTGATGGGTTCTTGCGTGAGAGTTTCCGTAATTTGTTACTTGAATAAAGTATTGTATTTATAGAGAGATTGTTGTACGAACTAGCCGTTGAGACAAATATTCTATTTGTGGTCGAGATCTTCATGGATTGGATGTCTCCTAATTTTTAGGTACGACATTACCTTAAAAAGGAATGTGCATTTAATGTGCATTAAATGCTCTTGTACGACTTTGAGAAGATCTCTGAATCCCTAGTCCAAGTCAACTCAATAGTTGCGTTGCCATCTTCTTATGGTCTACGTAAGCTAAGTTGTTAGACTTGTAGTCTTGTCTTATGTTTCTGTCTGCCAGATGTTAATCCAACATTCTCTTTGTCTTCTAGAGTTGATTCTTGCCTTCAATGCATTATGTTATCTAATCAATCAGATCAACAGTATTTAAGGATTAACAGGATCTGGTGAAGTTCATATCAGCTGAGGTCTTCTGATCTGTTGATCTCTTGTATCTAATATCAGCTAATAAGGTATACAAGAACCTTTCAGTCTGATTTCACTATTGAACTTCAAGTGACTTCTAGTCTTTAATCTTCTACTCTGCAAGTCTTGAGCAAACGCGTGTTAATTAATGAGATGTAGTATCAGTTGATATACATACTACTTATCCCACTGACTAAGACTTAGACTTCTACTATGTCTACTAAGCTTTATAAAACAGTTTTGGTAACCTATCACTAGATTACAAATAGAGTTATAACACCTAGATTACATGATCTGGTTTTGGCCATCAAAACTAAATACATTCTTGTTGGGATATGGGATATGAATTCTAGAAACAAAGTCCTAGTTGATGAGATTAAGTTTTGATGGCCAAAAAGCAACTTAAAGTTAATAATATATGTGGTAAAAGTCATCCTAACTAAGTCATCTTGAGAAGTCATGAAAACAGAGTTTACTGATCTTATATGTTATATAGAGTGAAATATTATAACTGTTAGGAACTAAGCTGAATGAATGAATGTATAGACATCTTATAGTATAGGCTTAAAAAATACTCTACTGTATATAGTTCAGTTGAAGTATTGATAGGTTTTATATTTGTAAGTTTGTATTGTATTGTAATCAGCAAAGTTAGATAGGAGAACACTAGTCAAGATTAGAAGACTAGTTGAAGTCAGAAGACTACTCGGAAGCAGAAGTCTACAAGCTAAGAAGAGTAGAAGAAGACTCAAAGAAGTATTCTGAAGTTATACTATGAAGAAGTTAAGTACAGAATATGAGAAGAGTACTTGAGCAGAGTACATGAGAAGAGTAAATACTGAGAAGAGTATTTTACTGTACTGAAGAATAAGTTTGGAAAACTTATTTAAGGACGTAACTGAATATCTGATTGAAGATATAAAGACCGACTTAAAGAGAATCGAAGTTAGTTACTTGGAAGTTACAATAGTCGGTTACAAGGATAAGTTACAAGAAACGGTTAAAAGTTAGTTATGAAGTTAATTTTCACAAACGGCTAACTACATTACTAAAGTCTATAAATACCGTATGATCTTCTACTGGAAAAGACTATTGATAATACTGATATTCTGAATTCAAGAAGCACTGAAAAGCAGTTAAAGTTTTAGAAGCGATCAAGAAACTCACAGAGTTCGAGAAGATCAAAAGAAAGAAGCCAAGATTTGAAGAAGCATATTCGCAAGGCTACAACAAAGAAGTTTATCTTTTGTTTGTGATTTTTTAAACAAGTGTGCTAGTGAACTTGTGTGAATTACTAATAAATCGAAGATATACCTGGTGGTATAATCGACAAGATCAAAGTCTTATTTCTTGGAACTCAAAACTACAAGATCAGATTAATAAAACTTCACAACTAGGTTTGTGAGAGTGGATGTAGACATTTGTCGAACCACTATAAATCTTGTGTTCATTTACTTACTGTTTGATATTTATTTAAGTTCTTAAAGAATTCGTATAAACAACTAGTGTTGTACGTGCTTTTGAGTGGATGATCTGGATGTGGACTTCGCAAGCACTAAACAATCATATAATATTAACGGGGTTATTACGTGGACTCAATGGTTAAAAGTAGATGATCTTGTGATGAACAAATGAAGAACAAAGATGAAGATATAGTGTAGCTTCTTGGAGAAGCTTGGGAGCTGTGATAGCTTTGTATATTATGCCTCCGTCTTTGTGCAATGAATAAAACTTATGTTACATTTGTGCCTTGGTGGCTTATATAGTAGGAAAATTGGCTACCATGCCTTTACACATGGCAGGCTCTAACTGGATATAAGATCCCATCAGATAAAGGTGATGGGAGGCCGCATTAAATGCGTCTTGGAGGTTGTTCCAGTGTTAAACCACCTCTTTGGTGGTCGTCCTCGCCTTCAACGAGGAGCTGGGCCACGGTGGTCGCCGGAACACTGCTCGTCCGGAGTTCACAACGAAATGTGGTCGTGCTCGCCCATTCTCGAATGGCTTTGAGACTTGTCTTTTCTAGATAACTCTTCATGTGCTCGCCGATAACCCTAGAGCGAGCACATATTTACATTTTCTTATTATAATGTTGACTAGTCGTCGCACGACTTAGTTGACTAGTCGTCGCCACGCAAGCTGATGACTAGGATTGACTTGTCAAAGATTGACTTCTTTGACCTAGTGTAACAACTAGATTGAGAAATCTTGTTGAGTAGACGAATTACTTCATACTAAGAACAGTAGTATTGTTTACTAAGTAAAGTTCATAATCATAAGAGTTGAGTATAAACTTAAAGGCTCACATTAATATTCATACTAAGAGTACTAAGTTGATCTGATATAAGCACAATACTATATAAGAACACTATTTCCGCATTATAACTCTAATATTTTAGAAAAAGTTTAAAAGTCTATTCACCCCCTCTAAACTTTAGACTAGTTCTAATCTTAACTCAACTGCTTGGGACTAACAATTCTAATTTGATTAGGGTATGATGAATATCCCAACAACTCTTCTCAAACTTAAGGCTTGACAAGATCTGGTTAAGTCCATATTAGCTAGCATCTTCTACTCGGCTGATCTCATGTAGCTAATATCAGCTGACTAAGGTATACAATGACCTTGTCATCTGATTTCACTAATGGACTTCAAGGTGTTCTAGTCTTCTTCTCTTTAAGTCAAGAGCATACGCGTGTTGTTCCAATGTGGTATCAGCTGATATACACACAACTGATCCCACTGGCTGAGACTTAGACTAATCTACCAAGTTTTATACAAACAACTTAGGTAACCTATTAGGTTACATAATTATCTAACACTAAATTACATGATATGTTTTAGCCATCAAAACTAAATATCTATCTAATTAGATCGGGGGTAGGATGAATATCCCAACACATACAAATTGTACGCTTGAGGTTGGGGTTGCAGTGCAGCGGTGCGACAAATGTTTGCGTGAATTTGGTGTTGAATAGATGGGTTTGGGTTGTTTGGCCGCATGAAGGAGATGAAGGTTAGTAGCAGATTGAGAGATTTTGTCTTTTGGGTCCTTAACCCTAATTTGATTAATTTACAAAAATACCCCTATCTCCTATTCGAATTATGAGTCATATCGAGTACTTACGAGTCGAGTCGAGCTCAGCTCGTTAAGCCATCGAGCTTATATAGTAATTGAGCTCGGCTCATTATACTACACGAGTCGAGTCGAGTTTTAACGAGTCTCGTTATTGCTCGGTTCGATAACAACATAAACTAGTGATTAGTGTTGCAATCAAGCCTAAACATCTAATATTCATTTGTGAAGACAATTGAAGTAATAAATCGAGAAGGATAAAAGGATCGAGATACGAGGAAGATTGATAGAAGGATAAATAAATGTGCCACTTAATTTCAAACAATTTTTTAAGTCCATGAAATACAAATATTATAAACCATATGCATTTTCTCAAAAAAAAAAAATTTAATACGTGTGTGCAATGTATTAAATACTCCCTCTATCCTGTGATAACTTACATACATTTTTCTTTTACTCTTCATTTTCGTCCGTATATTTTACTCTTGATCTCCGTTCGTTCAAAGTATGTGTATATTTTTTATACAAGTTTTAAAAAAAAAAAAAAAAAAAAATATATATATATATATATATATAAATAAAGTAAGATTGATATTGTGGGGTCTATTTATAATAAAATGGTTTTTGTGGGTAAAATTTTGTGATAATTTGAATAATTAAATGATAATTGAAAGACTAAGATAAATTATGCATACTTTTGGTGAACAATCTATATATATAAAATATATATAAAAGGAGGATGAGGACTCTCCTGCTTTCGCCATGTGTGTATTTGATTTCACCAGCATACTTTTCACGATACTTCTCCCGAGAAGCAGATATGACAGACGAACAAGGGTTTCGACAAAATGAACAAGGGTTTCGACAAAATGAAATGAGACAGAGGGTCGCTAAGGTACGATTTTGTTTGTTTCTTCTTAAAGTCTAAAATATACTCATGTTTTCCATCGATAGAATCGGCCAATTATTTCAAATAACTTCTTCACATGTGTTAGCAAGATCATTTCAACTACTAAGTTGTTCACTAATTTTTTTAGTTAAAAAGTCTATTCATTCATTCATTGTTAAGTGATTGAATTTATATATCATTAGGCCACTTGTAGATTATATGGCTCGTGTTCAAAAACATATTAATGCCGACATGCGGAAGATTCTTGTCAGTTGGCTTGGTGAAGTAATAATTCTCTGTATAGAGTTTAATTCAAAACTCGAGTCAATTCATCTAACAACAAATTTAAACTCGCAGCTTACTGAGGTATTCATATTTGTTCTTGAGATGTTGTTTCTGGCCGTGAACTACATGGATAGATATTTTCTAGGTGTAATCGTAAGCCTTGGGTAGCTCATAATGCATACATTATGCAAATCCTAATGTACTACGTTTCTGTGCCATGATAAATAACACTTACTCAAGGAACGATACTAACATTTCAAGGGACGATACTAACATTTCAAGGCGATTTGTTTGGATTGCTGACCAACACCTCTACTCAAAAGAACAAGAAAAATGACAAAGTAAGGCATGAAACTTGAATACTTATAGCCTACTACCATTGCAAATGTTTTGTACATTAAATAGTCTAAATATGACTTTTAGTATGCTACATATATTTTTTTAGAATATTTTCTTGAATACTTCAAAAAAAAAAAATTCTAGAATATTTTTGTTACAGTAATCATTAGTGTTAAACACATTAATTCCTACAATATTTTCCTCTCTTCATAAATCAATAATTAATTGAGGTCCACTGTGGAGTGGAGGTTAGAAGAGAAGAACTTGATCGAGTTTTTTTGAATGATTTTTAGCTGGATTTTGATTTTTAGGGTTAGAAGAGAAGAACTTTTGATTTGATTGAGTTTGACAAGGGAGGAAAACGCAGATTGATTGAGTTTGAGAGAGAGAGGACGCAGAAGAAGGGGAGTTTTATTTTTATTTTTATAAAGTTTTATTTTTATTTCTATAAAATGTAATTTGACGTGTTAAATAAAAAAAATAAAGAATTTGTGTAAGCTCAGCCACATAATCAATGGTTGCAACACGAGGTTTTGATTTTTATTTAGAATTAACCCAATTTTTTAATTATATATTATAGTCTTAAATAATTTGATTGGAATATTAGTTATATTTAGAATATTTAAAAAGAAAAAATCTTTCGAGTGAATAAATATTCCTGCGGACGTCTTCACACCTACTTTTTCGATCATTTAGAAATTCCACCCGTACAATATTTAAAATATTATATTTAATGTCATTATTTTTGTGGGACATACATTTAAAATATTATATTTAATGTCAACTCACTTATTTATTTTTTTATAAAATTATATCTCAAAATTCTATTTATTATAGTAATATTTTTTAAAAAGGGAGTGAACAGTAAGTATGAAAGTTAATCAGGGAATAAATATTAGTTGTCTTCTCCGGGCAGTTTCCGGCCAGTCGGACGCTATAATTTACGACGGTCTTAATATTTAAATATTTTCTATTTTTTTTTAATATTTTTTAATAATTATTATGGGTCAAGGTTATTTTGTATTACTACATGCAATAAATAATATATCTTAAAACATGCAATAATATATGTTACTATATATTATAATGTGAGTTACTACACCAACAAAAATACTAGAAAAAAATGTTTTATTACATAAAAGAATCGGTATTACTATATAAAATAATTTGTGTTATTTAATATGTAATAATATGTTTAACTCCATAAAAAAATTATATGTTACTACATACTACAGTTTGAATTACTACATTGACTATGCTTTGTTATTATATGTAACTATATAAAACAATCTGTATTACAACATAGGTATTGTGTTTACTACATGCGATAATATATGTTACTACATCAACAAAAACACTAGAAAAAAACGTGTTACTAAATAAAAGAATTTGTATTATTATATAAAATAGTTTGTGTTATTACTATATAAAATAATGTGTGTTACTACATATTACAATTTGAATTACTACATTTAATAGCATATACTCCCTCCATCCGTCTGTAAATTTTGCATACCCTTTTTAAAAACATCTTTTAATTTTCTATTTTTACCCTTCACTTTATATTTTATCTTTTCTATCTATATCTCTCACTCCCTCAATCATCTATATCTATTATTTAATCACTTTTTTTAATTCATGTGTCCAAATATAATTAAAACTTATTGAGAATAGAGCAATAATCTAATGTCTAGACAAAAAGAGATATACAATGGAACATAAGGCATTGGGTCCAAATAGGAGAGGGTCAATCCTTTTTGCCGGTCAACTCATTTTTCTCAAGTTATAGTATTACACAATTACATTACAATACTACTTTCTCTGTTTCAAATTTTTTTCCACACCTTTACTTTTGATACTTTATAAACTTTACTTTTACAATATCCACAATATTACATAAAATGTCATTACTTGTAGAGCTCACACATATACACAAGTCAAGTCACTTATTTAATTACATGTAGGGCTCACACATACACACAAGTTAACTCACTTATTTAATTTTTTACAAAATTACCCTTTAAAATTCGATTTATTATAAAAAAAAAATTAAAAAGTGGACGCACTTACATATGAAAGGTTCTTTAAAACCGGATGAGTACTTTATTATACTTGTCAGTATTATGTTCAACGTAATACTTTTTATCATGTAACATAAATTAATATTTAATTTCATTTTTTTTATAATCAATTTTTCAATCACTTTATATAGGTGGAATGTTATTTTTTTATAACTTTAACATGTTCATAAATTTTTTTTTTTTTTAGATAAAAAAAGAATTCTATAATTTAGACAATTACGCACATACCGCAATGCCACAAGTGAATTGCGAGTTGCTGACATTTAGATCTAATAAAAGTGAATTCATGGATATAAAAACTAACAAAGTAAACCAAAAACAGTTTGTGGGGAATAGTTTTATTAGTGGATCCACTTAATGTGATTTTCACAAAATTGTTAAACCAACCTTTGAAAATTCCTCTTTAATGAGCAAAATAACATGTGGAGGTTATCCAATCTTTTGAAGAAAATAAATTCCGTCAACGCAAACTCCAATAACAATTCTTTTAGTACCAAAATAACATATGTCATTTAGTTCACACCCAATCCGATCATCAAGCACTTGGAAAAAGCAATATTATTAGCATATACTTATGACATTAATTAAGGATGGTTTCACAAGTTATGGAAAAAATATTTTGCAAACACAAAAGTAAAAGTATTGTAAAGAAGAAGAATGAAATACCTACAAAAGAAGGGATGGTAAGAAATAAAGTCTTAATAAATTTATGTGGATTAATATTCAGAACACAAAATAATTAATTTGGTATTAGCTAGTATATCAGCTAATAATTAATTCACCTCTTTGCACCTACACAAGGCTATGAATCTAAAACTAACAAATCCCTCATTATAAACCTCCAAAACGCTCACTCATACTTGGTAGTGAAATGTGTTCTTCCTTTAATTTCTTCAATGATGTCAAATAACTTCTGAAGAGTTCTGTAATTAACTCCATGAGCTTCAATATTTGTTCCCCTCCATCATGAAAGTCTTCCTCAAATACGTCAGCTGCAGTACTCACAAGTGAAATAGACATTTACGTATTTGTTTTAGATGATGATAATAAAAAGATTATCGATAAAAAGCATGGATCAAATAAAGTCCAATTACTTTGGTGAGCATCAAGAGTAAAGCTAGCATCAAACTTACTTAACAGTTATTTCCCCATCCTTTGCAGCTTCAAAATCAACTACCACGGAAGCTCCTCCATCAATCTCAACAGTGTTCAAATGCCTACAACGACAAAATACTCTAATGTTTCCTGTGGATATATTAAAACACTTCTTATTTGATTTCTTGCCTTTCAGCTCCAACTCTTTGTTATAAAGTACGTTCTTTCTTCTCCTTGACCTCTTGGAGGAACTTAACTTTAATGTATTCACTGCCAATACATGCTGGCCTGTATAAATTAATTAATAAAATAAGGATGTGTCTATGAAGATAGATGTAGACTGCATGATTGATCTTACGCTCTCCATCTTTGCAAGGTACTGCTGTAACTGTGATGTTTCTTCCGTAAATCTTATATGATCCATCATCAGAATCTCTCATAAATGGATCCAAACTCATTAATCGAGATATATATGCTCATTACACCGGAAAAATATTACAACTTTCAATGCAGGATAGATAACAACATAAGATGGATGTAGTTTAATGATTGAATCTCTTAATGTTAAACAAAAAGGAAAAGGATCGATTAAAGCAGTGACAGAGCCTAAAACTATTTATAAAAAATTTAAAGTCTCGTCTATTCCACTCATTACATACAAAATAACATTAATATGGTTTATATATGAGCATCTTTCAATGTTTACCTTAACCGATGTAGCCAATAAAATAATAAAGGAGCAAGGTGAGTTTGTTTGTTAACCTTGAACCCATCATTCACATCCCTAAGGCAAAAAATGATATAACAAATTATGAAACAATACAATATAATGAAATAGCTCCAAAAATCAAATAAACGATGCACGGTTTCCAACAAAAGTACCTATCTAAGTGGATTGCCACGGTTGGGACACGCATAATGAGATCATCAATTCTAACAAGTCGATGAGAGTACGATGTGGAGCCATCTCTCTGCTCTTTGATTATCCTTATTCTATACCTTAATTTTTTTAATTTTCTACTGGACTATTTTTACTAACATTAATAGATTAGATTCTTTACAAAGATTATTAATAATAGGTTTGTGAATTCTACAATATAATGAACATCTTAAAGACTTTTAATTAGTGCTGAATTGTAAAATACTCAAACAATATATGGTTCAATGAATAATGATAAAACCTCAAGAAGAGGGGAGACCCTATTTTATTTAGATAACATTTAAAAACTGAAAAGGAATTCCTCCTTTAAGTTTGCACGGGGCAATTTTAATCGTGCAGAATATAGCACATACCGTGTGGGTTTGCTATTTCTCTTTTTCTTTTAAAAAATTGTCGCCTTTGGTTCCTTGCCTCTCGACATTTATCTCCATTATTGTCTAAATTTTTTTAATTCGATATGATTATAAGATTTTATGGGATCAATGAAGATGATAGTGTTTTTTGACATATTTGTTCATAGAGTAGCGGTTTAAATACCTGATTGTTTTGTCTCTTGTGCATGATTTTTCTGCTCAACATTTCCTTTCGTTTCCATAAGATTCTTATATTTGAGAGAATTTCTTCTGTAGTTGTCCTTTTTAGACAATCGGGTGTATTCCCGTCAATAAGAGAGTTGTCATAGATTTCTTTGCACTCATGCACAACCTGTCGGACAGGGGAAATTATTTTTTCAGGACCGCAACTTAGGGGTGTTTGCGAAAAGAGGACCGTAACTTTGCGGGCTGGCAAAATTAGGCCCGTAACTTCTTTTTCTTGCAATTTCAGGCCAAATTACCCCAATCAACCCAATTTCGGGCTGATTGAGGCTCATTGTTCGGGCCAAACTTATTTATAACAAAAAGAGGATTGCAACTTTTTTTAATGCAATTTTAGGACCAATTAATATCCCTATTATAATAATTTTGAATCTTTTTTTTTTTTTTTACGTGTCTCAACACAAATTCAATATTCATATTTTATAATTTTTTCTCATAGTTTTACTTTTTTTCCCTTTTAAAACATTTTTTTAAGACGTTTAAATATCTACTACTCATCTTCCCCAATTTTTTACCAAGTTAAATTCTAAAAATTGTGTTTGTATTTTAATGCATTTTTTATAATCTTAAAAAAATAAAAAATAAAACTATTTTTCATTATTTTGGAACTAAACAGGAGAGGAATTTTTTTTTAAATTAAAATCAAACATAGTAATTTTTTTATAATAAAATAAACTTTAAAATCTTAATTTTTAATGTTACTTTAAAACAATGAATATCTTGTGTGAAATCGACTTTCATGAATGAGATTGAACTTTACTCTTGAGTTTGTATTTTACTTTATATACAGTCTTTATTTTAAAATACGATTTAAATAAGATTATAATACTCTATAAAATTTGTAAGTGTTAAAAATATGTATGAGTCCGTCTTATAATTTTTTGCCAAAATATTAATATAATAAATTATCTTCAATCCCGCGTGTAACGCAGATCTTCCACTAGTAAATATATATATTTTTTAAATATACTCTAGTTCATATTCCCTTCATCAATTAGATCCATTTCTCATGTCTTATATTATTTTAAAATATTATACAAATTTTTTCCATAAAATTTCGAATCGAATAGTTTAAATAAAAATACTGAAAAATGTTTGATCGAAATTTTGTAATTAATGTTTACTATAATCCTCTCAATAATAAATCAATGATTTTTCCATTACTAATATAGTTGTAAAATTTATAAGCATTTTAAAAATTAGGTCTAATCCAATTTATAATGTATATTAAAAATTAAAATATAAATTTATATTATTTAAGTTTTCATTTTTTTAAAATTAAAATATAAATTTATATTATTTAAATATATTGAAAACTCAAATATAAATTTCATTAAAATAAGGATCTAATTGAGGAAGTTAATATGAGCTAGAACAAATTTTTAAAATTATATATTTATTTTAGGCTTAAAATTGCATTAAAAAAGTTACAGTGCTCTTTTTGCCATAAATAAGTGTGGCCCGAAAAATGGGCTTCAATTAGCCCGAAATTGGGTTGATTAGGCTAATTTGTCCTGAAATTGCGAAAAAAAGAAGTTACGGGTCTAATTTTGTCAGCCCGTAAAGTTGCGGTCCTCTTTTTGCAAACCCCCCTAAGTTGCGGTCCTGAAAAAATAATTTTCCCCTTTCGGACATAATTCACCTTAGCTTTATTTAAGTAGAAAAGAAAAGATGGCTCTCAGCCTAAGTAAGCTCTCTCAAGTCTCCAAGTACCCTTTCTCTATTTTCAATTTTTTGTAACACTATACCACAACATATCATAAGCTACAACACCAAATCAATTCAACAAAATAACCTCCAATAAACACTACTTTTATATTATGAAAGTACTTACATACTCTGGAAATATACTCTTCATTGTCTGTATATTTTCTCTAATATTTGTAAATATATAAAGTACAATCCAGCAAGATCATCCAAAAATATGTATATGATAGTGGGATCATTCAAGAGTTGGGGTTCATTTTAACGTATGTATTTTAATTCCCTTAAACGTTAGATAAATTATATATATATAGCTCTACTATGTGAGGTTGTTTATTATTGGGTTGTTCCTTAATCTCCCTACACTTGCTGCTTTGCTTGGAAACTATGTTGTTCAATACCTCAATGAAAATATATTTGTACTGGAATTCAATCTTTATTACGTACAATGAGCATAATTGGAATTATTTTTGTATTTGTATGCATGTTTTAGCACATCATTGCTGATACTTTATTGCAGTATTACCTTGGGATGTATTCATGGAGTTGAAAATTGGGCTACAACTAATGTTTGAAAATTTTGGTAAGCTTATATTCCTCAATTTAAATATGCTAATTGCAGCTAGCTATCTGATTATAGGTTTTTGAGTTATTATCAGTGGACAATTATTCTAACGCTTCTGTCAGGAAATTCCTTCTCAATTTAATTTATGTCTTAACTTATTCATATAATATTTTCGAGGCACAAAATTTGATTCGTGAGTAGATAAATTGTTTTAGTTGAGTAAATGTGATATGAAAGCATATATAATTATTTTGATTGTGGCAGATGAGTATATACCGAAGCTCAGAGTATTGCTGATCGTCTAAATAGTTCGAGTTTGATCAAAAGTCATGGTTTTATAGAAGGGAAATGTATTGATGGAAAAACTTTTTTTGGTTGTGGAATCTTCAAGAGAAAAATAAGAGCATATTTATAACAATAAGTAAATAGGTGACCTTATAACAAAGGAAAAACTCTCGAGCAAATTGAAGCCATATGCTTTGAAGGTGAGTTTGTTACATGTATTCAAAGTTTATGACTTCATTTCTTTTCTCTATTTTCTTTTTTGGTTGATTCTCTGTCTTATGAGATTTGACAGGATGATCTGGACGAGTCACCATTATTTTACTACTCTTACATGATAAATCATAAAAAAAAAAATTGTTTATTTATATGTTTGTGAATATGCTTCTTGAGATGCAAATTATGAAAAAGGGGAGAGTGAGCTGGAGAAATTGTGGTCTTCTTTGGAGTTTATTGAGGCATAGGTTTGTTACTCGGGTATGCTAAAGTTATTGTGTACTTAACTATAGTTTCTCTAAAAGGGCAAAAGATTATGGTAAGAAGTGGTTTATTGAAGGTATAGAAGTTATTATCACAAAGTGAGTGGATTATGGAAATGTTATTGGTCTTTTGTTCTTCTCTTAAGTTTAAAAAATTAAAACATCTGATTTATTCAATTTTGTTGTGCAACAATGCTGAAATGTTTTATACAGTTGAGGTTAATTAAATTATTGACGCATTAGTTTTTGTCCATATAGGATGATGCGGATTGTTCGAAAGTGGCAGTGAAGGAAGTAAATATATTTTCTCTATTAGATGAGAATTTTTTAATTATTATTGTAGAATCTGATTCATGCTTTATTTGTTGGTTCAGGACCAGGAAATGATGATGATGACAACCGTAAATGAGATTGTAAAGGCCCTAGAAGAACAATCATATTTTTGCAGAGGACATGCCAGAAGAAGAACAATGGGTTGTTGTTGTAAATTCCATCATTTTGTGGAAAGAAAATAATTTACATGACTGGATTTTTCTAAGATTTACATGGCTGGTTAAGGTTCTTCCTTACAAATTTACCATGAAATTACAATGAACTAAATGACAAAAATATGTCAAAATACCATTGAGGATTGCATGCCTTACATTTATTTTCTTTTGATATACTATTATAAGAAGGTTTGAAGTAAATTACTTTCAATCTACTTTTCTTTCCATTTGTCTCCATGCATGGGAGATTGAGTTCAGTGTGCCTCATTACAATCTACTTTTCTTTCCATTTGTCTCGATGCATGGGAGATTGAGTTCAGTGTGCCTCATTAGAAGACAAGCTAAAGTATAATTGTGTATATATTAGTTTGTTTGGTTATTAGATTTTTCAAGAACGGGCTTTTTATTTTTTTGCACAGATTCTTCCCGCACCGGTTTTTTCAAGCAGTGTGATGGCCGCCGGAGAAGGAGCTCCTTACCGCCGCGAAGCCCTAGGGAATTTTTTTCTCCAATTTCTTTATTTTCGCAAATTACCTTAAGAATTGAGGATATTTTTCTGAAATTTTTGCATTATTTGAATATTAGGATTTTATACTCGAATTTCCCATCTTAATTGATTCGATTAACGATTCTGTGCATTCTCCTATATTGTGAGTAATATCCGTCTTCTTCTGACTATTTTTTCCTCCGGTAGTCTAAGCTTGGGTCTCTATCTCAAAGGATTAGGTTTGTGATTCTTCTTCTTTTTAGAAAATTAATATGTTTACGAATAGATCATTATGAGCAATATGGCAAAATTATTTTGCAATTCTTATGCCCCATATGCTTATTTTGGTGTGTGTACTGTGACTATATGTTGGTCCTGAAAGAAGTATATAACAAGTGTATGGGGGAATACACTTGTATGCAATTCTTTTCAACTTTTGATCAAACCAGAGCTCAGCAAGGTTGTCTTGGACAACTCTGCTGAAGATGATTAACTCTTCTAAGATAATCAAGCTACTAAGTACTATTGAGTACTTAGTTGAATAAATATCTAAAAGAGTTATATGTGCGGAATAGTGGTTGGCCCTTTTAGTTTAGACTTCTTTAGTTTCTGAATTTCACTTAGTCAATTCAATACAGTCTAGTTTTCAGGGAACTTGTCCAAATAGGTTTTGCACAATCTTTGAATGTTTAACCTTGAAAGATCAGTTTTGTGTGCAGTGTTGAATGTATGTAAGTACTTGAAAAGTAAATCAACACAAGAGTTTATAGTGGTTCAAAGACTCAAGCTCCTACATCCACTTTCCCTGATTGAACAGGATAATTCCTTCACTCTTGGAATTAACTTGTTTTATAGTGTCAAGGTGCACTTGGTGAATTGATCCCTAGGATGTCTAGAGTCCTAGTACCCTCTTCTCAACTCAGAACTGAACTGTTCTTCTCTCAACAGTCAGCTCCTACCACTTCTACTACTACAACCTTCTCACTTTCACTCTTGAAAGGGGTAAGGGTTGAAGTAAGGTTCCAACTAATGAGATATCCTTTACAATGAAGATCAGTGTATAAGGATAGGATATCTCTCTAAGCTTGTGTATGGGTATACAATTAAGTTCAGCTTAGAAGAAGTGTATGAAGACTAAGATAGTCTTTGAAAGCTTTGAAAGCACTCTTGCTTGTAGGATAGTTGGATATTCTTGTCAATTGTTGAGGTGCCTTCAAATGGTCTTCACACTTCTGTATTTATAGACAAATGAAGGATTTGCCCGTTGGAGAGGCAGCCTCCAATGTCCATAAATGTCTTCTTTTAGTTCTTCAACTTTGAAGACAGATTCTTGATAGTGACATGTCCTCATTTGGGAAATAAACGGCTGTATAGACTTTGTCTTCATTCTGCAGCACTCTTCCCAATGTCTGACCTTCAGATTCTCTTGTCAGGACATGGACATGGCTTCTGAAGGTTGTTCCAATGATAGGACAACATTCCTTATCAAATGGACAACTCTCCTTATCACTATCAGCAGTTTTGCTTATCAGCAAGGTTGGGTTGCTCTTCTTCAGATGACTTGGCTCTTATCCTTTGCTTCTTTTGAAAGTGATCTTAGCATGATTCATTAAAGGATTTTTAGGATATAGTTGTCTCAAACTCTTCAGCATGGTTGACCTCAAAGCTTTCAGAACACTTGATCTGGTTTAACTGTGCTGAGACAACTCCTCTGGACAACTCTCCTGATCAGCATAGTTGGTCTTCAAAAGACTTAGAGTTAATTCCAGCAATTTGAGCCTTGAGGGGACTTGTCTAGATGGACTTCAAAGCATGTGTTCCCCCTCAAATTGTGCATCTAACTAATTAAGAGCTGCCTAACATATTAGCTCCTCATCTAGCCTTATTCTATATGTTCTAACATTCTTAGAACATAATCAACTTTGATTTAGGCATGTCTCAGGGGGTTTTGGTATTGAATCAAAACATATCTCATTTTATTCCCAACACTATAACCTATCATGTCTTCTTGGTTCTAATTTCATTACTATAATTATTGTATAAAACCTGGATAAAAAATATAAATAAAAACATTAAAATATTAGAAAATAAAACAACTACTTGTATGACGTTTTAAAGAAACGTGAGACGTTATCAACACTAACGACGATATATTCACCATTCGCTCACCTTCACGTGCTCGTTACTATGAAAATTGTATAAAACCTAGATAAATTTGGAACATGGGTCGTTATGTGTACAAATAAACTCGTATATATTGTATAACCCTCATATAACCTCCATCACCCTATTTTTGATATATTTAAAATATTTTAGTGCAATTTGAATGTCATGTTCATTGTGCAATACACAATTGAACAATCTTTCACATTATAGCTTTATTGTACAAGTAGTGAAATTAGATATATATTTTTCAGTCAAATTCAGTCTCACTCTCAAACAAACTTGTTACTATGACTAATGTATAAAATGTAAATAATGACATTAAAACACTAGAAAATAAAATAACAACTCGTATGATGTAGTCTCAGTAGACTTTTCCTTCTCAGAAGACTTGTCTTTTTCAGTCAAATTCAGTGGACTTAGTCTCAGTAGACTTTTCCTTCTCAGAAGACTTGTCTTTTTCAGCAATCTTGGACACTTCAGCATTCTTGTCCTTTTCAGCAACTTTGGTCTTCTTGGAGATAGGTTCATCATCAACAATTCTGAATTCAGGAGGCAAATCAAGACTGTTAGGAAAGTCAGTGAATGTCTCAGCTGTTCTTTTCTTTCCTTGGGCCTTCTTGATCTTTCCTCTAGTTTGGACTCCTTCAGTATCTTTGTCCAAACCAGACACCTCTCCTCCTGGTCTTTGCTGTAACCTCACTCTTTCCTCTTGAACTGAGGCCATTGAATTTTTCAAAGCAAGTGCTAACTGTTCCTCTTCATCCAATTCTTCCAAGTTCAGCACTGCTGGCTCCTTTCCTTTTCCTTCAGCAATTTTGTCTTTCCCTTTCACTGGGCTTCCAATCACTAAGGCAACTTTTGCCCTTGCTCTTTCCCTTTCCCCTTTTTTGGCAGCATCAAAACATTCAGGCTTCAGTTCACTCATAGTTGATGCCATCAAGGACTGGGCTTGGGTTAGAGACTTCATCTCCTCCAACAAGTATACATTTTCATCATGTATGTTCTGCATTATGTCACTGCTCAAGCTAAGGAAAGCTAGAACAGGCTTCATCTTTTGTTGAACAACCTCCTCCATGGTTGCTTTTAGAGATGCATCTAGTTGGGCCTTAAGGAGCTCAGTGAGGTTGGCCACTGCACCTTCAGCAATGTTGGCCAACACTTCTTGGGAAAACTTTTCTGAGGCTGCTTTTACCATAGCTAGCCTTTGCTCTTCAGCTCTTTTCCTCCACAGGGTTGTCTTCTTGCCAAGAGCTTGCTTAATGGTCAATCTGATGGCTTGAACATTGGCATTGTGATTGTCTCTAAGAAGCTTCTGGTCCTTCTTGACTTCTTTGGAAATGGACTCCATGGTGGCTTTGGCTTTTTGAACTTCAGTGGAAATGGTTTGAAGACCAGATTCCACTCCTCCTATCCTAGCTTCTAATGTGGGTAACACCACATCCTCAGAGCCTGTTAGCCTCATGTCCACAGATGCTAAAGTTCTTCCATGCTCATCTAAAGCTCCAGTGGTTTCTGCATGAGCTGATTTGACTTGATGAGCCAAGGAATCCAACTTTTCTGATTGCATCCCAAGTAAGGCTTGTGCTGATCCAGAATCAACATGGATGGGAGCATCTGTTAAGAGATCATCTGCAAAGATTTGTTCAAAACTTATACCTGCAATGTCAGATAAATCAAAAGAGTCAGTAAAAACACACTTATCACCCTCAATTTCTTTTTCATAAGACTCTGATACATTAGCAGTCTCATTTACAACTATTTCTTCTCATTTTCAACTATTTCTTTTCTCCCTTCAGTAATAATGTCCTCACACAAGGAATCAGGCCTCCTCTCATCAAGGGATTCTTGAAGTTCAGATTTGACTTCAAGAATAGCCTGTCCTTCCTCACTTATATCACCCTCATTTGGTGGTACATTCACTATCCTAGTAATCACCACCTCTCTATCATCCTCTACTCCCTCTGGTTTTTCCACTAAATTTTCCTTTTCAACTCCATCACCTAGACCTGCATCATCTCCACCTTCAACAAGGTTCAAAGATGGCAGTTGTGGGGAGATCACAGTGCTTATTTCAACAGCAACTGAGTCATCCTGAATGATTAAGGGCTGATCAGTCTCCAACTCATCTGACACTAATTAGGCCTTAACCAAACCAGCCTCTAGCATAGGAACCTCAACAACTTTAGGTTGTGCCTTGGGTTCAGAAGAACCTTCATTGGCAGATGTGTCTTTGGTTGTGTTACCACCCTTGGTCAACACCTCTGAAGATACAGAGTCTTTCCTATGATAGGTTTTAGGAGGGTTTGAAAGTCTGTCTGATACAGAAGACTTAGGTTGAGTAGATTCAGGGAGGTTGGCTTGAGGGGTTTCAGGAGGGTTGGGGTTTGAAGGGTTTGAGGGATCATTAGGGGAATCATCATCATTTGAGCTACTATCAGGGTGTTTGATGCCCTTAGCTTTCCTTTCCTTCTCCTCATTGATCTTATCCTCCACTAACTTTGCAAAAACTTCCTCATCAATGAGGAATCTTGTCTTTAAAACTCCAGCAAAGTGCAGCAATCTGCTCTCCTCCACTTGCCACCAGTTTGCACCTTTATCTTGGATGACTTGTGAAATCTCCATAATAGTCTTGTCCTTCACATCAACAAGCATTCTCAAGTCATGGAATGTCTTCTAAATTCTTAGAAATTCAGCAAGTTGTGGATACAAACTGTCCACAATAGCCTTGGCTCCTCCTGTGAGCATACTTTCATAAGTATACTCCTCCTCATCTCCACTTGAATGGGGACTTTGGGTTATAGGGGAGTTGGCTCTGGGTTCTCCTAAAGTGGCTTCAGGAAGGGTAAGTTCAGGGATATTGGCTTCAGAAGGATTGGGTGCAATTGAAGGTACTTCAGTTGCTTTTGAGAGCAATGGATCTGAAGGGGCTTTACTCAGGGGGGTTGGCTCATAGAGTGCAGCTTCTAAGAACTTTGAATAATTGAGCATAGATGAGTCAAGGGGAGACTGTAATCTTGTCTCATCTACTGCTATATCTGCTAGCACATCTATCCCACTTCTTTGCACACTCCCTTCTGGAGAATATCTCTTAGTAAGATTGATGGGGGTGATAGGTTGGTTAGTTGGGGTTATGTGGATTTCAGGGGAGTTGGGCTCAGGGTTCTGAATTTCAGGGATGTTGGCCTCTATTGGTTGACCTTCAGGGACCTTGGATTCTGGAGTTCCTTAACCAGATGAGTTGGTCCTTGATTTGGATTTGGTCCTGCTTTCAGCTCTGCTCTCTCTTAGAGCAAGTTGTAGAGACCTTTCCTCCTGAAGCTCCAACACCTTATCAGTAGGCTTGGCCCTTCTCTTGCTGGCCCTACTGCTCCCACTTCCTTCTCCATCCTTCTCAGGGACAACTTCCCTGATCCTCTTGTCACCTCTAGACTTCTGTCTAGTCTCATTATACTTCTGTCTCAACTCTTCTGAATGATCAGAAGGCACACTTACTCCTTCTTCAGCAACTTCTTCAATCTCTGCTGAAGCTCCTGAATTCTCCTCTGAGGGGATTTGAGACATTTTCCTTGTTTTCACCACTCTGGCCTTAGTCCTCTTTTTCAATTTTGGCTTCTCCTCCACCTTTTCTTCAGCAGGTTTGGCCATAAGCATCCTCCTTTGCTCAGTTTTCTTGCTGAGCTTTCTGAACATTATCTTCTGGGCTGGGAGGGGCTTTGCAAAGGTTTGCATTTGAGAATAATGGAAAAACCTCTCAATCAACAAGCTTGCCCTGGTGAAATACTTGAGTTTCCCTTCTAGAACAACCTTATTGTGAGTTTTCACCTTAAATTTGGCCTTTTCCTTCATCATCTCAGTCATGATGAAGGTCCTCCAATCAAATTTGATGCCTTTGTCACTAACATCAATAACTGCAGCCATAATTCTGATTTTAGGATGGCTGACCTGCTCTAGGCTTCCAGTGTTGCTCAGAAGACTCTTTGCAACTACCTCAAAGAGGTTGAGAAACTTTGGCTTGAGAGTCTTCTTGTTTTGTGTGGATGATAGTGGGCCTGGGACCAAAAGCCATTCTTGTGCTGTCTCATCTTCATGATCAGCACCATAGAATTCTGGATTTCTTCCTTCAGAAGGCAATCCAAAAGCTCCTTCAAGATCCTCTGAAGAGAATTTCACCCTATGAAATCTCTCTTCCTCCTCTCCCTCTGCCACATACGAAAGTCTGGTGGAAACTTCACCATCTTCAGGCTTACCTCTCCACTTGAGAAAGGCAAAGAACTCAGCCATGTAGCTTTCCAAGCAGGAGCTTGGTCTTCCCTCCATAAACTTTTGAAGACTTGCCCTCCTCAACCATCTCAAGGTTGGTGTAATCTCAGGATCTTCACTTTCAAATGATACTATGGGCTCAAAGTGAAGGCTGTTTTTGTTGCTCAAATATCCAAAATCAAGGTCTAGAGCCTTGTTGGAGAAATCAATGATCATTTCTGGTCTAACTTTGGGAGCCATTGAAGGTTTACAGAAATGAATTTGAGAGAGTTTGAGAGTGTTTGAAGAAAAATAAGAGCTAGGGTTTTGAATGCTTGGGGAAGAAGTGTTTGTGGGGGATCTTAAGGCTTGTGAATATTCTAAAAAGAATGTTTGTCAATGAGTTGGTGAGTTTTGAGAGTTTTCAACGGTTGTCAAAAATGGAAAACACACTTGGACGGCCAGGATTGATTTCAGGGGAGTTGGCCAGTTTTGATCCAATGGTCAAAAACCAATGTAACAGTGAGTTATTGGTTTTATTCAAAACGTGGAAGTTATTTAATACTAGTTAAAGGATGGGGAGTTCTCGAGATAGATCATGGCTTGAAATGTTTAATGCAAACAAGAGTTAAATCTTGGCATTAAATGCATGGAAAGCGACCTTTTGGGTGGGAGACAAATTAAAAATCCCCAAAAATGTGATATCTGTAAAAGGAATGGGACATATATCAAAATAGGCAATGATTACCCAAATTAGGTGCTTATCAAACCAAGAAAATAGTTTGATAGCCAAGACAACTTATCTGACCCCACTTGGACAAGTGTCCTGAAAGGATGTGGACAAGTGTCCTGAGGCTCAATGGACAAGAGTCCTGATCATTTGAGGTCATCTCTTCTGAGTTTCAGTGGACTTGACCAAGTCTGCTGAAAACCATTTTAATTCCCCTTGCTCCAATTAACTCCTATGGATTTTACTTGTCCAACTTCCCTGGATCAAGTAATCTCAACTCTGCTGATAGCTCCAGAAACCTTGCCTCTGCAAGTGGCTTTGTTAGTATATCAGCTTTTTGATGATCTGTGTGGATCTTGACCAACTTTATGTCCTTCTTCTCCACATGGTCTCTAATGAAGTGATGCTTGACGTCTACATGTTTGCATCTTGTGTGCAAGACATGATTTTGTGATATTGCAATTGCACTATTGTTATCACAAAATATTGGCACTTTAGTAGAGTTGACTTTGTAGTCTCTTAGTTGTTGTCTCAACCAAAGGATTTGAGCACAACAACTTCCAGCTGCAACATATTCAGCTTCAGTGGTGGAAGTAGCCACTGTGTTATGCTTTTTAGAGAACCAAGAAATGAGCTTGTTGCCTAAGAATTGACAAGTCCCTGAAGTGGACTTTCTATCAATTCTGCAACCTCCATAATCAGCATCTGAGTAGCCAGTTAGCTCAATGTTGTCATCAGCAGGGTACCAAAGGCCTAGATTCTCAGTGCCTTTGAGATACCTCAAGATCCTTTTTGCAGCCTCAAGGTGGCTTTTCTTAGGATTTGCTTGAAACCTTGCACAAACACCTACTGCAAAGGTGATGTCAGGTCTGCTGGCAGTGAGGTAGAGAAGTGATCCAATGATTCCTCTATATTCAGTGGAGTTGGTTGGAACACCACTCTCATCAGGATCCATCTTCCAATTTGTGTTCATTGGGATCCTTACCGGCTTGCTGGTTGTACACCCAAACTTTTTGATCATTTCTCTGGTGTACTTAGCTTGGTTGATGAAGATCCCTTCTTTTGATTGCTTGACTTGAAGTCCCAAAAAGAAGTTCATCAACCCCATCATGGACATTTCAAACTTGCTTTGCATTAGCTTTGAGAACTTCTCACACAGCTTTTCATTGGGGGATCCAAATATTATGTCATCCACATAAATTTGGACAAGCAAGATGTCCTCTCCTTCAGAGATTCTGAAGAGAGTTATGTCCACAGTTCCCTTGGTGAATCCATGATCCAAGAGAAATTGTGACAGTGTATCATACCAAGCCCTAGGGGCTTGCTTGAGTCCATATAGAGCTTTCTTCAGTCTGTAAACTTGGTTTTCAACCTCAAAACCAGGTGGTTGCTCCACATAGACTTCTTCTTTCAAGACTCCATTCAGAAAGGCACTCTTGACATCCATTTGGTACACTTTGAACCTCTTGTGGGCTGCATAGGCTAGAAAGAGCCTTATTGCTTCTAGCCTTGCCACAGGTGCAAAGGTCTCATCATAGTCAATGCCTTCATGTTGGCAATAGCCTTTTGCCACTAGTCTTGTTTTGTTTCTGACAATCACATCATTCTCATTCTTCTTGTTCTTGAACACCCACTTTGTTCCAATAACATCTTGATGTGAAGGTCTATCCACCAACTCCCAAACCTCATTTCTGGTGAATTGGTTCAGTTCTTCCTGCATGGCTGTGATCCAATTGGCATCTTGAAGTGCTTCTTCAATATCACTTGGTTCTTGTTCTGACAAGAAACAACAGAAAAGAGCACTTTCACCATGAAATCTCCTTGTTTTGACTCCAATACTTGGGTCACCAAGTATTAGATCAGTAGGATGGTCAGACAACCAAGTCCTTCTTTTTCCGATCTCTTCAGTAGAGTTGTCCTCTACTGAAGTTGAGTCATTTTGATCATAAAATTCAGGATAATTGAATGCAGGATCTAATTCAGGATCATAATCAGGGGTGTTGTCCACAATGTCAGGGACATTGGCATTTTCAACATTTTGAGTTCCCCCTTGATTATTTGACCCATTAACTACCTCAGCAGGAACTGCTTCTTCATTGGTAGTTGTTACCTGGATGTGAACTGGGATTGGATCATTCAGTTCACCATTTCCTTCAGAAAGTGAGGAGAGAAGAAGACTTAGGATCTTCTGATCCTTCTCAAACCAAGCGATATACGCAGGGTTGTGAGTCTATACACCGGATTCCGTGATCGACTTGGCCGGAGCGGGAGTCGTACCATGAACATGGGAGATGAGATCATGGCACGAGACTACCTAGTTTCGCCAAAGCAAGTAGTTGGAGGATGACAACTTGATTGTCAAGAGATGAACCAAAACATTGAGAGGGATGGTGGGGGGAGTGGTAGCCACCGCCATGAGGAGGTAAGGGAATAAATTTAGCGTGAGGCTTTAGGGAGAAAATTAGGGTTTCGATGAGTCAGACTGATACCATGTGAGAATAGGTATGTGATCACCATTAATGAGGTGATATGAATGATTCACTATTTATAAGAGTATTTACAATACTCTTTACAATGAGATAATTAAGGTAAATACAACAACTATATCAAAGAGATAAATACAAAACATATAGACTAAATTAAAATATATTATTCCTATATTATTATTCCCTATTATAGAAATAATGCAAGCTGGTCTAATGTAAGATATTGGATAACATTAAGTTTAACACTTAAAAATGATTTACACTCATATGCACTCGAGTGTACGGCGTACATTCGAGTGTCATATTACTTTTTTTTTTTTTTGCAGCGCTCTACGTACTATTTCTTTTTTTCAGTACGTCTATTTTTTTATTAATAAATTTTTTTTGTTTGTTTGTATTTATTTATTAATTAAAAAAATGGATATAGTTTTTTTTTCGTTTGTTTTTTAGTTAGCTTTTCCTTTTTTTTTTTTAGTTTTTTTTTTTTTTTGTTAATTAAAAAAAATGCAACACAATATTTATATAAGTAATTATAACTAAAAAGTGAAATACAATATTTCTAAAATGTGGAAATCAGTATACCTGAAAAGTGTATCACAATATTAATGAAAAGTGTAAGTCAATGTTGTTGGGATATTCATCCAACCCCTAATATGATTGTAATTTCTAAGTTTAGTTTTGATGGCCAAAACTAGATCAGTAGAGTAAGGTTTAGAATAATAATTTGTAATCTAGAAGCAGGTTACCTAAACTATACCTATAAAGCTTAGAAGTATTGAAATGTCTAAGTCTAAGTTTGAGGAATCAGTTGTATGTATATCATCTGATTACTCATCTGTTTTCTACGCGCGCTCGCTCAAGACTTAAAGAGTAGAAAACTAAAGACTTGAAGACATTGAAGCTCATTAGTAAAATCAGATCTAAAGGTTGTTGTATACCTTATAGACTGAAAGTAACTATATGATAATCTGCAACAAATCAGAAGACCATTCAGCAGATATGAGTTCACCCGATCTTGTCTAGAAGAAGCCTCAAGAAGCATTAAAGTCAAGCTCATCTGAATTTCAGATGATAGTTAATATTTAAGATGATAAACACTTGAAAAAGTGTTAGTTCATTTATGATACTATGATATGGGAAGAAGAGGCAACAATAACAAAAGACAAAGGGAATGTTGGACTAGTTCTGAATTACTCAAACAGAAGACAAGACAGTTCGTTCAACAACTTAGCTTATGTGGACCAATAAGAAGATGGCAACGAAGCTATAGAGTTGACTTGAACTAGGGATGCAGAGACCTCAGAATAATGCACGTTACCATTTCAGGTAATATCGTACCAGAACTCAGAATAAACATCTACTCATGAAGACCTCTATCCATAAATGGAAGATTTGATGCAACAACTAGTTTCTCACAAACGACTAGTTTATGGAGCTCAAATCATCTATAAATATAACACCTGTTCTTTGAAACAAGTTACGGAAACTTCAAGCAAGAACTCACCATTTCAACTGATCTAAAAAACAAAGCCTTCTGAAATATTCCAAGTATCGAGTTCTTTAGAGCCTACAAAGATTTCTTATCCTTAGCTCTAAGTTTCTGATCCTAAGCCTGCAAAGAGATTCATAACCTTAGTGCTTAGATTAGCAGTGTGTTTTTGAGCACATTGAGTTGGTTATTAACGTTTGTTTGCATTTCAAGATAAGAACCAGTTGTAAAGGATACTTGTTTCCTCTCCAACAAGTAGATCCGTATTCTCAGAAAGTAGTTGAGAATCTTGATCACAAATCTTCTCTTGGGACTCTAAAGCAGCAAGATTATTGAATTTCACTATCTGATTAGTGAGAATGGACGTAGGATATAGAGATCTGAACCACTATAAATACTTGTGTTCTTTATTGTTTAATTTACATTCCGTATATCATTCCTTATTGTATATACTACATATTATTCATATTTGATAAATCATACTTTTTATAAAAGAGTCAAAACCCAACAAGTTAAGTTTTATAAATCATCAGATATATATTATATCAGTTGATATCACTCATTTTTTTTAAAGTCATTCTTTAAAAAGGTTTTCATAAAATACCCACGAGTCTAAACATTTAGGGTCTACGCATATCCGCACCTTAGTTGTTGAGATAGCTTTCTAATTGACCAACTGATTTAAGCAATCGGTAAGTTTGTTATCTTGATCTGCTATATACACTCGCACTCTAAGATCAGATCATCTTATTTGCATTCAGACGATAGAGTATATCACTCTTCCGACCGTCTTATCTGATCTACATGGAAAAGTTTTAAAATACATAGAAAGTCTATTCCCCCCCCCCCCCTCTATACTTTCTCACCATACTCGTTTTGGGACCAACAAATATAACTAATAAGTGCAACAAAATATTACTGAAACATGCAAGTCAGTATACCTGAAAAGTGCATCACAATATTAATGAAAAGTGTAAGTCAATATAACTAAAAAGTGCAACACAATATTATAGAAAAGTGCAAGTCAGTATAACTAAAATATGCAACATAATATTAATGAAAAACGTAAGCCATTTATAACTGAAAAATGCAACACAATATTACTAAAAAGTGTAAGTATCTATAGCTGAAAAATGCAACACAGTTTTTATTAAAAAGTGGAAGCGAGTATAACTAAAAAATGTAACACAATATATAGTGAAAAAGGTAAGTCTTATAATTAAAAAGTGCAACACAATATTACTAAAAAGTATAAATTTTTATAAGTGAAAAGTGCAACATAGTATAACTGCAATATGTAACTAAGTTTATTATAAAAGAGTAATATATATTATTATTAGGATATGAATCCTAAGACAAGTTCTATTTGATGATGAGATGAGTTTTGATAAGCCAAAAGAAGACTTGAATATATGTTAAGTGTTAACTGATCTGTTATGAAAGTCGTCTTGTATAAGACAAGATCAGATGACTTAATAAGTAATATTGAAAAAAAATGGTTAAGTATGAAAGAAATATTATTTGATGTAATAAGTTTACAAGATAAGCTTTAATTGTTGTATAGAAGTTTATATATATATATATATAGGATGACTAAGCTGATCTATAAAGCTTAATGTAATGTAATAGATTAGTAGGCTTAGTTTGTTAGGTCAGAAGACATATGAAGACAAGAAGACTTGATGAAGACTAGTCGAGATATGAAGGAAGCTGAAATATTCTAAATATGGAATAAGCTGAAGAGAAGACAGGTCAAGATATTGAAGAATCGTGAAAGATATGAAGACTGAAGATATGAAGTTAGTTACAACTTAAATAACAGATTAACTGGTGTATATCCAAGATACATATCAAGAAACAGTTGAAGAGTTTGTTAAGAGAAGTTATCAAGAAAGAAAGGTTGTTGGATAACAAACTATTCTTGAAGATAGAAATGTCTATAAATAAATGAAGACATTGAACGTGAAAAGACTACTGAAACTATGCATATTGAAGAAGCATTCAAAGAAGTCTTAAAAACTCACAGAGTTCAGAAGTTCAAGAAAGAAGAAGAGCCCAGAAAATAAGAATTTATTTCATAAGGCTTATTGAAGAAAACAGAGAAGTTTTCTTTATTGTTTTAGTTTTGTAACAAGCTTGCTAGTTGCTTGAGTAAATCACTAGTTGTTAGGTCGAAGATATATCTGGTGATAAGATCGAAGTCTTAATCTTTAGACTTATAAGATAAGAACAGAAGAGTAATAAAATATCACGAACTGGTGTTTGTGAGAGTAGATGTAGACAAGTTGTTGAACAACTATAAATCTCGTGTTTGATTTACTTACAGTTTATATTTGTTATTGTTCTTATTTGAATTTGTATAATCAACAAGATTGACAAATCGAGTTGAATAGACGAGTAACTGCAGAATAGACTAGTAAAGTTGTTAATTGTTTAGTTGAGCATAAACTTATTAAGGGCTCATGAATCTGATATTCTGCATTGTTATCTCTGATATTTTATAAAAGTTTTAAAAGTCTATTCACCCCCTCCCCCCTCCAGACTTTAGACTCGTTCTAATCTTAACACTCAAGTTGAGACCAACTACTTGGGACCAACAAGTGGTATCAGAGCAGTGGTTATAACGGACTGCTGCTTCTAGATTACCAAAAGACTTTAAAGGGAAAGTCTTGTTGTCCAATTGAATAGATCCGTGAACTTGACTTGATTTTCAGTTTCAGTGTTATCTTTGATCTATTTGCTATAACTGATCTTATTTGTCTTTAAAGCATGTACACTAATGCTACAAAACTGCCAAAATTTTCAGTTTCAGATTACGACTAATGGAAATTGCGTATGGAGGTAATTTTCAGCTCTACTCATGATCTTATGGTGTCTGTCGTGAAAGATGGTCCGATCGTCACAATGACTCCAAACACTACTACCCTGGACCCGTCTAAAGCTGTAGGTGTAATGGTACCAAAACCCAGGTTAGAACTCACTACTGATGAAATGAAACAAAACAACTTGGATAGAATAACTAAGAACTTCATTTTACATATACTATCTAATGAGTATTTAGTCAAGGTATTAAAATGCAAGTCAGCTAAGGAAATGTGGGATAGATTAGTTGTCCTTTGTGAAGGCACTAACTTGATCAAGAAGAGTAAATTATATACTGCCGTCCAAAAGTTCAAATCATTCAAAATGAAATCTAGCGAATCTATCGACCAGTTAGATACTCGTTTTACGCGTATAATGAATGATCTAGAAGTTTTGGGTAAGAAGTACACACTTAGGGAGATTAACTTGAGAGTTCTTAATTCGTTAGATGAGAGGTGAAAGATGGTCAAGATGATAATCAAGACCACACAGGACATAGATACTTGTCTGTTGAAACCCAATTTCAAACCTTAAAAGCCCACAAATTCGAAATCGATGAAGAAGACCCAGTAGCAGGTAGTGATCGTGATAAGACAACCTCCAAAAATATTGCTTTCAAAGTCTCCTCCTCCTTTAGAAACTCTAGAATATCTAAGTCCAAACCTTCTAGCATAAAAGATGAGTTAGAAAAGTGTGACCTCAACATTAAGGATCAGATGAGTTTGATTATTAAGAGGTTTGATAAGCTGGATAAGAGATATGGCAGGTATAAGCGTTACTATAAGGATTATAAGGTTTCTGATAACAATGACTCTTCTGGGACCAGAAGAGATCGCAACTCTTTTGAAAGAAGGGATGAGGTTTCCAATGAGAACAGAAGAGGTAGGAGCTCAGCCGATAGGAAGGATAGAACCCCTTCGGATAGACAAGATAGAAAGCGGGGTCACTCTCCTATTAAAAAGTCTGCTAATGATTCTTTGTGTTACAATTGTGATAAGCCAGGTCACTACATTTATGACTGCCCTGACCTAAGCTCAGAGGACAGAGAAGAAAGAAAGGCAAGGCGTGATCGAAGGTATGCCAGGGGTAAGAAGGCACTGATGGTAAATGATGACTCTGATTCGGATTCAGACGAGTTGCCTTCGTCTTCTTCTGATTACCCCTCTAGAAATGAAAATGAAGCGCTTATTGCAGATGATGGTCTGGCTATGATGGCAAAGATTGAACTCGAGGTATCTTCTGCCACTTCTTTTCGTACTTGTGACAGTTCTCATTCTGATGAAAGTGACACTGCTGACAGTGGAGTAGGGAGTAATCTTCATCATTCCAATGGAGTGACTGAAGAAGACCTCCTACTTGCTAATAAAGCATTCATGGAAGTCAGTGATGAGAACATATCATTAAAGCAAGAAATCATTAGTCTTCGAGAAGCTCAGCCTAAAACAGAGCCTAATATAGTTGTCTTGAACAAACGCTTGACTAAAGAGTTGTCTCAACTCAAAGACAAGTATGCGTCGATAGACAACTTATATCAGGGTATGCTTAAGACCCAAGTTGTAGAGACAAATGAATTCAATGCTTTAAAGATCAAGTGTGAAAAACTTGAAGAACAGAATTCTTAGAAACTGAAGTGTGAAACCTAGATCTTAAGCTAGCCGATATGATTAAGTCTTCCAAGATTAATCAACAATTGTCAGATAGGTATAGATCATCTGGTGACAAGACAGGGTTGGGTGCAGATGTGCCTAGCTCGCCTACACAAGTAGATAAGAACACTACTATTGCAAGTTCAAGTTCTTTACAAATTGATAAAGGCAAAAGATCAATGGAATACGATAACGGAACAAAACCCAAGGATACTATACAAGTACAGTCTAGAAACAATGTTTCAATTGCCAATAATGGTAAAAAGAATGTTGTTAACAGACCAGTACAGTCTAGACCGAGTCAACAGAGGTATACTAATCTGGTCAGACCAGATCAGGTCCAGTACCAACAGAGGTATCCTCAGTAGACTAGACCTAGACAAGTACAGACTGGTTGGAACAAGCCAAGACCTCATTTTGTAAGGCAATCTCAACTTTATTCAATTAGACCTAGGAAGTATGTCCCAAATTATCGTAATCAATCTGTCTTATATCCTCCTCCCTTATCATATGACATTATTACTGAGGATATACCAAAACGAATCTATAAGCCTTATGGTCCACAAGCCTTTAGACCATATCAGAACTATCAAAGACCACTTGTGCCTACTCAAAATGAGGTTGAAACCAGAAGAGGGTACCTCAGAAGAGTTGACACAAGGTCTGCTCATAGATTAGACGAGGTCAATAAAGTCTTGTTTTGCGATCGAAAGGGTAAGAAGTTAAAGAGGTCTCAACTATTTAAAACTCCAATGTACATATGGATTCCTCTTAATGCTACTAACCCTCCAGGACCCCAATGAACAAAAGGGTAGCTAAATTATTAAATCACCATTGCAGGGTCGAGTTGATCTGTATAGAAAATGTGGTTCAGTGGGTGAAACTTGGTACATAGACAGTGGTTGCTCGCACCACATGACCTGTACTAAAGAATTACTCACTCTAACTATCATGAACAGGAAGGCCCTAAAGTGATCTTTGGTGATAGCTCCTTGGCCACTACAAAAGGCTTCAGATTAATAAGGAATGGTGACATAGAGATTCAGGACGTCTCTTACGTAGAAGGTTTGAAGTATAACTTGCTTTCTATTTCACAATTTTGTGACAGAGGATATAAAGTCCAATTTAAAAGCTCAAAATGTGAAATAATTGATAAAAGAACACATACCACTCTACTTGTCGGTGTCAGACAAGGCAGCGTCAACATAGTGAATTGAAATAGTTGTCCAAGGGATGCTTGTCTTCTTACTAAAAGTCCTAAAGAGATCAGCTGGCTATGGCATAGACGACTATGCCAGATGAACTTTAAGATTATTAATAAGATAGCAAGAGACTATCTTGTAGAAGGTATTCCCAATGAGATCTATTACAAATCTCAAGTATGTGATGCTTGCCAAAAAGGTTAACAAGTGAAGGTTTCTTTCAAGTCAATTCCTACTCTCTCAACTAGTAGAGTCTTAGAACTCTTACATATGGATCTCCATGGTCCTATTAAACCTCCAACATTGAATGGTAGGAGATACACCCTTGTTGTGGTTGATGATTACTCAAAATTCACTTGGGTAGTCTTCTTGCACAAGAAGAGTGACACTCAAACTCAACTACCAGACTTTTTGAAAAGGTTACAAGTTGAGAAAGGACGGTCCAATATCAAAATTTGTAGTGATAAAGGAACTGAGTTCATTAATACTTATATCAATGAATACTGTTCTAAAGTTGGTATCCAGCACTTGACTAGTGCAGCTAGGACTCCGCAACAGAACGATGTTGTTGAAAGAAGAAACCGTACTCTTAAAGAAGCCTGTAGAACCATGTTAGCAGAGTACAACACTCCTCAAAAGTTTTGGGCAGAGGCAATCAACACTGCTTGCCATACCCAGAATAGAAGTGCTCTCAACAAAGCTCTTGGTAAGACACGTTATGAGGTATGGAAGGGTAGAAAATCACGTGTATCGTATTTTCATATATTTGGATGCAAATGCTTCATCCACAGCAATGGGAAGAGAAAGTTGAACGCATTTGATGCCAAAGCAGATGAGGGGATATTCTTAGGATACTCCTCTAGTAGCAAGGAATTTAGAGTGTTCAACTACTCTACTCTTTGTGTGGAAGAAACACCACATGTTGTTTTCGATGAATCTATACAGGATTCGTCTACCCACCAGATCAGTAAGAAAGTAGGTGAGTTGAAACTTCAATCCGATGACAAATCAGATGTGTATGAATCTGTGCAAGCCTACAATCCGTTCCTAAATATTCTTCATGATACTGAAGATGAGGTAAAGGTAAGTGATAAAGGTAAGTCTACTAGACCAGTCGACATGCCTGCTCTGGTTGACTCTACTTCTCCTTTAGATAAGTCTGCTAGTATAGACGATGTAGATATGCATGATGATGTAGATGATTTAGATGATGAAAGCGTGCCTGTTAAGAGTAGAAAGACCTGGAAATCAGCCCATTCAACTGATCTTATCATAGGGGATTCCAGTAGAGGTGTCAAGATTAGACGACAACTCTTTGAATCGCAAGAAGGAACTAGTCCATCTCTCTTTTGCTGGTGTTGTTTTCTCTCTTCTATTGAGCCTAAAACTGTTAAAGAAGCATTGACTGATAGCAATTGGGTAATAGCCATGCAAGAGGAGCTGAATCAGTTCCCTCGAAACGATGTATTTGGGAACTTGTCGATAGACCAGACAATCATAATGTGGTAGGCACTAAGTGGATATTTAAAAACAAGAAGGATGAGAATGATTTAGTTGTAAGAAATAAGGCTAGACTAGTAGCTCAGGGTTACTCTCAAGCAGAGGGTATAGATTATGATGAAACATTCGCTATGCTGCTCATATGAAGTTTACTATATTTCAAATGGATGTAAAGAGTGTTTTTCTTAACGGTATACTTGTTGAGAAAGTTTATGTAGAACAACCTCCTGGTTTTGAAGTCAAAGGAAATCTAGTGTACAGATTGAAAAAAGTTCTTTACGGCTTGAAATAAGCTCCACGTGCCTGGTATATATGATACTCTTTCTATTAGAAAATGGTTTTACTAAGGGCAAAGTTGACTGTATGTCACACCCCATTTTTAATAAAAATAGATTTTTGTTAAAATACTTGACAATTTCAAACTAAAGGGACATGAACTAAAATTTTAATCTAAGAAATGAGATTTGCAAACTTATTTAACAAATAAATTACTAGAATAACAACGTAAGACGAAATGAATAAATAGCAACTTTAAAAGAAATCTAGAATATCAACTTAATTAAGTTTCAAAATCCCATGTAAAGTTTTATAAGGAAATTAACTAGCTCAATTAGTGTTAACTAAATGGTAAAAACGTTGATTTATCGTCCACCGCTCCTCCTCGCCATCATCTCATTAATCTGTAATGTTAAAATGAAGGGTGAGTAATGCAAGCACACTCAGTGGAGTCAAATTATTCCAAACTAAATACTGAAGATAAATAGTTGAGTCATCAAACGTAAAATAAATAACATTTTCATATATACTTTGCCAACCTTAAAATAAACAATACACTTTGCCATCGAACATATATACTTTGCCAACATTAAATTAAACACATATACTTTGCCCACATATATTTTGCCAACATTAAAGTAAACACATATACTTTGCCCATATATACTTTGTCATCGAACACATATACTTTGCCAACATTAAAGTAAACACATATACTTTGCCCATATATACTTTGCCAACATTAAAGTAAACACTTATACTTTGCCCATATATACTTTTCCAACATGAAAGTAAACACATATACTTTGCCATTGAGCACAGCGGGTTGAACCCGAGGACCCGTCGATCCTGGACCCTCGTCAGGATCCCTGGCTATTATAAACTTTGCCCATAGAATAACATGCACACATTAACTTTGTCAATTGAATCACATGCACACATTAACTTTGTCAATTGGATCACCCGCACACATTAACTTTGTCGATTGAATCACATGCACACATTTAATTCATGTAACAATCACTCAAACAATTTATTTAAAGCATTTAATAAGGAATAATAAATGCATCTCTACCAACCACTGTAGAGTATAAAGCAATATAAACCCCACCTGAGATGAATGACGTGGATGCAATGGATGTAACAAAATAACTTTAACCCTCCTAACCTAAAATAATTAAATAATTGTTTCTTAAAATAATTAATAATTCAATAACTAATTAATATCTCAACTAATGGCGATTTAATATATTAAAGGAGTTATATAGTGCTACACTAAACTGAATTACAGAAGGAGCTCGAATTTAATTTAAAAAGAATGACTAGAAAAAATTAAATATTAAATAATTGGGCACTCTATAAAAACTAAAAGCTTTGACAAAACTATAATTTGGCTAACAAAAGAGAAAATGGCATCACTGTGTTACGTACCATAGAAAAATATATGAAGGAAGGGAGAAGAAGTTACAGTTTCGTCAAGGATTGCAAAGGAGGAAATAGGCGTTGCTCTATGATTTCAAGAGAAAACTCATATTTATCATCAAAATATTTTATGTGACTAGTTTGAGAAAACATCACTTAAAATATAAGAGAGTGAGATAGATTTAGTTGAGAAAAAATAGGAATTATATACTGCTAAATATTCTCATATTTGACCGAGTAAAACTTGAGAAATGGTTTTTCTGAATAATTATATTTTAATAAATATAATAAGCAGATTACATTTGTACGAGTCTATATATATATATTCAAATCACACGAATCTAAAACATCACTAAATATATATATATATATATATATATATATATATATTTATTCTCTCTATATATATATTTATATATTTTTAAATAATATCTTATGCATTATTATAATATATGATTAAATTTTTGGGATGTTACACTGTACTTTGTTCAGAAGACAAGAAGGGAAAGACATCTTACTTGTTCAAATTTACGTGGATGATATCATCTTTGGTTCACCCAATAAACGCATGAGTGAGAGTTTCTCAAAACTAATGCAAAGTAAATTTGAGATGTCTATGATAGGTGAGATGACCTACTTTCTTGGTCTTCAAGTAAAACAATCACCCGAAGGCATTTTCATTAATCAAGTCAAACACACACGTAATCTATTGGATAAGTATGGTATTAAGACTTGTAAAACTGTTGGAGTACCTATGCAACCCGTCTACCGCATGGATCCAGGCGAGAGAGGTAAATGTGTCGATCAATCCTATTATCGTGGCTTAATTGGTTATTTACTCTACTTGACTGCCAGTAGACCGGACATAACATTCGCAGTGGGTGTATGTGCTCGGTTTCAGGCTAACCCCAAGGAAAGTCATCTGGAAACTGTTAAAAGGATTTTGAAATATCTAAAGGGAATCATTAATCGAGGTTTATGGTATCCTTCAGATGATGATCTTTCCCTTAGTGGTTATTCAGATTCGGACTTTAGTGGTTGCAGGATAGATAGAAAGTCAACATCAGGTTCGTGTCATTTCTTAGGTTCTAAACTCATTTCATGGTTTTCCAAGAAACAGACGAGTGTAGCAACCTCTACTACTGAAGCAGAATACATGGATGTAGGAAGTTGTTGTAGTCAGCTACTATGGCTAATGCAACAACTTAGAGACTACAATATTGTAGAAACTAATGTACCTATATTATGTGACAGCAATAGTGCAATTGCTATAACTCAAAATCTCGTTTTACATACACGGTGAAAACATGTAGATGTTAGGAATCATTTCATTAGGGATCATGTTGAAAATAAGAACATTCGCATGGAAAAGATACATACTGACATACAACGAGTTGATATATTTACAAAACTGTTGGCTGAAGCACGATTTAGAGACTTATGCATTAGCTTAGAACTACTTGATTTAGACCCTACTTGTGCATAAAATTGTACTAACATACAGGTACCTAAAACCAAAAGCAAGCAGACACAGTCAAACAGAAGAGACGAGTAGACTATACCACTAGATCACATACCTCCAATCGACAAACAGGTAACAAGGTCACCAAGGTGACTAAACCCGATGAGAAAGCTGGTAAAGTTGAGGGTAAAATAGGAGAATATACAATTAAGGGGGAATCTATGATTTCTTAAAGATCCTTATGTTGACTCCAAAACAGATTAGTCATCTTGATGTTACCTTAGTTAAAATTCATGATTAATATTCACTATATTTATTCTACTCTATTTTCTAGTACCTTTATACTAACACTTCTACTAAGTTGGATAGGTATCAAAAACCATTCGCTCATCAGACGAGTAAGCATAGCTGAAGGGGGAACTCAGCTGATGCACGTTGAAGACACTCACCTGGTCTGATGAACTCGACAGAATATATAAGACACTATATGTTTTCTATATTTGTCTAAGTGTTGAATATCATTAAGGGTAATATAGTAATTTGATTTTAAAAGTTCTGGAAACCTAGAGCTGGATTTATACACCCCACTTAATGAGGTGCATACACCCAGTTTCCCGCCTAAAATCATTGCATTATGGCAGATGAGTACACCGTCTCGCCTTAACCAATAGAAAATGTGGATTCCAAAAATTTTCAAAATCAATTATCATAATATTCTTAATCACAGCAATGAATTCCAAAAGTCTTCTTTCAACCGTCAGATCTATTACTATCGATCAGATCCGTTCATTCAAAATCGATTTTGATATAAAACCTTCTTCTCTAAGCTTACTTCCCACGTTTTCACAACTCCAAAATTCTCTCAACTGGTTTTACTCCCCTCTTATCTTTTGTGTTAGTTATCTATTCCATTACTCTAAAAAAATGTTGATTGTTACCATTTTCGATTCAGAAACTAACATGCAGGCCCAGTTCGACACTGCTAGATGGGCAGTAGATGGGAAAGTGAACATTGAAAGCTCGGTGTTCTTCAAGGGAAGACACTCACCAGACAACAAGGAGATCCTTATCAGGAAATACTAATATAATAAATAGATGTATTAGAGGTGGTGTGATTGAGAGAAAGAAGGATATAATGAAATGTGAGAGGGAATAGTTACCAAAAATGGAATTGGTAGCTTTCATTGGGACAAACAAAAAAGGAAAGTTGGGTAGCTTTCACTGGGATGGAGGGAGTATTAGTTTACATACAGTATAACAGTTGTTCATATACAATATAATAGTATAAACTCTAATGTCTTTCAGTTTTGAAGTAGTATATAATATGATATACTATAAAATTATTGTTAAAATATATTCCCTCCGTCCCAGCTTAACTTTCATACCTACTTTTTCGGTCCTTTAGAAACTCTATCCATACAATATCTAAAATATTATATTTAATGTTATTATTTTTATGGTACATACATACACACAAGTCAACTCACTTATTTATTTTTTTATAAAATTATATCTTAAAATTCTATTTATTATAATATTTTTTAAAAAGGGAGTGAACAGTAAGTATGAAAGTTAAGTTGGGACGGAGGGAGTATATAGTATTAGTTAACATACAATATCGACAAAAAAAAAATTCACATACAACATTTTTTAGAGTAATAGAATAGATAACTAACACAAAAGATAAGAGGGGAGTAAAATCAGTTGAGAGAATTTTGGAGTTGTGAAAACGTGGGAAGTAAGCTTGGAGAAGAAGGTTTTATATCAAAACCTATTGGTCCCAAAGTTGAGTTAAGATTGAGTAAGCTAGGAAAAGTATAGAGGGGAGGGGTGAATAGGCTTTTCAAAATCTTTCAAAATATCATAGTTTATATGCGGAAATGTGTTCTGTATAGTACTGTTCTTATAAGATCAGCTCAGTACTTCCAGTTTATCTTTTATACTCAACTTTTATTTAAACCTTTACTGCTTTTAACCTTTAATGTTCTTAGTTAAACAATGAAAACAAATACCAAACAGAAAGTAAAGAACACAAGATTTATAGTGGTTCGACAAATGTCTACATCCACTCTCACAACTCCAGTCGTGATATTTTATTAACTTTTCTCTTCTTGAGTTTCTTGTGGCTTAAAGTCCCAAGTTTAAGACTGTGATCTTTTCGATTATATCTCCAGATACATCTTCGATCGACTAGTAATTTCACAAGATACTAGCAAACTTGTTTACAACGAATCACAAACTAAAAGTAAAGTAAAACTTCTCTTTGTAGTAGCCTTTGATTCTTCAGATCAGTACAGTAGCTTCTTCTTTAGTTTGATCTCCTTCAACTCTGTGAGTTCTTGAATGCTTCGAATACTTTGATTGCTCTTTGATCAGTAATAGTATCAGTAGTCTTAGCAGTTTGTGAAACTAACTCTCAACTAACTCTTAACCGTTTCTTGTTGTAACTTCCTTTTTGTAACCAACTTAAAACTTATTTTTCCAAGTCAGCATACCTTCAAATATATCTTCAGTTACGCTTCAAATAAGTTATCCAAACTTATTCTTCAATTCAACTAACTCATCACAGTAAACTACTCTTCTTAGTTTTACTGCTCTTGGTCAGTCAACACAGTTCTTCAATAACTGTTCAGCTTCTTCAAGAATACTTCTCTTGATTTTCTGAGCTTCATCTGACTCCTTTTGATTAGTCTTCTTATTCCGAAGTAGTCTTCTGATCTTCCTTTGTCTTCTTTAGTCTTCTGATATTGATCTAATCTACTGCTCTAAACTTTTACAATGCTGAATACAATAGAATACAAACTTACACATATAAAACCTATCTATACATCAATTGAACTATATACAGATGAGTACATCTAAGTCCTATACTATAAGTTGTCTATACAATACATTCTCAACTTAGTTCTTAAACAGTTCATATATCAGATCAGTAAACTCAGTTTTCATATAACACATTAAGATCAGTAAACTTAGTTTTCATATAACTCAGTTAGAATGACTTATAATCACATATATCATTAACTTCAAGTTGCTTTTGGCCATCAAAACATATAATCATCAATTAGAACATTGTTTACAGGATTCATATCCCAACAAAACCGATTTTGAATGAACGGATCTGATCGATAGTAATAGATCTGACCCAAGTATATATTTTACCATATTTATGATATATATAATATATCATCTTATTAATTAAATCTAATTTAATTAAATAAGTTATAATTCTATCAAATATAATTATTCTATATTTCTCCATAAATTAAATAATTAATTCATCCAACTTTAATTCGTAAATTAAGACTACTTGTTGTGTGACCCATAGGCCCTCACATATCAAGCGATTAGTCAAACTAACGGTCTTAGCAGAACCCTGGACAATGAACCAGACAATCTCAATATGTGAGGTAGGTTGCGAGGAAATAGCAACAACCTGTAATGTGAAGCTCACAATGATATGGTCCTTTCATTCATGAATACTCCGATTAAATCTAGAACATGATGATGTGTCTGTTCCAATAATTTAATCACGTTATCTCATTCTACTAATTGATCACAGTGTCGCATTTGAACACCATTCCAAATATGACGTGCATTATCCAATGACTAACGATCAATTAGTTATGAGAAGACGAGTATTCTCTCTAAATCTATTTGAGTAATGAATCATATTCTTGGCTCAACTACTGCGCACATGTACTTTATGGTGTGCCCAACACATGCCTAATCTACCCCGTTAGTAGTGCAAGCGTCGGTCATGGTCAAATCCCATCACGCCATACATGTCGCGTGTATTGACCTCAAGTCGAAGGACGTTACATTGTTCCACAAATCGATATTCCCGTAGACACGTAAATAGAATACACCAAACGGTTTCTCGATTGGGCAAGCCAATACTCTCAAAGTATATGTGCATCCATCATGAGATACCTAGTATCTCGCAGTTGTGAGAACCACTACATCCTCTAAGGATATGATGCAAATCGCACACCAATCTCAATCGCATCATCGATATCCCAATCTCGATGATCCTTGATTGGGGCTACTTTAAGAACCATGATATAGTCAATTGAGATCTCACATCTCAATGACATCATTGGTTCATGGGAACACATATAAGAATAAATGCAAACAATCAAACATAACATTCTTACGGAAGAGAGGAGTGTACAACGTTCATTACTAACTTCTCTATAGGTGGTGGGGTAACGAAGAGGAGACGACAGATCATTTGTTTTTTCGTTGTTCCCGAACAATCAGACTTTGAGAGAACTTATACAATTGGTTCGATCTTAGCTATTCGGGAGGTCTTAGTATGCTGGAGCAATTCACGGAGCATGGGAACATAGCGCATAGCAGTTGGAGGGAGAGTTGAGAAGTCATTTCGCATTGCTTTATCTGGTCTATTTGGAGATCCAGAAACAAAACAACCTTCCAAGGAATTCCATTTGAAGAGAAAAACATTTTTGAGAGTATAAGGTTAGTGGCATTTCGGTGGATCAAGGCTCAACAATATCAGTAAATGGGCATCTTTTGAACACTGGAGAAGGGAACCCACTCATTGTTTCAATTAGTACTGTAATCTTTTCTTATATCCTTCTGTGTTACTCTATTTCGTTGTAATTTTCGGGGGTATTCCTGATACCCAGTAATAATATTTTAGCCGTTTCCAAAAACAAAAATAAGTGTATCACCAACATTCTATAAGTGTATCACCGAATATTATTACTAAAGTTAATAACACTTAAATAATCGAATATGATCAAGTATAATGTCCTTTATAATGATTGTCTCTTGGACATTTATACTAACACATGGATGATAATTTTTTTCTTAATTGCTCTCCCTCATCTGCAAAACATAATCCCTAACAATGAATTTTATGTGCGTAACTATTGATTCGTCAAATTATCATTTGACTGCGTTGAAGTAACGATGCAGTTGGACTCGCTTGATTGAAAAATTGGAAAGATATATTAAACATTCTCCACACTAAAATCCCAGACGGGGAAGAGAATAGAGTCATCTCCAAGAGAGGGAGAAAGAACGCAAAGATGATGGACAAAAAAATTACAGAATCGGTAAGTGTGAGAAGAGGATAAAACCGTCACAAACAACTTTCTGTATTTTGAGAGAAAACGATAGAGATTTAAGAGAGAAGACAAGCGACAGCGGGAAGCCGAGAACGCAATGAGAAGTATACTTTGTGATGGGGAAGAATCGTGAAACACAAACCCAAAAGGCTGAACCCATGGGTTATGGATTGACCCATTTAACAAAATTGGATATAGTGTAACTGGTACACATAAGTAATTATCCTTTTAGTTATATAAATGAATATTTTGTAGGCTTATATATTATTGGTGAATTTTTTTGACAAACTGAATTCAATCTTATATTTCACAAATTTTAAGAAATTATCTTAGTTAAACATAAAATATTTTACATGAGTATATATTATTCAAAATCTAATATGTAAAGCATGACTATTGGGATATATCACATACTTCACCGTCTCGAAAGTGTTTGTGTACACAAACTAAGAAAATGTGTAATGAGTAAAGTGTTGAGGGATAATTTTGTAAACTTTTATGAATAAAGTAAAGTAATTAATTGAATTAAAGGTAAAAGTAATGACATTTTGTATAAATATTGTGAAGGTGTGATTTATAAAAAAAAATCTTTTTCGAAAAGTACAAATAATTGTGTAACAGACGAGTAAATAAAGAGTGTTTGTTGAAAGGGGAGTATACACTTATACAAATATACATATATTTTTTGTTATTCCACCATCATCTTACGTCTTCATTACATAACCCACCTACAAGAACCCAAATCTTGATTTCTTGATTCTCCTAAAACACTGAAGCCCAATAATAATAATAATTATTAATAGACTTTGAGATCCAAGTACGTATATCGTATCCACTTATTTTATTTTATTTTTTGGCTTGTAGTGCATTCCACGTCTCAACATGGTCTTAATGCAAAAATGAAAGAACAATAATTTAATAATTAATATAAGCACGTGGTATGAATTATATGTTTACTGATTTTTAGTAGTAATCATATCTTTTAGGTATAGAAATGAATATTTTTTAAGTTTATTATTGGTGAATTTTTTGAATAACCTGAATAGTGAATTCAATCTATATATGATTCACAAATTTTAAAAAATTATCTTAGTTAAACCTAACACATAAAATATTTACATAACTATTATTCAAAATATAATAGCTAGGTAAAGCATGACTGTTGGGATATACACAATTATACATGTAATTTTTGTTATTCCTACCATCATCTTAGGGTGTGTTTGGTTTGCTAAGCGATCGGGATTAATGCAAGACCCGACAATTTTTTACTAACCCTAGTCTTCATTACATAGCCCATGCACCTACAAGAACCCAAATCTTGATTTCTTTTATTATTATTATTATCACCACGCAAACCTTCCCAACTTTCTTCTTACCAACTCCTTTGATCAAATATATTTTTATCCCCCGTCAATGTCGATCATCGTTGTTTCCGTCTTTCGTTGTTCCGTCTTTCAAATATCTTTTGAAAAATTCGATCAGTGCTTTGGCTGAATATATTCGGCCTTAATTAATGGGACTCGAATCTGGGTCGGTACTTTGGCTGAATATATTCAGCCTTAATGGGACTCGAATCCGGGTGTATGGGCGCCTAGTGAAGGGCGCCTACCACTCATACAAGTCTGTTTTTTATTTATAATTGTAATATTAATTGTATATGTACTCATTTTCGACCCTTTTTTTAAAAAAAAAAATCACAAAAATAATTTCTTTCTATATTAATATTACTAAATTTGTGATTTATAACTATTGTAAATTTAATTTTTTTTAATTTATTTATTTTTTTGTGTTTTGATTAAAATTCTAAAAAGTTCATGCATACATGGTTTACTTTTTTTTTTTATTAAACAAATTTATTTAATAATTGAACATTCCTTTACTTATATTAATCATATTGTGATTTATAACTATTGTAAATTTAAATTTTTTAATTTATAAATTTAATTTATTTATTTTTTGTGTTTTGATTAAAATACTAAAAAGTTCATATCATGTATACATATTTTATTCTTTTTTTTAAATAAATGTATTTAATAATTGAACATTCTTTTACTTATATTAATCACTAAATTTGTGACTTATAACTATTGTATATGCGTGAATCTTATTTTCAAATAGTATATTAATAATTTAATATATGCATGCATCATATTTTTATTCAAAAAAATTTAAAAATAAATTCATAATAATTGACATTATTTCACTTATATTAATCACTAAATTTGTGTGGTTTATAATTATTGTAATTTTTTTTAAATTTATAAATTGTAAATGTAGTTTTATTTGTAATTCTTTTGTTTATTAATAATTCTTTTATTTATTAATTCACACAACAAAGACTTGATTATCATATAAAATAAATGGATATAAAAACTAAAGAAAATATCTCCAAACAATATAACATAAAAATTTCTAATTTAATCAATAATTTTCTAATTTAATATAAAATTTCTAAATTTAAGCAATAATTTTCTAATTTAATATAAAATTTTACGGAGGATAATTTAATCAATAATTTCCTAGATAACTTAATCAACATTTTTTTAATTTAATCGACATGTTTCTAATTTAATCAACAAATTTTCTATTTTAATCAATCATAATTTTCTAGCTAACAAATTGTATTCTTTAATTAATAATTTAATTTTTGAACAAATTTTTAATTTTTATTTTATTTTTAATTTTGTGATTACCGACGAAAAATTTCCGTCGGTAATCACGCCTTTTTTTTTTTTTTGTGATTGCCGACGGAATATCCGTCGGTAATTACCGACAGAACAAATTTCGTCGGTAAAATTCCGTCGATATTGTACAGTTATTTTGTACTGGTTTTTTTTCTTTCGATCCTCATGATCACATTCCCTTATCCGAGACTCATGCATACCCGCCTATCTCCTCGATATCATCACTTGAGATTAGATCAAAATTGATCTACTTTCACCATCAAAGTCATAAAAGTCTAACACCTAGCTAGGATCACCAAAACACTCCATGATTTGATCAGCAATATCGCTATCAATTCTTCTAGTCAAACTAGAAATTAAATATCATCTAATTTATAGGCTCACGTCATAACCGTTAAGAAGATTTGTGTTCTTCATCCTTGCGCATAAACACGCACCCTCAATCCTTAATCAAGAAGCATCGTCTTCTTCACCCATCAAGAACATGTTTTTGTTCTTTTGCGAAATCGTCGTCCAAAAACAAAACCGCTCTATTCTTCTTTCGTTGTATACCCATTAAGAACAAGACCATGTTCTTCCTCGATCTGTTGCTTCGCTCACCACGAACAACAAGAAAATTGTTCATCTCACCTATAAGGCGCAAATCCTCTTGTGTCATACACACAACACCCAGTGGCGGACCCAGTAATGTGTAAATAAACAAGATATTTACAAATAAGTATGACATACACAAATAAATATGTATAAGTACGTTCTAAGATAGGTGTAAATAAATAAATTATATACCATACAAATAAGATATATGTACGGACGTTTTAAGATATATAAAAAAACGTTTGAGATGTAAGTATTCCGATAAAAAAAATGAAAAATAAGGGTTAGATATGGCTTAATGACATACTTGTAATTTTCATTAGGATTTTTTTTTTAAAATATAAATAATAAGAGTTTGATAGCTTAATGACAAAATATGAAAAATAAAATATACTGTATGTTTGAACATCCATTTTTTTTTGCAAAGGATGAATTTAAAATGAGACAGAAGGAGTGTAAAATAAGCTTGAGACACTTAAATGAATTTAAAAGATAAATGTATTGAACTTTTTATCATATTTCATCCATTTATAATTATATTTTTTTTGTGCATAATATTTTAAAAAATTTTAAAAAAGAGAGAGAAAATTTTGGGATTGGGGGTGCAGTTGTACCCCATGTACCCAGCTAGGTCCGCTACTGACAACACCGTTCACCATCGTTGGGAATCCTTCGTCTCCGCTACTGACAACACCGTTCACCATCGTTGGGAGTCCTTCGTCTCGATCATCACAGTAGCTTATGTGTCGTTTATCGATTCCATCCTCGTCTTCAACTTCTTATGAACAAGATTGGAATCATAAATAGTGTTTCATCTTGAGAGAGTGTATTACAAATACAATATTGTAGATATTATTTTTATATATTTTTCATATCTTTTGTATAAAAGTTCCCTTCTCATTATATCTATATAAACTATCTATGTAACCTCGCGTGTAATTAAATATACTGTATACAGTAATGTATATTTTTCTATATTGGCACCAAAATATTTTTAATTTGTATGAATATTGTTAGGCTTGCCGACAAGTTAAACTAAAGACCCTGTTTAATGCATATATTTACAAACCAGCTGATACACGCCATATGATTTTCAGGTGTATTTAATTCAAACAAACCCATCACTTTGATCGAGCAAATCTCACACTATTCGTTTGTAATTTATAGTATTTGATGGGATCGGTTGCATTATTTGAATCAATTATTGTATACAAAATGGGATTGAATTTTAAATTAAGTGAATATATTATTAATTGTTTAATTGATTTTTTTATTAATTATATTAAAATTAAATTATAATTTAAGTGTACCAATTACGTACACTATCTAACACAACTACACAAGTATTACTCCATTATGTGTATATCAACAAGTAAATTAATCTTCCAACACTATATTGCAAGCTCAAAGTACATTTGTCACCTTTCACAAAATATTCCCATAATACTCCGTACTAAAGTTACATTTTCTAGCGAAAATAACAAGTTAAAATCAAGAAATTAAATATGAAAGTTTAACACATTTTTACTTAAAAAGTTTTAATCACTATAATTGAAAAGCGTACCTAAATATAAAGGAACATAAAAAATTTATATGAAATATTTCTAACTAAAAGTTTTTAGTGACTGGAATTGACTTTTAGTGACGACAGGTCCTATCATTAATTCTCAATTTTCTGTCACTAAAAACTTTTAGCTAGAGAATCAATAATGGGAAGATTTTATCACTAAAAATCAGTTTTCTTATAGTGGTAATTAAGGTAAATTTGAAATAAATTTTCATGGGTCAAACTCGGGTCAACGCAAGTTAATGCAGGTCAAACTTAATTAAAATACATTTTTTTCGCTTTCAAATACATTATTAAAATACTTTTTTTTTGTGTCGAAAAAAAAATATTGTCACTACAAGGTTAATTAAAAGTGTACTACTACAAATTCAAAAATATTTTGGACACTTACATAATATTTTTTGACATGTAGTAGTACACTTTTGGTCTTGTAGTGATAATATTTTGGTCTTGTAGTAACAATATATTGGTCATATAGTAAACCACTTGATTGCGATCCGCATTTTGTTGGATGATCCAGACTTTTGACCCGCATTTTTTTTAATTGTCTTAATTTGACATATTTCTTGTGTAAAATATTTCACACAAGTGTTGCTCATATATAACTGAAAAGTGTAAAACGTTTTCTCTTAAAAAAATTGAATAGTGGAACTTAAGTATTTTTTATGAATTGTTTATTATTTTATTATGTATAATTAAAAAATTATTTATTTGACGTGTATGATACTAGCATAAATGAAGAATGTGTGTTTGTATGTCTGAATTAAATGGTTCAAACTCTATTCTTCTCGCACAATTTTTTTCATATTTTTTTTAATTAATTATAATATGTACAAAAAGAAAGTTAATATTTTATTAGGTAGGATAGTAGTTAGATGATTAGTCTTCAATTTAAGGTTAAGGTACACACTTCAAATCAGGTTAAACTGTTTGTGGGCCTTTAAAGTACTCAAGTTTGTATATGTACTAAGACTTTGACTAAAAGCTATGTACATAGTTGTAAACTTCATTTCTAACAATTTGTTTTTGGGGATTTCACATAAAATGTCATTTCACTTGGTGTTTTTTTAAATAAAGACATGATTCAAAATAGGTTTAGAATAAGGACAAAATGACACATAAATGTACCATCATGCCCTTAATACATAAATTCGGAATTAATATGGAGAAATTATTTAAATGTTTGAAATTTAAAGCTGACTCTATCAGCTCATTAATTCCGAGAATTACGCAATTAAGAAAAACCTTCCTAAAATTAAATGAGAAGAAAAACAGGTTTGGTACTAAAGTTCTATCAGCTCATTAAAGCCCCCCGAATTACGCAATTAATTAAAACTTCCTAAAATTAAACTCTATCAACAACTCCGGTCAAACTTTGTAAATTTTGTGCAGAATTTTGGGGTTTTTCAATTTGTGAAGAAAGGAAACCGTGAAGTACGGAAGAAGACGAAGTGAGAAGTGAGAAGAACATTTTGCTCCCTAGACCATGGTTGGAAAATTAATATAAAATCTAAATCTGCATAATAAAATGAATAATGCAGAACAATGAAATCTAAAACTGCATAATAAAATGAATAATGCAGAACAATGAAATCTAAAACTGCATAATAAAATGAATAATGCAGAAAAAATAGTACGGTGTCTTCATATTAGAATGTGATTATGCAGAAATACGTATACATATGCAAAATAAGATCTGCATTATCCCTTGACCAAACCAATAACAAATAATCATGAACTACATTTCAGCAACACGCACGTAAATCATCACAATTTCACGAAAACAGAGCAAAATTGAACCTAAATTAAAATCATCTCAAAAAATCCTAAATTCTTTGCAAATTATGTGTGTATGTGTGGAATTAATAATCATACCCTTGGCAAAACTCTTCATCTGACCCTTGGAATTAAAAGTTTCTACTGTATCTCCGGCGGCTTCGCGTCCGTCATCCATAATGAAGAAATCGGTGAAGTTTGAATCCCCTAGGAATATAAAGAAACGATCGCGTGGAAAGTCTCTTGATCATGTGCAGTCGAAAGAACAGATCGAGGAAACAATTATGGAAGAGCAAAGGAGACGAGACCTTATAGCCATGGTCGTCGTTGAAAGAGAGGAACAAGCCTCTAAGCAGCAGAAACTTTGAGAATCATCGGAAATCAGTTTTTGGGCGTGAGGGGTCACCCAAAACTGAAACATGAACTAAAAGAAGAAAAAGATCCCTCGATTTCAAGAGGAAATCGAGGATTGTTGCTTCACCAATCTGAAATCTATGGCCAATCGTTTGTATATGCAGCGGGATTATGTTTGATTCATCATGGATTAACCAAAAAGCTTGAAGATTTGAGTTTTCCGGCCAAGAAATCCGTTCTTTAATTATTAAATTAATAAATTAACCAAAAATCTATGGCGACAAATAAGGAAGATGAAGACTTGTTATTTAATTATTAAATTAATAAATTAATTTACATATTTAAATATAAGGGTATAATGGGTTATTAACATGCGTTTTTGTCCTTTTTTAAAAAGATTATAAAAGTTGTCTTTATTTAAGAAGCTAGGTGTCTAGATGACCTTTTTTATAAATTTTCTCTTTATTTTTTTAATGAGCAATTGAGGAGCGGGCCAAGTTGGTCAGGTCGAATGGCCGGACGGGGCGAGGACTTTGACTGAAAGTTATTTTACAATGAAGGTTATAATCTATCCTTAAATACTAATTTTGAATTTATTCTCTCCTATGCGGGCTCTTTAATCTCTTCTTTTCAATTTTCTATTTTTCTTAAATTTCTGTATTTTTTAATTAAACGGTTTATTTTAATTTTCTAACTTCTCTCTTTTAATTTTATCTCATTCTTTCTTTTATCTAATTTTAAATTCTATTTTCTCCTCTTTTTATTTTTTTTATCTTCTCCTTTTCTACTAATTTTTTTAATAAATATATCAATTTTTACAAAATTCTTTTACACATTTTAAAAATATTAAATTTTAATTATTAAATATTTTTAAATATTATTTTTTAAAATTATATATAAAATTTTCTTTAGTCCCGCTTATTACGCGGGATTTTGCACTAGGTATATTATATTTATGTGTAATATGCTTATTCTTTATTCAAAAATTAAATCAGCAAATTTAATCGAACTAAAGGAATGATAAGTCCTCTTTTTATTATTGAACAATTAAGTAAACTCAATCTTTTTTTTTTCCTGTCTTTTTCATACTGTATTTTGTAATTTTTTTAATTAATGTAACTTTTAAAACTATAATCATATAATAATTGAAAGTTGCTCTTTTTTTTTTTTTGGCACGTTAAAAGAATATAATATTATATGTATAGTAAGTTATTGGAGATAGAGAAATTAATAATAAAACATGAAAAGAGAAAAATAGAGATAATGAATATTATAACAAAAAAAAAAAAAAAGATATATTAACTTTCGATGCAACATTCAAAAAATTGTAAAATAAAATGAGTAACTTCAAAATTATAAAATAAACACATGTTTATTTTTCCGCATATTTAATGCAACAAACCACTCTGATCGACCATATCTCAGCCAGTCGTTTTGTCATATATTTATTTCATTAAAAAATTATGAATTGCTAATGTTTTTTTTTTTTTTTTTCCGGCTATAAATAGATGGTGTACGCTTGAATTATTTGTACAGCAACAAGTAAATTAATCTTAACACTATGTCGCTAGCTCAAAGCACATTTTTCAGCTCTCCGCTAAAGTTTTCTTTCACAAAATGTCCCCACAAAATTAAAGTTCCATTTTCTAGTGAAAATAGCAAGTTCAAATCAAGAAATTATGAAAAATTGAGAGTTCATTCTAGTGGTTATACGTATTCCACCCCTCCACACCACCCTCTTGAATCAAAACCGTCGTCGCCCGTGGACTCCGGTGACAATGGTGACGGCATAGGGATTGATGAATTCTATAAAGAAAAGAATATATTCATTACTGGTGCAACCGGTCTTCTTGGAAAAGGTACGTAAATTCAAATATATACATACTTGAATAATATGTTTGCTTGTACATATAGGTCTTATAATTTATAATATCATTTATTACATGTATAGCACTTGTAGAAAAATTACTTCGATCGACATCTCTGAGTAAAATCTACATACTAGTGCAGGCTAGTGATAAGAAAGCTGCCCTTGATAGACTATCTAAAGAAGTAGGTTTTTCCAAACTCCAATTTTCACTTAATTCACTCATAATAATTCCTCAAATTAAGTTGTTTCTTTAATTAATCTCTCATAGATCATTGGCTCGGATTTGTTTGAATGTTTACGGAAAGAACATGGGAGCTCGTTTGAAGAATTTGTTGGAACAAAGTTAATACCAATTGCTGGGAATATTTGCGAACCAAATATGGGAATGGATGCACTTTCTGTACAAACAATCATGGAGGATGTAGATGTCATAATACAGTCTGCTGCTGGCACAACCTTAAATGACAGGTTAAATATTACTTAATAAATAAATTAACTATATAAAATTATACAATTAATTCCCTAAATCAATATTCTTGATTCCAATATTACTTGATTCTGCAGATATGATTTGTTACTGAATTTAAATGTGAATGCCCCTCAACGTCTAATGAGATTTGCTAAAAGGTGCAAGAAGCTCAAGCTTTTCGTTCATATATCAACTGGTATGTACTGTTTGCAAAAAAATATTAATACTCACCCGTCCAAATTTATTATGCTAATTTCTACCCGAACAATTTTTAAAGAGTATTAATTAGTTTATTTATAAAATCAATAAATATGTTGGGGGTATTATGAAATATAATTTGGTCCACTCATGATCAATAAAGTAAAGAGTGCAAATAAATACACTCCCAAATTTTATTTACACACCCCAATTTTTTATTTTTTTTTACTAAAATATCCTTATGTTAAAAAACTGGATTACCCTTATCATCATATTCCTCATGTCATCTTCTCTCCCTCAAAAATCCTCAAAATCTATCTCACCTTAGGAGCTACACGTATTTAATAGATATGCTATATAATTTCCCAATTATCGCACCCTCAAAATTCATTTAATTGACATAGAAGAAAAGGAGCAACATAAATCAAGAATAAATGAAACCTACTAAAATAAAATACGAGGAACAAATCAAGAGAAGAAATACATAACTATTTTTGCAACCTGTAAAATCATCTCATTACATTTAAAAAAAAAATCTAAAAAATAGAACCCTGAAATACAGTACAAATGATTAAGAGTACCAAATTTACTTATTTTGTTTGGTAAAATATTCTGAACGTCAAATATGAATGGTTGGAACTCCTCATTTCAAATATAAACTTACTTTTTTCTTCTCTATTTCACTGTGTCTCATCTCTTCCCTCTAGAGGATTTTTTTTATTTTTTAGAATAGGGGCATAATTGTCTAAAATTGGGGTTTGGATAGTAATTTAAAAATAAATTACATTTTATATGAGGTATGTATAGTAGAATTCGGGTTTGTTTAGTCACGGTCTAAAATAAATGACAATTTGAATAAATAAATTATGATTAAATGACAATTTAAAGGGCCTACAATCTAAAAGGGCCTACAATCTAAAAGGGCTAACCCGCCAATCTGGATTTTTACCAAATTCTTTTTATGATATCAGCAAACGAACAACCGCCATTTTTTTTTTTAAATTAAGATTATTATATTTGTTTTAACTTTATCCATATTAAAGATTAATGAATTTTAGAATTGTATTTAAATCATAATTCTCACATTTACTGACAGTGACCTTTAATTTTAAAATAACCAAACAGAGTTATTGTAGCACCAACACCGATTTAGTCCGTGGCTTGATAGGGTTATGTCCCAACAATTGTAGGATCGTTAAGAATGGACCGGTTAAGGTCATAGCGCGTTTAGTCCATGGCCCTGTAGGACTGGTCCTATTGGGTTAGGGTCAGCCCGATAGACATCTTTACTCCTATTCATAATATAATTAGTCGTTTTCACCTTTTGTTTTCCTTGCAAATTATATGACGTTTTACACTTTTCAACGCAAATTAATTGCATTTCTTTCAGATTTACCCTTAGAATCAATAAATATTTACATAAATGTGTTATTGTTTGAGGAGAAGTACAAACATAAATTATGGCAAAATGAAAAAAATAATTTTTTTTTTAATATATGTGAATTGATCTAAAATGACTTATATTTTAAATATGAGAGAGTGTATAATTTAATCTGCTATTATATAAGATCGATTGAGTTAAAAGAAATTTTGGTAGCATAACTTTCACATTCTTCGCAAATTGTTCCTAGATAGTTGAAAATTTAAATATAGTTGCATAACTTTGTACATTACTCAATTTAAGTCATTTTTTTGTCAAATGGTATCATTTTTTGCACATGCCTTGGAACAATTTGTGAACAAGATGAAAGTTACAAGAAAATTAATTTTTAATGAAAGAAATCATCTCACTATAACTTTTCTAGTTAAAAGTCTTTAATGATATAAATTGATTTTATGATAATGAGAGGATTCTGTCACTAAAAGTTAATTTTCTTATACTAAAAATATGAAGAAAAAAAAAAAAAAAACTATGTGGTTTGAAAAAAATTAGAAGTCAATTGAGCAAGGTAACGGGACTAATTTTAATTTTTTAAATAATGATTCACAAAAAAATTAAAAATGACGGAACCAAAAATATTTCTAAGTCGTAAATAGGAAAAATCAAGTCATTTTGTGATGAAAAATCATATGTCGTGAGGGTTCGTTGAAAAAATAGAGCTATTAAAACTAATTTTGCATTTAATCCTTTAAATCTGTATCCAGATTTTATTTTTTTTTATCCTTAATTTTTAATCCGAATTTATGTAAATAAATCTTATACTCCATTTTACATTGAAAAATTATCATTAATATATTTTATATTATATCTTAAAGTATATTCAATTATTCACACCCAACAAAAATTTGCACACTTGTTATTGGAACGTCCATTAGAAATTTGCACAATCTAAAAAAAGAAACATTTGCATAACCTTCCTACTCCATCAAATATATATTTACTCGATATATGTCATTACTTTTTTACATTTAATTTATTTTTTATTTATTTATAAAAATTTATAAAATTATTCCTCAAAATTTTATTTATTACATATTTGTCTTATTTTTTCTTAAAAAGTGTGTAATTTCATGGTGCAAATTGCCTTGGGGAAGGGAATATTATACTGTATATCAAACTAATACTCCGTATTAATTATCTTTAATGTTTTATTTGTATAAGAGATTTTGATTTTGTTAAACAACTGATTTTTTTTAAAGAAAAATAGTTTTTAATTTATTTTTTCAATCTAATTTTTTTTTTATAAATTAAATTATTTATTTATTCGGTATTAATTTTAAGATTTAATACATGTTTTTATATAAAAATATTTAATGAATTATTACTATTAAGTTGGATAATAAATCACTATTCTCTCTGTCCGTTTATAATTTTTTCAATTTGGTATGTCCATCTACAAGTTTTTCACACCTTTTTTTTTTTTTGGTAAATATCTTTTAATTTTTTATTCTTTCACTTCACTTTATATTTGTTTTTTCTTGATCTCCATCTCTCTTTTTCTTTCAATTACATTACTTATACTATATCTATTATTTAATTAATTTTCTTAATCCATGTGTCAAAAAGTAACGAAAAGTTTATAGACGGACGAGGGAGTATATATATATTTTTATAAATTTTATATTTAATTTTTATCATAATTTATTTAAATTAATCTCAAAATTTATACTATATGTTAAATATTTTTATAGTTAATATATTGCATATATTTTAAGATTTAAAAAGTATATTTAACTATCATTAATTTCTTTTTAATTATTTATCAACAATTTAGATTTTTTTTTAAAATTAGTATTTAATCTTTTATTTATATTTGAATAGTTTATAAAATTATTTTGTTAAAAATAAAAAAAAATAATACTCCCTCCGTCCCGTTATAAGTTTTTCCTTTTTTTTGTTGTTTTGATTAAAAAATATGATAAAATAATAGATATAGTACAAGTGATGTGATGGGAAGAGAAAAAACAATAGATTATTATGAAATGAAGTAGGATAAAATAATAGATAAAGTATAAGTGATGTGATTGAGAGAGAGAAAATAATATGTCAAAAATGGAAAAAAAATGAAATGAGAAACTTATTGTGTGGATACACGAAAGTGAGAAACTTATAATGGAATGGAAGTACTATTTACATTTAATTTATTCGGTATTTTTTAGATTTTATGATTTAGATAGTTACTAAATAAACTATTATTTAATATTTAATTATTCCAATATTAATTAGTTGGATGTTTAATCACAGTCCAATTTTTTTAAGTTAGTTTTTAATTCAAAATTTATTTAGAGTAATTCCAGATCTAAAAAAGTAAATTATAATTAATATATATTTTAATGTATTATTTATATTTTAAAATATATTTAATTATCTTTTTTTTTAAATTTAATTTATACAAAAATAGGATTTATTATATATTTATTCGTAAATAGTTTTAAATATTATATTTCTAAGCTTATATAAAATTTATAAATAAATTAAGTTAATTTGGTATTTTTAATTTTCAAATTTAATTTTGTAAATCTTCCCTATTTACTAATCCTAAATCTTCATGGCCTTGAATTCTATTACTTTGATGGGTAGGGCTGCTGTGTACTCAAGTACACGGTGTACTTGAGTCCACTTGCAGTCCTACTTATGTGGATAAATAATATATTCCACGCAAATATACCAATTAGGCGTTATAGCCTAGTGGTCGCCCCTTGAGTTATTTACCACAAGGTCACGCGTTTGATTCCCAACTATAACAAATTTTGAATTTTATTTTATCATCTGTTTTTTTTATTTTCGCACCTAATAAACAGTTTATCTAGATTATAAAAGTGCAAGACTAATAACCAAAAGTTGTATCATTGATAGTCATAAAAGTGCAAGTTTAAATAATAAAATGTATTAATAACAATGTTTTTCAAAAAATTAGGAACCGTTTATGTAGATTATAAAAGTGCAAGTACTAATAACCAAAATGTGTATTTTAATTGTCATAAAAGTGCAAGAATAAATAAAAAAATGAGTGAAATTAATAACATTTTTAAAAAAAATTAGGAACAATTTATTTAGATTATAAAGGTGTATCATTAGCATACACTTTTCAGTTATAATATCATACACTTTTCAGTTATAATATCATACATTTTTCATTAATATATAACTTACACTTTTCATTAATAGAACATACATTTTTCATTAAACAGATCATACACTTTGCAGTTATAATAACATACATTTTTCATTAATAAAACATACACTTTTCATTAATAGATCATACACTTTGCAGTTATAATCACATACACTTTTCTTTAATATATAACTTACACTTTTCAGTTATAATATCATACACTTTTCAATTATAATAACATACACTTTTCATTAAAAACAATGTTGCACTTTTTAATATAGTAACATACACTTTTAATTAAAAAAAACAAAGACACACTTTTTAGTTATAATAACATACACTTTTTCAAAAAAAAAAAATCGAAAAAAAAAATCGAAAAAAAAATTGAAAAAAAAAATTGAAAAAAAAAAGTCAAAGTTTAACCGTTGACTGGTCAAAGTCTACTGGGCTGTGGGTCGGGTCGCAAAAATTGGGCCGGGTAAAAGCATTGGGTAGGGTAGGGCTACACATGGGCCTAGAGTACACCATGTACTCAGAAACATACAAGAATTTGGCTACTTTGATATATATTTTTTTTTTTTTTACAATTTTAAATTATATTTTCTTTTCTCTCACTTCTCTCTATTCTCCATCCGTGTTTTTTTATATAATTTTTTTTTCTTAAATTGTCTTTTTTTAATCATTCTTTCATTTTCTTCTCCAATAAAATAAATAAAATTATATACATCTATATTGAAATTTGTTTATATCAAATTATAAATTCACAGTCCTATGTAATTACACGAGTCTTACACGAATTTTTAATGATGCAGCATATGTTAATGGATCAAGAGAAGGGATAATCCAGGAGACGCCGTTGATGATGGACCAAAACGGGAGAAGCTACGACATATCTTCATCTTTGTTTCCGCTGGATTTAACCGATGAGATGAACATTGCCATCAAAGCCTCCATAGCCTCAACTAACCATGATGCCACTAAAGATTTGAAAAGGCTAGGCTTAGAAAGGCTAGTTCTGAATCTCCTCACTTTTACGTACCTTATTGTCATACTGAATTATTCTAATTTTTTAAATTTCTTACCGTTTTACTTTTTTTTACTTTTAATTTTTTCACTATCGATATTGGTGAGTACAAAAATTGAATATATATTAAAGATATTTTCATTCTTGTTATTTAGCAATATTAGGGGTGCCAAAAGCTACACCTAAAAAAAAAAAGAAGTTAAAAAATGTAAATGTGCAGAGCTGTGTACTATGGATGGTATAATACATATACAATGACCAAGGCAATGGCAGAGATGGTCCTAAATGAAATCAGAGAAGATGTACCATTGCTTATTTTGAGGCCATCTGTTATTGAGAGTTGCTACAAAGACCCTAACCCGGGTTGGATACAAGGAAACAGGCTAACTTAATTCTTATTTATAGACTTTTGTTACAACCTACATATATTAATTATATACTCCCTCCGTCTCATATTAATTTTCATAGGTAGATGGGCACGCATATTAAGAAAGTGTAATAATGAGTAGAGTTTTGAGGGGTAATTTTGTAAAATTTTATGTATAAAGTAAAAGAATGAGTTGACTTTTGTTTATGTGTAGATAAAAAGTAATGACATTCATGTAAAATTGAGGATATTGTGAGGGTGAGGTTTATAAAGGGTTTTCCATTTTAAGGGTGTGAAAGTTATTGTGGAACAGATAGAGTATAATTTATATTATTATGGATGTCAGAATGTTCGATCCGGTGATGATATCTTATGGAAAAGGGCAGCTCCCAGCTTTTTTGGCTAATCCCGACTCACATGTAGACATTGTAAGTGTAAATTAATAAATTAATTTTAATTTTTTTTATATTTAATTCACGTCTCTCTACAAGTTCAGGTTCCAGTAGACATGGTGGTGAATACAACAATAGCAGCAATTGCAAAACATGGAATTATGAGCAAACCGCAATTGAATGTATACCATGTGGCTACTGACTTTGTGAATCCTTTGCGATTTTCGGACATGTTTGACTACATATACGAACACTTTAGCACGAACCCTTTAGGCGGTGGTGAGTTGACGAAAATGAAGTTGTTCGATGAATTTAGCGACTTGTCTAAGTATGTAAGGGCTGCATTAGTACCGAAAGAGCCTAGTAACGAAATTAAGACGCTTCAAAAGATGGAGAAATTGTACAAAGCAAAGGTTGCTTACGCTGAGCAACTCTGCAAGATGTATGAGTTCGTTGGACATTTCAAAGCCAGGTATTATGCATGATTATTATTCATCATTCTTCATTATGTAAATCGACTGTTAAAAAATAAAGATTCAAGATAAATTATTCAGTTCCTTCATAAATTTTTCATTTGCCTATTTTGGACGTGTCGACTTTAAACTTTTTTTTTCTTAAATGATTAAATTCAATATATCTCCCTATCATTTCTCATTCTTATATCTCTCTACCTTTTATATTTCTCTACATTTTATTAATTCTTCATATATCTTTTTCTACCTTAACTACCTATTACATATTTGACAAAGTGGGATAGCTCAAGTGGTTAGAGCACCACTACCTAGGCCTCTTAGGTCCTGGGTTCGAGTCATGGGGAGGGGAAAAAAAGGGACGGGTATTTAACTTCCATTCAAAAAAAAAACCTATTACATATTTTATATTATATTCCTAATTAATCTCCGTGTAAAAAGCAAAGATTACCAGGAAACAAAGGGAGTATTAGATTCCTTAATTTTCATATGAAATTGCAATATTCTAATGCTTTAATTTTTATTTCGTATTCACTCACGATATGATTCGTGTTAGGTTCCATACTGGAAACACACAAAAATTACTTGGAGAAATGTCAAAAGAGGAGCAAGACGTGTTTGAAGTAGATGCAACTAAAATAGAGTGGAGAAAGTATTTTGTTGATATTCACATCCCGGGTTTAAGAAAGCACGTGCTGAATGAGGCAAGAGAGGTGTCCATATATAATCAGTGACGGAGCCAGAACTTAGCCGTTGGGGGCCCAATTATGAATAATAAATTTCGCTTTTAATATCATATAACTTTGAAACGTATACTGTAATATATTACTAATGAATCAAGTAGAGTTTAAATATGTTTCAATAAAAGTTTCATTCTTTCCGTTCATTATCTATAAAATAATGTTTATAACCGTCTATACGTGAGCTTCTTTTAATTTTTATGTTTTAAATTGTTATATACTTCACTCATTTCATATTGATTGGCATTATTAGTCTTAATTCTTGTTTTAAAAATTTGTCATTTTAGCTATTTTTAACACGTTTGTCCCTAAATTACTCATATGCAAATTTCTATAATTGAGGTCAAGATCATTAGTAGGTGTTTTGGTTAGGTCGATTGTGTCCCATTATTTTAGGTCATTGATCCGTCTTGACACAATTGCTTCTATGACCAATTTAGTGGGGGATGCAAACTCGGGAGGCCATCCGACAACTTTGAAAAAACGGTGCACAAGCATGTTCAAGTGTACTTGGCCTAGGACGGTACCCACGTATGGGGCACTGCGTCAAAAACTCCGCACTTGAGGCCTCAAATGCAAAATCCGTCTCGACACAATTGATTCTATGGCCAATTCAGTGGGGGATGCAAACTCGGGAGGCCATCCGACAACTTTAAAAAAACGGTGCACAAGCATGCCCAAGTGTGGTCTAGGACGGTGCCCACATATGGAATACGACGTCAAAAACTCCGCACCAAAAATCCTTATTTTACAAGTGTCCCTAAACTATCTTGGGAGTAGGTCGGGTTCGGCTGCTATAGTGTTACTGTTGGAGTGTGGAGCCTGAATTGATCCTAACGGGCTTGGAGTGTAGGACAAGTTTGATCCTAACGGGCCTGGAGTGGGGAGCAAGTTTTTCCTAATAGGCTTAGGGTTAATTATGGCAAGTTTGTTCCTAATGGCTTGGAGTAGGGAACAAGTCTTTTCCTAATAGGTTTAGGGTTAATTATGGCAAGTTTGTTCCTAATGGCTTGGAGTAGGGAGCAAGTTTGTTCCTAATGGGCTAAGGGTTAATTAGGGCAAGTTTTCTATTATAAATAGATGTTCTCTCTTTGTAATCAGTGCGCATTCAAAACACATAGTGAAATACCTGGCTTGACATCGCCCCCAAACGTAGTCGCAAGACGAACTGGGTAAAAAAATCTCGTGTTATTTTCTTATCGTCATCGTGTGCGTGTGTTTATTTCCTAACAACTGGTATCAGAGCTTCGGGTTAAGAGGGAGCAGTCACGATGAGCGACGACAAGATTTCAATCAAGTAGTTTGACGGATCGAATTTCGAGTTCTGGAAGATGCAGATCGAGGATTACCTTTATGGTAAAGATTTGTATGTGCCCCTAGAGGAGAAGGGGAAACCCGAAAAGATGGAACAGAAGGAGTGGGATCCGTTGAACAGAAAGGCGATGAGTGCAATACGCTTATCGCTGTCCATGAACGTAGCCTATCACACGACTAAAACCAAGTCCGCAAGGGAGATGCTGTAGATCTTGGAGAAGATGTATCAGAAGCCCACAACGGCGAACAAAGTTCACTTGATCAGACGGTTGTTCAACCTCAGGATGTCGGAGAGCACACCCGTGCAACAACACCTGAACGAGTTCAACAGGATCATTGGACAGTTGTGTTCTGTCGTGATCGACTTCAGCGGCGAGGTACTTGCTTTAGTTTTGTTATCTTCTTTGCCAAATAGTTGGGCTGCCACAGTTAGCGCTTCATCCGCGAAAGATAAACTGAAGCTTGACGAAGTGAGTGATCTGATGATTAGCGAGGAGGTTCGCAGGAAAGAATCTGGATCCACTTCAGGGTCAACGCTGAACACGGAAGAAGGGGGCAGATTGAAGGGTAGGCAGAATCGTGGCAGATCAGAGTCCAGAGGAAAGAGTCAATCCAAAAAAGATAAAGACTCGATCCAGTGCTGGAATTGTGACGAGTTTGGTCACTACATGAACTAGTTTTCAGCACCCAAGAAAAACAGGAAGGGACAGACCGAGAAGAAGACAGCAAACGCAACCACAGTTGATGTTGGAGACGCCTTGGTCTTGAGTGTCAGTAGTCCGGTAGATCAGAGTCCAGAGGAAAGAGTCAATCCAAGAAAGATAAAGACTCGATCCAGTGCAGGAATTATGATGAGTTTGGTCACTACAGGAACCAGTGTTCAGCACCCAAGAAAAACAGGAAGGGACAGACCGAGAAGAAGACAGCAAACGCAACCACAGTTGATGTTGGAGACGCGTTGGTCTTGAGTGTCAGTAGTCCGGTAGAATCGTGGGTGTTGGATTCTGGAGCATCATTCCACTCTTGCAGTGATGTTAAATATGTTAAGTGTACGTTCATTGATTATGGTGGTGATGAGTTCGGTTATACACTTTGGGTTGAGAATAACCGAAAGATTATTCACAGCACAGATGTAGTTTTCAATGAACAGGTTATGTACAAGAACAGATTTGAGGCATCAGATTCTGACAAGATCAATCGTGGCAGATCAGAGTCCAGATGAAAGAGTCAATCCAAGAAAGATAAAGACTCGATCCAGTGCTGGAATTGTGATGAGTTGGGTCACTACAGGAACCAGTGTTCATCACCCAAGAAAAACAGGAAGGGACAGAACGAGAAGAAGACAGCAAACGCAACCACAATTGATGTTGGAGACGCGTTGGTCTTTAGTGTCAGTTGTCCGGTAGAATACTGAGTGTTGGATTCTGGAGTATCATTCTACTCTTGCAGTGATGCTAAATTTGTAAAGTGTACGTTCATTGGTTATGGTGGCGATGAGTTCGGTTATACACTTTGGGTTGAGAATAACCGAAAGATTCGCAGCACATATGTAGTTTTCAATGAATAGGTTATGTACAAGAACAGATTGGAGGCATCAGATTCTGACAAGACCAATACCCAAGAGGTTGAGTTAGACATCTCAAACTCGAGTGGGAGTAAGGAGAGTCAGAATGAAGAAGAGGTTCTTATTGAAGAACCTAGGACCCCACCACCACTGGAGAATCTGTTGCAGAGACCAGTTAGAGAGCGACGTGCACCTAATAGGTATTCGTCCTTTAACTACTACTTGTTATTTACTAAGGTGGCGACCTTAGAGAAGTTGAAGCTATGCATAGCTTCAATTGGTTCTTTGGTTTAAGAATCATGTTTGTCGGTGAAGACAACGCCGAAGGAAATTCTTAGAATGGGTGATTCTAAGTGTTCTACTCTTATGGTGGAGTAGGTATTCTCTATGTTGAGAATGTTGGTTCTTTGGTTTAAGAATCATGTTTATCGATGAAGACAATGCCGAAGGAAATTCTTAGAATGGGTGATTCTAAGTGTTCTACTCTTATGGTGGAGTAGGTATTCTCTATGTTGAGAATGTTGGTTCTTTGGTTTAAGAATCATGTTTGTCGGTGAAGACAATGTCGAAGGAAATTCTTAGAATGGGTGATTCTAAGTGTTCTACTCTTATGGTGGAGTAGGTATTCTCTATGTTGAGAATGTTGGTTCTTTGGTTTAAGAATCATGTTTGTTGGTGAAGACAATGGAGTTTTCTTTTATTTTATCAAGGTGGAGTTTGTTGGACTTGTGCTAAAATAAAAGGAGTTTTTGTCTTCGTTGGAACTTGAAGGTAAGGTCTGGCGATGCCAGGTGGATACGGGAGGAGAATCAAGAAGATATGGTTACATGGAGAATTTAGTCTCCAAGTGGGAGATTGTTGGAGTGTGGAGCCTGAATTGATCCTAACGGGCTTGGAGTGTAGGACAAGTTTGATCCTAACGGGCCTGGAGTGGGGAGCAAGTTTTTCTTAATAGGCTTAGGGTTAATTATGGCAAGTTTGTTCCTAATGGCTTGGAGTAGGGAACAAGTCTTTTCCTAATAGGTTTAGGGTTAATTATGACAAGTTTGTTCCTAATGGCTTGGAGTAGGGAGCAAGTTTGTTCCTAATGGGCTAAGGGTTAATTAGGGAAAGTTTTCTATTATAAATAGATGTTCTCTCTTTGTAATCAGTGCGCATTCAAAACACATAGTGAAATACTTGGCTTGGCATCGCCCCCAGACGTAGTCGCAAGACGAACTGGGTAAACAAATCTCGTGTTATTTTCTTATCGTCATCGTGTGCGTGTGTTTATTTCCTAACAACTGGTATCAGAGCCTCGGGTTAAGAGGGAGCAGTCACGATGAGCGACGAGAAGATTTCAATCAAGTAGTTTGACGGATCGAATTTCGAGTTCTGGAAGATGCAGATCGAGGATTACCTTTATGGTAAAGATTTGTATGTGCCCCTAGAGGAGAAGGGGAAACCCGAAAAGATGGAACAGAAGGAGTGGGATCCGTTGAACAGAAAGGCGATGAGTGCAATACGCTTATCGCTGTCCATGAACTTAGCCTATCACACGACTAAAGCCAAGTCCGCAAGGGAGATGCTGCAGATCTTGGAGAAGATGTATCAGAAGCCCACAACGGCGAACAAAGTTCACTTGATCAGACGGTTGTTCAACCTCAGGATGTCGGAGAGCACACCCGTGCAACAACACCTGAACGAGTTCAACAGGATCATTGGACAGTTGTGTTCTGTCGTGATCGACTTCAGCGGCGAGGTACTTGCTTTAGTTTTGTTATCTTCTTTGCCAAATAGTTGGGCTGCCACAGTTAGCGCTTCATCCGCGAAAGATAAACTGAAGCTTGACGAAGTGAGTGATCTGATGATTAGCGAGGAGGTTCGCAGGAAAGAATTTGGATCCACTTCAGGGTCAACGCTGAACACGGAAGAAGAAGGCAGATTGAAGGGTAGGCAGAATCGTGGCAGATCAAAGTCCAGAGGAAAGAGTCAATCCAAAAAAGATAAAGACTCGATCCAGTGCTGGAATTGTGACGAGTTTGGTCACTACATGAACTAGTTTTCAGCACCCAAGAAAAACAGGAAGGGACAGACCGAGAAGAAGACAACAAACGCAACCACAGTTGATGTTGGAGACGCCTTGGTCTTGAGTGTCAGTAGTCCGGTAGATCAGAGTCCAGAGGAAAGAGTCAATCCAAGAAAGATAAAGACTAGATCCAGTGCAGGAATTATGATGAGTTTGGTCACTACAGGAACCAGTGTTCAGCACCCAAGAAAAACAGGAAGGGACAGACCGAGAAGAAGACAGCAAACGCAACCACAGTTGATGTTGGAGACGCGTTGGTCTTGAGTGTCAGTAGTCCGGTAGAATCGTGGGTGTTGGATTCTGGAGCATCATTCCACTCTTGCAGTGATGTTAAATATGTTAAGTGTACGTTCATTGATTATTGTGGTGATGAGTTCGGTTATACACTTTGGGTTGAGAATAACCGAAAGATTATTCACAGCACATATGTAGTTTTCAATGAACAGGTTATGTACAAGAACAGATTTGAGGCATCAGATTCCGACAAGATCAATCGTGGCAGATCAGAGTCCAGATGAAAGAGTCAATCCAAGAAAGATAAAGACTCGATCCAGTGCTGGAATTGTGATGAGTTGGGTCACTACAGGAACCAGTGTTCATCACCCAAGAAAAACAGGAAGGGACAGAACGAGAAGAAGACAGCAAACGCAACCACAGTTGATGTTGGAGACGCGTTGGTCTTTAGTGTCAGTTGTCCGGTAGAATACTGGGTGTTGGATTCTGGAGTATCATTCTACTCTTGCAGTGATGCTAAATTTGTAAAGTGTACGTTCATTGGTTATGGTGGCGATGAGTTCGGTTATACACTTTGGGTTGAGAATAACCGAAAGATTCGCAGCACATATGTAGTTTTCAATGAATAGGTTATGTACAAGAACAGATTGGAGGCATCAGATTCTGACAAGACCAATACCCAAGAGGTTGAGTTAGACATCTCAAACTCGAGTGGGAGTAAGGAGAGTCAGAATGAAGAAGAGGTTCTTATTGAAGAACCTAGGACCCCACCACCACTGGAGAATCTGTTGCAGAGACCAGTTAGAGAGCGACGTGCACCTAATAGGTATTCGTCCTTTAACTACTACTTGTTATTTACTAAGGTGGCGACCTTAGAGAAGTTGAAGCTATGCATAGCTTCAATTGGTTCTTTGGTTTAAGAATCATGTTTGTCGGTGAAGACAACGCCGAAGGAAATTCTTAGAATGGGTGATTCTAAGTGTTCTACTCTTATGGTGGAGTAGGTATTCTCTATGTTGAGAATGTTGGTTCTTTGGTTTAAGAATCATGTTTATCGATGAAGACAATGCCGGAGGAAATTCTTAGAATTGGTGATTCTAAGTGTTCTACTCTTATGGTGGAGTAGGTATTCTCTATGTTGAGAATGTTGGTTCTTTGGTTTAAGAATCATGTTTGTCGGTGAAGACAATGTCGAAGGAAATTCTGAGAATGGGTGATTCTAAGTGTTCTACTCTTATGGTGGAGTAGGTATTCTCTATGTTGAGAATGTTGGTTCTTTGGTTTAAGAATCATGTTTGTCGGTGAAGACAATGGAGTTTTCTTTTATTTTATCAAGGTGGAGTTTGTTGGACTTGTGCTAAAATAAAAGGAGTTTTTGTCTTCGTTGGAACTTGAAGGTAAGGTCTGGCGATGCCAGGTGGATACGGGAGGAGAATCAAGAAGATATGGTTACATGGAGAATTCAGTCTCCAAGTGGGAGATTGTTGGAGTGTGGAGCCTGAATTGATCCTAACGGGCTTGGAGTGTAGGACAAGTTTGATCCTAACGGGCCTGGAGTGGGGAGCAAGTTTTTCTTAATAGGCTTAGGGTTAATTATGGCAAGTTTGTTCCTAATGGCTTGGAGTAGGGAACAAGTCTTTTCCTAATATGTTTAGGGTTAATTATGGCAAGTTTGTTCCTAATGGCTTGGAGTAGGGAGCAAGTTTGTTCCTAATGGGCTAAGGGTTAATTGGGGAAAGTTTTCTATTATAAATAGATGTTCTCTCTTTGTAATCAGTGCGCATTCAAAACACATAGTGAAATACCTGGCTTGGCATCGCCCCCAGACGTAGTCGCAAGACGAACTGGGTAAACAAATCTCGTGTTATTTTCTTATCGTCATCGTGTGCGTGTGTTTATTTCCTAACAGTTACACGCTTGTGGGCCAATATGCGAAGTCACAGGCCTGCAAAGGCTTTAAATGCATGCGTGGTATGGAGGCATTCAATTATATGCTCCCTCCGTGCCTGAAAATTTTTCATACTTTCCTTTTTTGTTTGTCCCCGAAAAGTTTACATACCCCAAAATAGAAATAATCACCACAATATTCACCCTCACAATATACATATATTTACCCTTCATGACATTACTTTTGTGATCCACCATACACTCAACCCACCTACTTTATTTACTTTATATATAAAAGTTTACAAAATCACCCCTCAACACTCTCATCATTACACTTTTTTCTTAAACCATGTGTCCAAAATTTCCCGCAAACTTTTCGGGGACGGAGGGAGTAGTACTTTAGATCCTGACAGAGAGTAAAAATGATAGTAGTATTATACTTCCTCCGTCCATGTAATGTAGTCTCATTTGTCTTATATTATTTGTCCACCAAATGTAGTCCCATACACTTTATGGAAACTAATACCCTTCATCACTTAATTACTCAATTTGTCATCAACTTTATTCACAAATTGTCACACCCCAATTTTGAAAATACGGACATTTCCAAAAATAGTTGAAATAACTAACTTTAACGCGCAAAAAATTAAATACTAAATATCACAACGGTAAAATAAAGAGTGTAACGACTTATTATTTTAAAAGAGTTTAACTAAGCAGCGGAAAAAAAAAAAACAATTATAATAGGGTTCAAGTGGAAAGTTCACGATTTACTTAAATAGCTAAAAACTCAAGAATCAAAACATAGTCTAAGGTAATAAGCATAAATCATCCATAATTTTTATTCTTAATTAATGAAGGTCGTCTCCCATCACAGTCCCTCGCCGTCCAACTCATGCAAGCACACTCAGTGGATCTAAGTCATTCAATACTTAATATTAAAAATAAATAATCAAGTAATCGAAACATAGTAAATAACATTCACATTGCCACATATACTTTGCCATTGATACTTTGTCATTGTTACTTTGTCATTAATTGTTACTTTGCCAATAGAGTTTGTGGACCTTCCCAAAGCCAAATAAATGACTAAGGTATTCCCACACGTAGTGAGCACGGCGGGTCGCACCCGAAGACCCGTCGGTCCCGGACCCCATTTGAAGCCCCTGGCTATTAGATAACTTTGCCACAAACTTTGCTAATATATAATGTACTTTGCCAATAGAATGATAACTTTGCCAATTAATAGAATAATAACTTTGCCAATAGAAATGAATTCACATAGTAAACAATTAACTCAAACATTTATCTAAAATAATAAATAATGAATAACAAATGCAATAGAGCTCTACAAACCACCGTAGAGAATAAAGCAATTAAAACCCACCTCGATAGACGATAGTAGCTACAAATTATACGTGAAAGCCTTGCACAAACTAATCCTCGTAATTACCGTCGCCTTGCATTAATTATCGTGTACGACTAATTAGCATAATATTCAAGAAATAAATAATCGAAACACTTGCGTAGCGATGGATTTTTATTACAACCCTAAGGGCATAATCGTAAGGGTTAAAATATCGAAGGACTAAAATATAAAATAGTGATAAGTCGATTGAGAATATCAAAACTCTTAAATCAGAAACCCTAAATTCCCAAATTAAAAGTAATATAATTTGATAAATTATTTTCATTCAACTCAAAGATATAATCTGATAAGAAGAGTACTTAATGCCACAGTAGGTTTTAGAAAAATAATGAAATTATAATATTAATTTTTATAATATAGCAACTCTGAATTAGAACATAATATTAATTACTCCCTCCGTCCGTCTATAAGTTTCCCATTTTACCATTTTGGTCCGTCCGCCTATAAGGTTCCCATACCTTTTTTGGTAAGTATTTTTTCTTACACTTCACTTTATATCTTACTTTTTCTCTCTATCTCTCTCCTCTCTCAATCACATCACTTGTACTATATCTATTATTTAATCACTTTTCTTAATCTTTGTGCCAAAAAGTAACGTGAAGCTTATAGGCGGACGGAGGGAGTAATAGTTTTAAATACTGCTTAAAATTACTAATCAGAATGACAAAAGGTGGAATCAGGTAACCAACACTAATACTAATACAATAATGAAGTAATAATAATACTAGATAACAGAATAATACTAGATAACAGAATAATACTAATACAATAATGAAGTAATTATAATAATACTAGATAACAGAATATGGCATATACCTACGAGACAGATTTAAGCTGTTGGTATACTTTATTCCAAAATACATTTAATAGGATATAATATAAATAGTTAAAATATTAATTTATATTACTAAGTTGAAAGGCAACAGCTGGGAAATCATGGGAACTAAACTCAATGTCCATTAACCCTCTAAATGAAAAATGGTCAATACTAATATTAATATAATAATAATTAAATAAAAAGTAAATATTCAAAACATGGCAAGAACTTCATAAGCATTATGTTGCGAAAATTCCAGGAACTCTGGTCTAATTTTCTTAAATTGGAAATCTACCCACACAATCAATGTAATGCAAGAAATCCTAAATCCCTATTTGCCATCGCAGGAAAAATAATTGAACATAACATGCTTAACTAAACTAAGCTCTACAACATACATTTGTATAGAGGCAGAATTAAATAGGATTAGAGAAAATACGTCCACAACAACAATGGTGGAAACAAAAACTGTAGAGGCACAAAGTGAAGAAAGCAAAGGCGTCCAAAAATCCGTCGAGAGAGGAAAAAATATATATTCACTGAGTTTTTTCTATTTTTTTCTTGGTGGAGGAAGAGAGGAAACTGGCTAAATAGAGTTAGAAAGAAGAGAAAATGATGAGTCTCCTATGCATTATAATGCTATGTACCGTTTCTTCTTCTCATTATGAGGCAGTAACAAAAAATTAATGATAGTGGGAAAGGTTTATAAATCCATTTTAAATAATTAAAATTTAGTTAATATATTAATTATTATTAAGTAGAAAAAGTAACGGATCGATATTACATTCTACCCCACTAAAAAAAAAAATTTCGTCCTCGAAATTTAAAAACTTACCTCGGGAAAAGAACTCTGGGTATTTCGCTAGCATCTCGTCTTATTTTTCCCACGTGGCTTCATCTTTTCCATGCCGACTCCATTGTACTTTGACGAGGACCACATCCTTGTTACGTAGCTTGTGAATCTTCATATCTAGAATGAATTCGGGGGCCTCCCTCTTGAGGCTGACTTGGCAGCGGTACTTATGGCCATCAAGTATGCACATGATCAGGGTTGGCACTTCCTCTGGATAGAGTCGAATTTAGTACTCACGGTTGACACTTTTATGAGCTCCAAACCTTCAATTCCTTGGCGTCTGCAAGGTCTTTGGAGCAAGATCCACCCTCTTACGCAGGAAATGCACATTCGATACACGCACGTCTTCAGAGATGCTGTTGCCAAGACTGGCCTTGACTGTATCTGGAGGGGTTACCCCCGGATTTTTTACTCTCATTTTTGCACAATGATTTGTATTCAGTTTTTTTATAGACATTGATCTTTAGAGGAGTTGATTAGTGTGAAAATTGCTCGAAATTCTTGTATTTAATTTGCATAATTTTATAGAATTTCGTGCATTATTTACACTAAATTGACTAATTGCACTTGATTTGGAGAAAAGGGTGTTGTTTGCTATTTTTATAGAAAAATGAGCATTTTTGGAGCAAAACACGCCTCGATTATAGTGTGGAGTCAATCGAAGAGAGGAGAAGAAATTGATATTAGGCAATTTAGGCTTAAGAATTAAAGAAAGAAAAACAAAGTTGTTGCATTTTCACTCCATTGGGCCCACGTGAATTGAAAAAAAGAATGAAGTCGGCCTATATTATTACTTCAATGCAAGCAGCAATAATTGAGAGGCCCATTCCATATAACACATCCTCTGGGCCGTGAAAATTAAAAAAAAGAAAAAGAAAAGGCCCACTTGATTGTAAGGGAATACCATTGGCCCTGGCTATATACCCCTCCAAACTTGTTAAATATACTCCCCCGATTGATACACCCCTCCTAAAATTGATTGTGTTAAATGTACTCCCCATAAAATATCTAATTTGCCCCTTTCTTTTAAATCTATACATGATACATATACCCCTCTTAAAACCTAATTTTCCTTCTTCTCCCACCCTTTCCTCTTCTCCTCTCTGCAGCTCTCCGCCGCCCTCCGCCGCCTATCGCCCTAGCCGAAGACCCCCGTCCCTCGCGACGCCCAACCGCTCTCCTCCTCTCTGCAACAACGCGGCGGCGCCGCTCCTCCTCCCTCGCGACGCCGCCGCCCCTCCTCCCTCGCGACGCCGCCGCCATATCTTCCCCTACGTCGTCTCACCGCCGGCGACTCCGTGCCCTCCCTCCTCCTCTCTCTCTGTATATTTTTTTTTAATTTATGCTTCGTTTTTCGACGGTGGCGGCGCCTCTCTCTCCCAGCGTCTCCGCCGCCCCTCTCCTCGCTCGCCCAGCCGCCGCCTCCTCCTCTCCAAGGCCTACACTCGCCCAGCCGCCGCCTGCAAACACAGGTAGGGTTTATTCCATTTTATTTTCTACCTTTTTTTCTACCGTCTGTTTTTTTCATTTATTTTTATTTTCTACAACTCTTAATCGAAAATATACATTTTCGTCGACAACTAATTGTCTACCACAGTGAATATTTTCGATTAAGAGTTGTTGAATTTTTTTTAAAATTTCTTTCGATGAAGAGTTGCCGACAAGGGGGTTTTTCGTCAACAAACGAGTGTCGACAAGAAGGTTTTTCGTCAACAAACGAGTGTCGACAAGAGGGTTTTTTGTCGACAAACAGTGTCAACAAGAGGGTTTTTCGTCAACAAACCAGGGTTGACAAGATGGTTTTTCGTCAACAAACCAATGTCGATAAATGTAAGTGTTTTATTTTTTATATATCTGGTGAGCGGCGGTGGCGGCGGACTAGCGGCGGCGGCGGCCGGAAGTGTAGCGGTTGCGCCTCCATTAGTTAGGGTTAGGTTTTTAATTTAGTTAGGGTTAGATTTTTAATTTAGAAGGGTGTATCTATACATGAATATTTAATAGAAGGGTAAATTGGGTATTTTATATGTATATTTAATTAATAAATATAGAGGGGGAGTATACTTAACAAGTCTGGAGGGGTATATAGTCGGGGCCATACCATTCCCTGCGTGAGCATTAAAAGAAGGGAGGCAAGTAGATTAATTTTTAGGGCGCGGTTAAAGACACCCACCGTTGTATTGAGGACACCCACGAGATGAGGACACACACCGTTCGGATGAGGACACCCACCCGGAAATCTCAAAAATACCCTTCTCATTTCAAACCCTAATTAAATCCTTATCCTCTCCATTTCTCACATTTTCACACAAAGGCACCCACCTCCCCCTCCCACCCAATCGGCGCCGCCGCCGCCGCCCACCTCCACTCTCAAGCGGCGTCGCCGCCCACCCTCCAGTCCGCGCTGCCGCTCGCCCCCGCCCCCACGGCGCGCTGTTCGCACCCCTCTTATGTCCTCCCTCCCAATCGGCGCCGCCGCCACCCACCTCCACTCCCAAGCGGCGCCGCTGCCCACCTCCCCTCCCTCCAGTCCGCGCTGCCGCCCGCCCCCTCCCCTCCCTCCAGTCATCGCCCTCCTCCCAACGGCGCGCCGTTCGCACCCCTCTTCCGTCCTCTCCGCCACCATCTCCCTCCCGTCGTCGCAGCGACGCCGCTGCTTTGAAGAAGGACGCGGCTGCCGTCGCTCTCCTCCCAGCGACGCGGCCGTTCGCACTCCTCCTCCCTCGTTCCTCTCCGCCACCATCTCCCCTTGCCCGCCGACGCCGCCGCTTCAGGTAAGGTTAGGTTTCTGAAATTTTAGAAATTAGGGTTTTTTTTAAAAAAATAGGGTTTTTTTTAAAAAAATAGGGTTTTTCAGTTTGTGATATTATTTTCGAACAACTCGTGTTTGTTCTTGAAAAAATTTCGAACAATTTGTATATGTTGGGGAAAAAATTTCGAACAAGATGTCCGATTTTGTTTTTCGTACAAATGAAAATTGTTCATGATTTTTTTTCGGACATATTAAGTTTGTTGGGTAAAAATTTTCGAACATTTTAACTTTGTTTTGTTAATATTTTCGAACACCTTAAGAAATTTTTTATTTTTTTTTTGTTGAAATTTTGTGTTTTTTTTGTTGAAGTATATTTTTGTGTTTGGTGTTGATGGTGGGGATGATTCTGTATGAAATGGAATGAGTGGGTGTACTCATCTTCCTTTTTTTTTAATTTCACACGAGGGGTAATTGTGACATTTTACAAGTCCTGGAAGATGAAAAAATGTTTGGTGGGTGTACTCAATAGATTGGTGGGTGTCTTTAACCGCGCCCTAATTTTTATTTGGGGCTCAATGTCATTTCTAGGCCCAATCAACGGGTGGGAGTAAGTAAGAAATTAGGTGGGGAAGCAATACACATAGGCCAACACACGCTGGGGGATAGGGCACGAAACAGGGCAGCTAATTGGGAACCTCCACCCCCTTCCATCACACTTCCACTCAATAGCTTAGTTTAATTTCATATTTTTAGATAGATTTAAATTGAGTATTTAATTTTGTGTAAACATTGGAGGATTATAACACTATTTGAGGTGATATTTTTCCTTAATTCCATGTTTTATTGTTTATCTTTCTTAAGCTTGTTTCCATCTGTTGATTTAATTATTGACTAGGTTTGTTGGTGTTTGGGTGTTTGGATTTATGATGGAATTAGATTTTTAGTTTAATTTTGATTGTTTAATTTAATTGGGTGGTGTATTGATTAGGTTAATGGATTTTGGTTGATCATTTGCTTGAATTCAATTAGTAGATTATATGTTGAAGCTCGATTAGTGCAACGAGAGTTGGTCAGTCTTGATAGATCGTATAATATTCGAGGGTTGGGGACGAGTGGATTGAGTTTATATTGGATTATCGCAACGAGAGTTGGATAATTTTCATTAGAACCCCATTAATCTACATTAATTATTTGAATGAGAATTTAGGTGATTAGTGAGGAGAATATAAGAGTTTGGTTTCTAGTATTCAAGTGGAAAAGCATGATTAGGGATTAGATTAGATTAATTTAGATAGAGTAGAACCCCCTAATTGTGTGATTACCCGAGCAAGAACGACTCTATTCTTCCTCCCGATCTTAGGTGCTTTATTAGATACATTTTTAGTGATTGCTCTTATCATACATCAACCAATGAATTAAACGTCCAAATTAATCTTTAATCGAGTTCCACATAATGAAGAACACCCGAACACTACTCTTCTCATTATTTGATCTTGATCATCATTTTACTTGCTTTTCTTAGATAGTATTTATCTTGTTATTTTTACATTTAGTCTTTAGCTCACCCCAATGTTTCATCACTATAATTACGTGACGACATACAACACTAAGGCTACGCTAGCTAACTAGTCCCGTGGTTCGATAATTTAACCGGGCACTTACTTTTACTACGAGGATCCTCTTACACTTGAGAGGTGAGTATTGAAAAATACGTGTCAGGAGTGTACCTTTTCCCCTTGACCTGGGTTTTGTCCCTAAGGAGGGTTTTCCCAGGTAATGTTTTAATGGCGCTTCGGCCTCTGGCTCGGCCTGTGAGCTTATGGTCCTAGTTTTTCTTCTTTTATTTGATCTACCTTTTATTGTCTCTATTCACAATGGACCCCACAATACCCTATAATACCCTTAATTTATCTATATTTTTTTGGGGATTTCACATAAAAGGTCATTTCACCTAGTGTTTTTTAAAATAAAGACATAATTCAAAATAATTTCAGAATAAGGACAAAATGGCACATAAATGTACCATCATGCCCTTAATACATAAAATTCAGAATTAATATGGAGAAATTCTTTAAATGTTTGAAATTTAAAGTTGACTCTATCAGCTCATTAATTCCAAGAATTACGCAATTAATTAAAACCTTATGTTTGAAATTTAAACCTGACTCTATCAGCTCATTAATTCCAAGAATTACGCAATTAATTAAAACCTTCCTAAAATTAATTAACACCGGTCAGAAGAGCTTAATTTTGTGCAGAATTTTGGGGTTTTCCAATTTGTGAAGAAAGGAAACCGTGAAGTACGGAAGAAGACGAAGTGAGAAGTGAGAATAACATTTTGCTCCCTAGACCATGGTTGGAAAAGTAATATAAAAGCTAAATCTGCATAATAAAATGAATAATGCAGAACAATGAAATCTAAAACTGCATAATAAAATGAATAATGCAGAAAAAATAGTACGGTGTCTTCATATTAGAATGTGATTATGCAGAAATATGTATACATATGCAAAATAAGATCTGCATTATCCCTTGACCAAACCAATAACAAATAATCATGAACTACATTTCAGCAACGCGCACGTAAATCATCACAATTACACGAAAACGGAGCAAATTGAACCTAAATTAAAATCATCTCAAAAAATCCTTAATTCTTTGTAAATTATGTGTGTACGTGTGGAATTAAAAATCATACCCTTGGCAAAACTCTTCATCTGACCCTTGGAATTAAAAGTTTCTACTATATCTCCGGCGGCTTCGCGTCCGTCATCCATAATGAAGAAATCGGTGAAGTTTGAATCCCCTAGGAATATAAAGAAACGATCGCGTGGAAAGTCTCTTGATCATGTGCAGTCGGTGAACTTCGGGCCAGGAAGTGGGCCATGAATGCCACGACCAACGCAAACCCTCGATTGCTTCCAATTCGGTGAAATCCATCGGCGAGTTAGGAGACGAACGAGATGCGTTTCATCAATTGATGAAACCTAATCGAGATTTGCGATCATGGGGATTTATGATATTTCAAAGTTAGGGGTTTAATTTATGATATTTTCTGATAATGGCCGGCCCGGCACCATGAAAGAAACCGGGAGTGGAAATAAGAGAAAAAGTCCAGTGTCTTGATCGCGTGATTAAAGGCTATACTTTTTCTAAATTAGATTCGGGCTTTCGACAGTTTGAAATTTGATTTTTAAAATTTTGAGTTTTGAAATCCTGATAAAAATGTGTATGATTTAAACAGATTCTGAGGGACGATAAACTAGAAAAGAAGGCGATGCAATAAACTAGAAAAAATGCAGAACACGATAAACAGATTCTGAGGGACGAGGAATTCTGAATTAAGGCGGTTTTTTGGAAATTAGGATTGCTTTAATTGAAAATTCGTATGAATCGTGCAGATTGCAAACGAAATAAGCAAGGTGAGATTCTTATTTCCATATGCGTGATATTAAACAGAATGCTGGCGAAATATATGGAATGTATGACTTGTTCCATTATTATATAAATTAAATAGTTATTCTTCAAATTTAAATGTAAGGGCATAAATGGTTATTTACACATGTTTTTGTCCTTTTTTAAAAAGATTATAAAAGTTGTCTTTATTTAAGAAGCTAGGTGCCTAAATGGCCTTTTTTATAAATTTTCTCTATTTTTTTTAAGGGATTATATTTTTTTTAGTCCATTAAGTTACCACAATTTTGAATTTAGTCCATCAGGTTACCACTTTTTGAATTTAGTCCATGAAGTTTCGATTTATTTTGATTTTGGTCCAGTTACCTGCTATAGCAGGTTTCACAGGTCATTTTTTAAAACACACCCAATAAAATGATATACACACCCCAAATGTTACACACCACACTAAAATTTAAAAATCATTTTTTATTACTATACACCCCCCAACTATTTTCTATTTAATAAATTGTCAAAAATAATTAAATTAAAAAAAAAGTAAGAATTCAAATTAATATAAAAAATATAAATAAAACCTATAAAAAAATTGCATGAATCTTTAAAAATTAAACAAAGCTAAAATAATTAATTTAATTAGTTTTAAAAATTTAATAAATTTTCTACTAATTTTAAATTTTATTTAACCTTATTTTCGAAGTTTTTTATAGAAGTTAGAACGTAAATAAAACATTAATAAAGCAATAGAGGTTTAATTTTTTTTATTTTTATTTTTCTTTAAATTATTTATTTTATATTACATTAATCTACTAACACCCCATAAATTTTATACACTTCAAACGTTAAATACAAAAATTCAAAAATCAAATGTAGTTAAAAAAATCATAAACATATTTAATAAATTTCTAAAAAAAATTAAATTAAAAAAAAAGTAAGGATTCAATTTAATATAAAAAATATAAATAAAACCTATAAAAAATCGCTTAAATCTTTAAAAATTAAACAAAGCTAAAATAATTAATTTAATTAGTTCTGAAGATTTAGTTGATTTTCAACTATTTTTAAATTTTATTTAGCCTTATTTTCGACGTATTTTATAGAAGTTAAACGCAAATAAAACATTAATAAAGCAATAGAGTTTTAAATTATTTTATTTTTCTTTTAAATATTTCTTTTATATATATTACATGAACCTACTAACACCACATAAATTTATATACACTCCAAACGTTAAACACAAAAATTCAAAAATCAAATGTAGTTAAATAAAATCATAAACATATTTAATAAATTGCTAAAAATAATTAAATTAAAAAAAAGTAAAAATTTAAATTAATATAAAAAATATAAATAAAACCTATAAAAATCACTAAAATCTTTGAAGATTTAATTGATTTTTTTACTATTTTTAAAGATTTGTAATAATTTTTTTTAAAAAAATCAACTTGAAAAAATTATTAAATTAAATAAAAAAAATCTTTAAAAGTATTAAAAAATCAACTATTTTTTTAAAACTAATTAAATTAAATTTATTAATTTTTTAGCTTTATTAAAATTTTGAAGATTTATGTATTTTTTATAGGTTTTATTTATATTTTTCATATTAATTTAAATTCTTACTTTTTTAATTAAATTATTTTTGAAAATTTATTAAATATGTTTATGATTTTATTTAACTATATTAGATTTTTTAATTTTTATGTTTAACTTTTGGAGTGTATATAAAATTCATGGGGTGTTTGTAGGTTCATATAATATAAAAGAAATTTAAAAAAAAAAAACAAAAAATTTAAAACTCCATTTCTTTATTAATGTTTTATTTGCGTTCTAACTTGTATAAAAAAAATGTAAAAAATAAGGCTAAATAAAATTTAAAAATAGTAAAAAAATCATCTAAATTTTCAAAACTATTTAAATCAATTAATTTTTTTTTAGCTTTGTTTAATTTTTTAAGATTTGGACGATTTTTTATAGGTTTTATTTATATTTTTCATATTAATTTGAATTCTTATTTTTTTAAATTTAATTATTTTTGGCACTTTATTAAATAGGATATAGTTGGGTGTGTATAGTAATAAAAAATAATTTTTAAATTTTAGTGTGGTGTGTTTAACATTTGGGGTGTGTATATCATTTTATGGAGTGTGTTTTAAAAAATGACCTGTGAAACCTGGTGTAGCAGGTAACTGGACCAAAATCAAAATAAATCGAAACTTAATGGACTAAATTCAAAAAATGGTAACCTGATGGACTAAATTCATAATTGTGGTAACTTAATGGACTAAAAAAAATATAATCCCTTTTTTTAATACTTATACTCCACTTCAACGGGACTACATTTGATGGATGGAGGAGTAATAATTAAACAACATAAAATTGTTACATTCAAAACATCACCCATACCCAGAATACACCTTATCCAAAAATCATATCATCATCAATGCAAATGAAAAATTCTTTATAGTCACCAAATTTTTGCTCCCTTCTCATACATTGCTAATTATTCGAACATTATTACTATACAATATGTAAACTTAATAAAAATGTTGAACTGAGTCCCAAAATTTTAAAAATTGATATTAGATCAACCAGTAGAAGGATCAACACCAGAATTATACAAATGCACATCAAAATAAGTAATTCAGTCAGCATTTAGCATTTATAGGGGGTGTTTGCAAACTCTATAAACAGCTTAAAAGCACTTCTCAAAAGTAAAAGTTGTGAGAGAGCAACTTTAAAAAAAGTAATTTTGGAAGCAGCCCCACAGTCAAATTGCTATCAAAACCATCTTTATTTATACATTCTTGCGTGGAAAATATATCACCATAACTAGATTACCCCACCTCCATAGTATTCCCAACGTTCCACGATATATTGTCTCTTTTCTATTGTTTCATTTTAGATTGATGTCATTTTTTAATTTTGTAAAAAAGTAACTTTACTCTTTACAATAATCTCCTTCAAATATTTTTAAATTATACTAAATGTCATTACATTTTTCACACAAAAACATCATTTTTTGTCTTATTATCCTCAATTGACTAATACACCCTCAACAAAAGGTTAATTTATCATTTATAATATTAATAAATAATTCTCATGTTAAATTTTGTGTCAAAGTAAAATGACGAATCTAGGACAGAGGGAGTATATGATTATAGTTAAGGAAACTAGTCAGTTTTCTGAATTAGAGCCTTTTACATAAACCAAATAATGGAGCAGTGTAAGAAGTAAGAACTAAGAAGCGATTGAGCTGAGATATTAGAAAAAAATTAATTTATTTAATGTGCGAGTTGTTTATTAATATTATAAAAGGTGTTGAGAACGTATAATCAATTGAGGAGAATGATATGTATGTACTTAAGGAGTACGAGTGTTTACTTTCTTATGCATTCTTTTATGTTTATTAATGGTTGTAGTTGGGCTTTGGATCTGGACGGTGTTTTTATTTGGGCCTTGGTGGGCCCATGTATTAATTGGATAGACAATGTATACTCCATGCTCAGTAGTTTAATGATCATCTTTTGAGAATTATATTGTAAAGTGTAGCTGAGAAGCTTGCGAGTGAAGAAATCGTTCTTTTTGGGTCCTTTCGAAGGATTTATTCATGTAATTGACATTCTTGATTCTTGTTCATCATTTTTTCTTGGTCTCCTCTATTAGAGAACAAGACAAAAAAATATTTTTGTATAAAAAAAATAATAATAACATTTGATATAATTTTGAGAAGTTTGATGTGGATGATTGAAAATAATAAAGTGACCTACGGAGTATATATTTTTTTAAGAAGGAACAATCAAATACAAGATAGACCAAAATGGAAATGACAGATGGAGGGGGTTGTAGACATAATCACCAAAACATGACATAATCACTACAAACGAACAAAGATGACACTTTAAGCCAGCAAAACTCTATAGATGAACCAATAGATGTTATGAGTACATAATCAAAATCAACAGGGATCACCAGTAGGAGAATAGAGTCGTCCACAAGAAGGGGAACGGGAACGGGAACGCATTGAAGTATATTATATGAACTCGTTTGCTTAGTGAATTTAGAGGTAGATTGTGTGTATAAACCCACCCAACTAAACTCAAAAGGCTTAGGTTATACATCCAGCCTATTTAAAAATTGGTTTATACTTAATTTAATTACATGTTCTTATATATATGAGTTGGAAATTCAATTAACATTTATAATTTTTTCTTTCATTCTAGTATATCTATAACATTTCAATTCATTAATAAACATATATGGAACAAATCGGTATTTGTTTAGTTTAGGAAAATAATTAAGTCATTTATTATTGTATGACATGTATGACTGAAAATTTTATTTTAAAATATTTATAGGTATTTCATAGTTTATACTCCCTTCCTCCTATAATAACTTTCACATCATATGTAGATGAACATAAATATTAAGAGAGTTTAATAATAAATATAATTTTGAGGAATAATTTAATAAATATTTATATATAAAATAAATAAATGAGTTGACTGTGAATTAAAAGTATAAAAGGTATTAGGAATACATGATTTTTTTTTTTTTTTCTTTTATATAATTGAATGAAATCTTGAATGGTTAAAAATAAAACTATGGAATGCTTTTTTCATGATAACTTTCATGAAGCAATTATAATATTTTTTATTTTTTATTGTTTGTATTTTGAAATTATGATATAATAAACATGTTAATGATATTTTAAAATATCTTTAAGTTATTAAATAATTTTAATGTTACTTTATTTTAAATAACATAATAAATTAATTTATTAATATAAAATATATTTAAATATCAAGAGTTCGGGTAATCCTTTTGTATGTACTGTTACTGTGGTTAGGGTTGGGGTATATACCCCTCCAGCTTTGTTTAATACACTCTCCCGATACATGTACTCCCTCAAAATACACATAAGATAGATGCACTCTCCCCTAAATTGTCTATTATACCTTTTCTTTTAAATTTTTTTAGGATAAATACACACCCCTTAAAACCTCATTATCTTCATCTTCTCCGCTTCTTGAAAACCCCTAAAATCATTCTTTCCTCCCACCTTCTTCCACCGCCGTCGATGCCGCCTGCGACGCCAACCGCCCTCCGCCTACAGCCCAGTCGCCCGTCGTCTAGCCCCAGTCTTTTTTTTTTCTTTTTCTCGCTTGCCGTCCAGCCCCCTTCCCCTCTCCGTCCGGCGCCTCCCCTCTTCCCGTCCGCTTCAATATTGGTCGCCGCCCTTCGACCGATCTCCTGCTTCAGGTAAGATTTTTTTTCTCGATTGCACAAGGCGGCGGCGGTCGATCTCCCGCTGCCTAGCGCCGCCGCCGCCGCCCCACCCCAAGAAGCGCCGCTTCGTCCTCCCTTTCGTCCAGCCTCCGCCGCTCGTCCGCCGCCCCAGGTAAGCATTTTTTTTGGTCAACAGTTGCGTATAAAATTTTATCGTTGACAACATTTTTTTGGTCAACAACATTTTTTTTCTCGGTTGCACAAGGCGGCGGCGGTCGATCTCCCGCTGCCTAGCACCGCCGCCGCCGCCCCACCCCAAGAAGCGCCGCTTCGTCCTCCCTTTCGTCCGCCGCCGCCTCCATTTTGTTTCTATTGCGTTTCCTCCAGCTTTTTTTTTTCGACAATGTTGAGTCGATCAAAAACACTCCCAGACACATATTATTGTCGACGGGAGTGTTTTTGGTCGATTCAATAATGTCGAAAATTTCAATTTTTTTTTTTAATTCTTTGGAAAAAATCTTATTGATAGGAGCGTTTTTGGTCGACAAATCAGAGTCTACCAGAGTATTTTTGGTCGATAAATCAGAGTCGACCGGAGTGTTTTTGATCGACAAACCAGTGTCGACGGAAGAAATTTTGGTCGACTCTGGTTGATCGATTTTTTTTTTCTACTTTCTATGTTATGTTTTGTTAATTTCTGAGTTTTTAATTGTTGTATGTATGTATTTGGACATTTGGTGTATGCATGTAATTTCTGAGTATTTGGAAATTTTGGACATTTGTTCAACATAATTTCTGAGTTTTTTTGGCAGTGGCGGCCGGAGGGAGGTTGGGCGGCGGCAGCGTTCGGCGAGGGCTAATACCTCTCAAATTAGGATTAGGGTTAGAGTTAGTTTAATATGGGGAGTGTATGTATCTTTTTGTATTTTATTAAAAGGGCAAAACAACCATTTTATATGAATATTTAATTAAACAAAGCTGGGGGTATATACCCCAACCCCTGTGGTTATACACCCCGGCCCTATTTCAAATGGAATGGTCTAGTTGGGCCATTTCGTTTTTAGGCTGGCATGGGTTATTTGCCCCTCCAAATGTCCGATTCATGATTATTCCCCAAAGTTAAGAAATGGTAATTTGGCAAGGAAATTTTATTTTTAATCCTATAATGAGACATTTTAAAATAAATTCTTTAAAGTTCAACTTTACAAAATATCGTTATTTATATTTTAATTTTAATTCTTTTTTACATTAATTTTAATTTTTTATGTTTTAATCCATTATAAAATACCACATATCATGCCGCATCACTCTCTCCTTTATATATATTAAAAAAAAAAAACTAATAACACCCCAAAATATTTTATAAACACTTCATAATTTTAAATATAAAAATAGATGTTTATAAAATTACTAAGTAACCCTTATATAAATAGAAATTAAAATAATTAAAAATAATAACTTTAAAAAATCTGAAAAAAAAGTAATTAAAATTTAAAAAGTATTTTAAAAAATTAACTAAATCTTTAAAAATAAATAATTTACATAAATTAATTAATTTTTTTAAAAGAATCTTAGAAAATTAAATAGAATCTGAAATTAAAAAACAAATCATCAAAACAAAATTAAAAAATTAAAATTAAAATATTGAAAAAATTCAATAAAACGTAAATAAAATTAAATTAAAAAAAATCAATAAAAAAGTAAGATTTCATTTTTTATTTAATTTTCTTAATATTTATTTTTGATTGTGTTGATTTTTCTTTCGTTTTTTATTTATTTAGTTTTTTAAAAAACTGAATTGGTATTTTTAATTTAATTATTTTATAAATTTTATTTGATTTATTTAATATTTTTAGATATTATTTGGATTTAATTGATTTTTCCATTTAAATATTTTTTAATATTTAGTTGATTTTTTAAAATATTTTCAAATTTTATTTAATTTCTTGTATTATTGAATTTTTTTAATTAATTTTTAAAATTTATATATAGTTTTAATGATTTGGTTGAATTTTAAATTATATTTTTTTATTTTATTCCATTTGTATTTGTTTTGAGGGATAAAGAGTAAATATGAAAGGATTGGGGTGTATTTAGTAATAAAAAATGATTTTTAAATTTTAGTGGGGTGTGACATGTGTGTATAACATTTGATGTTTGTATAACATTTTATAGGTTGTTAGTAGCCTCACCCAAAAAAATGCATCTACTTTAAACTAATTAATCGTTCATCTATATATATGAAAAAAATAAAATAAAAAATTATGCATCTACTCCAAACTAATTAATCAATTTAATTAAAATATATTTATTTATTATGAGTATTTGATAAAATGATGATATTATCATTAAATATAGTTATACGTTTCAATTAATAGAGGAAAATAAGATTCACATAATTAACATCGATCATTCATAACTTCAACACCCTTTGGTTTCGTTTATGAAATTTATTTTGTTTCATATTTTTTCAGATTTTTTCAAGTTATTTTTTTATTATTTTACTCTTTATTTATGTAAGGGTTACTTAGTCATTTTATATGTATCTATTTTTATATTTAAAATTATGGGGTGTTATATAGTATTTTGGGGTGTTATTAGTTTTTTTTTTTTTTTTAATATATATAGAGAAGAGAGTGATGTGGCATGACATGTATTATTTCGTAAAGGATTAAAACATAAATGATTAAAATTGATGTAAAAAGGGATTAAAATTGAAAGGTAACTGACGTATTTTGTAAAGTTGAAATTTAAATGATTTATTTTGGAATTGAGGAAATTTTATTTTTTGTCCTGTAAGTTTAGAATATTCTAAAATAAATTCTTTAAGTTTCAACTTTACAAAATACGTCTTGTATGTTTCAATTTTGTCCTTTTTTTATTCAATTTTAATCCTTTATCTTTTGAAACAATTAAAGTTAATTAAAAAAGCTTCATGAAAAAAAATTAATTAAATTTATTCAAAATAAAATTAGGCATGTAATCCATTTTTAATTGACAACCTATTTATGGAATAAAACTTAATTTCAATATTTTTTTTTACAGCATCAAATTATATTGTTAAAATTAATTAATTATAAAATTATGTATAAAATTTAAATATAATTAAAAAAATACAAAAATTAAAATTTCAACAAATTAATAGTATAGTGTAAAATTTGAAATTTTAAAAAAATATATAATTAACCTGTATATAATTTTAAAAAATAAGAAAAAAAAAACACACATCAAAAAAATATTTACACAATAAATATAGTTTGAAAAAATAATAAAAAAAATATATTTATATATCACTACATTATGCGTGCCCATATATATATATATATATATATTAATTTTACTTTATTGATTAAAAATTAATCTTTAAAATATATATAGATTTTAAAACTTTTATTCTATTAAAAAATATAAAATGTTACAGCAATATATATTACATTATGTATATAAAAAATAATAATAGAATAAAATAATTATAATTTTATTAATAAAATAAATTAATATACAAAATTACAAAGTAGAAACAACAATTTATTTAGTCAAATTTTTTAACATAATCCAAGAAATTTTCTACTTTAGGAACTGAAAATATGTATTTATTAAACTACTCCATTTTCCTAATTTTTCAAACAATACTTTAATAATTTTAATTATAGCATAATTTTAATTTTGAGCATAGCAAATGCATATCTACTTGCACATAATATGATGAAAAAAATAACGCCTGCATCTTCTCCCTTCTATAAACACGCTTCACAAATGAAATATAATACAAATATTATATTTACATAAATGACATAATCTATACAATAGAATTTGACGCTGTAAAAAATAAAATTGAAATGAAGTTTTAATTATTCCATAAATCAATATGTTGTCAATTAAAAATGTATTGCATGTCTAATTTTATTTAAATAAATTTAATTAAGTTTGATTCTGTTGGGATATGGTTTATATTAATAAAAGAAAATTTGAATTTGATTTGATACCAAAACCCTAAGTAAAACCCCAAGTATGATGATTTGCCAAGTCTAGATTTTCAAGTTAGAAAAGCTCATATATGTTAGGGAGCTTTAATTTTTATTAGATAGATTATTCTTTGAATCTATGACAAATGACCTGAAAGCACAAAGCACATGAAGACAAGTATCATTGAAGACAAGGAGCTGAAGTGTTATGAAAAAAGTGACAAGAACTCATGAAGACAAGTATGCTGGATGAGAAAAGTCAAGTATGATGAATTTGGATATTCATATACTTTGGACTTGGCACACTTATAGTCAAAGACGATGAATGACTAGGCATTTTACCCAGTACGAGGCCGTTAGCGGGAAGGACAGAATTATTCCAAATTAGCCAAAGAATTAGTGCCACCTGTCACTGTGCATAACAAATTCTGATAATGGAATGCAAAATGCAGAATGGACGTGAATGCATATACTAATTGCATGCAGGCCCCTGAACAATTTGAAAGTTCAAATTTATGGATAAGTTTGCTATCTCCACCAACGGATAGTTTGCTTCATCTATAAATAGGCCACATCTTGAATCATTTCAAGAAAACGGACGAGACATACAAGCCATACACATTTTCTAGCATTCAAAAGTATTCAAAACACTCGAGAGATTAAAGCTTTTAAGCATATTCATTTGTGAGTGTTACTTTTAGTCCCCACTAGGCAAGCTTATTGTTTGATTATCCAAAGCCTAGGAAGTGATATCCTAGCCTTTACATTCGTTCTTAAATTGTAAAGGATATCACACTTAGTTGGTACAAGAACAAAACCCTACTTTCACCTTGAGAGATAGTCTGAGAGTATTGTTGAGTTCGTAGTAGTGATTGAGAGTATTGCAACGAGAGAAAGTTGTAAGAAATCAAGAAAAGAGAAGAAGAAGAAGAAGTAGAGTGCACATTGGCACTGTAAAAACAAGTTAATTCCGAATTGATTAAGGAATTATCCTATTAAATTAGGAGAGTGGACGTAGGAGCAGTTTAGTCTCCGAACCACTATACATCTTGTGTTCTTACTTATTGCATTTATCTTATTGCTTTAGCTTTTGTGTTGTTATAATTGCTTACTGCTATTTGATAATCTAGTATTTAAGTGCATATTACTTAAGGAGTATAATAGGGCCTATCATTTATTCCGCATACAAGTTGCATATTGTTAAGATCTGTTAGAATCTACTGTTTAGTATTTTCATAGGACTTGACATACTGTGTAACTTATTTGACTCTGATTATTTGTGTTGATTACTTACAAAAGTTTTTGAAAAACACATACACGTGTATTCCCCCCCCCCCCCCCCCATACACGTGTCACACTCCTTTTTGGGACCAACAAGTGGTATCAGAGCAGGGGTTTAAAGACCACTGCTTTGAGGATCAACTTTGGTTACCTAAACTGATCTACTTGTGCACTTTCTGTGATATTCATTATTTCTGATTATTCACTATGCCTAACACATCTTCTTCTGAGAATTCTGGTGTAGCTGTTCCACCACCTACTGCTATGGGAACCAACCCCATCAACAAGATATCTTACCAGAAATTGCCTATGTTCTCTATTGAGAATTATGACTTCTGGAAGATAAGGATGAGAGCTCACTTGGCTTGTCTCCATGATGAAATGCTAAGGGTAATCACTAAAGGTCCATTTGTGTTCATGAAACCTAACACAAATGTTACAGAAGCCCAAAGAGCAACTGGAGCACAAGAAATTCCAAAAGATGATGATGAGCTCACTCCTGAAGAAAGAAAGAAGAAGAATCTCAACTATGTTGCAATGAACACCCTATATCAGACCATTCCAGATGCTATAATGGGTAGAGTGTTTCACTGCACAACTGCAAAGGAGATTTGGGACACATTAACTCTAATGTGTGAAGGAACTGACAAGATCAAGGAAAACAAACTTCAAGTTGCTGTTCAAAAATATGAGCAATTTAGAATGAAGTCTGATGAAAACATTGATCAACTGTATGAAAGGTTCACAGACATCATGAATGAGATCAACTCACTTGGAAAAGTATACTCCAAGAGAGAAGTGGCTCTGAAGATTCTTAGGAGCTTGACAACCAAATGGAATGTGTATGCTGTCATGATACAGAATACAAAGGATTTGTCAACAATGCCAATGCAACAAGTGTTCTCAGAACTCAAGGCATATGAATATAACTTGAACAGAAAGAACAACACTGAGGAACCTGAGAGCAAAGGGATTGTACTGAAGGTCAAATCCAATGAACCTGATTCCAAGAAAGCCAGCAAATCAAGCAAGAGTGGAAAAGGAACTTCCAAAGCTGACATTTCAGATAAGTTGGCCATGATGGCTAGAAGATTTGAAAGATTAAATTCTAGATTTGGTAAATACAAAAGGTTTTACCAAGATTGAAGAAGAAGATACAACTCACCTGAGAAGAAGAATGATGAAAGGAGATCCAGAAGGGACAACTCCAAAGAAGATCCATCTTCATCAACTAAGAAGAAAGATGAAGATGAGGATACATGCTACAACTACAAGAAGACAGGACATTTCCAATATGATTGTCCAGAGCTGACTTCCAAGGAAAGGAAGGAAAGACAAGCTAATAGGGACAAGAAGTATGGAAAAAGGAAAGCATTGAAAGCTGAAGAAGAAACCACTGAAGATGACCAACTTCCATCTTCATCATCTGAGATGTTTACTGACAGCAGTGATGAAGAGTGTCTTATGGCTATTGAAGACAGTGATGAGGTACAATCAATTTCTAGTTCTGTCAATTCTAGTAGCACAATGATGTCAAATGAAGACAACCTGAAACTTACTTTTGGTAAGTTGATGGAAGACTTCATGAGACTACAAGAGATTCATGATCAAACCTTAGAAGAAAACAAAGTCTTGAATGCTAAGATTGAGAGAATTACTCAGGTTGAAGCTAAACATGATCTGAGAACAAATGAGTTGTGCAATGACTTAACTAAGGAGCTGAATACTCTGAAGGACAAGTCATCTGAACAACTTATTAAGTTGGAAGAACAAGTTAAGCTTCTTGAGAGTAAGGACTCAGACTACCAAGCATTGATGGCTAAGTTTGAACATCTTTTCAAGGAACATGAATGCCTTAAATTTAGTGAAGAGAGTCTGAAACTTAAACTGGCTGCCCTGTATAAATCATCTAATTCAATAGATGAACTACAAGGAATGCAAAGGCCTATGACTCAAAAATCTGGACTTGGTTACAATCCAGATAAAACATTTTCACCATGCCTCAGTGATACTTCAACAAGTATTACTAAGAGAGTCTTTGTAAAATCTGTGGCTCAGACTGAAATTGTTGAACCAAAGCTGCTACAGAAAGAGGACAAAGGTAAACAACCCATTGTACCAACTATCCTGAATCACAAGTCAAAGGTTGCAAGACCTAAGACAAGAATTCAGAGGCCTGAGACAATTCAGATGAGTAAAAGTCAATGGAAGACAACTCAGCTGAAAAACTCTCAGACTCAGGCAAAAAAACCACAAGATATTCAAAGAAGACCAACTCAAATGAGAAGGCCTACAATGAATTATCAAAGAAATTTCCAGCCTAAGTACAATGAGTACAGAAGACTTGAATCCTACATGCCAAGGACTTCAAGTAATCTGAATGTCTATCCACAAAGATTCAAGCACTCTGCACATGAATCAAAAGATAGATTTAGCAGATATATTCACAAGAATAGATATAACTCTTCTAAATCATCCAAGATTCACACTAATACTCAATCTCAACCTAAGGCATTTAAAAGGAAGATTGTGTATTTAGATGTTTATGGAAAACAAATTAACCCTTTTCAAGTAATGAAAATAAGGCAAGTTTGGGTTCCAAAAGGTATATCTAACCCTCTAGGACCCAACTTTCAATGGGTACCTAAGTTTTGATTTGTAACAGGTTCCAGTGGTGCCATCATCAAAGAAAAGAAGTCCTAAAGAACTCACATGGTACTTGGACAGTGGATGTTCAAGACATATGACTGGAAATAAGGAGCTTCTGTCAAATTTTGTTGAACAAGATGGACCACAAGTAACTTTTGTTGGTCCCTGAACGAGTAGTGAATGGGGTTAAAGTCTAGAGGGGAGGGGTGAATAGACTTTAAAACTTTTTCAACAGAGTTGGGAACCTCTTCTGATTGCTATGTCAACTGGACTACAAGTCTGCTGGTCCAGATGACTATAGTGATCTGATTGAAGAGGTTATATGCGGAATTATGGTAGGCCTTGTTTAGACTCGTTCTTTTAGTTCTTAAGAAAGTGTTAACTTGTTTTGCTTAATGAAAATACTCAGCTGATGCTGGTTTGAAAGTTATGGCCTTGTTTTGAAGACAGTTAAAAACACAATATGCACTATATAAGATATAAGAAATGACAGTAATGTAAAGTGCTGAAAGTAAATAACACCAGGTTTATAGTGGTTCGGATATACGTTCCTACGTCCACTCTCACGTCTCAACGTGATGTTTAATCCCTTTAATTTCCCAAAAATTACAAGGGTCTTGTCCTTTATAGTCCCAAGGTTAGGACTTTGAGATCTGAGCCGTCCTAACAGCTACGGTCTCCACAAGTGATTGTAAGCACTTGCACTTTGATGGGTTCAAAAACTTTAACCCAGTGTTTTCATAACCGAACCGGAGATCAAACCGGATTAGGCACCGGTTCACGGTTCAACCGGTTGGACCGGTTGGATCGGCGGTTCAACCGGTAAAATAATCTTATATGTATTTTTTAAATATTTTTTTTATATTAAAAAAATATATGCATTTATAAAAATTATATTAAATTAAAATAATTCTAGCAAAAGGAGTGAACAATTTTTTTTAGACATTTATAATTATTATTTTTTATTTAGAATATTGTTGAAATAATAGTTTTTTATTATTTGAAATAATGGAATTCATTATTTATAATTTTAATTCAAATGTAAAGAAGTTATAACATGTTAGAAAAAAGAATGACAAACAAACATGAAATTTTTGTCCCACATCAATAAATAGTAGAAAAATATGAGAAGAAAACAATATAAAAGCAATGTTAGTAAGAAAAACAAATATATGAGATTTATATCCCACATCTAATAAAATGTAAAAGAAATATAAGAGCAAACAAATATATAAAATTTTCATCGCACATCGAATTGAGAGGAAAACATTATAAATATGAACTTTATTATGTCCAACATCGAAATAGTAGAAGTGTTAGTTATACAAACAAACATAATATTTTATATCTCACGTCGAATAAGGGTGGGGAAAAAAATGAGAGGAAAACATTATAAATATTAACTTAATTATGTCCCACATCGAAAGAGTAGAAGAAGTATGAAAAAAAATAGGAGTATAAAATAGTAGTGTTATACCAACAAAAATTTGTATGTCCCACATCGAATAAGGATAAAAAAAATGAGAGGAAAACATTATATATATAGACTTCATTATGTCCCACATCGAAAGAGTAGAAGAAGTATGAGAAAAAAATATTATAAAAGTAGTAGTGTTATACAAACAAACATAAAATTTTATATCCCACATCGAATAAGGGTGAAAAAATGAGAGGAAAACATTATAAATGGAGCTGAATGTGCACCTTTCTCTGAAAAAAGTTTAAAATTTAAAAAAAAAAAAAAAATTAAGTGAACCGGTCAGATCGGTTTTTGACTGATTTACCGGTTTTGACCGGTCGAACCCCAAAAACGGTTTTTAGGTGTTTTCCGGACCGGTTCCGTGATCGGTTCACGGTTGGACCGGTTGAACCGGCCGGTCCGGTCCGGTTCTGAAATCACTGCTTTAACCTTTCGGTGAGGGTTTGGGGTTTTTGAAGGATATCCAACTAATGGTTCAAGCTTATAAATCGCTTAACCACTATGCCTAAAACAATGAATATACAATATGAACATGTTTCAGGTTCTTAAGGGTTGGATAGAAATCACTTAAGAGCTATATATAATCTAATGGTTTCTGGCTCTTTCTGAGAATTCTTTGAACAGTATGGCTTTAGCTTTGATTGCTTGCTTGGCTTGTTGAATTCTCTCTTGTGACTTCTTGTTTGTGATTTCTCATCCTCTTGTATTTATAATGGTGATTGCTTGCAACTAGCCGTTGGGGCAATCTTTCCATAATGGCTTGATTCCTATATTCCAGCCGCTTGATTGCTTCAATCCTGGGATCATGTCAATCTTCTAAATAAGGTAGGTCTTCGTTTGAATTGCAAGATGACTTAGGAATCAGCCGAGTCCTGGAAGAGCACATAGTCTTCTGATTTGTACTTCTAGTCTTCTGACTACTCTTCTGGCCTTAGGTCTTCTGTCTTCTGATATCAGTCGAGTAACACTCTTCTGATCTGGCAATTCTTTGTGCTGCTTTAGGCCATCTTCAATCTTGGACTCCATCAGATAAGTAGGTATACAAGCACCTTAATTTATCTGGTCTTCAAGGATCTTCTAGTCTTCATGTCTTCTACTCTTCTCATCTTGAGGATAGGCATGTAAGCCAGGACTGTGCTGATCAGCTGATATCAATACAGTTGATCACACAAGACTAGTCTAAGCTGTTCTATACAAGTCAGCTGATCCTATTACATTTATAAACTCTAAGTGTTTTGGCCATCAAAACTATTCTAACATCAAGTGGGGCTTAGGGTGAATTTATATCCCAACAACTTTTGGTAACAACTCACAAGGAACAACCAAAGGTTATGGAACTCTCAAAATTGGTACTGTAAGTATTAAAAATGTTTCATATGTCTATCGTCTTAAACACAATCTATTCTCAATAAGCCAATTTTGTGATAAAGGTTTTAATGTTGAGTTTTCTAGTAACTTATGTTATATTAAGAATAAATCAAATCAACAGTTACTACTAACTGGGTCAAGGAAAGGTAATGTTTATCTTGCAGATTGGAACAAATCCCCTGAAGATATCTGCTTAGTTGCAAAAAGCTCTAGAGATCTCAGTTGGCTATGGCACAAAAGGCTAAACCATCTGAACTTTAAGACTTTGAACAAACTTGCAAGACTATCTTTAGTAGATGGCCTACCAAATGAAGTATTCACAAAAGAACATGTCTGTCAAGCATGTCAAGAAGGAAAGCAAGTCAAAGCATCCTTCAAAACAAAGGCTGCCATCTCAACTGCAAGAGTACTGCAATTACTTCACATGGATTTATTTGGACCCATTACCCTTGTGAGCATCGGTGGAAAGAAGTATACACTAATAGTAGTGGATGACTTCTCAAGATACACTTGGGTAATATTCATGCTAAAGAAGATGGAGACTCAACAGAAGCTGCCAGAACTTATGAAGAAAATTACAAATGAGAGAGGCTTAAGCATTGTGAAGATCAGATCAGACAAAGGAACATAATTCATCAACTCTTACATAAATGAATACTGTCAAGCAAATAGAATCACTCATGAGACTTCATCAGCTAGAACACCTCAACAAAATGGTGTAGCAGAAATGAGAGTTAGAACACTCAAGGAAGCTGGAAGAACCATGATAGCAGAAGCAAAGATTCCAAAGAGGTTTTGGGCAAAAGCAATAAATACTGCTTGTCACACCCAAAACAGATCCATGCTAACAAAGGAACAAGGAAAAACTCCTTATGAACTCTTCAAAGGGAGAAAACCAAGAATCTCTTACTTTCATATTTTTGGATGTACATATTTCATTCACAATAATGGGAAGCAACAATTAAAAACATTTGACAGCAAATCAGATGAAGGAATCTTTCTAGGATATTCTTCATCTAGCAAAGCTTTCAGAGTTTATAATTGTAGAACTCTTATTGTTGAAGAAACACCTCATGTTATCTTTGATGAGTTTTCTTTCAAGCACAGGACCTCAAATAAAGAAGACAAATCCCATGATGAAATCAACACAAGGGTGACAAGGCTAAGAGATGGTGAAAGAAAAGAATCTGTATTTACTGATGTACATTATCCTGACTTGAACAACCTCAAGATATCCAACATATCTGAAGCCAATCAAGATAAAGACAACTTACCTGAAGCCAACATCCCTGAGGAAGACTGCAATGTTGAGTTGAATGAACCCACTCAACCTGAGGTAAGTTCTCTCAATGAAGAAGCTAGTAATGCTGAGGGAGTACAATAATCAAATGATTTAGGGGGAACTCAACCTGAGGATACCAATGTCAATGACATGGACAACACCCCTGAATATGAAACTGGTCCAGCTTTTAATTTTCCTGAATTTTATGTTGAATTAAATGTTGAACCAGATGAGACTAACTTATCTGAAAATGATCAGTCTAGAAGGACATGGCTAGATGCTCATCCTTCAGACCAGATCATTGGTGATCTTACTAGTGGTGTAATCACTAGGAGACAACATGGAGAGAGTGCTTTATTTTGTTGTTTTCTTTCTGAAACAGAACCCACAACCATTGAAGAAGCAATGGAAGACTCCAACTGGATTACAGCAATGCAAGAGGAACTAAATCAGTTCAAAAGAAATGATGTTTGGGAGCTGGTAGACAGACCAATACATCAGGATGTTGTAGGAGCTAAATGGGTTTACAAGAACAAGAAGAATGAAAATGATGTTATAGTTAGAAACAAAGCCAGACTAGTTGCCAAAGGTTATAGTCAACATGAAGGAATAGACTATGATGAGACCTCTGCCCCTGTAGCTAGATTAGAAGCAATTAGGCCGTTCTTAGCATATGCAGCTCATATGAAGTTCAAGGTATACCAAATTGATGTAAAGAGTGCATTTCTGAATGGTGTACTTAAAGAAGAGGTATATGTAGAGCAGCCACCTGGTTTTGAAGTATGAGACAAAGTGTATAGATTAAAGAAAGCACTTTATGGTCTCAAGCAAGCACCAAGAGCTTGGTATGAGACACTATCACAATAGGAGACACTATCACAATTCCTATTGGACAATGGATTTGTGAAAGGCACAGTTGACAGGACCTTATTTAGGATAAGTGAAGGAAATGATATTCTGTTAGTACAGATATATGTTGATGATATCATTTTTGGTTCACCTAATGAGGATATGTGCAAGAAATTTTCAACTCTCATGCAACGGAAGTTTGAAATGTCAATGATGGGATTGATGAACTTTTTCCTAGGTTTACAAGTCAAACAATCTGAGAAAGGAATCTTCATCAATCAAGCTAAGTATACTAGAGAAATGATCAAGAAGTTTGGTTGTGAAAATAGCAAACCAGTTAGGATTCCTATGAATACAAATTGGAAAATGGATCCTGACATTGATGGAATAGATACCAACCCCACTGAATATAGAGCAATAATAGGTTCATTATTATATCTAACTGCAAGCAGACCTGATATTACTTTTGCAGTTGGTGTATGTGCTAGATTTCAGTCCAATCCAAAGAAAAGTCACTTAGAGGCTGCCAAAAGAATACTTAGGTATTTAAAAGGTACAGTGAACTTAGGATTGTGGTATCCATCTGATGACAACATTGAGTTGACTGGTTATTCTGATGCTGACTATGGAGGATGTAGGATAGACAGAAAATCAACTACTGGCACTTGTCAATTCTTAGGAAACAAATTGATTTCATGGTTTTCCAAGAAGCAAACTTCTGTAGCTACTTCAACCACAGAGGCTGAATACATGGCTGCTGGAAGTTGCTGTGCTCAAATCCTATGGCTCAAACAACAGCTAAGAGATTATAAAGTTGTCACAAAAGATGTATCTATCTATTGTGATAATAATAGTGTCATTGCTATTACTCAAAATCCAGTGTTACACACAAGGTGTAAACATGTGGATATTAGACATCACTTCATAAGAGATCATGTTGAGAAAAAGGACATCAGAATGGAAAAGATTCATACTGATAAGCAAAAAGCTGATATTCTCACAAAATCCCTAGCTGAAACAAGGTTCAAGGAACTTTCAATGGAACTTGGTTTATTAGATCCTGGAGAGAATGTTTAAAGTATAAGGAATTACTTTATTCATGCCAGAGATACTAGTATTAATCCAAGGGGGAACTTAGAGTGAAGTCTTAGGAAGGATAAGTTAGATGAGACAATTCAAAGTTCATTAATTTATTTTTCACATACTGATATTATTTTCAAGAATTTTCATGCAGGAAACTTGGACAAAGTACATGACATTCTTGAGTAAAATCAAGGAAAGATACCTGACAAGTACGAGGAAAACTACGAAGGACAACATAGAGGATGACAAACTACATAAGAAACTTCAATAGAAGTTGTCAAGGGTTATTCATTCAAGTTGTCACTTGACTGTAGATAAGTTTTCTTTTTCATAAAAGTTAAACTCTGTTCATCATTATAGTACGCATTTAATGCTCATAACAGACAAACAAGAGATCTTTGTTAAAAGACGATCAATTGCACGATTTTCTGAAAAAGCAACTCACTGTGCGCAGGACACGACATTTGCGTCCTTTGGTGTAATAGAATTGATCTAAACCATTAAATTTTATCAATTCAATCTCAGCCCTACACCTAACACTTTTCAAATTGTACAGTTGAGGAGATATAAAAGCATAACTTAGAATTTTTCACAATTTACGTTTTCAAAATTTCTGAAAAAGCCTTAAGCTAAATCTCTCAAGAATCCTCAAGCTCATCTACAAATTTTGCTCAAAGCTCTATAACGTTAACAAAAATGTCTTTGGAAATGGGTTAGTATTTCTCATAATCATCTGTTAAAAGACATGCATATTTGTATTGCTTTCAAGAAAAACAACATGCTCTGTTTTAGCTTTAATGACTCTGTTTAAATTCTTTAGATGTTATATTTACGGATTAGTCATTTATTGAATGATATGCTGTTAGATACATGTTGTGATACTTAAAATTGTGTCAATATCTTAGATTCATACACATATTATGTCTAGAGATCATGATTACAAGATTAAAACATTGTTGGATATGGTATTATGATGCTATGAACATGTTATGTAAATCTATCCACAGTAAATCTTAGACATAAATGCAAGATATTGTTTAAAGATAGCCTAATCATATGATTCAGTAGTTATATGGAAAGATTTTGCTGTTAGACCATACTAATACTGTATATTGGCTATATTTTTAGTTGACTTCAACTCTCCTGATTTGGACATCAACTGGAACTATCTGAGTGAACCAACCATGCTCCACTTTGAGCAAACAGTGTGTTTTGACAATCGAGAAAATAAACACACAAGAAGGATTGTTACTTGGCTGGAGCAAGCTGGATTGAGGAAATGGCTCGAGGCCATCCCCAAGACATGCCTGGAACTTTCAACTACTCAGTTCTTAGGCACATTTACTCAGAAAAGCTCGGGATCTGGTTACATTATGACTCATGAACCAGACACAACCAAAAGGAATGCTGAAAAGTTTGAGTTTACTGAAGAAGACTTTGATGAATTCTTTGGTCTGAATGCTACTGGAGAAGATCCTGAAGAATATATGAGGCATAATGAACAAGAAGTTGCCAACCAATGGATGGATGATCCAGTACTACTCAAATCTGGTCTACACAAGAGAGTTCTGAAAGAGGACTATCAACTATTGCTAGATATGGTGGCAAAGACTGTGATGTGCACCACAGGAAGCTATGATCAGATCAGCAGATCCAAGGTGAGATTGATGAAAGTTGTCATTGATGGAGGAAAGAAGCCAATGAACTGGAAAGGTTATTTTCTGAAGAAACTTGCAGAAGAGAAAGCAAAGTTCAAAATTGTGGATGTGAGGAGGGTAGCTGTCAAGAAGACACTAGCTTTCTGTACAAAAGTTGCTGCATTCTTATACAAGTATGGACCTGAGGACATTGTTGAAGATGGAGTTAAGTTCAACACTACCAAGATATTGTTCAGACAATTATCTGTAAGAACTCAGAAAAGATTGGGGCTGGAGATCAAGTCACCAAAAGCCTCAACAAGGAAGCAAGTTAAGTCTGCCAAGCAGAAGAGTGAAGAAGCAAAACAAATGGTGATCAGTATTCTTGAACAAGCCAAGAAGAAAGGGAAAGGAAAGGAGGTTGAAACAACCTCAAAGACCAAGAAAAAGAGGGCCATGTAAAGCCCTAGTTCGAGTGGAGAAGAAACTGAAGAGGAGTATGTTGATACTTCTGAGGAAGAGATGGATATTGATGAACAAGCTGAACAGGAAGGTTCAGATGATGATGATGAAGAGAGAGTGTCACCTGGAAACCTAGATTTGAATGATCCAGAACCCTCAAGTCATAGCCCAAAAGCTATTGAAACCAACCCCCATTTGAATGATCCAACCATTCATAAAGTTGCCTACAAGTCTGATACCCCCATACCCATTCTTTTTTATGAACCTCAACCCTCATCCAAGTCAGATACAGCCCCTGAATACACCTATGAAATGTCATTGAGAGATGAATCCAAATTTTTCCTAGACCAACTTTACCCCCAACTTGCCAAATATCCTGATTTAAGATCAATCTTCTATGATCTTAGATTAATTGTTGACATAAGAAAGAAATCCATGTATGATATTGGGAAAGTGATTGAGTCCAAAGGACTGGACTGGTGGGAAAATGAGGAGGCCAGATTAACATATTTTGCTGAAGTGGAATCCACTTTTGAATTGACAGATGAAAGGATGTTTGCTAACCTGGTAAACATTAAGATTCAGAAGGAAGTTATTCAATCCATTATAGCTGGGATTGATCTGAACATTGAAGGTTTGATGGAGGAGGAGGATGAGATGTCCAAGCAAGATGAGGACAAGAAAAATGTTGAGATGTCCAAGAGCACTGAGGACAAGACTGAAGAAGAGTCCAAGATTGTTGAGGACAAAGATGATGAAGAGAATGCTGCCATGGAGGTAGACACCACTGAAGGAGGAAATGAAGGTCAAAAGATTGCTGAGAAAGATTTCTTTGATGGAGTTGAGACTGACATTGAAGAGATAAAGAATGGAGAAACTAGTGAAGGAGAAAAGATTGATGAAATTGATCAAAGTCAATTAATTGAAAATGTTGAAGAAGAAGTACAGCCAGCTGTTGAAGCCACTAAATCTATGGAGATTGTCATTTTTGAACCTCCAACTGAGAAATCTACTGAAAATCCTAACATTCATGATGCTGAATTGATTAAGTCAACTCCTGCTGAAGTCACTGAAGCTGAGGCCAAGAAAGATGAAGTGGAGGCTAATACTGCTAAAAAAGAAGCTGTGAAGACTGAGGAACCAGCTGCTATGAAGAAGCCCTTGGAAAATGAGGCAATAGCTGCAGCACCATCAACTTCGATGGAGTTCCCAATTCACCTAGATGCTTCTCCATTGACTGAAGTCTGCATCATTGATAAAGAGGAAGGAAGAATGAAGGCTGTGCTGGAGGAGTTCAATACTGAGATTGAGCAAATTAATGAAGTTGAGAGGAAAAGGCTGGAGAATGTTGTAGGTTTATGCCTAAACATGGGAAAGTATGTCAGAGATAGTTTGGATGAAACTATCATTTCCACAAATGAAACCCAGCACAGGTCTTTGCTCAATTTGAACACAAAGGCAAGAAGGATGACAAGGAGGATGGAGAACTTGGAGGAAACCATTGATAATAATGCTATGGATTTATGCATCAAAGTGGAGAGTTTGGAAGAGAAGATGAACTCCACAACTATCAAGCTAGAAGCTGTTGAAAAAGGTTTTGAGACCTTTGATAAGAAAATGGAGAGTGTTGGAAAGGAAGTGAAGGACTCTACCCTCAAGATTGGAGAGTCATCAAAGATCATGTCAGATGTTGTTACCACATACTTCCACACTGAGAAAGAGTTGATCAAGAAGGACAGGGAGGAAATTCTGAAGATAAAGGATGATGTTGCCAAGGAGAAGGAAGAGATTTCCCAGATGCTGTCAAAGGATATTGAAAAGCTGACTCAGTCTTTGGGGAGTCAAAGAGATCAACTGATTAGAGAGACCATCAAGAGTTCACTGAATGCTGCTTCTGATTTATTCAAAGACAACTTGGAGGGTATAATCAAAATGATGAGGACCCAAGTTGATCAAGCTGTGAAGAAGCAAGTGGAAGAGTCTGTAAGTTCCACTATTTCTGCCTTTCTATTAAATCATGTTGACCCTATTTCTGCTCAGATGAAAAGGATGGACACCTACCAACAAGAACTCTCACTTACTGTGGCTAAGATTGATGCCAACCCTGCTGACCCCATCAATCTTGAGGCATGTGATGATGCCAAAAAGGGGGAAAATAAGAAGAAGGGGGAAGAGCTGATGAAGGGGGATGAAAAGAGTAAGGGGGAAGGTAGCAAGGGAAAGGGGAAAGCAAAAGTTTTGGAAATTACTGATGTGACAGAAGAGGAGGACTGTCCCAAAACTAGAAGTGGAAAGATAAGAAAACCCAATTTGAAGAGAAAGAAGCTTGTTGATATTTCTGATCAAGAGAAAAGCAAGAAGTACAATTCTAGTGAACCAGATGATGATGAGGAAATGGAAATTTCAACCTTGATTAGAAGGGAAGATAAACTGCCTGTTAGAAGAGCTTCTCCTGAAGTTACTGCTGCTGATCTTGTGAAAGACAAAGCTCATGTGTTTGAAGAAGTTGCAAACATTTTTGCAGAAGGAGCTGGACAAGATGCAGAGACTAGAAAAGGAGTGAGAAAGCTTGTTATTGAAGAAAGAACTAAAATGTTCATAGATGTTGAAGAGTGCAGGTTGAAGAGGCACAAAGATTTCAATCCAGGAAATTCTCAGTCTTAAACTGACAGCTGGGTTCCTGCTGAACTCAATGGTGCTTGGGAAGAAGCCAATCGAGTATGGGATCATCTCTTCTTTGTTGTTAAGAGATGGGGAGACTTTGAAGACATTGATGGTCTTTATGAAGGTTTTATGATGGAGAATTATCCAGATTTGTACACAAAGATTCTTGGAGTTGCTCAGAAGGAGAAAGTGATTGTCAAGACTCCGGAACAAATTTTCTGGACTCCACCAATAAAGACTGATGGAAATGGCATTGATAGGAAAGCAATCACTGATGAGTTTGTGCAACTTGTCAAAGATGAAGACTTAATTGGGAAGAACGAGGAGATCATGGCCTTGAAGAATAGGCACTTTGCATCATATGGGCTGACTCCACTGTTCAAGGAACTCCCAACTTTCCTGAAGAAGAAGTCAGATGCAGCCAAGTGATAAAGCTGCAGAAGGTCAAGTCAAGATTCAAACTATCATGAACTTTTTATTCTATGTTTATTTTTAATTTCCAGACAATTGTTGCTCCTTAAGAGCTAGAACTTACAACTTTCTGCTCTTACTATTGTGTTATTTTATTTCGGATGATGATTATCTATCGTATGCACTGGACAACAATTTTTTAGTCTTTATACTTGTGCTATTTTTGTCTAAAAATAGGCTCTAGCAAAATGATTTTAAATTGATTCTTGCTTAGATCAAGTTTTATAGAACTCAAAGAACTTAGCCCTTTTTAGGTTAATTATCTGAATTTATTCTGTGAAATTTTTCTAAGTATAGAAGATACATGCTAGTTGTCCTGTTTTTGTCAAATCTACTGAAAAAGAAATCCCTATGGATCTTTTGAAGCAAGTAGGTTTTGGCATCATCAAAAAGGGGGAAATTGTTGGGATATGGTTTATATTAATAAAAGAAATTTTGATTTTGATTTGATACCAAAACCCTAAGTAAAACCCCAAGTATGATGATTTGCCAAGTCTAGATTTTCAAGTTAGAAAAGCTCATATATGTTAGGGAGCTTTAATTTTTATTAGATAGATTATTCTTTGAATCTATGACAAATGACCTGAAAGCACAAAGCACATGAAGACAAGTATCATTGAAGACAAGGAGCTGAAGTGTTATGAAGAAAGTGACAAGAACTCATGAAGACAAGTATGCTGTATGAGAAAAGTCAAGTATGGTGAATTTGGATATTCATATACTTTGGACTTGGCACACTTATAGTCAAAGACGATGAATGACTAGGCATTTTACCCAGTACGAGGCCGTTAGCGGGAAGGACAGAATTATTCCAAATTAGCCAAAGAATTAGTGTCACCTGTCACTGCGCATAACAAATTCTGATAATGGAATGCAAAATGCAGAATGGACGTGAATGCATGTACTAATTGCATGCAGGCCCCTGAACAATTTGAAAGTTCAAATTTATGGATAAGTTTGCTATCTCCACCAACGGATAGTTTGCTTCATCTATAAATAGGCCACATCTTGAATCATTTCAAGAAAACGGACGGGACATACAAGCCATACACATTTTCTAGCATTCAAAAGTATTCAAAACACTCGAGAGATTAAAGCTTTTAAGCATATTCATTTGTGAGTGTTACTTTTAGTCCCCACTAGGCAAGCTTATTGTTTGATTATCCAAAGCCTAGAAAGTGATATCCTAGCCTTTACATTCGTTCTTAAATTGTAAAGTATATCACACTTAGTTGGTACAAGAACAAAACCCTACTTTCACCTTGAGAGATAGTCTGAGAGTATTGTTGAGTTCGTAGTAGTGATTGAGAGTATTGCAACGAGATAAGGTTGTAAGAAATCAAGAAAAGAGAAGAAGAAGAAGTAGAGTGCACCTTGGCACTGTAAAAACAAGTTAATTTCGAAGTGATTAAGGAATTATCCTATTAAATTAGGAGAGTGGACGTAGGAGCAGTTTAGTCTCCGAACCACTATACATCTTGTGTTCTTACTTACTGCATTTATCTTATTGCTTTAGCTTTTGTGTTGTTATAATTGCTTACTGCTATTTGATAATCTAGTATTTAAGTGCATATTACTTAAGGAGTATAATAGGGTCTATCATTTATTCCGCATACAAGTTGCATACTGTTAAGATCTGTTAGAATCTACTGTTTAGTATTTTCATAGGACTTGACATACTGTGTAACTTATTTGACTCTGATTATTTGTGTTGATTACTTACAAAAGTTTTTGAAAAACACATACACGTGTATTCCCCCCCCCCCCCATACACGTGTCACACTCCTTTTTGGGACCAACAGATTCATATGTTTTTTAATTAATTTTAATTGTTTCCAAAGATAAAGGATTAAAATTGAATAAAAAAAGGATTAAATTGAAACATGAAGGACATATTTTGTAAAGTTGAAACTTAAATGATTTATTTTGGAATTTCCTAAACTTACAGGACCAAAAATAAAATTTTCTCTTTGAAATGTCTCAAACTTATAGGACTAAAAATAAAATTTTCTCTAATTTCTCCCACCCCATAATTTTATCTATTCCCATAATTTTAAAAATGAATTTTTAAAATTTTTTTTTTTTTTACAAAATGCCATAACTTATTTTTTTTATTTTAACAACATTATTTTATACCCATAACAACAATAATTATATCAATACAATAATTATTATTAATAATTATAATGGTCAAAATAATAACATTAATTTTTTTTAAAATAAATAATAAATTTAATTCTAACGATAAAAATAATAAAATATTTTAATAATATAAATAATATAATAATAATTCACAACATATTATAATAGATATACTAATAATTTATAATAATATTAATTATTTGAAATAATTATAAAAAATTAATATTATTATTTAATAAAAAAATTATCATATAAGTATAAAAAATCAATAATAAAAGTATTATAATTAAAAATATATAAAAGTAATAAATATTAATTATTATTAAATAAAAATATAAAAGTAATAAATATTATTATTATTATTAAATAAAGATTTAAAATATATATATATATATATATATATATGAGTATTAAAATCTTAATAATTAAAATTAATAATAATAATATTCTCTCCTTCTTTCCTCTATCTCTCTCGTTTTAGGCTTTCTCTATCAAAGTCAAATCTATACTAAATAGTCTAAATATATAAAATGATAATAGCCCGGACTGGTGAGCTAACCCGGTTAACTCACGGACTGACCGGTTCTAATACAAAAAAAAAAAATCGAATTTAAATATGTCTACAATATATTAACTATAATCCTACATTTTTTAGGATTAATCGGATCAGTCCGTTTAACCCGATCCAAATAAACATCCCTACTTGAAAATAGTCTCCTAGAAAACTCGTATAATTAAATAAAATTATAGAATTAAGTATACATATACTGTATACTATTTCATAAATATATACTTTTTTTTTAATGAATTGATGAATAATTAAATATATAATGGATGTTATTATATACTGTAAGTTGGTTTAGACTAGATTAAACCTGGAAAGGCTGGTAACTAACATTATAGTTGAAAATCCCTCAAAAAAAAAAACATTATAGTTGAAAATAAACGAGTTCGCTTCAATTTCAATTACTCTAAGCATCCCTAATCATAATCATCGTTAAATATTTAATTTAATGAGCAAGTTTTGGGTGAGACCGTCTCACGGCCCTAATGTAAAAAATGATAATATTTAAGTAAAAAATGATAATGTTTAGGTAAAATGTGATAGTTACTTTTATTAAAAACATTATCACTTTTTAATTAAATATTATCACTTTTTTTACAAATAAAAAATTTGAAAAAAAAATGGATTATCATACCCAAAATTTTAAAATATGGATTAAAAGAATCCGACGGATCTTTATTCGTGAGACGGTCTCACACAAGCTTTTGTCTTAATTTATACTATATCAATCTTAATGCGTGTGTGTATTACAATTAATCGTCATGCATCTACATAGTTAATGAAGCAAATTAAATTATTACATCAATTTGTAGTCGTATTCAATTAAACAATATAGGTCGTAAGTCTGAAAATAAGCAAAGGTTAATCAAATCACTCGAATGCCAATAATACATGACATATTCAAAAATAAAATATATGGATGGAAGAAAAATAGAAAAAAAGGTTTATTCTCAAGAATATTCTTATCTTGAAGAGCTAGAAAATATATCTGGCATTTGGGCCCTATATCATCTATTGTATGTACAATAATAAAGATATACCGGTGGCGGTGGTTGAAGCTTCAGATAAGCCTTTATATATTGCTAAATTATACTATATGTTTCAAATATTTGGTTGCTAATTAATTTGAGGTGCCATACGAAATGTGTTTGTTGATAGTCATCTAATACAAAAAGCTTTCCAAGTTTGCAGTTAGATGATCATCAACAAACATGTTCTTAGCAGCTCCGATCCTATCTTTTCACACGTTTTTTATGCCTTGGTATTCGGTTCAAAAATTGATTAATTTGGGGATCAATTTCAGCATCCATCTGCAGAAACCCCGTTTAAAGTCAGAGCAAAACTCTGTGTGGACTGACACCTTAGAAATTGTTAGCAACTTAGGGGTTTCGAATTTGAGATTTAGAGACGATCACACTTCTAAGTCTCAAACCTATCTTTTCACGCTTGATTGTTGTTTCTCAGTTGGCCTTCCTTTTCTGCCTAGATGGTCGTAGTCATGTTCAACGGTTAGAAACCGACGGTTTCGATTCAAAAATTACCAATCGAAACCGGACCCGTCGATAAAACCGAACTGCCAGTTCGGCCGGTTTGGTTTTTTTTTTTTTAATCGTTTTTACGCTCGATGTTTGCTCATTTTTTGTTCGACTTCACTCATTTTTTTTAGAAAATAAATTACTCATTTTAACTGTACATACCGAAATCTCCGGTTAACATCAATCATAATTTAAAACGAAAAAGTTTATCTCCAAGTTTAAAAAAAGTTTTTTAGCCTTTTTTTTTTTGTTTAAAATCGATTCTTTGTCGGGAGAGTAACCCTTACCCTGGCCCCATACAGCCTTCCGTTGCCCCGATATATCCAACCTACCCAACCTCCCCACAACACCCACTGGTCCCATCCCATTCGCCCGCACCTCCTTCCTCTACTGTTACCACACTTATCCAAACAACTATACCTACGACCCAGATCTTCCGCACTCTCCTATCGGCCCTTACACCCCCTGAGTTGGAACGAGAGGTGTTTAATTTATCAAACTCTCTGGTTTCATCCTTCTCCCTATCCACTCCTCAAACCAATGATGAACCAAGTCCCAAAAATACTCTGAGCCTCTCTTCAATCCAAAAGAACTCTCCTATCTGTCCCAAAGCCCCCTTACCCACCCGTCCTACCGTCCCCTTACACGCCCACACCCCCTGCTCTTGAGCCAGCCCGAAAATTCTCATGGAAACGTGCGGCTCGCCAACCGGGTGCAACTATGGAGGTAGTGATACGCCACTCTGGGACAAAATGGAGTGGTGAGGAAATTGGTGAGAATGAATCAAGTCATAAACATCCTTGTACAAATGAGGTGAACGAACAGGTCCTGTACTCTTTGACGGCGGAGGCTGCAGTGGAGCAGCCCCGCCCGGAATTATGAGTTGTTTAAGCTGGAACTGTCGGGGGCTTGGGAACCCGCGAAAGGTTCCAATATTGAGGAAATAAATTCTTTCCAAAGATCCCATGGTGGTGTTTTTGTGTGAAACTAAGCTTCTAGCTTCAGAGATGCAGGGTGTCTCGAGGAAACTAGGTTTTGAATGTTGTTTGGGAGTGGACTGTGATAGATCTGGTAATGGCAGACGGGGCGGCCTTTGCCTGTTATGGAGGGCGGATATAGCTGTGACAATTAGATCGTATTCAACAAATTTCATTGATGCTTTTGTAGGAGAAGAGGACGGCTGGAGATTGACGGGGATATATGGTTTTCCTGAAGACAACAATGGATGGAAGACGTGGAGAATGCTGGATAATCTTGCTTCACAGGGTACTGGACCCTGGTTATGTCTCGGAGATTTTAACGAAATTATGTACGGATTTGAAAAGAACGGTGGAAACCCGAGAAGTGTGGGTCGAATGGTGGATTTCCGAGACTGCTTGGAAAGATGTGGTTTGGTGGATGTGGGGTATGAAGGACATCGCTTTACCTGGTCAAATAAACAGATGGGAGACAACAATATCCAGGAAAGATTGGATCGTGTGGTGGCAAATCAGGATTGGGTTAATCGATTTCCAAGATCGAGGGTTCAACACTTAATCCGAATAATGTCAGACCACTGCCCACTGCTTGTAACATGGGAGGGCCGGCTGCGCGACTCAGGACAGGAGCGAACTCCCCACTTGTTCCGGTTTGAGTCGGCATGGTTACAGGAGGATCAGTGCCCCGAACTGGTGCGATCAACATGGTCAGCGGCGCGTACGACATCCTCTTTAGAGGGCCTGGTATCAAGAAGTGACGCGTGTGGGAGAGCACTGGGAGACTGGGATTCAAAACATTTTGGCAACATCCCAAAAGAGATTGTCCGATGTAAATCAAAATTATCTGAATTACAGAGGGCTTGTCAAACCGTGGATAATGTGCAGGCTTCGAGGGCTCTAGAAAATAAGATCAAGGCTCTGGTGAGGAAGGAGGAGTTGTATTGGCTGCATAGGTCTCAGGTGAGTTGGCTGAGGGAGGGAGACAAAAACACAGGTTTTTTCCACAAAATCTCTAGCGGCAGAAAGAAGAGAAACTATATACACAGTATTGTAGGACCGGGTGGGGAACGGTTAACGGAGGTTAAAAGGGTCAAACAGGTCTTCCTCTCTTATTTTGAGCGACTGTTCACTGCTTCAAATACCCTGGATATGGAGGAGGCCATTGGAGCTGTAGATTCCAGGGTCACTACGGAAATGCATGATTCGTTGGCACACCAGTTCACGGAGGCGGAGGTCACTAAGGCCCTATCTCAAATGCATCCTACTAAGGCCCCAGGCCCTGATGGTATGTCCGCTATTTTCTTTCATAGATTCTGGGATATTGTTAAGCCTTCTGCTGTCTCTTCAGTCCTTGGTGTCCTTAATCATGGGGAATCCCCCGCTAGTGTGAATAGCACTTTTATTGCCTTGATTCCGAAAAAGAAAAATCCTCTGCTCCCTTCTGATTTTCGCCCGATAAGTCTGTGTAACGTGGTTTATAAGATTATCACTAAAACTTTGGCTAATCGTTTGAAACCTTTCTTGCACTCTATTGTTGACCCGTGTCAATCTGCTTTTGTCCCTGGTCGCTTGATTACTGATAATGCCCTGCTAGCCTTTGAAATATTTCATCACATGCGTCAAAACAAAGCTATGTCTCGTGGTTCGTATGCTTTTAAATTAGATATGAGTAAGGCTTATGATCGAGTCGAGTGGCCTTTTTTAGAAGGTGTGATGAGAAAAATGGGAATTAATGAATCTTTGGTGACTACTATTATGCGCTGTGTTGGTTCTGTCTCTTTTGCAGTTTTGGTCAATGGATCTCCTACGGAGACATTTCGGCCGACTAGAGGAATCAGACAGGGAGACCCCTTGTCGCCCTTCCTTTTCCTTTTCTGTGCAGAGGCCCTATCAGCCTTGATTAGGCGTTGCATGGAGAGGGGAGTGTTGCATGGAATACGAATCTGCAGGAGGGCACCTCCGGTTTCCTGTCTGTTTTTTGCAGATGACACAGTCATCTTTGGACGAGCAACGTATGATGAGCTGGGGACAGTGAAGAGAATTCTGCAGGTGTACGAGGGTGCATCGGGCCAAGCGATAAACTTGGAAAAATCTGAAATTGTGTTTAGCGGAGGAGTCTCGGAGGGGAGGGGTGAGGAATTGGCGGAATTTTTAGGTGTACGGCGGGTGAGAGAACATGTTGTGTACTTGGGCATTCCTACTAGGGTGGGGAGAGCACGCTCACAAGTGTTTCGTTCTTTGGTGGACCGAGTGCAAAAGAAGATTAAAGATTGGAAAAGTAAAATTTTATCAATGGCGGGGAAGATAACTTTGGTTAAGTCGGTAATCCAATCGATTCCAACCTACCTTATGACATGTTTTAGGATCCCTCAAAGAGTCATTCACCAGATCGAAGCAAGTGTGGCACGATTCCTCTGGGGGCAGCGGGGCGAGGAGAGACGAATACATTGGTTGAGGTGGGAGATTTTGTGTCGACCGAAGGAGATAGGGGGATTGGGTCTAAGGAATTTGACAGATTTTAATTTGGCTCTGTTGGCAAAACAAGGGTGGCGCCTGATTCAAAATGAAGATTCGGTATTAGCCAGGACCTTGAGGGCAAGATACTTTCCGCGGGGCTCATTCTGAACGGCGGGTGTGGGGTATAATCCAAGCTTTACATGGCGGAGTATCCTTGCTGCTCGCCCACTTCTCGAAAGGGGTCTGGCTTGGGTGATTAGGACGGGTGACTCAATTGATGCCCGGACGGAACCATGGATTGCTGATGGTGCAGACCCTTGCATTAAGATGGATCAAATGATGCAAGGAATGGAGTATACGGTTAGTGACTTTATTAGGCAGGAGCAGTGGGATGTGGAAAAACTGACGGAGGTGTTTTCGGAGGACACTGTGCAACGAATAAGGGCATTGCCCCTGCTGGGAAGGGGAGGCCAGGACCATATGATGTGGAGGCATACAAAAGATGGAATATACACGACGAGGAGCGGGTTAATGAATGTTCAGCTGCCGGAAACAAGAAGCGAAGGAGCTCGGGTGTTTGATGTTTGGTGGAGGCATGTGGGGCTCGATCATTCTGGGCGTGTGTTGGGATCACTGACTTCGGTCCCCCTGAGCAGACTTTGGGAGAATGGGTAATGCAGATACTTAATACGGCGGAGGGGGAGGATCAAAACAGATTTGCAGTGATGATATGGTTTTTATGGTATGCACAAAACTCGCGAATCTTTCGTGATAAGCATTTTACACAACAGCAAGTGGTAGATATGGCGGACGAGTATATCACGGAGTTTAGGAAGGCCAATATCAGGATACCTCGGAGGGTGGTGGCTCGGATAAATGAGGTGTGGAAACCTCCTTCGGAGGGGGTCCTAAAACTAAATACAGACGCCTCGGTCCGAGAGAATGTAGGAACTGGGCTTGGTGGGGTCGCGAGAGACGACAATGGTGTTGTAAAATGGTGCTTCGCTGAGCGCAGGGCAGAGGTGTGGGAGGTGGATGTGGCAGAAGCAGCTGCAATCAGGAAAGGAATGCTTTAGGCGTTGGAAAGAGGGGTTCATTCGCTTATTGTTGAGGCTGATTCGCAGAGGGTTATTAATGCAATTGTGGACCCGAGGCCAAACTTATCTTATATGGGAGCTATAGTCCAGGAGATCTTGCAATTGAGATCAAGTTTTGCTTACATTTCCTTCTCCTGGATTAGGAGGACGGGCAATTGTGTAGCCCACCGATTATCTATTTATGCGTTTTCATGTGATACGGAGTTTATCTCTGTCATTGTACCTGCTCATATCGAGCCGGACGTTTTGACCGACATGGTCACCGTTTAATATTATTTATATTTCCTGTCAAAAAAAAAAAAAAAAGCTAAAGTACCAAAACATTGAACATGTTACAGTATCTATATTTACAGATCATTTTTATATACCTGAATTCAAAATATTATTTTAAAAATTAAAAAGGAATTGAATTAATTGATTAATATTCAAAACCTTTGGACTATTGAATAAAAATATTTAGACCTAAAATAATAGATAAATACTTGTGTGTACCATGTACATACATGTAACTTGTTTCAATTATTAAATAAGTTGAATAATATTCATAGATTATGAGCTAGTTTCAAATGGATAATTGATCATTTATTTATCCCCTCTTTTTAATGAGTTTACACCCATTATTTTTAAGAAAATTACATTAAAAAAAAAAGTATATTACCCTTTTAATGATTAAATTAAATTACAAATTATTAAAATTTTAATTGTATATCCACCACCGAGTCACCAACGAATCACCGTTGAGTTACCACTAAGTCATATATTATATTGTTTTTTAAATATTTTTTGAAAAGAACTACCGTAAAAAACTATGAATATTGGAAAAAATTATGGGAAAATAATGTGAATCTCAAAAATAAAATTCGAGATAAAAATTTTCAGATTTTTTTCTTCGAAAAATGAACAAATTTTCGGAAATAATCTTCTAAAAAAATTACAAAAAAATCGATTTTTTTTAAAAAAAATTTCTAGACGACGTTGATACAAGTATGGTAGATTGCTATAAAATATTAATTTGATCATGAAGAGCTCCCCAGTACAATAGTTGCAATTAGATATTTTACAATTAAATTTTAATATTTATTTGTTGTAAACCTAATCAATATTGTGAAAAATATGTTCAACTTGGTGGTGAACTTTAATTTCTTTTATGTAATTTTGTTTACTACATGTTTGTTATGATCGAATACACACTGATGTTACTTCTAATTTTTTATGATAATTTATCTAATATTTTTTACTTTGTTTTATTAAATCAAACTCTTGGTATAACGGTAGAAGTGAACAACTTTGAATTTATCATACACATCTCCAATTGTTAGTATAGTATTAGTTTAAATATATTATAATATTAGTTCATATATATAAGGTATAGTATTAGTTCTTATACTGTATAATTTTACTTTGTCTAGTTTGTTCAAGTATATCAACAATTATTATTTATTCTTTTGATACTAGCTAGAATCAGTAGTATAATATTAGTTTATAAACAATATAATATTATTTCACGTGCAATAATATTTTAGTTTATATATATACAATATAATATTAGTTCATATACAATATGAATAGTATTGTTTTCAAATGAAGAATAGAAAAAAATAATTTAATATTATTTTTAAATGAGAAAAATTGAAAAAAAGAAAAGAAATATTAATTGAAGGAAAATAAAGTCCCATAGTCTATAAAAATATTGGGATTTTTATTTTTTTTACAAATTGAATTCAATCCTAGATATTGAAGAGATAAATTAATGATGCATATATGCATCTAATGTGAATTATTCCACAAGAGTAAATTGGTCATTAATTATTAGTAATGAGTTTAAGTTAAATTTACAAATTAAAATAATTTATATACATGTAACTGATACACAAGAATACAACTCAAAACAATATGTTTCCATTTCACTTCCTTCCACAAAATTTAGTCTTATTTACTTTATGTATATGTCCACAAAATTTAGTTTCATACTACTTTTTATGAAAATCATCGTCTCATCTATTCACCATCACTTAATTACTCAAATCATGATCATTCAACTTTATTCATAAACAATCACTTTATTTACAATGAATCCCACAATACTCTTACTTTATTCACTTTACCTACTTTAAAAAAAATATATATGTATCCATTTTAATGGGACTATATTATGTGAAAGGAGGGAGTATATTATTAAAAAACTTAAATATTTATTAAAATAATTAAAATCAGAAATTATTTGATAGATTTAAAAATAAAAAATGAAATTATATAACTATTTAATTATATACGGACCTCAATTCATGATCAGCGAATATATATATATATGATGGTTATACATGTTCTCTTCGGTTGCTACCAGATCCTTAAGCAATTTTCATCAAAATTCTAATCTTCGGTGGTATTTTCAATTTCCACATCAGCTTATACACATAATGATCATAAGTTCTGCTGGATGAACAATGTTCATTCTTCACCTGCAATTCATGCTTCTCTTGCACATATGAAATGATACACTGAGGCTATCGAAAATTTATTACTTGATTCTCCTTTCCGAATTAAAGTATCCTCCACGTTTGCACCAAACAATGGAGTATTAATAATGGCCTCGACTTCAAACGGAAGGAAAGCTTGTTGAATAAGTTATGTATTCCATGAGTAATCATTTTAAATTAATCTTTCAACCTTTGAACCACTAGCTATACAAGAATAGACTTGCCCTTAATTCATGTAGATTAACCACCCATCTACGTTTGAATATTTCCACTGTTTTACCATTGCCAATTTTCTATCTAACACCTTCCTCCACTAATTTCCTACTCCACAACAAAGAACGCCAAATAAATGATGGATTAGAACCAAGTTCCGCATTCAAAATGTGTGTGTTGCGGAAGTATCTGGCTTTAAAAACTGTTCTAGCAAGAGTATTGGGGTGTTGAACAATGCGCCATACTTGCATGGCCAAAAGAGATTTATTGAAATGAACAAGTCTCTGAAATCCTATACCACCTTCCTCCTTACTTTTACAAAGTTCATTCCACTTGGTCCAATGTACCCTCTTATGTTCTTTATTCATGCCCCACCAAAAATTGGCAATACTTTTCTCAATAGCTGAGCAGATAGACACCGGAATACGAAAACACATCATTGCATAAGACGGGATTGCTTGAAGAACAGATTTGATAAGCATTTCTTTGCCGCCTTCTGAAAAAAAAATATGTGATTCCAAGTGTCAATCTTCTTCCGTACTTGATCCAACAAGTATTTGAACTGATGTTTCTTTGATTTGGCAAATAACGTAGGGAGCCCCAGATATAAATCATGCCCTTCGACTGATCGTACTCCTAATCTATTTCTAACCTCCACAATATTGCTTCTCTTTGTCATAGGGCTAAAAGTTATAGCTGATTTGTCAAAGTTAATAAGCTGCCCTGAAGCTTCCTCTTAAATGCGTAAACATTCACTGACATTTTTACTATCTTTAACTGGAGCTTTAAAGAAGAGAAGACTATCATTTGCAAAGAATAAGTGGGAGAGAACTGGGATCGTTCTAGCTATCTTAACTCCTGAAATAAGCTTAGAAGCAACAGCATTAGACAAAATAGATGATAGGCTTTGTGCACAAATAGCAAAAAGATAGAATGACATAGGATCGTCTTGTCGTAATTCTCTAGACGGTCTGAATGATGCGAATACAGTACCATTGTTTTTTAAACAATATGAAACCGAAGTGATACATCTAAGAACAAGCTCAACTTGAAAAACCCAATTTTCTCATTACCACTTGAAGAAAGTTTCATTCCACTCGATCATAGACCTTGCTCATATCGAGCTTGAGTGCTCCAAATCTTTATTTACTTTTTGAAGTGTTGGGTTTCGGTGCCGCCGACCGCCACTCGTACTCGGATTAAACGAGCGGGCTCAGACTCGTGTGGGATTGTATCGGGATATAATGGAGATAACCAAACACCAAGATGGGTAGCACTTCACCCTTACTGTTCTCCACTCTCCAATCTCACGTTTACATCACGCGTCTCTTCACGTCTCATTGTTAATGGAGAGGGTGACTCAATATATGGGAAGGCTGCCAAAAACTAGGGCACCAATAAGTTGGGCCCGTGTGTGTAGGCCCAATGGCCAAAACAACTCCTGGACTAAATCCCAACATTCTCCACCTTTTTGGCCATCCCCAACTACAATCCACAATCCACAAACAATTTTTTCATCATCGCCCAACCCACTTCCACGTACCTGCAAAAGACAACACACAAAAAAAACACAAAAATTGTCTACGTAGGTAGAAGTTAGTCCACAAAGAAAACACACAAAGACAATACTCCACCTCACTTGGAGCAATCACAAAGGGAAACACAAAGGCAAGCTCCACCTCACTGGGAGCATTCACAAAGATTCACACAAAGGCACAAACACATGATATCATAACGTATACATAGCTCACAAAGACAAAAATCACTCAACCTTACTAAGAATGATCTCCAAACACAAAGAAACAAATAAACATGCAACTAGATGAATATGGGGTAGGGGGAAAATATGAAACCACAATGTATGAAGTACTCATGCATAACACACATACATATAGACATATACTAATAATTCCCACGAAATCCACAAGTATAATCATGTAACCATTCCCCCACTTTCCCACTGGCCCATCATCTACTCATGCATCACAAAGAAAATCACAAAGCAACACAAAGATATAAGCACAAAGAAATCTCACAAAGATAAATACACGAAGCAATAACATTTACGATGCACAAAGATGTAAATGAAATCACAAAGAGACAGGACTCACAAAAATGTCCTAAAATCTACACAGGGGTAAAATAATTAGTAGACACATAGCTCATAGCCCAAATTAATTCGAACCGATAAACAGGGATTAACAAAAGCCAAACTCATTTAAATGCAACTACCACAAACATAGTTCATATGGCAAAAATAATCGCAACCCCAAAACTAATTTGAATTAAAAAGAATTAGCCCTGGCCCTACTGCAAAAATTGAATACAAATTTAATTCACCCTCAACCTACCAACAGCAACCCAAGCGACAAAAAAAATAAAAGAAATAAATTATTACCTTCTTACCTGCTGCAAAACAGCAACTGAACCGACAACACAGAGACAACAAAACAAAAGGGACGCACCTACAACGCCTTTTAAAGGCAGCTCCTCACGGCGGCGGACGGCAACAATTGCTACAGGCTTCGAGCGACACGATCTGGAAACAGGCAGCGGTAGGCGGCCGATCTGGAAGGGCACGGTGGCGCCCACAGCGGCAACGGAGATGGGCCAAAAACTAGGGCACCAATAAGTTGGGCCCTTGTGTGTAGGCCCAATGGCCAAAACAACTCTTGTGCTAAATCCCAACATGAAGCTCGAATCCAGTGTATACATTCAAACGCCACAAGAATGTTATCTGAAATGAATCTCCCCGGAACAAACGCATCAGTTTGAGTTGTCGAGGCTGAGAGATTTATATGACAATTTTTTTGTTAGATTAATTAAATTATATAAGCACTTTTCGTTTAACCATATAAATTTTAAATATGAACTTTTATTTAATAATTTCTATTTAATTAGAATTTGTATTATTTAATTAAACGATTAATCGGTAGTCCATAGACCTGCAAAACGATACATCTTTTTACTTATTTAGGAAAATGGATAAGCACAGAGCACACATGAAGGATGTTTACGCAAAAGTCGATGGGACTAAACATATTAATTTCTCAAATATTACAATAATATTTTTTTTCATTAAATTGGAAGTATTATATGTTGGAATTAATTTGTTATTAATATACCATTTTCTAATTAAAATAATTAGATGGATTAATAATTATTAAATAAAAGTCTCAAAATCGAATTTTGATGAGAGAAATTAATTAATTAAGTTGAACAATTTGACAACTTATAAAAGAGTTTAAAAGTGAGAAGATAAAAGATCACCTAAATCTACAAAACTTGTAGTAAGAAAGAAGTTCAACTATAGTTAATGTGTAATTGTGTACTGTGGAAGGGTAGGGTTTTCCCCCAATGGAGCCCCTGTTCCTCAGCCCCTATGAATGGCCGAATATTAAATGGGTTTGACTATATGCACCTCCATTTCGGAGAGATGTACTCTTTCGATAGATGCACCCCCAAAATTTGTCAAAATAGAGACACCCTTCCAGCAAATTGTCCTAAATACCACTTTCTTCATTTTTTCTATAAAATACACAATTACTTCACACACCCTCCCAAACCCAAATTCTATCTTCCTCAAACTTCATATTCCTCCCCATTCCTCAGTCGCCGTCGCACACCACCATTCACCGGCAGCCGCCCCCTGTCGCCGCGTCCCCCTTCGCCGGCAGCCTCCCTCTCCATTGAGTTCGCCGGCGCGAGGACTCCCCTCCATTTTCCCCGCCAACCCCGATCTGTAAAAAAAAAAAAAAAAAATTATGTCAGCGGCCGCCCCCTCCCCCGTCCATCCGACGTCGTCAGCCTCCCTCTCCATCGAGTTCGTCGGCGCGAGGACTCCCCTCTATTTTCCACGCCCACCCCGATCTGTAAAAAGAAAAAAAATTATGTCAGCGGCCGCCCCCGTCCATCCGACGCCGTCAGCCCCGCACCCGCCGCGGCTCGTCGCCGCCCCTTTTTTTTCTTTTTTCTGTGTTTTTTTTTCGTCTCGATCACTCCCCTCCTCCGCCACGGCACCCTCCGCCTCGCACCAGTAAGTTTTTTATTTTTTTAAATTCGACCCTATGTTGTCGACTATATACACTCCCGTCGACAACAGGGTGTCGACGAGAGTGTATATGGTCGACAACACAGTGTCTTGGTCGACCATATATCCTCTTGTCGACAACATTTTATCGACGGGAGGATATATGGTCGGCACTGGTTTGATGAAATTTTAAAAAAAATTGTTAGTTTTTCTAAGTTTTGATAATGGTGTTTGTTAATGAGTTTGATAATGGTGTTTTATGGATGAATATGGTTGATTTGTTGAAATTTTTGAATTTTTTTTGATTACTTGCTACCGTAAAAAATGATGACGACGGCCGAAAGTTTAATTTAAGGATAAGGTGAAATAAATGATAATAGTGGGGTGCGTTCAGTAGGAGGGGTGCATCTAGTATGCTTTATTTTAATAAATGGTATTTTTTATTTTTTACCCTATTATTTTATTAATAAACTAAAAGGGAGAGTGCATCTCTACGAAATGGAGGTTCACATAGTCAGACCCATATTAAATTGTGAAAATGGGCCCAGTTGTTTAATGGAGTAATGGTGTACGCGGTGGGCTCAATGTGGCATGCCCATGCAACTACTACTCTTCAAATTGACTGCGAATTTGGCCCATCAAATTAACTAAATGGGCACACAAATGTTTTAGCTTACAACCTTTCTCCTTTTTTTACTCTATTTTCACGTCTCACTCCTTCAATTGACTTCATAAATTAGTTAAGACATATTTTACTTTAAAAATATTCATTTTTTCTATAAAAATAGTAAAACATATACTTTCTCCATTCCTGAAAAGTTTGCATTTGATGGAACGAAATTTAAAAAAAAAAATGTAATAATTAGAGCTTTGAAGACAATTTTGTAAACGTTTATATATAAAATAAATAACGTAGTTTGATTGAGTGTAGGATGGACCCCAAAAAATATTGTATAAATAATAAATACGTGTATATTGTGAGAGTGAATATACAAACTTTTCAAAACGGTGGTAGTACCTTTATTTTTTTTTGAGAGGTAGGAGTATAAGTAAATGTAATTAAACTCATACTAAAAATTTAAATTTTAAATCTCCAACTAAAATGAGGTGAAAGAAATTGTTGATTATTTTATTCGTTTAATCGAGGGGTCCATTATTTTATTTTATTTTGACAATATACAAGGAGTATACAAAATTTATGAATAAACTATCTCCTTAATATACTGAGGAATGTCTTTTTCAATCCAATCGTAAGGTGTTGAAAAATTCCAAACTTGCATGCCATCCTATGAGCAGCTTTGTTGTCATCGAGGGGTCCATTATGATATGCTATTCAATTTGATGTTTGTTCATTTGAATTTGATTGTCTCCATTTCAAAATTTATTTTATACGGGTAGTGGAACACAAAATAAAAAAAGTGAATTTAGTGCGAATTTTGAGGAATAATTTTATAATTTTTTATGTATAAAGTAAAGAAATGAGTTAACTTTTATATATGTGTAAAAATAATAATGACGTTTGTGTAAAATTGAAAACAGTGTGACGGTGTGAGTGAGAAGTTTATAAATAATTTTTCATTTTAAGGGTGTAAAAATTATTATGAAACGTCACGAAAAGAAAAATGTAAAAGTATTTACGAGACGAATGAAATATTATCTTTGAGTTACAATCGTGTAAACTCAATTACACAATGTAATTGAATTACAATTTTAATTTAGTTATAATATGATGGATTAAAATTTTAATTAAATTACTCAAAATCCATTTGAGTAACTTGCAACAGAAAAGAATTTGCATAGATGTATGTATCTGAACTGTGAAGACTTAAGTTGACCTGAATACAAATGCGTAAATATCAATTTTCACTTAAACTTCTATTGAATTCTGTTCTAGTATCTTTTTATTTTTTTCAAGTTCAGTCCACATATGTCCAATTTTAATTATTTTGTTTCATACATTCGTTTATTTTTTAAATAAATATGAGTGTATAAAATATTTTTTAAAATACATTATAAATACAATTAATATTTTTAATAACTCAAGAAATTGGCCTAATGGTGTAAGCTTGACACTTAGCAGTGTGTTCCTCTCTAAATCTTAAATTCGAACCCTTGAATTTAAAGGAACTCGTTTTACAAAAAAGATCCGTAAAACGGTCATATACAAGCTTTTTTCATTAATATTTACAAACATCTTGCAAGTTGCATAGTACGTGAGAAAAATATATAGTATTTCCATCCTAAGCTTTTCACTTTTGACATTTATCTATTTTAAATTTAGTCATCTCATTTTTTAAATGACTAAATTCATTATTTCACTTTTTTTTCCTTTCTTACTTTTCTCTCCTTTTTATTTTTTCTACTTTTTTTTTATTTTTTTTCTTAACTATTTTTATTCCAACTACATACTACACATTTTATACTATTTCATTCATTTCATTATTAATTAAACATTTATTGTTTGCACAAATTTTAATATAATAATTGTTTATTAATATAAATGGTATTAAAAGTAATAAAGTGATTCTGTTAGAAGAGATAAAATAGGTAATTCAACTTTATTAAAGTTATAGTTTTTTTGTTAGTATGTAAAATGCAATGACATGGTAAATAAGAGATATTTGTTAAAGTTTTTTTTAAAAGAGTAAAAAATTAATTTTTCAAATAAGAAAATGTTGAATTAATAATTGTCGAATAAATACTTAAATATGCAAAATGTAAAGTGAAAACTTATCATGAGATTGATGGAGTATAAAATATTATGGGTGATCATAAAATTTTAAAAACCGCCAAAACCGATCGAATCGTACCACATCGCACCGTTAGTTTAAAAAATCGCTTTAAACCGCGGTTAAAAAAATTATACTAAATCGCACCACTATATCAATACTACAATTTAAATTTTAGACAAATAACCGCACGGACTGCACCGTTGTTTAATACATAATTTCATATATAAATTTAATATTATGTATATTAAAAATTCATATTAATAAGTACATTTAGTAAATATAGATGGTTAATTTTTCAATTACCCTTCCAAATTTCACTATGACTACTACTATTGTTATTGTGTTATGCCATTTTTTTCACCACTACACGACACAAATATATTTATAATATCAATAAAAAAAATCAAATATATTGTAAGCGTTAAATGTTCATTTTTCTAATTTCACAAAACACACAAACCCTTACTTCTATTTCCTCTCCCTCCTTATTTACACTTTCAAATATTAGTTTAAATTTGAGAATTTTAATGGACATTGAACATTACTATTAAATTTGTAAAATTTAAGTTTTCAATTTGTAATTGCATGATATGCCATTATATAAACCGACAAGCCTTTCAAAATCGATTATATAAACCGACAAGCCTTTCAAAATCGATCGAAACCGTTCAGAACTGCATGTTATGTTTTACGAGATAAACCGCGGTTTATAATTCTATACTAAATTGAACCGCCATTAGCAAGGCAATTTAAATTTTATCGAAAAAACCGCAAAATCGCACCGTGATCACCCTTATAAAATATGCATTGAAATTTTAGATAATTAACTTCACGTCTAATGAATTGAAATATGCATTGAAATTTTGTTGGACCGAATGGAAATTGGTCATCTTTGGGGTCGTATCTCAGTAATTTGAGAGGTTGTTGTACGATTCATAGTGTGATAATTTGTTCTTTTTTAAAGTAGATTTGTTGTCTTTTAGATCGAGGTACTTTAAAGATATTGCTGGTAATTGATGGGTTGCACTTTTGTGTATTAGTTACATATTTAACTGGATCCAATAACCCATTATAAATAACACATGACTCATTTACTATATTCAATCCAATAACCCATTACAAATAATACATGACTCATTTACTTTATCCAATCCAATAACCCATTACAAATAATACATGACCCATTTATTATATCAATTTAACACATGGATTTTTTCATGGGCCTTTATTTTACTTTAATTAATTTTTTTTTAAATTTTTTCATTAAAAAATAATACTCCATTATTTTTTTAAAATTTTATTTTATTTTTCTTCAATTGATATTTATATTTCTCTTTTTAATATTATTTTTTAAATTTATTTTTCTTCCTATTTATCATTTGTGTTTCAAATGATAATTTTTTTTTACGTACTTTCTTTTTATGCCGCAAATAATTATTTTAAAATTTTAAAGTCTAATAAGAAAATTTTAAAAATAATATTAATTATTTTTTTAAGTATTAAATAGTATAATAATAATTTGTTTTAAAAAATAAATCTCTCTTAGCGGCAAGTGTTTAATTCTATTGGTAATATTTTACTTTAATTAATTAATTGATATATAATTTTCACCTTATCCTTTCAAAATTTTACTTCATTCCTTACAAATTTTACTTCGTTTTACATTGTTTAATTATTTTTTTTATTCGAACTTTCATTTTTTAATCACTTTATTTTAGTTTTTTATGAATATAATTTTTAGTTTATAAGTGTTATGATAACAGTTGATAAGTACTTCCTCTGTCCTATAAATTTTTGCTCAAGTGGTAGGGCACAGGTTTTAAGGAAATTTGTATATTTAATTGTAAAAGGTAAAAAATGCATTAAAGTAGTAAGGGCATTCTTGGAAAAGTTTTGACTTTTCAAAGCAAACACCAAAGCGTAATTAAAAGTTAATAACTCCCTCCAATTTCAAAATGGTGGGAGATTCAAGCAATATTTCAAAATGTCCAATCACAACCTGATTTGATCAAAATATTTCAAAAAAAAAAAAAAGCCTGCAAAAAAATGTGGAATTTTCAATTCATCACCTATTACAACCTGATTTGATCAAAATATTAAAATTCCCTCCAATAAGAACATTTAAAAGTTCCCACCTAGTTCAACACAATAAATACACACCTACCAGCAGTAAATAGAATCCAAAGCACAAAATGAGAACAAAAAAGCCAAATATTTCAGTTGAAATAAAGACTAGGGCATCACAGCTGTTGCTTGAAAATTCAAAAGATGGCCAACTCACAAAAGGCAAGATTCAAGAGATGTCTTCACAGTGTGGAATGTCCAGAAGAATTCTCTCCACCATTTGGGCTGCAACAAAATCAAACATACAAAAAGGTCAGCCTGTTATTTTTAAGACACCCAAATGGTCAACACATCGTGATGCAACAAAGCTGGATATTCCGAAATTCAAAAGTCTACCTTTTCGCAAAAGATCTACCTATAGAAGGATAGCTAGGGAAATGGGTGTAAGTAAGAGTACTGTGGGACTTTGGTTTAAAATGGGGCTGATCAGGGCACATACAAATGCTATCAAACCAGATTTAACAGCTCAAAACAAGCTTGTAAGACTGAAATTTTGTGTAAGCTCGTTACAGTATGATGCAGCACTCAACAATGTCAAGTTCAAAAGCATGCACAACACAATTCATAATGATGAAAAGTGGTTTTACATCACAAAAGAGAATGAGAGGTACTACTTGATTCTAGGTGAAATTGAACCGTACAGATCATGTCAGAGCAAGAGGTTCATCACTAAGTTGATGTTCATGTGTGCAGTGGCTAGGCCACAATATGCAATGAATGGTGACCTCATATTCGATGGAAAAATAGGGTTATTTCCATTCACTAAACAAGAGCCAGCCAAAAGAAACAGCAAGAACAGGTTGAAGGGCACATTGGAAACCAAGCCAATTGAAACAATCAACATGGAATTCATCAAGAATTGCTTAATCAACCAGGTACACAGTTCATTACTAAAACTAACACTATTAGAAAAATATCATCATGTAGTTTTCTAACAAATTAAATATCCAAACACAAAGTATATAAATGTTGGTTACATTACTTTGTCAGATTATTCCAGCAATTAAGGAGAAATGGCCAGCTAATGCAACAAGGAACATATTTATTCAACAAGACAATGCCAAGCCACACATTAACAACAATGATATTGATTTCAGAGCTGCTGCAAGCTCAGATGGATTCAATATCCATCTCGTTTTTCAGCCAGCTAATTCTCCTGATACGAACATCAATGATTTGGGGTTTTTTAGAGCAATTCAGAGTTTGCAAGATGAGACAAAATCATACAGTGTGGATGATCTTCTTCAAAATGTTATGCTTTCATATGACAAACTCACACACATCACATTGAATAAGGTGTTCCTAAGTCTACAAAACTGCATGATTGAGATAATGAAATGCAAGGGGCACAATTCATATAAACTGCCTCATATGTACAAAGAAAGACTCATTAGAGAGGAAATACTTCCGGAGTGCATACAAGTTGATGAGCTACTACTCAAAGAATGCATTGACTACTTAAGGCAACCGGAGAATCAAATTGTTTGTTCATATGATGTGGAAAGTTTAGTTGCAGATCTACGGTGGCTAGCATAGACTCCCAACTTGAAATACTTTTTGTGGAATGCTTTTTGTAAACATGCATATTGAACCTTTTTGTAAACAATATGATAATCTATTTTGTAAACATGTTATTGATGCAATTTCAGATTCAATTTTAGATTTGTAAACAAAGTATTTAGCCACATGAAACAAAAACTTAAATTAATTATCAATGAGAAATTGGAAGATCTCCTAAAGACAAAAATTGGAAAAACACCATCTAAAGCAACAAAGAAAATGTATCAGATGGTAATTGACAGTGATGTGGGTATGAGCATGATGGTTTTATTGATTATTGTATTCTCTAGCCTAACAATGAGCATGATAAGGAAAATTGGCATAAAATAAAATATGAAAAAAATGAGCTAACTAGCTTTATATATCGATTTCAGAATTAACAAAAGTTTAAATCAATTATCAACTCAAGTAGCATAGTACTAGTATCAATAAGAGTATATTATTTTGATGTAGCGAAAGCTTAACAATCACAAGATAAACGAATAATGGGAGAGAGATAACTAACAAAACCCAAAAGTTGTATTCATTCAATTAATCACCAAAAACAAAAGAAACTACAACTGTTACTATTTATACAAAATAAAACCCAAATAACTGCTGCTCAAAACTAATTAAAACAGATCATCTAACAAACAACTAATAAAGGTCCAACACAAACAATGATCCAAATAATCAGTAAAGAAATGAGTAACAGAAGGCAGCTGCAACTGGGCTCTTCAAGGGCTGATGCAGTTCTGATATTTAAACTTCACTGTTACATAAATTTTGATTAATATTTCACTAACTTTAGAATTTCTTTCTTTTTTTAATAAAGTACTCTGGTTTGATATAGAAGTAGAGTTAAACAGTCAAGAGCGGGACTTTGATACAAAATTTTAAAGCATTAATCCCAAAATTGATCACACACATGGAGAAGTAAAACATTGAATGGAATATGAGTTAAGGAATCACTGATCAACAAAGCAATTCAAAGAATTAAGTTGCAGAAATTCTACTAATTAAAAGTAGAAACCTAAACAAATTAAGTAGAAACCATTTCCTTGAAATCATCAGTCTAGAAAATGAACAATGATAAAAAAACCATGAGCAATATGAACTTGTTTAAATATCTCTACAGAATTTATAAACAGGAATTAAACTGAACCACGACCAATTGGAAGTTGTAACTAATTCCAAATGGTAAACTCAAAAAACCTCAAAATAATTGAATAAAAAAAATTACAAGCAGATTCAAATAAAGCCAATTCATTCAAAATTATCCAAATAAACAAGCATGGTCATTAGATATTCAAATAAGACATAAATTTCACCATATTTCAACCCTCAGATTCAATTAACATCATCACACGGTTATTATTAAGTTAAAGCCTCCACCTCCTAGATAGAAGGCTTTAATTCACCATATTTCAAACGCACACATTCAATTTTAGTGCACATAAGACATAAAATTCACCATATTTCAACCCTCAGATTCAATTAACATCCATCACAGGGTTGTTATTAAGTTAAAGCCTCCACACCTAAGAGTTCACATCCTAGTGGTGGCTTTTAACCATCAACAATAAATCCTCAAATTCAATTAACAAACATCATAGGGTCTATTGTACTCAAGTTAAAGCCTCCACACCTAAGAGTTCACATCTTAGGGATGGCTTTTACCTAAAAATGTCTAACTACACATGCAAACATCATTTCAGCACTAAATCTGAAAAACCATCAATATTCTCAAAGGCTCATAACACTCTTGCAACATTTCAGAAATATAATCATAAATTAAACAAGTGAGCATGAGTTGGATATAGATGACCTATTTAAAAGACATTTGGCTGCCGGAATCCATATCAGGTAGTTATCCACAAAATATTGACGCATTTTAGGGCACCTTGGTCCACGAGAGGGTCCAAAAATCTTCGAAAAATCATCATTTTCGAGAACCGTCGAATATGTCACTACTTTGTGAGAATCGAACACCATTTGCTGAGAAATCGGGGCACCGCATCCGCACTTCAAGGAAAATACCACGATCGACTCAGAAATTGGAGCACCACATTTGCACTTCGATGAATCCGACACCACAATAGATGAATCGGACAAAGATGGTTCGATTGTAGGAGAATCGAACAAATGGGACTCGATGGTAGATGAATCGGAACCCATCAACGATTCTGGCACAATAGTGTCGTCAAACGGAAGGGGCAAAATCGTTTTGATGGTAGGAGAATCAGAAAATAGGGTTCCGATGGTGGATGAATCGGAACACATCAACGATTCTGGCACAATAGTGTCATCAAACGAAAGGGGCAAAATAATTTTGAGGGTAGGAGAATCAGAAAATTCGATTGTGGATGAATCGTCGGCCATAGATGGAAAGAAGAAGAACAATCGAAAGATAGATAGGGTTTCTCACTTTCTTGGTTGATAAGCCAAGAAGAAGATTCGAGAGAGAGGGTGAGAACGGTGGAGTACTGTAGTAATTGAGAGTGTTAATCTTTGTTAAAAAAAAAAAGTAATTGTGTTAATTTAATAAATAAATTTAAATGTTTAATTAGTATTATTAAATTGTTAATTAGTTGAAAGTGTAAATAAAATGTGGGCCCATGGAGTGGCATTTTTAGTAAATAAGACTTGAAGAAAGGGTAAAAATGTAAAGTTGTGTAATAGTGTTATTTCCTTAAATATTAATGGAATGAGCAAAGTTTTGGTGGACAGACAAATAAGGCAAGTGAGCAAAATTTTACAGGACGGAGGGAGTATTATGTTATATTATTAGTTAATATGCAGTATTGTACGTATTAGTTCATATACAGTATAATATTAGTTTATATTGGTACAAGTTCTAATGTTTTCGAGTTTCGAGTTCACATACTTTATGATAATAGTTCAAATATAGTATAATATTAGTTCACATATTGTATAGTATTAGTTCACATTCATTTTCACTTTTGTTCTTCTTACTAGTTAGTTAATAACAATCTTTTAATATTGATGTAACACACAATTCAATTAATAGATACGATCACACTCAATAAACATATGAATGCATTAACACGACGATGTCCACAAATAAAATAATAAAGCTGATGCAATATTATGCTGGTTTCTTTCTCAATTCTCCACTCATTTAAGTTTCTAAAATAGAATTTTTATTTTTCAATAAGATTATGTTATTAATTAGTCTTAAAAAATAATCTACAACTTTAAAAAACTTGTAACAAACCAAATATCATTGTAGAAATAATGAAGACATAACAAAATAATCTTAGTTATTATAAATTAAATTAAAACTAGAAAGTGAGCATGTCATATTCATACATTTATACCCAAATTAGAAAAAAAAATGAATTTTTTTAGTTTAGTTTTTTTTCCTAAATTTTGGTCATTTTAAAAAAAAAAAAATTGAAATTTTTATTTCATAATTTTATTTTTGAGTTTCATATTTTTTTTTATATTCGTTTTTTTTTATATTTATTTTTTGAAAGTTAAAAAAATAGAATAATATTTGACTTCGTAGTGATTCATTGGTGACTCGATAGTCGATGTATAATTATAATTTTAATGAGTTGTATTCTAATTTAATTGATAAAATGGTAATATAGTTTTTCACATGTATTTTTATTTTAAAAAAATTGGAGGTGAAGTTAATAAAAAAGAGGGTAAATAAGTATTTGTTTGCTGGTATGCTTGAGAATCTTCTCATCCTCTCATGATTGAGTTTAGAGAATAATTAATTTTTTTAATAGAATTCTTCTACATAAAAGGAACCGACTAGTAAGATGGGATGACAAGAAGATCTCAATGGACGGCATAATTACTTTGTTAAACTCGGTTATTTCTTCACTTCCAACCTACTATCTGTCCTTCTATCACATACCAAAAAAAAAAAAACCTTGAGTGAGATTGTGAGCCTTCAACGTAACTTTCTTTGGGGGGTTGGGAGTAACAACAAGAAAGTGGCTTGGATTGACTGGAAAAAAGTGTGCAATTCTAAACAACTACGAGGATTTGGGGTTAGGGATATACAAACCTTTAATAAGACTTTACTAAGTAAATGGGGCTGGAGGTTTCTACAGGAAAAAAAAAACAGTTTGTGGACCCGAGTCATTAGGTCTAGGTATGGGAACGGGAATAATGGGGTAAATGGGTTTAGCTTATTACCAACTGGGAGGGGATGGAGGGTCTAATTGTGGTGGAAGGATATTTTAAAGTCAATAGGGGAGGGCAATAGTGAGTGGCTCTTGGATAACTTAAGTAAGGTACTTGGGGATGGGAAAAATTCATTTTTTTGGGAGGAAAATTGGACGGGAGAAGGGGTTCTTAGAAACAGGTTCTCTAAATTGTTCAAGTTAAGTTTAGACAAGGACAAAACAGCATGAGAGGTTGGTTTTTGGGATGAGGGGATTTGGAAGTGGGTTTGGACATGGAGGAGGCCACTACTTGATAGAGATCTGACAGCTTTCAATAATCTTATTTCTGTGTTGGACATGTCTCAACCGAAAAATGGAATTGAGGATTCATGGAGATGGAACTTATCGAGCACAGGGAAATACTCTACGAAGGAAACTTACATGGCCCTACATAATCAGAACCGGGACACACAACTGGAAGACAGACTGATACAAGGCTTCAAGTGCATATGGAAGAATTTTGCCCCACCAAAAGTGAAGGCACACGTATGGAGACTACTTTGGGGACGACTGCCCACAAGGACAAATCTCAGAAGACGGAATATTCTCAAACAAAGTGACGACCTAAGGTGTGTTTTCTGCACATCATATGAAGAAACGGAACGACATATCTTCTTTGAGTATACTCACATCTATAAACTGTGGATGGACTGTTTGGCCTGGCTCAAGATATCGACTGTACTACCTTCCGAGCCCTTGGGTAACTGTCTAGGATTCGGCGGCATCATGAGAGGAAAAAATAATAAGAACGCAACATGTATATGGCTCTGTGTGGTGTGGCAAATCTGGAAATGGAGAAACGCAGTTTTATTCAGGAACGAGACATTTTCAACCCCAAGATTCAACGAAGAACTCAAGGTGAGACTATCAGGGGCGGACGCACGGTCAAGCTGGGGGTGGCCCTGCCCCCCTCAACATTCTTCCAATTACCTTAGGAGTAGTATATATATATGCATAACATTTCTTTTAAAAAAAAATTGAGTATATATCATGTATATGTATATCTATGAAAATGAAGAGTAATTAAGTTTAAAGTTCTGTAATTCATATTTATATGTATGCATGTGGTTTATAATAAATATCATGTAAACAAATTATATATACACATATATATGTATGATATATTAGTAGTATAATTATTATATATATTTAATAAATAAATAAGGGGTCAATTCATACAAAATTTTACTCTAACTTTAATTGAGTCCCCATTAGTAGACGGTGAAATTGGTCCTTCAAATTAGTCGATACGTATTTAAGTCGATACTGATACTTTAAAATTTAATTCTATCAATTTTTAATTGGACTGATCTTCTCTTCAATTTTTTCACCTCTTTTTATTTTTGCCCCCATCACTAAATAATCCTGGGTCTGCCCCTGGAGACTATGAAACTGATTTACCATCAAATATCCCATCCGAAGAAGATTCTCTTTGAAGGACTGGGTTATGGATCCCCTTATGTGCATTGTTTGAAGAAGTGCTTAGAATAATGGTCTTTATTTTACTAACTCTCTCAACTTTGTTACTTTCTAAACAGTTTTAGGTATCACTTGTACCCATTTAAATAAAAAGAAATAAGCGAGAGAAATGTGTAATTTAAATTCCTATATATAATTCTAATTTAAAAAGAAAATAAAAAAACTTCACGTCTACTAGCTAGTACCAAATCCATCATCAATATTCATCAAACACAACTACACATATTTAATGCCTTAAATTTTCTATGGCCCGAGTCATGATGAATTTTCTGACACTGCGAATTCGAATACACATATTTCACCCCACACAAGGTTTATTCAGTTCTTGGTCGATATATACATTTAGGAGTAGGACCTATACTGCTATACACATGTGATATACTCATAAGGGTATAATCGATGATGAACTTGAAATTCGATTAGATTGTTATACTTGAAGCTTAACACTCGATTTGACATGGTCGAATCTAAAATTTTAAAAATTGAGTTCAACTTAATAAAAAATTCGATAAATTCAAGTTCGACTCGATCACCTATATAATTTTTAAAATTAATTATAAAACATATATTTTTAAATAAACTTGAATTCAACTCGATTACTTGTATATAAATATAAATTATATATTAATAATAAAATAGTAGTTATTGTTCAAGCTTGATTAGACTCGTGAGTCTTTCGAATCGAGTATTTATAAGTTTAAACTCGATAGCTACTCGAGTATCTCGAGACTCGATTCGATTAACTTCGAGTCCATTTTCATTTTTTTTCGAGTCGAGTACGAGTAGCTTACGAGTTGACTCGACTCACTTACACCCCTAAGTACTATGTCGTCAAATTCATTATGTTCATTTCTTTGGGCACGAGTTTTAATAAATATTGTGGGGTCTTTTGTAAATAAAGTGATTGTTTATGAATAAAGTGAATGACAAAGTGAGTAAATATGTGATGGTTAAAGGGTGAAGATAAAGTAGTATGAATATTATTATTTCAAAAATAGAATGAGAATACTAAAAATTGGACAAACAAAAATTGAAAGTGAGAATAATGAAATTAGACGAAGGAAGTATGTAGTGTATTTTTCGGTCATTTTATATTAGAAATTTATATACAAGAAATAATTTTTCACCTCTCTACAATTTCGGTCTTTTAGATGAAACATAATTTTTTTAGTGGTATTAGATCCTAAAAGATCACATCCACACATCCTGGGTTCGATTCCTGCTGAAAGTAAATCCATCAATTTAAATTGTTCACTCTATTAGGGATATTGTGTATTAGAAAGAATTTTTTATTTTTTTTGGAGGAGGTATTTGTTTACAAGATCATCAAATAGAATTACAAATCACGAACTAAGATCTTGATTTTCAAACCAATGCGGATATTCGTCGTTCACTTCAATCGTGAGAAGAGAAAATACGAGTTTCCCTTTGCCTTGCCTTAATGTCCAGGTCTCCAATCTTTAAACTAGACAACCTCACACTAAGGTGTTTCATGTCAAGAATAGGAAACAAAAAAATAGGCAAAGTTCCACCAAGTACCCGATCCCAAGAACTAGAAACCAATACTCTCGAGTCTATCGGAGCCCAACCACAAAATGGAACCCACAAAAAATTACAACAGATATGCGGATCTACAACCCAGATCTACAGATCTGAGATCCCAACCACAAAAAATAGACTCACAAAAGAACAACAACAGATCTACAACTCAGATCTGTAAATCTACAACCCAGATCTTGCAGATCTACAATTCAGATCTACAACGATCATGCAGATTTACAACACAGATCTAGAAAAAATCAAAATACCAAAAAAACTGGATAGAAGCGGAAAACCAACACACATTTGAGGTGAGAGAACAACAAAGACGGAGCAGCAAATGAGACAAACCGATGACGGCAACGTGAACGATGAATATGCGACGGACCGACGGCGAAAACCGGTGGAGAAAGGGAGGAGCAACTCTCTAGAGAGAGAAACTCTCCCTTCTCTCTAAACCGGTCTCCGATAGCGTATTAGAAAGAAATTAGGAACCGACAAAGTGGGATAGCTCAAGTGGTTAGAGCACCACTACCTAGGCCTTAGGTCCTGGGTTCGAGTCATGGGGAGGGGAAAAAGGGATGGGTATTTAACTTCCATCAAAAAAATAGAAAGAAATTAGGATTTATTGTTTCTTTATATATCTTGATCCATATTGTTTAGTTATCCTAAACTTCATGTTTATAGTTAACCTAAAAGCCCATGATGTAATCTATATATACTCATTCTCATTGTTAATAAAATAATTCATTCAATTCATCTCAACATGGTATCAAGAGCTTCTTCAGGCTAACGCCTCTTTTTTTTTTTTTTTTTATCCTCACGATCACACCTCCATCTTCTAGATTTATGAATATTTTCCCATCTTCTATATCCTATTTTTTCTTCTACATTTTCAAGATTAAGTCTAATTGTCTTCTTTTTTAAGATTAGTTCTAATGGATCACTTCTTCATTAAACCCTAAAAAAAAAAAAAATCTACACACATCCCTCCATGCATCAACTCCTTATGTTGTCCGTCTTCATTACTAAGCCTAACACTTCGTTTATTTATTTATTTTTTCTGATCTCGGGATCACCGAAACACACCAAGATTTGGTTAGCAATACTTCTACCAATTCTTCTCCTCAAGTTGTTGCATACGCACAAAAGGGCTTGCTCTCTTCTGCAACAACTCATCAAGAGCCAGATCACGTTCTTTCAAACCCAAGAAGATGAATCTTTTTCTTCTCCTCAAGTTGTTGCAAACGTCCAAGATGGTTCGCTCTCTTCTGCAACAACTCATCAAAAACGAGACCACGTTCTTCCAAACTAAAGAAGATGAATCTTCTTCTTCTCCTCAAGTTTGTTGCATACGCCCAAGAGAATTCGCTCTCTTCTGTAACAACTTATCAAGAACGAGACCACACACATTCTTCCAAACCTAAGAACATGAATATTCTTATTCTCTTCAAGTTGTTGCATACACTCAAGAGAGTTCGCTCTCTTCTGCACCAACCCATCAAGAAAGAGACTACGTTTTTCCAAACCCAAAAAAAAAAAAAAAAATTTCTCCTCGAGTTGTTGCATACACCCAAGAGGGTTCACTCTCTTCTGTAAAAACTTACCGTCAACAAATTAACTACTCATCAAGAACGAGACCTCATTCTCCCTCTTTGTTGCTTCGCTTACCAAGAACAACAACTGCTCACCATTACCACAATGTTCGATGGGAGTCCTTCGTCTCGATTTTCATAGTATCTCATGTGTCGTCTGCTGATCCTGTTGTCGTCCTCAACCACTTGTGAACATGATTGAAATCACCAATGGTGCTTCATTTTGAGGGGACGTATTAGGGATATTGTGTAATAGAGAGAAATTATGGTTTATTGTTTCCTTGTATATCTTTGTCCATATTGTTTAGTTAACCTAAAACCCATGTTTAGAGTTAACCTAAAAGCCCATGATCTAATCTATATATACTCATTTTCATTGTTAATAAAATAATTCATTTCATTCATCTCAAAACACTCGTAGGCCTCCTCCTCAAAGGGTAAGAGGTGATAATTCAGCTCACGAGTGAGTGAGAGTATTATGAATTAATATACAAGAATTAATTATCCACTTCTCTACAAGTTCGAACTTTTAGATTGAGACAAAATTATTTCATTTTATATTTACAATTCAGTGTATATTTTTAAGCATCTATCTTGAATTTAATTACTCATCTATTTTAAACTAATTTATCCCATTATATTGAACCTAAGTTATCTTTATCAAAAATATATGTGGAATATTTTCTGATATTTTTGTCCATGGGAAAGAGATTGTCACTTGTTCCACTAACTGCTACAAAGTTTCTTCACAAAATATTTATAGTGAAATTGATCTACTCTCCTCCAAGCAAAATTTTTTTTTTTTTGCAACACTTACTATCTATTTTTATATTTTTTGTTCGATATTTTCTAGTTACCTTAACAATTCAATACACATATAATATTAATAATTTTTAATTAACATTAAAAAAGAAAGCTTTCAGAATGACATATAGGAAGAATTATTTAACATATAACGTAATATTTTTAATTAGAAATAAGATTGTAATGAAATATTAATAATTATTTAACATATAACCTAATATTTTCTTCACTTGAACCCTAGCCGCCACCAAAAACCATATGTGAGCAACCCCCCAAAGCCCCAAACAGCCACATATATGGAACGATAAGTGCACCCAAAATATCAAATCAGCCACCTAAAGGACGCGCAGCACAAGGAGACAGAGAGGGAAAGAGAACTTACATATTCTATATTACAAACTTCCCGAGTCAGTGGTCGTCCAAGGACCTCATGGAGATTCTGGCTAGATACGGAAAGGTTCTGGACACAATGATCCTAGATAAGTGAAATAGGAATGGGTGGCGATTCGCCTACACAAGATTCTCGGATTACAGGAACTCAATCGCTTTGGAACACAACTTTGATAGCATATGGATCAGAAATTACAAAATGAGGATAAACATCTCAAAATACGAGGAGCAAGTTGCAAGAAAATTGTAAAAGTAAAGAGAACGCAAACGATCATTAAACCCGTTTGGTTAAAGGAAAACTTGACTTTTACAAAGACACTAAAGAAGAAGGCATATGCAGACGAAGCCAAGGCCAAAAGGCCAGAAGGAAAAACATAGGAAACAGAAAAAATAGAAAATAAAGGGAAATAGTCGAAAGAACGATCACCCGGGAAAGCCAAGAAACGTCGACTACTGGGGTAATGCTACAAAGGTACTAAGGTCGTACGACCACAAAAATATAACTATCAGTATGCTAAATGGAAACTAATGGGCGGTTTTCAACAAAAGCAAGGATGTCATGAAAAAAATTGTGGTGGAAGAGAAAGAATGGCTCGAAGAATGCTTCATGGAATGGAAACCTATGGATTATCAGACGGGATCGAGGACAGAGAAACATGGGTACAGATAAGAGGGATACCAATAGTGTGTTGGAACATATTCTTCCTTCAATGGATTATCGATGATAAAGGTGTCATAATTGAATTAGACCCCCTAACAGATAAAAGAATCAGATTGGATGTTGCGAGGGTGAGAATCAGAACAAACGGTTTTATAACTATCTTCAGTCAATCTTCCTTCGATATGGATGGACTAACTATGGACATACTAATTCAAAAGGAATTATTGGAAAGCCACAAAAACGTTTGGAGACCAAGCTCTGCCCAACGGACAAGGAATCAGTACGATACGTGAAACCTGCACAGAAGAAGATTATTCCTCTAATACGTTGGTGTCAGAGTCCGGCGATCAGGAATCAGAATCGTCGGAGAGAAATCAAAATGTGGACGTGGAACGTGATAATTCGAACAGTCACGAATTAGCAGATTCGAGGGAATTTTTTTTGGGGAGCAACGATGCCATTACTCAAAATGGAGCGGTTAATTGCATGGGGATTACAAACAATCTTGCTTATCAGGTACCTTCATCGATACTAACACCAAAAAACACACACCATCAATCCATCTATAATGATGTTGTTAGCCCAAGGAAAGAAGAGAATGAACAAGCAATTAACGAGAAACCCGAGCACACCTCAAAATTAGCCCTGAACGAACCCAGACCCATAACATCCATAAGCCCAATGGATAATGATATCCGAGACTCAAACCTATTCATGGGCCTCAAGATACCAAATTCACATAATATCCACCCGACCCCAGTAGACATAAACCTCAACAAAAAAAGACCAAACTTGCGACAGGGTCCAATTGAAGTCACATGGGGAGGATACAAAATGCCAGGAAACCACAAAACCTTACCCTGATCAGCTACTCTCCGATTGGCATTCAAATTTACCCACCAAACCCTATCCAGCCTATTCGGATGAACAACACAGAAATAGAGGTACCCTGTGGAGGAGAATGCGAGAGAGACATCATCAATTCAGTTAAACTCAAAATGAGCTTTCATAAGCATCTAAATAAAAAAATGGACACGAATGGAGAGGACAAGGAAAAGGGGCAACCAAACTCGGATGAAAGTGAATCGGAAACGGACAACAAGAGGGAGAACGAAGACGAAAAAGAAACAAGATGCAAAAAGGTAAGAAGGAAGAGAATGAGAAAACTACAGAGAAAAAGAGAAGCACATAAAAGGCAAAAATCAATGAATATCCTTTGTCCAAGGAATGGCTCAGTCGGCGAAAAAATAAAAGGCTAAATTTTTGGGCAGAACCAATATAGACAGCCACCAACAGGAAACTACACATCCACCAGCTGAACCACATTAGGTGGTAATGGGGCCAAATGAAATCTGGGGCCTAGAGAAACAAATGGGGGTAATAAATAACAAAAAACGAGAAAAAGATTCTAGAGAGCTTGAAGGCCATGCACCAGAAGGATGAGGGAGAGAAGAACACCACCTCATCAAACGTTGATTAATGAAGATTATATCATACAACATCAAAGGGTTAGGAGTTAGGCTGAAAAAATAAGAGGTAAGAGAGTTAGTATCAAAGTTTAACCTAGACATGGTGTGCATACAAGAAACAAAGTATACAGACCACAACAAGTTGAGAATCAATACAATATGGGGGGAGGGAGAGTATGGATGGGTAGAGCTGTTAAAATCAGGTCGGCCCACCCGACTAACACGCTAGGTTGGGCTGTATTTATGGAGGCCCGAAAAGAACCGGGCCGATTTGGCCAGATCCAGATGGCCCACCAGGCCGACCGGGCTTGGCCCGGTTCCAAATTTAAAAAATAATAACAATAATTAATTTCTAAATTTTATACAGAAAATTAGTAGAATAGGAACATCATTTGCGTTTTCTATCTCATTCCCAAATTGAAAACCCCAGCTACACCACCACACAACCGCCCGCCTTCTCCTTGAATACGCCGGCGGCGGATTCCCATCCCCATACACGAGCAGCAGTTTGTAGTGTGCAACACCTCCTGTCCAAGGGCGGCACACCTCCGGGAAGGCGGCAGCAGCTCGCGTCGCGCTCGCTTACAACGGCACAAGGCTGGTACTCTACGAATCACGCCCACCTCCGGTCCCCCACGTGGCCACCTCCAACCTTCAGGTATTTATACAAGAGATTTGAGAATTGAGAGGGATTAAATAAAAAACAACGGAAAACAGAGATTTGAAGAGGGATTATTACAGAGAAAAGAGAGGGATTGTTGTAATACCTTTTACAATACTTTTTCTTTGGATTTGAGAGGGCAAATTGAAATCTTGAGTTTTTTGGGTTTTTTCTTTCGAAAAAAAATAGCAACTTTGCTTATTCATATTTGTTTTGGTGATGGTGTAAGTGCACTAAGGAATAAGAAAGGATAATGATTACGTGGGTAAGGATGGAGGGGTAATGATTATGCGGGTTATAATAGAGATTTTAATGAGGTATGAAACTCAACTGAGAGGAAAGGCAGAGAAATTTATTCTCCTAGTACAAATATCAGAAAGTTTGAAGAATTTATCTCCAAGGCAGATCTATTAGAAATCCAATTAATTGGTAGAAAATTCACAGGGTCCGGACTTAACGACAAGCGATGGAGTAGGATCGATAGAGCCTTTGTAACAAATGAATGGGTAATTGAATGGGGTGAAAACAATTTCAGGGGCTTGGATAAGAACCGCTCGGATCACTGCCCAGTTTTCCTTCATAGATGCAGCCAAAATTGGGGACCAAAACTGTTCCGGTTCTTCAACTCATGGCTCGAATAAGCATAGTTGTACACCTTTGTCCAAGAAAAGTGGTCAAGTTATCTGGTATCAGGTACCGAGAGCTTCAAAATCAAAGAAAAGATCAAGAGCATAAAAAACGATGTCAAGACGTGGATCGCTTTGAATGTCAAAAAAGCTGAAAGGCGACTAGATGAGGCTAAAAATAAAATGAACGAGCTGGACAAAGCTCAAGAAGAGAGGAATCTAAGAATCAAGGAAGTGTTGACACTAAAATCAACTGGAAGTACGATATGGAATCTGAAGAAAACAAAAGACATGGATGATTTTCAAAGATCAAGAATCCAATGGATCAAAGAAGGTGATACAAATTCAGCCTATTTTCACAGATGCATCAACTCAAGAAGGAAATGGAATAAAATAGATGGACTACTAATCGTTAATATGGAACGAGGAGGTCCCTAAGGTCGAAGGAAAAATATTCGAACACTTCAAAGCACATTTCTAAAAAGGGTTAATTGCAAAAAAAATCACCACCTTTTGAGAGTTTATCAATTACAACATATTCTTTTTTTCTTTGCAATTTGATGCACCATCTTTTTAAATTTTGCAATTTCATGCACAATTTTTTTAAGTTTTACAATTTGATGCACCGATATATTTTTCGGTCATTTTAATTTGATATGGCGGTCTAAAATTATGAATTTTCCATGTTGTGTGCGATTAGAAAAAAAAAACTACAACATAACATACGAAAAAACTATTTTATGTGATTAAGAAAAAAATAAAATAACATAAAGGAAAATAAATAAGACAATAGAGGAATAAATATGATTCTGATTAATGCACGACTTGAGTGATTATAATTTTTTTTTTTTTTTTTTTTTTTTTTTTGCAAAACACGTTAATGAACCTCAAAGGAATAAATATAATTATATGAATTGTTTTGCATAACTTCTTGATTGATTTTTTTTTCAATAAAATTATATAGATATTACATTTGTATGGAGGATAAGAGTTTGAGATGAAAAATACCAAATCAATACCTATAATATCAAAGCGTAATGATGGAGAATTTTATCGAAAATCAAAGAAAATATATATTGATGGATTAGTGTGCAATTTATGTAAAAATATTTTTAAAAATGTGTGTCATTCATTAAAAAAAATTATTAGTTGATAGTCTATGTGTCGACAACGTGGTTAGTTAGCTATTTTCGACGCCAAGTTAAATCAAAATTGATCAAAAAATATATTGGTGCATCGAATTGTAAAATATAAAAAGGTGGTGTATCAAATTGCAAAGAAAAAAAAAATATGTTGTAATTGATAAATACACTAAAGGTCGTGATTTTTTTTGCAATTAACCCTTCTAAAAAACATAGAGTGAAAGAGTTCATATCAGACAATTGGCTATAAAGAAACTAGGAAGATCATAAAACACACTTCTCACTGCTCCCTTCCTTGAAGAGGAAATAAAGAAGGCAATTTGGAGTTGTGGTGGAAACAAGAGTCCCAGACCAGACGGCTTCATGTTCAAATTCACTAAAAAAATGTGGACAATACTCAAGGTAGACATCATGAAAGTAATGGAGGAGTTTCATAACAGTGGAAGAATAGTCAAATGATCGAGGGAACCCAAGCTTCGTTACACTAATCCAAAAAAAAAAGGCTCGAATCTTATCAAGGATTTCCGCCCCATATCTTTGATTTGCTGCGTCTACAAAATTTTAGCCAAAGTGTTGACTAACAGATTGTCCAAGGTAATTGGGGAGGTCATCTCAAATAACCAAAGTGCATTCGTGGATAACAAGCAAATTATAGACAGCATCCTCTTCCTCAGTGAATCATTGGATTACCTCAAAAGAGAGAAGCATGACAGATTAATTCTAAAAGTTGACTTTGAGAAGGCTTATGATTCAGTATCCTAGGAATTCATCGACGAAATGATGGAAGGCATGAACTTCAATTGAAAGTGGAGACAGTGGATTCGGGGCTGCCTATCTTCAGCTTCAATGGCTATATTAGTTAACGGAAGCCCAACTGAGGAATTCAATCTTTAGAGGGGAATGCGACAAGGGGATCCACTTTCACCTTTTTTGTTCATTAATGCAGTAGAAGGCCTGAGCTGCCTTATGAACAAAGCATTGTAGATTGAAAAATTTAAGTGCTTTGATATTGGAAACAACAATGTTCAGATAAACCATCTACAATTTGGAGACGACACAATTATATTAATGGAAAAAACAACAGCTGAGAATGCAAAATGTTAATTTTATATAAAATGTCATTATCTTTAAAGGTCAACTACGCTAAAGTTAAACAATTTTTTTATTTTGTGTATAAAAGTTTACAATGTTAATTTTTAACACTCTTCTCGTTATAATTTTTTTTTCTTCTTAAAATCTGTGTAAAAAATACTCCGTACTTCCGTAGTGCATAGTATTTGGAGAGGGGGGTGTGGAATATAATGCTAAATCTTATGATAAGTTAGAAAAATATATACTTCATATAGGTCTTTTTCACTCGGCCTAAAGGACATTGAAGAATATTGTGCATTGAAAAAAAAAAAAAAACTAATACGAAAATGATAAACACGTGGTATGAACTGTGTTTACTATTTTTTTTTTTTTTTAGGGGAAGTTTATTTTGGAATTTTGAGAATTTTGAAATTCAAATTTTAAAATTTAGTGAATTTCAAAATCCTTATGATCGACTTGTATGCTTTGTGTTTGTTTTGAGATTTAAGTAGGGTAAGATTTAACAATATTTTATAGGTGTTTATATAGGATTTATAAGTATTTATATAGGGTTTGTAAGTATTTATATGGTTGACTTTTGTAGGATTTATACGTATGTTATAGGGTGATATTTTGAAATTCTAATTTTAAATCCCAAAGTAGAACATGAGTTGAATTTTAAAATTCTAAATCCGGATTTTACATCCCAAAACAAACATCTCCTTAGGATTACAAGATCAATTCAAATACATAGATACGTTTTTAAACACGAGATCTTCAAATCGAGACAAATTAATTCGGTGTCGCTACCCGCTCCAATCGTGAAAAGTGGGGACGCAAGTGTACACTTTGCCCACAAGCTACATACAGTTCTCCATTTTAACAACTCCACACTAAGATAATCCATTGTTAAGATAAACAGAGAAAAATAAAAAGGCAGAGGTTACCACCAGGATCCATAGCATTCAAGCATCACAACGGAAACAAAACAGGCTCCCCACATGGACAAATGCCGCAAAATGAGCAAATAGTCAAAAGGCAACAGAAACAACCGCACTACAGGCGGAAGGCATAAAAATTGGGGAAAAAAAAAACTGTAAACAATATCAATAGATAAACTCGCCGGATCTATTATAAGAGATTTGAGCAATCCTGGTAGTTTTACTCAGCATCTTTGATCAAATCGTGATCTACGGCGTCGTCTTACGAGCGTAAATCATGTCCGACGGTAAGATTGGTGATAGTGGTTCTGATGAGAAACGTGGTGACTCCGGCAGCGGTCTAAAATCGTCGTCTGTTGTGATTGATAGTATGTCCCCTTACTATCTCCATACCTCGGATAAGCCGGGCGATGGAGATACGCGAGCAGCTGCAGTTGGGCCTGGATCGAGCCAAATTCCAGAACTCACGGTGGAGCAGATGCAACGATTGAATCAGTTCTTGGCAACTGAATTTGGTGGAGGTAATAATTCTTCCTCTGATGCAATGGTGAATATGGCAGGTATGAATCTTGCCCCTTCGAGGTCTTGGATTATTGACTCGGGTGCAACCGAGCACATTACTTGCGACCCAAATATCTTGATTAATGCTGTAACAAGACATTCAGAAAATCCAGTAAAGATACCGAATGGGGACTTGGTACCCATACATAGCATTGGCGAGGTTAAATTGTAGAATGGACTGCACCTTAAACGTGTTTTATTTATACCACGTTTTCATTGTAATTTACTATCGGTCAGCCGTCTCACCAGCGAACAAAATTGGGTATTCACATTCTTTCCCGATTTTTGCGTAATACAGGACTCAATATCGAGGAAACTGGTTGGAGTTGGTAAGCATTACGATGGCTTGTATTACATGGAACCCCTAAAGAGCAAGGGTGCAGTCTTCACTGCTGTGGGAGGTTCGGATATATGGCATAAGCGCTTAGGACATGCGTCCGATAGCAAACTAAAACACATTTGTTCGCTGAAAAATTATAAAACAGCTACCACATTTTGTGATTCGTGCGTGCGAGCAAAACAAACACGCCTACCATTTCCGCTTAGCATTAGTAGAACTGTTTGTTGCTTTGAATTAATACACTGCGATATTTGGGGACCCTATAAATGTGATTCGTTTACTGGTGCACGCTATTTTCTGTCTATAGTTGATGATTACAGTAGAGGGGTTTGGGTTTTCCTTCTTCAAAGAAAGTCTGAAGTTGCTGCCTCATTGATTCAATTTATTAACATGGTACGTACTCAATTCTCTTGCCTTGTTAAGCGCGTGCGTTCAGATAATGGTGTCGAATTTCAGTCTTCAATTCTACTCCGGTTTTATGAAGACAATGGTATCTTATTTGAAAGTTCATGTACGGATACCCCACAACAAAACGGGGTTATCGAGAGAAAACACCGGCACATCTTGGAAGTCGCTCGAGCACTTCGCTTTGAATCCGGTTTACCTATTGAATTCTGGGGAGAATGCATTCTCACTGCTGTGTATATAATCAATCGACTGCCATCGTCCGTCATTTCGAATAAGACTCCGCATGAGGTTCTGCTTGGCAAACAACCAACATACGATCATCTTAAAATTTTTGGTTGTTTGGTCTATGCCCATGAGAATCGACGTAAGGATAAATTTGATGAAAGGGGGAGCGCTTGTGTGTTCATTGGTTATCCATCTGGACAGAAAGCCTATCGTGTGTTCGATTTGCAAACCCACAAAATTTACAGCTCTCGTGACGTCACATTTTTTGAGCACATATACCCCTTCAAAGGCATGACAGACCTAAATCTCCTTGATGCTGTAACAGCAGCTCGTGCACGGATTCAGGAGCACAATGTTTCCATCAACACTGAATCTCGACCATTTGTACGACCTTCGCTAAAGCAGATGCCTCCTCATTTGTCATCCGACACACCACCACAAGAGGTCCCCAATCTGCCACTGGTCGATCAGCCGGATCCATCCGATATGGAATTGAAAAATCATGTTGACACCACTGTTCATGTTGAACTTGAAAATCATGCAGCACATGAAGCTGCTCCCACTGACACAATCACAACAGTCTTGTCGCGCGAGTCCAAACGGGTCAAGGCTCGACCGAAACATTTTGATGCTTACATCACAGACCTGCCACCTTCGATCGACCACTCACGGTCAGCTGAAAATCCAATCGACTCGACAGCACACCCACTCTCGAACTTTGTTGCTTATGATAAGTTCAGTCCAACACACAAGACGTTCTTGGCAAACATTACGTCTCATGATGAACCTAAACATTTTCATCAAGCTATCAAAGACCCATTATGGAGAGCAGCGATGAAAAGGGAGATTGATGCCTTGGAAGCAAACGAGACATGGACGCTTACTTCACTTCCTCCTGGAAAGAAAGTGGTTGGATCGAAGTGGGTTTACAAGATAAAATACAAACCTGATGGAAGCATTGAAAGATATAAGGCTCGCTTAGTTGCCAAAGGCTTCACCCAAATCGAAGGGGTTGATTTTCACGAAACCTTCGCCCCAGTTGCCAAACTCGTTACCGTTCGTTGCCTCTTGACTATCGCTGCCAAACGCAATTGGGAAGTTCACCAATTGGACGTCAATAACGCCTTTTTGCATGGTGATCTCAGTGAGAATGTATATATGAGTATACCACAAGGATTTGCTAAAGTTGGAGACACGAGGGTTTGCAAACTTAAGAGATCTTTATACGGACTTCGCCAGGCCTCAAGGAATTGGTATGAGAAGTTCACTCAAGCCTTACTATCCATTGAGTTTCGACAATCCAAAGCTGATCATTCCCTTTTTATTTACAAAAGGGGTTCCATTCACGTTTCCGCACTCATTTATGTCGATGATGTCATTCTGGCAGGTAATGATCCGACTCATATTGCTACTGTCAAGCGTTACTTAGACAACAAATTTAGCATCAAAGACCTTGGGAAATTAAAATACTTTCTGGGAATTGAGGTTGCACGATCTCCTGAGGGCTTCGTTTTAAGTCAACGTAAATACGCCCTGGATATTTTAGAGGAAAGTGGTCTCATGGGCAGTCGGCCTAGTGCCTTTCCCATGGAACAACATTTGAAGTTGAGTCCCGATGATGAAAGCCAACTTGTAGATGCTCCTCAATATCGCCGACTAGTTGGTCGCTTGTTATACCTCACGGTTACTCGTCCCGACATAGTATTTGCTGTTAGCCAATTGAGTCAGTTTTTTAGCTGCCCTCGTCAAACACACTTTATTACACTTGGTGATGCTCCCGTTTCTTGGCGCACCAAGAAACAATCGGTTGTCTCTCGATCGTCCGCTGAAGCCGAGTACCGAGCAATGGCCACCACCGTTTGCGAGATTGTTTGGTTGAGATGGTTACTCCGGGATTTTGAAGCATTTCAAGAAGGTCCCACTGAGTTATATTGCGATAATCAGGCTGCCCGTAGCATCGCCATGAACCCCGTATTTCATGAGCGAACCAAACACGTGGAAATGGATTGTTATTTTGTACGTGAGCGAGTAGCAGGTGGTGACATTCGACCGTGCATGGTATTGAATACTAATCAAATTGCGGATATGTTCACTAAGGCACTTGGTAGTGATCGATCCGTTTCCTTCGTGGCAAGTTGGGTGTTCGTGATCTTCACACGCCAACTTGAGGGGGAGTATTGGATGATATGGAATTAGTATAATTCGAATCAATCTGTTAAGATATATCGAATCAATCTGTTAAGATATTTGTTACCATAATTAATTATGGGCCTAGTTGGTTATTAGGGTTTGGATAGAATTAGTTAGATTATATATATATGCTGATATACTGCTTTCTAGTTCAATGTTGCTTCCGAAATTGTAAAACACATATACTGAATAATATGCAACATCCATTCGGTTTTATCAAAAAATAAATAAAAAACACTAGTCTTTAACCATTCAACGAAGATTTGGACATGAATTTAAAGGATACACATGATTTATTTGAATGTTACATGAATTTAAATACAGAATTGAAGTGCCAGCTTATATATAAATACATATTGTACGAGAAAACAACTACCCAGGCCACAATTAAATACATGTTGTCCTAGTGCCATTGATGATATGTTTCCTGAGGCCTGGGATATGAATTTCTTGAAAATACTTTCTCCAGTCTATATTTCTTGCATCCACTCCAAAGCTCACTTCCTCCTCTCGAGACATTTCTTCTATTAATTTCTGGCTGTTGCTGGTGTCAAACCTGAACATTAATATTAATTTTTTTAATTAAAATTGAACAAGCATATATAATAGAAAACAAAATTGATACGGAATATAATTAAATGATAATGATAGGAGAAAATTAAAAGTGCATTTGATTAGGGTAGCTTAGTTATTAATCACAATAAAATTGACTTATAATGATATTTTTTAGCTAAAAGTCTCATTAACCAGATCGAGAAGTTCTAATGATAAGATTTATGTCATCACAAGTCATTTTTCCTTATAATGCAATAGAGTTATTTAATTATGTTGACGCACCTTGCATTGAAGAACCCTATGAATTCGTACATCTTGCATAGTTGTTCAGCATAAGCAACTTTGGCTTTGCATTTACATTCCATTCTACGCATCATCTTTTCGTCGTTGTGGATCGTATTTTCGAGTTTTGGGTTATCTCGGGAGATTTCCTCTCGTACGTACTTAGAAAAGTCGTCGAAATTATTAAAATATTCAATTCTTGGAATATTAAGGGACTCGATTAATGGTGATGAGTTAAAATAATTGTAAAGGTATTCAAAGAAATCAGAATATTTTAGAGGATTTGTTGCACTAGATCCCACATGGTAGACATTGACTTGTGGTTTGTGTGAATAATTTCCCTCCTTGGCAATAGCTGCAATGGTTGTATTTACTACCATATCTACCGGTATCTGACAATCCAACAAAGAAATGAGAAATCATTAATTCTATAATATGACAAAAAAAAATTATAAATTATTGTGTAATTAATAATGCGTACGTACATTCTTTATTTTATTTTTATTTTTTTTTGCAAAAATTTATATATACCAACTATTGTGTATTTTTTATAAGGCATTAGTAAGAAACTTATAAATTAAATTTGTGTACTTACAACATCCATGATCACTTCAGACTTTCCCAAAAAGGCCGGAAGATGTCCTTTTCCATAAGATATAATCACAGGATCAAACATCCTATTAAAATTAAACCATTATATTGGACAAGTTATATAGTAAAAAAAAAAAATTAAAAAATGTTGGAAAATTAAATTAAAAGTTATTAACCTGTATCCTTGTATCCAACCAGGGAAAGGTTCTTTATAGGTGCTCTCAATCACAGTTGGCCTAATAACAAGCAATGGTACATCTCCTCTAATTTCATTGAGAATCATCTCACCCATAGCTTTAGTCATGTGATATGCATTGTACCATCCAAAGTGTGTAGCTCTGTAAAATAACGAAATTTTGTCATTAAAAATCAAATTTTATTTTAATAGCGTTTCTTGAAAGATTAATTTGTAAAAAATAAACCTATCTTGACCCAGCTTTTTCAGAATTTTGGTGGCATCATAGTGTGTGGAATTAGCAGATGCCTTGAGAATGATGTTAATCTCATCAGCAACATCCAACGGTGGAAATGAATCACATGAATCCTTTCTTCCATTCTCTCCCATAATCAACGGTTTTTCGTGTATGCTTCCTTCTTTTCTTCCACAAACATAGGCTACACATCATATAATACTGTATAAGCCATTCCAACTCGGATCCAAAATTTTAAATTTGAAAATATGGTCAATAATTATTTTTACCATACTAATTATCGTATTGATCTTTTGAATTAGTCGATTTTAATTTGAACCAGCTAGATACCAAGACTTTTCATATGTACATACCAGTTGAAATATGGGTGAAGAGCTTCAAATTGTGGCACGTCTTGGCAAAGCTCATCAGTCGTTGAGGTGCATTCATATTTGAGTCCAGTAACGAGTCATACCTAAAAAAATATGGCACGTCACGCCCATTTAATACTCCCTCGATCTTATGATTCTTATTTATCATTTGTAAAAAATGGATGTTCATCCTTAGTTTAATTACTACCATAATTAGTGGAATTAAAAGAGCTAACCTATCATTCAAGGTTGTGGAAGCTGCAGATTGAATTATAACGTGCACATCTTTTCTTACAAGCGCAACCGAATGAGAGTCCATTCCGATATTTGGTTCGCAGATATTTCCGACAATGGGTATCACTTTCTCCCTCACAAAACCTTCGTATGATTTCCCATGTTCTTCTTTCAGACATTTGAACAACTCTGAATTTATTATCTAAATTGTAAAAAATAACATCGTTATTAGTTTTTTTTTTTAAGTCTCGAGTATTCTTAATTAAGCAGCTGCATTTAATTAATTAATTATATATATATAGACATACTTCATTTGTCAATCGGTCAAATGCAGATTCCTTGTCTTTTGCCTTGACCAGTATATAGATTTTCCCCACTCCAGTTGACCTTAGTATCTTCTCCAAAAGAACTACAAAATTAAAAAAAGTGCAATTTAATTAGACATGAACAAAAATCGGGGTTTGAAAGTCAACGCAATTAAGGCTAGAAGACAATTTTTTGTATGAAATGATGATTTGAGAATACATTCTCAATCGTTCAATTGAATATTGCGTGGCAAAATGATGATCTCGTATTCATGTTTTGTTTGTCCCAAAATATACTCATAGTATATGCATTCCCTTTTAGGAAGGTGTATAATGTCAAAATTACTCTTATTTAATGAATATTTAAATTATAGCAATGAGTGGGAGAAAAAAAAAACTCAATTCCAAAATCATTTAAATAAGAATATATTAAAAAAATTATATATAAAATTCACACAATAGATGATGTTTATTGGTTAGCACAGTGTGAAAAATGAAATGGAACCATCATTTTGCGACGGAGCAATTTTTCCAAACACATTTAATACCTTTACCAACGAGGCCCGTTGCACCGGTGAGAAGAATATTCTTGTCTTGAAAAAAGTTAAGGATCCCAATTCCTTGATGATCATCAACATCATCATCAGAGCCCAAATTTAAGTTTTGGAGTTCCAACTCAAGAGGGTGGCAGGGAGAAGTGAAGTAGGGATAGCCTTTGTAAATCACGCGTGTTTTCCCAGAAACACGACTCTTCATTTCAAGATTGTCGGAAAACAACAAGGGAGTGTTTGTTTTCAGGCATTTTCCCAAAGAAAATTTGGTTGGAGGGCACAGCAAAGAGCTTTGAGATAGCAACATTGTGTTGAGATTTACCCAAACAAAGAACTGATTTTAGGTGTGTGTACCGGTGATAGGAGTTCATACCTCTATTTATAAGCAAAATATTAGAGGGGTCTACATGAAATTATAAGTGCACGTTGTTTGAATTAGTTCATTTTTAATAATTTTCTAATACCCTCTTAAAAAAGAAAAAAAAAATCTAATACTACCACTAGGTAGGCCCAATAACATTATTAAAAATAAAATAATATCATAATATGTAATCATTTTTTTTATTATTATTATAATATATTCCACATCTCAAACTATATTAATATTATAGTTTATAAAATATACTCTCTCCGTCTCATGGTATCTGACATACTTTGATCTATTCAATTTTTAAGAAAATAGGATTTAGTGTTGTCTAAAGTAAAATAAATGAGGGGTGTTTTGAGTTATTTAATAAGGTTTAGAAAAAAAAAAATGAAAATTTGATGATATAAAAAAAATGTACAATTAATTTCAGGACAAATGAAATACGGAGTAGTATGTATTACGTACATCTATTTTCATATATAAATGTGCAAAATCCTGAACAAATATTCTAAAATTACTACCATAAAAGATTTGTAAGAGAGCGAACAAAAGAAATTAATAAATTGTTGTCCTTAAGAATAAAACCGGGTTAGGTGGGTTTTAGAAAAACATGTAAACCATTGGACCAACATAAAATACATGATTTTAAAGGAGAATATATATATATATATATATATATATATATATATATATATATATATATATATAGAAATTCAGAAATTGAGTGGGGATCCAATGCCCCCGGACCTAGTGTAGATCCGTCTCTGACCAGGCATTACACTCATGGCCTCGACCTATACTCTTAGATGAAGTCTATCTAATAGATAACTACTCTCATCGTCCTGTGATGATTTGCACACTTTAATCGACTCACCCTTTAATTAAAAAGGTGAATTAAGTGGGGGTGTGAGATCAAATAAAGAAGGTTGATTTTGGGTGATTTAGTAAAGTGCAAAGTAAAATGTGAGTAAAAAATGAGTGACAATTTTAAAAATAAAATGATATTTTGGTGATTAATTTTATAGATTATTTCCATATTAGAAGTGTGCAAGTAATATTGAAACGTTTCAATAAAAAAAATGTACAAATAATTACAAAACAAAAAAAAAGTACTAATATGGATGAAGTTTCTTTTAACACGATTTGAATTCAGAAGGTCGGGCATGAGCCAAAAACTCTACATACCATAAAACAACTTTATTTCATCTAAAAAAATTTAACGTGATAAATACAAGGACGGAGCCACATAGGGCCCAGCGGGGGCAGTGGGCCTCCCACCAATTTTTTTTTATTATTATGTATATTTCTTCTGTTTTATAATTATTTGTATACTTTTTTTTTTATTTGAGACGTTTCAAAATTATTTGTACACTCATAATATGTAAATAATCTACAAAATTAATATTCTCACTACATCATTTTATTTTTAAAATTGTCACTCATTTTAATCTACATTCTTCCCTACATTTCACTAATTTTTTTTAACACCTCATTAAATTTCTTTTATACCTCACTAAATCACCAAAAATACACCTCCCTAAATTCACATTTCTTAAAAAGTGAACTTATCAACGTATTCAAGTCATTACGGGATGGAGGGAATATATTTTAAGTTATACATTTATCTAATAATTTTAACACCGTTTCACCTATTATGAGTCGGAACAATCAAAATTTATAATGAATTAAATATAATATTATTTTGTCTTTATAGTAATGTAAATTGGGCCCCCCAATCTAAAATTTCTGGCTCCGTCACTGGATAAATACTTAAATTATTTACAATAAATTTCCAATAGAGCTAGGAAGTATAGGGGAATTAAGAGGTGGTCCTGGCACCCTTGTATTTGGTCCTTTATAAATTTTAATGATTATTAAAAAAAAAAAATCATGTTCAATATAACCTTATAATATTCCCGAAAAAAAAAATTGTGAGAACTTACCCTGACTGAGTTAATATTAACAATTTTGTAATTTTGGTCGTGTCAATTTTTTATCTTTTATATTTTTACTTTTTCATTTGAGTCACTTTTACCTTTGATTGCACTAATCATCCTGATTATGAATATTTTTTGAATTTAAAATTTTGATAAATTCACTCTCAAATTCCCTATGTAAAAAGTTAAAGTACCCTTTTTTTTAAATGATTTATATTTAATGTATATTTTTTAAAATATTTAAATTTGAAATCATTCCTCATCACTCCAAAATAAATGTTCATCTTCCAAAAAAAAAACTCCTTAATCAATTATTTTTAATTTGATATCTCCTCTAATTTAAATTGTGAAACTGATAAAAAAAACTTTTTTCTTATCAGTAAATAAAATAAATCCAGTAACGGGATACTCCAACCAATACAAGATTAAAAACAAAAGTAAAAAAACTACAAGAAAGATTGTAAGAATTCAAATAACTCAACAAAGAAAAAGAAAAAAAAAACTAGAATAATGGCTCCCAAAAATGGCAGAGGGTCTAAACTTCATTCTACTGTTAAAAGACTTCTTAAGTCCCAAGAATTTTGTGCTTAGCAACGATTTAATTTGCAATTTGAGGGCCTCTATCTCATTTGTACCTTTAAAATTATAATTCTGAAAATTGATATCACTCTTTAAATTAAATCGACCACAAAAAAAAAAAAAAAAAAAAAAAAAAAAAAAAAAATCATGATGAAAGGGAGAGAGTAAGGAAATAAAGTAGGTGCTGGGTGTGTGGGAAAAAAAGTTGAAAGGCAAAAACTTGGGTGTGACCATCTCACGGATCATTTTCTGTGAGACGGATTCCTTTTAATCCATATTTCAAAATTTTGGGTAGGATAACCCATAGTTTTTTCCAAATTTTAATTTGTAAAAAAAGTGATAATGTTTAAGTAAAAAGTGATAATATTTTTAACAAAAGTGACTGTCACTTTTTACTTAAACACTATCAATTTTTACTCAATCATTATCACTTTTTATATATGAGGGCCGTCTCACGGATCTCATTCTGTGAGACGGTCTCACCCAAGACTAGCCCAAATTGAAAATATTAGGGAAGAAGGGAGGGGGATACGGAAAATGAGAGGTAAAGGTTGAAAATGTGGTTATCGGTGAATTTTTTTCAAGACCTTAAATTTTTTTAATATCGATAGATATATCGATTTTGAATATCAATATCCGTAAATTTTAAAATTGTAAAAATTTAATAACGAACTTTTAATACATAAATTTAATAAAACAATTTAAACACATTTACATACTATAAGATAAATTTATATAAAATATATTATACAATCTTTTTTCATATGATATTTTTTAAATTTATCGATATTTTCTTAATTTTTTTTATTTTATTTTACTGATTCACAAAAACTTGCAATATTGACCAATTAAGAAAATGTTGACTTATTAAAGCTAGAAATATTGATTTATTAAGTCAATGGGTTGGAAATATATGTTATTGGACCACCATTAATTCATTTGGATCAATTCTTAATTTATTTGTCAACTCACCCGCTTGTGTTTTAATTTTGATCGAAATATTTGACCCAGTTCTTTGAATTTTTTATTTTTTATTGTTGAATGTGGATTTTATTTTTATCTTTTCGAATTCTTTTCTTTAAGTTCGTCTTCTCTTTCCTATCTCTCAAGCGGTTGGCGGTTTCTTCTTCTGGCGGTTTCCTCCAGCGGTTGCGACGATTTTTTTAATGTAGTAACAGAACACTATTAAATGTAGTAATTCAAATTGTAATATGTAGTAACACATATTATTTTATGTGGTAATAACGCAAATTATTTTATATAGTAATACATATTCTTTTATTTAGTAACATATGTTTTTCAAGTATTTTTGTTGATGTAGTAACACACGTTATAATATGTAGTAACATATATTATTGCATGTAGTAATACACAATAACCATGTTGTAATACTGATTCTTTTATTGCAGAACGATGCAACGATATTAGATCATTTGATAAAGTTACATATAGTAACACACACTTTTCAATGTAGTAATTTGAACTGTAGTATGTAGTAAATATATTTTTTATGTAGTTAAACACATTATTACATGTAGTAATAACACAAACTATTTTATATTGTAATACAAATTCTTTTATTTAGTAAAATATTTTTTTACAGTGTTTTTGTTGATGTAGTAACTTACATTATAATACGTAGTATTAAATATGCATGTAGTAATCCGAGTCATATTAAATATTTTGATTATTTAATTTATTTTTCAAATGAATAAAAAAGACTGATTTTTTTTAAATTATTTTATCTAAAAACTAAAGTATATTAAAATATATAGAGAGATTAAATTAAAGTGATATAACGCCATATTTATTTTGACTTTTAAATTAAATGGGATTAGGGTTTTAACTTTAAGCTAATTGAGGTAAGAGACATATATGCAATATTTCACACAAGATCATCACTTACTGATATTAGTTTCGATATTGTTATTATACATATATTTATTAATATTTTTTATTTTTTATAAATATTATAAAAATATCAATTCTTCATAATATCAATATCAATAACCACGAAAATTGAATATATCAATATCAATAACTCTATAGATGATTCTTCCGACTCATAAAATAGGAGGTAAATAATTGTGGTCATCCAATATAAAGAGTCGGCCTAAGTCATTTTTTTTAATAGGGGGGTGAACTCATAAAATAGAGGGTGCAAATTGCGTATGTATGGTGGGTCAGTTCCAAATAGTTATTTGGACATATTTTACAATAGTACTATTGTGAAATATTTCATAAAAGTTTTTGTCAAAAAAATATACTTCCTCGTCCAAATTTATAATGTTCTTTTTATAGGCACGAATTTTAATGAATATTGATTAGTTTATGTATAAAGTAGATAGATTGAGGGTATGATTGGATAAATAAAGTGAATGATAATGTAGTTAAATAAGTAATGGTTGAATGGTGAAAATAAAGTAATGCAATAATATTATTTTTAAAAAGAGAATGAGCATAATGAGACAATAAAAAGGTAGATCAAATAAAAGAAAAGAAACCTAGGACCATAAGCTCATAAGTCGAGTCTGATGCCGGAGTACCATTAAAATCTTGTTTGGAATAATCCGAGAATGAGCATAATAAAATTGAAAAATAAAAAAATGAAAAGTGTGCACAATAAAATTGGGTAGAGGAAGTATAAATTAGTCGATTGATGCTTGGGTTTGAGTTTTTGCTTACTGACGTGTTAAAAAAATATATCCTCTATTTCATATTGTTTGTCCTTTTTTTATCTTAAATCTTGTTTCAAAAAAATTATGATTCACAAATTGACTCTATATAAATTTCTATATATAATTTCTTCTTTAATAATTTTTTTGTGTCTCTTTTTTTATAATTGAAGCAAGTTATTCTTCATTATCTTTATTTTTTTCTCATTTTCTTTTGTTTTCTCACCATCTTTTATGATAATTAATGGTAAATTTGTAAAAAAAAAAATTATATTTTTTTAAATCTATACTACAAAATAACCGAAACGGGCAAATATTATGAAATGGAACCTTAGGGTATGATTGGTATGGTGGAATAGGTCAGGAATGGAATCACCATTTATGAATCTATTCCAAATTTGACGATTGGTATTATTTATGGAATGGAATCATCATTCCTTGTGGAATAGGGATTCCCAAATATATAGAATTCTCATTCCTTCCTACCCATGGGTTTAAGGAAGGAATTAATATTTTAATAAATCCTGCAATAAAAATTAATAATAATATTATTATTTAATAATTAAAAAATTATAATATTTAATAAAATTAAAAATATTAATATAATATATAATCTAAAAATAAAAATATAATAAATTAAAAAAATATAAATAATAATATATTAATTTTAACAATAATATTATTTTTCAATAATATTAAATTATAAATATAATAACATAAAAATCATTTAATTTTTTTTAAAAATATAAATAATACAGAGTGCAATATAGTATATACAATATATTATTTTCAATAATATAAAATAATAGTATAATAATTTTTAATAATATAAATAATAATAATATTTTTTAAATTTATTTAATATTAAAAATAATGATAATATTCTTATTTTAAAAATAAAAATATTATTTTTATATAAAATATACATTTATTATAAATAATAAAATCAGAAATATATATATATATATATATATATTAATAATAATAATAGAGAGTCAATAATGATTATTAAAATATTAAAAATAAAAATAATATATTTTTAACAATAATCAATAATATTAATTTTAAAAAATACTACTATTTCATTCCCACATTCATTCCAATGGTATACCAATCATAGGAATGACCATTCTTATGTCATTCCATTCACACCTTCATTCTATTCTTAAGTTCATTCCATTCAGCCTCAAATTCATTTCATCATACCAATCATGCCCTTAATAATTAGGGATTGCAAAATTTAAGAAGCAATTAATATGTATGCGGTTCTACTATCAAATTGCAGAACAAGGCAATTATCAAAAAAGGAAAAGGCATGGGCACTTTGGATTTCCTGAACCAAATATTCTTAAACACTAATAAAGCGGATTTTGAAAAAATTATCATGATTGCTTGGGAAATTTGGAGAAAGAGATGTACGATTCTACACTCTACAGGAATCCAGAAAAAGAAAATTGATAGAAAGACGGGAGATCAAGTTCTATTATACCTGGAGACCTTTCAAGCTCAAATTCAGGATGAAGGAAATAGTGCAAAAAGCAGGAATACCCAAGATGAGCAGGAGAACCCCCGATGCCTTATTATGGAAGTTGATGGGGCTTTCAAAAGTGATGATAGACACTATGGAGTTGGGGGAGTACTCCGTAGAGATAATGGGGAGAAAATAGTCAATTTTGCTGAAAGAATTAGACCCCAAAGAGGTCCATTAGTAGCAGAACTAACAGCAATACTCAAAGGAATCAGAATGGCAAGGTTGTGGGACTCGACACATGTGGAGATTAGAACCGATTCACAACAGGCGGTCTCAATATGCTCACAACGAAAAAGAGTTTTAGGGCCTGAGAATAGTGTCATTCGGGATATTCTCGTAGTGGCCAGTGAATTTGTAGTGTGCAAATTCAACTATTACCCGAGAACCGATCTTAAGGAGGCGCACGCCCTTGCCCAAGAAGGCGCTGACTCTACCATTTTAGAAGGATGAGATGGAGTAGTCGTTGGTGGACCAGGAGTTTCGTTCATAATGACTGTTTTCTTAATCCTGGGCTTTGGACCAACCCCCTCCCCCCCAAAAAAAAATTGCAGAACAACAATGTATCATGTATGTATGCAGTTATATTAAGAAATTGCAGGTTATGTGCGATTTTCACACACTCCAGGTGTGATTCGCTCCCGTCTCCTCCTCTTTCTCTTGTAGATCTAGCTTTCCCCCATGTATATCTGCTCGTTCTCTTGTAGATTTGTGAGTTATAGTTCCGATCTGAACCGTCACTGTCCACCGCCGTCCGCCGTGCTTTTCAGATTCCTCTCTTTCGCATTTTTTGTGATATGTAGATCTATTCTCTGGTGTTGTTGGGATAAATGGATGGATTTTCCTTAACGGAGCCACGATGACCGTTCGGAAATTTATCCTTGATCCCATTTACTGTTTTGTTTTAGTTGATTGTGTTCTAGCTTTTGTTTTCGTTTTCTGGTGTGAGTCTTTTCCCCTGTGTGGGACTTTTTTGAGATATTTTGCTGGTTTGGTTGTACCATGGTTTTTAGTGGAGCTTTGTTCCTTTTTTTCTGTTTACTTATTATTGGTATGAGAAGACCTTAGTGTGGGGTTGACTCGAATTGAGAATGGAGACCTGGATTTTCATGTGGAGCTGAGGGTACACTCATTTTCCTCTTTCTCACGATTGGATGAGGCAGCGACCACGACATTGGGTTGATGAAGATCATTAGTTTTGTGCTTGAAAAGTTGTATTGACATTGTACTTTGATCTTGTAAACCTCTCAAAAAAAAAAAAAATTGCAAAACAGGACCTGTTCGGCCAACATCCTCCGCCCTTCTCTTCCCTCCCCCTCCACACCCCAAGGTATGTAGATTGGCCGCTGTCACCGTAGCCCCCGAATCTAGTCACCACTTTTTCACTTCACTCGTTAACAACCGTCGCCCCTCCGCCACGTGTTTGTCGTCGTCGCCGAAGCCATGCGATAGCTGATTCTGATGCGAAAAAATATTATGTGTCTGTCGTTCGAGACGATCAGTTTTAGAGTTTATATTTTTCTATTTTAGTGGGATCAACGGGTTATTCCTCTCTGATGACGCTATGGTGGCTAAACGGGTCGTTGACCCATTGATTCCGTTTAGTTTTTCTATTTTTTATAGCTTTCTTAGTTTTTTTGTTGCCTTTTTTGCTTTGTGCATTTTATGCAGCCTTTTGTCCCTTTAGGAGTCTATTGTCCCCTTTGTGGAGATTTTTTTTTGTTTTCCTGTTGGTGCTTGGATGCTTGAAATTTGTTGTTGGGTGACCTTTGCCTTTCTTATTATTCTCTAATTTATGGAGTTTGTCTTGTTGTTGGAATGGAGAATTATGTGTTGTTTGTGGGCAAAGTGTACACTCGCGTCCTCACTTCTCACCATTGGAGCAGGTAACAACACCAGATTCCGACTTAATTTGAATATCTTGATTTAGAAAATTAGCTAGATTATATTTTTTTATACCACTTAGTCAGTAGTTTGATTTGCATGTTGAAAACCCGAGAAAGAAAATGGGTCAGATTACTTTTTGATATTTATCACCTTGTGGCGGGATATTTGGTCAAGGGGACCTAAGTTAAATTATCTTGAGCATGTAAAATACCAATAATAATCTCAAGTTTTAAAAGTAATCACCTTTCTAAAAATTAAATGAAAAAGAAAACAAAGGCATATTTAACAATTACCAACTTATCATTACAATATTTAAAATTTAATCCATCAATTCAAACTATCATATCTAACGAACCAAACAAACTATAAATAAGGAAACAAAGGAGAGCCTTCCACCACTTGCACCAACTACCAAAAAAAAAAAAAAAGTTATATATATATATAAATGGTCCCCTAAAAATCACGCCTGTAAATGCACGACAGGAATGAACCCAAGGAAGGACGTACGGGGCAACCACTCTGAGTCCAAAAATTTAAATGCACAACAGGGATGACTCTGAGGAAGAACGTAAGGGGCAACCACTCCGAGTCCAAAAATTTAAGAGGTCTACTCATATATATAACATATATATATATATGTGTATTTTATAAATATATATATATATATTATAGAAAATTATGAGATAAAAAGAAAATATCATTAGATAATATTTTAACAATTAAAAGAATATGTCAATAATTAGATCAATTTACAACCTCAATGTCGGCAATATCATAAAAACTGAAGAATTATCAAGTTTCATTGAAAAATTTTCAACCATCCACCTCAATTATTGCATTCTTATCCTCCAAAGCATTCTAGTATTCTAAGTCCTTGCATTAGAGTTTTATCGGAAGTTCCGGATATTCATTTTGCGATTCGTCGATAACTTCTGATTTGTAGTGCAACAGTCGTGAAGTTTGAAGTCGTTGTATCTTGGGTATGGTTTCCAGTGATACGTATTGCACATGTGTACGGGGCAATAACGTCTTACGGAGATAGAGTCATACTATAGCCTCGACTTCCGTGTTTAAGTCTGTGTCAACATTTAATCTTCGTCTACACATAAACCTCATTTCTAACAATCGTAAGACGTCATTCTTTGTGTATTCGAAGATGTCTACTTCTTCTATTCCTGTTGCTCCTACTTCTCATGTTCACTCTGAAAAACCACCGAAATTTATCGGTAATGATTTCAAAAGATGGCAACAGAAAATGTTGTTCTATCTGACTACCCTAAACCTTGCACGGTTCTTGAGGGAAGATCCTCCTACTTTAGAGGAGGATGACAGCGACCAAAAAGGTTGACTGCTCTTGACACATGGAATCACAGTGACTTACTATGTCGTAATTACATTCTGAATGTGCTAGACAACTCACTGTATAGTGTCTACGCCACCTTCCAGACAGTCAAAGAATTGTTACAGTCTTTGGAAAAGAAGTACAAAATGGAGGATGTCGGATTGAAGAAATTCATTGTCGAACGGTTCCTCAACTTCAAAATGGTTGACTCGAAAACTGTTTTATATAGAACAGGTTCGAGAGTTGCAGTTGATCCTACATGAGATTCATGCCGAGGATATGCAACTGTCTGAATCCTTTCAAGTAGCTGCTCTAATAGAGAAGTTACCGCCTCTATGGAAGGATTTCAAGAACTACCTCAAGCACAAGCGCAAGGAAATGGGCCTTGAGGACTTGATCGTGAGACTAAGGATTGAGGAAGATAACCGAAAATTCGAGGGTAAAAGCGATAAGAGTAGTGAAGAGGCAAAAGTGAACCTGGCTGAGTACGGAAGAGGCAAAAAGCGCAGACGCGTAGACAAACAACTGAAACCTCAGAACGCTAAAAAGTTCAAAGGTAACTGTTATAATTGTGATAAGCCCGGACACAAGGCAAGTGAATGCCGCCAGCCGAAGAAGGCCAATGTGAATGCCAACAAGAATCAGGCTAATATTGTGGAACACAAATCCCTGTCTGAAGAAATGTCTGAACTAGATCTATTCGCTGTCGTGTTCGAAGCGAACTTAGTGAATAACCCGAGGGAATGGTGGGTAGACACGGGTGCTACCCGTCATATCTGTTCAAACAAGGAAATTTTCTCATCCTACCAAGCGATCAATGGTAGAAAACTTTTCATGTGAAACTCTGCTACATCGAGCGTGGTCGGATTGGGGAGAGTGGTACTGAAAATGACCTCAGGAAAAGAACTAACTCTTGTCGATGTGCTGCATGTCCCAGACATTCGAAAGAACTTTGTCTCCGGTTCATTGTTGAACAAAGCCGGATTTAAATTAGTTTTTGAAGCTGATAAATTTGTACTGACCAAATGTGGTCAATTTATTTGGAAAGGGTACCTTGAGAAGGGCCTTTTCAAAATGAATGTACTAACTGCCAAGCGTGACATTAAACGCAATATTAATAATAGTGATATTAATTACTTGCTTGAGTTTTCTAATTTATGGCATGGTAGATTAGGACATGTAAATCAAAATGTCCTAAAACGTTTAGTGGATTTAGATTTACTCCCCAAAATGGAATTTGATTCACAAAAGTGTGAGATCTGTGTTGAGGCAAAAATGGCCAAATCAGCATTCCATTCGGTGGAAAGAAGTACTACACCTTTAGAACTTATCCATACAGATATATGTGATTTAAAATTTGTGCAAACTAGCGGTGGTAAAAATTACTTCATAACGTTTATTGATGATTGCACAAGATACTGTTATGTATACCTCTTGAAGAGCAAAGACGAAGTAATTGAAGCTTTTAAAGCTTATAAAGAATGAGGCTGAAAATCAACTTAGTAAGCGAATCAAAATGATTCGAAGTGATAGAGGTGGAGAATATGTAGCATCGTTTGAAGAATTTTGCTCCCAAAATTGCATCATTCATCAAACAACGGCTCCATACTCACCTCAATCAAATGGCGTTGCAGAACGCAAGAATAGAATTCTGAAAGAGATGATGAACGCTATGTTGATTAGTTCAGGCTTACCCCAGAACATGTGGGGGGAAGTCATACTTTCAGCCAATTATATTCTTAATAAGTTACCACACAAGAAATTGGATAAAACTCCATATGAATTATGGAAGGGTAGAATCCCATCATACAATTACCTTAAAGTGTGGGGGTGCCTGGCTAAGGTTGAAGTACCTAAGCCAAAACAAGTAAAAATAGGACCAAAAACTGCCGATTGCATCTTCAATGGGTATGCACATAATAGTAGTGCATATCGATTCCTGGTGCACAAATCAAACGTTCTGGAGATGAACGTAGGAATGACTATCGAGTCAAGAAATGTTGTGTTCTTCGAGAACATATTCCCTAAGAATCAAAGGGAAGAAGTAAATTCACATAAGAGAACTTATGAAACTGCAATTGGTTCACCAGAGGTTAATGCGGAACCTAAGGTTGATGAAGAAACAAGACGCAGTAAAAGGGCCAGAAAGGAAAAGTCCTTTGGGCCAGATTTTCTATCATACATGATGGAAAGTGAACCTCGGACAGTTCAAGAGGCACTGTCTAGTCCAGATGCTCCTCTCTAGAAAGAGGCTATAAACAACGAAATTGAGTCTATCATGCACAATCATACTTGGGAGATAGTTGATCTTCCACCAGGTTGTAAAACTTTAGAATGCAAATGGATCCTGAAGAGAAAGTATAAGGCTGATGGATCAATTGATAAGTACAAAGCTCGTTTAGTAGCAAAAGGGTTCAAACAAAAGGAGGGATACGACTTCTTCGACACGTATTCTCCTGTAACGAGAATTACATCCATTAGAGTGCTCATTGCTATTGCAGCATTGCACAACCTTGAGATACAACAAATGGATGTAAAAACGACATTCCTAAATGGGGAATTAGATGAGGAGATATACATGGAACAACCTGAAGGGTTTGTTATACCTGGCCAGGAGAACAAGGTGTGCAAACTTGTTAATTTCTTGTACGGACTAAACAAGCACCTCTCTAATGACATGCGAAATTTGATACAATGATGTTATCAAATGGCTTCAAAACGAATGAGTGTGACAAATGTGTTTACATAAGGGCACACACGAAGAATATGTGATAGTAATAACGGGAAGCAATCATGATATAATCATGAAAACTAAGAACATGTTGAAACGAAATTTTGACATGAAAAATATGGGTCTAGCAGACGTCATACTAGGGATAAAGATCTCTAGAACTCCGGACAGAATTGTCCTAACACAAACTCATTATATTGAGAATTTGCTTAGAAAATTTGATGTCTTTGACGTTCCCCCGGCTAACACTCCCGTGGATGCAAATGTGCACTTAGCCAAAAATAAGGGAGATCCAGTTGATCAACATAAGTATGCTAGAATTATCGGAAGTCTGATGTACTTAACGAATTGTGCATGACCTGATATGGTTTTTTTTTTTTTTTGATGCCACGGTATCCGGTCAAAGACCGACTAATCCGAGGGGATCAATCACACCGCCCACTTGCGGGGGTCCCGTTTAAAGCCAGAGCTTTGCGCTCTGTATGACCTGATATAGTATATTCAGTCAATAAGCTCAGTAAATTCACGAGCAACCCCAACAAGATTCATTGGAAGGCTCTGATGAGAGTCCTTAGGTATTTGAAACATACGCTAAGTTTTAGAATCTTGTATACTAAATATCCAGCAGTGTTGGAAGGATACACTGATGCCAATTGGATATCTGATTCAAAAGACTCCAAGTCCACTAGTGGATATGTATTCACTATAGGTGGAGGAGCAGTGTCATGGAAATCCTCTAAGCAAACTTGCATAGCTCGTTCCACAATGAAATCGGAGTTCATTGCATTAGACAAGGTTGGTGAAGAAGCAGAATGACTTCAAAACTTCTTAGAGGATATTTCCGGTTGGAACAAACCAGTGCCTCTAGTGATGATACACTGTGATAGCATGTCGGCTATTGGGAGGGCACAAAGTAATATGTATAACGGTAAATCTCGACACATTCGTCGGAGACACAACACCATTAGACATTTGATCTCAAGTGGAGTAATCTCCATTGACTATGTGAAGTCAAAAGAAAATATTGCAGATCCGCTTACAAAAGGCATTAACCGAGATCAAATGTATAGAGCGGTAAGGGAAATGGGCTTAAAACCCACACATTAAAGGGTGTTCATAGCGGTAACTCGTCCATGCTGACTGGAGGATCCCAAGAACTTGGTTCAACGAGATAACTAAGTTATGAAGCACTCAGATGTGCACTTGAGAAAACTAAAGAAACCCATTCTCGATTCCCTTCTAGTGCAACCTTACACCTTCCGGTGTAGAAAACCTGATGACGTGTGGTGAGGTTAAGCTTAACAGCTTTTAATGATTACTATATCCCAAGGGTGGAGTATTGCAGGGTACTCTTAATAGGAGATCACCTATATAAGTGTGAAGTTGGACCGCTTCAAATGAAAACGCACTTATGAATCCAAGATATGATCCAGGGCCGAAATGGACACAACGTGAGAACCAAAGGGTATCATAGTTGTTGTTGTGTATATGTCATTGTCTTGGTTTACACAAAACGTCAACCAGTTCAAGACATCGTGTTGACTGAGTGGCAAGTAAATCCGATGACATTTTACTAAGGAAGGTTCAAAGCCTGAAGCTACCTATCCCGATGCAGTAACGGTTCGTCAGAACTTTCATAGGGAGTCACATGCATTAATTTCATTCATGTGAGGGATTGTTGGAAAATGTTGGTTTTGACCACATTTTATAAAATATTAAGTGACAATTTTATAATCCGTTTTGCGTAAATGGATTTAGTTGATTTGATTTTTCAAAACCAAATTTTGGATGAATGAGAAATTAATATTAAAGTTGGTCATTTAGTGAGTGAATAAATATATTGTTGAATGTATTTATTATTATATGATAATAGTAATGGATTGTGACCTCTCTCTATATATATATATGTATATATGAAATGACATGTTTTATTGTTTTTTGGTGAAATGATTATATTCCAAAGGTTGTGTCCTTTAGAATTATTTCATTAATTTAAAGGTGGTGTCTTTTAGAATTATTGCATTAATTTAAAAGACATACCTTTTGGTGAATAATTATTTATTACCAAAGGTTGTAACTCTTGGAAGGAAGAATTTATTATGAAGAGTCACAACTGTTATCATAAAGACTCTTGAAAGTCTATAAATAGATCCACACATTTGCATTCTAAAATCACTCATGCCAAAAGTTTTCTTGCATTCTTATCCTTCAAAGCATTCTAGTATTCTAAGTCCTTGCATTAAAGTTTTATCGGAAGTTTCGGATATTCATTTTGCGATTCGCCGATAGCTTCTGATTTGTAGTGCAACAATTGTGAAGTTTGAAGTCGTTGTATCTTGGGGACGGTTGCCAGTGATCCGTATTGCACCTGTGTACTGGGCAATAACGTCTTACGGAGATAGAGTAACGTCTTATGGAGATAGAGTCATACTCTAGCCTCGACTTCCGTGTTTAAGTTTGTGTCAACATTTAATCTTTGTCTACACATAAACCTTATTTCTAACACGGGTTTTAATGAATATTGATTTCTAATATTACTATTGTGAAATATTAATATTTCATAAAAGTTTTTGTCAAAAAAATATACTCCCTCGTCCAAATTTATAATGTTTATTTCTCTAGGCACGTGTTTTAATAAATAAGTACGTATTGGTTGAATGGTGAAAATAAAGTAATGTGAATAATGGAGTATTATTTTAAAAAAGAGAGTGAGTATAATGAAATTGAATAATAAAAAATGAAAAAGTACGTGTGCATAATGAAATTAGACAGAGGGAGTATAAATTACTCGATTGATGCTTGGGTTTGAGTTTTTGCTTTACTAACGTGTGAAAAAAAATACATCCTCTGTTTCATATTGTTTGTCATTTTTTATTTTAAATCTTGTTTCAAAAAATTTATTATTCACCTATTTACCACGATTCTCCTTAAATTGTCTCTATAATTTTTTTTTCGTGTCTCTTTTTTTATAATTGAAGCAAGTTATTTTTCATTCTCTTTATTTTTTCTCATTTTCTTTTGTTTTCATTTATTTTTCTCTTCATCTTTTATAATAATTAAAGGTAAATTTGTAAAAAAAAAAAAATTATATTTTTTTATATCTATACTACAAAATAACCGAAACAACAAATATTATGGAATGGAGCCTTAATAATTAGGCTAATTAGGGATTACAAAATTTAAGAAGCAATTAATATGTATGCGGTTCTAGTGTTCTACTATCAAATTGCAGAACAACAATGTATGTATGCAGCTATATTAAGAAATTGCAAAACAGGACCTCCTCGGCCAACATCCTCCGCCCTCATCTTCCCTCCCCATTCCATTAAGGCCGCTGTCACCGCAGCCCTCGGATCTAGTCACCACTTTTTCACTTTACTCATCAACTATTGTTGCCCCTCCGCCACGTGCTTGCCGTCGTCACGGAGCCACGGGATCGCTGGTTCTGATGCGAAAAAAATATTATGTGTCTGTTGTTCGAGACGATCGGATTTAGAGTTTATATTTTTCTATTTTAGTGGGATCAACAGGTTATTCCTCCCTGATGGGATGGCGATACGGTGGCTGAATGGGTCGTTGACCCCTTGATTCCATTTTGTTTTTCTATTTTTTTTGCTTTGTGCTCTTTATGCAGTCTTTTATCCCTTTAGGAGTCTATTGTTCCTTTGTGGAGCTTTTTTTTTTTTCCTGTTGGTGCTTGGATGTTTGGAATTTGGTGTTGGGTGACCTTTGTCTGGATGTTTGGAATTTGGTGTTGGGTGACCTTTGTCTTTCTTATTATTTTCTGATTTATTAACACTATACTACCTTAGTGTAGAGTTTGTCTTGTTGTTGAAATGGATAATTATGCATTGTTTGTGGGCAAAATGTATACTCGCGTTCTCACTTCTCACAATTGAAGCAGGTAACCATCGAATTCCGACTTAATTTGAAGATCTCGATTTAAAAGATTAGCTAGAATATATTTTTTTTATACCACTTAGTCAGTAGATTGGTTTGCATGTTAAAAGCCCGAGAAAAAAAATGGGTCCAAATACTTTTTTGATATTTATCACCTAAGTAAAATTGTTGAGCATTGTAAAATACAATACCAATAATAATCTCAAGTTTTAAAAGTAATCACCTTTCTAAAAATTATTTGACTTTTCATTTTATTTTTAATTTAAATGTCGTTTCGTATTTTTTAATGTCAATTAAATATGTTTTTCTCAATTTACCCTTAAATTCGTTGTTTTCAAAATTCAACAAAAATTATAAAGTGATTAATTAAGGGTATAGTAAAAAGTCAATATTTTTCTTAATGTGTGTGCATGAGCTTAGGATGACATATATTTTGAATAGGAAGAAGTAAATGAGATGACATATATTTTGAATAGGAAGAAGTAAATGAAAAGGAAAATAAAGGGCATATTTGACAATTATCCACTTATCACTACAATATTTATGTCCTAATAGATCTATTCTATCTAACTAACCAAACAAACCTTAAATAAAAAAAATTGCGAAACAGCAACTATAAATAAGGAAACAAAGGAGAGACTTCCACGGTTCCACCACTTGCGCCAACTACCAAAAAAAAAAATTCAGTTATTTATATATACACATATATATTAAAAAAAATGGTCCCCTAAAAATTAGGCATATAAGTGTACGATAGGGATGACCCTGAGGAAGGACGGCGTAAGGGGCAATCACTCCGGGTCCAAAAATTTAAGAGGTCTACTCATATATATATATAGGATGACCCTGAGGAAGGACGACGTAAAGGGCAACCACTCCGGGTCCAAAAATTTAAGAGGTCTACTCACATATATATATATATATATATATATATTATAGAAAATTATGAGATAAAAAGAAAATATCATTAGATAATAATTTAACAATAAAATCTTTTAATATGTCAATTAGATGAATTTACAACTTCAATGTTGGCAATATCTTGAAAACTAAAGAATATCAAGTTTCATTGAAAATTTTCAACTATCCACCTTAGTTATTTCATTCCAATTTCCTATTTAACTAACAAATTAAAGCAATATATATTGACGTTCTTGTTTTCAATATTTATTACATTATAAATTCGATCTATTCAAATTCTCTCATTCATCTCCTATAAAACACTATGGTGATGTTTACTTTAAATTAAATTTATAAACTAGATTTTGGATTTTAAAATTTTACATCCGTTTTAGTTTAAAATTTAAAAATCAATTTTTAAAAATCACTCCTATTAAATATATTACTTTATATAGATAAAATAATCAATACTCCGTATTCATTAAAGTCGTATTCAGAGATACGGACATAATTAATGAATTTGGACAGAGGGAGAGTAAACCCAAAAAATAATATATGGAGGGGGAGTGGAGTGGGAGACAAACCCAAAGAATATTTTGGCAAAATGGTCCTGTGTGATTGAGAACCCACGCGGGTGTTGCTATTACATTTGCTGGATTGACAAAATCTTCTGCTTTTTAAATTTTCCTTAATTTTCTGCTTATTTATCACGTGTATAGCGTCTTGTTATAAGAAATCATGCATGTATGATTTTAATTTTTTTTTTTTAAACTAATGACTCACATTAAAGGTAGATGCGTTTAATATATATATATATACACGCATCTAACATTGTTTACAAGAGTATTTGTTTTTGTTTTTTTAGGGGTATACAAGATCGGTTAATTTAAAATAACAATATAAATTCAAGCTTAAAGTACTCGTGAGAAGAGAAAAAACGAGTAAAATGTTTGCCAACAATGACGTTCAGGTCTTCATTCTCAATTTAAGAAAACCTCACACTAAGGTGTTTTCATGTTAAGAAAAAATTAAAAGACAAAAAAATGAACAAAGTACTGTCGAATATCAAGATCATAAGGACTATCAATCTAATCTAAAAAAAAAGTCCCAACATGAAAAAAGAGTCTCATAACAGAGAATAGACCGTGCACATGGCATACGAAAATAAAAAAGAAACAGAAAAAAGACAAAAAAACAAGCTAGCAAACTAAAGAACTAAAAAAAACAGTAAAAATGAATCAACAAATAACTCACCCAATCGACCATTGTGGCACCGTCAGGTAGGATTTACCCGTTGATACCAACTACACTCTTAAAAAACTAACTAAGCTCAAATATGGATATGAGGGAAAGACCGATGTGGCGACGAGTGACAACTGGTGAACCGGCTGTGTGGGTGCGCAACGATTTCTTAACTATTTGTTGTATTATTTTTACAGATTCGTGACTGAAGACGGACGGGACCCAGTGATCACTACCGGCATTGGATAGTGGACGAGGATGGTGGACAGCGCTTGATGGAGGGGGAGACGATGAACGACAATCGATCTACATAACAGGGATAAGGGGGAGAGGGATGAAAATGGTGGGGTGGGGAGGCAGAAAGACGGAGGAGGAGGGAGGGAAGGTTGAGGGGTGGGCATCAGTTCAAATATTACTTGTTTACTATTAAGAAAAATCTATATAATATAAATGCATTGATTTCACATTTTTCTAAAAGTTCGGACTTTTAGTCGAGATTAAATTCTTCCACGGTAATAGAGTTAAGACTCGTTCACATCCTTTGGTTCAAATCCCGCTAAAAAAAAAATAGCTCCAACTATATTAAATTCACTAGACGAATCTCCTCCCAATTGAGTTCAAGTGAGTAGAGACGATAATTTGATTCATGTTAATTGAAGGAAAGTGTAAAAAAATAAAAAAATGAAAAATGATGGACCACATCCACAAGTGAGTCAAGTGTGCAAGAAAATAGACTATAATTGGGTCCACTAGTGAGTAGGGTAAAACCATAAATAATAAAGGACGAGTCTAACGTGAGTAAAGATTATAATATGACCCCACGAATATGTAATATACCTAACTTCTTTTGCAATACATTCTTAACCTTTTCTTTCATTTTCTTTCCATCTCTCAATTTATTAGTTTACCCATTTTGATTATTCAATTTTATTTTATTTTTTCATTATTTCTCAACCAACATTTTTTTTATCCCAAATTATTTTAATATTAGAGCAAAACACTGTGTGTGTATTTATTTGGTGGGTTTATAGGTTTTTTTTTTTTTTGATGGAAGTTAAATACCCATCCCTTTTTTCCCTCCCCATGACTCGAACCCAGGACCTAAGGTCTAGGTAGTGGTGCTCTAACCACTTGAGCTATCCCACTTTGTCTTGGTGGGTTTATAGGTGGATTAAGTATAAAGATGGAGCATAGTTAAAATAATATATAGTTATCGATTTCACTTATTATAATATTATCAGAGTATAATTTATTAATGAAAATTGATCAAATAAACTTTCAATGTGTTTTAATATATATATATAGAGAGAGGGGGGAGTCCTAACTCCTAACATACGAAATAATAATGAAACTATTTGCTCCATTCGTTTCAGGTCTATTTTCACATTGATTTGAATATAAAAACTAAAAAAATGTGATAAAATAAGGGTATGAATATTTTTTTTAATTTTATGAAAGTGATAAAATAAATGTATTGTTTAAAAAAAATAATGACATAAATGGTAAATAATTGAGAATTTTAAGGGTAAAAGTTGTTAAAAAAAATACCTTTTTAGAGTGTGAAAATTAATGTAGGACAAATAAAAAAAGAAAGTGTGAAAATTGGTCTGAAATAATTTATAAATACTTTCAATTTTATATTTAAATTCATCATAATTTTAATTCTTGCATAATTAATTAATAATTACAGTACATTATTGATATTTAAAAATACACTGTTATATAATTACTACGGAGGGTGTATTCAATTTAGATTTTATTGGATTTTTTTGGACTTTAAAAAGTATGTGGATTTATAAAATACATAGAGTCCATGGAGAGTTTGATTGACTTTTTTTATTGATTTATGAATTTTCATACACTTGACAGGATTATGGAATAATATATTTTTTTTATTGATTTACATAAATTTTCATAAACTATGGAAAGAGTTAAAGAGTTAATTTTAATTTTTTTTAAAATTAATATTATATAAAATATTTTACCAATAAAAAAAAATATATATATATATAAAATTTATTTTACCAATAATATATATATAAAAAGTATTTTACCAATAAAAAAAAAAAATATATATATATATATATATATATATATATATAAGGTTTATATATTAATTCGGGGCGGGGCGGATACCCGCAGGTTGGGCAGACCAAAACCCGACTCATACTCAATACGGGGCGAATCTGACCTGACCCAAAGCTCGCGGGTGGGATGGGTACTCGCGGGTCGGGTCAATATTGTCATTCCTACTTCTAATCTTTAGTTTTCAGAGTTCTCTGAGAGAATTCGTTGAAATCTCTTCTTTTTAGAAGAGATTTTGGATAGTGCAATTTATTTATATTTTTGGAGGAGAATCCAATAAAATCCATAGAGTATTAAAATCAATACACTGTTGAATACCTAAAGAATTTTAAAAACTTTTTAAAATCCGTATTGAATACCTCATAATTTTTAAAGACTTTTTAAAATTCGAATTGAATAACCTCAGACTTTAAAAGTCCAAAAAAATCTTACATAATCCACAACCAATACACCCCCTAAATTTGATCACAACCAATACACCTCCTAAATTTGATGAAAATACAGATCGATTTTATTTTTATTTTTTTAATAATAAATAAGTAAACAAAATGAAAATAATAGGGAAAGCAATGCCCCTCGTTGGAACCGCGTCCAATAAATCATGTTTGGTGGAATGAAATCACTTTTTTTTCATTTCAGTATTTCACATTTTATTTTATTAATGATTTATATATGCTATATTAAAAAAATTAACATTAATTTTATAATATTGAGGGAACATATGCTAAAGAAGAGTAACACTTGTGTGAATTATTTCACAAATGAAATATACCTAATTGAGATAGTTTTTAAAAATTCATTATTTTACATTTAAATTTTTAGCTATTTTTTTACCTTAATTACTTATATTCCATTCAAGTTTTTGTGGTTAAAGATTCAGCACGTAAAACATTTGAGAAAAATACGAAAAGTATAACAGAAGAATCAAACAGATATTTTATTAAATTTTACTTAAAAAACATTTATGTACGTATGCAATTGTAAACCCATGTTTGTTTCGATTTTTTGGCTGAGTATAACAAAGAGAAAAGTAGTAACAAAAAGAAGAAAAAAAATAGGAATATATATATAACCTTTCGAAGACATAATATAAGTCTTTAAATCGAATTATAAAAAAATTCAAAAGTGTATTGAATATATTGATCCACCAATATTATTTGTTTACTCTATTGACGAAAGGTCGTGAGCTTATGGTCATAAGTAGGGTCCCTCACTCCCTCTCTATGGTATGCTATGCATAGAGCTGTTATTCGAACCAAGTCGAGCCGAGTATTTGAGGTTCGAGCTCGGCTCGATAACATTATCGAGTTAAAAATTGAGCTCAATTCGTTAACGAATCTAACGAGCTTAACGAACCTATCGAGTCGAGCCGAGTCTAACGAGTCTAATGGAATTTCTTACAAAATTTTAGTTATCGAGCCTAACAAGTCGATCTCGAGCCGGATCGTTAGTAAATCGAGTATCTAACGAGCTCGGCTCATTAAGCTAAACGAGTCGAGCTGAGTCGAGTCTCGTTAAGGCTCGGTTCGAATAATGAAATGTTAGTCTTTAAAGTTGTTTAGACATAATGATGAATACTGTGATACTTATTATAAATATTAATAGTATTATTAATTGAAATAATTATTTTTTATAATTATATATTTTCTCAGCCCAAAAAATGTTTGTACATCAAAATGAATATACAAACTATGAAAATGATGATTAGTGTTGAGTGGTATTTTATAAACCTTTTCAATAAGTCTAAATAGACCGTAGAAATATACATAAACATATTGTCATACACAGGTAATTACAGATTCGTTGATATACATTTCGTAGGGTCTCAATCGTGTAACGAGTAACAAAAAGACAACGAAAAGTGAACTTTCAACTATTTCCAAAAACTAAATTTAATGTCATCTGTAATCTTTTCAGTTGTAGAACTTGTCTCGTTGAAAATCGAATCATTAAAAACAAATTCAAACTACATACAACTTGAAAAATGTGTTATCATTGGAAGATCTCATTCAAGACGACCAGGGGTGTGTTTTTTGTTTCAATGTCGTCGAGTCTATTACACACTTGTTGATTATGTGCTCTTTTTTGACTAAGTGTGAATGTGTATGATGCAATTTACACATGATCCTTTTGTACAGAAAGAAATCGGGATCCTGAGTTAACTCATGGAGCATATTATTATTATCCCCGACCAGTTATGGGATCAAATCAAGAGATATATGGAATATTTTGAAATCATCATTTCTATCTTGAGAAATATGTGTAATAATTTGAAGACGTATGGTCAAATATTATACTGTAACTAACTACTTTATCATTATGTAGAAAGCAAATGGCATCAATGAGTTAGATAGAATCTTAACTGTGTGAAATTAATTTGTCGGAATTTACGTGTCATATATCACTGGCCTCCCTCCAGCTTTTGACAATTCAAACTCCCTTTTTTTCAACTTTTCAAACTCTTTATCATTCCTTTTCTTAATAAGTTAAGATTTTGAAAAACAATCAATCAACAAATCATGGCTTAAAGCCGTTTTAAAAATATAAAAAAACGTGCTACTTACCTCAATAATTTCTAGATATGAGATTCTCCATGTCTAGTGTTCGTTATCCTTTCCTTTTTAGATGTGACTATTTATTTCCTTATTTTGTTTTTTCTTTCTCTGCTCATTTCTTTCTGTTTATGTGTATTCCGGTAAAAAAAAACATGTTGTTATAAAGGTTTAAAGAAATTATTAGAGTGTAATTGCATTTTTTTGTTGGTGGTGCAAATAGTTACGGGCAAACATAATTGCCCCATAATTTTAAGTTCGATTTGTAAGCATTTTGATACTTTTTTTTTTCCTCAACCTCAGTCCCCTGTTTAATTTGAGTTTTTTATCTCAGGATTTAGGGTAGGGTGTGTTTTGAAATACAACTAACTGCTTCTAGAATCATTTATTTTTAAAGTTTCAAAACAAACCCTTAACTATCCTTATTGTAAATAAACATGTTTTCTATAATTTCATTTTTGAAATGTTATTAATTAAAGTAAATTTGGGGCAAACAAATTCACTTGTCAACCTGGGTTAAATTTCGGTCAACACGCGTCAACTTAACTGAAATAAAAAATTTCAATCCCAGATATTGTCTTACTATAATACCAAATTACTGTCACTACAAGGCAAAAAATGTACTAATATAAGTCCAAAAATATTATGAACACTTAATTTTTTGGACGAATTCATCAGAATATTTTTGAACTTATATTGATAGTATAGTAGCAATATTTTTATCTTATAGTAGGAAAATACTTTTTAATCTTACAGTAATATATTTTTTGGTTTTGTAATAACATATTTTTGATCTTATAGTAATAAAATATTTATACTACTCAAAGTCAAAAATATGTTACTACAATGTTCCACAATATTACTCGATATGTTCCACAATAATTTTCACACTTTTTTTTTTAATGTTCCACAATAACTTTCACATCCTTAAAATTAAAATGGAAAACCATTTATAAACTCCACTCTCACAATATCCTCAATTTTACACAAAATACCATTATTTTTTGGGGTTAGTCTGCTGTGCACTCGAGTGCATGTTATGCACCCTAGTCCATGTTGCATTTTTCAATTTATTGACTTACACTTTTTGGTAAATGGTGTTGCACTTTTCAATTATTATACAGTTTAATAATTGAAAAGTGCAACACCATTTATCAAAAAGTGTAAGTCAGTCAACATGGACTAGGGTGCATAACATGCACTCGAGTGCATACTAGACTTTACCTATTTTTTGTCCTCATACATTCACACAAGTCAACTCATTTATTTACTTTATACATAAAAAATTACAAAATTACCTTTCAAAATTCTACTTATCATTACACTTTTTTAATACGTGTGTTCATCTACCTATGAAAGTTATTGTGGGAGGGAGGGAAAATGTTACTAATACAATGCCAAAACTATGTTAGTACAAGGCAAAAAAATGTTACTGTAAGCTCAAAAATATTTTTGGACACTTAATTTTTTGGACAAATTCGTTAAAATATTTTTAAACTTGTATTAATAAACTTTTATCCAAAAAAACTAAAAGTGTCTAGAATATTTTTTTAACCTGTAGTAATACACTCTTGGTCCTATAGTGACCATACTTTAATCTTGTAGTATATATATTTTGATCTTGTAGTAAATCATATATTTGCAATTTGTAATTTTTTAGGTTACCCGAATTCAAGCTTAAGACCCGCGAACATTTATAAATCGTTTTACATATTTAATGTGTAAAGTATTTCATACCAGCATTCTCTTATTCCTACCTTTCAACCATGTCTTTAATTGTTTAAATTATCATTCACTTTTTCACAGTTGGACCAAGTTCTACATTTGCACCATTCGTTTTTCACTTACGTTTGGTCGACTTTTTTTTTCCAACATTCTTCTTCAACCTTTATTTAAATTTGGATTGACATTCTTCTACATCATATATGTATATATTTTTCGTTGACTTTCTTCTAAAATGATAAAATTAAAACAAATCAAATTACCCTATTATTTTTCTTAAAATTCGTGCAAAATTGGATGTAGAAATTTTTATTATCAAAATTATGCAAACATACTAAGACTTATTACCCCTTTTTTTTTTGGTTCAATTAATATTACTCCACTATTTAAAAAAAAAATATATATTTGGTCAATTTCATTTCATAAAAGAAAAACCATTGACAAATGATAATCAAATTACAAATGGGCTTGGGAATGTAAGCCAAGGCCCATAGTTAGAAGGTTCAAGGTGGTCGCCCAAAAATGTCTGATGTAAGCCCAAATACAAATATAGTTTTCTCTTGGGTACAGTTATATACACCACATAATTAATATATACACCTACTCATTTATTCATTCCTATTTTTCTATTTAGAAAAAGTCTTCGACCCGCTCATTCCGTCCAGTTGTTTCTCACTCTTGCTAATAATCAAAGTGAATCTCTACAATTCAATCTTTTCCCTTTTGCTCTTGTTCTTTGTCAGATTTTTTCTCTCCTTTGATATTCTGATAATGGTAAAATAGTTTATTAATTATTAATTTGTTGTAAAAAAAAAAAAAAACTGGTTAAAATTGCCTTGTTAATGGTAGTTGTTAGAGTAATTCTTTTCAAACATTTTTGAGTTTGCAAAATTTTGTAAATTGTTTTAATTGGGGGAAATTTTATGAATTTAATTGTGAAATTTTCTTACTTATTTCTAATTACATACCTGGTGTTTTTTTTTTTTGTGGGTGTGTTTTCTAAATTATTGTATTACTGGTGCAAAACTGCGTATTACGCGAGATTGTAAAAAATATATATATAAAAAACAAAAGAAAAAATTGTCAAAGGAAGAGAGAGAATTTTAAAAGTAAATAAGTTAACGGCAGGAAAAAAAATAGTTATACAAAAAAAAATATAGAAATTCTATAAAATTAAGAAAATCAAAATGGAGGAAAACTGGAATGACACGTAGGAAAGAATGGATTTAGAATTATTATATAAGGGTAGATATATTTATTTCGTTGCTAGATATGAGGAATAAGATTAGTGCGTCGAAAGGATCTGGTAGGAAGAAACTTATTAAAAAGTGCAACTCAATATTATTGAAAAATGTTATTCACTATAATTGAAAGTGTAACACGATATTATTAAAAACGGGTATTTACTATAACTGAAAAATGCAACATGATTAGAGTTGTTATTCGAGCCGAGTATTTGAGGTTCGAGCTCGACTCGATAATATTACCGAGTTAAAAATTAAGCTCGACTCGTTAACGAGCTTAACGAGCCTATCGAGTCGAGCCGAGCCGAGCCGAGCCTAATGAAATTTCTTAGAAAATTTTAGTTATCGTGCCTAACAAGTCGAGTCGGCTCGTTAGTAAATCGAGTATTTAACGAGCTCGAGCTCGACTCATTAAGCTAAACGAGGTTTGATTCGGGTGGAATTTGCACATTTTTTATGCGCATGTGAAGCTCATTTTTAGTGTGAATTCATTGATTTATGGGTTGATTATGATTGTTTTGGTCAAAATAAGAGAAAGGTGGTGTTTTGTCGATTTTGTATGAAGAACGAAGGATTTTGGGAACAAAACATCTACTACAATTCACTGGACCAAAGATAGGAGTGCACCATTGGATCCGGCTCGAAAAACCGAGTGGAATGAAAAAAAGAATCGAGTCAATCGGAGGTCGGAAGCTCGAGATATGAAGAGACGAAGAGACGAAAAAGCATGCCGGGTAGAATCAACCTGGCTGGGTGGTTTTAGCCCGGCCTCGCTCTGTCCAGCCTAGAGCTTCATATTTTGCCCGGGTAGAATCGACCCGGCCGGGTCAAATCACCCGGGCAAGCCAAATTTCACCTCTCGCTTCGTATTTCGGCCGGGTGGCATGCCCGGGTAGAATCCACCCGGCCGGGTCACATGCTACTCGGGGGTTTTTGGCCATTTTCTCCATTTTCAAGGGACTTACTTGCAAAATACCTCCCCAAACCCTACCCCAACACTATAAATACTCTCATTCTTGAATTCAAAAGACATTACCCCTTTCTCAAGAAGTCTTACACACAATCACACACATTTGGAGGTTTTTATCATCTTCTTCATCAATTCTTCACCAAATCAAGCAAGGAGGCCATCAATAGCTTGGAAATTTCATTCCCCACCATATTTTAGACTAAGCTTTCTATTTCTCTCTCTTTTTAGTTAGTTATTTCATTTGATTTTGTTAATTTGATTATGTTGTTGATTGGCTAGAAACACTTTTGGTTCTAAGGCTTTGTAAATATTTGGATTGAAGTTTATGAATTAATTTCTTACTTTAAATGGTGTTTGTCTCTTATTTGTATGCTTAATTCTCATTTGGAAGCATGTTATTATTGGACATGATAATATGTTTAATCTATTGTTAATTGGGGTAGTATCGAGAGATTTATTCCATTAATCGTATGTAAGCATGCAACCCGGTATTATTATGATCTCGAGAGAGGATTAGTTATCGGGAGGGAATTGAATGATCTTTGGGGCTATATTAGGTGGTGTGATGTTTGTAATGTAGAGATACGAACTTATGTCGCATGCTCCTTTGAATTAGTTGTATCGAGAGATTGATTAATTCTTCTTTAGTGGTCAACCTTATAAGAGGACAACCTTAATTGTCATTTGAATGAGTTACAAATCATAAATGGATATCTTTGAGTTTCACCCGTATTTTCCCCGTTTCTTTGATTTGCATGATATTTGATCAATTTCTATATTACTCTTTTATTGTTTATTCGTGACAATTGGTAGGCAATTTTAGGGTAATTCACCATTCACTTTATCGATCACGTCTATTTAGAATTCAATCGACACACTCCACTTTTATCACTACACCTCCTCGTGGGATCGACCTCGTACTTATCACACTACAATATACGTTGTATACTTGCGGTTGTGTATTTTGGTGTTGCATAATACTTGAATCAGTCGAGCCTTATCGAGTCGAGTCGAGCCGAGTCTCGTTAAGGCTCGATTCGAATAACAGCACTAAACATGATATAACTGAAAAATGCAACACAATGTTATTTAAAAATGTAACACAATATTTACTGAAAAGTGATTCAATATATATAACTGAAAAGTGCAATACGATATTGTTGAAAAGTGAAATTCAATATTACTGAAAAGTGTTATTTACTACTCCCTCCACCCGCCTATAACCTTTCCACTACTTTGAACACAGAGATTAAGACAAGTGATTATATATATATATATATAATATGTATATAATATATATATATATATATATATAATACAAGTGATATAATTGAGAGGAAGAAAGAGTAAGACATAAAGGTAAAATTTAGGGGAAGTGGTCTCATCATGTACATGAAGGTCCTATGCAAATGAGAGCTCTTGGATCACACAAACACACACGCGTATGGGCGTGTATGAACTAAGGGGTCTCCTCTTGCACAGGTCCTCCGGTATGGGAGGGGATCTGGATGACTATGGTAAGCTGATTCACGTATTCTACAACACTAGAATAAACGACCGCAAGTATACGGTGTCTATCGTAGCGAAGTAAGTACGAGGTCGATCCCACGAGAAGGTATAACGTAAAAGTGTATTTTGTTAACAAAATTCTATTTAGACGCGATCGATTAAGGTGAATATGGTGTGATTACCCCTAAATTATCTACCAAATTGTCACTAGTAAACAATTAAAAGAGTAATATAAAATCAATCAAATAGCATGCGAATCAAGAAAACGAGATGGAAAAGAATGAAAATTCAAGTATGAGAAAGTAGGTCCTAAATCACATGCAATACTAATGAATTCATCTATGATTAACTATCTACTTAAGTGGTGTTCATGCTTTGTCTATAAGATTGATCACATAATAATGAATTAAAAGTTCTTTCAATCCAAGTAATTCAAAGGAAATATCACACAACTTAGTATCTCTACCTAAATTGCACAATATAACCCAATCAAGCTCTTAGGATCATCACACATCTTCCTAATCATTGATCATCTTTCAATCTCACAATAAAATTAGATTAAATGCTTGCAATCAACTAATCAAAGTAGATTTCTCAACCTAATTCATTTAACTAAGATTAACATATCATTATTGTACACTAATGACATGCTTTGCAATGAAAATCAAGCATCCAAATAGAATTAAGCCACACAAACACCAAATAAACAAAACATTAATTCATAAACTTCAACAAGAGTATTTACAAGACTTTAGAACCAAAAGTGTTCTAGCCAATAACTAGCATGATCAAATTAACAAAATCCAAAGAAATAGCTAAATAAAAAGAAAGAGAAAGCTTAGTCTAGAATGTGATGTGGAATGAAAATTCCAAGCTATTGCATCATCTCTTGCATGAATTGATGGGGAAATGAGGAAGATATGGCCAAATCACCTTCAATTGTGTGCTACTATGTGTGGGAATTGAGGAATTGGGGGAGAATGTCTTGGATTTCAAGAAAAAATGTTTATATAGTGTTGGGGTAGGGTTTGGATGGCAAAATTGCAAGTTGGTCCCTAAAAAATGGCCAAATTGGGTGAAAAGCACCGAAAATGGAATTTTGGCTTGGGGAGGCTCGGCCGAGCAGGTGGCTCGGCCGTGCTCGGCGGATGGGGAAGTGGGGGTGCTCGGCCGTGCTGGATGCTAGGTCGTGGCAATGTGGAGCAGGGGAGGCCAGGTGCTCGACCGAGCTTGCTTCTCGGTCGTGCTCGCTTGAGGCGTGTCCTAGCCAAAATGTCTCGGGCTCGAGGTGCAATTGATCGAGCAAGGTGCTTGACCGTGGCCCTTGATCTTGTCTTGACTCGAGCTCGGCCGTGCCCTAGTGTGGCCCAAATGTCTCGGTCTCGAGGTGCAACTGCTCGAGCAAGGTGCTCGACCGTGGCCTTCCAATTTCGGATTTGCAGCAGCTCGGCCGAGAGGGGTGCTCGGTCGTGCCCTCTCTTGGCCCAAACCCCTCGGTCTCGAAGTGCAATTGCTCGAGCACTCATCTCGGGCGTGCTCGCTCGATCGACTTCAACCCTTTCTCGTTTCGTGCATATCTTTTGCCTCGGGTATCCGATTGACTCGATTCTTTTGGCTATTCCACTCCGTTTTTCGAGACGAATCCAACCGTGCACTTCCTATTCTGAATCCAGTGAAGTATGGTTGGTATTTTGCTCCAAATTCCATCGTATTTCCTACAAAATCGACAAAACACAACATTTCTCTCATTTCGGCTTAAACAATCACATTCAATGCATAAATCAATGAAATCCATGTCAAAATATGCTTCACATGTGCCTCTAAAATGTGTAAATTCCACCCGAATCAAACCCCCCCAAACTTAAAATGTTGTTTGTCCTCAAACAACTAAGCACTTAAAGCAATGAGGGTGGAATGATCACAATGGAATATTCAATGCAAATCACACATGCAAAGTAAAGTGTAGTGATATCTCTTTCTCAAAGTGCATTTCTCAATGTAGGTTATAGGCTCATTATTGCAATTCACACTCATGGATCAAAGAATGCACAAACACACAACACATTGTGAATGAGAAACATAATCCAAATGCTCAAGTCCTCTACTCACATGATATAGTGTTTCTCTCAAACACACAAACAAATTGAGGATATTAATGCACTCATCAACCAAGTTACGCTATGCAATCACTATATGCTTGCCCAACTTCTACTTTCTACAACACTCAAATGCTCAACAATGTGATCAATGAGACTTTATCAAGGATGTAACATTGGCTCTTTGGACAAGGTGGTATGAATTTTGGAAATTTGTGACTCTTCTAGTGGAGGACAAAACTTGTTGTTTTACAATTTGTGCTTTCACTTTCAAAGCTTACAAACTTCATCCTCACTTTTCATTTTCTTTTCTTTTTCAAGCATTCATCTCCTCATCTTTTTGAACCATTCTTCTTTTCAAGCTTTTGGGGCTCTTTGTCCCTCTTTTCTTTTCCCTTGATTTTCTTTTCATCTTTCTATTTTTCTTTCAACTTTTCCAATTTCTCCTTTCACCAAAGATATTCATTCAAGCACATGTTTCTCCACTTTATCTTTTATCCCCCACTAGATGTAGGTATCAACGGCTCAAAAAAGCTAAGTGGTGAACATTGTAGTTTGCCAAGAAAATGAGGAATTAAGCTCAAGGGGTTAACTACGGAAGATTACTTCGGTTTTGGGGAATTTTGGCTAAGTGACTCTTTTAGAACAAGATGGCCTATATCATATCACATCATCTTACACAATCATGCTTTCAAACAAGAACTTAGGCAAGTTCTAGGATCACTAGCAATAACCTAGTCCACTCTCAAATGAACTAAACCGGATTACATGTTCGATTTAAGGCTCAATTCTCACCGGTTTATTCAATAGAACTCTCACATTCATCAAATGTTCCCAAACAACAACACATCATGCATCCATGCTATCAAAGATCAACAAATATGAACACAACATGATACTATACTCCAACACTAATAATGCATACATTAAAAGAAAATAGGCATCACCACCACTACTCAACCATGGATTCCAATGATTATTCATGCTCACATATCACCAAAAATCCACTACCCAACATATGATCAAAGCCAACTTAAACAATATAAGCATGTGAAAGCCAAGTGTGCGCCGGTGAAAAATGTGACACAAGTAGAATGACGAACCGGTGCAAGGGTAACAACTAGTAGAAAAATAAAAGAAAAATAACTCCCCCAAACTTAGAATTTTACTATGTATAAATTCTAAGTTTGGGGCTACAAGTTGTTACCTCCCTCCTTGCACATCCAATGCTCTTCAAAGATCACCATTACAACACTTGCTTCCCCCTCTCCAAAGTTGGTTTTGCTTCCTTCTTCATTCTCCAAGATATGATGTCCATAGTGCTCTTCATCCATACCTACAAAATAAACCAAACTATCAAAACTATTAAAGCAATAAAAACATGAAAGCAATAAAACCTTGGGTTGCCTCTCAAGAAGCGCTATTTTTAACGTTCTATGCCGGACGATTGCTTTCTACTTTCAAGCCTCATCCAAGCGAAGCGACTCCACCATTCGAAGTTGCTCATTTCCAAAATAATGCTCCACTCTTTGACCATTCACCACAAAGGTTGCTCCATCTTTACCAATAAGTTCCACATTTCCCATGGGCGTCACATTCTTAATCACAAAGGGCCCCGACCACTTTGACTTCAACTTGCCCGGAAATAGCCTCAACCTTGAGTTGAACAACAAAACTTGTTCTCCAATTTGGAACTCTCTCTTTTCAATCATCTTGTCATGAAACTTCTTAGCTCTTTCTTTGAGAATCTTGGAGTTCTCAAAAGCTACATTCCTAAACTCATCAAGCTCATTTAACATCATCTTTCTTCTTTCTCCGGATGCTTTAAGATCAAGATTCAATTCCTTAATGGCCCAACGAGCTCTTAACTCCACTTCCACGGGTAGATGACAAGACTTACCATACACAAGTTGGTAAGGAGATGTGCCCAAAGGTGTCTTGTAGGCGGTTCGATATGCCCAAAGAGCATCATCCAACTTGATGGCCCAATCCTTCCTCTTTATCCCAACGGTCTTCTCCAAAATTTGCTTCACTTCTCGATTGGCAAGCTCCGTTTGTCCATTAGCTTGAGGGTGATAAGGTGTTGTCACCCTATGCTTTACTCCATACTTTGTCAAGAGTTGATCTAGCCATCGGTTGCAAAAGTGTGAACCACCATCACTCAATAATGCTCTTGGAGTGCCAAAACGAGTGAAAATGTTCTTCCTCAAAAAGTTGAGGACTAACTTGGCATCATTAGTAGTAGTTGGAATGGCCTCAATCCATCTAGAAACATAGTCAATGGCCAAAAGGATATAGGAAAATCCGTGAGAAATGGGGAATGGCCCCATAAAGTCTATCCCCCACACATCAAAGAGCTCAACTTCAATCACATTCTTCATAGACATCTCATGCCTCTTTGAAATGTTTCCCATCCTTTGACACTTATCACACTTCTTCACAAAAACCTCACAATCTCTAAAAATGGATGGCCAATAGAAACCACTTTGAAGAACTTTGTGGGCCGTCCGATTTGCTCCAAAGTGCCCTCCATAAGAGGATGAATGGCACTCTTCAATCACTCTTTCCCACTCATTTTCCGCTAGGCACCTCCTCATGATCATATCCGAACACCACCTATAGAGGAATGGGTCCTCCCAAACATAGAACTTGACATCATGGTAAAACTTCTTCTTTTGATGGAAGGAGAGATTTGGTGGATGTGTTCCGGTGGCTATGTAATTCACAAAGTCGGCAAACCATGGACATGCTTCTTTGATAGCAAGAATTTGCTCATCGGGGAACCACTCCTTGATAGGGACTTGGATGTCTTTTTCCTCCACATTCTCAAGTCTTGAGAGATGATCCGCCACCACATTCTCACACCCTTTTCTATCTCTAATATCTACATCAAACTCTTGCAAAAGGAGTACCCATCGTATCAATCTCGGTTTAGCCTCTTTCTTCTCAATCAAGTACTTAAGAGCCGTGTGATCCGTGTGCACTATGGTCTTAGCTCCCACCAAATATGCTCTAAACTTGTCAAAGCTATAGACCACGGCTAGCATCTCCTTCTCCGTTGTGGTGTAATTCTTTTGAGCCGGATTCAAGGTCTTGCTTGCATAATAGATCACACGAAAGAGCTTGTCTCTCTTTTGACCCAAAGCTACTCCAACGGCATAATCACTTGTATCACACATGACCTCAAACGGTTGACTCCAATCGGGTGTCACCAACACGGGAGCTTTGATCAAGGCCTCCTTCAATATCTCAAATGACTTCACACACTCCTCACTAAAGATAAAAGTGGCACCTTTCTCCAACAATGAACACATGGGCTTGGCTATCTTTGAAAAATCCTTGATGAATCTTCTATAAAACCCGGCATGACCAAGGAAACTTCTAACCGTCTTCTCATTGGTTGGTGGAGGTAACTTCTCAATCGCCACAATCTTTACTCTATCCACCTCAAGTCCCTTAGCCGACACAGTATCTATGCATCTTTGCAAAACACAAGAGAGGTTACGTAGACATGTATCAAAACAATAACCAAATACGGAAAAATTATCCATAAACACCTCAATTATGTTTTCAATCATGCCATGAAATATAGCCATCATACATCTTTGAAAGGTGGCGGGGGCATTACACAATCCAAATGGCATTCTCCTAAAAGCAAAAGTACCATAAGGGCAAGTAAAAGTTGATTTCTCTTGGTCCTTAGGATCAATCAAAATTTGATTGTATCCCGAGTAACCATCAAGAAAGCAATAATACTCGTATCCCGCCATCCTATCCAACATTTGATCAATAAAAGGCAAAGGGAAATGATCTTTCCTAGTGGCATTATTCAACACACGATAATCAATGCATACTCTCCACCCCACAATGGTCCTAGTGGCAATTGCCTCTAAGGCGTCGATTGTAACAATAGTCATGCCCCCCTTCTTAGGTACCACTTGTGTTGGACTCACCCACTCACTATCACTTCTGGGAAAAATTATGTCGTTATCTAACCACTTCAACACCTCTTTTCTCACTACCTCTTGCATGATAGGATTTAATCTTCTTTGACCTTGGGCTTTAGGCTTAATAGACTCATCTAGTCTAATTTTATGCATGCAAATATGAGGCGGTATACCCTTCAAATCCGAAATATCCCAACCGATAGCCGATTTATAAGTTCTAAGCACCCTAAGAAATTTTTCTAATTCAAGCTCATGCAAGTGCGAAGAAACAATAACCGGAAAGAGGTCACCTTGTTCAAGATAAGCATATCTCAAATGATCTGGAAGTGGTTTCAAGTCTAGCTTCCTCCCTTTCTCTTGAGCTTTCGGTTCCTCCTTAGCTCCCTCCTTTGGTGCCTCCAACGAGTAACATGAGGGCCAAGTGTCAAGATTTTTGTTAGGAAATCTTTGACACTCTTCAAGTAAACCCCCCCCCCCAAACTTGGCTTCTCGTCGTATCTCCATGAATTTCTCTTCCTTCTTAATTGGGAGCTCCTTCAAAACATCAAGAGAACACATATATTCAAACAATTTTATATCATTAAGCTCATCATAATTAAAATCAAAAGGGATAAGAGAAGGTGAAGTAAGAGAGTTTCTTATGCAAAAGTCAAGTGGATCCTTTGCTCTTCTCCATGTGCATATCCACACAAGCTTGCACACTATTGATTATGTTGCACTCGAAAACCTCATCCTCATCGTCTCTAAACTTGATAGCCTTGTAGATGTTGAACAAGACTTTTTCATTGTTCACTTGAAGATCTAACTCTCCTTTCCTCACATTTATGATGGCCCCACCGGTTGCTAAGAATGGCCTTCCCAAGATTAGTGGAATGTACTTATCCTCCTCCATATCCAACACCACAAAGTCCACCGGGAAAAATGAATTTATCGACTTTAACCAACACATCCTCTACTATACCCAAAGGGTACGTCATGGATCGATCCGCCAATTGAAGGCTCATTGTGGTTGGTGTAAGCTTCCCCAAACCAGGAGATTTGAATATAGACAAAGGCATAAGATTAATGCTTGCTCCCAAATCACACAAAGCTCTAAATGTACCTCCATCTCCAATGACACATGGCAAGGTGAAGGATCCGGGGTCTCTAAGCTTTTGAGGTAGCTTGGCTTGGATTATAGAGCTACACTCCTCGGTCAAGTGTACCGTTTCAAAATTCACCATCTTCCTCTTGTTTGACATGATTTCCTTCAAGAACTTGGAATAATGGGGCATTTGTTCTAGAGCCTCGGCAAAGGGGATATTGATGTGGATCTTTTTGAACATTTCCACAAACTTGGTAAATTTGTTGTCCAAGCCCTTCTTCTTCAACCTTTGAGGGTATGGGAGAGGTACCACATTGTTACCTTTGTCTTGGGGAGGGATTGCCTTCTCACTCTTTTTCTCTTCTTCTTTCTCTTCTTCCCTCACTATCTCTTCTTGCCTTTCTTTCTCAAGCCCTTCTTCTTTGTCAACATCCATGGGTGCACTCACCATTTCCTCCTCGTGTGGCATCTTTGGCTCCTCGTAGCTTGTCCCACTCCTTAGTTTGATAGCCTTACAATGCTCCTTGGGGTTAAGCTCCGTGTTTGAAGGAAATTTCCCCGGTGTATGTTGACTTCCAATAACATTATAGAGTTGGCTCATTTGTTTCTCCATGGCCTTCATATGGGTGGTCACATCTTTGATCATCTCTCCTTGTTCATCAAGCCTTTGCCAAGTCTTGGCCATGTAGCTCTTTGTTTCACCCGTGAAAGCACCGAACATGTCTTCCAATGACGGTTTTGATGAAGACTCCACAATTGCTCCATCTCTCACATTGAAATTCGGAGGTGGTATGATGGCATTCCTTGTATTTGCATAGGAAAAGTTCTCATGTTACCTCAACCCGGGGTGGTATTGATTTGGATTGGGAGGGTTTTGCCTCTCATTCCAACCTCTTTCTCGAAAATGTCGGTCTCTTTGATTATTCATGTAGTGGGCCTCTTCATATTGATCATCACTCGGTCCCACTAATGACTTGGCCGCCATCATCGAAGTCAATTTATCCATCTTGTTGGATAGAGTAGCAAAATCCTCCGATTCTCTAGTGAAGGCAACTTTTCGGGTTTGCCTTCTCTCGGATGGCCATTGATTCCCATTCTTTGTCATCTCCTCTAGGAGCACATATCCCTCTTCTGTTGTCTTTCCCAACAAAGAACCTCCTCCGGCCGAGGCATCCACCATCCCTCTCGTACGGTGGTTCATTCCGTTGTAGAAGTAGCATATCAATTGATCTCTTGAGAAACCGTGTTGTGGGCAACTTCTAATAAGATCCTTAAAACGCTCTCAAGCCTCGGCCAATGACTCATCATCATCTTGCCTAAATGAGGATATCTCCCCTCGGATTTGGATAGTCTTGCTCGGAGGGAAATACTTCATTAGGAATGCATCAACAAGATCGGCCCAATTCTCAATGGTCCTCAAGTCAAGAGAGAGGTACCATTGCTTTGCTCGGTCCCGGAGTGAGAAGGGGAAGAGTTGCAAGCGGATGTAGTCTTGGGGAACACGGTTGATCTTAACCGTTCCACTTATCTCGAGGAATTGAGACAAGTGGAGATTAGGATCCTCCTTAGAAAGCCCACCAAATTGTGTGCATCAACGGGTTCCCGACCCGCTCCTCCATAGGGCCTTGGGATAGGACGGAAGTGGTCTCTCAAGACTCTTTGTGGTTCCTCATCCTCCCTTCGCCTACCATCTCTTTCCGCACCAACATTCTCTTCAACTCTCCGGTGAAAGTTGTCCCGTAACACTCTTTGAGGTCGGTTACCTCCATTCCCGTTCGGTTCCTCAACTCCTTCGACCCCTTGATTCTCAACTTCCTCCTCTACTTCTTCTACAATCCGATTTTCCCTTCGATTCATTCTTTCCAACTCGATTCTTCTCCTTTCGGCGTTCCTTCTTCGACAATTGGCTTCGATCTCCGGATCTAAAGGTAACACTTCTTGTTGGTTCCTCCTAGATCGTGTGATCATAAACCATGTGTATCAAAAGATCAAACGAAAGTGAGAAATACAAGTAAGATCAAAGTAACAAACACAAATATTTTTGGATTTTTGCAAATAAAGAAAGCAAGTAAGATGTCTAAACTAAAATTTCACTAACCTACACTCTAGAGCTATAAAACCTCCCCGACAGCGTCGCCATAAACTTGATTCACGTATTCAACAACACTAGAATAAACGACCGCAAGTATACGGTGTCTATCGTAGCGAAGTAAGTACGAGGTCGATCCCACGAGAAGGTATAGCGTAAAAGTGTATTTTGTTAACGGAATTCTATTTAGACGCGATCGATTAAGGTGAATATGGTGTGATTACCCCTAAATTATCTACCAAATTGTCACTAGTAAACAATTAAAAGAGTAATATAAAATCAATCAAATAACATGCGAATCAAGAAAACGAGATGGAAACGAATGAAAACTCAAGTATGAGAAAGTAGGTCCTAAAGCACATGCAATACTAATGAATCCATCTATGATTAACTATCTACTTAAGTGGTGTTCATGCTTTGTCTATAAGATTGATCACATAATAATGAATTAAAAGTTCTTTCAATCCAAGTAATTCAAAGGAAATATCACACAACTTAGTATCTCTACCTAAATTGCACAATATAACCCAATCAAGCTCCTAGGATCATCACACATCTTCCTAATCATTGATCATCTTTCAATCTCACAATAAAATTAGGTTAAATGCTTGCAATCAACTAATCAAAGTAGATTTCTCAACCTAATTCAATTAACTAAGATTAACATATCATTATTGTACACTAATGACATGCTTTGCAATGAAAATCAAGCATCCAAATAGAATTAAGCCACACAAACACCAAATAAGCAAAACATTAATTCATAAACTTCAACAAGGGTATTTACAAGGCTTTAGAACCAAAAGTGTTCTAGCCAATAACTAACATGATCAAATTAACAAAATCCAAAGAAATAGCTAAATAAAAAGAAAGAGAAATCTTAGTCTAGAATGTGATGTGGAATGAAAATTCCAAGCTATTGCATCCTCTCTTGCATGAATTGATGGAGAAATGAGGAAGATATGGCCAAATCACCTTCAATTGTGTGCTACAATGTGTGGGAATTGAGGAATTGGGGGAGAATGTCTTGGATTTCAAGAAAAATGGTTTATATAGTGTTGGGGTAGGGTTTGGATGGCAAAATTGCAAGCTGGTCCCTAAAAAATGGCCAAATTGGGTGAAAAGCACCGAAAATGGAATTTTGGCTTGGGGAGGCTCGGTCGAGCAGGCGGCTCGGCCGTGCTCGGCGGATGGGGAAGTGGGGTGCTCGGTCGTGGCAATATGGAGCAGGGGAGGCCAGGTGCTCGGCCGAGCTTGCTTCTCGGCCGTGCTCGCTTGAGGCGTGTCCTAGCCAAAATGTCTCGGTCTCGAGGTGCAATTGCTCGAGCAAGGTGCTCGACCGTGGCCCTTGATCTTGTCTTAACTTGAGCTCGGCCGAGAAGAGTGCTCGGCCGTGCCCTAGTGTGGCCCAAATGTCTCGGTCTCGAGGTGCAACTACTTGAGTAAGGTGCTCGACCGTGGCCTTCCAATTTCGGATTTGCAGCAGCTCGACCGAGAGGGGTGCTCGGCCGTGCCCTCTCTTGGCCCAAACCCCTCGGTCTCGAAGTGCAATTGCTCGAGCACTCATCTCGGGCGTGCTCGCTCGATCAACTTCAACCCTTTCTCGTTTCGTGCATATCTTTCGCCTCGGGTATCCGATTGACTCGATTCTTTTGGCTATTCCACTCCGTTTTTCGAGACGAATCCAACCGTGCACTCCTCATCTGAATCCAGTGAAGTATGGTTGGTGTTTTGCTCCAAATTCCATCGTATTTCCTACAAAATCGACAAAACACAACCTTTCTCTCATTTCGGCTTAAACAATCATATTCAATGCATAAATCAATGAAATCCATGTCAAAATATGCTTCACATGTGCCTCTAAAATGTGTAAATTCCACCCGAATCATAAACAGTTGTGGATGATGATTATATCACCTGATTAATTAATGAAAAAGTTATTCAAGGCCATGTTATTTTAAAAGAGTTGATATTATGGAAGCTCTTGTAGCTTCAACCTATCTTTTGTGTGGAGATCTTTGTGTTCCATAAAACTGTGGAATGAGAGTTGATGAGACATTTCCTCCTCGTAGGTTGGCACTATCAGACTTTTTTCCTTTCATTTTGTTAATCGTACAGAAAACTAAGGGGCCCATTTCATGTTATAAAGTATTTTCTTACCCATGTAGTTCACACAGTCCTTTGTATACTGCTTAATTGTTCACTTGCGGGTTGAGTTATCAACGGTACCTTTGGTGGTAAAAAGCAAGTGTCTGATCAGATCAATCAAGTGAATCAAGGACGTAGCTGCCAAGTGAGGATTGATAGAGGGAAGTTTCATCATATGTCTGGGTACAAATAAACCATTAAAAGACAAGTAGAAGCCAGTGAACAAGGAGTAGTAAGAGTACGACGAAGCCAGTGGGGTACGTAAACGAGGACGGATCATATGGTTTGGTTGATTTTGAGTGATTTTTGAAAATTGATTTTTAAATTTTAAAGTAAAATCCGTGTGAAATTTTAAAATTCAAAATTCGGATTTTAAAATTAAAAGTAAATATTGCTCGAGTCAATATTGTGAAATTTGCATTAGTTTTTATGATTAAATCAAAATATATTGTAATATTGTTGGTTTATATTTACCAACAATGGCTTACAAAGAGACAGAAAGAATTTAAAAGACTGTAAATAAAATTACAATATCTTCAGAATCTTCAAAGTTTCCAAAAGAGACAACTTTTTTTTTTGAGCATCTTCTTGGAATGGCAGGTCCGATTTTGTAATACAGCAACACTGTAGAGACAGAAAAGTTAGGGAAAACAGCCGAGTCAAGGTGATACACAAACACGTCCCGGCTAGTGTTCACGGAATGACGAGATGCTTCGAAAAGCAACGTACAAAGCTCCGATGAACTGAATACACGTTTGAACTGGACTGCACTAGTGCCACTCAGGTAGGGAGCAGACGGGTATTTCCAGGGCATTAAGACTTCAGTTTCGGGCTGCTCCTAAATTCGTGTGGGCCAAAACCCAAAACTTTAGAGCTCAGACGGGTATTTCCAGGGCATTAAGACTTCAGTTTCGGGCTGCTCCTAAATTCGTGTGGGCCAAAACCCAAAACTTTAGAGCTCTAAAAATATAGATGGGCACCCAACCCAAACCTAAGCCCAAAGTCCAAGATCTAGGCCCACAGACCCGAACCCAACTCGGCCGGATGGGCAGCGCGCGCGTGGCTTATTGAATGGTTCAATAGTCATTATAATTTGAACTTTTTTAACTGACTCCTATTAATAAGGAGGAGATTAATTCTCACATTTATCAATGTGGGATAGTTATTAACACTAATCCCAATACATTGCTTTTAAATCTTAATCTTCGTACATTAATTTTTCAATCCCCGAAATTCGATTTTGAGATTTTAAATATATTACGATCATCTACTCCGAGAGTAGAACGATCCTATGACATTTATGAGGGTGTATTCAATTGAGATTCTATTGAATTTTTTTGGACTTTAAAAAGTACGTGGATTTATAAAATCTATAGAGTTTATGTAGAGTTTGACTGACTTTTTTTATTGATTTATATAGATTTTCATAAACTTAATAGGACGGTGGAATATATTTTTTTTTATTGATTTACATAGATTTTCATAAACTCCGATATTGATGCGAAAGTTTTTTTTTTTAATGTGATGTGTTTTTTTTAAATTAATATTATATATATTATATATAAAATATTTTACCAATAAAAAAAAATAAAATATATATATATATATATATATATAAAGTATTTTACCAATAATATATATATATATATATATATATATATATTATATAAAGTTCATATATTAATTCGGGGTGGGGCGGATACCCGCGGGTCGGGCATAAGACCCAGACCTGACCCATACTCAATACGAGACGAATCTGACCTGACCCAAGGCTCGCGGGTGGGGTGGGTACCCGCGGTTCGGGTCAATATTGTCATTCCTACTTTTGATCTTTCGTCTTTAGAATTTTATGAGAGAATCCATTGAAATCTCTGGTTTTTAGAAAAGATTTTGGATAGTGCAATTTATTTATATTTTTGGAGGAGAATCAAACAAAATCCATAGAGTATTAAAATCAATACACTGTTGAATACCTAAAGATTTTTAAAGACTTTTTAAAATCCATATTGAATACCTCAAAATTTTTAAAGACTTTTGAAAATCTGAATTGAATACCCCAGACTTTAAAAATCCAAAAAAATCCTACAGAATCCACAACCAATACACCCCCTTTAATTTTTTGGAAATTAAATATCTACCCCTCAACTAATTAATTAAATAATAATCATTTAAATATTAAAAAATTGAATAAATTTCAATTTCTCCCGCAAATATAATGTATAGAATTCAAGAAATCCCGTGCCAAGCCAAATTCAAGTTTTGTTGCACTTTAATATTGTTGGAATTTTGACATGGATGTGAGTAATTTCTTAGTTAAGTTTGATTTATTTTCTACTCTCTCCATCCTACAATCTCACGCTTTTTTTTTCGGGACGTCCCACAATAACTTTCACACCCTTAAAATGGAAAATCATTTATAAATTTCACCCTCACAATATTCTCAATTTTACACAAATGTCATTACTTTTTCTCCACACATACACAAAAGTCAACTCATTCTTTACTTTATACATAAAATTTTATAATATTACCCCTCAAAACTCCACTCATTATTACACTTTCTTAATTTACGTGTCCACCTACCTATGAAAGTTAATCCGGGACGGAGGGAGTATTTGAGACAGGTTATGTTATGTGAAGGTATCAACTCCTTTTTTAATGAGTGAATTTTTATTTCAATCCATTTAAATTTAAATTCAAATTCAAATATCAATTTACCCTTATAATACATCTATATACATATTTTTATACAATCAAATCACTATTTATCTTTTCAATCACTTATTATCTCTCGTACTTTTCTTTCACATAGTCATTCTCTCTCATACTTTCTTCTCTCTCTTACTTTTCTTTCACTACTAACAATAATAAAATATTATAACATCACTCTTGATGTGACATAAAATTACATCTACCCCTACTTCTCAATCTTTAATCAAACACAACTTACACACAATTACTATTCATGGATTAACCAAATCTCAATCCAATCCACCATAATCTCAATCCAATCGACCACAATCCCAAACCAAACACCACCTAAGGGCATGTTTGTTTTGGGATGGAAAATCCGGATTTGAGATTTCGAAACTTCACCCCGTTACATACAGTTTGGGATTTTGATTCAGGATTTCAAAATCCCACCCTATAACCTATAAAAGTCAACTCTATAAATACCTATAAAACCCTATATAAATACCTATAAAACCTATATAAATACCTATAAAACCTATAATCCTATACTATAAAGTTAAATACATAAATTCCAAAGGGAAATGATCTTCATCCAGAATCTGGATATCCAGAAACTTTTTTTTATTTAATTAATGTTTTATTAATTACTTAATTACCGTTATGCCCTTTATTATATATAATGACAATTAATTAATTAATTGAATGCGCATGTGCACACTCTTCCAACTTTCTCGTCTATCAACATGCTGACTTAATCTCCCCATAAATATAATCATTACTTTGAAACGGTAATATGCGCACCACCCTTTAATTTCTCGGTTTAATATTAATTAACGTCATTATTCCACCCAGCGGAATTTACTCTTTCAATACCCATAATTAAATTTAAACGGTTAGTTTTTTTCTCCTCCATCAAATTTAAAAAAAAAAAAAAAAAGTGTAGTTTCCTCAATTACCTCCATCAAAACACGAAATTTGAACATTATTAAAAAATGGTTGTTTGTGAATTACTTCAATCAATTTTTTTGACATAATTCCGACGACAAAGAAAATATTCAAGGTCACTTACACAACTCCGACAATGAGTGTAACATTCTATAGTTTTAAATATATATATATATTTATATTTTTAAATGATAATTTAATATATATATATTTATTTTCCACAATTTTCTCATGGTTGGTTATTCAAATCTATATCTATTACGAAATAACTACACTATTCATAATTTCTAAATTTTCTCAACTAAATTAACCCTCTAAACCCTTAGGGCATGATTGGTATGATGGAATGAATTTAAGGCTGAATGGAATGAACTGAAGAATGGAATGAAGGTTTGAATGGAATGAGGTCTGAATGAGCATTCCCATGATTGGTATCGATTAAGAATGGAAAAGCAATTCATTGATTGATTCCATTCTCCTGATTGGTATACTAAAATGAAATGCAAAATAATATATATGTTTTATCTTAAATGACTAAAATACCAAAAATAACTAAAATATAGGGATAATATCATTTTTATCACTCATGTATATCCTTTTCTGATTTGAATTATTTATTCAATTAACTAAAAGTAAAAATAATTAAAAATTAAGTAAATTAAATAAAAAAAAACACGGTTCTTCTTCTCTTTCAACTGAACTGCGCCGTCGTCTCCCACATTTCTGTCGTCGACCTTCATACTGTCCCCCACTCCCATATTTAATTCAAATTTGAGGATTTTTTGTAATGAAAACCAGTTTATGTTTATAGAGGACATTGATTGTTCATGAACGAGAGTGACAACGTCTTCTCTTTTGCACATATATAGAGAGAAAAAACAATACAAATTTTATTTTCTCAGCGTCTTCTCTCTCGAATTAGGGTGGAAGAATGTTGAATAATAAATCGTCGTATTTAATTGTGAATTAGGGTTGGAGAAGTGAGTTAATTGTTGAAAAGGATAATTATGTAAAAAACAAATTTGAGTGATTATTTTAAAAAATAAAATAAAATATAATTTGATTCCACACAGAATGGAATGGGGAAAGACAGGGGGATGGAGAGGAATCAGAATTCTTTATTTTTGGGAATCACCATTCCTTAAGGAATTGGGATTCCACGTAAAAAAATATACCAATCGTGAGATTAGGAATGAGCCCATGAATGCTCATTCCATTCCAAGCCTATTACTGCATACCAATCATGCCCTTATATTATATTCGGTCATGACCCCAAAATAAAAGAGACATCAAAAAATACTTTGGTAACAATAAATATGAGTAGGAGTTTTCTTGAAATTAATTTAATGAACCTAACTATTAGATTTTAATTTAATGAACTATTAGATTTTAATTATTTTAAAAAACCTAACTATTTGATTTTAATTTAATCAACATCATATTAGTGAAAATTTTAATTTAAACTACTAGATTTTAATTTAATCAACACCATATTAGTGAAAACCTAACTATTTGTACATATTTAATTGCCTAAATTAATATTTGACTAATTAATTAATTAATTAATTAATATGAATTAGTCATGATTAAGCAAGATTTTCGGACTATCAATAAAATAATTTTTGGACATAACAAAATCTATATAAAAAATTTATGGGAGTAGATATTTTATCATAATAATACGGACATAATATAAAAATAAAAATATTATTTTCTTTTAAAATGCAATATTTGCCATATAAATATTTCCTTAAATTTTTATTAAATTTGTTATCTTAAATAAATTAGATAATGTTTTCTGCAATTTCATGAGTTAAGTCCAATTTTATAGTACTAAATATTATTAATGATTCGATAATTTAGTTTAGGTAAAGATTATTCGAATTTTATATAATGAATATTATTGTTATATTAGATTTTTGAGCAATTTTATATTTTTCAAATTTAAAATTAGATTTTGGGATTTAAATAATGAATATTATTATTATATTATTTTTCATTTTGTATTAGAAGAAGAAAGGTAAATAAAATAAGAAGAGTTTGAATTAAATATAACATTGAAAATTGTGTTTGTGTAATTATTATCTACCTCGAATAAATAAGAAGAGAGAGAAAGAAGTGTCAGATTTCAATATTTAATTCAAAAATAATAACTCAGCCCTATATTTTCATTAAGGATATATTAGTCATTTTAACACAACTTAAAATAGAAATTGACTAAATTGTCCTTTTCTGGATATCCAGATTCTGGATGTTTAGCAACCTCCAATTCCAAAACAAACCCAAAACATAAAAAGCATTAGGATTTTAAAATCAAATGAATTTTGAAATCCGAATTTCAAAATTCTCAAAATTCCAAAACAAATACTTCCTCCATCCACCAAATGTAGTCCCATGGAGGAGGGACACAAGTTTTAAGAAAAAAGTAGATAAAGTAGATAAAGTAAGAGTATTATAAGGTATTGTGGAGTCCATTGTGAATAAAGTGATTGTTTGTGAATAAAATTGATGTCAAATTGAGTAATTAAGTGATGGTTGAAGGGTGATAGTTTCCATAAAGTGTATGTAACTACATTTGATGGACAAAGAATATAAGACAAATGAGACTACTTTTTGTGGACCGTGGGAGTATGCCCTAAATGTCTAGAGTTTAATGTCTAGAGTTTACCGTTCTTTCTGCAAATATCGAATTTGATTTTTATAAAACGTTTTGGTTTGTTTTAAATGATTTACGAGTTCTCGATGTAGCTTTTTTATTCCTGTAATCTTTTTTATAATTTTATTTTTCAAAATAAGTATATTTTTTTAATTTTAGTTGTGTATGTACTACTTTTAGGGGTGTACAATCTTTCGCTCTTTTTCTTATTCATTTTTTTTTATTTTCTTTTTGGAGTAAAGAAACTGGTTTTAATTCTGAAGATTGACGCAGCGGCAGCTAAAAAAGCTCCGGCGATGGCGATATCGAGGTGAGTCCGACGAGCCTGGCCGCGATACTTGCGGCATCTGTTATGTAGTGAAGCGCATTGATTTTTATCTATTTTCTGGTTAATTTTATCGTTTTGGGGTTTGAACAGGTTTGCAGTTCGTCTAAAATGCATTAATGCTTCGTTTCGAGAACGGACATCATCAGATATGGTTCGTTTTATTCTGTATTTTTATTTTTTTTTGGGTAATTTTGCTTGAGTTGTCTCTGTTTTATAGGAATTAAAAGTTCGATTCTCTTCGTTGGAATGAAATGCCTTTGCCAGGATTAAGAATGGATTGACTTACGTTCTTTGTTATTATTACGGGTAGAATTCATTGGAAGATTGAAAATCTTATTGTTCTTTTCTCTTTTAACTGAAGAAAACATGTTGAACTTATTTTTTAAGAATATGTGGAAGGTTATTTGAATTAGATTTTGATTAATTTAGGCATTCCTTAGTTAAATGGAGCTTATCAGTTTCAAAAGTGCTTAACTTCATAGAATCATTATAGGGGCGAAAGAATGAGGCTGGATTTTTTGAAGCGCTGCGATCTTTTGGAACTGGTAATGGTAAGTGGTAACAGCTGCTTAAACGTGACTTTCATACATATTCAGACGTGATCCTATAACCAAAAAAATTCACGGGGCTGTAAGCACCAAAGTAGAAGTTTTGATCATCTTTTGATTCTACTATCTATATTTGTAGAAAGTATAGTAAATGATTTTATTAGTGCAGATGTTGGCGGTGAAGAATGTCAGGCGAAGAAGCCGATTGCAAGACAAAAACAGGAGGAAATTGTTACTGCACTTCACTTGGGGGAGAGAAGCAGAGCTTCCCAGCTACTGTCTGAGTTTGGCAATAGAGACCAAGCACTGATAGTGCATTCTTTCATTCCAATTTTCGAGTATTGTGCAAGAACACCTGATCCTTTGGTAGGCATCCTCTTTGCGTGGTGTTCTATAACTCATCCTAACCCCTGTCCTTTTCGGCTTTTAGGGGGTGTTTGTTTATGAATTGTAGTGGATTTCAAATCCAGTAGATGGATTTGATGAATAGTAAAAGGTGTGTTTGGATTTTGTATGTGTTTTGGAGTGTAGGCTTTCTGGGATTTGATAGGGTATGATTTTGAAAATATAGGTGATAGATGATTGATTTTGAAAATTGTGTGTAAATTCGGGGAGAGAGGGTGTAAAGTAAAAAGGAGAGAGAGAGAGTGTTGAATTGTGATTGAAAAAAAGTTAAATAAGTGTATTATAAGCATTAATAAGGTAGAAATTTATAGGATTTCAAATCCTATACAGAAATCCGGAAAAAACATACAAGTATGTGGATTTGAAATAAAAATGTGAGGTGGGGGAGCTAGAAACAAACACTCCCTTGGAGTTTTCTGGATGTTTATCTATTAAGCGGGAACTTGTCATATCTATTAAATTGCTTTTAAAGTAATGTATCAAAAGTTTACACATCTCTGGTGTTCAGAAAGTAAATTTTAGATGTATGTGTATATGCAGAGGAGGGGTGTGGGGAGGGCACAATCAGTTATCACATTGAACAAAATACTGAAAAATATGTTTTTACCTTTGCAGTTTGCAATGGAAACTTGGAAACTTATGATGGAGAAGGATATTAAATTGAGTGGCACATGCTATTTCTATACAATTAAAGCTCTCTGCAAAGGTGGTTATTTAGAAGAGGTATTCACATGTTCTGCTCTTTTCCTGTTGTCTCATGTCCTTCGATTAATTGTGTTTTGCTTCATACAAATTTATTTACTTGCTTTTGAGTTATAGTTTGTTATGTCATAGAAATTGTATGAGATGCTCTGATGAGCTGGATAATATATCTTCGGTGTGTTTCTCATCAGGCATTCAGTATTATCAGCGTTCTGAGAGAAAATTTTGGCATACATCCAACATTATCGGTTTGCAATAATTTGTTGAAAGCCTGCATCAAAATGAAAAGTTTAAAATATGCTAGTGAATGCTTGCAACTGATGAAGCAAGACGGAGTGCCCAAAAACATTATTACGTACACTTATCTTCTCGAGGTACGCAGAATATTCCTACATTTTGTTGATGACTGTTTAAGCATTGCTGTCTGAACACAAAGGGTCCTTGTCAAATTCATGGTGTTACTTTCTCTCTTCTGTTATTTAGTTGTTTTTGTGTTTGTATGCTCTTGGCAAGCACAACACTATTTTGTTTTAGGGAAAAAGTCTTAAGTTGATACAGTTTGAAGCACTTATATTTAAATGGAAGTGGACGTTGATAAAATAAGTTCCTTTTTTTTAGTGGGGTTTTATGCTGCGTCTCCTGGACTGTTGCTTATGCCTTCCTTAATGTGTTTTTCAATCTGAGTTCTGCTGATAAGATTTTATATAATCTTAATTTTAATTTCTCTATAATTCTGGGTTCCTGTAGTTGATTATTCTGTATAGATTATCTTGTGCATTTCTTTACTTTATCACATTACATTGCATCTTTTTAAATGAAAAAAAGCTGTTTTAAATTTTTTGTTCCCTTTTCACTCTTTTGATTCAATATGGTTATTATGTTACTTGGAGTGGTATGGTATTGCAACTAGGAGTGAAGCATGTTAATAGACTTTTAGGGCACTCAGCTGGAGCAAACAATATCTTACTCAGTGACGAGAGAGTATAACAATCATTGAAGTAGTAAAGCTAATTTTAGACCATTGACAATAAGAAGATAGATAATGTAATTCAATGTAGAAGCATATATGAGCCGAAAGACACACGTGAACTGAGAGCAGGATAAATTTTGTATCAGTAAATTCTAGTTATTGCTTAGTACTTGTGGGGCCCTAGTCATATATTTAATTATTTATTTAGATTTTTATATTTATGTATAGTTTGCTATGTTGTATATCGAGAAATCAGTTTCATATTAAAAATATTGAGAAGAAGTATTCTAATGAAGGACAAATTTGAAAATCTGTGTCAATAACATTGTTTTGGTGCCAAGTTTCTATGTTTCATTTAATACTCATATTTTGAGTTTGAAATGTTAAAAGGAGGGAATAAGCCAAAGTGATTGGATCTAAGTGCCCTTGGGCTATTTCTAATTTTTTTTTTCTTTTTTTTTATTAGCTTGCAGTCTTGCAGCAGGATGTCTCAGTAGTCCATGAAATTTGGAGGGAGTGTGACAACTGCAATTTTCTGGACACTATAGCTCTTCAGAAGTTTGTATGGTCTTTCACATGTTTAAGAGATGTAGCTTCTGCGTATATGGCCTTGCAGCAAATGGTTTCTGTGACTTTTAAGTGTAAATTAAACAAGGAAAATGAATCAAATAAGGGGGGTAGATTTGAAATGGAAGCGAAAGAAGTTGGGGATGATGGTTTGAGTTTGTCAGAACAGCCTTTATCTGAGTCAGTAAAAAAATTGTTGAGGTGGTCCTTTGATGAAATCATTCACCTTTGTGCTAGTACACGGAATATTTTGTTGGCAGAAGAGTTAATGCTGCAGGTATGACAAGTTAGTCGTTTGAAATCAAGAACTTTCAAATGTAAATTTTGTATCTGAAAGTAAAAAAAAAAAATGTTGACATAATCTACGTTCTCTTTTTCTCAGATGCAAGATCTTGGGTTGGAACCATCTTCTGGTGCATATGATGGCCTTATCAAAGGATTGGTTTGTGTGAAGGGTTTTCATGATGGCATGGAAGTGGTAAGACAAAGTGTAATGCAAAGTCAATTTTAGAGGCTGATTTGCTGCATCTATGATGGTGATAATTCGTGAGTTTGTTAATCCTTGTGCAGCTAAAGGCCATGCTACTGAAAAATATTAAGCCTAAAGATTCAACTCTTGCTGTGTTATCAATTAGCTGCAGCAGGGGTTTAGAACTGGACTTAGCTGAGACGTTGCTGGATCAAATATCAAAGTGTAACAGCGTAGATGTTTTCAACGAGCTCCTGGAAGCATGTGATAATCTGGTGAGCATCAATTTTTATGTTTATTTACCTCTTTTTTTTTTTTTTTTGCATCCATCTGGAAGGTTTTGTATCTATGGGTTGTAGAAATCCTCCACTCCACTACATTATTAATGGATTGTGCAGGATCAACCTGAACGAGGTCTTAGGGTATTGGCCAAATTAAGACATTTGAATCTTGCGCCAAATATCAGGACATATGAGCTGCTGTTTTCTCTATTTGGCTACGTCAATGCTCCTTATGAGGATGCAAATTCGCTCTCACAAGCTGATGCTGCTAAAAGGATAAGCGCCATAGAAATGGATATGATGAAAAATGGCATCCAGCACAGTCATGTGTCAATGCATAACCTGGTAAGCACTATATCTTTAGCATTCATTTCGAGTAATTTCAATGAATAATTGATACTAGGATAAAAATATTTTCCTTATTTAAAAAAAAAAGTTACTTCTATCAGATAATTAATCCTTTGTAATTTTTGGCAGCTGAAAGCTCTTGGAGCAGAGGGGATGAAAAAGGAACTGTTTCAGTACTTGACCAGTGCAGAGAACCAGTTCTTTTACCGGAATGCTCATCTAGGGATTGAGATATATAATACTGTTTTGCATTCGCTTGTTGAGGCTAAAGAAGTAATATCATAATGCTTTATGACATTCTCATGTTCTTCTCTATATTTTTTTTATTATCAGAGTACTTAATCTTTTTATTTTTTTCTGTTTAGAATCGTATGGCAATCGAAGTATTTCAGAAAATGATTTCATGTGGGTTCTCACCAGATGCAGCAACTTATACAATCATGATTGACTGCTGTGGACATATAAAATGCTATAGATCTGCATGTGCCCTGATCTCACTGTTGATCCGTGAAGGTTTCTGTATGAATGTGGTAACGTATACTACTGTGATAAAGGTATTCTCTCGGTTTGTGCAAAAAGTTCTTAAAGAAATCTTTTATTCTGTGAATGGCAGCTGGAATTGCTTCAGTTTAAAATTTTCTTTTAAGAAGTCTTTTATTTTGTTGCAGATCTTGTTGAGCTTTAAAGCATACAATGAGGCATTTAAACTACTTGATCAGGCATGCTCAGAAGGAATTCAACCTGATCTGCTGTTGTATAATGCTTTTCTTCGAGAAGCTGATGAAAAGGTAATTAACTGTAGACAATAAGCGGGTCTAGACATAGATGTGATAAAATGAGTAAACATACAAGTTACAACATAGCTGACAAAAGAAAAAAAAAAAACTCCTACAAGATAACACATCCAGTCAATGTCCGTCTGTTGCTTTTGTTTGGAATTTTCAGTTTTCTCCGTGAGGCTGGATATGGCCCTTCTATTGTTGATGATGAACATCAAAATGGCCTACTTTTGGTAAATACAAAATGTTAAAATCTCTTCACACAACTATTTAATCGTCTGAAGATGAAATTTTCATTTCTATATGCCTCTATGCACTCATGAGGATTTTATTGTTTAGAATGCCAGCAGGATATGATTATCTCAATTTCTGAGCTTGTTTCAGAAAAAAAAAACACTTTTGGAATTTTCGGAATCGCCATCTACAGAATCTATAGGTCTCCAAAAATCAACTTATTGTAGAAACATTGGTCTATTTTGTTTTGATAATTGGGATATTAATCATTTTGTACATATATAGATATATTCTCATAAAAAAATATATAGATATTTATGGTTTACCAGAAGAGAAGAAGAGCCTTCCTAAGTTCTGAAGGTTGTAACTGAGCATGAGCTGGATTGTCATGAGTGTGAACATGTAAAATGAAATTGCTAGTTTATATGGTTAAAAAGAAAATCATGTCTACAGCATGCAAAGTTTATGTTATTTTATTGGGGTTTACCTTTGTTTCAATCGACTATTCTAAACCACTAAATTCAAATTTTCAGGGAAGAATCGATGTGCTTGAACCGATAGTAGAGATGATGCATCAAGACAAAATCCAACCAGATCCATCAACCTGCGGTCATGTTTTCTCTGCATATGTAAATAAGGGGTTCTACAACACCGCCTTGGAAGCGTTGCAAGTTCTGAGTCTGAGAATGATTTCTGAAGAAGACGATGGTCTTGAAGAGTGCAGACTGAAGTATGAGAACCTAATTTTGAACGAGCACTCGGTAGCTGAATCACAAATAATGAATATTTTCAAGGAATCACCATATCTTGCTGCTGGGCTGCTGAATTTGAGATGGTGTGCCACTATTCTATCAACAGTAACTTGGATACCAAATCAAAGCCCGTGGGCGAAGAGGCTTTCTAGTGAGTATGCGTCTAGACATCGTGGCTAATGCCTGTTGCTGCATTTTTGGTCCTCATCGTGCTTCAGAGTTTGATTTCTGCATAATCGGTCATTCATATGAAGATGCCATGGAAAACAGCCAGACTGTTGCATGGCAAATACCGTCATTTGAAAGCAAATACAAGTAAATGATGAACCCGAGAGTGTGCAGTTTCTTTCCTGTTCATCATACCGATGGTCAAAGGCCGGATAAACAACCAGAATAATCCTCCAAAAGTTTTACCTCATAATCGCAAATCTCATCAAGACTATCTGGACTTTTGGTTATGCGTCTGTCTTGTATATACAAGTTCCGATTTCCCCCAAGAAACGGAGTTAAAAGGTGCTCGAATCGAATTGACTAGATGCAGTTGGTAACATGGTTTCAGCACACTTCATCCTGCTCAAGTTCATGTGGTAAAATTGTTTGAGCTTAAATTATTTTTCTCCAATAATTAAACAATCATGACTTCCATGCAATGATGAAAATTTGCATAAAAAAGTATAGAGTAATACTATATAATGTTATCTTATATGCTAGTATTTTTTAAAATATATCAACATTTCTCTATACTTTAGATTCAATTTGTATGAAGACTTTAATCGATATTAATATTGCATACCAATATCAATAACTTTTATTTATGAATATTGTGAAAATATAGTTCTCCCAGAAAACATCTGTATGAATGATATGGCTGCTGCTTGTATGAAGTTTTTTAAATTTGTAAGTCCGGATTGAAATATAGAAATGCAGGTTATGAATATTGGACTTGAATAATGAAATTTGTAACCTGCAGTTTTTTACCAAAAGTCGGATTATTCTATATTTGTAACCTGCAGTTTTTTACCAAACTCATCAAGACTAAAATGAAATATAGAAATTTGTAAATCCGGATTGAAATATAGAAATCCAGGTTACAAATCTCATCAAGACTATCTGGACTTTTTACCTCATAATCGCAAATATTGTACCATACGAATGGATGAAGTGAATACGTTTAAATTTAAATGTATTCATTTTGTCAGTTCACCCACATATATACTCCGTCCATAAAAAACATGCTTTTTTTTTTTTTTTTTTTTTTTTTGTTGAAAACAAGTTTTAAGAATAATTTATATTTTAATATATAAAGTAGATGGGGATAAAAAGTAAATGATTATCACACGAAAGGTTTGGAAAATTAATATTCATAATATACAATGCATAAACAATTTAAAGAGTAAATTTCATATTTTTTTTCAATAATTTATTGAGTTCAAAATTAGATATGGTATGATTTTGCTTTATTGATTAAGGTATGATTTAAAAAAATAAAAAGTGATCCCAATAAAAGTTTAAAAAATTATTAATTAATTATACTTTACAAAATGATTAAAAAATTCTTTTATAAAAACTTATATTCCCCTCCCGTTCACCATAATGTGATCCGTTTTTTTTATACAAAGAATATGTTGATTCTATTTAAATACTTAATTTTTAAGTATATTTTCTATTTTATTAATAAAATTGATGAGTTATCAATAATACCCTTTACTCGTTACCTCATATATCTACTTTGATGGATTGAGTGAATACTTCATGTGAAATGCAGGTCAAACTCGGGTCAACATAGGTCAAATTTAATTGAAATAGAAATATATATTTCAATTAAACCTATTTTATGTGTAAAATATTTTATTTTAAGAATTTTATATATATATATATATGTACTCAAGAAAATCATAAGATTAAAACAAGGGCTAGTCTTTGGTGAGACCGCTCACAAAATGGGATCCGTGAGACGGCTTTTATATATATAAAGTGATAATGTTTGAGCAAAAAGTGATAGTGTTTGAGCAAAAAGTGATAGTCACTTTTGTTAAAAATATTATCATTTTTTATTTAAACATTATCATTTTTTTTTTTCGACATCACATTATCATTTTTTTTAAAAACTAAAATCTGGAAAAAAAATATGGATACCATTTGCCTTAAAACAAATCTGTAAACAGCATTTTAATGAAAATAAATGTGGAAAATTAAAATCCAGGAAGTGATTAATAGTAAATTTTTCCCATGAATTAGATAATTAAAAAGATAAAAACCTACTACAAATTTACCATGTTCATGTACAGTAATAGTGTAAATTGTGTAATGTTAAAAATAAAGCTAACCCTTAAAATGAAGATGTGTGTGTCAATCAGGGCAACAGAACAGGGCATTTGAATTTTCCAACTGAAAAATGGCTTCAATCTCCGCTCAATCAGCTCTTCTTCTTCTTCTTCGTTCTTCAATCCGCAACTCTTCCCTCCCTTCTTCACACCTCAACTCCCACTCCATTTCTTTCAACAACAACAACGATGGGAATCCACTTTCCTCATCGCCCCTCCATCAAGGTTTGTTTTCTGCTCTTTTTTTGTTTATTCTCGGTTTAATTCTATGGGTTCGAACTAGATCTTAGTCTAGTCCCAATTCATGGATGTTTGGCCCATTTTCGAATTGTGTATGCGAGTGGAAGAGATTGAAATAGTCTTATGGAATTCAGAATGATTAATTAACTGTAAATGGGTTTTTATTTCTATTTCATCGTTGTTTACAGGTTCTGGATTATGGATTGAGAGCCCCAGGAAGAAGAAGGAGTCGTTTTCGCAGACTTCAGCTGTTCGACATTTGGCCGGCTCACTTCTCTCAGCTGAGGGCCTCCGCTTTGCTATAGTCTGTAATGCTGCCTCTTGTTATTTCTACTCTTTTACTAGTTTTAACCAGTCCTCTAGCCAATTGTTTGCTTCGTCCTAGTTTTTTTTTTTTTTTGGGTTATAACATGCTGCTCATATTGTTGTTTCTATAGCAATCTAATGGGTTACTTTGTACTCTAATACTTGCACTCACTTTTGGGCACACAAAATAAGAAAGAAGAGGTGTTTTGACGGGTAATTTTGTAAACTTTATGTATAAAGTAAAGTAAGTGGTTCACTTGTGTGTGTGTGTGTAGATCCAAAAGTAACGAACATTTTGTGTAAAATTGTAAATTTTGTGGAGGGTGGAGTTTATGGAGGGTTTACTATTTTTGGTGTATGCAAGTTCTTTTGGAACGTCTAAAAGGAAAATGTGCAAGTTAATATGGGACGGAGGAAGTATGATCTAGTTGTTGATGTTACTGTCCTACTGAAGTAGTTACTATATTACTTGTATTTACTATGTTTTTTGTTTTTTTTTTTCATTTTTCTATTGGGAGTGTACTAATGATAATTCCATTGGGTATAAAGGTTGTGGCACGCTTCAATGAGATTGTTACCAGGCCTCTTTTGGAGGGAGCTTTGGATACTTTCAAGAAATACGCTGTTAGAGAAGAAGACATTGATGTTAGTAATATGATTTCCAGTAACTCCCTTTTGTCATTTCATAATTATGTTTGCATTTTTTGTGTTGGGTTATAGCTCAGGAGTGTGAAGATAATTCATGGTCTGAATGGAAATTATTCATTTCTTACATGTAGAATCAAGCAATTCTTTAAGACATTATGTTCTCAAGGCATTTTTCCACCATACACAAACATTTCACAACCCAGACAACCAAACATCTCCGATTAGGTTTAACTACATAATTCTAAGTAGCTCAGTGTCCTAACTTGGTAAAGCACTCACAAAAAGCTGTGGAATATGTGCACACCGATATTTGTCGTGGTTATTGTGTCCACTGTACCACGATATTAAATAAAAAGGAAAAAAGCACACAAAAAGTGAGTAGATAAATTTCGAACTGTATATTGGTAAAAATTGATTTTTATTTCTCGCATTTGGTCTATGCTTTGTTGTTTATTTAATTTGCCTAGATAAATTTGTTGGATAAAAAGTAGTGTCCTTGCTATGGTTACTTTGTGCAGCACAAACTCTTTCACTGAAAACGTGTATTGTTTTAATCCTCTTGGACTAGGTTGTATGGGTTCCTGGAAGCTTTGAAATTGGCCTAGCTGCTGAGAAGCTTGGAAAATCGAAAAAATATCAAGCAGTTGTGTGTATTGGGGCTGTGGTAAGCTTTTCTTTACGTATCCAATTTTTTTATGATGTCATGGTTGTTTTATCGTTCTCTTGCTTGCTCCTGCTCTATCATGTCTCATGATTCATTAAGCATATTAGCTGTTACTGGCTTATTGCGTATTTCCCAATTCTGTCCTCTCAGTTTTAAACTTCTTTTAGTGTCTGTATTGTGCTTAATGTATACTATTAGACTTCTCTAGATTTACTCTTTTTGACTGATAGGTTAGAGGCGACACCACACACTACGATGCTGTGGCTAATTCAGCTGCTTCTGGAGTCCTATCAGCTGGTCTAAATTCAGGTAAGGCCGTAGAGTGAATTTGCTTGTGCAGTTTCCATGCGAAGCTTATAAAGTTCATTGATTTACAGTGGAATGTAATAGAATTCTTGATCAACTAATCCTATTCCAATTTAGCTTAACAATATTAGAAATAGGTTTTTATATGGCTTGTCAATTTCCCATTGAGTAAGGAACATTATATTCTTGTGTCTTTGCTTTCACTTACGCTTTGGATGGATTGCTCATTATCTACTTTGGCCTTGATAATCCCTTGTCTCTATTTTCGTACTTTATGGAAAACATAAAAAGACAATCCAGGATATGATAATGTGCATAATCTCCTCTTTTAACCCCATCCATATTAAATGCCCTTAATTGATGTTTGATACTCTTGACAGTCGTCTCAGTTATATTTTGTCTTTCTAGCTATTCTGATCTTTTGTTGTAACCCAATTTCGATCTAGTAATGGGTTTCTGTTTTGTGTGGACTCATAGGTGTTCCTTGCATATTTGGCGTTCTGACGTGTGATGACATGGATCAGGTAAATCATTTCTTCATTCCATTGAAAGTCTGATTACATTAGAATATTAATATTACTTGGATAATTTTTGCAAGACTCCTGTAAAAAGTTTAATCAATGTGGCAATTAAGTCATCAATAATAAATTGCACCACAATTATTGCAGGCTTTAAATCGAGCTGGTGGTAAATCAGGAAATAAAGGCGCTGAAGCAGCATTGACAGCCGTAAGTTCACTATAGTTTTATTGCCTGATATTCTTCCTATTGCTTTTCAGTTCCTTACATGTAGGGTGTTGGCCATCTCATTCTCCCAATTGCATTATTGTGTGGATAGTTAATCTATTGTTATAACTGAAACTGGGCTGCTCTCATTTCTAAACTTTTATAAGAAATAATAATCTTCATATGCACCTCCTGTATAATGACTTAGGTATAATGCATCTAAAGGCCCTTAAACTAGATCCTTAAACTAGTATTGTTTTTTTGTTTCAGGAGACCCTAATATGTATCTCGAAAGACATTTTTTGACTTCGTAATTTGAAATATTAATTTATCTACATCTCAATTTTTAATCTATTAGAGTCATGAGAATGGATGTACACCTCAGTACCTCACAGGAGTTAACTCAAAAAAAAAAAAGATTGAGAATTCAATATTCCGTCCCAAGCCAAATGACCGGTTCATAGCTGAAGTCGATTCAATATTCAATGATCAAAGATCAAAGATAACTAATCTAGTACAAAAAAAGTGAGTATCCTCATTCTTTAAGATATCTTAATTAAATGTGTGTGCGGAAACACGTTTAAGATATATATTTTTATATTTATAAAAAGACCTAAAAACGTTTTACAATGGCAATAAACTCATATGTGCCCCTCTCAGGCGCAGGCCTTGAAAACAGTGGCCAGCTAAACACAAAAAAAGGCACATCACCTATAGCCTTGAGCACCTTAGTCACACCTTTAACAACTATAGTATTCTTGCAACATCTATCTCCCCGTTGAGACTAGAATCATAATAGACAACTTTAAGGAAAGTAAATATTAAAATATCTCATAGTTTTGCATTCTATAACATGGAGATGGCAACTGTGAATCGTCCATGCAACGTTTCTTTCTTTCGTTCCCTATGTTTTAGTCTAGTATAATCATATAAACATCTCCAAACCTGAGAATTTGATATTGTGGGTTTTGTCCAACTCTGATTGGCTTGGCAATAGCAACTCGTCGTAACAGTGAATATGATGCCAGTTTTTAGCTGGGGAACCTCCATTGAACGCTTTATATTGCAGATATAGTGCCTTTTGACAGAGTTATATTTTTGGATTTTATAAGGTTAGGCAATGGAGTTTGATAAAGGTAGTTAACTTTTCTTGTTTGTTTTTGGTTCGTTTCGTCTGGCAGATTGAGATGGCATCTTTATTCGAGCATCATCTCAAGTTTTGATGGGAACGTCGGACCCCTCTTTCTACCCTGTCGCCTTTCTTCTGGGAGCCAACCTGCTTCGATTACTACATGAGTGGAGTGCATTTGTTTAAATACGTGAAATTAATAAATGTAATGCTATTGACCTATTTTTCCATCCAAAAATAAGCTATAACATTGGATTCGTTTCAATCATATTTTGTAAGATAGATTATGTGTTTGTGGGATTATTTTCTCTTTGATTGCTTTGATGCAAGTATTAATATACTATAAATCTCTTAACCACGGTGGTCTTATTGGAATGTTTTTATGTAACAAGACCGTGAGACATAAAAGATGAGAAAAATACTTAACTTGGTGCACACTATATTCCCAGCTTCTAAACAGGACTTAAACTTCCCAAGAAGCTTTCTTCCAACGTGTTAACACTACTCTCCTAAATTCTTTATGCTCCTCTAAGCGTTTAAAAATAACAAATTTAAAACGAGTCACACTTGTATACACTTACTTAATTACATAGTGCAATTGAGCTACAATTTTGACTTGTTCTAATGTGGCTAGTAAAAAAATTCAATTGGACAATGAAGATTTATTCAAATTACTTAAATCCAATTGCAGTATTTAAAACATCAAATACTATCTAGTTCTTTTAATTATAGTAGAAATAGAAGTTAAAGGCAAGTTGTATGATACATAAAGTGTAGGCAATGTGAGTTGTTTAGTTAAAAATGTGTTTAAGGAGAATTTCTTAACTTTATTCCATTCCATAGAAGAAATCAAAAGAGGTAAAGGCAAGTTTTGTAAGATTCAAGTTGTTGGGGAAAACTATTTGATGAGCAGAAGATAGTGTTCATCAAGAGAAGAAACCTAAATATTCCTTTCTCAACTTCCTCATTAAATCCTTCAAACACACACAATGGAAGATGGATCAACAACTAAATTTTCCCAATATTCAAATTCTTACTATCATGCATATGCTTTCTTCATGTTATCCCAGCATTAGTCTTCCACATCCCCGTTACAAACTAGTCCCGACGTCTCATGCAAGGCTGTTTGTCAAGAATTTACAGCGCCCCGACTCCCCGAATTCACTGTTCCCACCAGCAAACCAGGTGTGGTTGGCAACATTTCATTCTTTTTTGGGTTAATTTTTTAAATGAATGAAGAATGTGAAGTGTTTATCAGTCTGATCAGAGTGTTGCAGCAATAGTGTTTGGAGATGGATCATCACACTCAAGGCTGTACCCTTTAACAAAGAGAAGATCAGAAGCAGCCATTCCTATAGCTGGAAACTACAGGCTAATCGACTCGGTTATCAGCAACTGCATTAACAGCAACATAACCAAAATCTATGCACTCACACAGTTCAACTCTACTTCTCTCAATTCCCACATTTCAAGAGCTTACACAGGACCCCGCCAAGGCTTCGTTGAAGTCATTGCAGCATATCAGAGCCCAGAACACAATGCCTGGTTTCAGGTACATTTCAAAAAAACATATAGTAACAATCTACAATCTTATTTAGATTCACCACATATACATACATACATACCTTGTCTGTGTGCCATTAGGGAACTGCAGATGCTATAAGAAGGTGTTTGTGGGTGCTCGAGGAGTATCCTTTCGACGAATTCTTGGTCCTTCCTGGCCACCATCTTTATAAAATGGACTATCGGAAACTTATAAACGCGCATAGGAGAAGCAGAGCTGATATAACTGTCCCTGTGGTTACCACAAGGAAGACTGAGGATTTAGGATTCGGTGTTTTTAAACTAAATGCTGAAAATCGAGTCCTTGAGTTCAGACAGAATCAAGAAATGACAGTGAGTTATTTCATCTGATGTTTGATAATGATTAAACATTAAAAGAAAAGCTAACATTCAAAAAGATTTAACCTTCATTCTCAGTTGAACAAGTCTGATCAAAATGGCAACTTGAATTTTCCGGGCATGGGAATCTATGTCATTAACAGAGATGCGATGATAAAGCTGCTGATGGAGTATTTTCCGACTGCGAACGACTTGAAAAGTCAAGTAGTCCCCGGTGCAATTTCGCTTGGAATGAAGGTGGTCTCATGTTCTTGCTCTCTTTTTTTGTGTGTCTAATGCAGTTTTTCATTAAAATCAGAAACTTTTGTAGATTCATGGCTACAAATTTGATGGATATTGGGAGGATATGAGTAGCATAGAAGCATACTATCATGCAAATATGGAAGCCATTCGGAGGACAAACATAGCTTATAAGTCAGTAACTCCAAATAGTATAATGCATAAATACTTTTCATTTTGATGGAAAAAAAAATGGTGATTGATTTGTCATGTTTGGTAATGGCAGCAGCTTCTTTGATAGAGATTCTCCTCTATACACATTGCCACGTCATCTGCCTCCGACTCTCGTCACAGATGCTGTCATCACAGATTCTGTCATAGGGGATGGTTGCATTCTCAGTGTAAGAAAAACATTTACCAAACTTTTGCTCTTTTGAATCTGTTTTAATTTCCTCCTTCAAATGCAGAAATGCAGGATAAAAGGCTCAGTCATCGGCATGAGGACACGGATAGGCAACGATGTAGTAATCGAGGATTCAATCATTATGGGATACGATATATATCATCATGTAAGCAACTACTAGTTTCTTTCAAAAGTATCAGTTGTTATACTATAAAGTGATAGTTGTGAATCAGTTGTACGATAAAACTAACCAACTCTAATCAGCATTATGTTTCTCAGTGTCCTAACAGACTACATGTGCAGAATGGAAGCAGTGAAGGCAACGGCAATGACAATGGCATTCCCATCGGGATCGGAGAAGGGTCACACATAAAGAAAGCTATAGTTGATAAGAATGCAAGGATTGGCAAAAATGTTATGGTATGTTTTCAAGATTTAGATCAAATTCAGATGAAGATGTGAGAAAATTAATATTAATTGATTATGTTATGCAGATTATAAACAAGGATAATGTGCAAGAAGGGAACATGGAAGAAAATGGGTATGTCATCTCAGATGGAATTATTGTAATAATAAGAAGTGCAGTGATTCCAGATGGAAGCATCCTTTGAAACTTTATCATTTTGAACATTTGTATTTTGAAGAATAATAGACATGAGAAGAAGAAAAAAAAAAGGATGAAAAATAATACTCCATTTATCCATTTTTACCCATTAAAGAACAAAAACTATTGTGTAATGTTACGTACTATGTAACTGGGTCAATTTGAAGATATGAGTCAAATTATTAGTATGAGTCAATCTATGAATGTAATTGGGTCACGGGTTTTGACGCAGCGTAAGCAATGATCTTCACAGTTAATATGAACGCTCAATATGAATTAATTCCCAACCCACAATTATCCGAAAACCCACGTAATGTTTACACAAAATTCATCAACCCTTTAACACTAATATCAGAAGGGTATATATAGCATGAGCTTGTAACCAACAATTGGTTATCAAGATCTCCTAACAGCTAACTACCAAAAACTGCTCCTAATTGCGCATGGGCATAAAAGGAACTAAAAGGGACACAAAAGGATTTAAAAGCGTCCTGCTACGTACTCAAACTTGTAGTTTGACCCTCATCATTCTCTCCGGGTGGGGTGCGATTCGCCCTCGAATCGAGCCCAGTTTGACCCTCAGAATCTGCTGCATAATACGGGACCAGGTGTTTGACATTAAACACATCCGAACACCTCAGATTAGAAGGCAGCCGTACACGATATGCGTTAGGATTAATGCGCTCTGTGATCTCCAGCGGGCCAACCTTGCGGGCTGTTAATTTGTTATATTCGTGCGAAGGTATACGATCTTTAGTCAATACTACCCACACCAAATCGCCAACATCAAACAAAACATGGCGACGATGCACATCCGCAGAAGCTTTATACGACGCCGCGGAAGCCTCTAAGTGTGCGCGCGTACTGGCGTGGATTTGCTGCAATGATTCTACGAACTCCCTAGCTGTTCCATGCGGCCGCGTCCGGGATGGCAAAACTAAAAGGTCAAGGGGACCTTGCGGAATCAGCGTGTACACCACCTGAAATGGTGCATAACCTGTGCTCCTATTTGATGCAGAATTATGCGCAAATTCGGCTTGAGCTAACTTCATGTCCCACGATCGGAGGTTGTCACCCACCAAGCATCGCAGAAGATTACCAAGGGAACGATTTACCACCTCCGTTTGTCCGTCAGTCTGCGGATGATATGCGCTGCTGAAATTCAACGTGGTGTCCACCATTCTCCACAAACTCCTCCAAAAGTGGCTGAGAAATCTAGTATCACGATCCGAGACAATGGATTGAGGTAACCCGTGCAAGCGATAGACCTCACGGAAGAAAAGGGTAGCTACTTTGACGGCGTCCGCTGTTTTCCTACAAGGGATAAAATGCACCATTTTAGAAAAGCGATCGACGACAACAAAAATCGAATCGTTACCCCTTTGCGTCCGTGGCAGGCCAAGGACGAAGTCCATGCTAATATCAACCCATGGCTGTGACGGAATGGGCAATGGCCTGTACAACCCTGCGTTGGTGGCCGTGCCTTTCGCTGTTTGGCAGACCCGGCAACGTTCTACCAAGCGCGCTGCATCACGCCGAATCGTCGGCCAGTAGTATGATCGAGCAATTAAATCGATTGTTCGATCGCGGCCGGAGTGCCCCTGATTGTGCAGTTCGTGTATTATTTTAAGGCGCAAACTGCCCTCTGGTACACATAACCTGTTATCATAAAAAAGAAATCCGTCAGTGATGGAATAATGATCAACCCATCCCTGTTTTACTTGATCGATAATGGGACCAAATGTAGGGTCGTCTGAGTATAACTCCCTGAAAGAATCAAAGCCCACAACTTCTGTGCGCATCGTAGTTAATAGCGCCGATTTGCGGCTAAGAGCATCAGCAACCCGATTCAAAGCACCTGACTGGTGCTTAATTACAAATGTAAATTGCTGCAAGTAGGCAGACCATCCCGCATGCCTTGATGACACGGCATCCTGGCTTTGCAAATGTTTGAGAGCTTCGTGGTCGGTAAAAAGAATAAACTCCCTTTGGAAGAGATAGTGGCGCCAATGGCGGACCGCGCGGACGACAGCAAAGAATTCCACGTCGTATGTGCTGTAACGCAGACGGGGCCCCGTTAATTTCTCGCTAAAATAGGCCACGGGCCTGCCGGATTGACTAAGAACTGCCCCAATTCCCAATTTCGATGCGTCACAATGGAGTTCAAACGGTGATGTAAAATCTGGGAGAACTAAGAGAGGGGCTGTTGTCAATTTCATTTTAATAACCTCAAATGCCGCAGCTGCCGCGGATGTCCAATTAAACGTTGAGCCGCTCATGCAATCGGTAATTGGTGCCATAATCGTGCTGAAATGGGGGATGAAGCGACGATAGAAGGACGCCAATCCGTGAAAACTACGAGCCTCCGTCGGGGTACGAGGGGACGGCCAGTCCCGAATGGCTTCTATTTTTGCAGAATCCATGCCAATGCCCTCGGCAGAAATTGTATATCCCAAAAATAAAACTGATTTTTGTAGGAAAACGCATTTGGCCGTGGCAGCATAAAACCTTTCCTTGCGAAGAATAAGGAGGACGGCCTCAAGGTGCTCCATGTGGTCGGAGACGGACTTGCTGTATACTAAAATATCGTCAAAATACACAACTACACACGAACCCAAGAGTGGCCGAAGGGTGTGGGTCATAATGCGCATAAACGTGCTCGGCGCGTTGGAAAGCCCGAATGGCATGACTAGCCACTCGAATAAGCCTTCCCGGATTTTGAACGCTGTTTTCCACTCGTCTCCCGGGCGTATGCGAATTTGGTGATACCCTGCTTTTAGATCTAACTTGCTGAAAACGGTCGCGCCGGAAAGCTGGTCGAGCAAGTCGTCTAACCTTGGAATCGGAAACCTATAGCGGACGGTGATTTTATTGATGGCACGGCTATCGACGCACATACGCCACGCGCTGTCCTTTTTTGGGATTAAGAGTGCCGGAACCGCGCACGGGCTTAGACTCTCCCGGACAAGACCTTTTTCCAATAACTCGGTAACCTGCCTCCGTAACTCTTCATGCTCGGCGGGACTCATCCTATAGTGCGGCCTGTTAGGGAGTGCCGCGCCTGGTATTAAGTCAATTTGATGTTGGATGTCGCGCATAGGCGGGAGTCCCGAAGGCAGTTCTTGCGGAAAAACATCCTGATATTTCTGCAACAGAGAAGTAACCAACAGAGGAATTACTGTAGTAGGGGAAATATCATGTGCCACCAAAATAAGCAGTAAAGGATTTCGACGTGATTCATGCAAAAATTGACGACAAGAAAGTAATACAACCTGGTTGTCGCTAATCGGACGCGCTGGATTTCCGGGCGTGGGAAGGAGGACTATGCGGACTCCTTCAAACAGGAAAGCATACGTATTCTTACGCCCGTCGTGCATGACCGCCCTATCGTATTGCCACGGGCGACCAAGCAAGATGTGGCAGGCGTCCATGGGAGCGACGTCACACCAAACTGAGTCGGTGTAGGCTGTCCCTATCGACAATGAGACAAGAACGCGGGTTTTGACAGTGACCGACGTGCCCTGTTGGAGCCACGAAAGTGAGTACGGCTTGGGGTGGGGCTCAGGCGTTAAGGAAAGTTTCTTGACCGCTGTTTCGGCGACAACATTTTCGCATGAACCTGAATCGATGATGAATCGGCAAACCTTGCCCGCCACCGTGCATGTAGAATGAAAAAGGGACGTACGCTGGATCGCCGCACCTTCACTCTTTGGGGCCAAACAAGATCGCCGGACTAGCAAAGCTGGGCCGTCGTCTCCATACAACTGTATTTCGGAAGGTGACAGCTCCGGCTCCTCGTCAAAGATAGGAGGACCATCATAATCCGCCTCATCTACGAACATAGCTCGCTTAGGACAATTAGCCGCGCGATGGCCAAAGCCACCACAAGAGAAACAAGCGCCCGGCGCCGGACGAGGTTGTGCAGATGGTGTCGCTGGAGGTAGGGCGCGCTGTTGAATGGGTGGTCGCGTGCCCTGGGTCGCCGAGCCGGCGTCATTGCGAGCCGAGGACTGAGTTTGAAACACCGAGGAGCGGCGTGCTTGTTGTTTTTCGACGAGTAATGCACGCTGGTGTGCTTCCGATACCGACAATGGAGAACATAAATTCAGCACATCTTGAATACTCATGCGTAGACCCCCAATGAAACGGGCGACCAATTGGTCTGTCGATTCCGAGAGGTCGTTACGTGTCATAAGCTGATAAAATTCGTCTGAGTATTCCGCGACCGATCGCGAGCCTTGACGCAGATTTTGTAACCGTTGAAACATCAATCTGGAGTGATTAAAGGGAAAGAAAGCCGCCTGGAGTTTGCACTTGAATTTATGCCATGTGGCAATCGGATTCTTGCCCAACCTGACGCGTGAAGTTTTCAAGTTTTTCCACCAATGTGCGGCACGTCCGCGTAGGCGCGTTGCGACCAATGCCACGCGACGAGCCTCCGGCACATTCTTGAAATCCAAGATTTCCTCCACAGTGATTAGCCAATCGGCGAGGTCGGAGTCGTCCGTGTGATCATGAAACTCTGGGATTTCCATTTTAAAACCGAGTTCCCATCTGTTTTCCTCGTCGCGCCGGATTGGCGCCTCCCCCCGATGACGCTGGTTCTTCTCCAAGGGCGCGAACGGATTGTCCAGCGTCTCCGTTTCCTCTGTGGTCGACGCCTCCATCTGCACCGGAGGCGCGGGAGTCGACGACTGGCCATTATCAGGGCCACGAGCGGCCAAGATCGCCAGGACGTCTTGATGTTGGGCCGCAAGCGCAGCCAAATCCGCGATTACTTGGTCCAATTGTTGCTGCATCTGTGCGAGATCTTCTTGTTTCTTAGGCGGCATCGTTTCCGACTCTGATTACCAACTGACGCAGCGTAAGCAATGATCTTCACAGTTAATATGAACGCTCAATATGAATTAATTCCCAACCCACAATTATCCGAAAACCCACGTAATGTTTACACAAAATTCATCAACCCTTTAACACTAATATCAGAAGGGTATATATAGCATGAGCTTGTAACCAACAATTGATTATCAAGATCTCCTAACAGCTAACTACCAAAAACTGCTCCTAATTGCGCATGGGCATAAAAGGAACTAAAAGGGACACAAAAGGATTTAAAAGCGTCCTGCTACGTACTCAAACTTGTAGTTTGACCCTCATCAGGTTTGGATCATTTAGTGAATCAAATACGAAAGGCCTACCTTAAAGAATAGGGATATAAAAAAGATTAAGATCTTGAATAGAAAAGCTATCAGATTGAATCAAGTTGCCAAAATTGGTAGTATAATGCATATCATGAAGCCACTTAACTTAAAATTGCTAAAATTCTGCAGAATTGAAAGATGCATCAGATTTTGCATAATTTAGACAGTTTACGCTGCTTTTATTTGCATGATCGACCATAAAACAAAAAATCGGGATTAAAAATGGTTTATTAGCCATTAGCAAACTTGATTGGTGACCCCCCTTTTTTTTAATTATAGGGGAAAAAATTACCATATTGAACAATATCTCATTTTTTAATACAACCAAATTTCACCATATGAGTTAATGTTTTTAATCAAATAAATTGATAATTTTCAACCTTAATTTTATGATTCTTGAAAAAATATTAAATAATAGTTTGGTTGATTATTATTATTTTTTTTATCGAAATTGAATTGGTTGCTCTTTAGAATTGATGCATCAAAGTATTACTTTTTATAGCATAGCTTTAGTTGGAGAGATTAATAAATATAATCAAATAAATAGATGTATTAAAAATGATGTGAATTAAATAGAGAATAGTATAATGAAATGCAAATGGATAGTTTCATGTCGCATTATTAGGGATTTTTTTTAGTGTGGAATACAAAATTTGGAAAACATCATCAAATCCAAATGGAAAAATAGAATAGTCGGGTATTAGGATTCAAATTCATTTCTATTACATTTTTTCTTAGTTCGTCTTTGATCGATCAAACTAGATCGTTTACTACTCTATTTACACGTAGGACGACTTGCCCGATATAGGGATGGACAAATTGAGTAATGTGTTTAGAAGAAAACTTCTTCCCGCTCCAATAACCATTAAAAAAAACAGGATCTGGGATCTGACTAACAAATAACAATGTCAACACATCTCAGCATCAATAAAGGGACTAATATACTTTAAAACAATTTCCATGTTCAAAAACCTTGACCCCGTTGGCAGTCGACTAACAACCTATGCTGGTGAAATCGAACAAAAAGTAACGATAATAATTCTACAACGATGAGCTCAATAAAATGAACCTTCTCGAAGATTAAAACAAAGGAACCTGGATAAAGTTGCAAAATTACATGAACAGGTTAGGCCTGGATGCTTTGTAAGTGGTCTTGAGCTTCCTGGTTGGTGGCCTCACCTTTCTGAACACCAACGGGAACTTGATCTTGGAGTCATGGAATTGCTTTGTGCTCTCCCTCTTGCAAAGCTTAGCTGGGATAGTTGCCGTTTTTATAATTTGGATGCAATGAGGACGCACCCTGTGACGAGAAGCCATCTCAGTGTACATATGCTCAACGCCACCGTTCAGTGTTGTATCACGATACTCCTTGTACATGTTGTGATAGCCCGTTCTACTTTGGTACCTCAGCCAGATACCGTAGTTCTTGATTGTGGTCGGGTTCTTCTCAAATATCTGTCAGCAAACATTGAAAAGATAAATGATTTATAATTAAAGAAATGTACATAACCATCATTAAGTATCTCTGGTTTTTGTCTGCAGCATAATGGTTTACTACTAGCATTGATGTGTAACATGTGGAGATTAAGTGTGCCGTACACACAAAATATGAATATCGTAGTGCAATATCCTTCATATATCTTCATTTAGAAGCAGATTTATTACTAAATGGAAAAGGTTCAAAACATGGAATGTGTAATAACATCGTTTAAAAGCACAAATCCTGTTAATGTATCATTATTATAAGGCAGGTGTAAAGGGCTTGGTTATTGAACCTCGTTAATGGCAAGAACTTGACCATTGCTTTTCTTCACCTTCTTAAGCTTCCTCAAGAAGTACCTACATAGATTAAAATTAATCATAACAATTAGTACATAATCACTGATTCATTATTAACTGAGTTCCACAGTCTGTTCAACATTTGATTAGAGATAACAAATTTCCATCACTTAAAAAATTGAGTTGCATTCCCCAGTTAATTTCACTAGACTGTAACAAATGGCGTAAGTGAAATTCCAATGAAGACACTAGAGTACTGTCAGAAGCGAGGAAAAATAACAAACTAGACAAGATTGCCATCAAGTTTACAAGGATCTAGGGAAAATGAAAAGGGAATCAATAAGAATACACTAGAGATCAAGAATTCAACATTGTAACAATAAATCATAAAGAACAGATACATATATGTGTTCATGCGCATAGACACACCCATAACTTCTAGATTTAAAGTTTTCTGATGTTTGAAAGGGAGGTGAATTTTCTTTTCAAGATACTTCACCCATTCGACACTAGTCTTCTTTCTACCTATATACACAGTCTAAGGTAAATAAAAACAAAAGATATCCTTATCATTTTCTATTAGTCAGTCCCTAAAGTTTATGAATGTTGAGGGCAATGATTTTCAAAATGCACATATATCATAATAATTCTGCATAGTCATTTCTCAACTAAATAACTCATGAGAAATTAATCTCAGACTCCTTTTGAACATCCACATGCATAATAATATATCAACAAATATGTGCAACGCAAACAAACAAGATATAACGAGGACACCAATATTGTTATGGTGAAAAACAATAAATTGATACGGAGTACTTAACACGCTCGTTCATGGACAATATCGAAGAGAATTATATTTCAAAACATACGAAACCAAATTTGTTCATTCAAGTAGCATCACTATTTTCTTAAAAATAATTAATACCAGAATTTGGACTTGGCGCGGACTTCATTGGTGGCCCAAAGCTTCATGCGATAAATCTTAGGGTGCTCCTCCGTCTCCGTCGGCAGAGCTCTCCCCACCACCTGGTACTGATGGAACTGCACCAAATACAACACTACACCATCAGATAATCAAATGTAACAATTACATTGGATTTCGATGTATTAACACCATGACCTAAACAACTAGAGAACCGAGAAATGCAAAACATACACATACACATGCACTAAATTAGATTTACCTTGTAGGTCACCATTTTCGGCAGATACTGATCTCGTCGGCGGTGTGATTCGTTGCGGAGGGTCTCTTTGATTCGAAAGACCTACACTAATACTAATGAATGGGCTTTTATAGCTATTGGGCCTATTGGGCTGTTCTTGTTTAACGTTGGGTTGAATTTATAAACCTATAGGCCACGTATATATGCACACACACGATTGCTGAGGACATCCACTCGCTTACATCACATAATATTAAGATTAAGATATCTAATACTCCCTCCGTTTTTTATTAAATGTCACTTTGCCTTTTTCAATATTTTTTAAATAAGTGTCATTCTACACTTTTTTCTTCAAGTTTGACAATTTTACCCTTGTCCATTGTACTCCCTCCATTTTCTTTACCTTGATTTAAGTTTTTTCCCTTTTGAATATAGTACTATAACATAAATCATGCATAAACCTTAATTATTGTATACATGAATATCATCTACAATATTGACCACATTCATTACAAAACATAAATTTAATATTAAAATTAATTATCATTAATGAAGGGTAAAATTGTCCGTAATTATATATCTTAATATGTTGAAAATTGTTAAAATGACACATATTTAAAAGTTGAGGGAGTAATATTTGATAGGGATAAATTAAATTAGTGGTGTATAGATTTTATTGAAATAAAAATAATTAAACTAAATATATGTGGAGGAAAGAGCGTCCCTTCCTTTCTCTAGATCCACCTTGGAGAAAGTGAGCGCTCTTATTTATTTTATTAAACATCTTTCAAACATATATATTAAATTAAATTATTTTTCAAATACTCCTCTTTAAAACCATTCTATTGTAGGATTAAAACCACATTGGTACACCCACCCCCTCTCTTCCACCCTCCAAGACTTCAACCGTCCGCCTCTCTTCCATTCTCGGCGTTTGGATGAAGCGGCCGGCATCGGTGCCACTGCTATTTGAAGAAGGCGGTCGATCTCGTTGACAAGAAGGCGGTCGACATCATTAGTATTTATAGAATAAGGCGTTTTGGAATGATGTATTTTGGTATTTTGAAGGAGTTTTTAGTTTAATTTTGTTTGTTGACAGAGGTTTTTAGTTTAAATTAATGTTGCAGTTTGTTTGGTATTTTTGTTCGGCTGTTGTTCATGATATAATGAAATCGTTTTTTTTTTTTTCTAGTTTTGACGAATATAATTTTGAGATGAAATGCGAGTGAGTGTTATCACGATAATTCTTTTAATTTTAGTTGAGGGGTAGGTTTGACATTAAACATATCACTAATTTGTAAAAAATATAAAAAATTGGTGGGTGTCCTCAACAATTGGTGTGTGCATCTAACCGTGGCCACATAATATAATATGTATATATATATATATATATATATATATATATATTCTCTATAATTACCCTTCATATTGACATATTCTTAAAAATTAAAAATTGACCATACTGTATACATAATTCTATAATTACTCATCTTCCAGCTACAGTACTTAATTATTTTAAAGTTGGCGTTCGCTTCTAGTGTTAGTCGGTCTGATGTATGAAACAATACAATTACAGTACTTTAATATTTTTTTTAACAAACTTTTATATTTATACTTAATTTTACTTTAAAACATAATTTGAATAGAATAATAAGTTCATGAATCGTACAATATACATATAATGAGACCGTTTCATTTTTTATTTATTGGTAAAGTCTAATATGCACTCGAGTGCATATTGTGCACCCTAGTCTAAAGAAAAGTGTAAGTTATTAAATTGAAAAGTACAACACAATATTACTAAAAAGTGTAAGTCACTATAACTAAAAATATTATTATACAGTTTAATAATTGAAAAGTGCAACATCATTTATCAAAAAATGTAAGTCAGTAAAACTGAAAAGTGCAACATGGACTAGGGTGCACAACATGCACTCGAGTCCATAGCAGACCAACCCTTATTTATTTTTTGTCTTAAAATTTTATGTAGATCTTATATAAATTCGTGTTAACATGAAACCTCTTCTGAAAATTCATTGTTTAGTACATAAAGTGTATTGGTTTAACCTATACTTAATTTTGTGGGTTAGTTATTTTAAAATTACTCAATAAATATTGACACATCGAACATTTTATCGTTTTCTATTTTTATCATGGATCTCCCTAAACAATCTCTATTAATCTCTATTATTTTTTTAAAATATATTAATGAATTTTTTTCTCTTTAACATTCTCTCAAAGGTATGTTGACATTCATTCATTTCTTTATTAATCTTTTGTCTTGTACATTTCAAGTGATTATAGGGATTTTCATTAAAAAAAGAAAAAATAAGTCACTAAAAAAAGTTGCAAATATTCTGTTCTTATTATAACTAGTCTTTTGCCCGTGCCCTGATTTAATTTTTTTTTTGTAATCTATAAAAAATTACTAAATAAATTTTGTACAGTGCATTGCCACTCCCAAAGTAAAACTTCAGTACTTCCAAATAACTCAATAATCAACTATAATCAATATTACAAAAAGCATTCATTCAGTGAAACAAAACTATCTTACTACTACTAATAAACTTTTCCACTTGCACGCAAACTTTTGATTGAAGCATGTGACATACAACCAACAAACTGAAAATGTAACATGAATCTTTTGATTATATATGCAACATATGAAACATCCTCAACTTCCTTATTTTTTGAAGTTGTGACCCCCGAATATAAATTATTGGGGGTGTCCGTCTGCTTTCAAAACTCTTTCAAGTCTAACTTGATGTAATAATAGCTTCAAAATAGTGAAAACAACCATAAAATATCTGCATACATGTAGAAAAAGAAACCAATTTTTTTTTTTCCATCAGTAATCAAAGAAGGCTCATTAGGGTGTTTTTAGAGGACTCCTATTTTTGGGAGCACATTATGACATTTCTAGGCACCTAGAGAATTACTGCAATAGCACAATATTCTTCCATGATGATTACGAAACATTGAAGATGATAAATAGATAAAGAAAAATTTGGAGTTGACATATCACATCCATTTTACATTCTTATTAAGCACTTATTAAATCTCAAAATTTAATTTTTGTTTTCCAGACAACGAAATGTAATCGAGTATAGTATTTGAGAGTATTCTACCCAATCTTGCGACCCTGTTGTCGGACAATGATTAAAACGGAAATAAATGAGCAGTAAATAATGCCTAAAATAAATTCAGGTTTGTAATAAAACTACTAAACTTAAGCATTATGCATATAAAAGAAGGGAGATGAACTACAACAAATTACAAAATAAAATCATGAGAGTAAAATGAATGAAGGTGTAATGTACCTCACCTTTGCAAATGTAGTAGCCAGATCATCTATATCAGAATATCAGATAATGATTCCAGTCCTGACTCCTGATCCCTAGAAAAAGAATATAAGAAAAGAAATCAATAGCTAAGAACTCCATGCTCAACTGCTGATAGTACTCGAAGAAAGCTATGGTAAAAACAACTACAAACAGGTTAAATTTTCATAAACATCTAAAGAACATATATAATAGAAGACACAGTTTGACAAACGTGCATAATATTCTTCTACTTCCAAAAATAAAACAAATTAAATGCTTATCAAATGCCTCTTCAGAACTTCAATGATGCAACCGTTGCTGGGGGAAAACACCTCAACATTACCAAAACCATGTTTTAAAACACCCATAACTTACTCAATACATTATAATATTTTTTAACGTACTAAATAAACCTACATTAACAACACTCCGGATTAGGCTCATCACTCACACTGCCTTTGTTATATCATTTTCGCTATCTCACGAATTATCTGCTGCAAATCTTGATCTTGGTCTTTAGATTTTCTCTATTTCCTACTTCATCGGTTCCTAATACCAGAAAGTCAATTCTCTCTCAACCATGGTCCACAATTTACGCTGCAAACCCAAATTTCATTCTCCTCATTGACGCCTAAGCCCAACTAAAACTCACTCCGATCAATTACACTGCTTGGGTATGAGTTTCGCCTACCCTTGTATATATATAACCTCCTTTTGGCTGTACAGCTTCCTTATGCGAAAGAAAGGCATATGGAAAGGATTTTAGCTGGAATTTAATGACCAGTGTTTTTAAGAAAAGACTCTTAGTGAAAGAGGAAATTAATGGCTATATTTGTATTTATTTTTTCAGAATGACAAGTGGCAACATACCAATGCCTAAAAATGGACACTCGTCAAAAGCTGGAGGGTCCTTATCTTCCTTTTATGGCGAATGAATACCCTAAATCAAAACATCAACATAACAAAATGAATTATCAGTCCTACACAATTTATCACAGAGGGGAAAACAAAGAACAACCAGAAAAATAAAATACTTACATAAAACTAAAATAAGCTTTAATCTCTCTTTCTACATGTAAACTAAAGAAGAATTGATATCCGTCAAATTCTCATAAGATATATATCGAATCAACCAAAAAAGAAAAGGGAGAAAAGAAAGGAAGCCATAAACCATGTAACAAACTCACCGTTAAAGCATATGGCGCCAATTTTCTTGAGAGTTTCCTCTCTTTGCCCAAACCCCTTGCGATAGTAATTCTTGCTCCTTGTGAATTGAAATACAAATAAATGATGAACTGAAAAAATGTGTAAATTGAAAATAAAAGTTAGCGACTTGGATGGACTTGGCAAGATTCTAGGATACTAAACAATCCCCACATACATTTCATCATCCCATTTACATGTATTCAAAAGTATTCCATAACATAACAGAAGTTTGGGGGGTATTGATCGACTGTTTGATGCAGCTCAACATATATACCTGATATGGTGAAAGTCCAAGAGATGTTCAATCGGATTACGGCTAGAGCAACACAATAGAAATCATGCGTATTCCGACTATCCCGATGATAAGAAAATTCCACAGTTGAAGCTTGATATATTAATTCAAGAACAAATTTAAAAACAAATCCTGTGTTTCCCACACGCTAATTAGAATAGAAAAGGCACGTGCAATGCCAATAACATAAACAAACTACAATTGGATGCATAAATAAAGAAACTCAAAATCGAAATTCTTTAAAAGAAAATTACCAAATTGAAGGTGTTGGAGCTGGATTTGAGTTTCTCCTCCTTGATACAACCAAATTTGGGACCATAACCCCAAATATAAAACTGAGAACTGCCGGTGAAAAAAGTAAACCTGAAAATGGAGTAATTGTAGAGATTAGAGAAAAAAACGTCATTTTCTTTTATTACAGAAACAAGAATATGAACAGTTGTTTAGAAAGACTAAAAACACGATTTTTTTAGGGGAAGACAAAGAATCTATCTATGACTGGGGCAGAAGAAGGAAGGGTCTAAAATGCACATGTGGCGATCTTCCTCCTTTTATTATATAAGATTCGAATTTGGCTGATCTATTCACGAGCAATGCATATACGCTTAAAATGTCATTAAAATTGTCAGAATTTGACAATATAATTAACTACTACCTCATTTCAGAGTGATTATGGAGAATTTCAAAGGCCAATTTGAAATTTTAGTTCTAATAGTCTTTAATCTATTTGTATGCAAACAAACTTTAAGTTTTGACTCATACAAAAATGTAGAAATTAAAGAGGAAAAGAGAGAAATTGTTTGCTGGGAAGAAGACTGTGGGTGGGTGGGTGGGTGAATGGATAGAGGAAATCAAAGAAATTGTTTATCCGGAAAGGGAGAGTAATTGGGGCCCTTGTGGGTGGAAATTGACTGTCGTATGTGTATTTATAAGAGTTGTTAAATACACTCTTTATTTGCACCCTTTTAAGATTACACTCTAGGTTTATCTCTTAACTAAATACGGTTAGTTAGACAGTTAATTGGTTAAGTTAGATTAGCAATTACACATTAGAGTTATATTAGAAGACAATAGGTCTTCTTCTTCGATTTCAATTCATTCTTCACTTTTGTAAAACTCAGATGCTCTGCTTTCTTTCAAGTTTTGATTCAAGTGATGTTTTGATTCTTTAATTCAATATGATATCAGTTTCATGATGAAATTGACGATCAATTCGATCCCTTCGCTTTCGCTTTAAGCCTTTCGATTCTCATATCGATTTCCTTTTCTTGGGGGCTTTTCTTTCTCTTCTGCCGATCAATTCCGATCGTGTTTCTCCCATCTTCGTTCGATTCAGTAATTGCTCTGTTCGGCGATCTCTTCCACATCCATGGCGCCTACTGTCACCGATCCTAATTCCCTCGACCCAGCCAAAAACCCCTTTTCCGTTTTAGCTCTTCACCAGAATGACAATCCGGCGGTGGCCATCGTCCTCGAGCCTCTCAACGGCACCAATTATGTTTCTTGGAGTCACGCCATCAAAAGAAGCCTCAGCGTGAAGAATAAAATTCAATTGATCGACGGTTCCTTGGACATCCCTTCAGAAGATGATGATCCAGCCACCTACGCTGCCTGGGTAAGGGCAAACAATCTGGTTTTGGTATGGATTCTTAACTCTATTTCACCTAATATCAAACACACCTTGAAATACTTTTCTCTTGCCAAAGATGTGTGGGATGAATTAGTGATTCGATATAAACTTTCTGATGGAACTAGGGTTTATCATTTAGAAAAATCCTTAAGTACCATCTCTCAAGGTTCTCAATCCTTAGTTTGTTACTACAATCAATTCAAGTCTCTTTGGGATGAGTACTTAAGTTTTAGACCCATTCTTAAATGTTCTTGTGGGGCTATGGATGGGTGCACTTGTGATCTGCCTAAACTCATGACCAAAACCTTAGAGCAAGATGCTGTGATGAAATTCTTAGTTGGCCTCCATGATTCCTATAGCACTATTAGGAGTCAATTCCTTTTACAGTCTCCCTTTCCTGCTTTATCCAAAATATATGGGTTACTGCTTCAAGAAGAGTCACAAAGGGCACTAAACACTGTCCCTGAGCCTGCTTCCATTGACTCCATTGCTATGTTGGCCAAGAATTCCAAATTCTATAAGGATAAAAGAAAACCCCTTAAGTGCAGTCACTGTGATGGTTTAGGCCATACTATTGACAGGTGCTTTCAAATCATTGGTTTTCCCCCTGGTTGGAGAGGCCCTAGAGGTCCTCCAAATAAAGAATCCACTAAAGCTGCAAATACCTCCATTAGATCCCCTACTAAGAGGAATCACCCCATGGATTCTAACCCTCTTTGTACTCAGGATCTCTTTGATAAATTCTTGAGTTTCTCTTAGATGCAGAACTTAAATGATGGGAGGGACATACCACACTCTGTGGCAGGGGCCTCCACTTCTCATATTGAGGAAATTCCAGCTCCCAAGGATGCAGGTATGTCACCTGTGTTTTTATACAATTCATGTTTCAATACCATTAAAGTTTCTACTTGGATATTAGACACTAGTGCAACTGATCATATGGTATTTGACATTTCATTGTTCACTACTCCTCCCACTGTAGTTAATATTAAGATTTCATTGCCTAATAATGCTATATCTACAGCTACACATATGGGAAATATTGTCATAAATGAGCATCTCACTTTATATAATGTGTTGTATGTTCCTAATTTCACTTATAATCTCCTGTCTATTAGCCATTTAACTAGATATTCCAACTGTATTGTCAGTTTCTTGTCATCTCATTGTATCTTACAAGACAATTCAATCAAGATGGTGATTGGTTCTGCTGAACAAGTTAAGGGCTTATATCTGTTACAAACTGCTCACCCATCTATCAATTCTGTCATTAGCCCTACTGTTTCTTCTAATGTTGTTACTAGTGACTCTTGTAACTTTGAATTGTGGCATAAGAGGCTAGGACATATCTCTAGCAAATGTTTGTTACAAATTCCCAATCTGAATGTAAAAGCTTCTAGTATACACAACAATTGCATGATTTGTACTTTAGCTAAACAAAAGAGGAAGCCCTTTCCTTTAAGTACTTCTGTTTCTCTTAGCATCTTTCATTTGATACACTGTGATGTTTGGGGTCCCTTTTCTGAATACTCTATCACTGGACATAGATTCTTTCTCACTATTGTTGATGACTATAGTAGATGCACATGGATTTATCTTTTAAAGGCCAAAAGTGATGTTAAAATTTCTTTACAAAACTTCTACAACATGGTTCTTACTCAGTTTGATGTCAAAATAAAAATATTGAGGAGTGATAATGGAACTGAGTTCATTTTATCAGATTTTTATCATACTTTAGGCATTATACATCAAACTTCATGTGTTGAAACTCCCCAACAAAATGGTATTGTTGAAAGAAAACACCAACACTTACTTCAAATTGCTAGGGCTTTACTCTTTCAATCTTCTTTGCCTCTAAAATTCTGGAGTGAATGCATTAAGACTGCTGCTTTCATCATAAATAGAATTCCATCATCTGTTCTTAAACAGAAAACTCCCTTTGAAAAATTATATGGCAAGCCTCCTGACTATTCATTTTTTAAAACATTTGGTTGTTTATGCTTTGCTAACACACTCATGTCCCACAGACATAAGTTTGATCCCAGGGCAACAAAACGTGTCTTCATTGGATACCCTTTTGGTACAAAGGGGTACAAGTTTTTTTATCTTTCTTCTGGCAGAATTATTATCTCTAGAAATGTGCAATTTTTTGAAAATGTGTTTCCTTTTAAAACCATGACTGAATCTCCTACACACACATTTCCTGTTCCTATCTCTATTGATGATGATACTGTTGATGACTCTCCTATTAATCATTATGATGCTTTTCCTATTGTTGACACCCTTGTTGATCCAGAGGTTTTTGATGATCCATCTGACCATCCCAATGTCCTTCACTCTGATCCTGATACTACTAATAACCTGCAAGTTGAGACTTATACTAGACTTTCTAGGTCTAAATCCCAACCTGCATACTTACAAGTCTATGAAACTGACTTGCCTGCCTCTATTGATCATGCCAAATTGAATTTTTCTTCTGGAAAGCAATATCCTATACAAGATTATCTATCTGTTAATAGGTTATCTACACTTCACAAGCAATTTACTGCCTCTATTTCCCAAATTCAAGAGCCTAAGTCTTATAAACAGGCTGTCCTAAATGAAAATTGGATTCTTGCTATGAAAAAGGAAATTGAAGCTTTAGAAAAGACCAATACTTGGACTCTTGTAGATTTACCTATAGGCAAAAATTGTATAGGATGCAGATGGGTTTATAAAGTCAAATACAATTCTGATGGCTCTATAGAAAGATATAAAGCTAGACTTGTTGCTAAGGGTTACACTCAACAAGAAGGAATAGATTACTTTGACACTTTTTCCCCTGTTGCTAAAATTACCACTGTTAGAATACTATTGGCTATTGCTGCTGCTAAGAATTGGCATATACACCAATTAGATGTGAATAATGCCTTTTTACATGGTGATTTGGACCAAGAAATTTACATGTTTCCCCCTCCTGGATATTGTTCTAACAGTGATACAAGGGTATGTAAATTGAATAAGAGCTTGTATGGTTTAAAACAAGCTTCAAAACAATGGTTTACTAAATTAAGTACATCTTTGACTTGCTTGGGATTTACTCAATCAAAAGCTGATACTTCTTTGTTTACAAGGCATGATGGTGATGATTTTACTGTTGTTCTTTGCTATGTTGATGATTTGATAGTTTCTGGTTCTAACATTGATATCATTAACAGTGTTAAGCATTTTTTAAATGATAAATTCACTATCAAAGATCTTGGTGTTCTTAAGTATATTTTAGGGATAAAGGTTGCTAGAAATGGTACAGGTCTTACCCTTTGCCAAAGAAAGTATGCCTTGGATTTGTTACACGAATCAGGTTATTTGGGCAGCAAGCCTTGTTCCACACCTATGGATTCTAAGGTAAGTTTTGATGTTAATTCTCCTATTCTTACTAATCCTGGCCATTACAGAAAACTTGTGGGAAAATTATTTTACTTGACTGTCACAAGACCTGATATTTCATATGCTGTTCAAACACTTAGCCAATATATGCAATCTCCCACTATGGCTCATTTAAGTGTTGTTCATAGGGTTTTGAGGTATCTTAAAAGCAACCCTGGTAATTGTGTTTTCTATCCCAAAGATATCACTTTCAAATTGCATGCTTTTTCTGATTCTGATTGGGCAAGATGTATTGAGACTAGGAGAAGTATTACTGGTTTTAGTATCTTTCTTGGCTCCTCTCTAATATCTTGGAAATCCAAGAAACAATCTACTGTGACCAGGTCTTCTGCAGAAGCTGAGTATAGAGCTTTGGCCTCTACCACTTGTGAGCTACAATGGATTCATTACATACTAGATGATTTGGGAGTCCTTCATTCAAAGCCTTCAACCATGTACACTGACAGTCAAAGTGCTTTCTCCATAGCTCATAATCCCTGCCTTCATCAAAGGACAAAGCATATCTCCTTGGACTATCACTTCACAAAGGAGAAGATTCAAGCTGGCCTCTTCACACTTGTTCACATTCCTACTTCAGAAAATCTGGCTGACATTCTCACTAAGCCACTTCCTCCTGCAGATTTTTCCAGCCATAAGTCCAAAATGCATTTTAAGATATGTACACTCTAGGTTTATCTCTTAACTAAATACTGTTAGTTAGATAGTTAATTTGTTAAGTTAGATTAGCAGTTACACATTAGAGTTATATTAGAAGATAATAGGTCTTCTTCTTCGATTTCAATTCATTCTTCACTTTTGTAAAACTCAGATGCTCTGCTTTCTTTCAAGTTTTGATTCTTTAATTCAATAGTATGTGACAGGAGAAAAATTAACGAGAGATAAATGTGTTAAAAAAATATGTTTTTTAATTTTATACAAAATGAGAAATGTAAATAATTTTATGTAAAGGAGTGAGTATTTTTTAACAATATTTTAAGGGAAAATATCAATTTTGGTCACCCAGTTTTACCTTTTTTCATATTTGGTCACCCACATTTAGTCACTATCAAAATTGATCACTCAGTTATTATATTCTATCAAAATTGATCACTGTTAGTCTGTCATTGACTAACGGAGAAAGAGTTTTGAGCCGTGAAATTTCTCAAAAGTTAAAATATTCTAATGCATCATCTATAATTAATGAAACAAACGCAGAAGCAAGAATGAAACATCTGCAAAAATTATCAATATTTACATTATATTATAACAGGCAAAAGGAGTTCTGATGCATCTTCTAGAACGTGATTCAATTGTTGTTCTAGAACGTGATTCAATCAAACATGTTGTTGTTGGTGGTTTACTTTTTATTTTATAGATAATGAGAATTTTTTCTCATGTATCTTCTCATGCATCTGACTGGATTGTCAGAAATTTTCAGTAAGTTTTTAATAATTAGTTTACTTTTTATTTTACAGAAAATGAGAAAAGAGATAGAATGCAACTTTGTACTCTGTTTTTCAATTCAAATTTCATAAACTTATTTTTCATTCTAAATATTTTTCTATTAAAATCATTATTGCAGATTTTTTGAAAGGATAGTCAAACAATTGGGCATTTGAAATTAATTGAAATAAATTTCTATCGCCTGAGTTTCTCATTTCCTAATTATTTATAAAATAAAAAGTAAACCAACTAATCACGTTCTACAAGATGCATCAGAATTCCTTCTAACCTATTATATCACGTTCTACAAGATGCAGAATTTTGACCTAAATATTGGTAATTTTTGCACATGTTTCATTCTTCCTCCTGCGTTTGTTTCATTAGTTTTGGAAGATGCATGGAATTTTTCAAACTTAGGTTTTGAGAAATTTCACGGTTTAAAACGGAGAAAGGGTGACTAATTTTGATAGTGATTAAATGTGGGTGACCAAATATGAAAAGAGGTAAAACTGAGTGACCAAAATTGATATTTTCCCATATTTTAATTTATAATGGGTTGTATTGATTGTTGCGGACTTACGGTTTAGTACAAAGGGGAGGAATTTTGTTAATTAATTGGAAAATTTTAATCCTTGATGATGATTTTTTTTTTTTCTGTATAATAATCGTAGACTTACGTGGCATTTGTTTATGGAAGAGGAAGAAAATTGGCTGATTCCATCGTAATTTTTCAATCAGATATTTTGTTGAAAATGAATTTACAAAAAGCTGAATGATATATTTATGGACAAGTGTAGAGGTGCATGAGGTTGACATTCTCTTGAGAAAACTTCAAAATAAAAAATTCAATCACACTTTTTTTTAAAACTCGAATTCGACTATGGGGAAAGCTCGAGTTCAATTTGGCTCGACTTAAAATTTTATGTAATACTATTAATTAAATACTTTTATATATTTGTAACTAAAGTATATTTATATATAATTAACATATTAGAATTAAAATTATATAAATTCTATTAAATTCAATTTAATTCGGTGAGCTTGTTTTTCTTGAACTCAAATTCAAGCTTAACTTGATTAAATTTGAATAAATTTAAAAGAAAAAAAATCGAATCGAGCACGAGTAATTTTTGAGCGGACTTTGACTCACTTAGCCCATAGTAATTTCACTTTTTTTTTATATATAGAAATAACAACACATAATCATGTATCAAACCCGAAGTTTTCATCAATCAACTCCAGCATTAAATGACAGCATTAAATGATTTATTTTTAATTGGTAATAATTAATAATATTGTGTTATGTAGCTATATTTAAAGCAGGCGGATAAATTTGTTGTTATTTGTGCTTGGAAAACAATCATAGCCTTTTCTGCTGATTTCACTGATTCTCGATACTCAGGTATATTCAACTCACTCCTACTTCTTTTCCTATTTTTTTTTTGTTTTTGATGTTGCTGATCTTGCTACCATGATCGACAATGGAGATTATTAGTGGATTTCTTTGATTATACGTATCCATGTGCTGATAACTTCAGATTTATGACTCGGTAATATTGGGTTCCTTTTTTATTTTGATTTTCTGGTTACAAAAGTCAATCATGAGCAAAATTTCACATTCTCGGATCCTGAATTTTGGTTTTAGATCTGTGTTTTTTGATCTTGTTATGGATAGAAATCTGGCTAAATGAATGTGAGGATCTAGGTTCGGATCATAAACTCGGAAAGGGAATGGATATGGAGAAATATATGATCTGTGATCTCTTGATGATTTGAGTATCCTTTTACCATGATCCAGTTTTCTGCATCTTGATTATGAGATTTTACATTGACTTTCTGAAAAAATGAGGCTAAGTTAGTCAAAATTGTATAATCTCGATTGTAGAGTATATGAACTGCATTTTGTTTTGAAGGTCTGACATTGTGAATCTGGTTCAGAGTTTAGCAGTTTGATTTGTCATTAACTCTCTAGATTGGGGTTTTTTTTTTATGTAATGTCTACACATAATTGAAAATAAGAGGTGAAAATCATTCAGTTCCCTGAATTCTCCTTTTCCATTGTCTATAATATGTGAATTTGAAGGATTAGTTGTTATAATCTGATTTGGAACTTGTTGCACAGATATGGCATCTTATGATAACTCAGAAAGGGAAGTGAAGGACAGAGGGGAGAAAGACGAAAATAAAGATGAAGAAAAGGGTGGATTTCTTGACAAGGTTAAGGATTTCATTCAGGATATTGGTGAGAAAATTGAGGAAACGGTAGGATTTGGGAAGCCAACAGCAGATGTTACTGGAATTCACATTCCCCACATCAATCTAGAGAAAGCGGACTTAGTTGTGGATGTCCTTGTTAAGAACCCTAATCCTATTCCAATCCCTCTCATCGACATAAACTATTTAATCGAGAGTGATGGGAGGAAACTAGTTTCTGGAATGATTCCTGATGCTGGGACAATACATGCACATGGTCAAGAGACTGTTAAGATACCAGTTTGTCTGATATACGATGATATTAAGAGCACATACAGTGATTTAAAGCCTGGAAGCATCATCCCTTATCGAGTTAAGGTTGACCTCATAGTAGATGTGCCCGTTTTTGGTCGTCTTACTCTGCCGCTTGAGAAGACCGGTGAGATCCCCATACCTTACAAACCTGATATCGATATTGAGAAGATTCACTTTGAGAAGTTTTCTTTTGAAGAAACTGTTGCCACTCTTCATCTGAAGCTGGATAACAAGAACGAGTTTGACTTGGGGCTTAATGATCTTGACTATGAGATTTGGTTATGTGGTGTCAGCATCGGTTGTGCTGATCTCAAGAAATCGGCTAACCTTGAAAAGAATGGAATCACCTACATTGATGTTCCCATCACATTTAGGCCCAAGGACTGTGGTTCTGCACTCTGGGATATGATGCGAGGAAAAGGAACAGGGTATTCTATGAAAGGAAATATTCAGGTGTCCACACCGTTTGGGGAAATGAAGCTACCGATCTCCAAGGAGGGTGGTACGACTCAACTTAAAAAGAAGAAGGAAGATGGAGGAGACGACGACGATGAGGTATCTTAACCATACTGTACTAATAATTTTTGTCTTCCATAATATCCTGTATTCTTTAGTTAGTTCTAGGATTTAATGGGTAGTTGGGATATACATGAAAGATAAATTTTCAGCTTCAAGGTAACTTACAAGTGATAATGCTCATCAATTCATATCTTTCCACTACTCATTTTGACTTATTAAGTTTGTGGCCAATGTATTAACGTGAATGGTGACCCTGGGACGGGAGCTTTCATTCTGATTTTTAGCCTAACGATGAGATTTTGTTAGTGCCATACACCATGTACTTGGTGATTTCCCCCATTTGTAATCAGCCATATGCTAATGTTCTACAGTTTACATGAACCTCGCATGGTATTTTAACACATTTTTTTCAGATTTCAGCTGTATCATGTTTGGGAGAGATATCTACATGTACTTTGGAAAACTAAGTGTGATAGTGAAATTAATATCCTTTCACCTCACTCCATCTACACAAACAGAAAAAATCATTTTTTGTTATATGGCTAGAGAGCATAGAAACCCTTCGCTCACACGCACCCTGAGAACTTTCCAATGGGTCACCATCGTGAAATTACTTTAGGTCAAGCACGCTTACCCTTAGAGTTCTTTCACAATGAGCACCATAAATGTAAATACACTTTATTGTTATAAGTAGCACAAATCAATTACTTTAACCAATAGAGACTTTGCTTGACAGAAAGTCCCAACTGTCTATCTACTTCCTATTGAGTTTCTCATGACACTAACTAAACAAAGATATATTTCTATTATCATCAACACGATCGAGCTCTAAATAGTGAACTTCTTTTGCAGGAATAAGGACTGGTTAGTGACGGTGGAAGGTGTTTAATGATCTTCCGTCGGATAGAATCTCGAGCTCTAATATTAATCCGAAATGGCAAAGATTGTGTGACTTATGTCTTGTTGGAGTATGCTTTTCATGTCAAATGTATTTATTTATTTCTTGGGTTAATTAATTTCGATGGACCATGTTCTGGTTTAATGTTCTATCCTTCTCTCTAATTTGTACTGCATGCTAATAATGCTAAGGTAAGACATATTTTGAGCTTGTTATGTACTTATGTTAATATTCTATGATATTATGATTGATAAAGCAGTGTAAAATAGGGGATCGAATTTAGGGGGTGGGGGGGGGGGGGGGGGGAGGGGGGGTGAGGGCAAAGATACCGTACAACATATAAACTAATATATGTTCGACTATAAAATTTATGTATTAGGAGTACTATATTTTGCACTAAAATATATCAATATTTATTGCTAAATATATCAAATAAATAACTATTTCAAAATTTAGAATATTTCTTTTGCATATTATAAAAATCATTTACACCGACAAATTAAAATCATGGCAAAGAATAGAATGAAATAATATGCAATGATAAATAATTTGCACATTATAATGATAAAATAAGAAAAAATTGCACGTCAAACTAAGAATATGTGACAATAGAGAATTATAATGGAATCATGTTCAAATTTCCTCTCAAGCTCAAACCTTAGAATTTATTACCATCTGAAATTAAAAAAAAAACATACTAGAATTTGAATGGAAAAAAAAAAGGCATATATTAAGGTGTTGATGCTTACAATTTTCAACGTTTGCTAGAGAATTGTTATCCTTTAAGAAGGCGTTGATCATTTTATAGGTATAAAAAACTATATACTCCCTTCATCCACTAAAAGTGTGCTCAATTCTATTTTTTTGGTGCACACTAATGCGGTTAAAATGTGTTGTCCTATGAAATAATGACACGTAGAATATACGGGTAATATCACTATATGTTATTCGTCTATTTATTCCTTTAATTATGTGTAAATTATGTGATTAAGGTCCATATTATGACAAGTAGGGCCCATGTTAGCTAATACCCCGATTGTGGGCCATATTCTATGGGCTGGGACCTCCCCTAGGCCTCGAGGCCCAGGACCTGAAAGGCCCTGACCCACGTCTTGCACAGCTTTATCGAGAATCAGGCCTAAGCCCAGCCATATAGGGTCGATTAAATCAGGGCCCAAGAGGACTCCTTGACTTGCCCTTGAATTATCGAAGCTGACTGGCCAGTAGAGAAAATCGTGAAATTGTTTCCCATTAAGAGATAATGTTTGACTGGGCCAAGTGGGCCAAAATCGAGGCCTTGCTGGCCCGATCAAGGGAGACTTTGTCAAGCTCCCTAGAAATTCGGGATCAATGGTTAAATAGAGAAATAGGGGGAGATGGTTATCTTTTCCCCCAAGGTACCTCTATAAATACTCCATGCATCCCTTTCTTATATTTTTTACGTAACATTCACACTTGAGCACACTTCACACACGTGCATACACACTTGAGCATCATATTGCATCGTGGAGAACGGTTTTAACTTTGGTTGACTATTCTCCGAACACCTTTTCTTAGGTGGTCATCGGTTTTCTGACTTGTGCGTCGGAGTCCCCGCACCGGAGACCCCTCCGGCGTGTTTTACAGGTTATACGGAGCTACGTGGCAGCCCTATGACGAATTGTTTACCACCGGTGGCTCAAGGACAATTTGGTAACTTGTTGAGCGTTCAAACCCGACGCATCACACAAAAAATATATTTATTCTATTTAAATAGTTAACTTTTGAGTGTATTTTCTACTTTATTAACAAGATTGGATATCTATCAACAATATTCTTTTCTCATTACCCCACATATCTTCTTTATAATTAAAATAATTTTTTTTTTAAACATGTATAAAAAAATTTAGCACATTTTTTGATGGACTGATAGAGCATTTGGATTCATAATGGTTCAAACACGGGAGTCGATGGTTTGATTACATCTAATATGGAGTGGGTGTCGGTATTACTAAATGACTTCAAAAAATTGGACAAGATTGAGAGTACCGTTTCAGAGTGAAGTACGAAGTGCCACGAGGTCGAGGGTTTGGACGACGAGTTTTTGGGCTACATGGTGGATGTTGACGATCACTCACAACAGTTTGAAGTGGAATACGTAATACGAGATAGTAATAGAGTGATAGTGGGCGCAGAACTTAGTTGCATGGAGCAACCTACCTTGATTTTAGGGTTGAGTGTGTTTTTATAGTGTGTACAAGGTAGGTAGAGTGGTCTTACACATGTACTAAAGATAAAAATGAATATATGAAGAAAAACATATTTTCGTAGGTATACTCGAACACTACATTGATATCAGGTATGTAGGCCAATGATATGTATTAACGCATTAAATGCATGTACTTTTGACCACATAGTCTATCTTGGGCACTAAGTTTCTTTGAGATCGTCGAGATGACGAGATTGACATATCTTCAATCCATTAAGGTCCAAGTTGTTACTGTGCCCCGAGCTCACCTGTTTTTTCGCACAAGCCGATGATGGTGGTCTTAGTTAATCAGTTAACGATTGAGGGCATCATAACCGTTGAAACTCTGATCGGACCCGACCAGTTGAGAACAACCATCTACCATTCATAAATTTAGTATACCATATATGAAATGATAAATAATGATATTGTTCATGAATTTGATATAACGAAATTTTAATATTCTCTACGTTTCTGTCATAAGCTCAATATATATTTTGGACGTTTCGTCGTATGCTTCTCATTTTTTTTTATCTTTCTCTACTTTAATTATTCACTACATATTTTATATTATATTTTTTAATGTTCGTGTAAAAAAATGAAGGAAAAATTTATGAAGTGACAAGGAGTTAGATATTGCTACGCACTTAGGGGTGGGAATTGGTCAGACCAGACCAGACCATGCCAAACTTTAGAAAAATAAAGTTGCCGCCGCCCCATAAATAAAAAAAAAAAAAACTTATAAATTTTAAAAAAATACATTTTTTTACATTGATTTGTCGACGGAAAACACTTTTGTTGATAACTTTTATCGATATTTAAAAAAAATCAAAATATTTGACCAAGAGTTGTCAAAAAAAAAAAAATTAAAAAAAGGAAGAAACCGCAAGACAGTGGAAGAGAAAAGGAAAAAAAACAGACCTCCGATGGAGGAGTGGTGCGGCCTTCGGTGAGGGAGTTGTAGAGATTTAAAAAAAAAAAAAAAAGGGGACGACGGCGACTGGGTGGAACAGCGTAGGGGCGAGCTTGGTTGGGGGAATGCATGACGACAACGTCGCGAGAGATGAGGGGCGGTGACGCCGCGTTGTTGAAGAACAAAAAAAAGGGCGGCAATGGAAGGAGGAGGGCTTCGCCTGCTGGTGGCTATGGGCAATGGGCGACGAGACGAAGGGGAGGAAGAATGAGGAAGCAAAGGGGGAAGAAGATGAAATCATTAGGGTTTAAATGGGGGTACATTTATCATGTACAAATTTGAGAGAAAAGGGCAAATTAAGTATTTCGTGGAGAGTACATCTAACATAATCTATTTTGAAGGGGAGTGCATGTATCGGGGAGTATATTTAACAAGTATGGAAGGGTATATAGCCTGACCCACTTTTCTTAAAGGTTTGACCTGACCTATTTATTAAAAAAATCTTGCCCGAAAGCCTTTAAAAAGGTCTTTTAATTTATTTATTTTTTGGTGGAGGGTTTACAAAATCATAAAATAGAGTTACAAATCACGAGCCTAAGATCTTGATCTTCAAACCAAACAGATATCGCCGTCCACTCCAATCGCGTGAAGAGGAAAGACGAGTTTCCCTTTGTCTTAACAGGTGTCCAGGTCTCCAATCTTTAAATGAGACAACCCTACACTAAGGTGTTCTCATATCAAGAATAGGAAACAGAATAAAAAGACAAAGTTCCACGAGTACCCGATTCAAAAGTACCATAGCACTAGGGGTGGGAATGGGCCAGGCTACCCGACAGGGGCCTACGGCTCGGCCTTCTAAAGCTCGGCTCGGCTCGGCTTGTTTAATAAACAAGCCAGGCTCGAGCTTTTTTTAAAGCCTTTTTAATTAAATAGGCCGGGCTTGAGCTTTTTCGTAAGCCTTTGAAGCCCAACAGACCGGCCTATTTAACTCTATTTCTATATGTATAAATATATAATATATAAAAATGCAATAAATATATAATATAATATTCAAATGAGATTATCTTGAAGAAATTATATATTTTTTTGTTTTATTTTTCTTTGTAATAGTTAAAATAATTGATATGAATATTTACATTTGAGTATAATTTTATGGATCTTTTGATTAATTTTTTATTGTTCTTATTTCTTCATTTTTAGATTTAAAAAGTTAGTTTTTATAATTTAATGGTAATACAAGTGTGGTAAAAATTAATTTTGAATAACATTAAAGAGGCCTTTAAAAGGCTTTCGGGCCCGGCCTATTTACTAAAAAGGCCAGGCCTAGCCTCTAAAAAAAGCCTATAATAGGCCACAGGCCAGGCTTGGGCCCAAATATTATATACCAGGCCCAGGCTTTTTTTCTTAAGGCCTGGCCCGGCCTGGCCTATTCCCACCCCTACATAGCACCAGGGCTCTCGAGTCAATCTCAAGGAGCCCAACCATAAAAAAAACTAACAGCCACAACAAAGCCCGCGCAGAAACAACCAACGGAAACAAAAACAAAAACTAAGCAAACACCAAAAACTATCTAAGAAAGCAGTAAAATAGGATCAACGTAGAAATACCCGAACGGTCACCGTTGCTCCGTTACGGACAAGATCTACGTTGATCCCTAACAAGAACTGAAAAAACTACATCAGATCTACAGATCTACAACTTAGATATGTAGATCTACAACTCAAAATTACAGATCTATAACTCAGATCTAGCAAAAACTAAAATAAAAGAAGAGATCGAAGAGAAGTGAAAAAACCAATAGATCTGAAGCGACAACAAAGACCACAGCAACAAAGATAAGAACAATGACGACAACGTGAACGACGGATCTGCGACGGAGACGAAGACCGATGAAGAAAGGGAGAAGCAACTCTCTAGAGAGAGAAGCCCTCCCTTCTCTCTAACTTCGACTTAAAAAAGGGGTCAGTATGTGTTTGATACAAAAAGGTCTTTTAATTAGTACATAACTAAAACACTTATATTATCATCAAATCATAAAAAATAATAAAAAAATTACCAAATGGTATTAAAAAATATATATATTCAAATTTTCTTCTCAACTGTTACAAACCAAAATAGAAAAATATTTATTAAATGGTCCAAAAAACAATATTCAAATAGGAGTATTATTTTATTGTTTTACTTTTATTTATTTAATAATATATATATATATATATATATATATATTTAAATGGGCCAATTTGTTGGGCTTAAATGTTTACAAAAAAAGCTCGAGTCCAGACCTATTTAATTAAATGAGCTTCGAAAAAAGCTTAAGTCTGACTTGTTTATTAAACGAGTCGAATTGAACTTTAGTAGACTGAGTCGTACACTCTGTCAAGTAGCCTGCCCCATTCCCATCATCTACAAACTTTCCAATTACTAGAGTCTAGAGAGTTCGATGTACCTAATTCAATATGATATACAACCTGAAATGAATTTTTAGGCAAATGATATCAAATCATTTCTAATCATACATGCATTGAGATTGACTTCGAAACAAATTGTCGAAGCATGCAGTTACAGTGAAGTGAAGCAGCTATTAATGTAAGGTCTATAAGAACATTTTCAATTTCTGGTAGTTTTCTAGTCTAAAATTAAAGTCTATCTTTTTAAGAGGTTCACTAAATTAAAAAAAAAAAAAAACATTTTGACTTCAATATTCTACGTCAATAAAAATTATTATAATGATTGTGCAAATAGTCACGAAGAGCGTTAAGACTTTCAAATTCGGTGTTTCTGTGTTTTTTGCATTTGTCAAAGACTCAAAGGTTGTGGAATTTGATTGCAAATATAATAATAGTCAATTTTATTTTTTCTAATTCTCAGTCCATTTTTTTGGATTGACAGAAATATGTTCTATATTGAATAGAGAAATTGTTAAATTATTGTATTAATATAATTTCTTCCTCTCGTCATATGTAACTAATGAAAACTATTTCCAACTATATATTATTTACGGTGTACATCTACTCAAGGATTTAGCCAAGAATTTTTTTTAGGATGAGCTGAATACCTTAAATAAAGAGACTAACGAGTAGAAGAAAACTGAAAGTATCGATTTTTTTTATTTAAGAGGTTTGAATTGGTAAATTAATTTAGGGTTAATTATTGGCCGATGCTAAAGAAAATCCCTCAATTTTATTGTACACATCCCAACTATTATACACACCCTATATAAAATACAATTTATTTGTAAATTTCTACTTACATCTTCAATCTTCAATTTTGGACATTTATACCCAAATTTTAAAAAAATCACGAAAAAACCTTATCCTCTAATGGAACGGAAGAAACGTGTGAACAAGAAAATCACAAAAATTTAAACCCTAGATATTGATAAAAACTAATGAAACTGTGTAAAAAAATGGCGATTAAGCGTACCAAATTTACACATTATTTTGAATATCAATTATGTATGGTTGAAACTTCTTCTTTCAAAATTGAACTCACTTTTGTATTCTTCTTATTTTACGATTTTCTTTTGTTTAGTCAGTGAATAATAATTTTTCGTAATTTTTAAATTTTTATAGAGTTGGGTTATACGGAGCAGTATATAGTAATTGCTTAAAATTGAGGTGTGAGTATTAATTTAAAAATAAATTATGTGGGGTGTGTATAGTAATTAAAGTCATAAAATGTGTATAGTAGAATCGGGGTTTATTTAGATATTGTCTTTATTATTTAATTTAAATTTATGTAAACAATTAAATACATGCTTACAAACAATTTAACAAAATTGAATACTTATTTAATGATATAGTTTCGGTTTTGGGATGGAATATTCTTTTTTAATGATATAATTATTTTTTTTTTACAAAAAATTGGGGTGGGCTACAGCCACCCTTAGCCCATGCGGTAGCTCCGCCCTTGCATCTACTGAGTATGCTATTTTCTAAACTTCAAATTAAAAATTTTAAATGTGTAAATAATTTTTAAGAGTTCATTTGGCTCTGACTTTAATTGGACTCAATTAGTGAACAATTGAAATGTTTATTGGGCTGACCTTAGTCCTATAGGGCGAGCCCGACAAGTTAAACGGGTTAAGGTTAACCGATTCATTCTTAACAGTCTTACATCAGTGGAGACCTAACTATAATCCTAGCGGGCCACAAGTTAAACGGGCTACAAACGAAATATAAAAATCTTAAAAAAAAATAAAAAAATTATAAGTCACATGTCCAACCATCAAATGAAATAACAAAATAAGCCATTTGTGAAGGATTGATAAATGAGGAAAATAAAATTTCAATAATTCGATAATGGTGCGTAATACCCTAATTTAGTAAGGTATTTAGGTAATGGTATATTGGTATATATTAAAGTAATATACGTTACATCAATAGTTAAAATTTAATCATTTAATGGCCCCAACGGACCTAAATTCAATGATCAAAATTTAAATGTACACTAAATAGTCTACATATATGTATAACAATTAAAAAAAATGATAATAGTCCGAGCTGACGGGCTGACCCGGTTAATCGACGGCCTGATTCGTTTAGTCTGCGGACTAACCGGTTCGGATATAAAAAGTTCGAAATTAAACAGATCTACAATTTAAAATCTTATCCGAATAAACATTTCTAGTGAATGATGAAATTGATCTCGTAAATTAATCAATTTTTTTTTTACTATATCAAGACTTAAAAAGTATTGAGTGAACCAAATTAATAGGGGTATCCACCTATGGCGTTAATTAGGTTGACAAAAGCTAACAGACATTATATAGGCCACGTTTTTCACACCAATCTCATTGTAGTGGATAAATGTTGGATTAAATCAAGAAAAAAAGCAATAATAGTCAATGACGCCGCGTGTATATATTGAATCCTACTATTATTATAATATTATTTAATGTCTGAATATTTGCAGTATGTAGCCTCATCTTGCAGCCATATAAGAATTTATTAAAAAGAAAAAGAAAAAAGTGATTTTACAAATCTCGTGATTCTTTCGTGCATTAAATCTTTGAATTAATTGTAAGTGCATGAACTTACAAATTTGCAGAAAAAGCAGTTCAATCAATCAAAAAAATCTGGATTTCTTTTTTTTAAAATAAAATAAGTAAACTCTGTACCTAAAAAGATTGTGATTGCCTCATGCAATGTATCTAAATTAATTACTAGTAGATTTTGTGTATGTACACTATGCAGTATGTGAGAATGCATGCATGTACTGAGGAATTGTTGATTGCAGCTGTAACTAATTGTAAAGCTGACAAACCACATTCTTCTTTTGGTCAGTTCGTGTAAATGCAATACTCTCTCTCTGTAAATTTTTTATTACTTTTTAATACAGAGATTAAATAATAGATATATGTAATGGAAAAAAAAAGAGAAAGATAGAGAGAAAAAATAAGATATAAAGTTAAGTGTAAAAATAAAAAATATTTATAAAAAGGGTATGAGAAAATTATAAGTGAACATACTAAAATGGTAAAATGAAAAATTTATAGACGAACGGAGGAAGGATAATGTTTCTCCGTCCCATTATTATTTGCACCAAATATCTAGCACATAAACTAAATAAGAAAAATGTGTAACAAATGGAGGGTTAGAGAATAATTTTATAAATTTTTATAAATTAAGTAAAATAAATAATTAGATTAATAAGTGTAAAAGTAATAATATTTTGTGTAAATATATGAATATTGTGAGGATGGAGACGTTTATGGACGAGTTTCATAAACTACTGTGAAACGAACTAATAAGTAAATTATGCAAACAGTTAGTGTGACATAAAAAAAGTAGGTTACTAGCCATTTTCTCACAAAATATGCAAGGTTTCTTACACTAATTTTAACTAATACACCCTTTGTTTATTTTTATAATTTTTATTTGAGTTGGACACAAATTTAAAAAAATTCTGATTATTATGTAAAAATTAAAAATTTAAGGATGAATCGATGAAAATAAAGTAAAAATAAAATAGTAGTTGTGCGTGAGTAATATTTTTTTTAAAATAAATCTGAATTATAAAAATGTACAGAAGAATATCAAATTATTAGTAGAAGATAATTAAGCAAATTTATTAAACTTAATATTAATAATCATTAAAATTGTATATATTTGATTGGAATATTTTTATACATAGGTATATATAAATCATTTTTAGAGTTGATATTGTATATTTGTATGAACAAATTCTCATTATAAAAGTTGGATTCGTGCTATTAAATTATTAATATCTTTCAGTAGTTTATGTGATATTTTTTAGTATTACAACTAATGTTTCTTTCGTTCTACATAAATTTGTCCATTTATATATTATATTGAAACGTTCCACTGAAATTTACACACTTTAAAAAAAAAAAATTCATATATAATCTTAATTTATTCTCAAAATATACGCATATTTATCCATATTACTTATAAAACTTTACAAAACTCTACTAATTACAATTTTTTTCTTACATTTTCTTAAAAAGTGTGTTGAAGTGTGTTGTCCTAAGGGTGTAAACTCCCTTGAAATGGAGGGTGTACCATTTATTAATTTAAATGATGTCCAATTACTACTAATACATTTCAGCAATTTAAGTGATAGTCCATGAAAAGTGTGCTCACATTTTTTTTATATATATATTTTTTAAAAATACTACATATTTTAATTATAAAGAGTATATTTAGGATAATGAGTAAATAATTAGTAAAGTAGAAAAAATATTAAAAAGTGAACTATTTAAATAGAATAAACATATTTTTTATAAACCCAAAAAAAGAAATAAGCACACTTTTGGTGAACGGAAGGAGTACTATTTAGCGTTACGACTAATACATTCAGTAATTTAAGTGAAACCTTTTAGCATTACAACCTACACGTTTCAATAATTTAAGTGATATTCTTTAGCATTACAATTTACAACTAATAAGTCTTCGTATCGGAATCAGATTCACATCATGAAACTAGTTCATACAATACTTTGTCAAACTTAATATTTTGTTGGGACCTCCTACATGTAGTCAGAGTGTCGTAAGGTGTCGTAATGACTACTGTAGTCAGTTAATCTAATCCATTAAAAATCTAATTTAAAGGCTTAAACTTGATGACCTGTTACCTTTTGTACAATTTACGGTATGTATTCATCGTATGTGTCATAATGTATCATAAATTTGTATTTTCTATTAAAATAAATTAATTAAAATATATTATTGTAAAATTACATTTTTATTCTTATACAATAAAATAATTTATTATATTTATTAATGTAATTAAAATATGTAATGTTAAAATTACATATTTACCCTTATGATATTAATAAAGTTAATAACAAAAAATAAATCAAATCAATTTATTAACAAAAAAAAAAAAAAAATCAAATTAAACTTTAAAGAAATCAAATTCATTAAAACCTAGTTAATACATGCGTTTTCAATTTCATCCGTTTTTTTCCTCACTGCGACCCATCATCCGTCGCCTGCCAGCCTCCGCCGCTCAGCTTCCGCGCTGCCTGTCAACCGCCGCCGACTGATTTTAAAATTCTTGTTAGAATTTTCGATTTTCTCTGATTGATTTTGTTTACGAGTTCTATGCTCGATTTCTTGAATTCTACACTCAAACTTGGGGTTGTTAAAATTGGGGTTGAGTTGTTTAGTAGTAATTGTTTTTTAAATTGAGTCAAATCAAATAGAAACTTGATTGATCAACAAGTGTTCGACAAAATGCCTCAAAGAAAATTTGCAATTGAATTTAGCAATTTAGCAAAAATGAAGTGGGGACGACAAAAAGCCTAATTTCTAATTTCAGATTAGTATTACTATCACACTATATAGGGAATATATTGTGGATGCGTGATGTTTGAGTTTTTGTATTTATCATAAGTTTAAAAAAGAATGCTACTGAAACAATTGTCTATTTTAATACCTCGTTCAAGTTAATGAAGAGTAGAATGACATCTCAAATTCTCTTGAATTTCATTTCCTGTGGGAGAACTCATACTACAAACTTCATTAAGAATGTGCCAGACTAGATGGAAGGAAATTGGGGACGACAAAAAACCTAATTTCTAATTTAATTAATATCTATTATTTAATTATTATTTGAATTGGTTTATTTAATTTTTAAAATAATAATATTTGTATAAAAAAGGGTAGAACAATAATTTTACCTAATATATATGTATATATTTTAAAAATAATTTAAATAAAAGAAGGGTAATATAGTAAATAACAAAATACAATTTAAAAAGTGATATAAATAACTTAAATCTGTATAACAGGTAGCAGGTCGTTACGACGTTTACGACGCCACGTGACGCGATTCGACAAAGTGACTATGTAATCACTTTGTAAAATTTAACTACAGTAAGAATTGCCCTATTTTGTTCTATTTAATAATAAATTGTTTCTTTGAAGACAAAAACTTCCATAAACTTGGTTTATTGAAGTTTTATGGTGAAATTAGCATATGAGCATCCAGGGGCGGACCCAGAGTGAATAAGTGAGGGGGGCCAACAATAAAATTCTAAAGTACTCAAATTATACACTAACAAGCTTATATATAATATATTGCATATTTTTTTTTAAATATAGTAGCATTTACAATATGTTAAAATTTAGAATATTTTTCTTTCATATATGTCACGAAAATCATCTATAATCGATCTTGACTATGTTCATAGTTAAAAAAAATCATTCCGTAGTTGCAGTGAAAATTTAAAGTGTGAGAATTAGAGTTATCATTTTATACACAATCACATAGATTTATGATTTTCTAGTTTTCAAATTCTAACTCTTAACCAATTGTATGTTTCTTGTTTATATTTTACCTACAAATTTAATTCTAAAAATACATCAATTAATAATTGAATGATTAATTTTAAACATCAATAAATATATTAAATATTTAGGAAATAATTTAAAAAATAACTTAATAAATAATAAAATAAAACAAATAATATATAAACATAAATTAAAATAATAAACAATATATAAAATAAATAATATATAAATATAAATTAAATGGGGGAGTTTTTTAGAATTTGAACAGAATAATGTCAATATATAAAAAATTTGGTGGGTTGGGCCTCTGAGCAGCCAAAATTTGGTTTGGTTTATGTTTAAGATGCAAATGCCCGCATGATGCATATTTCGAGGGGGGGCCAACTAAGATAAAAAAAAATATATATAATGCTATTATATATATATTGGTACATGTTGATGAAATCTAGGGGGGGCCATGGCCCTCCTCAGTTCATAGGTAGGTTCGCCCCTGTGAGCATCATTGTTTAACTCTTTACGTTTATTTTTTGTCGTTTGTAGTATAATGTTATTTATTCATGCAATACTTTTCCTATATATATTGCACGGAATACTATAATAATGTCGTCGATTAATATATGGCGTGGAATGTAATCGAGGCTTCATGTGTTTGTTTAAGGTTCATGCAATTCACTAACCCGTACGTACGTAGAATTTAATTTTGTAAAGTCATATATTTATTTAATAATATATATATATATATATGTCAAATATTATTTTATTTGAAGACGGTGAGTTTGAATCTAATAATATTCTATTTCAAATGGGTTCGACTCAGTATTAGATCCACTAAATTCAATGTTTCAAAAATTAATTACTCCCTCCAATTGGGGGAGATTTGTTTCTAATTAAGTGATTTATTTTATTATTTTCTCTCTTTTACCCCCTAAAAATGCAGGGGTATTTGTCTTTTCATAGCCTTGCATTTTTTCTCAGAAATCCTAAAACATTACTAAGATCAAGGGATTATTAATTGAGTAATTAATCCCTCCCAATTAGATATACATACTTATTTTTCTATGTCTTTTCAATATTTTTCAATTCATTTACTAATATAATCATATACATTAATTACATTAGAAAGTACTTTTAAAAAAATTCATTAAATGAGGTTATAATAGAAATTTTATTTGTTTAATACATTTTTTTAATAATTTTATTATTATTATTATTTTATGAAAAGTCAAATCAGTCTATCTAATTGGGATGGAGGGAGTAATTACTTCCCCCTCGTCGGAAATATTTTTTTGTATGGGTGTGTTTTACAAGTTATAGTCATTTTCATAAATAGAGTAAAATGTTTAAAATACATTTGTTTAATGTATTAAGAATAAACATGTTCAATATATTAATGAAGACTTTATTTTTACTAGTAGTATATGTTAACAAAAGTAAGGGCATATTTATGGCTAAAATTATGAATTGTAAATTTGTAAGCCCAATAAATGATGTTTTACTAATTTGTGTAATTTTACAAATACTACTTTGCGGGCTGGAGAGATTAGTATTAATTAATATTAATGAGAGATTAGTATTAATTAATAATTAATCAAACTCGTGATAGATCTCTGATTGAATTTAAAATAAAATGTATATTCAATATGTCAAGTAATTCGGGTCGATTAGACGTCTCCAACCAAGTAGAATACTTGAAGATATAAGAAATAACTGCTCTAGAATAGTAATTCAAAAAGTAAGCAACGAGACAAACAACACACAATAATTTAAGTGGTTCGATCAATATGATCTACATTCACCGGACCAGACGAGTACTTCTTTGATTGATAAAGAATGTTTACACACTCATTCACTCGGAATAGGATATTTCCTCACTTCACTCGTGAACTCACACAACTCAAAGATTACAAAACGTACTACAATCTACAATCCAAAATTGTCAACCTTTACAATGTACACATACAAGAGTTTATAAAGACCAAAGGTAGTTGCTGCTGTTAGGAACTGTTTTGAGTAGTTAGCAACCGTTTGCAACCGCTTGTAACAACCCATGTGCTCTGTTATTGCCCAACTGAAATGGTAGTTATGCCCTCAAGTAGTTGTAACTGTAATACAGCTAGTTAAACTAACTAACTTTCATATCAGAAGACTTGTCCATAAAGATCAGAACACTACTTAGTGATCTGATGCTCAACTCTTCTGTTCCTGTGATCAAAAGCTAACTCTGCTGATAGACTTCATACTGTGCTGATCTTAACTGCACTGACCAAGTACTGTGCTGATCTGGTACTGAGCTGATCTACTCTGCTGAAGTACTGTGCTGATCTTACTGTGCTGATCTAGCCAACTGTGCTGAACTCTAAGCATCACCTTCTCATCTGATTGAAACCCTTCAACTCATCTGATAAGGCCTAAGTTATCTTATCTGATCCTATCAGCTCACTACTCACTTAGTGTGCTGATTCTGAGATTATGAGATAACACTCACAATTCTCCACCTTTATCTCATAATCGAACTAACCTCCACCAAAACATAAACACCAACACTATCCTCCTCAAAGAATAGCCTCCACTACTGATCTTCTGTCACAAGAACAGTAGTCTTCTCCTCAGAGGAATTAATGCAGTCCAATAAGTCTAAGACACAAGCCAAACTTCTCTTTTGGCAATGCCTTAGTGAACGCATCAGCAGGGTTCTCCTCTGTAGCAATCTTAACTACCTGGACCACCCCCTTCTCTACAATATCTCTTACAAAGTACAGCTTTACATCTATATGCTTAGTTCTCTCATGATACCCCTGATGCTTTGCAAGATGTATTGCACTTTGGTTATCACAGAAGACAGTCACACTTCTTTGTGATATACCAAACTCCTTCAAGATCCCCCTAAGCCACATGCTCTCCTTAACTGCTTCAGTCAAGGCCACATATTCTGATTCTGTAGTAGATAATGCAACTACGGACTGATGTATTGACCTCCATGATATAGCTGTACCAAATAAGGTGAACACATACCCTGTCAAGGACTTTCTTGTGTCTACATTGGCTGCATAGTCAGCATCAACATAACCCACAAGTGCTTCTCCCTCATCTGATATCTTCTGAAATTTCAGACCATTCTCAGCTGATCCCAGAACATATCTCATGACCCACTTAACTGTCTCCCAATGACTTAAGTCTGGATCACTCATGTATCTGCTGATTACACTCATTGCATGAGTTAAATCTGGTCTACAACACACCATAGTATACATTAAACTCCCTACTGCACTGGCATAAGGAACCTTACTCATCTGAGTTCTTTCTTGGCTGTTCTTGGGACACATCTGATTGGATAGCTTCTGATGCTGACCAATTGGTGTAGAAACTGACTTAGCTTGATTCATCCTGAATCTCTCTAACACCTTCTTCAGATAGGTAGGCTGACTAAGCTGAATTGCTCCCTCAACTCTACTGATCTCCATCCCAAGGATCACTTTAGCTTCACCAAGATTTTTCATCTCAAACTCCCTTTTGAGAATCTCTTTCACTTGATTGATACTGTTAATAGACTCCCCAGCTATTAACATATCATCAACATACAACAGAAGATAGGTAATTGAGCTCCCAACTCGTCTGAAGTAAACACAGCTGTCATACAAGCTTCTTGCAAAACCAGCTGAGCAAATGTACTCATCAAACCTTAAGTACCATTTTCTAGGGCTTTGTTTGAGGCCATAGAGTGATTTTCTGAGTAAGCACACTTTGTCTTCTCCATTTTCTATGTCCAACCCTTCTGGTATTTTCATGTAGATCTTCTCATCTAAAGTCCCATGAAGAAATGCTGTGGTCACATCCATCTGATGCAACTCCAATTCATATTGAGCAACCATAGCCAACAAGATTCTGATGCTAAAATGTTTTACAACAAGAGAGAAGATTTCATTAAAGTCAATACCTTCTTTCTGTGTAAATCCTTTAGCTACAAGCCTTGCCTTGTACCTAATCTTGCCACCTCTCTGAGCCTCCACCTTCTTCTTGTAGATCCACTTACACCCAACAAGTTTCTTGTTCTTAGGCCTCTCAACAATCTCCCAAGTCTGGTTTTTGTTCAGAGATAACAGTTCTTCCTCCATAGCAACTAACCACTTCTCTTTGTCATGGCAGTTGATGGCTTCTGTGTAAGTTTTAGGCTCCAGAGACTCCACCTCAAGAGCTGCACATAAAACAAATGATACTATGTCAGCTTGACCATACCTTTGAGGTGGGTGGACTTCTCTTCTGGTTCTGTCCCTAGTGAGCTGATAGTCATGAAGCTCAGTATCACTATGAGTAGTCTCCTCCTCATCTGGATCAATCTGATCTTCAGTTACTGTTCTGGTTTCAACATGCTCCACCTCAACCTGTGTCTCATCTGGTTTGTTGTGTGCTGTACTTGAACTTGCCTCTTCTTTCAATGGCATTCTACTTTCATCAAAAGTTACATCTCTGCTGATAATACACTTCTGCATTCCAGCTTCAAGGCACCACAACCTATACCCTTTCACTCCTGAAGGATACCCTACGAACACACATTTCAAGGCTCGAGGCTCAAGCTTATCTTGCTTGACATGGGCATATGCTAAACAACCATAAACTTTCAAATTACTGTACTCAGCTGCATGGCCAGACCATAACTCTTCTGGGGTTTTAAATTGCACAGCTGAGGAAGGGCTTCTGTTTATCAAATAGGCTGCTGTTGACACTGCTTCTCCCCAAAATACTTTAGGCAATCCCGAGCTGCTCAACATGCATCTAACTCTCTCAAGCAAAGTCTGGTTCATTCTCTCAGCAACTCCATTCTGCTGAGGTGTACCTGGTACTGTTCTATGCCTCACTATACCCTTCTTCTTGCAGAAAACATTGAACTCTTCTGATATGAATTCCAGCCCATTATCAGTTCTCAAATGCTTGAGCTTCTTTCCAGAGACATTCTCAACCTCAGTGAGCCATTACTTAAACTTTTCAAATGCTTCTGACTTGGATTTCAGGATAGTGATCCATACCTTTCTTGAGTAGTCATCTATGATAGACATGAAGTATTTCCCACCACTTCTGGTCTGATTCCTAGCTGGCCCCCATAAATCTGAATGGACATAGTCCAAAATTCCTTTGGTAGAGTGTGAACTCTTCCCAAACTTCAATCTCTTGGATTTCCCAAGAATGCAGTGCTCACACAAATCAAGCTTTGTGATCTTGTCACCACCTAGCAATCCTTGCTTACTTAGCTCAAGTAGGCCCTTCTCTCCTACATGACCTAATCTTTTGTGCCACAACATTGAGTTGTCTTGCACCCTTGCCACATCTGATCTCCCAACTACTGTTCCTCCCTTAAGAAAGTAGAGATCTTGCCTTCTCTCACCTTTAAGAACAGTAAATTCCCCCTTTGAAACTCTGAGCTCTCCATCTTCTGACTGGAATTTGTAGCCCAATGAATCCAGCATGCCAAGAGATATCAAATTTCTCTTGAGTTCAGGAACATACCTGACCCTCTTGAGAATCCTCACTACTCCATCATACATCTTCAAGTGTACTGTACCTTCACCTTTGACTTTGCAAGTGTGATCATTCCCTAATAACACAGAACCTCCATTCTGATGCTTAAAATCATGAAACCAATCTCTCCTTGGAGTCATGTGGAAAGAACACCCTGAATCTAAAATCCAATCCTGCTGTTCTTTAGTGGAAGTGATGGATAGGGACTGAGTTGACTCATAGCCTTTCTGCTCCTTATCTTCTTGGGTTTGATTTGCTTGATTCTTATCAACAGGGTTCTTGGGACCAGCTTTTCTCATAAGCTGTCTGTACTTGTAACAAGTACTCTTAAAGTGCCCAGGTTTGTTGCAGTGGTGGCACACTACTTCCCCTTGATTTGACACTGCTGATTTTCCCTTATCAGCTCCCTTGGGTTGACTAGACCCCTTCTTAGAGACAGACTTCTTCTGACCTCCCTTGATTGCCAATCCTTCTCCACTGCTGCTTTTATCTCCTTGAGATGTTTTATTATGCAGCAGCTTGGACTTGATAGCAAAGATCACATCCTCCAATGTGATTGCTTCCTTTCTACCATACAAGATGGTGTCCTTTAGGATTCAAAGGACTTAGGAAGAGCACTCAACAAGATCAGAGCCTTCTCTTCCTCTAACTTGACATCCAAATTCTCCAGATCATCAAGAATCTTGTTGAACTCATCTAGCTGCTCCGTAATGGGTTTGTCATCTCCCATTCTAAAGTCATACAACTTTTGTTTCGAATAGAGTCGGTTAGCAAGAGTTTTCACCATATATAACTTCTCAAGCTTATCTCAAACCTCATTCGCTGTCTTCTCTTTAGCAACCTCCCTCAAGACCTTATCTCCAAGGCAGAGTAGAATCGTGCTTCGAGCTTTTCTGAGCAACTTGCTCTTTTCAGCCGCAGCTGCTGCAGTTTCTTCTTCTGCAGTCTCTTCGGATTCTTCGAGAGCCTCGAATAATCCTTGTTGTTCAGGGAGAGCCTGCATCTTGACCTTCCACAACCCAAAATCTCCAATGCCTGTAAACTTCTCTATGTTGTACTTGGTAGAATTCCCCATCTTAGATCTGCTGCTATTTCAGTTTCCACAGACGGCGCCAGTTGTCAAGTAATTCGGGTCGATTAGACGTCTCCAACCAAGTAGAATACTTGAAGATATAAGAAATAACTGCTCTAGGATAGTAATTCAAAAAGTAAGCAACGAGACAAACAGCACACAAGAATTTAAGTGGTTCGATCAATGTGATCTACATCCACTGGACCAGACGAGTACTTCTTTGATTGATAAAGAATGTTTACACACTCATTCACTCGGAATAGGATATTTCCTCACTTCACTCGTGAACTCACACAACTCAAAGATTACAAAACGTACTACAATCTACAATCCAAAATTGTCAACCTTTACAATGTACACATACAAGAGTTTATAAAGACCAAAGGTAGTTGCTGCTGTTAGGAACTGTTTTGAGTAGTTAGCAACCGTTTGCAACCGCTTGTAACAACCCATGTGCTCTGTTATTGCCAAACTGAAATGGTAATTATGCCCTCAAGCAGTTGTAACTGTAATACAGCTAGTTAAACTAACTAACTTTCATATCAGAAGACTTGTCCATAAAGATCAGAACACTACTTAGTGATCTGATGCTCAACTCTTCTGTTCCTGTGATCAAAAGCTAACTCTGCTGATAGACTTCATACTGTGCTGATCTTAATTGCACTGACCAAGTACTGTGCTGACCCAAGTACTGTGCTGATCTGGTACTGAGCTGATCTACTCTGCTGAAGTACTGTGCTGATTAAGTACTGTGCTGATCCAGTACTGTGCTGATCTAGCCAACTGTGCTGAACTCTAAGCATCACCTTCTCATCTGAGTGAAACCCTTCAACTCATCTGATAAGGCCTAAGTTATCTTGTCTGATCTTATCAGCTCACTACTCACTTAGTGTGCTGATTCTGAGATTATGAGATAACACTCACACAATACGTAAAAACACTTAATTTTATACCTATCAAATGACTAACGGACACATTATTTACTATTTAATTTGTGTAAGTGGAAATATTCTAACCAGATTATACATATCTTATCTAGCCTAATGAAATAATTTGTTGAGAAGGGGTGTATACTTTTGTTTCAGCAATAGGGTATGTTGACACTTTGAGATTAAACTAGTTAAGTAATTAAACTTTACACACAAATTAAGAAAAATAAATTAATATGTGTGGTAAAGTTTAATGAGACTTATTACTCATTTACTCCATCCGTCACACAAAGATAGCCACATTTAACTTTACACACAAATTAAGAAAAATTAATATATGTAGTCAAGTTTAACTAATATGCCTATTTTACCCTTAACATTTTATAAATTTGGTGTAAATTTCAAAGCAGTTGAATCTTAAGAGTAATTATTAGGTGAGTTTAATTAAGGATAAATTGTCAATAAAACATTTAATACTTAAATAAAATAGAAAATGTGACTATAATTTATGACATTCAAAAAAGGAATATGTGACTATAATTGACTGATAAACCATTGAGAAGCACAATGGACTGTATACTCATTGGATATAATATGAAATTTATCATTATTTAATCATTTTATAACTTATCACTCTCCTTGAAATATGATCGAAGTTATTCAATTATCGATGATACATGGGTCGGAACGAGATTGGTATATTTAGATTCTGTTGCGTCGAAAAATAACGCCTACGGATATCAACTGTTCCCGTGCGAGCACTGCGAATCACGGGTTTGAATCGTTCTTTATCCTTGGCAATCCTCACGTACAATCTTCTTAGAGATCTTGAAATGAACTTCAAAAAGCACGCCGGAGGGGATTCCGGCGCGGAGTCTCCGACGCTCAAGTCAGAATCTTTCTCAGGAGAGTAAAAAGAGGAATTTCCCTTTTGTTCTAGGGAAATTCTCACAAATATTCTGGAGTTTTTCGTGTTCTTGTGTATATTTCGTAAGAGTATGTGTATTCTCTGTAAAAACGTAAATGATAAAATAAACATAACCTGTTTTTATACTTGACCCTCTCTCTCGGGAGAGAGGAAGACTTTTTCTCCCTATATTCACTCCCACATCCCTGTAAACTCGGCCCAAATCCCTGAAGACTCGGTCCATATCCCTGAAGACTTGGCCTTTCAGCGTACTGGCCCTATCTTCTCGCTTTGACTCCTTCTCTTGACTTTGCTAGGAGAAAATAGCTCGTGAAACCCACTCCCTTTGGGCCAGATCCCTTGACCCAAAGGCTACTAATCCTCGGATATGGGCTAAAAGCCCAATTATTCTTATTCCCCTTTTTGGGCCTAGGAGTGTATTAATCCAACCTCCAAGCCCATTGAGCTAATTAAGATTATTATAATTTATCTCGTCTCCACGTGTCGACATCTCCAAGAGCGACATATTTTGTCCGCATCAACTACTCCCCCCTACTCTCGTAAAAAGGATAATTTTTAAGAGAGTAGGAAAAAGAAATGAGATAAATTCTAAGAGAAATACTTCCTTCCTTCAATCAATTTTTCTTAACGTTTTCCCTTAAACTATGGTATATCCGACTTTTAATAGCTCTTAATAATTTTCTGCAGTGAGAACTCAGTTTCGAACCTCGCACCCACACGTCTGCCCGAGAACCAACATCCAGCCGCCCTTCTTTCGCCACGCGCTTCCTCATTGGGAGGTATTTACACCTCTTCTCGATTTTCCCCCCACTTTTTCCTTCATCATAATTCCTTAATTCAAAAACCCATTTTACTTCGCAAAAAACCCTTCTCTTTCTTTAAACTTATCCATTTCCCCCATCTTCACATTTTCTTCTTCTGCGATTAACTTCTTCTACACGTTCACCGGCCACGCCGTCGCCTTCGAAAACCACTTTTATCTCAGGTACCTCCTCTTCCTCCTCATTTTTCTTTTATTGTATCCTCATGTCATCTTCTGCTCCAACTTCGTCGGATTCCATTTCCACGGAAATTTCGGCCTCTGGTTCACTTTCTTTGTTTTCCATAACCAACCCCGCCCTAAGGGACAAGATTTCTAGTTCTTCGATCCTTCCCCAAGAGCGTGTCGCCGCTTTCCTTCGTTCGGGGATTTTCCCAGCAGATTACACAGTTAGGACTGCTCATAGAAAAGAACGCCCCAACTTTCCTAGTCCCAACACTCTAGCCTTTTGGGAGGCCCAACTGAAGGCAGGCCTCCGCTTTCCGGTCAACCCATACCTCTCCGAAATTTCCACTTATCTTCGCATACCCCTCAATCAATTTACCCCAAACGCCATTCGCGCAATGTTGGGTTTCTATATCTTGGTCAAGGGGAATGGTGGCGAGACCTCGGCCCAACTTTTCCTAACTCAATATATGTGCAAATTTGCGGACGGGTTTTTCTATACCTGCGGTCGTCCTTCCAGGACTGGGAAGTTCATGGAGAAGCTCCATGAAGGGGTCAGGACTGGAAGGATTACTACTTCTTTGTTACCAATCCTTCTCCTTGGGAGTTTCCTCATGAAAAATGGATTTACGAGAACCCTGGGGTGCCCCGTCCTCCTCTCTCTGTTTGTTCCTCTCTTAATTTGGATGTAATGAATCATTTGAATGATAACGTGCTTGCCAACTGGTATTTTGATGTGATGGGCATATGTAAGAACCCTAGGGCCTTATCCCATTTCGGTTTCGGCCGCACTGATTACCCTCTAGGTCCAGATGGTGGTAATATCATTTCTTTTCTCTTGTCATCGTCCTCGAGATTGAAACTGCTATAGTTGTTAATATCCTTTATGTTTTTCTTTGCAGCTATGAGTTGGTTAACCCAGATTTCTCGCGATGCTGCTCCTCTTTCCATGGTAGCCAAATCCCTGGCTCCCGAAAGCTCTATGAAAGCTCCTATTCCTCCTTCCCCGGTGAAACCCTCCACCGGGTCGGTTGCCAAGCGTACGAGATCTTCCACTGAGAAAGCCATGCTTTCATCCATGCCCCCTGCCTCTGATGCTTCCAAGAAGAAGAAATCCAAAACTAAGTCTTCCTTGCCTTCTTCAGCCAATGTTACTCCGGATATCCCTGGCGACATCAGTGTTGATCAATTTACAGCCTTTATAGATCGTCACACTCCTACTCCTGCCACGAAGGCCCTCAATACCTTATCCTCAGAAGAGCGGATCGTGCATGCAGCCCACAGTTTCTCTCATGTAAACTCCTAATATAGATGTTATTCTTTATGGCTAATGAGAGACAACACAAATATCTTACTTCTTTATATTATTCCTTGTGTAGTTTGGCCTCCTGTATTTCGACGTATCCGAACGGGCCCTCCAATCCCTTCAGCTTCAGGATGATCTCCAGAGCCAAGTGGAACTGGAGAAAGTAAAGAAAGAAGTACTTGAGGCGGAGCTACGGGAAGCCAACCAGGAGCGGAAGGCGGTTCAGGCTGAAAGGACGAAGCTTTTGGAGGAGGTCTCTTCACTTAAGACTCAGCTTGCCGAGCGGGATAGAGGGATTGAGCGCTTGGAGGTTACTCTTCCTCTGGCCGGGATGAAGCTGTGTATCGATTCTCTCTTTACCTCTGCAGTGGGGCAGAAGTTTCTGGGTACCTTGCATCGAGAATGGTTGGAAGCTTTTATTAAGAGTACCAGCTTCCTAGGGGCAATGGGCGCATATATTCCTCATTTTATTGATCATGGGTTTTCCAATGATGTGGCTGAGCATTCCGACCCAGGATTTGATGGCCATTACACTCGTGCCCTTCGTCTGGACGAGTTGGCCACTCCCCCTAAGTTCCCCGGAGACCCTAAAGAGGATATCAGCACTCCTTGGTGGCTGCCTGGGATGAGGAAGGCTGTCTCAGAGTTGAAGGAGACTGCTCTAAAGTTGGATGATCTGGTACCGGCGAAGGATTTAACATTCCCAATTCACGTGGCCAACCCTGATCCCGTGGCAACCGTGATGGCCGATGCTCTGGAGGAGAAGGAAGAGGGGGGCGGCTCCAGTGGACAGGTTGATGAGGCAGGGGAAGGCTTTGAGGGGAAGAGTGAAATTCCCCTCTCTTCATAACTCTATTTACTTTCTTTCATAACATTCTGGTACTTAAAACACTTTTACTTTTGTTGGGGCCTTCAAGGTCTCTTTTGATATTTTCAGGAGACTCCACACTCCTGTGTTTTTTTGTGGAGGGCCAGGGCATGGTGCCTTTGGTCTTTGATATTTTCTCTTTTGGCGCTCTATCTTACTTCTGCTTATCGTACCTGCACATTATCTCATTGTATGCATACATATGTGTTGCTTTTTCTTTATTAGCATGTCGTGTATTATATCTTAGCTATTAGACATATCATGCATTGTCTGTCCAACTTTTCTTAACTATGCTTCATAGCATGTTTCTAGTATCTTCTTGACACGTGTGGGCTCTAAAGCTTGTAGATGAAATTTTAGATGAATATCGAGAGATGGGAAAACTGGAAAAGAGGGACAAAGGCAGTCGTCGTCTAGAGTTCTTTTAAGCTCTTCCTATTGATGTTTTGGCTATGCCTTACAACTAGAGATGAGTAATGATTTGTAACGAGCATGGCTGTGAAATGTTGTATACAATGACGTTGTGATGTTCAATAGAATCCCTATGAGATCTATGAAACTCTCATACTAATGATGCAGCTTCTGGCAGAAATGTAAATTGAGGAAATTTAGTTCAATAATTTGGACACCAAATTTGGAATTTATATTTAAATGAGAATATATCTTTTGGGTTCTTGATATTCTTAATTCGATTATCAAGGCTGAATGATGATTTTATTTTCTTTTGCTGAGGAAAAACACTTGCGATTCTGATATTGAAAAAAAAAAAGCTTCAACCATCGAGAGAATTGCGCGAACAAATGAATTTTGCTTCACAAAAAGGAAGGGGGAATGAATGCTCTCAACCGATGCATACTTGACAACTTAAGGGAGGTATCTTTGCGATTTTTATGTGAATCGAAATTGAAATATCGCTTGAAAGACATTTTTTGTTGATGATCTAGTGTTAAGTATTTCTGAAAAATCAGCTTGTATAAGAAGCATTAATTTAGCATGAGAACATGTGTTTAATCTGATGGAAAATGACTGTGTTAATATTTGCATCAACAGTCATCTCTTGACTATTGTGTTGAAAGGGTAAGTGGAATATATATTAAGACTTGCAGTAGTATTTATCTCTTAGCTATTATGCCGTGAAAAATGTGATATATGAGGTAGCATGCATTGCCTTGGATAATTGATTGATACTAATCTAATACTTGAATTAGACTCGTTGAGGTGATGAATTTGAGTGAGAAGAATAACTCACCCATGATAGATAGGATCGAGATAAACTATTTAATGCTGTGATTTGCATAAATGACTACTCCTTAACTGAGATATTGTGGAGAATGATCTAAGTCTATTTACTTTAGTGTGAATGTTAATCTTCTCAATCAATATGTTGTGAAAATATGATATGTATTGAATGTGTGATAAAATTCGCATGAGAATGCACTTTTTATTGAATGAGCTCTAGAATATTGACAAAGCATGTACCAAATCTTGGTATAAATTGTTATTTAACCTTTTTGTTGTGAGAAATTTCGAGAAGGTCTAGCTCAAAGGCCTTTAAGAACACAGGGAGTATTTTGGTCCCCGAGGGCTGGCAGAGACAGGGAGTATTCTGGTCCCCGAGGGCTGACAGAGACAGGGAGTATTCTGATCCCCGAGGGCTGACAGAGACAGGGAGTGCTCTGGTCATTGAGGGCTAGCAGAGATAGGGAGTATTCTGGTCTCCGAGGGCTAGCAGAGATATGATAAGTATATCGGTACCACATAATGGGAGTTGATTTGTTGTGTTTGTTCGATGCTATGAAGTTTTATATCCGAAAAGATAATGAATTTTTAATATTGCATGAGATGATTCTTTTAGAGTGATGAAACATGATTTGAGCGTTTTGAGGTATTTTAGGGCCAGCAGCCCTAAATGAGCGAAATAATAAGCCTGAAAATTAGAGTTGATAAACAATGATCCCATGAGGAGGAGTTGGAGATTCTAGAGGTGCTTGAGTAGCCCGAGGGAGCAGGATTACAAAAGAGAATAAAGATTGAGTTCAGGGGAACCTTGGAGAACCCCCCAGATTATTATGAGATTTGAGATCCTAAAGAGCGAAACCAAACAACGTTGAGAGGCTGGAGGTTCATGAAAAGACCATGTGCAATGAAGCTAAACCTCGACCTTCTCGAGGAGCTGTAGACGTACGAAAGATATGCGCAACTGCGAAGACGAATATTGAGGTAACAAATTAGTTCATATTACTTGTGATTTTTATGTTCCGATAGCCAGGAAATTGATGGCTAAGATGCTAAGACAAAGATGGAGAATACTTGACTGGCTATGAAGTCAACTTAGTATATCTGTGGGGCAATACCCCTGAACGACCAAGGTCAAAGACCATATCCCTGGAGGACTGAAAGTAATATCCCTGAAAAGGGGACAGAATAAACCTACAGGTACCCTAATTCAGGAGCGAAAGACACTCTAAGACCACGAGACCAAGAGAAGTTAGAGAAACTGCGAGGTTTACCTCACCCTGAAAATTGCGAGGTTTACCTCACCCCCTGCGAGATTTATCTCACCCTGCGAGGTTTACCTCACCCCCTGCGAGATTTATCTCACCCTGCGAGGTTTACCTCACCCTGGAAAAAAATACGAGGATTACATAAACCTCACCGGAAGAGACAGCGAGATTTACACCAACATACAAAGATTCGAGAAGGAAATACCTAAAGTTATGTGACTAAAGAGCTTCATCCACGATAACCTCTAAAGCTAGGGGGAGTACGAGAGGAGATATGGAGTAGAAGGCACAGAGCAAAAAACTAAGAAGAGGACCTGTGAGCATCATTAGATCATCAAGTAAGTACAGAAACCTGAATTCTCTAAAGTATCATAGAGTATGCACGTACCACGGAAGAAGGTAAAATAAAGCGAGGCAGCTAAAACCATTCAAGACTAGGGATATATGACCCTAGCCCTCCATAGAAAAACTCAGAGGTATAAAAGTAGGATCAGAGTTTCTTACAATCGGAGAGTGACCACAAGGCCGAGGGGAATTAGGGAACCCCTCACAATTCTGAGGTTCAATGATGAGCTTGATTTGAAGCCATGAGGCCAGGTTATTAAGTGAGAGCTCCACTCATGATAGGCTTTAAGGCCCAGGGGGAGTAGGGGTCGTGCTAAGTTGTTAAAACTATCAAACTCTAAAATTGAAAAATGATGGTGACCAGGGCGAGGAAACCTTCCGCTTAATTCATCTTATCTTCTCTTCCTATTCTCATAAAATTACGAGCACTTTTACGAGAGTAGGGGGAGTAGTTGATGCGGCCAAAATATGTCGTCCTCGGAGATAACGACACGTGGATATGAGATGAATTAAATCCGTCTTGTTTTGAATAAGGGTTTGGTGAAGGGGATTAATACACCCCTAAGCCCAAAGAGGGAAATCAGCATAATTGGGCTTTTGGCCCATATCTGTGGCCCAATTATTCTTGGGCCAAGTATTTTCAGCCCATGAGGGAAACTTAAGATCTGTTCTTGATGGATTAAGCCTAGCGAAAGAGTAAAAGCGAGAATATAGGGCTTGCATACTAGAGGGCCGAGTCTTTGGGAAGACTGGAGAAAAAAATAGGGAGAAGAGGTCTCCCTCTCTCCCATGAAAAGGGCCAGGCATATAAGAGGTTAGTTGGATCATTTTATTTACGTTATATATCTTGAATACGCACCACTTCTATTATCTAAGAGATTTACACTCAATACACACTGAATTCACAAGAAATATCCGAATATTTGCTAGAATTTCCCTAGAATTGCAGGGAAATTCCTCTTTAATTCCCTTGAGAATGATTCTGACTTGAGCGTCGGAGATTCCACGCCAGAATCCCCTCCGACGTGTTTTTGCAGGTCCTCAAGAAGCTTGAAGGAGAATCGTTCGTGGAAAAGCTTGCAAGGAAAGTGACGACGTGGACCCGTGATTATCCTAATCTGCACGGGAAGATTCAATATCTGTAGTTGTTACTTTTTGACGCAACAGATTCCAAGAACATTAAAAAAAAAGTAGATTTTTATATATTATGTGAGATTGCCTATCAATATCATTGATTGAAAAAAAGAAAAGAAATGATCCTCGATCCTCTCAAAATAAAATTCGAATTTATTAAATGGTAGTTTTATTACACCTAAATAGAGATATTTATCGAAACTGTGACTAAACGGGCTAAGGTCTAATCTGATTCACTCTTTACGGTCTGATAAAAGTAAGAATTTTAATTCTAGCGAACTACGGGCTAAACGGACAACTAACTAGCGATAGTGAAACTTAAAAAAATTTGTGTTGCGTAAAAAAATAACGTCTAAGGATATTGAATATTCCCGTGTGGACAATGAGAATTACGGGCTTAAATCGTCACTTCTCCGCAAGCGTTTTCACGAACAATCTTCCTTTAAGATCCTTAGAAACCTGCAAAAACACGTCGGAGGGGATTCCGGCGCGAAATCTCCGACGCTCAAGTCAGAATCTTTCTTGGGAGAATCAAGGAGGAATTTCCCTGTAATTCAAGGGAAATTCTCGCAAAATATTTGAGTGTTTCTTGTCTTTTTTCTGTATTATTCAGTAAGAATCGTGTAAAGTATGTATGTAAAGTAAACGTAGTCAATAATCTGAAACAAACCTGCTTATATACCTTTTCTCCTTTCGTAGGGGAGAAGGAGACCCTTTATTCCTCTTTTTCCTCAACCGTCCCATAAGACTCGGTCTCCCATTGGACTCCCCCCACTTCCTTGCCTTGACTTCTTCCTGGGCCTCATTTGTCAAGAACTGCTTCTAGTTCCTTCCTTCCTTGGCCAGCCCTATCCAGCCTAAGAACAATCGGGCCGTAAATGTGGACCGATGGCCCACTTACCCTTACTTCCCTTCTTTGGGCTTAGGGTGTATTAATCCTGTCACTCGGACTATTACTCTTAATAAGACTAATTTAATTTATCTCATATACACGTGTCGTCATCTTCAAAGACGACATATTTTGGCCGCATCAACTACTCCCCCAGACTCTCGTAAAAGTGCTCATGATTTTATGAGAGTCGAAAAAAGAAGATGAGATGAGCTTAAGTGGAACGTTCCTTTCCTTTGATCGCCTTTAACCCGCAACTTTATCGAAACGCGATATGCTTAGTTCACCCTAATTTCTTCAATTTCGCGCTCCTATTCTGCCTCGAACTCCCCACTTGTCTTTACTCGGCACGCTTTACAGATGACAAGATATCTCGCCGCCGTTTTTCCTCCACGCGCCCTCTCACTGGGCTTCAATTACTCCCTTTTTCTCGATCCTCTCCCGCTATTTACTCCGCTATCATAACTTCTCCTAATTCAAAATTTCCTCGCCAGTAAAACTTCCCTCTTCTAACTTTATCAATTTCCTTCTAACCTTCATCCCACTATTTTTCTTCCGTTTTTCTGCAACCACCTATTTTCTTGCACGTCCGTCGGCCACTCCGTCGCATTCGAAAGGTGCCTTCATCTCAGGTACCCTCTCCTTTCTTCGCTTCTCTTTTACTTTATCTTCATGTCGTCCTCTTCCAGGGCTTCCTCAACCTCAACTTCCATGGAAAGTTCTGGTTTTCTTTCCGATCCGACTTCTTTGTTTCCCATAACCGACCCCGCTCTAAAAAATAGAGTTTCCACTTCCTCAACTCTTCCAAAGGAACGGGTAGCTGCCTTCGTCCGTTCCGGGATCTTTCCGGCGGATTACGCAGTTAGGGCTGCTCATCGTAAGGAACGCCCAAATTTTACTGGTCCCAAAACCCTAGCCTTTTGGGAGGCTCAATTGAAGGCAGGCCTTTGTTTTCCGGTTAACCCCTACCTTGCCGAAATTTCTTCTTACCTCCGGATACCCCTTAACCAGTTTACCCCAAACGCTATTCGAGCGATGCTAGGATTTTACATTCTGGTTAAGGGAAATGGTGGGGAACCCTCAACCCAGCTCTTTTTGACCCAGTATATGTGCAAGTTTGCAGATGGGTTTTTTTATGCATGTGGTCGCCCTTCTAGAACTGGGAAATTCATGGAAAAGCTCCATGAGGGGGTCTAGGAATGGAAGGATTACTACTTCTTTGTTACTAGCCCTTCTTCCTGGGAATTTCCCCATGAGGGGTCGATTTATGAGAATCCTGGGGTGCCCAGTCCTCCTCTCTCTGTTTGCTCCACTCTTAACTTAGATGTAATGGAAAACTTGAATAAACATGTGGCTGTTCATGGGTATTTCGATGTGATGAGTATATGTAAAAATCCTAGGGCTTTATCCCATTTCGGCTTCGGCCGCATAGATTACCCTTTAGGTCCAGATGACGGTAATATCATTTCTTTTCCTCTGTTGCTACCTTTGAGGTTCGAATCACCATGGTTTTTGACGTCTTTATTTTTTGTTGCAGCTATGAGTTGGTTGTCCCAAATCTCACGAGATGCTGCTCCCCTTTCCATGGTGACTAAGCCTTCTGCTTCGGAGAGTTCTACGAAAGCTCCCCCTCCTCCTTCTCCAATGAAGCCCTCAGTGGGGTCAGTTGCTAAGCGTACCCGGTCCTCTACTGGGAAAGCTGCGTTCTCTTCGGGACTCCCCACTTCCGGTGCTTCCAAGAAGAAGAAAACTAGGGATAAGTCTTCCTTCACCCCCTCGGAGACCATTGACCTGGAGGCCACGGGCGATATCAGCGTTGATCAATTCACTGCTTTTTTGGAACGCCATATCCCCACTCATGCTATAAAAGCTCTCAGTGCTCTGACCCTGGAGGAGAGGATAGTGCACACTGCTCATAGCTTCTCTCAAGTAAGCCTATAATATACATATTATTTCATATGATTGATGGGGGGTAGAGCAGATATCCTAATTCTTTCTGTTACTCTTTATCCTTTATGTAGTTTGGTCTTCTCTATTCCGACGTATCCGAGCGAGCCCTCCGATCCCTTCAACTCCATGACGATCTCCAGAGTCAGATGGAGCTAGAGAAGGTAAAGAAAGAAATACTCGAGTGAGAGCTTCGAGAAGCCACTTTAGGGAGAAAGGCAACCATGGCTGAGAAAGTTCAGCTCTCAACGCAGAATCAGGTTTTATCAGAGGAGATTTTTTACTCCGGGCCCAGCTCGTCGAGCGGGATAGGGGGATCCAGCGCCTGGAGACTGAACTACCTCTGGCTGGGGTGAAGCTTTGTATTGATTCTCTCTTTACATCCGCGGCGGGACAAACCTTTCTAGGCACTTTGCACCGAGAATGGCTGGAGGCTTTCCTCAAAAGCACTAGTTTTCTAGGGGCAATGGGGGCATACATTCCATATTTCATCGATCATGGCTTTTCCAATGCCGTAGCCGAGCACTCTACTGCAGGGTTTGATGGTCACTACACCCGCGCCCTCCGCCTGGACGAGCTAGCTACTCCCCTGAAGTTCCCAGGAGATCCCAAGGAGGATATCAACACTCCTTGGTGGCTGCCTGGTATGAGGAAGGCCATTTCGGAGCTGAAGAGTGCTGCTCTAGGAGTGGAGGATTTGGTGCCTGTGAGCGATCTGGAATTCCCCATTCATGTAGCTGACCCTGATCCACTGGCTACCATGGCGGCTGATGCCTCGGAGGAGAAGGAAGAGGGTGGTGGCTCTAGTGGTCAGGTCGACGAGGCGGTGGAAGGCACTGGGGGGGGGGGGTTGAAATTCCTCCCTCTTCATAACTCTATTTACTTTTTCTGATAACAATATTCTAGCGTTCTTAAAACACTTTCTTTTGTTGGGGGGCCTTCGTGTTCCCTTGGTATTTTCAAGAGACTCCACACTCCTGCGTTTTTCTGTGGATAACCAGGGCATGATGCCTTTGGTCTCTAGAATTTTTTGCTTTTGGATGTTCTATCTTCCTTCTTCTCGTACCTGCATATTATCTTATTATATGCATATATATGTTGCATGTTTATGTTTAGCTTCTCTTAGCTATGTTTCAGTGCATATCTCTAGTATCCTTTTAACACGTATAGGCTCTAAGGCTTCAAGTTCAGGCATAGGGATTCAAGCTAGAGATAGAGAATTCAGGTTTCTATACTTACTTGATGATTTGATGGTGCTCGTGGGATCTCCCCGTAGCTCCTACTCCCCCTAGCCTTAGAGGTTATAGTGGATGGAGATTGTTGATCCTATAGCTTAGGATTTTCCCTTTTTTTCTAAGTGAAGTTCATCGGAACTCACTTGTTTTCTCAGGGTGAGGTTTGTATAAACCTACGCGTTTTCTTTAAGTGAGGTTCGTCGGAGCTCACTTATGTTATCAGAGTGAGGTTTGAATAAACCTTCGCATTCTCTTAAAGTGAAGTTCATCGGAACTTACTTATTTCAGGGTGAGGTTTGACTAAACCTTCGCATTTTCTTAAAGTGAGGTTCATCGGAACCCACTTATTTCAGGGTGAGGTTTGACTAAACTTTCGCGTTTTCTTAAAGTGAGGTTCATCGGAACCCACTTATTTCAGGGTGAGGTTTGACTAAACCTTCGCATTTTCTCAAAGTGAGGTTCATCGGAACTTACTTATTTTCTCAGGGTGAGGTTTGTATAAACCTTCACATTTTCTCAAAGTGAAGTTCATCGGAACTTACTTATTTTCTCAGGGTGAGGTTTGACTAAACCTTCGCATTTTCTCAAAGAGAAGTTCATCGGAACTTACTTATTTTCTCAGGGTGAGGTTTGACTAAACCTTCGCATTTTCTCAAAGTGAAGTTCATCGGAAATTACTTATTTTCTCAGGGTGAGGTTTGTATAAACCTTCGCATTTTCTCAAAGTGAAGTTCATCGGAACTTACTTATTTTCTTAGGGTGAGGTTTGTATAAACCTATGCGTTCTCTTTTTATCTGATGTCTTAATATATGTACATACCCATCATCTCATCACAATATTAGCATATATCAATCATCTCATCACAATATTTCCTCAAAGATTTACGGAAACAACACTGCAATTTCTTCAAAAGTAAAGCTTCATTGATAAAAAATGTTCATCAACATAGGTAAAAAGGGAAACCTATGCCGGACTCATTAAAAACCTCTCCGTGGAAAAACCCAAAGGGAAACCCACATAGAGGGAAAAAGAGTGTCGGTGAAGCGATGTGTACAATTATTCGAATGGAAATGAATGTCAAAATTGTTCAGAAAGAAAAAATAGGGGACTAACACATTTTCAAACGTAAAACCTCTTAAGGTGGCACACATTCCATGGGCGCAATATCTCCTTTCCCTCCATATCCTGGAGTTTATAGGCTCCTCCCTTCAACACTTGTATCACTCTATAGGGACCTTCCCAATTTGCTTCCATCTTTCCTGTATTCCTCAAGGCATCCGCTCTCCGGAGGACTAAGTCTCCGACTCTAAAGGACCTGGGGATTACTCTACGATCATATGCTGCCTTGATCCTGCTCTTGTATCTTTCCGCTTTCAACTTTGCTATCTCTTTTTCCTCCTCTATTAAGTCCAAGGCCTCTCTCATTAATTCTTCGTTTTTCTTCTCATCGAAGTAGGTGATCTGATGCGATCCTAACCGGGCCTCTGGGGGTATCACTGCCGTTGTCCCATACACCAATTGGAAGGGGGACTCCCCCGTAGCTGATTTAGGGCTAGTTCTGTAAGACCAGAGGACGTTGTCCAGCTCTTTTACCCATCCCCCTCCTATCTTTTGCAAGCGTGTTCGGATACCGTCCACTAAAATCCTGTTTGTGACCTCTACCTGGCCATTGGCCTGTGGGTGGGCTACCGAGGTGAATCTTTGTACAATGTTCCACCTCCAATACCATTTTCTCACTTTCTCTCCGTTGAACTGCGTTCCATTATCCGAAACTAGAACCCTTGGCACTCCAAACCTGCAGCAAATCTGTCTTGCTAGGAAGTTGAATACATTATCCTCTTCTATCTTGGCCAGAGGTGCTGCTTCCACCCACTTGCTGAAATAATCTACTGCCACGATTAAGAATTTCCTTCCTCCAGGTGCCATGGGGAAGGGCCCTACTAGGTCTATCCCCCATTTTGCAAAGGGGCAGGGAGAATACATGGCGCCCATCTCTTCTGCAGGTATCCGTATCAAAGGTCCATTCTTCTGACATTTCTCACATTTCTTCACGAATTCCCGTGTATCCCTTATCATAGTGGGCCAGTAAAAACCTGCCCTGAACACCTTTTTCACAATCGTCTTGTAACATTCATGACTGGCTGCACAACCCTCATGGATATCCTTGATTACGAATTCCGCTTCTTGTTTCGAGAGACATTTCAAATAAGGTTGGGTAAAGGACCTTTTGTACAACTGATCCCCAAGGATACAATATTTCAACCTCAAAGCCTTAGTTTCCCAGGACGCTGGAACCGCAGGATCTTTGTTCAATTCTTCCCATATCTCCTTTCTCCAGTCATCCCCTTCAGTTATCTCCCCAACTAAGGTTTCCGTCGCCAACCGATCCGCCACTACCTGGGTTATCTTCCCCTGCCCCTCGAACTCAGTGGAACTGGCTAAATTGGACAATCCATCCGCCTTTGTGTTTTCTTCCCTCGATATCTGTATTACTTCGAAAGCATGGAATTTGCTTTTCAGGTTCCTCACTTGCTCCAAATATGCGATCATCGATCTTTTCGTCCTTGGCAAGGTACTCCCCCATTACTTGTTGCACCACCAACTATGAGTCTGAATATAGGGTGACCTTCTGTGCTCCTAGTTCTGCTGCCATGTTAGCCCCTCTGATCAGGGCTTCGTATTCGGCTCCGTTATTGGAGGTCGAAAATCGGAACTTAACGGCCACTTGTACCTCCTGGCCCTCAGGGTCTATCAACACTATCCCTGCTCCGCATCCCAGTGCCGATGCGGAGCCATCCACGTAGACTTTCCATCCTTCCATCTCCTCGATTCTGGTGGATTCTTGGATGAAATCCGTCAGGGCCTGGGCTTTAATAGCCCTCCTGGGTTCATAATCAACATCATATTCCTGCAATTCAACAACCCATTTGACCATTCTTCCGGACAAGTCTGCTCTCCCTAGTACCTGCTTCAGGGGATAATTAGTCTGTACCACAATTTTATAAGACAAGAAATAGGGGCGTAATCGTCTAGCTGTCACTACCACCGCCAGTGCTGCCTTTTCTACCTCTGAATATCTGACCTCTGCTCCCTGAATTACCTTACTCACGTAGTATATGGGCTGCTGCGTGGAGCCCTCTTCTTTCATCAATGATGTGCTTAAGGAGTACTCCCCTACTGAAAGATATAGGAATAGTATGTCTCCCTGAGAGGGTTTCGTCAGCTTTGGGAGTTGTTCCAGGTGACGTTTGAGTTCCTCAAAGGCCTTCTGACAAGGCTCGTCCCACTCGAATTTCGCCCCTTTCCTCAAGGTTCTAAAGAAGTGATGACTTTTCTCTGCTGATCTTTATATGAACCTGCTCAGAGCTGTTATTCTCCCGTTCAGGGTTTGCAGCTCCTTCAGGTTGCGAGGAGGTTGCATGTCCAGCACAGCTTTTACCTTGGCAGGGTTGACTTCTATTCCTCTCTGGGTCACCATGTATCCCAGAAATTTCCCTGATCTCACTCTGAAGGAGCATTTAGCCGGATTCAACTTAATGCCGTTATTCCTGATCACCTGGAATATCTCTTCCAGGTCTTTCACATGTTCCTCTGCCTTAACGCTCTTGGCTAACATATCATCCACGTAAATTTCCACGTTCTTACCAATTTGCTCTCGGAAAACTGAGTCTACCATTCTCTGATAGGTGGCTCCTGCATTTATTAGTCCGAAAGGCATGCGTATATATCCAAAGGTACCACAGGCTGCAATGAAACATACCTCCGGGATATCCAGGGGATTGAGCTGGATTTGATGGTATCCCTGGTATGCGTCCATCATGCTGAGCAACTCAAAACCTGATGTCGCATCCACCAACTGATCAATCATGGGCAAGGGATAATGGTCCTTGGGGCATGCTTTGTTTAAATCTCTAAAGTCGATACACGTCCTCCACTTACCAGCTCCTTTAGACACCAGCACTACATTTGAGAGCCATTCGGGAAACTGTACCCTCTTTATATGCCCTGCCTTCAACAATTTATCAATTTCCTCTTTCACAATGAGATTCTTTTCTTTACCGAAATTCCTCAATTTTTGTTTCACTGGTCTTGCTCTAGGGTCCACGTTGAGGTGGTGTACTGCTATCTCTGGAGGTATACCCGTCATATCCGCTGGGGTGAAGGCAAATATATCCACGTTCTTTCGGAGAGTGGCTATTATTCTTTCCTTGAGTTCTAGATCCATCTGAGTCCCAACTTTGGTCGTGAACCCCTCCTTCTCTGCATAAAGTTCGATGTTCATTAGTTCCTCATCTGCTCTGATTTTGGGCTGCTCTCCTGCCAATTCAGCTACTTTCTATTTTTTTCAGTTCGGGGTCTTCCCCTTTACATCTTTCCAAACCTCGGAACGTAGCCTTATCCGCTATCTTAACTGGCTCTACATAACATTTCCTCGCTTGGTACTTGTCTCCGCATATCTCTCCCACTCCCCCTGAGGCAGGAAATTTCATCTTCATATGGAAGGTGGAAATTACGGCCTGAAAAATATTCAACCTTGGTCTCCCCATCACTACATTGTATGAGGAGGGAACATCAACTATCAAGAATTCTATCATTTGTATTCGCCGGTGGGGGGCAGTCCCTAGCCCTACCTGCAACAGGGCTGATCCAAGGGGCTGAATTGCTCGCCCTGAAAATCCATAAAGGGCAGTTTCCATTGGCCTAAGCTTTATATTCAACTCCATCCATTTGAAGCACTCCAAGAACATAATATCCGCTGAGCTCCCCGTGTCCACGAAAATTCGCGCTACGTCATACCCTGCGATATCCGTAGTGATCACCAGAGCGTCATTATGCGTCTCTCTAGATGCTCCCATGTCTTCGGATCCGAAGTGGATATCGGGAATCACTGTCATTTTTCCTATCCCTCGATGGTCCACGTTCTGCTCCACCTTCAACGATCGGATACTTTGCTTCCTTTGTCTAAAGGAGTCGCCATCAGCGGGGCCACCCATGATCATATGGATCGTTCCCCTTTTCTGGGAAAGGGGAGGTTGGTCTTCCACCTCCTTCTTCTACTCCCTCTTATTTTCCTCTGTTTTTCCTTCCGGATCCTTCCTCTTTTGCCCTCGAGGGCCTTGTCTATCTCTGAATGTAAACTCCTTAAGATGCCCTGCTTGGATCATCCTTTCTATTTCATCCTTTAGGTGCCAACATTGGTTCGTATCATTGGTTCGTATCATGTCCATACAAAACTTATCGGATTTTGGATTCTGGGGACCCATGTTCCTGGAATAAGGGAATTTCATATTGGGATGATCTCCCGCTACTTCTAAAACTTCCGCTGGCTCTATCTTCAAAGGGGTATACTTCTCAAACCTTCCCCTAGGACCCGAGCGCACTGCTTCTTCCTCCTTTACATTTCCAGGCCTCCTTGAACTTATGTGCTTCTCTGGACTAGGCCTCCTAGGTATTATTTCCCTTCTTCGTTCTCCATTTCCTCCCACTGGTCTGGTTTCCGAGCGCTTAGCTTTCCGTACCTCTTCAAGGGTGAGGTATTTTTCAGCTCTTCTTAGTAATTCATCGAAGGTCTGTATTGGTTTCTTGGCTAGGGATGTAAAGAGGTCTCCGTCTTTCAACCCATTAGTAAGGGCATTAATCTTGACTTCCGAAGAGGCTGTAGGTACCTCTAGGGCTGCTTGATGGAATCTTTTCAGAAAAGCCCGAAGGCTCTCATTTTCTCCCACGAATGAATGGTATCCGGGCCCAGCTGCGTAAACCACTGTTGTGCAGCTTTAGATAGAGTGGTTAGGAATACCTTGCACTTGATACCCTCTCCGTAGCGGTGTAATAGGGCGGCATTCTCGAACCTCATCAGGTGCTCGTACGGGTCCGTGGTACCATCATATTCAAAATTTAGAGATTTAAAATTAGAAGGTAATTCATCTTGCAAGAAACTGGAAAAAAACTGATAACTAGTAACGTAAGAAGGTTTACTTACATTGTCAATCATCTGTTTTTGCATGTCCTTCATTTCTTTCCGAAGAGCTTGTATCTGATCACTAACTCCCCCCTGGTAAGTGTCATCTGTACTTTCTCCTGTTTCTGTGTCCAGAGTGATCCGGCCAGGGGTTATCTCCGTGTTCCTCCTAGGAGGTCGATTGAGGATGCTCCTTTCGGCTTGAGAGGGCACTTTCTCTTCCTGATCTCGAGGGGGGCCCTCATCTCTAGAAGGGACCAGGGGAGAATCAATGACATGTTCCAAAGGATTTTGCTTAGTTCCTTCATTTACTGGTGGGACGGGCCCAAGAGTGTAAAATCCACGAGAGGTAATTATCTTTTCAACCGCTTGTGCGATCATCACGTCTAATTGATCTTGAGAGAGAGTAAGGAGTTCTGGTCGTGTGTTGGGAAGAGGGGTATCTCTGTTAATCCCACTTCCAGAGGCTCCCGAAGTACCCGTCGCATTCCCCTCTGGTGCGAGAGGGTTATCTTCCAATGTAGTGTTTACAGGTTGTTTCCCTAGATTTCAATTGGGAGGAAAACCCGGTGGAGGTGGAGGTGAAGGGAAAGGAGGAGAGGTAAGGTCTCCTTTCTCTTTAGTCTGCTTTGTAACATCTTGTTCTCCACCCATTTCGCACGAAACTTTCTCACTTCTTAGCTCAAAAGTTTCCCACAGACGGCGCCAGTTGTTGCGTCAAAAAATAACGTCTCAGGATATCGAATATTCCCGTGTGGATAATGAGAATTACTGGCTTAAATCGTCACTTTTCCGCAAGCGTTTTCACGAACAATCCTCCTTTAAGATCCTTAGAGACCTGCAAAAACACGCCGGAGGGGATTCTGGCGCGGAATCTCCGACGCTCAAGTCAGAATCTTTCTTGGGAGAATCAAGGAGGAATTTCCCTGTAATTCAAGGGAAATTCTCGCAAAATATTTGAGTGTTTCTTGTATTTTTTATGTATTATTCAGTAAGAATCGTGTAAAGTATGTATGTAAAGTAAACGTAGTCAATAATCTGAAACAAACCTGCTTATATACCTTTTCTCCTTTCGTGGGGGAGAAGGAGACCCTTTCTTCCTCTTTTTCCTCAACCGTCCCATACGACTCGGTCTCCCATTGGACTCCCCCCACTTCCTTGCCTTGACTTCTTCCTAGGCTTCATCTGTCAAGAACATTTCTAGTTCCTTCCTTCCTGGGCCAACCCTATCCAGCCTAAGAACAATCGGGCCGTAAATGTGGACCGATGGCCCACTTACCCTTACTTTACTTCTTTGGGCTTAGGGTGTATTAATCCTATCCCTCGGACTATTACTCTTAATAAGACTAATTTAATTTATCTCATATACACGTGTCGTCATCTTCAAAGACAACATATTTTAGCTGCATCAAATTGCATTCCCAAAATTTATCTTTCATTGTGCAGTTATAAAGTTAAAACAAATTGTTGTTTAGTTTATTACTAATCCATAAATAATTTTCATAACTAGGAGTAAGTCCTAATTTAAAATTTGATTTTTTATTTTAAATACGTAATAATTTATTTTCTCTCAGTCTGGGCTTGAATGTTTTAATAATTTGTGTCAAACATTATTGAATATAAGTCGCGACATTACAAAATTTACAATAAAAAAAATCAAACCTAATGTATAACATTTTATTCTTTTTCAATCTTTAAATTAAGTTAGAATAATAAGAAGGAAAAAAAAAAAGGAGCTAGCATGCCAAGCAATTCAGGAAAAAAAAAACTGAATTAAAATGAGTCTAAAATTCACCAAACATAGCTCTGCATTTATCGGGCTCCTAAGTATAGGAAGTATTCAAACAAAAGAATTGCAAGATGATACAATCATATTCCACCAAGTTTTTTTTTTTTTTTTTTGAATTACATTAAATACCCATCCATTTTCCCCTCCCCATGACTCGAACCCAGGATCTAAAGTCTAGATAGTGGTGCTCTAACCACTTGAGCTATCCAACTTTGTCATTCCACCAACTTTATGTTAACACACCTAGATGGAGAGATCTACTGATCATTTTGATGTATTGTTTGGACTTTTAGATGAATACTTTGAAGACAGTTAATTTCATTTTGATGTAATTAATACAAATAGTTGTGTTGGAATCATGGGGCATGTGATAGTTCAATTTCAATTATTCTCTCCGTCCCAGGATTTTATGCACACTTTGATCGGCACGGAGATTAAGAAAATGGAATAAAGTGATGTGTAAGGTAAATAAAGAGAAGGCATTATTGGTAATTCATTGACTAAAATGAGAGAAATTTTACTAAAGAGAAATGAGATTTGACTAAAGGTAAAATAAAGGAGGGATATTATTGGTATTATTGTTTCCTTTTTTGAAGTGTGCAAAAAATGTTGAAATGTCCGTTAAGAAAAGTATGCATAAAATCCTGGGACGAACGTAGTACTTGATAATAGGATCTCAAGAATGAGATTATGCAGCTGGCAGTGGCCGGTTAAGGGGCGGACATAAATTTTTTGAGGGTATGATACCATTCAATCCATCAGTTCTATTCTTTGTATTTTACTTGGTGTTTAAATAACAAAAAATTTAGTATATGTCACTTTCATTATTATAGGACATTGATTATTTTTATAAAAATGAAATACAACATGAAACATAAAAACTAAAAAAAAAAATATTTAATGTGGATACGTACAAACAAATGGACCTAACCTAAATAGAGTTAACGTACGCAGTTTGACTTTCTTGCCACTAAAATAAGTTTTTAAACAATAGTTATGTGTTTTGTTTGCAAAAAGTAACACTTAACTAGTAGTAATTATTTTAAATTTTAAGCGAAAGAGGACAAAAAAGTTGCATGCAACTTGGTCTCTACATGAATAATCAAGTATCTTTACATTTTCCAAATGTAGGAAGTGGTGAAACTTTGACTCTATTTTTATCTATTAAACTTTAAAAGTACACAATACTACTTCAAAGTCTGTGTTTATGACTCTAAAGTCGAATATTAGACGTAATAGTCAATACTTTGATTCAAAATCTTATGCTAAAACTCTTGTGAATTCGAGAAAGAGAAATATATTAAGGTTGTGTGTTTCAATCGAGAGATTTGAAATTTCTAGTGATTTTAAATGGAATTGTTGATAATTGAAAATTGATCTTTTTTAAATTTGATTTTTTTTTTTTTAAAGTAATTTCATTCCAACAATTTGTCACCCATCACAACAATATTTCAACAAAAAATAATAGGAAAATTTATGACTTGTCAACTTAGTACCAATTTTGGGTTGATGTGTCAATCATTAAAATAAAATATAAGACGTACAAACCAACTCCACCATCTAACCTTAATCACTTCAACCAATTGATAATCGAGAAATCTAAATTATTGGCATTTAAAAAAAAAATCACCATAGAGTTTGGGGTAGGTTTATGTGAATTCAAGTTCACGTGAATTCTTTTATTTGAGTCACGATTGTGCATAAAATGGTTCATAGTTTTAAAAAATTGGTTGATTTTTGAACAACGACACTTCAATGAACTGGCTTAATTTGCACAACATGGATAACTATAATGGTATGTCACGGCTAAATAAATTTCATATTTATTATACAAACTCCAATTACTACTATTTATACGTCATTAATTTAAAGTTTATATTTTTTCTAAAAGTTACTATACACATGATATTTGAAAGCGATTATCATGCATGTTTTGGATGATTTATTGGGATTAATTCCAACAATTATCAATTTATAGGATTTTTTGCCAATTTTTGGGTACTCTAATTGAGACACGCAAATGAAGGAAAAAATCAAAGTAGCATAACGTTTTCTCTGTAATGGTTTGTAACACTATCTCCCTGTTATATAATGGTTACATAATTTATTTTGTTTGTACAAATGTCAATGTTTTAGCTAATTGTTTTACATAGTTTTTTTTATAGTCTCTTATTATTAAATTGAGCCTCAAACTATTATCGATGACATTTTTGATAGCTCGTTTCTTGCATTTCATAAATTATTAAAGATATTTTATGTAAAAAAAAAAAAAAAAAAGAAACATGTGGGGTGTAATTGCAGGTACGAGGAATTAGAATTTAGAGAAGTTGTAACGTGAAGTCATAGAATGAACACATGGCATGTTGAATGCCCATCATTATTCATTCCTATTAGTATTATATATGCTCCACCATCCACTCACATGCATACATCCATTCATATACACAATGTCATATCATGTCATTCATGTGCCCATGTCCATACCACGCCCATCAATATCTATCCCGATAATAAAAGTACGTTTATTTTGAGATTTTAAATTCAAAATTTAATTATAATAATTTTATAAAAGTTAATTTTATAAATAACAAAGGGAAAATATCATTTTGGTCACTGAATTTTACTACTTTTCACATTTGATCACCCACATTTCATCACTATCAAAATTGGTCACTCACTTATTCGTCACTATCAAAATTGGTCACTCACTTATTATTTATCTATCAATTTTAATGGTGCTGTTAGAGAATCCGTCATTTACTAACGGAGAAAAGGTTTTGAGGGCCCAACTTTTATTTTCCCTCTTTTAATTCCTTACCCCTAAACTCTCAAACCCTTTTTTTTTTTTTTTTTTTTTACTGAATTTATCTTCAATTAATATTACTGGTGTGGGGTTAAGAAGGCATTTTGGGCAGCTGCTAGAGCAACTAGAATTCAAAGCTTCAAGCAATAACTTAGATGAAAAAGCATATGACTGGCTTGTAAAGAGAAATCCTTCCTAGTCCTAATTCAAAGCTTCAAGCAATAACTTAGATGAAAAAGCATATGACTGGCTTGTAAAGAGAAATCCTTCCTAGTCCTAGTGGTCCAGAGCATACTTCAATACTATTTTAAAGTGTGATATCTTTACCAATAACATGTGTGAGAGCTCAAACTCACTCATTCTTCCTGCAAGAGACAAACCAATCATCACCATGCTTGAAACAATCAGAGAAACATGGTGAGACTGCAAGTGAATGGAAATGCTGCAGAAAAATGGGATGATGCAATATGCCCTAGAATCAAGTTGACACTACAAAAAAAAATATGAAGGAAGCAGCTAAATGCATTCCTATGAAATCTAAGTCATTGCTTTTTCATCTTTACAAGCCAGTCATATGCTTTTTCATCTAAGTCATTGCTTGAAGCTTTGAATTCTAGTTGCTCTAGCAGCGGCCCACAATGCCTTCTTAACCACACACCAGTAATAATAATTGAAGATAAATTCAGTAAAATTAAAAAAAAAATGGGTTTAAGAGTTTAGGGTTAAGGAATTAAAAGAGGGAAAATAAAAGTTGACACTCAAAACCTTTTCTCCCCGTTAGTAAATGACGGATTCTCTAACAGCAGCATCAAAATTGATAGAGAAAGAATAAGTGAGTGATCAATTTTGATAGTGACCAATAAGTGAGTGACCAATTTTGATAGTGATGAAATGTGGGTGATCAAATGTGAAAAGTGGTAAAGTTCAGTGACCAAAAGTGATATTTTCCCAATAACAAACTTTATGTAAATATGTATAATCCCGATAGAAACACTACAAATTCTCATGTAAAGATTAGGAGTGAATTGAGTCTTTGGAAGGGGTAGTGGCTAATCTAGGCACACATGAATAATTGATAGATTATATTTGTAAAAAGTAGAGTTTTAAAATTACGGATTGAGTACTCCTATTATTTGACTGGAATACACTTTTATCGTTTCAAAAAAAAAAAAAAAACACCTATAAATTATGTAATATAAAGTTAATTCTAATCTAGTTAAATATCAAAACAAAAATATAAATTATTAAAATTTTAAAATTCCACTTTCAAAAATCTATAAAACTAAATGCAAAATCCTACCATATGAAAGGATATAATGATTTTGATCTATTAAGGTTTTTTTTTTTTTTTTTTTCTTCCTCTCCCATTTTTACTTTTATATTTAATTTCACTGTCCGTTTACTAAGTGAATCAACTATTTTAAATAATTGCATTTAACACTTGTTAAAGTTGATTTTATCAATTAACAGACTATCAACTATCAACTAGTAGTGAGAGTAGTGAGATTAAAGGCAAATACTTATGTGTATCAGTTACAGTTACATGTAGGGGTGAAAACGGATCGGATATTTTTCGACCGATCCGGAATCGTATTCGATCGGATACGAATTCTGTATAAAAATTTAGTATTCGGGCGGATACGGATTCGGATACGGATAGTTGACTTCAAATTCGGATTCGGAATACATAATATCCGATCGTATTCGAGTTTTTCCATATTTTATCGGATATTATCCAGATAATAAATCCGGACACCCGGATTTTTTAATATATTTTATATTAATTTTATTAAAGCTCTATTATAACTTATAACATTATTGGGCCTTATTAAAAACTAAAAAGCCTAAACCCTCACCCACAGCGTCCGCCGCCCACTCCTCCTTCCCTTCCCTTTTTGGCCCCTGCACGGCTGCACCCCCAGCCCCGACCCCCGTCGTCGACCGCCCGTCCCAGCCCCCATCTTGATTGCTTTATTCATGCTTGGGTATAATATTATATATGTCTTCTTAGGCGTTATGTTGTGCTGGAGTGGTGATGTTTAATTACGAAGGATATATTTTGATGATTTCATGTTTGTTTATTTTTTATGTGTTTCAATCACATTTTGATGATTTCCATTTGAAATATATTATTCGATTATAGTTATTCGAATCCGGCCCGGATTCGTCCGATATCCGTTCCGTATCCGTATACCGAATATTCCGAATTCGTATCCGAATCTGGCTTTTCCGTATCTGACTCCGAATTCGAGAAAAAAATATGGTTTAGAATACGGTATAAGCACTATCCGTCTGTATCCGATCCGTTTTCACCCCTAGTTACATGTATGTAACTGGCTATTTACCCTCATTTTTTTAATAAGTCCACACTCTCTTATGTGTACAAGTTACATACATATAACTAAATCAAATATTTTACATGGACTATTAGTTATTTACCTTCTTTTTATTAATTTCACCTCCAATTTTTTTTAAATTAAAATACATGTGAAATACTATATTACCATTTTATCAATTAAATTAAAATACAACTCATTAAAATTATAATTATACACTGACTATCGAGTCACCAATGAATCACCACGAAGTCAAATACTTTCAAAAAATATATATAAAACATAACGAATATAAAAATAATTGAAACAAAATATAAAACCCAAAAATAAAATTATGAAATAAAAATTTCAGCTTTTCTTTTTTCAAAAAATGACCAAAAAAATTTAGGAAAAAAATACAAAAAAAAAAAAAAAAAAACTAAACTAAACTAAAAAAAATCAATTTTTTTCTAATTTGGGTATAAATGTATGAATATGACATGCTCACTTTCTAGCTTTAATCTGATCTATAATAACTAAAATTATTTTGTTATGTCTTCATTATTTCTACAATGAAATCTGGTTTGTTACAAGTTTTTTAAAGTTATAAATATTTTTTAAGACTAATTAATAACATAATCTAATTGAAAAATAAAATTTATATTTAAAACTTAAATGAGTGGAGAATTGGGGAAGAAACCAGCTTTATTATTTTCTTTGTGATCATCGTCGTGTTGATGCATTCATATGTTTATTGAGTGTGATTGTATCTATTAATTGAATTGTGTGTTCAGTGTGATTCATTCTCACTTTTGTTCTTCTTACTAGTTAGTTAATATCAATCTTTTAATATTGATGTATTAATTTGCATGGTATGCCAGTAATTATGAATGTGTTAAGTTATGTATTTTTTGTTAAATATAATATTAATTAGTTTAAATATGATATAGTATTAGTACACCTATAGTATAGTCCTAGAGGATTAATGTGGGTATAAAAATATTAATTAATATATGAACTAATATTATACAATATGTGAATTAATAAGGAGTACTATACTATATTTGAACTAGTACCATAGAGTATGTTAACTAATACTATACAATATGTGAATTAATACTATATTATATTTGAACTAATATCATAGTGTATGTTAACTAATACTATACAATATGTGAACTAATACTATACTATATTTAAACTAGTACCATAAAGTATGTGAACTCGAAACTCGAAAACATTAGAACTTGTACTAATATAAACTAATATTATACTGTATATGAACTAATACATACAGTACTACATATTAACTAATAATATACCATAATACTTATCAACTGTTATCATAACACTTATAAACTACTAAAGATTATATTCATAAAAAATTAAAATAAAATGATTAAAAAATGAAAGTTCGAATGAAAAAAATAATTAAACAATGTAAAACGAAGTGAAATTTGTAAGGAATGAAGTAAAATTTTGAAAGGATAAGATGAAAATTATACACCAATTAATTAAAATAAAATAGTACCAATAGAATTAAACACATGTAAGAGAAATGAGAGTTTTATTTTTTAAAACAAATTATTATTATACTATTTAATACTTAAAAAACAATTAATACTATTATTTTTAAAATTTTCTTATTAGACTTTAAAATTTTAAAATAATTATTTGTGGCATAAAAATAAATTACGTGAAAAAAATTATCATTTGAAATACAAATGATAAATAGGAAGAAAAATAGATTTAAAAAGTAATATTAAAAAGAGAAATATAAATATCAGTGGGAGTAAAATAAAAAAATTAAATTTTAAAAAATTAATGGAATATTATTTTTTAATGATAAAATAAAATAAAAATTAATTGAAGTAAAATAAAGTCCAATGAAAAAATCTATGTGCTAAATTGATATAGTAAATGGACCATGTATTATTTGTAATGGGTTATCTATGTGCTAAATTGATATAGTAAATGGACCATGTATTATTTGTAATGGATTATTGGATTGGATATATTAAATGGGGTCATGTGTTATTTGTGATGAGTTATTGGATTGGATATAGTAAATGCGTCATATATCTTATTTGTAATGGATTATTGGATCCAATTACATATATGTAACTGGTACACAAGAGTACAATATGAGATTATATATATAGGGTTAATAACTAATAAGGTCATTTCACTACTAGTTTTATCTAATAAAACCTACACCAAATTTTCTTGTCTAATAGAGTCAAATTGAAAATTCTAAGACAATTATACCCTTTTACTAATTTGACACAACTCAAAATTTTTAATTCAAATTAAAGGGTCAACTAAATACCTTAATTATAGATTAACACAGATTCTCGAAAGAAGCGAAATTTAAGCAGCTTCCAAATTTTTAAAAATTTCCTAAAAAGTAGGTATCCTCATTAATTGGTTTCGAAAAAGCAAGATTTAAGCAACTTTCAAAATTTAAAAAATCTCCTAAAAAGTAGATATCCCATTAATTCAAATAAGAAGCATAAAAAATTATGGAGTGAATAGTGCATGGTGTGCAATATTGAAAAAGTATGTATATAGAACTGCATATCTATATGTGGGTAAAAAACACAATATGAAGTAAGTAGTGCATATCTATTTCGTAACATGTATATATATGCATAGTTGAATGCACATGAATAGATATGCATTGAGCAGTGCACTAAACCGATATGCATTGTGCAGTTACAAGGCATATGATTAAGCTTCAAATACAGCAGATTATGAGAACTGGTGTGCATTCGGGGAATGCATATGAGCAATTATACCTTTGTTTATGCACACTGCATCTTAAGACTTAAGACTGAAATGAAAATGAATGATTGTCAGCAAGGACCTACCATTTGTGTTTGATAAAGTGAGAATCGGAAATGAGGAATCTAGGGTTAATAGAGTCGATTCCTTTTTAGATATTTTCAGCAAGGAAGGGTGTACAATGGTTGAAATGTCGTGCGCCGAGCACGATAAGTACGCCGCGAGCTCACAGTTCATCACACACACCATGGGTAGGATTCAGGAGAAATTGCAGTTACAGAGTACCCCGATTAACACGAAAGGGTACGAGACTCTGTTGAATCTGGTTGAAAATACATCGAGCGATAGTTTCGATCTGTATTACGGCCTTTTCATGTATAATAAGAATGCCATGGAGGAATTGGAGAGATTGGATTTGGCATTTGAATCGTTGAAGAAGGAGTTGTTTGGGCATTTACACGAAGTTTTGAGGAAGCAGTTGTTTGGGAAGGCAGAGGAGGGAGGTTTTCGGAGGCCGATGCTTGCGAAATTGCCGAAAAACGGGATTCCATTGTTGTCGTCGCAAGCAGAGTCGTTGAGCAACAACAAGAATGGAACTCCATTGTTGTCATCTTAATTAGGGTCGAACTTCGGCGGCATTTTCAATGCATAATCGAATATGACAAATTGAAATCGAAATTGATAATCTGAATCTCGTAAATTGAAATTGAAGATGGAATTTGGGAAATTTCCTTAATTTGGTTTAAGCCCATAACAAGAAACTTCTGTTTTAATTTTCGAATTTGGAAAGTCAAAAACTTTCTGGTAATCAAAACTAAATTTTAGGAATTAATTTCAAAATTCATATATGTTTTAAATCGCGAATTTATTTTAAAAAATAGTTTTAAGGGTAACATGGGTATTTTGGCTTTGATTTGACTCTATTAGAAAATTATACATATTGGTGTTTCTATTAGCTTAATGGGTTCTAATAGTGGACTTATTAGGCAATAATCTCTTTTATATATATATAAGTGAAAATGTATTTTTAGAACATGTTTGACAATGAGAAAAACAGAAATTGAAAAAAAAAAAGTGATCTTTAAAGATAAAAATGACATTATCTATTTTTCAAAACTACAACAGTGAAGTATTGTATGAACTAGTTTAATGCCGTGAAATTAGTTCTGACTGCTTAAAAAGTACTCGTATTCACTTGAATTATTGTAAAATATTAATTATAATATTAAAAAAATTCACTTATATTATTAAAAGATATTAGTCATAATTTAAATGGTACGAAATATCATTTAAATTATTCAAATATATTGATCATAATACTAAAGAATATCACCCCAAAACATTTATGAGGATTGATACTGAACGGTAGGAAAAAAAAATTAATGAGAAAAATGGATTAAAACGAGTATTTATTAAAACTAAACAATAAATATATAAGAAACTTATTGTCCTATATATATATATATATATATATATATTTTTTTTTTTTTTTTTTTGATGGAGTGTACTATGTATATTCTTTTGTAATGGTGAATTGATGATACAAAAATAAAAGTAAAATGCTCATCAAGAGTGCAAATTCCAATAGCCCACACAATCTATTTATCAAAACAATTAATAGCCACCTTTTCACGCTTTTTTACTCTAAGCTACCCAATTATTTTAACTAAAAAAATCATTCTCTAAGCTACTCAATTATTTTAACTAAAAAAATGTTCAAATTTTTTTTTTTAAGTTTATAAGATCAATACAATTAATACAAATTGATGCTCAAATCTAAGACGGATCACCATAGTAACCCTGCGGTTGCTGCCCCTTCCAATTGTGAGAGAGAGAAAAACTAGTGTACTAGTTGTTCCACAATAATATTAGGTCTTCATTCTTAATACAAGACAATCTCACACTAAGGTGTTCTCATATTAATAAATAAGAGACAAAAAAGGAACAAAACTCCACCAAATTTCAAGAGATCCAACGAAACCATCAAGTCCACTCAAAAAGGTCCCACAATAGGGAAAGAAGTCAAGATCGCACAAATACATAGAAGGACAATTAACTGGAAAATAACAACATACTATAGAACTAGGAATTACCTAAAAGACATCAATACTATCTAAAAAGTAGTAAACGAGATCAAAGATAACCGGAAAAGTATACATAAATGGCAACTTTAGTGTGGGTAAATCTCACACGCCAAGTTCCTCAATTTGCAAAAAATTTAAACGTGGTGCATGTACATGGCACAGATTAAAAGATCGACATTAAATTGGAAAACAACTTCAAATTAGATCGTCAAATATTTTTCCATTTTTTACTAATCCAAGTTGCCAAGTACAAATAATTTCAGTTACACCTCTACTTTCTCATATTTTTTTAAATGACTTACCGAAAGAAAGAGGATAAATTTCACCAATTGAATATAAAAATATATCATCATGATAAGTTTTTTTTTTAGGCCTTCATCGTGATAAGTTTGTAATGCAGATTTTTTTTTCAGATATTTATTTCCTCTAATGTATACTCGATTGATATGCGATGTAAATAATGAAATCAACATAAACAATATTACAATAGTACTAGAGATTGCCTCACAAAGTATAAATAAATGTAAATAAATAACACCAAAAGTTCAGGGTCAGTTTTGCCAATTTTAAAAATATATAGTACTTGTTTTTATGCAAAATCTGTGTAAGATTCTCTTACGGAACATAAATACATAATCCATGCAACACGAAAAAATGATCATTTTAAAAACTTAAATCACCCCCTTTCATCAATATAATTTAAAACTTTAAATAATTATAAATAAATTACAAACTTTAAATATTATTATAAATTAAGCCTCTTGGCACACTCATTTATACCCGAACCTAACATAATTTAGAGTTCCATGACATGACACATCCTTACTGAAATAACATTATTTTTATAATTCAATTTAATCTCAAAACGTTTAATACCAGTGGCGAATCCAGGATTTAAAATTTGGGGGTGCGGAAGATATTAAGTAAAATACTACCCTCTTTGTCTAGACGAAAACTGTCCATTATCTTTGATCATTGATTAAAAAAAATATACTGAAATGTGAGAGAGAGTTATTTGCCAAAAAAATGAATGAGTATCTTTCATTGAGATTAACATTTTTTTTTTTATTATCTTTCACTAGAACATATGAAGTATTTAATAATAAAAGTAATACAATTTGGTGCAACTTAAATAAAAAAAAAAATGCATAACGTGTTTAACCCTGAAAATTAAGAAGTATTGTGTGTTACCTTCTGAAACTGTAAGAGAATTGAAGCAATTTTAAAATACAAAACTTGAGCCTTTTATTTTACTGCAGCAAAAAATTGTTGATGAACCTTTTTAATTTGAGTTGAGAAATGAAATGGGGACGTAACTAAAACAATTTGTGTCACATTTAATTAATTTTTTTTACTTAAGATTAAAAAAAAATTGTGGGTACAGGCGGTACAGTTACACTGAATCCGTCATTGTACCGCCACAAATAAAACTGTCGAGAAGTCTAATTTGTAACAATATTTAAAATTAATGATTTATTTATAATTATCTAAAGATTTGGATTAAATTACAGTTGAACTAAAAATTGTAAGAAAAGATTTGAGTATTTGTTAAAGGAAACAAGGAGAAATGATGAGGAAGGGAAAGAAAGGAAAGAGGGGTGAAGAACCGAGACACACGCCTTTGAAATTCAATAAAAATTCACTGAAATATTTCCCGTCAGCAGCCCCCACTTGTTCTTTTTTTGCTCATTCACTGAATCCACCCCCCTTTCCCCCTCCCATATCATAATTTTAAGCAGTTTCTTGTATTCTACGAGTCAATCGTATCCTATATAATTACGCCTGTCTCTCTCTAAACTCACCATAACTTCTCCCATCCCACCCCCACCCCCTTTCCTTTTCCGGCCTAATTTCCATTTTCTGGTCCTCTTTCTAAAACCCCCTGTTTTACACGCCCACCGTTTCTCAAATCATACAAGATTGGATTTTTTTTAAGTGGTTTCTACTGTTCTTTAAATCCCATCTCCCCCAACCATTTTTATAATAAGGGGTTTCACTGAAATGCAAAAAGACACCATTTTGAATCTTGATTTGCACTCCCAGTATTCGCAACAACTTTACAAGCCCTATAGGTATGCATATCTCTCTAATTTAGTGTTTTTTCATTTGTGGGCTTTTGTTGTTTTGCATTCTAGTTAAGATGGATCAAGATTCTTGATTTTTTTCTCTTGTGTTAATCTAATACTTATTTCCCCTGTTTCAAATTGCAGTTGGGTTTCTGGGGAAGATGTTTTATAGTTAAAAGGGCTCCCAATTCTTGAAAAGGTTCTTGATTGTTAGGTTTAAATGAGTGTAGAGCAATCTAGGTCAAGATTGGCATTATCAAAGGGGTTGATAAATCTGCAAGATCACAGCCGTATAATGGATGCAAAAACGGCGAATCAAACGGCTTACAGAAGGACAGGTGTACGGCTGATGGAGGGTAAGAAGGTGGAGTATCGACGGTCACTTTCGCAGGGGCAGAGTGGGAAAGTGTCCCGTTACTTTACATTGGAGTCTCTGATTCTGCTGGTCTGCCTCACGGCGTCGTTGCTGATTCTGCCGCTTGTTCTGCCGCCGTTGCCTCCGCCGCCGTTTCTGCTGCTGCTGCTTCCGATTTGCATTTTGGTCGTCCTCATGTTCTTGGCCTTTATGCCTTGTAATGGTCGTGATGCCTCCACTTTTACTTATGTGTAGATTTGGGCAAGTTTTGTAATGTAATGATCATAATAAGTGTAGTAGAGTTCGTTCATTTCTTATTAGAATTCACTTCATTTGCAAAGTTATATTTTTGATCTTCAAGTAGTTAGCTTTCTTGCTTTTGAATTCTCTGCGTTTGTTGCCAATAAACATCAGATTTCATCTTTCTTTATCTTTGTCAGGATAATTACACTCTGATTACACGTCTCCAATCACAATCCAACAAAGATTGTCAATTCACAAATATAAAGTGAGAACAAAAAAACAGGGCACACACAAATTTAAATGGTTCGATCAATGTGATCTACATCCACTGGACTCACAACTTCAATCTTGATTGATATAAGAGATGTTTACACACTCATCACTCAGAAAGGGAATTTATCCTCACTTCTTTCGTGAATTCTCAACTCTCAAGAACGAATGGTCGTAGGCGTCAAAGTTTACAAATTACAAGTAATGGGTATTTATAGATGCCAAAGGTGATTGCAGCGTGTGTTGAAAGCGTGGTTCGTTGCCAGCTGGATTCTGTTACAACCATCTAACAAACTCACACTTTCAGCGTGACTCAATCTGAAATAACTTCCCTGCCCTTCACTTGTTTTCGCAAACAGACGACATCGTCAGAAGATTGACCAGAAGACCTCTCTCTTCTTGTTCTACTCTTCTGATGACCAACACTTAGTCAAAATGACTAACTCTACAAACAGAACTCAACTGATCTGGTCTGACCTCTACTGGTCTTCCCATCTCAGCTGATTCTAAGCAACACCTTCTCATCTGATTGGAATCCTCCACCTCATCTGATCAGGTCTGAGTTAGCTCGCCTGACTCCACCAGCTGATACGCTCAACAGCTGAGTCTTTCAGAAGACTTCTATCAGCTAAGTAACTCATCTGATCCGCCCAACAGACGAGTACTTCAGCAGACTAGAATCTGTCTAATCCTACCAGATGAGTTCAACTCATCTGATCTTTAGAGATTTGAGATAAACCTCAAAATTCTCCACCTTTAGCTCAAAACCTTCACTATGAACTAAACAGCTCCGACCTATCCTTCTCAAAGGACATACACTACTACTGATCTGCAACCACCAGATCAGTAGCCTTCTCCGCAAAGGTCACTAATGCAAACTAACCGACCTAAGACATAAACCAAACTTCTCTTTTGGTAATGCCTTAGTATATGCATCAGCAGGGTTCTCCTCAGTAGCTATCTTAGCCACCTGGACGGTCCCCTTCTCCACAATGTCTCTCACAAAGTACAGCTTCACATCAATGTGCTTGGTTCTCTCATGATACCCCTGATGCTTTGCGAGATGAATTGCGTTTTGATTATCACAGAAGACAGTCACACTGTTCTGAGATAAACCAAACTCCTTAAGAATCTCTTTCAGCCATATGCTTTCCTTAAATGCTTTAGTCAAGGCCACGTACTCCGCTTCAGTAGTAGATAATGCAACTACAGATTGATGAATAGACCTCCAAGACACAGCCGTACCAAATAAAGTGAACACATATCCTGTTAAGGACTTTCGAGTGTCAACATTGGCTGCGTAATCTGCATCCACGTATTCCACAAGTGCATCCCCCTCACTTGACATCTTCTGAAATTTCAGACCCTTCTGTGTTGATCCCAGAACATATCTCATAACCCACTTAACCGTTTCCCAATGGCTTAAGCCTGGATCACTCATATATCTGTTGATCACACTCATAGCATGAGTCAAGTCTGGTCTACAGCATACCATAACATACATCAAACTCCCTACAGCACTGGCATAAGGTATCTTGCTCATCTGAGTTCTCTCTTGGCTGTTCCTGGGACTCATCTGATTGGACAATCGATGATGTTGGCCAATAGGAGTAGAGACAGTCTTTGTCTTATGCATTCTGAACCTCTCTAACACCTTCTGAAGATAAGTAGGTTGACTCAGCTGAATAGACCCATCTACTCTGCTGATCTCCATCCCAAGAATCACTTTGGCTTCACCAAGATCTTTCATCTCAAACTCCTGTTTGAGGATCTCCTTAACTTGATTAACACTGTCAATAGACTCCCCTGCTATTAACATGTCGTCAACATACAACAGAAGATAGGTAACAGCAATCCTAACCCGTCTGAAATAAACACAACTGTCATACAAACTCCTTGTAAAACCAAATGAGCAAATGTACTCATCAAATCTCAAGTACCATTGTCTAGGGCTTTGTTTCAGGCCATTGAGGGACTTCTTCAGTAGACACATCTTGTCTTCTCCTTCTTCTATGTCCAACCCTTCTGGTAACTTCATGTAGATCCTCTCATATAGAGATCCATGTAAGAAAGTTGTAGTCACATCCATCTGATGTAGCTCCAATTCGAATTGAGCAACCATAGCTAACAAGATTTTGATGGTACAATGCTTCACAACAGGTGAGAAGATTTCATTGAAATCAATACGTTCTTTCTGCGTAAATCCCTTAGCTACAAGTCTCGCCTTGTATCTAAGCTTGCCACCCCTCTGAGCCTCCACCTTCTTTTTATAGATCCACTTACACTCAACCAACTTCTTGTTCTTGGGCCTCTGAACAATCTCCCATGTCTGGTTCTTGTTTATAGAAAGCAGCTCCTCCTCCATAGCAACTATCCACTTCTCCTTGTCGTGGCAGCTGATGGCTTCTGAATAAGACTTTGGCTCCAGAGACTCCACCTCAAGAGCTGCACATAATGCAAATGAAACAATGTCAGCTTGTCCATAACTCTGAGGTGGGTAGACTTCTCGTCTGGTTCTGTCCCGTGTCAGCTGATAGTGTTGAAGATCATTCTCACTATGAGGAACACCCGCCTCGTCTGGATCAATATGTTCTTCAACTGGTCCTCTGGTGTCAACTTGCTCCACCTCGACTTGTGTCTCGTCTGGTTGGTTATCAGCTGCACTAGTACTCGTACTAGTCTGTTCTGATAGAGGCATCCGACTCTCATCAAAAGTAACATCTCTACTGATTATGCACTTTTGCATCCCAGCTTCAAGGCACCATAACCTGTATCCTTTCACACTTGAAGGATACCCAACAAACACGCATCGCAATGCTCGAGGCTCAAGCTTATCCTGCTTGACATGGGCATAAACTGCAAATCCAAATACCTTCAAATAATTGTAATCAGCTGCACGTCTAGACCATAACTCCTCTGGGGTTTTGTACTGCACAGCTGAGGAAGGACTTCTGTTTATCAAATAGGTTGCAGTAGACACAGCCTCTCCCCAAAACACCTTCAGCAGACAAGAGTTGTTCAACATACACCTGACTCTCTCAAGAAGTGTTTGATTCATCCTCTCAGCTACTCCATTTTGCTGAGGGGTCCCTGGCACAGTCTTATGCCTTACTATTCCTTTCGATCTGCAGAACGCATTGAACTCTTCTGATAGGTACTCCAGACCGTTATCAGTTCTCAAATGTTTGAGAGTCTTGCCTGTGACATTTTCACATTCAATGAGCCATTCTTTGAATTTCTCAAATGCTTCTGCCTTCGACTTCAGAATGGAAACCCACACCTTCCTTGAGTAGTCGTCTATGATAGACAAGAAGTACTTACCACCAGACCTCGTCTGGTTCCTAGCTGGCCCCCATAGATCAGAATGGACATAGTCCATGATCCCATTGGTAGAGTGAACACCCTTACCAAACTTTAATATCTTGGATTTACCAAGAATGCAAGACTCACACAAATCAAGTTTTGTGATCTTGTCCTTGCCAAGCAAACCTTGTTTAGACAGCTCTAATAGGCTTTTCTCACCTATATGAGCTAGTCTTCTGTGCCACAACATAGAGTTGTCTTGCACCTCTGCTACATCTGATCTACCAGCTACTATATCCCCCTTAAGAAAGTAGAGATCATTTCTTCTCTCACCTTTCAGGACAATCAGCTCCCCTTTTGACACATTGAGCTCTCCATCATCAGACTGTAATTTATAGCCCACAGAATCCAGCATCCCAAGTGATATCAAATTCCTCTTGAGTTCAGGTACATACCTGACACTCTTGAGTATTCTTACTACCCCATCGAACATCTTCAGGTGAACACTACCTTCTCCAATAACTTTGCAAGTGTGATCATTCCCAAGCAGAACAGAACCGCCCTTCTAATGCTTGAAGTCATGAAACCAATCTCTTCTTGGAGTCATATGGAAAGAACACCTTGAATCCAGGATCCATGCTTGCTGTTCTGTAGAGGATGTGATGGTTAGTGCTTGAGCAGACTCATAGCCTTCTTGCTCCTTCTCAACTTGAGTTTGATTTGCCTGATTCTTGTCATTAGAGGTCTTGGCACCAGATTTCCTCAAGAACTGCTTGTATTTGTGACAAGCATTCTTATAATGCCCAGGTTTGTTGCAATGGTAGCACACTGCTTCACCTTGAGTGGACACAACTGATTTTCCCTTATCAGCTTCTTTGGGTTGACTAAACCCCTTCTTGGCACCAGAACGCTTCTGGCCACCTCTGATTGCCAATCCTTCTCCACTACTGACCTTGTCTACTTGAGACGTCTTATTGTGCAGCAGTTTGAACTTGACAGCCAGCATTACATCCTCCAATGTAATACTTTCTTTCCTACCATACAAGATGGTGTCCTTTAAGATTTCAAAGGACTTAGGGAGAGCACTCAATAGAATCAGAGCTTTATCCTCTTCCTCTAACTTGACATCTAAATTCTCTAGATCATCAAGAATTATATTGAACTCATCAAGTTGATCCGGAATGGGTTTGTCATCCACCATTCTGAAGGCATACAACTTTTGTTTCGAATAGAGACGGTTAACTAAGGTTTTAACCATATAAAGTTTACCTAGCTTATCCCAGACCTCTTTCGCGGTTTTCTCTTTAGCAACCTCTCTCAAGACCTTATCACCAAGGCAGAGCAGAATATTACTTCGAGCTTTCCGTAACATCTTGTTTCTTTCAGCAGCAGTTGTTGCAAATTCACCAGCTGGGGCTGTAGACTCTTCGAGCACGTCGAACAAGCCTTGTTGTTCTAGGAGAGCCTGCATCTTGACTCTCCACAACCCAAAGTCACCCGTGCCTACGAACTTCTCAATATTATACTTGGTCGAATTCTCCATCTCCGATCTGGCAATTGATTAATGGCTGACGATCGATTCCTTCTCGATTCCCACAGACGGCGCCAATTGTCAGGATAATTCCACTCTGATTAGACGTCTCCAATCACAAGCAAAACAATCGACCACCAATATAATCCAACAAATATTGGCAATTCACAAATATAAAGTGAGAACAAAAAAACAGAGCACACGCAGATTTAAGTGGTTCGATCAATGTGATCTACATCCACTGGACTCACGACTTCAATCTTGATTGATATAAGAGATGTTTACACACTCATCACTCGGAAAGGGAATTTATCCTCACTTCTCTCGTGAACTCTTAACTCTCAAGAACGAATGCTCGTAGGCGTCAAAGTTTACAAATTATAAGTAATGGGTATTTATAGATGCCAATGGTGATTGCAGCGTGTGTTGAAAGTGTGCTCCGTTGCCAGTTGAATTCTGTTACAACCATCTAACAAACTCACACTTTCAGCGTGACTCAATCTGAAATGACTTCCCTGCCCTTCACTTGTTTTCGCAAACAGACGACATCATCAGAAGATTGACCAGAAGACCTCTCTCTTCTTGTTCTACTCTTCTGATGACCAACACTTAGTCAAAATGACTAACTCTGCAAATAGAACTCGACTGATCTGGTCTGACCTCTACTGGTCTTCCCATCTCAGCTGATTCTAAGCAACACCTTCTCATCTGATTGGACTCCTCCACCTCATCTGATCAGGTCTGAGTTAGCTCGCCTGACTCCACCAGCTAATACGCTCAACAACTGATTCTTTCAGAAGACTTATTACATATGTAGGACTCGTTTGCTTAGAGGGTGAGTTAGGTATATAAACTCACCACAACTCATACTAAGCAAACGAGTTATATCTATTATTTTATCATAGTATCGTATTCATCTACTCCCTATGTCTCATTACTTATATATTATTTAAACATTTGTTAGAAACTCTTTACTATTTAAAAAAAAAAATCTGCATTAAAATTATTTTAAAATTCAAAAAATAATTTTATCACCTTTAATACCAATAAACAATTTCTGCATTAATGCAAATAATAAATGTTTAAATAAAAATGGGACGAATGAAATATTATTTTCTCTCTTTCAATCGCATCATTTATACTGCATCTATTATTTTATCATATTTTCTAATTAAAATACTTCAAAAAATATGTATTGTGGAACTGAGTGAGTAATATATATATATATGTGTGTATTTATATAAATTTATATTCACATTAATATTTATATATTTTTGTGTAAAAAATATTACTCCATAGAGGTTAGTTAGAAGTATAAAATGAATATGAAATGTTATATTAAATAATAATATATTTTAATTTAATTATTTAATGTTAAAGTAAAAAAATTGTGTATACTAAAATTAATTAAAAAAAATGTAGACCGGTGACGGGATGGATACTAAAATTGGGCGGCCATATCCCTAATTTGATAATGAGTTTTGTTTTTATGCCAAACTTCCCATCTTATTTAGGTAACAGAGAAATTTTATTTTATTTATTTAGGTAAAAACAGAGAAATTTAAGAAATTTAATTTTATTTATTTAGGTAAGAACAGAGAAATTTAGATAGAAATATTTGGACAACAAATTTCGAAGGCGGACAACAAATTAGTGTATATTTTAAATAGTTCTGTTTCTAAGACAAGATAGATATATTTGTATAATAAACTTACCCCCTCCCTAAGATTAATAATAATATGAGGGAAAAGATGGGAAAATTGATTCGGGCCCAAATAATTTCTCGAGTCTTATTTTAGAAAATCAAACAATGGAAAAAGTGGAATAAAAAAGTTTTTCCCACCTTTTCCATCAAATCAAACATACCTTAATATATTTTGGTGAAACAATTTATCTGACAAAATTAAACTTTTTATTGAAAAATACTGTATACTCCACTATTTAAAATATACACTAATTTTCCCTGTGCATCATACAAGATTTTGTGCTTTAATTTATTCATTGTAGTACTTATATTGTAAAACGTAATATTGGAGTGAATTTAGTCTTGTGCATCCTTCAGAAAGGGATGGGGGATTGTAACTTAAAAATTCGGGAACAATAATAGGATGAACTAGTACATAAGATCTTTTAGGAGAGTCCAAAAGCAAATTTGTGAGGACTTGATCCAAAACGGACAATAATATACCAATGTCGAGATTAAGGTCCTTCCAAAATCCAACACCTACGAACAAGACGATCACACAATTATTAATCGGCCTCTCCTTTTTTCTCTCTCTCTTTCTCTCTTCTTTTTTTTTTTTTTTTTGCGCGCCAAATAAGAGTATAATCGTAATTTTAAAAAAAAACTCGAATCTCTATCTTTCGTATTGTGTAACTGTTCATTAACAATGACAATTCCATAATTTACAAAATAAAATCTGCCTTCACCATATCTTCACGAAATCCGAAATATCATTATCTCATTATCGTTGACAATCTTGTTACCAAACAATTGATTTCACAAGACAAACCAAAGAGACAAGAAAACAAAAGCTCTCAAGTCAGAAGAGAAACACACTCTCATCCTAGGAGTGGGAAATTAGAGCTCTCAACTCACGAGAGAGATTGCAAACAGTGGCATAGTGACGGAGTAGCGGTGGCCACAACGGATATAAACTCAGGAAGGGGTGGATCTAATATGGTACATGGGTACAATTATGTCTTAAATTGAAAAATTTCTACTAAGATGTTAAAAAAAATGTACCTCATTTTATCATAAGAAAAATATTCTACATTAATTAATAATAAAAAAAGAAATTTGGCCCAACCCAACTTTTCTAGTCCAACATTAATTAAAAAATATTAGAATATATATATATATATATATGAGATGACATAATCATACCATATCCCAAATTGAGAACTGATATGAAGAACTCCTCTAATCACTAAAGTACCATGACAAGAACAGACCAGAACCAGGTCATTTTATCCCACGAGATTCACAATGACAGATCTGAGACATGATCCAGATATGGGTACGGAGGTCCTCTCGGGACTTGAACTGGATAAATATCGAGAGCACGATTTCAGATATCAGATCTGAAATCAGGACCTGGAACTTGGTCCTGAAATTGGGCTCTGAAAGAGATCCGAGAGGTAAGATTTATCCTTGTTAGGATTAATGCAATATTGGATGTCATCTTATTTCTATCTATCAGAAGAGTTGCTATTGTTCTGATCTTGGAGTTCAGCAAAGTTGGGTTAAGGTGTAACTCAATTGATAAGGTTTAGTGGTCTTATTAGGAGTCAACTAATCTGAAATTAAGAGTTTGGACAACTCTGCTGATGCAAGTCGTCTGAAGTCAGTTCAGGAGAGTTGGGGCCAAGTTTGCTGGAATCTAGTTTTCAGAGTTAGCTAATTATGTTATTTCTGTTAGTTAGTTAGTTGGTTAGTGGCGGTTATCCAATGCATTGTACATCTATAAATATACCATCTAGTGCATAGGTTGTAGGTTACTGAATCTGAGAGTTTTGAGAGATCAAGCTTAGTGAATACTTGTAATTAGGGTTGTTATTCGAGCCGAGCCGAGTATTTGAGGTTCGAGCTCGGCCCGATAACATTGACGAGCTAAGAAACGAGCTCGACTCGATTCGCTAAAGGGTCTAACGAGCCTAATGAGTCTATCGAGCCGAGCCGAGCCTAACGAGCCTAATGGAATTTAAAGAAAAAAATTAGATATCGAGCCTAACAAATCGAGCTAGAGCCGGCTCGTTAGTAAATCGAGTATCTAACGAGCTCGAGCTCGGCTCATTTAGCGAACGAGCCGAGCCAAACTCGAGTCTTACCGAGCCGAGCCGAGCTCACGAGCGGCTCGGTTCGTGTAACAACCCTACTTGTAATCTGTAACTTTCATTTGTTATTAGTGAAGAGAGTCTTCTATCCTCCGTGGACGTAGATCATTTGATCGAACCACGTAAATCACGTGTTCTTTCTTTGAGTTCTTTATTCGTTTTCAATTCTTTGCGTTTCTAGTTGTCTTGATTTATCATTTGTGAGGAGTTGCTTTGTGGATACAATTCCATAACAATCCTAATCAAGTTTGAGAATAACATAGAGGGTCCTGGACCCTTCTTATCCGAAAAGCGCATGTTCTGATCAAAGGACATATGTTCGAGCTCTCCCCTGAACAGAACCAAATCACCTCCCGACCAGAGAGGCATAGTGGATTGAGAGTTCAGAAGATAGATCATATCGACCTCCTCTACTGAGACCCGACCTGAGTAAAATCTGTGGGAGTTATTCCCGGCATCAGATCTGAATTTGGTCTCTCATCAAAGGTTCTTATCTCAAAGCATAGTATCCTTAGTATGGCAAAGAGAGCACACAATCTGCATGTGTCAGAATATCTCTACAAATGTGGGCGCACTACCTGAAGCATTTAACGAATGTCAGAACCGTATCGTGACGTGGCATATTCTGGTAACAAACCCTATAAAGTGTAATTACTATTCTACCCCTCAAGTACAAAAGTATATATGCCATGTCTCTCCTTTCTTAGTTTTCAAACTCACTCTTATCAAAATACACTTTCTCTCTCTATTATTCATCATCTTCACTACTGACTTGAGCGTCGGAGGTCCGTCGCCGGACACCCCTCCGACCCGGTTTTCGTGCAGGTCCCAGCAACCATCGTCATCCTCCATCCTTATCAATCATTCAAAGACTTTCAAAGAGCTCATTTTGGTATTTATCATTTTAAATATCTCTTTGATTGTGTTCTCTCTCATTCACTCCTGTGAATTTAATGAGGTCGCTCACATCAATATATATATATATATCATTATTCTTAAATTAATTAATTAAAATAAAATTGTTACTGGTGGAATTTTTTTTATAGTAATCACAACTGTTATAATCTTATTATTAACTATCAATTCAATTAGAAAATGACGAAAATACATATAATTTTTATGACTTATGTTAAAAATAAACTGTGAAAAGGAGTGAATAATCAATATTAAATTATTGTTTAGTTACTTTTATTAAAAAAGAGGTGTTTATACAAATTTTCGATGATAATGCCACATATCACATTCTAAAAATGAAAGTTTAGAGATTCAGTTGAACTCTTGCACGAGCTAGATCTGTGTCCCAAGCGATGCGATATAGACGTCCACTAAGGAATCAGCACAGATCACGGAGAAATTTCGACGACGGCACAACGTGGTGCCTCTCAACTTCTCAGTCCCCGAGCAGTTTGCGCGTCTTTCTTTATCACTATGCGCTCATAAAACTTTCTCCCCAACCGCCGCAGAGAGAAAAAAACTACTAGTACTCTATTTTTGTTTGTTGTGGTCTTGTGTATCTAAAATCCATCTAATGGTTTGTTAAATTTATAGATTTTCATTAGTATTTCTATATGCAGTCAACAAAGGAATGATAGTGTGACTAAATTCGATACAAATTCATTTTTAAATTAAATCTCACAAACTAATATAGGCTAGGTCTGGTAATTTGAGAGGGTGGGGGAATAAAGTTGAATGATAATTTCTAAAAAAAATATGAAAACAAATTTGGTGGACAGGAAGTATTATCCATCAAAACAACAGTAGGTTCAGTTCAGTATTTGCTTTCACATAATTTCATACTACTATTATATCAGTTGTGGCTCATTTAGTTGGATTAAACATGCCTCCATCAAATTGATACAGTACAGTTTGTCTTACATAAAGGTTTACAAGTCCCTCAAAAGATTTGTTATGTATAAGCAAAGGGCAAAGCAAGCAAGCAACCTAGACCATAGCTACCTAGGATATCTTAAACATGTCTAATATTTCATTCTTCTCTATAACACCAGATCACAAGGAGCAAAACAAATCGAGCGATTCATTGCATTCTCTCTCTCACTAAAACGCACCTGAAGCATTGATGGAAAATGGAGGCAGATGATGTTCCAAGACAGCCAATAGCTCTCGTCTTTGACCCGGCTCATCGAGCACCACACCTCCAAGCCTCCTAGCAGCTTCGACAAGTTGTCCCCTATGTTTTTGAGATAACAAACGCCCCCCCGCCTTAACGCACTCTCTATACAACGGCAGGTAAGCTATAACAACTCTCAACGGGGCAGGTAAATCCCTCAAACTTATCGGCGAATTTCCCCATCTCAAAATCTCAATTATGTTCGTAAAATGTGTCTCCCCATTTTTCAGCCCATCCAAGAATGCAGCCTCGGACCAATGCTCTTTGAGAAAAGATTTTAACTCGGGAGCAATCGTTTCATCATCAGATCTAGCTATGCTATCAGCAACAGCATAAGTTGCAATGGGGTCTCCGAGAAAATCGGAGTGGAGGAGGAACTCGACTCCATCGAGAGAGCCACCACTTCGCTCGCCAGCAGCCTTGAGAATTTCAATGCTGAGGGCAGCAAGAACGTGCTGAGGAACGTGAGGGAGGAGATATGCTGCAACCTTTACTTGACTGCTTGATGTGGCAGCTGTAAGGGCCAGACAGAGTTCCATATCTCGACAACCACGTTGAACAAACCACTCAACAACGGGCATGCAACCTCTCTCAGCAGCTCTCATTAGGGGACCCAAGAAAGCCATAGCATTACCCTCTTGAACTAGACATTCCATTGTGCCAATTTTACCGTAGTGTGAAGCAAACCCCAAGGCCAAGTCAACATCAACATCCAAGCTGTTCCTTTGAGCAATCTAAGATTCAAAAATCATAAGTAAGCAAATGGGATACAATATTTTTAGCTGTGCTAAAAGAAAGGACTAATAATTCACAAAGGAAATGAGAGATGTGGAGAAAAGGGCATTTTTTGAAGCTTAGCTTTCTTAAGAAGGCATGAGTGAGGACATTAATAGAAGGTCAAACATATACTGTAATAAGCAGAGAAAAAAGAAACCCATCTCAAGAAAATGAGCAAGGTTATAGCTGACCACAAATGGCAAAGCAATCTAAACCAAAAAAAAAAAAAACTTAATTATCATACACCGTAGGCAATCAAACCAGCATTAAGAATCTGAGGCAAGGGGCTTAATGCCACATGTCTCATGTCTCATGGCAAATGAAAAACATAAGGTGGTTTAGTAAGTGGCAGCCTCTTTGGCTATGAATTAGATTGAGAAGGAGAGAATATGAGGATTGGGGTAATTACAGTGTATTATAGTTACGGAGCTTGACGATAACTTGAGAATTTATATGAAGAGCTATTTACAAAAATCATAAGTACAAGCTTTTATATTAGTGGCCAAAAAGCCATCTATATAGTGGTTTATACAGTGATTCAAAATATTATACATTTGGCATAGACAGCGAAAAAAGAGGAATCTGGATTCTGGAACAAAAAAATTGGGTAGAGGCATATTTCCTTATAAAAAAACTGCCTAACAGTGGTACTGTGATATCTAAAGGCAGGGGCACGCTAAATATTGAAACTGTTCATAATAGTTAACAAAAACATTTCTTAGCACATCAAAATGAGATTACCTGCAACAGAATACGAACAAGTTCTGTGCTCCCAAAACGAGCAGCCTCCAGAAAACACTGGTTAACATTATCTGCACCCCCCTCAACTAGCATGCCCAACAATCCTTGGATTGCAGTAGCTGATATACCTGATGCCCAACCAGGGTCAAATGAACTAGAGAAGAGTGTAAGTGGGAAGCAAGCTGCGTCAAATGCTTCGGTAAAATCCTTCCCACTAAGATGGTTGCCTGCAAGATCTAGGAAGCTCTTAAAAGCAGACAGTTGAAGTTGGATCTCAACAGGAGAGTTATGGCCCACTCGATCCCTATTTCCCTGGCAACGAGAGTGAAAGCTTATACATTTAAGAGCCCACTCAGTAAATTTCTGAACCTTGGCACCAGCTTCTGCCTTCAAGACTTCATCTCCATTGCACTCCTGAAGCCTTTCATGTAACCTGCAAAAATGAGAAGGTGAAAATCCTCAGAACATATATGGGGGATGCAAGGTAAGCTTCACAACTAACTCCACCATTCACCTAAATTTTACAACCTAGCAGAAATTCAGGAATATCACTACTGCGGCAGCAGTAAGATATACTCCTGCAACAATTTTAACCTTAATTTACTCGAAACAACTGGGCATAACCAAGAAAACGAGTAAGAATTGCAGTATAATCAAAGTGGGTGGTAATGATGAAAACCCTACATTTCGATCTTAGTTTACAGCATGTACAAGGCTTAAGTTTGTTACATGTCTCTTTAATTTAATTTTGCTCGTGAAGATCAAATTAGTCCTAATAGAATGTCAATATAGTCAGACTTTATACTAAGCCTTTTCCAACAAGTTTTCGGATAGGGGAGGAAACAACAACATATTCATCCATGAACCTATGAAAGGAAAACAAAAGGCATATTCCAGCTGCGCACACAAAGAACTGTAAGCCAAATATCAATTGACGAAGAGAGAGAAAGCTATCTTCCTGCAGCAAAAGATTGATATTTCTTAAAGGTTTTACTTGTTAAAGAATGTGCATAGAAAATTGATGTCTTATACCTTTGTGCCATCACAGTAACAGTATCAGCAAGGCTCATTGTTTGACTCTGACAAGCAGAAACACAAGAAGCAAGAAAAGAAGTCCTGAGTGCAGCTCGAGTGAAGTCATACGCCCCATTAGCAATTATCTTCTTGATTAATCCAGTGATTCCATATAATTCTTGCTGTGTGCTCAAGAACCAGATCGAATCTAAAGATATGCACAATGCATCATTTAGAGTCTGAGGATCAGCCAACAAAATCAGACTCTCAGCAAGCTCCCAACCATGGGAACTCACAGCGCCCTGAAACAACCGACCCAGCTCAATTCTATCTTGTCGACTGAGCTTCCTCCCATTTTTCCCAGGCTGAGAATCAGAAGCAGCCAATCTGGATTTAAGTTTCTCAGCACCACAACTACAAGAGCTTATGCTCATATCTTCCTTAATAACAAGGGGTGTTTCTCTTGAGAATACAACATTTCCATGGCTTCCTCCCTCACCCTTCTCTGAATTAAACACCACCGTCTCAGATCCATGTTTTCCCTTATTGCTCGCTCTGGATATTTCATTCTCGGAATTGCCTATTTCCATCATTTCAATTTCAGAACATTGAGACTCCTCCATATAAATTTGATCCCCCATATTTAAGCCCTTGCTTTCAATTTCAGTCTCAGCTTCTCTCCCCAATACAACAACCTTCTTTGTTTCCATTTGCCTCAAGCACGTAACACAAATCAGAAAGTAACAAAAAAAACTCTTGACAACTTAGATTTCCCAACTATCACCCATTCATGTACGATCAGAAAAACCTCAGCCCATAAACATCTGTTTACCTCACAAGATTCGAACAAACCTGATAATTTCTGGAAATCCCAAATCAGAAATTGTTATGCCCTTTTTTCGGCTATCAACATCAACCAGATTCCTGACACAAAAACAAACACGCAGGCGAACGAGATAAACAATACAAGTTCAGAGATCAAACAGCTTCACCCAAAAAAATGCAGAAATCGAAGAATTTTCACAGGAGCAAAACCCCGAGACAAAAGTATTAAAAGTCCGGTAAAAATTCCGTCCCTGCACTCTTCAATCGTACGAAAGTAGCCGCTATCAGATACCTCTAAAACCCTTCAACCACCAAACCTCCAATTTCTGCAGAAGCAGATCCCCTAGCAAATACCTATGAGCAACAAATTTATAAACATCAATAAAAACAAATTACCTCCACAATAAATTTATAAAAAAACCAACAACCCCCAACACCAACACCAAAACGATAACAGAAGAACAATGGAGGTGAAAAACAAAAAAGGAAGGCCAAAATAATCCAACACAAGTTCCAGAAATGAAATGGAGGAATTTAACAAGGAATCGAACCTTAATCAGAAAAACAGCAAAGCAGGAAAAAATAATTAGAGATGAATATAGAGAGAGAAAAAAGCATACCAAAATAATAATGAGATGTAGAGAGAGAAAGAGAAAGAGAAGCCATGTTGGTGGTTGCTTCTGTGTATGGTCCTCACTCCTCAGCTCCTTCTCTTTTTTGTTCACCAAAACTTCCTATTTTTTCCATCACCACTTTTTTTTTTTAAATTAAATATATTTTCCGTTTTAACTTTTACTTCATTAATTTATTTTTTCCATTCTACTTTATATTTTTTTAATTTCTTAAATTATGAATATCGACAAAATTTACATGAGTCATAAAGTAATAAAGAAAGCATCATTAATTGACCGTTAATATAAATAATTAAAAATTAACTGCTACTATATATTATCGCAAAAAATAAAATGATACGTTATAAATAAAGTAGATATGCTAGATATATGCTACAATATTGGAAATTTACTTATAAATAAAGTGATTTTTTATTATTCATTTCATTTGTGTATAAGTTTTTCATCATTTTTTGACACGATTAAGGCAATTAATTAAATAATAAATAGTATGATATAAGAGATATGATTGGGAGGAAAAAAAGAAAGAAATAAAAATAAGTTTTAGTGTTATTATATATAAATAAAAGTGAAGTGTAGAAATATTAATTTAAAATGTATTTGTCAAAAAAAATATGAAAAAATTTTATGAACGAAACCAAAATAGTAAAATGGAAAATTTATAGGCAAACGAACGGAGTAATAAAGTAAATGGTAATTTGTGTAAATAAGTGATAGTTGAAATATGAAGATAAAGTCGTTTAAATAATAATATCCCTCCGTCCAAATTTTAAGAAATATTGATAGTTTAGATATAAAATGGAGTATAAAGTAAATAGAGTTTAGGAGATAAAATAGTAGTAGTGTTTTATTTCTAAAAAAATGAAATAAAAATAATAAAATTGAACAATCTAAAAAAAAAGTTAAAATAATAAAATTGAATAAATTAAAGTATTATTTTTAAAAAATTAAATAATAATTTTTTTACACTAAATTAAAAAATAATGAAATTGAATCTTAATAAACAATGATATCATGACTATTGAATAGTATAACATAAATTAGATCTCTCACAATTAATGAAATGATTACAATTTTATTCACAATACTATTTTATTACTTTTATTAGGGAGTGAAAAATAACCATAACCTTTTACTGTAGTTTATATTTATAATATTAAATTATCGATTAAAAATAAATTGGCAATTTTACGTTTAAATTATTCTCACACTTGTAAAAAGGAAGGATCTGTTTTCTGATTGGGCCTACATGAGAAGTCCAATATTAATATCATGTCTGCCTTTTGTCTATATTCACCACCACCAATCATTTCAATATATTTTAATTAAAGCATACGTGGATCACGAATATTGTAATAATAATTTAATTATTGAACTGTTCAATTAATATTTAATAATTCTGTCAAATAAGTCAATTTGGAATTCATAAAATTTACACATTTTTAACTTTAGTTTAAACGTCTAAAATGATTAAAAAAAATGTAACTTTTGAAGGAATGAAAAAATATATAAGATTAATAGATTGAGATACTGTAAAGTCCACTCATAAATAAAGTAAATAACAATTTAAATAAATTAGAATTAAGATAAAATTATGTAAATTTATTTTTTTAATGAAAATAATGAAAATTGAATTGTTAAATTATAAAAGTGAACATAATGAAATTAAAAAAATAAATATCCCAATTATTTCCTGCAATTTGCATATCTTAAGATTTATAAAAGAAAAAAGTGGCATTTTTTTTATTCTTGGCACCTTTTCCTCTCACACCAAGTAACACATAATTGATAGAGACAGAGCACCTCCCCATTATATATTTTTTTGTTTTTATTAATAATTTGCCTTTTTTTTTTTTTTTTTTGGGTCTATGTTTAAGGAAAAGTCGTTATTGCCCTTGTTGTTCTTTCATTCATTAGTAAACAAATAGTTAAGGTTGGCCACGTTTGAAGACAATATGGTAAAATCAAATTGTGTGTGGGGCCTTGATGGGCCAGCTTGAGAATATTACACTAAGATGAGTACACCCATGCTGAAAATTATAAATTACTCTTATCTTTATTAAACTTTTTCTTCACTACTATTTGCTTTATATTTTTGGTACATCCACCACCTCCGGTCTCTATGCTTCTCCATCTCTTTCTCACATAACTCACCCACTTTCCTCATGTTAAAGAAGAGGAACTTCCGCATAGAAGCTCATTTTAAAGAAGAGAAATTGTTGTGTAGAGGGGAGGAGACAAGGAAGAGAAGAAGACCGCTTGAAAAAAAATTTATGAATAGAGATTAGTTCTTATTTTTTTAAATTTTTTTATGGATTTTACTTTTAAAAACTAAGTCTAATATGAGTATATGTTTTTTGTTCAAAATTTGTGTATAATGTACAAAATAAACATGTGTTTGGATAAAAAAAAAAAATTATGAGCATGTGGAATTCGACACAACATTTTTCAAGCCTGATTCTTTAAAATTGGGTAGCATTTTAAAAAAAAAAAAATCGAATTTGAGTAACATGTTCATTTTTATTTTATTTTAACATTGTTCATTTTTTTTCAAAAAATGTTCATTTGTTCATAAAAAAAATTCGAACATTGGTATGTTGTTCGTATTAAAAAATGTCCGGAATTTTTTTTTTTTTCCGAAAAAGAGCCTCTTTTTCAACCAACCCAACTCGAAAATTCAAATAACAACTAAAAAAAAAAAAAAGACAAACAATGTAGGATATCAAAATGTGCTCTCAATCTATATTATTAAAACAAAATACTACTAGAAAAACATAATATATCAAGAAACAAATACGAAGTATAAAAAACTACAAATGAGTATAAAAAAATCAGCACATGAACATTACACAAAAAATAGTTTCAAAACAAATACGGAGTATAAAAACTACAAATGAGTATTCAACACCACTACAAAATGTCATTGCACCGATATCCATCATCTTTATCAATTCAATAGCCCAATCACAATTCTTTCTTCTTTGGAAAGTGTTTGTTTGAGAAGAATTATTCGGTCGATTTGCATTCCCGCGATATGTATAATGAGGGTACTCACCCGTAATTTATTTTTTCAAAATTTGAGAAAAGGATATTTTAGATATTTCACGCACCATTAATTTCAAAAGAAAAAACAGAGGGTGTACTCATCAAAGGTGTATGTGCGTATAACTGTGCCCAAGATAATATTAAACAGAGCCCATTTTGAATGATGCTGAAGCCCGGAAAACATTGGGCTAATTCCACGTGGGCTACTTTGAGATTAAGAAACTACAACTAGGCCCTGGCTATATACCCCTCCAGCTTTGTTAAATCTACTCCCCCGATACATACACTCCCCAAAAAATGACATATGATAGATGTACTCCCCCAAATTACCTAAAATTCCCTCGCCTCTCTTAAATAAGATATGTTAAATGCACCCCCACTAAAATCTACTAAAACCCTAATTTATATTCTCATTTCTCCATCTTCTTTTTCAAAACTCTAAATCACTCCTCCCCCACCGTCGACGCGCCACCTGCCACCCATAAGCTTTGCGCCCCACCCCCCTTCTCTAAACGGTTGTGCCCTCCCCCTCCCTTCTTTGTCGCGCCGCCCGCCGACCCAAGATTCGTCGGCCCCCTCTCTTTTGTATCCGAGCAGCGGCCATCCCCCTCCATTCTCTATCCCCGCTAATAGTCGCCCCCTGCAGAAACAGGAAAAAAAAAACTTGTCGCGGCCGCTCTCCCCCAAGATCCCCATGCCAACCGTTTTTTTATTTATTTATTTCAACGGACCAGTGTCGTATAGATGCACTATCGTCGACAAAATATTGTCGACGATAGTGCATCTATTCGATTAAATGTTGTCGAATTTTTATTTTTTTTTAAATTGATTTTTATTTTTATTTTTTCGACAAATCAGTGTCGACCGGATGCATTATTGTCGATAAATTGTTTTTAACTTTTATTTTATGTCGACAATAATGCATTCGGTCGACCCTGGTTTGTCGAAAATATGTTTTTAATTTTTGTGATGTTTTATTTTAGATTTGTAATTTTTTTTTTGTTAGGGTTTGAAATTTCTTTAATTTTTTTTTTTGTTGTTGAAAATGTGGTGGTGGTGGTGGAGGCGGCGGCGGACGGTGACGTCGGTGATGGCTGCTATTAGGGTTAGGGTTTAAAAGTGGAGATGGTGTATTTAGTTGAATCATTTTAGTATATTTTAGTATAAGGATAGTTTAAGTATTTTACATTATTATTAAATTAATAATTGTGATGGGGGGAGTATACTTAACAAAGCTAGAGGGGTATATAGTCAGTAACAACTACTTATTTATCTTGAAATATTTTTTAGGTGTTAGATAGCTCAATGATAGTCCAATACATTTGTGGATTGTTGGAATAGTTTCTGAAAAAGGCCAATCTTTTTAAAAATTTAAAAAAATTGGAATATTAAAAAAATCATTCACAATAGTTGAAAGTATCAATTATAATAAACATTGAATCCAAACTTCAGCATCTTTGTCTTTCCATATATACGACGTTCACATGTATCGCGTTTGAAAATTTTGTCACCATCAAATATGATTGTAAGCATCTTAATTCTTCTACTCTTTTTAAACAGTGTTAATTGTTATAAGTGGGGTTAAACAATAACACAATAATTAAATAAATTCAAGTTTTGCAATCTATACACTAATATTTAATTTGATTCGATCAAAAGATTTGCACTCATTATATGTGAACCACTTTTTTTATTGATCTTCAAACAACAAAGAGATTATAACATTTATACTTTCAAATACTCTAAATGATGTATTTTTGCTTGTGATATACACAACATCAAGTTCTGACTTAACTGCAAGAGATATAAGTTAAATACAATTACAACAGAACACTGTTGTGAAAACAACAATACCGTCATCCATTCTCTGATAAAATTTCAATAGACTAACACTCAATTGACACTCTACTGAACTAAGTCATTTAACCAACTCCACTAATTTACAACTCTACTGAATTTGAGTTAACTCTACTAAATCCAAATACACTAAAACAAATCTCAACTAACTAACTCATATGAACACTCAAACTCATTTGATTCATAAACTAACTTAATGTTGTCTTTGCTAGACATGTTAACAAAGGAAACATGCACCATATATAAGTTAATTACTTTTGAATGTAGCTTAATGTTTAGCAATTTTACTGACGCGATGCATTAATAAATACTTGTAATAGTTATATAGCATGTAACTAGATTCATTTTATATAAATGAGTTGAATATATAAGATATGGACTGGTCTTTCATATTTGAGTTATAATGAATGGAGTCTTTCATATTATAAATTACGTAACTATTACACCATTCGTTTCAATGAAAACTATATATTCCATTTTTTACAAATTACCATCTCTCACGTTTCACTATATTATTATATATTTCAATCGCACCACCTCTAATGCATCTATTTATTCAATTATATTTTTTTAACATATGTATTCAATACTTATGGATAACTTTCACCGAAAACCTAAGAAATATACAAAAGTCCAACTCTAATGTTTCTTTTAGATTATTTGTTCGTCTTATTTGAGGACCACTATGCTTATCTATTGAAAACACTCTAATCAATTTACTAGTTGACATATGATTTATCCTTTCAATTTTACTTCTCATTTCCTGTTGTAGGTAAACACGTAATATTATTATACTCTCCATGTCCCGTAATTATTTGTATACTTTTTTTAAGGAAATGTTTCAAAATTACTAGCACACTTCTAATATGGAAATAACTCATCAAATTAATATTTTTACAACATTATTTTATTTTCAAAACTGTCATTCATTTTGAGCCCACACTTTTTTCTACATCTCACCAAATTTTCTTTAAATCTCGCCAAATAATTCAAAATACCCCTCGCTTATTTACCTCCACACATCACTAATTTAAATTTTCTTAAAATGTGTGTCGATTAACATGTGCAAGTCATTACCATACTACAGGAGTATGTTGGATGCATTTGTTATATAAAATAGGAAATTTTGAGAGAACTGAAAGTTATTCAACAAAACTTGGTGTAGTAGTTGCATCATTATGTACAATTTATTTTAAGTTACATATAATGTACTAATAACCTATGACTTTAGATACCCTAAATTTAAAAAAAAAAAAATGTATGACTCAAATTTGGTAAGAAGAATGAGCTAGAGGATGAGAATGATGAAGCGGTGAATAATGTAGTTATGGAATAAAAGGATATTTGGATTTTTATCAGTTTATTGTTCCACTATTCGTTAGGATAGCGTGTGCTTATACAATCTTTTAACGGTAGTTGATGCATGTCATAAAAGATCCTTCCCCATCTACTCAGTTGTCACTACACATGTAATATTATTTTATTTTACCAGCAATACTCTCTAGAATTATTGATTCTATTGTAATTTATTATAAGAGGTAAATAGATTAGTGAAATCTTTAATGAACCATTAGTTATAACATAGAGGTGAGTACTATCTTATTGTTTGCTTGAGACATGAGTTAAATTCTGCAATTGGAGAATCGGATCACAGTTACAACTAAATTTGTGATAATTAGGGTTTGATCACTGTTAACCTTGGTGATTAAGTTAAATGTCATATATAGGAAGAGTTACAAGTCATTCAATGTGAAGACTAAATCAAAGGAAATTAGTTACCGATATATACAAATCATATAATTATGGTAGTAGGTGATTTATTTCCTAATACCCTCCGTCAAGCATTGCGTGGGATGCGGGACAACGCAAAACTTGGAACGAAGAAACTCAAAGGTTGGTCGCGGAAGGCTCTTGGTGAAGATGTCCGCGAGCTGGAGATGGGAGGGCACAAAATCTGTTGCGAGTCTGCCAGAAGTGACCAATTCCCGAACGAAGTGGCAGTCGATGTCAATATGTTTGGCTCGTTTGTGGGCAACTGGGTTCTGGCTGAGAAACAAGGCACTCCTATTGTCGGTTAGGAGAATCGGGTGAGCAGGAGGGAGCTGTTGAAGTTCTCGTAGGAGGTTAGACAACCAAATCACCTCGACAGCTAAGTTCGCTAAGGCTCAGAGCTCCAAGAAACGAGATTTCCACATAAGAAAATGGAGTAACCATAGGTGGAACGACGAGTCTCGAGGCAATGAGCCCAGTCCGCATTGGAGTAACCAATTATGGAACGATCAGGGCGGCGAGCAAAGGAGAGACCAAAGTGAAGAGTCCCTTTGACATAACGAATGATGCGTTTGACCGCTTCGAAGTGAGAAGTGGAGGGAGCTTGAAGAAACTTCTAACATGGTTGACGGTGAAGGACAGGTCGGGCCGAGTGATCGTCAGATATTGAAGGGCACTAACTAGCGAGCAATAGAGAGTTGGATCCGAGAAGGGATCACCGGTGCTCGTCAGGGATTCACCGGCGACCATAGGGCATGCTTCAATTCTCTCAATCCGTATTTATTAATTAATTATTTCTTCTTCTAACCATGATTAATTTTTCTTTTCTTTTGTTGCAGCTAGCTGGGGTTTGTTTTCTTTTGTTGTTTGTTTTTATTCACAAACAAATAACAAAAGAAAACAAACCCCAGCTAGCTACAACAAAAGAAAAGAAAAGAAAAATTAATCATGGTTAGAAGAAGAAATAATTAATTAATAAATACGGATTGAGAGAATTGAAGCATGCCCTCTCTTCTATATTCGAGCGGTGGCCCTCCCCCTCCATTCTCTATCCCCACTAACGGTCGCCCCCTACAGAAACAGAAAAAAAAAAAAAAAAAACTTGTCGCGGCTACTCTCCCCCAGGATCCCCACGCCAACCATTTTTTTTAAATTTCGACGGACCAGTGTCGTATAGATGCACTATTGTCGACAATAGTGCATCTATTCGATTAAATGTTGTCGAATTTAAAAAAAAATTGATTTTTATTTTTATTTTTTCGACAAATCAGTGTCGACCGGATGCATTATTGTCGATAAATTGTTTTTAACTTTTATTTAATGTCGACAATAATGAATTCGGTCGATCCTGGTTTGTCGAAAATATGTTTTTAATTTTTGTGATGTTTTATTTTAGATTTGAATTTTTTATGATATTTTTTTGTTAGGGTTTAAATTTTTTTTAATTTTTTTTTTGTTGTTGGTGGTGGTAGTGGTGGAGGCGGCAACGGTCAGTGACAGCTGCTATTAGTGTTAGGGTTTAAAAGTGGGGGGTGTATTTAGTAGAATCATTTTAGTATATTTTAGTTTTAGGGTAGTTTAAGTATTTTACATGATTATTAAATTAATAATTGTGGTGGGGGAGTATACTTAACAAAGCTGGAGGGGTATATAGCCAAGGCCCACTACTTATTTATCTTGAATTATTTTTTAGGTGTTAGATAGCCCAATGATAGTCCAATACATTTGTGGATTGTTGGAATAGTTTCTGAAAAAGGCCAACCTTTTCTAAAATTTAAAAAAAATTGGGATATTAAAAAAATCATTCACAATAGTTGAAGGATCAATCATAATAAACACTGAATCCAAACTTCAGCATCTTTGTTTTTCCATATATACAACGTTCACATGTATCACGTTTGAAAATTTTGTCACCATCAAATATGATTGTAAGCATCTTAATTCTTCTACTCTTTTTAAAGTTTTAATTGTTATAAGTGGGGTTAAATAAATAAATTCAAGTTTTACAATCTATACACCAATATTTAATTTGATTCGATGATTTACACCCATTATATGTGAACTACTTTTTTTTATTGATCTTCAAACAACAAAGAGATTACAACATTTATACTTTCAAATACTCTAAACTAGTGTAGAACCCGTGTATTACACGGGATTTTAATTATATAATTTTTCATATTTTTATTTTATATGATAATTTATTTTATATTTATATTTTAAAAATATGATTTCATAAAATTATAATGTAAATCGTGTATTATAATATAAACGTTTAACTAACATAAGTGTAATTATTTTGTATAATTCAAAATATATAATTAAACAAAAAACATAATAGAGGAAGATTGGATTTTATTTCAATTGAGATTTTGAAAAACTTCTTTGAAAACAACATTACTAGTTGATCTAGAAGGTTTTTCATCATCGCCAAAACATAATATTTTTAATCCCTTTTGACTCTTTACCCTAGAAATCGCAACATATAGTTGGCCATGTGTAAATACAGGTCTAGGAAGGAATAATCCAACGTTGGAGAGAGTCTATCCCTACTTTTATTAATGGTCATTGCGAAACACAATAGAACAGGGAACTGCCTTCTCTGGAACTTGACCGGTGTTGTGTGATCCGAATGACTTAATATCATGCGTGGGATGTATACTTTATTCCCAATATTTCTACCTGAAATAATTCGAGCCTCTAAAACGTGATTTCCCAGCTTGGTAACAATCAATCTGGTACCATTGCACAAACCTCATTTTTTATCTATGTTACGAAGAAGTATTATCGGGACTCCGATCTTCAATATAAGTCGGTGATTCGGAATACCAGAGCAATTAACCGAGTTCAAAAAATCAACTAAGAACAATTCTTCATTATTGAAAGTTTGGCCAGAAGCTTTGCACACACTATCTGAGCTCAAGTACACTTTCTTTTCACCAGGTATTTTAGATAACACATGCTCATTAATAGTCTCAACGACTTTATGAGTCGGAGCAAGAATTGCCCTATCTTCAAAATAACTCGGGTGACAAAAATCAGTGTCAATCGATGGGTAGAGCGCATTAACTATTGCCTCAATTGGATCGTGTGCATCCATTATCAAATTTTGTTCAGGAATTTCAATTTCTGAATAACCATCGTTATATTCTCCAACGTCTCCATCACCAACCTTCAAAATCCATCAGAGAATTTTTTGAGATGCTCATCTGATTCATCACAACTCGAATCCCTTGACTGCAATCTCATATTCTTTGTCAGCCTAAGTACCTTGCATGACTTCCACAAGTAAGAAGAATTAATTGTTGCATAAACAATATCCTCTCTAGATCCTTTTGGTATTACAGGAAGAATCTGTCTGAAATCACCTCCAAATACTATTGTCTTTCCACCAAATGGCTTACACACTGATGTGTTGCTTAAATCTCTAATTATATCTCTTAAGCTTTTATCAAGCGCTTCAAAACAATATCTTTTCGTCATCGGTGCCTCATCCCAAATTATAAGTTTTGCCTTTGCAATAAGTTCAGCCAACTCAGTCCCAGGCTTTAGTTGACATGTTGAATCCTCATTAACATCCAACGGTATAGCAAATCTTGAGTGAGCTGTACGTCCTCCAGGAAGTAGTAGAGCTGCGATTCCGCTGGATGCAACATTCAACACAATATGACCTTGTGATCGAACATAAGCTGACAGAGTTTTCCATATAAAGGTTTTTCCCGTTCCACCAAAGCCATAAAGAAAAAAAATCCCACCTTTATCAGTCACGACAGCCTCTATAATTTCTTCATACACCCCCTTTTGTTTAGTTGTCAGTGTAGAAAATAGATTGTCATGTTCTACTTTCAAATATGACTTATTGTACTGAAGTTCCTCATGTATGAGTTTGTTATGTCTGGCATTAGAAATGTCTTGGTCAGGAAAAGGCATGGACTCAAATATTTTCAGTGTGCTACCATTCTGGTGTAGACTTTTCTCAATCTCAATCAAAGTGTAATTCTTTATTTGTTCGTCACTGAGTTGAAGATCTGCATTACATTATAAATATTATTAAAATAATAAATTATATTATAACTTATGTTAAATATTAACGTATACATTATTGAATGAAATGGTTAGATGAATATATAAGTTTGTATTTGTTACCTTCCATGTTCATCATTCGTCTATGCATATGAAGAATATCCTCTGATAAATATTCAAATGTCTTATTGAATACAAATTCAAGGGATGACATGTTGTTTGAAATAAGAAGAATTGCTAACAAATTTCTAAGATAATGGCCTGATGCCCAAAAACTTGCTTCTTTAATACCATCGATGTACTCTTTATCATCATTCAATAATCTCATAGAGTAGCAAACATCCTTGAAAGTAGGATATATTACACCATGAATTGTGCGTATATCTTGATAACAAAATGCTCCTTTGCAATGATGAATTAGAATACCCAAGTAGTACATCTCTCCAGTTCCGGGTGGAACATATAGCAATCTTCCCAATGATAATCTCTGTTGTCTCGGACTCCATTCACGCTCTTTACTCTTCCAAACAAACTTTGTTGGAAATTCTACATAAGTCAATTCCCTAGCCCATGGATATTTTTTATTAACTTCGAACCACGCCATAAACATAGAACGTTGAGCATCGGGTTTGTTGAGCACATTATCAATAGAATCTTCATCCTCAAAAATTATGTTTTGTTCACCTGGAAGATGGAAACTCAACCTTTGGACAGCTAGATTTTTTAAATGTATTTCGTATCCAAGTGTCCTCCAAACTGCTTCACATGGTGATATATATCGACAATTGATATGATTCTTGATCTCGTCTTCTCCTCTCGTTTTGCCACCTTCTTTTCTTTTTTAAGACACTTCAGTTGTAACCCTGTCGTGGCCCTTGTTTATGTACTTGAATAAGTACTTTGTTGATCTATGTTGGTTGCACCACTCGACATTTATATGTGCCTGGTATCTCTTCAATAATATTGGATTATATGGCACGACAAATCCATTGCCCATCTCAATATTATCCTTCTTGAGAGTGCAATCGTTATCTCTCCTTTTGTACAACGGGTACCCTTCCTCATCAACAGTAGTTCTTTCGTTGTATTTCTTAGGAAACCGTTTGGAACACTTTCTGTCTATCATGCAAGGTGATGTTGGTTTCAATACACCACATGGACCATGCATCATAAGATCTTTTACCAACTCATGCAATTGCATGTCCATGTTCTCGCCTGGTATTTCTGCAAATATAATGTGATCAACATCTTCAGGAGACGGTATCTTATTATCTCGATGCAAGAACAGGAGAATATGAGCATGCAACAGTCCCCTTTTCTGAAACTCAATTGTGTATATTACTGTATCAATTTTTTTGAAAATAAGAAGAAAATATGTCAGTGTTATTATGTAGTAAAAAAAAAAATCCACTTAAATATTAAACTAACTAATTCATATAAGACAATTTTAGATTTAATAATCCTTACTTGCTTGAATTTTTCCGAACAAATGGTTTTCTTTGAAATCCTTTAAGATTATCCAACTTCATCTTGAACAATCACCAAACAATGTCTGGTCTGTCTTCAGCTTTGAGTCCCCTTTCTTCTAAGAATCGAGTAATTTCCGGCCACTTCGGGTTGCAAGTGAATGTGATGAATAAATCAGGGTAGGATAACCACTTGCATATTGCCATTGCATCTTGGTAGTTCAAGATCATATATCGAGTACCCCCCAGTGTACGATGATGGGATTTATTGATATACGAAGATTCAGTTTGTCCTTTCTCCACAGCGTCTTGTATGTTTTTAGCACTATCGGTCCTTAGTTGAACCTGGTAAGTTCTAATATATAATAGTCTTTCAGACTCAATCATTGTATAGGCATCCACCAAAAATTGTTGATACAACCTTCTAGAATGAGATATTAATCTTGAATCATCCAATGTTTCCTGAATTCGATACGCAAAGAATTCTCGCATTGTCAACTTCACCCTTTGTCTTGATGTTGAAGATGCATCTTTATGTAGAATTCCTAATCGATATCCATCCTCTCCATACGGAAACAATAGAGGATATTGGAGTGCAAGGTAGGATGGATGAAGTTCACTTATTCTTTGTAAAGAACCACCATTTCGTTCCTGAAGAATAATGTCTCTTTGGTCGAATTCGACATCGATATGACCAGGTATTAGAGCTGCTACTTCTGAAACTGTAGGAAGATTATACATTCTACCATCTGTATTCCTTTTTTCGATTAGCCTCATGACCATTGGTTTATCATTATCGGATTCAATACGTTCACGTGCAATTCGAAAATTCTTAGCAAGAGGGTTAAATTCATCAAGCATGTTCTTTAAATCCTTAATGATATCACTATCAAAATGGTTTGAGACTGAACTACCATTACCCCTGTTATATGAAAAATTAATTATTAATATAAATTACTAAAGGCAAGACATAATTCATAAAATTTAAGCATGGCATAGAGAACACTTCAAAATTATTATTATTCTAATTTTGTAACATAAAAACAAAAAACATATAATAAATTTCACTAACCTGATTGCATCAATCCTATTTTGTACTTCATTCGATGTGTCATAAATGTAAAGTTGGGCAAACTTTGGTTCTGACTCAGAATCGGGCAGCAAACTTCCAATTTTTTGATAGTTAGACCCTTGTATTTTGAAAACATACGGAGCTTTTCCTTTATTTATCGAATGATCGATTTTTCCTCCCATTGATGTAAAGCTGAACATCATGTTATACGCTCTAATGTTCATAAGAAAGTTTTTACTCTTTGAATTTCTATCGAACAGAAGTTTGCGTAACAATAGAGGTGGTTCTTGTAGTCGAGGCAATTGCACCTTACCATTCGAACAACATACAGAAAATGTTGGTGGTTTGTTTTTTATTTTTTTGTTTATCCTCTCCTCGTACCACATCATAGCACCACAAAATTGACATCTTGAGTTGGGGTCGCCAAGATCCAAATATTCTGATAAAACAGAATAATAATTTAGCTTTCAAAAATATTATGTATATATATATATATCCCCTATATAGAGTTATATTAGCTACCTTCTATTGTGGGGTGAAATAATTGTTGATTGTACTCTTCATCATTGTTGGTTGACATATCAATATCTGTAATCAAAGAGTGTAAAATTTTACTAATTTTTTTTTTTAAATTAATGTAAAAAATCTGGCAACAATAATATATATATATATATATATATCAAGAAAATTATTGATTATATATTTAAATCAAGAAAATAATTTAAAATAAAAAAATGTATTGCATTTCGTATAGAATTATTTTACATATCATACCAACGACTGAAGTAGATCTACATCTATTTACATTCTGGAAGGATAATCTTTTACACACTGATGTAACAACACCGTTTCCCCTCCTTACTTGGTTAGTATGCGTTGATGTACTCGAATTAACAAAACAATTGTTAACATCAACTAAAAAATAATATTTCATAAGATAAAACAATTTTATTAAATTTAAGTATGCAATACATTGTAGTTTAGATATTTTACTTTAAATAAAATGAATGATTTTGATATGTTCTAAATCCTCCCCAATTCACTTTATATATATTAAATTAAGGGGTGTTTGGTATTTGAATCAAAGTCAAAATGTATGTTTAATATTACATCACTTTGATTTGGAGTCATGAATCCATACCAAACCTTATACATTTTAGAGGTTGGGTGTAATTATTACCATGCTCTTTTCATTTATAATGTAACCACAAAAATTTATAAAACACAATATATATAAATTAGAATAACGTCCTTACGCTTTTGTGTGAAATCATTCCTATGATACATTTTTGACTTTCTTGTCTCTCTTGCTTCCTTAGCATGTTGACGTTGATCTAAATTTAACATATAGCTTGTGTAAGTGTCACAAACATAGTGATATAATTTTTTTCTTCTTTTGAAGGAAATTATATTAACGAATTTAGTTAGATACCTCATTAAAAAATATCTATATATTGTAGGGAGTTGAGAAATCAATTCATATTATTACAAAATTGTCAAAATTTATGAGAAACATCGCAACACAAACATTACATGTTATTTGTACTGAAAAAAAAAATCTAAATTAAATCATATTTTCCTATTAACAATATTAAAAATTTATGAACATAGAATGACATAAAATGTCTATTAGAATTAATCGTCAAAACTATTGAAAATAGAAGCAATTCACTTACCATTAGAAATATTTGTTAACAGTATTCTATCTTCAGTGGCCGATGGTAAACAATTTGCATATAAAAAAAAATATATTATATTTTTATCAAATAAAATAATATACATAGTCGAGATATATTGTTTCAATGCATTCTTTATAATTAGTTGAACCTAAAAGTGAAATATGATGTACAATAATTTTGACGAAGTATATGTCAATTTGCCTTACAAATATTTGTCATTTAAATGATGTACATTACACACCTGTTTCAGTTTGAGTACGTTTTCCTTGAAGTATTTCTTTTCTCAATATTCTTGCACGTTTAGCAGAATCATCATGAACAGTCCGACCTTGAAAACACAATTATTTATTATTTACAATTAAGATATGAAATGTAAAACAATATTCAATATATAAAATTGTTAATTAATTAATATATAGTGAACCTTCACATATTGGAGAAGCATGTTCTTCCAACTCACCAATTAATTGTTCCGAAGTATTACTCGATACACTCAAATTATCTACAAAACCAAAAACAATATTAATGTGTATTGTGGAAGACAATTCTATTTTAAAAAGAAAATATCAATCGATGTGTTTTCTGAAGAAAAAAAATCTTTGCCTGTCGGACTTCGTGTACGTTTATTTGCAAGAATATTTTTTCTCACATTTCTTGCATGTGTAGCTCTATTACTTTCTTCCTCAACGTTTGACATCTTAGTCCATTTAAGAAAAAAAAATTAAAATACAAATATTTTAAGTACTATATATATTGATTGATAATAATGTTTAGAGTGATATTTGGGTGCAATTGAGTCCATTAATACAAATGAAATTGAGCTCCAATAGATTAGGTTAAATGTTGAACCAAAGATTACATTAAATAAATTAAATATTAAAATTCAAGTGTATCTATAAACTAAATTGCATAGGAGAATTTGATAATGTACCACTCAAAAAAAAAAAAAAAAAAAAAAATCTAATTTAATCTAAGTTTAATTCTATTAAAGTTGACGTACCATTATAAATATTTATTTATTTAAATATATAATAAATAAAATGAATAAGAACTATGACTAAATTTAATATATTAAAATTTCAATTAAGTCAACAAAAAAAATTACAAAGGTATCATAAAAAAGTTGCAAATAAAAGCATTACACAATATTATTATTAAGAAAATCTAATACCAAAAAGATTAATTAAGAAATAATCTAATTCATACAACGAAATTAAATAAATAATCAACGAATTATTCATTTAATAATTAATTTAAAAGTTATATCAATTAATTAATTGAAAAAAGTACAGAAAAGTTCAATGTGAATATCTATTTTCCTTAATATTTTGTAATTTTAAATACAAATTATTTTTAATATAAGTAATAAGAAAATTAGTACACAGGGAAATGAAAATATTATGTTTAAGAATACCTGCGACGACTGATGACGATAACAGATATCCGATAGGCTTAATGCATCAAATTTGTAATAAATTAAATAAATGGAGTACAAAATATTAAATTAAATAAATGGAGTACAAAATATTTATATAGAACAAATAAATAATTTTAGAGAATGGGACAACCGATATTGATCAGTTACACACACAAAAATTGATACGTACAAAATTCCAGATATTATGTAAGCACAAATAAAATTTAAAATAAAAAATATTGATAGATCGAGATCCAAGCACAAATAAAATTTAAAACTCAAACTCAAACCTAAATTAATTACAATTAAAATATTAAAAAGATTAAGACTTGAAGTTCATAATTAAGTACAAATGTTTATTACATGACTATTAAAAAGAAATTGCTGTTCCATATCTAAACATTGAAGATAGAACAACTATATATATATATATATATATAGAACAACTATATATATCTATTAGAATTAATCGTCAAAACTATTGAAAATAGAAGCAATTCACTTACCATTAGAAATGTTTGTTAACGGTATTCTATCTTCAGTGGCCGATGGTAAACAATTTGCATATAAAAAAAAATATATTATATTTTTATCAAATAAAATAATATACATAGTCGAGATATATTGTTTCAATGCATTCTTTATAATTAGTTGAACCTAAAAGTGAAATATGATGTACAATAATTTTGACGAAGTATATGTCAATTTGCCTTACAAATATTTATCATTTAAATGATGTACATTACACACCTGTTTCAGTTTGAGTACGTTTTCCTTGAAGTATTTCTTTTCTCAATATTCTTGCACGTTTAGCAGAATCATCATGAACAGTCCGACCTTGAAAACACAATTATTTATTATTTACAATTAAGATATGAAATGTAAAACAATATTCAATATATAAAATTGTTAATTAATTAATATATAGTGAACCTTCACATATTGGAGAAGCATGTTCTTCCAACTCACCAATTAATTGTTCCGAAGTATTACTCGATACACTCAAATTATCTACAAAACCAAAAATAATATTAATGTGTATTGTGGAAGACAATTCTATTTTAAAAAGAAAATATCAATCGATGTGTTTTCTGAAGAAAAAAAATCTTTGCCTGTCGGACTTCGTGTACGTTTATTTGCAAGAATATTTTTTCTCATATTTCTTGCATGTGTAGCTCTATTACTTTCTTCCTCAACGTTTGACATCTTAGTCCATTTAAGAAAAAAAAATTAAAATACAAATATTTTAAGTACTATATATATTGATTGATAATAATGTTTAGAGTGATATTTGGATGCAATTGAGTCCATTAATACAAACTAGTAGGGCACCCGTGCTGGCGCACGAATATGTTGAAAAATGTCATAATATTTTAAATTTTAATTTTTTATAGTATCATTTTATAATATCACTAAATTATAGTATTAAAATATATATATATTATTATTTATTATCATAATTATAACATTAATTATTAACTCATATTTATTATACTAAATAAAATTTTAAAAAATAATAAAATTTGCAAAAAAATGTCATAGTAATTCAATAACAGGTAAAAATTGTGAAACTTAAATATTACTCTATCCGTCCCATATTAATTTTCATAGGTAGATGGGCACGCATATTAAGAAAGTGTAATAAAGAGTGGAGTTTTGAGGGGCAATTTTGTAAATTTTTATGTATAAAGTAAATAAAAGAGTTGACTTTTGTGTATGTGTGGATAAAAAGTAACGACATTTGTGTAAATTGAGGATATTGTGAAGGTGAAGTTTATAAATGATTTTCTATTTAAAGAAGAGAAAAATCATACGTACATAACTAAAACATCATGAAACGCTACATTTTTTGTGATATTGCAATCACAATTGTTGTCATGACATAATAAGAACTTCAAACCATGAAAATTTATTATTGTAGACACAACTACATATAATTGATTATAACTAAATACAAGATTATGCCAAAATATACCTACATAAGAAAACGATTGCCCATAACTATTATTAATAGACATATCATATGACACAATGAATGAAAATTGTCTATATGTTGAAACTTGAAAACAATCTAAAAGGAGTTAACGTAGGTCTCAATATCAATGTTAATGTTAATTGTCCTACTTCCAATTATAACTCTAGCTTCAATATTAGCCTTATCACTAAATGTTGTTATAATCAACCTCATAGAACAAAATATTATATTATAAATTTAAAGATAAAACAAATGCTGAATTTCAAATGCTAGATTAAAAAAATAAAGAATTTTTTTTTTTTTAAAATGACACAAACTCGGTTCAATTGCACAAGCCCCTTGAGTGGTTAATATTTCTCAATAACAATTACACTCAAATTCATTATGAAGTGTTAAATAAATTATACTTACACTACAAAAAATATGGCAGTAATAAAATTTTAAAAAATTATATAAATTAATTGGAATTCAAAAATTTATTATCTATACAAAATAATTAAGCGGAAAAATCATTATTTATTCAAAAAATATTGATAAGTAACATTATTACTATTATTTAACTAAAACTCTAAATTTTAATTTTGGATTTTAAAGATTGTGAAAAGTACACTTGCAACCCACATTCAAAGAATTATCCTTAACAAATTTTACAAATCTAGTTTGAAGAAAAATTGTACTTCTTCCTTTCTTCTTCAACTTAACCTTCCATTCTTCATCACAAATATGATCATCGCAAATTTTGAATGAAAAAATAATTCATTTTAATATGTATTCCAACATAAATACGGAACAAACTGCATTATAAATATAAAAAATTAAATGAATAAAAAACAATTAAAAATAAATTTATTTAAAATGGACTGTTAAACGGTTAAAATCATAAATTTATTACCAATCGACATTTACGAATAGAAGAACTTGTTATAACACATGTGAATGAAGAAAAATCAAAATTCAGTGGAATTAAATCCTAAACGGTCCAAAAATATTTAGAAATTGAACGACCTTAAAAAAATGAATCAAAGTAAAAATATTATATATATATATATATATATATATATATATATATATAAACATACAAAAAAAATGTCATACCTTGTTAAACATATCGAGTTTTGTTCGAGAATGAAAGAATCAAACGACCATACTTATAATAAACTTTTACATAAAAAGTAAACAATGCATCATAGTAAAATGTCGTATAATTATATTAAATAACTTTGTTATCCCGAATAAAATAATTTCATCATTTATAAACTTGTAAATTGAATTTTGAAAATCCAACTCCACCACCCATTGTTTTCCATCAGGTCTCTTAATAAATAATCGACAATATATTAAAATAATTGTAAATAATATAACAATGTAAAGAACAAATGTATACAACACATACTATATCCTCACTCATAAATTGAAAAAAAAAAATCATTGATAAAATAAAATTTTCTAATTTCTCCTGAAAAAAATGTATTAGTATATTAAATAAAATAAATGTACCTATATAATAGAAAATAAAATAAAAAATTATAATAAATGATTAGTAGTTACAAATAACAAAAGTAACAGAGCCTTGAAGAAAAATCGGATTGTCAGTATCTTTTAAAAAACAAAATTAGTCGGATATATATACCTTAACATACATATCTGAATATTTATATTCAAAAAATTTAATTATATCATCAACAGATAAACTATTATACTTTTTAAAATCTGACCAACCATCACAAAAATACCAACAACATCTAATTACTTTAGTTTTAATTTTCCGTTTGTATCCACTTTGATTAATAAAAGTAATCACGACTCCACATTTTCCTTTTTTCTTTAACAATACATACTCCACTTTGGCAGTCCACGGTTCTCTCGGCTGCAGCATCGGCGGTTGGCAAGCTCATTAAGATGGACGGTAACACAGCAGTTAAGACCATGGTTCAATATGCTAGAATCTTGGTCGATGTGAATATGAAACAACCTCTTTTGGAGCGGCTGATCCTTGAATGTGAGGACCAATTTGTCACGGTGGAGGTGCTATATGAGCAGCTTTCGAAGTTTTTCAACCAATGTAAAGTAGTTGGACACGTGTCTGCTCGTTGCGCTATGGGACAAGCTCTGCCACCTTCTCGCGACGACTCCCGTGGTAGGACCGGGCACAGAAGACGGTCAAGGCCTTCTCCCTCAGACCTCCAGCCCCGAGCGCCCCCGCGGAACCCCTCTTCGGATATCGAAGTCGATCCGGTCCCGGTCCCATTGAGCAACTCCTTGTCTAGTCTCAGCACGGATGAGCCCTCAGAGGATCCTGTGGCTGCAGCGGCTAACAACAGTCTGAATTTGGAAGCTACTGCCAACGACGTTCCTACCCCTACTCGGGCAGTCTCGACTCGTCCCACGAAGAAACATAGTAGCCCTAGGAGGCCTGTGGGGAACTATCCCATCAACAAATCCCGGGCAACACTATCAATGAATTCGAGGCTAGAGCCTAGACGAACTACACTATTAGTCAACCGCCATTCTTGATAATGATTTCACCCATGTCTCCAAGTTCAAGGGTAGTGGGGGCGATGCATTTGACCCTCCATAGTCCTTCACCCGATTTCAGATTCCTAGATTGATCAATTTTTAAAAAAAAATTAATCATTTTTATTGTTAGGTCGTATTTAGGGGTGTAGCATTTTTCGATGGCACCTTGGCCTCTGGTTCGGCTTGTGAACTTACGACCATTATCTTTTCTTTCTTCTTTTTAATACAAAACCTTTTTATTGTCTATTAGCAATTCGTTGCAAAATAAAATTAAAATTAATTATAATATTGCATACAATATTAGTAATAAGTAAATATTGATATGATTAAATATAAAAAATAAATTATCATCTTTGATTCATGTTCAATTGAAATTAAATTGATTTCAATCAATAATATGTATAATATTGTATATATAAAAATAATACTTAAATTTATGTAACAATAATGTAATAAAATATATAATACAATAACCAAAATATAGGATCAAAAGATTATTTTAAATATAAAAAAGTTATTGAATTAAAAAATATATTAATATATAAAAAAAATATTTGAAATTATTATCAATATAAAACATAAAATTAATTTAAAATATAATTTAAAAAATATACATATCCATATAACTAAAACCTCACATATGATCTTAATTTTTTTTAAATATACATATATTATAATACAAAAATATTGAAAAATATATTATATAATGACAATTATAAATTATAAATATGTTAATGTGTAAATTAAGAAAAGAAAAGTATCAAGTATATAAATAAAATAAAAAAACATTATCACTAACTTGAAGCATTTCAACATAAACATATTATCACCATTTCAATAATATTTTACATTATTTATATTTCAACTATATTAAATAAAATTGAACCTTCAATAATATATAAAACATAATCATAATTAACATTCAAATAACATTTTAACAAATAAAAATTAAATAAGTTGCAACAACACCTAAACTAATAAATAACACAAAGAATTAAAATTCAAATAAAAAAATGAATAAATATAAATCAATTGATGATACTAATAAAATTCAACAAAATAGTGTGATTGTCATACGAAAAGCTAAGCAAACAACTCAAAATTAAAAACTAAGTCTTGCAACGGAAAATGCGCGCAAACGAACCAATAACTCCAACATCATTGTCATCAACTTTACAAAATATGATTTGATCATTATAATTTACGAATACGAACATCTGATACTAACGTGCATCGGTTATATTATAGTCGAATTATATGAGAATTACTATGATTAATCAACTTGTGCACATACTTAACTAAGTAAACTTGTCGAGAAAAAAAATACTTCCATACAATGAATCCAGATTCTTTTTAAAAAAAATGAACAATAATATTCAACAGATATTGTTTAAAAAATAAAATTATAAACTATATAATTGAAAAAATTGACATTAAAAAAACAAATTAACACAAAATATATCACATTGTAAATTTTATAATGTGCAAACTTTTGCCTTTTCGATTAGTTTCATGTTTTCAACTTCGTTCCAATGACGCAAATAGACTTCAGTAATAGTTTGAGGAGATAAATTTATTTGAACATAATATTATTTATGAAAATTTTGAACAACTTTTGTTGACTACCTTAAACTGAACTATCTAAAATTGTTATAAAATAATCATTAAAGTAAAAAATAAGAAACAAAATATAATTTTTGTTAACTTTATTGAAATGTAATATCATGTACTCCCTCCGTCCCATGATTTTATGCACACTTTGACCGGCACGTAAATTAAGAAAATTGAATAAAGTGATGTGTAAGATAAATAAAGGAGGGGTATTATTGGTAATTCATTGATTAAAGTGAAAAAGATTTGATTAAAGGTAAAATAAAGGAGGGGTATTATTGGTATTATTGTTTCCTTTTTTGGAGTGTGCAAAAAATGTTAGGACGCCCGTTAAGGAAAGTGTGACCATTTATACTAAGAATCCGTTTTAATCAAATAAAAATTATTCAAATATACAATAATACAAAAAGTGTTGAAAACAATATCATAAAATAGAAGTCATAAATTTAACTTTATTAATAACCAACATGTTAATAAAGCTTCCTAAATTTACTGAAAATTTTCAACCAACACTATATATTTGAAAAGTAGAAACATCATCATGAGTCATGACCAACCACTTCTCACAGATGACAAATCAGGAGAAAATCCGACCCAATTCGAACCCAGTTCGGACCCAAACCGAGTCTGACTCATCCAGCCCAAACATCGGTCCGATCAGCCCCAGTTCAGACCCTACCCGACTTGTCCCGACCTGAACCAATTTGGGCCTAGGAGTGTTAAAAAAATTGGACCGGAAAAAAGACCGGAACCGGACCGAAACTGGACTGACCGGTTAGATTCCGGTCCGGCAAATTTTGGATTTCGGTCTGGTCCAAGATCGGAATTTTTTTTTTTTTTTTACTGATGCACTCTCAATTATTTTTCAAAACCAAGTAATTGGTCAAAATGTGTTGAGATCTATTACATTTTTTTGCAAATATATAATTTAACAAACATATTTAATTTATTTTAGGGTCAAAAGATCATTAATAATAATGTAAATAAAATTCACGTTGGCGTAATGAAGAGCAAACACTTTAATTTTCATACACTTAAAAAAAAAAAAAAACCGATCCAAACCCGGACCGGACCGGAATTTACCAGTCCGGTCTAGACTTGATTAATTACGGTCCGGTCTCCGGTCCGCCCTTTAGCACACATTCCGGTCCCGGTCCGGTTCGGTTTTGGACCGGTGCACACCTCTATTTGGTCCCGATCCAACTCATATCAGCCCCGTCCAGCTCATCTCGGCACGTCCCATTTTGGGTCCGGTCCAATCTGACTCGTCCCAACCCCACCCAATTTGAATGAAACATACATCCCCAACGGGTCATGCACCGGGGCCAGCGGGCCCAACACAGCCCGTTCCGACCTATTCGACAATTCTTAATATATATGTCATTTATAATTAAATATTTTTATTTATTTTAAATTAAAAGGATATATTCGTAATTTTTTATTTATTAATTTAATTTATTAGTAGGGCGATGCACTGCAATTGCATTTTTCATAGGTCAAACGTACTAATGTGAAGTGCAATTATATATAATAAAATTTATATTTTGGATCATTGTTTATAAAATGGTATTTGAAGCATTGTTTATTGTAAGGGAGAAACTTGTCTTACCATAAAAAGACTCAACCAAGTAACCATATAGAATTATAAAAGCTTATAAAATAATAAAATCATAAAAACAGATCAATGTAAAAAAAAAAAATCAGACAAATAAGATTTACACACCGAAAATAAAAATAAATACAACATTTTTTTAATTAAAATGTTCAATAAATAAATGAATTGGACCACTATTCATACCAACATTCATGCTAAATATTATAAAATATAACATACCTGCAAAATACTTCTCAAAATAATTAATTATATCTCAATTTTGAATGGCGTATCAGGGTTTTAACTATCCCAAATTCTGACAAAATCACATGTAGTTTACCTCTTGAATTACTTTAACAGGTAAAAAATGAGTGACACGTGAATTCACAATCCAAAAATATCGAATAAGATTCATCTCACTTATATATTTTTTCACAATTTTTTAAGGCAAATGTTGCACTAAAAAATAAAATGAATAAACAAACATACAGTTCAATATAAAACAAACTAAACTAATAAATTAAAACCTATAAATATCATCAGAATTGAAAGATCTATCCAAACTAAATTGAAAGTAGTACTTAAATTTGCGCTTCTAAAACCCATATGTTAAATAATTGATAATTTATAGTGATACTAATACAATATTGAAATGAAACTTTAAAGTGCATACTTGGTCCAAAGCTTTCCAATCATTTTTTCAAAGATCTATAAAATTAATTAAAAATGGCAACAATAAAAAAAAGTACTACAAATTTAATGAACAAAACAATGCAATAAAAATTAAAAGCTAAATAATCAAATTTAATCAAATTTAATTAAATTATACTCATACTTTTTATTTTATCAAATTTACTACTCCTACATATTTTTTCTTTTATACCCGCACTTTTCATTTTTTTTTAATCAAATGTAGCACATACTTTTTATGTTTTATAAATTTTAGCACATAATTTTATTAATTAATTTAAAATACCAAAAAAGGTAAAAATTATATAATAATTTTAAAAAAAATAAATTAAAAAATATATATTTAAAATCAATTAGTTTAAAATTTTAAAATTAATCGAGAATTTAAAATTATCTAACACTATTGAATTGAAAATAAATTTATAAAATATATAAAAAAATTAATAATTGAAAAAAATTATATATTTTATTTATATTTTTAAATAATGCTTTGAGATTTTTTAAATAATTTTTATATTTCTAGATTAAAAAATATTATATAATTTTTTTTATAAAGTAATGTATATTTATTAATTAATTAGTTTAATTATATTTATAAAAAAAGTATGAGTATAAATTGGATAAAAGAAAAAAATTGTGTTAAATTTGATAAAAAGTGAAAAGTATGAGTATAATTTAAGAAAACAATGAAAAATATATGTAAAATTTGGTTATGTGCTAGATTGGATGAAAAGTGAAATGTATGGACTAAAAATTGAAGATTTGGTCAAATTAAAAACATAGAAACAAAGAATTTAAAAAAATAAAAAAAAAACTAAAGAACAATTATGAAATAAACCATTGAGAGAAAGTAAACACAAAGAATAATATAAGACCCACGTCAAGAGCTATAACAATAGAAGAATTAATAAATTAAAAATTACAAAATAATCTAAACACGATTAAGAAAATAAATGTTCAAAATTAACACAAAAATAAAAGAAAAAAATAGTAGATATTAAAAAACAAAAGGTTCATACTAATTGTGTGAGAAACACATTACCATTACCATTAATTATAATAGTATTCTAATTATTAAAAGAAATCGTAAATCTCAAAATTGAATCTTCAACAATATGAAAGGAACAATTGCAATCAACTTATACTCCGTATATAATTATCCTTAACAAAATTTTCAAATCAAGTTTGAATTGACATTGTATTTCCTTCATTTTTCAATAAAACATTTCATCCTCTATTATCAAATACGAACAATTTGTAAAACTTGAACTGCCAAATAATTCATTCAAACATGTATCCCAAAGCCAATAAAGTATAATCTACATTATAAATATTAAAAAAATGATATAAAAGTAACAACTATAGTTAAAATAAATTTATATATTATTAGTACGTTATAATTTTAAAAAAATGTTAGTCCACTTACGAATCAACCTTTCTTAATATTGGAATTTGTTAATTGACGGGTGATATATTGAAGATGAATAAAAAAATAATAGAAAGAAAACTATCATCAGTCTTACAACGTTTAAATTTGATCGACTTTAAAATAAAATAAAACAACATTAATATAATTTCATTATTTTAAAAATATTATTAATAATAATAGAATATTATATATAAATAAATGACATTTTTACACAAATAAATATATAAAAATATTTGTAATAAACATTACCCCAAAAAAGTAAACAATCACATTCGTAATAAACATTAACCCAAAAAGTAAGCAATTAACCTATCAAAGTATTATGTCATATTATTGTGTTTGGAAACTTTATTATCTTCAATAGCAGAATACCACCCTTTATCAAATTTGCAAATAAAATTTTGAAATTACAATTCTACAAATCAACGTTCTCCATCAAGTCCATTAAAATACTAATCGAGGAACCTACCAATATATGTATCATGAACCACAAGAGAAATGACCTACAATTTTTTAGGGACAAAAAATTATAATGAAATAACATCATCACTAATATATTCAACAAATAGAAAAATAATAATATAATGAATAATTAGTCAAAAATATTGATAAAATATTTTTTTATAGAAAAATAATAAATTATTAAATACAGAGTACGATATAATAGCAATAAAAATAATATTTTTTAAAATAAAAGTAAGTCATTATCCATTAAAACTATCATGAATTGATATAATCACAATAAACTAATTTAGCTAGGTCCAAAATTTTAGACCAAAAATATTTCATAAAAATAGACAAATTATATGTTAGTTAGATATACCTTAGCTCCATACAAATAAACAAACTAAATGTTAGTAAAAGACATATAAAATTATAGGAAACTTCATTTTAAATTGAAAGATTTTGTCTATCATAAATCGATATAAATTTACAATACAAAAACAAATAAAATCTCAAATAGTATAGCTTGATTTAATTTTACAAATAATTTCATAACTTATATTTACATATATTTAATTAGTCATGTTTATAAATTTAAATAAATTAATCATAGTAATTTAATATCACTAATCACTCCTAAATAACCTATTAGTAGTGCTCTCGCTTTTTAATTTTTCTTTAATAATGTCAATTCGTAATTAATTGTATTTAATTGTTGCATTGATTGTTCTTTAATGCTAAATTGATAATTTATAAATCATCATTTACCAAATCAATGTATATTTTAATTATCGTATTAATTGTAAATAATAAATAGGTATAACCTAAATTAAGCTATAGACTTATAACTTCCCTTGAATTCATGAGCTAATTAACCAAGAACTTACTACTATAAAAGAGAATAATTGTCTTTAACATAATACTCTTTCGGCTAATTCTTACGGTAGTTAAATTGTACAAAGTGACTACATAGTCACTTTGTCGAATAGCGCCACTTGGCGTCGTATACGCCGTAACGACCTGCTACCTGTTATACAAGTTTACATTATTTAAATCATTTTTTAAATTTTATTTTGTTATTTACTATATATATTACCCTTCTTTAATTTAAATTATTTTTAATATATATATATATATTAAGTAAAATTAATGTTCTACCCTTTTTTTATACAAATATTATTAGGGAAAAAAACCAATTTAGTCCCGTAACTTTTTACCTTTCCTGAAATGGTCCCAAAAAAGTTAAATGTACCAATTTAGTTTCAATTTTTTAAAATTTGTTTTGTTTTGGTCCCATTTTCGCCGGAAAGATGACTGGACAGCTGTATTTTATCGAAAAATACTGAGTGTATAAATAAAAAATAATTTTGAATTATTTTAAAGTCCAATACAATAAAATAAAATTCATGTCATTATTTTATAAAAATAAAATTATTATATTATTAAACTAAAAATAATTATTTCATAAACATATAAACAATACTCCGTATCGCAGTTATCATATTATTACTCTGCTCTCTTCACCTCCATTTATCTAGAAATTGGGACTTGCAATTTCAATTCTCAAAATGGATGAAACTTACAAATCCTTCAAAATAAGGCGGAGATCCCCGGAATCTCGAGTCTTCGAATTGGTCCTCAGCCGCCCATCTCGCAGCAACGCCCTCTCACGCGACTTCTTCACCGAGTTCCCCCTCGCACTCACCTCCCTTGACCAGAATCCCGACGTCGCCGTCATCATCCTCTCCGGCGAAGGCAAAAACTTCTGCAGCGGAATCGATCTCCAAGTCCTCGGCTCCCTTACTTCTGATTCTCTGTCCGATGACCCCGGCCGCGCCAGGGAGAAGCTCCGCCGTGAAATAATTACAAATACATAAACCTTACTCCACAATTGTATTAATTCACTTACTCAGTTTAACAATAATTACAAATTAATAATATGATAGAAGCAGGCGGCGCGGCGGCGGCTGGTAGGCGGTGGGTGCTGGGTCGCAGGGGAGGGAAAAAAACGCAGTGAATTGAATTGATGGATTAGGTTTTAATTAATTTGATTTCTTTAAAGTTTAATTTGATTTGTTTTTTTGTTTTGTTAATAAATTGATTTGATTTTTTTTTATTAATTTTATTAATAACATAAGGGTAAATATGTAATTTTAATATTACATATTTTAATTAAATTAATAAATATAATAAATTATTTTATTGTATAAGAATAAAAATGTAATTTTACAATAATATATTTTAATTAATTTAATAGAAAATACAAATATATGACACGACACATATGATGAATACATACCATACATTATACAAAAGGTAAACAGGTCATCAAGTTTAAGCCTTTAGATTAGATTTTTAATGACTTAGATTAACTGACTACGGTAGTCATTACGACACCATACGACACCCTGACTACATGTAGGAGGTCCCTACTCCCTCCTATTCAAAATATATGTCATTCTAAGCTCATGCACACATATTAAGAAAATAATTGACTTCTCATTTTACCCTTAATCAATGCTTGTAAATATTTATTGATATTAAGGGTGAATTTGTAATAAATGCAATTAATTTGCATTGAAAAGTGCAAAACGACTTATATTTTGCAAAGAAAACGAAAAGTCAAAACGACTTATAATATAAATACTGTAGGAGGGAGTAATTTTTAGAATTACATAATAGTATTTGATAACTATGTAATACACTTGAATTTGACGACCAACAATTTATTTAGAAAATAATAGACATATATATATGTTAAAAAGATTTGATTAAACTTTAATAAAAAATTAATTTATTAACTATTAGTATGCAATTAGTTTAGGAGAAAATTATAGTAGTGTTAGACACTTTGGCTTATATGGTTAATCTTTTTAACTTTATAAATTTGATTCAAATATTTAGGAGAAAATTATAATAGGGTTAGAAAATGGTAAAAATTAATATTACCATAAAGTAATAAATAAAATATTTTCTATTTTTTTTATTCCGTACTAATTAATTTTTTACTAAAAAATATTTATGCTTTTGATTCTTTTCATCTACAAAATAATTTAAAAAATGAATATAATCAATTTTTTTTTTTTTTTGATGGAAGTTAAATACCCATTCTTTTTCCCCCTCCTCATGACTCGAACCCAGGACCTAAGGCCTAGGTAGTGGTGCTCTAACCACTTTAGCTATCCCACTTTGTCGAATATAATCAATATGTATTATAGGGCAGGGACGGCCCCCTCCAATTTTACAATTTTTTAAAATAAATTTTTAAAAAACATTATTTAATAAATTTAAAAAACAAAAGAAAAAACAATTATAATTAATTTTTATGTATATTTAATAATTATATAACATTTTTTAAGTGTATTAGTAAAATATTGGTAGTGCAATTATTATTTTCTCCGTCTTATAATATATATTATTTTGTGTATAATTAAATAACATTTTTTAAAAATATATTTACCCTTCATTATCATGAAATATTGAGAAAAAAATGAAGGAAAATATAAGAAAGTGTGGAATAACTTGCTTTAATTGTCAAGAAAGAGAGATGAAAAAAAATATTAAAAGAAAAATTATAGGAATTTGCTTATGAGTAATTTTGGGAGAAACGTGGTAAAAATAACTAAAATGACAATTTTTTAAAAGCAAGAATTAAAACTAATAGCGTCAAACAATATGAAACGATTGAAGTATATAACAATTTAAAATATAAAAATTAAAATATGCTCGCCTATAGACCGTATAAATATTATTTTGTAGGTAATGAGCGAAAATGAATGAAACTTTTATTAAAACATATTAAAATTTAACTTTCCTGCCGAAACTAAATATGGAAATATGTAGGTGTATTATATTAGTATAGATATTATATGTTTCAAAAATACTTATATGATAATAAAAACGAAATTCATTATTCATAATTGGGCCCCCTTCGGTTAGATTCAAGCTCTGTCACTGATTATGGGAAACATTTAATGTTACATAATAATACGATTAGTAATTTTCCTTATTTTTTACAAAGACATAATAAAAAAGGAAATAATTGTATATTTTAAAATTATAACCTATATAAAAATAAGTTAAAATATAATGTATGCATAAAATTCAAGACACGTGTATTACCCAAAAAAAAGTACATAAAAAAAATTATAAATTGATGTCGATTAGGCTGAAAATTAAAAAAAAAAATGAAATAAATAATACTATTAAATTAAATAAATTATTTTTTACAATATTAAATTTGAATCAATTAATCAAAACTGTTTTAAATTACTAATTAATACTCTACTTACAAAATATATACAAATTACAGTAGATCTGAAATTATTAATCAATTTAATTCCTTCTCACACAAATGTCTAATTTTTAAATGTGATTTTTTTTAAGTCAAATCATTTCCGTCAATTTGTTTTCCAAAAATTACCCACACATTTATTCACATCATTATGGCATTCAATTTCTTTGAGTTTTTCTCCTCCGAGTTCAAATAGGTGAGTTTTTATCCCAATTATTTCTTCGTTTGCGGTATCATCTTCTTCCCAGCGATCTAGCAATATTTTCATTTGAAAATAAATTAGTTTTTCCCCATCATTTGAAAATAAATTAATTTTTTCCCATCATGTTTTTCTTGCAACCTGTTGCTACTTCTGTACAAAAAAAAACTAAGTACTCGTATTCAATAGTGAATATAGGTGTTTATTTTGGATATGCTAACATTATTTGTACAAAAAAAAAAAAAAAGTGATAAGACAATTACTTATATTTACCTTCTATCCTTATCCAAAATTCCATGATTCTTATTAAATAAAAAAATAGAAAGAAAAATTGTAAATTCATTCATAGAAAAAGAGATTAATGAATTTATGTGATTCGACTACTATCTGCATATATATACAAAGCATGATGATCATTATCAATATCAAATACAAAATTATATATTCTGAGAACAAACAATGAAACCACGAAGCATGATGATCGTTATGAATATCAAATACAAAAAAATGTTCGACAATTCTTTAAAACTTGATGAATATAAACGATAATTTAGATTTGACCTTCAAACATATACAAAAAACTTTGAATACATATTTGACTATTATTCATATCTACATCTTTTCAGAATAATATATCTGAAATTTACAAAAAACTAATTTGTACTCCATAAGAATTGAATAGAAAATGGAGAAGTGAGGTGAAAATTACAATGAAATGATGGGTATAAATAGATAATCAAGCATTTGATCCAAAGGTCGAGATTTCATCAACAAAAAATAAACGGTTAAGATTAAGAGTAATAAATGACAACTATTAATTAAAAATAATAAATGAGGATTACCATATTTATACAGAAGACCAAATGAACGGTCAAGATCAAAATGAAGAAAACGATCAACGGACCAAATGGTTTCCCGCCGAAACTAAAAAAGGTAATCCGTAGGTGTATTATATATTTACTAGTAGGGCACCCGTGCGTTGCACGGTCTGATATGTTAAAAAATGTGACGACATTTAAAATTTTAAATATTATTTATAATGTGTGTTAATTTTATAATAATACCACTAACTTATATTAATATATATATATATATATATATATATATTATCATAAGAAACATTAATTATAGATGTTAGCTAAATTATTAATCTTAAAAATCTTGTTACATCGATGTCTTATACTATATAAATTTAAATTTAGCATACGAATAAATAAAATTAATGTGATATTAAATATATGTATATTTATGATACAACAAAATTATTAAATTACTGTAAAATGTTAAAAAAATAGTATGGTAATTTTGGTGACATAAATTGCATTCAATTAAATACTGAGATAATCGAAAATCAATAGTAATGACTTATAAAAAAATAAGTAACGCAAAACTTATCAAACTTAAATATTAAATTATTATAAAATCATACATTTCTAAAAATTCCATGAAACACTACGTTCTTTGTGATATTACAATCACGATTGTTGTCATGACATAACAGGATTTTCAAACCACGACGATTTGTTATTTTAGATACAATTACATATAATTGACCATGAGTAATACAATTTTTTTATTTTAAAAAACACCTACGTACATTAGAAAATGACTGCCCATAGTTATAGCATATGACACAATCAACGGAAAATGTCTACGTTGAAGCTTGAAAGGCAATCTAGGATCAGAAGAGGTCAATGTAAGTCGCGTTATCAATACCAGTTGTCCACAACTACTTCCAGTTAGAACCTTAGTTTCAAGAACTTTATCACCCAACCTGGTTATAACCAACCTAACAATAGAAAAAATATTATAGATAAAACAAATGCAAAATTAAAAACTATAAAAAATAAATAAAGAAAAAGTTACTAAAAAGAAATGACACAAACCTGGTTCCATTGCATAAGCCATTTGAGTGATCTATATTTTTCAATAACATTACTCACATTCCAACTTTCAAATTCAATTCATGATCATGTACACCAAAACACATCAAACTATTCAAAAATTCCGGAGTATGGACATTAGCCAAATTATCAACATTCAGATCAGATCTGCAAGGACTATCGGAGCTCAAATAAGTACGTGGTTCCTTTTCATTTAACTGAATCATGTGCTCATTTATTGACCTAACAACATATAATGTGGGTGCAAGAATAATTATACTTTGTAAATAGTCATGATCATCCATCATATTCTTAAAATTCGAATAAATGCTATCAACAATAGTAGAAATCGGATCATCACCACAATTTAGCAAAATATCCTCAGTAATTTGTACATCAGACCCATACTCAATTTCTTTTCATATAGTACCATCTCCAATAGATGTTATCAATTCAGAAAGATAATTCAATTCATGTAGAAGTTCATCAGATCTCAGGTTTTGAAGCCTCATGTTTTTAGTGAGTTTCAAAAGTGTACATTCATTCCACAAATTAGATGAATTGATAGTAACGTGAACGATATCCTGCCTAGTTCCTTTTGGAATAACGGGTAATATGTGACGAAAATCACCTCCAAGCACAACAGTCTTACCACCAAAAGACAGTTTAGATGGCAAAGGATATGTGAATTGCATAATATCCTTCAAAGTGGTACCAAGAGCCTCAATACAATAACTTTTAACCATTGCCACTTCATCCAATATTATAAGATCACATTTAATCAAGAGCTCAGCAAGAGCACTTCCTTGATGAATATTGCATGTAGAACATTTAGTAACGTCAATTGGAATGAACAATACGTTCACCTGTAAGAAGGAGTGAAGTTATACCACTCGAGACTACATTAATTACAATCTTGCCCTTAGACCTCAAATATGCTGACAAAGTCTTCCATATAAAAGTTTTACCTGTTCCACCATATCCATAAACAAAAAATACACCACCCTTACCGAATTGAATGAAGGTAATTGTTCCACCATGTTGTTCATCACTAAGTTTGCTAATTAAATCATCATACTCTAACTTCAAACCAACTCTGGTGTATGTAAACTCATTCAAGATCAATTTGTTTCTATATGAAAAGTTCGGATCATGGCATGGTTTACCACCGACATGCCTTCAAAATCTTGCAAAAACTTACCAAGAGTCTGCAACATATTATCAATTTCTATCAAACAACTCTTGATTTCATCATCTGTCATCCTAAATTCTAGATTTTGGGATTTTTGTTTTGGGATGGAAAATTCAGATTTGGGATTTTGAAATTTCATATATGTTCTAATTTGAGATTTAGATTTAGGATTTTAAAATTCCACTCTACAAATACACATAAACATTGCAAAAGTCAACCTTATAAATACCAAAATAAACACAAAACATAAAAAAAAAAAAAAAAAAAAGGATTTTAAAATCAACTAAAATTTGAAATCCAGATTTCAAAATCCTCCAAATCCCAAAACAAACATCCCCCAAGAAATCAAAATTAAAATTATATTAGTTAATTATGATAAAATAAATTAATATAAAATTTTAATTTTTTCGTAAGTAAAAGTGTGATAAATTTATACAAAGTAATCAAAATTTAGAGTTGCATGTTAATTTAAAGTAAATTTAATTGAAATTCAGAGTTGCATCTTTTAGAATTTTGATAAATTTATGTTAAGTAAATTATGTGAAATAATATAATCAATCAAAGTTCTCAATAAATCACAAATAATTTAAAGTAATTAATAGATCAACTGACTTAAAATGACTTGCATATTAGTGTAGTTGAATAATTATAATGCAATTAAATTAAGGAAATAATTAAACATACCTAGAAAATGCACAATTCTCTGTCTATTATAAAGAATATCATCAGAGAGATGTCTCCAACACTTTTCTCAAACATCATAAGGTCAACCCAATGAACCTGATGTTAGTAGCGTAACAAATGAAGTTTTCATCGAAGATGCTGAAGCCAAATGGCTAACCTCGTCCATACCATCAACATACTATCTATCATCTTCCAACAAACATCTAGCAAAGCAAGCTTCCCGAAATGTTGGATGAATTATTCCATTGAATTTTTTCAAATCATCATAAGATGTAGGTCCACGAACTACATTCAAGAGTATTCTCAAGTAATGTGCCTCACCAGAACCAGGAGGAACATAACAAATATGTCAAATTGAAAAATCTCTCTTTCTTTCAACTCACTCTCTAATTTTCGGCTTAAGTACGAAGAATTGTGGTATTTCAACATACGTCAAATTTCTTGCTTTAGAAGTATTCTTGTTGAGTTCAAACCAAGCTAAGAACATGTTTTGCTTTACCGATGGTCTTTCCAATATCGATTCCAAAGATGCACCATCACCAAATAAAATAATCTGCTGATCATGAAGATAAAATCTCAAACGTTCAACTCGAGGATTTCTATAATTAATCTCAAACTCTAAAATTCTCCAAGCAGCTTCACATGGAGAAATGTACCTACAGTCATAGTACATTTTAATTTCATCTAAATTTGCTTTCCCATCAGACTGCTCCTTACTTTCAAAGAACGATACAGTAACACAATCATGTCCTTTGTTGACATAATAGAACATGTATTTTATGGATCTTAATTGATTACACCATTCAACATAGATGTGTGCACCATATATACTTCAAAAGAAGATATTGATTATGGGGAACAATGTGTCTATTATCCAAAACAGAGTCCTTTTTATTCAAAGTCATTTTATCATCCATTCGCCTATAAATAGGATAACCATCTTCATAAATAGAAGACTCTGAAACAAATCTTCTAGGAAAATATTTTGTACATGAACCTTCACATGTCATGCAAGAAGAACTTGGATTTGCAGCACCACAAGGACCATGAATCATTAAATCACAAACAACATTAAAATATTGTGGATCATTTTCCTTATCAGTTAACTCAGCATAAATAATGCGATCAATATCATTCCCAGATGGAAACTGTAACAATTTTTAAAAAATGAGATGAAGAATAATCAATTATAATAAAAACCTAATGTAGCAAGATTAAATATATACAAACCTCATTGTGATTTTCAAGAAACACCAATATATGTGCATGGGGAAGACCTCGCTTTTAGAATTCAATAGTATAAAAAACTGCAGATAAAATTGTAAAAAATATTAAAATATAAAATGTAGTGAATACATGTTATTAAATGAAAAAAAATTATAAATTTAAAAGAAAAAAAAATTAAATGCTTGCTTTAACATTCTCAAATAATTTTTTCTTTGTAATATCATTTAATAATCCTTCAAGTTTAATCTTAAATATTCGACATATTATATCTGGACAATCTTCAAGATCAAGTCCATTATATTTTTAAAAACGTACAATTTCAGACCGTTTTTTATTGCACGTGAAGGTTATAAATACCTTAGGATACCCGACCCATCTACAAATTGTCATTACATCTTGATAATTTTGAATCATGTAGCGTGCACCTCCAGTAAATGAAGGTGGCAAAATAACTCGCTTTCCCAATGTACACGCATTTGTCTCACCATCTAAAACTACATCGTGAACAACACGTACTATACATTTCACCACGAAACTCTAATTGATGTGTCCTTATGTATTTAAGTCTACCAGCCTCAACCATAGTATAGGCATCAACAATAAATTGCTGAGTGAGTCTTTATTAAGATAAAATCGTAGAAGGTTCACCATTCCTATGTTGAAGTCGAAATGCAAAGTACTCTTTAAAACTAATGGACTTGCGCGTTCCAGCTCTATGCAGAACAGATGTAGCAAACAAAATATCCTCTGTATATCCATCCTCACCATATGAGAAAAGAAGTGGACATTTCAAAGTAAGATAGGACGAATTCAACTCTATAATGCGTTGAAGTTCACCAGCATAAGTTTCTACAACAATATCACGACTACCTAGAGTTTGATCAAGGTCACCAACAACCACGGTACCAACTTCAGAGATAGTAGTTAAGTTATACCTTCTAGGATCATGTCCCCTTTTAGCAATCAATCTCATAGTAACATTAGAATTTTCTTCAAGAAATTTATGTCTGGCCTCTCGAAATTTCTTTGCAAGAACATTATAACCATCCAACATATTTTTAAGATCAATTACTATTTCAGCATGTAATGTATTGATGTGTAGATCTGGCCTTTTATTAACAAAAAAATAAGATTAATATAAAAAAAAGCATGGAAAAAATTATGTAATTGAATATTACAATATAAATACCTAACAATGTTTATTTTGTTGAAAATTTCGTTCTCAGTGTCAAAAATGTATAATTGAGCAAACTTTGGTTGAGATCCATTTTATGGCAATAAACCACTAATTCTATGATAATTTTGTCCATGCAAGCGGAACATGGGTGAAGTGCCTCCGGTATTAAAACTTCTATCAATCTTTCCACCCAAAGAAGTAAATAAGAACAGACTATTAAAAGCACGAACATTATCCAATAATGTTTGCTCTTTGCAGTATTACCCCAAAGTAGTTCTTAAAGAATTGGAGGAGGTTGAGACACATATGGTAACTGTATTGAGTGCAACACAATGAAAATTTTGGTCGTTCTAAAACTCGACAGGACTTTAACCTTTCATCATACCAAAACATTGCACCACAAAATTGACAACTATGAATAGGATCCCCAATATCTCAATAGTCAATAGCTTTGAAAAAAAAGGCAAACATTAAAACATGTTCAATAAAAGGATACTTAATATTAAAATATAAATACATCTATATACATAATATTAAAAAAATAAAATGATTAATATATATATATGTGTGTAGTTACAATATTTTAATATATGAAACTGTTATAACTTACATTATATGTGACTATCATGATCACATGAATATTAATTTGGAATAGTTTACTTTTCTTCAAATATTTTTGACGAAAATTTGGGATTTTTTTGGGTGAAATGTGAGGGGTGTACTTATCACAATAATACTTTTAATTTTAGAATTGACATTATACAAACTAATTTGTAAAAAAAAATTTAGATGGGTGTCCTAAACAATCGCGTGTGTGCGTATAGACATAGCCTAAGTTTTCAAATCTATAAATATTTTTAAACAGTCTAATTAATATGTTGGGACACGCGTTTCATTAATAAAAAGACAGGAAACAGGTGTCCCACTTTGAAAAATAAACAAACATAATTTTTTAAAGAATTAATATTTCTTTATCTAGGGGCATGAAGGAATAAAGAAGCAACTCTGGAAATTCCACCGGCAAATCGACAGTCTTACCGTGACGGATCATCGCAATAGATGAGGGCTTTTGCTATCCACGTTAAGGGATCTCTTTCAGTACCAGATTCGAGATAAGCGGTGCGGCAGAGCAAAACAGGTGTTTTGGGGTGGGTGATCCTTCCTTTCACCGTCGTAGCTGCAGTCGCACCACCGAGGGACAGTCCATGAATTAGTTTGCTTCAGAGTGCATTTCTTCTCGCCACAATGCGTTTCTCCCCGCCATAGTGCGTTCCTCCCCGCCATAGTGCGTCCCTACATGCCGTTGTGCATCTCTATCAACTTCGCCCACATCAATGAATTTTATAGTTTCGAATGCATGGTGACTTGGAATAAAATGTGCATTTCAGAATCTGAAAAGATTGGTGAGTACTCACACTCCCTATTTTTTATTTTTTTTTTAATCGAAAGTATCAGTTTTGGTTGGTAGTAGTTGGAAGTCCATTTTGAATTTTGTAAACATTTGTATTGAGAAGTATGAGTTTGTTGATATGTTATGTTTCTTGAAAGCCCGTGCAATTATTAATATTTTCTGTTATATAATTTCCATATATATTTGATAGATATTAGATATGCCTTAGATATCATATACAGTATACGCATATGTCCGCATGTATATATATACCTCTTGGTTGTGTTCTTCTGGTCAATTAATCCGGCAATATATGTTATCAATATGTTTTGTCTATTCGATTTTCTCAATTTGCGATTTGATAATTCGTAGAGGGAGAGTAGAAGCAATGTGGAAATTGGATCTGTGGCCGGTGATTTTCAAGAAATAATGGAATCGGTGCTGGCCATTCCTTGTCGCATTTGTAGTTACTGGAACCATTATCATTAAATTCTCCCTCGGCTAACAAAGGAGAAGGCCAACAACTCAAAATTTGTGCAGAGGGACAAAAAGTAGTAAATTTCTATCTCTTTGGTTTTAAACCCTATGAACATATCAATCGATGGGAGATTTGTCTCTGATTTTGTTTATATTTAAGAATTTGGTTGTACGGATTATAAATTAGTACTAAAACCTGGTTGTTCCTTTTATAATTTGCAGTTAATTCAGATTTGTTGAGTATTTTGCTATGTGCGATTTTTCCTTCTTTATTCCAGTAATATGATCAAATATTTTGATCTAAAAAAGCTTTCTAAATTTATATGTAAAATATAATAGATCCTCGGGTTGGACATGGTAGAAGCGTCCAGCCTCTTCAAAATCGTTAAAGTACCAAATGTTTTCAACTTTTGTTGTGGGTAACTCCCACAATACATTGGATGGATCGATTAAATCAATATACACTTTCTCGTTTTTAAGGTTCAATTGATTATCAAGTTGATATGGGAAGCCCTAAAACATTAATTGAGAAATTAATTAAATATTCTGACTTTAATAAATAAAGATATAAATAATATACATATCTATATAAAATAAAATATAAAACTAACCATCCAATCGCGGTAACTGTTATGATTCGGCGGTGCGTATTTTAAGAAGAATCTAAAAGTATCGCTCGGAAACTCTTTAACGATATGACGATCGATATCAACTTTTTTCATAAAAAGAGTATCTACATGTGTAAAAAAACATTATAGATGATATAAAGCTATTAAAGAAATGAATTGAAATATAATTAATACCTCTCAAGGTAGAGAATTCATCTTAGTATGAAAGTATAAAAATTCTTTTGAATGTTTTAAAGTTCATGTTACCCTCTATATTTATATAGATGTATGAGTGTTGAAAACAAAAAAGTCGAAATAAAATTAACTAAATAAATGAAATATTATTTTTAGAAATTTACTTTAATCGCAATAATTAAAAATATTTTAATTAGTCATGAAATTTTTCGTGTTAAAAACTAATATCAGACCGTGGAAAAATATTTTAATTAGTTGGCAAAATTAGATATTTAGGAAAATATTCTATAAAACATTCGAATTCAATATTGATATAAGGAAAATATAATGATGACAATATATTAAGATGGATATATTTATTTTTTATAAATTCAAAACAATCAATACGTGGAAGTGTATATTATATTTTTAATTTTTCGGATACAATAATTTTCCTTGCAATAATAATATACTTATATTATATGGTATATGGGTACCATATGGGTATCTCAGAAAATCAATAATTTTATATTAAATAATATCTTAAAAGATGGTATGACTATATTTATTTAAAATTGTCAACTTAACTGAAAGGTAACTTTACCTAATTAATAAAATAGGTTAAATTAAATATTAAATTCATTAAATTTAATATTAATTAATTTAGAGAACATCAATACTATATAATACACCCATATTAATTAATGGCTACATTATATGGAAGTGGATTGTGGCTAAATTATATATGGCCATGGATTGTGGCTAAATATAATATAATTCGATAACTATTAAATTAATGGCTAACTTATAATTTTATTAATCTGTCTAATTTGACCGTTTCCTTTTCTCAATACAATTTCATGGAAAATTACTTAAAAAAGTAGTTGACAGATACTAATAGGTTATTTATGAATTTATATTATTAAAGAAAAATTAAGAGCACTACTAATACTAATGGGTTATTTATGAGTGATTAGTGATATTGAATTATTATAATTAACTTGTGTAATTTTGTAAACATGACTAATTAAAAATATGTAAATATAAGTTATTGATAAATGCGGGAATGATGAGGAATTATGACGTAAAAGAGATTACATCTCATATATATAATCAATATAAAAAATTATAAAATTTGAAAAAACTTTCTTTATATAATTTTAACTTGTATTACATAGAATTTACAACAATTCAAAAATATATATAATTAGCGTAGCATTTTGATAATTTAGCCATTATTAATCTTGAAATCTAAATAATTTAGTCATTAATTTAGTTATTTAATATAAATTTAACCATTATTAATCTTGAAATCTAATTAATTTAACTATTTAATATAAATCCAATTTCAAGTTTAATAATTCAATCTAAAATGTCAAATTTTATTAGACATTATTACCTTTATTAAATTATAGAATTATTAATCCAACTAATCAAGTTGTATTACATGGCTAAATTAATGGCTAAATTAAAATTTTATTAATCTAAAAATATGTAAATATAAGTTATTGATAAATGCTGGAATGATGAGGAATTATGACGTAACACCTAGAGATATATATATATATATATATATATATATATATAATTTCAACTTGTATTACGTAGAATTTACAACAATTCAAAAATATATATAATCATTTTGATAATTTAGCCATTATTAATCTTGAAATCTAATTAATTTAGCTATTTAATATAAATCCGATTTCAAGATTAAAAATTTAATCTAAAACGTCAACTTGTATTAGACATTACTCCGTATTACCTTTATTAAATTATAAAATTATTAATCTAACTAATCAACTTGTATTACATAGCTAAATTAATGGCTAAATTAAAATTTTATTAATCTAACTAATTAATTCATAACAGTTTTTTTTTTAATTTAATTAAAATTAAAAAAAATCGAATTAAATTAGATTAAATAGATTGTATGTGGAATCTTTTAATTATATGTGGGTCAGAGGCCCGTTGATTAAAAAAATTCGAATTATTTCTTTATATAGATTAAAAAAATGAATGAGAACAACAAATTACAGAAAACATATACTCCCTCCGTCCCGAAATAACGTAGATGGACACATATATTAAAATATGTAATAATGAGTGGAGTTTTGAGGGGTAATTTTGTAAAATTTTATGTATAAAGTAAAGAATGAGTTGACTTTTGTGTATGTGTGGAGGAAAAGTAATGATAACATTTGTGTAAAATTGAGGATATTGTGAGGGTGGAGTTTATAAAGGTTTTCATTTTAATGGTGTGAAAGTTATTGTGAAACATCCCAAAAATAAAAGTGTGAAAGTTATTGTGGGACAGAGGGAGTAGTATTTATATAAACAACAAACTTGTGTGTTACAAAATGTATACAATGTTATAAACATCCCATCAAATTTAGATTTTTGGTGTATGTTGCGCCTTTCTTTCAACTGAAAAATATCATATTGAAAGAGCGAGCTCGAGAGTAATTTTTTCACTTAATGATAATTGTTGATTTAGTTGTTCTAAATTGAGGAAGAACATTTATATTAGATGCTCCATGACAAAGTGGGATAGCTCAAGTGGTTAGAGCACCACTACCTAGCTTTAGATTCTGGGTTCGAGTCATGGGGAGGAGAAAAGGAATGGGTATTTAATGTAATTAAAAAAAAAAAAATGCTCCATAAAACTAAAAATCCGAAATATATTTAAAATGGATGCCAAATGTTCCCAAAATCGAATTCTGGTTATCAAACAAATCACAATTCATCCAAAACCAAATTTTCCGAAATCAGCTAACGAATAAGAACATATAAAATAAAAATCAGATGCAACAATCAATCGAAAATGAAACACTATAGAGTTGTGACGAAAATTCATTTGTACATATATATACGAATAATAATCTTCCATACGAACCCACCAATTATGAATATACAATTTTTTCCTCAAAAAAAAAAAAAAAAAAACTCCCAGAAAGAAGAAAATAAAAGATAAGATTGAATTCTGAAGATAATAAACAGAAGTAGGGTTGGTCCCAAGAATATTTAGGCTTAATCCAACTTTAAACTAAAGCCTCATTTTTTTTATTCTATACGAATTCATGAAACATATCTATAATTTTTACTTGTGCAATCTTTTGATTGACTATAATTGTATATATAAATATTTCTTATAAAACTCACAACCTACATAAAATACTTATACATGTTAAAGTATATCGAATTTCATATTATTACTCTATATATAAAGACATTTTAAAAAATTGAACATAAAAAATTGAAATATATTATTACTCTATATATAAAGACATTTTTAAAAAATTGAAATATTCGGGCCTCGTTATTATAGAAGAAAAATCGTTTGCTCATATAATCAAACCTCTATAAATTAATACTCTATAAATTAATAACCTCCCTAAAATAATAAAAAAATCAACGTTGCTATCTCTCTTCCCCAGTTACGTTTATTCATTTTCAACCCACAATTTCGACATATATAAAAAATTAACATAAATTCCTTAATTATTGATATTCATACTATAAATTTATAATCCCGAGATTTCGTAAATGACATTCATCTTGATTATGGCCAAACTTGGTGTAGTATATCACAATATATTAGTACTTTTTATTGTATGCATATACAGTACATAACATCCAAACATCTGTCTGTTAGAAGCGTGCGTTAATCTCTACGGAGAATATTCACCGAAATCGAATAAAATTAGGAACATCGACCTACAATGCAAAACAAAAATACACAATAAACAGAAGATAGTAAATAAGTTAATGACGATAATTAAAAAAAAAAAAAACAGAAGAAAAAAATCAGAGATTTCAAAATTTTGGTTGAAAACAAATAATCTCACCAGAGTATATACATTCAAATTTTTGGAGACGTTGTGAAATCAGAATTAAAGGAGAGAACAAAGTAATAAAAACGTTTGCACAATTATCGTATAGTAATATAAATTGTCATGATGATATGCTTAAATTGAGGATCAAGATTAGATCAAAATGATAAATGATTAAATGGTCAAGTTTTCCAATAATGAAATGGAAGGTCAAGATTGATCAAAATTAATTAATCTAACTAATCAATTAATGACTGTTTCATTTTTTAATTTAATTAAAAATTTAAAAAAATTGAATTAAATTAGATTAAGATGAAGAGGCAGAAACCCTTAAATTAGACTCTTTTAATTATATATGGGCCAGAGGCCCATTGATTAAAACTCTTAAATACATTAGGTTAAATACATTACGGTTAAAAACGTTACGAAAAAAAAGTTAATTCAATTAATGAATGGAGAGACCGACGAAGGGAGCAGTAGCGAGCCGGAGGAAAAAACAGTGGACGACAGCGATGGGGCGATGGCGGAGGGGTTTACTTCATCCTAGTAAATGTAACTTATTTTTTATGACTTTTTATATGTTTTTCAACTAAGCTAATGAATATATTTTAAATCTAACTTATTATTTATAATGTGTTGAAAATGTGTAACGGTGGGATATCATTATAATCATCAAGCAATTTGATGAAAAGCTAGTCTTGATGACAATAGATCTCGATGAAATTGATTTTTTTAATTATTGCGATTTATCGAATTCTTTGCTGCAAAATTGGTAGACTGCTTGATGTAGAAATTGATTTAGATTAACGAAAAGCACAAACTCGTAGGAGGAATTGATTGCCAGAAGATCTGTGTATATTTTAGATGCGTAGGTGTATTAAAAAAGAAAATTATAAATTAACAGAAGAGGACATCATGATTTTTTTTTTTGATCGGACAAAATGAATGTTATTAACAGAGCAAAAACAAAGTACAACTACCGGAGTGGTAAAAGGAGTACCAATGTTGCTGAAGATGCTAAATAAAAGAAATAAATTTTCGATCATAGTAACCAATATTGAATACTTGGTCAAAAAAACTTCAAATAACACCAACATCTCCAGTAAATCTTCAATCTTTGACGAAGAATTATGTCTTCAATCTTACAACCACAAAAATAAAATAACTAAACTACATATCTAAATTAAAATAAAAAATAGAGAATTCAATAGTAACTACATATGAACGTACAATGAACGTACAAAAGAGAGGAAAGAGATTTGATGAGAATGACAAACAAAAATGACGAATTTATAGAGAAGATGAGAAAGACGTTACAAATTTTATGGAATGATCCGAAGGACAATTTTCAATCTAGAAATATCAACGGTTAAGATGAAGAGTAATAAATGACAACTATTAAATAAAAATAATAAATGGGGGTTACCATATTTATACAGAAGACCAAATGAACGGTCAAGATCAAAATGAAGAAAACGATCAATGGCCATAGTTGTTTCCCGCCGAAAATAAAAATAGAAAGTTGTAGGTGTATTATATTAGTATAGATAGATGAAATTGAGCTCCAATAGATTAGGTTAAATGTTGAACCAAAGATTACATTAAATAAATTAAATATTAAAATTCAAGTGTATCTATAAACTAAATTGCATAGGAGAATTTGATAATGTACCACTCAAAAAAAAAAAAAACTCTAATTTAATCTAAGTTTCATTCTATTAAAGTTGACGTACCATTATAAATATTTATTTATTTAAATATATAATAAATAAAATGAATAAGAACTATGACTAAATTTAATATATTAAAATTTCAATTAAGTCAACAAAAAAAATGACAAAGGTATCATAAAAAAGTTGCAAATAAAAGCATTACCAATATTATTATTAAGAAAATCTAATACCAAAAAGATTAATTAAGAAATAATCTAATTCATACAACGAAATTAAAATAAATAATCAACGAATTATTCATTTAATAATTAATTTAAAAGTTATATCAATTAATTAATTGAAAAAAGTACAGAAAAGTTCAATGTGAATATCTATTTTCCTTAATATTTTGTAATTCTAAATACAAATTGTTTTTAATATAAGTAATAAGAAAATTAGTACACAGGGAAATGAAAATATTATGTTTAAGAATACCTGCGACGACTGATGACGATAACAGATATCCGATAGGCTTAAAGCATCAAATCTGTAATAAATTAAATAAATGGAGTACAAAATATTAAATTAAATAAATGGAGTACAAAATATTTATATAGAACAAATAAATAATTTTAGAGAATGGGACAACCGATATTGATCAGTTACACACACAAAAATTGATACGTACAAAATTCCAGATATTATGTAAGCACAAATAAAATTTAAAATAAAAAATATTGATAGATCGAGATCCAAGCACAAATAAAATTTAAAACTCAAACTCAAACTCAAACCTAAATTAATTAAAATATTAAAAAGATTAAGACTTGAAGTTTAAGTACAAATGTTTATTACATGACTATTAAAAATAATTTTAATGTAATAAAATCTTTTACTTTACAGTAAAATGATGAAAAAAATAATTTTTTTTTTTATCCTGGGGCACAAATTGATGATGGAGAAAAATAATATATTTTTAAACATTCTATGAAATAACGTAGAAAGCTACCGAAATTCAAATTATTTAAGAGACACCGGATTATAAGAAAGATTAGATTGCTTCTAAAAAATAAAGGCATGATGCAAATAAATAAATAAATAAAAGATCAAGATACTGGCCTTAGTCTCCTGATGATACTCAGTTGATCATGATTCGAAAATGGTGGAATTGACAGTAATTGAAAGAATAGTCCTTCAAACCATCTAATTTGACTTCAATATTTTAAAAGAAAATATAAATAGAGAGATACTCCTGAGAGAAGGAAAGTAATTAAAAAATAAATCATTTACTAAATTTATGAATTTAAATTTAAAAGTCAAAATAAATCAAATTAACTTATAATCAGATACTTTTATCAATCACAATTACAATAATTGCTCTAAAAATTGTCTCAATAAAATTAATTATTAATTAATCCTAAATATTAATTACATACAATTACTCCATTATTAATGGGTAAAAATGAAGGAAATTATGAGTTGTCGTATCTAACCATTTGAGCTTATATGACTTAATTAATTTATCATTCATTATTTAACCTTAATTCATTTAACAATATATTTAATTCTGAATATATACCTTAATTAAATCTGAATATATGCTTTAATTAATGAGTAATAATTAGCTTAAAAAATAAACTAATATATACGAATATTTGGTACTTAAAATCACATTAAGACATAAATAATGAAAGAAAAATAATCAAGTAATTCAAAGTTATTAAAACATAAATTGTGAAAGAAAATCAACCTTTCGCAGATGAATAAAGATGGGTCAGGGCGAATGCTCAGGGTTTAGATCGTCGCAGCCAAGCACTCAACAAAGACAGCGCCAAGCGAAGTTACAAAGGCTTCGTCCACAGCCCACACGGCAAGGTTTTTGAGATGGTCTAGCTTGATCATAATTTTGGCATTAACACTGCCCTGTTTCTTGCCACTTAATTATTCTCTCAGAGTCATTTTCTAATCCCCAAATCTGCAATTAGTCAAAACAAAATAACTTGATAGCAAAAACTATGAGCTCCATTACAAATTTCCCATATACAAATCTGCAATAAGCCAATTCATTTATAATCCCAAAATATGCAATAAGCCAATTCATTTCTTACACATTTCCCATATACAAAAACTATTAAAAAGAAATTGTTGTTCCATATCTAAACATTGAAGATAGAACAACTATATATATATAGACCATTACTAAATAAACCACTGATTATACTCTACACACCCGGATTTTTTTAAACAAAAATATCCGTAACTTAAATAACAAACACTAAAACCTTAGACTATTGTCATTAAAATAAACGCAAGATCTAATTCAACTTTACAATGCCTAATAAAGTCAAGTAACGTGAAGCAACACAAACGATGAAGACCAAAAATTCAAGTTTTTTATTATTGTATTTTTAAACTTTATGAAATAACGTAGAAAGCTACCGAAATTCAAATTATATAAGAGACACGGGAGTATAAGAAAGATTAGATTGCTTCTAAAAAATAAAGGCATGATACAAATAAATAAATAAAAAAAGATCAAGATACTGGCCTTAGTCTCCTGATGATACTCGATTGTTCATGACTCGAAAATGGTGGAATTGTCAGTAATTGAGAGATTAGTCCTTCAAACCATCTAATTTTGACTTCGATATTTGACTTGGTTCGTATTTTACACACTTTTTCAAACAACAATACGATCCCCACAAGCGTATGGGTTCAATTGTAGTATGATAAGTATACGACCTAGTAGTTATCGTCCAAGGACCTAGTTGAATGAATGTGGAGCCCCAAAACTATAAGTCAAAATGGTGTTATAGAAGCTAAACGTGAGGATAAAGCAAATATCAATAAGAAAAAGAAACAAACAACTAAACTAACTCTCAAAGATGAAAGTGCAAGTGGAAGAATTGCTTCGGGTGTCTTCCTTATGTGAGATCACTAATGAATTAACGAACTAATCGCAACAATTAAACCTAATGTCTTGAATTATGCTAAAGGCTATCACATATGTGTGCAAACCCCCTCAAAAAGCATAGGCTAACAACGTGCATTGATTAGCAATTATAGGATCTAACCAAATACCATAAGCTCCTAAGATAGTGTTTCATAAGCACTTTCAACACGGTTACTAATGCTTATGAAATGCCCTCTCACCAAACTCCTAGACGACCTCTACTCGTTTAGTGTCTAAAGTTGTCGGTCTAGCAATTAACCCTCTCTCGATTAAGCTAATTACTACTTAACTTCAATTAATTAATCAAGGCTCACACCCACACCCCAATCATGCAAACCCAACTCTCGTTGCAATCAACATAATCGAAAATGTTAGCCAATATGATCAATCAATTAATTGAATCACACAAATCACAACACTAGAAACAATTAACTCCAAGACATTAAGTAAATTAAGCAATTAATTCATAAACTCACTAATTAACCACATAATTCCAACACCCAAAGCAATAAGAGATTACCCCATAACTAAATTAACAACTAGAATAAAACTCATGTAAATTAAACTACAAAACATTAATGAAATTGAAATTACCAAATTAAAATTGCAATAATAGAAAAATATCACCTCTAGGTCTTCAAATCCTTCAAAACTAACATTAAATTGAAATTCTAAATCAAAATCTATATAAGAGATAAAAGAACCAACTAACTATCTAATGAGTGGAGTGAAGGGGAGGATTTTCTTCCCAATGGGAGTTTCGTGCCCTCTGTTCCCCGCCAATGTCGCGTCTGTGTGTATCCCCCCTTCTCACGAATTGGTTGCTGCCTTTAATTAATTAAAATGGATGTGGGCTTGGTCTGTTGGAATTGGAGTAATGTAAATGGCCTTAGGCCAGGAATCAGCTGCCAATGAATTCAATATGGGCCATGAATATTAGTTTAGGGGGTGTATTCAATTGAGATTCTGTTGGATTTTTTTGGACTTTAAAAAGTCAGTAGATTTAGAAAATCCATAGACTCTATGCAGAGTTTGCCTGACTTTTTTATTGATTTATATGGATTTTTATAGATTTGACAGGATTCTGAAATACACATTTTTTTATTGATTTATATGAATTTCCATAAACTACGCCCCTAAAACCTAGTTCAAAAAAAATTATTATTTATCATTATTATTCTCATCTTCATTTTCATCACAGTTATACCTCGGCCTCATTTTCACATAGTTAGCAATACTAGTTGTCTTTGAGAGAGAAAGCAATTCCAAATTTTCCTCATGTCGAGATGTGGTGAATCTTGATCTTCTTTATATTCGACTGGAAATTCATCAGAGACCTTCTTTCCGAAAAAAGTTATGTAATCCAGCGAACTTGGGAGAAAGCAATTCCAAATTTTCCTCTTTCATGTCGAGATGTGGTGAATCTTGATCTTTTTTATATTCGACTGGAAATTCATGAGAGCGACCTTCTTTCCGAAGGAAGTTATGTAATCCAACAAATGCAATTTGAAAATACCAAAAATTCGATTGAATACTTGCATTTCTGGGGTGACGACCCTAACCATGCACCAAAATCTTTTAGATGATATCGAACACCACGTAATGGGGAATTGACGTCGATTAGATATTATTGACGGTGTCCGATATACTATCATTTTTAAAGAAAGAACATAATTTTAAAATACAGAGATGTAATTTTTTTCACGATAATAATGGCGGTGAAGAATGTGTGATGCTTATCAAAGAACATAGTTAACACATTTTTTTTTCTTCTCTTTCAGAGTCTTTTCTAAGAGAATCCGTTGAAATCTCTACTTTTTAGAAGAGATTTTGATTAGTGAAATTTATTTATATTTTTTAAAGAGAATCCAACGAAATCCATGGAGTATTAAAATCCATAAATTGTTGAATACCTAAAGATTTCTAAAAACTTTTTAAAATCCGTATTGAATACCTCAAAATTTTGAGAGACTTTTAAAAATCCGGATTGAATACCCCAGATTTTAAAAGTCCAAAAAAATCCAACAGAATCTCTCTCTAACATTTGCCTCTCACGGCTAAGCAAAAATTAATCACATGGAAATTTAATTAAATGGGCCAAAGAAATTAATTTCCAATCTCAAATTAATTTAATTTTCAATATGCTCTTTTTCCTATAAAATAAACAAAACACCACATTTCTCCAAATCAAAAGCAATGAGTCAAAATAGTGTAAATAATGCACAAAATTCTATAAAATTATACAAATTAAATCCATGAATTTCAAGCAATTTTCACACTAATCAATATTTTAAAAGAAAATATAAATACAGAGATACTCCCGAGAGAAGGAAAGTAATTAAAAAATAAATCATTTACTAAATTTATGGATTTAAATTTAAAAGTCAAATTAAGTTATAATCGGATACTTTTATATATGGAAATGGATCAATTCACTAATTTCAATCACAATTACAATAATTGCTCTAGAAATTGTCTCAGTAAAATTAATTATTAATTAATCTAAAATATTAATTACATACAATTACTCCATTATTAATGGATAAAAATGAAGGAAATTATGAGTTGTCTTTCTTTACTATAGATTTCCTAAAAGGTATCTTGTATCTAACTATTTGAGCTTATATGGCGTAATTAATTTATGAGTCATTATTTAACCTTAATTCATTTAACAATATATTTAATTCTGAATATATACCTTAATTAATTCTGAATATATGCTTTAATTAATGAGTGATAATTAGCTTAAAAAAATAAACTAATATATATTCCAAATAAATGATTGTAGGTGGAGGTTGATTTATGAATATATGATTTCACTAAAATAATTAGCTTATGCGCTTAATTAATGGGTCATAATTTTAAATATGCATTAATTAGTAGATGAATTAATTATTGATTCAATAATTAAGCTCATATTTTGAAATTGGAGGTAAATAACCGATTATGCTCACATTGATTTTCAGTCTTTTTTCATTTTTTATCTGTCATGTTGCGTTTACCATTTTTATTTTTTTAATTTATTTTTCAATTTTTTATACACTATCAAATAATGGCTATTATTAAGTAATATAAAATAAAAAATTGACTCATGTTCAAAATGTATGACATTTTGACCTTTCGTTTTATATGTGAATTACATGACGTTTTGACTTTTTAATGCAAATTAAATATTTTTTTTAAAATCACCCTCAAACTGAATAATAATTTTTAATGTATAATACAAAATTTTAGAGTAATTAATTACTGGTATAATAAGAAGTTATGTTGAATTGTGAAATAATTATGTTCATTAATTAGAACAAATTTTAAAAAGTCAAAATAAATTAGATAATTTAAACGAAATCTATCATAATATGAAGGGATATATGTCATAGTATCTGTTTACATGTGTAAATGTAAGATAACATATTTTTGTACTTAGAGATAGATACAAATAGTTAATTATACTATATATCTAATTATTTTTATGCAGTTTTAAAATATATAATACGGAGTATATAAATATTAAATAATATAACAGTACAAACAGTAGAATAGGGACAATGAAATATTAAGATTAATCAAACAACACTTATAAAAATAAATATAATAAATAATCTAACATCTTCTATTACAATGGCAGCTTAAATACCAAATATAGCTCAAAATAAATACTGAATATATCTCAATAATAAAACTCAATCACGTGAAACGTACAATCAATTAAATTTAATAATACTTGGTGAACAACCAAATAATTTATTGAAATATAACTGATCAAACACACAATGTATCAATTAACGTAAAAAGATAAATCAAAATTATTCAAATATCCTCAAAAGGTTAAAACAAATAAAACAAAAGGGACACCATTTATCTCATTAATACTCTAATCATCCTGCTCAATCGTAACTTTCTTCATAACCTTAGTAGAAGATGACTTTGATTCAATTACTTCTTCATCATTGTCATCAATAACTTCAAAACCTTAGTAGAAGATGACTTTGATTCAATTACTTCTTCATCATTGTCATCAATAACAATGATAGCTGCAGTTTTCCTTTTATTTTCTGGAGTCACTTCTTCAAATTCACAACCCTAATAAGTAACACATGAGACAAACAATTAATTATTATTAAATTTTAAATACATTAACTCATTTACAAAGTTTAATGGCAGCTTATTAGAACACAAAATTTAATTAGATGTTTGTTAAAAAAAAGTAAAAATATATATACCTTGTTGATATCCAATACACGTACATTGGTGGAATTCTTTTCATTTTCTCCATCATTTATGAAAATGGATCCGCTACAATTCTTCCTTGTTTTCGGTGTCTTGTCCAAGGATTCACATACTTGATTATCACAAATTGATGATGATGCTTGTTTCTCCTATTTTAGCAAATAGTGGTTAAAAGAAATATATTTTAGATTATTATGTATATAAATACATAAACAAATGAATTGTATTGAAAGCCTTACAGTGTCTTTCAAAGACTTAAAATCATTGCTAACATTTTGCTCCGTGTAATCATGAATTAATTCCTAAAGTTGGAAAAAGTAATAGTCAATATAAAAATGATGTATTAAAAAATAAAAGTTATTATAAATAAATAATGTATAATACTTGTCAATTAAATTATAAGTTTATACCTTCGATGAAGAGTTTCTATCTTCAATAGTTTTGATCAACATTTCATTGGAAGACACCTTCTTAACCGTGTAAACGTTCCAACCTTGTGAAAGATTGTAGTTTGACACATGAAACCTAAATATGAGCTTCCTTCCAACAAACCAATCAAGTTCCGTAGGGAAGGTTCCCTTCAAACCCTTCTACAATAAATAAAAACAATAATAAAAATATTAATAGCACGTTTTTCTAAAATAAATAATTAATTTCTCAAAATACCTCATTCAAATCTGTTAGCAATTCAACTGCAGTTTTGCCTAATAGAGAAGAGACATCCTTATCAAATAACACCAAAGAGGTACACCCAGTCTCATCCATAACCCTAAGATACACCTCGAAGCTACATAAATATAAATGTTAAAAACAGAAATAAAAATACATGTTAACAAAAATCTGTAGTGAACTTCATGTTTCCACATACCTAGGTTCAACATTAAAAGTCTCAAAACCACAGTTTCTACATTCGAATTTTCCATCTTGCCCATCTACAAGCTTCTTGTTACACCTTTTGCAAGCGTAAAAGAACCAATTGTAATTGGTTATTAGCTTGTGGACCGTCGCAATCGCAACACAAAACGATTCCTACATTATATTATTGTTAAAAAAACACAACGATAATAATAGAGCAAAAAAAATTATAAGTTCATTGTACGTAATTAAAATAGGATTATAATTATAGACAACAATATTATGATAAATGGATTTGAGATAAATGTAAATTAAGTTAAATAGTGGAAAACAATCAAACTGAGAAATTAATAGAAAAAAGCATATATAAAAATTTAATTGATCTGGTAAGAATTTTGGAAACTCAACACTTTTGTAATAAAACAATATAAAATCTTGTTGTTATGAATTCTATGTACTGACTAATAATATCATGTTTAGGTTTATGATATTACCTCGCTAATTTCAAGCACCTCAGCAAGTCCGTTAACGTCAGTTTCTGGAGTGAACTCATCAAACTCCGAAGAACGGCTTTTGTGTGTTACACTCGATTGGGTAGGTAGAGGAATCTTAGTATAATAAAAGATTATTAGATATACACAAAATAGATGCAAAAGACTATGTTTAAAAAATGAACTTTACCTTTATGAAGTCATTAACTTCTGGAATATCAACATTAATACTCAGGCAGCTTGCAAACATTGAGTTTGACACTGTTTTAAAAAGAAAAAAAAATTGAACTATTAAAAGGTAAGACAAACTATGCTAATAAAGGGTTTATATATTTAATCTGAAAATATATAATGTATGATTTATGAGTTGAAAAGTATAATATGTACAATTACCTTTTGTTCGACTATTGACCTTAGCACTTTGAAGAACAATGACCATAGGCTTATAAGGATATTCATCCTTATAGTTCAGAATTTGTTCAGCAAAACCTTCCCAAAGACTGCAAGTAATTCTATCACGACTATATAAAAACTATTGGATTAGTCAATGTTAAAAACTTAATATCGACTTAATTAATTATTGAAATGATATTCAATTACCTTTCATCCTCTAGCTCTACATCAAGTTTCTGTTTATCGACACCTTTAACAGGAATCAACTGAACATCGAAAATCCAAACCACTAAGCCTTTTATATCTACAAACAGAAGTTAAAAACAGGAATTAGGATGCATTATTATTACGAATAAATTTTACGAATCTAGAATTTTTTAATATTAAAAAATGTACCTCTAAGCAAAATATCTTCTTGTCTAGTCTGACTTCGTATTTTTTCAAATGCAATGAAATCATATTCAGATCCGTTAACTTTGAATTCTGAACACCTTTGCATACATGTATGAGGATGGAAACGAAGCTTGTATGGATGATTAGTAGTTAACACGGTCCCGCCATTCCGAACTACACTAACATTAGACATTGTGTAGAACAATCCTACTCTTACGATTGCCTCAAACTTTCTAATTAGCTTCCTGACAATCGTTGCTTGTATCTTGTTCCCTAAATTAATATATAAAATTTTTAAAAATGATAATTGATAATATCTTTAAAAAATCACTCAAAAGATAAAAAGTGAAATAAATACTTGTTCATCTTGTAAAATGAGATCCAAATAATTTTTCTGCTCGGGCATCGCTAGATCATGAACAATCCAAAAATGAATAACCTTAACCTTGATGTTCCACGTTTATTTTTCTGGGGTTATTGCCGATACCGCAGAGTAGTTATACGCCATGATCTTTGATAAAATGTAATAAAAATAAATAAGAAGTATAAAAAAAGCAATTCTACGTGTAAATAAACACTTGCATAGGTATCTAGAGTGCACAGGAGTGTATAGAATGTTGATTATATTAAATGAATGGCTATATGAAAGCAACGTATATATTGATATAAGTATATTATTATAGTAAGCATCAATCATGCAATTAGAGATCTAAATATGGTAGTTCCGATCAATTTAAAATTAAGTTGACAATTAAGTTATTATAAAAAGGAAAGACTTCAAGAATTAAAATGTAATACAAAATTAAGATAATTAATTAGATTAATTTACACAACTTTTTCTAATATTTTAATTGTCTTAAAAATCTTTCATTTTCTATTAAAGTTGACAATTAAGATATGATAACATATTATTATGGTAAGCATCAATTATGCAATTAGAGATCTAATTATGGTACTTATTATCACATTAAAATAAAGTTGACAATTAAGGTATTAGAAAAAAGAAAGATTTCAAGAATTATGATGTAATACGAACATTTGGTACTTAAAATCACATTAAGATATTGATTTAACTCATTTAATTTTCTTTTATGTTAAAAATGTTTTCTTGAGTATATTTAGCAATGCATGTGACCTAATATTGATTAAAAGCTTTTCAGATCTATTTTCTTTTATCTTAAAAATATTTTCTTGACGTATATTTTTTATGCTAAGGCAATTAGGGAAAACTATGATAAAATTGGTGAAGTATATATAGTCTAAATTGGCAGTTCTATCAAACATTATTACAGGTTACGAATCACCTATGTGATGGAAAGAAGTTCAAGAAGAAAGAAAGAGCAGAAAAGAAGATAAAAGTGAAAACATTTAGTTATATCAGAAAAAGACCAAATGATGGCATGTTACCTTCAATTTACTAGAGATACATCGATGTTTGAGTGACTAAACCAAGCATCTTAGGGCTAATCCACTTCCAAAATACAACATGTCAAAAAGCAAAATATCCAGATAAACCAACTTCAAAATACAGTAGTGGCAAAAACATGCTAGCATAAAGTCAATTTAACTTTAATGACAAGAACATGCTAGCAAAAAGCCAATTATTTATTTAGACATAAATAGTGAAAGAAAAATAACCAAGCAATTCAAAGTTATTAAAACATAAATTGTGAAAGAAAATCAACATTTCGTAGATGAACAAAGATGGGTCGGGGCAAATGCTCAGGGTTTAGGACGTCGCAGCCAAGCGCTGAACGAAGACAACGCCAAGCGAAGTTATAGAGGCTTCGTCCACAGCCCACACGGCAAGGTTTTTGAGATGGTCTAGCTTGCACATAGTTTTGGCATTAACACTGCCCTGTTTCTTGCTACTTAATTCTTCTATCAGAGTCATTTTCTAATCCCCAAATCTGCAATAAGTCAAAACAAAATAACTTGATCGCAAAAACTATGAGTTCCATTACAAATTTCCCATATACAAATCTGCAATAAGCCAATTCATTTATAATCCCCAAATATGCAATAAGCCAATTCATTTCTTACGCATTTCCCATATACAAAAGCTATCTTGGACACTGGGGGTGAGGAGAGGCTCTTCAAGAATCAAATCGACAATTTTTTAAAAAATTGATATAACCTTAATGTATATGGTAGGATTTGGGCAGTGGGGGTGAGGAGATAATCTTCAAGAATCAAATCGACGGAGGGAAACGAAGAGGTGCAGCGGAGTGGTAGAGTTTGGATCCAAAGCACCAAAATCTGCAATAAGTCAAAAAAAAAAAAACAGAATCTTCTTGTATAAGTGGTAACGGAAAAATTCATAAGGACAAATTCAGTAATTTGATAGATAAATGGAGCATACAAAATTGATATAACCTTAATGTAGGGGTTGGATCCATAGCACCCAAATCTGCAATAAGTCAAATAAAAAATAGAATCTTCATTTCTAATCCACTAATCTACAATAAGTCAAATTAAAAACAATAAATTCATTTCTAATCCCCAAATCTGCAATAAGTCAAAACAAAATAACTTGATCGCGGTCTTGTAAATGCTATGCCTAGTAAACTAACCAAGATGCAATATCCATCATAGATATGAATAATGGAATATACATATGTATGTGTGAGATACTCCTTAAATAGCTAGTGAATGTTGCAGCATATAATTCAAGTTTAGCATATACAAAACCCAAAATCTTTCCACAATACCTAATGAGGAAAGAAATAAAGCAGAACAACCACCAAGAAAGAAAAATAACCAAGAAACTACAAATTATTAAGACATAAATAATGAAAGAAAAATAACCAAGCAATTCAAAGTTATTAAAACATAAATTGTGAAAGAAAATCAATCTTTCGCGGATGAACAAAGATGGGTCATGGCGAATGCTCAGGGCTTAGGTCGTCGCAGCCAAGCGCTCAACAAAGACAGCGCCAAGCGAAGTTACAGAGGCTTCGTCCACAGCCCACACGACAAGGTTTTTGAGATGGTCTAGCTTGATCATAGTTTTGGCATTAACATTGCCCTGTTTCTTGCCACTTAATTATTCTCTTAGAGTCATTTTCTAATCCCCAAATCTGCAATAAGTCAAAACAAAATAACTTGATCGCAAAAACTATGAGCTCCATTACAAATTTCCCATATACAAATCTGTAATAAGTCAATTCATTTATAATCCCAAAATATGTAATAAGCCAATTCATTTCTTACACATTTCCCATATACAAAAGCTATCTTGGACACTGGGGGTGAGGAAAGGCTCTTCAAGAATCAAATCGACAATTTTTTTTAAAATTGATATAGCCTTAATGTATATGGTAGGATTTGGGCAGTGAGGGTGAGGAGAGGCTCTTCAAGAATCAAATCGACGGAGGGAAATGAAGAGGTGTAGTGGAGTGGTAGGGTTTGGATCCAAAGCACCAAAATCTGCAATAAGTAAAAAAAAAACAGAATCTGCAATAAGTTAAAAAAAAAAAAAACAGAATCTGCAATAAGTAAAAAAAAAAAAACAGAATCTGCAATAAGTCAAAACAAAATAACTTGATCGCGGTCTTGTAAATGCTATGCCTAGTAAACTAACCAAGATGCAATATCCATCATAGATATGAATAATGGAATATACATAGGTATGTGCGAGATAGTGCTTCAATAACTAGTGAATGTTGCAGCATATAATTCAAGTTTAGCATATACAAAACCCAAAATCTTTCCACACTCCTTAATGAGGAAAGAAATAAAGCAGAACAACCACCAAGCAAAACAAAATAACTTGATCGCAAAACTATGATTTCCATTACAAATTTCCCATATACAAATTTGCAATAAGCCAATTCATTTCTAATCCCAAAATATGCAATAAGCCAATTCATTTCTTACACATTTACCATATACAAAAGCTATATTGGACACTAGGGGTGAGGAGAGGCTCTTCAAGAATCAAATCGACAAATTTTTTTAAAATTGATATAACCTTAATGTATATGGTAGGATTTGGGCAGTGAGGGTGAGGAGAGGCTCTTCAAGAATCAAATCGACGGAGGGACACAAAGAGGTGCAGCAGAGTGGTAGGGTTTGGATCCAAAGCACCAAAATCTGCAAAGTAAAAAAAAAAACAGAATCTTCTTATATAAGTGGCAACGGAAATTTCAAACACATTTACCATATACAAAAGCTATATTGGGCACTGGGGGTGAGGAGAGGCTCTTCAAGAATCAAATCGACAAAAAAAATTTAAATTGATATAACCTTAATGTATATGGTAGGATTTGGGAAGTGGGGGTGAGGAGAGGCTCTTCAATAATCAAATCGACTAAGGGACACGAAGAGGTGCAGTAGAGTGGTAGGATTTGGATCCAAAGCACCAAAATTAATAAGGACAAATTCAGTAATTTGATAGACAAATGGAGCATACAAATTTGCCTTTGTGCACGACGGATATGATGAACCTGATATGAGGAGACTCGACATGGAGGGGGTGATACCGGCGACGAGGAGACGCGAAATGGAGAGGCAATACAGAGGGGGGCGCTTGAAGAGGCGTAAACCGTAGATACGATGCATTAGGCATTTTCTGTAGATTAGACGAAGCATATGATGAATCGGATATGAGGAGACTCGACATGGAGGGGGTGATACTAGCGGCGAGGATATGGAGAGGCAATACAGAGGGGGGCGCTTAAAGAGGCGTAAACCCTAGATAGGATGCATTAGGAATTTCTGTAGATTAGACGAATCAGACGTGGATGTACACATCAGATTTAGGATGGAATGAAGTTGAGTATAAAAAAGAAAATTACACATGAGCAATATGATTCTTAGAGCGACACATCATCAAAAACTAACTCCCTATTAGTAATATAGGAGACTAGTGTAAGACCCGCGTTTTACGCGGGATTAAAATAAATTTATTATATAATTTAATTTATTAATTAAAAAATAATTTTTTAAACATGTATATAAAAGTATTAGATTAAATTATAGTTAAATAATTTGTACATAGTAATTTAAACAATCATCTTCTTCCCGAGAGTATATCGTCTGACATTGCCTTTGCCTCCCATATCCTTTAAAAATTATGTCTAGACAACTCATACTTGATAATAGAAGTAGAGTTGAAAATAAATTTCTAAAATAATGAGATGATGTCCAAAAACTTACCTTCAATACAATTTCATCAACATACGTTCTATCATCATCTAAAATATTCACTGCATAGTATTATTTTCTCTAAGAATCCACTTGTGATTTTGATTATTCTAAATAAACCTAAAGGGAAATTCTATATACGTAAGATCCCTTACAAATTCATTTTCTCTATTGAATTCCATCTAGGCTAAAAAACATCGAATGTTGTGTAGAAGGTCTTTCTAGAATATTGCCAATGTGTTCATCATCATCATCAAACACAATTGTTTGTTTGGAAGATGAAATAACAATTTTTGCAAAGAAATGAACTTGTAGTAAATTTCGAATTCAGGTGTTCTCCAGGCAACTTCACATGGGGAAACATATCAACAATTGAGATTTTTTTAACTTCATCTTTAAACGTAAAATCCGCTTCTCCCTCTTCATCACTAGAAATAGTTGCAAATAACTATCACATCCCTTGTTGATATACTTAAACAGGTATTTGATAGATTTGTGTTTGTTTCACCACTCGGCATTTATATGGACTTGATACTTACTCAATAAATTGGCATTGTAAGGTACCACATACCGATTGTCGAGACTTGTTTTCCATCTATTGGCTGAACGATCCTCGTTCCTTCTCCTTTAAAGAGGGTAGTCGTCCTCGTCGATTGTATGCAGTTCGTTCTATGTGTTTCTTTGAAAATCTTTTACTACAACTCTTATCTATCATGTAAGGACGGATCTAGTTCGCAGCACCACACGAACTAAGCATCCTAAATCGTGTAATCTCAAATCAACGTCTTTTTCAAGTATTTATTATGTAGATATAATACGATCAACATCCTCGGAATTTGGAATTTTGTTGTCCATATGCAAGAACAATAATATGTGGGCATAGAACGATCCTCCCTCTTATAACTCAACTGGGTAAACCACTGTAACAAAAAAAAAATTATAATTTGTGACATAATTTTTTTTACTTAACTAAGGCAGTTCTTAATTACTAACTTCATTAGAAATTTTGTACTATATATTACAAAAAACCAACTTACATATATATTACTTGTGTCATATACCCACAATGCACATTCAAACTCTATAGCACAGAGATCTAAGATAATTAAATTACTCTATATATATTAATAGAGAATTTAGATTATCATTTTTTGGTTAATTTTACTTATGTGTCATTTTGTAGTTTAATTTGTTTATGTGCCTTAATTTAATGAAGTCGTTAATTTTAAAAACTATGGCCTGTGCTTAAATTATTGGTTGCGCAACATATGTAATGTGACACATCCTCTGTTCACTATTTCAAAATATTATTATACTCTTATTAACTATTGAATTTTCTTTCTAATTATTTATGATTAATTGCAAATTAAATTACCACTTCTCACTCATCTCATCTGTAATCTAATCTAAACTTTTAAATAATTACAAATAAACCAATAACTTTAAATATTGTTACATAATTAGACTTCTTGAAAGACTCATTTGTGTTGAATCAAACGTTTTGAAATTAAATCAAATTAAAAAAATAATATTATTTTATTAAGGAGATGTTATGTCAAAAAAAGTTTAAATTTCATTAATTAGATTCAGTCACATGAGATTTGCTAAGAAGTCTAAATTACAAAGTTAGTAAAATCCTAATTACTACTCCATATCCCATGTTTATAATCTTGTATTTTAGTTCAAAAAATAATTAATATACGTTATATGTATTAATTAAGATTAATAGTGAAATAATTAAATTATAAGCGAAGACCCATATAAAAATATTATGATAATATATACTCCAAAATAAAATAGTGAGCCTAAAGTGAAGCAAGAAAGGTCAAAAGAAATTTCAGTTTACTCTAAAAGAAAAAATAATGAGTGATAATAATATGATGATAATCAATAAAATTAAAATTAAAATTAAATAGCAGGCCTAAATATTGATTGTAATATATTACTAACAATAAAATTCGAATAAAAGATACATTATACTTTTATTAAAATTAGCTTCATCTTATATTGATGGAATTAAATCATTCCAATTTTTATAAAAATATAATCTAATAAATGTTAGATAATATTTTATATTCTTAATTTAAATGTCTCCTTAATTCGTTATAATATAATTTAAAATGATACATAACTTACTTTCGTAAAATAATGCTAAAAAAATATCCTTAAATTTCGATACATAATTTGTCAATTCCATATCATTACTTAATATTATTATGACATGTGTTTAAAATTTGATTTCTAACTCTAATGTAGCTTAGGGGAGTCATTATTATTTTCCTAACAACATGTACTCATACATGGAATATGATTATGTATTTAAGTTAATTTAATTAATGTTATACCAAATTGGATTTTAGTATCTTGCATGATTTATAAAACTATAATTTTATTTTTTGAAAGCATAAACTCTTAAAAATATGCATACGTTTGTTTTAAAAAAAATGTTTCACGTAATCAATCAACTGGAAGTTGAATATATATAATTAAATTAAATTATTAATTTTTTTTTACTATAATTGAATTAGTCAACTGAAAATTAAACATATATTTACTATATACATTTATGATAGTTAATACACATATAAAAAAATGTAGTCAGAATTTGAATTTAAGAGGAATGAAAAAAAATACTAAAACTCTTTCCTAATTATTTTAGTTTAATCTCTGAATCCCTCCAAATATGTCAAACGTTTCCTTCAAATTTTGTAATCAAGATTGTGGAGTATATATTAATATATATAGATTCACCTTAATCCATGCATTGATTGCAGCATTCCAAAATTATATATATAAAACGTTCTAAATTAGTTTATTTCAAAATTAATTTCATTAGCACAATTTAAGTAACATGTACTCAATTAGTAATAATTGACACATAATTCTAGAAACTTAATTGTAGTTAAATGCATCATTAAATTGTGCTATTATTTTTTCCTATAAATATGAATTCGAAAAAACTTGATTTATGGAGTATTTTTTATAGTACTTAGTTATTGTGTATACCATATCATATGCATTTATGTTAATTAATAAATTCTACATTAATATATATTTAAATCTTTACTTTACTTACATTAAAAACAATAAAATATACTTTACTAAAACAACTTTATTCGATTTCTTAATATAATTAAAGAAAGATATATAGTTATTATTTCATTTTTATATTAAAGTTTAACAAATTCAATTAAATTTTTTATTGTTTTTAGATGTGTAACAATTTTCTCCAAAATATGAAAGACTGCATATAAGATAAAATAGTTAAAATGAATATCTAGAAAATGGTGTATACAACTTGGCTTCGAATATAAATTATAAATCATCAAAATAATTAATTACATGATCTTCGAATATAAAATAAATTACTAAATCAAAGCAAAAAAATTACACCATAAAAAATTGGCAGAAATATACATCGTTTTCATTCTAACTTTATAATTTACATAAGAAACTTATGTAAATGGATCGTACATAGGAAATAATAATAATCGTTAGGGCTTCGATTGTTGCTCTTGGATTTGAGACGCGCTATTTGAATCGTTTAGCATGTTATGGATGACGATACGAAGATGAGACTTTTTCAATATGACTGGGTCACATGAATGACTTTTTGAGTAGTATGAGTGCACGCGAAGATGTTAAATTTCTGCAAAACGTAAATTGAGGCAAAAAACAAATATATATATATATATATATATATATATATATATATATACGTGAGTGTGTGTGCATGCGTGCGCGCGTGTATATGGATCGTGAATGAAAAACAAAAAGATTAGAAATCTACATTATATATACGTATAAAATAAATAATGAATTCACTGAGAATGAATAATACATACACACATCATAAACAAACGATATATTTGAAAAAAAAAATATATTAGAGATCTACGATCTAAATAACTCTAGGTATGAAAGACATACACAATTCGTTGATTGACAATGAATACACCATATGTACACCATAAACGAAAAATATGTTTGATTAGAGAATAGTGTGAAAGGTTGAGTGGTTGAAATGAAAGGACATGAAATTTATATAGGAGTGAGATTAAGAATGAAGGGTGGAGATTAAAACTTAAAATGAAGATTAAACAAAATGAATGATTAAGATTAAAAGAAAAAGATGAAATGGATGAGAATGAAGGAATTTTGAAATGGGAGAATTTAGAGGAGAGAAGTTGAGGGAGAGGGGGTGAGAATGTGACATGTGTCACAACAAAAGTTTGTAAATATATATATATATAGATATATATAGATAGATATCGCGAAAGAAAAGTATAAAAATCAATTATAATTAGTAGTAACATATTTGAAGTATAATCAAACCATTTTTAATAATGACAAAAACATATGAGACATTCTTATACATTAGACGAATCTCATTTATTCTAAAATTGAGCGTCATATCACGTATTGGATCGTTTCACATAAGACTCATTCTTGAAATTAACTAAAACTTTTATAAAGTTAACATTTTATCCTTAATTAGTGTTATTCAAAATATGAATTAAAAAACTTAATTTAAAAAAGAATGATCCTAACATTGCTTTAGGAGGGAAAACAAAGATGTATACAATTGTTAAGTAATGTGAATTAGTTGAGATATTTGGACATGACCATAAATAACTTAATTAAGGGTTAGTCTTGGTTGGGACCGTCTCACAAAATAAGACCTGTGAGACGGGTCATCCTTAACCCTCGTATAAAAAGTGACAATCACTTTTGTAAAAAATATTATCATTTTTTACTTAAACATTATCATTTTTTTTACAAACCAAAAATTTGGAAAAAATATGAATTATCCTACCCAAAATTTTAAAATATGGGTTAAAAGGTATCCTTCTCCCCCAAGTTTTTGCCATAACTTAATATATCTATGAAATGAAAAATTAGACAAATATAATAAATACCAAATTTACGGGATTGTCACTTCTTCCTCACTTTAAATAAAGTGAATGAATTGAAACTCATTTTTTTCTGAATTATTGCAATAATTAAAAAACAATTAAATGAGGCATGTGCAGAGACTTGTTATATTTCTCAGCTTCCAAATTTTATTATACTTTCACATTGAAAGTATTTGCAACCACATATAATCATGAGAATCTATAATTATACTCTTCAATGGTGATTTAGGATACAAAATTAGAGGCATCATCAATGCCTTCAATACCTCAACAGCATTATCTCCCTAGTTCTCATGCTCAACTTTCAATGCTTCACTTAAAATTTGAGAACAAAATTCGCAAAATCTTCCAAAATTTCTCAAATCACCCCAATTATATACGATTTCATTATATTTTCCACATGAATAGATCAACCATTTAATTCTAATTTTCGTATTATTATAGTATATAGTAAATGGAGTAGTAAATATTGAGTAATGTAGATGGTAGAGAGATTTCGATATTTCTTAATTATTTCTATATAATTTCGAATTTAATAATTATAATTTTCATATATTAATTCTAAATTTAAGTGGAAATTGCTAACTAAATCTATACTTATATATACATGATTGAAAGATAGTATTTAATAGGTCAAGTTTCAGTACATTTTTCATATAAATAGATCAACAATTTAATTGAAATTTAATGTTAATTTTCCTGTAATTAGATCAACAGTGTAATTAATTTGATATTAAGATTATAGACATATATTATAAATGTAGAAAAAATAATTATAGCAAATATGAGTAATATAGATGGGTAGAAAAATCTTTAGAAATATATACTCCATTAAAATAAGAATTCACAATTAGTATGAAAAATCGAGTTTGCTATAAACCTTATTAGTCAATACTTTACATCTTTCTTAAACAATTAGCGTAATAAATTTAGATTTCCATAAAATTGTGAATAGACATTAATGTGTAACAAATGATCCCAATGTTTGAAAATTCATTTTTATTGGAGTTTCGGTATTAATAATTCAAATTAATTATATTTAATTTTTTTTAATAGAGATATTAAATGTAAATTGATCAACAATGAATTGTGTTAAAGATAAATTATACCATTGAAGCTAATTTCGTGCAATTTATTACTCCATTTTCTAAATATAATATTTCATAAATATATAAAACTACTTGTGTAATAAATTATACTACAAATTAGAACTTAATTAATGCATTTTTCTACAAATTATACATTTAATACTTACACCATAATTTCTTGTATTGATATAGTGGTACTTATAAATAATTATACATACACAGCCTCTATATATATATATAAAAGTCATTCTAATGATTTTTGTTTTAATAGGTTTAATATTATATTCATTGCAAAATTGAAATACAATAATTAAAAGTAAACTAATCTCAAAATTAAAGGGAATTCAACGAAGTAATGCAAAAAAAAAAATCTCGCGAACCATGGCAAAATAATATAAACGATTTGATATATTTCATTCGATCTAACAAAATTCTCCTTGTCAATGTAAATCAATGAATAAGCAACAACAGAAAGATACATAATATTCCCATAGAAGAGAAAGATGCATAATATGCCCTTAGATCTTAGATGGGTGACTAATTTTTTTTTTTATATTCTTCATCTAATCTAACAAAATTCTTCTTGATAGAGTACATAGAAGCAAGAAAAGAATACATAATATATCATATATATGCGATGTTTGAGTGATGACCGGAATTGATGGCCTAAAATTTTTGTCAGAGAATGATCGGAAAAATTTATCGACAAATTTTGAAGAGGACATATTCAAGAGATTAAAACTTGAGTGGTTGAGATGAGTAAAAATGAGTTGAGAATTGAGATTTTATAGGAATAAAAATAAGGATGAAGGGTTGAGATTAAGAGTTAAAATGGAGGGTTGAGATTAAGAGTTAAATGTTAGAATGAAGGAGAATGAAGAGATTTTGAATTGGAGAGAATTGAGAAGAAAGAGATTGAGATAATGCATGAGGTTGTGACATGTGTCACATAATAGGTTTGCAAATATATATATATAGATGATGTATTTTTACTTGTGATATACTCAACATCAAGTTTTGACTTAACTGCAAGAGATATAAGTTAAATACAACTGCAACAGAACACTGTTGTGAAAACAACAATACCGTCATCTATTAACCGTCATCCATTCTCTGATGAAAATTCAATAGACTAACACTCAACTAACAAACTCTACTGAACTAAGTCATTTAACCAACTCCGTTAATTTACAACTCTACTGAATTTGAGCTAACTCCACTAAATCCAACTACAATAAAACAAATCTCAACTAACTAACTCATATGATCACTCAAACTCATTTGATTCATAAACTAACTTGATGTTGTCTTTGCTAGACATGTTAACAAATGAAACATGCACCATATATAAGTTAATTACTTTTGAATGTAGCCTAATGTATAGCAATTTTACTGATGCGATGCATTGATAAATACTTGTAATTGTTATATAGCATGTAACTAGATTCATTTTATATAAATGAGTTGAATAAATAAGATATTGACTGGTCTTTCATATTTGAGTTATAATGAATGGAGTCTTTCATATTATAAATTACATTGTATGTAACTACTACACCATTCTTCCCAATGAAAACTACATATTCCATTTTTTACAAATTACCATCTCTCACGTTTCACTATATTATTCTATCTTTCAATCACACCACCTCTAATACATCTATATATTCAATTATATTTTTTAACATATGTATTCAATACTTATGGATAACTTTCACAGAAACCTAAGAAATATACAAAAGTCCAACTATAATGTTTCTTTTGGATTATATGTTCGTCTTATATGAGGACCACTATGTTTATCTTTTGAAAACACTCTAATCAATTTACTAGTTGACATATGATTTATCCTTTCAATTTTACTTCTCATTTCCTGTTGTAGGTAAACACGTAATTTTATTATACTCTCCATGTCCCATAATTATTTTTATACTTTTTTTAATGAAATGTTTCAAAATTACTAGCACACTTCTAATATGGAAATAACTCATCAAATTAATATTTTCAAAACATTATTTTATTTTCAAAACTGTCATTCATTTTGAGCCCACGCTTTTTCCTACATCTCACCAAATTTTCTTTACATCTCGCCAAATAATTCAAAATACCCCTCGTTTATTTACCTTCACACATCACTAATTTAATTTTTCTTAAAATGTGTGTCGATTAACCTGTGCAAGTCATTACCATACTACAGGAGTATGTTGGATGCATTTGTTATGTAAAATAGGAAATTTTGAGAGAACTGAAAGTTATTCAACAAAACTTGGTGTAGAAGTGTTGCATCATTATGCACAATTTATTTTAAGTTATATGTATAATGTAATAACCTATGACTTTAGGTACCCTAAATTTAAAAAATATAAAAAAATGTATGACTCAAATTTGGTAAGAAGAATGAGCTAGAGGATGAGAATGATGAAGCGGTGAATAATGTAGTTATGGAATAAAAGGATGTTCAAATTTTTATCAGTTTATTGTTCTACTATCAGTTAGGATAGCGTGTGCTTATACAATCTTTTGACGGTAGTTGATGCATGTCGTAAAAGATCCTTCTCCATCTACTCAGTTGTCACTGCACATGTAATATTATTTTATTTTACTAGCAATACTCTTTAGAATTATTGATTATATTGTAATTTATTATAAGAGGTAAATAGATTAGTGAAATGTTTAATTAACCATTAGTTATAACATAGAGGTGAGTACTATCTTATTATTTGCTTAAGACATGAGTTAAATTCTACAATTGGAGAATTGGTTCATAGTTACAACTAAATTTGTGATAATCAGGGTTTGATCACTGTTAACCTTGGTGATTAGGTTAAATGTCATATATAAGAAGAGTTACAAGTCATTAAATGTGAAGACTAAATCAAAGGAAATTAATTACAAATACATACAAATCCTATAATTATGGTAGTAGGTGATTTATTTCCGAATATCCCCCGTCAAGCATTGCGTGGGATGCGGGACAACGCAAAGCTTGGAACGAAGAAACTCAAAGGCTGGTCGCGGAAGGCTCTTGGTGAAGATGTCCACGAGCTGGAGATGGGAGGGCACAAAATCTGTTGCGAGTCTGCCAAAAGTGACCAATTTCCGAACGAAGTGGCAGTCGATGTCAATATGTTTAGCTCGTTTGTGGGCAACTGGGTTCTGGCTCAGAAACAGGGCACTCCTATTGTCGGTTAGGAGAATCGGGCGAGCAGAAGGGAGCTGTTGAAGTTCTCGTATGAGGTTAGACAACCAAATCACCTCGGTAACTAAGTTCGCTAAGGCTCGGAGCTCTAAGAAACGAGATTTCCACATAAGAAAATGGAGTAACCATAGGTGGAACGACGAGTCTCGAGGCAATGAGCCCAGTCTGCATCGGAGTAACCAACTATGGAACGATCAGGGCGACGAGCAAAGGAGAGACCAAAGTGAGTCCCTTTGACATAGCGAATGATGCGTTTGACCGCTTCGAAGTGAGCAGTGGAGGGAGCTTGAAGAAACTGACTAACATGGTTGACGGCGAAGGACAGGTCGGGCCATGTGATCGTCAGATATTGAAGGGCACCAACCAGCGAGCAATAGAGAGTTGGATCCGAGAAGGGATCACTAGTGCTCGTTAGGGATTCACCGGCGACTAGAAGGGTGGCAATAGGGTGAGAATCAGTCAATGAAGCTTGATCCAAGATGTCGTAAGCATATTTTGACTAACCAATGAAGAGACCATCTAAAGTATATGAAATCTCAAGCCCAAAAAAATAACTGAGGCGACCCAAGTCCTTTAAAGCAAATTCCTTGTTCGCCTGAGCAATGAAGCGAGCAAGAAGTGATGGGTTATTGCCAGTTACAATGATGTCGTCCACATAAAGAATGAAGAAAATGACAGTTGTGCCCCTGTGCAGATAAAACAGCGAGGAGTCAGATTTGCAAGAAGAGAACCCAAAGCCGAATAATAATGTACCAAACCTTTGGAACCATGCGAGAGGTGTTTGTCGCAGGCCATAAAGTGTTTTCTTCAAGCGACAAACATGATTTGGAAAGCGAGCATCTACGTAGCCAGGAGGTTGGGCCATGAAGACTGGCTTATCCAAGACAACATTGAGAAAGGCGTTTTTTACATCCAGTTGATGAAGAGGTCAACTGAACTGAACGACAATGGCGATGATGACCCTAACAGTTGCAGCTTTTAACAACCGGGCTGAAAGTGTGAGAAAAATCATCACCCGGAATCTAGGTGAAGCCCTGAGCGACCAAACGAGTCTTGTGTCGCTCAATAGAACCATCGGTGTGAAAATTAGTCCGAAAGACCCATTTGGACCTAACCAAATTAACACCTGAGGGGTGAGGAACCAAATCCCAAGTCTTATTATTGCGTAGAGCATCAATTTCTTCCTGCATGGCAGCTAGACAAAGAGGAGACTTGGTCGCCGATTTGAACCCACGAGGTTCAGAGAGTAGAGCCAGAGCAGAGAGAAGTGTCGAGGAGGTGGTGGTGACAGGATACTTTGGCTTGAATATACTCGCCCTCCCGCGAGTGACCATGAGGTGTGAAGAGGGCGGAGGCCGAGGATGCTCGGTGTGATCAGGTGGGGCGAGGAACGGAGCAACCGGGCCGGAACCGGTTCAGGGTCAGAAGGGCATAGTGAGCATGGTGCTCGTTGGGCCAAGGGGACCTGGGCGACAAGTAGAGCTGGCAAATCGGGCCGCTCGGCCCGGCCCATCGGGCCAAGTGTTGTTCGTAGGCTGGGTCGGGCCAACTCATGAATTAGTCGAGCCTATAACATTTGAGCCCAGTCTAGCCCACTCTAGCCCGTTGGGCTAGCGGGCCGACCCAGCCCATAAAATAATTTGTTTTTTAAATTTCTTTAGCAAAAATTATATATATATATATATATATATATATAAACGTTGTTATGTATTGGTCACATACTCACGTATACTTTTTATTTATACAAATAATTATAATTAAAAATATACATTACTAATGTGTTAATTATACATTACACTATATAAATAATTCATAAGTTCAAATTTCAAAGTCAAAATAAAATAAAAAAAATACAATAATATTTAAAAATAATGTACTTTACTTATTTTAATTATTTATTTGCCTAAAGAAAAAAATTAATCGGGCCAAACGGGTTGTCCATGGGCCGGCGGGCCAAATTCAGCCTAGCCCATTGGGCCCATTGGGTTAGGCCAAATAGGCCCGGTTCTATATGGGCCTCTAATTTTAGAGTCCGGTCCATACTAGGTTTCGGGTTGGCCGGGCCCGCCCATCGGGTCGGGCCCAAATTGTCGGCTCTAGCGACAAGGTGAGCAGGGGAGAGCGAGCAATCTGGCTCCAAAAATACACTTACATCCAGCATAGGGGGAGGTGACGAGCGAGCAGAATCTGAGAACGGAAAGCACTGCTCCTCAAATTTAGCATGGCGAGTGACGAACACTCTATTCCTAGCTGAATCAAGACATCGAAAACCCGTGTGAGTACTGCTATAGCCCAAGAAGATGCAAGGGCGACTACGAGGCGCCAACTTATGTAGGGCATAGTCTCCGAGAAAGGGATAAACGCGGCATCGCAGTGGTTTAAAATTCCCATAGTTCGGCGAGGAGGAGAAGTTACATTCAAATTTGTAGACGACAGACGGTTGATGACATAAGTGGCCGCAACAAAAGCATCAAACCAGAGGGGAGCATGTAAATTAGCCTGGAACATCATGGAAAGGCTTGTTTCCGTAATATGACGATGTTTGCACTCGGCCCTGTTGTTTTTCTGAGGCGTGTACGGACATGACTGCTGATGAAGAATGTCGTGTGCTCGCATAAAACCAGAAATCGAGTGTTGACAAATTTTGTCCCTCATCACTCTGAAACCCTTCATAGAGGTAGAGAACTGATTGCAGACAAACTTGTGGAAGGTTTCCAAAATGCCAAAGAAGTCACTATTGGCACGAAGAGGATATATCCAGGAGAAGCGAGAGAAGTCATCAATAAATATAGTATAATACCGGTACCCTTCCGAGGTAGAGACCGGAGCTAGACCCCAAAGATCACAGTGCACTAAGTCAAGAACACAGGAAACACGTTTTGTATTAATAGTAAATGATAAGTGTTTGCTTTTGGTCAATTGACAAGATGAATAGACAACCGGAGTTGGCAATAAAGAAGTAATAGAAATAACCCCTAGTCTATGTAAATGTTTCAAAACTTCGAATGGGACATGCCCCAGACGTAAGTGCCACAGATTAAAAGAAGCCTTCGATATAGAGGATCGAACAGCAGCAACAAAAACAGGTAGTACTGAATCCAACATGTACATACTATGCTCATATCGGCCCCGAGCGACCACTTCCTTGGTGCTCCGCTTCTGAATGACAAACGATTTATCAGAGAAAACAACATCAACATGAAGATCAGAGGTTAATTTTCTAATGGACATAAGATTTTTCGTAATATCAGGGATAACTAGAACATCACAAAGCTGAACATTATGAGAGACCGATCGAGAGCCAACATGTGAAATAGAGAGAGGGCAGAACCGTTACCAACAATAACTTTCCCATTACCAGAGTAGGGCGAGCAGGAGTCAAAATCGTCAAAGCGAGACGTCTTGTGAGCTAAGGCTCCAATGTCGACATACCAATCCGAGGGAGATGGTGGATTGAGCGAACAAGCCGAGTGAAAAGCATGAGCCAAGTGAGCAGCTGGTTGCTCGTTATGACCAACATAGGATTGGCTAATGGAGTGATCGGGTGAACGAGCATAGCGACTAAGACATTTGTCTGCATAGTGTTCGCCCCGACATACTTGACAGCGAGGGACGTAGGGCCTGCGCTCTCCTCAATCGGAACCGTGATGAACACCCCGATGTGGCGAGGAACCACCACCTCGATGGAAGGACTGGCCGCGAGAGTGCAACGAAGAGTCAGGAGTGGTGCGAGAACGAGCATGAGCAACGAAGGCAGTCTGAGGTGCAACAACATCAAGGGGCTTGTTCATAATTTCGAAGGTTGTTGCCTGGTGCAGGAGATCCTGAAAGGTTGGAACAGAGGTCATGGCCATGCGAGTGTCAGAGAAGCCCCCAAAGTGTGGTCCCAAACATCGAAGAAACCAATGAGATTTTTTAGAGTCGTCGATAGGCTTACCAATGGAGGCCAGTTGATCGCAGATGAGTTTGAATTTGCGACAGTAATCGGCAACGGGCATGTCATTGCGCTTGAGAAGAAGAAGTTCCCTGCGTAGCTAGGTAGTGCGAGATTGAGAGGAGTGACTGAAGGCAGCCTCAAGGGCGACCTAGGCGTCCTGAGAGGTGTCATAGTCGATAACTTCTGAGAGGGATTTCTCAGTGAGGGAGGAAAGAAGAAGGTCGAGGACCTTCTGATCCTTAGCACGCTAGACGGTGTAGGCCAGATTTGCGGCGGTGTTGACGGTGGCAGGGGGAGCAACGGTAGATCCGTCAACGAAGCCAAAGAGATGGACACAGAGAAGCATTAGGAGAACCTGCTTCTTCCACATAAGAAAGTTCGTGGAGGTCAATTTCACGTGACTATATGTATCAGTACATTCATGGGGATTGAAGAATCGGCCATTGGAATGTAGATCGAGGGGGACAAGCTCGATGGAGAAACTGGGACGAGGGGGTCCGGCTCGTCAGGGGAAGGTGAGAGATGTTGTGAGGGCGGTGGGGAACAAGATACTTTAGGATCATGAGGAGACTGATACCATGTGATAATTAGGGTTTGATCACCGTTAACCTTGGTGATTATGTTAAATGTCATATATATATATATATGTGAAGAGTTACAAGTCATTCAATGTGAATACTAAATCAAAGGAAATTAGTTACATATATATATACAAATTCTATAATTATGGTAGTAGGTAATTTATTTTCTAATAAAATTCAATAGTTGCACCTTTTCTCTACAAAAAAATCGAAAAATTTAGATAGTCATAATCGATTAATGTTTTTTTTAAATGTAATTTTACTGTAATATCCTCATTAAATAAAATATTATTAACATTCAAGTTAAGGATATTTGACCTTTTATCAGATTGTGCATATCCAAAAAACTAGATGCGTAATGATACCCCAAAAAAAAACAAAAAAAACTGTGATTTAATTTGAAATTAGCAATAAATATTATTTCCACACCCAAAACGTTTTGTCAGAAAATACCACTTTCATTATTTCAAACAGTAAATATTATTGTCACACCATTAATTTTCAATTTCGAAATATTCACTATACTGAATCAGAAAAAGAAAAAGACTAAGAAAAAAAAAACTTGCAGACAAATTTTATATGTATAAAGTGTAATCAACATCAACGTTTGCTTGCGAGCACTACCCTCTTTTTTTATTCTTTTCGTTGCCATAACATATTCTTTTTTCATCTCTTATTTTAAGGCAAAATTCTGAACCTCAGAAATAGTCAAATGTTGCATTTTGCCCCTTTAAGTTACAAAATATAACCATTTTGTACCTTTAAAACTTCACAAATATCAACGAAACATAATCTGATTATAATTGTTTTATGTAAATCCTCACTAACACTATTGGTGTAATTGAATGTAAATTCATAAATGAGTGATCATTCTTATTTTTATGATTGTTATATAAATAAGAAATGAAATCTAGTATTATATAAATCTCTATTTATTGAGTGTTGAAATTATTATTTAATGATAATATTTTTATTAATTGTTGTTATTATGTATACATTACTTAATAATAACTATTACTAATATATATTTGTATCATTATTGATTATATCTACCTCCAGATTCATAAAAGTTTGTGGATTACTCTCATCCTATGTGACAATATCACAATGAGTTGTATAATTACTTAAAATTTATACTGTTGAAATTTCTTATATTATTATTTTTATTGTTGAAAATTATTAATATATTATCACGAATTATTGGACTATTATTTATAAATTTAGGGGTGTATTCAATTGAGATTCTATTGATTTTTTTGGACTTTAAAAAGTATATAGATTTATAAAATCTATAGAGTCCATGCAAAGTTTCACTGACTTTTTTTATTAATTTATATGGATTTTCATAAACTTGACAGGATTGTGGAATATACTTTTTTAATTGATTTACGTAGATTTTCATAAATTTCGGCGCTGAAATTATTGATGTGATTTTTTTTAAAAATTAATACTCCGTATTATATATATATATAAAGTATTTTACCAATAATATATATATATATATATATATATATATAAAAAGTTTATATATTAATTTGGGGCGGGGCGGATACCCACGAGTCGGACATATATAAGATCTAGACCCGACCCATACTCAATACGGTGCGGATCCGACCTGATCCAAAGCTCGCGGGGTGGGGCGGGTACCCGTGGGTCGGGTCAATATTTTCATCCCTACTTCTAATCTTTCGTTTTTAGAGTTCTACGAGAGAATCTTATTTATATTTTTTTAGGAGAATTCAACAAAATTCATAGACCATTAAAATTCATAAAGTGTTAAATACCTAAAGATTTTTAAAGACTTTTAAAAATTCATATGAAATACATCAGAATTTTTTAAAAAATTTAAAAATTCGAATTGAATGCCTCCAAACTTTGAAAGTCCAAATTTTTTTTACATAATCCACAACCAATACACCCCTTTAATATTATTGAAAATTCTATATTTTATAGTGTCGTTTCTTTGTAGAATTTGAAATAGATCTATAAATAATTAGGGTTTAGGGGCGGACGTACGCAGTAACTGGGGAGGGCCATGGCCCCCCCCCCCACCCTCAATTATACACACACAACGGCGCAATAGTCACAACTCACAATTATGTTATTTTAATTTACTAGTAATTCTCTCGTGCGTTGCACGACAGATTGATTATTAATAAATTTTAATTAATTATTTATAGAATACATTCGTGCTATTTAAAATTTTCAATTGTTGAATTTTACAGAATTTGAAGAACAATAATACTATGTGAAATCATATCATTGATTTCATCTTGTGAATGAATGCTTCAATTACGTACATTTTTTAAAATCGATGAATTTACTTATAATTATTGATGGAATATTACTCCATAATTATCACATAATTTGAAAAATATTAATATAAAATGAGGTGTAGTAAAATTGATATGATTGAAGAGGGGGAATAAAATTGAATGTAGAATAATTTAAGAGTAAAAGAGGTGGAGTCACAATTTATACACAAAAATAAAATGAGATTTTTTTTTGTGAGACATCTAAATGAAAAGATGGAAGCTTCTGAAGAAATAAAGTAATTAATTAAAATTCAATTTTACAAATACATTCATGAATCTATCTCATACAAATTTTAACTTATAATTAAAATCTATATATAATCTTGGGAAACAAAAAATATATGTACAAATATACATAAATTAATTACAAATGTTTTTTAATAATTACTACCTCCGTCTTCGAAAAGTTTACGGAAAATCTTGGGCACATGATTTAAGAAAAAAGTGTAATGATGAGAGTGTTGATGTGCAATTTTGTAAATTTTTATATATAAAGTAGATAAAATAGGTTGATTGAGTGTATGGTGAGTCTCAAAAGTAATGACATGAAGGATAAATATGTGTGTGATGATTATTTTTAATTTAAGATATGCAAACTTTTGAGGGACAAACAAAAAAGGAAAATATGAAAATTATTAGGGAATTGAAAATAAAATTTATAGGGGTATACTTAATTACAAATATAACCTAAAAATTAAAACAACTGGGCCTTGGGCCTTTACTTTCAAAAAAAAAAAAAGAGTTGGCCCAAAATTTTGGCGGGAATTGACCAAAGTCAACTATGTTGTTTTTATATATATATAATATATATATATAGATGTTTATACATTGTTTTATTTTATTAAGTTATTCTTTAAATTATTTCCTAAATATTTAATATATTAATTGAGTTTAAAATTAATTATTCAATTATTAATTAATGTTTTTTTAGAATTAAATTTATAGACAAAAAAAAACAAAAAAAACAAGAATCATATAATTGGTTAAGAATTTAGAAACTAGAAAATCAAAAATCTATTCAATTGTGCATAGAATAATAACTCTAATTCTCACACCTTCAATTTTCACTGCAACTACGGGACGATCTTTTAAGATTGAGCATTGCGAAGAGATTCAACATAGTCAACATAGGTTCGCAGTTCGCTTATAGATGATTTTCGTGACAGGAAAAAAAAAACATTCTAAATTTTAACTTATTATAAATTTAATGCTATATTTATATTAAAAAAAATACTAATATATTATATATGAGCATGTAATTAGTGTATAATTTAAATTTGAGTACTTTAAAATTTTGTTGTTGGCCCCCTCAGTTTTTCACTCTGGGTCCGGCCCTGTAAATAATGATATGTATTCAACCATATCAAGCAAACCCTAAAAGCTATACTATTTTTTTTTGGTTCTTACAAAATTATAATATTAACGATGTATAATAAACAAAGTTTACATAATATTTTATCTATAGCTAATTAGTATACTAGTGCATACTCGTGTAGTGTACGAGATTTAACAATATACTCTCCGTTCCATAATAATTTTTATATGTAAATGAACATAAATATTAAGAAAGAATAGTAATTAATAAATTTTATGAATAATTTTATAAATTTAAAATATAAATATTTAGAGGATGAAATGTATAAAATATATTTTCATTTTAGAAGTGTAAAAGTTGTGGGGCGTCCCCCAATAAAAGAAGTTTAAAAATTATTATGTGGCAAGACTACATTAAAATTATATTTATTACATTATTTTAATATTAAAACACTGTTTACTTTAAAATAAGAATTAGAGTAGAATAAATATGATAAAGTAGGATGAAACAAGGGATGTAGATTGAACTATAGAGGGTTGGGTCATCCGGCTACAGTTCCGGCATTGTGTGAGTTCGTTCGAGCTTGTCGGCCCGACATTATTTTTCTCTCAGAAACAATATCTTTTGGTGTTAGACTTGAAATGCTGCGTGTTAAGCTTAATTTTGATTTCTGTTTCACTGTTGATTGTATAGACCGCAATGGCGGCCTAGCTTTATTTTGAAATAATAATACAAATTACTCGATTTTGAATTACTCCTTTAATCACATTAATATTGCTTTGCATGATGGTGAAGGTACGTGAATGGAGGCTCACACGGCATTACTACTTTCCTGAAAGAAACTGTAGACGCCTCTCATGGGATTTGCTACGTAACTTGGTCAATATCAATACGGGCCCATTGTTATGTGTCGATGACTTCAATGACATTCTATCGACCTCTGAGAAGAGAGGAAGGGTACCCCACCCGGCCTATTTATACCGAGGTTTTCGAGAAGCGGTTGGAGATTGTCAACTGACAGATGTCCCCCTCTAAGGGTATCCATTTACCTAGTTTCGTGGACGGAACCCGACCACAACAGTTGAGGAAAGATTGGATAGAGCCATGGGTACACAATCTTGGCATGATCGTTTTCATGGGGCTGAACTTACTAATTTAATTGCTCCTGTTTCTGACCACAATCCGATCCTCTTAGATACCTCTCCCATGGCCCAACGGTTAAGACGTCGACTCTTCCGTTTTGAAAATAGATGGCTAGCAGAACCTGATTTAAGGACGGTTGTTCGCAGGTGTTGGAATGGGTTTGCAGACCTGAATATTAACCAGCGCCTATTGGCCACGAGTGAAACATTTGTTGATTAGGGTTCCAAGGCAGACTCTAGATTCTGCAGTATGAAAAAACAAATTGGAGGAGCAGGTGATGGCACTACAAGGGAACATGACTGTGGGAGGTTTACAAGCATATCATAAGGCTAGGAACGATTTGGGGATTTTATTAAAACAAGAGTAAACATATTGGCGACAACGAGCAAAATTATTTTGGTTGAAGGATGGAGATCTTAACACAAAGTTTTTCCATCAATCGGCTATTACCCGAAAGAAGAAAAACTGTATTGCTGGTCTCCGAAATGATGAAGGGATTTGGGTAACTCGACAAGTTGATATTTGTGGCGTGATTCGAGATTACTTCTCGGACCTATTCACTATGGCTACTGATAACGATTACTAATGAGGGTTTCCTGGAGCCAATTACTCGTGTGGTGACTATAACAACAAAACGAGCGACTCGTTGACGCTTTTACGAAAGCGGAATTTGACATGGCCCTTAAGCAAATGCATGGGGATACAACTCCTGGCCCAGACGACTTCAATCCCTAATTTTTCCAGCATAATTGGAAGACTATAGGAAATGATGTCTTTACTGCAGGAACCGATTGGCTAAACCATGAAGCTTTTCCTCCCGGGCTCAATGATACCAATGTTACTCTTATTCCTAAGGTGGATTCTCCACAAACAGTACGGGGCTTACAACCTATCTCTCTCTATAATGTCATGTATAAAATTATTTCGAAAGTATTATGCAACAGGTTGAAGGGGATCCTACCAGGCCTGGTTGATCATGCACAATCGACATTTGTGTCGGGTCGGGCTATCCAGGATAATATCCTGATAGCTTTTGAAACCCTACACGCTATGAAGAATAGAAGAAATGGAGGTCGAGGGGATTTAGCACTTAAAATCAACATTAGTAAAGCCTATGACAGAGTAAGCTGGACATATCTTGAATCTATCTTACGCAGATTGGGGTTTTGGTGGGCCCAATCCTCCCAGGTCTTGGCCTAAGACAGGGAGACCCTCTGTCACCCTACTTATTTATCCTTTGCTCGGAAGGATTGTCAGCTGCACTCAATCATGCTAGTACGAATGGATATTTACATGGCAATAAAATCTGTCACCGGGCGCTCGAGATCACGAATTTACTTTTTGCAGACGATAACCTATTATTTTGTCGTGCTACGGAGGAGGAGAGTGAGCACCTCAAAGGAATTCTTGATAATTATGAGCAGGTATCTAGCCAGGCAATCAATTATGCTAAATCAGGTGTTTTCTTCAGCAGGAGGGCTTAAGGTAAATTTTGGGAGTTTAGAATTCGATTGACACTGGCAGGTATCTGGGTCTCCCCTCGCTCATAAGTCGCAAGAAGAAGGAAATTTTCGAGTATATAAATGATAAAATATGGAAGAAATTACAAGGATGACGAAAAAGGAAAATCTCAAAGGCTGGGAAATAGGTTCTAATTAAATCGGTTGTGCAATCCATTCTTACTTATTTCATGACCACATTCCTCTTCCCTTCTACACTGTTGAATGAGATATATGTCATGATCAACAAATTTTGGTGGGGGAATTCAACGGATGCATCACGAGGCATTAATTGGCTGTGATGGGAGAGACTATGTGTGGATAAGGAGGCTGGGGGAAGGGGTTTCAGAGATTTACAAAAGTTTAACCTCGCACTACTGGGCAAGATGGGTTGGCGGCTGATAGTAGAGCCTGAGGTGTTGGTGTGCCGAGTGATAAAAGCACGATATTTTCCACACGGGGAGTTTCCATCGTCGAATCTAGGATGGAACCCTAGTTATACGCGGGCAAGTATTCACGCGAGCAAGGAATTGATTCACGCTGGCATGAGGTGGAAAATCGGGACAGGCAACAATATTCGAGTTTGGGGTGATCCATGGGTGACAAACCCTGATTGTGCAATCCAAAAGATTGGATGGTTTGGAGGATATGCATGTTCCATCGTTTATTGATTCGGATCGCGGAATCTGGGACGAGGAGTTGTCAAACCATTTACTGCCAATGGATGTTGACCGAATTCTAAATATGGCTTTGCCCCCAACAAATGTGGCCGACAAATTGATTTGGGCCCCGTCGAGGAGAGGAGCTTACACAGTTAAATTGGCGTACAAATTAGCCGTTGCTCAGGAAGCAGATAATAGTATGAGAATGGAAGGGGACTGGAACTTGATCTGGAAATTGTATGCTCCCCCTTGAGTGAAGGACTTCATTTAACACATGGGAAGGGACTGTTTGCCAACAAGGATCAATCTAATGAGAAAACACATTGTTACAAACTCGGCGTGTGGTTTATGTGGAGATGCAAATGAAGATAGCCGACGTCTGTTCTTCACCTGTAATTATGCCACAGAATGCTGGGCAGTGGCAAATATTCTGCCAAAGATCGAAAGTTGCATGACAGGGGCTGCCAGTGTTTATGATATTATTATGACCATGCTTAGAAATCATAATGAAGTGATGAAGGCTAGATTTTGTATGACACTTTGGCAAATCATAATGAAGTGATGAAGGCTAGATTTTGTATGACACTTTGGCACATGTAACACTCCTATAGCAGCAGTACACGCCTCAGCTGGTAATTGGCTTGAATGGGAGGCGGCTGCTAGCCAGGGAAAGACATCAGTCCGGACAAAAAGGTCTACTGAACTGTGCACCGCGTGGCACCCACCAGAAAACAGGATGTGGAAAATCAACACATATGTTGCATTTCTCAATGAGGAGTAGTAGATTGGTCTTGGAATGGTTCTCTGCAATGACCAAGGAGCACTTGTGTTGGCACGTACGAAGGTTTATAGCGACTGCTTTCCAATTGAGATAGGAGAAGTAATGGGGTTCTACGAGGCATTATCTTGGCTAAAGGAAAACGACTATGATAACTGCATCATTGAGGGAGATGCCAAGATTGTTATAGATGCCATCAATGGTTTGGAGATGATGAACTCGACTTTTGGAGACTATGTCTACGCTTGTCGAAGTCTATTAGAGATTTTTCCAATGTTAAGTTGTGTTATATCAAAAGGGTTGCAAACGTGTGGGCTCACACGTTTGCTAGGAAATCCCGTCAATTTAGTAATCCATGCACTTGGTTAGACCCACCGAACTTTATGGTTGGACTACCAAACTCAGTTTGTCGTTGCAATAATAGAAGCTAACTCTCTTTTGCTTAAAAAAAAAATCGATATCGATATTTAAAATTAATATATCCATCAATAAATTAAATTATCTAAAAAAAGGTTTTGACTTTTATAAATTTTAACCATTGTTTGTGAATATGATGGTCTAAATTGGTATTTTTTTTAGTTTCAAGGGTGTGATGTGCAATTGAGGGTAGTTCAAGGGTGCAAAGTGCAGATCACTCATTTTCTTATAATAGTAAACGAATATTTAAAAAGAAAAATGTAAATTAATCTTTATCGATGCCATTTGCCTACTGAGAAACACAGATGTATACCTGTATATATATGTATGTATTCACATAGAAATGCAAGAAAATCTCATCGCATCTGACTCCTGGAGAAAACCCTAGACATCTATCGTGATATCCTTGATCTAATTGATCTGTCTGTTTAAATTCATATTCCTTCTATTTTTGTTTGTTAAGTTTCTGTTAAGATGGATGAAGAATACGATGTGATTGTTCTCGGAACTGGTCTCAAGGAATGCATCCTCAGCGGTCTTCTATCCGTCGATGGCCTTAAGGTGTTCTTCTTGCTTTTTAATTGTTATTGCTTCAATACTTATTTTACCTTTGGAGGATCGGAATGGTATATAATCGGGAATTATTGGTTGTATGGATCATTTGGTTGTTTTATTTTCAGATTGGAATTTTAGTTTTGATCTAGTGATCTTGAATGTTCTGATTTTTTTAATAAGCAATCAATTATTTGATTTTTGAAAATGATCCGCTGATTGTGCTAATTCTTCTGTTATCGTCGATCAAATGTAAGCTCCACTTGATCGTTATCCTTTCGGTTTATCTGCTAGGTCACATCTGATTTTATTGAGTTTTGATTGCAGTTCTTAGCTAATGTAACCTGTTTCTTTTTTAAGCTGGTCTTAAATAATGTTGATTATGGGCAAGTTTTGGAATATTTTTACCCTGAGTTATCTTTGAATTAAGTTCAGATTTTCCTTAATTGATGAGTTGAGGCTTGTTTTATTTCTCGTACAGCTGTATCTATACCTTTATTCATCTTGCCTACATTTCAGTCTGCCGAAATTGAAGAGTAGATGATAAGTTTACGTTGACTGGGTGTTTTAAGCATCCTGCATTGAAATACTTGAATTTGAGTTAACAGTTTCTGTTCTCTCTGATCCCTGCTGCAGATACAAACCTATTTTTTATTGAGTTCATTTCTGAATCAGTTCCAATTGTTTGTCATATTAAACTGAATTAGAATTTAGAAAGCGAATGGCCATATCTGTAGGTCTTTAAATCTTAAATCTGCCTTTTGTGGTTGGGGTGGTATAAAACATCCTTTAGTTGTTTGTGATGTATCATGTATGGTCAATCTCATTCCTATACTAATTCGCATTCTTCAGAGAAGTTGTATTCTCTTTCATGAACATAAGGCGTTCAATGAAGTTTTCTAAATTGTTTTCCTTCTCAACCTTTTATTATGTCTCTACACTCTGGCATACGTTATATATCTGGCTCTCCTGCCCCTCCATTTTATACGTTAGCCCCAAAATGAAAAGTGGCAACTTTTGGCGTCTACACATATATTAGTTTATTTCTAAAATATGAGCAAGTCGGAAGTCCTGTTTGATGCTTTTACCTTCGGAGTATCTATTTACCTAAAACGTTATAAGATTTTTCCATTAATTCTTTGCATCGTTCTTTTTATCTTGCAGAGTTGCATTTCTATTTCAGTCTTGCTTGGGCTTGATGTTTCATTGTATTTTCTAATAGGTTCTGCACATGGATCGCAATGACTACTATGGCGGGGAATCAACTTCTCTTAATCTTATTCAGGTATTGCTATCTTTCACTATGAAAAAAAGGGATGCCTGTTGCTACTTTAAACATCTCCAGCACATATAGTGCAGGCTAGAATATTATATGTCCTGCTCATGTGTTATGCTTTGATGAACATTTTCTTAATCATTCAGCTGTGGAAGAGGTTTAGAGGAAGTGATGCGCCTCCAGCTCACTTGGGTTCTAGCAGAGAGTACAATGTTGACATGATCCCTAAGGTACTTCTTACTTATACACTATTGTACGCCTAGTGGTTAGAGGCAAACGGTGCAAGGGTGCTTCTAGCGCCTTGAGGCACGCCTTCTGAACATGACCAGAGGCATTCTTTCTTCTTTTCTACGAAATTTCTGTTGTAAACCCTAGGTTTTCCCAAGAATGTGAGTAAATTGATCATTTAATGTGTTCCCAAGTAAAGCTGCGATGGAAAAAACTTTAAACTGATTAAAAATAAGTTGTTTGGGGTGGGGCAAACACAGTGTAGAAATGGCATTCCTTGGGCGCATGTAAAAGTGCAAGAAGCCCGCGCGTGACTGACAACGCCTGCCTCTAGTTATAAGCGCAAGAAACCTGCGTGCGACAAACAGCGCTTGCCTCCAGCTTGTAAAGGCTCTAATCTATTGCTGGCGCCCCATGGGCCTCTAGCCTCAGGACCACATTTAATAAATATGGTTGCATGTGGAGTTGTAGACGAATCAAATATCATGATATTTTATCCGTAATCAAAAATGGTATTCAAATATTTGTATTAAAAAAATATACTTGAATTTTTTTTAAAAAAATCTGTTTAATTTTTTTTTCACAAGTTCGTTTAGTTAAATTCTAAATAATCCAAAATTGCAAAATACATATCTAACACATAAATTATTTATATGTTTTTGTAAAATACTAGACAAACATTAATCAACTAATAAACTTTATGTTACTACGTTGCAAAGGTAGTCCATAAAAGAGAAAATTCACACTAGCTTTATACATTTCTATGTATTTAAAATAAATATTAATAATTTATCAAATTAATATATAAAGTTATTCGAATATTTGTCAATATACGAATTGAATATGGTGTAGTTGTATTCGTGTTTGAATACTATTTGATTCTTAATGAGACTTTTTTAATACTATTCCGAATTTCTCGAATATGAAACTTGATATTTGAATATTGCGTCGAATAAAAAAAGTTCAAGTATTTTACAACCCTTTTGAAAAATTATTTTGCTGTTTCTTGTTCATTAAATTGCTACTTTATTTATCTCAGTATATCATGGCAAATGGTGCTCTGGTCCGGGTGCTAATTCACACTGATGTAACTAAATATCTCTACTTCAAGGCCGTTGATGGCAGTTTCGTCTACAACAAAGGAAAGGTATTTCAATTGCTGTTAAGTTTTTCTTTGTTCTTTCTGGAACATGCTTATATGTGTGTGTGTATATATATGTATATATATTGTGTTTTGTTTTAGTTCTCTGGACTTGTTGATCTATACTGAACTACGTTAAAAATTCAATCTAATAGATTCACAAGGTGCCTGCAACTGACATGGAGGCTCTCAAATCCCCCCTCATGGGTATCTTTGAGAAAAGACGTGCCCGGAAGTTTTTCATTTATGTCCAAGATTACAATGAAAGTGATCCCAAAACACATGAAGGAATGGATTTGGCAAGAGTTACAACTAAAGAACTCATTGCGTATGCCCTCCAAAACTTTTACTTTACCATTCGAAGGGCATATACTTTAAAATCATTGTGTCTTGTTTATCATTTTTTAGGGAGTCCATAAAGTTTATCTATTAGAAGCATTTTCATATCAGTATCCAGAAAAATAATTGCATTATCTGGATTGATGTTGGAGATAGATGTTTAAATTGAATTATGTGTTGACACGTGCTTTGAACCGCTTTTTGCTAGATAATTTTTTTCTTATCAGAAAAATGAATGAACAAAAGCTATGCTTGTTGCTTTAAATTTTTTATAGTATGATATTGGTAAAGTGGAGTTGGGATTTAATGTTATCCTAATACTTTCTAGATAAACCATGTCAAATTTATTTTATCACTTTATGTTTGAAGTGTTCATGTTAAGGTCTGTTACCATAGCTAGATTTTTAAAATGATTATATGATTTGCGATTGAGCTGAGATAATGTGATTTCCAGCAATGAAATACATATTTGATTGAACTATCTCTTGCTTTAAATATTTTGATTTTTTCCCATACAGAAAGTATGGTCTTGATGACAACACTGTCGACTTTATTGGTCATGCACTAGCGCTCCACAGAGATGACCGTTACTTGCATGAACCTGCGTTGGACACAGTGAAAAGGATGAAGGTAATTCTTTTCGCCTCCCTAAAGCAAGTTTTCTGAGTATTTTTTGTCTTCTCTTCAATTTTCGTAAGGCAATGGTGTATTAGACTCTTAATTAGTATTTTCTTCTTTATGACAGCTTTATGCAGAGTCTTTGGCACGTTTTGCTGGAGGATCGCCATATATCTACCCTTTGTATGGTCTTGGAGAGCTTCCTCAGGTTTGCCTTTTTTCTTCCTCCCCCCCACCCCTCTCTCTCCAAAGAAGTCATCCCTCCAGAATATGACACTTATTTTATTATTTTACTGTCATCAGGCATTTGCTCGTCTCAGTGCTGTATATGGTGGGACCTACATGTTGAATAAGCCTGACTGCCAGGTAATAATTTATGCATGCCTTTCTCCCATCCTTGAACACCTCCTGTCCCCCGCAGCCTGCACACCTAACAAAAAGAACTTTCCTACCTCAACAAAAAGGCTGGATGAAATAAAAGATCTCACTTTGATATCATTGATATCACCTATAAGATCAATGATGTCTGCCTATTAATTTTGTTTACTTTATCAAAGACTTCGGTCATCGGTCATACGTGTAGACACGTTCCTTGGAGATTGGAAGTCCACTTTGTAGTTTCTTTGTAATTTAATGTTTAGGGATTTCTCAACCCTCTGTACTGTCCTTATCTCTTATAAAACAGTTTCTCATTTAAAAAGTATTCTTGTGGTATTAATTAGGCAGAAAGGTTACATTTACTGAAGCATTTCTCTGTAAAGATTAGGCTAAGATTGAATTTCTGTCTTTGGAAAACATTATCTGGGATAGATTGTCTACATATGTTTAAATAAATGGTGTGCTGTTTTTTGTTGAGAAAAATGTATTTTGTATGACATGACATTAAATCGTCAAAATTCAGGTGGAGTTTGATGATGAGGGAAAGGTGTGCGGTGTTACATCAGAAGGAGAAACAGCTAAGTGCAAAAAAGTTGTATGCGATCCTTCATACCTCGCAAGCAAGGTACTTTTCTATCTCTGATCTAGCTAATTTTTCGCAATTTTTTTTTTCCCAATATATCCTAATAACTGTTGTGTAATATTTCACATGATATACTTACCAGAAACAGTATGTTGATCATGGAATCAAGTTCTCTGTCCTCTTGCTTGTCAATATTCTTTCATGATAAACAATAACACAAGACTATGCTACAGGTTAGGAAGGTTGGCAAAGTTGCTAGAGCAATTGCTATCATGAGCCATCCAATTCCGAATACCAATGACTCTCATTCAGCACAAGTCATTCTACCACAGAAGCAGTTGGGTCGCAAATCAGACATGTAAGCCTGACCTTACAGAGTGGATAAATTATTCTCATTGTCTTGGTTTATAGTATGGTAGCAAGAAAAGTTTATAATGTAATCTTCTTTTGTCATGTGAGTGGGTGTATATGAAATGAGCGTTTTTTGAAATTGTAGGTTTAAGATTACTAATTTGAAACTTCAAAAGTCATACATAGGCAGTTGTCTAGAAGAATTATGAGTTTAGCTACAGAATAGAAGGTGTTACTTGAAGGACTTCACAATTATGTTTGTTTCTAAGTGGGATGAGTCTGTTACTGTCTGTTTGAAGTTCTAGAGTGACATTTTGTACTGTGTGCCAGTTAAAGAGAACTGTTGTTATAGTTGCTTATTTGTTAACAATGACACTAATGGCTAATATAAGGATGTCACCTTATGTTAAGGTGTTTTTGAAATGGGTCCCATGCCCCCAAGACTATAAAATGTTCTCTGGAGAAACTCTATGAACCAAATATGTATGCTTTAAATCTGATTCTTATGGATGATATTGATGATAGAATGGTATGCAGAGTTGAAACATTAAATGCTTCACCCAACATCTTATTTTAGGTGGCAATGTAAAGTGTTATGTTCGGAGCAAATATGCCCAAAAAGATGGGCTTTTGATTCTGTGTATTGATGGTTAGATTTTTTAACCGAAAACTATTTGAGACTTCTCCTTAAAAGGTCTAAGAAGCAGCAAGAAAGAGTGATTAAGGGAATAATAATACTAAAATGTATGCTGCTATATTGGGTTGCACTAATTTGGTCGTTGTCACTGTTTGACCTGATATGTTCTTTTTTCTGCCTTTTCTATGTTTTTTGGAAACCTAGTCAGCTATATCTTGCTTCAAGATTGCAACAGGAAACTTCATACCATCTGATGTAATATTTTGTTTGCAGGTACTTGTTTTGTTGTTCTTATTCTCATAATGTTGCTCCAAAAGGGAAATTCATCGCTTTTGTCTCAACTGAGGCAGAAACCGATAACCCTGAGACCGAATTGAAAGCAGGTATTGATCTTCTGGGACCTGTGGATGAGATATTCTTCGAGACTTATGACAGATTTGAACCAGTCAACGAGCCTACTCTCGACAACTGCTTTGTATCAACAGTATGTTACTACACTTCCATTCTGATATTGGTGCTTGATTATTAATGGTTTCCATTATACGTAATTAATAACTCTATGTTGCAGAGTTATGATGCAACCACTCACTTCGAGTCCACTGTTGATGATGTGCTCAATATGTATACCCTCATCACCGGAAAGGTATGAACTGAAACTGTCATTTGTTCATTTCTTCTTGGTGCTGATTAAAAAAGGCACAAATCATGACCTTTTCACGTTTTTTCTATTATAACATATGCTTTTAAAATTCGCAATTTGTTACACATACTTTTTAAATTTTGGAATTATATCATATGACTATTTCCCATCAAACTTATGTTGACGTGGCAGCTGTAAAATCTTTGGAAAATTGCAAATAAACTCGTGACCTTTTGTTCTCGTTTCAATTTAATCACAACCTTTTAAATTTTTTACAATTTCATACACTGCCTCATCAGCAGAATTTTAAAACAATGATACACGCCTGACACAATATGTACTTGATGAAAAGTGACATGATCGTTTTTTGTTCCTGTTTCAGGTTCTGGATCTTAATGTGGATCTAAGTGCTGCACAAGCTGCTGAAGAATAAGAAGATTTTATTTATTGCTTGTTCTACTTGCCCTGCCTGGTTTATTTTCGTCTAGTGATGTTTTAATGATAAGCACTGATAGAAGAATTTGCCTTTGTAGAACTGGGGATTAACTTATACTTGAATGTTTGATCCGTTGTTTGGTGTATCACTCGACATTCATTCAGTCTTTCCATGTTTTTTGGAGACCAAGTGCTTCAGTATTCATGTTTGGTGAATTAAATGGTCTGAGTGTTGTTAGATACACAATCAAAGCATCACACACGCACCCATGTATTCAAAATTAAAATCCTTTTCAAATCTAGAATTACTAGCGAAATTTCGATTTGCAAGATGTTTTGATGCCATTCTTATTTCTCTTAAAAGAATAAGTGAATGCCCTTATATATCTCTACATATATTAAAACATTTTCACATGAAGAGTTTAAAGTCTATTTTGCTACCATTGATTTTATAGTTTGCTTGCTTCAAATATGTTTTTCATACATAACCAGATAACCTAGTGAATCTCAATTCATTCTTACCTGTAAGTACATATAAATCCTACAAACATTCTATTTAAAGCACATAGTTCACCAATTGGCTGAGACCTGGGATATATAAAGCTTCTCACCTATCTCAATATATGTTGTATGGTAGTTAAACGTATAATGATTAGACCTCAGGATAAAAATTGGTATACTTCCAATTTCTAAACCATTTTTATCCATGATTAAATAAGACATATTTTACTTTTGGCAGTTTTTGAATTCCTAAATGCACAAAGATAGCTCATATAAAAATGGGTCAAACCCGTAGTTATTTGGATCCAAACTTGAGAATTTGTGGCTCATGGATGTGCTTAGTCTTCTCTTTGTCACTTCTTTTTTTTATACATGAAGTTGTTTGAGTGTGTTCAAGGCTTCTGAAGTTTTTGAAGCTACTCGTTTGATAAGATTCAGTCAATTTTTTCTCAGTAAAAAGGAATACGACGTTGTATTGTTTATTTCTCAACACATTGACACCTTCTCTAGTACGGAGTAGTTCATTAGTTTGGTAAAGGACATGACACATACAAAAAAAAAAAAATTGAATTGACACACGACAAGAGCAGGAAAGATCTCAATTTGACACGTGGTGAAAGTAGGAATAATCACAATTTGACATGTGGCGAAAACGGGAGAAAAACGTTCTCCTTTTAAAATATAAGATTCGTAATTTTTCAAAGTATAAAGAATAGACAACGGGGAGGATAATAGTTTTCTTCCACTAATATACTATAAAATAGAATAAGTTGACAAACTAATTGAACTTGTCATAAAGGTAAAAATACGAGCATTTAGGTGGGAATGAAATCAAAATAATTTTGATGTTCAACTTTGTACTTTACAATATAGATTAATTACACGTCGAATCAAAAGTATCAATGAATTATATATCATTTTGAGGTGGGAATTAAATAAAAATAATTTCGATGTTCTACTTTTTATTATACAATATAGATTAATTACATGTGGACGACTCAAAAGTAACAATGAATTGTAATATTGACATATGTTAATAATTTAGAATGTGTGACACGTAATGAGAGAAAAAAATGATATAAATGAAATAAACTGAATAAAATGAGCACAGGAGTATATAAGTCTATTTAATGGGTAAGGGGACAACAAACTTCTAACTTTTTTTAAAGCCCAAAGAAAGGAACTTATTCTGTATTTATTGCATGAGCAAATTAAAGTAGATAATAATTCCATAAGGTTTGGAGGGACAACAAACTTAAAAATAAAATTTTTATGAGACAATTTAATACATAAAAATAATCTTATTTACTTTTTACAAATTTTTTTTTTTTTTAAGAATATTTCACAATACCTTTTACGTCCTTAAAAAAAAAAAAAAAAAGACGTAGAAAAGTATTATGGGGGCGGGGAGTATATGTCATATTGAGATTAAAATCAATTGTGTCATATTAGATTCCGTGTTTTGTGTAGTATGAGTCTAAACTCTAAACACACAATACAGTATATCTAAATTTCTCTTTTACGAAGAAAATCTTCCATGGGTAAACTACAGATTTGTAAAAATTACCGTTTATCTAGCAGTAACTGTAGTTGAAACACTCGGTTAATTACGTGGTTTCCGCTCTCCGCCGCACCGCAGTCCCGCCATTACGCCGGTGAGTCATCAATTTCTCTTGCTAAATACCCAGCTCTTCATCTACTTGAATATCAAATTAAATGCGTTCTAGTTTATCATTCTTTTGGTGATTGATCATGAACTTGGTCAAACGACATACACGGGTTTAATTTGCTTACTTTAGTCCTAATTTATGTTCTAAACCCTAGAAAATGCTGGTAAATTTTCTGAAGTCAATTTTCATCTAGTAATCGAGGTCACTCATCAGGTTTTGAATTAACGCAGCTGAGTGATATCAAAATTATTGTTGATTGAGTCTGATATTCTTTCTTTTTTAAATAATTCCTCAAGATTTAGAACCCGTGCCTTGAAGAATATCCACTAAATATACAAGGGGAATGGCTGCAAACCGGGCTTCTTGGAGCGGGTGGAGATGGGCTTTCACTGCGTTCTTGGGAATTATGCTGCTTCACAGCTTTGCCATTTTATTGTTTACAAGAGGCTTCCTTCTGACTCGCTCTGAGCTTCCCCAAAGTAGCCAATGCGAGGACATTGCAGAGTCTCCCTGCTTTCCTCCTCATGATGATCAAAATGCTAATCAAAGTTGTTGGACCAAACCCATTGTCGACCGACTTGTTATCATTGTTCTAGATGCTCTCAGGTTCACTGCATTCCCGATTATACCTTCGTTTTATCTATTTGTTGGCTATATTTATACGCACGTGTTTATGAGGCATTCTTGCTGTAGGTTTGATTTTGTTGCTCCAAGCACATTTTTTCATGGTAAGTACTTTTTCTTGAATTAGTGTTCTTTTCCGTTGTTATCCTGTATCATGAGAGGAATTTTCAAGCACACTTACTTAGCTTTTTTAGGACTTTACATTTGAGTAGTTCTGTGCTACTACTCCACCTAAAAGTATTTTGCTTCTATCTTCTAGAAAAAAAACCATGGATGGATAGGTTACAAGTGTTTCATGAACTTGCTGGTCAGAATCAATCATCAGCAAGAATTTTCAAAGCTATAGCTGATCCACCGACCACCAGCTTGCAGCGTCTAAAGGTAAATATTTCTTACTATTACCTTTCTCCATTAGCAATATGTGGACTTGCATCATATCTCTGTTGTTTATGCAACATAACCTTCTTCAACTCTTACATTGCATGAGGTACTTTAATATTTCACGTGCTTTTGGGTTACATAAATTTTTCTATCTCATCTTATTAAGAGAATTACATAATAGAGAAAAAATCTGTCGAATTTCAATTAGTTAATTAAAATTTATGCCCAGTTGGTACATAAAATATTGTCTTCAAGTGAGGAACGACTTTACTGGCATGGGTCCTCAAACTTGCTCAGAAGCTTTATTAGCTCGAACTTGATGATTTAAAAAATCAAGTTCTGAAAGTTAACATGACTTGAGAATCAAAAGACAAAGAAACCATTGTGAATATTTGTAGCTTCTGTTGACATGCCACGAGGAAGTAATAATGTTAACCTTTTGTGTCTTTGTTGATATGTTGTCTTTTCTAACTCTCCGTGAACAAGGATTTGGAATCTTCTTAGCTGTCATGACATGGTAACTAATAAGAAGTTAGGAATTGCCAATTGACCATCAAGTGCTCGGTGCATACTGAGAATATCCATCAGAGCTAGGGTTGAGCTTGTTAATTGGTTACTGATTCTGACAAAGAAATTTTTCATAAAAGGCAGTAGTATTTGATGTATCATATATCCCCACTCTGCATCTTAGTTTTCTTCGTGGTTTTTGGTCTGAACTTGAAGGATGATGTACACGGTTAATCACTGATTTGGTTGACAAACCAGAATATGTAGCATAGAACCTGGATCATGTACAGAAGATATGTGGCTTGACACAGCTACATACGTGCATATGGAAATATATGCAGGTACCAAACTTCTGATTTCACTAAACTTGTGTCAGAACAAGTAATCTTTATTTTTAATTGACCCATGTAATAGAATATCAAGAAGATAGATACACAGTCGCTTGGTTTAGGTAAGAAAAATCTCATCATCTGTAATGACCTCCCATGGAACTCACAAAGCCCTGTTGCACTGATGTGGATTGACAATTGTGCTGGTGTGTGATTGTTAGACGTCTTTCAGTTGCATGCTGGAATATTTTTACAATCCTATCCAGTGGATGTTTTTTGGGAAGACTAAAATGTATTACAGTTTGGGTGTGCCATAGACAAGATTGTGTTTGCATATTTTGAGTATGTGATAGCCTGATTAAACTCTTATTAGTTTATGATATTGGATTGCCTTGTCAACCAGTTCTCAACAGAGCTGGTAATTAAGAAAATCTTATCTAAGCTTCTATTTCTCATAATTGTTCTTGCTCAACCTAGTCCCTGTATTTACTTTTTACAGCACTCTTTAATATTGGTTTGGTCACCCTTGTACCCCATGGAGAATCCTTAAATAGCTGCTCAAACTTTATTTTTTTCTTTTTCCAATCATGCTAACAATTTAAATGTGATTGACTCATTGGTGATGTATCATTGATACACTAGACAAATTTTGTAATTCTTGGAATAAAGCTGCATATAGCCTGCAAATAAATAGTGAAGGGATTCAGTTTAATGAAACAAAATAGCAGGCAAGAAACCAATGTAACATTATTTGATGGCAAATAGTTGAATGAACCAAACCACTGAAACATTGTTTGGTTGCAAATAGTTGCATGAAACGAAGAAGGAAATTAACTAATCTACTTAAATTTCTGAAATACACTGGACTAGTGCTTCCTGCTTGAGTGGAGACAATGTGGTTACATTTGTGACCAAATATTAGGATTTTACAAGAGTTCTTTGTCGTTCATGTTTCAAATGGATCTTCTCCCCTTACTTTATGTTGCAACTTTTAGGCATGAAAACTGTGATAAATAGTTAAGGCTATGTTTGTTTTGGGATTTAGGTGTGCGGGGGAAGTCATGACTTTGAAATCTTATGATTTGAAATTCTTGGTGAATTGTAAAAGTATGTGTTTGTTTTGGGATTTTGGTAGGGGGGATTTTTCTTTATGTCAATATTTAAATTGATTGATGTTGTATTGAGTGAGAGAAAAGTAGTGATGTGATTGCATTGGATTTTGTGAAAATAGATGTATATGTATAATTTATAGGAGTGGATGTGAAAGTCGGATTATGAATCCCTAAATACTAAATAGAATGTGACGTGGATCACAAAGTCCTAAATCCATCCGGTTGAGTCCCAAAACAAATATAGCCTAAGAGTTTCAGGTCTCTTTTGTTAAATCATGTAAATAGAGGAGCAAACAGTAATGATGATTTACTAACAGTGTTCACATGGGAATGCTAATGTTTAATACACAACCTTTCAACATTATTCTTCTTTCACATCAACGCATTGTGCTATGAACTGATGACTGATCTAATCAGCTGGAAAAAAAATACTACTTGAGAAACGTAATCTGCAGAAGTATGCCTCACTATTAATTTGAGATGTAATACTTAAATTTTTTGTATCCAGGGTTTGACTACTGGTGGACTTCCCACGTTTATTGATGTGGGAAACAGTTTTGGTGCTCCAGCAATTGTGGAAGATAACTTGATACTCCAGGTATGTCCTATTCTGGTAATTCTCATGATTGAATTGGTCGATCACACTTTATATTTTGTTTTTCGGTTCTCTAATGCTTTTTAGCTCATTATCTTGCTTATAGTTGGTTCAAAATGGGAAGCGAGTGGTGATGATGGGGGATGACACATGGGTGCAATTATTTCCGCATCATTTTGTGACATCTTATCCGTTCCCATCTTTTAATGTCAAAGACCTTCATACGGTAATAAATATTTGTTGTCATGACTCTGTCTATAAAATTAGTATTATCCAAAATTCCTAATTTCATAGTCACACGCACAGACACACACTCTTTCCCCATTTATTTTGTATTATAAATGATATTTTATTGGTCAGGTAGACAATGGGTGCATCACTAACTTACTCCCCTCCCTGTATGAAGAACATTGGGATGTGCTAATAGCACATTTTTTGGGTGTGGTGAGCCTTTCCTTAATGTTGTCATTTCTTTCATTTCACTTCTCTCTGTTTCCCTCTTTTGTTGTCTCAGGTGAGATTAATTTCAAGGACCTCATTGTAGCTGTATCTTAAGAACTTTGACTTTTATTCCTATACACTAATCATATGAACAATCAACAGCAACCACAAAGGATAAAATCCGTGCTGAATTGAAGGGAATGTTATACCCGCACCTTATGTCTTTAAATTATCTTTTACTGCAATACTGCATATATCTTTCTTGTAGGAATATACAGTATTATAAAAAAAAAAACCTTTCTGGAAAATGCCACAGTAGATGGAATAATAAAATAGTAATCACTATGAGATAATGTCAGGACTATAGTTTCGTTCAGTAAGAAGACGAACAATATCACCATGCAGGGTAATGTACAAGTGTTCCCATAAAAACATGTTGTGGCGAATCTGTTGCACCCATGGTTTATCAATGCAGGAAGAATAAAACGGGCTAGGCCCATTGCTTATTCTATTTCTTGTTTAATTGTTTATTTCATAATTATGTTTACTCGGCCCGTGGGCCTGTCAGACTATAAGTACTATTGAGGATATACTCTTAATCTTTAAATTTGCTTTCTTTTCAAAACAAAATGAGGTGAACTCCCAATTTCATATTAGTACATTTTGATTTGAGTAGTGGACATTCAGTTTAACCATCAGTAAATTAAGCCACATGCATTAACAGACTCTTGTAAAATTCAGTGCCATAATTAATTCATGTTAATCTGCTGCTGATAATGGCTGACGCACTTTACAATTGGCAATTCAGTCACTTAACGTTCCAATTTATGACGTTTATGTTTTAACTTCGGCTTTTGAGCTTGCATGGTTCCTCTCTCTCAAGATGAACACACACACTTACGTATATATATATGTCATATCAAAGTGATTCATGATACAGGATCATGCTGGGCATATATTTGGTGTCGACTCTAACCCAATGATAGACAAATTGGAGCAATACAATGAAGTTATAAAGGTACTTAATCTTATTTATTGACAACAACAGTACTTCATCTTCTGTTAACATGGAATAGCAACTAATCCTAAGTAGAAATACAAAAGCACCTTCCTCTTCTCTGATTTCGTTCTATCATTTTGGACGAGGATCACTCTTTAAAAATCTTAGCTGTGCTTATTATAGGTTTGTTAAATTGTATGTTTTGTCATAATAATGAAATGGAGATTTTATAAATGCTCAAGAAAGTTGTTGAAGTGCTGGAGAGCCAAAGTGGACCTGGTGGTATACATGAAAATACAATGCTTCTTGTTATGGGAGATCATGGGCAAACCCTCAATGGCGATCATGGGGGAGGCACTGCCGAGGAGGTGCTGTCTCTCTTTAATTCTGGCAATACTTTGTAGCTTCGAAAAAAACATTTACCAGCGATCTTGCGTGCAGGTGGAGACAGCAATGTTTGCATTGAGTATGAAGAAGCCTTCAAATCCACTACTTGCTACAGCTGATAGTTCGTCTTGCCGATTGGATGTGGTATGCTCTATTCTTTATAGCACAAGTGCTCAAAATTATTTGAGCGCACTCCCTGGATGTATGAAGACATTTTTAGTGATCAGGGAATAGTTTGAAGTGCCAAGAAGCTAAGCAAGATCAAATGAATTTCGTGAATTTTTTTTTTGAGAAAAAAGGTTGCAAGAGCTGCTGGTACTTGGTTCTCATAGTCATCTTCATTCTACACTAGTCAGTTTTTCCAGTAAAAGCCTCTGCTACCTTACTGTTGAACCCCTGACCTAATTTCACAAACACTTTTTTTTTTGGGTGGGGGAGGGGTTAGAAGATGGTCTTCTGAGTATTTACACTTTAAAAGGAACACAAATTCTTTTCAGCTTCAGAAAATCATCAATGCTCAAGTTTCTGGATAAGTGAAAGAAAAGAACCCTTATCTCCAATACATTCATTATTCCACGTGTGTGTGTGCTCGTGCATTAATATTTTAGGCTTCTACTCATGTGTATCTTGATGATTCAGCATATGTGCTTGTATGCACGTGTGTGTGCGCTCGTGCATTAATATTTTTCCTATTACTTTGAATAGATATTGAACAACCAAAAGCTTTCCTCTGATTTCAGATGGTCCTAATTTCTGTCAATTATATAAGTAACCCCAATCAGTTTTAAAAAGTACTCAATTCTTTTCTTCGAACTTTTAGAATAAAGAGTTTTGGTTGCTTTCTGTGATTTTTCCTTATCAAATAGTACTGATATGATCTGTTCTTATTTACAGCAAGGGAGGCAGATTTGTGTTAACTCTATTCAGCAGGTCTGTTCATTTGGTTCACCACTGGAAGCTCTATAGTTATGATAATAGGTTTTTCCTATGAATTCCACTCAATCTAGCCTATCTTTGCAGCTAGACTTTGCTGCTACTGTGTCTGCCCTGCTTGGTCTTCCATTTCCTTTTGGAAGGTATGTGGTACAAAAATCCTTTGTAGGTAGTTTTTTTTTTAGGTGTAATACTAAAAATCATTTTTCTGTAATCTTCTTTGAGGAAGACATTGAATATTTCCCTGAAAAACATGTGAACTTTCTTGTCCCAAAATATCCTGAATCAGTATTTTCTCCCTTTTGAGTTTCTTTTATCTAAAATTATGGAAAAGGTATCTATTGTTTGGATACTAAGGTTCAATTTCTGGAGGCCCAAATTCTATTTCACCTTGTGAACATCATATTTGGAACATCTTGGATTTCTTTCGTCTCTGGTGTTTTCTGCTTGATGTTTTACTGCTCCCCCTATCTGCGTGAAATTTGATTTCTTTTCTGTATTTGGACTTCACGGTTTATATTGCTTCAGGGTCTGAGTAAGTATGCACTTTCCTGAGTTCCTCTCTATGCTTAAATCCTTTATGCAAAAGAAAAATCCTATACAGAGTGTTGCTGGAACACTGGTTATGTATTTCCAATTTTCTGTTTTCATAAGTAAGGTTAATCTATTTTCAGTATTGGGAGTGTGAATTCTGAGCTCTATTCATTAGCTGGTCGTACATGGAGTCAGGAGAAGTCAACCACTGGTTATGATCAGAGTCTACCAGAAGTTGACAGTTGGATGCATGACTATGTCAATGTTCTTTGTATTAATTCTTGGCAGGTACATGATTTTTATTGTTTTATTATCTCTATCTTTTCTGCATAAAGACCCGACACTTCCTTTTTTTCAAGATGAAAGCAAATAAGTAAAGATTAGCCTGAAAACTGAATCATCAATTTTGGTGATCCAGAAAAACAAACTACCCGATTTGTGTCATGTGGTCTGAATTGCAGATGAGGGGCGGTTGAGTGAATGACCCTCGATTTGAGTGAATTAGGTAACTATGGTTAAAATTGGGCATTTTGCAACAAATCCAATTAACAAGATATTTTGTGTCTTTCATATTCTTGGAAATGGATCTTGAAGTCTTTTAATATGGAAATGTGATTCTGAAATTTCCTTGAGAAGTACTGCCCAGTCTCCTACTTAAAGTGGATGGATATTCTTGATAACATGACCTGTAATCACTATACATGGTTTTGCAAGGCAGTATTGAAATATATATTTTTGCTTTTATGCTTGTGAAGAATTTATAGTGCTGTCAACTTTTTTCTATAACTCAAGATTTACTCATGTAGGTGAAGAAATACATCGATGTCTACTCATCTTTGTCATTAATTGGATTTTCAGAAAAAGATTTGCTGCATGTGTCAGAGCTTTATTTAGAGGCACAGGAGCTTTGGCCAATCACCTCGAAAAACATTTCACAAGAAAAAAGTCAGAGGGTTTTTGCTTCATTACCTTTAGTCAAACAGCAGATTGATGCATACTCTACTTTTTTGCAAAGTGTTGCAGCACTAGCACGGTCCAACTGGACTGAATTCAACTTGAAGATGATGGGCATAGGCTTTTGCATCATGCTAAGTTCAATTTGTCTGCATGTATTTCTTATCCGAAGGCTAGACAAGCTATGCGGACTCCGTTCTCTTTTGTCTGGCTATTCTAAGAACTCTTTTGGGGTAAATCTTGCTTGTATTGTAGTGCTGATGCGTGCCTGGAGTTTCCTCTCTAACAGTTTTATTTGTAAGAATTGTATTGGATTCTGATACTTTTCCAATTTTGTCTCTTCTTTACATGCTATTTGTCCTCATTCCATAATTCTTTTATGCAGTGGAAGAAGGGAGAGTGGCTACTTTTCTTTTGGCAACAACTGCAATTCTACAACTACGTAACGCGTTAACAAAGAAGATGATGTTACTTGAAGTAGGTTTCTGTTATCATTTTAACTTCTGTGGTCATAAATATATTGAATTTCTGGTGTGTTTGTTGTTTTTTGAATCTGCAGGCACTTGTGCTTTGTCTTTTGGTTCCTTTGCTCAGAATCAGTATCGAATTTGGGCAATTGAAGCAGGCTGTGAACTCATTGTTCTTAAAGGTCGATCATTCAAAGATGCTGGGCATTATCGATTCTGAGCTTTGGTCGCATGTTGCTGAGGTCCTGCCAACGCTAGCTCTTATTTTCATTGCATATCTTCTGTACAAGAGCATCACTTTCTGTTCTTCTCAGGGCATTTTGAAGTATGTTGTTGCAGGAACTATACTTAATTATATACTTTTACCCTTATATTGGGCCTCAGACGGTAGTCTATTGAGTCTAGACATGTTATTTGGGGGTGTAAAGGGAAACCTAATTCCTCAACTGACCTATGCGGCTGGATTACTGCAACTCTTGTTGTTGGCCATAGGTCAACTGATTGCTAGGGAGAGAACATCGAATTTGGAAGAAAATACGGTTGCTAAAGCATTGTCCTTGTTATCTGCTTGGAGTCCAACGATTATTATTTTGTCCGGGAAACAAGGTCCTCTAGTTATGTTGGCATTGTTGATTGGAGGTGCTTGGCGTACCCTTCTATTTTTTGGTGCATTAGTTTCTCGTATACTTGTCTTTTGATTGGTTATTTTCTTTGATAATTTGTTCGAGTTAATATCAAGAACCGTCTTGCAACTTAGGCTGTGTCTAATTATAGTCCTACACGATTTCCCTTTTTCAATTTTGGTCCTGTAAAAATATACCCGACTAAAACTGGACACTAAAAAGGACAAAAAATGATTAACAAAATACAGTACTAAAATTGGATACAACCTAAGTTACAGTATGATTTATGATAATAACTCTAATTTGTTCTTGAATGGTGTTGGCTTGTTGTTAATTAGAAGTTGGCTTGTTGTTTTCTACAGGTTGGTGCTTAACTAGGTTAACGGCATTGGCACATGATGCTAAGAATGACAGTTCTGGATTTTCACTTTCTTTTGCACTTCCTGTAACCCAATGGAGCCTTCTGGCTGTTTGCATGTTTTTCAGCACAGGTCATTGGTAAGATGCTCCGTATTTTAAGATATTGTTTGATTTGTTACCTTTTATTCCTTTTTGGGATTCTAGATTAGTGCATACTATTATAAATACAGTTATTTTCTTCATTGTTTTAGGGAGTTGAATTTTATCAGTGAAAAAACGAGAGTTTTATCTCATTATCTCTTTCACGGTATTCTTTGTGAGTCGATGTAGTTGAGTTTGTCAATTTTCCGGTTATTCTTGGAATCAATGGAGTTAGTGTGTGTTCTTTTGTTCTACTTTTACATTTATATTTATTATACACTAAGTTACCCTCCTTTGAGATCATGATTTCTGATGTAAAAAAGTATTATGTAGGTGTGCTTTTGATGGCCTCAGATATGCAGCTGCATTTGTTGGGTGAGAACAAAAATCGTCATTTTTTTTTGTTTTTTCGATATTATTCGAGGTTTGAAGTGCACAATAAGTAACTATTTAAAATTATTTCAATCAGGTTTGACGAATTTAACCTTATTCGTCAAGCAATTCTTCTCACCATCGACACATTCGGTTTTTCTCACATTCTCCCTATAATTGGACTTCCATTACTTGTGGCATCCTATTCTCCCCGGAGGCACAACAAACAAGAATTTTCTTCAAGATTATGCCAAGTAAGTTTATATCTCGAAACTCTTATGTTTAACCGCTTGACTGGAACCTGAGCTGCTAATTACATATATCAAAACTGTCTTTCAGATGTACCTGATGTATGGATTCATTACAGCCATAACAACCACATTTACAATGATATGTGTCACTATTCAAAGGCGGCATTTAATGGTACCTTTCTATTTTTGAGTTTTATTTTCAAAAAATGTTGTTATATATCTTGTGTACTATGTTATTCATATTATTTCAATGCAGGTTTGGGGATTATTTGCTCCGAAGTTTGTGTTCGATGTTGTTGGACTTCTTCTGGGTGACTTGCTAATATTTTTGTCAGCTCTTTATTATACTTGTTCATGACCACATGCTGCAATAACCCCCTGGGATCCCTCCATCCGACAGTCTTGTGAATCTTTCTTCTCGATCAGATGAGTTTTCTTTGCTGTAGAATTGCAAACGATTCTTTTGTTGGCCATGTCATTATTTACGTTAGGACATCATCGTTCACACATGTTACGGGCAATAGATTTGTCTGGATAACGTGAAATTTTCATAAAGACAACGCCTCACTTTTCTTTAACATAGTTTATTTGATCTTACTTAGGTTTGAGTTTGAAACCAATTGTTAGAAATACTTTTGATGATCTATACAAGAGCTCAACACAGTGGTGGAGGAAAGAGTGTATAAAAGCTTAAAGGTATCGGCTGAGTATGTTCTTTAAGTACACACTGGTGTTCACAAGGCAAAAATGCTCTTCTCGGCTGGGTATGACTGTATGTTCTTAAAGATATTGAACAATGTTTTAAACATACTTTCAAATTTGATACTAGACTTTACTCGAATTCACTCGAGGCGATCAATGCTGTTTGTAGCAGGGTGTCTGTCTATGGGTCGGAAGGTACGACGACACTTGAAGAATTCTAGAGGAATCTAGACAAAGTCCTAGTGTGGAATGTTGCCGTCTATATTCTAAGGCGCTTAAATTTCATTGCCCACAAGTTGGCAAAGCGTTCGAAAAACTTCCAAAATTCTCTTGACTGGGAGTGAGTGTTTGAAATTAATATAAATGAATTAATTTCACACCTCTTTGATTTTTTATATTTCGACATAATTGTTTCATTAAATTACAATTTACAGGCCTCATTATGACGAAAAAAAATCGCGAGGAACATTCAAACCCCATTTGTTTTGTTATATTGCCAGTAAAATTAAAATTGCTTGGAATTCTCAACATATATTGATCACTATACATACGAGAAAAAACCCGAGTCAATGTAGTCCAACCAAGGATGAAAATATCGATATCAGTGGAAATATTAGTACCCTAAATTTATCGATATATCATGAAAATATCGATATTGTAATTTTTAAAAAATTAATGAAAATTTTATTAAAATAATGAAAATGTTACATGAAATTAAAATATACTGTACTAAGTTTATAAGTGCATTCATGTACTTCCTCCTATATAAAATGCATGTCACTTTAAATTAATGTTTTATATTAATTTCTTATTATACTCTTAATTAATTATTTTAGAATTTTACATTAGATATTAATGATTATTGCTATTTAAGTTTTTTTAATGAGTTTAAAAACATTGAAGGGTGATCGACGCCATTTAATTTGAACTGAAAAAGGTGTATGGAGATAGTGTAATTATATGAATTTTAAAGCAAAATTCATTTAAATAAAAAATTTAATACTACAAAATTTTAAATGGTCAAAGATACCTATTTTTTTTTTTAAATAAATAAAAATAGAGTGAGTTTAGAAATATAGCAAACATGAGTTTAAATATATTTATCAATTTTTTTATTTAATTATAAATTAAAAATAATCAATTATGATAAAAATGAATTATAAATTCATAAATGAATTATTTTTTCTAAATTAAATTTTAATACACTCTACTCTTTATAATTTCAGAATTATTATTTAGAAAAAAAATTAAAAAATTGATATTTCACCGATATTCACCGACATTTCCACGAAATATTGAACTACAGCTCAACCGATATTGATAACGATATATCCCGATATTTTGGAAAAAATCTAATTCCAATGGATACACATATTGGTACCTCCATAGATCCCTCGTCTCGGGTTCTCATTTGATCAGTTCTCTCGTACTTTTTAATCGTTTTACTTGGTAGGTGATTTTCAGGGGTGTACCAATTTTGATGCACCCCTGGATTGTGAACTTATGACTTCTATCTTTTCTTTTTTCCTTTTAATCCACAACCTTTTTATTGTCATGTTGTTACAGGAATTTCTTGAAAATTTTCGACAGTTTGAAAGAAAGAATCAGGGATATTGTAGCTTATGAAGCAGAAGATACTATTGAATTACTTATGTGTCCGCAGTTTCATTCACATCGTGGACAAAAAGATTATGATTTTTTTTAGCTTGGGTTGGAATGAATGTAATACAAAAAAAATAAAAGTAACAGTTTCTTTTGCATACGATTTTTTATTCAATATAATTCATAAGTTTTTAAACAATTCTCTTTTAATATTGACAACTCTATAATCTAATAAATTAATAACTCTCCATTTTATTTTGAATATGTTCTAGCTTGACATGTTTCATTGTTGAAAATATTTGTTCATTCGTGGCAGTGATAACAAGAAGTGTTAAAACTAGGTGAATCAGTCTCGTAATCAGAGCATACAGTTGCACCTTATTTGTCTCGACTAACTACAAGAAGTGTTAAAACTAGGTGAATCAGTCTCGTAATCAGAGCATACAGTTGCACCTTGTTTGTCTCGACTAACTTTTTAGGTAGTTAAAAAATAGTTGATAAATTTTTTTTTTTTTTTTTTAGAGATTATTTAATTGAAAATTTAAATTATGTAAAGAGTTAAATATGTATATTTTACAAATAGTTTTAACAAAAACTAATATAGATTAATGGTAGGTGTAAAGTGAATTTGTTGAGATTTGAAGTAAAATGTAGATAAAAAAGGAGTAACAATTTTAAAAATAAAATAATGTTGAAAGGATACTAATTTTATAGGATATTTTCATATTAAGAGTGAATAAATAATCTTGGAACGTTTCAATAAAAAAAAAAAAAGTACAAATAATTACGGAACACCTTTCTCTGATGTTAGGGTTTTGAATCCAAAATATCTGTTGGAGTTTTTTTTGACTTTATGCTAGTTGAATTTCTAGTGTTGGCGAAAAAATCTTTATATAGAGAATTATATAATGCATATACGTTTTTTCTGTAAATAACTTTTTTTTTTTTTTTTTTTTTGAGGCTTTTTCTGTAAATAACTATTACACAATAGGTTAGGTGTGTATATATATCATTTGTCTTTTTTTTTTTTTTTTTTTTTTTTTTTTCAGTCATATTAAATTATAACCATTGTCATTATTAGTTGTGTAATACTTCCGTGCTTTTAACCCAACTCAAGCCGAAGAAACTTATTCCATGGTCACCGCTAACCGCTTTTGGTCCCAAATCTTTGGGGTTGCTTTTTCCAATGATTTAGACTAATATTTTTATAAACGAACCAGTGATTGAATTGGACTGGCCACCGATTCACGGTCAAACCGACTAGACCAGTTCAATCGACAATCCAACCGTTAAAATGATTACTAATTAATTGTTTATAATTTTATATTATTCTATCTTTTATTTAGTTGGACCATTAATTTTTTATGTTTTTAAGATAGTCCATTACATAATTATTGGGCGTGGTTATATACACACACCAACCTATTGAGTACACCCACTAGACAATTTTTTCATCATAAAGGACATGTAAAATGTCATTTATATCCTTTCTGTCAAATTTTTTAAAAAATAAGAAGATGAGTACACCCGCCCATTTCATTTTGTCATAATTATCCCCACCATCACCATAATCTTAAAAAACGTTCTTAACAAACACAAAATTAGAAAAAAGTGATGTTCGCAATTTATTTTCGGACAAATGAACATTTTCCGAAAAAAAAAGAGTTGTTCGGATCTTTTTTTTCGGACAAATGAACATTGTCCGAAAAAAAAAGTTGTTCGGGATTTTTTTTCGAACAAATCAATAGTGTTCGAAAAAAAAAAGGGAACAAACAAATATTGTCCCAAAATAATTCATGAACAACATCCAATTGTGCGAAAAAAATTAATGAACAAACACAAATTCCTTAACATTATCAGATTTTGACCCGTAAAAATACTAATACACTTATTTTGTAAAATAATACATTTGAAACAAATTTCTGGGTTTACTAAATACTCCCTCCGTCCAATTTTATTACGCCCACTTCTCCGGGCACGAGTTTTAATGAATATTGATTAGTTTATTCATAAAATAGATAAGTTGGGGGTGTGATGGGGTATTGTGGGGTCCATTTGTAAATAAATGATTGTTTATGAATAAAGTGAATGACAAAGTGGGTAAATAAGTGATGGTAGGAAGGTTGAGATAAAGTAGTATGAATAGTATTGTTTTCAAAAAGGGTATGTGCATAATACTCCCTCAGTCCAACAAAGATAGCCACATTTGACTTTACACACAGATTAAGAAAAATCAATAAATATAGTCAAATTTAGCTAATGTATCAATTTTGCCCTTAAAATCTCATACTCCAAAATCCGTTAAGCATTAATTACTCTTATTAATTAGGGGTAAAATTGACAATAAAATATTTAATACTAAAGTAAGGGTGTGTTTGCAAACTATAGCGATTGATTCAAAGTGATTAAAATTGATTTTTGCAATAAAATTGAAAGTTGATAGTGTTTTAAAATTAAACACTTTAAATCAATTGTGTATATGTTGTGGTGTTTACAAAACAAACCATTTTTTTTATAAATTTACAAAAAACACCCTTATTACATTTGGATAGATAATGTGTAAAAATGAAATATTATTTAAATTGTGAGGGCAAAATTGTAAAATTGATTATTATAATGATGAGAAGCACATAGAAGCTATTAGAAGTAGGTGGGGGGATGCTTCACCAAAATCACTTTTAACAAATTAATTTAATCACTTGATTGTGTTTCCAAACACTCCAAAAGTGATTCTATTTGAAAAAAAAGTGATTTTAAGCACTTTCTAATGTTTCCAAACACCCACTAAAAAAGGAAATGTGACTATAATTTGGGACATACAAAAAAGGAATACGTGGTTATCTTTGTGGGACGGAGGGAGTAAAATTGGACAACCAAAAAAAAGGAAAGTGGGAATAATGAAATTGGACAGAGGGAATACATTTGAGACAAAACACCAACCCTAATTTCGAACAAAGTAATTTGATTCTGCAATTTAGATCTAAAATCGAACAAATTTCTGGGTTTACCAAAAATTCAAAACAAGTTTTTCCAAAGAACAATACAGATCTCTGAATTGGATAAAAAACGCAAAATAAAACAACACTTACAAATCTCTGGATTGAATCAAAAATGCAAAAAATTAAAAAAATCGAATGGGATGAATCGGAGGATGTAATACCTTTTTGTGACGAACGGCGGCGGCTGTACGTTGGAGGGAGCTGGACGGCGGCGACGGCTGTACGGTGGAGGGAGCTGGACGGCGGTGACAAACTCATCGCGGTGGAGATCGAACAGGCGGCGAACCGGTTGAACGGTGAGAGGGCGGCGTGTTTTTTTTTAAAATCGACTTCGACGTGTCGCTGGCGAAGCAGGTGTGAGGGGAGGGAAAGGCAGCGACACCGGCGATGCAGGTGAGGGGAAGCCGAGCAGTGAAGTGGAGGGGAGGGATGCGCAGTGGGCGGCGTGGGCAACCGCGACAAGGTGGAGAGGTGGGCGGCGCTGCTACGCCGCGCCGAGGTGAGGTGGGTGGCCGCGCCGCGTTGACAGAGGGAAGTGGAAGGAATGGAAGTGGGAGGTGGGTGTCTTGAAATTGAGAAATGAGGGAAGGAATTAGGGTTTTAATGGGAAGAAGGGTAATTTTGGAATTTTAGGTGGTATCTTCAACACACCACAACTTACTGTGTGTACTCATCCAGTGGGTGTCCTCAGTAGGTTGGTGTGTGTAACCGCACTCTAATTATTTTGCTAATATAATAATTAGGCGACTTGAGCCCATGGAGTTGTTTATATACCAATTGGACCTGACTTTGTATATAAGCTTGGTTTAGGGTTTCTAGTGGCATTTTTTATGGGCGTGGCTAAAGACACACACAGATCCTATGAGGACACCCATGCGATGAGGACACACACAAAATGGATGAGGACACCCACGTGGAAATCCCAAAATTACCCTCTTCTCAATTAAAACCTTCATTCTCTCTTTCTCAATATTTAGACACCCACCTCCCACCTCCATTTCTCTCTTCACGTCGGCGCGGAGCGGCGCCGCCTACCTCTCCACTTCGTCGCGGCGGCCCACGCCGCCTACCTCTCCACTTCGTCGCGGCGGCCCACGCCGCCCACCTCGTCGCGGAGGCCCACACACTGCGCAGCACTCTCCCCCCTCGCGACCGTTCGCGGTCGCAGCCTCTCCCCTTCACCTTCGCGACCGCAACCCCTCCCCATCCCCTTCATCGCACCCACGCACGTCGTCGAAGGTAAGTTTTTTTTTTTTTTTTTTTACAATTTTTATAGATAAAAAAATTAGGGTTTTGAAAATTTTAGAAAATTTAGGAAAATTAGGGTTTTTAGTAGTTCGGGAATTATTTTTGAACATATTGAGTTTGTTTTGGAAAAAATTTCGAACATATTGTGTTTGGTTTGGAAAAAATTTCGAACAACTTGAGTTTGTTTTGGAAAAAATTTTGAACAAGATGTTCGATCTTTTTTTTCGGACAAATTTAAGATGTTTTGAAATTTTTTTCGAACATATTGAGTTTGTTTTGGTAAAATTTTCGGACATCTCAACTTTGTTTTGGTAAAAATTTCGGACATATTAAGATTTTATTTTTGTTGTTGAAATTTTGAGTTTTTAGGATTTTTGTTGTTTTGGTGGTGATGGTGGGGATCCGGATGATTCGGGTGTGAAATGATGAATCTGTTGTGAAATGGAATGGATGGGTGTACTTATTCGTCCTTTTTTAAAAAAAAGTGCAGGAGGGGTATAAACGTCATTTCGCATACTCCTTGTGATAAAAAAAAGTTCAGGTGGGTGTCCTCATAGGATCCTTGGGTGCCTTTAGCCGCACCCATTTTTTATTTGTTAAGTTTATAAATTCTCAGAGGCCTCAACCGCAAGCGACATTTATCATTTTTCAGCAACTTTAATTTTTTATGGAGAAGCGACCGTTCGACTGAATCGGAGAAGAAAAAGTAGCAGACAGAACTAGGAAATTAGATCGAAAAGATGTCGTCGCTGGTGTGCCGTCGTGCTGTGGTCGATTTGCCATCGTGGTTGCGCCTTCGTCTCCGACAGCCAAAGGTAAGGTAGGTTCACGCTTCACACTCACAATGTTAGGAATTGGGGAAGAAGGAGATATAATTGCGTATATACTAATTAAAATATAATATTAAAAATTAAAAAAGAAAAACTAAACCGCCAGACTGGAATTTATCGATTTTTCCGGGTTTTTGCCGATTTTCAGGTTTCCAGCCAGTCTGATCCGGTCTAACCAGCAAAACGGGTTTTTAATCAATTTTGGACCCAGTCCCAGTCCACAGTTGAACCGGTCGAACCCGATGGATCCTGTCCGATTTTAAAAACAATGATTAAGACAATCTATGACCAATTTTTAATGCATGTTTCAACTTTTTTCCATAGAGTAATGATATCTTAATATCATATATTTACAAATCAATAGTGCCACATGTTACAAATCTACACATCTATCTCAACATCTTCTTTCTCCAAATCTCTACATATCAAATTCCTTGTAACATTCTTAAATCTTGCTCCAACTTCTAATCTCAACTTTACATTTTATCTTTTAATCTGAACCCTTTATTCTTAATTTGAGCCTTATATAAATCTCAACTTTATTAGTTATTATTTCATTCTCAACATTTTCCTTACCCACTCTCTACTCATTTGTATCACTTTTTATTCATATTTAAATTGCACTCAGATATAGGATTGTAAACGAATCAAATAATTTTGCCTCGATTCGATATTCGTATTCTGATATTCATATTCAAAATTTTATAATTCGAATTCAAATACAAAATTATGATATTTGATTCGATTTATATATATATAAATCACACCTTTACAATTTCTATGGATATGTCCATACAGAGCGCAGGGGATACTAAAAAATCGAACCCCCGTGCAAACAATTTCTATGGGACATGTCCATACAATGCGCTCGGGATACTAAAAAAAGATAATGGAGCAGGCTAAAAAAAATAGGCATACTTCAACTTTGATGGAAAACGCGGGATACTAAAAAATGATAATGGAGCAGGCTAAAAAAAATAGGCATTCTTCAACTTTGATGGAAAACGAGGTGTCGTACAGTCCACCATGATCTGTAAGATCCGTAACTACGGTCCACCAATTATTAATTTGAGTCCACAATAAATTTTGTGGGAAAAAAAATTATTGAGTTGATTTAAAATTTAACAAAAGATTGATATCAAAGGCAAATCATACGGCGGAAGTATAGCCTTTGACATAATATAAGTATAATCTGAGTAAATTTTGCAAGGGGTTCAATTCAATTTACCTCGGGGACACCAAGTCCACCACATGATCCGTAACTGTAACTACAATACCGGTCCACCAATGATCCGTAATTTGAATTTGAGGGTCCGGTCCATCAATGATCCGTAACTACGGTCCACTAATGATCCGTAATTTGAGGGTCCGGTCCACCAATAATGATCCGTAATTTGAATCCGTAATTTCAATTCTATATTTATTAATAAAATGCTTAAAATAAATTTATTTTCTTCACGATTCATAATTTTATTAATAAATATATTTTAAACATTTTATTTTCTCATAAAATATTCAAGAAGAAAATAAAATATAATAGTTAAAAGAATATTTTGAAAAAATAAAATCAATTTTTTTTTGCATAATCTCTAATTTTGTGATGTTTAGATTTGGGAGAAAAAATAAAATCAATTTTTGCATAATCTCTAATTTTGTGATGTTTAGATTTGGGAGAAGTTTTCTGCTTTTTATGGTTTTTGATTTGGTGACAACTCAAACATATATATGCAAAAAAGTGTTACATATTTTTTGCTACATATGAAAAAATATATTACATATAACTTAAAATACTTGATAATATATATAACTTAAAATACTTGATAAAATGCAATAGAACAATATATATTTATAATAAAATGTTCTAAAATATTAATTTTATTTTAAAAAATTAATATAGAATATATAATTTGACAATTACATGTCATAGAGATGATTAGAGTCAATTTAAATCTTCGGGGTTACACCCAAGCACTCCATTAAGAGTTCTACCAAATGTTCACATGCTTCTTAAGATCTTAAGAACAAATGAGAGGAGGCGACGGACGGTGGACCACCGTAGGCAGGAATGCTTCATTACAACAGAAAAGACAGAAACACAGTGCAGAAAGCGATTCAAGATTATGGATTGAGGCCATGGAATGTAAGGGGTACTTCGACAAGACCGACATCACCTACTACGTCTGCAACTTCCTAGAGGATTGTAGCAAAGGTGAGTTAGTAAAAAGCATAAACAAGATTGCTAGGGCGAAAGATTGCTTCATAGCAGATAAAAGGGACAGAAGGGGGGCGAGGTTCGGCTTCGTTAGATTCGACGGCAGGGTGGATAGGGATCAGGTGGAATAAGACCTTAACAATACATGGTTCGGGTCCTACAAACTGCGAGCAAACATCTCAAGATTTGAAAGATTAAATCCTGCTGATGTGCCGAAACGTGGAAGTGCTAAACCAACAATGCACGATGCAAATCATAAACCGATCGAAGAGGGAAAAGCAGGAGTCTGGAGAGACAAAAAGTCGTACAGGGACACAGTCAAGGGAGGAGCCTACTTGAAGAAGAAAGAAAACGATCTGAGTAATTATCCACCACACGGGAAGCGAACCCAGGTAGAGGGGCTAAGCGACCAAATGACGGGGGGCAAGGAAGAAGCCAAAGGGCTTAGATACGAATCATCGGTAGAAGACAGAACATGGCTTAAGGAGTGCTACCTAGGGAAGATACGGGATAAGTTCTCTTGGCCCGAGTTTGGGGACGACATCGGGAGGGATTGTGTTCAAGGATGGAAGGTCCAAACCTTAGGCGGAGATATGATTCTTATTAAACCGGTGGACAGAACAAAGCCTTCCACGTTAGAGCTGGAAAATTCGGAATGGACGCAAAAATGGCTGGACGGGGTGGAACCATGGACGATGGGACATGCATCAAACCGCAGAATTGTGTGGACGAACTGGTTCGATATTCCCCTCCAAGCTTGGAATAACAAATTCTTCAGACTGATCGCATCCCGCTTCGGCACCATAGTAAAAATCGACGAGGATACTGTTAACAAAGAAAACCTGCAATTTGCAAGAATTCTCATCAGAACGTCTACCCCGATTATTCAGAGTAAACCTATCAGAGTTATGGTTGATGGTCACGCCCACGATATTCGGATCAAAGAAGAAGACGAAGACTTCGATCATGAAGCGGAATTTTGGGAATCAGAAGGGAAAGGAATCACAGTGGATGAAGACGAGGAGTGGGACTTAGAGTTGGCGGAGGCGGCGCGTGAGTGGCCGGAAAAGCAGCGGCCAGTGGGTTGCGAAAGGGTCGGTCGACCAAATGACGTCACCGGCGCAGAGAATGAGGAGCATTCAATGCAGGCCCCGCCCGAGGCCTCGAGAACCGACGAAATTGATGGGATAACGGCTCGCAGTGATTCTACCAAAGTTCCAACGGATCAAGCGCGTGAACTAGTAAATGTCGCGGGATCTGAAAGGGCACAAGAATTATACTTTGGGCCTAAGTATTCAAAAAACGACGATGGGCCAAACTCTAAGTTTAGGAAGAGCCCAATCGAGGAGGCCCTGTTAAACACTCAGGAAGGACAAACTAAAAACAGCCTTGACCTAGGCCCACAAACCCTGGACTTAAACTTTCTGTTTGAGGACCCTGGGCCAATTAACGCAGAGTGGGTGGGGGCCAAAGCCCAAATGAAATGGATACAAACTACGGCGGAGAGAGCGAGATTAATATCAAGACTCTCGAAAATACAGTGGAGATAGATGGGCCCAATCCTGCGATAAGCCCAACGGAGATCGCTGAGTCCTTTAGGGCAGGTGACGCAAAAGCAGATATTGAGACTGCCCCTTCAGGCTCGGTCAACTGCGAAGAAGCAAATTACAATAATCAGAGGAAAAAGAAAGCAAGGGGGCGTTCGGAGATAGGGGCGGAATGCTCGGATCCTAGGAGCAATGATTATACGGCAGACGAGAGGCAAGCTCACAAAGAGGCGGCCCTAACTTGGGAATTGGGGAAAAAGATGGGGATATCCAGTTCGGAATCTGATGAGAATACTATCCGGAGGCTGGAATTGTTGGAAAGAAGAGCTAAAAAGAAGGCCCAAAAGGTTGCAGACAAGCTGAAGGGAGGGAATAGTAGTGCTCATCAATGAAGATGCTCAGCTTTAATGTCAGGGGGATGGGAGGCAGAGATAAGAGAAAAGAGATAAAGGAGATGAATAAGAAACACAAAATAGATATTTGCTTCATACAAGAGACGAAAGTGGAAAAGATGACAAAGTTCTTATGCAAATCGGTTTGGGGGAATGCAAATTTTGGGTGGGAAAGCAAGGAAGCGGAAGGACGTTCAGGAGGTATCCTTACTATATGGGACGAAGGGGCGTTTGTAAGCTCGGAAGCGTGGCACCAGAGAGGATTCTTAGTAGTCAAAGGCATCTGGAGACAAGACGGAAGTAGCTGCTGTCTGATTAATGTCTATGCACCGTGTAATACGAGAGAAAAGAGAGATGTTTGGGACGAAATGTTGAGTGTGGTGGAACAAAGCCAGGAAAAATACCTCTGTATTGCAGGAGATTTTAATTCTATTAGAAATATTGATGAGAGGGCTGGAAGAGGAGATCGTGAAGACATGAGAGACATGAAATTATTCGAGGAGCTCATCAATAAGGCGAATCTGATTGATCTACCCCTCTTAGGGAGAAAATACACCTGGGTTAGACCGGACGGGACGTGTAAAAGTCGGCTTGATAGGATCTTCGTAAATGCGGAGTGGAAGGATAAATGGCCGGACAGCATCCTGAAGGGTCTGGGGCGAACCATCTCCGATCACTGCCCGATATTCACTTTCCACAAATTTATTGATTGGGGCCCGAAACCTTTTAGGTTCTTCAACGCCTGGATGAAACACCCAAACTTTAAAGAATTCGTGACAGAAAAGTGGAGAGCTTATTCGATACAGGGGTGGAGCGGGTTCGTGTTAAAGGAAAAATTGAAGCTACTGAAGGAGACCTCAAATAATGGAACAAAAATGTGTTTGGCAGATTGGATACTTCTATAGAGGAAAAGAGAAAGGAGATCATTAAACTGGATACGTTGGATGAGCTTTTCGGTCTGGAAGACAGAGAAGAAGGGCGAAGACGCGAGGCGCTGGCAGGAATACAACACGATCTGAAATTGAGAGAAGAGCAATTACATCAAATGGCGAAAATTAATTGGCTAAAGGAAGGGGACATGAATACAAAAGTTTTCCATAGAGCTATCAAGGGCAGATGTGCTAACAATGCAATCAACAGCTTATACATTGATGGTCAATGGGCTGAGACGGCGCAAGAAGTAAAAGGAGAGGTATTCAGGTTTTTCAGTGCACACTTTAAATCCGTCGACAAGGTCAGACACTTCATACCTCCAGACATGGTTCGAAGAAAGCTAGACGAGTGCGATAATGGCTTCCTCACCGCTGAGTTCGCAGAAGATGAAGTGAAAAAGGCGATCTGGGACTGTGAAATATCCAAGAGCCCGGGGCCTGATGGATTTTCCCTGGGATTCTTCATAGAAAATTGGGAATTATTAAAAGAGGAAATCTTGAGCATGATGGACGAATTTCACGAGCACGGGAAACTGGTGAGAGGCCTTAATCCTTCCTTTATTGTGTTGATACCCAAGAAATCTGGGGCTCAACAATTGGACGAATTCCGCCCTATCTCGCTAATCGGGAGTCTGTACAAAATCATAGCCAAAACTCTTGCTAGGCGCCTGGCCAAAGTTCTTGAATTAATAATATTCGAGAGTCAATCCGCCTTCATTGGAGGACGACAAATCATGGATGGTATTCTGGTCGCGCATGAAGCCATTGACGAAGCAAAAAGAAAGAGAAAGAAGAGGGTGTTATTCAAAGTTGATTTCGCAAAGGCCTATGATTCGGTTGAATGGTCATATATTGACGCAATGATGGACGGCATGGGATTTTCCCATAAGTGGAGGGCCTGGATGATGGAATGCATGTCTACGGCGAGTGCGGCGGTGCTTGTGAATGGTAGTTCGTCTGGAGAATTCAAATTAGAGCGCGGACTGCGTCAAGGAGATCCACTCTCGCCTTTTATGTTCCTCATCGCAGCCGAGGGGCTTAATATTCTAGCTAACCGTGCTGTTGAAATAGGGACCCTTGACCCTATCAGAGTGGGAAAAAACAGGGTTCAGGTGCCATTTCTACAATACGCAGACGACACCATGTTCTTGTGCAATGGGAGCTGGAAAGATATTTGGACTATCAAAAGAACCCTTAAATTATTTGAACTCATTTCAGGTCTGGGAGTCAATTTTGATTAGTGCAGGTTAATCGGAATGCATTTGGGAGAGGAGGAGAAAAGGGAGATGGCCGATTTCCTGGGATGTTCGATGGGCTGCCTACCGCTGGAATTTCTGGGCATGAATGTGGGTTTGAACCACCACAAAACTACTTCTTGGGTGGGAATGACAAAAAAGATTCGTGGAAAATTGGAAGGTTGGAAGGACAAGCACATCTCGATGGGCGGGCGCTGCACTCTTATTCAAGCTGTTTTAACCGCGGTACCTACCTATTATTTGTCTTTCTTTAAAATTCCAAACTCTGTTTTATATGATATTGAAAAGGTGCAAAGGAATTTTCTGTGGGGTGGGAGAGTTGGGGAGCATAGGAAGATTGCATGGGTAAGCTGGGAAGAGGTGTGTAAAGATAAATATAAAAGGGGTCTAGGGATTAGCGATCTTAACTGTTTTAATACGGCTCTCCTTGGAAAATGGGTGTGGAGGTTACTCACGGAACCTAATAATTTGTGGGTAAGGGTATTGAAGTCTAGGTATGGAGGCCTTGGGAGTGAGGAGTTCGCTAATAGACGTAGGGGGGGTAGAATCACAGGGGTGTCGAGTTGGTGGAAAGAAATCAAAAAAATCTATTCCGAGTTAGGAGGGAGAGAAGCTAGTAAAAAAATCCGTAGGATAGTGGGGGATGGGAGGAACACGAAGTTTTGGTATGACCCTTGGGTGAAAGAAGCTGGGATACTGAGTGAGAGATTCCCTAGCCTGTATAGTATTAGTGAGCAGAAGGAGATGGTGGTCAGTAACATGGGTTCCTGGGGTAGTAGTGGTTGGCAATGGGCCTGGGCATGGGGAAGGGAGTTGAGTGTGAGTGAATGTGAGGATTTAATGTCTCTTTCTGTGGTGCTAGAAGGAATAAAACTTTCACAGGATATCGAAGACACTTGGAGCTGGGATTTAGCTCCACATGGGGCGTATTCCACAAGCTGCGCGTACGCAAACTTGATCGAGGAATCACGGGCGGCGACGGACTCTAACGAGGACATACCAGAATTTAAGAATCTGTGGGGCTGCTTCGCGACTAAGAAGGTCAAATTGATTGGGTGGAAATGCTTGAGAGGTAGACTTGCGACGACAGACAATCTTCGTAAAAGAGGTGTCCCGATTCCAGCCGAGGATATGCGATGCAAACTGTGTGACGAAGCAGTAGAATCCAATATTCATGTGCTGCTGGAATGCAATTTTGCAAAATTCATTTGGCAGCAGTATTACAGATGGTTGAATGTACAAATGGTGCCACACAACAATATAAGTACACATGCTCTACAGCATACTGACGCGATTGGCTATGGTAGTGTAAGAAGGAAGTTCATGATGAGCCTTTGGGCTTGCGTTGTTTGGGAAATCTGGAGGTGCCGAAATGCCAAAAGATTTAACGATGAACGACAGGAGGCGAAAAAAGCACTAGAAAATATAAAAATACATCTATGGACTTGGCTTGGAGGTCTAAATTTGGTGACTAAAAACTCCGCGGTATCGGCATGGTGTTGCGACCCTTTTCTATGCATCATAGAATAATCAGAATGTCGGCAAGGCGGAAGATAATATCATGTACTTTTAGTTAGGCTTTACTTGTAAAATGATGGGTTGAGTACCCAAAATACTCGATTGATATGAAAATACTTTTTACTGTTCAAAAAAAAAAAAAAAAGAGTTCTACCAAATTAATCCAAATTAAATATGGAGAAACAATTAATTACAAATTTCATTGACATTTATGAATTAATCAACATTATTTTAAATTGCTATTCAAATTGGTTTTCCGCATTTCAAGAATTTAATTTTCCCTAAACTACTACCTTTCCAAAAAACATTCGTGCAATCAATTCAGAAGCATTGACAAAGATCTTCGAGGTAAAACGCCTTCTGTTCCACATAATCGAGCTAGGGTTTCTGCATCTGAACATTTAAGGCGAATTTGAACTCTCTCAAGGAACGAGACGTCTGCACACCGGTTTAGTTTTTGGGTTTTTATGCGTTGAACATTAATGTGCAATGAGTAGATGTCTGTTAGACAATTATATGTACCGAGAACTTCACTGTAAAATTAATTTTTTTAATATAATTCCCACTGATACTGTTAATTTCTAGATGGGTTAGATATAATATGTATTTTCATCTAAATCCACACTAGATTAACATTAAGGACAGATTCGTAAGTCTGATTATATAAGCCATGCAATGAAATCTTTTTTTGTTATTTATTAGAAATTGGAATTTCCCAGAAAATGGGTTGATTTGGTTTTCCCTGTTGTTGAGGATTCTCGTTCTGAATAGATGGCTAGAATTAAGAGAATTCTTGTTCGTATTGATGAAGATGAAGGTAGCCGTAAAAGGAAGAGGGCAAGGGAAGATAACGTCCCAGCAAGGAACAACAATACTAGAGGTACACTATTTATGAAGCTTTCATTTAATGCGATGAGCTTGGTTCAGTATGCAATAACAACTACACAATATTACGTAGCCACTACATTTCATATACTATCTAAATGCATATGAGTTACCCATGAGTGCATATCATACGTACATGACTGCATTAAACAACCGTAGTATTGTGGATTGCTGAACACAGTTATTTTCTATTTAAATACTTTGTTGTTGGTATAACTGTGATGCATATTAGTAAATGATTAAGTCAATGGTTTTAATTGTTGATTTGTTTTGATGTTATTGGAATACGTTCAATATAACACCTTTTTTTGTTGCCTATGTCTACAATATGAATATTCGAGGGTCGTCAAACAAGAGTAACTCGATTGAAAAAAAAAAGGGAAAGCGAAAATGTGCGTTAAAATCTGGTTCATATTGATGTATCATAACTATATTTGTGCAGAATCTTCTTTTTACAGAGAAGTTGTTGTAACTAAAGGGGGTGTATTCAATTGAGATTTTTTTAACTTTAAAAATTACGTGGATTTATAAAATCCATAGAGTCCATGCTGAGTTTGACTGACTTTTTTTATTGATTTAAATGGATTTTCATAAACTTGACAAAATTGTGGAATATACATTTTTTTATTAATTTACATAAATTTTCATAAACTGCGGTATTGATGCAAACAGTTTTTTTTTAATGTGAAGTGTTTTTTTTTTTTAAATTAATATTATATATAATATATATATATATAATATTTTATAAATTAAATATATATATATATATATACTATATAAAATTTATATATTAATTCGGGACTGGTCGGATACCCGCGAATCGGACATCCGACCCAAACCCGACCCATACTCAATACGGGGCGGATCTGACCTGACCCAAAGCTCGCGGGGTGGGTACCCGCGGATCGGGTTAATATTGTCATCCCTACTTCTGATCTTTCGTCTTCAGAGTTCTTTTAGAGAATCCGTTGAAATCTCTGGTTTTTAGTAGAGATTTTGGACAATGAAATTTATTTATATTTTTTTAGGAGAATCCAACAAAATCCATAGAGTATTAAAATCCATAGACTGAATACCTAAAGATTTTTAAAGACTTTTTAAAATCCTTATTGAATACCTCAGAATTTTTAAAGACTTTTGAAAATCCGGATTGAATACCCCCAAACTTTAAAAGTCCAAAAAAATCCCACAGAATCCACAACCAATACACCCCCCTAAGTTTATTATTTAAATGCAGTGGATTAAGATATAAACAAAGTCATTATGTCTTCAGACTCGGGTAATGTCGTTCTAATTTCAACTCAATTGTGTAGAATTTTTAGTTTGCATTTATCATATTGTAATGCATCATTAATAAAAATGTATTTTATAGACTTTGAAAGTGAATTTGAACGGAGGGATAGGAGAAGAAGAACTTACCACACTTCGAAATTAGAAGGTATGTTTCTGAAATTGCATAAGAATCTTGTAATATTATATCAGTATTTTAAATGCAGAGTGCTGAGACATATCAATTGACCTGGAGTTAGAGCTAGTCTGTTAGAACAGAAACACTGTACATGACCATTTTGCTTATTGCAGATTCAGAGTTTGAGGAGTACTTAAGGATGCGTGAGCGCAAGATGCGAAAGAAATGTATAACAATAACTAGCCTATTTGGTACGTAATGGTTCCAACTTTCAATTAACACATTGACAGAATATGTTACTGAATAGAACCGACAATACACCGATCAGATCAAAAATGCATGTGTCATTTACACAAATCACACCCGAATTCTGTGGAAAACGAAGCTAAATCGATCGACATAATCAATTTTTTCGAACTTTTTATGGAAATGCAATTACTAATTCCGATCGGGCAGATTGATGGAAATGAGAAGATTTTGTTCGAACTTTATATGGAAATGCAATTCCTAATTCGGATCGGGCAGAAAGAAGATTTTGTTCGAACTTTTTATGGAAATGCAATCGGGGATATTGATGGAATGAGAAGATAGATGGAATATGACAATTAATTCGACAGCTGCATTTTGAGTTTTTGGAAATTAAGAGTCAAACTAAAAGTTCCGCTATTTATGCGAGAGGTTAAAGATATTAATATGCAATTATGAATTTAATTTAATTATTGAAGGCATATTAGGTATCTTAAGTATTGATTTGACCTTAATTGAATTGTTGAATTTTTTTTATTTTAATTGTAGTAGGAGTGTGGATTTTAGCTCTTAATGTCAATATAAACTCTTTAAATCTAGACGATGTGATACGTGCGATTATTTGAGTTTGAACTGGTCAATATAATATTATAAATGAAATTAATAATATGATATTACTTCACAATTTATTTATATTTTAAAATCTGTGAATTTTATTTTTAAATAAATAAACTATTCAATTGTTATGTAATATTACATTTTAAGAACAAATCTATTAACATATGAAAAATATGGAAATATACTCTTTGATTATTTAGAAACATAAACAATTTATATATTTAACAATATATGTCATCTATATAAAATATGCAAATATATAAACATATACATAAAAAACTGGTGCATATGGTCAATAATATATGCAAATATGTTGTTGCAAACATAACATTTATGAATATATTTATTTGAAGTCACTACAAGAAAAAAATGGTTTTTCCGACAAATTAATCGATCGAAATAAATGGTAGTCCGTTGGAAATAATGTTTTACCGACCGATATTACGTCGCTATTGTCCGTCGCAATAAGCCTTCTCGGTATTGTCTTTACCGGCTAGAAAAGGCATGCAGTCGGTACTATATTATTATATCATGTTAAATAAATTAAGAGAAACATTCTAAAATATAGGAGTATATATTTTAGAACCAATAATATAAGATATATAAGAAAGTAGGATGAGATACCTTGAGTTGAGTAATGGTGGATGTTATTTCATAGAGTGTGCAACTTACGTTTGCAACGAACTGCAAAATAGTTCAATAATTTATTCTCCTCCATATACTTCTTGTACTTCTTTTAGTGGAGAAACCATATTCTAATAAATAAAATTCTCAAAGTCACACAATATAACACAATCCTTGCAATCTCTTTTGCTGCAAAAAGAATCACTTTAAATAAAGCAACATATTATTTTCTCTATATATAAACATAAAAGATACTTAATGAAATTATTTAATAATTTAGGACATAGAAAATACTTCTTTTTCCTCAATAAATGAGGACTAATAAATGAAACAAAATTATTTAAAATAACCTTGAAGAGGGTGAGAGAGTTGAGATGGTAGCTTTCCAATGGAGTGACTTCTTCTCCAAAATTGAAGACACACAACAAAAAAACTTACAACCTAGTTATGTGATTTGGAGTTTTTAGACTAAAATAATATTATATAGGTGAAGAGATTGAAATAATAAGGAGAGAAAGAAAAATAATTTTTAGATGGAATTCATAGAATGAATACAAGAGTCTTATAACTATATATAGAGATAGAAAAGAGAGCGCGCAAAACAAATTTTTTTGAGCAGAAATGAAATATTGAGCGGCAAAACTAAGCCCCAAAATTTCACCTAATATCATAACCGACGACATATTCGTCGGTATAAGGTTCTTATTATTTCTGACAGTGTATTTCTCGGCATAAGGTATCATTTATTTTTTGTACAATCTAGCTGCAGGGGATTGCAAGAATTGCACATATTTTCGACGACCTATTCGTCGGAATAAGGTATAATTAATTTTAGTGAATTTGTAATTATTACACATATGTATACCGACCGTCGTTTAGTCGGTATAAAGTTGAAACTATTTCCGACGAGCCGGTCGTCGGCATAAGGTATAATTTATTTTTTTAGGTGGGTATGTTTGTACGAAATTGAATTTATTGCACATATTTATACCGACCGTTGGTTAATCGGTATTGGGTTGAAATTAGTGCCGACGATCTAGTCGTCGACATAAGTTTGAAATTGTTCTCGACGAATTTGTTATCGGTATAAGTTGGCATTTATTCTCTGAGCTATGCAGTTGTATTAATGCTACTAGTTACGACTAATTAGTCGTCGGTATAATATTACATTTATTTTTCTAAACCTACTACTTATTACATGTTTTAGTTTAGTTTAGTTTCGATTCTTTTTTTACAACTTCACCAGATTACTTCTTCCACCTTGTACATGCTGCATTGACTGGGTTTATGCAATTAAATAAGGTATGTTTCTTTCAATATTATGTTATATATGTGTAGATTAGTTTTTACAGTGCTATAGTTTAATTTTGTATAACTTGTGTTTAGGTGTAGTTACAATATGTCAAGAGATCGAAGTTGGATGTACAATAGATTGAATGATACAAATTTTCTAAACCAAGACTTCCTGACCGGTGTGTATGATTTTTTGGATTTTGCATTTTCTGATTCTGGATTTCAAAGTGGGAATAAGATTAGATGTCCGTGTAAAAAATGTTCAAATAGGACATTTCACACACGTGACGTGGTTGGCGGACATTTGTGTCAGTGGGGATTCATTAATCAATATTATGTGTGGGAAGCCCATGGCGAACAAATAAATGATTTTCAATCTTTTGGTGGCACGGAGGGGTCTCCCATTGCCTCCAATGAAATTAGAGATGAAATGGAAAATCCATATAGACAAATGGTTTTTGATACACTTGGTCCTCAATTTCAAAATGAGGACTCTAGTAGTGAAAGTGAAGCACCAAATAGAGGGGCTGCAAATTTCTATCAATTGCTGCAATCATCGGATGTCGTGATATGTGAAGGCATTGAACAAACAGTTTTGCAATTCGTGTCACAGTTTTTGCATAATAAATCAGTGAACAACGTAATAGACGAGGGAGCTGAAGGCTTTCTAAAACTGTGCAGGGGTCTAGTTAAGGAAGAAGATCGACATAAAATTCCACATAGTATATACAAACTAGAGAGTATGATGAAAAAACTTGAATTTGGTCATAGTACAATTGATGTATGCTACAACAATTGTTACTTGTATTATCAAGAAGGTGAACAATATGTCCAAGGTCCAATTTGCCATGAGCCTAGATACGAAAAGAGTACAATGACTGGGAATAAGATTCCTCGAAAGAGGCTATGGTACTTTCCAATCACTCCACGACTACAAAGGTTATATATGTCACAAAAAACAGCAAAACACATGACATGGCATAAAAATTGTGATGGGAACAGTGATATTATGATCCACCCAGCTTGTGGTGAGGCTTGGAAGCATTTTGACAGAACTCATTCAAATTTTGCTGTCGAGGCACGAAATGTAAGGCTTGGACTTTGCACTGATGGCTTCAACCCACACAGCTATTCTGCAAAGTCTTACTCATGTTGGCCAGTATTCGTTACACCATACAATCTACCACCGGATCTTCTAATGAACCAAGAGCACATATTTCTCAGTCTTATCATTTCAGGCCCTGAAAATCCAAGTCAAAATATTGATGTCATGCTTCGCCCATTGATTGATGAATTGAACAAGTTGTGGAGAACCGGAGTTGAAACATATGATAGTTTCAGGAAACAAAACATCATCATGAGAGCTGCTCTTATGTGGACAATTAGTGACTTTCCGGCCTATGGAATGTTATCAGGGTGGAGCACACACGGACGATTGTCTTGCCCATATTGTATGGATAGAACAAAGGCATTTCGACTTAAGAATGGGCGTAAGATATCTTTCTTCGATTGTCATCGTCAATTTTTACCTGAGAATCATCAATTCAGAAGAAACAAAAAGGATTTTTTGTATGGTAAAGTTGAGCATGATTGTAATGTTGAAAGGCTTTCTGGAGCTGAAGTGTTTGAACGAGTGCAACGACTTTGTTTTGGGATGACGTCTAATATTGAGGGGTTCGGTGTACACCACAATTGGAAGAAAGTAAGCAAATTTTGGGAGTTGCCATATTGGTCTACACTTCTCATCCGTAACAACTTAGATGTCATGCATTGTGAGAAAAACTTTTTCGATAACATTTTGGCCACAGTTATGGATGACCCGGATAAAACAAAGGACAATGTTAATGCAAGGAGAGATTTGGAGTTGCATACTAGAAGAAAAGAATTGTTTCTGAAAACTGATCAAAGGGGAAGGGTAATTAAACAGAAAGCTACGTATACATTGAGCAAGAATCAGAAGAAACTTGTATGTGATTGGCTGAAAGATATACGTTTTCCTGACGGGTATGCCTCAAATATCTCTAGGTGTGTCAATATGCCTCTTCTTCGGTTAGACCACATGAAAAGCCATGATTGTCATGTGTTCATGCAAAGACTACTACCTATCGCATTTCGTGACTTCTTACCAGACAATATTTGGGGGCCATTGACAGAGGTGAGTATTTTCTTTCGAGCATTGTGTGCAACTGAAATTCGTCGGTCGGATATGGAATTATTAGAAAAATCAATTGTGGAGACTATTTGTAAATTAGAAAAATTCTTCCCTTCTGGATTCTTTGACTCGATGGAGCATTTGGCAATTCACCTTCCGTATGAAGCTAAAGTTGGAGGAACGGTACGAGATCGGTGGATGTATCCATTTGAGAGGTACATGTATGCACTTGTATTTTGCATTTGGTTGTGAGTATATTCGTGTACAATTAAAATCTGTTGTTTATTTTTTATTATTGCAGGAGAATACGAGATCTGAAACGAACTGTACGCAATAAAGCACCTGTTGAAGGATCAATATGCGAGGCGTACCTCATTTCTGAGATCACTCACTTTTGTTCTCATTATTTTGAATCGGAAGTACAAACAAGATTTAATCGTCCAAGTAGAAATGAGGTTTTAGTTGATCCAGATCTTGAAGGTGAATTGTCAATATTTACTTGCAAAGGTCGGCCACTTGGGCCCATTTTGAGTACTCGTACATTGACAACTGAGGAGTACAAAGCCGTATAACTTTATGTACTTATCAATTGTCCTGAAGTCGATGGTTGGTTGAGGTATGCATTTTTAACTTTTAATTAAACTTCTTTACGAATCCAAATTATGAAAAATGTAAATAAATTTAATTTATTTGATTCAGTTTATTCGATGATGAAATGGGTTGTGCACACCTAGATGATCAATCTGTTTCAAAGATAAGCACAAATGAGTTTGTTCCTTGGTTTAAGAATTGGGTACGCAGTGGCCGTTATGAAGTGGATTCACGTCTCAAAACATTAGTTGATGGGCCTGAGTGGACCATAAACACCTATAAGGGGTACTTTGTGAATGGATACAAATTTCACACAGAAGCGCATGGACGGTCAAGGAAGACAATGAATAGCGACATAAGTGTGAAAGCGAGCACAAGTGATGATGATGATCAAAGAAACTTCTATGGCATGCTGCAAGAAGTGGTACAAATTACGTATTGGGGTTCTGGACATCAACAAACAATTTTTCTTTTCAAATGTGATTGGTATGATATTACGAGGGGAATGATTATCTATCCTAGGTACAACTTGGTTGATATTAATCCTCGGTTAAGATTGTCAACCTCAGAGCCATTCATTTTTGCTAGTCAAGCCGCCCAAGTGTACTACACTCGTTATCCTTCTGGAGGGGCTACTCGAAGAAGAGGTTGGTGGGCAGTTTGTACAGTAAAGGCAAGACACGTGATTGACATTTCATCAATCAATGAAACATACCAAGATACTGTCCCACCACCAATTAATGGAACAGAAGAGCTCAATGATTTTAATGAGAATGAGATACAACTTGTAGGTGACGAAGCTGAAATTGTTGAAGAAATTGAAATTGCAGATGATGATGAATTAGATGAAGAGGAAGAGTTTGATGATGAATATGAAGAGTCTGATGATGGACAAGAGATACACGAAGAAGATCTGAACGTTTAGTTAAATAAAAGACGTTCGGCGCCACAAATTACTAAAATCGAGTAGGCGCATACGGTACAAAATCACTCATCACTCTCTTCCCCACCTATCCAAGGTCGGGTTAAAAACCTCCTCCGGTAAACCCTTTGGGAAAAACCCGGAAGGAGGAAAACCGTGCCTCTTCATTTAGGATGGGTACTTCTCCCGATAAATTTGTTCTATTACAACTCAACATTCGCAATCGAGACCTAATCCAAATTATTACATTATTCAACCAAAGTCATAATATAATAACAGTAGCAAAACATAAATGTAATACTATGCTCCAGCCTTCTCTCGATTTATGCCTCTTAAAAAGCGCACCAAACCGATAACCAAAACCAGAAATTGTCCAAGTCATCGTCACTTCATCGTTGGGTCCCTTCATACTCAAGCACTCGAGCAGGCCAGTAGTCGTGCACTTTTCCATGGGGTCATCCAGGCCAGGCTCGGATGTCTTCCGCGTACTCTTCCACGCTGTCCATGCATTCCAGCATCCAGCTGTACCTGCACAATCCCAATAAACACAGCAGTGCCTAAACCACAATAATAATAATTCGTATAAAATCTTTGACAACATTATAGAAACAATCAACAATATAGAGTACAACAACTCCACACTCTAATGGAGGTCAAAATGCCCATCGACCCCCTTAATGAAGCCCCCAAACATGCACATATTAATTTGGATACTTCGAATAAGGCGGTCAATACAATACGACTTGTCTTCAAACCGGAATTTATTTCTAGTTTGCCAAACGTGATATACAACAGAGACGACCTACAACCTAAGAATTTTCTTTTTAGTAGAGCTGATTCCACGAGCCTTATGAATGTCGTCCAAAAACCCCTTCAAATTCCGCATATGACCCCTCCAATCGAGCCAATCACCCATCTTTTTCCAAATATGCTGCACAAAACTACATTCAAAGAACAGATGGTCGATCGACTCTTCTCCATTGATGCAAAAGACGCATCATCTATCCTCCATATCCACGCACCTACTATTGGTTCTCACCTTTTCTCTAGCGATTAACCAACAAATGAACGAGTATTTAAGAGGTATGAACGAGGCCGACAAATCTTGAAAACGAAGTTCCGGTTGCCTATGGTTCTCACAAAGCTCCTTATATACTTTGCCAACATCCATGTCGTGTATGTTACTCATTTTTTCCAGCCAACGAATACTGTTTTGTACGCCCCCATACTTTTCCACAATAAGATCTCTAAAACTGCAAACAGCCCTTCGCATCGACGAGCCCCCATTCCCCCTATATAATTGCCAAACCGTGCCACCTTTGAGCCAACAATCATGCACCCATTTGACCCATAATGTATCTTTTTTCCTATGGATATCCCAAATAGTTTTACTAATCAATATTCTGTTCCAGCCTTCCATATCTTTTAGACCAAGACCACCCTTAGTCTTATCACGGCATATATCAGTCCACGCGACCATAGGGGTCTTGCCACTCCACAAAAATTGCTTACACAATGACTCCAGTTTTCGAATAACCCCTTTAGGGACAGGCATAACCCCAAACCAAAAACTGAGTATTCCATATATAACCGAAGAGATTAATTCTACCTTTCCGGCGTACGAGAGGGAATTCGCGTTCTACTTGAGAATTGTATCACGAACCTTAGTCAATAGAGGCTCAAACTCTCTAATTTTCACTCTACTAGCCGCCAAAGACACGCCTAAATACTTAACCGGGAGCTCACTTTCGACAAATCCAAGCTTCTCCAAAATACGAGCTTTATCTTAATTTTTAATTCCAGCCATAGTAATACTCGATTTGCCTGGACTAATACCCAGCCCAGCCACTGCCTCAAATTGTTTCAGAGAATCATATAACACATTAATAGAATCAAAATCTCCACGCGAAAATAGAAGCAAATCATCCGCAAACATAATATTAATAATCTTCAAATTAGCACACTTAGGATGAAACTTGAATCTACTATTGCATGCGTTAAAGTTCAAAGATCTATGCAAGTATTCCATACAAATCACAAAGAGATAAGAGGAAAGAGGGTCACCTTGACGAAGTCCACGTTTGCCTTTGAAAAAACCGCATGGAGTTCCATTCACAAGGATCGAATAGGATGGGGTAGAGACGCATATCATGATCCACTCGACGAACTGATTTGGGAATTTCAAATGCAGCAGCAAGCTCTTGAGAAAATCCCACGAAACGGAGTCATAGGCTTTACGAATGTCCACTTTAAGCATAGCCCTTCTCGAAACATTCGCCTCATCGTATTTCTTAATAATTTCTTGGGCAAGAAACACATTCTCTGACATATTTCTCCCAGGAACGAATGCAGTTTGATTATTAGACACCACCACGGTAGTAGCAAAACTCAACCTATTAGCAAGAACCTTGCTAATAATTTTGTAAATCACATTACAACACGAGATAGGTCTAAAATCCGTTACGCCAAGATTGTGGGTTTTCTTAGGAATCAACGTAACAAAAGTGCAATTTAGCTGCCGAAGAATTTGTCCATTAACAAAAAAATTCTTGGACAGCCCCCACTATATCATCCTTCAATAAATTCCACGACTTTTTGAAAAATGCCGAGGTATACCCGTCTGGACCGGGGGCTTTATCCTCACCAATTGCCCATAACGCAGTCTTAATCTCGCTCTCGTCAACACTCCTAACCAAGCTGCTGCTCAAATTTTCTCCAATACATTCGCCATGACTGACCACCCTTTCGTCAATATTAGCAACCTCAATATCGGATCCAAGGAGGCCTTCATAATAAGCCACCAATCTATTAGCTAATTCTTCTTGATTGGAAGTGACGCCATCCTTCGTTTGAATATGGGCGATAAAATTTCGTTTCCTATTTCTCTTGACAATGGCATGGAAATACTTCGTGCTCCTGTCCTGATTTCGGACGTACTTGTTTTTAGCCAATTGTTTCAAGAAACACTCTTCCCACTTCTTAACCTTGTACACCTCTAATTTTTTTTTGTTGAATTTCATCATAGACTTGATCCATTCTGTCTTGGTTTTGACAACCCAATACCTCACGTTGCAACTCCATAAGCTCTTGCTCGCCCCTTTCGACTCTACTAGAAATGTGAGCAAAGTCCTTCTTGTTCAGTTCCTTCAGGGATTTCTTTAGTCTCTTTAATTTCTTTGTGAGAACGTACTGTTTCGTTCCAATAATGCCCGACTCTTCCCAACTTGTCTTCACAACTTCAAGGAAACCTTCATGTTCGGTCCACATGTTGTAAAACCGAAAAGGCTTGTTAACTTTTTTATAGGTACCTAGAAGCGTAGTAACCGACATGGCATGATCAGATTCCACACCCGGGGCCACAAATTCTGCACTAATACTCCAACCCTCTTCCGTCCATGAATGGTTCACCATAACCCTATCAAGCTTGCTTTTAACCGTGTTGGAATTCCATGTAAAAAAACATCCAGTCGAAGGGACATCTACAAGGCATAAAGTGGTAATGCAATTTATGAAATGTAACAATCCCGTGCATTTTATTTTACTTACTGGTGACTTTTGTAATTTCTTAACTTTTAAATTTATCATTTTCTTTTATTAAATTACCCATAAAAATATCATATTTCTAGTAGTATATTTGGTTTAAAATTTCTGTTATAACTAATTAATTAACAATTTTAACCTATTAATGAGAAACTGTCCCAAATGATTATTGATGTGTTATAGTGTATGGACATACGCCTAAACTTATATTCTGATCTAACTAATAATATAAAAATGGGAAAACCATAAATCTGGTGCAGAGCAAAGAAGATCCCTGATGCATATTTACAAAATCATATATTCATACCTTTTTTGAAATTATATGTAATTAAACATTTTTTTGAAAAATTGTATCTTCTTAATTAGCTATGTTGTAATACAGAACAACTGAACAAGTGAGTAAGAATAAAATAGAGTGATGATCTCATGCTATATTCCCACACTTGAATACATTCCAAGGAACCGAGCACTGAGAGTTGCTACACCCCAAATTAAAGACCCTTTGAGGTTTGATTAAAATTAATTACAAAGGTAGGGTGAGGAAACCCATTTTGAAGGTTTTTAAGTTCACAAAATAATATCACTGACCACCCTCCCCCCATCTCAAAGCAAAAATTATCACAAAATAAAGAAAATGTAATCAAGTCCTAGAGCCTATTAAAATGTGCAAAAACAGAGCAATCAAATTTATATCACATCCTATGGATCCCATATTAAATCATCAATGTCGAAATCTTCATTTGTAGTACCCCCCCACCCACCGCCGATTGATGAAGATCCAATGCAATCATGGTTGTTCCGGTTGATTTGCATTTGGGAACGAACAAGTTCCATAAATTCCTCATTTTGAGTTTTTTGGGACTCCACGAGAGCTTGTAGTTGCGTACATTTCTCAGTCGCATCTTTAGCAATTTTCTTAACTTCATATAGTTCATCCCTCAATTCTATCACTTCTCTCCGTGACTCTTGATCCTTCCTTTCTTGGGTGATCCAATGGCATTCGTCCATTTCTCAGCATCAACGATTACCGGCCAATTTGTACGATCCTCTCCAAAGTCTTTGATGCAATCTTCAACATATCGATCCTATTTAGAAGAGGAAACAAGTATATGAATTTTATGTAATCAACTAATGTATAGATTACAAAATAATAATGATAAAATTACATGTACAGCCTTGAATTTTTTATCAACCCATTTTGGGGCTGCATTAGGGTCATTGGGATTGCGCATCATGTGTAGGGATGGCAATGGGGCAGAGCAGGGCAGATAGTTAAATATCCAAATCTGCCCTGCGTTCATAAGTATTTGCCCTGCCCTGCCCCTGCGACCTGCTGCGGGGCAACATTTCGTGCCCTGCCCTGCCCTGTGCAAGTCATTGCCCTGCCCTGCCCCATGCACTCCAAAAGTCCAAGTAAAACATGCAGATTAAATTAAATTAAACAATAAAATAAATATTAAAAATCCACAACTAAATTAAACATTAGATATTCACTAAATCATATCCAAAATACTTTTTTTTTTTTTTTTACTGAGAATCATATCCAAAATACTTAACAGCAAACAAATGTGTTTTGTGAAATTGTGATTTGAAGACAGTGAGAGAGTGAGCCGCGGGATGGGTAGGTTAAATTAGGGTTAGTGGAATAGTGACCATAATTAAATAATATATATATTAATATATATATATATATATATATTAATATAATATTTTTTTTATATTCAGGGCAGGGCAAGGCAGGGGAGGGCAGGGCAGATTTTTATAATACATGGATCCATGCTTGCCCTGCCCTGCGTGCGGGGCGGGGCAGATTTGCCCTGTTTTAAGGATGGGGCAGGGCAGAGCGGATCTAAACCTCTCAGAGCAGGGCGGGTCGACCTCGGGGCAGATCATTTTGCCATCCCTAATCATGTGAGTGTCGGCGTAATTCTCTATAAAAGGGATTGCAGGGATACCCTGTACTAGTGCCTACTCAATATATACAAAATTTAATTAGAATTTTAAATAATGCACAATACTTATATATGCAACCAAACATTGTTCAAAGTGATGCATTAAATAAAAAACAAACGTACCAACTCTTTTGGACTACTCATGTATTTCTGTATATATATCTATCCTGCAAAGAATAAAGATAATCTAACAAATCTAACAAAACAAATAATAGCAGAACTAAACAATTAAAATAAATAATACTAGAGCTAAACAATTAAAACTCAAACAAGAGACAAAACAAATAAAGTGTATACAGTTATGCTTCCTACTCAAATACTTATATTTATAAATATCACAACAATACCTTCTCGATGCCAGCACGCTCCATAGTCTTGGATCCAGTGGTATGACTCGCTCGTGGGGCCTTGCTCCTATTCTCCTTTGCAGCTTTGCTTCTTCTTAAGAACTTAGGACTTTTCCAATAAGCGAGAAGTTCCTCCCAGTGTTGGTCAGGACACCACTCTGGCATCTTTTTATTAATTTCATAGCTCTCTCGTGCATTATAAATTGCGTCGGATAAAGAACTACCCATACTCTTCTCCCAAAGTGTTTTTATAGCTCCATCTTCAATAGGATCCCACACATACGTACTCTATTGGAAAAAATATTTATAAATATGAGAATGCATTGAATGAACAAAATGATGAAATAATTTTATTTTACCTCAAATCGATTCCAAAGAGTCCTCTTATTATCTTTGGGCATCTCAGTCCAATTAGGGTGACCCCCTTTAAGTCCGGTTCGAAGATGGCTGCCAATAGTGAGATGTGCCTCCTATCTGCTCGATCAGCTGGGGGCTCCTCTCCTTTATTGCAATCTCGACCTCTCTTCCTCTTTAATGCGGGATCAACACTAACATTGGCTTGGTTGGAGGATGTTATTGAGTTCAAGCCCGCCTCTGAATTAGTAGTTGCAGTTTGTAATTGTGCGATTGCTCTTGCCTTTCGAGTAAATATCATCCCAAAGGTTCGAATATCCGTTTGGGCCCTTGTGCCTCTAGGTACATTGTTTGGTACATGATCTGGCATACAACGGTGTTGTGAGATTTCAAGATTGTTAACAAGTGATGGTCGTTGTCGAACATGATTCGTTGAACGACCGGATAAAGAAAATGTCCCAATACGATCAGACATCTGAGAAAAGATTTATGATTGTTACAAATCAGTATAATGAATATATCACAATTAGTAAAAACATGAACAATCATAGCACAACTAGAATAGTTATAGGTCCTTATGATCTTTGTGGAAGGAAAATACTTTGACTATAGTTACAAATTGTGTAGTAAGATGAAGAAATTTTAAATAAATTCATGTCAAATATATATATGTTTGTCATGCTCTGTTGTCAATCTCATTATTTTTCACAAAAAATTAATAAAAATTAATCCCTCAAATTTTCTAACAGAATAATAATCTCTCATTATTAATTATTTTCCATTGTCAATAGAGAGTGCAAGTGTGATGCAAAAAATCACAGTGCAATAAAAAAGAGCAGAAAAGAGATAAGAGGCAAGGATCAATTTTTCCAAAAAAAACTTGAACAAATATCTTTTAAATGCTACACTTAGGAATATAAATCCCAACTCACAGGTCTTTGAAACTTTTTTTTTTGGTGGGGGGGGGGGGGTATGTTGCTCCGTAATCTAGGTTGTCAGACTAAAATCATCCTGTGAGTTTGAACCTAGATTTGCAACGACTTCTCCACTTCAATCGCGTGAACTGGTAGAGTCCGCTCCTCTTTGAGCCATTTTATGAGCATTTATAAGCTTGGTTGGGGACATACGTGAATTTGCACACTACAAATTCTTTTGAAAGATTGATAATCTCTCTAACGATGCAGCTCTCCGGTCCCGAAACCGCCCTCTTTTGAAGGCAAAGAGACACCGCTTGCTGGGAGTCCGTTCGGATTATCAGAACTCCCGTGCCCCATTGTCTTGCCTTTTTGATACCTACCAGGATTGCTGCCAGTTCTGCTCCTAGGGCCCCCTCTGGGGTCGAATCCTGGTAGCAAAGTTTATGATTTCCTCCCCATTTCCTCGCATGAGGATGCCACCAACCCCATATCTTCTCTCTTCCTTTTTGCAAGCTCCATCTACCTCTAGGATCAGGTGATTTTCTCCCTCTATTCCAGCATTTTCCGTCTCTTCTTCCCTATGATCTGCCCTGGGCATACCTTGTTGATTTTGTTGGTTAAAAGCTTCAAGATAATTTAGGACCTTTTCTCCCGTTCTACTATCAATTATCCTATTCCTTCCTTGGCTGGCGTGGAGTACCCTACATCTTTCCCTCCAAACACCCCAGGCTATCATAATAATTTTTTCAAACTCTTCCTTACCATTTTCAGCCCAAATGTATTCCAGGAGGTCAATAATTTTCATCTCTCTTCCCAGCTTGCAAACTTTCCTGAACTCGGTCCTTACCTAAATTTTTTTAATTTCCGTACACGAGAACAACGCATGGGTTGTCGATGGAAGCATCCCTCCACACAAACCACAACAAGGCGGGATATATCTCCTAGCCAAATTACCTTTTGTTTGAATGAACTCCCAACACATTTTCCAACAGAATATTCTAATTTTTGGCGGTAATCTCAGTTTCCATATCATGTTCCAGAATTTTTCTCGTCTTTCTGTTGATGACGGCCCAAATTGGTGATGCTTCTCTTCTTCAAGTCCTATAACGTATCCATCTTTCACTGAGTATTCCCCCATAGGGTTCTTAATCCAAAATCTTCTGTCTTCCTCATCTTTACTCCCCACCTGTGTACATAGAATATCCTCTACCTCATAATGAAGAAACGCCATCCTAACTAGCTCCTCTTTCCACTCCCTATTGTCATCCAGGAAAAAGTTGATATTGGGGGTTGCCGCTATTCTTGAAGTGTTTCTGCCTGAACCAGAGCCCTGAACCCACGCATGTTTGTGGATTTTGATTGTATTTCCATTACCGATTATCCATCTAGTACCTAATTCCAAGATATATCTACTCTTACACAATGAACGCCAAGTGAATGACGAGTTATTACCCGGTTCCGCCTCCATTATGTCCATGTGCTTAAAGTATCGAGCCTTGAGGATCCTACAGAGTAACTGATCAGGCGAATGAATGCATTTCCAAACTTGTTTAGCCAGTAGAGCATCATTGAAAATGGACATTCTCCGAAATCCCATGCCCCCTTCTGCCTTTGGTTTGCATAAATCTTCCCATTTTTGCCAATGCATCTTTTTCCCTTCCTCTTTTCTTCCCCACCAAAAATCTGCCATTAACTTCTCCATTTGAGTGCAAATCTGAATAGGAATTTTGAAGCACATCATTGTATATGTGGGTATAGCTTGGAGTACAGACTTAATGAGGACCTCCTTTCCCCCCTCCGAAAAGACCTTATTTTTCCAGTTATCTATCTTATTCTTCATTCTATCCACCAGGAAAGAAAACTGTACTTTTTTTGGCTCTGAGTGAGAAGGTTGGGAGCCCCAGATAAATCTGGTGCCCTTGCGTGATCCTTATTCCCAGTGCTTGCTGGGTTCTATGTTTACGATTCTCCTCCATGCACGGGCTAAAGAGAATTGTTGACTTGTCGTAATTAATCATCTGTCCTGACGCCTTCTCATAATCTTCCAATATAGACCTAACTTCCTCTCCACATTTGTCTTTTGCCTTGAAAAAAAAGGTGCTATCATCTGCAAATAAAAGATGGGAAATCACAGGGGCTTCCCTAGCTACTCTAATCCCTTCCAGTCTTCTTCGTGCTACTCTATCTTGAACATAAGACGAGAGTCCTTGTGCACATATTACAAACAGAAAAGGAGATAACGGATCCCCTTGCCTGAGGCCTCTAGCCGGCTTCACCTTCCCCACCACTGAGTTGTTGATTTTGAAAGCATATTCCACTGTTCTCACACATTTCATAATTAAGTCGATAAAAGATGTCGGAAAACCCATTTTCTTAAGCTGCAGTTCTAAGAATTTCCATTCTATCCGATCATACGCCTTGCTCATGTCCAACTTTAGGGCCGCATATCTGGATTTACTTTTGTTATTTCGCAGCCAATGCATACACTCGTAGCCTATAAGAATATTATCAGAAATCTGGCGATTTTTCACAAACGCACTTTGATGTTCATCAATGATGTCCGGCATGATTGATTTGAGTCTATTAGCAATAGTTTTTGCCACGATTCTGTAGCTAACGTTGCATAAACTGATAGGACGGAAGTCTCCCATGCCTCTCGGATTCTTATTCTTTGGTATGAGTGTTATCCATGTATCGTTCCAGCTCCGAATCTCCCCCTTCTCATTTAATACATCGAGAACACCTTTCGAGATATCCTCTCCCACAATGTGCCATTTTTCTTGATAGAACTTTGCATTAAAGCCATCCGGGCCCGGCGCCTTCCCCGGATTTAGTTCAAACACTGCCTTCCTCACTTCTTCTTTTGTAAACCGTCGCGAGAGAACTCTTACCATCTCATCCGACACCATCGCTTCAGTATGTCCCAGAATTTTATCCATTTGATTCTGAGAATTTCCACTTGTTGAAAACAAATTTTGATAATGCTCCGAAATAAGATTCGAGATCCCATCCTTCGATTCCACCCATGTTCCATTCGCGTCTTGTAGTCTATCGATAAAGTTTCGGTTTCTTCTTTTAGTTGCCCTCCTATGGAAGTATGTTGTATTTCTATCACCATTGATCATCCATGAAGTTCTTGCTCTTTGTTTCCAGAATTCCTCTTGTTGTGATAACAATTTTTCAAGCTCCATTTCCATGCTTGATATGTCCTCATTTGATTCCTCCTCCTCGTCGACCATAGTTCTTTGATGCACCAGATTTGTTAGAGTCTTTGAAACTCAAACCTGGTGAAAGATATAATTCAATTTGTAGGCTTTCTGGGGATCAAAGACACAGAGGGTGTAGAGGTACTTTGAGCACCTAACCTTAAACTTCACCACATCATTGCTCCTCTTTATCTCATGAATTTGCTTTGGCTGCATACAACATACCAAACCAAACGATAAGTTTATTTAGAGAAGCATAATCAATTAACAAAACTATCAAACATCAAAATCTTATCAGTGGACAAATAAACAAGGCATTTGGGTACCATTTAATTGTAATCATATAGCCTTCCTACATCCACCTCTTTATCTCATGAATTCCACCATACTTATTTTCAATGGTATACATATAGCCTTCCTACATCCACCTATTTTTTTTTCAGTATAAATACAAAAACACCATCAACAATATATCACAAACTCCTAATTTATTACAATCAAGACAGGAGGGGAAAAGATTACCATTTTGGTAAATGGAAATTGGCAAAGTGTGCCGATTCCAAACCACAAAGCAAAATAAAATAAAAAAAACAGAGAAAAGGAATCAGCAGAAAAACAGAGCAGGAAATTTAAGCAAGATTCAACCCAATCCCACAATATTAATGTATTCTCTATAAATGTCTCTCACATACAAAGTGAAGAAATTATAGATTATGTTTCTTTCCAACATTGCTAGCAAAATTGATAAATCTATACAACCCATTCAATTTTGAGAACCAACAAAACACAGAAGAAGCACTCTAATTAGTGTTCTCTAAATAATAAGAATCGATAGGGTGAAATGAAAGGAAACAAAATTAGTGTTCATTGTTATTACAAGTTTTTGAGCCCTAAAAATCAAATATTTTGAAATCAAACTTCACATCTAAAACCAAAAAGAAGAACAAAGAAAGTAAATAAATTACCTTTGAGTTTGAAGAAATTACAGTAGAGTGAGTATTACAACCACTTCTTATGGTGCTTGTGGGGGAGTATTACAGCCACTTCTTACTGTGTTGGGAGGGAAGAAATGTCTTAGGGTTTTTTTTTTTCAAGTTTTCATTGTGAGTAAATGTCTTTTAACTCATGTTTTCACCGACGAATTATATAATATATACCGACCAAATATGGGTCGGTATAAAATAATAAATTATTTTTTATTTTTTATTTTTGGAGAGGTCATTTTTTAAAGGTATTACCGACAGGCGAGTTGTCGGCATCGTTTCTTAAAAACATTAATTTTTAATGCAGAGTAATTTTTTTTAAAAGGTATTACCGACGACGGATTTGTCGGTAGTAGATTATGGAAATTTGTATTTTTGATAAGAAATTTTGATGATGATTTCCGACGAGAGGTTAGTCGGTATTTGTTTTGGAGGGAAATCACACTCCCGCCACTAACTTTTACCGACTACGCTATGATGTTTTCCGACGAATTTACCTTGGTCGGAATTATGTGCCTTGTTGGACATCAATTTTTACTTATTATTATTTCCGACCACGTGTTGGTCGGTAAAGTAATTTTTACCGACAGAGTATAGTCCGTCGGTATAAGTCCGTCGGAACTATACAAATTTCTAGTAGTGAGTATTGAAAAATAATTTTTTATATTAAAATAAAAAAACTCACAATCTTGCAAGAACCAAGTTGTAGAAGCCCATATCCAGCTTGAATCACAACAATAGTCTGTAAATTTAAATGGGGCAATGAATTAATTTTCAACTAGAAAATATTAAACCTTAATGCCAGAATCAAATTGTTCAAATTCAAATGGAGCAATGAATTAATTTTCAACTAGAAAATATCAAATCTAAATGCCAGAATACTCTGTATGTAGCTACAAATGCAATTAATAAAATAAGAGGTGATCAATCATTCATAAACAATAGTTAAACTTTTTCATCAGTAACAATAATTGGGACATTGAAATTCCACTTTCTTGTACCAAGAATTAGTAGAAAAGTAGGGTCCAAAATCAATTTACATTAGCTGATTAATCAAAATCAATTAGCAATAAACACAAATGCTAATTAAACACACATACAACATCAAATGAACTCTGCCAGTTGGAGATGTGGAAATGTTTTTTTTACAACAAAATTTCATTTCTCATTACTCAAACATCTGTATGGAGAAGCCTTACATCTTTAGAAACAAAACTTTTACAAAGATCAGGTACCATATTCTCCCAATTTTTCTCAAAGCCTTTTTTTTTTTTTGGTCGGTAAAGAAGAATTTTTTTATAAACTAATCAAAGATAGCATACATGGTACAAGAGGTACCAAAACAGAGTAAAAGAAGTTAAACTAGAAGTTCCCAGTATTGTATCCATTTTACATCAGAGTTGATGTTGAAAACTAATTAGAAGCAACTAAATCTCCAAAGTCCGGATCGGTTCTAGCAGCCAATCCTTGAATGTTGTTCCTTGTTTGATCATGTCGTTTGTAGAGCACCAACTCCATGTTCGTCCCTTTATCTCATCTTTGATCCTCTCTACATTCCACACTGAATTTTCAAATATTACCGCATTCCTTCGGCACTAGATTACCCATATTACACAAACCCAAATCCCTGACATAACTTGATTCCCTTTCTTTGTTGGTAAGAGTCTAGAGAAGTGTGAAAGGTGTTCCTTGATTCTGGGCTGTAGCCCGCGTGTAGGACAGAATAGATCTTGAGCCACGTTAATATTTCAACCCATACCTGATATAAGACTGAGAAGCCAAGGAATAGGTGGTCTGCCGTTTCAGGTTTCTCACCACAAGTTGTGCACATTGTCTCCTCATCCGTGTTTAATATCTTTCTCCTTCTCAAGTTGGTCTTTGTCGGTAGTCTGTCCCAGTACAGTCTCCAGGTTGTTGCTGCTGTCTTGAATGGTGCAATATTTCTCCATAATAAGTCGAGTTCCTTCCCTCTTGCATCTGTCTCGTTGCCCTCGTTCCCTAAGGCATACATTATATTATATGTAAATTTAGTGGTGTAATATCCATTCGAGCTCAGCCTCCATCTCCACCCGTCTCGCTCCCCTGCTGATAATGCGTACCTAATGACAAGATTTATCAGATTGTTTAAATTTCCAGATTCTCTCTCTAATAGAGCCCTAGTCCATTCCCAGCGCCACACCCACATGCCATCTATCCAATTACCCATATTACTAATGTGACCATCTTTTTCGACACTTAATCTAAAGATTCTCTGAAACTTAGATTTAAGTGTTGATTCCCCCACCCACTTCTCGTCCCAGAACCTCGTATTTGTCCCGTCCCCTATAACCTTAATTAAATTCTTGCTAAACCATTTGCCCCCATTTCCCGTCCCTGATGACACCACAACCCTCAACCATTGTGAAACTCCCCCACACTCTACCCTTAATTCGCAGGCCCTCTCCGCTCTCCTCTAATTCCTCGTGCAGTGAGTGGATCACCTTACCCCACATGCTATCCCTATTATTCAAGTAATTCCACAACCACTTTCCAATCAACACTCTATTGAACCTACCAAAATTCCTCCCCCCCCAGCCCCCCTCATGTTTTGATTTGCAAAGAGATTTTCATTTCATCCAAGCCAACTTCCTCACACCCTCCTTCCCACCCCACAAAAAATTATAGCACACATATGCTAATGTTTTTTGCATTTTCACAGGTAGAAGAAAGAAGGAGAAATGGTAAACTGGAATCGAGGTCAGAACCACTTTTAGTAGGGTTATTCTTCCGCCAAACGAGATTGATTTTATCTCCCGTGCCGGTAATATGCGTTTCAGTTTCTGGATCAGGTGATCCCATTCAGATATCCTTTTTGGCCTCAAACCAACCCTGATGCCGAGGTAGGAGAAGGGTGTTTCTCCCACCACGCATTCGAGAATGTTGGCCATCCTTTCCAGCCTTGACACCTCTACATTGATCCCCATGAGACTACACTTGTTGTAATTAATTTTCAGTCCCGACAGAATTTTGAAATTCTTCAATATTCCACGCATTGCCCACGCGTTTTCCACCCCTGTTACCCCTATGAACACCGTGTCGTCAACGTATGAGGTAATTCAGCCCCTCAACTACTATGAGGTAAAGAGGGGGGGGGGGACAACGGGTCTCCCTAACGTAGTCCACCTTCCAACTTGAATTATCTAGACGGGCTTCCATTTATCAGTATAGTGGCAGATGTAGTGGATATACATCCATAATCTACTTCCTCCATTTTGCACTGAAATTCATCTGCTCCATCATTAGGTTTAGGAAGGACCAATCTACCGAGTCATAGGCCTTTGCATAGTCTATCTTGAGGAATATCCACTCCAACTTCCGTCTCTTTGCCTCCTCAATTGTCTCATTTAGTATCACTACTCCGTCGAGAATGTGCCTCCCTTTGATGAAGGCACATTGATTTTCTGATATAATGTTTTCCATGACTTTGTTCAATTTGCCCGCGAGTACTTTTGCTATCACCTTGTAAGCATATCCTATAAGTGAGATAGGTCGATAGTCATTGAGAGAGCATGCTTCCTCCTTCTTTGGAATCAAAATAAGGAAAGATGGATTCGATCCATGAACTAATTTGCCATTTTCGTAGAAGTCTGTCGTCATCCTTAGAAAGTCCTCCTTCATCACCTCCCAGAATTCCTTTAGAAATTTGAAATTGAACCCATCTGGACCCGGGCTTTTATTGCTATCGCAATTCCATACTACATGAAAGTGTGTGTGAGTGCGAAATTAGAGGTGTTGTCAGTCGTGGCACTGTCATGACAACATTAAGCAGCGGAAATTAAAATGCACTTTGGAAAATGGAAGTATTCAAAATTTGCATAGATTATAAAATAATCTACGTTGTTCACTATATAAAATATGTGAAACGGATTACAACCTCTTAGAGGTGTACAATAACACTTCGATGAGTGTATAAAATTTACTAGATCCTACGAAACTATCTCCCTCATAGATCTATGCATATAACCTAGTAAATAAGACAATGATCAACACATTATTATTCGGGTTTACAATAATGTGTAGATCTACAAGAAGAAACAAGAGTTTTCCTAACTAGAAGCGTAAGAGCGTTTGATAGACTAGTAATCAAGAATAGATTTTCTTCTTGTGTATCTTGTGTTGTAGGTCCCTAGTTGAGTAGATAATATTGAGTAAGCTAGTGAAAACGTCTAGAGGGGGGTGAATAGACTTTTCAAAAATCTTTCAATATATCAGAATACACAATGCGGAATAATCAGAATAACAATGAGCCCAATCAAATTTATACTCAACTAAAATCGCGAACTTCTGTATGAACACTCTACTAATCTTGTTCAGATATGTAATTCAATCAATTAAACAGTTAATCAATCAAACACAAATTAAAACAGTAAAGTAAATCAAACACGAGATTTATAGTGGTTTGACAACTTGTCTACATCCACTCTCACAAACCCAGTTGTGATATTCTTATTAACTCGTCCAATAGAGTAATGTGTTCTTGTAGCTTTAAGTCCCAAGAAATAAGACTTAGATCTTCTTGATAACACTACCAAGTACTTCTTCGATCTAACTAGCTATTTAACAAGCAACTAGCAACTTGAAACAAAAATAAAACTTCTTTGTCTTCAGTATTAGCCTTCTTTGATCTTCACTTGTCTTCTGGCTTCTTTCTGAATTTTCAACTCTGAGAGTTTTCTTCACTTGAATACTTCGTAAATTTTCTTCAGTATGTCCCTTAGAATCAGTATGTCAGTAGTCTTGAATCGAACAATACCATGGGGTATTTATAGACTTCTAATTTCAAGAACTTTCAGTTATGTAACAACCTTTTCTTGAAAACTGATTCATAACTGCTTCAACTTATCCATCCACGCGTTTCTTCAGTTAATTAGTTATTCCATAACTAACTCTTCAATCTTTATCTTCACACGTGTTTTTAATAACTAACTTCTTCATTCTTGTCTTGTCTTGTTGTCACGCACCTGTCTTGTCTCAACTTGACTTGTCTTGCGCAGGTCTTCTTCTGTAGACTTCTAAATAGAACTAATCTAATCCTATCATATAATCTTAACAAGACTATTACATTACATTAAGCTTTATAAATCAGCTTAGTCAACTTAGAATCTATACATTGAATATAAACAATTACAAAACGAAACATGAGCTTCTATACATTCTTGAATATAGCTCAGTACAAATCCTAAACAAATATAACAAAGTACTTATAAAACGTACTTGTCTTGTGAACACTTAAACTTTTCTTTTGAACTTTTACTTGTCTTGTGAACTCTACTGATCTGCTCAAGACGACTTCATAACTAGACTAGATCAGTCAACACTTAGAAAATATTCAAGTCTACTTTTGGCTTTTCAAAACTTCATCTTATCTTTTCATCATTTAGGACTTGTCTTAGGATTCATATCCCAACAATTTCCCTCTTTTTGATGAAGCCAAAACTACTTGAATCTTTTCACAATAGTAGACTAGTTAAGTAGTTATCTTGTCTTTAATCACCAAAAGTACTTATCTTTTCATTCATTCACATAAAGATCAGTAGATTACACATACTTAATCAAAATCAGAAATAAGTAAAGAAAATACAATTAATCAATAATATTACCTCCTTCTAGATTAGGAACACAAAAAGCATCGAGGAGTCTTCTATGAATTACTGAGATATGTTCTTCATTGTCGATCTTCTCCTTCTCTAGTAGCTCTTCTTCAAACTTCTTGATATGATTGAAGTCGATCCTCTTGCCAGAACTTAACATAGGAGTAGTCAATTTCGGATAGATCGGCACAAGAATATTAAAATTCACAGCAGCAGCTATCCTCATAATCAAGTTCCAAAGCTTCTGGTCTTGAACTTCCATAAACTTGTCAAATATTGCATATAGCTCTTCATTGATGTCTGCATCACCAAATTTGCGAACGATCCAGTGATCTAGTTCCCACTTCAACTTGACCTTGAACCAATCTTCTCTATGTTCATTGTCAATGAAGTTGTCTATGAACGCATCTTCTACTTCATCTGGATTAGCCTTTAACTTCTGCAATCTGTTAATATGCTTACCAACCTTCTTCTTACTAGCATAGTGAGATTCATTTGTCTTTTGCTTTTTCACAATTGCAGTCGTTTCTTCTTCAGCTTTTGGCTCTTCAACGATGAGCTTTCTCTTCGCAACTCGTCTTGTCTGAACCTCAGGAGAAGCAACACCTTTGCCTTTCACCTGTCTCATCTGCTCTGCCTTTGCTTGCTCAAGATCAGCTTTCTTGACTAGCTTTCCTCTCTTGGACCTTCTTAGCTCTTCTATTGCAGACGCAACAGCCTTCATCTCTGGTTCAGCACTAGACTTTGCCTTTTCTTCAACTCTACTTGTCTCTTCCCCCTTTTTGGCTTCATCACTTGCCTTAAGAGTGAATAGACTAGTAAAACGAGTCATCTCTTCCTTCAAATCTTCCTTCATAGCCTCTGAAGCAATCTCAATCTGCCTCTGATGCATCTTGTCATGACTCATCTTGTCAAGACGATCAACAGTAAGTTCCAACTTCCTTGAACTTGAGATTGGCTCATCTTTGAAATGAGTAGCAGTCTGTCTGAGCAATCTGTTCTGTTCAGTCAGCTCTGTTAGAACAGCTCTAGAACGCACCAACTGATCTTGTGCTTATCTTCATTGCTCATCAGCTATCTCAATCTTTACTCGGTAGAGACGTTCCATCTTGTTTGACTCTTCAGCCAATGATCTTGCAAAGTTGATTGAAAGTTTCTCAGAATAGTCAACTTGCCTCTTTAAGAATTCTTCAATCTGGGCATTCATCTCTTGTCTGAATGTTGAGTCCATCTTGTTGACTTCACCAACTATCAACTCTCTGGAACTATCTACAAGAGATTGATTCTGCTCCACCAGAACTTCTTTCAATTTGGAATTTAAGAACTCATCTATTGAAGACTGGACAACATTCTTCAAGTCTGTCTTCAAGTTGTCTAAGAATCCTTCTGGAAAAATATGAGAATCTTGAGTATCAGCGAACTCATCATCATCTTTGATAGCAACAATCTCATCTTCATCAAAGACAAAAGCTTCAACAAACTCGTCATCTTCCTTAGCAAATAAGATCGAGTTGTTTTCATCTTCAGTACTTTCAGCAATTTCTTCAAGATGATCCGAGACATTCTCCAATTCCAGTAATGGCTCAAATGTCTGAATTCCAGCATCAACGGTTTCAGCTTTCAACTCTTCTTCCACAAGACCAGTTTGAACTCCAACTTCAAACTTGTCTTGAGAAGACAAAACATCATCAGAAATATGCAGCATCTTCTTCACCAAAGCTGTCAGGGCATGGGCTGGGAACAATTCCGAGTGGTCTCTAACTCCACTGATCTCCTTCTGTTCCATCTCCCAATCTTGAAAATTAGAAATTCCGCCCATTCCGATGATTACTTCGAACAGGTCTTCCGTCGGGGCCTTCTTCAATGCAACCCAAGTGCATATTCTCAAGAGTTTCTCAAATTGTTCTGAAGAAGTGTCAATCTCGACTGACGGGAGCATCTTCCTCAGATTATTAGACACTTTCGCACGAATCCTCTTCTCTCTGAGACACATCGGATAATACACCAAGGATTCAAATCTAGTTTCGGAAGGGGTCTGAGCAAGTGAGGTCCTTGTCTCAGTTGTTGCAGTGGCAACTAGAGTAGTTTCCGAAATAGATGGGTTTGGGGGTTCAACATTTTCTTTTGAGGTTGAGGGAATTTGGATTGTGGTTTCTGTGGGCTTTGATGTGGCTAGGTTTGGTTTGACAACTGTAGGAGTATCAGTTGTATCGAATATGGTTGTGTCTTGGGTAATGTTGGCTCTAAGTGGTTGCACTGCCAACACAGAGGTTTTGGGTATAGGCCTGGCACGAGATCGGAGTGATCTTGCCTTGGTTTTGACGGGGAGAGAGAGAGGAATTGAAAGAGTTCGGGAAGAAGTACCAACCTTTTCAGCAGTCAACTTGTCTGGTGAGGGACTCGACTCGACTCTCACCAGTCGATAGGTTTCAGCAACTTCAGCACTTGTCTCATCCTCTTTCTCAGGCTCCTTGTCCGATTGAGTCTCTTCGGAATCTTCAGCAGCCTCAAACATTGCCTCCTCTGGCACATACTGAACTAGTCTCCCACTAGTTCCAGCTTCAGCCTCATCACCAGATTCTTCATCCTCATCCGACTCGTCTTCCTCAGCACTAGACGAGGCGGCTTCAAACATCGCGTCTTGAGGATTGATCTGAACTTTCTTGCTCACAGCAGCTTACTTCGCAAGAGCTTCCTTCTTCAGATAGTGCTTGAGGGTATGAAATGGCTTGCCCTTGCTCCAACTCGTCTTCTTCGGCAACAAAATGGGTAGAAGGATGCTTAACTTGTTTCCGAAGCTGACTGCAGCAGACACCACCCACTCAACTGAATCAGTGTCGACTCGCACATTCCTCTCGAAATACATCAAGCGATCGACGAATAACTTGTACCAATTTCCTTTCGTGATGCCGTCATAGATTGCGGCCATCACTCTCGCCTTTTGAAGCGTGACTGAGTCATAGCTTCCAGTGACACCAAGCAACATCTTGCTTGCAATGTCGAGTAGAGTCTTGTACTTGTCCAATAATTCCTTTTTCTTGACAGCAGGAATCTTTCCATCTCGACCTAGCTTCAGCTTCTTACCACAAAAGATACTTAGATATCTTAACTCTTGACCAATGCCATAGTTCTCCACATCAATCGATCTGGATGGCAGTTTCAAGATTTCGAACAAAGACTCACGAGTGATCTCCACTCGACTTCTACCAATAAACGCCTCAATAGAGTCACCTCTTCTAGTAGCGTTGGCGTAGAACTCCAATACTTCTTCATCCAATACAATCTCCGGAAAGGCCTCCAAGTAGGGTTTTAAACCACATCGGCTGCACTTTGTCAAGATCTCCTTATTGTCGTCGGTGTGATTTCCTTTGAAGAACATTGACCCTTCTACATGCACCTTATTTTCTGAAGCATATTTGCCAAGGTTGAATCTCGCCTGCATGTTAGTGCGAACATCGAAAAGCGACACAATCGACATGATAGTAGGGTTGAATGATAACGAACAGGTATGATTTGCAAGGAAATATGAGTGCTTGAGAGTAGAAGAGTTAAGAAAACGTGAGGAGAGAAGAGTGGAACTGTTGGGGTTTTTGATAAATCTTGAGTTTTGGATCAACGGTCAGGATGAAAAGATTTGATCCAACGGTTGAGTCTTTTGAAATTCAGTTACGGAATCGAGAATATTACGTGATTTGGTATTGTAAAATTTGAAATCCGCCTATTCTATTGGTTAGGACAGAGGAGTGTACTCATCTGACCTAGTGTAGTAGGGTTTGGCGCGAACTGGGTGTATACACCTCATTAAAATGGAGTGTATAAATCCAATTCTAGGGTTTTCCAATTTTCACATTATCAAATTACATTAATACCCTTAATTTCGCATTGATTAAACACTTAGAATATTTGAATCATAAGAACACTTATCTTGTCTGTTCGAGTCTATCCAGAACAGACGAGTAGACTAATGCGCACCAGACGAGTTCCCCCTTCGACTGTGCTTGTCTATTCTAAATGTCGAACGACTTCATGTACCTATCTTATCTTGTGCGACGTATGAGTGTAGGTACAAGTAGAGTAGAATAATTAAAATGAATATCAATCTAAAGCAATAGTCAAGGTTTCGAACAAGATGACTTTTAACAAACTTAAGAGTCAACATAAGGATATTTAAGAAATCATAGATTCCCCCTTAAATGTTTATTCCCTTAGTGTTACCCTCAGCTTTACCAGCTTCCTCATCGGGTTGTTTGGTCATCTTATCTGTCCTTGTATACCTGTCTGTTGAGCGAGTAGTCGAGTGCTCTGTTTCAGTGATCCTGTCTCCTTATCTCTTTGATGTACCTGTCTGGTTAGTACATAGTTATAGGCAAGTAGGGTCTAGATCAATTAGTCCTAGACTAATGCATAATTCACGAAAACGAGCCTCAGGTAATGGTTTTGTGAAAATATCAGCTCTTTGAAAATCAGTATGAATCTTTTCCATGCGAATATCCTTCTTTTCTACATGATCACGTATGAAATGATGTTTCACATCAACATGCTTACAACGTGTGTGCAAAACAGGATTTTGTGTAATGGCAATGGCACTATTACTATCATAGAAAATAGGAACATTTGATTCATATATGTTGTAATCTCTGAGCTGTTGCATGAGCCAAAGTAGTTGACTATAGCAGCTACCAGCAGCCATGTACTCGGCTTCGGTAGTAGAGGTAGCCACACTAGTCTACTTTTTCGAAAACCATGAAATGAGTTTTGTGCCTAAGAATTGACAAGAACCAGATGTAGGTTTCCTATCTATTCTACAGCCACCAAAATCAGAATCTGAGCAGCCACTTAGGGATAAATCATCATTTGAAGGATACCATATACCACGATTGATGGTTCCTTTCAAATATTTCAATATCCGTTTAGTGGTTTCCATATGACTCTCTTTTGGATTAGCTTGAAAACGAGCACATACGCCAACAGAAAATGCAATATCAGGTCTACTAGCAGTCAAGTACAGTAATGAACCAATAAGACCACGATAATATGTTTGATCAGCACACTTACCATGTTCGTCTGGATCCATCCTGTATGTGGGTAGCATAGGTACTCCCGTAGACTTGCATGTCTTGATACCATACTTGTCTAGTAGATTTCTAGTATACTTTGCTTGATTTATGAAAATCCCTTCTGGGGTCTGTTTTACTTGAAGACCAAGAAAGTAATTCATTTCACCCATCATGGACATCTCAAATTTACTTTGCATGAGTGTTGAAAAACTTTCACTCAGCTTTTTGTTAGTTGAACCAAAAATGATATCATCTACGTAAATTTGGACAAGTAAAATGTCTTTCCCTTCTTGTCTTCTGAACAAGGTTTTATCGACCTTGCCCTTAGTAAAACCATTTTCTAATAGAAAGAGAGAGAGAGTATCATACCATGCTATTGGAGCTTGCTTTAGTCCACATATAAGGCTTTCTTCAATTTGTACACCTGGTTGCCTTTGACATCGAAACCTGGGTGTTGTTCCACATACACTTCTTCCGCAAGAATACCGTTAAGAAATGCACTTTTAACATCCGTTTGATATACAGTAAACTTCATATAAGCAGCATATGCAAGGAACAATCGAATGGCTTCTAGTCTAGCAACAGGAGCATATGTTTCATCATAGTCTATGCCTTCAGCTTGTGAATAGCCTTGGGCTACTAGTCTAGCCTTATTTCAAACGACTACATCATTCTCATCTTTCTTGTTTTTGAAAATCCATCGAGTGCCAACTACATTGTGATGATCTGGCCTATCGACAAGTTCCCAGACGTCGTTTCGAACAAACTGGTTCAACTCGTCTTGCATAGCGATGATCTAATTACTATCAGCCAATGCCTCCTTAACGGTAGTAGGCTCGATAGAAGAGAGAAAACAACACCAGCAAAACATAGATGGACTAGGTTGTTCTTGCGACTCAAAGAGTTGTCGTCTAGTCTTCACACCAATAGTAGAGTCACCAATGATATTTTCAGTATCATGCGCAGATTTCCATGTTTTTCTAGATTAACAGAAATACTATCATCATCTACGTCAGGTATAGCATCATGCATTTCGACATCATTTGTATCAGCAGATTTAGTAGGAGTAGACGAGTCAAGTAGAGCAGGCATGTCAACTGGTCTAGTGGACTTACCTTGAGCACTTACCTTCTCGTTGTCATCAGACTCGAGAGCTTTCATGAATGGATTATAGGCTTGAACGGATTCATATACCTCTGATTCTTTGTCAGATTCGATCGATAGATCAGTTACCTTCTCACTGATCTTGTCGGCAGACGAGTCCTGTCGAGATTCATCGAAAACCACATGTGGTGTTTCTTCCACACAAAGAGTTGAGTAGTTGAATACTCTAAATGCTTTGCTAGTCGAGGAGTATCCTAAGAATATCCCCTCGTCTGCTTTAGCATCGAATGCATTCAACTTGTTTTTCCCATTGTTATGGATGAAACACTTACAACCAAATATATGGAAATACGAAATTCTGGGTTTTCTACCTTTCCAAACCTCGTAAGGTGTCTTCCCTAGTGCTTTGTTGATCGCACTTCTGTTCTGAGAGTGGCATGCAGTATTGATTGCTTCGGCCCAAAACTTTTGAGGAGTTTTGTATTCGGCTAGCATGGTTCTACAGGCTTCTTTGAGAGTTCGATTCCTTCTTTTGGCTACACCGTTCTGTTGTGGTGTCCTAGCTGCACTAGTAAGGTGCTAGATACCACGTTTAGCACAAAAATCTTGGATATAGCAGTTAATGAACTCAGTACCCTTGTCACTACGAATCTTGACAATAGACTGGTTCTTCTCAACTTGTAACTTCTTCAACAGATTAGGTAGAAGTGTCTGTGTATCACTCTTCTTGTGTAGGAAGACTACCCAAGTGAACTTAGAATAGTCGTCTACAACAACAAGCGTGTACCTTCTACCATTCAAGGTTGGAGGAGTTATCGGACCATGAAGATCCATGTGTAGTAGTTCTAGGACTCTACTTGTTGAGAGAGTAGGAATTGATTTAAAGGAACTTTTTACCTGTTTACCTTTCTGACAAGCATTGCATACATGTGATTTGTAATAAACTTCGTTGGGTAAACCTTCCACTAGGTAATCTCTTGCAATCTTATTAATTACCTTAAAGTTCATGTGACAGAGGCGTCTATGCCAAAGCCAACCAAGCTCTTTAGGGTTCTTACTAAGAAGACAAGTATCCCGCGGACAGCTATTCCAATTCACAATATATACACTGCCTTGTCTTATGCCGACGAGTAGAACAGTATGAGTCCTCTTGTTTATGATCTCGCACTTTCGGCTTTTAAACTGCACTTTATAACCACGGTCACAGAATTGAGAAACAGATAGTAAATTGTATTTCAAACCTTCTACGTAGGATACGTCCTGTATCTCTACATCTCCATTTCTGATGTAACCAAAGCCTTTCGTAACAGCAGTGGAGTTATCACCGAATATCACATTGGGTCCTTCTTGCTCGTGGTAACTCGATAGAAGAGCCTTAGTAGCTGTCATGTGGTGCGAACAACCACTATCAATGTACCAATTTTCTCCTACTGAGCCACCCTTCTTATACAAGTCGAGTCGACCCTGCAATGAAGATATTCAATAATTTAGGTACCCTCTTTGTTTATTGGGGTCTTGGGGGGTTAGTCGAGTTCAAAGGAATCCAAATATACATCGGAGTCCTGAACAAGTTTGATCTCTTAAGCTTCCTGCCATACTTGTTACAAAATAAGACCTTGTTGTCCTTATCTGGCCTATCATTTGATTTCGGGTCTACTCATCTGAGATAGCCTTTCGACTTAATCTCTACTTGAGCAGGCGCTGGTCTATGATAGTCAGAATAGGGCTTGTATGCATTAGGTCCATACGGTTTATAGACGCGTTTGGGTCTTTCCTCACTTATAATATCATATGACAAAGGTGGAGGATATAGGACATGTTGTGTACGATATTTTGGAGTAACCTTCCTAGGCCTAGACGAGTAGAGCTGAGACTGCCTTATGAAAGGAGGTCTAGGCTCTTGTCGTCTAGTCTGTACTTGTCTAGTACTCGTCTCCTCAGGATACCAATCCTCGTATCTGACCTGGTTGGGTCGTCCACGACTAGTGGTCCTTTGTAGACTAGTTCTAAACGGAACAGGCTTGTTGTTAACATTCTTCTTACCTCCTTTGGTAATCGGATTGTTAACTCGAGTCTGTTTAGGTACAGTGCCTTCAGATGGCGTTCCAATATCGTATATCATTGGTCCTTTTCCTTTATCATTAGTCAAAGAACTTGATATGAAAGTAGTAGGGTTCTTAAGGACTTGAGTAGACGAGCTAGGTGAATCTGCACCTATACCAGTCTTGTCAGCTGGAGCCCTATACCTATCTGACAGTTCAAGGTTAATCTTTGAAGAGTTAACCAGGTCAGTAAGTTTAAGGTCTAGAGTGACAACCTCAGTCTTTAAGAACTTATTACGTTCTTCAAGCTTTTTGCACTTGCTCTTTAAAACATTGAACTCATTTCTCTCAGTTGCATATGTCTTAAGTAGGTCTTGATATAACCTGTCTGTCAATGCACACTTGTCTTTGAGTTGTCTTAACTCTTCAGTCAAGCGTTCATTTAGGACTGTTACATTAGGATCTACTTTAGACTGAGCTTCCTTAAGATCAATGATTTCCTGTTTTAATGCGATGTTCTCGTTGCTGACTTCAATGAATGCCTGATTAGCAAGTAGAAGGTCTTCTTCATTCACACTAGTAGAGTGATGAAGACTACTTCCTACTTCACTACTGGCATTATCACTTTCATCAGAATCCGATTCATCACATGATTGAAACGAAGTTTCAGATGATACCACTTGGTCAATTTTAGCCATGCAGCATAGGCCATCATCTACTATGAAAGCTTCATCGTGATCTTGATCAGACGGGTAGCTAGATGAGGACGATGGCAACTCGTCTGAATCCGAATCAGAGTCATCATTGGCCATCATTGCCTTCTTGCCACGGTTGTATCTTCTTTCCCTTCGTGCTTTGCGTTCCTCACGATCATCAGTGCTCAGGTCCGGACATTCATAGATGTAGTGACCTGGCTTTTCATCAGTCCCCTCTATCTCGTCTGTTTTCTTTCGAGACTTCGTCTCTCCTTTCGGACGAGTTTCGGTCTCGTCTGGTCTCAGACGAGTTCTTAGAAGCATACCCTCTATGATCTCTATAGAACTTCTTATATCTACCAAAGCGCTTGTTTAACCTGTCGAACTTTCTAACCATAAGGTTCACATGATCTTTCAGACTTAGATCAGTTCCATCTAACTCGTCTTTAACAGTAGCAGACTTAGTCTTAGACTTAGACTTATCTATTCTAGAGCACTTAGACGAACTAGACTTAAAGGCAACATTCTTCGACACGACATTCTCTCTATCACTACTTGCGATGGGATCTTCTTCATCTAGATCAAACTCATGAGCCTTTAGAGTTTGAAACATCGTCTCAGCTGTCCACACATCTATATCTTGAGTATTCTTAACTAGCATTTTCACCATTTTGCATCTGTCATCAAGACTCTTAAGAATTCTCAAGTTTATTTCACGTGCAGTATAAGATTTGCCAAGAACTTCCAAGTCATTCATAATTTTTGTAAAGCGAGTATCCAACTGGTCAATTGTTTCACCAGTTTTCATCTTGAATGATTCGAATCTCTGAACATCGGTAGAAAGCTTACTTTCTTTGATTAGGGAAACCCCTTCACAAATAATAGCAAGACGGTCCCACATTTCTTTGGCTGTCTTACATTTTAACACTTTCCCAAGATACTCATTAGGAAGGGTGTGTAAAATGTAATTCTTGGCCAAGCTGTCCAAGTTATTCTTCCTCATTTCTTCAGATTTTAATTCTGACCTGGGTTTGCGAACAAGAGCACCAACAGGTTTGTCTTTGTCCAAGGCAGCAGTGTTAGGGATCATCGTCACGATTGGTCCTTCGGTGACGACGGAGATCATCAAGTCATGAGTGGAGCTGAAAATGGCTTCCATCCTCAACTTCCAGTAGTCGTAATCTTGTACCTGGAACTTCGGTAGCTTGTTAGCGCTGATTTCGAGAGACATGATTCCAAGAAGATTAGTATTGAGCAGTTTTATGATCAAGAAACAGATATATTCAGAATAGTGATCAAGAACACGTAAGAGCACGTACAATCAAGAACCAAGACTTCACCCAAGTCTTAAGTCGGTTATCAAGAAACAGCACTTCGTAAACTACTGCTCTGATACCACTTGTAGGTCCCTAGTTGAGTAGATAATATTGAGTAAGCTAGTGAAAACGTCTAGAGGGGGGTGAATAGACTTTTCAAAAATCTTTCAATATATCAGAATACACAATGCGGAATAATCAGAATAACAATGAGCCCAATCAAATTTATACTCAACTAAAATCGCGAACTTCTGTAAAAACACTCTACTAATCTTGTTCAGATATGTAATTCAATCAATTAAACAGTTAATCAATCAAACACAAATTAAAACAGTAAAGTAAATCAAACACGAGATTTATAGTGGTTTGACAACTTGTCTACATCCACTCTCACAAACCCAGTTGTGATATTCTTATTAACTCGTCCAATAGAGTAATGTATTCTTGTAGCTTTAAGTCCCAAGAAATAAGACTTAGATCTTCTTGATAACACTACCAAGTGCTTCTTCGATCTAACTAGCTATTTAACAAGCAACTAGCAACTTGAAACAAAAATAAAACTTCTCTGTCTTCAGTATTAGCCTTCTTTGATCTTCACTTGTCTTCTGGCTTCTTTCTGAATTTTCAACTCTGAGAGTTTTCTTCACTTGAATACTTCGTAATTTTTTTGGTATGATTAACTCTTTATAGATAATCAAACTACTAAGTACTATTGAGTACTTAGTTGAATAACTATCTAAGGGAGTTATATGTGCGAATTAGTGGTTGGCCCTTTAGTTTAAACTCCTTTATAATTCTGAAATCTCCTTAACAGTTAATCCAGTTCAGGGAACTTGTCCAAATCTTGTTTTGCACAGTCTTGTGAGTATGTCTTTGAAAGTTCAGTTTGTGCAGTGTTGAATGAATGTTAATGCTTGAAAGTAAATCAACACAAGAATTTATAGTGGTTCAGAGACTCAAACTCCTACATCCACTTTCCCTGATTTAACAGGATAATTCCTTCACTCTTGGAATTAACTTGTTTTAGAGTGCCAAGGTGCACTTGATCAATAACACCACTCCTTGGTGAATTGATCCCTAGGATGTCAAGAGTCCTAGTACCCTTTCTCAACTCAGAACTGAACTGTTCTTCTCTCAACAGTCAGCTCCTTCCACTTATACTACTACAACCTTCTAACTTTCTCTCTTGAAAGGTATAAGGGTTGAAGTAAGGTTTCAACTAATGAGATATCCTTTACAATGAAGTTCAGTGTATAAGGATAGGATATCTCTCTAAGCTTTGTATGGATATACAATGAGGTTCAGCTTAGATGAAATGTTTGAAGACTAAGATAGTCTCTTTGAAAGCTTGAAAGCACTTTTGCTTGTAGGATAGTTGGATATTCTTGTCAAGGTTGAGGTGCTTTCAAATGGTCTTCTTACTTCTGTATTTATAGACAAATTTGAGAATTTGCCCGTTGGAGAGGCAGTCCCAAATGTCTTCCTTGAGCTCTTCAAACTGGAAGACTGATTCTTGATAGTGACATGTCCTTCAATTGGGAAATAAACGGCTGTAACCACTTTGTCTTCATTCTACAGCGCTCTTCCCAATGTCTGACTTCAAGATTCACTTGGTCAAACATGGACATCTCTTCTTATCAATGATCTTGAGACAGGGACAACATTCCTTATCATTAGGACAGTTCTGCTTATCCATTTCAGCAGATTCTGCTTATCAGCAGTGTTGGCATGTTTTCTTCAGATGACTTGGCTCTTTCCCTTTGCATGTCTTCTTTGGAAAAACCTTGAGCATTCACATCTTGGATAGATGGACTTTGACCTCTTCAGCATAGTTGGCCTTGAGCATCAAGGCTTTGTTCTAGTTCAATTGTGCTGAGACAAAATTGTTGGACAACTCTTCTGAACTTGTCATTCATTGCAGTAGACTTGATCTTCCAGATCTATTCTACTTAGTTAATTCTTCAGATAGGTTGTTCCACTTTGATCTAACTTTGATCAACATACTTTGTCCTTCAGCAGACTTGAGGGTCAATCCAGAACTTGAGCCTTGAGGGGACTTGAACAAGATAATCTTCTAAACAAGTGTTCCCCCTCAACTAGTGCATCTAATGATCTAAGAGCTGCCTAACATATCAGCTTCTCTACTTGTCTTTAGGCTACATGTTCCAACAGTCCTGAAACATGTTCATGCATTCTGTCTTACCTACTAGGCATGTCTCAAGGGGGTTTTGGTATCATAATCAAAACTCATTTTATTCCCAACACTAAACAACAAGTGTAAGATCGGAGTTAGTGAGAAAATGAAGGGAAAATTCTGATGTTGTCAAAAGTGTTGGGAACATTAGTTACAACACTCGGTTGTTAGTGTTGGATCATTATACATAACACATATTTCAACATCAACACTTCTGATTCAGCAAAAGGCCTGATTAGCATCTCATTTTTTGTTGCACTGAGGCTTTTTTCTACAAAACCTATTGTCATTGTAGGTCTGATTCCCGGGCCCTTTTTGAAATGATTCTCAAAGAAGTTCTTAGCTCCTTGCTTAACCAAGCTGGGTTCTTCGACCCATTGCTCATCCAGCTGTAGTCCGATGATTTCGTTATTTTTCCTCCGCTGATTTACCACTCTGTGAAAGAAGCTGGTGTTGATGTCACCTTCTTTCAGCCACTGGATACGAGGTTTTTTGTGCTAGAAGGCTACCTCTCTTGTTCATGTTCAACATTAGTTGTGATGTAGCTTCTTTTCTCTAGATAACCTCTTCTTCATCTAGCCCAAAGACATCGTCAAGTCTATCTAGACGAAGAATCTCTCTTCTTAAGTTTTCTATTTTTTTCCTCCATTGACCACATACCCACCCCATCCCTCCACTTGGTATCATTTCCATGCATTTGAATCGAATTCCTTGAAGCCCGGATGTGAGAACCACGCGTTAATAACTCTGAATGGTTTAGGCCCCCAATCCGCCTCTTTGGTTTCAAGAAGGATTGGACAATGATCAGACACTGACCTGTTTAGACCTTTTTGGACCGTGTGAGGCCAATTCTACAACCATGTGTCATTGATTAAGACACGGTCGATTCTACTCTTGCATCCTCCATTAGGTTTGTACCACGTGAATTTCCTCCCATGTAGGGGTAGGTCAATGAGAAGAGCCTCATTAATGAATTCATCAAAGCTCCTGATATCTCTCCTGTTAATGCTTCGTGTGATGCCTACCCTCTCGTTCTCATATCTGATCGAGTTTAAATCACCCACAACGCAGACACACACTTTGTTGTTTTGATGGACAATTGTCTGCAACCTATCCCATAGCTCGATACGATCACTTAACACACAAGGAGCATATACATTTATGATGCAGCACTCAGTTCTCTCCACGCCCCACAACCCGTTAATCACTACAACACCATTCACATCCCAATAGCTAGAACAACTAAATTTATCTTTATTCCAAATAGAAGTCATACCTCCGGCTCTGTTAATTGACCCTCGATAGGCCCATCCAAAATTTCTCGGTCCCCATATCTCACTGCAACAGCTTTCACCAATTGTCTCCATTTTTATTTCCTGGATACAACAAATATCCACCCCGTGCTTGCGAATAAGTGTTTGCATCTCCTTTTTCTTTATTGTACTCCCTAGGCCCCTTATTGAAGGTCAGGATCTTCATAGGGAAACTGTTTGCGACATGCCTTTGCTCGTTGTCTCAGACATTCCTTTTGCCTCTTCCATTTCTTTAATCCTCGCTACCATTGCCGCATCACCGTTCACACTTTCGAGCCCCATTTTTTTTACCAATTCCCCATATCTTTTCTACCCCCTTTTCCTTCTACGAATATTTTTGCTTTCCATTCTCTCCTTCTATATGGGTTTTGTTTCCCGCTTCCTGCTCACAGTTTTCCTCATCCTCCTCAATATTTTGGATGAACTCTGACCACTTTTCTCTCTCTAATCTCTTATTCATGGCCTTCAGATTGACCTTTCCTCTGTTTTGTGTGGTGTTCTGTCCCGATTTTTACCTCTTTGATAAGGGTTTAGTTGGTATTGTGGGTGGGGTGAGACTCGGTGTTTGATTCTGATTGCTGTTATTTGCGACTTTGTCTTGGGTCAGTTTTAGTGGGCAACCCACCCACCGTCTCCTACCTCATTTGGTCCATCTGATATTCGTCTGAGTTGTGAGGCCCCTTTACTTCTGCTGCATTAAAGCTTTCTTCGGCCTGGTTGTTGGGTTCTGTTTGGGCCTTAGATGTGTCCCCATCATTATTGTTTTCTGGGTCGATGTCCGTTGGAGCTAGTGTGGCTTCCACTCCATTATTTCCTAGGGCCAGATTCAGGGGTAGGTCAGGCCCATCTTCCCCTCTATCCTCAATTAATAATATATTTTTTGAGCATTCCAACTCTCTCTCCACCATCCCACGCGCTCTGGCCCCACCACTTTCTGTTTCCAATGTGTTTGGGAGATTTCCCACTAAGTATTGATTATTACTCCTTTCATGTGTAAGAGTGTTTCTCATGCAGTCATAATTGATAGCCGCCATTGGGTCTGGAGACATAACTGATTTATCGGGTAATGTATCTTGGCCCACCGAATATGAATCGGCCTTTAGGGTTTCTGCGAGTTCCTTTTTCGTCCCGGCATCGCCGTTACCCGACGTGTAAGTAGCCGGAGCCAGCCTTTTATATTCTCTCAGCTGCCCATCAGACTCTAAATTACCGTCAGACCACTGGGATTCAGAGCCTGAAGAAGAATAGTCTCCATCAGAGGCCCACGAACACGTACATGCTGGTTCTTCTACAATTTTCAAAGAGAAGGTTTTTCCATCAATGCTAACTTTTGTAATGCCATATATAGATCGCATCCCAGTGGAGATGAGGACCCGGGCCGATTCCAAATTGCTATTCTGTTTAAAGGATTCATCCAGTTTGATTACCACCCCCCCTTCTTGCACAAACTATTGAGAAGAACCTCAGGTTCCATACGTGTAGAGGAACCCCATGCCAAAGTGTCCATATCGTTCAGTCCTGATTGACGTCTATGTCTCTCCAGGGTCTGAACCATTCTAGCCAAAAGGACGACCATTCCTCGAAGCCGGAAATGGTCTCTGTTGTAGACATTTCTTTCGTACTCTTAATCAATATTAGATTTCCACCCATATGCTTTAGATTAAGTCTGCCATTGCATTCACTCTGCAGTTCCTCTCCATGGTCCTCCCATGAGAAGGATCGTTTTAAAAATCTTTTGTGGCATTCCCTTAACCATTCCTTTTCCGAATCCGTCGACTAAAACTGTGTTGTTTCTTCAGCCAACTCTTTCGTTTCCCCCTCCTCTGTTGTTCCCTTCAGGATGCTGGTGAAAGATATATTGCTTCTCCGGGCGTCTTTGTGTATCGGATAGATGCGTTGTTCATTGGGTTTTGCTTGGATGTGTTCTCTTTGGAATTTTTCTCTAGGCTTTGCTTGGATTTGTTCTCTCTAGAATTTCGGAACGTATAATCTGAGTTTGTAACTCCCTATCCATACTTTGTTCAGTTTTGATAATAGTCTTCCTTCGTCCGCCTCTCTTTTCATTCTTACGAAGCCAAAATGTTTCCTTTTTTGTCTAGTTTCCTTGGACAGAAGATGTCGTGGACCTTACCTACTTTGCTGAAGCTCGAATAGAGCATGTTCACGTTGATCTTTAGAGGAAAATTCTTGAAGAAGAAGGTGGAGGAGCCATCTCCCCTTAGAGTGTCTGTTCGGTTGGGGTGATTAACCCTCCTATCGGCGGTCTGATTTCCGATGACCCGGTTACCATTTATCCTAGAGTCTGGGCTAATCCTACGGCTGTGGGGAATATGCTGCCTTACTTGGGAACACTCGGAAGGCCGGAGGTGATGGCCGGTTACTACCCTTTTCCCCCTCCCCACCACTGTCCACTCGCTCTCTCTCTTTAGGTTTCATATTTCTCTTAAAACAAATATGTGCAACATTTCTCAAAGCCTACATGGGTACCCAAATGAGAAAGGACATGAGTTACTCAATTAGCATTTCTCCGAGTGAAAGAAGGTTGAACAGGAAACTCTATTGGCGAGATCCCGAATATCCTCCACTAATTCCACGGTGTACAGCTTGACCTCGTGATCTCCATTTAGTGTTGCAAGCAAGAATTAAGAGTCTGATTCTAGCACAAAATTACCCAGCTCTTTATCAATAGCAAAACTCACAGCAAATTCATAGCCAGGGCTTCAATTAATAGCAAAACTCTTGATACAGAATAGCGTTTGGCCTCAGCCCATGAGACTCTTCCAAAAGAATCCCGGATGACGAAGCCCAGGCCTGTCGAGCCATCGGGGAAGAAGCCGGCGTCCAAATTGATCTTGACGGCTCCTTCTTAGCTCATTGAATGCCCATTTGTGACATTTATCAGAAGCAACTTTTCCCATCAATCTGCAATTAATGTTTTCACCCAATTAAACAAACTAGACCCCCAAACATAGTGATAAACACACACAAAATGAAAATCCTATCTCTCTCTCTTTCTCTCATGGAAGAAGATAAGAGAGAGATACAAAATTCAATCCAGAAAGCACCTACCCAGTACTCACCCTTCTGCATAATTCCACTAAACAGAAACCTCCAAATCCACCCAAGTATTCTCACAATTTCTCTAAATCCAGTTCACAATCATACTTACAACAAGAAATTCACATTAAACTCGATAATTGTAAACACACATTCACAGTAACTGGAAATTACACTAAAGTTGATAGAAAAGTCCAAATAATCCACTTAAATGCAAACAAAAACACTCTTCCAAGTTCAAACTCTATTGAATTAGAGGAAAAAATGTTACAAATATACTAAAAACTCTCCTACATTAAGGTGTACTTATAATTTATGGAACTTAATTTCAGGAAAATAAAATTAATAACAGTTCCAGAAAAAGAAAAAAGAGGAAATAGAATTCTAAGGGACGGGATAAAATTACCCAACGATATACGGGTTGGAGGTACCAACGACCCGAAAATCTACGACGGCGCCGGAAAAGCCCTGCAACATGCGCGCGTGGCGGCCACGGTAAATGAGGCTTTAATTACCTTGAGCTCAATCTTTTCGTCGATGTCTTCAAGGCTAGTGGCCAATGGGTCGACTGCTTGATCCGGCTTGCAGCGACGAATACTGTGTTTGTGCTGCGGCAGGGGAAGGGTTCGATTCCCTAACACAATGAGAGAGACGTTGTGCCCGCATCGAATGGTCGAAGCGGCCGATTCTTAGGCCTTCGATTAGGGCTCCGAATAAACCCGCAATATCTCCCACAAATCAACGACGACTTCAGCCCCCACGAGTGCCGCCGTCTTCGTCGGAGAAATGGAGGAGATGGAGGCAAAATCACGAACGGTCGACTTTGATTCGGGTGAAATTTACACGTTTTATGCACATGTGAAGCTCATTTTTAGTGTGATTTCATTGATTTATGGGTTTATTATGATTGTTTTGGTCGAAATAAGAGAAATGTAGTGTTTTGTTGATTTTGTAGGAAAAAACGAAGGATTTTTGGAGAAAAACACCTACCATAAGTCATTGGACCAAAACGAGGAGTGCACCATTGGATCCGGCTCGAAAAATGGAGTGGAATAGCAAAATATCGAGTCGATCGGAGGCCGGAAGCTCACGATACGAAGGGACGAAAAATGAAGGACGGAACCATACTTACGAAAGTATGGCCCGGCCGGGCGGCACCAATCGCCCGAACGGGCGACCGAGTTGTGCCAATTCACTCACATACGAAGAATCGGCCCGGCCGGGCGGCCAAGTCCAGCCAGCCCACACCCTGTTTACGAAAGTTCCGCCCCGTTTACTCGACCAACACTTCCGCCCACCCGGGCCACCTTCCCACCCGACCGGGCCACTCCCAAAATTCGGTGCATTTCATGAAATTTTACCATTTTCAAGGGGCTTAAGTGCAAATCTTATTTCCAAACCCTACCCCAACACTATAAATACCCTCATTCTTGAATTCAAAAGACATTACCCCCTTCCACAAGAATTCTACACATACAAACACACACTTGGAGGTAATCACCATCAACTTCTTCAATTCTTCACCAAATCAAGCAAGGAGACCATCATTAGCTTGAGAATTTCATTCCCCATCATCCATTAGACTAAGCTTTCTCATTCTCTTTCTTATTATTTACTTATTTCATCAGTTTGTGTTAGTTTGATTATGTTTATTGTTGGCTACAACACTTCTGGTTCTAGGGCCTTGTAAATACTTTTGATGAAGTTTATGAATTAGTAGTTTGCTTAATTGGTGTTTGTGTGGCTTAATTCTATTTGAATATTTGGGTTTACTTGCAAAATATGGCATTAGTGTACAATAGTGGTGTGTTAATCTTAGTTAATTGAAATTGGATTGAGAAATCTCTTTTGATTGATTGATTGCAAATATTCGACCTAATTAGGAAGGTATGTTCCAAGACACATGCAATACTTAATTGGTGTTGTGTTTTTTCTATAAGATTGATCACAAAATAATGAGTTAAAAGATCTTTTAATCCAAATAACCCAATGCAATTATTTATGTTTATATATATCTTTATATTAAGATGATGTTAGAAGTTGATTAAGAAATTAATTGATTTTTCATTTTACTCTTAATTAATACTTGTACTTATTATAAAAAAAAATACATTTATGTAAATATTAATTGATTTAAAGGGTAAATTTGAAAGAAATACAATTAAGTTGCATTGAAAATTGCAAAATGACATATAATTTGCAAATTAAATGAAAGGTCAAAACGACTTATATTATGAATATTAATGTTCATATATGCAAACAGTTCTACATAATTTCTAAGTTGATTACCCTCAAATACACATTTCTTCTCAATTATCTTAAATATACATGCATTCTAGTAAATGATGTACTTTGTGTAATATACAATATTCTCATATCCATGAAGTCAAACCTATAAGAAATATCTCTTGGAGTCACTAGGTGTAACCTTTTTTTTGAAATATTGGTCACTAGGTGTAACCTTTCATCACCATTTGTTGTCCTCTTCCTTCTATTCCTTTCTCCTTCATGAATGTAAATTCTCGTTCTTTTCGCTCTCCTCATCTGCATATAACACAATAACCCTTAAAGGAAATGAGTTTTTAACAAAAAAATAAAACTCAAATCAAGTCAACATGCAAAAAAATGGAAAAATGAAGACATTTCTAAAAGTTAACACAAGTTTAAGAGCGAGAATCGAAAATCATTATGCACTTTAACAGAAAATCTAAAAGTTCGAAATACTAGAAAACTTCCAACCATAATTCAAACTTTTCATTGAACAATAAATCGCTAAACCCACGAACGAAATGCAACGGAAAATCACAAATATGGAAATGTTATGAATAATCGATCAACACAGTCTACAAATCTAGCATTTTAGGGGGCTAACCCATCAAAGTTGTGTGAAATAAACAAGCCGTTATCCAAATAAAAAAGATTACCTCTATTATTTCTTCAAACAGAGCCTTCAACGAAGATAACACGAGACTTGCTTCTTCCTCGAGTCACTACTATCGTTCTTCTGCAAAAAGCCCTACGCGAGTTGTTCAATCTAATGATATATCTTTGAAGACAACTTTTGTGCATGAATTTGGTTTGATGCAGTAACAATGAATGTTCTTGAATTTGTTTTAGAAAATGTGAATTTTAGGAAGGTTCTTTAATTGATACGCGATTTAAGAGGAAAGAGATTGTTTCATATTATATTTGTTGACTTATTCCTACTAACTAATTAATTGAATGAAAAGAGTATTATGGTACTATTAGATTCCATTTTGAACAAAAATGTAATTCGAATTAAACTTTAAACTTAATTGTAACATGAACAATTGAGTAACTCTCTCCCATTGAAAAAATGGTTTAAATTTGGGGCAATTTCTCATAAAGACATTTCACACATAGATTTCATATAGAAAGACAACCTTTTTTTTTTTTTTTTAATTCAAATAAGGACAATATGGATGGTAAATATACTAATCTACCCCGATAGTTAATTAATTAACGTTATGTACACAAAATCCTTAATTACGGTAATGGATCATCTTCCCAAATTTAAAAATTTAATTAAATCACAAAATTACATATAATTAATAAGGCACCCATTAAAAAAGGAATTCTGGAAAATAATCTCAAAAATATCGGATCAAAATTCAAATTTCTTTTAACATTTAAATCTTTCACATTCAAATAGATTTTTTAATATCTTATCTTCAAAATCAAATCAATTTTTCTAATTTCTCCTCTTCTAGCTACACGCCCTTCGAATCCATTTAACAGAAATATAAATTTCAAATTTAAAATGCATCTACATTATTAAATTTTATGACATGTCATAAAAGATTACAAATATCAATTAATTCAAATTTACATGATTCATAATTTTATTAATAAATATATTTTAAACATTTTATTTTCTCAAAATCAACTTTAAGAAGAGGATTTTGGAAAGATAAAATCAACTTTTGCCTATACAAGCTAATCTCCACCCCCCCCCACCACCTATTCCATTATCTTTCTCAAATTTTATTAAAATGAATCAAAACATTATAACTACACTCTGCACATCATCATCGAATAGGAAAAATAACTTCATCTAATTTTACATGAAAAATAGATATAAGATATTAGAAAAATATATTCGAATTTGAAATATTTGTATTTATTTTTAAAATATATTAATAAATTTCAATTATTTATTTTAAATTATACTCCCTCCGTCCGTCTATAAGCTTCCCATTTTACCATTTTTGTCCGTCCGCCTATAAGCTTCCCATACCCTTTTTGGTAAGTATTTTTTCTTACACATCACTTTATATCTTACCTTTTCTCTCTATCTCTCTCCTTCTCCAATCACATCACTTGTACTATATCTATTATTTAATCACTTTTCTTAATCTCTGTGTCAAAAGGTAACGGGAAGCTTTTAGGCGGACGGAGGGAGTAATTGATTATGTGGATAATGATTTGGTGATAATTTACTAATCTGGTTCCATAAAAAACCAAATGTTGATTCTATATCATTACCGTATATGCAGATATGAAAACATATATGCAAAAAATTCTTACATATTCTGGCTGACATATATGCAAAAATATGTTGCATATAATTTTAAATATGTAATAATATGCAATAGAACAATATATCTGTAATAAAAGGTTTTAAAATGTTGATTTTATTTTAAAAAATTAATATAGAATATATAATTCTATAATTACATATCATTAGTGATATGGATGATTCTTTGGGTTTGGACGGGCAATTTAAATCTAGTGTTGGTGTGATGTGATACAAGTTATTATTTGGGTTTGAACTGGTCAATATAATATTATATTATAAATGAAATTAATAATATAATATTACTTCTCAATTTAGTTATATTTTAAAATTTTGTGAATTTTATTTTTAAATAAATAAACTATTCAATTGTTGTGTAATTATATTCTAAGAACAGATTTATTAACATATGAAAAATATGAAAATATATTGTTTGACTACATGACATAGGAACATAAATAATTTATATATTTAACAATATATGTCATCTATATAAAATATGTGAATATATAAACATATATGTAAAAAACCGGTGCATATGGTCAATAACGCAATCGATAAACTACATATTGAATTCACACATCGACGACATTGCTTCAGATATATATATATATATATATATATATATATATATATATATGCAGATACGAAAACATATATGCAAGAAATTGTTACATATTCTTACTGGCATATGCAAATATCTGCTACATAATTTAAAATACGTGATAATACGCAATAGAACAATGCATCGATAATAAAATGTTCTAAAATATTAATTTTATTTTAAAAAATTAATATAAAATATATAATTTGATAATTACATATAAAAAAATATATGCAAATATTCAAATATATAAACGTATATGTAAAAAACATATGCATATGGTCAATAATATATGCAAATATTCTATTGCATATGTCTTCATACAAATAATAACATGCAATATAAAAAAACGTATTTGATATATATTTTTTAAAATATTATCTACTATTATAACAATGTTTGTTATTTAAAGATTATTCGGAAAGATGCATTATACATACCAATATATGCACCATAATATTTTTATGAATATATTTATTTAAAGCATTCAAAATAACATTTTTTTTAATATATAAACAAACACTTAATAACATGATAGAATTTTAGAACACGCAGAAACAACATTCAAATTTCATTATATTCCCAAAAGAGTAGTGTCAATTACATTATTCAAGAAATCTAGGGACAATTAAATAGGCTTTTCCAAGAAATGAGTATCAATTTCATCTTCATCTTCATTGAACGAAACTCCAAAACGATTAAATAAAGTTGGAGTTACAATATGTAGCAAGTAATTTCGTGGATCCAAAATAGCAATTTCTTCCGAAATTGGAAGCAAGAGTTTCATGCATACGAAACTCCAAAACGATTAAATAAAGTTGGAGTTACAATATGTAGCAAGTAATTTCGTGGATCCAAAATAGCAATTTCTTCCGAAATTGGAAGCAAGAGTTTCATGCATACGAAACTCCAAAACGATTAAATAAAGTTGGAGTTACAATATGTAGCAAGTAATTTCGTGGATCCAGTTACTATTCAGCCTGTCTTCATAAACTTCCTTAAGGAAACTAATTGCATCTACCAAGTTCAGCTGCAGCCCCTGCTTTTTTCTGCAAAATAAAAATGATAAGATTAGTCTAAATTCTGAAATTAATATCAGTTCAATAAGGCCATTAGAAATTGTGTGCATTTGAGGATAATGTATACAACAAAGTGTGTGCTTAATTATAACAATTCATTAGAAATTAAATCCCTATTTCCTAATTGAAAAATTCCAGAATAGCATACCTAAAATAAATGAATGGTACTGCAAATGCAAACCCCTCATTCAGGAATTTTTACGAACACCTTCAGAGCATTCTAACACATCCTCTTGTTCCATTGCAGCTAGACATGGAAGATCTATGCAAACAAAATGCTCAGTGTGGGATCAGCGTATGGGTTCTGGAGACAGCTAAACAAAGAGCAAAAACAGGACAAACAAAGATACATTGACATATTTTTACAATCTCTAGTTCAGGAAAATGGTAAATTCGCCCAATTAAATTATTTCTTCGATCAATCAAACAACACACCCATAAGTCACAAGGTCAGGAGCCACAGCTTCATGCCTCATATGGTCAAGAGGCAAGTAATATGACAATATATTCAAGAAATCAGTAACGTTGGCTGCCTTAGCACGATTCTTTTTTTTTTTTCCTGTTGAGTTTGAGACCAGTTGGTGGTGTGAAGGGCTATTGTTTGGTTCCAACGAGGGAGGAGGAGACGCGCCACCCCTGCACTCATGCCTCCGCCCTGCGCTCCTCATCCTCAGAACAATACTCGTCTAATCCGCCGCTCTAAGCCTCCTGCGCCATTGCCTAGCTTTGGAAGAGCAAGTAACCAGAGAAGAACGGTTGGGCTCGGGAGAATGGCGGCCGATCTGGTGGCAAGGCGGTCGTGGTGAGGGCGGCAGCAGCTAGGGGTGGGAATGGGCCAGGCCTTGGTAGGCTTTAAGAAAAAAAGTTTGGCCTGTTACATATTTCTTAGGCCCGAGCCAGGCCCATGGCCTGTCATAGGCTTTTTTTAAAGGCTCAAGCCTGGCCATTTTAATAAATAGGCCTGGCCCGAAAGCCTTCTAAAGGCCTCTTAATCTTAATAGCGTATTTTTTTTTAAAAAAAAATCTACAATATCATCAAATTATAAAAATTAACTCTTTAAATCTCAAAATGAAGAAATGGAAGTAATAGAATGTTCCAAAAAAAAAAATCAAATATTTTTTCAACTATTACAAAGAAAAATATAACTAGTGTTACTAAATTTTCTTACTTATTTATTTATTTGAAAATCACATATTATATAAGTATATACTTATAATATATATATATATATATATATGTGCGCGCGTGTGTGTAAAGTTATATAGGCCGGCCTGTTGGGCTTAAAAGGCTTACGAAAAAGCTTGAGTCTGGCCTATTTAGCTAAATAGGCTTCTAAAAAAGCTTGAGCCCGACTTGTTTATTAAACGAGCCGAGCCGAGCTTTAATAGGCCGAGCCGTAGGCCCCTGTCGGGTAGCCTGACCCATTCCCACCCCTAACAGCAGCCATGGTGGGAGCAATTTAGGGTTACGGTGGAATTGTTGAAAATAAGAATGGAAATTAGAAATAACTCTACAAATTAAATTTGAAAGGAAAGTTTGAAATCAATTTTATGTAAGTTATAATTATAATTTAAATTAATTAAAGTTTTTAAAGAGAAAGGGCATAAACGGGTTTTTATGCAGATTTTTGACTTTATTTGAAATTATTTAAATTTGTGTGCTTCTATGTTTTTTTGATCTTATAAATTGGCTCTTATTTTAGAGATAATAAACTCTTTAAATTTTCCTACCTACTACTAAGCATCCCCAAACTGAGATTTGAGGGTATTATAGTTAATTTATCATAAGTCAATTATTGAGGGAGTTAATTAGTACTCCATTTTGTATAATCATTTTTTTTTATTTGTCTCTATGGAAACCCACCCATCCATGCACATACATATACACTTATCTAAGTTGTCTTGTTTAAATTAGCCCAACTTTTAATGCCCAACTTTTCATCTTAAAACAAATACTCATCCCGATTCAAAATATAAGTAGGATCAATGTACATACATTAAAAAAAAATAGTTAATTTCTTATTTTAATGCTTGTACTTTTTATTAAAATAAGAATCCATATATTTATTGATCTTTAAAGTTTAAACGTAAATTTAAAAAAAAAATGTAAAACTTTATATAATTTATAAAGAAAATGAATGATGAAAACTTACTCCCCCTGCCTTATTTACACACTTTTCTTAATGGTGGGACGTTCCAAAATACTTTTACAAAATTAATACTCCACAAAATTAATACTCTTTTAACAACATTTTATTTTCAAAATTGTCACAATTTTTTTACAATACATTTTTGTATATTATAAATTTATAATCAATTGAAGAGTAATAATCAATTGTTTGTGACCTTTTACTTTCTCTCTGTTTCTCCCAGTTTTCAGTTCTCTTCTATTTCGCCCTTTCTCTCAAGCAATCAGCCGGAAAAAAAAAAAAAAAAAAATTGTTTGTTTGTAAGAGATTGAGAGATATGGCTTATGCTGCTATTGTTTCCTTTGCACATATCGTAGATCAAATCCTCCTCAATGATGGCCGTTATTCCATTTCTCTTCAACAAAGACAACAATTTACAGCAGTTCAGAAATCTGCTATCTTGTTACAGGAATTTCTTGAAAATTTTCCAGTAAAAGGCCAGAGTTTGGAAGGAAGAATCAGGGATGTAGCTTATGAAGCAGAAGATACGATTGAATTACTCATGTGGGAGCAGTTTCATTCACATCGTGGACAAAAAGATTATCATTTTCCTGACTTGGAAAAGATAACAGAGAAAAGGGAGTCACTGGCTCAACAAGTGAGTAGCTTTACTATCAAAGACCAGAACCAACTCGGTGACTCACCTTCATCTTCAAGAATTGCACCCACCCTCGTGATTGGTCTTGATGACGATTTGAGAGCAATAAAAGACAGGCTTTGTGGAGAATCATCACACCTCCAAATCATCCCCATTGTTGGAATGGGGGGCATAGGTAAGACTACTCTTGCTACAAATGCTTTTCATGATAGACTTATTACTGACTACTTTGATATTCGTGTTTGGGTCACTGTATCACAAGTTTATTCTGCACAAAAAATACTTGAGGGCATCCTACTTTCAATAGATGAATCCCACCTAGATAATTCTAGAAAAAGAAAAGAATCTGTGGGGGAAAATGTTTTCAAAAGTGTTGACATCCAAAGATCGGAAGAGAAAATGCATACTTTGATTATTGAATTGAAACTGTTATATTGAAAAAGCAGAACCTCTGAATTACAGGGATGAACCTATATATACTAATCTAAACCAACTAATTAGTAGTTAAAATAATTAACTGTTTAAAGAAGTGAGTAAAGTGAGTAGCACCTTTAAACAATTCTAATTGACACTTTCTTCTTTATCTTGACACCCCCCTCAAAATGAGCATGTATATTCATCAGGCCCATTTTGTTCTTGAAATTGTTGAAAATAGTTGGAGCCAAAGGTTTAGTCATAATATCTGCCAGATTTTCCTCAGTGGGTATATGAATCATTTTGATAACCCCTTGTTGGATTTTCTCCCTTGTGAAATGGACATCAATAGAGATGTGCTTCGTCTTGTCATGTAAGCACGGGTTATGAGCCATTGCATGTGCAGATTTGCTATCGGTATACACGGTTGCTGGTTGGGCAAGCTGGATGTGGAGATCATTTAAGATGTAAATGATCCATTGAGTTTCACATGTGGTGGCTGCCATAGCCCGGTACTCGGCTTCGGCTGATGATCTTGCCACAGTCTGTTGCTTCTTGGACTTCCAAGAAATGAGAGAGTTGCCTAAGTAGATGACATATCCTGTGATGCTTCGTCTAGTATCTTGACATCTCGCTCAGTCTGAGTCAGTAAATGCATGCAGTTTAAGATCATTGTTAGAAGAATAAAAAATACCTTCACCTGGATTTCCTTTAAGATATCTAAGCAACCGATGAACAGCTGTCATGTGAGCGACATTTGGCTTGCTCATAAATTGAGTGAGTACATGGACAGGGTATGAAATATCAGGCCGTGTCACAGTAAGATACAACAACTTACCGACAATGCTTCTATAAGTAGAAGGATCAGCTAAAGGTGGAGCATCATTATGTATAAAGGATTGTTTTTGATCCATAGGAGTAGAACATGGTTTGCAACCCAAATAACCACAATCATGTAATAAGTCTAGAGTGTATTTTCTTTGACATAAATGCATGCCTTTATTATTTCTGGCTATTTCAATACCCAAAATATATTTCAAAACACCAAGATCTTTTATTGTAAACTTCTTGTGAAGGTAATCCTTAATAAGAAGAATATCTTGCAAAGAGTTTCCAGTGACAATTAAATCATCCACATAACAAAGAATGACGGTGAAAGAAGTAGCCGTTGATTTTGTGAATAAAGAATTATCTGCGACTGATTGAATGTAACCAATAGCAATAAGAGACTCAGAAAGTTTGCTAAACCACTGTTTTGAAGCTTGCTTAAGACCATATAAACTTTTATTGAATTTGCACACCTTTTGATTAGTGTTATACCCAGGTGGGGGTGACATATACACTTCTTCAATCAAATCCCCATGTAAGAAAGAATTATTTACATCTAGTTGATGTAGGTGCCAGTTCTTAGCAACTGCTATAGCGAGTAAGATTCTTACTGTGGTTATTTTAGCTACTGGAGAAAAAGTGTCAAAATAGTCAATGCCTTCTTGTTGAGTGTAGCCTTTAGCTACTAACCTAGCTTTGTATCTCTCTATTGTGCCATCAGATTTGTATTTCACTTTATATACCCATTTACAACCTATAGTATGTTTATTTGGAGGTAGTGGTACAAGAGTCCAAGTGTTAGCCTTTTCTAGTGCTTGTAGTTCTACATCCATGGCCTTTTGCCAATTAGCATCTTTTACAGCTTGTTTATATGTTTTAGGTTCTGTAATTTGTGAGATATTGGCAGTGAATGAGAGAAAGGTTTTGGACAGCTGAGTAGTGGATAAAAAATCTGAAATAGGATAAGGCTTTCCTGAGTTAATAGAGAAATTAGCATTCGATCTGTTATGATCAATAGAAGCAGGCAAAGTGGTATGATAAACATCTAGATAGGCAGGTGGGTGCCTAGTCCTCTCAGATTTTCGAACATTCTCATTATCAGGGGGTTGTTCTTGATTTGTAATATGGAGAGGAACAATATCTTGGAATTCCTCATTAAAATCAGAATGTTGGATATCATCAGGAATTATGGGATCATGAATAAAGGATTGTTCATTTGCAAAAGTTGGAATAGGAGAGTTACAGGTGTCATCACATGAATTAAGAACATTGGTTGAAGAATCACAAGAAGAATCTAATGCCATATTATTTGGATTTAAATTCTGGACAAAATTATCAGGTTTGTGTTTATTAGAAAAAGGAAATATATGTTCCAAAAATTTTACATTTCTAGAGATGATAATCTTTCCAGTGGTTAAATCAAGCAATTTATAACCTTTTGTGGCAAAGGGATAACCCAAAAACACACATTTAGTAGCTCTAGGAAGAAATTTATGCCTATGAGCTGTTAGTGTGTTAGCAAAACACAAACAACCAAAAACTCTCATATAAGAATAGTCCACCCCTTTGTTATACAAAAGTTGAAAAGGTGATTTGTTATGCAAAATAGGTAATGGAATCCTATTAATTAAGTGTGCAGCAGTGAGAACACAATCACTCCAATATTTAAGGGGAAGACTTGAGTGAAACAAAAGGGATCTTGCAACTTGAAGCAAATGTTGATGTTTTCTTTCTACCAAGCCGTTTTGTTGAGGAGTTTCTACACAAGAGGTTTGATGTATAATCCCTAAATCGTGATAGAAATGATGTAGAATGAATTCGGTACCATTATCACTTCTTAGAATTTTAATTTTGGCATCAAACTGAGTGTGCACCATATTGTAAAAATTTTGGAGAAAAATTTTAACATCAGATTTAGCTTTTAACAAATATATCCAAGTACACCTACTATAATCATCTACAATGGTTAAAAAATATTTATGCCCAGAGTGAGAAACGATAGAAAATGGACCCCACACATCACAATGAATCATATGAAAGGCGCAAGGAGATACAGATTTACGAATAGGAAATGGTTGCTTCTTTTGCTTAGCCAAAGGACAAATATTGCAAACATTATGCATGTCACTTGCTTTCACATTTAACTGGCTAATTGTAGACAAGTACTTATTAGAAATATGGCCTAACCTATAGTGCCACAAATCAAAAACATTTAAAGGAGAGGCAGAGTGTACAGAATGTGTAGTTGTCTTCAAGATATAGAGTCCCCCTTGTTGTTCAGCAGTACCAATCACCTTCTTGGTGTTGATGTCCTGCAAAACACAATGTGAGGACAAAAAATTCACAGAACAACTAGAATATCTAGTTAAATGAGAGATGGATACAAAAGTTATAAGTGAAATCTGGAACATATAAGACATTATACAATGTTAGAGAATCACTTAAAATTATGTTTCCTATATATGTAGCTGTAGAGATAGCATTATTTGGTAAACTAATTTTAATGTTTGATTCAGATGGAGGAGAAGTAAAAAGGGAAAATTCTGAAATCATATGATCTGTAGCTCCTGTATCTAAAATCCAATTAGAGATTTTAGGAGTAGCACTTGAAGTATTAGAACAAAAGCTCATACCTGTATCCTTAATCTGATCAGATTGAGAAGCAAAGGCCCCTGCTGTAGCATGTGAGGATGATGCCTCTTGTCCCTTTTGAGTCTTGGTAAAGTTCAAGAATTGTTCAAATAATTCTTGATTGAACAAGGGATTAGAATCTACAAGGGCTTCATCTTTAGAAGAAGGTATGACCATATTAGCAGAAGAGTTAAATTCATTCTTAATCCTAGGCCCTCTTGGTCCTTTCCAACCAGGGGGAAACCCAATCAATTGAAAACATCTATCAATAGTATGTCCAGTACCATTACAATGACTACATAGTAGAGGCTTTTTCTTATCTCTATAGAATTTAGGGTTGGGATGTTTAGCAAGCATTGCTATAGAATCAGAATCAATGGGGCTGGGTAAGGTTAGAGTTCTCTGAGACTCTTCTTGCAGTAATAAGGAGAAAATTTTAGCTAAAGGGGGAAAAGGGGTATTTAACAGAATTTGACTCCTAAGGGCAGAATAAGAGTCATCGAGTCCTATTAAGAATTTCATTACTGCATCTTGTTCTTGTGTTTTGGCTATTTTCTTAGGAAGGTCACATTCACAATCTTTCATAGCAGTACAAGAGCAAGATAAAACTGGCCTAAAACTCAAATACTCATCCCATAAACCTTTAAACTGATTATAGTAGACAACCAAAGATTGATTTCCCTGTGCAATTGCACTTAGACTTTTCTCAAGATGATATACCCTTGTTCCATCCGAACGGGTATATCGAATATGCAATTCATCCCATACCTCTTTAGCCGATGAGAAATATTCCAGTGAATGCTTGATATCTGGGGAAATGGAGTTGAGGATCCACATCAGAACCAGGTCATTTGCACGGACCCAAGCTGCGAAAATAGCTGGGTCATCTTCTTTAAGTGGTTGAGGCAAAGAACCGTCAATCAAGGGCAGCTTGTTTTTGACACTAAGTGCCCGTTTCACAGCGTGACTCCAGGAAACAAAATTTGACCCAGTTAGAGGATCAAGAACAATTGCAACTGCAGGATTATCATTGTGTTGCAAAGCTAGTGGCGAGAGAGGGTTTTTAACAGGGTTTAAAGAAGTGGGATCGGTGGCCATGTTATTGGGAAGGAGAGAAAATGAGTATTTGGGGGAAATAGAAATGGCAAAGAGTGGGTAATGAAATGAACAAGAAAATTGCGATTAAGATGAAGAAAGGAGCATAAAACTCAAAAAAAAACCAAAATACCGATTATAGAGGTTCGAAAAACGAAACACATGTCACCATTCAAAGAAAAAAGGAAGTAATCGAGCTTAGAACTCGCATGATCAAGAAAGCCCCAATTTCTGGGAAGAAGAAAAAGCCCCAATTTCTGAGAGCTTGGAGGCGGAATCGTGGACGATCGATGGCGTGATCCGAATCAAAAATCGATTGGAACTATAAAACTGATACCATGTTGACATCCAAAGATCGGAAGAGAAAATGCATACTTTGATTATTGAATTGAAACTGTTATATTGAAAAAGCAGAACCTCTGAATTACAGGGATGAACCTATATATACTAATCTAAACCAACTAATTAGTAGTTAAAATAATTAACTGTTTAAAGAAGTGAGTAAAGTGAGTAGCACCTTTAAACAATTCTAATTGACACTTTCTTCTTTATCTTGACAAAAAGCTTAAAGGGCAGGAGGTATCTCATTGTAATGGATGATATGTGGAGTGAAGAAGCTTGGGATGATTTAAAATGGGTATTTCCTGATGATGATTATGGAAGTCGAATTATGTTAACCAGTAGGTTATCAGTTGTAGCTTCTTACCCCGACCCTCGTACCCCTACTCATGAAATTCGATTAATGAATGCTGATAGGAGTTGGGATCTGCTCAGGCATAAGTTGTTTGATTGTCCTCCTGAATTGGAAAATATTGGAAAGAAGATTGCAACGAGTTGCGGAGGATTACCCCTTGCAATTGTGGTGATTGCTGGAGTCGTATCCATGGTTGGTAAAACTGCTACTTCTTGGGGAGAAATTGCTGACAATGTGAATTCAAGTATAGCTACAAAAGATGGGCATTTGGAAAGGATACTATCTCTGAGTTACAACCACTTGCCTCATCATTTGAAGCCTTGTTTCTTGTACATGGGAGGTTTTCCTGAAGATTACGAGATCCGCGTCTCAAGGCTTGTCAAGCTATGGGTAGCTGAGGGCTTTTTGAGACATAAAAATGGATCTAAAAGCTTGGAAGAGGAGGCGGAGGAGTGTGTGGAGGATCTTGTGAAAAGAAGCCTTATATTTGTGAGCAAGAGGAAATCTAATGGGAAAATCAAAAGTTGCAGTGTACATGACCTCGTGCGTGACTTGTGCATAAGAAAAGCAAGAGAAGAGAAGTTTCTTCTACATGTTGAAAATATTCTTCCAAAAAACATGGAAAACCAGCGACGTTTAGTTGTTGCTCATTCTAAAAAAGATTGCCTTGCAGACACTAATGACTCAACAATTCGTTCAATTAAATGCTTCCACTGTGAGAAATTTTTTGCAGACTCTTTAGGGAAGTATAAATTGTTGAGAGTACTGGCTGCGGAATACACTACATTCTGGTTACCTAACCAAATGTCTATCCAGTTCCCTACCGAAGTATCTAAGATGTTCCAATTAAGGTACCTGGATTTGTACAACGGGGGTAGTCTTCCGGCAGCTATGTCAGATCTTCAGAATCTTCAAACCTTAATATTTCATGAATGGGAGACATCTAGGGACTACCCAGTTAATGGAGTATGCTTGCCGTCTGCAATTTGGAGGATGCCACAATTAAGGCATCTCATCTCTTGCTTCTTTGGTACCTTTCCCACTCCACAGGAAGATGACCTTGCTCTTGAAAATCTGCAAACACTTTCTTTAGTGACAAACTTTAAATGTACCCAAAGAGTCCTGCGAAAGATTCCAAACCTTAAAAAAATGGGGATCTTTTATTATAGACTGTACGACCGCAATGTTGAGTATCAGCTTGAAAATCTTGTATGCTTGCATCTCCTAGAAAAATTGAAGATAAAGATATATGCTGATTTTCCTTATCGGCAAAATCTTAATCCTGTTTTTCCCAGGTCGTTGAAAAAGTTGACACTTAGTGGCCGGCGTCTTCCTTGGGAAGGCCTAACAATTATTGGTTCTTTGCCTAATCTCGAAGTTGTTAAACTGAGAGATTTTGCTTGCAAAGGCAGCACATGGGAAACAAATGAGGGAGAGTTTCCCCAACTGAATTATCTGCTGATTGACAAATCAGATCTCCAGCACTGGATAACTGAAAGTAGCCACTTCCCAAGACTAAAGTCCTTATTGCTTCGCCGTTGCTGGTGTTTAACAGCGATTCCAGATGATATTGGAGAAATTCCGACACTTGAATTGATTGAGGTTGACAATGGGAATAAATCTCTTGTGGAGTCTGCTAAAAAGATACAAGAGGAACAACAAAGCTTTGGAAACGATGGCCTTCAAGTTCGACTGGTGCACTCGTGATCATACACTCATTTTAAATTGTGGATACAGGTTTGAAATTGATATCTCCCTTTGCACCTATATGTAGAAGTACTTGTAGATGTTGTAATATATCTTGATGCCTGGCTATTGTGTTTCTAATCGTTGTAGATTATTTAATTTTGTAAAAAATTGAGTATGATAAAAGGAAATTTGTATTCCTGTTGAATTCGGAGAATGATAAGAAGGCACATCAAATGGGTAGAGTCAATGTATTGTTTATAGAAGTATGACTAATAAAGGGTTCCAAACAAAATTACTGTAGCATTTTGTTGAGTGATGTAATTTTAGCATAATTTATACCTTGTGAGCTCTTTATGAATAGGATGGGAGGGGAGAATGGAATTATATATCTCATCATTGATTTTAGAGAGAGTTTGGTGATGAGAAAAGTATTAGTTCATCTTGTAGGTGTGTTTGGACATTGCTTCTCTTGATAATTGACACACATAAGTTTTTTAGTTGAAGGTTGATCTCATATTGTCATATTCTACTCTGATTCATTCCAGCAGTAACTCTCAAATTTACAATGTTACATGTCATACTACAAAAACATCATTTGATGGTACCCTTTTACTACCATTTGTGGACTGCTTTGTAACATGTTATTCGTATTATCCGATGAAGGTTTGGGGATTGTTAGTTCGTTAGGTTCAACGTGTCGGCCCTCCTCAGCGTTGCCGTTGCAACGGTGGCTGTTGGGGAGGTCGACTGGTTGATTTTTTTTTATTTTTTTCGTCTATTTAGCTTCTTTGATTTGGACAGTGGTTTAGTTTTTGTTTTTCACACCTTTGTTGTCCTGTTTATTTTCTGTCTCTTCTTGGTGAAGTTTTCCATTCTTGGTGCAATTTCCTCTCTTCTTGAGTTTTGTTTTGTTTTGTTTTGCCTCCGTGCATCCTCTCCTTGGTGAGGTTTTTACGCTTTTTCCGGGTTTTATCTCCTCTTGAGACTTTTTTTGTCGTTTCTTACCCGTGCTTGTTTAAAAAAAAAAAAACATGTGTATAATCGGCAAATACATCTATCTATATATAAAAGGAGAATGTATCTCTCTGTCATTTGAGGTTTTTTATAATTTCACCAGGTGTCAATTTGAGGCCATGTGTGATGCCTTTAAGATGAGCTTTCTCATAATTCGACCTCTCCTCTAACACACCTTCAGTTAGTTTCATATACAGCGCGTAACAGAAAAATCAACAGTAAATGCTATGCACTACCAGTGTATTATAGCTTAATTCATCCTAATTTGTGCATCATTTAGGATAGATTGCTCAAGCAAAAAATGGCCACCGGCTTATGATACAGAAGAAAAGTCAAACAGGAACTAGGAATAAATATATCTTGAGAATTCAAACAAAAATTTCCACTCTGGCCAATGTATCAATGCGTCTCTGTTCTTGCTGTCAAATCATTTCCTTCTAACGACGTATCCTGCCCGATTGTATTTTTTTAAATTCTACAATTTGATAAGAAATTATTAGTACAAATAGGACGTTGAGTATGAGCTTGTATACCTGCATCAACTAGAAAACTGAAAATAAAGATAAACGCTCAGTTTCCTTATGGGCAAAAGCTGAATCCTGTCGTTGACATAGCAGGTGTGGTTTCTTTGCCTAATCTCCAAGTTGTTAAACTGAGAGATTTTGCTTACACATGGGAAACGAATGAGGGAGAATTTCCGACAAGTCATACCAGATAACTGAAAGTAGTCACTTCCCAAGACTAAAGTCCCTATTGCTTCACTGTTGTTGGTGCTTAACTGAGATTCCAACAGAAATTCCGACACTTGAACTGATAGAGGTTGACAATGGGAACAAAGCTGGGGAAATGATGGCCTTCAAGTTCGTTCGTGATCAAATGCTCTTTCCCAACTGTGGATACTTGCAATCAGGTTAGAGATTGATATATATCTTCTTCTCGAACTCAAAGTATATTAACTTCAGGGTGATTTATTGTATATTGTTGTCTGGCTATATATATAATATGGTGTTTATAATTGTGTTAGATAATTCATATCTTCATCAAGGGATGGTAACTACAACTAATCAATACATAAATTCATCAATTGAATCCACTTCGGGGCAAAACCCATTTTTTCTCCAAATAAGAAATTTTGATCACTTGTAAATTGCCAGGAGGTTGATGCTCTCAAGCCCTCTAATCATGTCCAATAATCATTTTTGTTTAAACAATTAAAAGCTTTTTTTTTAATAAAAAAAATCAAGAAAACAAATTTAAAAAAGGGCAATTTCATATTGATTCCCCACCCACGAGCCTCCTACCTACTACTAAGCATCCCCAAACTGAGATTTGAGGGTATTAATTATAGTTCATTAATTTATCAAAAGTCAACTATTGAGGGAGCTAGTTAATTAGTACTCCAATTTGTATAATCATTTTTTAAATTTGTGTCTATGAAAACCCACCAATCCATGCACATACACACTTGTCTAGTTGTCTTGTTTATATTAAATTATGAAGGCCTACTTTTCAGCTTTAAAAAAATAATGCAAGTTATTAATCAACTGTATGTATGTATGTCACTCTTACCTATCAGCCAAAAAATAATGTCATTTTTCTTGTTTAAACAAAAAAAAGAGAAACAATTTGTTTGTTTGTAAGAGATAGAGATATGGCTTATGCTGCTATTGTTTCCTTTGCACAAACTGTAGATCAGATCCTCAATCATGGCCGTTATTCCATTTCTCTTAAACAAAGACAACAATTTATAGCAGTTCAGAGATCTGCTATCTTGTTACAGGAATTTCTTGAAGATTTTCCAGAAAAAGGCCAGAGTTTGGAAGGAAGAATCCGGGATGTAGCTTATGAAGCAGAAGATACGATTGAATTACTCATGTTGGAGCAGTTTCATTCACATCGTGGACGAAAAGTTTATGATTTTCCTGAGTTGGAAAAGATATCAGAGAAAATGGAGTCAATGGCTCAACAAGTGATGAACATCAAAGACGGGAAGCAACTCGGTGACTCATCTTCTGCTTCTGAACAAGTGACGAGCATCAACATTCCTCAGTGGTTGTGCTGTTTTCATGTTGACCATCCCTTATTCTCTTTGCCATTTTTTAATAAATTTTGCTTTTTCCAAAAAAAGAGTAACTTCACCATCAAAGACGAGAAGCAACTCGGTGACTCATCTTCTGCTTCTGAACAAGTGATGAACATCAAATACGAGAAGCAACTTGGCGACTCACCTTCATCTTCAAGAATTGCACCCACCCCCGCGATTGGTTTTGATGAGGATTTGCTAGCAATTAAGGTTAGGCTTTGTGGAGAATCATCCCACCTCCAAATTATCCCCATCGTCGGAATGGGGGGCATAGGTAAGACTACTCTTGCTAGAAATGCTTTTCATGATCAACTTATTATGGAGTCCTTTGTTATTCGTGTTTGGGTCACTGTTTCACAAGTTTATTCTGCACAACAAATACTTGAGGGCATCCTGCTTTCTATACAAGAATTCAACACAGAAAAATCTGAAAAAAAAAACGAATTTGTGGGGGATAAAGTGTACAAAACTTTAAAAGATAGGAGGTATCTCATTGTAATGGATGATATATGGTCTGAAAAAGCTTGGGATGATTTAAAACGGTATTTTCCTGTCAATGACAATAATGGAAGTCGAATTATGTTAACCAGTAGGCTATCAGCTGTAGCTGCTTACCCCGACCCTTGTACTCCTCTTCACGAAATTCAATTAATGAATACTGATCAGAGTTGGGATCTGCTCCGGCATAAGTTGTTTGCTCACAAAGATTGTCCTCCCGAATTGGAAAATATTGGAAAGAAGATTGCAACAAGTTGCGGAGGACTACCCCTTGCAATTGTGGTGATTGCTGGAGTCTTAACCATGGTTAGTAAAACTGCTAATTCATGGGGGGAAATTGCTGACAATGTAAATACAAGCATAGCTACAAAAGATGGGCATTTGGAAAAGATCTTATCTCTGAGTTACAACCACTTGCCTCATCATTTGAGGCCTTGCTTCTTGTACATGGGAGGTTTTCCTGAAGATTACGAGATCCGCGTCTCAAGGCTTGTAAAGTTATGGGTAGCGGAGGGCTTTTTGAGACAGAAAAATGGAAAGAGGAGGCAGAGGAGTGTTTGGGAGATCTTGTAGAAAGAAGTCTTATTTTTGTAAGCAAGAGGAAATCTGATGGGAAAATCAAAAGTTGCAGTCTTCATGATCTCGTGCGTGACTTGTGCATAAGGAAAGCTCGACAAGAGAAGTTTCTTCTACATGTTGAAAAAATTCTTCCAAAAAACATGGAAAGCCAGCGGCGCTTAAGTCTTTGTTATATAAAAAGGAATAGCCTTGCACACACTTATGACTCAACAATCCGTTCTATTAAAGGCTTCCATTGTGATGATATAGCAATGAGATCTATCGGGAAGTATAAATTGCTCAGAGTATTGGCTGTGCCTGTGTTATACACTAAATGTTTTTCTAATGAACCTATCCTTTTCTTATCTGAGCTGTTTCAATTAAGGTACCTTGATTTGCACCAGTTTGGTACTTCTCATTTAGCTATATCACACCTTGAGAATCTTCAAACTCTAATACTTCATGCATGCGAGGCACCTGGGGACATCCCAGATCTAATGGTAGTATTGGAATCAGATGTTTGGAGGATGCCACGATTAAGGCATCTTATCTCTGACTTCTTTGGTACCTTTCCCACTCCAAAGGAAGATGATCCTGCTCTAGAAAATCTGCAAACACTTTCTCTAGTCACAAACTTTGTATGTACCGAAAGGGTCATGCGAAAGATTCCAAACCTTATAAAGCTCGGGATCTTTTATTATGGATACGACCGTGATGTCGAGTATCACCTTGAAAATCTTGTACACTTGGCTCAACTACAAAAATTGAAAATAAGGATATACTCTGGTTTTCCTTCTCGGCAAAAGCTTAATCCTGTTTTTCCCAGGTCGTTGAAAAAGTTAACACTTAGTGGGCGGCGACTTCCTTGGAAAGACATTACAGTTGTTGGTTCTTTGCCTAATCTCGAAATCCTTAAACTGAGAGATTTTGCTTGTCAAGGCAGCACATGGGAAACGAATGAGGGAGAATTTCTTCAACTGAAATATCTGTTGATTGATAAGTCAGATCTCCAGCATTGGATAACTGAAAGTAGCCACTTTCCAAGACTGAAGTCCTTATTGCTTCGCCGTTGTTGGTGTTTAACTGAGATTCCAAATGAAATAGGTGAAATTGGCACACTTGAACTGATTGATGTTGACAACACGAACGAATCTCTGGTGGAGTCTGCTAAGTGGATACAGGAGGAACAACAAAGCTTGGAAAATTATGGCCTTCAAGTTCATTGGATGCGCTCGTGATCATATGCTCCTTCCATTTGGTAAATACTTGCAATCGGTCAGGTTAGAGATTGATATATACTCCGTATCTTGTTTTGGGCCTCAAAGTTGATTAACTTGTTGAAGCTGTATTTTGTTGTCTGCCTATAACTGTCATAGAAAATTCAAATAAAAAATTGTATTTTTGATTAGCAGGACAAGCTTTAATTGTGTAGTCAATGAGGCAATTGAATGACACATATATACCTGATTTAATGAATATGCCCATCAAAGAGAGGACCAGTTGCCCTTCAATATCAATGAATTCTGTTTGTGTGTATTGGGATGTAATGTTGCATTTGGTTTTGGTAAAGAGAAGTTTGAAGTTTTTTTGTACTCGTGTCTCATTTGCAGAATACGAATCAATATTTTGGGATGTTTTTGTTGAGGAAAGGCAGCAGTGAGGAGGATGATCATCAAGAGTGGATGGATGGTTACTTGCTCATTGTTTAATTTGGTGGATTTGTATTCATGATATCTTAATTTTCCTTATATTGTTCAATGTTGAATTGTGAATCATATTCTTCTAGTTTAAACACCACAATCACAAGTGTTGCTCATTTTGCATTGTACACACTTAGTTATGACTCAACAATCTCTACTGTTAAATACTTCAACTATAAATTGGTGAGAGTGTTATTTGGTGATATATGAATCTCTATTGGATTTCTGTTACAAAATAGGAGTAATTATCATCTTCATTTGCAATGGTTTTTATCATATGAAGTCAGACATCTGATTTGTGTCTCAAGGATCATATTCAATTCTCCGCGCTCAAATGTACTAAAACTTTAAACACTCTTGGGAATTGAATCAGCTCAGGTCACATATATACATAGGGCTCGTTTGAGTTTACACACTTAATCTACCTTTAAACTCACTAAGCAAACAAGTCCATATAGTATGTCTTTTCTTCATATGTCAATGCTCTATTTAGATTCTATTTTAACTTTCTGAAAACCTCATGAAAGCTTTTCTTCAAGTTTCTTAAAGAAAGAAAGAAAGAAAGCCAGCAGTTCATCCAATCCCTTGGGAGGTGATGATAATCAAGAATAGATCAAAGACAAGCAGAGATTATATTTTATGATTCTCGTGCTGCTCGTTCATCATCAAAACTTGCACTCTATGGTTTGCTGTGGTGGTACTTATTACTATTTGTGGAGTTGCTTTGATAGATAGAGCTTATCATGATAATTTCAGTTGGTTGCACATAGTATTCAAACTCTATAAAAATATACACACTGATTGATTGATGGAGCTTCTCTGTTTTGACTACCGGAGTATATTATTATATTCACAGTTAAAAGAATGGGCAAACTCTCTTGTGCACAAGTTTCATTTGAAGTGCTATTGTCACGCCCCATTTTTTTATAAAAGTAGATTTTACAGAAATACTTGAGAATTTCAAAATAAAGAGGCATGAACTGAAATTTTGAACTAAAGAAATGAGACTTACAAATTTATTTAAAAATGTTAAAAATGAAGGAGTGAGTATGCAAGCACACTCAGTGGGGCCCATCTATTCCAAACTAAATACTGAAAATAAACAGTCAAGTCATCAACGTAGAACAAATAACATTTGTATATATACCTTGCCAACCTTAAATTAAACAATATACTTTGTCATTGAACACATATACTTTATCAACATTAAAGTAAACATATATACTTTGTCCACATATACTTTGCCAACATTAAAGTAAACACGTATACTTTGCCCATATATACTTTGCCAACATTAAAGTAAACACATATACTTTGCCAACATTAAAGTAAACACATAGACTTTGCCCATATATACTTTGCCAACATTAAAGTAAACACATATACTTTGCCCATATATACTTTGCCAACATTAAAGTAAACACATATACTTTGCCCATATATACTTTGCCATCGAGCACAGCGGGTTGAACCCGAGGACCCGTCGATCCTGGACCCTCGTCAGGATCCCTGGCTATTAGAAACTTTGCCAATCGAATCGTATGCACACATTAACTTTGTCAATCGAATCACATGCACACATTAACTTTGACAATCGAATCACATGCACAATTTAACTTTGTCAATCGAATCGCATGCACACGTTACTTTGATAATTGAATAGAATGTACACATTTAATTCATGTAACAATCACTCAAAAGTCTATTTAAAACATTTAATAAAGAATAACAAATGCATTAAGAACTCTACCAACCGCCAACCGCTGTAGAGTATAAAGCAATAAAAACCCCACCTCAAAGTATATGTCGAGGCGATTACGGTTTGCAGTGAACGATTGAAGGATTTTACGATGCTGTAAATCGGTGATAAAAACTACTCCATAGTATGATTTACTCAGAAAATATTTTCTGTTACTAACTTTCTGAAAATAATGTATAAAATAGGAGAGAAGAAAGATAAATTTAGTTGAGAAAATTAAGGATTGTGAGCTGCTAAAATATCTCATATTTGACTTGGATCAGAGCATTCAAATTTTAATAACTTTATTAAATAAAACAACTGACAAAAATCCGGGAAGATATTTTCTGTAAATAATTATATTTTAAATATACTTTTATATTCACATAAAAAAAACTATTTATACTAATACAAATAATAATATCAGGTAGATTTAATATCTCTAACAATATATATATATATATATATATATAATTACACGCATATATTTATTTTAATATTTTATTTTATATAATATCTTATATATATTTTTATAGTATATAGTAAAATTCTGGGTATTACAGCTATGGTTTTAGTTTATAAGTGCTGTGATATTTACCTACAAACACATCAAACTGTGTGTGTCGATGCTATGGTATGAGTTGATGAGTGCTATGGATTCAGTTTCATGCAGTTTTACTGGAGATAATGTGTTAAAAATTGTATTCCATTGATGGCTAGTTTATAATTTTTTATTACTTGAACAATCTTGCAAGAGACGACTTTTATAACTTTGTCCAAATCAATATTTCATTGCCGGTTTGTTTTAACAGATGCCTGCCGCCCTAAAATGTTGTAACACAACTCGTACAATGTTGTATTGTGTTTTTAGCTCTCTCTCTCTCTCTCTCTCTCTCTGAGTGGTTCTCTTTGAATTCCTTTTATTTTCTCTCTAAGCTTGCTATCATCCTTGTACGTTTTTGTTTTTAAAAAAATATTTGTTTGTGTGTATGAGATATGGCTTATGCTGCTCTTGTTTCCTTTGAACAAACTGTAGATCAGATCCTCAATCATAACCCTTGTCCCATTTCTGATCTCCAAAAACAACAATTTGTAGCCCTTCAGAGATATGCAATCTTAATAAGGGAGGTCTTTGATGATTTTCCAGAAAAATCCCAAAATTTGGAAAGAAGAATCAGGGATGTAGCATATGAAGCAGAAGATACTATTGAATTCCTCGAGTTGGAGCAACTTCATGGGCATCAGAGACGACGAGGTTATCATTTTCCTGATTTGGAAAATCTAACAAAGATAATTAAGTCGATCCCTGAGCAAGTGATGAACATAAGGGAGCAATTCCGTAGGCATCGCAGACGGCAACGTTTTTATTTTCCTGATTTGGGAAATATAACAAAGAAAATTGAGTTAATTTCTGAGCAAGTGATGAATATCAAGAATAGTTCTACAATCAAAGGCAAGCAGCAACCAGTTGACTCGGCCACTTCATCTTCAAAATTTGCATCTACCGTCATGATTGGTCTTGATGATGACTTGATAGCAATAAAGGCTCGGCTACGTGGAGAATCCTGCCACCTCCAAATTATCCCCATTGTTGGAATGGGAGGCATAGGTAAGACTACTCTTGCTACAAATGCTTTTCATGATCAACTTATTACCGACTACTTTGATATTCGTGTTTGGGTCACAGTATCACAAGTTTATTGTGCACAGCAAATACTTTTGGGCATCCTACAGGAATTCAACAAAGAAAAATCTGGAAAAAGAAACGAATTTGTGGAGGAAAAAGTGTACAAAAGTTTAAAGGGTAGGAGGTATCTCATTGTAATGGATGATATATGGTCTGAAAAAGCATGGGATGATTTAAAACAAGTATTTCCTGACGATGGTAATGGGAGTCGAATTGTGTTAACCAGTAGGCTATCAGTTGTAGCTACTTATCCCGATACTTGTACCTCTCTTCACGAAATGCAATTGATGAATGCTGATCAGAGCTGGGATTTATTCAGACATAAGTTGTTCATGCACCAAGATTGAATTGGAAAATATTGGAAGAAAGATCGCAAGTAGTTGTAGAGGATTACCCCTTGCAATTGTGGTGATTGCAGGAGTCGTATCCATGGTTGCTAAAACTGCTACTTCATGGGGGGAAATTGCTGACAATGTAAATTCAAGCATAGCTACAAAAGATGGGCATTTGGAAAAGGTACTATCTCTGAGTTACAACCACTTGCCTCATCATTTGAGGCCTTGTTTCTTGTACATGGCAGGTTTTCCAGAAGATTACGAGATCCGCGTCTCAAGGCTTGTCAAGTTATGGGTAGCTGAGGGCTTTTTGAGACATAAAAACGGATCTAAAAGCTTGGAAGAGGGGGCAGAGGAGTGTGTGGAGGATCTTGTGAAAAGAAGCCTTATATTTGTGAGCAAGAGGAAATCTGATGGAAAAATAAAAAGTTGCAGTGTCCATGATCTCGTGCGTGACTTGTGCATAAGAAAAGCCCAAGAAGAGGAGTTTCTTCTAAATGTTAAAAGAATTCTTCCAAAAGAGATGGGAAATCAGCGGCGCTTAAGTGTTTCTCATTTTAAAGATGATTGCCTTGCAGAAACTAATGACTCAACAATCCGTACTATTCAATGCTTCCACTGTGAGGGAATTGAAGCAGGCTCTTTAGGGAAGTATAAATTGCTCAGAGTATTTGTTGCGGAATACACTGAATTCAAGTTACCCTATTATAACTCTACCCAGTTCTCTGACCAAGTATCAAAGATGTTCCGATTAAGGTACCTTGATTTGTACAACGACAATAGTTTTCCGGCAGCTTTGTCAGACCTTCAGAATCTTCAAACCTTAATAATTCATGCATGGGAGACATCTAGGGACTACCCATCTGGTAGGGTAAACTTGCCGTCTGGAATTTGGAGGATGCCACAATTAAGGCATCTTATCTCTTACTTCAGTACTTTTCCTAGTCCAGAGGAAGATGATCCTGCTCTAGAAAATTTGCAAACACTTTCTCTAGTCACAAACTTTAAATGTACCCAAACAGTCCTGCAAAAGATTCCAAACCTTAAAAAATTGGGTATCTTTTATTATAGATTGTACGACTGCGATGTTGAGTATCAGCTTGAAAATCTTGTGTGCTTGCATCTCCTAGAAAAATTGAAGATAAAGATATACGCTGATTTTCCTTATCGGCAAAATCTTAATCCTGTTTTTCCCAGTTCGTTGAAAAAGTTAACACTTAGTGGCCGGCGTCTTCCTTCGGAAGGCATAACAATTGTTGGTTGTTTGCCTAATCTTGAAGTTCTTAAACTGAGAGATTTTGCTTGCAAAGGCAGCACATGGGAAACAAATGAGGGAGAATTTCCCCAACTTAAATATTTGCTGATTGACAAGTCAGATCTCCAGCATTGGATAACTGAAAGTAGCCACTTCCCAAGACTGACATCCCTATTGCTTCGCCGTTGTTGGTGTTTAACTGTGATTCCAGATGATATTGGAGAAATTCCGACGCTTGAATTGATTGAGGTTGACAGTGGGAATAAATCTCTCGTGGAGTCGGCTAAAAGGATACAAGATGAACAACAAAGCTGGGGAAATGATGGCCTTCAAGTTCGTCTGGTGCACTCGTGATCATAGACTCATTTTAAATGGTGAATACTTACAACCAGGTTAGAAATTGATATCTCCCTTTGCACCTCAATGTGGAACAACTTGTAGATGTTGTAATATATCTTGATGTCTGGCTTTTGTGTTTCTAATCGTTGTAGACTGTTTAATTTTATAAAATATTGAGTATGATAAAAGGAATTTTGTATTCCTGTTGAATTTGGAGAATGGAATTACACTATATTGATTTGTGTGTTAGATGTTGGTTATCTCATCATTGATTTTGGAGAGATCGAGTTTGGTGATGAGAAAAGTATTAGTTCGTCTTGTAGTTGTGTTTGGACATTGCTTCTCTTGATAATTGACACACATAAGTTTTTTCGTTGAAGGTCGATCTCATATTCAACTCTGATTCGTTCCAGCAGTAACTCTCAAATTTACAATGTTACATTTCATAATACAAAAGCAGCAGTTGATGGTACCCTTTTACTACCATTTGAGCAAATGTATGTATGTATGTGTGTATATTGTTTGTGAACTGCGTTGTAACATGTTATTCCTATTATACGATGCAGCTTTGGGGATTGTTCGTTACAATATTTGGTTGGCCTTCTTCTTTCGATTAAATCTTCTTGGTGATTGAGAGGTGTTACTTGATGTCGTATCCATGGGAGTTTGATGGAAAATATTAGGGAACTGAGGAGAATGTATTTTAATATTTATAATCGGCAAATACATCTTTATATATAAAAGGAGAATGTATTTCTCTTGATTTCGTCATGTGTCATTTGAGGTTTTCACAATTTCGCAACGTGTCATTTTGAGGCCAAACATTTCGAGGCCATGTGTTATGCCTTTAAGATGAGCTTTCTCATAATTCGATCTCTCCTCTACCACACCTTTAGTTAGTTTCATATACAGAAAATCAACAATAAATGCTATGCACCACCAGTGTACTATAGCTGGATTCATCCTAATTTGCGTGTCCTTTAGAATAGATTGCTCAAGCAAAAATGGCCACCGGCTTATGATAGAGTGAAACAGGAATTAGGAAAAAATATATGTTGAGAATCCAAGCAACAAATTCCGTTCTGGCCGATGTATCAATGTTGCCGACTATGGATTGTGGCAAAAAATAAAGGGCGCGGGGTCAAATCACTTCCTACTAACGATGACGTCCCCTACCACCTGATTGTATTTTTATACATTCTACAATTTGATATTTCAATCTGAAAATATTACAATTATTGAAGATGCTGCAGAGTTGTTGCTATTTTGTAATTTGAAATTCTTGTTGTATAAGTCGTGTACATCAAGAGTAAGAGTAGCTTCACAATCAAAGACGAGGTATTTTATTGTATTTTGTTGACTGGCTATATATATAATAAAGTGTTGTATTCAAGAATTTTTATTGGTCTGTAAGTAAATATGCAGTTACCATTCCTTATATATATATATAGATAGATGAGAATAATGCATGTCTGTAAGAAGATATGAAGATGCAGTTATAATTAATTTCTTCCATCTTAATTAATACTAGTACTAAGAATCCCCAAACTGAGATTTGAGGGTATTAAGTATAGTTCATTAATTTATCATAAGTCAACTATTGAGGGAGTTAATTAGTACTCCAATTTGTATAATCATTTTTTTAATTTGTCTCTATGAAAACCCACCAATCATCCATGCACATACACACACTTGTCTTGTTTAAATTAAATTATGAACTGTATGTATGTCACCCTCTTCCATTTCTCTTTGTTTTCCTTCTACTTTCTCTCTTACCTATCACTATCAGCCAAAAAATAATTTGTCATTTTTCTTGTTAAAAAAGAGAAATAATTTGTTTGTTTGTAAGAGATTGAGAGATATGGCTTATGCTGCTATTGTTTCCTTTGCACAAACCCTCGATCAAATCCTCAATCATGGCCGTTATTCCATTTCTCTTCAACAAAGACAACAATTTATAGCAGTTCAGAGATCTGCTATCTTGTTACAGGAATTTCTTGAAGATTTTCCAGAAAAAGGCCAGAGTTTGGAAGGAAGTATCAGGGATGTAGCATATGAAGCAGAAGATACGATTGAATTACTTATGTGGGAGCAGTTTGATAGTCATCGTGGACAAAAAAATTATGATTTTCCTGAGTTAGAAAAGATATCAGAGAAAATGGAGTCAATGGCTCAACAAGTGAGTAGCTTCACCATCAAAGACATGAACCAACTCGGTGACTCACCTTCTGCTTCTGAGCAAGTGATGAACATCAAAGACGAGAAGCAACTCGGTGACTCACCTTCATCTTCATCTTCAAGAATTGCACCCACCCTCGTGATTGGTCTTGATGACGATTTGGGAGCAATAAAAGACAGGCTTTGTGGAGTATCATCACCATCATTGGAATGGGAGGCATAGGTAAGACTACTCTTGCTACAAATGCTTTTCATGATAGACTTATTACTGACTACTTTGATATTCGTGTTTGGGTCACTGTATCACAAGTTTATTCTGCACAAAAAATACTTGAGGGCATCCTACTTTCAATACATGAATCCCACCCAGATAATTCTAGAAAAAGAAAAGAATCCGTGGGGGAAAATGTTTTCAAAAGCTTAAAGGGCAGGAGGTATCTCATTGTAATGGATGATATGTGGAGTGAAGAAGCTTGGGATGATTTAAAATGGGTATTTCCTGATGATGATAATGGAAGTCGAATTATGTTAACCACTAGGCTATCAGTTGTAGCTTCTTACCCTGACCCTCGTACCCCTAGTCATGAAATTCGATTAATGAATGCTGATCGGAGTTGGGATCTTCTCAGACATAAGTTGTTCGATTGTCCTCCTGAATTGGAAAATATTGGAAAGAAGATTGCAACAAGTTGCGGAGGATTACCCCTTGCAATTGTGGTGATTGCTGGAGTCCTATCCATGGTTAGTAAAACTGCTACTTCATGGGGGGAAATTGCTGACAATGTGAATTCAAGTATAGCTACAAAAGATGGGCATTTGGAAAGGATACTATCTCTGAGTTACAACCACTTGCCTCATCATTTGAGGCCTTGTTTCTTGTACATGGCAGGTTTTCCTGAAGATTACGAGTTCCGCGTCTCAAGGCTTGTCAAGTTATGGGTAGCTGAGGGCTTTTTGAGACATACAAATGGAAAGAGGAGGCAGAGGAGTGTTTGGGAGATCTTGTAGAAAGAAGTCTTATTTTTGTAAGCAAGAGAAAATGTGATGGGAAAATCAAAAGTTGCAGAGTACATGATCTCGTGCGTGACTTGTGCATAAGAAGAGCAAGCGAAGAGAAGTTTCTTCTACATGTTGAAAATTTTCTTCCAAAAAACATGGAAAACCAGCGGCGCTTAAGTCTTTGTCATATAAAAAAGAATAGCCTTGCACACACTTATGACTCAACAATTCGTTCTATTAAATGCTTCCATTGTGAGGGAATGGCAATAAGCTCAATCGGGAAGTATAAATTGCTCAGAGTATTGGCTGTGGTATACACTATATGTTTTTTCAATGCACCTATCCTTTTCTTATCTGAGCTGTTTCATTTAAGGTACCTTGATTTGCACCATCTCAGTTCTTCTCCTTATCTATATCAAACCTTCAGAATCTTCAAACCTTAATAATTCATGCACACAAGGAACCTAGGGACATCCCAGATAAGTCATATTGTATGGTAGTATTGGCATCAGGTATTTGGAGGATGCCACGATTAAGACATCTTATCTCTGACTTCTTTGGTACCTTTCCCATTCCAGAGGAAGATGCTCCTGCTCTAGACAATCTGCAAACACTTTCTCTAGTCACAAACTTATTATGTACCGAAAGGGTCATGCGAAAGATTCCAAACCTTATAAAGCTCGGGATCTTTTATTATGGATACGACCGTGATGTTGAGTATCACCTTGAAAATCTTGTACACTTGGCTCAGCTACAAAAATTGATAATAAGGATATACTCTGGTTTTCCTTCTCGGCAAAAGCTTAATCCTGTTTTTCCCAGGTCGTTGAAAAAGTTAACACTTAGTGGGCGGCGTCTTCCTTGGAAAGACATTACAGTTGTTGGTTCTTTGCCTAATCTCGAAATCCTTAAACTGAGAGATTTTGCTTGTCAAGGCAGCACATGGGAAACGAATGAGGGAGAATTTCTTCAACTGAAATATCTGTTGATTGATAAGTCAGATCTCCAGCATTGGATAACTGAAAGTAGCCACTTTCCAAGACTGAAGTCCTTATTGCTTCGCCGTTGTTGGTGTTTAACTGCGATTCCAAATGAAATTGGTGAAATTGACACACTTGAACTGATTGATGTTGACAACACGAATGAATCCCTGGTGGAGTCGGCTATGAGGATACAAGAGGAACAACAAAGCTGGGGAAATGATGGGCTTCAAGTTCATTGGATGCGCTCGTGATCATATGCTCTTTCCATTTGGTAAATACTTGCAATCGACCAGGTTAGAGATTGATATATATACTCTTTCCATTTCGAATGCCAGATCCATTTTCTATGTTGTATATATTTTAATATTTTGGAATGTTTTTGTTGAAGAAAGGCAGCAGCATCAAGAGTGGATGATGGTTACTTGCTCATTTTTTGGTGGATTTGATATCTGAACTTTCCTTATTTGTTGTTGTATGTTGAATTGTGAATCATATTATTGTAGTTTAAACACCACAATCACAAGTGTTGCTCATTTTGCATTGTACACACTTTGTAATCTGTATTGTTAAATACTTCAACTATAAATTGGTGAGAGTGTTATTTGGTGATATATGAATCTCTATTGGATTTCTGTTACAAAGTAGGAGGAGTAATTATCATCTTCATTTGAAATGGTTTTTATCATATGAATTCCGAGACATCTGATTTCTCTACTATTGCTAATTAATGTGGGTTTCCCTTTTTTTTTTTTTTTTTATTCCTTTTCATTTTAGACTAATAATTTTGTGTCTCAAGGATCATATTCTCTGCGCTCAAATGTAAAACTTTAAACACTCTTGGGAATTGAATCAGCTCAGGTCATATATATGTACATAGGGCTCGATTGGGTTTAAACACTTAACCTACCTTTAAACTCACTGAGCAAACGAGTCCATATAATATATGTTTTCATCTGTGAATCCTTGTAGCCTTTTAACTTGGGTATTAAAACTTGATTTTCGTATTCATTTTTCAACTCATGAAATGCCAATGGTTTGCTAGTTCCATTTAAAAATATGGATTCTAATTTAGATATAGGTATTGGTGAACTTGATTCACTTGATTTTTTCTTTTTCTTTCAAATATTACGATTTAGTATATAAAGTATTATGGGAAAATATCAATTTTGGTCACCCAATTTTACCTCTTTTCATATTTGGTCACCCACATTTAGTCACTATCAAAATTGGTCACCCAATTATTATTATTTATCAAAATTGATCACTCTGTTGGTCAATCTGTTATTGACTAACGGAGAAAGAGTTTTGAGCCGTGAAATTTCTCAAAACCCTAGATTAAAAAAATTTCATGCATCTTCCAGAAGCAAGAATGAAACATGTGCAAAAATATTTATAATAGGTCAGAAGAAATTCTGATGCATCTTTTACGTGGTTTACTTTTTATTTTATAGATAATTAGGAAATGAGAAGTCCAGGAGTTAGAAATTTACGTATTTCAATTAATTTCAAATGCCCAATTATTTGACTAACATTTCAAGAAATCTGCAATAATGATCTTAATAGAAAAATATTTAGAACAAAATCTTGAATGAATAATTTTAGAAAACTGTTAACAATTAATCTTCACCACAAATTATGCTCCAATAATTATAAATTGGGAAATGAATTGAAATAAATTTATATCTCCAATTATTATACAAATTCAATATGAAACCAAGAATTGAAAAACAAAGTACAATTGTTCAAAAAAAATCAGAGTACAAAAGTTTCATTCTATCTCTAGTTTCTCATTTCCTGTAAAATAAAAAGTAAACCAACAACCAATGAATTCATAATTGAGTTAAATAATTATTAAAAACTTACTGAAATTTTTTGACTACCAGAATTACGTTCTAGAAAGTAAACCAACAAAAAATGAATTCATAATTGAGTTAAATAATTATTAAAAATTTACTGAATTTTTTTTTACTACTCACGTTCCAAAAATGCATAAGAATTCTTTCTGATCAAGGATAAATATAATGAAAATTCCTTCTAAAGATGCATGAGAATTCCTTCTAACCTGGATAAATATAATGAGAATTCCTTCTAATCTATAAGATAAATATAATAAAATAATTTTGTCATAAAAAACTTAAAACTTAAATTAAATATAAAATAAGATTCTTCAATGGACATTTTTTCACGCTCCGGTAGGTTCCACATGTTTCATTTTTGCTACTACGTTTGTTTCATTAGTTTCTAGAGGATGCATCAGAGTTTTTAACCGTTTTGAAAATTTTGAGCTGAAAACTCTTTCTCGTTAGTCAATGACAGATTAACTAACGGAATCATCCATTTTGATAGAATATAATAAGTGAGTGACCAATTTTGATAGTGACTAAATGTGAGTGATCAAATATGAAAAAAGGTAAAATTGGATGACCAAAATTGATATTTTTCCAAGTATTATTATTTAACCTACAAAGTAGTACTCATTACATGAAAAAAATATTAGATGAGCATCCACGTATTACGCGAAATGTTAACACATATTATTATTACACGGAGAAGGAAAGAATAAAATAAGTAGTGGTTTTTTAAACAAAATGTATGTCTCTAAATTTTTAAGCAATTAATTACATTAATAAAATTAATTATTTAATTATAATTAATATTGTGATAATTAAACTTTCTATTTTTTATAAACTCAAAACAATTCATATAGAAAAAAAAAATCACACAAAAATGATGACGCATACCAATAAAATCACATTTAACAAATTTATAACTCTTTCTAATATTACACATCAACAAAATTAATATAAAGACGAGAATTAATATAAAGACGGCACATAAGCATTCTAAACTTTCTACTAGTAATATAAGGGATTGTACTTGATTGTGTGATTGAAAATCGTTAAACAGTGACACTTGATATACTAATTTACTTAGATGCATGAATATGATCAGATAAATTGCGGAATTTTCAAATGGGTATTGTTTCCGAATTAATAAATAGTCTCAATAGATGTCGAAAAAAAAATAGTCTCAATAGATTTAAAATTACATTTAATACTTAAAAACAACTCATTAAATTTACTAATAAACAACTCTGGGTTCGTTGGCGGGTTGAAGTGATACGACGATCCGTTCCAAATCCGGCCACCTCGAACATCTTATGCGGCCACATATATGATCGACGACGCGTGGTTTGATTGAATTAGTATGGAACTAATGCTACTATAGTAATTTATATGATCAAATGCGGTTGTGACGCTCGTATATTGATTGATGCCCATGAGTAAATTTGAAGGCGTTGTCAACAAAGATAGCAATTCACAAATATAAGAACGAGAACAGAAAAATAGAGCACACGCAGATTTAAGTGGTTCGATCAACTTGATCTACATTCATTGGACACACGACTTCAATCTTGATTGATAAAAGAGATGTTTACACACTCAACACTCGGAAAGAGATTTCTCCACACTTCATTCGTGAACTCTCAACTCAAGACGAATGCTCGTAAGCGTCAAACTTTTACAATTACAAGTAATGGGGTATTTATAGAAGCCAAGAATGATTGTTGCGTGCGCAGAGTGTGTGATCATTGTCACGTGGATTCTGTTACAATCCCCTAACAACCTCACGTTTTCTGCATTGCCCAATCTGAATTGACTGCAATGTCCTTCACTTGTTCTCGCAAACAGATGACACCATCAGAAGACCTTCCTCTTCTAATTACTCTTCTGATATCCCAACACTTAGCCAAAAGACTAACTCTGCAAACAGAACTCTACTGATCTGATTTGACCTTTTCTGATCTTCTCATCTCAGTTGATTCTAAGCAACACCTTCTCATCTGATCAGGCCTGAGTTAGTTTGCCTGACTCCTCCAACTGATACGCTCAACAATTGAGTCCTTCAGAAGACTTCTATCAGCTAAGTTACACTATCTGATTCTCCCAACAACTGAGAACTTCAGCAGACTAGAAAACTCTTTTGAATTCAACATCAGACGAATAGAACTCATCTGAATCTATGAGATTATGAGATAAACCTCACAATTCTTCACCTTTAGCTCAAAATTTTCCACCTTGAACTAAACAACTCTACTATCCTTCTCAAAGGACAGCCCCCACTACTGATCTTCAGCCACAAGATCAGCAGCCTTCTCCGCAGAGGACACTAATGCAAAACAACCAACCTAAGACACAAACCAAACTTCTCTTTTGGTAATGCCTTAATAAATGCATCAACATGGTTCTTCTCAGTAGCTATCTTAACCACCTAGACAACTATCTTCTCCACAATGTCTCTCACAAAGTACAGTTTCACATTTATATGCTTGGTTCGTTCATGATACCCCTGATGCTTTGCGAGATGAATTGCGCTTTGATTATCACAGTAGACAGTCACACTGCTCTGAGACAAACCAAATTCCTTAAGAGTCCCTTTCAGCCACATGTTTTCCTTAACTTCTTCAGTCAAGGCCACGTACTCCGCTTCAGTAGTAGATAATGCAACTACAAATTGATGAATAGACCTCCAAGATACAGCCGTACCAAATAGAGTAAACACGTATCCTGTTAAGGATTTTCGAGTGTCAACATTTGCTGCATAATCTACATCCACGTATCCCACAAGTGCATCCCCTTCACTTGGCATCTTCTGAAACTTCAGACCTTTGTCAGCTGATCCCAAAACATATCTCATAACCCACTTAACAGTCTCCTAATGACTTAAGCATGGGTCACTCATATATCTGTTGATCACACTCATAACATGAGTCAAGTTTGGTCTAAAGCACACCATATCATACATTAAACTCCCTACAACACTAACATAAGGTATCTTGCTCATCTGAGCTCTCTCTTGGTTGTTCCTAGGACTCATCTGATTGGACAATCGATGATGTTGGCCAATAGGAGTAGAGACAGTCTTTGCTTGATGTATTCTGAACCTCTCTAACACCTTCTGCAGATATGTCGGCTGACTCAGCTGAATAGACCCATCTACCCTGCTGATCTCCATCCCAAGAATCACTTTGGCTTCACCGAGATCTTTCATCTCAAACTCCCATTTGAGGATCTCCTTAACTTGATCAACACTGTCAATAGACTCTCCAGCTATTAACATGTCATCAACATACAACAGAAGATAGGTAACAGTAGTCCCAGCCCGTCTGAAATAGACACAGTTGTCATACAAGCTCCTTGTAAAACCAGCTGAGCAAATGTACTCATCAAATCGCAAGTACCATTGACGAGGGCTTTGTTTCAAACCATAGAGGGACTTCTTCAGTAGACACACCTTGTTTTCCCCTTCTTCTATGTCCAACCCTTCTGGTAATGTTGGTCCCCGAAAATTCAGACGAGTCGAGTATGATCAGCTGACTTGATGTCTGTTGATGGTGTGGAAAATAAACTAACTCTTCAAAGTAACTAGTATGTTGATTTCACTAGGGGCCTAGGACTAGTTAGTCAGCTGATTAATCACCTATCGGAGTTAAGTGCGGAATTGTAGTGTGCCCATAAAGATTATACTCGTCTACTGCTACTTTAAAAGTTTATAAAACAATTTATGCACGATCAGTTGACTTGATGTCAGCTAATACATATGGATTTTACTAAAACGGACTAAACTCTTGACTCCGGTGTCAGATTTTTCTCCATAATACCTTTCTGAACTCAAAACGACGAGGCGATCAAGAGCCATTACTTCGCCATGACTAATGAGTAAATAAGAGTGTATCAGCTGATACAAAAACGTTCTTTTAAAGACTAGGTTCTACTCGGCCCATGCCGACCAGTGCAATGGTCTCATATTTTCTGGATGCCGAGCCTGACTGCTCGCCTGGTCCCTCATCTAAATCCATTCCTCCCACTCCAACCATGCCTTACTCGGCATGCACCTCTGATCCTGGCGAGGACCCCCTTCCTCCGCCAGCCATTATTGCGAAGCCACTTACTCCACCTGAATCGGTCGAGCAACCCTGTCGACCATTGATCCTCCGATGCAGCGACCACAATCCAACCACCAAATGGTCACACGAGCAAAATATGGAATCTTCAAGCCAAAATATCCACTACACTTGGCCTTCACTGTCATGCTTAGTGCCCTTACTGCCTCCTCGAAACCTCGTGGTTTCAATCTGCTGCCAAGTCCCCTGAATGGTTGGCCGCCATGCAGGAAGAAATCGATGCTCAGCGAGTTAACAACACTCGGGATCTTGTTCGTCGCCCTCGGGATGCGAAAATCGTTGGTTCCAAATGGGTTTGTCGAACCAAGTACAAATCTGATGGTTCCATTGAGCGACACAAGGCCAGATTGGTCGCTCAAGGTTTTACCAAAATCTCTGGCACAAACTTCTCTCACACTTTCAGTCCGGTTGTTAAGGCGACCACAGTCCGAGTTATCTTGGCTCTCTTTGTTCGCTCCAACTGGCCCCTCCATCAGCTGGATGTCAAGAATGCCTTCCTCAATGGTTATCTCCATAAACCAGTCTTCATGGCTCAACCTCCTGGTTTTGTCGATCATCGGCTCCCGGATCATGTTTGTAAATTGAAGAAAGCCTTATATGGTCTTCGCCAAGCCCCTTGGCTTGGTTCCAGCGGTTCTGTTCCTTCCTGCTCGGCATCGGATTCAAGGAGTGTAAGTCTGATTCCTCGTTGTTCTACCTATTTCAAAGTTCCTCGGTCGTCTATCTACTCTTGTACGTCGATGATATTATTGTCACTGGCAACGACCCATCCACACTTGCTCGCTTCATAGCTCGGGCGAACAAGGAGTTTGCACTCAAGGATCTTGGTCGCCTCAATTATTTTCTGGGTTTGGAAATCTCTTACACCTCTTCTGGGTTGTTCGTCGGGCAGTCCAAATATGCTCGCGAAATTCTTGAGAGAGCAGATCTTCAAGATTCCAAACCTATTGCCACCCCCTGGCCGCGGCCCGCGGGTGACACCCTGATCAGCACTGGTGACCCATTCTCGGATCCGACCGTTTATCGCTCATTGGTGAGCGCCCTCTAGTACCTCACCATCACTCGACCTGATCTATCCTTCTCAGTAAATCATGTCAGCCAGTTTCTCCAGGCGCCGACCAGCGACCACTTCTCGGCAGTAAAGAGGATTATTCGCTATGTCAAGCACACTATCAACTATGGCCTTTCCTTTACTCTCCGACCAGACTCCTCCGTGGTCGCCTACTAGGACGTTGATTGGGCTCGATGTGTGGAAACTCGCCGATCACCTATGGTTATTCCGTTTTCTTAGGTGGAAATCTAGTGTCTTAAAGTGCCAAGAAACAGTCCATTGTTGCTCGCTCCTTGGTCTGCGACCTTGAAGAGCCGCAACTCGGCCGAGTGAGCCAACTCGGCCGATCTAGAGAGTTAGCCCCTGAAAAACAATTTTACAATCCATCCCAACTCGGCCGAGTCACCCCTGTTCTCGGCGGTTTTTGTGCATTTTCACCATTTTTAAGGAACCAAAGTGTAATTTTCAACCCCAAGCCCTACTTCAACACTATAAGGGCATGATTGGTATGACTGAATGAATTTATGACTGAATGGAATGAATTTAAGAATGGAACGAAGGTCTGAATGGAATGAACTCTGAATGACCATTCCCATGATTGGTATTGACTAAGAATGGAAAAATGATTCCTTGATTGATTCCATTCTTATGATTGGTATAATAACCTGAAATGCAAAATAATGTAAATAGTTTATCTTAAATGACTAAAATACCCTTTAATATATATTTTATAGAAACATATTAAATTAATGAATATATTATTATTTTAATAACAAAATTTACATAAATAATCATTCATTTAAATCCGATGAACATTTACCCATTATTATGTAATCTAATTTTTATAACTAATTTTTAACCTATATTTTACCCATTATTATAAGATCTAATTTCATATAAATAATTTTCAACCTATATATTATTATAAAATGTTTCTTTTTTGTTGGTTAGTAAAAAAATCAAACTAACATAAATACATACGATAAATCATAATACCAACTCCATAAATTATATGTTTAAAAAATAAAATCTACTAAAATCCAAAAATAGTCAATATGAAAAAAGAAAAAAAAAACACAACTTATCCTTCAACTAAAAAATAATATAAGACAAATTCTCTCAAATATCACCCTTTAAAATAGCTCTAACCATGTCCTCTCTGCCTTCATCGGTCATGCTAAAGAAGACGTCAATCAACTCATGATTTTTCGCTATATGACACACAACTCTCAATCAACTCATGATTTTTTCGCTATATGACACACAACTCTGATAACTTCTGATGTAGTAAGATTGGCGATCTTTCGTATCTCTGAATCATTTTTTTGTCTTTTTTCTGAAATCTCAGCTTCAACTCCAATTGCTTTACACAAAACTTGGCTAGCAGCAACAATTTCAGTACCAATAATTGAAGCTGCTTCTTTAATATCTGCCATCATCGTTGAATTATAAGAACTTGAACTATTTCTTCTCTTCTTTTGTTTGTGAACTACTTCATTGCTTGGAGATTGTAGAGGAGATAATGAATCATCAAAGTCCTCGAAACTACCATTTCCCATTGTAGTTTCGACATTATTTATATCTTCATTGTTGTTCTCTTCTTTTTGTATCTCTTCCTCCATATCAGCTTACATATGAACTGCAACTTAATGCAGTGAAACATTGAAATGCTGATTGAATTAACAAACTTCTTTCATCAAATTCCCAATTTAGTGAATGAAGAAATTCCTAGTTAATATTAACAAGAAACTAATTAATTACATTAAAATTCAAGTATTTAATCAGGAGGCAGAGAGAGAGAGAGAACCTGATCACCAACAAAATCAACGATGGCTGTATTCGGTGCAGTACTATATCTCTTCCGGTGGAATTTTCTTGATATTGTTTCCACGATTGCAATCCTGTGTACAATGTTGAAAGAATTGCGATCGCCAAAACATACCTAAAAACAAAAAAAGAGACAGTAAAATCACCGACCCATAAAAAGGAATATTAATTTTTGTTACTTGTACATATTTTTGTATAATTGAGTACCAGGTCTCCTGTTTCCTCTACGCCACCACCAAGGTCGGTGTCGCAGAAGCCGTGTTCCTGCACTCCATGTCTCGCGATTCCTGGGACAGAGAGTCTAATTGGATCGGCTGCATTGCCACCACTTCAGACGAAGTTAGCCGCGCCTCCGTGGAACGTCGAGATTGACGTGTTCGGCGCCCGTCCCGAATCCGCATCGGAATTGCTCCGCCCTAAAAATTGGGAGAAAAAGAAAGTCGATAATAATAACCGTAGCAGCAGCGATGAAAAAGAAAAAGAGTGTACCCAAAGTGATGAATGGGTGGCTCACGATCTACGTTTCTTCAGATCCAAATTCATCCTTCACCAAATTAAGCGCCAGAACACAGCTCCAGAAACATATTCAATTTTTGACAAATTTATACAAAAACGAGAATCTGAGCATAACCCTAACGTCCATAGCCTCGGCGCGTGTTTGGCGATTCTCTCAGCATTCGATCTGGTCGAAAATGGCATCAACGACATCCCCGTTTCAGCGATCGTGTTCGTTTTTCTACACAATTACAAACAATACAAAGATTTAAACTACATATAAATTAAACAAAATTAATGTAAGAGGATGAATTGAGAAAAGTACACAGTGCCGACGGTAAATGCTCTTTCATTGAAGTCACGATTTACAAGCGGCAGCGCTCTTATGGTGAATTTAGGTTAAAAAACGCATATGTTTTGTTTGGGGGAGAACACCCAGCTTCGATCTGAATTAATGTTGGAGGAGAAACGCAGTTCATATGTAAGTTGCAGTTCATATGTAAGTTGAAATGCAGTTCATATGAAGTTCATGATTTTTTTTTTTGCAATTAACCCTATATTTTTTTTTGCAATTAACCCTATAATTATTAAAAAAACATATTTATTAGTAATAAGTTAATAATTGATTTTTTAAAATATTCAAATTTCTTGACACAAAATATCCAAGCCCAAATAGATTTGCCCTACTAATATATATAGGAGAGGGAGTGTATCTCCAAGATCCGTTTCATACGCAAAAAAGTAAAAAGTGTTCCGTTGCCGGGAATTGAACCCGGGTCTCCTGGGTGAAAGCCAGATATCGTAACCACTGGACGACAATTACTAGATTTTATATTACTCGCTTCATACCGCCGCTAGAAACGAAAACACCAAAACCTTTCTCGCCTCATATCGCTGCTGCCCCTGTGCACTCCAAAACCCTTTCATTTGTTCGCCGCGCCACAGCTCGTGCCCTTCAAAACCGTGCATCGTTTCCTGGCCGCGTTGACAGCAAACGATGAAGTTGGACGTGAATGCTCTGAGATATCTCTCCAAGGAGGATTTCAGAGTTCTTACGGCTGTGGAGATGGGAATGCGCAATGTTTGTTACTTTCATCTCTTTTATCTATTCTATCTGATTTCTTGTTTGTTTGTTTGTTTTAATAATTAATTTTCTTTTAATTCAGCATGAAATTGTGCCATCAGAGTTAATTTCCAGAATCGCTGCTTTAAAGTGAGTCCTCCTCCTCTATGGATGTTTGATTTCATCATTGATTTTGTTGTTTTTGTGTATGACATAGAGTATGTTTATATATAGGCATGGAGGCACGTATAAAGTGTTGAAGAATTTGCTGAAGCACAAGCTCGTGCATCATGACTCTTCAAAATGTTAGTTCTAAAAATCCTATTCTGATATAATTTGTGTAAGCTTATCATTATCCCAATTGCTTAATGGGTATCTTTTTGTGTGAATTTTTAGGACAAGTTTTTAACTAATTTTGTCAATTGATCATGTAATTATGCTCCTTTCTAAAAGATGCACACATGAGTGCATACTTTTTACACAATGCTTCATACTGTTATTGACAACTGAATGACATATATTCCTGGTTTAGATGATGGTTTCCGGCTGACGTACTTGGGCTATGATTTTCTTGCGATCAAGACATTGGTTAACCGTGGAATTTTCACTTCTGTTGGTCGTCAAATTGGTGTTGGGAAGGAGTCTGGTATAAATAATCTGAACCCTTTTGACACTATTATGTCTTAGTTTTAGAATAACCTATTGATACCGAATTTACTTCCACTTTTCAAGATATATTTGAGGTTGCTACTGAAGATGGTACAATCCTTGCTATGAAGTTGCATAGGCTTGGTAGGGTATCATTCAGAGCAGTTAAGTCTAAACGTGATTATTTGAGGCATCGTAGTAGCTATAATTGGCTATACTTGTCACGGCTTGCTGCCCTCAAAGAATTTGCCTTTATGAAGGTTCGTTCACCGTAGACTTTTTGTAATTGTTACTTGTTGGGAGAAAGAAAGAATGTGTTGCCGTTTTGGACAAGTTAGTATTTTTTTTACTGATGGCTTCTTTCTGAGCAGGCTTTGGGTGAACATGGTTTTCCTGTTCCAAATGCTGTGGACTGCAATCGGCATTGTATTATCATGTCACTCATCCAAGGCTATCCACTGTAAGTGTTAAGCTGTATAGGCATCTTCAATATTCTTAGAATGTTCTTTTTCTGGCACACTACCATGTAATACATACTCTGAAGATAAATACATACTCTGAAGATGCCATATTGTCATTGGTTTCTTTCAAGTTACAATTTCAACAGATTTAGGTTCGGAAGTTTTTGGTCAGTCAGTCTAACCCGAATAAAAGAACTTAAGAGTCTTAGGCTATGATAGTGGTGAGCAGCTCCATTTGAAAATTTGAAAATTCTGCTCCACCAAGTTGCTATGATAGTGGTGTGTTATGAAGGACTGGCAAAGTGAAATTTGCTTGCTTTGAAATGGTTGTAGATGACAACTGCGATATATTAGTATGTGATATATTTAAACGGTCCAGTTATAGCTTCTTATTTGTGATTTGTGAATGAATATCTCTTATAATGGAAATAGTAATGGCAATCTCATAATTAAAATAATCCTGTAAACAAAATATAACATGCAAATTTTGAATCTGAAATTGAGTTTGCTATTTAAGTGCAGCATGTGAACTCATTACAGCAGTTTATTGACCTGAATACTAACATGGGATGGTCTATGTGTCCTGAAGTAGGGATAATATGATACTGGCTCTAACCTATATGACTTTGATATATTCATATATTTTCTGTTTATCCAAGTAGAAATACCTACTTTCTCAAGGCTCTTTTTTTTTTTTTTTGGAGTTGATATTTTTTCAGTATTCTCTCTCTCTCTCTCTCTCTCTCTTAAAGTAGTAAATGTTTCTTGGATTAGAACTGTGTAAGATCATCCTGTTTTATGTAGTGTGCAGGTTAAGCAATTGCCAAACCCAGACACGATTTTTGAAACAATCCTTGGTCTGGTTGTTCGCCTGGCTGAGCATGGGTTAATTCACTGTGATTTTAATGAATTTAACATTATGGTACGCTATTGTAGCACTTTCAAATCACCTTTTGTGTTTTTCTTCTGTAACTCTCTATTATCTTAGGCTTACTTCTACTGGCTAAAAAAGTTTATGTCAGCTATTTTTAAAGATGCATCAGGTTCTATACATACTTCTGTGCGCTGGCATCTAATTTATTTTGATTTGTTTTTCATGTTCTAGATTGATGATGATGAGAAGGTGACAATGATTGATTTTCCACAAATGGTTTCAGTTTCTCACCGAAATGCACAGATGTATGATGTGTTACCATTTCAAGACAACCTAGTTCATACTAACATATATGTAACAAGCTTTTTCTAGACATGGTACTAATTTTTCTATTTTCAGGTATTTTGACCGTGACATTGAATGCATCTTCAAGTTTTTCAGAAAGAGGTAAGTGGACTAAGTGTCGGTGCTTATTATTCAGGTGGCGCAATTTTAATGTCATGTTTCATAACTTTTTTAGAAGCAAAGGCAATGTACCATTTTTTTTCGATGTTTCTGTAACGTCTGATCAGTACCTCACCATCCAATTATTGTTAATTTTATTAATTGGGTCATTTTAATTGATCTCACTATATAATTCATATTTACATATGTTTTAGTTTAAAATTATGGCTTAACTGTGTAAATATTATAAGTCCCGTTCCAGTTCTCCAAATGTTTCTATTAATCTCCTTGCTCCCGTTCCAGTTCTCCAACTGTTTCTATTAATCTCCTTGATGCTTTTTAATTAATACAAGAATGTTGGGTTTCCTCAAAATTTCCATTGAAATATCGATGAGTTTACAATTGAGAGTCACCTCGCAGAGAGTTCTTGTATGTTTTGAGTAACATATGCACGTGATGCAGAGGGTCATCACAGTGCTTGATATAACTATGCTTACATGATTTTCATTCTGGCCTTTCGTATAGGTTCAATCTCACTTTTGATGAAAAAGAAGCTGAAGATGATACAGAAGCAGATGAAGCTTGCCGACCTGAGTTTTCAGACATAAAGAAAGTTTCTGGTTTTCTGGACAAAGAACTTGAAGCAAGTGGTTTCACTAGGAAGGAACAAGTTGATATAGAGAAGGTACAACTTTTTGGTCTTCCCTGCATTAAATCTCTCTTACCAAGCATGCTCTTCATTATAACGTAGCAATAATCAATCTTCATTATAGCAATAATCAATCTTCATTATAGCAATAATCAATCTTTGTTAATTGTTACTCCAAAAGTTCTTATCTTCTCTAAGTATCTTATTAATGCAATGCAACGGAGTTGGTCTTCTTCCTCAAGATTGGAAATCAATAATTTAGTTTTAGTTTTAGACATTAAGTTTTCTCAAATGGAGATACAATTTAATTGACGATCTTCAGTGATTATACCTTTTCAATTAGTTGAAAAATCTATATCAATGTTACTTTATACCTTTTTTTTATTTTTTATTAAAGGGTACTTTGTACCTTTATTGCATATCCTAGACACCTTCTAATTAGTCTGCCATGCAATCCAAAAGAGCTTGCCTAGTCTTACAGTGAGATTTAAGATTCCTTTTTGATTTGAATGGTTTGTCAATAATGGAAATATGCGACCTATATGTTCTTTTATTAAGCATGAAGTTTTGATTGCAATGTCTTGATCTTTTTTAACAGGTTTTTGATGAAGATGAAGAGAAAGATCTGGGATCTGATTCTGATGAAACTGAAGATGAAGATGAAGATTCTACTGCTGATCAGATAAAGAACTTTGAGTCCTTGAGCTTGGTTAAAGAGGTGCGTTTTCTTAACAGAACTTATAGAAAGCCTACAAGATTTTGGGTTTACTAACTTGTTTCTTGACATGAGTGAAACTACAAGATTTTGGGTTTTCTAACTTGTTTCTGGACATGAGTGAAACTGGTGCTTCTGACATAGATTTGAAAAATGCTGCACACAATTAGCAGTCATCCTCGTTAAGCTAGCTAGTTCGTGATGACGAGTTAGTTTGCCTTGTAGAGATACACAGGGAAATAGGCTTTTGCCTATTGAGAAAGGTGAAAAGGGAGAAAAAGGTGGCCTGGATAGGCTTCAGAAAATCTTTTATTAGCCATCCTCTGCAATTTTTACAACCTTTTGTTTTATTCTTTTTGGAATTAATTATACTCGGAAATTGTACTTCTCTCCTGAAAGAAAAAAATGTGCTTGCAGGAGGGAGATGATAAACTTGAAGGTAATTTGGAGGAGGATCAAAATATGATGGAGCAACATACTTCTAAAGAACATGGCCAAAGTGAAGAAAATGTTGGCGATGGTACAAAAGTTGAGGGTTCGGAAGAAGAAAAAGAAGAAGAAGAGCAGAGTGAAAATGATGATGACCCTGAACTTACTAAGCGTCTGAGCAAACAACGACAACGAGCCATTCAAGCAGCCCATGGGAGAAGGAGAGCTATAACCTCGAGAAATAGTTACAAGGATAAAGGTGGCAAGAAGTCCTCTCAGAATTCCAAGATTCAAAACAACTTTGGTGGCTGGTGAGTATGGTTATTAAGTTGTGTCATGTGGTGAAAATGACTCATAGAGCGTGGGTTGTTTACCCTCCCTCCAACCAACAAACGGAATTTATGTGCGTATATGCTATGATGTAAACTAGCAAGAACTGAGTGATGCTCTCTGTATTTGCCCTATACTAATATTTAAAGTTTTGATATAGTTTCAATTTGTTTTGCAATTGTTGAGTAATCTTTGTCTTAAGTGCTCATTTTGAAGTTTGAATCGTAAATTAAGTTTTTCGATTTTGATTTGTTGTTTGCTTCCGATTTATATTCTTGATAAGCTATTTGTCCAGCGAACCATGGCGATTTAATTTTACTAGATTGAGATCTTGCTGTACTGTTTAATTTGTTGTTGGTTTGCACATAAACTAAGAAAAATGAGTAATAAGTGAAGTGTTGAAGAGTCATTTTACAAATTTTTATGAATAAAGTAAAGACATTGATTGGATTGAAGGTAAAAGTAACAACATTTTTTGTAAATATATAAATATTGTGAGAGTGAAGTTTATGGAAGAGTTTCATTTTTTCGGGTGTGCAAGCAATTGTGAGACTCTTAGTATCATTGAGCCAGTCTCTTGTAAATCGTGTAACTATGAGTGAGATGTGTTGGTTAATATAACTGAAATGAGTAGACTAATATAACTAAAACGTACATGTTAATATAACTGAAATGTAATAATGTATGTAAACGATGGATAGATGATAAACTTGATATTACAACACTTGAAGAAAGACAACTTAGTTCTTCCTCACAATATACAGAAAAGCCATACTTGAATAATTAACACACAACAAACCATTTTGAGAAATATAAACAATAAAGGGGGCAACTACACTCATCTACCCAAAGTATGTTTCTTTAGTTACACTTACACTTCACCATTTGAAGATAAAACAAACCTTTATTAGTCTTAATTCTGGTTTCAGGGCAACAGCTCGAATTACAAAAAATTGTATGCACAAGTGAAACAAAAGGTGCAGAAATTGTCTTAATCCATGTGTAGTGTAGGGGGCTTAGGTTCTTTCCACTTGAATCTCTGTCATCTCAGCAGGATGGTTAGAAACAGAACCATTATTAGTCTTTTTCATTCCCTTATTATTCCTTGCTTTTTGAGCCCAACTAACAAGTCCGCCTTGAATATGATCATCGAATATCGCCTTGTTGAATGAACTTCCCATCTTCAAATATTACGACCAACAATCACTCATCAACGTCAATAAAATCAAACTCGAGAAAATCCAAGAAAATATTACCTGTGCAACAATGGCATAGAGTGGTAGAGTGCTGTAACTGCACACAAATTGAACAAACACCCTGCACCAACACAACATTATTCATTCATTCATTCACTTGAGTTGAGATGAGTTTTGAGACACATTAGTATGTTTTAATTACCCTATGACAAGTCTTGGAATGATGAAACTAACTTCTCCCATGATGCAAGAATCAAAACCATACGTAACCTGCCAATTGTTTCATGATTAAGACAAGACAAGGCTATATATAAACACGAAACGAATACAAGCGTTGTTTTGGAATTCTTACAAACATCCAGAAGAAAACAGCAATCTCGAATGCATTCTGGAACAGAATCACATGAATAAGTACAAGGACGAGGCGTGGTCTGTGAAACCAGAAGTGATCGTCTGAAGGCTTAACAACCAACTCCCCTGTAACTGCTATGTGTTTTTCGGCCACTTCTCTAGCTAATTGTGTTATTATATGCTCAAGCTTAGTCCCCACACTAAGCAAAAGCTGACAAAAATCTTGATATTTCAGACCAAAATGTCAAGAATATGTTAGAATTTAACATCGCGAGAATGGATGAGTGCTACTTACAGTTAGAGGAACGAACGAGATCCAAAAATATCCAAAAAATTCTTACATATTCTGGCTGACATATATGCAAAAATATGTTGCATATAATTTTAAATATGTAATAATATGCAATAGAACAATATATCTGTAATAAAAGGTTTTAAAATGTTGATTTTATTTTAAAAAATTAATATAGAATATATAATTCTATAATTACATATCATTAGTGATATGGATGATTCTTTGGGTTTGGACGGGCAATTTAAATCTAGTGTTGGTGTGATGTGATACAAGTTATTATTTGGGTTTGAACTGGTCAATATAATATTATATTATAAATGAAATTAATAATATAATATTACTTCTCAATTTAGTTATATTTTAAAATTTTGTGAATTTTATTTTTAAATAAATAAACTATTCAATTGTTGTGTAATTATATTCTAAGAACAGATTTATTAACATATGAAAAATATGAAAATATATTGTTTGACTACATGACATAGGAACATAAATAATTTATATATTTAACAATATATGTCATCTATATAAAATATGTGAATATATAAACATATATGTAAAAAACCGGTGCATATGGTCAATAACGCAATCGATAAACTACATATTGAATTCACACATCGACGACATTGCTTCAGATATATATATATATATATATATATATATATATATATATGCAGATACGAAAACATATATGCAAGAAATTGTTACATATTCTTACTGGCATATGCAAATATCTGCTACATAATTTAAAATACGTGATAATACGCAATAGAACAATGCATCGATAATAAAATGTTCTAAAATATTAATTTTATTTTAAAAAATTAATATAAAATATATAATTTGATAATTACATATAAAAAAATATATGCAAATATTCAAATATATAAACGTATATGTAAAAAACATATGCATATGGTCAATAATATATGCAAATATTCTATTGCATATGTCTTCATACAAATAATAACATGCAATATAAAAAAACGTATTTGATATATATTTTTTAAAATATTATCTACTATTATAACAATGTTTGTTATTTAAAGATTATTCGGAAAGATGCATTATACATACCAATATATGCACCATAATATTTTTATGAATATATTTATTTAAAGCATTCAAAATAACATTTTTTTTAATATATAAACAAACACTTAATAACATGATAGAATTTTAGAACACGCAGAAACAACATTCAAATTTCATTATATTCCCAAAAGAGTAGTGTCAATTACATTATTCAAGAAATCTAGGGACAATTAAATAGGCTTTTCCAAGAAATGAGTATCAATTTCATCTTCATCTTCATTGAACGAAACTCCAAAACGATTAAATAAAGTTGGAGTTACAATATGTAGCAAGTAATTTCGTGGATCCAAAATAGCAATTTCTTCCGAAATTGGAAGCAAGAGTTTCATGCATACGAAACTCCAAAACGATTAAATAAAGTTGGAGTTACAATATGTAGCAAGTAATTTCGTGGATCCAAAATAGCAATTTCTTCCGAAATTGGAAGCAAGAGTTTCATGCATACGAAACTCCAAAACGATTAAATAAAGTTGGAGTTACAATATGTAGCAAGTAATTTCGTGGATCCAGTTACTATTCAGCCTGTCTTCATAAACTTCCTTAAGGAAACTAATTGCATCTACCAAGTTCAGCTGCAGCCCCTGCTTTTTTCTGCAAAATAAAAATGATAAGATTAGTCTAAATTCTGAAATTAATATCAGTTCAATAAGGCCATTAGAAATTGTGTGCATTTGAGGATAATGTATACAACAAAGTGTGTGCTTAATTATAACAATTCATTAGAAATTAAATCCCTATTTCCTAATTGAAAAATTCCAGAATAGCATACCTAAAATAAATGAATGGTACTGCAAATGCAAACCCCTCATTCAGGAATTTTTACGAACACCTTCAGAGCATTCTAACACATCCTCTTGTTCCATTGCAGCTAGACATGGAAGATCTATGCAAACAAAATGCTCAGTGTGGGATCAGCGTATGGGTTCTGGAGACAGCTAAACAAAGAGCAAAAACAGGACAAACAAAGATACATTGACATATTTTTACAATCTCTAGTTCAGGAAAATGGTAAATTCGCCCAATTAAATTATTTCTTCGATCAATCAAACAACACACCCATAAGTCACAAGGTCAGGAGCCACAGCTTCATGCCTCATATGGTCAAGAGGCAAGTAATATGACAATATATTCAAGAAATCAGTAACGTTGGCTGCCTTAGCACGATTCTTTTTTTTTTTTCCTGTTGAGTTTGAGACCAGTTGGTGGTGTGAAGGGCTATTGTTTGGTTCCAACGAGGGAGGAGGAGACGCGCCACCCCTGCACTCATGCCTCCGCCCTGCGCTCCTCATCCTCAGAACAATACTCGTCTAATCCGCCGCTCTAAGCCTCCTGCGCCATTGCCTAGCTTTGGAAGAGCAAGTAACCAGAGAAGAACGGTTGGGCTCGGGAGAATGGCGGCCGATCTGGTGGCAAGGCGGTCGTGGTGAGGGCGGCAGCAGCTAGGGGTGGGAATGGGCCAGGCCTTGGTAGGCTTTAAGAAAAAAAGTTTGGCCTGTTACATATTTCTTAGGCCCGAGCCAGGCCCATGGCCTGTCATATCCTTGAGAAATTCTTGAGAAATTCTTGAGAGAGCAGATCTTCAAGATTCCAAACCTATTGCCACCCCCTGGCCGCGGCCCGCGGGTGACACCCTGATCAGCACTGGTGACCCATTCTCGGATCCGACCGTTTATCGCTCATTGGTGAGCGCCCTCTAGTACCTCACCATCACTCGACCTGATCTATCCTTCTCAGTAAATCATGTCAGCCAGTTTCTCCAGGCGCCGACCAGCGACCACTTCTCGGCAGTAAAGAGGATTATTCGCTATGTCAAGCACACTATCAACTATGGCCTTTCCTTTACTCTCCGACCAGACTCCTCCGTGGTCGCCTACTAGGACGTTGATTGGGCTCGATGTGTGGAAACTCGCCGATCACCTATGGTTATTCCGTTTTCTTAGGTGGAAATCTAGTGTCTTAAAGTGCCAAGAAACAGTCCATTGTTGCTCGCTCCTTGGTCTGCGACCTTGAAGAGCCGCAACTCGGCCGAGTGAGCCAACTCGGCCGATCTAGAGAGTTAGCCCCTGAAAAACAATTTTACAATCCATCCCAACTCGGCCGAGTCACCCCTGTTCTCGGCGGTTTTTGTGCATTTTCACCATTTTTAAGGAACCAAAGTGTAATTTTCAACCCCAAGCCCTACTTCAACACTATAAGGGCATGATTGGTATGACTGAATGAATTTATGACTGAATGGAATGAATTTAAGAATGGAACGAAGGTCTGAATGGAATGAACTCTGAATGACCATTCCCATGATTGGTATTGACTAAGAATGGAAAAATGATTCCTTGATTGATTCCATTCTTATGATTGGTATAATAACCTGAAATGCAAAATAATGTAAATAGTTTATCTTAAATGACTAAAATACCCTTTAATATATATTTTATAGAAACATATTAAATTAATGAATATATTATTATTTTAATAACAAAATTTACATAAATAATCATTCATTTAAATCCGATGAACATTTACCCATTATTATGTAATCTAATTTTTATAACTAATTTTTAACCTATATTTTACCCATTATTATAAGATCTAATTTCATATAAATAATTTTCAACCTATATATTATTATAAAATGTTTCTTTTTTGTTGGTTAGTAAAAAAATCAAACTAACATAAATACATACGATAAATCATAATACCAACTCCATAAATTATATGTTTAAAAAATAAAATCTACTAAAATCCAAAAATAGTCAATATGAAAAAAGAAAAAAAAAACACAACTTATCCTTCAACTAAAAAATAATATAAGACAAATTCTCTCAAATATCACCCTTTAAAATAGCTCTAACCATGTCCTCTCTGCCTTCATCGGTCATGCTAAAGAAGACGTCAATCAACTCATGATTTTTCGCTATATGACACACAACTCTCAATCAACTCATGATTTTTTCGCTATATGACACACAACTCTGATAACTTCTGATGTAGTAAGATTGGCGATCTTTCGTATCTCTGAATCATTTTTTTGTCTTTTTTCTGAAATCTCAGCTTCAACTCCAATTGCTTTACACAAAACTTGGCTAGCAGCAACAATTTCAGTACCAATAATTGAAGCTGCTTCTTTAATATCTGCCATCATCGTTGAATTATAAGAACTTGAACTATTTCTTCTCTTCTTTTGTTTGTGAACTACTTCATTGCTTGGAGATTGTAGAGGAGATAATGAATCATCAAAGTCCTCGAAACTACCATTTCCCATTGTAGTTTCGACATTATTTATATCTTCATTGTTGTTCTCTTCTTTTTGTATCTCTTCCTCCATATCAGCTTACATATGAACTGCAACTTAATGCAGTGAAACATTGAAATGCTGATTGAATTAACAAACTTCTTTCATCAAATTCCCAATTTAGTGAATGAAGAAATTCCTAGTTAATATTAACAAGAAACTAATTAATTACATTAAAATTCAAGTATTTAATCAGGAGGCAGAGAGAGAGAGAGAACCTGATCACCAACAAAATCAACGATGGCTGTATTCGGTGCAGTACTATATCTCTTCCGGTGGAATTTTCTTGATATTGTTTCCACGATTGCAATCCTGTGTACAATGTTGAAAGAATTGCGATCGCCAAAACATACCTAAAAACAAAAAAAGAGACAGTAAAATCACCGACCCATAAAAAGGAATATTAATTTTTGTTACTTGTACATATTTTTGTATAATTGAGTACCAGGTCTCCTGTTTCCTCTACGCCACCACCAAGGTCGGTGTCGCAGAAGCCGTGTTCCTGCACTCCATGTCTCGCGATTCCTGGGACAGAGAGTCTAATTGGATCGGCTGCATTGCCACCACTTCAGACGAAGTTAGCCGCGCCTCCGTGGAACGTCGAGATTGACGTGTTCGGCGCCCGTCCCGAATCCGCATCGGAATTGCTCCGCCCTAAAAATTGGGAGAAAAAGAAAGTCGATAATAATAACCGTAGCAGCAGCGATGAAAAAGAAAAAGAGTGTACCCAAAGTGATGAATGGGTGGCTCACGATCTACGTTTCTTCAGATCCAAATTCATCCTTCACCAAATTAAGCGCCAGAACACAGCTCCAGAAACATATTCAATTTTTGACAAATTTATACAAAAACGAGAATCTGAGCATAACCCTAACGTCCATAGCCTCGGCGCGTGTTTGGCGATTCTCTCAGCATTCGATCTGGTCGAAAATGGCATCAACGACATCCCCGTTTCAGCGATCGTGTTCGTTTTTCTACACAATTACAAACAATACAAAGATTTAAACTACATATAAATTAAACAAAATTAATGTAAGAGGATGAATTGAGAAAAGTACACAGTGCCGACGGTAAATGCTCTTTCATTGAAGTCACGATTTACAAGCGGCAGCGCTCTTATGGTGAATTTAGGTTAAAAAACGCATATGTTTTGTTTGGGGGAGAACACCCAGCTTCGATCTGAATTAATGTTGGAGGAGAAACGCAGTTCATATGTAAGTTGCAGTTCATATGTAAGTTGAAATGCAGTTCATATGAAGTTCATGATTTTTTTTTTTGCAATTAACCCTATATTTTTTTTTGCAATTAACCCTATAATTATTAAAAAAACATATTTATTAGTAATAAGTTAATAATTGATTTTTTAAAATATTCAAATTTCTTGACACAAAATATCCAAGCCCAAATAGATTTGCCCTACTAATATATATAGGAGAGGGAGTGTATCTCCAAGATCCGTTTCATACGCAAAAAAGTAAAAAGTGTTCCGTTGCCGGGAATTGAACCCGGGTCTCCTGGGTGAAAGCCAGATATCGTAACCACTGGACGACAATTACTAGATTTTATATTACTCGCTTCATACCGCCGCTAGAAACGAAAACACCAAAACCTTTCTCGCCTCATATCGCTGCTGCCCCTGTGCACTCCAAAACCCTTTCATTTGTTCGCCGCGCCACAGCTCGTGCCCTTCAAAACCGTGCATCGTTTCCTGGCCGCGTTGACAGCAAACGATGAAGTTGGACGTGAATGCTCTGAGATATCTCTCCAAGGAGGATTTCAGAGTTCTTACGGCTGTGGAGATGGGAATGCGCAATGTTTGTTACTTTCATCTCTTTTATCTATTCTATCTGATTTCTTGTTTGTTTGTTTGTTTTAATAATTAATTTTCTTTTAATTCAGCATGAAATTGTGCCATCAGAGTTAATTTCCAGAATCGCTGCTTTAAAGTGAGTCCTCCTCCTCTATGGATGTTTGATTTCATCATTGATTTTGTTGTTTTTGTGTATGACATAGAGTATGTTTATATATAGGCATGGAGGCACGTATAAAGTGTTGAAGAATTTGCTGAAGCACAAGCTCGTGCATCATGACTCTTCAAAATGTTAGTTCTAAAAATCCTATTCTGATATAATTTGTGTAAGCTTATCATTATCCCAATTGCTTAATGGGTATCTTTTTGTGTGAATTTTTAGGACAAGTTTTTAACTAATTTTGTCAATTGATCATGTAATTATGCTCCTTTCTAAAAGATGCACACATGAGTGCATACTTTTTACACAATGCTTCATACTGTTATTGACAACTGAATGACATATATTCCTGGTTTAGATGATGGTTTCCGGCTGACGTACTTGGGCTATGATTTTCTTGCGATCAAGACATTGGTTAACCGTGGAATTTTCACTTCTGTTGGTCGTCAAATTGGTGTTGGGAAGGAGTCTGGTATAAATAATCTGAACCCTTTTGACACTATTATGTCTTAGTTTTAGAATAACCTATTGATACCGAATTTACTTCCACTTTTCAAGATATATTTGAGGTTGCTACTGAAGATGGTACAATCCTTGCTATGAAGTTGCATAGGCTTGGTAGGGTATCATTCAGAGCAGTTAAGTCTAAACGTGATTATTTGAGGCATCGTAGTAGCTATAATTGGCTATACTTGTCACGGCTTGCTGCCCTCAAAGAATTTGCCTTTATGAAGGTTCGTTCACCGTAGACTTTTTGTAATTGTTACTTGTTGGGAGAAAGAAAGAATGTGTTGCCGTTTTGGACAAGTTAGTATTTTTTTTACTGATGGCTTCTTTCTGAGCAGGCTTTGGGTGAACATGGTTTTCCTGTTCCAAATGCTGTGGACTGCAATCGGCATTGTATTATCATGTCACTCATCCAAGGCTATCCACTGTAAGTGTTAAGCTGTATAGGCATCTTCAATATTCTTAGAATGTTCTTTTTCTGGCACACTACCATGTAATACATACTCTGAAGATAAATACATACTCTGAAGATGCCATATTGTCATTGGTTTCTTTCAAGTTACAATTTCAACAGATTTAGGTTCGGAAGTTTTTGGTCAGTCAGTCTAACCCGAATAAAAGAACTTAAGAGTCTTAGGCTATGATAGTGGTGAGCAGCTCCATTTGAAAATTTGAAAATTCTGCTCCACCAAGTTGCTATGATAGTGGTGTGTTATGAAGGACTGGCAAAGTGAAATTTGCTTGCTTTGAAATGGTTGTAGATGACAACTGCGATATATTAGTATGTGATATATTTAAACGGTCCAGTTATAGCTTCTTATTTGTGATTTGTGAATGAATATCTCTTATAATGGAAATAGTAATGGCAATCTCATAATTAAAATAATCCTGTAAACAAAATATAACATGCAAATTTTGAATCTGAAATTGAGTTTGCTATTTAAGTGCAGCATGTGAACTCATTACAGCAGTTTATTGACCTGAATACTAACATGGGATGGTCTATGTGTCCTGAAGTAGGGATAATATGATACTGGCTCTAACCTATATGACTTTGATATATTCATATATTTTCTGTTTATCCAAGTAGAAATACCTACTTTCTCAAGGCTCTTTTTTTTTTTTTTTGGAGTTGATATTTTTTCAGTATTCTCTCTCTCTCTCTCTCTCTCTCTTAAAGTAGTAAATGTTTCTTGGATTAGAACTGTGTAAGATCATCCTGTTTTATGTAGTGTGCAGGTTAAGCAATTGCCAAACCCAGACACGATTTTTGAAACAATCCTTGGTCTGGTTGTTCGCCTGGCTGAGCATGGGTTAATTCACTGTGATTTTAATGAATTTAACATTATGGTACGCTATTGTAGCACTTTCAAATCACCTTTTGTGTTTTTCTTCTGTAACTCTCTATTATCTTAGGCTTACTTCTACTGGCTAAAAAAGTTTATGTCAGCTATTTTTAAAGATGCATCAGGTTCTATACATACTTCTGTGCGCTGGCATCTAATTTATTTTGATTTGTTTTTCATGTTCTAGATTGATGATGATGAGAAGGTGACAATGATTGATTTTCCACAAATGGTTTCAGTTTCTCACCGAAATGCACAGATGTATGATGTGTTACCATTTCAAGACAACCTAGTTCATACTAACATATATGTAACAAGCTTTTTCTAGACATGGTACTAATTTTTCTATTTTCAGGTATTTTGACCGTGACATTGAATGCATCTTCAAGTTTTTCAGAAAGAGGTAAGTGGACTAAGTGTCGGTGCTTATTATTCAGGTGGCGCAATTTTAATGTCATGTTTCATAACTTTTTTAGAAGCAAAGGCAATGTACCATTTTTTTTCGATGTTTCTGTAACGTCTGATCAGTACCTCACCATCCAATTATTGTTAATTTTATTAATTGGGTCATTTTAATTGATCTCACTATATAATTCATATTTACATATGTTTTAGTTTAAAATTATGGCTTAACTGTGTAAATATTATAAGTCCCGTTCCAGTTCTCCAAATGTTTCTATTAATCTCCTTGCTCCCGTTCCAGTTCTCCAACTGTTTCTATTAATCTCCTTGATGCTTTTTAATTAATACAAGAATGTTGGGTTTCCTCAAAATTTCCATTGAAATATCGATGAGTTTACAATTGAGAGTCACCTCGCAGAGAGTTCTTGTATGTTTTGAGTAACATATGCACGTGATGCAGAGGGTCATCACAGTGCTTGATATAACTATGCTTACATGATTTTCATTCTGGCCTTTCGTATAGGTTCAATCTCACTTTTGATGAAAAAGAAGCTGAAGATGATACAGAAGCAGATGAAGCTTGCCGACCTGAGTTTTCAGACATAAAGAAAGTTTCTGGTTTTCTGGACAAAGAACTTGAAGCAAGTGGTTTCACTAGGAAGGAACAAGTTGATATAGAGAAGGTACAACTTTTTGGTCTTCCCTGCATTAAATCTCTCTTACCAAGCATGCTCTTCATTATAACGTAGCAATAATCAATCTTCATTATAGCAATAATCAATCTTCATTATAGCAATAATCAATCTTTGTTAATTGTTACTCCAAAAGTTCTTATCTTCTCTAAGTATCTTATTAATGCAATGCAACGGAGTTGGTCTTCTTCCTCAAGATTGGAAATCAATAATTTAGTTTTAGTTTTAGACATTAAGTTTTCTCAAATGGAGATACAATTTAATTGACGATCTTCAGTGATTATACCTTTTCAATTAGTTGAAAAATCTATATCAATGTTACTTTATACCTTTTTTTTATTTTTTATTAAAGGGTACTTTGTACCTTTATTGCATATCCTAGACACCTTCTAATTAGTCTGCCATGCAATCCAAAAGAGCTTGCCTAGTCTTACAGTGAGATTTAAGATTCCTTTTTGATTTGAATGGTTTGTCAATAATGGAAATATGCGACCTATATGTTCTTTTATTAAGCATGAAGTTTTGATTGCAATGTCTTGATCTTTTTTAACAGGTTTTTGATGAAGATGAAGAGAAAGATCTGGGATCTGATTCTGATGAAACTGAAGATGAAGATGAAGATTCTACTGCTGATCAGATAAAGAACTTTGAGTCCTTGAGCTTGGTTAAAGAGGTGCGTTTTCTTAACAGAACTTATAGAAAGCCTACAAGATTTTGGGTTTACTAACTTGTTTCTTGACATGAGTGAAACTACAAGATTTTGGGTTTTCTAACTTGTTTCTGGACATGAGTGAAACTGGTGCTTCTGACATAGATTTGAAAAATGCTGCACACAATTAGCAGTCATCCTCGTTAAGCTAGCTAGTTCGTGATGACGAGTTAGTTTGCCTTGTAGAGATACACAGGGAAATAGGCTTTTGCCTATTGAGAAAGGTGAAAAGGGAGAAAAAGGTGGCCTGGATAGGCTTCAGAAAATCTTTTATTAGCCATCCTCTGCAATTTTTACAACCTTTTGTTTTATTCTTTTTGGAATTAATTATACTCGGAAATTGTACTTCTCTCCTGAAAGAAAAAAATGTGCTTGCAGGAGGGAGATGATAAACTTGAAGGTAATTTGGAGGAGGATCAAAATATGATGGAGCAACATACTTCTAAAGAACATGGCCAAAGTGAAGAAAATGTTGGCGATGGTACAAAAGTTGAGGGTTCGGAAGAAGAAAAAGAAGAAGAAGAGCAGAGTGAAAATGATGATGACCCTGAACTTACTAAGCGTCTGAGCAAACAACGACAACGAGCCATTCAAGCAGCCCATGGGAGAAGGAGAGCTATAACCTCGAGAAATAGTTACAAGGATAAAGGTGGCAAGAAGTCCTCTCAGAATTCCAAGATTCAAAACAACTTTGGTGGCTGGTGAGTATGGTTATTAAGTTGTGTCATGTGGTGAAAATGACTCATAGAGCGTGGGTTGTTTACCCTCCCTCCAACCAACAAACGGAATTTATGTGCGTATATGCTATGATGTAAACTAGCAAGAACTGAGTGATGCTCTCTGTATTTGCCCTATACTAATATTTAAAGTTTTGATATAGTTTCAATTTGTTTTGCAATTGTTGAGTAATCTTTGTCTTAAGTGCTCATTTTGAAGTTTGAATCGTAAATTAAGTTTTTCGATTTTGATTTGTTGTTTGCTTCCGATTTATATTCTTGATAAGCTATTTGTCCAGCGAACCATGGCGATTTAATTTTACTAGATTGAGATCTTGCTGTACTGTTTAATTTGTTGTTGGTTTGCACATAAACTAAGAAAAATGAGTAATAAGTGAAGTGTTGAAGAGTCATTTTACAAATTTTTATGAATAAAGTAAAGACATTGATTGGATTGAAGGTAAAAGTAACAACATTTTTTGTAAATATATAAATATTGTGAGAGTGAAGTTTATGGAAGAGTTTCATTTTTTCGGGTGTGCAAGCAATTGTGAGACTCTTAGTATCATTGAGCCAGTCTCTTGTAAATCGTGTAACTATGAGTGAGATGTGTTGGTTAATATAACTGAAATGAGTAGACTAATATAACTAAAACGTACATGTTAATATAACTGAAATGTAATAATGTATGTAAACGATGGATAGATGATAAACTTGATATTACAACACTTGAAGAAAGACAACTTAGTTCTTCCTCACAATATACAGAAAAGCCATACTTGAATAATTAACACACAACAAACCATTTTGAGAAATATAAACAATAAAGGGGGCAACTACACTCATCTACCCAAAGTATGTTTCTTTAGTTACACTTACACTTCACCATTTGAAGATAAAACAAACCTTTATTAGTCTTAATTCTGGTTTCAGGGCAACAGCTCGAATTACAAAAAATTGTATGCACAAGTGAAACAAAAGGTGCAGAAATTGTCTTAATCCATGTGTAGTGTAGGGGGCTTAGGTTCTTTCCACTTGAATCTCTGTCATCTCAGCAGGATGGTTAGAAACAGAACCATTATTAGTCTTTTTCATTCCCTTATTATTCCTTGCTTTTTGAGCCCAACTAACAAGTCCGCCTTGAATATGATCATCGAATATCGCCTTGTTGAATGAACTTCCCATCTTCAAATATTACGACCAACAATCACTCATCAACGTCAATAAAATCAAACTCGAGAAAATCCAAGAAAATATTACCTGTGCAACAATGGCATAGAGTGGTAGAGTGCTGTAACTGCACACAAATTGAACAAACACCCTGCACCAACACAACATTATTCATTCATTCATTCACTTGAGTTGAGATGAGTTTTGAGACACATTAGTATGTTTTAATTACCCTATGACAAGTCTTGGAATGATGAAACTAACTTCTCCCATGATGCAAGAATCAAAACCATACGTAACCTGCCAATTGTTTCATGATTAAGACAAGACAAGGCTATATATAAACACGAAACGAATACAAGCGTTGTTTTGGAATTCTTACAAACATCCAGAAGAAAACAGCAATCTCGAATGCATTCTGGAACAGAATCACATGAATAAGTACAAGGACGAGGCGTGGTCTGTGAAACCAGAAGTGATCGTCTGAAGGCTTAACAACCAACTCCCCTGTAACTGCTATGTGTTTTTCGGCCACTTCTCTAGCTAATTGTGTTATTATATGCTCAAGCTTAGTCCCCACACTAAGCAAAAGCTGACAAAAATCTTGATATTTCAGACCAAAATGTCAAGAATATGTTAGAATTTAACATCGCGAGAATGGATGAGTGCTACTTACAGTTAGAGGAACGAACGAGATCCAAAAATATGCATGCCAACCTGATGAACAACAGGTCAAGGAAAAATCAAGTGATTTGCAGTAATGTATGTAGTAAATTAGAATTTTTGTTTAGAAGAAGAGTTTTATTACCATAGACATTTACCAACAAGAAAAGGACGACGAATACCCAAAGATACCAACTGCATTTGACATCAAAGATTCAGTCACAACATTAATACTCATCCTTAAATCTTGACCAAGTTATTGAGGTTTACTGACCTTATTCCGACAACTTTCTTGAAATCATTTTCAAAAGCACGCGTCATGTACTTGTAGAAGTTAAACTTTGGATTGCCCTTACAATGATTCTGAATTCAGAAAATTAAGTTTCATCAGACTATATATAAATTTAGACTGAGTGAATGAACAAGTAGCTAATAAGTGTTTTTACCATAACAAAACCAAGCCTCAGGGTGGTGTAATCTGATTTACTCACTGAACCGTAGAATTGCTTGAAGAACGATTTCTGAAAGCGAAGAAGGATCAAAGTAAAAACATTGCAATTGTGGTAAAATCTAATTTACACAGATTCCTGACTTACCAACCAACTGAACAAAGATACTCTAAAAATTCCAGAAATTCTTGACCTGACGAAAGCATGATCCTGGACATGAATAACATTCTTCATAGCTGCAAAATGACACTAAGCTCTTTAGTTTCAATTTTCTTGTAATGAATCAGAAGATTCTTAGAAGGTGCAAGTAAAGAAGTAGAACCTTCTTGTGGATCATGTTCTTTTTTCAGAATATTCTCTTCCCAATGTCTCCATTGTCGTATCTGTGGCACGAAAGGAGTCGATTTTGGTACAGAACAAAAATGATGAAACAAGTAACTGAATTGAGAGAAGTTTTACCTTCAATCCCCCAAATAGAATTGTGAGAGCTGAGAAAACTACGTGGGACACGGCTAACACGAAGATGAAGATATGCAGATCATGCAATGCTGTCAAAGATAACAATGGTGCCTTGCCCTGAAGACACACACACACAGACAACATCAACATTATGTAACTAGAATACATAAAATCAAAATGATCATCCAAACTACAATACTTCATAATATAATCAAAGACTTGTATGAAAGTTCAAGACCAAAAACATGCATAAATATTGGCAGATGAGTACCTCTCTTGTATACAAAACTAATACTTTTCAGCGAAAATAACTAATACCTTGGCGTCGCAGTAACCTGCGCTGTCTGACGCCTCAGCCAAGAGACGGCGGCCAGCAGGAACAACGAAAGAGAAGGACTCATAATGAGCTGTGGATTTTGCATCTTTATGATCACCATTTTCTTTATTGCAAGGAAGCCAGTGTTTGGTCAAGTGCTTGGGAATGCATATTTTAGCAAGTCTCCCTTGAAATACAGCCAATAATAGAGATATGAACCCAAGCAGCATCAACTCTGTTAAAAAAAAACAAAAAAATGGTTACTAATTTTTATCAAATTAGCAAAATCAAATATGATAAAGGCAAGATTTTTTCAGAAACAATAGAAACCTTCTTTAATTTTCTGCAAGGCTCGAAACAGCCCCTGATTTTTCTTCTCCAAATACTGCATGCACAAAAATCAGAGAAATTCATATTTCATCAATCTCCAAGAAATACACAAAATACTACTACATAAAAAGTGGCAATTAAGAATTATGTACCTTTCCAGTCCAATGAATTAGTCTTTCAACTAACAAAGATATGCCAACAATAACAGTGCAAATGAGTGCCACTACCCACGTAGGAGTATACTCTAGAGAAGCTCCCTCTCCACCTCCTCCTGCCATTTCTCTCTCTCTCTCTCTCAATAAACTATCCTCCTCCTTATATAGAAATAGAATTATAAATAAATATTATATTAAATCTAACAAAATCATTGGCTAAATAGCAACTCAAGTAGTGAGTAGCTCATTTGAAGATGGAATTGGTGTGAGTTGCTTGGTCACATAAAAATTGCATAGAATACAACCCTCCCTAAGTAAGATTTTTCATGCATAAGAAATTAACAAACGAAAGAATTTCATCTAATCTAAAAGTCGACACTTTTGGAACTTAAAAAACTTAATCTTATCTTGGAAGTATGAAGTTAATCGGAAGTGGGGGTTTATATATATGTGTTTATGTATTAGTTGAAGTTATCAATGTCCTGTATTGTTGATGAATAATGGTGGAGTAAACTATCTCAAAATCATTCTTTATTATATACTGTAATAAGAAATGAGTAATACTAATATATTTTCGTTGATTTTAATGGGAAGTGGGAAGAACATGTCCTGTCGTAAAGAGAGATGAGCATTTCGTTCGGTTTTAAAGTTAAAAACACATATATATGCCTGCTGCCTGTTTTAGTACTTTAGTTTTATAATATGCGTTAAATGATCATATAAATAAATACAATGATAAAAATGTTGTCCTACACATATTTTTATTGTTCTTTAAGGAAAAAAAAAAAAAAGTAATTCGTTGATGGCCAAGAAGTAATATTTTTTTTGTTAATTTACCTCTATCTGTTTATGATCCATCTATAAAAAAAAGTTTCAATAATCAATAAATATTAGTAATTTCTTAATTAATCTTCCGAAACAATACTGAAACTTGCGCAGGTCAAACATGTTATTATAATGTTTTAACATACTATGAACGTGAGGACTTAGTAATTTTCAAAAAAGAAAAAGAAAAAAAAAGACTGAGTAAAAACCGCTAGCTGTTTCCACGCTTTTATTGTTAAAACGCAATTGTCAACACATAGAATAGTTATATATATATATATATATATATATATATATATATACCAATAGGAGATTAGATCTTGTATTCAAAGACGTTAATTCATCTAATTTATCATAGACCATACACTTCAACTTCATGCAATAATAAATCCAAATTTCAAAAGGTTTTAATCATAATTTCACATTTTTCAGGTCACTTTATAAAGTCAAATACTTGTGTGTAACAGTTACATACATGCAACTTGTTCCTTTTTAATACAATTTTCTAAATAAGTGAATGTTACTCATGAGTTATGGCAAATACAGTATAGTATACTATTAGTTCAAATAGAGTATAGTATTAGTTCACATATTGTATAGTATTAGTTCAAATATTAAATAGAAACAAGTTATATGTATGTAACTGGTACACAAGAGTGCAACTCCTTTATAAAATGGGAGATGAAGCCCGATTCTACATCAATTTTTTTTAAAAAAAAAATTATAAAAAGGATTGTTTTAATATTTTTATAATTTTTAAATTTTTTGTTACTTGGTTTCACAAATTTAAAATTGTGAGATAACATTGTCAAATCCCCAAATTTCAAACTGTGAATTTCCCTAACCCTAACAACTAGATATACACCCTTTCTCAAAAATACAATCTATTTATTCGCATACTAGAAAATTAATTTGAAGTTGCTACAACTAACTTGTCTTCACTAAAAAGAATAAGTCATTAATTAAAATTATTAGGTCAAATTATTTTTGTTTATCGGGAAAATGACCACATTAATAAATTAACTGTACACACACACATATAGGTCCAAAATGATAAAGGGTGTTCATACTACATAATCTTCAAGACTTGGTAATAAACGCTAAAGTATATTGTAAGTTGTCATTAATTTGTATTAGCAAGAGTAGTATTAAAGAATAGCATGCATTATTTATTGGGAATACATTTAAAGCATTGTTTATATATTCTTATGTAGGCCCATCTCATGTCACTTATGGGCCTTATCTATTAGCCCAATTATATTAGGTCAAGATTAGGTTAAATCTTTGTATTGTATAAATACCTCTTGTACATTCTTTTGTATGTAATAAGAAAACATATTTTTCATATTTCTATATTCTCCATATGGTATCATCGAGTCACTTGGCTCACGCCTGATCCAAGCCCTAGCCGCCGCCGCCGCTATTCAGCCCTAGCCGCCGCCGCTCCAAACCCTAGCTGCCGCCGCTGCATCCTAACCCAGCCACTGCTGCTACACCCCAGCCGCCGCTGCTACACCCCACTTGCTGCAAAAATCCCAGCTGCCGCCGCTTTCGTCTATAAAGCGCCGCCGCCATCTGTCTCTGACGCTCAACTCACCACCACATCTTCTTCTCTCCGCTGCCCTACTCCTCACAATGGCCACTCCTTCTTCGTCTCCCTCCCTCGTCACCTTTAAGGGACTTGCGCAGATGTCCCTAAAACTCACCTCCAATAACTACGGTGCTTGGTCCTTTCAACTCCGTCTCCTCCTCACGGGACATAACCTATTTGGCTATGTTTCGGGCACTCATCCCTGCCCACCTCCCACTATCCCAGCCAACGATGGCACGGACACCACCACCATCTCCAATCCTGCACACAACCAGTGGGTGTGTCAGGACAACCTTATCTTCTCCACCTTGGTTGGTTCCATGTCTCCGGAACTAATCCCCTTTGTTGCATCAACAAAAACCTCCTGTGAAGCCTGGTCTATGCTTGAAAACATGTATGGAAAACCCTCAAGAGGCCGAATTCTTGCCCTCAAAACTAAGTTTCGCTCTCTCTCCAAAGGTGCTCGCCCAATTTCCGACTTCCTCATGGAAGTTCGCTCGGTGGTCGACGAACTTGCTCTCCTCGGTATCACCTCTGATGCCGAGGACGTCACTCTCCAAGTTCTAACAGGACTTGACGAATCCTATAATGACATCGCGAATGCGATTCAAGCTCGCGAGCACCCAATCTCCTTTGCCGAGCTATGCGACAAGCTTCTAAGTGTCGAGGTTCAAATTGCCTCGCGACCACACTCGGCCTTACTTCCTGTGACCGCCCTTACTGCTGGCAAAACACACCACCGCTCCTCGCGCCCTGATTCAAGGCCCCGATCCTCTGATCCTCGTCCTCGCCAGTCCACACAGAGGCCCTACCTTGGCACTTGCCAGTACTGCCGAACACCAGGTCACACTGCTCGCACCTGTCCCGAAATTCCCACAGCACCCTCACGTTTCACTCCGCAGGCTGGGCAGCATCGACCACCTTCACAAGGCAGCTTTACCACATCTTCAACTCGTCGCCCTAAGATGGATACTCGCCCAGCATACTCGGCGCATTCAGCCTCCTCGTCCCATCCTGCCGAGCACTGGATACTTGACTCGGGTGCCTCTCATCACATCACCAATGACCTCGCCAATCTGTCCATCCACTCACCCTTTGATGGGCCTGACAATGTTGAAATTGGTGATGGTAAAGGTTTACATATATCTCACACTGGCTCTTTGCACTTCAACACTCTTGAATCTCTCAATTTTTCGAATGTCTTGGTTGTCCCACACATCTCGAAAAACCTGATTTCTGTCTCTAGCCTCTGTCGTGATAATAATGTTAACATTGTTTTTGGGCGCTCTTCCTTTCAGGTGCGAGATGGTCATTCGGGGAGCATTCTCCTCGTCGGGAGTCGTGTCAATAATTTATACGTATGGCCGGCACTGATCTCCACCTCCTCGCCACAAGCCTTCACCACTCAACACCTGACCACAACCACCTGGCATGCTCGCCTTGGCCACCCATCAACAAAGATACTTGCCCACACTCTGTCTCAGCTTCATATTTCAAATACTCCGTCCAAACATTTCAATTGTAACTCTTGTTCTTGTATCAAAAGTCACAAACTACCTTTCTATGAATCTAGCATTGTCTCAAATAAACCTCTTGATGTTATATTCTCTGATGTATGGTCGTCGCCTGTCCTCTCCACTGAAAACTTCAAATACTATGTCATCTTTGTTGATCACTTCAGCAAGTACATTTGGGTCTACCCTCTCAAACAAAAATCTGACGTCCTACAAACCTTCATCACCTTCAAAACACTGGTTGAAACCCAGCACCAAAATAAAATCAAAACCCTTTACTCTGACAATGGTGGTGAATACATTGCTCTTCGCACATTTCTCCAAACCCATGGCATCTCTCATCTTACCACCCCGCCACACACTCCTGAACACAACGGCATGTCCGAACGTCGCCACCGCCATGTGGTCGACACGGCCTTAGCCCTCCTTCATCATGCTTCCATGCCTCTCACTTACTGGCCCTATGCTGTCTGCTCGGCAGCCTACATTATCAATCGCCTACCCAAACCCAACCTCAACATGCTATCGTCCTACCAAAAACTTCATACTCGCCCCCCTAATCTAGCCAAACTCCGAGTCTTTGGTTGTCTTTGTTACCCATGGCTTCGTCCCTACACTACCCACAAACTTGATTCTCGCTCACTTCCCTGTGTATTCGTTGGCTACTCACTCACACAGAGTGCTTATCTCTGTCTTGACCTCGCCTCTAATCGAGTATACACCTCTCGTCATGTTCACTTTGTTGAACATTCCTTCCCCTTTCTCAACATCTCTTCTCCTACCCAATCACCATCCGACCCTGTGCCCACACCTGCTTCTCTTGTGTCTACCACCTCCTCGCCCATTATTGGCGCAGTCTTCCCCCCTGCCCCTATCACCAACGTCACTCCACTTGTCCTCGCCCCTCCACATCCTGCCGACCAGCCAGCTGTCGACCAACCCCAGTTACCTCCCCTTCCCCTGCCAACCACAACCACCACCAACACCCATGTGCCGATCAATGCTCCCCCGCGACCACTCGCACCTCGCATGATCACTCGCTCTCAAAACCAAGTGTTCAAACCAAACCCAAGGTATGCGCTCAATTCAACTACCTCTGCTGACATTGAACCGAGCTGTGTTTCTCAGGCCCTTAAAAACAAGCATTGACGAGATGCCATGTCCTTGGAGTTCGATGCTCTTCTCCGAAATGGTACATGGGACCTGGTACCACCAACACCTACCCAAAATATTGTTGGTTCCAAATGGGTGTTTCGTATCAAGCGGAAACCGGATGGCACCTTGGACAAATACAAGGCTCGTCTGGTCGCCAAAGGCTTTCATCAGCGTCCAGGTGTCGACTTCACTGAAACATTCAGCCCCGTGGTCAAGCCCGCCACTGTGCGAACAGTTCTCAGCATTGCGGTTACCAACAACTGGCCTCTTCGCCAATTTGATGTCAACAACGCCTTCCTCCATGGAGAACTCTCAGACACAGTCTTCATGGCTCAACCTCCAGGCTTCAAAGACAAGACTTTTCCCACTTATGTCTGCAAACTACGCAAATCCATCTATGGCTTAAAGCAGGCTCCTCGCACATGGTACTATGCTCTTCGCTCATTTCTCGAAGAGATTGGATTCACCCCCACTCACTCTGATGAGTCTCTATTCGTTTACAATACCAACAGTGTGGTCGCCTACTTCCTTGTATATGTCGATGACCTTATTTTGACAGGCAACAACTCATCCCTGCTCGACCGTGTGGCTGCTGACCTCAGTGCCAAATTCTCGGTCAAGGACCTTGGTTCTTTGTCATATTTCTTGGGAGTAGAAGTCCTTCGCACCAAAAATACATGCCTTCTCTCCCAACGCAAATACGTCACTGACCTACTCGCCCGGTACAACATGATCGACTCCAAACCAGTTCAAACTCCACTATCCACCTCTGCTCGCTTAACACTCTCGGATGGTACTTCCCCTACTGATTCCACCCAATATCGTCAAGTGCTCGGCAACCTTCTGTACCTCCAACTCACCAGACCAGATATTGCATTTGCAGTCCATAAGTTATCTCAATTCATGCATGCACCCACCATCACTCATTGGAATGCAGTGAAGCGACTTCTGCGCTACCTCAATGGTACAAGGGATGTTGGAATCAACATCACCCCCTCCTCATCCACCTCGCTCCACTGCTTCACAGATGCCGACTGGGCAGGCAACCATGATGACCGCACCTCCACAAGTGCATATGTAATCTTTTTGGGGGCTAATCCTATCTCATGGTCATCCAAAAAGCAGAAGTCTGTTGCTCGCTCATCCACTGAAGCCGAGTACCGAGCCATCGCCTCCGCAGCCTCTGAAATCCAATGGCTAACATCCTTACTCAAAGAACTACACTTTCCAATCTCCCCAATACCAGTCATCTACTGCGACAACATTGGAGCCACCTACCTATGCTCAAATCCCGTATTCCATTCACGAATGAAGCACATCGCCATAGACTTCCACTTTGTTCGTGACCTCGTCAAAACTGCTCGTCTCCGCATCTCGCATGTCTCTACTGCCGACCAGCTTGCTGATGCTCTCACCAAACCTCTCTCTAGTGCTCGCCTCAAACTTCTTATGTCCAAGATTGGACTATCCTATGGTACTCCATCTTGAGGGGGCATATTGGAAATATATTTAAAGCATTGTTTATATATTCTTATGTAGGCCCATCTCATGTCACTTATGGGCCTTATCTATTAGCCCAATTAGATTAGGTCAAGATTAGGTTAAATCTTTGTATTGTATAAATACCTCTTGTACATTTTTTTGTATGTAATAAGAAAACATATTTTCCATATTTCTATATTCTCCATATTATTATCATCTGCCCAAAATTATATATATATATATATATATATATATATATTTATAGGTTTTGTTATAGAATCTGTGAGTTTCATAAGAATCTTATCCCTTTGCATAAAATATTCGTGATTTATAAGTGTACAAGTGATTTAGACAGATAATCAATTTCATAAGAAACTCACCATCGAGTTGATTTAATTAATTAACAATCCTGAAGGATTGAGATATATTCCAAATCTTCTCAAGTTGATGCTCTCTTTTTATATTCAAAACTGAGCAAATACCTTTCACCATACGTTGACTGTGTGAATATTCATAATTTTTTTGGATCAAAAGTCAAAAACACACCTTTTAATAGTACATGTATACAATGAAATGAAAATTACATAAATTACTTCCCTCGCGGATGCATGACTACATTCAAATCCACCCCACGAGATTGCAACCATATCTGTACATGGGCAATGACATGTGTATCCGGTCCGGTTCTAGGTTGGAACAGAGATTACAGACTTACATTTTCATTTTTTTGTCCACAAAGAATAAACTCATTATAGTATTTAAATAGTTAAATATTTTTCACTTTATTAACAAAGTTCACCATCTATCAGCTAACCACAATAAGTTATACTCGTTACTCCACATATCTACTTTATAATTAAAATATGAATTATTTTAAAAATATGTGTCAAAAAAAATGAACACACTTTTTGGGGACAGAGTGAGTACTATTTATAAAGTTAAAAAATATTTATTATCCTCACTTTTATTTCTCATAATAATAATAAACAATTCTTATATTAAAACTCTGTCCAAAAGTTATGGGTTCTACTGTGGGAATATATGATAATAATGTCATATGATTTCTTTATGAATTTAAATTGAATATTACATAAGTTTTTTTTTTTTAAAACAAGAATATTATATAAGTTAAAATTTTTATAATGGATTAATATACATAATTCATGAACATTGATGCTATTAGGAATTAATATACAAGAATTTATTCTCAACCTCTCTATAAGTTCGCAATTTTAGAAAAGACGGAATTCTTTCAAGTACATAATTCATAATTGAAATAAACATCAAACATTAAATTAATACATTAGAATTTCAAATTAAGTCACAAAACAAATTGGTCCATTTTTATTGATATGTTCGAGTTGTTTTCTTTTTTTACATGCAACACCAAAGCTCTACATCCACATCCAAACTTAAGAGGTGTGGACCAATGGATGAAAATGAATTTTCATATTATTATGATGATTTTAAAGTAAACTGTAAAAATGTTTGATTCAAGAATATGAGGTGGAAAAAATCGAAGGAGGGGATCGTGATCATCAGGATTTTTAAGTAAAATACTGTAGTAGTAATGTTTATAGAGGAAAAAAGTAACAATAAGTAGGAAAAAAAATAGCTTTCACATTTCAGATGAAACCTGCTCAGATGTCACATATTGTCTCTTTTCCAAAATTTCAAATAAAAATATTGGCCTAATGATATCACATAGTACGATGTAGTTGAATACGGATAAGAGAAATCAACAACCGAGGTTGAATTACTTCTACCATTAGCTAACCAAAAAATCATCCATTACATCTTTTTTTTAAATCTCGATATCCGATTCAAAGATCGACTAATTTGAAAAGACTAGTCCCATCATTCACTAGCGAGAGTCTTGTTTAAAGTCAAAGCTTGACCAACTCCTTGGAGTTAAGATTCGTTAACATTCATTACTTCATTCTATACTAATTTGCAAACATCATAAATAGTTGTTTAAGTACCGGTAATTCTCCCGTTAACTAAACCCTAGGAAAGAAAGTCGAAGGGGAATAGCAAAAGTCTTGATGGTATATTGGGACAATCAAACGGGCCCTAAAATTATTAATTACAGTACATAATTATGTATCAATATATAGAAAACCACTTTTATTTTTTTATTTTCTTTCTTGTTATGTGAAAAATTAAAGCAATACGCGTATATAAAGGTCAATCATTTTGGAAAGGCTGTTCATACCACATCATCTTGAAAAGACTTGGTAGTTGGTAATCGCCATATTGCAAGTTTGATCTAACTATTTGTACAACACAAAAATGAAATCTAGTTTAAATGGAATACAAGTATTAGGGTGTGATAAATTATACTATGTCTTTTCAATTAACCTCTTGACTCCACAGTTCCATGAAGTGCAGTTAAGCACCAAGTTTGTCATGCCGCCGCCAGAACAGCCTTCTCCTCATTGTCTATCATTCACCCTATGAACTATTAGCAGCACCCACAAAATGCAAATTATGAGCTCAAAGCAGCAGCAAAGATATGATTGCGTCTGGTTTCCACAAAATTTCGGCGGAAGTCCTCAAATGTTCCGCTATTAATAGCATCTCTTATCTTACGGAAGAATCCTAGATAATGGTGTGTGTTATGACTGTAAAATGGCACAAGAAACCTCAAGTTAGGAACAATGAAACAATTCAAACTATAATGGTGTAAAGAAGGCAGTACATACATTTCTAATAGAATTTGTGCCAACATTTCATGAACATTAAACAAATGGTTCATATAAGCCTTGGTGTGATTCAGACATGTGTAGCACTTACAGCCCTCCAGGATTGGCGATGTATCTTTCCTGCAAACAATATATTTGAACAAATATGAAATGCCAAATCTGAATGATGATAACAGGAAAAATTAATCTGCATAAAGCAAAATAACTAAATTGCTGAATCCATTAACAAGGGTCACTGCTTCAGAGAAAGCTATTTTCTAGCACATCTAGAGGACTACTTTTCTCTGATTATAATAAATAAAATAAAGAAAAAATCAATTACCTACTATAAAATTTAGATTAATGTAAAATGACAGTGGAAGCATTTTATTTCTTTTTTGGTTTGTTTTTATAAATTTAAGCAAATGTCACTACTGAGTGACATTTCTTTAAAAAAATCAAGAAAATATATCTGACACTAATATTTTAAAATATGGATATAAGAAACACTAACAATGTCACCCAATGTTAATTCAGACAAACGTGAAATCTTTCATTATGCAGCACATGCCAATCACTAGAACTAAGGGTATTACAGACACAAATGAACAGTAACCTGTAAATAGTCGCTTTCAGATTGATCTTTGTACCATCTCTAACAGTGTCATTTAACTGATCACCAGGATCATGTCTGCCGATTTCCTCTGTAGGAAATGTAAGGGCAAAGCCTCCAAGTGTAAGATGGTAAATATATCTGCAAAACAATTTTATCTTAGTTGCAAAGTCCTGCTTGAATTACACAGACAATAATATGGATCATTACAATCCCTCAGAACAAGTTTTTTTTTTTTTTTTTTCCGAGCAATCCCTTAGTATAAACATTCATTACTTTAGTAATGACTACACGTAGAGGGAAGAGTGATTAGAGAGAGGCAGAATAGCAGCAAAGTTGCACTTGAGAACATACGTGGACTCAAATAGGTCAATGCCAGCAGCAACACCTTGCAATATTTCTTCTGCAAGATTGATTACATAATGAGATTCGATACTCTTATAATTAAAATGGGGGAAAGGGAAACAAATTTATAGATAAAAGACTAGTGAATACCTGGAAGCCCAAGACCACATATCTGGCGTGGCTTATCGTCTGGTAAACTTTCCTGAAATGTAAATAAAAAAACTAAAATATACTGAAGTGCATCAATAAATCCAATTCAACAAGAAACAAAAATGACACAAAATCAAGACAGTATTATTCAAATTAAATCAACAAGAATATTAGCAATTCCTCTCTTCTTCATTGTTGTTCTGTCAAAATAACCTATATCAAAGCACAATCAAATCCAAAGAACAATTACTCTATTCATAAGCACAATCAAATCCAAAGAACAATTACTCTATTCATAAGCACTTCCAAACAATCTTCATCAAAATATTTGCAAGGAACCATTTTTCATGCATATTTTGTTTCACCATTTTAAACAGAATACTCTCAAAACACAATACTTTTGGACTTGGGTGAGCATTTCATGTTGTCTTACGGAAAATTAAAACTTCCAAGCAGGGACAATCTTGCAGATAATTATTTGATTTTGCCCTCTAATCATATTTTCCCAATTTAAATTGTAAAGGCTAAAGGATGCAATTCATCAAACATTGGAATCATGAAAGATTTTACGTAGCAACTAACGGTTTGTGCGAAATTTCAGTACTCTGATAGGCCCAACAGTTTCCAGAACCTTATGCATATTGCATACAGATAGAGTAGTGTAACCAGTTTCAACAAGTTGTAAGAAAAAGCAAGAGATGTTTGCAGAACTAATCACGAAAGGTTAAAAGATAATACCAATACAATTGATCTATACTACGGCTTAAACAGCTTGTTTCCAATTCCACGTTATATTGTTTCTTTTTTCATTCTCATGGAACCATCTTTTAAAAATCTCCATTCTCAAATATCCGGAAGACCTGCATTACTCTTTTTATAATTGAATCCAATGAAACTCACTTGCAGGATTGAGTGGGCATCCTATACAAAATCTAGGAGGTACCGAGGTAGAAATATGGCATAAAATTCTTGTCAAGCGTTGACCTATTTCTAAATTTTACACAACAGTTTAACTCAGCAAAAATCAAGGAAATAACAAGTTTACTGAAACAATATAATTCGTACAGTAATAGCACTGAGAAGAGCAGGGCGTTCATCTATACTCTCCCCAAGACCAAAGCCACTGATGCAGAAACCTAATGATATAACACCATCTCAGTATGGATAAAAGAAAAATATTTAGATTCAAAATGATACATAGAATCCTTAAAATGAACATCTCCTATTAAAACGGAATTCCAATGTGGCAGAAAAAGATTATATAAGAAGCATGATGCCCCTAAAAGATCATAAAATCGAATTTGCATCATAGGTTTGAATATTTTGAGTAGCTCTGTTATGTTTCATATATCTTCTTTCTCAAATTTGACATTTTAATTTTTGTTTTTTAAAAGTGCAAAAATGTGCTTGTTTTAACTCATTTTCAAATGGCCTATATCGATCTGAACACTTCTCTAGGAAACCATATTCCTAACTTCTAAAGTCAAATGTTTTTTAAATGAAAATAAAATGAGCCATAGCTTTGAGTTTTCTTTGTATTAAAAGCAATGCAAGAGTCACAAATTAGCAATCACATCTAATTAACATAGAAGATCAGAAAGCAATAACTGGCCATACGCACCTGACACATTTCGCTTTGCAACTTCTTGCGCACAGCGGTTCCGTTCATCAATATTAGAGCCTCCTACTATGGATCCAAATACAGCTCCACCTGTCTGTGTTTTAAGTAATTAACAGATGCAAAAAAGAACCTACTCAAGTATTCATGAAGCAGAATCACATTATCACCATCACTCAAGATTAATTGAAGTAATTTGTACTCCATATGATTAGTCAGATGAATCAGTTTAACTTCAGTGTATTTTAAACTTAACTATATGCCGGCTTGGAATCACAGAGCACATCCTAGCTCCTTGATGGAAAAGGGGGGAAAAGAAACACTCCCTCTATCCCAATAAATGCTTCACAACTTTCTTTTTTCATCCGTTCCCATAAAAGCTTCTCGTCTCATTCCTCTTTTGGTTATTATATTTCTTAATCTCCGTGTTGAAAAGCTATGAGAAGCTTTTATTGGGACGGATCACAGATGGAGTATATATATGTGTGTGTTGGTGCATAATAAAACATTATTACTGGTGTAAAAATAATACAGTAAATTGAAGCATACCTTGTTGGCCAGAGCTGATGTTAAGCAATCATCAAGCCATCTCAAACTACGATCAACTGACACTCTGTTTCTCTTTTCAGAAACCCAAGCAGGGGCTTCATCGGCCAATGTAGCCCAAATATTGGGCTTCAACGAAGAAATCAACTCCATGTACTGCGCTGGTTTTATCTGTGTCAACCCAAATTACTAAGCGAATCGTTCATATGAACTCACCAGTTCAAAGTAATGAAACAAGAGAAGACTTCTTACCAAAAGGCGACCACAAGGAGTCTCAAAAGAAGCTCCCATCTTGTTAGAGCTCTGGAATTCGGGTAAGGACATAATTGAGTCCCTTGGATTAGCCACAAAGACATGTTCTTTCAAACCAAGCATCTGGTGCAACCCTCCCATTTCAGAAATTGCTTTCAACGAGATGCCTTCTACGCTGGACATCAAGCATAAATAGAAATAATATAAATAAATAAAAACAGCAAGTCCTCGATTGGGGAAATATCACAAACACCTAATGTGCACATATGAAATTAGAGTAATTAGCGTACAAGTTAAGTGGGCTGGTTAGGAGGAGGCGAGAATCGGGGGTAGGGAGAGAAGAGAGATGATCGGGGGGAATGAAGGCGGGCAGACCCTTGCGGGTAGTAAGGAGGAGTGCTGGAGTTTCCAGCGTAGAGGTGCCCACCTGCAGTACGCCTGCCCGGCCGCCACCCTTGCTTAATGACTTCACGCTGAACTTCATTCTCTCTCTCTCTCTGCAACTTCGCGCCCTTACTGCTCTTCTCTAGTCTGTACTTTACTAGGGCGAAACCACAATTTTCGAATATTGGATTCAGTTTTTAAGTATTAAAATCCTTTTTACTTGTAAATTTAAAAATTGGAAAAACTACCTAAAATCACACCTGTTAAATAAAGAGCAAACACTTGTGTGAAGGTTTCACATCTATTCATTATAATACCATTCAAATTATTATTATTTATTTTAATAATAATATAATAAATTCAATTTTTACACCATCATCAGCTCATTATAATCTCATTCAACAATAATATAATAATACAATTTTATCCAATTTTACACATTAATTTAACATAAGTTAAATCATCTTGTATTCAAAATACTCACAAGAAACAAGACTGGAGTATTATTCATCAAGATTTAAAAATTTTGGTTTTCAAAACCACTTAAAACTCAAAGTAAAAATCAACTACTCAAAATTAAAAAAAAAAATTAATTTTAAGATCTTACACCTGTTTATTTTGAAATTTAAAAACCCTTTTTCAAAAATCACTTAGACTATTCGTATAAAACATATTGATTTGATATAAAATAAAATCATTATAATTTCTCTCAACAATAATATATTAATACTATAATAATATAGTGTAATAAATTCAATCATTATACAATCATCTAATCATTATAATTTCACTCAATAATGATAGTATTATAATACAATCTTATTCAAACATATACATTGGGTTGACATAAAGTTAAATTCTCTCATATTTAAAATTTTAAAAGAAACACACATAGAACTATTTATCAAGATTTTAAAAAATTCGTTTTAAAAATCACTCAAAATTCAAAGTAAACATCATCTTACATTGTTTGTTATTTTCGAGCAAACAACTATAGTATCTTTGTAAAAATAGTGCAAAATGTAATTGTATGAGATCATATGTTACAATGATCGTGTATCACGTCTTATTTCACTATGTGGATGATTGACATGTGTCATATTAAAAAAAAAAATTTAACGTCCTATAATATTAGAGACGTCCCGTGTTAAAAATCAAGTAGGATAGAATACTAGTGAAACAGAAAAATCGAATTTGTTCCAATTAATTTTCATTTTTCACATAGTCTCGTTTTCTTTAGCCCAATATAAAAGGAACAAGTGAGTTTTAAATGCAACACTAAAATACATAATTGATTTCCTCGAATAGTCAAATGTTTAGTAGATCTTTATTTTCTAGATTTTTGGTGAATAACGTGTTGAGAAAAGAAAGTGAGAGAAAGAAATTTAATTCCTATTAAATATACACATATGTAAATAATAGAATTATTCAACATATAGAGTCATAGACATCTATACTAATTAAGTGCTGTTTGTTAAGGGTATAATAGGTAGTTCACTTGATGTATATCTACTAAACACGAAATTATTGATGAATGAACATTATAGGTGGTGTATCTAATAAAGATGGAGGTGCAAAATCATATTATAGGTGGTGTATCTAATAAAGATGGAGGTGCAAAATCATAAAATAAGGAAAGAATAAATAACTACAGACTCGATATAGAACGACTAAAATAGAAAATAGAATAAAGACAAAATCATAAAATAAATCTTCAATAACACAACATAATATAGAAAATTCATATAGAACCAGAAACTTATTTAAGTTTACATCATGAATAGAGACAGCCAAAATCCCAGTAACACAACATTAGTACATGGCAGTGAATAATATTATAGCTTGAATAGTTGTAAGAATGAATTTGCTTAAGCTTGAATAGTTATAAGAATGAATTGCTTCTGAAATCAAACGTTCTTAAAAACTGCAAAGAGATCTCCATGGACAAAATCATTGTCAACCAAGCTGACCAAGTAATAGCTGCTCTTCACCTGTACACATAACCAAAAAACAATATCATATATATTTTCTCAAAATTATAATATCAGCAGCATACATAAAATATGATAAAACTCTGACCTCCTCAAGCAATTTTCTGGATGGGTCTGCTTCTGGGTAAAGATTGGCCCATGCCCTAGACCATATTTCAAATGCTTCTTCCTTCCATACTGCAAAGCTTGCAGCATCGACGACAGTAGGTTGAATTACCTCTTTTGCAGGGAAGACTCCCCATGTGACCGCGTTCACATCATTTTTATTGACATTCGATATCCAGTTTCCTTCTTTGTTCACGGCCAAGTAGGTAAGAGATGGGAAGACTTTGCTTTCATTAACTAAAGCAGTCAGCTTCTCTGGAGAACAGAAGAATTCTACATACGCCTTCTGGTAAACATATCCACCTGGACCTCCCCATCCTGGATCCACATTTAAATGCAAAGAAATAAGTAGCTGTTTCGTAGTAGAGAATCGAATCATGATATTGTATGTATCATCTTGAAGCACAATGAGAACATGATTGCTGGTGCTTATGTTTGTGTAAGCAAAAAATAAAAAATCCCTAAAGTTGGAAGGACATCAGAAACAAGGATATTAGTGCTTACTAAACCTAATCTAGCTCAACAGTAGCTACTTGAAGGCTGAAGCTAGATAGACCAGCATATATCATAATGGTCAAGATCAAATTAATTTTTTTATTGACTAGTATACCCATGAATTGATATATTGTTAAGTGATTAACAATTTCTTATGTTTTATTTTTGTTTTATACATTGGTAAGGCTCATGGTTTTGCAGGTATCTGTTAAAAAACATTGCGGAAATTGTAATAAAAATACATTCAATTACAGTGAACAAAAATAGAAAAATGTGTCTTACCAACAGATGGGGTATCCGACTTCGCTCCGTTGACAGCTGGTTGGCTGTTGATAGTGAGAAAACCTTTTAAGTTAATGTTACAAAGGTTTTCGTTGATGATTTTGGACTCTGGCTGAAGTCCATCAAGTTCAGACCATGGATTGCTTCTGAGTTTCCCATTGCAGAACCCAAAAAATTTCTGATATTTAAATTTCGTAAGTACTCAATTTGTGGTCGTCAATTCTCAAGTTATTAAAGCTGTAGGAAAAGGTTCATACCTCATATATATCTTCAACACTCTTCAAAGGAAGAGCCCATTCTTCTTGAAGTTTCTTATCACGTGAGCGTGGGCGCATGAACTGCAAGAAAGTTACAAGACTGTAAATACAAAATTTTCCTTTAGGGGTAAAATAAGGAAAATAACAGCAACGTGGCTGATGCCTAAATAAAAGACAGAAGATCATATAATTGCTGATTTGCATGAGTCAACATCAAATAAATTGAAAGAAAAATAATAAAGATCAGTGCTACATACTCCCTCCGTCCCACAAAGATAGCCACGTATTCCTTTTTTGGATGTCCCAAATTATAGCACATTTCCTCTTTTACATTAGTATTAAATGTTTTATTGTAAAGTTTACCCCTAATTAATAAGAGTAATTAATGCTTAGCAGATTTTGGAGTATGAGATTATAAGGGTAAAATTGACACATTAGCTAAACTTGACTACATTTATTGATTTTTCTTAATCTGTGTGTAAAGTTAAATGTGGCTATCTTTGTAGGACGGAGGGAGTATGAAAAATTGGGTTTATGTATCCTTCACAATAAAAAAAGAAAATCTAAGCAACAGTTTTAAGCAGCCTTTTAAATATCAGGACTCTAAATAATTGCAAAATGTTGCAGACCTAATTTTTTCTGTATTGAGGAACGAAAAATAGTACAAGTTCCTCATATAAATAGTGATGGTCATGGATTAACAAGTTAACAATAATATCATACTTTGACCATGTATCTACACATTCTCTATCAAGTACTACATGTATCCACATCAATATGTAAATGAATGCATGTAAAACAGAAAATGGGTTCTTGTCTTGATTATGTTGAAATAATTGATCCAGAAAGTGGCCTCGGTCATAACATGTGTAGATGTAGGAGAACGGTTTTAGTTCAAGAGTATCTTAGTAAAATATTAAGCAATTTGGTTTTCAAATTTAATTGCATCTTGGAACAATAAATATTTTACGTTTTATGTGAATCCCTCTATGGCTCTAACACAAGTTCCCTGGCAACAACTGCCCAGAAACAGGCTATATTATCAGAAACAGTCAAATTCTTCATTCATTGAATGCATTAATCCAGTTAAAATCCCAGTGAAACTGATATTTCTACACCAAACCATAACACCACAAAGGAAAATAAGATATATTATGAAATTAGACACCTAAATTGGGATGTGTCTCTCGAAACCGAGAAGGGTAATTCTCAAATATTAATTAAGATACAGGGAAGGTTGCAATGTGAGGACATGACGGTCTAATACACCACTGAACAATAAAGGAAGATAACAGCAGCTGTAATGTAAGAAGAAATAGATAGTACATGCAATAAGACAGTGAAGACACAACTTGGAAAATACTAGGTTTGAATGAAAACACATGCCTGATAATCAGTCAGTGCTCCATATGATGGATTTCGAGAATCTCCCCATCTGCCATGGGGGTATTGGTCCCAACCAATAGTTCGGGAGATATAGCTTTTAGGACGATTAGCCCTAACAATTATTCAGCAAAATAGATCAGGTGTCCACTATCAAGAATTGAAGCAACAATATTGAAGATTCAGAAACCTGAAAATAACTATACTTACCAGAATATTGGGCGAACATCTTCTTTAACCCGGAAAATATTTGTTGGGCGTCTCCATGGCAAGGACCTTGAAATTCTGGACTCCTCAATCAGCCCAAGATTCTGCATTGGAAGTCCACATAAGCCTCATATTTTTCATTTCACCTAATCACATAAATATTAGAGATGCTGATGCAAGAAAGTTGATAAGTTACAAAAACCAACCGCCAATATGGCCAAAGCAGATTTCTCCATGTTTAATGTATACAGATGTAAAGTTCGGATCCCAGTAGACATGATCTTCTTGCACATTTCTGTTGCCAGGTGAATTCCATATGCCTTGACGGCTTCTTCATTGTCCTTGATAGGCTCCAAGGCCTCCATAACCTCAGCAGGAATCTACAGTAGAAGATAAGACTATCAATACAGATTTGCGTAATCAGAAGCAAATGAGACATCGCAACCACCTGTCTAACAACAAATGTACCAGAATGACTGCAAGATCAGATAGTGAAACTACAAGATGAGTACTTACTTCCTTACCTAAATAACTATATGCTTTCTACCTAGGAAATAAGAATTTTGTCTCATAGTTTCCTATCTTAAAAACTGGAACTCAGAGGACTTGCACATCTAGAGATGCACTGCTTGCCTATCAGGTGACATGAAATTAGTGAAGATCATATTTAACATTTTAGTCATCAAGTCTAAGAATGCAGCAGCCACAAAACAGGTCTTAAGTAGAAGACAGTTCAATTCACACCTTTGTTTTGCAGAAACCAGTCATGCGGATGAAGCCCTTGTAGTTATTAATGGGCATGATACCAGGTACAATAGGGCAGGTTATTCCAATTTGACGACAGTCATTGACAAACTTAAGGAAGATGTCAGTGTCATAGAAGAGTTGAGTTATAATGACATCACCTCCAGCATCAACCTGAAAAAGAACAGCACTGTAACTCAAGCAAGAACTTATAGATATCGAGGTCAATCAAGTTCATTATAGTAAGCAGCTGACCTTTTGCTTGAGATAAGCAAGATCACTCTCATATGCCTCTGGTGGTGCCACTCCATCCTGCTGAATAACATCGGGATGTCCCTCTGAATAAAAGACAAAAGGGTGAAATAAGATCCTATCCTAGATGGATGGTCAACAAACTCAGAGCACACACAATACAATTGACAAAAGGACAAACATGTGTAAACACTTGTAATCGCGCACAATCAATATTCAACTAACTCTCACGTAAATTCTTTCAGGCACCGACACAGAAGAAGAAAAAGAATCCAAAAGCATTCAATCTAGCTAAACAAAAAACAAAGAATTAGCACCTGGATAACCCGCAACAGTAATCCCAAAGTAGTCCTCGTATTTGGAACGGATATGCTTGACCTGAAAACGTACAGAAGACACAATCATCATCAGCTCATCAACTTCAATACACGCATTACTTACAATAGGACATTTATTGAAGCAAATGAACATTCTTACCAAATCAAGTGCACAGGCGAAGCCTCCCTCGACCTGGACGAACTTATCCTGGCCGTGAGGGGGGTCACCACGGAGAGCAAGGATATTCTGAACCCCGTTGGACTTGACGGTTTCGAGAGCGTGGTCGATCTTCTCCACCGGCATGTTGGTACAGGTGAGGTGCATCATCGACTCAACACAGACCATATTCTGCATACGGTTAACTATCTCCAGCGTCAGATCGGCTGTGGATCCACCGGCGCCCCAGGTGATGTCGCAGAATGAAGGATTGTGCGCCACCATCCGCTCCATTCTCTCGAACAGGTTGTCGACACCGTCCTCCGTCTTCGGGGGGAAGAACTCAAAGGAGAACACAACGCGGTTGTCATTGGCCGACTCCGCCTCCCGGATCTTCTCTATCACCTTCATTTTACTTCTCGAACAAAGTAAGCTACCACAGAATCGAGTTCAATCCGCACAAATTCGACTCAACTGTTGGTGAATTTCCACTTGCAACAGGAAGGGAAATGGGAATGTTATCCACCGACAACACTCTAAGGCACCAAAAAATCTCAGATCTGAGCTGTATAACAGCAATGGTGTGGAGTATATTGCATCACTTGAGTTCGTATTTATGAGAGAGAAAGGGGGAGGGGGTTGGTGGGATAGTGGCTTGTTATCGTTGAGGGGTAAATATGTCAATGAGAAGCCGCACCAAATCAATCAAAAAGGATCAAAGGTGATCTACCATTACCAACCAACCTATATTAAAGGAAAAGACGAATCTGACCTCACTCCTTCGAATCTGGCATTACTCCTTTTTTAAGTATATAACTAAGTAGATATCAAAAAAAAAAAGTATATAACTAAGTAGCACGATTTTATCCGCGTGTTTAGTAGGGTGGGTTGACTGGCTGTATATTCGCGCCACCAAATATTATAATGTTTTCAATTAGGCCATTACGATGGGCAGGGTGTTCACGGGTCCAAAATCGGACCGGACCCGGATTGATTTGGATCAGGACCGAAATGTGTGCTAAAGGGCGGATCGAAGACCGGATCGGTAAATTTCGGTCCGGTCTGGGTTTGGACCGGTTGGATCGAATTTTTTTTAAGTTTATGGAAGCAAGAACAAGATTGATGAATTTATGTATGAAAATTAAAGTGTTTGCTCTTCAGCCAATGTGAATTTTATTTACATTATTATTAATTATCTTTTGACTCTAAAAATAAATTAAATATGTTTGTTAAATTATATATTTGCAAAAAATGTAATAGATCTCAACACATTTCCACCAATTACTTGGTTTCGAAAAATAATTGAGAGTGCATTAGTAAAAAAATAATAATTAAAAAAAAAAAATCTGGTCTGAACCGGACCGGAAGACCGGAATTCAAAATTTGTCGGACCGGAATCTAACCGGTCGGTCCGGTTCCGGTCTTTTTTCCGATCCGGTTTTTTTTTTTTGAACACTCCTAACGGTGGGTGTTTTGGGAACAATGTTTCTGCTTTGCTTTGATTGACCTTGTCAGATTCATGTAGTTAGACTTCGATCCTTTCTCCTCAGTCGTCTCTGAAGTCATTGTGGACGAGTTGGAGTTTGAAGTTGTGCTTTCGTTGTACATAGATTTGGACGATGAAACGCATACAACTCATTGGAACTTTTGGAGATATGCGTTTCGAGATATTGTTGCGTGTGATTCTTACTGAGCTGTCATGATCACACGATGCACTTGAATACGAACCTGCATTGTAATTGTAGCCTTTGTATTTTGTAGAACTTGGAGGAGTCGTCGTTTCAGCTGAGTCAGGTTGGAACTCTTCCATCAGCCTCGTTTCACATGGTTTCGTTGCCATCCAACGTTCCAGCCAGTCGTGTCTTGACCCAGCCTTGTCCGTCTTAGATGGCGTAGCAAACATCTTGTAAGATTTGGGAGCTCTCCTTAATTACTGTTGTGCAAGAGCATAAGCAATGACTATTTCCCTCTTCATAGCTCCTTCTTGTTTCATTTGCAACTTGGACACGACTTCATCAACCGTCCCACGGCAATTAACCGAAGAGCATAAGCAATGACTCTTTCCCTCGTCATAGCTCCTTCTTGTTTCATTTGCAACTTGGACACGACTTCATCAACCGTCCCACGGCTATTAACCGACACAGCCCCTTGCATAATTACTTGGGCTTCATTCCCATCAAAATGCTCCAATTTTTACCTGAATAAAATAAAAAAATCTAGGTAATTGAAGTCACAAAATAATGAGTCGGAAAGATGCACTAGAATACCAGTTAAATATTAAAAAAAATATTCAATTAAAGCACAAAAATATACAATAAATCCGACTCATCAAATCCCCCCACACTTGAACCAATGCTTGTTCTCAAGCAATAATAATTACAATAAAAGGGAAAACAGTACCATATCAATAACACAACCAACACCGATTACTCGAATGTTCAACCAAGATTAGCAAGAATACTTTCACACAATTCTAGCACTTGAATTTGCTTTTTGAGCCACAAACAAAAGTAACTTATCCCTCTTGTACAACTAAGACCTTCTATTCACACCTAAGCATGAGAATCTCATCGATTAATGGTTACTCCAAGTGCATCCACAATTACCTAAACAACTTGATTTTGGTTCTTCGATTCACCTCTCCATCAAAGTACAAAAACGAGTGGTAGCTGTCTCCTTTTTTTTTCAACTTTCAAACGAGGTCTGCAGCTCCTCTCTACTTTTCGGGTTTTAGCTCTTTTGGTGTTATTGATTTTTTTGTTTAAACACATGAGCCCCTCCAGTAGGTAGCTGTTTCAGCCCCTCGTTATTTTTTTCATTTCAATTGCTTTTCAACTCAACTCATTTTTCTTTTCCTCCAACCACAATTATTTCAACTACGCCAACCAACTCAGATTTTTCCTTCTAAGGAGCGTTAAAACAAAATCACCAAAACACATGAAATTCAGGATTACTTCAGCACCCAAAATAACAAAAAAAAATAACTCGATTCCACTACTTAAATATGAATATCAGATCCGGTCACCAATTAGGATAAACTACCCAAGGTCATAGCATATTTAACAAAAAGAACAAATATTCCAGTCACTAGACTCATGCAAATACTCATGCCATCAAGTTTCAAACACTCAAGCAAACGATATAATTCACCAATATATACAAGAAGCAGAAAGACATGAACCACTTGATACAAATCATCTTCCCCCCCCCCTCCCCCCACTAAAATAGGTGCTAGTCCCTTAGCACTAAAGCAAGAGATACAAAAAATAAACACCATATAAGAATGAAAAGCAGAGTGGAACGGGGGTACCACATTCTAAGGTGGTGGCGATTGTCGGGCCCTCAGCAGCCGGAGAATCTCCTTCATGTGGCTACCTTGAACCTCCTGTCTTGCCTCGATCCTATCCAAGCGACGGTGAATCTCCGTGTCACCAAACCCGAATCCAATCGTGGGTACTGGGGATGGTGCAGAGGTGTCGGGCCATGAGTCGAACGTCATCTGAACATTTAGCATGTTCTCAATAGTGGTGAACTCGGGATTTGGTAGTGGCAGCCTATGTTGCAGCGATACGATCCACTAGTAAGTGCCATGAACCTCTTCAAGGGCATCCATCTGACGTAGTAAATTGACTCCCAGTAACTGTGTCTCACCAACATGTATTCTTTCTTCCAAGGAGACACCCACACTGATGGCAATGGTTGTGATCAACCCACCTATAAAAATTCCTCCATTGCTTCTGCAAACATGTTCAAAGTGATCCAACACGTAATCATGCCAACGAATGGCCATCCGGTGATACATAGAGTACATGACAACCATTTCCTTGGATTCTGCCACTCCTTTGTTCGTCTCTCGACCAAAAATTGTATCAGCTAGTAGACGCTGAACATATCGAAATACGGGATTTCGGATGGCGCTGGCCTTAGCACTACTGGGTTTATACAATACACTTTCATCCGTAATGCAGTTCCACATAATAGCTGGGTGAATTTCTGGAATGTCTATAGTAACATGGGGGAGCCCTAAAGCTTCCAGAAATCGACAAATAGGCCACGTGTATGTAGTTCCACATAACCGAAACCTAACACCTTCACTGCATCTTTCAAAAGAGCTAAAAAACTCATAAGTTAGATCGGCATAAGCCTGCCAATTTCCAGTAGCAATAAAACGCAAGCACCCTACATCTAACAACCTCATAACATCGTCAAGTAAACCCAAAGAATAAAGCAGTGACAAATCAATATATGTAGGAGAATTGATTTTTCGCTTATGAATACGACGATATTCATCAACCTGCCTTATACTATCAAATTTAATCGAATGAGGATTTGGAAAGCAATATGTAGGGTTACCGGATGGAGCTTGATTCCGAGCCGCAGGTGCAGATGGGGCGACGTCTGATTCCGGTCCAGTTTGTGGCGGCCCGTCATCCACCGGGGGTAGTTCAGGCTCCGCTGAATCCGTATGAATTAGGGTTTTAGAAGATGAGCCCTTACCGACCCTTTTCGAACGGCGAGGCATCGATATGGGAAGATCAGAGTGGAAAATTTTCCTCGTGAGTGAATGGCAGAGGGGACGTGGCAGCGCGGGCCCGCGTGTTGGACGGCGGTGGAATGCGGCGAAGGGAGACGCCAAGAGATAGGGCAGATGGTCGGATTGCGCAGGTGAGACGGCGCTGAGGTGCGATGCTGCTGGAAATGCGTCGGTGGTGGCTGTGCGTAGGCGGTGGCGTTGGAGACGCGGTGCTGCAGGGGTGCGGCGAAGAGAAACTGCGGTTGGTGCTGTAACCGGATGAGTGTAGGCGCGACGTGGTATGTGGGCGCGTCGGACGGCGCTGGAGATGCGGCACTGTCCGGCGATGGGGCTATCCGGCGAGAGATGTTGGGAGGCGGAAGTGGGGCATGTGGGGTAGGGTTTCTGAGCAGATGAGAATGGCGTTTTTTTTTTATTGGGCTTAAGCAGTGGGCTTTTCAATAATGTGGCCTGCAAAAGAAAAAGGGTTGAGGTATATAATCCTCCAACTTTGTTAGATACACTCCCCTTTCCATTTTATTAATTAAATATGTATGTAAAATACCATATTTGCCCTTTTAGTAAAATTTGTAAATTGTTAGGGATACATACACCTCCTTACTTAAAACATTAAACCTAATTTTATACAAAACCCTAACCCTAATTTTGCAGCAGCCGCCGCAACTTCCGACAGCCTCCACCTCCACTGCCGTCACAACCTCCGACGTCATACATCCAAAATATATTCAGAAACTTAAAAAAAATAGTTTTTTTCGATTAACACTGGTTGGTCGACCGTAGAATATATCATCGACTAATTATAGTCGACGAAAAACACCCTCGTCGATAACATTGTATCGAAAAAATTAATTTTGGACAAGAAATATCGATCAAAAAAATTTTGATCGACAGATTGCTGTCGACCAAATTTGTTTTGATCGATATTTCTTGTCCAAAAAAAAAACAAGAGAGAGAAAGAAAGAAAGTTGCAGATAAAGAAAAGGAAAAAAAATTACCGGAGGAGGCTTACGGTGGGGAAGGCCATCGGGGAGAGAAGAGGGCGGTGGGGAGGAGGCGGCGCCCCGCCGCTTGCAGAAATGAAAAATAAAATAAAAAACTACTTGTTTCAGGGCGGCGACGGCGCTGGGCGAGGAAGGCGTCGTCGCTGCTGGTTGCAGAAATGGAAAAGAAAAAATAAAAAGAAAGGAGACGGGCGACGCTGGAGGAGGTGGCTTGGGCGGCGGTGGCTTGGAGAAATGAGGGGGAAGGAGGGAAGAAATGAGGGGAAAGGAGGATTGGGGAAGAAATGAGGAAATTAGGGTTTTCTGGGGGGTGTGCATTTATCATACCAATTTTTAAGATAAAGGGGTATAATAGACAATTTGGGGGAATGCATCTATCTCAGATGTACTTTAAGGGGAGTATATGTATCGGGGGAGTGTATCTAACAAAGCTGGAGGGGTATATACCCCAACCCAAAGAAAAATTGTAAAAACATTTCAATTTAGCAGGCCCAAGTGTGTTCCCTCTCATGGCCCAACTATATGCTGTATTATGATTAACCCAGCCCAAAAAAAAAAAAATCACCTGCGTGGATAACTGTGAGAAAAGCAATCAGTAGAAAATATAGAAAATGCAACGACATACCACAAAAAAAAAAAAAAAAAAAACTGGGTTGCCTCCCAATAAGCGCCTTTTTTTATTGTCGGTGGCTCGACTTAGGACTGTCTTTTCCTCTAGTATTGTGGATTATCTAAATCCACACATTCCACGTGCTCATCTTGAAAGCCTTCTCGATATTCCTTCAATTGGTGACCATTCACCTTCAGAATTTTATCTGTCCTTAGACTTTGGATCTCAACTGCACCATGAGAGAATATTTTAGTGATAACAAAGAGACCTATCCAACGAGAACGTAATTTACCAGGAAATAATTTCAGCTTGGAGTGATAAAGTAGCACTTTTTGCCCAATTGTGAAATTTTTCCGTGAAATCCGTGCATCGTGAAATGCTTTTGTTTTCATCTTATAAATCACATAATTTTCATATGCTTCATTCCTCAACTCCTCAATCTCCTGCAATTGCAACTTTCTACCAACACCAGCCTCGTTAAAGCTCATGTTGCATTTCTTAACCGCCCAATAAGCCTTATGTTCTAGTTCAACCGACAAATGACATGGCTTACCGTAGACGAGCCTATAAGGAGACATCCCTATAGGTGTCTTATAGGTTGTACGATATGCCCATAGTGCGTCATCCAATCTCAAGCTCCAATCCTTACGGTTAGGTTGCATCGTCTTCTCCAAAATTGCCTTGATCTCTCGGTTCGACACCTCGGCTTGACCGTTCGTTTGAGGGTGGTATGATGTGGACATCTTATGCATAACCGAATATTTTCGCAATAAAGCTTCAATAGTTCGATTGCAAAAATGTTCCCCCCTATCACTTATGATCGCCCTTGGAATTCCGAACCTAGCAAAAATGTTAGACCTCAAAAATCCTGCAACCACTTTAGAATCGTTAGTTCGAGTGGCTTTTGCTTCCACCCATTTCGAGACATAATCAACAAGAAGTAGAATATATAAATTGCCAAAAGAAGAAGGAAACGGGCCCATGAAATCCATACCCCACACATCAAAAATTTCACACACAATTATGGGGTTTTGGGGCATTTCATTCCTTTGAGAAATATTTCCTGTTCTTTGACAATTATCACACGACTTGCAAAAATTATATGCATCTCGAAACAATGATGGCCAATAAAATCCACACTCTAGAACCTTAAAAGCAGTACGTTTTGATCCAAAATGTCCTCCACAAGCATAATTATGACAAAAGGTGAGAATGGAAAAGAATTCAAAATCGGGTACGCACCTTCGTATTACTTGATCAGCACAATGCTTCCATAAATATGGATCATCCCAAACGTAGTATTTAGCATCACTACGTAGCTTATCTCTTTGAGCCTTGTTCATGTCCTCCGGATAAACTCCAGCAACAAGAAAATTCACCAAATCAGCAAACCACGGGGCGGACTGCACTGACACTGAGGGGGTCAGTGTTGCTGAATTCTGAATTTTTTTCGTCACAACGAGCAGCTGCTCGTCTGGGAATTTTTCCAGCAGTGGTTCAGCATCCTCAGCTCTCTCCAAGCGACTAAGATGGTCAGCCACCATGTTCTCTGCACCTCTTTTATCTTTAATTTCAAGATCAAACTCTTGGAGCAATAAAATCCACTGAATAAGTCTCGGTTTGGCTTTTTTCTTCGCCATCAAATACCTTAAGGCTGCATGATCAGAAAATACAATCACTTTAGTCCTAAGTAAATATGAACGAAATTTTTCTAAAGCAAAAACCACAGCAAGAAGTTCTTTTTCCGTGGTAGAATAGTTAGCTTGAGCTTGATCCAAAGTTCGTGATGCATAATATATCACATGAGATTTCTTATCCACACGCTGCCCAAGAACAACCCCTAAAGCATAATCACTTGCATTGCACATGATCTCGAATGGTAGGCTCCAATTCGGGGGTTGGATGATGGGTGGTGTGGTTAACAATCTCTTCAATGTGTCAAAAGCTTCCTTACACGCCTCATCAAGCTCGAACTCCACATCCTTTTGCAAAAGTCTGCAAAGAGGTGATGTTATCTTGGAAAAATCATTGATAAACCTCCTATAAAAACCTGCATGGCCAAGAAAAGAACGAACTTCCCGCACAGTGGTGGGGTAAGGCAAAGTATCAATAAGTTCAACCTTAGACTTGTCTACTTCTATGCCTTTTTCAGAAACAATATGCCCTAACACAATTCATTTCTCTGCCATAAAATGACATTTTTTTCCAATTTAAACCAAATTAGTTTCAATGCATCGTTTAAGAATTAAACTAAGGTTTTCTAGACATGTTTCAAATGATCCACCATAGACACTAAAATCATCCATGAAAACCTCAATTATATTCCCAACAAATTCGGAAAAAATGCTTACCATACACCTTTGGAATGTGGCAGGGGCATTGCAAAGCCCAAATGGCATCTTACGATATGCAAATGTGTCAAATGGACAAGTGAAAGTCGCCTTCTCTTGATCCTCTGGGGCTATGGCAATCTGAAAATAACCAGAAAATCCATCAAGAAAGCAATAATAAGAATGACTTGCAAGCCTTTCTAACATCTGATCGATGAAGGGTAAAGGAAAATGATCCTTTCGTGTCATGGCATTTAGCTTGCGATAATCTATGCATACTCTCCATCCTGTTTGCACACGAGTTGGAATAGATTCACCCTTATCATTCTCTATCACTGTCACTCTGGATTTCTTTGGTTCCACCTGTGTTGGACTAATCCACTTGCTATCCGATATGGGAAAAATTATCCCAACTTGTAGTAGCTTCAAAATCTCCTTCTTTACCACTTCCATCATTGGTGGGTTCAATCGACGTTGGGCTTCTCGAGTGGGACGTGAATCCTCCTCGAGTAGGATTCGATGCATGCACAATGATGGACTGATCCCCTTGAGGTCTGCCACTATCCAACCTATAGCCTGTTGGTTTTCTTTCAACACCGAAACCAACATTGTCTCTTGGGCCTCCGTCAACTTTGCTGAAAATCAGTGACGGAGCCAGAAATTTTCGATAGGGGGGCCCGATTATCATTATTATAAAGATAAAAAAATGTATTTATTATACTTATCAAAATTTCTCATAATAAAATTGTAAATACATTTCATTCCATTAAATCAAATCATCAAGTTTACTTTCATTGTATTTTGGAAGATGTTTTGATAGCCCGCACTCAAAATGAAGCCGAGTAATATAAAAATTGTTAAAATATCAATATCCAATATAATAAAATATAATACATTAATGTGTTCCAATATTCTATAGTTATACAATATAATAATTTTAAATATAAATGTACAAAAAAATTTAAAACACTAAACTATTTTTTTTTTAAATTCAATACTAATCAATTTTAAAGGCATTCTTGTAAATCTTATCAAAAATTTAAAAAATAATTTCAAATATACTATTAATCTATATTATTGACTCTATTAAAAAAAACGGAGTATTAATAAATAAAATGTATGCAAGCATTCATTTTTAGTCCGTCTAAACTTAATATGTATGTCTAAAAAATGTAAATAATATTTTTATCATCAGCTTCAAAATCATCATTTATTTACTCAAATTGTCATTAATTTTATTCATATACAAATATATATCATTATTTTAAAAAGAATTATATATATATATATATATATATATATAAAATAAATAAAAAATGGTGGGGGGCCACTGGGCCCCTCTGGGCCCAGTGTGGCTCCGTCTATGGCTGAAATGATGACGGGAAGTGTATCCTTCGGGCCCAAATAAGTATACTTCAAATGTTCAGGTAATAGCTTCAATTCAAGCTCTGGTGCCTGCAAAGAAGATGGAAGAATTTTTGGGTAAGTATCAGGTAATTTTACAAATGCAACATCATACCTAGAAATTTTTTCTTACTCATCTCCTTCTTCCATTTCTTGCAAACTCTCTAATTTATTCCTGCAATCAAGCTCAAAAAATTCCTGCACAATTGGGTCTATGACACTCACATCAAAAAGAGAATCAGAGGCATTAGGAAATTTCATAGCATCAAATATATTAAAATGAATGATTTGTCCGTCAAATTCTATTGTGAGGATGCCCCCATGAACATCTATTTTTGTTTGGGAAGTGTCCATAAATGGTCTTCCTAACAAAATAGGTATGGAATGTCCCGGATTATCATTCATATTTAACACATAAAAATCTGCAGGAAAAATTAACTTATCTACCTGTACGAGAACATCCTCAACTACACCAACTTGATGTGTGACACTTCTATCAGCTAGTTGGATAGTCACTCTTGTCTCCTTCAATGGTCCAATGCCTAACTTCTCATATATAGATCGAGGCATGACATTAATAGAGGCTCCAAGATCAAGCATAACTTGCTCAATCTTGTGATCCCCTATCGTACAAGGAATAACGAACATACCTGGATCCTTCCTTTTTGGAGGCAGCTTCTTTTGGAAGACGGCTGAGACGTGCTCTCCCATGAAGATCTTTTCCTTCCCAGCCAATTTACGCCTATTAGTGCACAATTCTTTCAAAAACTTGGCATACCTTGGAATTTGCTTGACTTCATCTATCAACGAAATGTTGATCTCAACCTTTCGGAACACATCAAGTATTTGCTGGTCCTTGACACATTTTTCTGCCTTTTTAAACCTGGATGGGAAAGGTAAAGGTTTAGTAATAACAACAATTGAATTACGAGCATTTACCTCATTTTTCATTTCTGGGACACTGACACTGAGGGGGTCAGTGTTACTGAAATTTGCATCCTGGTTTTTTCGGACAGCTTTCTCGGGTCCAACCAGCTCGTCCCGAGCATCAATCTGACCATTAGGGACCTGGGACTGCCCCTCATCACCTGCTCCAACCTGCCCTCCATCTTCCTCACTTCGTTCGGGTGCCGAAATTTCTTCTAACTTCTTACCACTTCGTAAAGTGATGGCACTTACATTTCGAGGGTTGATTTCGGGCTGAGATGGTAGCTTACCACTGTTTTGGGCTTGCATTTGATTGAGGGTTGTAGCTATTTGGCTCATTTGGGCCTCCAAATTCTTTTGTCCAGCTTGCAAGTCCCTCACGGCTACTTGACTCTCTTGTTGAGCTTTCATCGTCGTGGCAGCCAATGACTTCAACATATCCTCAAAAGACATATCAGAACTTCCACCACTACTATTCTATCCCATATATTCAACATTACGATCATTCCCTCTAAACAACTGGAACTTACGATCTTGGTGATGAGGCATTTGATTTTCCCCATGCTGATAGTTTTATTGGTTCCCATATCGTAGATTAGGATGGTCCCTCCACCCCTGATTATAAGTGTTGGAGTGTGGATCATACCTCCGACCTTGAGAATTTCCAAAACCAATTGCATTAGCATGCTGCTCTATTTCCTCCTTCAAAATCTGACAATCATCAGTGGCATGATCTGTGGTGGAGCAAATTCGGCATGGTCGGATTTCTGAAGTTTTTCCCTTCATCATCAACTGCATCATGCAAGCAATTTTCTCCAAGGCATCATCCTTTGACTCAAGAACCGGCCTAAGCATGGAATCTCGTGCACCAAACTGTTGAGTATTCGCTGCCATATTAGATATCAGCTCACGTGCAGTTGTTGGTGTTTTATCCATCAAAGCTCCTCCACTAGCTGCATCAATCATGTTACGATCTGTGAGGGCGAGTCCCTCATAAAAATACTGGATAAGCAGTTGATCACCAATCTGGTGTTGTGGGCATGAAGCTATGAGGCGCTTAAAACGCTCCCAATACTCATACAACGACTCCCCTGACCCTTGCATAACACCTGCAATCTCCTTCCGTAAGGTTGCCACTCGGGCGGCTGGAAAATAGTGTTGGAGAAAGACCATCTCCATGTCATTCCATGTGTTCACTGTATTAGGCGGCAAGAAATACAACCAATCTTTTGCAGTGTTCTTTAGTGCAAACGGGAATGCACTCAACTTGACATGATCTACTGTGACTCCAGTTGGTTTCATGTTCGAGCATACTACATGAAACTCCTTGAAGAATGTGTGTGGGGTTTCTCCTGCAAGACCATGGAAAGAAGGCAACAAATGAATTAGTCCCGATTTTAATTCAAAATTAACATTAGCAGCAAGAGTAGGAATTGTAATGCAAAGGGGTTGACAAGTGATGGTTGGGTTTGCCAACTCATTCATCGTTCTCTCTTGAGCTTCTTCAGCCATATTCTCAAAATTTTGCTCGAAAATTGGCTCTTCACGAGTATCACTTTCTTCACCACTACTCGTCTCTCTTGTCGGTGCAAAATTAATTTATCGACGTGTGCGAGTCTCCTTCCTAAATCTTCTTGTTGTTCTCTCTACTTCTGGATTGAATTCAAGTCGTTCACTCCGATTTGATCGAGTGATCATTCACTGAAAAAAAAACAAAGAAAAACAGAACCAACACTGAGGGTTCAGTGTTAGTTCAAATTAGCAACTCACAACAACAGAAAGTCACAGGAATATAAATTTTTGTTTCTGTTCAGAAATTATAATTTTTCTGTTCAGAATTTTTTTGATTTTTTTGACAAAAATTGAAAACACAAAATATTCGATCGAATTAACAACCGAGTCCCCGGCAGCGGCGCCAAAATTTGGTGTGTTTTCGCCAGCACCCAAAAATAATTTTTTAACTACCCACTAATATAGTAGGGCAAGTAAGGGTCGATCCACAGGGAACGGTGTAATTTAATCGAATTAATTTATATATGAAAGCAATAAAAAGGCGGTCATTTTTGGTGCTGATCGTGAATGCATGTGAAGAGAACAAACAATTGTTTGTGGTTTTTTATTCTATCTCTTTTGTTAATTGATATTTAGAAAACTATGAATTATTGTGTTGCTTTGTTAGTCATGTGTAGCTGATTTTCTTATCTAGCCCGAGGACGTGAAACCTTATATTGATTATGTCTGTCTAATTAAATAATTCCTGGTTGATTTTAATTTATATCTTGATTTTGTTATTACTTGAGTAGATGTTATGCATGTTTGAATTAGGAGTTTAATAGGCTTGATCACCCAATTTTATTCCTATATCAATTCTAGCTATCCCATATATTGTAATCCGTAATTGTTATAATATTTTGGGAATTGTAGCAACTAAGGCAGAACACCTTAAGGAGTAGTGACATTTAGGTTGCATGAAATGAGTGTCTCGTATTCATGGTCTAATTTATCCTATTGTTTTAATTCTTGAATGCGTCTCTCGAGTTGAACCTTAGATACATATTTTAGGGTTATTCGTAGGGATAGATTAATTGAGGGTCGTACCTGTTGATTAATTAAACGTAAGAAGCAATTCGAACTAGTTTGGTCGTACCACTGGTTTAGGGATAAGATTCGAGAATAAATTGAGATAACTAGGTTTGTTGATTAATTTGATATAATTAATTGAGGGGACACTATCCGAGGGCTAGATCGTTCTTACTATTTGAATACTCATTATTTTAATTGCACTTTATTATTATTTTCTTGCTTCGTAGTAGTTGTTAGTTAACCAATCCAAAATTTCCCCATTTTTATTGCTTTCATACATAAATTAATTCGATTAAATTACACCGTTCCCTGTGGATCGACCTTTTTTTTTTTTTTTTTGAAACATGTGGATCGACCCTTACTTGCCCTACTATATTAGTGGGTAGTTAAGGAATTATTTTTGGGTGCCGGCGACAGCACACCAAGGATTTAACTTTATAATATACAATGGACATGTTTGCTTCATGGATTGGGATAAGATGGGTTTAGATGTGGTGGGATATGTAAACCTTGGTTGTTGGTCCCAAAACGAGTATGGTGACAGTCTAGAGGGGGGTGAATAGACTGTCTAGATGTTTAAAACTTTTTCGTGTTTAAGATCAAATGAGACGATCAGATGAGTTATATACTCAATCGTCTGAATGCAAATAAGATGTTTTGATCTATAGAGTGCGAAAGTGTAATATAGCAGATTAAGATAACAACCTTACTGACTGCTGAATTTAGCTGGACAGTTTGAGAGCTATCTCAAAAGCTACAGGTGCGGAAATGTGTAGGCCCTAAACGTTTAGACTCGTGGGTATTTTATGAAAGTCTTTTTTTAAAGAATGACTTTTAAAACAATGTATGCTTATCAGCTGATATGATATCTGCTGATCTGTAGCACAAACATTTAGTGGATTTTAACTCTTTTATAAATTGATGCCTTTATCAAATAATATGAGCAGTATGAATATGAATACAAAATGATAAATAAAGTAATAAGAACACAAATATTTATAGTGGTTCGAATCTCAATATCCTACGTCCACTCTCTCTGATCAGATAGAGAAATTCACTATCTTGCTGCTTTATATTCTTAAGAGAAGACTTGTGATCAAGAACCTCAACTACTTTCTGAGGCTACGAATCTACTTGTTGGTTAGGTAACAAGTAACCTTTACAAGGGGTTCACTAAACTGGAAATGTAAAGAGTAGGTTAATAACCAACTTAGTGTGTTCAAAAACAACACTGCTAATCTAAGCACTAAAGATAGGATTCTTTAAACGGCTTAGGATCGGAAACTTAGAGCACTAAGGATAGAAATCTTTGCAGGCTCTAAAGAACTCGGCACTAAGAGTATTTATGGGTAGGCTGTTCTTGATATCAGTTGTATAAGAGAGTTCTTGCTTGTATGGTTTTCGGTCCCTTGTTCCAAAGAACCAGTGTTGTATTTATAGGCAGATTTGTGCTCCAAAACTAGCCGTTGGTGAGAAACAAGCCGTTGCAATAAATCTTCCATTTGTAGGTAGAAATCTTCATGAGCAGATGTGATATTCTGGTTCAGGTACGATGTTACCAAAAAATGGCAACTTGCATTAAATGCTTGTACGGCTCTACAGAAAGATCTCTGTGTCCTGATCCAAGTCAAATCTTGTAGACTTATTGTTGAAACATCATTGGTCCATATCAATAGAGTCGTTGAACAACTGTCTTGTCTTTTGATTGAGTAATTCAGAACTAGTTCGACATTTTCTTTGTCTTCTGTTATTGTAGCCTTCAATGCATCTTCATTGAACTAACACTTCATCAATGTGCTACATTCATAAATGCAGGTTGTCATCTGAATCTTCAGATGAGCTTGACTTGAATATACTTTAAGGCTTTCTTCGACAAGATCAGGCGAGCTCATATCTGCTGAATGGTCTTCTGAATCTTGAATGCAGATTGTCATATAGTTACTTTCAGTTTATAAGGCATACAACAACCTTTAGATCTGATTTCACTAATGAGCTCTTGATGTCTTCTAGTCTTCAGTCTTTTTCTCTTTAAGTCTTGAGCAGAGTGCGCGTTTACATTCAGATGAGTAATCAGCCGATATACATACAACTGATTCCTCAGACTAGACTTAGACATGTTTCAATACTTCTAAGTTTTATAGAACAACTTAGGTAACTTAGTTCTAGATTACAAATTATTGATCTAACCTGTACTCTACGTACTGATCTGGTTTTGCCCATCAAAACTAAACTTATAAATTGCAATCAGATTAGGGGCGGGATGAATATCCCAACATTGGATTTATAAACTCAAGGGAATGTTAGGTTGTCTAAACCCATGAAATCTAGTTTATAAAAACTGGGTCAAGTTATAAACCCAGGTCAAAGTGTTTAAAGTTATGAGAAACCAAACATGTGAGAAAATGGGTTTACATATCAAACCCATCACTAAACCCATGAAGCAAACATGCCCATTATATATGTTTATATAATGTTTGTAGGTATTTATAGATACTTTATAGGGTAGAATTTTAAAATTTTAATTCAAAATTTTAAAATAAAACATGGATTGAATTTTAAAATTTTAAATCCGGATTTTACATCAAACAAACATCTCATGAATAACTATGTTGTTAGTTCTAATTTTTCTTAGGGATTTAGGAGTGTGGTCCTATCTATGCCTCAGGTTTGAACTTCTAAGATGAGATGCAAACAATTCTTATGGGCTAGTCCATACAGAGCGCAAAACTCTGATTATAAACGAGGCCCTCGCAGGTGGACAGTGAAATTGATCCCCCGAATTATCGATTCTTAGATCGAATAGCGGGACTTAAAAAAAAAAAAATCAATATTTACGGATCACCTTCACGATATACGGTAGATGTTATTAGAGTCACCAAAAGTGGATTACAAAGAGTGTACCAAACTAAAAGTATTTATAGGGAAAATATTTTTTTAGTCCTATAAGTTTGGATAATTTTAAAATAAATCCTTTAAATTTTAACTTTACAGAATACGTCCTACATCTTATAAGTTATTAATTTTAGTTCTTTTTTAAATTGTTTTTAGTCCTTCAAGTTTAAAAAAAATAAACACTAAATAAATTTGAAAAGAATAGATAATTGAAATTTGAGTAGGGGTCTCAATTTATATTCAAATAAAATATTTAACAAAAATTTATTTTCTCAAATTGAAAAGTACAACATTTTTCTGTTTAACAAAAAATTATTTAAAAATCTTAAAATATAAAACTTATTTAACAAAAAATATTTAGTAAAATAAAATAATTAAAAACCAACAAAATAAAATATAAAAATTATTATATAAATCATAATTAAATCTCCATTAGAAAAATAATAGTACCAAATATATTTAGTTAAAATAAGAATTTTTTTTGACAAAAAAATTATGAAGATATTAAATTTAATATAAAATTTAAAAAATGAAATAATTCTATTTTTTATTATATTGATAAATTAAAAAATATAATGTAAACTATAGGTAAATTTTAAAAATAAATTTAAATTTGAATATTTTATCATTATATCAATATAATTTACATTTGGAGAATATGACGTGGGTTGAATTTTTTTTTTCTTTTTTTAATACATTTTTATAATTTTTGATTTATTACTATAATTTAGGCTTTATTAATACACGTTTCAAAGTAAAATCTATCAATTTAATTTTCATTTTGGAAACACGATGGGTAGTGGGGCGTATATTTTTTATTGAATTAGTAATCTAATTTTTAATTTTTAGATTTTAGTATATATTTTTATTTTTTCAGATTTTTATATTTTTAATTAATTAGGGAGGAAATGGTTGGGTAGAATTCGAGCATAATTCAGATTTTACTGATGTTTTTATTTAATTTTTTTAAAAAAATTTAATGATGTTTTAAAAAAACTGTACATTAAAATTCATGTTTTTTTTTAATTTAAAGGACTAAACTTAATTTAAAAATGACTAAAATTAATAACTTGATGTAGGACGTATTTTGTAAAGTTAAAATTTAAAGGATTAATTTTGAAATCGCTCAAACTTATTTGACTAAAACAAATATTTTCCTGTATTTATACAAGCTTGGAGGAGTAACCAAACTATAAACTTTATGCAATTAATACATTCTTTTTGCTTTAAAAAATACTTTTAGTTGACTCTTCATATTTATGTAAAATCACGTTAAGTCTATTTTGATTATTTTATTATCCAAATTCTTAGAGGAATCATATTTAACTTGATTCAGACCGACCATATAACTACCAATATTACTAATTATTTGTTCAAATGTTAATAATTCATACAAATTAACCCTTTCATTAATTAGGATATCAAAAGTGTATTGCAGCATCCTACTATCTCGTGATACTAACAAGCTCAAAATTACAAGAGGGTTCATATTTATTAGGGTATTGTCAGAATTTTTTGTTACATTAGCAAAATGATAAATAATTAGGAATATCATTTTAAATAAAATCAAATTAGAAAATTAAGAACGGAAAGGCTACTTAGATTATATAGTTAAAATAAGTAATATTTATGTGATAGGTTTTGAGAAATATGAGAGATGATAAGGTTCGATTTGTTAGGTTTGTGAACTCATTTTATGAAAAAAAGAGATATTTAAAGAGACTTCCAAAACATCCATGACAAGATGAAAAGCATATGGAAAAAGAGACGATTTTGCCAACGTCGGATTTGAATGATTTAGTTGGTCTCGTTAATTTTTTTGAAGTGGATGCAGCCTTCAATGCTGACCTTGGTAAATATGGAGTTGGGGTCGAATACAGTTACAATGGAGAAGTTATTTTTTCATTCTCAAAGAGTACCATCCCACAAAGAAGCCCACTTGAAACGGAACTCTTGCAATCGAAATGGCAGTTAATATGGCTCAAAACAAAGGAGAAACTCGAGTGGAAATTAAAAGTGATTCTAAACAAGTCATTTCCTTGTACTCCAAACACTTTTTGTTTGAAGGTGGGGGGCCTGAAGTTGGCATTGCTCGATGGATTGCATCAAATACTAAAGAATTTGTAATGTGCAAATTCACATATATACCCCGAGCCAATAACAAGAAAGCTCACGACCTGGCCCAAAAGGCAGCTCACTTTCCATTTCTTAAGACAGACATGGAGTAGTCAACGTAGAATCATAATTTGTTTTGGATTTGAGTCCACCTGTTTGTCATGATTATATGGTTCTACCTCAAAAAAAAAAAAAAAAACTCATTTTATACTTACTTCATTCCCAGAAGCTTCTCATGGTTTTAGGGCACATAGATTAAACAATATGATAAAATAAATAGATGTATTGGAGGTGATGTGATCGAGAGAGGAGAATATAATCTATATATATATAAAAACACAATAGTGCTTGCTGAGAAAGTTCCCGCCCAAATCTTTTTAGATAATAAAATATTATGATAGTGGGTCCACCTCTTTACTCAAAACTACACTATCATTTCATTATGCAGTCAATTTCTCTTTACAAAATCTTTCTCTCTCCTTCTCTCAGAGCCTTAGATCGGTGAAATGGGCCGACGAATCTTGTAAAAGAGGAAAGATGAGAAGTTTTTGTTGAACATGTGAAAAAAAATAAAATAAAATGCTATCAAATATGAGAATTGTATATCAAATCTAACTCTGAACGGCTGGACCCATAAAGCAAACAAGTCCTAACGATATTATATTACCACGCAAAATTACTCAAGATTTTGTGTTATTCATGTGGGTAACTTATGCGTTACTTCACTAGTTCATTGAATTGCAATGCATTACTGAATACTGTATATCAATATGTAATTAATTATGTGATCGTTTGATCATTATTGATGTAATCATGTGAATGTATGATATGATAAGTTACACGTACGAGGTTCCTTAGGGAAATATGCAATCATATTATTCTAGTCACGTGATGCATGTGAGTATTATGATTCATTACATGTGCTACACTACATACATGTTTGTTCCTAATTGTCAAATACTCTCTAGCTGTTTGTAAGTTTTATCAACAATATTTACAATTATATATTTATTCTAAAAAGCAATTTTTAAATCATTGATGCTCCACTATAAAAATAGAGTTCACAAAACCCTTCATGTTATTTGTAGATTTTCACACGTTTAGGAGCTAGTCCGTGATACAGTTGGATGAATGTAGGGTTGGCATAGGGACAGGTATGGGCTTTCCCACGACCCGTCTGTCATTTTATTTTTTTAAGACCTGTTATCGTCTAGTCCCGCGAATTCGGCAGGTAAATCCGCCCCATCATCACCCATTTTTTTCCTTAAAAAAAAAATATATATATATATATATTATTGAGAGAGAACTCGACGTACGCTTTCTGACTTGAGAGAGAATTGAGAAATACTCAAATAAGAAAGTCGTTGTATGTGTGTTTGTTAAAACTTAAACCCTAGAAATAGAATTCGAAAGAAAAACAGAAACAATACACTAATAATGATATTGTAAATATTTTTTAATATATATATCTATACGGGTCGGAGTCGATCGGATATATACAAAACTATTACCCGTTCCATATCCGACGAATCACTACTACACATTTAAACTTGGAGAGCTGCACTTGGAGAGCTCTTTTTTCAAACAGCTCTCCAAGTAAATGCTTGGAGAGCGGTTTTATAAAAAAATAAAAAAAATAACATAGACAGCGGTTCAAAACCGCTGTCCAAGTGTTTCACTAGGACAGCGGTTGAAAACCGCTTTGCAATGTATCTTAAACAGCGGTTTAGAACCGCTCTCCAAATTAACACTTGGAAAGCGGTTCATAACCGCTCTCCAAGAGAGAATCTTTGTTGGTCAAATTAAAAACCGTATATTTTGCAATTAATTATCGAAATCGATTTAATATAGCACGCGTTTTCCTCCAACAGCATTAATTATATTTTGCAGCTGGGTGTGTGTTCTCCCCCAAAACAAATCCACCAAAACCAAATCGAGAATTCAAAAAAAAGAAGGGTTTCGGATATCAAATCTACTGTCGCCGTCTTCCTCGCGCCGTCGCCGTCGACTCCCTCCCTCTCTCTCCTCGCGGCGTTGCCTCCCTCCCTCTCACTCCTCATCGCCATCGACTCCCTCTCCTGCGTGCCGTCGCCGTCGAGGTTTCCGTCGTCGTCGCCCAGCTCGATCCCTCCCACACCCACAGCTTTAGGTACGTATAAACTCTTGTATATATATGTATAGACGCGTATGTATGGTGAATGTGGTGTAAATTAATGGGCTGCTGAAATTTTTGTTTTTAATTTTTACATAATTATGCTTGAAAATTATGCAAGTAAATTGTGAATGGGTTTAGATGATGTGGTGTACTGTAGATAATTGTTCAAAGCGGTTCAAAACGATTCTTGAATTTCCAGTCTTAAAAAAAACGATTCTATTTTTTAGTATTTGTTTCTTGTATGATGTTCAAAACATTCTTAAAAAACGATTCTAATTTCCATTTTTTTTTATATATAAACAATCAGTTTTATTTCTGTTTTTTTTTTTTTTTTCGAAATAAGATTCAAAAATTTATTTTGTTTTTATTATAAATTAAAAAAAATTCCGTTGTAGAAGAGAAAGTCACTGGAATCATACAAATTAAAAGATGGTCCTTTTTTACTTGGGAAAATGCATTTTTTTTTTCTAAATTTGACAAGTTATTAAAAACTTTTAATAAAGAAAGATGACCTAATCATTTGTGAAGTTTAATAGTAAATGGTATAAATTAACCTAATTAATACAAATTTTCACAAGCTAATAGGCACCCTCTACTTCTATTATTATTATTACTAATTATATTTACTATTACGGAGTAGTAATTTTAATTAATTAAAATAAATAAAATTAAATTAAATCATTAATTTAAGAGGAGAAAATTAAATCATTAATTAATCAGTAAAAAAATTGATAGAATTATGTGTATGTGTAAAACAATGATATTAAAGAATTTGAATTAATTGCTAATCATAAAAGGTTCCGAGGCAACGTGATGGAGACCATTGTGGACATTTTGTATGTTGTTATATTGAGGATATAATCAATTTTTCTGGATTGGAGATTAATCCTAACACTGTAAGTCAATTTATTGATTTATTTAAATTATTATTGATTGAATAAAAATTCATATACTATATATCTAACTATATTGATTGATCGTTGTTTGCAGTTGTCTATGCCCGTCCGCTCAACGCTTACAAAGACAAAAGAATGGACAAATGGAAAAAAGATTGGATCGGGTACATGTACAATCGATTTTTGTATACGCTTAATTTAAGTAGCTAGTATAACTTTTGTTACATGTAATATATTAACTATACATTCGTGATGATATTTAATGGTTTTTGGTGTTTATATTAATTGAACGTATGTTAGTGTACGTTTATATATTTAATTTTTTGGTATTTAATGTGTATACAATGGATTTGTATAAAATTGATTTTTAAAATATAAAATTTATTTATTGGTATATAAATAAATTTGATTTTGTATAAAATTGATTTTTAAAATATAAAATAATTATTTAAAAAAAAAAATTGACTTAGACAGCGGTTCATAACCGCTGTCCAAGCCCATGCGTTTTAAAAAAAAATCACTTAGACAGCGGTTCAAAACCGCTGTCTAAGACCTCTCTTGCACAGCCTTTAAAAAGAGCTCTCCAAGTGCAATTTCACTTGCATAGCTCCCACTTGGAGAGCTCGTTTAAAAGCTCTCCAAGACCCTTTTTTAAAGCTCTACAAAGCCAAATGTGTAGTAGTGAATATTGTTTGACCGAATATTTACCCGACCCGAAACCCATTTAACCGGGTATTTACCCGTCCAATTGTCATCCCTAAATGAATCATGACTAAAAACTATTTTAATAAAAATCAATTATGTATATATGATTAGTAACATAATGTTGTGATATAACTCCATGTATATATTTTGTTAAGTTATTCATTTTATCATTTTGGACTTAACTTGTTAAGTTATTCATTTCAATTTTTGTCAACATTACACTATTTTTCTGTATGTACATTCTTTGATCTACATTTTCTCTTTTTTATATTTCTCTACTTCAATACTCCACTACACATTAAATATTATACTTTTCTCATTCATTTGAAAGTTACTCATTTTGTCATTTTAAATATTCTATGAAAAAATACTCATTTCCTTTTTTGTCGTTTGATCATGACCGTTTGATGGACGAAAAAATCATGGCACCTGACGCTGAACAAGAAAATAATGTTGATTTTATGTATGATGAGAAGATGAAGGTTGAAAATGAAACTATAGTGTCTTTTAATTGTTATTGATATTTCATAGGAAAACATTCATCATTATTGTATTCTTTTGACAAAATTATTCCAAATGAATTAATACAGAATTATAGGCTACTAAAAAGTATTGATCATCATCTCAAAATTTAAGATTTTGAAAGTGTTATAATTTGATCACGACTAAAGTCGATGCACGAAATTGAACAGATCATCAGCATTAAGCAGAGGTTGAGTAAAGTCGATGAGTAAAATTAAACAATATAATTAATATCGAAATTTGAAAAAAAAAAAAATGAAAAATAGATAAATTAAAACAACATTAAATGGGGATTTGAAAACCTTTTCTACCCTTGAGGGCTATATGTAATTAATATCTTGCCAAATATGAATTATATATACCTATTCTAATTTTTCATTATTGTACTTGGTAAGATTTTTTTTGGTTAAAGTCAACTTTTAACTAATATTTATAAATTTACATATTCACATACTTTATCGGCTTATTCTAACAACGATATTTAAGTAATATAGTTTCAATGAAAATATATATATTTACACGAGAATGATATAGTGTTCATCACTATTTTGTGTTCACCGCTTACATGACATTGTCACGTTAATGAATCTTTTTTTTTAAAATTGATTTTATTTGTGTGTACCATTTACATACATTTAACTGGTAGCACTTGATCCAATTTTCTAAATGAATGAATATTACCTATAAATTATGATAAATTAGTTTAAATAGGGTATAATATTAGTTCAAATATAATATAGTACTAGTTCACGGGTGAGTCTCTTGTGTACTCAAGTACACCATATACTTGAGTAGACTTTGATTGGTCAATCCGGTCAACGGTCAAACTTTGACTTTTTTCATTTTTTTTTTTAAATTACATTTTTCAATAATATTTTCAACTATATTAACATACACTTTTCAGTTATAATATCACACATTTTTCAGTTATAATAATATACACTTTAATTAATAGAACATACACTTTTTAGTTATAATAACATACACTTTTCATTAATAGATCATACACTTTTCATTAATATATAACTTACATTTTTCATTAATAGATCATACACTTTTCAGTTATAATATCATACACTTTTTAGTTATAATAAAATACACTTTTCAGGATAACATGCACTTTTAAGTTATAATAACATGCACTTTTCAGTTATAATAACATACACTTTTTAGTTATAATAACATACAGTTTTCATTAAAAACAATATTGCACTTTTCAATATAGTAACATACATTTTTTATTAAAAAACAAAGATACGCTTTTCAATATACTAATATACACTTTTTCAAAAAAAATAAAAAAATTGAAAAAGAAAGTCAAAGTTTGACCGTTGACCGGTCAACGGTCAACAGTTGACCAATCAAAATCTACTCAATTATATATATTGTGTACTTAAGTACACCGTGTGCTTGAGTTTGACTACTTGAGTACACTTGAGACTTTGGCTTAGTTCACATATTGTATAGAATTAGTTCAAATACTCCGTATTAAATAGGAACAAGTTGCAACTTGACTTGATAATGCTTGATCAATACCTATTCAAAATTGTCATACTAATATTTAATAATAATGCTTGGTCAATAATTCTATGATAATGATAATATATATTTGCCATTTTTCTTTTTTTTATAATAACTTATGATATTTGATACTCTCCGTCTCGGGGAAAGCTCTCCATGAGCTTCGGACACGGAGGTTAAAAAATACTACTCCATCCGTCCCAACTTAACTTTCATACTTACTGTTCACCCCCTTTTTAAAAAATATTATAATAAATAGAATTTTGAGATATAATTTTATAAAAAAATAAATAAGTGAGTTGACTTGTGTGTATGTATGTACTATAAAAATAATAAAATTAAATATAGTATTTTAGATATTGTATGGGTAGAGTTTCTAAATGACCGAAAAAGTAGGTATGAAAGTTAACCTGGGACGGAGGGAGTAATATAATAAGTAGATGTATTAAAGGTGATGTAATTGAGAGAGAAAAAAAATAATTAAATGTGAGTGGGAATAGTTATGAAAAAAAAAAGGAATGAACATATTGATGGATAATTTTTGGAATAATTTTTGCAAGAAGAATACAATATTGATAGATTATTGGATTATTTCCTATGAAATTTCAATAACAATTAAAAAAATAGAAGTATCATTTTCAATCTTCATCCTCTCATTTTATACATAAAATCAACAATACTTTCTTGATCAACTCCCGACACCATTATCTTTCGTCGCCCAAACGGTTATGATCAAATGACAAAATCTTTCTAAATCTTCACTTTTGAGATCACAATAATATTGTTATTTTGAGTTAAAACTTTATGAGCATACTTCTCTTGTTGCTCTTGAACATTGTATTAAAATTTCTTGTATTTTAAGAGAAAATATGAATGATACAATGTTAAGTGGTGCAATTTTTTCTATAATGAAAAAATAGTTGAAATATTTTGATTGTGATCCTAAAATATTTTTAGTTAAAGTATTTGATCCTAGAAACAAGTTAGTTGAAAGTTAGTTGGTGTGCTTGATTTGTTAGTATTTTATTACAGTGCTTTATATTCTGTGTTGGACGAGCGATATGATTCATTTCGATCGGATTCAAATGTGATCATAATTGGTGTTAAACAAAAAATATTAGATTTAAATAGAGAGTATTCAAATTCACTTCCGCATTCAAGTGTTAATCATGAATCATCTTCTAATGTTAGTTATACAAGTGCTCGTAGTAACTATAACACCGCCAACGTCAGTCTCCTTATGAGTAATAATTCTAGTTATCTTGAATCTCGTAATAAAAAATAAAATCACAAGGTCATCAATATATACTCAAGAATTTGATCATTTTGTATCGTCTATCGAATTCAAATCCAAAGTGGATTTTGATGAAGACGTATAACCATTTCACGTACTAAAGTGTGCAAGAGGACAAAATTATATTCGATATTGTCAATGCTCGCAATGAAAATTCTTCCGACTCCCATCTCAACCCTTGCACTTGAACAAGTTTTTAGTATTGGAGGATATACTTTAAATGCAACGGTAGACAATTAAAATTCAATTAATTTGGGTTTCCAAAGCCCAACAAATCAAGTCGGACCTCTAAAGCCCAACAAATCCAGTCGGGCCTTTAAAGTCCAGTAAATCAAATTAGACCTAAATATGGTATTCTAAGCCTATCAAGTAATTCAGCGCACCATCAAATTGTGGATAAGGATTTAACTAAGTCTTAACTAACTTAGCACAAATATCTCCATCCCATCAGATTTGGGCCATAAAAGCCATAAGTTCTACACCTATATAAATGGGCCCCATTGGCTCATTCCACTCACTTGAGATCAGCAATAAAAAAGATTCAAGGCTCTAAAAATTCTCTGGAGAGAGAGATTTTAGAGTGTTCTTCAGCATTCGAAGGAGCTTCAAAGGCGTTATTCGTGCAAAATGGCCAAAAGCAGATTCAAGATCAAGGTGTTAAGCCCCCTCAATTCGACGTTTCTTCAAGGAAGGAGTTTCAAAGGCGTTCTTTGTGCAAAGTGGCCAAAAGCAACGTTCAATTTGAGATCAAGATGTTAAACTCCTCAATTCGACGTTTCTTCAAGATTATTGCATGTGTGATAGTAGAATATTTGTTTAATTTCAAAATTTTATATGAAACTCCAAAAGTACCTTATTTTCTAAAAAAAAAAAAAAAGTGAAAACGAACAAAAACGAGAGAAAAAAAAGAGGTTGAACCGGCAGTTCGAAAATTGTAACTAATTAGGTTTTGGTTAACCATGTCCAAAACTTTAACCGTCGATCTCGAATCGATATCAATGGTCTTAACCGTTTGCTCATATCTATCTACAAGGCAAAAAAATATTCTGCTATTATAAGACCAAAATATTGTCACTACAAGATCAAAATTATACTACTCCAAATACAAAATATCAAGGCGAATTCGCCAAAGAAGCTAAATGTTCATAGTATTATTGGACTTGTAGTAGTACACGTTTGACAACATAGTAGCGAAAAATTGTATTTTAGTTAAGTTAACCTGCATTGACCCAAAATGTACCTTAATTAGCTATATTTCATGCACAAAATATTTTATATAAGTTCTTGTTAAACAAGACTACAAGAGCAACACTTGTGTACAATGTTTTACACTTGAAATATGCTTAATTAACCCAATTTTTAAAAAAATCGTGGGTCATAAGCCCAAATTCAAGTCGTTCAAAAAATTTGTGGGTCGCAAACATATGGTTTACTGCAAAGTCAAAATAAGTTACTACAAAACCAAAATAAAGCTACTACAAGACCAACATATGGTATTACAAGGTCAAAATCATACTAAGGACACTTAGTTGTTTTGGTGAACTCTCTAATTGCAAGACCAAAAATCTGATGTGATGCTAAATATGTTACAACAAGCCAAAAATATATGTTACTATAAGATCAAAAATATACTATTCCACTATATAAGACCAAAATATGTTACTACAAGACAAAAAATACTCTGCAAATACAATACCAAAATATATTACAATAAGACAAAAAATATGTTACTATCTCCGTCCCATTTTAGATTTATAATTTGTAAACCATTTCAAATTAGATTCATAATTTATTGATTTAGTAATAAAACAATTTTTCACTTTAAACTTCATTTACTAGTATACTTTATTACTAAAAAACTTTCATATCCTCTAGTTTATATTTTTAATACTAATATTAAATAACTCTCACATCAACTTGGTATAAATAGCAATGATGAATCTAAAACAGAATAGGGGGAGTACTAGTTACTACAACGCCAAAATATTTACTATTAAAAAAAAAAATACGTCTACAAGACCAAAAATATTATGTTACTATAAGACAAAAATATATTATTACAAGACAAAAAAATATGCTTCAAAATTTTATTTTTTTATTATCGTCATTGCAATATAAAATTTACTTGAATTAAATTAAATTTGAATTTGACCCACAATTTTTAATTTTATTTAACTATATTTTACTTGAATCTAATTTTATTTTAGTTAACTATATTTCAAGTATAAAATACTTTCATATAAAATTTTGAAATTAAACAATATTATTTAGCATAGTACTACAATATTAATTTGAAGGAGATATGTCATGTGAAACTCGGTAACATACCTACTTTGTTTAGGTGTGATTCTAATGATTCAAGATTATTGCATGTGTGATAGTAGAATACTCCGTATGTAATTATTTGTACACTTGTTTTATTTTTTTTACTATTCCATTTTAAATTAAGTGTTTTTTTGTGTGTGTAATTTACCCAAAAAAAAAAATAAAAAAATCAATAGACACTAGAGATAATTAGAATGAAATTGAAAAAAATTCCTTAACTAAAAGATAGGAGTATCTTTTATGTGGGACAATTTTTTTTTAAACGTTTAAAAGAACAAAGTCTAAAAAACACGTAATCCGACAAAGAGAGTAAATTTGGATTGCAAAATATGTAATCCGATTTCACTAAATTCAACCGTATTTCTTACTACTACATTATTACATAATAATAATAATTAATAAATTGAAAAAATAAAAAAGGTAGTAGGAAGAAATGAGCCGTTATTAGACGCGATAGGCAAGGCCACCGTGAAAGGATCTTTATTTAGCCAAAAATTGGGGCGGAGTAAGGGAGGTAAAAAACGTGAAACGTCGGCCACCAGTAATTCTCCCATTTCCTTTACACACACTCAGATCTGTTTTCCCTCTCCTCACATTCCTCTTGCTTACAGATTTTGCACCAGCACAAATTCCATTGTTTCTAGAAATCTTCCATCGCCATAGCACAATTGCCCGTTTTGTATTTGTTGTAATCATTGTCGCCTCTGATTTTTTGAATCGGTTTCTTTGGTGTTGTGACCGTGTTCAATGTGAGAGATCTTTGTATTCATATCTCATTGTTTCCGCTTTTCGTTGCAAGGGGCGGATCTGTTCGTTTGTAATTCTGTTTTAGTTGAGCGGGAATTTTATTGTTTGTTTGTTGTGGTAGCAGGTAGCTTTTTAGATATATAGAGAGAGGGAAAGAGAGAGAGAGATCAGAAATGGAGGGTGATAAGAAATCAATTTCGGGAGTGTCCGATATGGGCGCGTGGGGTATGAATGTCGTCAGTTCTGTTGGAATCATTATGGCCAATAAGCAACTCATGTCTTCCAATGGATACGCTTTCAAATTCGGTTAGTCCATTCTCAGTTACTCAAATCTCTTTGTAGGTTGTGGATGTGTTGCATCACATCGCATCATCTGCTGCCTTTTTGTGCTGTTTTCATGTTTTTGATTCTCTCATTGAATATGGAATTGTGGTTGCATACTGATGTAGTTGTCAGAAGTTATTTTGCTAATTCCAAAGGATCTCAACTTGTATTTGCACTTTATGCCAACTACCACCCCGAAATCTTATGTGTCCTGTTTCTGCAGCTACTTGTTTTCTATTTTTCATTAGTCCTAATGTTTCGTGTGTTTGTGAAGGGAAACTTTTAGAATTGGTGTTGAGTACAAAGCTTTGCTTGTTTTGGGGTTTATCTTCTTCAAATGATAGTGTGTTCTCTTCCCACACCAATATTAGAATGATCTCTTAACGTTCTCCTTTTATGGTATTTCAGATTCTGATAATATTTTTAGAGTTGATGATTGTGATGTTTTGAAGTAATAATATCAATCTTTTCGTAAATGTCCATCTTCGTACATATTTTTTGTAAAGAATATTTCCTTATCAATCTCAATGGTGTATTTTTACTTAATTTCCTGCTCTCTACAGCTACAACATTGACTGGTTTCCATTTTGCTGTTACTGCAATCGTTGGCATGATATCGAATGCTACGGGCTTGTCTGCATCAAAGCACGTTCCATTTTGGGAACTTCTTTGGTTCTCAATTGTAGCAAATTTGTCCATCACGGGGATGAATTTCAGCCTCATGCTAAACTCAGTCGGATTTTACCAAGTATGATTTAATAACAGTCGATATTTATGTTTTTGCTTTGGCATTTTGTAATTTCGGCAATTTGTAATTTTTAGTTGTTACTTGTCAAAATATCTTATTACTAATATCGTTTTGGGTGGTGAAATGTGATTCAGTTTCATGTCTTACTCTTGTACTTTTGAATTGATGTGTCATGCAAATTGGATAGATCGTGTCTACTTGTGACATCCCTGCTTTGAAGTTGTTTCCTTGTTTAATTTCTGATTGTGAGCATTGGCTCTCTGAACTAAACAATAGTCTTAGGACTAAGAAGAACTAGGAGCAGAACTTGGTCATGCTCACAATCACAACACTCGGTAGGAAATGTTGTTTAAACTACATACTATATGTATTCTCATTGCCTGAGATCAAGTTGTTGCATGTTAAAATATATGTTACAAGAACATCCTCATAATAATGTGACTTCTTGATTATGATTACATTATTGATAGTAAATAATTTTTCCTATAATATAACACCATAACAATTTAGTCATTCATTGGTAATGATGAATGAGGAATTTATAATTACTAGTAGCATATACTTGATCTATGGATGTTATTTTCTACTAGCTTACACGAAGATTTCATTTACTACAAGTTATCAGCTTGTAGTATTTTTCATTACATCTCTGCAACTTTATCCTGTCTGTGTTCAACTGATGGTTTGTTGTTTTTTGTTGTGTAGATCTCAAAATTGAGCATGATTCCAGTGGTCTGTGTAATGGAATGGATCCTTCACAATAAACAGTATACGAAAGAAGTTAAAATTGCGGTCATGGTTGTGGTTGTAGGCGTGGGTGTTTGCACTGTGACTGACGTAAAAGTGAATGCCAAAGGATTTATATGTGCTTGTGTCGCAGTTGTTGCAACATCTTTACAGCAAATCGTGAGTAACCTGTTCTTGCTTTACTCCTTATTGTTCTTTATATCAATATAACAATAGAAAATAAAGATGTGGATTCGGTTTCAAATTTCTTGTTAGCCCGTTTCTGATACAGTTACCAATATTTTTGGGATTTAGTTGCCAGTATTTATTCCTTACAGTTTCTGGATGAGTAGTAGAATTGTCTTGTCAGGGAATAAAGGTTATGTGTGAGTTAGTGTATCATACCTTGCTTTTACTGTAATTGCTTCTTCTATATACATGAAGGGAATGATTAGTTCTAGTTTGTCTTTTCTGGCAGTATTGGATAGCGCATATATTTATTACCCGTCCAGGATTTAAGGGTGTTACACAGTACATTTTCTTACACGTGCTCGTTAAATTTGTGTAAATGTAAATGCCGAATATTACGTTTGAGGCCAACCAAGTTAGCATGAGGCGCTCTAGTTTGAAAATTTTGACATTTGTTATTTTATTTTCTATATGCTTCATGTCTTCAGTTGCGTATTTTAGCCATGCCTATCTTTTTCGTAGCTTTATTCAACTTAGATATTACCTGTATAAGGGCTTATTGAGCACTTCTGTATCAATAAAATATGGTACAGTGTATGCCATCATTCAAAAGCTACCAATTGAAACACCCCTTTCCCCAAAAACTTGCACAAATAAGTCAATGTTTCTCTCTCCTATATTTGTGCTCGTTAAATACTTATTGGATGATATTCTTGTGGTTGCAGTCAATAGGCTCCTTGCAAAAGAAGTACTCTATTGGATCTTTCGAATTATTGAGTAAAACAACTCCTATTCAAGCTTGCTCTCTTCTCGTGCTGGGTCCCATAGTCGATTACTATCTCTCCGATAATCTAATTTTCGACTACAGCTTCACTACTGGAGCCACGGTAAGTTGCCCAAATTAGCAACAATTTTACAACAGTATACAGTCTCCCTAAATGAATACTCATCTCTATATCTACAACATATGCAGTTGTTCATACTTCTATCATGTTCTCTGGCCGTGTTCTGCAATGTGAGTCAGTACCTTTGCATTGGACGTTTTTCAGCCGTTTCTTTTCAAGTCCTAGGTCATATGAAAACAGTATGCGTTCTTATGCTGGGATGGCTTCTGTTTGACTCGGAGTTGACTTTCAAGAACATCATGGGCATGCTGGTTGCAGTAGTTGGCATGGTGATTTACAGTTGGGCTGTGGAAGTCGAAAAGCAGCTTCCTACCAAAGCAACATTAACCCATGCAAAGAACAGCATGACTGAAGAGGAATTCAGATTGCTGGAGAGAATAGAATCTCTCCCAATTAAGGATCCCGAGATTGGTGGGACAAAGTAGTAGCCCGTCATTGATTTGAAACAGCTTCGTTTAATGATATCGGGCTTGGTGAGTTGATCGATCGAGTAGCCATCTCTCTACATCCTAGTTTGTGTAGTCTTATAGTATCATCATGTTTCATTTATTTTGTTTGAGCAAGACATTATCCAATTATTAGAACCACAAGTCGTTCGGGTTTAGATAAATTAAATGAGAGAAGGGGGAGAGAATTTGTTTGGGTTTTCAGGAAGCGTGAAAGGTGGGGAGGTATAAGTGTGCTAGTTTTGAATGATTTGCATAATGTATTTATTGTTTGTGAGTGAGGGAGGCTGAATCCCTTTTATACTGCTCCTCTATGGAGTTGTTAATTACTATCATATACAGACTTTATCAACCTCGTTAAGGAAAATTAATTTCATATATTATGAATTTATGATTGGTTTTGTTTGTTACAATTTTCTTGTTTTTTGGGTGAGGCGGATATGTGTGTGAGACAAGAGTCTTCGACTTAATTTGTTTGAATTTTATTAATTTTTATACTACGGATGATATCTAAATTTTACATATTTTAAAGCATAATCTACCCTTAATTTTAACTATTAAACAATTTATAAGAATCTTAACTATCAAACAATTTATAAAGGTTGAGATGTAGTTAATCTATAGTCAATCTTAACTATGAAACATGACCTAAGAAGATTCAATTGAAATTTATGCCATATTATATGCCTGTTCCTGGAGTTCAGAGATGCATATTTGTTTGGCTTATATTTTTTCAGCCAAGGTCTTAATTCTTAAATACACCACAACACATTACAAGAGATTTACGAACCCATTTTTAGTGGGTCGATCCAATACATCTGTAAGATCTTGCGGGTTGCGTCCAACCTGTTTGGAGGATGTTATCCCCAATTATGCAGCCATGTACTCATTTTTAGTGGGTCGGTCCAATCCATCTGCAAGATCTCGTGGGTTGCGTCCAAGCCGCTTGGAGAATGTCGCCCTCAACCAACATGCAAAATTGTTAAATTAAAAAATAACTAACATTAATTTTGTGGCAACGAGTATGGGACGTCTCTTGAATCAAATCTGATCACTTTAAGGTTGTGTTTGGATGACGGTGTTTGATTTGAGAAGATATTTCAAATGAAATGATTTAAAAATAGATGAATTTCAAATTACATGTGTTGGGTTTCGGTGCCGTCGGCCGCCACTCGTACTCTGGTCACACGAACGGGCTCAAACACGTGTCGGGATTGTATCGGGATATAGTGGAGATGACCGAACACTAAGATGGGTAGCACTTTCTCACTGGTCTCTCACTCTCCAATCTCACATTTACATCACGCGTCTCATCTCCTTCACAATAGAGAGGGTGACTCAGTATAAATGAGAGGGTGACTCAATATAAATGGGAAGACTGTCAAGAACTAGAATAACAATAAGTTGGACCCTTGTGTGTAGGCCCAATGGCCAAAACCACACTTGAGCTAAATCCCAATAACATGTTTTAATTGAGGATTTAAAATTTACTCAATTTTAACTAAAAAAATATATGAGCAAAAATCTAATTATTTAAAATCTAAAAATATGGAATAAATTTGGATGGTGAATTTAAAATTATCAAATTCCTCCATCCAAATGGAATCTAAGTGTCGTGTTGTTGGTTCACCAAGTTATAGAAGGGTTGACGAATTAAAATGAGGATTTATTGTATATATAGATTAGCCCCGTTCAATAAAGAAATATTGCTAGCACTTTTCAGTATGTGATATTAATTTAATAAAAAATATTAACAGTTTTTAATTAGTAATACTAATACTTTTCAATAAGTAACACTAGTAATACTCACTTTTTTTTATATATAAAGAATATATTTATAATAATGAGTAAAAAATATATTTGGTAAATACTCAATCTTGTTAGTAAAATAGAAAAAATATTAAAAAATGAATTATTTAAATGAAATACGCATGTTTTTTGTAAATCCAAAAAAAGAAACGAGAACAGTACATTTTTTTATTAAGTTCTACTAACACGTCTTAGTAAAAAGATACTATCCATGTCCCATCATTTTTTTTGCACACTTTGATCGTCATAATTTTTTTTTAAATGAAATAAAAGAGGAATATTTTTTTTGCACACTTTGACCGTCATAATTTTTTTTTAAATGAAATAAAAGAGGAATATTTTAGGTGATTTGATGAGGTGTAAAATAAAATGTATGTAAAAAAGGAGTGACAATTTTAAAAATAAAATGATGTTGGAAGAGTATTAATTTTATGGGGTATTTTAATATTAAAAGTGTACAAATAATTTTGGAACGACCTAATAAAAAAAGTGTGCAAATAATTATGAGTATGAGAAGTATTGTGAGAGGGGAGTAGTAGTAGAAAATGTTCGCACTCCCAATTGTTCATAGGCGGTAATTAAGCGCATTTTATATAAAGAGACTGCGATTTATTTTTTTAATTGGTTGAGTGACCAACTCTTTTTTTAATTGTATAGGTGGACAAATAAGAGTTATTGAGTTTTGTTTGTGTTTGATTTTGGTTTTTTACAAACGACCTTATGGATTTTAGGTAGTACTTGAAATGGCATAAATTAATTAGAGTAGCATGGTAACATGGTTTGTGTTTGATTTTGGATTTTTTTTTTTTATAAACGACCTTTAGGGATTTTAGGTAGTACTTGAAATGGGATAAATTAATTAGAGTAACACTTATATCAATCTAATTTGACATGAACCATTTTTTTTTTTTAGTGTTATTGTTATATATATAAAATGTTATTATTGTATATATAAGATGTTATTGTTTAAAAAAATATATATTTTGTATGAACAATAATGATATCAATTTTTTTAATGTGAACTCTATTTTTTAACTGTCACGTCAGTATGTCACTTATATACATAACAATAGTAATATTTTAATTATTTTTTATGTAAATTCGAATTCTGATAAATTTTTGCCTATTATATATAAAAACTCAATTGTAAAATAATAGATTTTATTATATTTACATATATTTTCACTCCGTCAAAAAAAAATAAAAAATACATATATTTTCAGATGAATTTCAGTCGGTAAAAAGGGAAAAAACCTTGAAAAGAAAAATGAGGAAGCTATTCGAATAGGCGATAGATAATGTATGCACAAGGGGTATAGCTTTACGGGGCCAGAACTAAAAGCAATTTCTTTTACATTATTAGTCAACAGCATTGGCGGTCGAGGCAAAACTGAGTAAATCTAAGCTAGCTCAACAGGTAATGGTGATCTGTTTCTCAATAATTCATCCCCAATTTGTTGCATCAATTTCTCTCCCTTTAGATTTATTGCCATTTCCACCGAGGGGGTTTTCTCCTCTTTTTGTTTTTAGGTTGTGAATTTAATCTTGCTATTCTCGTTCCAGTAATCAAATCGGGGAATTTGTGTCGTGATCGTTAATTGGAACTAGAGTAGCAACGATGGTGAAGGAGACCGAATACTATGATGTGCTGGGCGTCAGCCCTACCGCTACAGAGGCCGAGATTAAGAAGGCTTATTATGTTAAGGTATCATTTTATTTTAGAACCTAATTTGATGGGTTAGGGTTTTTATTCCAACAGTCATGATTGTCTGATTTCAATGATTTATTTGCTATTTTTAATTTGAATTGGTTTAGTGAATGCTTTTTCTATTGTAACTGTCAACTATAATTTTCTTTGTTTTCATGGCTTGGAAGTTCTAAGTTGTGGGAACTGCTGTGGTGTTGTAATTATCATATTTTGGTTATGTCTGATTAAAATTGATTTTGGGGATTGTTCTACATTTTTAAGTTGGGTTGGGTTGGAATGCTTGTAGGCCAGGCAAGTTCACCCGGACAAAAACCCAAATGATCCTACGGCAGCAGAAAAGTTTCAGGTGAGCTCTCTAATTCCCCCAATTTTTAGCAAGTTCCTTTAAGGGTGAAATGCACATATCCTGTTTTCGGTTTTAATATGTTCATGTTTGGTGTTTACTGAGTGTTAGTTTTTGCTTTGCAATTGCACTTAGATTTTGGGTGAAGCTTATCAAGTGCTGAGTGATCCGTCACAGAGACAAACTTACGATGCTCATGGGAAATCTGGAATTTCAGCGTCAGTTTATTTTGAATTCAATGACATATTTGGCCGTTTTCCTTGATAGTGAGGCTTTTCTTCTAATGATTTGAGGTTACCATAAATCCCTTAGAATGCTTTTCTCTGCTGTTAATTCCTTTCAGAGATTCAATCATCGACCCTGCTGCAATCTTTGCCATGCTTTTTGGAAGTGAGCTTTTTGAAGAATACATTGGCCAGCTTGCCATGGCATCAATGGCTTCTTTGGATGTTTTCACAGAAGGAGAAGAGTTTGATGCTAAAAAGGTGCAGGAAAAAATGCGGGTAAAGTTCTCTTCCTCTTACTTCATTAATCTACATTTTCACTTGGTTGCCTATTTAATAAATAGAAGCCTGAAGTCTATGGTAAGTGGATGTAGCGGACGTGGGATAAATTTTTGGTTGTTCATTTGTGGGGTATCTAATATGTTGCCAAAATGGGTGGACTTTTGCTTCGCAAGTCCTTTTAGGTGACCTGGTCAGAACATGTCATCTTATATTGGGAAGGGAGCCAAAAAATTTATAAATTTAGCTTTTCTAGATTAGATACATGTTCAATTTTCTCTTCTGCATCGGATAAATAAATGCAGGGAAGGCTGAGGATGATCAGCTGCTGGATTTGCAAACTGCTTGAGACAGTTATATGTAGAGGATAACTTAGGGCTGTGAGCTAGAGGGTAATGAGCCAACTTTTTGTGAAGGTGTGTGTGTTCACAATTTTGGAATAATTACACTACCTCGGGGTTTATGGAAATTGCATTTACCTCTCCTAAAGCTGAAGGGCAATAGTGCTTGTACTATAATGGCTTCATTGTCTCTGAATACATTCAGTGTTAAAGAAGCCAGGAAAAAAAAAATCAAGGTTCCATGTAACATGTAGATTGGAGAACATTTTTTCCCTCTTCAATCTTCCAACCATGCACAGATCTTTTTAACGCAGGGACCTATTAATATTCAAAATAAATTTATTCCTTCATGTCAATCAACTAAAAGTCCAGACTCACCTTTTAAAGCTAAAACTCATCCATTAATATCAGACAGAATTTTGAACATTGATTTCGGGCAACCATCAACCATGTAGAATGCTGGGGGATTGATTGAAATATTGAATGTGTTTTGAGGAGAAGAAAAAGGGATATAATATGTAATATATTGTTTTTTCCAAGAAGGAATTTGGAAGGAGAGTATTTTTGGGGAACCAACCTCAACTTTTAACCGATATTCTTGTTCAGTGGTGCCCCCCTCCCCCGGGTCCCGACTCACTTAACTTAACCTCACATTGCTTCCCCTGAACTATTAATATTTTCTTTTCAAATTTCTTTCTTGAGGCAGAAGGCCTATGATATTTCTATAGCCAATGGGCATCTCACCAAAAAGGTAATCAAGAGCTTTACCAACTTTAATGATTAACGGTTTCACTCACCTTAGCTTACAAGATACTCCCTCAGTCCGCCCTATAAGCTTCACATTTTGGTCCGGCCGCCTATAAGTTTCTCATACCCTTTTTTGACATATACCTTCTAAATTTATATCTCTACACTTCATCTTATTTACATATAATGCCACTCAATTTTGCCTTTATATCTTACTTTTTCTCTCTCTCAATCACATCACTTGTACTATATTTATTATTTAATCACTTGTCTTAATCTCTATGCCCAAAAGTAGCGAGGAACCTATAGGCGGACGGAGGGAGTATTTTTTTAAGGCGAGGCTCACTCCTGAGTCCAATTGTTGCTCCTTCAGATGGGCATGTTGTGGCTGTTTAGGTTTAGGTCTCCCATTTTGCGTTGGACACAGAGGCCCGAAGACACCAACAGGGCATAGCTTATCCAAATTGTCTACCTTTGGCATTTAATATAGCAGGCCTAGTTTTGGAATGTTACTAGATTTTTTTTTATAAAATTTAACCCCTCCCCATTACCCCAAGGTGACTCGAACCCATGACCACACTGGCCTAGGTTTTGGAATGTGACTAGCTTTGGCACAAAGAATCTATGTATTATATTGATTGATTGCTAGGGTAATGGTAGTAACAAATGACTTGCTGCCAGCCTTTCGTGGAGGAGATCAGTATTCAATTTTTGATGTAGAGATGAATGGTCTGTGTGTTTGTCCATAAAAGATGGAGAAAGCTTTTATTAGTAGCCTCTCTCTATGGTTTTTTATATCTCAATTTTTTTGGTAAGTTTTTCATTTTTCCTTGTAAATTTAGACTGTGCAAAGGGAAAGGGAAGAGAAGCTTGTTGGTTTACTCAAAGATAGACTCAACTTGTACGTCCAAGGAAATAAAGATGACTTCGTCCGCCATGCTGTGGCTGAAGTGGCAAGGCTTTCCAATGCTGGTAAGATATCATTACTGCTTTTTGTGTAGCTTATGTTGTTCAATATCTATTTGGGGGCAGGTTTTCTGTTGAAAGAAAAACATTGCCCCCTTCTTGTACATGGAACATGCCTTTGTATGTTAGGAGTTGTGGAAATAGTTTGGAAAAAAAAAAAAAACCTAAAATAGTTTGGAAAAAAAAAACCTTAGACCTTTGTTCATTGAGTCTTGAGTTGTCTGAGATTTACATTGAACTCCTGAAGTCAACATCACTGGGTAAAGGGACCAACCTTAATGTGATTTAAAATGCTGCAACTTAGAACTTATATCAATAGTTATTAAATTGGTTAACGTGAACCATTCATAAAAAAATCATTATCTGCATGTATGCTCGATTTAATAAACTCACTGTAAATTGTAGAGAACCAGGGTAGATTTGGAAACTATGAAGAAGGATCAGACAGCGAATGTCAATACAGTTTCAAGACACACATACAATTAAAGTTTTTGAGTCAACTCCTAAACAAACATCAAGCTACTTACGTTAATGTCCAGACAGTTTCATCTATGTGTTTCTCAAATAACCTGATTGCAACAACTAACAAGCTTTAAGAAGTTGTAATTCCTTCACGCAGTGTGAGTATTTGAAGGCTTATTCTTTATTCGAAGCACATAATATTCTCTAATGTGATGGTTGCAAGGGTACAAAGCTTTCTAACAGATTATTCGTTGCTTTGTCATCTGAAAATATCAAAGTTGCATTTTCTTAGTCTATTGTTTTTCTTTCACTCTATTATATTGTTCAACTCCTTGTATTAATGATTCAATGTTCTATCACAGCTTATGGCGTGGATATGCTGAATACTATTGGCTATATATATTCAAGGCAGGCAGCAAAAGAGCTAGGAAAGAAGGTGATGTACTTGGGTGTACCATTTGTTGCTGAGTGGTTCCGAAATAAAGGACACTTTATTAAATCCCAAGTAACAGCTGCAACAGGTTAGTTTTAGTTTTGCTGGTTTTACAAAAAGTTGGTTTTGTTTGGTCTTCCTTTTGAATTGAACACTGCTTGTGTTTTCTAATCTTAATAGGGTGGGATTTAATTTTTTGTCAAATCAATGTGAACGAGTGGATGATGTTGTATTATAATATTATTGTTGTATGTGATTGTAATGATCAAGTTATAGGTTATTTGTATGGGTGTAGTATTGGGTTTTTGAAAAACAGATTTTAAACCCAAAGTAAAAGCAGTTCTAGATTTCAAAATCCAAATTCTGGTTTTTAAAACCCAAAACAAACATCACCAGGATCTTGCAATCTCTTTTATAATTTCTTAATACTTGTCAATTCAACTATGTAATGACGACTGAAGTCGTAGAATATAAGAACTTGAGGATGTAAAGAACAACCATCAACCACTTTCTCATTTATCGTGCAAAGCCTCCAGTCAGTGAGGAAAAAGGTATCTCAAATGAAAATTTTTTAGATAATGATAGTACTGGGAAAAAGAGTTGACCTGGAAAAATATTTATAAATTTTTTATATTGTCAAGCTTACTCATGTGAATAAGCATTACAAATTTGGTTTTCCTTATGATTCTATTTTAAATCAGTTAAGGGGTGTTTGCAAACTCCTTCATAGCTTTGAGATTTGAGAAGTGATTCTCCCTATTCACTAGTGATGCCAAGTGCCAACACACCCTTATTCCTTTTCTGGACATAAAATTGGCCATGAATCACAATTATTTAAGTGAAATCCTTATGCAACATGGCTTCAACATATCAAAGAATTCACAAATATAGTTCACCCAATTCACACAATTCATAGGAGCGTTCAGTCCTGCAAGTTGTGCAATTTTAACTAGGATTTTTGTTCACTTTCTTCTAGCCTTCTAGGAGAGATTGTATTCTCAGTGAGAAGGGTTTCCCCAAGCTTTAGAAAGATTTTAAAAGGTGATATTTTCCTCCTGTTTTCCTTATCCTTCTTTACTTCAATGCAGCCTTTTAACTCTCTTTTTTAAATCTGCTGGACTTACTTTTAACTTACAAGTTACTACAATGTAAAGGAGATCCTACAGCATAAGCACAGTATAATGCAGTTGTTTTGGCGGAGCCAGCCAACAGCCTTCAGTGGCTAATATTCTTGTTTCAAATGACAAATTACCATTTTTATTTAATTTAAAGATATTAATCTATTATATTTTGTCTGTTTGATATGCATTTGCATCCGGTCTTAAGTTGTAACTAGTCAATTAGTCAGAGAAAATATAATTTTTTTAAAGAATGTATTGTTTGCATCAAAACCGTCAAAGTCCTAACCGCAAGATATGCTTGGTCTGATAAGGAGTAGAAACTTTTGTATATTAAAGTGTGAGGGAAGAGTGCGACTGTAATGATTCCTTACTTCTATAAAAAAATTAGGTTATTGTGGTCAATGGTTTTTCCTACTATACTCATTGGACAACGTCATATCTGGTGTTGCCTCAGGTGCAATTGCCTTAATTCAGCTGCAAGAAGACATGAAAAAACAGCTCAGTGCTGAAGGAAATTACACCGAGGAAGAACTTGAGGCGTACATGCAGTCCCACAAGAAAGTGATGATTGACTCCCTTTGGAAGCTGAATGTGGCTGATATTGAAGCCACCCTTTCTCGTGTTTGTCAGATGGTTGGCCAGGAGTTGCTGCTTTTAAACTGTTGGCTTTTGTTGTTTCACTTTAATATTTCTTTGATTGTTATTATTCATGCTCTCCTCAGGTTCTACACGACAACACTGCAAAGAAAGAGGAGCTCCGCATGCGTGCAAGGGGTTTGAAAACTCTCGGAAAAATTTTCCAGGTAAAAATAATAAATGTTTCAAATCCTAACTAATATTTTCTTGTAATGCATTTATGTTGCATGTGAAAATGGTTTTTGCTTCAAATTTCTCTTATTTTTCAGAGGGTGAAATCAGTTAATGGAAATGACCATGAGAGCATGCCAACTGATCCAACCCGCAAATTGAATGGAAGTGAAGCAAGTAATAGCAATGCTCAGACGACCACATCTACAAGATCCTTAAACAATGAAGAGGGATCTCATAATGCATCTGTAGCACAGGTATAGCTCCCCCACCCACCCACCCACCAAAATTCCCCAACAAATATATATAATAAAATGAAGGACAAATGCTTTTTTAGTCCTTTAACTTATACCCATTTGATTTTTTGTCCTTCGACTTTATTGATTTTGAAATTCGTCTCTAAGCTTTATCAAATTCAATTTTTTGGTCCTTTACCTGTTACAGCCAGTAAAAGAACCAAAAAGTTGAATTTGGTATAGTTGACGGACGAATTTCAAAGTCGAAAAAGTTGGAGGACTATAATCAAAGTGGTTGTAAATAATGGGAGAAAAATAACATTTGCCATAAAATGAAACACCTGACCCCAAGATGAAGGGTCAAAACTCTTTTCTAAAACTGGCCCTAGTCTGGGCAGTGAACATTGCTGTCTGCGAGACTGCGACCTTGTTAGAACTGGTCCCTCGACCAAAAAAAGAAAGAAAAAAGAATTAGAGGAAATAATCATATTTTATATTACTCTGGAGTTCAAGTAAATTTGCTCATCTGTGTTTGTTATAATAAGATTGTGAGGTAACTTTTGAACGTTTCAGAGCCCGTATGTGGAGGCCCCGCAGTTCGCTGGGGCTGAGTTCAACAACTTTCCAATGCCAACTGCACCACCTGGTGTTCACAAAGACGCAAAGCGTGGTTGAATGAAAATTTGAAATTTGAATTGTGTTGGAGTGATCAAGTAGTAGTGTATGTAGACCATTCTTCAATTATGATTGTGGTTGATTGTTTGTGTATAGAGATGTATAAATTTTGTGCTACCATATTCAATGTGGTATGTTTTTATGTATTTATCCAAGATTGAGAGATAGAAATTGTGATAAATGCTTGCATTCTTGTTCTAGTATAAATTGCTCTCTATTCTCACATCTCTCTCTCTCATTTGTCATTTCACAAATCATTTTATTATTCAAAGTTAATTACATGTATATTGCCATTGCGTAATTAGTAGATACGTTTCTTGTGTTTGTTTGATAAACACATGTCCCATTGTGTAGAATGTAGATGGAAGTCGAATGATTAGTAGCTGACACATTCTTAGTATGCAATTGAGTTTATATATCATGTTATTGGATTTTAAGTGTTTTAGATATATCTCCAATTGTCCAATTGAATTTTTGACTAAATTAAAATTGTGACTCAACACTCAATTGCACCAAGTAATTGGGTGTACACAAGTGTATTAGTTTATAAATCAACAATTATAAATAATAATAGCAATAATAATTGGTATAACATGGAATCTATATAACTAGGAGCTTATCACTTTCGTTGATGATAATATACAAGTCTTAAAGGCCAAAATTATAAATTTCTTCCAAGATTAATTAAAATGAAACAAAATTTTTAACAGTAAAAATAAGCTACGTTAGAAGACAAAAACTCTTGCATAATGTTAGATACTAGATAACTCATGAACTTAAAGATATATGTCAAATTATTAGTATGTAATATCTATGGATTAAAATGCTCTCTCCATTCCTTAAGAATCCATAACTTTTGAGCACGAGTTTTAATGTATAAATTGTTTATTTGTATTATGAGAGATAAAATGAACGCAGTAAAGACTTTTCAACTTTATAAATAATACTCCCTCCGTCCCAGGATTACTTTCATAGGTAGATGGGCACGGATATTAAAAAAGTGTAATAATGAGTGGAGTTTTGAGGGGTAATTTTGTAAAACTTTATGTATAAAGTAAATAAAAGAGTTGACTTTTATGTATGTGTGGAGAAAAAATAATGGCATTTGTGTAAAATTGAGGATATTGTGAGGGTGTAGTTTATAGAGAGTTTTCCATTTTAAGGGTGTGAAAGTTATTGTGGGACGTCCCGAAAAGGAAAGTGTGAAAGTAATTGTGGGACGGAGGGAGTACTTAATAACGTTTTATAACGTTACTTTTTAGTGTAATAAAGTAGTAACATTTGATGTAACATTGTAATGTTTTGAGGGGATAATTAACATGTCTATTTACTATTTTAAGTATGAGTCATTAAGTAAGGGATGTAAAAAATGGCAAAATGAGTCATTAAGTAGAGGATGGAGGGAGCACTATTTGAGCAAAAAATTGAATCACATCTCAGAGAATTTAAAAAAAGAGGAATGTAGTATCGAGGGTGTCTCCAAAACAAACTTTAACTGATTATGTAATTATTTTTAAAGCTGGTTGCTATACACTGTATCAAGTTTTGATTCTTGAAATTGTTTGTTACTTGAAAAGTAATGTAATTATTTTCAAACACCACCTACTTTTGATTTACTAAACACTCCCTTATGAAACAACATCTCCGAAAGCACAATCATTTCCAAACACTCCCTTATTACAAACAAGGAAAACAGTAGTAGATGTTTAACATCATTAAGCAATGGCTTACATCCCATTAAGCGTGATCACAACTCTGCGTGGAGTAGCAGCATCGCGGTGCTCACATAGCCATATTCCCTGAAACAATGAAATGGAGATTGTTATTTCCGATGCCTAATGTGCTGATGTCTGATACTTGGGACCAATCTTGATATGAGTAAAATCTATTCCACCGTGGTTAAAAACCCGTACATCAAACACATCCAGCAATTCAATGTTACTAAGCATTTTGGAGTGTTCATAGCAAGATCTGGTGATGCTAAAGTTGTATTTTATTGAAAGATCAAAGACCATGCCACTTCAGCAAAAGCTTAATCAATTTGCATTTTATATTCATTCTTTAGGTATTGAGTGAAGAAATCATTTCCATAAAATACCTGCCAAGTACCCATGTTTAGTTTTCCATCTGTGATGGGTATTCTGCATAAGTAGGACATCAGAGTCATTGTTAATCAATTTTGCCAACTGTTATAAACCAATAAATTATTTAAAACACACACAATTTTCAAAATTCATACGTGAGGGAGCAGCCGAACATCGAGGACTTGATATGTGCCGGCATGTCATCTGGACCTGAAATAATCATATGGTGTCAAATTCAGATCAACGTATCAAGTAACGGAGTAATCAATACATTTTACTTCTTATTATGCTTTACATGTCTATGCTCTACATTTAAGATTTTATATTGGTGAAACACAGTGTTGAATCATTATGGAATGAAAAACTATAAAGTACCAGCAAAACTATAAAATTTTCAAGTAATTGGATGATAGTATTGCTTAACAGTGCGAGTGGTTTTTCTCTATGTCAAACAAGAAATAAGAACTGCCTTTTGCAAATAAAGGCCTCATTTTCGCATGTTCACAAAAAACGCCCAGGAAAATAATCTATGGATGAATCTACAATCACATGGTCAAACATTATTTACATATCAAAAAGTCATGTGAAGATTAAATCCAATTAATTTAGTAATAGTCTAATAGAGAATCAGAGATAACAAAAATATAACATGAATGTTGTCAGCTAGAGGTTCCAGGAGTTCATGTTTTTGAAAGCTATCGAAGGCAATGCAAGTGTATGACCATCTACGTGACAAAATTCCAACTTCATCACTGTTTAAATTGATGAGTTCTAATGCCAATTAATGTTCCTAGTGGAGCTTCTCTAGTACACTAGTTGTACGCATCAATTGTTCACAATTATTACTTTTCATTGAAAAAAATTACTCCCTCCGTCCCGGAATAACTTTCACATGTAGATGGACACGCAAATTAAAAAAGTGTAATAATGAGTAGAGTTTTGAGGGGTAATTATGTAAGCCTTTATGTATAAAGTAAAGAAAAGAGTTAACTTGTGTGTATGTGTGAGTCAAAATGATAGCAACAAGAATAGAATGAAGCTAAACGCGAATGAAACGGAATGAAAACAGAAGGTAATACTCAAAAGAGTCCTCAGAGAATACTCTGCCCAGCTTAAAGCCGAAATTACACAATGAATCAATACCCTAACTGTTATGGGTTACAGCCTATTTATATGCATATGTGGCGGTTACAATGTTTAGGCCTCCCAACTAACTTTGACCTATTCTATCATTAAGTCTTATTAACCTTCTTCCGTCGCTTATATGTAACAATTCCCTCCTCCTTAAGAAAGGCCTTGTCCTCAAGGCCGAAGTCAGGGAACTGCGCTCTGAAATAAACCTCATCGACCCATGTGGCGTCCTCCTCGGGTAGTCCAGTCCACGCAATCAAAAACTGGGAAATTCTATCACCACCTCTCCAAATCTCTCGACAACGCAAAATCCGTCTGGGTGAGCACTCAGGGGTGTCGTCAACCAATTCCGGGGGTAATGACGAAACGATGTCCTCCGTTCCCACGACCCGCTTAAGTTGAGAAACATGGAACACCGGGTGGAGTCGAGCATTGTCAGGTAGTTTTAGCCGGTAAGCCGTGGACCCAATCCGTTCAATAATCTCGAAGGGGCCGAAAAATTTGGGAGCGAGCTTAACATTTAACCTCTTGAAAAGCGATGGTTGGCGATAGGGCCTGAATTTGAGGAAGACGCGATCCCCAATGTTGAATTCCACGTCACGACGGTGCTTGTTTGCTGCTGCGACCATCCGAGCTTGAGCTCGCTGAAGATGAAACTTTAAGTTCCTCAGAATAGTGTCTCGCTCCGTTAACTCGTCCGCTACTGCCTTTACTCTTATCTCAGCCGGAAGAATTGTGTTAATGCCGGCGGGGGCCGGCCATAAACGGCCTCGAAAGGGGTGCAGCCTGCTGCTGTATGGTAACTAGTGTTAAAGCAAAACTCCGCCCATGGTAGCCAGCGGGCCCATTGCTTCGGATGCTCAAAGGTGAAACACCGAAGATATGTTTCCAAACATCGGTTCATGACTTCCGTTTGCCCGTCTGATTCCGGGTGATACGCGGAACTCATACGGAGCTTGGTACCCGTTGCCTTGAACAATTCCCTCCAGAAGTAGCTGAGGAAAACAGGGTCCCTGTCGGACACTATGGAGCGAGGAACGCCATGTAGGCGTACGATTTCCTTGGAAAAGACCCCAGCAACTGCTCGCGCTGTGTAAGGATGGGTTAATCCCAGAAAATGCGTCGCCTTGGAAAGGCGGTCGACGACTACTAGAATCACGTCCCACTGCATCGAACGCGGTAAGCCGGTAATGAAGTCCATGCTCACGTCCTCCCAAACGCGTTCCGGAATCGGTAATGGTTGCAAGAGCCCTGCGGGTGAACGAGTATCAGTTTTCGCTTTTTGACAATTCAAACATTTAGCAACATAAGAAGTAACATGTTTCATTAAGCCCGGCCAAAACACGTTCGCGGCCAGTCGTCTGTATGTCCTATAGGCGCCTGCGTGGCCGCCCATTGGTGTTGAGTGGAACTCCTGCAATAGTCGCTCGGTCCATGCTGGGGCCGTGGGTATGGCGATGCGGTCTTTATAGTACAGCATGCCACGCGTAAGGGTGTACGGGCCTGGTGGTTGCTGCCCGTCGGCGAGAGCCTGAATAATTGGGGCGTAGTGAGGGTCGGCGCGCACATCTGCGCGGAGTTTAGTCCAGTCGACCCATTGCGGCACAGATATAGCATCCAATGCAGCTGGGGTGTCACGACGGGATAGGGAGTCGGCCGCGGCATTAGATGCTTCCGCCTTGTATTCGATGTTGAATTCATATCCAAGAAGTTTGGCCACCCAATATTGTTGGGCGGGTGCACTGATGGCCTGCTGTAGGAGGTGCCGGAGGCTGCGATGATCGGTGCGGACCGTGAAGCGGCGCCCCACTAAGTATTGTCGCCAATGGGTGATTGCGAGGGCCAGCGCCATTAGTTCGACTTCGTAGGTTGATTTACCCATTGTTCGGCTGGCGATTGCTTTGCTGTAGTAGGCCACTGGTCGGTGTGCTTGCATGAGTACCGCTCCAATGCCGTGATCCGACGCGTCACACTCGACCACAAAGTCCTTGGAGAGATCTGGAATTGCCAAGACAGGGGCGGTGGTGATTAATTGGCGAAGGGTGTCAAATGCAGCCTGTGCCTGGGAGCTCCATTGTAGTCTGGTGGCACCCTCTTTGCGGAGCAGATCAGTCAAGGGCCGTGCGATAGCTCCGTATCCGCGAATGAACCGCCGGTAATAACCTGTTAATCCGAGAAACCCTCTGACGGCCTTGATCGTTTTTGGAACTGGCCAGGTGAGGACGGCCGTGACCTTGGCTGGGTCCATCCGGATACCGTCCTTGGAGACAATATGTCCAAGATATTCGATAGACTTGCGCGCCCATGCGCATTTCTTTGGATTTACCACGAAGGAAGCCCTGGCCAATAGTGAAAGAGCCGTTCGCAGCTATGTGATGTGGGATTTCCAGTCGGGGCTGTAAATTAAAATATCGTCGAAGAACACCAAAATGAATTTTCGGAGAAAGGGACGAAACAATTCATTCATAGCCGACTGAAAAGTAGATGGTGCATTCTGTAACCCGAACGGCATAACCAGCCATTCATAATGTCCGGAATGCGTACGGAACCCAGTTTTCTGGACGTCGTCAGGGGCGAGGCGAATCTGGTGGTATCCAGCCCGGAGATCCAAGCGAGTGAACCACGAAGCGCCGTGCAATTCGTCCAGGAGATCCTGAATGATGGGGATGGGATATCTGTCCGGAACCGTTCGTTTATTTAGTTCCCTGTAATCAACACAAAACCGCCAGCTGCCGTCTTTCTTGTGTACGAGTAACACGGGACTTGAATACGGGCCGGTGCTCGGTTGGAATAGGCCAGTTGCCAGCATTTCGGTAACCAATCTCTCGATCTCGTCCTTTTGGGTTGCTGAATAGCGGTATGGGCGAACTGAAACGGGTTCGGCACCTGTCTTTAGTGGAATGCGATGGTCATACGATCGGTGAGGGGGAAGAGTTGCAGATGGGGTGAAAACTGATGGGAACTCATCGAACAAAAGCTGGACGTCGTGTGGGATGGCGGGCTGATCTGGGGCAGGGACGTTTTGAATTTCCGAAAGCCAAACCAGCCAACACTGATCGACATCGGTCAACTTAAGAGACGCTGCTGACGGGATTTGACGACGTTCCAGCCCTGGAATTCCGCGTATCGTGACCATCGTTTTGTCATAAAGGAAGGACATCGTTAGGGTGGACCAGTTCGCGCGGATATCCCCTAAGGTAGCCAACCACGAGACTCCCAAGATAATATCAATACCAGTGACCGGAAAGACATATGCCGGAATAGTGAAGGTGACTGAGGCGAGTGTTAGGCGTAGGTTCCTGCAGAGGCCAGCGGTGAGGACTTGATTTCCGTCCCCTAGACGGACAGGTAGGGTTGCCGAGGCGTCGACTTGTAGGGCTAGGCGAGAAGCTATTCCTGGTGATACGAAGCAATGAGTCGCGCCGCTGTCGATCATAACGGCCACTTGAAAATCGCCAATCAGCCCCAAAACTTTCAGGGTGTGTGGGCCGTCGAAGCCGTACGCCGTGGCGTTCGCCAATTCCATAGTGAAGTTCTCAGTTTGTGGGGGAATATGCCGTTGATCGTCGGGATGGGGTTCGTCCAAATCTTGTTCGGCCATATGTAATTCTTGAAGATCTGGAGTCTCGTCGTCATCCAACACGACCATCACGCGCAAGGATTGTTGGGAGCAGACGTGTGTAGGCGTGTAGGTTTCCCGACATTTGTAGCAAAGGCCTCGAGCACGGAGGTCGGCGTAATCCGATTGGGACATTTGGCGACTGGGACGGTTCCGAGGAAAGGGGGTAGACGCCGATGAATCTTGCGCGGATCGGTTCGGGCGAAACTCGGCCGTGTCGCGGTGTAATGCGGATGGTGTGGACGTTGTTGGTTGGTTTCCCACTGGACGGAACCCCCGTGGCACTGATGGGTTAAAAGGGGTTCGGGTTGTGGGCTGGCCCGACGGTTGAGAGCGAAACGGAATGGAGCGCGGAGGATAGGGGCCTGTGGTTCGTGTACTGGGCAGTTTATTGGCGTCGAGTTGTTTCTCGATTTCGCGTGCTAAATGCATAGTTGGGCCTATGTCGGTTGCATCCTTAGTGTGAATGCGTAGGCGAATATCCTCTCGGAGACCGTTCAAGAAGAGACCCGATGCGATGGTATCGGAAAGGGCTGGTACCGCGGCCAAACGGGTAATGAAACACTCGATGTAAGTGTCCACGGAGTGGATTTGTCGTGTCTGAGCTAGGGCTTCATACGGATTGGCCTGAGGGTCGTCGCCATATCGTTTAATCAGTTCTTGCGTGAATTGGGACCAAGAAAGGTGTGGAAAACGCCTCATTGTCCATTGCAACCAGTGGAGGGCATGTCCTTCCATGGCGATTAGGGCTAGGCTAACCCGAGTGTCTGCTGGAACATTGTGGATAGTAAAGAATTGGTCTGCCCTGGCCAACCATGCCGATGGATCATCACCCGAGAATGTCGGGAGATCGAACTTAAGAGTTGGCCGCACGAAGGGTGGCGATGGAACGGCTGGAGCGGATTCTTCCGAGTCTATAGGTTCTGGTGTGGAACTGGAGGAGGCTGGGCCTTTGTCTTTGAAAGCCCCCAGAAAGAGTTGTTCAAGTGAAGATATCGAAGCCTGGACTGCGTCGAGGCGTGCTTGCGTGGAATCGTTGCTCTTGGAAAGTGCCGTGACCATCGCTTCGAGAGCATCCATACGCGAATCGTTCCGCGTCATGATAACCGGCAAGGTCGGACCAATTGATAGCAACAAGAATAGAATGAAGCTAAACGCGAATGAAACGGAATGAAAACAGAAGGTAATACTCAAAAGAGTCCTCAGAGAATACTCTGCCCAGCTTAAAGCCGAAATTACACAATGAATCAATACCCTAACTGTTATGGGTTACAGCCTATTTATATGCATATGTGGCGGTTACAATGTTTAGGCCTCCCAACTAACTTTGACCTATTCTATCATTAAGTCTTATTAACCTTCTTCCGTCGCTTATATGTAACACAAAAGTAATGGCATTTTGTGTAAAATTGAGAATATTGTGAGGGTGGAGTTTATAAAGGGTTTTCCATTTTAAGGGTGTGAAAATTATTGTGGAACGTTCGAAAATGAAAATGTGAAAGTTATTGTAGGACGGAGGGAGTAATATTTTTCAGTGAAAACAACTAAAACTAAGAAACTAATACCTTTTAGAAAAACAACTAATACCATTTAAAAATACACTTGAATTGCACAGCGCACCTGGTGCATACAAATTTTTGCCAATTATTAATATGCACACGGTCTCTACAAGTTTTTTTTGTGTGTTTTTAATAGAGCAATTGTACATGAAACAATTGAGATTGCAGCATTTCATGATAGATGCATCTCCAATTAAGGGATAGAACCCTCTTGAGATTATATCTTTTAATCAAAATGAGAAGAGAGGATATCGAGAACCTACCTTCCATAGTATGCTTCCAGGGTGCGGACCTTCCCTGAGACCATGGACATAACCAAATGAACATCAATTGCTAATAGTGCATACCACCATGTATAGCTATGGTGAAAGAAAACCTACCTCTGGAACAACTTTGTTCAGAAATGTCTCCGTGTCATCTCTGACATCAGAGTCATAGTTTTCATTTACAGTCAACGAAGCACTTGTGTGCTGCACTGTTGTACACAAAGATGCATCCAAATGGCAAGAAAGGAAAGAGAAGGACGTTAAACTGAAATAAAATAGTTATAGTTGAAAAACTATAATATTGAAAAGGTAGAGTTGAACTTACGGAAAAAGTGAGCAAGGCCACATTTAAACCCTGATAAATCCTGCCCAATCTCCTTCAAAATCTGAGACAAGATAAAAGGTGGTGAGCCATAAGTAGCAGAATAAGGGCAACATTCAACACTTAATTTCTTGACTTGTATCATTGAGCAAAAAAAGAACACACAAATGTTGCACCATAACATATTCCAACTCTTCTTGGGTAACACCATTTTATAACTACCGTATCTAAATCGAAAAGACATTTAGGGCTACCTGTTGATATGTCAAAGCCTATATGTAAAAAACCAGTAGAAGAAGTATATGCAATGCTAAATTCTTAGTTATTTGCAATAAGAGGACCTTTTTTTTTTTAATGGATGAATGAAACATTCATTTCAATTATTAAGATTAGAGCTATTTCTGTGGGTTAAAGCAGTTCTTAGTTGATGGCCATATAAATCCCAATCAGCAAATTCTAGTCCCTAACTAAAATTTACTCCTAAATTTCCACGACTCTGCCTGATTCAGTAATTAATACATAAAATCCCTCTCGTAATCATTCTTCCACAACAAAATTCTGATAAATGAACAAGAAAACCTAATTCGGCAGAAGTAACAAATTAAAAAAGGATTGGAGGTACCTTGGAGGTGATGAGATGGCAACCTCGCCTCTGGGCAGGAATGACAACAGTCTTCTGAGCCCACTTGGGGGCAGTTCCAACAGACGATGGTGCCGCCGCCGCCATATCGACGTTACGACAATTCACAGAGAAGTGGCGCCGCTGCCGGTGGTTGTTGATCGTTGATGTTGTTAGGGAGTTGAAACCAATGGATTTTAGTCCAGTTGTGGTGGTGATGGGTATGAACGTGGAAGAGGACGGCGGTAATATTAGCGCAGCTTGCATTTGCACCGCCGCTTAAAAACTTGAGCCTTACTTTCAGAAAAAAAAAAACTTGAGCCCAAATGTAGAGAGAAAGTAGTCTAATAATAGGAGAAAATTTGGTTGAATCAGCTCAACACAAAACCTTCACGTTGGCCCACAAAAACAAACTTCGCCTCCCCCCTGCCATAAAATATTTCTTTTTTAATTTAATATATATAAATATATTTGTAAATATCTAAAAACAGAGTATGAGCTTAAGCTCAATCTAACGCAAGAAAAAATAAATAGAAAAGGTAGAAAGAAAGAAAAAATGATACTCCCTCTGTCCCATAATCATTTTCATAGGAAGATGGACACACATATTAAAAAAATATAATAATGAGTGGAGTTTTAAGGAGTAATTTTATAAAACTTAAATGAGTTCATTTTTGTGTATGTGTGGAGAAAAATATGACATTTGCATAAAATTGATGATATTACGAGGGTGAAGTTTGTAAAAAGTTTTTCATTTTAATGGTGTGAAAGTTATTGTGGAACAAAACAGGAGTATTATACCGTCTATACGTGACTCAATTTGATAGCTGGCTCCAGGACGGACCGAGAACTCGAAGTTATGGGGGCCATTCTCTTTTAATAATTCAAAATACTAACATATATATAATTATAATATATATGTATATTATATTTACAGAAAAAAACATTAAAACTTCTTAAAAAATATATTTATTGTTGCATTATGTTGTTTAGTATTGATAATTAAAAAAATTAACCACTCAAATTATTCAACAATGAATATTTTATTTAATGTGATATAATATTAAAAACAATTAACAAATTAAATTATCAATTATATTTTCTTTATCAATTTTTTTTAAGGAGCTAAGGTTATGTATTTATATAACAGTAATATATATATATATATATATATATATGAGTTAATTGCAAATCTTATACATTAAAAGGAGGACGCGACTCTCCTTGTGTCGCCATGTGTAGTTTTGTTCATATTAGAATTTGTCGTTACACGTGTCACTTTCATACCAGAAAGACGCTACATCGTCTTCTAATAAATATTTTTTGAGCAAAAGTCTAGTGTTATATGATCTTATCTCCACTTTAGTATTTAAATCATTTTTTCCCTTTAAAATATGATTGAGTTGTAGTTTTATAAGTTCACGGGTCATATATACAATATAGGAACAAGAACATGCTAAATTTGATCATGTACAATGATTCACTTTGTGTAATTTTTTTGGGGGCAATAATACTATAGGTCATTTCATCTAGTGTTTTAACAAAAAAAAACATTCTTCAATGTAATTACAGAAAAGTTCATAACCATAATAAAGATTACGCTATTGCCCCTGAAATGTAATTAGTATTCTACATTAATTACCCAACTACAAATCTTGGCCGTATTTGAATCTTTATAATTATTCATCGGTAAACGCGCTGAAAATTGATACAAACATACCATATTTCGGACACCTTCCATTTCGAAAGCATCAAAACCTAAAATTCCACCTTCTCTCTTTTTCAACGCTGCACATTGATCGGAGGTTTTTCCACCGGCTGCATCCCAAGAAATTTCCACGACCTGCATCGAAGGTATGTAGTTATTCTGTTGATTCTAGAACATATTGCATGTATATTTAAACTAAAAAACAGTGATTTCGAGAAATGAAATTAGATATTTTTTGAAACCCACTTGCATATTTGCAGTTTTCAGATTTGGGTTTGTAACGAGTGAAGCTCGATTGTCGTATTGAAATAATTTAATTTCGTTTAATGTTATGATTCTGTTTTCCGAATTTTATTTTGGTTGTGTTTGTTCAAGACTGTAAACTTCTGATTCAGATAAACTCACCATTTTTTTTATATTATGTTTGGGTAATGTTCTTTTATATACAGGTATGACTAGGGACAAGGGGAAAGGAGTCCGAATAGATGAAGAAGATATGCCAAAAAAAGGAAAGAGGAATAGAAGTAGGCAAATACGAGTGTCATTAAGGACTAACAAAGGTACTTCGAAAATATTTTTTACTGATTTCTGTTTAAATGAAGATTTAATAGCATTTATTATTCAAAAAATGTCATTACCAGTAGATACTTGTTTAATTTGGCCATTGGAACAGAGGATTTCAAAAAAATATATATACATATGGCAGTGGTGTTGATAGTGGTTGGAGATCTTATGTATATACTGCATGCACAAAGGTGTAGCAGCTGCAAGTGCATGAAAGGATTGCATTATGCAGAATTGTACCACATAATGTATGAATATTTGCAGTTGCTATTGCATATATCCATGTTTTGGGAGAACCTACTCATGTATTATGGGTGTAGGTTAGCATATCTGGGGTGTAACTCACACAAAAATTGTATGTATGTGTAGAGAAGTAAATAATGTATGAAAAAAGTAATTAACTGCATTTGATGAGAATAATTTATATCTTGCTAACACACAAATTGGCAGGTTCCGGAGTAAAAGGCGATCGATTAGATAAAATGAGGGTAAAACATAAAGGTCTGTAACATCTTATAGTAAAACCCTTTTTAGTTATTAATGATGAATGTATATTTATATATTTTAACTGTATTCAGGGAAGCGTGTTTTGGGATATGTTGTTGTCCCGTCAGATTCCGGTAAAAATTTTAATTACATAAAACAATTATGTTGTTTACAATGTCATTATAATGCTAATATATTTTATTTCACTCATACAGATTTTGAAAGTGATTTTGAATCAAGCAAACAGAGTAGTGATTACTCAGATGACCCTATAGAAGGTAATAATCAAATTAATGATACTGGGTTTACTGGTTGTTTCTATTATATGAATCTTTCTTAACTTTTAAGTGTGTTCATTGATGTTCACAGCAAGTGAAGGAGAAGAATATGAGAGAGGGAGAAAGGATATGAAGCACAAGCGTCTAAGGGCCAAGAACAGATTTGGTTTATATCTTATTTCTGATAATATTAATAGTTGATAATATTTTGTATTTCTGAATTTTTACATGTTTTATTTTCTGCTAAACAGAAGGTGTCCAAATTGACAGAAAGCAGAGTTATTATAGGTCGAACATTAGAACAACTTTTACTGAGTTGCAGCCAGTACGGTTTACCGAACAACATTTTAATGAGTTGAGGAAAACTCCCTTCTATCTTCTATTGATCTCGTTTCTACGCAATGGAAGTGAATCGATGTTTAACAGCAGCATGAAAATTGAAGATGATATAAGAGACATAGTACGAATGTTTGATGAAGAGTCAGAGTGCTTCATTGTCGGTTCAAAAGAGCTAAAAATTACAAGAGAAGATGCAGATCTTGTATTTGGAATAGTATCAGGTGAGGAGAAGATTAGTTTGAGAGGAGATAAGTACACCCATCCAGAGTGGATCAGAAGGTGTTTTAGGGAAGAACTTGTAATGAAACCGCCAAACTTCCCTTTGTACATGCCTATTTTCCTGAATAAGATAGAGGAAATGGTTGAATTAACAGATACTGAATCTATACAGGATGTATGTAGACTTCTTTGTTGCTACGTCTTGGGCGGTATACTATGCCCTGTAAGGAGTGGGGCCTTATCTTGGTATATGACATCGTATTTGGAAGATTTCAATGGAATGTGCAAATACGACTGGTCTGCATTCTTTGTTGTGAATTTGATTAATAGTTTGAAGAGAAGCAAGGATATGAAAGTTGGTGGATGTGCAATGCTTTTGCCTGTAAGTAACTTTTAAAAACTATAAACTATTGTACTCCCTCCGTCCCAGGATTACTTGCACACCTACTTTTTCGGACCTTTAGAAACTTCACCCGTATAATATCTACAATATTACATTTAATGTAATTATTTTTATGGTCCATATATACATATAAGGCCATTCACTTACTTATTTTTTTATAAAATTATATCTTAAAATTTTATTTATTATAATATTTTTAAAAAAGTGAGTGAACAGTAAGTATGCAAGTAATCCTGGGACGGAGGGAGTATTATATTTTATTACTTGCTGACGAATGTTGATCTTGATGCAATATCAGTACTGGTTGTGCGAACACACATCGCTTGTTCATCCGGTGGACAGGAAGGCTTTCCCAAGGTTTTTAAAGTGGGATCTGAATGAGTTAAATGGGGCTATATTCAATGGACGGTTGCATAGATACACAAAGGTATAAAAGAATACTAATTTTTGAACGAGCGTTATTGTAGGTTATCTAATGCAAGTGAATGAGATGAGTACGTGTAACCTGCAAATATGTTTGCAGGTGTACCCGGAAAAGCTAACTGCAGAATCGTGGGAAGTGGTGCAATATGACGCACTCGCAGCAGTCAGATCGACGAAAGATAGTCCACCAGTTGAGAGTAATGCAGGAAATATGACAGATGCTCCGGTGAATTCAAGCGGAGCTGCAGCTGGACAAACAAACTCGGAGTCGATTGGAAGGGGGAAAACAGTTGTTGATGAGTCATCTGTACGTAGGTTTGAAGTTGGTTCTTCATCAAAGGATGATACAGCAAAATTTGACAAGGGGCCTTCATTTGACTTGGGTTTTGATAGTTCAATGAGAGATGCAAATGAATTCGAGGACACAGTGATGAAAGTTTGCAGTGATTTGAACAAGACTATCTTGGACGGGGATAATACTCAAGATGGGTATGTGCCAGTGGATGTAGGACATAACGAGGGGGGGGGGGATTTTGAATGTTGATTCTGCAAGAGCAGGTGAGAAGGATGACGGTGGCCGAAGAAGTGAAATAGAGGATATGCGTCTTGAAATTAAATTATTGAAAGAACAGATGCAGAATGAGCGAGTTCGTAATCAACTAGAAATACTTCAGAAAACTGATGTTATAAATCATCTTGAATCTGAGATTGCGCTGCTGAGAAGAGAGGTAGAGATGGTTAGAGGACCAACCCCGACCCAACTGTTTGAAGATGAGGCAGTAATCAAACAAATAGATGAAATTGAAAAACAAGCGGTAGAGAGATTTTTTGCAGGGAAGGCTGTGTATGATAAGTTTTTGAAAATTGTTTCGAATGAGGGACCTTGGGGTGGGAAGAATACAGTTGAAGCAAATACGACAGATGTTGGAGTACATAGAATGAGTGAGAATGTGGATGTTGATACCGCTGTTATCGCAGATGAAATTGCTATGGATGACAATGCTTCTAAAGGAAATACAGCTTCAGCTAGTGCTCATGTATTAGGTTCGAACAACAGCGAAAATACTAAGCCTTCAACAGTTGGTGCGGCTTCTGTGAGTATTAGAATGCCATTATCAAACATTGTAATACCTGATGTGTCCTCCCCCCGTGATGATGATGGGAATGCAGTGAAAAGCCATCCAACATCAAAAGTTAAGGTTGAGAATGAAGAGAGTGAGACGCACTTCATTAGTTCGATGGCTAAACGTGTGAAGGGCCGAACAAGGGCATCAACCAGGAAACCAGTTCAGATGTCACCACAGCCTCTTACTCAAGATTTGATGAAAGTTCATGAAATAGACGACAGTGATGGAGACGATGCAACAGCTGCTGCAAACAAGAATAAAGTTAAACGTTCTGTGAAGAACCCTTTTGATAATCGTCTTGGAACAGTGAAAAATTGTCCACGAGAATTGAAAGATGGAATTTATAAAAAGTTCGTTGAAAATGGAGATAGGTAAATTGTTATTTCCAATTTATATTCATTTGTGTAATTTATGTGGGTACCAAATATCAAATATTTCCCGCTTATTATCTGAAAATAATGGAATTTTAAAAATGCAGTCACGTAATTTTCATTGGGAATGGTCCGTTGACGCATGTTACAGTTGGGATGCTAATCAGCGTGCTAAACAATCAATGTCTGGACAACGAGGTATAAATATATTATACTATATTTTGCTATGTATTAGAAAACGTATTTTACTTAACATCTCTACTGCTACATGTGTAATGTAATAGGTAATCGATGCTTGGTCCGAATTAATTCGTTTGAGGCTATTCCAGACACACCCTAGTGCTAGAAAAGTGACGACTTTTACGTCATCATGCTGGGTAATATATGACAAACATGTTTATTTTGTATAAATTTAGATTGCATTGAATATTATACTAATGTGCGGTGACGTGCAAATTGTTACATTTAAGGTTCTGATACAAAAGAGGGAAATTTCTAAACAAAAGATATTTGGTGTGCTAATTGAACGTCCATTGGAAGATGCTGTCGATAAAGATTTTCTCCTATTTCCTGTTAACATAACGGAGAGTGGAGCAAGAACTCGCTCAAACGTCACTGGACATTGGACTTTGTTAAAGCTTGATATTAAGAAGAATCAATGGACATTTTTCAATTCACTACGCCCCAGGACAGCCGGCTCCAATGATCCATATCTAAAAAATGCTATGCTCGTGGTAAGTCAAACGCCCTTATTTTTATATATATGTAATGAACGTGAGATCATTTATTTTATTATTTTTTCTATAAGATTACACTAATTCATCAAATATAATGTATACTGTTGATGTTGATATGAGTGTTATGTTTAATGATCCAACACTGACAGCCGACTGTTGTGTTTAATGTTCCCAACACTCATGACAACATCAGAATTTGCCCTTCCTTCTTTCACTAACTCTTATCTTACACTTGTTGTCTAATGATGTCCCCAGAGCAGTTAGAAGACGTGGGCAACACCAAGTCATGCCACTGCGTGGGAGTGAGAAGTTATTAGGCCATGGTATAACAAGTCCCTAAATTCTAGGAGTGGTGGAGAGAAGTTATAACCGCATGATCTCAAGGTTGAGGCGATCATGGGAGTTGATGGCAGTTCGTGAATGAAGCCTATAGATACAGAAGCTGCCCTCAACACAAGATACACAAGAAGAAAAGCTGAAATCGACTACTACTCTATTGAACGCTATATACGCTTCTAGTTAGGAATATCTTTGTTTTTTCTTGTAGTTCTTCACATTATTATAAACCCGAATAGTAGTGTGTTAGGACATAGTCTTATTTACTAGGTTGTGTGATTAGATCTATGAGGGAGATAGTTTCATAGAACTTAGTAAATCATTATACACTTTCGTAGTGTAATTATACACCTCAAAGAGGTTGTACTCGTTTCACATATTTTTATATAGTGAACAGCATAGATTATTTTATAATCTATGCAAATTTTGAATACTTCCATTTTCAGTACGTGCATTTTAATTTCCGCTGCATAGTGTTGTCTAGATTGTTCCAACACAACAGACAACATCTCTGATTTCGCACGCACACACACTTTCAGTTGGTATCAGAGCCAACTACTTGATACACTAAGTAGAGATTCTGCTTAGAGTGTGTAAAATCTGAAATGGAGTATCCACTTTCACCCGCACTAAAGCCTCCTTTTCTAGATGGCACAAATTATGCTTTCTAGAAACCAAAGATGAGGATGTACATCAAATCCATTGATGAACGAGCCTGGAGGAGTGTTCTTGCTGGTTGGACTCAACTAAGAACTGCTGCGGATGAAGATAATGAAGCTCGAATCAAGAGAGAGCTCGATTGGACGGCTGAAGAAATCACAACGGCGAGTTACAATTCAAAGACATTGAATGCAATCTTCACCTCAACAGATGCCTCAATGTTCAAAATCATATCAAACTGCATTTCTTCGAAGGATGCATGGGATAGACTGCAAGAACATTGTGAAGGATCGGATAGTGTACGAAGGACCAGACTACGTATGGTTGGAACTAAGTTTGAAAACTTGAGGATGAAAGAAGATGAAACCATCTCATCTTACAACGAAAAGCTGACTGAGATTTCAAATGAAGCTCATTCTCTTGGTGATCCAATATCAAATCAAAGGTTAGTACATAAAATTCTTAGATATGTTCCTAAACGTTTTGAACCTAAGATATGTGCTATAGAAGAAGCTAAGGACACTGATGTGATAAGTCAAAATGAATTAGTTGGTATTTTGAAAACTTATGAGATGAACATTTCTGAAAAGACTGATAATGAAAAGAAAGTGCTTGTTTTCAAAGGTGATGCCTCATCATCTGTATCATCGGGCTCTGGAAAGTCTCCTTATGTTACTGAAATTGATTCTGATGAAGATGATATTGAGGAATACCTTAACAATCCTGATTATATGGCTTTCATTACTAAACAGTTTAAGACATTTATGAAAAACAAGAATAATAGGATTAAGGACAACATTCAACCTAAGGTTCAGATTAATAATACTCAGCAATTGCCTATTGGGTCTTTCTATGGTAAGACAGGCTTCACACTGTCTTACAAAAGGCAATACTTCAAATACCGTTAGATCGTTGATCTGACGTATAAAATTTAATTTATATGATTGCACTTCGCATTAGTGCGTTTGCTCTATGCATTATGCAATCGCACTGCATCGCCTTACTAATAAATTAAATTAATATATATAAAATGACGAAAATATCCTTTTATTTTAAAATAAATAAAAATATTAAATTATAAAATTACATAAATATCCTTATTGACAAAGTGGGATAGCTCAAGTGGTTAGAGCACCACTACCTAGGCCATAGGTCCTGGGTTCGAGTCATGGGGAGGGGAAAAAGGGATGGGTATTTAACTTCCATAAAAAAAAAAAAAAAAAAATCCTTATTATTAAAATAATACATCATTTAAATTATAAAATTAATCAAATTACAATATTTTAAATCAATTAATCTCATAACCCCTTTTTTCTCACCCATCTTTCTCAGTTGTTTAATTAACATGGTTCATCAGTTGTTTAGTGTTAACATGGAAGCCCGTGCAAATCTTAAAATCGTGTGAATTTCACAGAAAATTCCAGTTTATGCATCTGCCCAAAGTGGGGAGTTTATGAAACTCAACTGCACAGTAGATCCGTTTTAATACTTAAAAGACCGAAATACCCCTTCAATTTAAATACTGTAGGTACTTTCCATTCCTCATTCTGATCATGCCCTAGATTTGCCGACGCCGAATGCGATTTTGGGGTCATGAGTTTCGGAGCAACTTCAGCAGGATTTGTGCAGCAATTGAGTCAAACGCCGACAGCCACCGCGTCTCGCTGAGCTCGCTCTGACACCGAGTAGCACCGTCTTTGGCGCTCTGCTTTTCAAAACCCCATTAAAGGGTAAACCTCCAAGCTTCATATTTGCTTCAACAACACCAGATTCTTGACCCACATAGGCGTCTCGCTTGCCATCCCCAACTTCAAATCAAGGAAGAAGGCCAGTCAAAAACCCTTGATTATCGTGTTTTTTTTTCTCGATAATTCTGGGCAAAAGGAATAATCAATGAAATCGTGTAGCTTTGTTGTACTTTTATTTTTTGGTTGGTTATTTTAATTCGATTAGAATGTCTCAGTGGGTTTTAATTATTAATTAGAGGGCTGGACACTGTTTTTTTTTGGTGTTCATGTTCGTTGTTCATATTGGACAATGCAACTTCTCTGCTAATTTTTTTAGTTTATGTTTCATCAATTGTTAATAGCATTCTAGTTTAAATATCATAGTGGCTTGAAAATATGAGCAAAAAGAACAAAGAATCATCTTGTTGTTGTAAGAAAACAGAGCTTTGAATTTGAATTACAAATATATGTTTTCTGGGAAATCTGAGAAGGGACTGCAACAGCAAAGAAATTGAAGATTCTCATCGGAATTCTGAGGAATTGAGTGGAAAATTAGTTCGATGAGCAGTGACACCACTGTAAGCCATTGCGCGAGCTTCAGCCGCCTCTCCTTCGAGTTTCCGACAATTTCGCCGGAGAAGACGGCGGCGTTGAAGCCGAACGACTCGTCGTTCCAAGAGATTTGACTGAAGATGAATCTGACGTTCCGTGACTTTAGCTTGGTGCGGCAGATCGGGAGCGACAATATCGGCAGGGTTTATCTCAGCCGCCTCCGGGTGACGGTGGAAGAGGGGCGGTTGTACGCGATGAAGGAGGTGGATAATGGTGTGTTGGGATTGAAGAAGAAGACGCAGAGAGCGGTTATATCTAACATAAAAGAAGGTTAACTTTATAATTTTGTATATATTTTTAAAAATGGTTATGAGGACATTTCAGTAATTTTATAATTTTTTTAAGAAAAATTAAATATTTTATAACATTGCGAAGTGCGATCGCCATAACGAAGCTAAATGACATGTCAACTTCTCATTGGACGCCTTTTGTAAAATAGGGCGAACCCCCCGTCTCACCATAGAAAAGCCCTTGCCTATTAGGAAGAACAATTTTAATCCTTCTAGACAATTAGAAAGAGGTAACAGGTTTAGATCTGACCAAGAGTATAGGAAGAATGTTAAATGTGATGCATGTTCTAGATATGGTCATTATGCTAATGAATGTGCTAACACCATTCTCAAAAAGAAACTTAATTTCAGTGCTACTTTAAGTGATGAGTCTGATGTTGATCATGATCCTGAAAAAGATATTGAAAAAGCTTTCTCTGCTAGAATTCTGTATGATGATACTTTTGATGATGATCTGGACGATTATTATGATGTGAGGACAAATGAGCCATCATTTGAGAAATCACTAAATAATAATGTACCAAAATTTAACTGTTTCACAAGTTCTGTTAATGAGACAGGTACATCAAATAAAGCAGGTTTATCCAGAAGAGATGCTGACATTCAAGACTTGTCTAATACTGTTTTCAAACTGGAAAGTCTTTTAACAAAGAAGGATAAGGAAATTTCTAAACTCAAAGAAAGGCTAGATGTGTCTGTTCTTGATTTTAAGAAATATTCCTATGAAAAACCTTTAACTAATGAGAAAGTTTGCAAAATATCTTCTGAAACTAAGAAACTTAATCACATCATTAAGTCTCTGAACTTTGAAAATTCTGATTTAAGAGAATCTGCTACTAAGCTTGAAGGCATTCTAACAAGAAAAGATGTGGAGATATCTAAACTTGAAGAGAGATTGAAGGAAGCCTCTCTAAGCTTCAAAATATTTTCTGATGGAAAGAACAAACTGGAAGACTCTCTTATGACCAACAATTCAAGAAGAACAGGTATTGGCAACCAAGGTAAGAACCAAAAGAAGTCTGAATCTAAGAAACCTACTGTTTTTGTAAAAGCTGAAGTGAATTACAATCCTAGTGTTTCTACTAAAACTCAGATTATTGCAAAAGATGTTACATGCCATTACTGTTTCAAAAAGGGTCATAAAAGTCCTCACTGTTTGAAGAAGAAAAATGATTTGAAACAGTCTGTATTGCCTGGAATGACTCAACATTCAAGATCACATAGTAATTCTGCATGGACTCCAAAAGAAAATACATCTTGTAATGTTATTCATATGTCTCTGAAAGCATGTATACCTGGATTATGGTACTTTGATAGTGGCTGTTCTAAACACATGGCAGGTCAAATTGATTATCTTACTGATTATACTGTTTACAATGGTGGTAATGTCACTTATGGTGGTGGATCAAAAGGGAAAATTATTGGTAAAGGGACATTGAATGTTCCTGGTTTTCCCAAGTTATCCAATGTTTTGCATGTTGATGGATTACTGGCCAATCTTATAAGTATTAGTCAATTATGTGATGATGATTTGCATGTTAAGTTTGATAAGAACTCATGTTATGTGCTAGACAAAAACTCTAAATGTATCATGATGGGAAACAGATCTACTGATAATTGTTATCTTATTGAATCTGAACTTATCTGCAATAAGGCTAAAGTTGATGATAGTATTTTGTGGCACCATAAACTTGGACATGCTAACTATAGACAACTTGATAAACTTGTTAGATTAAAAGCTGTTACAGGTTTACCAGATCTGAAATTCTCAGATAACAAGGTATGTGGACCTTGTCAAAAAGGAAAACAGATCAAGGTGTCTCACAAAATGTTGGGACATTGCTCAACTAAACATTGCTTCGAATTACTGCACATGGATCTTATGGGTCCTATGGAAACAGAAAATATTGGAGGTAAAAAGTATTCTTTAGTTGTGGTTGATGATTACTCTAGATTCACATGGATTGAATTCTTAAAAGATAAATCTGAAACTTTTTCCATTTTCAAAATTCTGTATAAAAGATTTAAGAATGTTTTCAATTCTAAAGTATGCAGAATTAGGTCAGATCATGGAAGAGAATTTGAAAACAGTTCCTTTACTGAGTTTTGTGAATCAAAAGGTATACTTCAAGAGTTTTCTTCTCCCAAAACTCCTCAACAAAATGGCATAGCAGAAAGAAAGAATAGAACACTTCAAGAAATGGCTAGAGTCATGTTATGTTCTAAGAACTTATCTAAAAGATTTTGGGCTGAAGCTCTTAATACTGCTTGTCATATTGCTAATAGAGTTTATATTAGAACAGATTCTACTAGAACTCCATATGAAATTCTGAACAATAGAAAGCCAAATCTAAAATATTTCCATGTTTTTGGCTGTGTATGTTATATCTTGAATGACAGGGATCAGTTACATAAGTTTGACTCAAAGAGTGATAAAGGCTTCTTTCTTGGTTACTCAAGAAACAGCAAAGCCTATAGGATTTATGACTTTAGGACTGATACTGTACAAGAATCTGTAAATGTTGTTTTTGATGATGATACAAGCATTACAGGTAAAAGCATTGAAGATGAAGACATTTCAGACTTGATTAATGTACCAATCATTACTGAAAATGTTGAACAGGTTCAGAATGTTGAGAAGAATGATGACATACCAGAGGAAACATCTGATAATACAGATCCTGAAAATCTGTATAATCTCCAGAAAACTCCTTCCATAAGGATTCAGAAATATCATCCACAAGACCAAATTATTGGTGAGCAGTCTACAGGTGTTCAAACCAGAAGAAGAATGGGGATGAATTCAAAGGATGTGGTAAGATCAATATGTATGTCATGCATGTGTAGTAAGGTAAATCATGAATGCTATCACTCTGAGATTGAACCCAAATCTGTTAAAGAAGCATTAGATGATGAGAATTGGATAGAAGCTATGCATGAAGAACTTAATCAATTTGTTAGGAATGATGTGTGGACATTAGTTCCTAGACCAGAACATATTAATGTTATAGGAACTAAATGGATTTTCAAAAACAAGACTGATGAAATGGGAAACATTATTAGAAACAAAGCTAGGTTGGTTGCTCAAGGATATACACAGGTAGAAGGTGTAGACTTTGATGAAACATTTGCTCCTGTTGCTAGAATATAATCCATTAGGCTCTTACTTGCCATTGCATGCTATATTGATATAAAACTGCACCAAATGGATGTTAAAGCTGCCTTTCTAAATGGTATTCTAAATGAAGAAGCTTATGTTGAACAACCTAAAGGCTTTGAAAACCCTGATTTTCCTGATCATGTCTATAAATTGAAAAAGGCTCTATATGGCTTGAAACAAGCACCTAGAGCATGGTATGAAAGGTTGACAGATTTCTTAATTGAGTTTGGTTTTGTAAGAGGAGAAGCTGATAGAACTCTATTCATCAAACATGATAAAAATGATATTATGATTGCTCAAATCTATGTTGATGATATAGTATTTGGTTCTACTTGTGACAATATGCTTAAACACTTTGTGAATAAGATGACATCTACCTTTGAAATGTCCATGGTTGGTGACTTAAATTACTTTCTAGGACTGCAAATCAAACAGCAAAAAGATGGGTTTTTTATCTCACAAAGTAAGTATGCTAAAAGTCTAGTAAAAAGGTTTGGTTTAGAGAGTGCTAAACATATGAAAACACCTATGGGATCTACTCAGAAACTGAGTAAGGACAGTGTTGGCCAAAATGTTGACTCAACACTGTACAGGTCTATGATTGGCAGTCTGCTATATTTGAGTTCCAGCAGACCTGATATTATGTTCAGTGTTTGCTTATGTGCTAGATACCAAGCTAATCCCAAAGAATCACATATGAATGCTGTTAAAAGAATCATTAAGTATGTTGCAGGTACATGTGATTTAGGTATTTGGTACAACAAAGACACAAACTGCACCTTAATAGGTTACAATGATGCAGATTGGGTAGGAGACTGTGATGATAGGAAAAGCACAAGTGGTGGCTGTTTCTATATGGGGAACAATTTAATCTCTTGGCACAGTAGAAAACAGAACTGTGTTTCTAAATCAACAGCTGAATCAGAATACATTGCAGCAGGGAGTTGTTGTACTCAATTACTTTGGTTGCAAAAAATGTTTCATGATTATGGCTTACCTAGTGATGTTCTAACTGTGTACTGTGATAATACTAGTGCTATAAATATCTCAAAAAATCCAGTGCAACACTCATTAACAAAGCACATAAGTATTAGACATCACTTTATAAGAGATCTTGTTGAAAAGGAAGTTGTTAAGATGGAGTACATATCTACTGAAAAACAATTAGCTGATATATTCACTAAAGCTCTTGATGATAAGAGGTTTTCTTCTCTACGAAAATCTCTTGGCTTATGTAATATCTGAAAATATGATCAAGGGTGTTGTATCAAATGCGGCAGCATTTGAGACAACACTAAGATAAGTCACTTATGTGTTTCCTTGCTTTAATTTTCGTAATTGTTGAATTAATAAAATTTCTTGTGATTGATATTTGAATTCTGAATGACTTGTGAAAAATACTAAAGAGCCTATACACCTCTCAAATGCTACAAAAGAAAAACCACATATTAGATGCTTTATAAATCACTGAGTAACTATGGGACACGGAGCTCGCTACTACGATGATCTCTTTTCAAAAGGTGATATAAATTGCATCAATATATTCACAAATCCATTGAGTAACTATGGGGCACGGAGTTCGCTACTACGATGCACTCTTTTCAAAAGATGGATCAATGTGAAGTGTGATAAAAAGAAAAAGAAATTAGAGCAACACATATGATGAAAAATCATGAAAAAACTGTGTTGAGGTGTATAGAATGCCAAAAATAGTCGAAACACTCGTTAATTCAGATTCTTATCCCAATTTTCATGGAATTAGTTATTTTTTATAATTATTAAATATTATTCTCTGAAATATTTAACTTGACTTAATCTTGCCTTGTTTTATTATTTCAGTTATTATATTCCGCTCTTATTTAATTTTGTTTTTCCAGATTTTATAATCTTCCTGTTAACCACGATCATTTAGTGGGAAAGTTACTTCCACTACTTCACTTCCCTCACTCCCAAAAATCGTGTAACTTCTTCATCTCAACTCTCCATATAAGATGAATCTCCATTACAGTGTTGGAAAATACTTGAAAAGCCTTGTTAACACAATTAAGCCTGGTAATCACAGATATTAATTATATTTGTAGCACTCAAGTATATTCAGTTCCCTAGGACACACACTGGTTGATTTCTAACTTACATTGTGTTTACAGAATTCGAAAGGTCTCAAAAATTAATTTTGCTGTCTTGTTTTGTGTGTACAGGTTCAAATATGTCCACTCCTTCGATCACTGCTGCACACTCAAACTCGAATTCAAGCAACAAAATTTCTCCAGACCCTCTCAATCTCCTTGCTGATATGGCGTCATCCAACTCACCAAACTCACCGTCGTTCACCGTCGGCACAATAGTGGTTCCTTTCGCTTATGAAGAAGAACCTACTCAAACAACCCCTCTTGAAATCGTACCTTACAATCCATACGATATTCGCACTGAAATCGCGAATTCAAACGCCACTACAGAAATTCCAACCTCCAACGCACCAGATGAGCCCTCATCTGAAGCTCCCGTACCAGAAAACACCCCAGTCACCTTACACTTCCCTCTGGGTACCCCGTTCAACACCTTGAAAGAAGCTTTTGAAACCCTAAGCCTGAAAACAAATCACCCTGTTTTAGTGCTTGAGGGAGTAACGCTGGATAATGCCATGTTCAAAGGGGATGTGGACATGCAGACTCAGCTGGAGTCCTCGGATGAAGAAGTCTTGGCTGCAAAGTTTGAGAGAATTCATCGGCACAAAAAGGGCAAAAAGAAAGCTGCTGCTGTTCCACCTGCACGAAAATAGCCTGGTGGTAAGAGAAAGTCCCAAAGGAATCTGGGCAAGATTGTTGATTACTCTGGAAAAGGGAAAAAGCCCAGAACGGATGGGAATGCCTCTGAGCCAATTGCTGTATCTGATTCTGAATCAGAACCAGAAACAGAGGCCGAACAACCTGCACCTTCAGTGGAAGAAGAGGTGAATATTAATGAAGAGGATGTGGATGAAGTTGCTGAGGAAATGGAGGAAGAAAGTGAACCAACTCCACCAGTTCGACGATCGAAAAGGCTCCGAGAGCCCGAAAGTGTTGCCTCTCCGATGGCAACACCAGATCAATCAAAACCCGATCAGTCATCCGATTCATCAGATGAGGATGAACATGAGGTACTTTTCTCTTCTGATGATAGGAATAGTGATTCTGATGAAGATTACAATGATAAGTCAAGCATACAGTATAGAACCATAAGAACTAGGCAGATTATAAGTGAATGTTGGTCCCTGAACGAGTAGTGAATGGGATTAAAGTCTAGAGGGGAGGGGTGAATAGACTTTAAAACTTTTTCAAACAGAGTTGGGAACCTCTTCTGATTGCTATGTCAACTGGACTGCAAGTCTGCTGGTCCAGATGACTATAGTGATCTGATTGTTAAGGTTGTATGCGGAATTTTGGTGGCCCTTGTTTAGACTCGTTCTTGTAACTTGTTCTACTTAATGAAAATACTCAGCTGATGCCGGTTTGAAAGTTATGGCCTGTTTTAAAGAGTGTTGAAATAACAGTATGCACTATATAATAATGAATGTAAAGGCAGAAATGTAAAGTGCAGAAAGTAAATAACACCGGATTTATAGTGGTTCGGATATACGTTCCTACGTCCACTCTCACGTCCTAACGTGATGTTTAATCCCTTTAATTTCCACAAATTACAAGGGTCTTGTCCTTTATAGTCCCAAGGTTAGGACTTTGAGATCTGAGCCGTCCTAACAGCTGCGGTCTCCACAAGTGATTGTAAGCACTTGCACTTTGAGGGGTTCAAAAACTTTAACCTTTCGGTGAGGGTTTGGGGTTTTTGAGATGTATCCAACTAATGGTTCAAGCTTATAATTTGCTTAACCACTATGCCTAAAACAATTGATATACAATATGAACAGGTTTCAGGTTCTTAAGGGTTGGATAGGAAGCACTTAAGAGCTATGGATAATTTAATGGATTTCTGGCTCTTGGAGAACTCTTGGAACAGTATGGCTTTTGCTTGATTGCTTGCTTAGCTTTTGAATTCTCTCTTGTGACTTCTTGTTCTTTGTGATTCCTCATCCTCTTGTATTTATAATGAAGATTGGTTACAACTAGCCGTTGGAGTTGACTAGCCGTTTGAGCAATCTTTCCATAATAACTTGATTCCTTGATTCCAGCCGCTTGATTGCTTCAATCCTGGGATCATGTCAATCTTCTAAATAAGGTAGGTCTTCGTTTGAATTGCAAGATGACTTAGGAATCAGCCGAGTCCTGGAAGAGCACATAGTCTTCTGATCTGTACTTCTAGTCTTCTGACTACTCTTCTGGCCTTAGGTCTTCTGTCTTCTGATATCAGACGAGTAACACTCTTCTGATCTGGAAATTCTTTGTACTGCTTTAGGCCATCTTCAATCTGGGACTCCATCAGATAGGTAGGTATACAAGCACCTTAACTTATCTGGTCTTCAAGGATCTTCTAGTCTTCATGTCTTCTACTCTTCTCATCTTGAGGATAGGCATGTAAGCCAGGACTGTGCTGATCAGCTGATATCAATACAGTTGATCACACAAGACTAGTCTAAGCTGTTCTATACAAGTCAGCTGATCCTATTACATTTATAAACTCTAAGTGTTTTGGCCATCAAAACTATTCTAATATCAAGTGGGGCTTAGGGTGAATTTATATCCCAACAATTTCCCCCTTTTTGATGAAGCCAAAACTATACTTGATAAATGCTCTTAATGAAATAAGATAAGAGTTTATAATATGCTAAAACTGAAGTATCTGATGAAGACAATGAGAGTTTGTCTTGTAAGCAAAAAGAACTAGAACTTGAATATAGATAGAACTTTTACAGATTACAAGTAATAGTTTCTTTAAACTTCTAATGTAGTCTTCATCAGGTCTTCTGTTCTTTAAATGCGGTAGGCCAGGTACAGACGAGCTCGAACTTCTTCCATGTGCTGCATGTCTGTAACATTCTCCTCTTCATAAATCTTGTACAGAATCTTCTTGATTTCAATCATGTTGACTCTTCCTGAGTCCAGAAGGGGTGGATCCCATTTGGGTTCTTCAGGAGTTAGGATTCTGCAGTTGTCAAGTCCTTTGGCTGTCTTGACAATTACTTCCCAGAGCTCTGGATCTTCAAAGTTCATGAACTGGGAGAATTGGAGAAATTCTTCTTCATAAGTAGGAAGAGGGCCAAATTTCCTTACTATGTGGTGTTGAATTTGCCACTTCTTCTTCAGAGGATACCATCTTGGTAGCTCATCTTGAAGGGCTAAGTAGTCCACATAATTGCTATCAAACACCAGGACCTTGTCTTCTTGTGCTTTCCTGAGTTTGGCAATTCTTCTTTCAAATTTGGCTTTGACTGCCTTCGCATCATTCAGCTTCTTTTGCTTAAGCTCTTGAGCTTCAAACAACTTCTTCTTCTTCAACTCTAGAGCCTCCTTCTCTTCTGCAGTAGGCTCTGCTGGAGTTGGCTTCTTGCTGGTCTGAGCTTGCTCATCTGCCTTTCTTTTCCTTGTCATTCTCTTTTCAGGGACTTGTTCTTCAGAAGCAGTGATCTGAAGAGTTTTGGCAGGAGCCTGAGTGGGTGCTTGGGTATCTCCTTGAGCAATTTCTTTGCCTTTGCCTTGCCTGTTCTTGATTTTGCTCTTTAAACCACCCAAGGTTTCAGTCAAGTCATCTTGTGCTACTACTAGTTCAGCTTGCTGGGCAGTAGACTTCTCTAGGGCCTTTATCAACACATCTTCCCCCTTTTTGGCTTCAGCAAGTGCAGCCGCAAAAGGCTTCATGGCATTCAGAATTTCCACCGTCAGAGTCTGCTTTAGAGCCATGGCATTGGCTTTGCCAATGTGGGTCAGATGAGTTATGCTGTGCTCAAGAACTTCAGCATGAGAATTGGACGAGGAGGCAGCTTCAAATCTAGCTGTAAGTGCTTCCAACTTGGCTGCTGTCTCCTTCAGCTGAGTCTGCAATTTTTCATTTTCCTCTGCAGCTGATTTAAGGAGAGCTTGTCCTTCAGTGGCTCTTGCTTCAGCATCCTCAATTCTTTGCTTGTAGGTGGTCTCCATGCGGTGCATCTCATCAGTGTAAAGATCAGCAAACCTTTTGGAGGTGTCAGCTGACAACTTTTGATAGGTACTTAAGTATTCTCTTATCTGCTGATGGAGTGCTTCACCAAACTTGTCTTCAATGTCAAGGATTTGGTCACGAAGACGGGTCTTCTGTTCCCTTGCAGCTTTCTCAACATATCTACCTAGCTGCAGACCTAAGCCTTTCTCAAAGTGCAAGTCTATTGCAGCTTTGACCTGGGAGCAGATGTCTGCTGTATGGTCAACAGATGGGGTAGAAGTAGAGGGTGTACCTTGAGGCTTTGGATGAACAATTACTGCTTTGCCTCTTTCTTCAGCTGATAGGTACTCCTCATTGAGGAAGCAGGTAGTGGCCTTGGTCAGATGGGTCATCATTCGTCTGCCTGGATCCTCTTGATTTTCAATGAAGTGAGTCAGTTCGTCTGAAGGTCTGAAGTGAGCTGGTATTCTGACTACTTCTCTTTCAAATTCTTCTTTGTTAGCTGGTGCAGCTGAGTCTTCAGCAGGGGCAGCTGAGTCTTGAGCAGGGGCAGCTGAGTCGTCCACCAAGGCTGGTGCAGCTAATTCCTTCATCTGTGCTTGTTCAACTGTCTGCTGATCTGATGAGTCTTCTGGGATAGAGACATCAGCAGTGGGGATTCCTAGAATCCGGTTGCAAACTGTAGTCAGTGCCTCGTCTGATAGCAGTTGAGCATAAGAACGAACTTGAGCAGCTTCCTTTTGCTCCATTTACCAGTCGAGGAAGTTTTCCTTTCCTCCCATTCCTTCAATGACATCAAGAAGGTCATCCACATCATCTCTTCTGAGCTCAATCCAAGTGCATATCCTAAGCACTTGCTCAAACTGGATTGAATTCTCATCAACACCAGGGATAGTGGATTTGAGCAGGTTGCCTATCTTCATCCTCATTATCTTCTCTGTTGTACACATGGGGTAGTGAACCATCTTGAATTGAGGTTGAGAAGGGCCAGCTTCATACAGGGCTGCTGGTGCTAAGTCTTCTGGAGCAGTTGGGGCAGAGAGGATAGGAGATTGGGTAGCTGGGGTATGTTCCTCTGCTGTGTGAGTATCAGCAGGGATTTGGGGAGTGATTTCTTCTACAGTGGTTTGTTCATCAGCAGGGTTTTGAGTCTGCTGGTCTGGTTCAGTTCCTTCTTGAAGATCAGTGGGTGTTTGAGCTTGATGATCCTGATCATGTGCTGTTTGAATGTCAGCAAGGATTGTGGATATAATCTGAGTTTGATCATCAGCAGGTTGTGTGGAGGTGGTCTGAGGTTGTTTGTCTGCTGTTTGAACATCAGCAGGGATTTGGTTTTCAGTGTTTGGGGGTTCAGATGGGTTGGAATCATCAGAAGGGTTGAAGGATGAAATAGGGGCTATGCTCATGGGAGTAGGGAGCCTGGATTTCTTGGATTTCTTTGTGAAAGAAGAAGTGTTCTTCTTTCTCTTCTGACCCTTTGACAACTTGGAAGGAGTGAAGGTGAGAGAGGGGTTAGAAGTACCTGCCTTCTTCAAGGGAGAGGCAGTTGGAGTGACATCTAAATCAGATGGGGAGATGAGCCCTGATTTGATCAGATATCTTCTTTGTGCTAAGGTCTGATTGTCATCATCATCCTCAGCAGCCTTCTTTTGAGCCTCTTCTTTGGATGGCTCCTCTTCTTCTTCTGCAGCAGAGTCTTGAGTAGACTCTTCTGCCTCTTCAACTGCATCTTTGGAAGGTGCTTCAGCCAACAACTTCCTCTTCTCCTCTTTCAACCTTGCTGCCTCAGCAAGAGCATCCTTCCTCAAGTAATATTTGGAGATGTGGAAGGTCTTGTGAGGTCCCATCTTGTATTTTCTGGGGAGTATTTCTGGAAGAATGATACTCAGTTTGTTGACAAAGCTGACAGTAGAGGTCACCTTCCATTCTCTAGATTGAAGGTCTAAGGTTACCTTCTTGGCTTCAAGAGCAATTCTGTCCAAAAAGAGTCCTTGCCAATCTCCATCAATCTGATCCCAGATTGCTGCCATAACTCGAACTTTCAGAGTGGTAACAGCATCATGACTGAAAGTGTTACCAAGTAGCATCTTGCCTGCTATATCCATTAGGGTTTGAAACTTAGGTTCCAATTGAGATTTCTTCAGTCCGGAGGCATCTTCAGCCTTGATTTGACCACCAGTGAACATCTCCATGTATTCTTTCTCCTTACCCATGATGTAGGTGGAGATATTGATCTTCCCCCTTGTCAAACCGAACAGTTCTTGGAGGATTTCCCTTGTTACTTTGACCTTGTGTCCACCCATGACACTTTCAACGTGAGAACCCTTCATCACAGCATTGGAGTAGAAAGTCAGCACATCTTGTTCATACACATTCGTGGGTGCTGCTTCCAGAAAATCTCGAAGGTTGAGGTTGATGCAGCGAAGAAGGATTTCCTTGTTTGCAGCTGTGTGTTTGCCTTTGAAAAACAGAGCATTCTCTGTGAACATCTTCCCTTCCTTGGACCATTTTGCAGCATCCAAGGTGCCAGTGCCCTTGGTCTTCTCGTCGTAAATCTCAATGATTGCCATAGTAGTGTTTGAGTGTTAGGTTTTGAGAGCTTGAAAGAAATTTGCAGGACGAGAGAGTATTGAGAGCAAAAGTGAATTGTGAGTGAAAGGGTTTGGGAGAGGTTTAAGGGTGTGTATATATATACTCCAACAATTCTTGATCTAACGGTCAGATTTGGATTTAATTGTGGAGTAGAGCCCAAGATTTTCCTTATTTGATTTTGGGCTGTCTTTAAATTTGCCGGCTGAATTTGCCATGTGGCAACTGTTGATTTGCTGGCAATTTGGTAATTGAGTATTAATGACATCATTACCAAAAATAGCCGTTGTGACTAATTTTGTGGCAAGAATTGATCATCAAGGCCGTTTTTTATAAGAGAATTGCATTCCTTATATAAGCCAATTTGTTTAATTACATTCAGGAATAAATCTAGAATGAATTACATGATCAAAGATAGTCATTTAAACTCAAAAATCAAGTGATCTGATCAGCAGAGTGACGTCTTCTGATTTCTTGAAAATGTCTGCTGATTTCTCTTGGAAGTCTTCTGGTCAGCTGAGTAGGTCTTCTGATCAGCTGAGTGGAGGTTTGAGATTTGCTGAGTAAATCTTCTGTGCTTTGAAGGTCCAACTTGGCTTGATGGATCCTTCATTGTTGCTGTGATGATCCAACCTGGATGATGGATCTTCCAGCTTTATTGTGAGTGGTGATCCAACCTGGTTTGATGGATCTTCCAGCTCTGTCTGAATCAAGTAGGACCATCAAATCAATATGTAGATGATCAGCCTGGATGATATCCCACTGGTTCAGGTTGCCCTTACCATCTGATGTTCCTCATCATCAGATGGGTTGTAGCATCAAATGTGTCCTAATTGAATCTCTTCGCTACTCTTGAAAGAGAAGGAAGATTGGAGGAGGCTTCAATGGAGTCGAAGAGAGAGCCATGGACTCAGCCTTCATGTTCTGTTTAGACACAATAGCTTTTGATAACAAGCTCTCCATGTAGAACTTCCCCCTGGAGAAGAAGCTCTGCTTGTTTGCTACTCTGTCCTCTGCATCTCTCTTTCCTCTAGTTTTCAATAAGGACTTCTCTCCTTCCTCTAGTTTTCACAGGCATACTCATGTTGAGTAGGCCAAGTATGTTGATCTGCATCATCTTCATCTTCTGGACAAATCTTCATCTTCTTCACCCAAGACTTTGGTTGAAGAATGATCTCCATTCCATCTTTTCTTTCGATCTTCTCCATACCTGAAACAAAAATTATAGTTGGTGATTTGTGTTCTTAGGTGTTCTCATAACTTCCTCCTTTTATAGGGGTAGAAATGAGGTAGTGGAGTGAAAGATGACAAAATTATAGAGTTGATAGGTCTGTATTTCTGAAAAGTTACTTCTTAAGATCAACAATGAGATTCTTGATCTAAGGGTTCACATTTAAAGATATTCAGACTTTATCTTATGGAATGCAGAATTTATAAATTTTGAGCAAGAGTTATTTGAAATCCGTACAGTGTATGCATACTGTTGAGTCGGTGAGGATGGTGTATTAATCCAACCAGTATAACTCAGTAGTGTACTGTATGTATGTATACAAGATAAAGTATTTTATGAAGAATAATTTATTAATATACATAGTTATACATTGCTTGTAAAGAAATCAAATAGCCTTGTTCAAGTCTGCTGTCTATATATATATATGTATGATATGCAATGCAGATTTTAGAGTATTTCATCAAGGATTCTTAAGGTATCATTGATTCCCCCTTGATTAGATGACTCTAAGTTTTCCCTCAGCTTTATTTGTCTTCATCGGGAATGAACTTACCTGAAGATGAGGGTGTCTATTCACCTCATCTGATCCTCCTAGTCTGCTGCACCTGTATCAGCTGAGGTCTTCAGCTGATCTCTTCTCTTCATGTGCTTGGATCCAGGAGTCCTAAGCTGTAGCATAGGGTCTTGAATCGTTCTTCAGCTAGGGGCTTAGTCAAGATGTCTGCTCTTTGGATATCTGTGTGAATTTTCTCCATCTTGATGTCCTTCTTTTCAAGGTGGTCTCTTATGAAGTGGTGTCGGATGTCGACATGCTTGCACCTTGTGTGGAGGACTGGATTTTGAGTGATGGCAATGACACTGCTGCTATCACAATAGATAGGGACTTCTCTTGCCTCTACATTGTAATCCTTGAGTTGTTGAACTAGCCAGAGCAGCTGACTACAACAACTACCAGCTGCCATATACTCTGCTTCAGTGGTGGAGGTTGCAACTGAGGTTTGCTTCTTTGAGAACCATGATATCAACTTGTTGCCTAGGAATTGACAGGTTCCAGATGTGGATTTCCTATCAATTCTACATCCTCCATAGTCTGAGTCAGAATAGCCACTCAATTCTAGATTGTCATCAGCAGGGTACCATAGTCCTAGGTTGACTGTTCCTTTTAGGTACTTGAGAATCTTCCTTGCTGCTTCTAGATGACTTTGCTTTGGGTTTGCTTGAAACCTAGCACATACTCCTACAGCAAATGTTATGTCTGGTCTGCTAGCTGTAAGGTATAGTAGAGATCCGATCAGTGCTCTATATTCAGCTTGATCAACTGCCTTTCCGGACTCATCTGGTTCCATTTTGAAAGATGTCATCATTGGAATCCTTGCAGTCTTGCATTGTAGAGCTTTGAATCTTTCTAATAGACTCTTGGTATACTTGGACTGGTTGATGAAGATCCCTTCTGAACTCTGCTTGACTTGAAGTCCTAGGAAGTAATTCATCTCACCCATCATGCTCATTTCAAATTTTCCTTGCATAAGTTCAGAGAACTTCTTGCACATCTCTTGATTGGGTGATCCAAATATAATGTCATCTACATATATTTGTACCATTAGAATGTCTTCTCCTTCTTGTATTCTGAAAAGAGTTCTATCCACTTTGCCTTTTGTATATCCATTGTCAAGTAGGAATTGTGACAATGTGTCATACCAAGCTCTAGGGGCTTGTTTTAGACCATAGAGAGCCTTCTTCAGTCGATATACTTGTTCACCTTTTTCAAATCCTGGAGGCTGCTCTACATATACTTCTTCTACCAGAATACCATTTAGAAAAGCACTCTTGACGTCCATTTGATATACCTTGAATCCCATATATGATGCATAGGCTAGAAACAGTCGTATGGCTTCTAATCTGGCTACTGGAGCAAAGGTTTCATCATAGTCAATTCCTTCAGATTGAGAGTATCCTTTTGCAACTAGCCTAGCCTTATTTCTAGTTATCACATCATTTTCGTCCTTCTTGTTCTTGAATACCCACTTTGTTCCTACTACATTGTGGTTTTCAGGACGATCTACCAATTCCCAGACTTCATTTCTTTCGAATTGGTTTAGTTCTTCTTGCATAGCAGTGATCCAATTGCTATCTGTCATTGCTTCTTCTATGTCAGCTGGTTCAATGTTGGATAAGAAGGCACACCAGCAGAACATAGATGATTGTGAGTTCTGATTCAGTTGTCTTCTGGTCTTGACACCTGATTCTGCTCCTCCTAAGATGAGGTTTGATGGATGATTGTTTCTCCATGTATGCCTCACGGGAGTATCTGCATTGGATGAGCTTGGATTCTCATCTGATCTAGTGCCATCAGGAGGGTTGACTTGATTAGGTCGATCATCATCTGTATCTTGTGTGTCAAAAAGATCATTCCCCCTGGCATTTGGGATTGGTGCATCTTGATTCTGGTCAGCTTGTCCTGCCTGAGTTTGAGATCTAGTGACAGGTCTATGAGGCTTATCCTCCTCTGGTTCTTCAGGGAAAGGTTCATTTACTTCAATGAACTCATCTGGTCTAGACTTGATCACTAGATGTCTCATCTGTTCTGCAGCTGAGTTTGTTTCTACTGCATTCTTATCACAAGACTCATCAAAAACAACATGGGGTGTTTCTTCCACAAGAAGGGTTCGTTTGTTGAGTACCCTGAATGCTTTGCTAGTAGAGGAGTATCCTAAGAATATCCCCTCATCTGCTTTGGCATCAAAGGCATTCAACTTACTCTTCCCATTGTTGTGAATGAAACACTTACAACCAAATATATGAAAGTAAGATACTCTAGGTTTTCTTCCTTTCCACAGTTCATATGGGGTTTTCTCATGTATTTTATGAATACCTGACCTGTTTTGAGTGTGACAAGCTGTGTTGATGGCTTCTGCCCATAGCTTCTTGGGAGTGGAGAATTCAGCAAGGAGTGTTCTGGCAGCTTCTTTGAGTGTTCTGACTCTTCTTTCAGCTACACCATTCTGTTGAGGTGTTCTTGCTGCACTTGTCTCATGCTGAATACCATTAGTAGTACAATAGGCAATAATATAAGAGTTAATGAATTCAGTGCCTTTGTCACTTCTAATTTTCACAATTGGTTCTCCTTTCTCTACTTGGATCCTCTTCAATAGTTCAGGAAGTTTCTGCTGTGTTTCACTCTTCTTGTATAAGAAGATAACCCAAGTAAACTTGGAGTAGTCATCTACAACAATAAGAGTGTACTTTCTTCCTGTTAGAGTGGTTGGAGTGATTGGTCCAAAGAGATCCATGTGAAGCAATTCAAGAACTCTGCTGGTTGATGCTGTCTTCTTGGTCTTGAAGGAGACCTTTGTTTGCTTTCCTTGTTGACATGCATCACATACCTGATCTTTACAGTAGAGTTCATTAGGCAGACCATCAACTAAGGATTCCCTTGTTAGCTTGTTCATAGTCTTAAAGTTCAGATGACTAAGGCGTTTGTGCCATAGCCAGCTGACATCTTTAGGGCTTTTCACAAGCAGACATGTATCCTTAGGACAGCTGTTCCAATTTGCAAGATACATACTTCCCTTTCTAGATCCTGTTAGAAGGTTTTGTTTTGTTCTTTTATCACTTATGAGACACTCATCCTTAGAGAATTTAACTGAATAACCAGTGTCACAGAAATGAGAAACAGATAATAAATTAAACTTAAGACCTTCTACATATGATACATCATGTACCTCAATGTCACCATTTTTCAGGGTGCCATATCCTTTTGTGTTACCATGCGCGTTATCACCAAAGAAGACTTTTGGACCTTTCTTCTCTATGTAGTTGGTCAGCAGGGCTTTGGTTCCTGTCATGTGAGTTGAGCATCCACTATCTATGTACCAAGTTTCTCCTGCTAGACCTCCTCTTCTGTATAGGTCCCTCCTTTCCTGCAAGAAAGGTTAAGTCTTAGGTACCCATTTTGTTTTGGGTCCTTGGGTGTTAGTACTACCCTTGGGAACCCACATATACATTGGTCGTTTGAACAACCTTGAACACTTGAGTTGTTTCCCTCGGGCATCACAAAACCAAATCTTACCAGTCAGCACCTTGGACTGATCTGATTTGTTCTTAGTGTCAGCTAAGTAATAGTCAAATGGTTTCCCTTTATAGGAGTGTACATACATGATCTTTTGACTAGTTACATTCGGCCTGGGTGCATTAGCTGGTCGATGCACACGATTATATGGACCATACTCCTCTATTCTCACAATATCATAAGAGATAGGGGGTGCAAAGAGAACAGATTTGTTTGAAGAAGACTTCTTCTTCTTGGCTGGAGCAGCATACAACTGAGACTGTCTCAAGCGAGATGGTCTAGGCTGTTTGTTGTTCCTCTGTACAGGCTTGGGGTTAACTTTTCTTTTACCATGTTTGGTGTTGGAATAGTTAGCCTTAGCTGGTACAGATGCCTTTTGGTTCATATTAGGTTCATTGTGTTTAGAACACTCACCCTTTTCATGTGTCTGAGTAGTGCACTTGTTAGGTGTACTACCCCCAGCTGGAGAGGATGTAGATGGATTAAGTTCATAGCCAAAACCCATCTTATTGCCATTTGATCTATAATACTCAGAGATACTTTCAATAGTAGTAGAAGCTTTATTGAACTCTGATATCTTTTGATTTAGGCATTCCTTCTCCTTTTCTAAGAGCTTGTGTGCTTGGAAGAGGTCATCGAACTTGGATTGTAGTGAACGAAGTTCCTTAGTTTCTAAAGCTTGAGTTTGTAACATCCCCTCATACAACTGAGTTATTGTGGTATTTTCTTCCTTAAGAAGCCCCACTTCTCTGGTCAATCTTTCATTCATTGTGACCAACTCAGGGGTGTTATCAAACTTAGTCTTTTTCAACTTAGTAATTTCTTTCCTTAGATCCTTGTTCTCCTCTTCCACTTCTATAAAAGCTCTAGTGGCAATATCCAGATCACCTTTTACCTTTCTTAAAGATTGATAATAGGTGTCTTCTGATTCGCCTTCAGATGAGTTTATCTCATCTGATTGTGAAAAAATAGGTGAATGGAAAGTAGTAGTATAGGAGTTTACCTCATTTTCACCTATGGCCATCATAGCTAGGTCATCTGAATCATCTGAGAAGATTTGACAGTCTGGTGATGTAGGGAGTTCATCACTTTGATATTTAGATTCTTCAGTTACCATAGCTTTCTTGTCTGAAGTTCTTCTTGGCCTTCTTTCTTCTTTGTCATCCAAATCCAGCTCAGGGCATTTATAGACATAGTGTCCTGGTTTGCGACAATTAAAGCATGATCCAGATTTCTGATTTGAGTTGCCTTTCCTTGGAGGAGTGGCATCTCTTCTTCTAGATCCTCGGCTGTCAGATGACTCCACATCCTTTCTAGGATGTCTTTCTGGTGTTCTTTCTCTGGAACCTCTGGAGGGTGAACTTGCTCTTCTATCTTTGTAGTTTCTATAGAATTTTCTATATTTGCTGTTGAGAGTGTTCATCCTTTCGAATCTCTTGATCATAAGAGCCATTTGTTCCTTCAGACTCATGTCTGATCCTTCACAGTCTTCTGTTTTCAGAGAGGTCTTGCCAGATGAGGTACTTGCAGCTTTTGTATTGGCTGCCTTGAAGGCTACAGTCTTGGAGGTAGATGGGGTTGCAGTTGGCTCATCACTTCCTGAGTTTTCTTCTCTTTCCAGATCATATTCATGAGCTTTTAGGTTCTGAAATAGAGTTTGAGCAGACCACTTCTTGATATCTTGAGTATCCTTGATGATGGTCTTCTTGAGTCTCCATTTCTTGGTTAGAGAGTCTAAAATCTTTAGATTTTTCTCTCTATTTGTATATTTCTTGCCCAGAGATTCTATCTCATTGATGATCTTGGTAAATCTATTGTCTAGCTGATCAATAGACTCTTCTGGTTGCATCTTGAAGTGTTCGAACTTCTTGACTGCTGTAGACAACTTGGATTCCTTGATCAGCTCAGTTCCTTCACAGAGAAGTGCCAATGCTTCCCACATCTCTCTGGCTGATTCACAGTGGATTACCTTTGCAATGTACTCATTTGGAAGAGTTTGCATTATGTAATCTTGAGCAATGCTATCAAGATTTGATTGCTTCATCTCTTCTGGTGTGAGATCCTTCATGGGCTTGGGAACCAGTTCTCCAACTGGGACTTCTGGATCACCATTTGCAGTGTTGACTGTCATGATGGTGATTGGACCTTCTGTGATTACAGACCACATCTTGTAGTGGACTGATGTGAGATTCTTCCTCATCCTGATCTTCCAGTAATCATAATCCTCAACTGAAAACTTAGGCAACTTTCGCATGTTAGCACTCATGCTGTATGAGTTTTCAAAAACAAGTTTTTCAAAAGAATAGATCTGTTCAAGAGGACTACAGAAAGACTCCCTCAAGTCTTCTGATAATCTAGAGACAGTAGTCCGTTAGAACCACTACTCTGATACCACTTGTTGGTCCCTGAACGAGTAGTGAATGGGATTAAAGTCTAGAGGGGAGGGGTGAATAGACTTTAAAACTTTTTCAAACAGAGTTGAGAACCTCTTCTGATTGCTATGTCAACTGGACTGCAAGTCTGCTGGTCCAGATGACTATAGTGATCTGACTGAGGAGGTTATATGTGGAATTATGGTAGGCCTGGTTTAGACTCGTTCTTATAGTTCTTATGAAAGTGTTCAACTTGTTTTGCTTAATGAAAATACTCAGCTGATGCTGGTTTGAAAGTTATGGCCTTGTTTTGAAGAATGTTGAAATCACAGTATGCACTATATAATAATGTATGTAAAGACAGAAATGTAAAGTGCAGAAAGTAAATAACACAGTAATTTATAGTGGTTCGGATATACGTTCCTACGTCCACTCTCACGTCCACACGTGATGTTTAATCCCTTTAATTTACCACAAATTACAAGGGTCTTGACCTTTATAGTCCCAAGGTTAGGACTTTGAGATCTGAGCCGTCCTAACAGCTACGGTCTCCACAAGTGATTGTAAGCACTTGCACTTTGAGGGGTTCAAAAACTTTAACCTTTCGGTGAGGGTTTGGGGTTTTTGAAGTGTATCCAACTAATGGTTCAAGCTTATAATTTGCTTAACCACTGTGCCTAAAACAATTGATATACAATATGAACAGGTTTCAGGTTCTTAAGGGTTGGATAGAAATCACTTAAGAGCTATAGATAATCTAATGGTTTCTGGCTCTTTTGAGAATTCTTAGAACAGTATGGCTTTAGCTTTGATTGCTTGCTTGGCTTGTTGAATTCTCTCTTGTGACTTCTCTTCTTTGTGATTTCTCATCCTCTTGTATTTATAATGGAGATTGGTTGCAACTAGCCGTTGGAGTTGACTAGCCGTTTGAGCAATCTTTCCATAATAGCTTGATTCCTTGATTCCAGCCGCTTGATTGCTTCAATCCTGGGATCATGTCAATCTTCTAAATAAGGTAGGTCTTCGTTTGAATTGCAAGATGACTTAGGAATCAGCCGAGTCCTGGAAGAGCACATAGTCTTCTGATCTGAACTACTAGTCTTCTGACTACTCTTCTGGCCTTAGGTCTTCTGTCTTCTGATATCAGTAGAGTAACACTCTTCTGATCTGGAAATTCTTTGTACTGCTTTTAGGCCATCTTCAATCTGGGACTCCATCAGATAAGTAGGTATACAAGCACCTTAACTTATCTGGTCTTCAAGGATCTTCTAGTCTTCATGTCTTCTACTCTTCTCATCTTGAGGATAGGCATGTAAGTCAGGACTGTGCTGATCAGCTGATATCAATACAGTTGATCACACAAGACTAGTCTAAGCTGTTCTATACAAGTCAGCTGATCCTATTACATTTATAAACTCTAAGTGTTTTGGCCATCAAAACTATTCTATCATCAAGTGGGGCTTAGGGTGAATTTATATCCCAACAGTTGACCAACAAAAGGAGATTGATGATCAACTTCTCTCTCAGAAGAGAAAAGATTTTGAATTAAAAATTCTAAATGCCAAATTTGAAAACCTCTCACATGAGTATGACATTCTTAACACAAGTGAAGAGAGCCTGAAATTAAAGATGTCTGCTCTGAAGAAATCCTCTAGAGCAATAGAGGAAATTCAGAGTTATCAAAGACCTATGGCTCAAAGAAGTTGATTGGGTTTTGATCCATTTGAATCTTCACCTTGTCTTAGTGTTGCTTCTACAAGTAACACTAAGAGAATCTTTGTTAAGTCAGTGGCACCAACTGAAAATGAAAACAAACAGCCACTGAACAAAGGAAAGGGCAAAATGGATGACTTGCCTACTCAAGTGCTTCAGGAGACTAGGCCTAAACCTAAGGAAATGGCCAAAGCTCCTGAACACAAGAGGAATGTTGGTCAGCAGAATAGACCTAATGGAAGGGCAACTCTCCTGAACAATGTTCAGAGGAGTTATCCAAGGTATAATCAGCCTAGGCCAACTCTACTGAGAAAGCCTCAGCTGACTAGACCTAAGGACAACTATCCTCAAAGGCTAAATAAAATGAGACAACCAAAACCCTTCATGCCAAAGGGTAATGGTCATAAGAAAGCCTTTCCTCAAAGATTCCCTCAAGTAGCACAAAGAACTCATAAGTTCAGGAGATTTGACAAGTCTCCTGAAACTTACAGAGTTAACACTTTCACACATACTTTCCCAAAGGCATTTAAGTGAAAGACAGTGTATGTAGATGCTAGAGGAAAAAAACTTAGCCACCTTGAATCAATCAGGGTTATCAGGCAAGTTTGGGTTCCTAAAGATACAGCTAACCTCTCAGGGCCCAAAACTCAAAGGGTACCTAAACCTATCTAATTGCAGGTACCATTGGGCCACAAGAAGAGGAGCATGAGTAAAAAGTCAGCATGGTACCTTGACAGTGGATGTTCAAGGCACATGACTGGAAACAAGGAACTCCTCACTGATTTTATTGAAAAAGAAGCCCCAAATGTCACATTTGGAGACAGCTCACAAGCTACAACAAAAGGTTGTGGTACTTTGATGATTGGTAACATCAAAGTATTCAATGTGTCTTATGTGGCTGGTCTCAAGTATAATCTCCTAAGTATCAGTCAATTCTGTGATAAAGATTTCAATGTTGAGTTTTCTAGTGGAAAATGCTTAATCAAAGATAAAACTCAACAAATTCTATTGACTGGAACTAGGAAAGGAAATGTGTACTTTGCAGACTGGGACAAGCCTACTGATGCTGCATGTTTCATTGCTAAGAGTTCTAGTGAAAAAAGTTGGCTATGGCATAAGAGATTAAACCACTTGAACTTCAAAACAATGAACAAGATTGCTAGAAATGCATTAGTTAAAGGACTACCTAATGAGGTTTTCATTAAGGAGCATGTTTGCAAATCATGCCAAGAAGGAAAACAGATTAAAGCCTCATTCAAAGGAAAACCAGTCATTTCTACTGAAAGGGTACTTGAACTTTTACATATGGACTTATTTGGACCAATTACCCCTGCAAGCATAAATGGTAGAAAATACACATTGGTTGTAGTAGATGACTTCTCTAGGTTCACATGGGTAGTATTTCTCCTTAATAAGAAGGAAACACAAGTCAAACTGCCTGAACTTTTAAAGAGATTGTCAAATGAGAAAAGCCTTAGCATTATCAAGATAAGATCTGATAAAGGCACTGAGTTCATAAACTCATACATCAATGAGTATTGCACATCTAATGGAATAGCTCATGAAACCTCAGCAGCTAGAACCCCTCAACAAAATGGAGTTGCAGAAAGGAGAAATAGAACCTTAAAAGAAGCTGCTAGAACCTTAATTGCTGATTCAAATTTACCTAAGAGGTTTTGGGCTGAAGCTATAAACACTGCATGCCATACCCAAAATAGATGTTTGATTACTAAGGGGCAAGGCAAAACCCCCTTTGAACTCTGGAAAGGAAGAATGCCTAAAGTGTCATACTTTCACATCTTTGGTTGTAAGTGTTTCATACACAATAATGGGAAAGAACAGTTGAAAGCCTTTGATAGCAAAGCTGATGAGGGAGTATTCCTTGGATATTCTCAAATCAGTAGAGCTTTCAGAGTCTACAACAAGAAAACCCTTATTGTGGAGGAAACACCTCATGTTGTGTTTGATGAATCTATTCATGAGTTCAGGAATGAGAACTTGGAATCAGAAGAAATCACACAAAGGACAACCAGACTGAGCCTAAAAGACAAAGACACTGAATTCATAGAAGTTTTCCAAGCCAACCTACCTGAAAAACTCCCATTGGACAACAATCCTGAAGGCAACCTTCCTGAGGTAAATCCCACTGAAGGAAATGGTGAACTGAATGATCCAATCCCAGTTCACATCCAGGTAACAACTACCAATGAAGAAGTAGTTCCTGCTGAGGTAGTTAATGGATCAAATAATCAAGGGGGAACTCAAAATGTTGAAAATGCCAATGTCCCTGACATTGAGGACAACACCCCTGATTATGATCCTGAATTAGATCCTGCATTCAATTATCCTGAATTTTATGATCAAAATGACTCAACCTCAGTAGAGGACAACTCTACTGAAGAGATCAGAAAAAGAAGGACTTGGTTGTCTGACCATCCTACTGATCTAATACTTGGTGACCCAAGTATTGGAGTCAAAACAAGGAGATTTCATGGTGAAAGTGCTCTTTTCTGTTGTTTCTTGTCAGAGCAAGAACCAAGTGATATTGAAGAAGCACTTCAAGTTGCCAATTGGATCACAACCATGCAGGAAGAACTGAATCAATTCACCAGAAATGAAGTTTGGGAGCTGGTGGATAGACCTTCACATCAAGATGTTATTGGAACAAAATGGGTGTTCAAGAACAAGAAGAATGAGAATGATGTGATTGTCAGAAACAAAGCAAGACTAGTGGCAAAAGGTTATTGCCAGCATGAAGGCATTGACTATGATGAGACCTTTGCACCTGTGGCAAGGCTAGAAGCAATAAGGCTCTTTCTAGCCTATGCAGCCCACAAGAGGTTCAAAGTGTACCAAATGGATGTCAAGAGTGCCTTTCTGAATGGAGTCTTGAAAGAAGAAGTCTATGTGGAGCAACCCCCTGGTTTTGAGGTTGGAAACCAAGTTTACAGACTGAAGAAGGCTCTATATGGACTCAAGCAAGCCCCTAGGGCTTGGTATGACACACTGTCACAATTCCTCCTGGATCATGGATTCACCAAGGGAACTGTGGACAGAACTCTCTTCAGAATCTCTGAAGGAGAGGACATCTTGCTTGTCCAAATTTATGTGGATGACATAATATTTGGATCCCCCAATGAGAAGCTATGTGAGAAGTTCTCAAAGCTAATGCAAAGCAAGTTTGAGATGTCCATGATGGGGTTGATGAACTTCTTTTTGGGTCTTCAAGTTAAGCAATCAAAAGAAGGAATCTTCATCAACCAAACTAAGTACACCAGAGAAATGATCAAGAAATTTGGGTGTGCTACTAGCAAGCCAGTAAGGATCCCAATGAACACAAATTGGAAGATGGATCCTGATGAAAGTGGTGTTCCAACCAACTCCACTGAGTATAGAGGAATCATTGGATAACTCCTCTATCTCACTGCCAGCAGACCTGACATCACCTTTGCAGTAGGTGTTTGTGCAAGGTTTCAAGCTAATCCTAAGAAAAGCCATCTTGAGGCTGCAAAGAGGATCTTGAGGTATCTCAAAGGCACTGAGAATCTAGGCCTTTGGTACCCTGCTGATGACAATATTGAGTTAACTGGCTACTCAGATGCTGACTATGGAGGTTGCAGAATTGATAGAAAGTCCACTTCAGGGACTTGTCAATTCTTAGGCAACAAGCTTATATCTTGGTTTTCCAAGAAGCAGAACACAGTGGCTACTTCCACCACTGAAGCTGAATATGTTGCATCTGGAAGTTGTTGTGCTCAAATCCTTTGGTTGAGACAACAACTAAGAGACTACAAAGTCAACTCTACTGAAGTGCCAATATTTTGTGATAACAATAATGCAATTTCAATATCACAAAATCCTGTATTACACACAAGATGCAAACATGTGGACATCAAGCATCACTTCATTAGAGATCATGTAAAGAAGAAGGACATAAAGTTGGTCAAGATCCACACAGATCATCAAAAAGCTGATATTCTAACAAAGCTACTTGCAGAGGCAAGGTTTCTGGAGCTATCAGCAGAGTTGGGATTACTTGATCCAGGGAAGTTGGACAAGTAAAATCCACTGAAGTTAATGGGAGTAAGGTAACTAAATTGGTTCTCAGCAGACTTGGTCAAGTCTACTGAAGTTCAGAAGAGATGATCACAATCACTCAGGACACTTGTCCATTGAATCTCAGGACACTTGTCCACATCTTTTCAGGACACTTGTCCTAGTGGGGTCAGATAAGTTGTCCTGGCTATCAAACTATTTCCTTGGTTTGATAAGCACCTATTTTGGGTAATCATTGTCTACTTTGATATCTGTCCCAATTACAGATATCATCACTGTGGGATTTAATTTGTCCCCCACCCAAAAGGTCATTATCCATGCATTAAATGCCAAGATTTAACTCTTGTTTGCATTACACTTTTCAAGCCATGATCTATCTCGAAAACTCCCCAACCATTAACTAATATTAAATAACTTCCACGTTTTGAATAAAACCAACAACTCACTGTTACATTGGTTTTTGACCATTGGATCAAAACTGGCCAACTCCCCTGAAATCAATCCTGGCCGTCCAAGTGTGTTTTTCCATTTTTGACAACGGTTGAAAACTCACAAAACTCACCAACTCATTGACAAACATTCTTTTTAGAATATTCTCAAGCCTTTAGATCCCCCACAAACATTTCTTCCCCAAGCATTCAAAACCCTAGCTCTTATCTTCTTCAAAACTCTCTCAAATTCATTTCTGTAAACCTTCAATGGCTCCCAAAGTTAGACCAGAAATGATCATTGATTTCTCCAACAAGGCTCTAGACCTTGATTTTGGATACTTGAGCAACAAAAACAGCCTTCACTTTGAGCCCATAGTATCTTTTGAAAGTGAAGACCCTGAGATTACACCAACCTTGAGATGGTTGAGAAGAGCTGGATTGCAGAAGTTCATGGAGGGGAGACCAAGTTCTTGCTTGGAAAGCTACATGGCTGAGTTCTTTGCCTTTCTCAAGTGGAGAGGTAAACCTGAAGATGGTGAAGTTTCTACAAGGCTTTCATATGTGGAAGAAGGAGATGAGGAAGAGAGATTTCATAGAGTGAAATTCTCTTCAGAAGATCTTGAAGGAGCTTTTGGATTACCTTCTAAAGGAAGGAATCCAGAATTCTATGGTGCTGATCATGAAGAGGAGATAGCACAAGAATGGCTCTTGGTTCCAGGTCCCATCTCTTCAACACAAAACAAGAAGACTCTCAAGCCAAAATTTCTCAACCTCTTTGAGGTAGTTGCTAAGAGTCTCTTGAGCAATACTGGAAGCTTGGAGCAAGTCAACCATCCAAGAATCAGAATTATGGCTGCAATCATTGATGCTAGTGACAAAGGCATCAAATTTGATTGGAGGACCTTCATCATGTCTGAAATGATGAAGGAAAAGGCCAAGTTTAAGGTGAAAACTCACAATAAGGTTGTCCTAGAAGGGAAACTCAAGTATTGCACTAGGGCAAGCTTGTTGATTGAGAGATTTTCCGATTATTCTCAAATGCAAACCTTTGCAAAGCCCCTCCCAGCTCAGAAGATAATGTTCAGAAAGCTCAACAAGAAAACTGAGCAAAGAAGGATGCTACTGGCCAAACCTACTGAAGAAAATGTGGAGGAGAAGCCAAAATTGAAAAAGAGGACCAAGGCCAGAGTGGTAAAGACAAGGAAAATGTCTCAAGTCCCCTCAGAGGAGAATTCAGGAGCTTCAGTAGAAATGGAAGAAGTTGCTAAAGAAGGAGTAAGTGTGCCTTCTGATCATTCAGAAGAGTTGAGACAGAAGTATAATGAGACTAGACAAAAGTCTAGAGGTGATAAGAGAATCAGGGAAGTTGTCCCTGAGAAGGATGGTGAAGGTAGTGGGAGCAGTAGGGCCAGCAAGAGAAGGGCCAAGCCTACTGATAAGGTGTTGGAGCTTCAGGAGGAAAGATCTCTCCAACTTGCTCTAAGAGAGAGCAGAGCTGAAAGCAGGACCAAATCCAAGTCAAGGACCAACTCATCTGGTTCTGGAACTCCAGAATCCAAGGTCCCTGAAGGTCAACCAATAGAGGCCAACATCCCTGAAATTCAGAACCCTGAGCCCAACTCCCCTGAAACCCACATAACCCCAACCAATCAACCTATCACCCCCATCAATCTTACAAAGAGATATTCTCCAGAAGGGAGTGTGCAAAGAAGTGGGATAGATGTGCTAGCAGATATAGCAGTAGATGAGAAAAGATTACAATCTCCCCTTGACTCATCTATGCTCAATTATTCAAAGCTTTTAGAAGCTGCACTCTTTGAGCCAACCCCCCTGAGTAAATCCCCTTCAGATACATTGCTCTCTAAAGCAACTGAAGTACCTTCAATTGCAACCAATCCTTCTGAAGCCAATATCCCTGAACTCAACCTTCCTGAAGCCACTTTAGGAGAATCCAGAGCCAACTCCCCTATAACCCAAAGTCCCCATTCAAGTGGAGATGAGGAGGAGTATACTTATGAGAGTATGCTCAGAGGAGGAGCCAAGGCTACTGTGGACAGTTTGTATCCACAACTTGCTGAATTTCCAAGAATTCAGAAGATGTTCCATGATTTGAGGATGCTTGTGGATGTGAAAGACAAGACCATTATGGAAATATCCCAAGTCATTCAAGATAAGGGTGCAAACTGGTGGCAAGTGGAGGAGAGCAGATTGCTACACTTTGCTGGTGTGTTGAAAACAAGATTCCTTACCGATGAGGAAGTTTTTGCAAAGTTGGTAGATGATAAGATCATTAAGGAGAAGGAGAGGAAAGCTAAGGGCATCAAACACCCTGATAGCAGCTCCAATGATGATGATTCCCCTGATGATCCCTCAAACCCTTCAAAACCCAACCCCCCTGAAACCCCTCAAGCCAACCTCCCTGAATCTACTCAACCCAAGTCTTCTGTATCAGCTAGACTTTCAAACCCTCCTAAAACCTATCATAGGAAAGGCTCTGTATCTTCAGAGGTGTTGACCAAGGGTGGTAACACAACCAAATACACATCTGCCAATGAAGGTTCTTCTGAACCCAAGGCACAACCTAAAGATGTTGAGGTTCCTATGCTAGAGGCTGGTTTGGTTAAGGTCTATTCAGTGTCAGATGAGTTGGACACTGATCAGCCCTTAATCATTCAGGATGACTCAATGGCTGTTGAAATAAGCACTGTGATCTCCCCACAACTGCCATCTTTGAACCTTGTTGAAGGTAGAGATGATGCAGGTTTAGGTGATGGAGTTGAAAAGGAGAATTTAGTGGAAAAACCAGAGGGAGTAGTAGATGAGAGAGATGTGGTGATCACTAGGATAGGGAGTGTACCACCAAATGAGGGTGATATAAGTGAGGAAGGGCAGGCTATTCTTGAAGTCAAATCTGAACTTCAGGAATCCCTTGATGAGAGGAGGCCTGTTCCTTTAAGTGAGGAAATTAACAATGAAGGAAGAAAAGAAGTAGTTGAAAATGAGAAGAAGACTGCTGATGTATCAGAGTCTTATGAAAAAGAAATTGAGGGTGATGAGTGTATTTTCACTAACCCTTTTGATTTGTCTGACATTATAGGTATAAGTCTTGATCAAATCTTTGCAGATGACTTCTTGACAGATGCTCCCATCCATGTTGATTCTGGATCAGCACAAGCCTTACTTGGCTTGCAATCAACAAAGTTGGATTCCTTGGCTCAACAAGTTCAATCAGCTCATGCAGAAACTTCTGGAGCATTAGATGAGCATGGAAGAACCCTGGCATCTGTGGAAATGAGGCTGACAGGCTCTGAGGATGTGGTGTTACCCACATTAGAAGCAAGAATTGAAGGAGTGGAATCTGGTCTTCAAACCATTTCCACTGAAGTTCACAAAGCCAAAGTCAGTATGGAGAACATCTCAAAGGAGGTCAAGAAAGATCAAAAGCTGCTTAGAGATAATCACAATGCAAATGTTCAAGCTATCAGATTGACCATTAAGCAAGCTCTTGGCAAGAAGACAACATTGCAAAAGAAAAGAGCAGAGGCACAAAGGCTTGCTATGGTGAAAGCAGCTTCAGAGAAATTTTCCCAAGAGGTGATGGCCAACATTGCTGAAGGTGCAGTGGCCAACCTCACTGAGCTCCTTAAGGCCCAACTGGATGCATCTCTTAAAGCAACCATGGAGGAGGTTGTCCAACAAAAGATGAAGCCTGTTCTAGCTTTCCTTAGCCTGAGCAGTGATAGGATGCAAAATATACATGATGAAAATGTATACTTGTTGGAAGAGATGAAGTCTCTAACCCAAGCCCAGTCCTTAATGGCATCTACTATGAGTGAGCTCAAACCTGAATGTTTTGATGCTGCCAAAAAGGGGGAAAGGGAAAGAGCAAGAGCAAAAGGTGCCTTAGTGATTGGAAGTCCAGTCAAAGGTAAGGACAAAGCTCCTGAGGGAAAAGGGAAAGAGCCAGCAATGCTGAACTTAGAAGATTTGAATGAAGAAGAGCAGTTAGCACTTGCTTTGAAGAACTCAATGGCCTCAGCTCAAGAGGAAAGTGTGAGGTTACAGCAAAGGCCAGGTGGTGAAGTTTCTGGTTTGGACAAAGATGCTGAAGGTGTCCAAACTAGAGGAAAGATCAAGAGGGAAAAAGGAAAGAAAAGACAAGCTGAGAAATTCACTGATTTTCCCAACAGCCTTGATCTACCACCTGAATTCAAAATTGATGATGATGAGCCTATCTCAAAGAAGGCCAAAACTGCTGAAGAAGACAAGACTGCTGAAAAGGACAAGTCTTCTGAGAAAGAAAAATCCACTGAGACTAAGTCCACTGAAGGTGCCAAAGCTTCTGAAGATGTAGAGGAGTTGTATGAAGAAGGCTTTGGACCTGGACCTAAGAAGAAGAAAGTTGTAGTGCTAAATGATCCATCAAAGCTGTTTCATGAAGGGTATGGCAAAGACCCTGAAACTCAACAGAAACTAGCCATGATGAGGGCCCAAGAGAAGATGGAATTGATGGATGAAGCACAAAGAGCAAGAGATAAAAGAAGAGCAGACTTCCAGAAGCCAAGAAGGAAGAGAGCAACTTACAACAAGATGAAGCTCAACTATTGATCCCAATGGACACCAAATATCCTCACTTGGATAAATGGGCGCCAATTCAGCTGAATGACTCATGGGAGGAAGCTAAAAGGGAGTTTGTCTATGACTACTATGTCATTGACAGATGGAATGGAAAAGATGCCAACTCCACTTTTGCTGAGTTCATGATAGAGTATTACAGAGAGCTCTATCAACAACTACTTGCAGCTGCTGATATTGCAAGATTTGAACTCACAGCTCCCAAGCCAATCATATACATGCCTCCAAAGCTTGAAGGATGGATTGACCAGGCAAGGATCCTGAAGGAATTTATTGAGATCCTCAAGCTGAACAAGATGGTTCTTGGACCCAAGGGAACAAACCAAGAAGCCATGGCCTTGAAAAGAAGAGTGTGGGCACAATATGGGATGGTGCCACCTCCTGAGGATGATCTCTGAAAATGGCTAAGTCTTCTGACCTTTTTGGATAAAAACTTATCTTATCTGAAGATATTTTTAAAATGGTCAAATATGCTGAAATTTGGACAAGCCTGCTGATGTGGTGTGCCTTGACATGCTGTTTGCTCTGATATGCATTGGTTGCTCTGATACAAGCATTTGTCTTGATATCCAGTATTCTGCTCTGATACTTAAAGTATTTTGGTTTTGCTCTGATACTAGAAGATGCTTTGAAACTTGAAGATCTAGATACTCTTAAGTGTTTAAGTTGTTTTGCTCTGATACTCTAGATCTTATGATTAGTATATGCTTTGAATGACAAAGTGGGATAGCTCAAGTGGTTAGAGCACCACTACCTAGGCCTCAGGTCCTGGGTTCGAGTCATGGGTAGGGGAAAAAGGGGTGGGTATTTAACTTGTAATCAAAAAAAAAAAGTATATGCTTTGAATAGTTGTAATGAAATGATCAATTGTAATGATATCTTGAATTCATGCTCTGATAAGTTATCTTCAACTATCAACATGCCTGTAATGATTTTTATATGAATGATAGTTGAACTACCTTTGAATCAAGATACATTATTGCAGAAATCTCTCTATGCCTATATTTGAAACCTATGTGCAAAATGAACAGTGAGTACACTAACACATTGCTTTTCAGGATAATTGACCTCAGTCATGTCTTCTGAAGATAAATGTAATAGCTTAGCTAAGTCACTTTTGCATAAGTTGTATAGGTTTTGGCATCATCAAAAAGGGGGAAATTGTTGGGAATAAAATGAGATATGTTTTGATTCAATACCAAAACCCCCTGAGACATGCCTAAGTCAAAGATGATTATGTTCTAAGAATGTTATAACATATTGAATAAGGCTAGATGAGGAGCTAATATGTTAGGCAACTCTTAGATAGTTAGATGCACAATTTGAGGGGGAACACATGCTTTAAAGTTCATCTAGAACAAGTCCCCTCAAGGCTCAAATTCTGGAATAATGATCAAGTCCACTGAAGGACAAGTATGCTGATCAGAAGAGTTGTCCAGACAAGTTGTCTCAGCACAATCAATTCAGAAGAAGTGTACTGAAAGCTTGAGGTCAACCATGCTGAAGAGACATCTACACCCTAGAGATCCTTAATGAATCATGCTAAGATCACTTTGAAGTGAAGCAAAGGGTAAGAGCCAAGTCATCTGAAGAAGAGCAAGCCAACCTTGCTGATAAGCAAGATTGCTGATAGTGATAAGGAGAGTTGTCCAATTGATAAGGAATGTTGTCCTATTATTAGAACAACCTTCAGAAGCCATGTCCATGTCCTAACAAGAGAATCTGAAAGTCAGACATTGGGAAGAGTGCTGAAGAATGAAGACAAAGCTTATACAGCCGTTTATTTCCCAAATGAGGACATGTCACTATCAAGAATCTGTCTTCAAGGTTGAAAAACCAAAAGAAGACATTTATGGACTTTTGAGGCTGCCTCTCCAACGGGCAAATCCTTCAATTGTCTATAAATACAGAAGTGTGAAGACCATTTGAAAGCACCTCAACACAATCCAACTAACCTCAAGTTCTTACAAGCTAGAGTGCTTTCAAAGCTTTCAAAGACTATCTTAGTCTTCACTCACTTCTTCTAAGCTGAACCTATTGTATATTCATACACAAGCTTAGAGAGATATCCTATCCTTATACACTGATCTTCATTGTAAAGGATATCTCATTAGTTGGAACCTTACTTCAACCCTTACCCCTTTCAAGAGTGAAAGTGAGAAGGTTGTAGTAGTAGAAGTGGTAGGAGCTGACTGTTGAGAGAAGAACAATTCAGTTCAGAGTTGAGAAGAGGGTACTAGGACTCTAGACATCCTAGGGATCAATTCACCAAGGAGTGGTGTTATTGATCAAGTGCACCTTGGCACTATAAAACAAGTTAATTCCAAGAGTGAAGGAATTATCCTGTTCAATCAGGGAAAGTGGATGTAGGAGCTTGAGTCTCTGAACCACTATAAACTCTTGTGTTGTTTTGCTTTCAAAGTACTTACATACATTCAACACTGCACACTAAACTGATCTTTCAAAGGATAAACATTCAAAGACTGTGCAAAACCTATTTGGACAAGTTCCCTGAAAACTGGACTGTATTGAATTGACTAAGTGATTTCAGAACTTTAAAGGAGTCTAAACTAAAAGGGCCAACCACTATTCCGCACATATAACTCCTTTAGATAGTTATTCAACTAAGTACTCAATAGTACTTAGTAGCTTGATTATCTTAGAAGAGTTAATCATCTTCAGCAGAGTTGTCCAAGACAACCTTACTGAGCTCTGGTTTGATCAAAAGTTGAAAAGAATTGCATACAAGTGTATTCCCCCCCATACACTTGTTATATACTCCTTTTAGGATCAACACGAAGGCATTTGTCTATTCAAAGCATCTTTTGGTACAATATATATAGTGTATGGTGGCATGCCTCGAACCAACTATGCGGTCTGTAAAAAAAACGTCCAACAAAACAATATAACATAAGCACATGTAGAAGATATTAAATTTTTACATGTATGCAGATCCGAATGACGTAAACACAACATATTTACCCATCGATGCAGACACGAATGCATTGGTCTGTGAAAAGCATCGTTTGTTACAATATATATAGAGTACGGTGGCATGTCTCAAACCATATACGCAGTATGTGAAAAATGTCCAACCTAACAATATAACCTATTTTATAGCTATCATGAAACAACATGACTTGCAATTTGCATGACTGTGTATAAAATATGAAGTACAGGACGTTATATTGTGAATAGTGTAGATTATATTTATTTAAAAATTTAGATTTATAAGCAATATATAAAGACAACAAGTTTGAATAACAACACTTTTACATCTAATGTACCAAAAAATACAACAATATTTATACGTATGAAAATACTGCACTGAGAACGTACGATACACAAAAAAGGTAAAACAATATTTCTACATATTTTTGGGGAATGGAGATACTAGACTTGGCAAAACACAGAATGAACGATCTACATTGGGAGCATCCTCCAACCAATCTAAGTAACGAAATTCTCGTTTTGAGACGTCATAAGAACAAAATTTACCACTTGGATCCTCCTTAAAAAGGATTAACGTCTTCAAACTGTTGATAAATGAAATAGGGTAGATATCAAACATAAATGGTAGGGCTTCCTCCCTGAATATTGTAAAGCTTGACCAAGCGCTTCCTTCATTGCGATATGTTAGAATGTGCATCTGAAGAAAATACATACTTACTCCATTTACTTCTGGACTAAGCTTGCTCGAATATGCAGCAATACTAAACTCGTCCAATGCACGAAATCCTACGTGCCATGTAGGAATTATATAATTTGGAATATCTATTAATTGGTAGGATGAATGCTTCAAATCAAATGATGTCAATTTATATACCCCCCATCAAATCTAACAGGCCAGTGAAAGCGACCACCGACAAAAAAAACCATTCGAAATAGGAGGTTTTTGATAGGTATATGATTCAACAAATGACCACACATTAGTTTTATAACAGTATAACTTCACCTCATACTGATATCCTAGTACTGACCAAAACCTAGCTATCCTCATAATTTTAAAAGACTTGCCCTCGATGTCGAAACCTAAAGAAAAATACACCCACGCTTCACGAAATAAAGGGGGAATTGAAATAGGATCGTTTGGAAGTATAAATGTTTCATTTGTAGAAGGATTAACAAGAGAATATTCATCGGCGGTGTTGCAAAATAATACTAACCCATTATACGTCCCAAGAACTTCGTAATCTTCATCGGAGGATCGAACAAACCTTCGGTAGGACGACACTGCAGTGGGGACAAACTCATAACATATAGGCGGGTTCGCTTCCCTTACTTGATTCAGTATTGAAAATCTATTATCCATTTTCATTCTTCGGAGATGCCTCTCAACAAATTCATCTGACGAAATCATATTTTCCCAAATATGAGAAACACATTTGAACTTAATAAGTTGTTTTGGAAGAAGCTGCTCAAGAATTTCGAGTGAGACATCTTCAGGAATAATTTCTCCCATTTTAGAAGCAAAGTTTTGTGGAAGGAAATACAGGTTTAAGAATAGAAGCTAATTTTTGAATATGATGGAATTTTGATTTAGATGAACATGAATATTCGTTCATTATAAATATTTTAATATGTAGTAATGATGACGACCTTTGGTATGGATTTGAGTTAAAGAAGGGACTCTGCAACTTCTCTCCCAAGAATTATGCTGAAACACTGAATGCATTTTAGTGGGACTTTTAAAATATTAAATATATAAATGGGATATAAATTACATACGTAGAAAATATTACGTAAATGTTATGGTGAATAAATATTGCAATTTAGCTCTATATATGGTGTAGGAAAAGATTTAGATTGATAAACAAAAAATAAATAACCAAAAGTAACGTTATATTGCATAATTACTATAATTAAATTATATTAGTTAATCAGAATAATGATTATCATAAACACAATTTATGGTTCGATTTTTTCTAAACATCCCTACCTATACAAATGTAGTATATCAACACTTGCGCTTCCCTTCACAAAATAACAACTATTATGTCGAGACTAATCGACACCATTCCTGATGAGTTAACATTTTTTATTCTGGAAAAAATTTCAGGAAGTCGAATAAAAAAATTAAGATGTGTTTCCAAAAGGTGGGATCATTTGATATCTTCTTCTTCGTTTGTTGAACAACATTTGCGTGTGATGAAATCTAGAAATGTGTTTTCATTGATTCAAAAAAAAAAATGGTTGCACATCCTCTAGTGAGTTATGTTAAACACGTTGACAACGGTATTGATACGCCCAAACGTTCAGACATCATCAATGGTGAAGAATACGAGGTACTTGGAATTTGTAATGGGTTAGTTTTATTTTGTAATTTAGATGATGTTTACAAATTAGTTAACCCAATTACAAATAAATCTTTATTAATACCTAAACCAAATATAACATTTCCATCAGGTTTTACTAAAGCATCAGTTTTTTTTGGGTTAGGTTATGATAGTGATACAAATGATTATTTAATAATAAGATTCACTCGATTTTGGACATCTGGTGCTTTTCATAGCGTAGTGAATTTATACTCTAGAAACTCAAACATGTGGGCTTCATTATACCCATTTCCGTACAAACACCCGCCATCATGCAATGCTCACTTTGTTGCCGGGCTTTTTCACTGGAAGATATATGAAGGATATGGGGTTTATGCAATTGCGACTTTTGATTATAGTGAGAAGACGTATGGGTTGATAAAGTTACCTGATTTCGAATGTAATGGATGGTCGTTAGTTATAGAGTCATTGGATGACAATAGCCTAGCCGTTTATGGGGATAGTCAAAATGCAGATAATTCGGCAACAAACAAATATAATTTTGAAATGCAGGTGTTGTCGTATTCATCTACAGGGTCCACATGGAAAAGGTATACTATATCAAAAGTTGGAGAGCTGCACCAAGCTTATAAACTCGTGCCTATACACTTCATTGACAATACTCGTAAAAAGATTATGTTCAGGAATGATCCGGTAGGAACTTTCTACTCATTCGATTTTGCAACAGGGGAAGAGGTCCCAATTCAAGAGCTAAATTCAGATACTCCTATTGGGCATACATATAAGTATGTAGAAAGCCTCGTATCGCCTGAACAACATTTGTGATCATAATTACTACTTACCACATTTTAGCACCATGTTCTTATAAGTAGTATTTGAATAATAACAATTTACTGGATTTTTTGTTCGTTAATTTATATATTTTATTTTCGTAAATTTTGAACATTTTTTAATTATTGTTTGTATGAACTAATTAACACACTAGATGTATCAAACCTTTCAACAGATCAATAATTTTTTACTTATGTTTCAATATATATGTTATATAATAAAACATATTTCCTATATCTGAATATGTATATAATTAAACTCAATTGCTGCAATTAAAGTGGGTTAACTAAAGATGATATTTAATTCAGTACATGAATTACTGCAAGATTAAAAAACAAAAAACAAGGTGATTAGAAAAATGAAAATTATATTGAATAATAATGATCTGGGACAAACCAATGTGCGAATAACATGACATAATGTTAAAGAAAACTAATTGTCTATGTTTGTCCTATCTGTTCCGAATACGTGAGCACAAGTCAATGTGTCGTGACGTCCTTTCTTGCCACACTTGCTGCATATTGTTGGCTTGACGCGACGGAATTCTCCATATGACGTTATCCTTTTCTGTTTGGGACGTCCAGGAGGATTCTTTAGTATAGGTGGTAAATTTTTTTCAGAATGTGCTGTGCCCTTGAAAACAAACCTCTCTGTATCTGGAACTGGTGCGAGGTCCACTTTATAGCAATCACGATAACTAGAAGTAAAAAAACATTCTTCCACAACATCAGAAATAGATGCACAATGCTTTTTAATAACGGCCACTGCATGGGCACATGGGAACCCCTTTATTTGCCACTGAAAACATGTGCATATCTTATACTCCAAGTCGATAGTAACTGATGTTTTAGATCCAACTTCAAACTGCCCGTTTGGATATATTGATACGACCCACGACGCACTGATATTCGACATTTCGTTCCATGCTTGCTCCTTGCTAGGAACTAACAAACCTGTCCAGGATTGACTATGTCGACGTCTCTCAACAAACCACCTAGAAATTTGCTTCCTGATAGAGTCAATCATATGAGTGATTGGAAGAGCTCTAGCGTCTCGAATCCAAGAGTTAAATGACTCTTCTGCATTCGACGTCATTTCACCATACCTTTTTATATGTGGTGAATGGTATACAACCCATTTTGAATATGGAGTATTCTGCAACCAGTCTTCTGCAATTTTCCCCCCAACCTCCTTGAACTTAGTGATTTTTTCATTGAAAATGGAGCTAATTGGGGCATAAGCACACTGCTTGAAGAGATCTGCCATGTTCTCGCGGTGCTGAGTGTTCCAACCACCTCCATACCTTCCTTTCAGATTACATAGAAGATGACACAAGCAGTAGTAATGAGCTGGTTGTTCCCATACTTCAGAGAACGCTGACATTAAACCGGTGTTTCTGTCTGAAATGTATATAATTTGTTTATCGTGGCGTATGTTGTCTCTGATCTTACATAGGAACCATGCCCAATTGTCCCTGTTCTCAGCTGACACAATTGCAAAAGCAACAGGAAACAGACCTGCATCACAAGAACATAAACTAGTTGGTTTGCTGATAAGTACAGTGAAATGCAACATCTCATAAACTTATATAAGAAATCTATAAATGACCAAGTTGTTTTTATACCAAATGCAGTAGTTGAATTTATAGATTGTATAGTCCATGAGTGAAACAATTAAAACATATCATATATACTACAGCAGAACATATATTCATTATGAACTACCAAATAAAGCCAAATATAAGTTAATAAGGTGGCAAACAGAAAATCAACTAATTTAACCGATGTTCGCACATTATATAGAATTGTAAAATTGAGATATAGAATGTTTACCATTGTCGCCATCTTTTGCTGTAGAGGAAAGCAATACTCCCTTGGCCCTTCCTTTCATGAATGTTCCATCTATAAACAACATCGGCCTACATGTTTTGAAACCTTCCTTGCAGGCGTGAAATGAGACGAATAATCGTTGGAAGTGATTCGTTACATCATCTTTTTCCAAATCAAACAGAGTGCCTGGGTTAGTTCTCTTCACTGCATCTCCGTACCAACGGAGTTCATCGTATGAATCATCATAACATCCAAATATGTTATCCCTCGCAGCCTCTATTCCACGCTTGATAATATTCAATATCTAACCCATAATCCTTTTTAATATCCTCGATAATCTTGTTTCCACTGATTGAAGGGTTGTTTTTTACTTGTTGCAATATTAGATCCTTAATAACCTTTATTCCAAATCTATTTTTATCTTTCACTAATAACTTTCCTACACAACTGTGACTCAAATTAGCCTTCCACACAATAAACCCAACTTTGGTAGGAGTCTGTTTAGCCTTAATAAACCATTGACAACTAGCTGTTTGTTTTTCGGAGCAAATAACATGCACGTATTTGGGGGAGTTCTTAATGAATGTAAACTGGAACCTCAACTTAAGTGAGTACTTTATCAATTCAATTCTAAATTTCGGTGCTCCACCAGAGAAAATAGCTCCTACAGCCATTATGTCACCCCAATGGTCAGACAAATATGACTTCTTCCTCTCGTCTGGGCAAATATCAAAGTTAGGTATACTACCTAGACCCAAGAATTCGGCCGAGCAATTTTTACTATGAATATACGAATTCTCCTTCACAATGAGTGTGGTGCTCGTAATATTACTAGATTCCTTAATCTGAGCTACATCCACAGAACTTGTAGGAAAATTGACACATACATTATTAAACGATCCTTGACTATTGGAATCACGAATAGAATTATTTCGGGCATCATTAAACTCAACCATAATATCTACCAATTTTTCAGATGACAAAATACAGAAATTCATCATACCATCGAAATCGCTATCTGATTCTAAATAACAATTGTTGATGCATCCAACAGAATATAAAATTGAAAATTTACCTTCTGACATATTGGGCCATTTGTTTTTGATTTCATCTACAATGCTCTGATATGTTGTCCGATCGGTTGTACGAAGCAACTTGCACCTACCCTCGTGAACGATTTTCAGCATTACGCCGTTCTGCATTTCAGGGGATAACAGTCCACCAGACAAATCAAATCTACAAAATCTGAAAATCGAGACTTTGGGAACGATTAGAATTAGAGCAATACCTAGATATGGAAGTTCAGAATTGTAGTTTTGTCGTAGCCGATGCAATTAATCGCCTCAATCTACCCATTCGATCGCCGGTACGATGTATTGATGGTAACTGCCGACTGATTAAATGGAAGATAATCAATTAACGAAAATTAACTTAAAATACAGAATTGCATAATATAATAGAAATTGCACACTTATTTAGAAATAAGGGTACAATGGGAAAATTAAATTACGATGTGACTTAAATTGTATTAATATTGAATTGTGTCTTAAATTGCTTATGGTACTTAAATAGTGACTTAATTTGTATTTATTCCTTTTTTGGGGGGAATTGTTCATAAGGACATTTCACCTATAAAAACTACAAATAGAAACAAACAATTTAAAAGTTAAAAAGAAGGACAAATTGGAGGATAGATGTACAATTATAATTACAATTGAAAATGACATATTCAATTAATATAAATTATATTATTCAAATTAGGATTTGGTATATGGAAACGTATCATCGAAAATCGCGATATTAATTACACTATCGAAATTCAAACTTTCTAAAACTGAGCTGGAGTATTGGAGAAGCAAAATTACCAAAAATACGGAAGCTAGGAAATTGGGGTTTTCTGCAGACATTCGTCTCTGTTTCTTGAAGAATCTTTTGGTTTTCTACACATTCGTTGTCGGAAGGTAGGAACTTGGTGTTTTCTGCACATTCCCGACTCGGTTTCTTGAAGAAGCGTTTGATTTCGTCGGCTGAAGAAAGGTATGTAACTTCTCAATAGAAACTTGGGATTTTCTGCACATTTGGGTTTATTTTTGTAGTTCGTTTATGATCTTTTATCTGGGTTTTGGATCAAAAGTTTTAAACTTGCACTAGCACTTTGTTTTTCGAATTTGAAAATTTTTGGGTAAAATTGCACTCTGTTTTTCGCTTTTGAATTTTTGAAATTTGTTTGCATGTTTGATTGATGCTTATTTATAAGCCCTAACAAGTTTCTAATTATTATTAAGATCGACACAGTAGATTGCGATTTATTGTTAGTATACTTATATTCTATAGTAATAGTATATATTCTGCTTTAGGAAGATTGATTGGGATTGGTAATTGAACTGTATTGATGAAAAATCAAATGCATGTCAAGTTCTTGAGCAAAAAAAAAAAAAAGGAATTTGAGATTAATTGAGTTTTAATGTAATGAAGATGCCAAGGGTGAAGAGAAGTGGAATTCACATCAATGACGATGGTGAGAGTGGAGGTAGCAGAAAAAGGATGAAGAAAGGTGAAAAAAGAAATGGCAGAAAGACAAAGATAGGTAGACATATTTCGTGTGCTAGTTATGCATTTATATAAAGTAGACATAATACAAATGCACATATTCAGCACATTAAACTACTAGCATTCAACATTGTTATATTATGCAAAGCATTGACCAACATTATTCTATAAGCATTACACAATTGTTACCTTGTTATAATATAATAATGTCACTACTGTATTTTAAAAATTAACAAGTGTTCTTGTTTTTTGTGTGTGAAGCATTTACCGATGCAAAAAAAGCTAAAGATGCAAAGCGTAAAGGTTGGGTTGTTATTTTTTTGAAGTTTATAACAGAATTTTAGTTAATTGTGTAACATTACTTAGCATAAATGGAATGCCTCTTATAGTATAATTTTCAATGCAGGAAAAAAAATTATTGGTTACGTAATAATGTCCTCTGACTCAGGTGATTTTGCGATTACATTAACTGTATGTAACAGATTATAGAACCACCTATTTATATAATTTTGTTTACTTGTATTGGCAGATTTCGAAAGTGATGAGGAGGTTGTTGCTGATAGTGATGAGGAGGTTGTTGCTGATAGTGATGATGAATCGAAGTCTGAATCGGAAGGTATATGATAGATATGTTGTGGCTTACATTCTGTTGATGTCTCTATATAGTGATTAAATTTTTATGCAGAGTTTCATTGTGTTAATGAATTTTAAATTGTTTCTGAAGATTACGACAGTGAGGAGGAAATGCGAATCGAGAAACAGATAAGAGAAAGATCTAAACGTTCGCGAAGTAAAAAATCTGGTATGATATTTTATAGTTTAACTTTGTTTATGATATTGAAGTTTTAGTTGAAATAAGAGTTACAAGTCATTCTAAATATATTTTTTATTTTCTTTGTTAGATGATGGGGGTGTTAAAAATGACAAAAACTTATATACAATATTTCACCATAGTCTTATGGTGCAATTTGACTAATTCTTTTATTTTTATCCGGTAACCAGTCGCTCTTCTTCCTCCTTTTCCCGGTCGCTTCTTCTTCCTCCTTTCTCTTCTGCGGTTTCTTCCTCCTTCTCTTCTGCGCTTTCTTCCTCTTTCTTTTCTACGCTGCTTTTCTTCTCTTCTGCGCAAGCAACTTTCATTAAAAAAAAAAAAAACTTCAGATCTGATCTGCTAATCACGAAAGAGAAAAATCATTATTTAGTTTTTGAATAAATTTCTGAATGAGAAAAAATCAACAATAATATCACACATAGATTTATTCCAATTAATTGTTGATAATTATCTCTTTTTATTTGTAAGTGTAAGCACATTAAAATTGCATCGAATCAAATGGCGACACGTGGATAAATATATATTAAAATAAAATTAATTTACTATTTAAAATTTGGGAATTTAATTAAATTAATTCTCTAATCAAATAGTTAAATTAGTGATATTTAATATATACGATACAAGTCGGTCAAATTATACGAGTATCAAAATACTCGTAATTGGTAAGAATAAATCTGACTTACCATACATGGAGGAAATCAAATCACATCTCTCCAAAAAAGGAAGATAATTAAATTAAAACCAATCAAGCCAATCAAATCGGCATCAGCCAGTAAGAAGGCGCCACGTGGCACGGTAAAGAGGGAAAGTCTTCACTCCCTCACCCTATAAATAGAGTCCTCCCTCATTCATTTCCAAGACAACACAAAAGCATTTCAAGACTCTAGAATTCTCTGCAGAGATTCAAGGCGTTCTTGAGCATTCGAAGGAGCTTCAAAGGCGTTCTTCACCCAAATCATCTGAAGCCGACGTTCGATCCGAGATTAAGGTGTTAAACCCCTCGAATCGACGTTCTTCTCAAAGTTTTCTTCGCGGACTCCTTGAAGATTTAAAGGCGTTCTTCGCGGACTCTTGAAGTTTCGAAGACGTTCTTCATTGGCTCTTGAAGATTCAAAGGCGTTCTTCATCACAGTCAGAGGTGCTCGTCCAAAAACTCACAAAATCAACGTTTGATCCATAACAAGACTTCAAGTCCTTGGATAAACGTTACAAATCTTCAAACTCAATCGTGGTCAAGATCAAAGCGAGGATCACGCCACAAAATCTTCCAAGACAAAGTCAAAATCGAAGAGAAGAATCAGAGGAATATTAAATAGAGATTGTAAATCCACAAATTTCTCGGTTTAATCCGAAAGAAATAAAATTGTATTTCAAATTCGTGTTATTATATTAATTTCACGAAATTTGTTGTTACAGTAAGGATCGATAAATTATTCAACATGATTGTGTTTTTCGTGTTTTCAATTATTGTTCTTCGTCTTTTTTAATGTGGGACTGTTAATAATGGCGTTTTATTTATACAGTAACACATCTTTATTAATATAGTAATATACTCGTGTTTATATAGTAACACATTTTTCTGTGTTACTTTAAGGTCAAATATGTGTTACTCAAAAGTCAATTGTGTGTTACTTGTCCTTACAGTAACACGTATTTGTCCGTACAGTAACATATAATTGTATTTATAGTAACACGGATTAAGAGCAAAATTTTCTATTTTATCCTTCCTTAAATGAATTTGTATTAATATTTCCTGTGAAAAGTCAATTTATGTGTTATTTGTACTTACAATAATACATATTTGGTCTTGCAGTAACATATAATTACTTTTATAGTAACACAGACCTGAAACCCGTTATCCTGTTAGCCTCCTGCGCGCGACTTTTGCGCAATTTTTAAGGAAATATTCGTTTGACCGGCCAAACCCGCTACAGATCCGCGAATTTTGACCATTCCTTAAATATACTAATATTTCACGTGAAATATTGCACATAAGTGCGGCCCGTTAAAAATAGTTAGAACTACTGTAGATCGAATATGCTTACTTGTTTCAAGGACTTAAGTGTGATGCAGTTGAATGATAGACATTATAATGAACTGAAGAAGATGCCATTTTGGTTCATCTTAAATTCAATATTGGTGAATGGGAATGATGAGATTATTGAAAATTGCAAGAAGGTTGAGAGAGATATTCAGGAGATTGTAATGAGGTTCGATGACAAGTCTGGCAGCTTGTTACTTGGTTCTAATGAGTTGAATATAAGAAAGAAAGATGTGGAACTAATATTTGGTATTACATCTGATAGTGAGAAGGTTCCGTTGCGGAATGAAAATTATGCTCATCCACATTGGATTTGAAGGTACTTCAGAGAGGAACTAGTTAACAGGCCACCGAACCTTTCACTGAATAAACCATTGTTAAAGTCTAAAATAAAAGAGATAGCTGAGTTGAATGATCTTGAATCTGTTCAAGATGTAGCTAGACTACTTTGCTGCTATGTGATGTGTGGTATATTCTGTCTAGTTAGAAGTGGTGCTGTCACATCCCGATTTTTAGGGGCCTAGATGAAAATACTATATTTTTACTTTTGAAGGCCAACTAAATAAAATACTATCTTATCTTGACTTTCAAAAGATTTTGAAATACTGAAGTAGATCAAATTTATGAATTTTAAAAAGATGTGCAGCGGAAGTAAATATTAAATAAAGAAAATTTTGAAAATTTAACACCAATCACTCGAAAATAAATAAATTTACTTTAAAGGCCGACATAATTTTTAATACAATTAAAAGATGTGACTTTTTATTAAACGAAATACTTTAAATAACATACGATCGAACTAATTAAATCATAGTTTTAAAATAATAATTACTTTTTCTTGACACGCATCCACCGTCCCTCCACCGCCACTCCTTTAATCTTTTTAATCTGTAAAAATGTTAACATGATTGGGGTGAGCAAAACAACTAGCTCAGTGGGATTAACTTTGTCACAGTTAAATATCAATGCAAAAATAACCATCAACTCACAAACATGCGTAAATAAGTCTTCCATAATATAAGTCTTCCATAACATAAGTCTTCCATAACATAAGTATTCCATATATTGACCAATTAAATTGGCCAATCTGTATACGGTGGAGTTGCCCCCAAGGATCTTACCATCCCGGACCGTCGTCCCCGCTAGCTATAACGACCTTTCCGTCGAAATAACCCATAATATCGTAAACATAGGTTCATGTAGCTAAGCAACAATTAAATTCACAAATAACATTTAAAGGTGACAAAATGAATACGTAAGTAAGAAAATCCCACCTCGATTTTATGTCGTGGATGCAATGAAAATAACTTTAATCCTTGATGGTGTTGACTTCCATGAATCGAGAGTAAAAGAAATAAAACTGGAATTGTTTTATCAAAACTTTTGTATGCAGTGCCATTTATTTTTATTTTACAAATATGGTATCTATTTATTTGGGAAAATAAGCTTTCTTGTGAGATAAATGAGGGATTTACATTTATATGAAAATTTAGTTACGCAGTAATATAGATTAATTCGAAATCTATGGAAGTATAAAATAAGTTAGCAGATCTCTCGCTCAAGATTATCTCCAAATTTTATTTCAAACAAATTAATATGAAAATAATTAAATAAGGAAATATATATATATATATATATATATATATATATATATATATATATATATATAATGGTGATGATAATAACTAAGAAAAAAAAAAAAAAACAGCCGAACTAATATTTAAGTTTGAATTATGTTTTGAAGATAAATCATGGGTTTTTAAATAACAGTAGAAAGAGAAATAAGGATTTAATAATAATAATACTAAATAAATTAAAACTTCCGATTTAAAATTTAGGATTACGACTAAAAAGGGTAAAAGTTGTTATTTGAGAAAATTACTGAAATTTTGGAGGAAATAGGAATCGGTGAAAATTTGGTAAAAGCATGTGAGTATACATATATAATATTAAAAAAATATATCTTGAATTCAATATCTAAATATTTTATAATTTTTAAAATCACATGTATACAAAATAACTAACTTGAGATTTTTAGGGGTGTTACATTCTTCTCCCCTTAAAATATTTTCGTCCTCGAAAATCAGAATGTATTTTAAAATATGCATGCATGTAATGTATTGAAATTTTAAATAACATGTAATGAATGCACTTAATATCATTATCATGGTTTCATAACAACACTTTGAACTTATAACTTGGAACGTACGTAGCATGTGATGGGTGTATCATATATCATGTGATCATCTTTCCATGATCAATAACAATAGATCAAATAAAATTTCATATTATACCTTTTTGGAGTCGAAGTAGGTGGACGGTGGTTGATGTCATAACTTATGCTTAACAATACATAATTTAAATTATTTTGTAAAAATATTTTCTTAACTCAAGAAGTAAAATATTTTATTTTAAACAAGTCTACAAGAACGTAAACCTGCTCTGATACCATTTGTCACATCCCGATTTTTAGGGGCCTAGATGAAAATACTATATTTTTACTTTTGAAGGCCAACTAAATAAAATACTATCTTATCTTGACTTTCAAAAGACTTTGAAATACTGAAGTAGATCAAATTTATGAATTTTAAAAAGATGTGCAGCGGAAGTAAATATTAAATAAAGAAAATTTTGAAAATTTAACACCAATCACTCGAAAATAAATAAATTTACTTTAAAGGCGGATATAATTTTTAATACAATTAAAAGATGTGACTTTTTATTAAACGAAATACTTTAAATAACATACGATCGAACTAATTAAATCATAGTTTTAAAATAATAATTACTTTTTCTTGACACGCATCTACCGTCCCTCCACCGCCACTCCTTTAATCTTTTTAATCTGTAAAAATGTTAACATGATTGGGGTGAGCAAAACAACTAGCTCAGTGGGATTAACTTTGTCACAGTTAAATATCAATGCAAAAATAACCATCAACTCACAAACATGCGTAAATAAGTCTTCCATAATATAAGTCTTCCATAACATAAGTCTTCCATAACATAAGTCTTCCATATATTGACCAATTAAATTGGCCAATCTGTATACGGTGGAGTTGCCCCCAAGGATCTTACCATCCCGGACCGTCGTCCCCGCTAGCTATAACGACCTTTCCGTCGAAATAACCCATAATATCGTAAACATAGGTTCATGTAGCTAAGCAACAATTAAATTCACAAATAACATTTAAAGGTGACAAAATGAATACGTAAGTAAGAAAATCCCACCTCGATTTTATGTCGTGGATGCAATGAAAATAACTTTAATCCTTGATGGTGTTGACTTCCATGAATCGAGAGTAAAAGAAATAAAACTGGAATTGTTTTATCAAAACTTTTGTATGCAGTGCCATTTATTTTTATTTTACAAATATGGTATCTATTTATTTGGGAAAATAAGCTTTCTTGTGAGATAAATGAGGGATTTACATTTATATGAAAATTTAGTTACGCAGTAATATAGATTAATTCGAAATCTATGGAAGTATAAAATAAGTTAGCAGATCTCTCGCTCAAGATTATCTCCAAATTTTATTTCAAACAAATTAATATGAAAATAATTAAATAAGGAAATATATATATATATATATATATATATATATATATATATATATATATATATATATATAATGGTGATGATAATAACTAAGAAAAAAAAAAAAAAACAGCCGAACTAATATTTAAGTTTGAATTATGTTTTGAAGATAAATCATGGGTTTTTAAATAACAGTAGAAAGAGAAATAAGGATTTAATAATAATAATACTAAATAAATTAAAACTTCCGATTTAAAATTTAGGATTACGACTAAAAAGGGTAAAAGTTGTTATTTGAGAAAATTACTGAAATTTTGGAGGAAATAGGAATCGGTGAAAATTTGGTAAAAGCATGTGAGTATACATATATAATATTAAAAAAATATATCTTGAATTCAATATCTAAATATTTTATAATTTTTAAAATCACATGTATACAAAATAACTAACTTGAGATTTTTAGGGGTGTTACATTCTTCTCCCCTTAAAATATTTTCGTCCTCGAAAATCAGAATGTATTTTAAAATATGCATGCATGTAATGTATTGAAATTTTAAATAACATGTAATGAATGCACTTAATATCATTATCATGGTTTCATAACAACACTTTGAACTTATAACTTGGAACGTACGTAGCATGTGATGGGTGTATCATATATCATGTGATCATCTTTCCATGATCAATAACAATAGATCAAATAAAATTTCATATTATACCTTTTTGGAGTCGAAGTAGGTGGACGGTGGTTGATGTCATAACTTATGCTTAACAATACATAATTTAAATTATTTTGTAAAAATATTTTCTTAACTCAAGAAGTAAAATATTTTATTTTAAACAAGTCTACAAGAACGTAAACCTGCTCTGATACCATTTGTCACATCCCGATTTTTAGGGGCCTAGATGAAAATACTATATTTTTACTTTTGAAGGCCAACTAAATAAAATACTATCTTATCTTGACTTTCAAAAGACTTTGAAATACTGAAGTAGATCAAATTTATGAATTTTAAAAAGATGTGCAGCGGAAGTAAATATTAAATAAAGAAAATTTTGAAAATTTAACACCAATCACTCGAAAATAAATAAATTTACTTTAAAGGCGGATATAATTTTTAATACAATTAAAAGATGTGACTTTTTATTAAACGAAATACTTTAAATAACATACGATCGAACTAATTAAATCATAGTTTTAAAATAATAATTACTTTTTCTTGACACGCATCTACCGTCCCTCCACCGCCACTCCTTTAATCTTTTTAATCTGTAAAAATGTTAACATGATTGGGGTGAGCAAAACAACTAGCTCAGTGGGATTAACTTTGTCACAGTTAAATATCAATGCAAAAATAACCATCAACTCACAAACATGCGTAAATAAGTCTTCCATAATATAAGTCTTCCATAACATAAGTCTTCCATAACATAAGTCTTCCATATATTGACCAATTAAATTGGCCAATCTGTATACGGTGGAGTTGCCCCCAAGGATCTTACCATCCCGGACCGTCGTCCCCGCTAGCTATAACGACCTTTCCGTCGAAATAACCCATAATATCGTAAACATAGGTTCATGTAGCTAAGCAACAATTAAATTCACAAATAACATTTAAAGGTGACAAAATGAATACGTAAGTAAGAAAATCCCACCTCGATTTTATGTCGTGGATGCAATGAAAATAACTTTAATCCTTGATGGTGTTGACTTCCATGAATCGAGAGTAAAAGAAATAAAACTGGAATTGTTTTATCAAAACTTTTGTATGCAGTGCCATTTATTTTTATTTTACAAATATGGTATCTATTTATTTGGGAAAATAAGCTTTCTTGTGAGATAAATGAGGGATTTACATTTATATGAAAATTTAGTTACGCAGTAATATAGATTAATTCGAAATCTATGGAAGTATAAAATAAGTTAGCAGATCTCTCGCTCAAGATTATCTCCAAATTTTATTTCAAACAAATTAATATGAAAATAATTAAATAAGGAAATATATATATATATATATATATATATATATATATATATATATATAATGGTGATGATAATAACTAAGAAAAAAAAAAAAAACAGCCGAACTAATATTTAAGTTTGAATTATGTTTTGAAGATAAATCATGGGTTTTTAAATAACAGTAGAAAGAGAAATAAGGATTTAATAATAATAATACTAAATAAATTAAAACTTCCGATTTAAAATTTAGGATTACGACTAAAAAGGGTAAAAGTTGTTATTTGAGAAAATTACTGAAATTTTGGAGGAAATAGGAATCGGTGAAAATTTGGTAAAAGCATGTGAGTATACATATATAATATTAAAAAAATATATCTTGAATTCAATATCTAAATATTTTATAATTTTTAAAATCACATGTATACAAAATAACTAACTTGAGATTTTTAGGGGTGTTACAGGTGCATTACCATGGTACTTGACTGCATATTTAGAGAATTTGTCTGAAGTTTGCACGTATGATTGGAGTGGATTCATAGTGGATAATTTGAAAAATCATATCAAGAGAAGTAAAGACATGAAGCCAGGTGGTTGTACTATGATTTTACCGGTACGTATTGTTACGTTTACTGAAAACTAACAACTCTACTTTTTTTAAAAAAAATATATTATATGTATTTGAATATTGTCCATTTATGCAGTTCTTAATTTGCGAGCATACATCGTTAGTTCAAACCATCAATAGGAATGCGTTTCCAAGGTTTCTAAAATGAGATTTGCGAAAGCCAACGAATGCTCTAAACAAGAAGAAGTGGTACAGACGTACCAAGGTAACAGATTTTAAAAACAATTTGAGCTACACTATTTTGTATAACTAAGTTTACTATTTATATATATAATAATAATGATTGCAGGTACATACTGGAAGTTTAAAAACTGAGCCTTGGGAGGAAGAACAATTTCAGGCTATATACCGTTTCAGAGAATCGGTCCAAACGGAGAGATCAACTAGAGCAACTGCTGTTGAGAGTAATGGAGCTAATGTGACAACTGGACCTGGTGAATCTAGTGCAACTGCTATAAATTATCCAGTTGTTGATTCTGCTGATAAGGATCAATGTGTCTTTCAACAATCATCATCCCGACCATTTGAGGTCGGTTCTACATCAAGGATGAAAGAAGTTAGCTTGGATAATGGACCATCGCTTGATCTTGGAGAGGATTGCAACATTGAAAATACTCCAAGGGAAATGGATATTGACAACACTGTGATGATAGTATGCAATGATGTGAATCGTAATTTTCAAGATTTAGATAATAATTTACTGATATGTTGTTTGGACAGGATGCAAATACTGAGGATGTGAACTGTAGGTTGGATAATATGAGATCTCGAAATGATGATGTTGAAGGCAGTGGAAGAAAAGTCGAAGAACTACTTACTGAAATTAGACAGCTTAAAGAGGATGCTGAAGCCAAGAGGGTTAGTAATGAGATTGAAATGAATAGGCTTAAAGAGGATGCATAATCGAAACGAGTTAATTTTGAGAATGAACTTAAACGACTTATAGAGGAGTTTAATAGAGAAAGGGATTGTTTTACAATGGAAAGGGGAGTCAAGAATCAAATGATCAGGGATCTCGAAACTGAAAATGAGCTGTTGACAAGAGAGCTGAGCATGAAACGTCTGCCATCCCCATCCCGTTTATCGGAAGAAGAGCAATTTGTTGTAGAATGTAGATGTTGTTACTCTTAAATGTCCTAACATTCACAACAACATCTTAATTCGACCTTTCTTATTTTGTCTAAGTCTAAATTCTGTTTTCTAGCTAATGCTGCTTTGGATGTTGTAACATCGCAGGTTGAAGATCTAGAACATTCTACACAGTTCCAGACTGGAAGGATCTAGAAGCTTGGAGAAGTATGTAGATCATGCGGTTGCCTTTGAAAACATCCAGAATAGGCTGGAAGGTGCTAGAATTCATTGGAATGAAGAGTGGGCTAAAAAGAAGGGATGAGATCCTAAAAAATAGGATATGGATTATGAAGCTTCTAGAATTCGTTTTTACCTCTATAAATACTCAAGGAAGTCTTCATTATTCAGCATGGAGAATTAAGAGTAATCACATAATGTCTATGTGAAGTGTTCGTCCTACTTAGACATTATCGTGATTATTATTTCTTCTTCATCAGATTCTCGTACAACATGAAGAAATACACATCAGATTCGAGAGTCACATATTTCACGAAGTGCTATTCTTTAAGTCCTAAACTAGTGTTCATCCTGTTAGGAATTAATTGTCATTAGCATGTTCATGTCGTTGTGCCGAAGTATCCCAACTTCCTATACAACATAGACTTTTCTATACTTCTTTGATAGATAGATCATAGAGTTAGATTAGTTTTTGGTAGTGTAATTTTTACACTTAAGCCGTCTTTAGACTAGATACATTATCAAGTCTTGTTTCTGTTGTGAATATTTGTTCACACACCATTTGTATTCACATAATTATTAGTGAAAGTTTCGCCATGAGGCTCGCATAGATTTTAAATTAAAATCTATGTTAAAAAGTTAATTTTGTGTCTTTGTGTTTTCATTCTTTAAAGTCTTCCGCTATTTGTATTCTGATATTCTGTAATCGAGTCAGTGTTACATTGAGTGTTCTAACATTGAGTGTAGCACCAGTCTTGTTTTACTTGTGTTCAGTTTATTTCTAGTGTTTTAGTCTTCCGCTGTGTCTGTCTTTTCTGATATTCTGTTTGAGTATGTGTTACACTATTTGTCTCAACATCCAGTGTAACATTGTTCTGTTTTTCACTTAAACACTAGCTATACCATCCACACACACTTTCAGTTGGTATCAGAGCCAATACCTGACGACACTAGGTCTAGATCCTTGTTTTAAGTGTGTTTTAGTATATGTTAGCAATGGAGACACATCACATATCCACTGCACTTAGGCACCCGAATATATTATTCATATTTTAAAGCCTAAGTTGTGCATGTATATCAAGTCGATAGATGAACGTGCTTGGAGGACTGTACTTACAGGTTATGATGTACCAAAGATCCAAATCAACACATCAACACTACCACCAGAAAGAAGGAAAAGTCAATTTCAACCAAGGTTATCAAAAAGTGAAGGTAAACCAAGGTATGATCTTTAATATAGAAAATCAGTTCAATGCATGTTTTGAATATGGTCATTATGAAAATTAATGTGTCAATATTAGACTTAAGCAAAAACTGAATTTTAGTACTACCTTAAATGATGAATTTGATGAATCTAAAGATGTTGAATTCACTTTTCATACCGAGATTGATTATGATAATTCTTTAGATGATGATCTGGATGATACAGATTCTGATGTTGCACCTGATGCCATAACATCTATGGTAACATCAAAACAGAGTCACCCAGATTTGAATTGTTTTAATGGGTTTGTTGATGATGCAGGCATAAGGATTGATGATTCTAAATACCAAAGGTTGTTAGATGATTGGAACTCTCAGAAAATCATTCTTAATTCTTTGAATAAGGAGAATGAGAATCTGAAAGGAACAATTACTAAGCTAGAAGTCATACATTCCAGAAGAGATTTTGAAGTTTGTAAACTGAAGGAGAAATTGATCACCTCTACTTTAAGTTTCATAAAATTTTATATGAGTGCTTCTGATATGAATAATATTATAGCTATTAGTAAATCTAATAATTGTGGTATATGTTATGATAGTGAAACTGCTTCTATTTCTAAGAATTTTGAACATACTGTGAAGTTTGTGAAGGCAAATGTTAAAACATCTGTTGTAACATCTGCACAAACAGATTCTCACAAATTCAAAAATATTGAAAAGAAGTTTGTATGTCATTATTGTTCGATAATTGATCATATTTATCCGTACTGCATGTAAATGTTTGATGATTTGAGATATGAGAAAATGTTACCTAAAATGATGTCACATCCTATGAAACATTTTCTAAAATCTGCATGAAAATCTAATGTTACTTGTAATGCTGTTCACACTTTCTTGAAAGCATGTTTACTTGGTTAATGGTATTTTGATAGTGGTTGTTCTAGACATATGACAGGATAAATTGACTACTTATCTGATTATGTGACCTTGAATGATGGTGATATTACATATGGTGGTGGTTTCAAAAGGAAATTTAAATGTTGAAGGTTTTCCTGAGCTTAAAAAAATGCTTTACATTTTGATGGCTTGCTTGCTGATTTGATTAGTATTAGTCAACCTTGTGATGATAATTTGCATGTAAAATTTGACAAAGATTCATGTTATGTTTTGAATGAAGATGAAGATTGTCTAGGGCAGTAGATAATTGTTATCTTATTGGAACAAATGTGTGTAATTTGTCGAAAAATGATGAAAATATTTTATTGCATCAAAAATTGGGACATGCATATAGTATACATCAGTGAAGAGACTAATCAAAGTCGATGCAGTGAAAAGGATTACCAAAACAGAAGTTTCAGAGTACCACTGTATGTGGACCATGCCAAAAAGGTAAGCAGGTAAGAATGCCGCATAAAATGTTGTCAAATTGTTCTACACATCAATGTTTCGAATTGTTGCACATGGATTTAACTGGTCTTATGTCTTTGCTGTAAGAAAGAATATAACTCTACAAGAAATGGCAAGAATCATGCTTACATCTAAAAGTCTTGATAAGAGATTTTGGGCTGAAGCATTGAATACAGCATGTCATATTATTAATAGAGTTTATATTCGATCTGGTAGTATTCAAACACCTTATGAGATTTTGAACATTAGAAAACTAAATGGGAAGTATTTTCATGTATTTGGTTGTGTGTGTTATATTCTGAATGATAGGGATCAACTTCATAAGTTTGATTCTAAAAGTGTAAGGTTTCTTTTTAGGCTATTCTAGAAATAGTAAAGCTTATAGAGTTTATAACCTTAGGATTAACACTGTTCAAGAATCTGTTAATGTTGTGTTTGATGATGATAAAGGTCTTACAGATGACAAAGATGAAGAAGATGTGTCAGAAGTGACTGACAATTTTGAGAATTCACTGAAGTCTGAAAATGTTGCAACTAATGTTACAACATCTGGAGCAACATTTACAGAACAATCAGTTGGAATTTCACAGAACAGTTAGTATGTTCCCAAAAGGAATTCTTCTTCAAGAATTGATCAAAAGTCATCTATCTGACCAGATCATAGGGGATGCTACAGTTGGAGTGCAAACAAGAGGAAAAAGTCTTCAAATCAAGCAATGCAAAGATGGTATATTCTTCTCTCAAGGTAAGTATGCTAAGAACTTGGTTAAAAGGTTTGATTTTGAAAGTTAAAAAGTAATGAAAACTTCTATGAGATCTACTTTGAAACTTTGCAAAGACAATGCTAGAAAGGATGTTGATCCAACATTGTATAGATCTATGATAAGAAGTTTTACTTTATCTAACCTCTATTAGACCAGATATAATGTACAGTGTTTTTGTTTGTGCTAGTTACCAGTATTATCCAAAGGAATCTCACCTGAATGTTTTGAAAAGAATTATCAAGTATGATGCAGGTACAAGTGAACTTGGGATTTGGTATACTAAGGACACCAACAACACTTTGATTGGATACAGTGATGCGGATTGAGCATGAGATATAGATGACATAAAGAGTAAGAGTAGAGGATGTTTCAACATGGGAAACAATCTTGTGGTTAAGCAAGATGTTTCATGCCTATGAAATTGAAATTGATATCCTTACAATTTTCTGTGATAATATGAGTGCATAAACATTTCTAAAAATTCAGTACAACACTCACTCACTAAACACATTTGCATTAGGCATTATTTTATGAGAGATTTAGTGGAGAAGAACATAGTAAAGTTGGAATACGTACCTTCTAAAAATCATAATGATGATATATTTACTAAGGTTTTGACCTTGAGACATTCTTATCTTTGAGAAAATCTCTTGGTATGTGTAGTATCTGAATAATCCTAGATGGATGGTGTTACAAATGTTGTAGCATTTGGGACAACATCACAAGGTTGTATAGTTGTTATAGATTTAATTTATTTCCTATTTTCGTTGAATAATTCCTTTGTAAAATATTCTTGAATCTAAAATTTGTTGTGCAAAAATAAACATGTCTTACACCTCTCAGATGCATATAATAGAATGTTGTTAGCATACTAAAAGATGTAGTTAATCACTGAGTAACTATGGAGCACGGAGTTGACTACTACGATGCCTTCTTTTCAAAAGGTGATTAATAAAATACATCAACATGTTCATAATCCATTGAGTAATTATGGGGCACGGAGTTCGCTACTACGATGCACTCTTCTAGAAAAATGGATCAATATGAACTAGGTGCTACAACACGAAAAGAAAAGAAAAAATGGTGCAACACAAATGAAGTAAATTCATGTAAAAACCGTGTTGAGGTGTATGTAACAGTTTTGAGCATAGCATTAGATGATTCGATTATATTTTTATAAGTAGTAATTATTTAATTATTTGTGGAAATTTATTTCATTTATTCTGATTATACTAACCCACGTCTTTGGTTTATTTTCAGGTTATACACATTTAAATGTTAAATATTCTAGATTGTTCTTAATTTAATTAATTATTTAATTATGATTTTACCCACTACTTATCCATGATCTATTTTTGTGGCTAAGTTTATGGAGTATTATCGAATTTCGTCTAAAATCCTCCTTAGTTAGTTTTTATTTTTATACGTATTACTTCCAACTATGCATTCTCTCCTATATACTTCTCATAACATGATATACTAAGCATTGCATTTTTTTTGAGTGATTTGAGTATTGCGTTTTAAGATTTGCTAAAGCCTTGTTTGTCTCGAATTTTGTGATTATCTTTTCGATTTCTTGGTGCTTAAATGACAGGAAATAAAGAAACTACCTCACCACACTCAAACTCCCACGAAACCGTCATCTCCATCTCTCTCCAATCTTAATAGTTTCGCTTTCATGGCCATTTCACACCAAAACTCACCAACTGCTACAAGAAAAGCTGAAACACTTACCCAAAACAACTCCAGTTACACCCATTCCTACATCTGTTCACATTCCACTCGATACGACCCTTAACGAGCTGAACCAAGCTGTTGAGAATATGTCTCAAACGATGAAGAATTCTGAGAATCTATCTATTCTTACTGTTGGAAATATGTCCATTGACATTTCTCACTACTGAAAACCGAAAAACTCACCACTACACTTGGTTCGTTCACCTTACAAAAGCCCCAATTTCCAAGTCCTAATACTGAAACAGAGGCAACTGCCTCGATTGCTTTCTCTCTGGGGAAGATTGAAAAGGAAATTGATGATTTTCCTGTTGCTGAGCAGAATGAGTCAGCAAATGCTGAGACATCTGATTTTGAGGACGCTCAAATGAAGGAGGCCGACGCTAATGCTAATTCAGGTTAAACTAACTCTTATCTTTCTAATACTGATGAATCTTAATAGATTGCATTTGGGAAGAATGATGGAAAAGAAAAGGGAAAGAGGAGCCATGTTCAACGAAGGAGATTCGGCTATGTGTTTATGAGTTGATTACTCTAACTTACTGAGGAGAAAGAAGAAAGGAATTAGTGTTGTTGATGAACCGATTTAAGTTCTTTTCTTAATCGGAGGAAGAAAATGTGGTTACTGAGAAACGAGTCAAAAGGAAGTATGATCCAAAGGGAAAGAAGGTTGTTGCTGAACGAGACTTGCCCAAAAGAATTGAATCTGATCCAGAGGATAATCCCACTATGTGTGAGATTAAGAAGATTCTGAGGAAGAATGCTGCATCAAATGCTGAAGCAAGTGCCGCAACACCAGACCCTGATGACAGAAGAAGTGATGATTCTGAGAAGAGCAGTAGTAAGGACTCTGAATCAGCTGAGGAAACAAATTCTGAAGGAGGTAATTCTGATCCTGATAATAATTTTAAGATTGATAGGTTAATTGCTAAAATAACTAAACTATCTATACGAAAATTATTAATGGAAAAAAGAGAATTAACATTGCTGATTTTGAGAGTAAATGGTTGATATAATTTTTGAAAGGAAATTGTTGAAAGCTGTAACTTTGAGTGATACTTTTGTGTTTGACTGGGTATATGTACTTTATGCTTGTCTTAGGAAGAGTACGGGTAGACGTAGATCTAAATGATATGGGAATGTACAATTTAGGGGGAGACCAGTTTCATTTACTCCGAAATTGATTGATGACTTCTTAGAGATAGAGCCTGTGATTGATGAAGATGAACTTGATTTGAACTTGGTTGCTACTTCTATAACTAGGGTATATTAACTAGGTGACAAAATGTTATGCTTGCTAAAGATCTCACATCTCTATACACTCTGTACTCCATAAATTGATTGTCTACAATTGGATACCCTCTACAAATTCCACTACGGTGATTACGGATTAAGCTATATTGTTGTATAAGATTTTTTGTGTTGAAGAATTTAATCTGAATTTAACTATTTTCACCATATACAGTTTATAGTGATATTTATTATAAAGGGATTTGACCTTACCATTTGCTGATATGTTCATACCTCAAGAGGCATGAATTTTTAAACCTAAGGAAACTGAGGTTATTAGAGGCAAGGTACCCTTGATGACTATCTCACCTACTCTGTTACTTGGTGAAAGGATTGTTGATTTGCCCATGCAAAATTCAGATAGTTCTGATCACAGAGATACTCTTATTCCAACTCGACCAGCTCCAGCAAGACCTGAACAGAGAAATGCTACACCGAATGTGAAACACATTGGTGGTCACATTGGTCAAATATTTTCTGTTTCTAAATCTTTTATTTTACTTCAACTAAAACGTTTACAAGACTCTATTGATGGCCTTCAGTTCCTTAAAGTCCAGTGGTTAGAGACGCTTTCTACTACCACAGGGGGAGAAACACCATCAACTTCTGGGATTCGAAGTGTAGAGCTCCATGAAGATGTACCAGAAGCTGATTGTGTACCTGATGCTGTTAATAAAGAGATTGTTGAACCGAAAGATGTAGTTCATTTATTGCTACACCAATCAATGTTGTTGAAGAGGAGGGGATTAATTTGCTGATGAACGTATGGATGTTCTTTATGACATCTAAACAGGTTATGGTAACAACTGAACAGGTTGATACAAGACAGGGGGAGGGCTGAACATTATATGTGATTATGTGCAGGAACATGATGCTGCAGCTGTTGATACAGCAATATATGTCACATGTTTAGTTTCTTAAGTATTTGTGCCTTTTATACTTCCCTTGATCTTATTCATTGTTGTTATTATGTTTAAGTTGATTTACAGATTCTGTTTTTCCTTCCTAGTTGATTGGTTGTTCTTTATTCAACGTGCTTAAATTGTTTGCATTGATGATAATAGTTTACTGCTTCATGCTTAAATTGTTTTCATACTTATTATCATTTGCTTACTGCATGTTGTTTATGTTTATATTTATGTTAGTTGTTGTCTGTTTTGTTTTTCCAACTTGCCTTATTATTCAATTTGCTTAAATTGTTTGCTTTGAGGATAATATAGAAGTACATCTCTCTTTAATTATCATGTGCTTACTGCTTAAATTGTTTGCTTTGATAATAATATAATTTAGAAGTACACTTCTTTTTAATTCTCAGTTGCTTACTGCTTATTGTTTAAGTCTTTGTTAGATATTGTTGTTTTTCACATGTTTTGCTCTATTTTTTATTTTTAGTCTTTGCTCTGTTTGTTTTTCTTTTCTTCATTATTGCTCTGATTTTATTTTATTGAGTCATACATAAGTCTTAGGTTGATCTAGTACATATTCATATATGCTCTGATTTAACTTATGATTTTTGTAAAGTTTATATGTTGTTCATATAAGTATATTGTTTATACTTATTGTTGTTTTGAGTGAGATCACATTGCTCTTATGGCACGGACTATGTGAAATCATTCTTGGTCTTTTTTACTTTGATCCGGAAGCTACAACAGGTGTTGACTTGACTAGTACATGGATATGATGGTAATACTCTAGCATGTACAGAATACTGAGTATATATAGAAATATATGTGCATCAGGTGTGTTGTAGTCGAAAGGTCAAATTGGGGGAGATTGTAGATGTTGTTACTCTTAAATGTCTTAACATTCACAACAACATCTTAATTCGACCTTTCTTATTTTGTCTAAGTCTAAATTCTGTTTTCTAGCTAATGCTGCTTTGGATGTTGTAACATCGCAGGTTGAAGATCTAGAACATTCTACACAGTTCCAGACTGGAAGGATCTGGAAGCTTGGAGAAGTATGTAGAAGATCATGCGGTTGCCTTTGAAAACATCCAGAATAGGCTGGAAGGTGCTAGAATTCATTGGAATGAAGAGTGGGCTAAAAAGAAGGGATGAGATCCTAAAAAATAGGATATGGATTATGAAGCTTCTAGAATTCGTTTTTACCTCTATAAATACTCAAGGAAGTCTTCATTATTCAGCATGGAGAATTAAGAGTAATCACATAATGTCTATGTGAAGTGTTCGTCCTACTTAGACATTATCGTGATTATTATTTCTTCTTCATCAGATTCTCGTACAACATGAAGAAATACACATCAGATCCGAGAGTCACATATTTCACGATGTGCTATTCTTTAAGTCCTAAACTAGTGTTCATCATGTTAGGAATTAATTGTCATTAGCATGTTCATGTCGTTGTGCCGAAGTATCCCAACTTCCTGTACAACATAGACTTTTCTATACTTCTTTGATAGATAGATCATAGAGTTAGATTAGTTTTTGGTAGTGTAATTTTTACACTTAAGCCGTCTTTAGACTAGATACATTATCAAGTCTTGTTTCCGTTGTGAATATTTGTTCACACACCATTTGTATTCACATAATTATTAGTGAAAGTTTCGCCATGAGGCTCGCATAGATTTTAAATTAAAATCTATGTTAAAATTTAATTTTGTGTCTTTGTGTTTTCATTCTTTAAAGTCTTCCGCTATTCGTATTCTGATATTCTGTAATCGAGTCAGTGTTACATTGAGTGTTCTAACATTGAGTGTAGCATCAGTCTTGTTTTACTTGTGTTCAGTTTATTTCTAGTGTTTTAGTCTTCCGCTGTGTCTGTCTTTTCTGATATTCTGTTTGAGTATGTGTTACACTATTTGTCTCAACATCCAGTGTAACATTGTTCTGTTTTTCACTTAAACACTAGCTATACCATCCACACACACTTTCATAGAAGTAGAACAAATAGAGAAGGATTTGAATCTTGAATCGTCCGGTAATGATTCTGGTGGAATTTACACGATTTAGATGCATATTTGAAGCTCATTTGATGTTGATTTCATTGAATTATTGGTTGATTATCATTGTTTTGGTCAAAATAAGAGAAAGGTAGTGTTTTGTCGATTTTGTAGGAAAAACGATGTATTTTGGAAGCAAAACACCAACTATACTTCACTGGATCAAGAAGATAATCTGACCATTGGATTCGTCTCGAAAATCGGAGTGGAATGAAAAAAAGAATCAAGTCAATCGGAGGTCGGAAGGTCGAGATACAACGGAACGAAAAATGACGAGACTGGACCACATTTTTACCCGGCCGGGTTACTTCCACGTTTTGTATTAGTTCACCCACCGAAGGTTTTGGTCGGGTAAAACCACCCGGGCGGGTCACTTTGGCCCGGCCATGCCATTTTCCATCAAGACCTTCGTATTTTGGCCGGGTAAAACCACCCGGCCGAGTCGTTTTCACCCGGCCAAGCCCTATTTTAGCCATTTGCTACATATTTCGGGGGTTTTGGCCCATTTTCTCCATTTTCGAGGGACCTAAGTGCAAATTTCATCCAAGACTTCTACCCCAACTATAAATAGCTCCAATTTGAGTTTTAGAAGGGTCTTACTCCTTTTACAAGCAATTCCACACACACATTCACATAGTTGTAGGTGTTCTTCATTTTTAGTTTAGATTCTTCATTAGATTAGATAGAATAGTGGTTATTACTTAGAATCAATCTACTATTATCATCGGGCATCGTCTATTACATCGTTTTGTAGCTACATTTCCATGATCAAGGTGATATTAATCTATTTTGCAATTCAATTTAGTATTTTCTTAATTTCTTCAATTTATTGTTATTCTATTATGAGTTTTAGGTTTATTGTTGTTTTAGCCATGAGATTCTCTTCTAGAACCATGGGCTAAACTCTTATTGCCTTGTGTGTGGATGTTTTGATGGGTGTTTAGTGTAATTGTGGAGTAATTGCATAATTAGCTTAGGATTTGGGTGTATATGTTTCTAGTGTTGTGATTTTCATGATTCAATTGAGTAATTCACCCTATTAGCTAGCATTGTTGGTTTTGTCGACTTCAACGACCGTATTGGGTTGCATGATTAAGAATGTGTGTATGAGTTTGGATTAATTGATTAGAATTCACATAGTAATTAGCTACACCGACCGGGGGTTGATTGCTTAGATCGACAACACTAGACACTAATCGATTAGAGGTCGTCTATTAGATTAGTGAGAGGGCGTCTCATAAGCATTAGTAACCATGTTGAACGTGTTTATGAAACACGATCTTAGGAGCTTATGGTATTTATTAGATAATATAATTGCTAATTGATGCACGTGTTCACCTAAGCCTCACAAGGGATTGGTCTACACACACGAGTGATAGCCTTTAGCTTAATCCAAAATCATAGTTTAATTCATGCAATTGGTTCGTTAACTCATTGAATTACCCACAAAACGGAAACACCCGAGACAATACCCATCTCTTGCACTTTCTATCGAAAGTTAGATAGTTCGTTATTTCTTTTGTCTATTTCTTGTTTATCTTAGTTAATTTAGTTTAATACTTGTGTTTTAATTCCCAAAAATCCAACAAACACGTTTAGTTACTACAATAGCATGAAAACTTATAACTTTAGGGATTCACTTTCACTCAATTAGGTCCTTGGAACGAATATCTACTTGGTCGTACTTGCGTACTACAATCGATCGTATTGTTAAGTGCTTAAAAAGTGTTAAAAAAAATGAGTCAAGTCAGGTAACAAAGGTCATGCATCAGGTGTTGAGCAGGAGGTTGAAGTACAAAATTTAGTTGAGAATACGCCGTGTCCAGTTGTTAAAGGGAAAAAGAAGAGTAAGGAATACATAGATCCCAGTTCAATGATAATATGTGTTAAAACAAGAACCGAGGAACATGGAAGAAAGCCAATGCAGCTATCACCTCAGGTCCTGACCCAAGAGCTTAATTCGGTTCACGAGATTACTGATGATGAACCTGAGCAGGTTTTGGTTGGCAAAAGACATGTCAAAGAGAATAAAGTTGTGAAGAATCCATTTGACAACACTTTGGATACAGTTAAGAATGCCCCCGTTCAGTTGAAAGATCAAATCTATAAAGAACTCGTAGAATATTGTTCGAAGTAAGTAACACCTTAAAGCATATTTAACACAACTTTTACACCTAGTCAACACAGAAATTGCATCTTCCGCCTTATATTCATTATACATTGTTTTGTATAAATATGCATGATATTTGTTCATTGAATAATATTTGTTTGTTGTTTGTTTAATGATGCAGTCATTCTGTATACGTTGGTAATCGGCCCCTAACTGACGTCACAGTTCGAATGCTTATTAATTTGTTAAACAACAAAACTGTGGATGATCAGGTAATTATTAGTTGAATTATTTATAAGTTAATATGTTTATTAATAATGTAAATTTTTTAATCTAATTGTACGGAATACAATATTATTTAGGTGATTGATGCATGGTCGGACATGGTACAATCGGCACTAAGCCAACAGTGTCCTACAGCTAAACATGTCACGATATTCACTTCTGCTTGTTAGGTAATGTACATTGATATTGTAATATAATGAGTTTAATCATTATGAAATACAATCCTACAGACTAATTTTTATATAGATTTATTGTATCATTGAATGCAATTTTTTTGTTAACAGAGTATGATAAAGAAACGTGATATATCAAAGCAAAAAATCTTTGCATCTCTCATTGAGAAAGTGATATAAGAAAGTATCGATTAAGATATGTTGCTATTCCCAATTATTATCACTGAGGCTGGGTACAGAACAAGATCGAACATTAAAGGGCATTGGACCCTGTTGACGCTTGATCTTAAGAAGAAGGAGTGGATGTTTTTCAACTCAATGCAGCCGAGAACAAGTGGGAACGTTGATCATCATCTGAAAGAATGCATATATGTGGTATACTCTTTCACTAAAATCAATAGTTGGTTAAATTTATATCTGTTTCTTTTGACTACTGGACAAATGAAATAAGTAGTGACTATATCCCATTGTTGTATTTATTATATATTATTCTAGCAGGTATATGTGGTATACTCTTTCATTAAACTTATTAGTTGGTTAAATTTATATTTGTTTCTTTTGACTATAGCACATATGAATTAACTACTGACATTGTTGTATTTATTAACTATAATTCCTATGTAATAAATTATAGGTTAATTATGTGGAGGCAAAGTTGAGGAATGTGTTCAATATGTCATCTCCGAATCACCCATTTTGGAAAGGACTGTGCAAAAAACCTAATGCATCAAACATTATGCAGCAAGGGCATGACACGCTGGACTGTGGGATAGTTGTGTGCAGGTTAATTGAGTGTTTCTTAAGAGATGAAGACCCTCGGATTGTTAATTTTGATGGGGAAGAGGCAAGTAAGATGCGTGTGAGGATCGTTGGGACATTCGTCAACCCCTTTAGATATGGAGTTTGATGCTTTTGGATGTTGTATTTTGCTGAAGACTTATTTACCTTTTTGTGAAGATATTTATCAGTATTACTTCTGCTGGTTTAAGTTATTTAGGTTAACCATTCATATGTTATGAATGTAAGGCCTATGAACATGTTTGCATATTTTGGTTTAAATTCTATTTTGAATGATTAATTCTTTATTTTTTGAATGACTTCTTTTACTACTTTACCATATTTCTTCCAAGTGGATATTAATATTATTATATTTAATATTAAGTAAGAAATTATTGTAATAGAATATTGATTAATTTTCCTTATATAGTTTAAAAGAGATCATGATAATTTATTGAATATTACTTATTTATGTTTCAATATAATATCATATAGATTTTGCAAAATTTAATAATTAATTTTAGTTTTGTATATGATTCCTTATTGTTAGTTTGAATTTTGATCGTACTTGCAATATATATGCCAATTATTGTATCTCAAGATATTTATGTGAATTAATTAATACAAATGAAATATAGTATCATTATAGATATAAAGAGTTAGTAAACAAAAAAATAATAAACTAAATTAAATGTTATGCTTAAATACATAGCAAACAACTAGGGTTTACAGTCCAAAATGCATATATATATATATAGAGTTTTGATATGGAGCCCATAATGGGCTCTTTATGGAGCCTAATGATGATTTGGCAGTATCCACCTCATCATATTTACTTAATTAGCTTATATTAATTTTAGATAATTAATAAGAGAAGATTTGGTAATATTTTCAATTCCATAGATTTGGTAAGATTTGTTTAAATTAATTGTTATTTATTTATAATGTATATCTCAACATAAATATAATTAATTATAAAATTTTAACGGAATCTTAGACAAATTATTTTATAAATTAAATTTTTTTTAATTACATCTTAATTATAAAAAATAAAAATTTAATCAATATAAATCAAGTTTCCGTGCTTATTGTTATAAATTAATATTTGTGAATTTTCATGCATGTGATATTTGTCTTTGACGACATTCAATTATATAAAAATAATGACTACATTAATTTACCCTAAAACTCTAAACCTTGAAACCCTAAAAACCTAAACCTCTAAACCCTAAATTCTAAAACCCTAAACTTTAAAAATTAAAATTAAAGTTATAAATTAAAAATAATAAATTTTTTAGAATTTAGGGTTTAGAGTTTAGGAGTTTAGGGTTTTAGGATTTAGAGTTTAGGGTTTAGGGTTTAGGGGTTCAGGGTTTATAGTTTAGGGGTTCAGGGTTTTAGGTTTTAGGGTTTAGGCTTTTAAGGTTTAGGGTTTAGAGTTTAGGATTTTAGAGTTTAGTAATTAAATGTAGTCATTATTTTTTAAATCATTATTTTTATAATTTTAATTTTTTATTATTAAAAAAATTAAATATTTAAATTAATGGTCTTTTTAACTGAAGCATAATAAATAAATTAAATGTGTAATATTTAATAATTATAGAATAATAAAATACATTAAAAATAGTTTTTTAAAAATCTTCAAATATTTTATTTATTTCCTGATTGTATGGGTAGAGATTGAGAACTTGAGATATATATACATTTATATATTTTTCATATTTTAGATGTGGACTTCGTGGGCAATCACATGACAAGCGCAATTGTCCAATATTTCTTGATAGGTACGTATTCATTAATTTTATTATTCTTACTTATTTTGTAAACTCTTATTAAAAATAATTATAATTAATTTTTTATTGTTAAATGTGTTGGTCCATAAAAGAGTCTATAACAAGTGTATGGGGGGGGGGATACACTTGTATGCAAATTCTTTTCAAACTTGATCAAACCAGAGTTCAGCAAGATTGTCTTGGACAACTCTACTGAAGATGTATAACTTCTTGAAGATAACCAATCTACTAAATACTATTGAGTACTTAGTTGAATGACTATCTAAGTTAGTTATAAGTGCGGAATTAGTAGTTGGCCCTTTAGTTCAAACTCCTTTTAAGTTCTGAAATCACATAGTCAATCAATCCAGTTTTCAGGGAACTTGTCCAAATTTGTTTTGCACAGTATTTGAATATTTGTCCTTTGAAATATCAGTTTTGTGTGCAGTGTTGAATGTATGAAAGTACTTGAAAGTAAATCAACACAAGAGGAGTTTATAGTGGTTCAGAGACTCAAGCTCCTACATCCACTTTCCCTGATTTAACAGGATAATTCCTTCACTCTTGGAATTAACTTGTTTTATAGTGCCAAGGTGCACTTGATCAATAACACCACTCCTTGGTGAATTGATCCCTAGGATGTCTAGAGTCCTAGTACCCTCTTCTCAACTCAGAACTGAACTGTTCTTCTCTCAACAATCAGCTCCTACCACTTCTACTACTACAACCTTCTCACTTTCTCTCTTGAAAGATGTAAGGGTTGAAGTAAGGTTCCAACTAATGAGATATCCTTTACAATGAAGATCAATGTATAAGGATTAGGATATCTCTCTAAGCTTTGTATGGTTTTACAATAAGGTTCAGCTTAGAAGAAGTGTATGAAGACTAAGGTAGTCTCTTTGTAAGCTTGAAAGCACTTTGACTTGTAGGATAGTTGGATATTCTTGTCAAGGTTGAGGTGCTTCAAATGGTGTTCACACTTCTGTATTTATAGACAATTGAGAATTTGCCCATTGGAGAGGCAGCCCCAAATGTCCATAAATGTCTTCTTCTCCTTAGAAGACAAATTCTTGATAGTGACATGTCCTTATTTAGGAAATAAACGGCTGCATAGACTTTGTCTTCATTCTGCAGCACTCTTCCCAATGTCTGACCTTAAGATCAACTTGTTTAGGCATGGACATGGCTTCTGATGATTGATCCAAAAGATAGGGACAACATTCCTTATCAACTTGGACAACTTTGCTTATCACTATCAGCAGACTTGCTTATCAGCATAGTTGGTTTGCTCTCTTCAGATGACTTGACTCTTTCCCCTTTGCTTCCTTTGCATGTATTCTTAGCATGATTCTTTGAAGATCTTTAGGGTATAGTTGTCTTGACTTCTTCAGCATAGTTGTTTTTGAGCTTCAGAAGATTTGTTCCGGTTTAACTGTGCTGAGACAACTCTTCTGGACAACTCTTCTGATCAACATACTTGTCTTTCAGTAGACTTGGCAATCATTCCAGAATTTGAGCCTTGAGGGGACTTGATCTTGATAGACTTTAAAGCATATGTTCCCCCTCAAATTGTGCATCTAATAAGCTAAGAGCTGCCTAACATTTCAGCTTCTCATCTAGCCTTATGCTATATGTTCTAACATTCTTAGAACATGATCATCCTTGACTTAGGCATGTCTCAGGGGGTTTTGGTATTAAATCAAAACACTTCTCATTTTATTCCCAACAATTTCCCCCTTTTTGATGATGCCAAAACCTATACATTTTATGCAAAAGTGACTTGACTACACCTATTACATTTATCTTCAGAAGACATGACTAGAGTCAATTTTCCTGAAAGAAAAATGTGTTAGTGTACTCACCATTCATACTGCAAGTAGGTTTCAAGGATAGGCATAGAGAGATTTCTGTAATAATGTTTCTTGATTCAAAATAAGTTCAACTATCATTCATTTGAAATTCATTACAAGCATGTTGATAGTTGAAACTAACATATCAGAGCATGAATCTAGACACTATTACATCAGAGCATAAACTATCACTTAAGGTTTTCAGACAAGAACTTTGAGCAAAACATATCAGAGCAAACACATGTCAGCATTCTTGAACAACTTCAGCATAGATGACCAGTTCAAGACAGATCAGCAACCAAGATAAGTTTTCATCCATATTTAGTATATGAAGGTAAAAAAACTTAGCCATTTCAGAGATCATCCTCCTTAGGTGGCACCATCCCATATTGTGCCCACACTCTTCTTTTCATCTCCATGGCCTCTTGGTTGGTTCCCTTAGGTCCAAGCACCATTTTTTTCAGCTTAAGGATTCTAGGAACTCTTTCAGGATCTTTGACTGGTCAATCCATCCATCCAGCTTTGGAGGCATGTAGATGATTGGCTTAGGGGCAATGAGTTCAACTCTTGCAAGATCAGCAACTGCAAGAAGTTGCTGATATAGCTCCCTATAATACTCAATCATAAACTCAGAAAAAGTGGAGTTAGCATCTTTTCCATTCCATCTATCAATGACATAAAAATCATAGACAAACTCCCTTTTGGCCTCTTCCCATGAGTCATTCAGTTGAATTGGAACCCATTTATCCATGTGAGGATATTTGGTGTCCATGGGAATCAATAACTGTGGCTTCATCTTGCTGTATGTAGCTCTTCTTCTTCTTGGCTTTTGAAAATCCGCCATTCTCTTGTCTCTTGCTCTGTTGACTTCTTCAATGACATCCATCTTCTCCTTGGCTTTCATCATTGCCAGTTTCTGCTGTGTTTCAGGATCTTTGCCATATCCTTCTTGAAACAACTTAGATGGATTAAGAGCTAAGATGGTTGTCTTCTTCTTGGGTTCAGGTCCAAATCCTTCAGCAAATAGCTCTTCAACTTCTTCATTAGATTTGGGACCTTCAGCCACTTTGACACTTTCAGAAGACTTGTCAACTTCAGCAGTCTTGGACACTTCAGCAGTTTTGTCCTTTTCAGAACTCTTGGCCTTCTTGGAAGTAGGCTCATCTTCTTCAATTCTAAACTCAGGGGGGAGATCAAGGCTGTTGGGAAAATCAGTGAATGTTTCAGCCTTTCTTTTGTTTCCCTTGGCCTTCTTGATCTTTCCTCTAGTTTGGACACCTTCAGCATCCTTGTCCAAACCAGAAACTTCTCCTCCTGGTCTTTGCTGTAGCCTAACTCTCTCTTCTTGAGCTGAAGCCATTGAGTTCTTCAATGCAATAGCTAACTGCTCTTCCTCATCCAAATCATCCAAGTTCAGCACTGCTTGCTCTTTTCCTTTTCCTTCAGCAATCTTGTCTTTGCCTTTATCTGAACCTCCAATGATCAAGGCACCTTTTGCCCTTGCTCTTTCCCTTTCCCCCTTTTTGGCAGCATCAAAACATTGAGGTTTGAGCTCACTCATAGTGGATGCCATTAAGGATTGGGCTTGGTTCAGGGACTTCATCTCCTCAAGAAAATATACATTTTCATCATGTATGTTCTGCATTCTGTCACTGCTTAGGCTTAAGAAAGCTAAGACAGGCTTCATCTCTTGCTCAACAACCTCCTCCATGGTTGACTTGAGGGATGCATCAAGTTGTGCCTTAAGGAGCTCAGTAAGGTTGGCCACTGCACTTTCAACAATCTTGGCCATGACATCTTGGGAGAACTTCTCTGAGGCTGCCTTCACCATTGCAAGCCTCATTGCTTTTGCTCTCTTCTTCTGCAAGGCATTTTTCTTCCCAAGTGCTTGCTTAACCACCAGCTTTAATGCCTTAATATTCCTGTTGTGGTTATCTCTTAGCAAAGTGTGCTCTTCCTTGACTTCTTTTGAGATTGAATCCATGCTGGCTTTGACTTTCATCACTTCAGTGGAGATGGTTTGCAAACCAGTCTCAACTCCACTGATTCTTGCCTCTATGGTGGGAAGAACAATTTCTTCAGAGCCAGTTAGCCTCATCTCCACAGCTGCTAAGGTTCTACCTTGCTCATCCAAGGCTCTTGAAGTTTCAGCATGAGCAGTATGGACTTGTTGAGCAATGGAGTCCAACTTAGCTGACTGCTCTCCAAGAATGGCTTGAGCAGAGCTGGAATCTACATGGATTGGTGCTTCAGTCAAGAGATCATCTGTAAAGATTTGATCAAAGAAAATACCTGCAAAATCTGAAAAATCAAAAGGGTTAGAAAATAAACACTCATCACCTTCAGTTTCTTTTACATAAGACTCTGATACATCAACAGCCTTCTTCTCATTTTCAACTTGTTCTTTTCTCCCTTCAGTAAAAATGTCCTCACTCAAGGAATCAGGCCTCCTTTCATCAAGAGATTCTTGAAGTTCAGATTTGACTTCAAGAATAACCTGTCCTTCCTCACTTATTCCACCCTCATTTGGTGGTACACTCACTATCTTAGTGATTATAACCTCTCTATCATCCACAACTCCCTCTTGTTTTTTCTCTATTTTCTCCTTTTCAACTCCTTCTCCTAGACCTGCAACATCTCCACCTTCAACAAGGTTCAAAGATGGCAGTTGTGGGGAGATCACAGTGCTTATATCAACAGCCACTGAGTCATCCTGAATGATTAAGGGCTGATCAGTGTCCAACTCTTCTGACACTGAATAGGCCTTAATCAAACCAGCCTATTAATGTTGGGATATAAATTCATCCTAAGCCCCACTTGATGTTAGAATAGTTTTGATGGCCAAAACACTTAGAGTTTATAAATGTAATAGGATCAGCTGACTTGTATAGAACAGCTGTTGGGATATGAATCCTAGACAAGTCCTAAATGATGAATAAAAGATGAAGTTTTGATAAGCCAAAAGTAGTATGAATATTTTCTAAGTGTTGACTAATGTAGTCTAGTTGAGTTAAGTCATCTTGTACCAGACCAGTAGAGTTCACATAAGTACACATGAAAAGATAAGTACAGTTTATAAGTACTTCATATGTGTTTACAGTATTTGTTAAGTTTGTTACTGAGCTATTTAATTTGTGTATAGAGCTCATGATGTTTTATATGTAATAGATTAGTTTTATTGTATAGTTTATAAGTTGACTAAGCTTGTATTATGAAAGCTTAAAGTAATGTAATAGTCTTGATAGGTTTAGTATAGTCTACTGATTGAACAAGGAAGACCAGTCAAGAAGAGTTGAAGTCTACTACTCAAGACAGATGGACTACAAGACAAGTACATACAAGTCTACTCAAGACAAGTCAACGTGAAGTTAGTTCGAAGCGCGTATAAAGATGAAGATAAAGAAGTTAGTTATGGAATAACTAATTCGTAACAGAAACGCGTGGATTGATAAGAAGATTTAGTTGAAGTTAGTTTTCAAGAAAAGTTGGTTACAACTAACTAAGTTCTTGATGTTTATAAATACTTCATGATGGTGATCATTTGAAGACTACTGCAACTACGCATACTGAAACTCGATATACTGAAGCGTATTAAAGCTATATACTGAAGATTACTCTCAGAGTTTGATTGAAGATTCAGAAAGAAGCCAGAAGACAAGTGAAGAATTCAAAAGGCTACTACTGAAGATCAGAGAAGTGTTTAGTTTTTGTTATTTTTTCAAGGTGCTAGATACTTGTAAAATTTCTAGTTAGATCATAGACATATCTGGAGGTATAGTCTGTTGAAGATCTAAGTCTTCTTCTTGGGACTTTAAAGACAGGAATATACACTTGTACACGATTGGAAGAGTTTAGTGGAAACATCACAACTGGGTTTGTGAGAGTGGATGTAGACAAGTTGTCGAACCACTATAAATCTTTGTGTGTTGTTTACTTTACTGTTTGATTGATTGCTTAATTGTTACACACATAACTGAACAAGACAAGTTGATTGATATACTGAAGCGTATTAAAGCTATATACTGAAGATTACTCTCAGAGTTTGATTGAAGATTCAGAAAGAAGCCAGAAGACAAGTGAAGAATTCAAAAGGCTACTACTGAAGATCAGAGAAGTGTTTAGTTTTTGTTATTTTTTCAAGGTGCTAGATACTTGTAAAATTTCTCACTTTAGTTGTTGTCTCCACATCTTCAGGCTCTTCTATAACAATAGACTTTCTCTTTGATACTTGCCTTGTCTGAACCTCAGCTTCAGGAGATGCAACCGCTTTGCCCTTCTCCTTCTTTTTCAACTCAACTGCTTCAGCCTTAGCTTGCTCAAGATCTGCAGTTTTAACCAACTTGCCTTTGCCTCTCTTAGGCCTTCTAAGATCTTGCATAGCTTCAGCAGCTTCCTTGATTTCAGGTTCAGCACTGGACTTAGCTTTCTCAGCAATAACTTCAATTTGACTCGTCTCTTCCCCCTTTTTGGCTTCATCAGTTGCCTTGAGAGAGAATAGAGAAGTAAACCGAGTCATCTCTTCGAACATTGCTTGCTTCATTAGGTTTGTAGCTTTTTCAATCTGCCTTTCATGAGAACCGTCCTGACTCAGCTTGTCTAGTTTGGTTGCCACCAACTCCAGCTTCTGAGTAGATAAGTTCAACTCATTCTTAAAATGAGTTGCAGTCAGACGTAGCTTCCTGTTCTCCTCAGTCATAGCACTGATAAACTCTTTCGCTTGTGCTAACTGGTCATAGGCTTCCTTTCTTTGAACATCAGCTACTTCGATTTTGGCTCTATAGACTCGTTCCATCTTCTTGGATTCAGTAGCTAGAATACGAGCAAAATCAACTGAGCTTTTCTCCGAATATTCAACTTGATTCTGGAGAAATCCTTCTATCTGCTTAAACATCTCTTGCCTGAAGTCGTTATCCAACTGATTGACTTCATTCAAGATCATCTCTTTTGAACTTGTCACAAGGACACTGTTCTGTTCAACGAGAGTCTTCTTAAGTTCAGTCTTAAGAAATTCATCGATAGTTGACTTGATGACAGACTTCAAATCTTCTTTCAACTCATCTATCGAGGCGACTGGGAAAGCTTGAGACGACTGAACATTAATGACATTATCTTCCTGAACTTTCTCAATAAGTTCATCTTCAGTAAACATAACTGCATCCATGAACTCATCATCTTCTTTACCAAGCATGAGTGAGTCGACTTCATCTTCATCACTTTCTTCCAATTGTTCTGAAGTCTGAACTGTTATTTCAGCAACTTCTGGCTTAATCTCGTCTTCCACCAGATCAGTCTGAGTTCCAACATCGAACGAGAACTCATCTTCTAGAACACCATCTGGAATACTCAACAGCCTTTTAACTAGATCAACCAAGGCCTTGCGAGGGAATAGTTCGGAGTGATCCTTAACTCCACTATTTTCTTTCTGTTCCATCTCCCAATCCATGAAATTGGAGATTCCGCCCATGCCTTGAATGACCTCGAAAAGATCATCTGTAGAAGACTTCTTCAGAGAAAACCAAGTGCAAATCCGCACTAACTTTTCAAACTGTTCTGAAGCAGTGTCGATGTCGAGAGTTGAGAGCTGCTTCTTCAGATTTCGGGATACACGAGCACGAATTCTCTTCTCTCGCATACACATCGGGTAATAAACTAAGGATTCAAATCTAACTTCAGACGGGGTCTGAGTAGGTGGGGTCCCTAACTCAGCTGTTGCAGTGGCAACTGGCGTCTTGCCTGAAGTAGATGGGTTGGGTTCAACATTTTCTGTTGAAGGTAAAGAAGGAGTTTGGATGGTGGTTTCTGGGGGCTGTAATGTGGCTTGGTCAGGTGTGACAACTGTCGAAGTATCAGTTGTATCTATTATGGGAGTGTTTTGGGGTAGACTGGTTCTAAGCGGTAATGCCGCCAGTACTTGCGAGGTTGAGGGTTGAGGTCTAGGCCTAGATCGATGTGATCTAGCCTTGGTTCGAATAGCAGAATGAGAGAGAGAGGAGGAATTGACAAAAATTGAGAAGATGTACCAACCCGAATACTCGACTCGTCTGGTTGAGTGGGCGAACCAACTCTTACAAGAGTGTACATCTCTGGAACTTGAGCACTCGGCTCCTTATCTTGTTCCGACTCCTCTTCTGTCTGAGTCTTCTCTGAGTCAGTTGAGCTGGACTCCACTATAGCAGCTGTCTCTGACTCCTTGTCATCGGACTCATCTTCTGAAGAGCTAGATGAGTTGGCATATGGTAGGGCTTGAGACTCATCTATTTGAACTCGCCTTGGGGCAGCTGACCTTGCAGCGACCTGCTTCCTTTGAGCTTCCGACTTCAGATAGAACTTAAGAGGATGGAAGGACTTTCCATTACTCCAGTCCGACTTGTTTGGTAGTAACAAGGGGAGTAGAATACTCAACTTGTTGCCATATCCAACCGTATGTGATACTACCCAACTACTAGAGTCGGTATCAACACGAACACTCTTCTCGAAATACATCATCCTGTCAGCAATCAACTTGAACCAATTACCTTCAGTGATTCCATCAAAAATAGCAGCCATCACCCTTGTCTTAGCTTGAGTGACTGCGTCAAAGGAACCAGTGGCACATAGAAGCATCTTGCTTGCTATGTCCAATAACGTGCGATACTTCTCCAATAGTTCGGCCTTCTTGACGGCAGGAGCCTTGCCATCTGACTTGAGCTTCATCTTCCTTCCACAAAAGATGCTCAAATATCTCATCTCTTGTCCGGTGGCATAGTTTTCCACATCAATCGTTCGGATGGGCAGCTTCAAGTGTCTGAATAACACCTCACGAGTGAGTTCCACTCGACTCGTTCCAATAAATGATTCGATCCTATCTCCTCGCCTTGTGGCGTTGGCATAGAACAGCAACACCTCCTCTTCCAAGACGACTTGAGGAAAAGCCTCCAGATATGGCTTCAATCCACACCGTGAACACTTGTCGAGGATTTCTTGATTTCCGTCAGTGTGAAGCCCTTTGAAGAACAACGAGGGTTCCACATGCACCTTGTTTTCAGCAATATACCTACTGAGATCAAACCTTGCTTGTATGTTAGTTCTGACATCGAAAAGAGAAACAATCGACATATCGAGTGAGTAGAGTAAGAACTTGGGAGGTTAGATTTGCAAGAAACTCGAGAGCTAGAGTAGGAGAGTTATGAAAACGTAAGTCGAGTTGTGGGAAAGGTGAGTTTTGTTAGAACTGAAAAGTGATCCAACGGCCAAGATTGAATTGTTTAATCCAACGGTCGAGACCTTTGAAATTCGGTTACGGAATCGAGAATATTATGTGATTTGATATTGTAAGTTTTGAAATCCGGCTCTTCTTAGTTAGGACAGGGAGTGTACACATCTGACCTAGTGTAGTAGAGTAAGAACTGGGTGTATACACCTCATTAAGAATGGGAGTGTATAAATCCAATTCTAGGGTTTTCAAAATTTAGCATTATCTAATTACTATAATACCCTTAATCCGTTTGAATAGACACTTAACATATTTCAATCAAGAGAAACACTTAGCTTGTCTGTTCGAGTCCATCCAGAACAGACGAGTAGACTTAAGCTTCGCAAGACGAGTTGGCTCAAGTACACAAGACGAGTTCCCCCTTCGCCTGTGCCTGTCTATTCTGAACGTCGAACGACTGTATGTACCTATCTCATCATTTTCAATGTGTAATCGTAGGTACAGGTAGAGTAAGATAAATAAGATGAATATCAATCGAGAGCAATGATCAAGGTTTCGAACAAGATGACCTTTAACAAACATAAGAGTCAACATAAGGATATTTAAGAAATCAAGGATTCCCCCTTAAATGTTTATTCCCTTAGTATTACCCTCAGCTTTACCAGCTTCCTCATCGGGTTGTTTTGGTCATCTAGTCTAGCCTTGTATACCTGTCTGTTGGATGAGTAGTCGAGTGCTTTGGTCTAGTGATCTTGTCTCTTCTTCTTGATGTACCTGACTGGTTAGTGCATAGCTATAGGCAAGTAGGGTCTAAATCAATTAGCCCTAGACTAATGCATAACTCACGAAATCGTGCCTCAGCTAATGGTTTTGTAAAAATATCAGCTCTTTGAAAATCAGTATGAATCTTTTCCATGCGAATATCCTTCTTTTCTACATGATCACGTATAAAATGATGCTTCACATCAACATGTTTACAACGTGTGTGCAAAACAGGATTTTGTGTAATGGCAATTGCACTATTACTATCACAGAAAATAGGAACATTTGATTCATGTATATTGTAATCACGTAACTGTTGTATGAGCCAGAGTAGTTGACTACAGCAGCTACCAGCGGCCATGTACTCGGCTTCGGTAGTAGAGGTAGCAACACTAGTCTGCTTTTTAGAAAACCAAGATATGAGTTTTGTGCCTAGAAATTGACAAGAACCAGAAGTAGATTTCCTATCTATTCTACAGCCTCCAAAGTCTGAGTCTGAATACCCACTTAAGGATATATCATCATTTGAAGGATACCATATACCACGATTGATGGTCCCTTTCAAATATTTCAAGATCCTTTTGGTAGTTTCCATGTGACTTTCTTTTGGATTAGCTTGGAATCGAGCACAAACACCAACAGAGAATGCAATGTCAGGTCTACTAGCAGTTAGATACAGTAAAGAACCAATTAAGCCACGATAATAGGATTGGTCAGCACATTTACCGTTCTCATCTGGATCCATTCTGTAAGTTGGTTGCATTGGTACACCAGTGGACTTACATGTTTTGATCCCATACTTGTCTAGAAGATTTCTAGTGTACTTCGCCTGATTTATGAAAATACCTTCTGGAGTTTGTTTTACTTGAAGTCCAAGAAAGTAGTTCATTTCACCCATCATAGACATCTCAAATTTACTTTGCATGAGTGTTGAAAAACTTTCACTCAGCTTTTTGTTAGGTGACCCAAAAATGATGTCATCTACGTAAATTTGGACGAGTAAAATGTCCTTCCCTTCTTGTCTTCTGAACAAGGTTCGATCGACCTTGCCCTTAGTAAAACCATTTTCCAATAGAAAGAGAGATAGAGTGTCATACCATGCTCTTGGAGCTTGCTTTAGTCCATATAAGGCCTTCTTTAATCTGTACACCTGGTTGCCTTTGACTTCGAAACCTGGAGGTTGTTCAACATACACTTCTTCCGCAAGAATACCGTTAAGAAATGCACTTTTAACATCCATTTGATATACAGTAAACTTCATGTGAGCATCATATGCAAGGAACAATCTAATGGCTTCTAGTCTAGCAACAGGAGCATATGTTTCATCATAGTCTATGCCTTCAGCTTGTGAGTAGCCTTGGGCGACTAATCTAGCCTTATTTCTAGCGACTAAATCATTCTCATCTTTCTTATTCTTGAAAATCCATCGAGTGCCAACTACATTATGATGTTTTGGCCTATCGACAAGTTCCCAGACGTCGTTTCGAACAAACTGGTTCAACTCGTCTTGCATAGCGATGATCCAATTACTATCAGCCAATGCCTCTTTAACAGTGGTAGGCTCAATAGCAGAGAGGAAACAACACCAGCAAAACATAGTTGGACTCGGCTGTTCTTGCGACTCAAAGAGTTGTCGTCTAGTCTTCACACCAATAGTAGAGTCACCAATGATATTTTCAGTATCATGCGCAGATTTCCATGTTTTCCTATTCTTAACAGGAATACTATCATCATCTATATCATGTACAGCATCATGTATGTCAACATCATTTGTATCATCAACAGATTTACCAGGAGTAGATGAGTCAACTAGAGCAGGCATGTCAACTGGTCTAGAGGACTTACCTTGAGCACTTACTTTCTCCTTGTCATCAGAATCGAGAGCTTTTAGGAATGGGTTGTAGGCTTGAACGGATTCATATATCTCTGAATCTTTGTCAGATTCGATCGATAGATCAGTTACCTTCTTACTGATCTTGTCGGCAGACGAGTCCTGTTGAGATTCATCGAAAACCACATGTGGTGTTTCTTCCACACAAAGAGTTGAGTAGTTGAATACTCTAAATGCTTTGCTAGTTGAGGAGTATCCTAAAAATATCCCCTCGTCTGCTTTAGCATCGAAAGCATTCAACTTGCTCTTTCCATTGTTGTGAATGAAACACTTACAGCCAAATATATGGAAATATGAAACTCTTGGTTTTCTACCTTTCCAAACCTCATAAGGTGTCTTGCCTAGAGCTTTGTTGATCGCGCTTCTATTCTGTGAATGGCATGCAGTGTTGATAGCTTCAGCCCAAAACTTTTGAGGAGTGTTGAACTCAGCTAACATGGTCCTACAGGCTTCTTTAAGGGTTTGATTCCTTCTTTCTGCTACACCGTTCTGTTGTGGTGTCCTGGCTGCACTAGTAAGGTGCTGGATACCACGATTAGCACAAAATTCTTTGATATAGCAATTAATGAACTCAGTTCCTTTGTCACTTCGAATCTTGACAATGGACTGGTTCTTCTCAACTTGTAACTTCTTCAACAGTTCAGGCAGAAGTGTTTGTGTATCACTCTTCTTGTGTAGAAAGACTACCCAAGTAAACTTAGAATAGTCGTCTACAACAACAAGTGTGTACCTTCTACCGTTCAAGGTTGGAGGAGTTATTGGTCCATGAAGATCCATATGTAGGAGTTCTAGAACTCTACTAGTTGAGAGAGTAGGAATTGACTTAAATGAACCTTTAACCTGTTTACCCTGTTGACAAGCCGTGCATACATGTGACTTGTAGTAAACTTCATTGGGAATACCTTCTACAAGGTAATCTCTGGCTATCTTATTAAGAACCTTAAAGTTTAGATGACAGAGGCGTCTATGCCAGAGCCAGCCAAGTTCTTTAGGATTCTTAGTAAGTAGGCAGGTGTCCCTCGGACAACTGTTCCAGTTCACTATGTACACACTTCCTTGTCTTACGCCGACTAGTAGGACTGTGTGCGTCCTTTTGTCAATGATTTCGCATTTGCGGCTCTTGAACTGCACTTTGTATCCACGATCACAAAACTGTGAAACAGAGAGTAAATTATATTTCAAACCTTCAACATATGAAACATCTTGTATTTCGACGTCTCCATTCCGGATGTAACCAAATCCTTTAGTGACAGCAGTGGAGCTATCACCAAATATTACTTTTGGTCCTTCTTACTCATGGTAGCTAGACAAGAGAGCTTTGGTACCAGTCATGTGGTGCGAACAACCACTATCTATGTACCAGGTTTCTCCTACTGAGCCACCCTTCTTATACAGGTCAAGTCGACCCTGCAATAGATGATATTCAATAACTTAGGTACCCATTTGTTTATTGGGGTCCTTGGGGATTAGTCATGTTCAGAGGAATCCATATATACATTGGAGTCTTGAACAAGTTCGATCTTTTAAGCTTTCGCCCATATTTGTTGCAAAATAAGACCTTGTTGTCCTTCTCTGGCCTATCAGTCGAGTTCGGGTCTACTCTTTGGAGATAGCCTTTCGACTTAATCTCTACTTGAGCAGGCACTTGTCTATGATAGTTAGAGTAGGGTTTGAACGCATTAGGTCCATACGGTTTATAGACGCGTTTGGGTCTTTCCTCACTTAAAATATCGTATGATAGAGGTGGAGGATATAGGACAGCTTGTGTACGATATTTTGGAGCTACCTGACTAGGTCTAGACGAGTAGAGTTGAGACTGCCTTATAAATGGAGGTCTAGACTCTTGTCGTCTAGTCTGTACCGGTCTAGTACTCGTCTCCTCAGGATACCAGTCCTCGTATCTGACCTGGTTGGGTCGTCCACGATTAGTGGTCCTTTGAAGATTAGTTCTAGATGGAACAGGCTTGCTGTTACCATTCTTTTTACCTCCCTTGGTAATCGGAATGTTAACTCGAGCTTGTTTAGGTACAGTACCTTTAGAAGGAGTTCCAATATCGTATAACATTGGTCCTTTTCCTTTATCATTTGGCAAAAGTCTTGCTTTAATAGTAGTAGGGTTCTTAATGACTCGAGTAGACGAGCTAGATGACTCAGCACCTATACCAGTCTTGTCACCTGGATCTCTATACCTATCTGACAGTTCAAGGTTAATCTTTGAAGAGTTAACCAGGTCAGTAAGTTTGAGATCAAGTGTAACTACCTCGGTCTCTAAGAACTTATTACGTTCTTCAAGTCTATTGCACTTGTTCTTTAAAACATTGAATTCATTTCTCTCAGTTGCATGTATCTTAAGTAGGTCTTGATATAACCTGTCTGTCAACGCACACTTTTCTTTGAGTTTACTCAACTCTTCAGTCAAGCGTTTATTTAGGACTGTTATATTAGGATCTACTTTTGACTGAGCTTCCTTAAGATCAATGATTTCTTGTTTTAATGCAATGTTTTCATCACTGACTTCAATGAATGCTTGGTTAGCAAGTAGAAGGTCGTCTTCGACTGCACTAGTCGAGTGCTGAAGACTACTTCCTACTTCACTACTAGCAGTGTCACTTTCATCAGTTTCTGAATCATTACAAGATTGAAAAGATGTAGCAGATGATACCTCTTGGTCGATTTTAGCCATGCAGCATAGGCCATCATCTACTATGAATGCTTCGTCGTGATCTTGATTAGTTGAGTGGCTAGATACGGACGATGGCAACTCGTCTGAATCCGAATCAGAGTCATCATTGGCCATCATAGCCTTTTTGCCACGGTTATATCTTCTTTCTCTTCGTGCCTTGCGTTCTTCACGATCATCAGTGCTCAGGTCTGGACATTCATATATGTAGTGACCTGACTTTTCACAATTATAGCACAAGAGATCATTAGTAGCCTTTTTAATAGGAGATTTGTCCCTACGTTTATCACGTCTATCAGAACGTTGAATCTTCCTATCGTCAGACTCTCTATCTCGTCTGTTACTTTTCGAGACTTCGTCTCTCCTTTCGGACGAGTTTCGGTCTCGTTTGGTCTCAGACGAGTTCTTAGAAGTAGATGCTCTATGATCCCTATAGAACTTCTTGTATCTTCCGAAGCGTTTATTGAGCCTATCAAACTTTCTAACCATGAGACTCATCTGATCCTTTAGACTAAGATCAGTATCTAACTCATCTTTCACAGAGGCAGACTTAGTTCTAGACTTGGACCTGTCTACCTTAGAGGACTTAGAAGAGCTAGACTTAAAGGCAACGTTCTTAGATACAACATGTTCTCTATCACTACTGGCTAGTGGTTCATCTTCGTCTAAATCAAACTCATGGGCTTTAAGAGTTTGAAACATGGTTTCAGCAGTCCACGTATCAATATCTTGAGTGTTCTTAACAAGCATCTTTACCATTTTCCAACGACTATCAAGACTCTTCAAAATCCTAAGATTGATCTCACGAGCAGTATAAGATTTACTAAGTACTTCCAAATCATTCATGATCTTAGTAAAACGAGTATCCAGCTGGTCGATAGTTTCGCCAGCTTTCATCTGAAATGATTCAAATCTTTGGACAGCTGTGGAGAGTTTGCTTTCTTTGATTAGGGAAGTCCCTTCACAAAGAATAGCTAGTCTGTCCCACATCTCTTTGGCAGTCTTACATTTTAACACTTTTCCCAGATACTCGTTAGGAAGGGTGTGTAAAATGTAATTCTTTGCCAAACTATCCAAATTATTTTGACGCATTTCTTCTGAGGTTAGATCTGACCTGGGTTTCTTGACGAGAGTACCAATTGGTTTGCTTGGGTCAAGAACAGCAGTATTAGGAACCATAGTAACAATAGGTCCTTCTGTGATAACAGAGATCATTAGGTCGTGCGTGGAACTGAAAATGGCTTCCATTCGCAGCTTCCAGTAGTCATAGTCCTGAACCTGGAACTTGGGTAACTTGTTAGCGCTGATCTCAAGAGACATGTTTTCAAGAAATAAGTGCTAAGTAGAGTTATGATCAAGAAAAACAAATAAGTCAAGAACAGGGAGCACAAAACAGATATAACAAGAGTATTTGATCAAGAATACGTAAGCAACTACAATCAAGGAACAAGACTTCACCCTAAGTCTTAAGTCGGTTATCAAGAAACAGCAGTTCGTAAACTACTGCTCTGATACCACTTGTAGGTCCCCAAAGTTGAGTTAATAACGAGTAAGCTAGTGAGAATGTCTAGAGGGGGGGTGAATAGACTTTTCAAAAATCTATCGAAATATCAGAATACAATATGCGGAATACGAAATTAACAATGAGCCCAATTCAAGTTTATACTCAACTTTAAAATTCGAGAACTCTGTTATGTGTGTAACAATTAAGCAATCAATCAAACAGTAAAGTAAACAACACACAAAGATTTATAGTGGTTCGACAACTTGTCTACATCCACTCTCACAAACCCAGTTGTGATGTTTCCACTAAACTCTTCCAATCGAGTACAAGTGTATATTCCTGTCTTTAAAGTCCCAAGAAGAAGACTTAGATCTTCAACAGACTATACCTCCAGATATGTCTATGATCTAACTAGAAATTTTACAAGTATCTAGCACCTTGAAAAAATAACAAAAACTAAACACTTCTCTGATCTTCAGTAGTAGCCTTTTGAATTCTTCACTTGTCTTCTGGCTTCTTTCTGAATCTTCAATCAAACTCTGAGAGTAATCTTCAGTATATAGCTTTAATACGCTTCAGTATATCGAGTTTCAGTATGCGTAGTTGCAGTAGTCTTCAAATGATCACCATCATGAAGTATTTATAAACATCAAGAACTTAGTTAGTTGTAACCAACTTTTCTTGAAAACTAACTTCAACTGAATCTTCTTATCAATCCACGCGTTTCTGTTACGAATTAGTTATTCCATAACTAACTTATTTATCTTCATCTTTATACGCGCTTCGAACTAACTTCACGTTGACTTGTCTTGAGTAGACTTGTATGTACTTATCCTGTAGTCCATCTGTCTTGAGTAGTAGACTTCAACTCTTCTTGACTGGTCTTCCTTGTTCAATCAGTAGACTATACTAAACCTATCAAGACTATTACATTACTTTAAGCTTTCATAATACAAGCTTAGTCAACTTATAAACTATACAATAAAACTAATCTATTACATATAAAACATCATGAGCTCTATACAACATTTAAATAGCTCAGTAACAAACTTAACAAATACTGTAAACACATATGAAGTACTTATAAACTGTACTTATCTTTTCATGTGAACTTATGTGAACTCTACTGGTCTGGTACAAGATGACTTAACTCAACAAGACTAGATTAGTCAACACTTAGAAAATATTCATACTACTTTTGGCTTATCAAAACTTCATCTTTTATTCATTATTTAGGACTTGTCTAGGATTCATATCCCAACAATTTCCCCCTTTTTGATGAAGCCAAAACTACTTGAATCTTTTCTCATAAGTAGACTAGTTAAGTAGTTATCTTGTCTTTAACATCAAATAGTACTTATCTTTCATTCATTCAAAATAGATCAGTAGATATTACACATACTTCGAATATCAAATTCAACTAAGTATCAGAGCAAAAAAATCTTCAAAAAAAAATCAACTAATCTGACATAGTACCTCCTTCAAGATTTGGAACTTGAAATGCATCTAGAAGTCTTCTGTGAATAATACTGATGTGATCTTCATCATCAATCTTCTCTTTCTCAAGTAGATCTTCTTCAAATTTCTTGATCTGATTCATATCAACTCTTCTACCTGAGCTTGTCATAGGACACTTCCATCTTGGAAAGCTATGAACGAGAATGTTAAAGTTTGCTCCAGCAGAAATCCTTAAGATTAAATTCCATAACATTCTGTGTTGTCCTTCCATAAATCTGTCAAACAAAGAATATAGCTCATCTGATCCTTCAGCATCACCATATTTCCGAATGATCCAGTGATCAAGTTCCCATTGCCTTTTCACTTTGATCCATTCAGGTCGATGCTCATTATCAATGAAATAATCAATGAACTTGTCTTCCATCTGATCTTCATCAGCCTTTAACTTCTGTAGATTCTCAATATGCTTTCCAATCTTCTTCTTGCTAGCATAGTGAGTTTCATCACTTGGATCAACAACCTTCTGCTTTTTCACTTTAGTTGTTGTCTCCACATCTTCAGGCTCTTCTATAACAATAGACTTTCTCTTTGATACTTGCCTTGTCTGAACCTCAGCTTCAGGAGATGCAACCGCTTTGCCCTTCTCCTTCTTTTTCAACTCAACTGCTTCAGCCTTAGCTTGCTCAAGATCTGCAGTTTTAACCAACTTGCCTTTGCCTCTCTTAGGCCTTCTAAGATCTTGCATAGCTTCAGCAGCTTCCTTGATTTCAGGTTCAGCACTGGACTTAGCTTTCTCAGCAATAACTTCAATTTGACTCGTCTCTTCCCCCTTTTTGGCTTCATCAGTTGCCTTGAGAGAGAATAGAGAAGTAAACCGAGTCATCTCTTCGAACATTGCTTGCTTCATTAGGTTTGTAGCTTTTTCAATCTGCCTTTCATGAGAACCGTCCTGACTCAGCTTGTCTAGTTTGGTTGCCACCAACTCCAGCTTCTGAGTAGATAAGTTCAACTCATTCTTAAAATGAGTTGCAGTCAGACGTAGCTTCCTGTTTTCCTCAGTCATAGCACTGATAAACTCTTTCGCTTGTGCTAACTGGTCATAGGCTTCCTTTCTTTGAACATCAGCTACTTCGATTTTGGCTCTATAGACTCGTTCCATCTTCTTGGATTCAGTAGCTAGAATACGAGCAAAATCAACTGAGCTTTTCTCCGAATATTCAACTTGATTCTGGAGAAATCCTTCGATCTGCTTAAACATCTCTTGCCTGAAGTCGTTATCCAACTGATTGACTTCATTCAAGATCATCTCTTTTGAACTTGTCACAAGGACACTGTTCTGTTCAACGAGAGTCTTCTTAAGTTCAGTCTTAAGAAATTCATCGATAGTTGACTTGATGACAGACTTCACATCTTCTTTCAACTCATCTATCGAGGCGACTGGGAAAGCTTGAGACGACTGAACATTAATGACATTATCTTCCTGAACTTTCTCAATAAGTTCATCTTCAGTAAACATAACTGCATCCATGAACTCATCATCTTCTTTACCAAGCATGAGTGAGTCGACTTCATCTTCATCACTTTCTTCCAATTGTTCTGAAGTCTGAATTGTTATTTCAGCAACTTCTGGCTTAATCTCGTCTTCCACCAGATCAGTCTGAGTTCCAACATCGAACGAGAACTCATCTTCTAGAACACCATCTGGAATACTCAACAGCCTTTTAACTAGATCAACCAAGGCCTTGCGAGGGAATAGTTCGGAGTGATCCTTAACTCCTCTATTTTCTTTCTGTTCCATCTCCCAATCCATGAAATTGGAGATTCCGCCCATGCCTTGAATGACCTCGAAAAGATCATCTGTAGAAGACTTCTTCAGAGAAAACCAAGTGCAAATCCGCACTAACTTTTCAAACTGTTCTGAAGCAGTGTCGATGTCGAGAGTTGAGAGCTGCTTCTTCAGATTTCGGGATACACGAGCACGAATTCTCTTCTCTCGCATACACATCGGGTAATAAACTAAGGATTCAAATCTAACTTCAGACGGGGTCTGAGTAGGTGGGGTCCCTAACTCAGCTGTTGCAGTGGCAACTGGCGTCTTGCCTGAAGTAGATGGGTTGGGTTCAACATTTTCTGTTGAAGGTAAAGAAGGAGTTTGGATGGTGGTTTCTGGGGGCTGTAATGTGGCTTGGTCAGGTGTGACAACTGTCGAAGTATCAGTTGTATCTATTATGGGAGTGTTTTGGGGTAGACTGGCTCTAAGCGGTAATGCCGCCAGTACTTGCGAGGTTGAGGGTTGAGGTCTAGGCCTAGATCGATGTGATCTAGCCTTGGTTCGAATAGCAGAATGAGAGAGAGGAGGAATTGACAAAAATTGAGAAGATGTACCAACCTGAATACTCGACTCGTCTGGTTGAGTGGGCGAACCAACTCTTACAAGAGTGTACATCTCTGGAACTTGAGCACTCGGCTCCTTATCTTGTTCCGACTCCTCTTCTGTCTGAGTTTTCTCTGAGTCAGTTGAGCTGGACTCAACTATAGCAGCTGTCTCTGACTCCTTGTCATCGGACTCATCTTCTGAAGAGCTAGATGAGTTGGCATATGGTAGGGCTTAAGACTCATCTATTTGAACTCGCCTTGGGGCAGCTGACCTTGCAGCGACCTGCTTCCTTTGAGCTTCCGACTTCAGATAGAACTTAAGAGGATGGAAGGACTTTCCATTACTCCAGTCCGACTTGTTTGGTAGTAACAAGGGGAGTAGAATACTCAACTTGTTGCCATATCCAACCGTATGTGATACTACCCAACTACTAGAGTCGGTATCAACACGAACATTCTTCTCGAAATACATCATCCTGTCAGCAATCAACTTGAACCAATTACCTTCAGTGATTCCATCAAAAATAGCAGCCATCACCCTTGTCTTAGCTTGAGTGACTGCGTCAAAGGAACCAGTGGCACATAGAAGCATCTTGCTTGCTATGTCCAATAACGTGCGATACTTCTCCAATAGTTCGGCCTTCTTGACGGCAGGAGCCTTGCCATCTGACTTGAGCTTCATCTTCCTTCCACAAAAGATGCTCAAATATCTCATCTCTTGTCCGGTGGCATAGTTTTCCACATCAATCGTTCCGATGGGCAGCTTCAAGTGTCTGAATAACACCTCACGAGTGAGTTCCACTCGACTCGTTCCAATAAATGATTCGATCCTATCTCCTCGCCTTGTGGCGTTGGCATAGAACAGCAACACCTCCTCTTCCAAGACGACTTGAGGAAAAGCCTCCAGATATGGCTTCAATCCACACCGTGAACACTTGTCGAGGATTTCTTGATTTCCGTCAGTGTGAAGCCCTTTGAAGAACAACGAGGGTTCCACATGCACCTTGTTTTCAGCAATATACCTACTGAGATCAAACCTTGCTTGTATGTTAGTTCTGACATCGAAAAGAGAAACAATCGACATATCGAGTGAGTAGAGTAAGAACTTGGGAGGTTAGATTTGCAAGAAACTCGAGAGCTAGAGTAGGAGAGTTATGAAAACGTAAGTCGAGTTGTGGGAAAGGTGAGTTTTGTTAGAACTGAAAAGTGATCCAACGGCCAAGATTGAATTGTTTAATCCAACGGTCGAGACCTTTGAAATTCGGTTACGGAATCGAGAATATTATGTGATTTGATATTGTAAGTTTTGAAATCCGGCTCTTCTTAGTTAGGACAGGGAGTGTACACATCTGACCTAGTGTAGTAGAGTAAGAACTGGGTGTATACACCTCATTAAGAATGGGAGTGTATAAATCCAATTCTAGGGTTTTCAAAATTTAGCATTATCTAATTACTATAATACCCTTAATCCGTTTGAATAGACACTTAACATATTTCAATCAAGAGAAACACTTAGCTTGTCTGTTCGAGTCCATCCAGAACAGACGAGTAGACTTAAGCTTCGCAAGACGAGTTGGCTCAAGTACACAAGACGAGTTCCCCCTTCGCCTGTGCCTGTCTATTCTGAACGTCGAACGACTGTATGTACCTATCTCATCATTTTCAATGTGTAATCGTAGGTACAGGTAGAGTAAGATAAATAAGATGAATATCAATCGAGAGCAATGATCAAGGTTTCGAACAAGATGACCTTTAACAAACATAAGAGTCAACATAAGGATATTTAAGAAATCAAGGATTCCCCCTTAAATGTTTATTCCCTTAGTATTACCCTCAGCTTTACCAGCTTCCTCATCGGGTTGTTTTGGTCATCTAGTCTAGCCTTGTATACCTGTCTGTTGGATGAGTAGTCGAGTGCTTTGGTCTAGTGATCTTGTCTCTTCTTCTTGATGTACCTGACTGGTTAGTGCATAGCTATAGGCAAGTAGGGTCTAAATCAATTAGCCCTAGACTAATGCATAACTCACGAAATCGTGCCTCAGCTAATGGTTTTGTAAAAATATCAGCTCTTTGAAAATCAGTATGAATCTTTTCCATGCGAATATCCTTCTTTTCTACATGATCACGTATAAAATGATGCTTCACATCAACATGTTTACAACGTGTGTGCAAAACAGGATTTTGTGTAATGGCAATTGCACTATTACTATCACAGAAAATAGGAACATTTGATTCATGTATATTGTAATCACGTAACTGTTGTATGAGCCAGAGTAGTTGACTACAGCAGCTACCAGCAGCCATGTACTCGGCTTCGGTAGTAGAGGTAGCAACACTAGTCTGCTTTTTAGAAAACCAAGATATGAGTTTTGTGCCTAGAAATTGACAAGAACCAGAAGTAGATTTCCTATCTATTCTACAGCCTCCAAAGTCTGAGTCTGAATACCCACTTAAGGATAGATCATCATTTGAAGGATACCATATACCACGATTGATGGTCCCTTTCAAATATTTCAAGATCCTTTTGGTAGTTTCCATGTGACTTTCTTTTGGATTAGCTTGGAATCGAGCACAAACACCAACAGAGAATGCAATGTCAGGTCTACTAGCAGTTAGATACAGTAAAGAACCAATTAAGCCACGATAATAGGATTGGTCAGCACATTTACCGTTCTCATCTGGATCCATTCTGTAAGTTGGTTGCATTGGTACACCAGTGGACTTACATGTTTTGATCCCATACTTGTCTAGAAGATTTCTAGTGTACTTCGCCTGATTTATGAAAATACCTTCTGGAGTTTGTTTTACTTGAAGTCCAAGAAAGTAGTTCATTTCACCCATCATAGACATCTCAAATTTACTTTGCATGAGTGTTGAAAAACTTTCACTCAGCTTTTTGTTAGGTGACCCAAAAATGATGTCATCTACGTAAATTTGGACGAGTAAAATGTCCTTCCCTTCTTGTCTTCTGAACAAGGTTCGATCGACCTTGCCCTTAGTAAAACCATTTTCCAATAGAAAGAGAGATAGAGTGTCATACCATGCTCTTGGAGCTTGCTTTAGTCCATATAAGGCCTTCTTTAATCTGTACACCTGGTTGCCTTTGACTTCGAAACCTGGAGGTTGTTCAACATACACTTCTTCCGCAAGAATACCGTTAAGAAATGCACTTTTAACATCCATTTGATATACAGTAAACTTCATGTGAGCAGCATATGCAAGGAACAATCTAATGGCTTCTAGTCTAGCAACAGGAGCATATGTTTCATCATAGTCTATGCCTTCAGCTTGTGAGTAGCCTTGGGCGACTAATCTAGCCTTATTTCTAACGACTAAATCATTCTCATCTTTCTTATTCTTGAAAATCCATCGAGTGCCAACTACATTATGATGTTTTGGCCTATCGACAAGTTCCCAGACGTCGTTTCGAACAAACTGGTTCAACTCGTCTTGCATAGCGATGATCCAATTACTATCAGCCAATGCCTCTTTAACAGTGGTAGGCTCAATAGCAGAGAGGAAACAACACCAGCAAAACATAGTTGGACTCGGCTGTTCTTGCGACTCAAAGAGTTGTCGTCTAGTCTTCACACCAATGGTAGAGTCACCAATGATATTTTCAGTATCATGCGCAAATTTCCACGTTTTCCTATTCTTAACAGGAATACTATCATCATCTATATCATGTACAACATCATGCATGTCAACATCATTTGTATCATCAACAGATTTACCAGGAGTAGATGAGTCAACTAGAGCAGGCATGTCAACTGGTCTAGAGGACTTACCTTGAGCACTTGCTTTCTCCTTGTCATCAGAATCGAGAGCTTTTAGGAATGGGTTGTAGGCTTGAACGGATTCATATATCTCTGAATCTTTGTCAGATTCGATCGATAGATCAGTTACCTTCTTACTGATCTTGTCGGCAGACGAGTCCTGTTGAGATTCATCGAAAACCACATGTGGTGTTTCTTCCACACAAAGAGTTGAGTAGTTGAATACTCTAAATGCTTTGCTAGTTGAGGAGTATCCTAAAAATATCCCCTCGTCTGCTTTAGCATCGAAAGCATTCAACTTGCTCTTTCCATTGTTGTGAATGAAACACTTACAGCCAAATATATGGAAATATGAAACTCTTGGTTTTCTACCTTTCCAAACCTCATAAGGTGTCTTGCCTAGAGCTTTGTTGATCGCGCTTCTATTCTGTGAATGGCATGCAGTGTTGATAGCTTCAGCCCAAAACTTTTGAGGAGTGTTGAACTCAGCTAACATGGTCCTACGGGCTTCTTTAAGGGTTCGATTCCTTCTTTCTGCTACACCGTTCTGTTGTGGTGTCCTGGCTGCACTAGTAAGGTGCTGGATACCACGATTAGCACAAAATTCTTTGATATAGCAATTAATGAACTCAGTTCCTTTGTCACTTCGAATCTTGACAATGGACTGGTTCTTCTCAACTTGTAACTTCTTCAACAGTTCAGGCAGAAGTGTTTGTGTATCACTCTTCTTGTGTAGAAAGACTACCCAAGTAAACTTAGAATAGTCGTCTACAACAACAAGTGTGTACCTTCTACCGTTCAAGGTTGGAGGAGTTATTGGTCCATGAAGATCCATATGTAGGAGTTCTAGAACTCTACTAGTTGAGAGAGTAGGAATTGACTTAAATGAACCTTTAACCTGTTTACCCTGTTGACAAGCCGTGCATACATGTGACTTGTAGTAAACTTCATTGGGAATACCTTCTACAAGGTAATCTCTGGCTATCTTATTAAGAACCTTAAAGTTTAGATGACAGAGGCGTCTATGCCAGAGCCAGCCAAGTTCTTTAGGATTCTTAGTAAGTAGGCAGGTGTCCCTCGGACAACTGTTCCAGTTCACTATGTACACACTTCCTTGTCTTACGCCGACTAGTAGGACTGTGTGCGTCCTTTTGTCAATGATTTCGCATTTGCGGCTCTTGAACTGCACTTTGTATCCACGATCACAAAACTGTGAAACAGAGAGTAAATTATATTTCAAACCTTCAACATATGAAACATCTTGTATTTCGACGTCTCCATTCCGGATGTAACCAAATCCTTTAGTGACAGCAGTGGAGCTATCACCAAATATTACTTTTGGTCCTTCTTGCTCATGGTAGCTAGACAAGAGAGCTTTGGTACCAGTCATGTGGTGCGAACAACCACTATCTATGTACCAGGTTTCTCCTACTGAGCCACCCTTCTTATACAGGTCAAGTCGACCCTGCAATAGATGATATTCAATAACTTAGGTACCCATTTGTTTATTGGGGTCCTTGGGGGTTAGTCATGTTCAGAGGAATCCAGATATACATTGGAGTCTTGAACAAGTTCGATCTTTTAAGCTTTCGCCCATATTTGTTGCAAAATAAGACCTTGTTGTCCTTCTCTGGCCTATCAGTCGAGTTCGGGTCTACTCTTTGGAGATAGCCTTTCGACTTAATCTCTACTTGAGCAGGCACTTGTCTATGATAGTTAGAGTAGGGTTTGAAAGCATTAGGTCCATACGGTTTATAGACGCGTTTGGGTCTTTCCTCACTTAAAATATCGTATGATAGAGGTGGAGGATATAGGACAGCTTGTGTACGATATTTTGGAGCTACCTGACTAGGTCTAGACGAGTAGAGTTGAGACTGCCTTATAAATGGAGGTCTAGACTCTTGTCTTCTAGTCTGTACCGGTCTAGTACTCGTCTCCTCAGGATACCAGTCCTCGTATCTGACCTGGTTGGGTCGTCCACGATTAGTGGTCCTTTGAAGATTAGTTCTAGATGGAACAGGCTTGCTGTTACCATTCTTTTTACCTCCCTTGGTAATCGGAATGTTAACTCGAGCTTGTTTAGGTACAGTACCTTTAGAAGGAGTTCCAATATCGTATAACATTGGTCCTTTTCCTTTATCATTTGGCAAAAGTCTTGCTTTAATAGTAGTAGGGTTCTTAATGACTCGAGTAGACGAGCTAGATGACTCAGCACCTATACCAGTCTTGTCACCTGGATCTCTATACCTATCTGACAGTTCAAGGTTAATCTTTGAAGAGTTAACCAGGTCAGTAATTTTGAGATCAAGTGTAACTACCTCGGTCTCTAAGAACTTATTACGTTCTTCAAGTCTGTTGCACTTGTTCTTTAAAACATTGAATTCATTTCTCTCAGTTGCATGTATCTTAAGTAGGTCTTGATATAACCTGTCTGTCAACGCACACTTTTCTTTGAGTTTACTCAACTCTTCAGTCAAGCGTTTATTTAGGACTGTTATATTAGGATCTACTTTTGACTGAGCTTCCTTAAGATCAATGATTTCTTGTTTTAATGCAATGTTTTCATCACTGACTTCAATGAATGCTTGGTTAGCAAGTAGAAGGTCGTCTTCGACTGCACTAGTCGAGTGCTGAAGACTACTTCCTACTTCACTACTAGTAGTGTCACTTTCATCAGTTTCTGAATCATTACAAGATTGAAAAGATGTAGCAGATGATACCTCTTGGTCGATTTTAGCCATGCAGCATAGGCCATCATCTACTATGAATGCTTCGTCGTGATCTTGATCAGTTGAGTGGCTAGATACGGACGATGGCAACTCGTCTGAATCCGAATCAGAGTCATCATTGGCCATCATAGCCTTTTTGCCACGGTTATATCTTCTTTCTCTTCGTGCCTTGCGTTCTTCACGATCATCAGTGCTCAGGTCTGGACATTCATATATGTAGTGACCTGGCTTTTCACAATTATAGCACAAGAGATCATTAGTAGCCTTTTTAATAGGAGATTTGTCCCTACGTTTATCACGTCTATCAGAACGTTGAATCTTCCTATCGTCAGACTCTCTATCTCGTCTGTTACTTTTCGAGACTTCGTCTCTCCTTTCGGACGAGTTTCGGTCTCGTCTGGTCTCAGACGAGTTCTTAGAAGTAGATGCTCTATGATCCCTATAGAACTTCTTGTATCTTCTGAAGCGTTTATTGAGCCTATCAAACTTTCTAACCATGAGACTCATCTGATCCTTTAGACTAAGATCAGTATCTAACTCATCTTTCACAGAGGCAGACTTAGTTCTAGACTTGGACCTGTCTACCTTAGAGGACTTAGAAGAGCTAGACTTAAAGGCAACATTCTTAGATACAGCATGTTCTCTATCACTACTGGCTAGTGGTTCATCTTCGTCTAAATCAAACTCATGGGCTTTAAGAGTTTGAAACATGGTTTCAGCAGTCCACGTATCAATATCTTGAGTGTTCTTAACAAGCATCTTTACCATTTTCCAACGACTATCAAGACTCTTCAAAATCCTAAGATTGATCTCACGAGCAGTATAAGATTTACTAAGTACTTCCAAATCATTCATGATCTTAGTAAAACGAGTATCCAGCTGGTCGATAGTTTCGCCAGCTTTCATCTGAAATGATTCAAATCTTTGGACAGCTGTGGAGAGTTTGCTTTCTTTGATTAGGGAAGTCCCTTCACAAAGAATAGCTAGTCTGTCCCACATCTCTTTGGCAGTCTTACATTTTAACACTTTTCCCAGATACTCGTTAGGAAGGGTGTGTAAAATGTAATTCTTTGCCAAACTATCCAAATTATTTTGACGCATTTCTTCTGAGGTTAGATCTGACCTGGGTTTCTTGACGAGAGTACCAATTGGTTTGCTTGGGTCAAGAACAGCAGTATTAGGAACCATAGTAACAATAGGTCCTTCTGTGATAACAGAGATCATTAGGTCGTGCGTGGAACTGAAAATGGCTTCCATTCGCAGCTTCCAGTAGTCATAGTCCTGAACCTGGAACTTGGGTAACTTGTTAGCGCTGATCTCAAGAGACATGTTTTCAAGAAATAAGTGCTAAGTAGAGTTATGATCAAGAAAAACAAATAAGTCAAAAACAGGGAGCACAAAACTAAGTTTTCAAGAAGATTTGGTTACAACTAACTAAGTTCTTGATGTTAGTTTTCAAGAAAAGTTGGTTACAACTAACTAAGTTCTTGATGTTTATAAATACTTCATGATGGTGATCATTTGAAGACTACTGCAACTACGCATACTGAAACTCGATATACTGAAGCGTATTAAAGCTATATACTGAAGATTACTCTCAGAGTTTGATTGAAGATTCAGAAAGAAGCCAGAAGACAAGTGAAGAATTCAAAAGGCTACTACTGAAGATCAGAGAAGTGTTTAGTTTTTGTTATTTTTTCAAGGTGCTAGATACTTGTAAAATTTCTAGTTAGATCATAGACATATCTGGAGGTATAGTCTGTTGAAGATCTAAGTCTTCTTCTTGGGACTTTAAAGACAGGAATATACACTTGTACTCGATTGGAAGAGTTTAGTGGAAACATCACAACTGGGTTTGTGAGAGTGGATGTAGACAAGTTGTCGAACCACTATAAATCTTTGTGTGTTGTTTACTTTACTGTTTGATTGATTGCTTAATTGTTACACACATAACTGAACAAGACAAGTTGAGTATAGAACAGAGTTCTCGAATTTTGAAGTTGAGTATAAACTTGAATTGGGCTCATTGTTAATTTCGTATTCCGCATATTGTATTCTGATATTTCGATAGATTTTTGAAAAGTCTATTCACCCCCCCTCTAGACATTTTCACTAGCTTACTCGTTATTAACTCAACTTTGGGGACCTACAACAGCTTAGACTAGTCTTGTGTGATCAACTGTATTGATATCAGCTGATCAGCACAATCCGGGCTTACATGCCTATCCTCAAGATGAGAAGAGTAGAAGACATGAAGACTAGAAGATCCTTGAAGACCAGATAAGTTAAGGTGCTTGTATACCTACCTATCTGATGGAGTCCCAGATTGAAGATGGCCTAAAAGCAGTACAAAGAATTTCCAGATCAGAAGAGTGTTACTCGTCTGATATCAGAAGACAGAAGACCTAAGGCCAGAAGAGTAGTCAGAAGACTAGAAGTACAGATCAGAAGACTATGTGCTCTTCCAGGACTCGGCTGATTCCCAAGTCATCTTGCAATTCAAACGAAGACCTACCTTATTTAGAAGATTGACATGATCCCAGGATTGAAGCAATCAAGCGGCTGGAATCAAGGAATCAAGCTATTATGGAAAGATTGCTCAAACGGCTAGTCAACTCCAACGGCTAGTTGCAACCAATCTCCATTATAAATACAAGAGGATGAGAAATCACAAAGAAAAAGTCACAAGAGAGAATTCAACAAGCCAAGCAAGCAATCAAAGCTAAAGCCATACAGTTCTAAGAATTCTCAAAAGAGCCAGAAACCATTAGATTATCTATAGCTCTTAAGTGATTTCTATCCAACCCTTAAGAACCTGAAACCTGTTCATATTGTATATCAATTGTTTTAGGCATAGTGGTTAAGCAAATTATAAGCTTGAACCATTAGTTGGATACACCTCAAAAACCCCAAACCCTCACCGAAAGGTTAAAGTTTTTGAAACCCCTTAAAGTGCAAGTGCTTACAATCACTTGTGGAGACCGTAGCTGTTAGGACGGCTCAGATCTCAAAGTCCTAACCTTGAGACTATAAAGGCCAAGACCCTTGTAATTTGTGGAAATTAAAGGGATTAAACATCACGTTAGGACGTGAGAGTGGACGTAGGAACGTATATCCGAACCACTATAAATCCAGTGTTATTTACTTTCTGCACTTTACATTTCTGCCTTTACATTCATTATTATATAGTGCATACTGTGATTTCAACACTCTTCAAAACAAGGCCATAACTTTCAAACCAGCATCAGCTGAGTATTTTCATTAAGTAAAACAAGTTACAAGAACGAGTCTAAACTAGGGCCACCATAATTCCGCATATAACCTCCTCAGTCAGATCACTATAGTCATCTGGACCAGCAGACTTGCATTCCAGTTGACATAGCAATCAGAAGAGGTTCCCAACTCTGTTTGAAAAAGTTTTAAAGTCTATTCACCCCTCCCCTCTAGACTTTAAACCCATTCACTACTCGTTCAGGGACCAACAAGTGGTATCAGAGCAGTGGTTCTAACGGACTACTGTCTCTAGATTATCAGAAGACTTGAGGGAGTCTTTCTGTAGTCCTCTTGAACAGATCTTTTTGGAAAACTTGTTTTTGAAAACTCATACAGCATGAGTGCTAACATGCGTAAGTTGCCTAAGTTTTCAGTTGAGGATTATGATTACTGGAAGATCAGGATGAGGAAGAATCTCACATCAGTCCACTACAAGATGTGGTCAGTAATCACTGAAGGCCCAATCACCATCATGACAGTCAACACTGCAAATGGTGATCCAGAAGTCCCAGTTGGAGAACTGGTTCCCAAGCCCATGAGGGATCTCACACCAGAAGAGATGAAGCAATCAAACCTTGATAGCATTGCTCAAGATTACATAATGCAAACTCTTCCAAATGAGTACATTGCAAAGGTCATCCACTGTGAGTCAGCCAGAGAGATGTGGGAGGCATTGGCACTCCTATGTGAAGGAACTGAGCTGATCAAGGAAAGCAAATTGTCGACAGCAGTCAAGAAGTTCGAACACCTCAAGATGCATCCAGGAGAAACTATTGATCAGCTGGACAATAGATGTACAAAGATCATAAATGAGATTGAATCTCTAGGCAAGAAGTATACAAATAGAGAGAAAAACTTGAAGATCTTGGACTCTTTACCCAAGAGATGGAAACTCAAGAAGACCATCATCAAAGATACTCAAGATATCAAGAAGTGGTCTACTCAAACTCTATTTCAGAACCTAAAAGCTCATGAATATGACCTTGACAGAGAAGAAAACTCAGGAAGTGATGAGTCAACTGCAGCCCCATCTACCTCCAAGACTGTAGCCTTCAAGGCAGCCAATACAAAAGCTGCAAGTACCTCATCTGGCAAGGCCTCTCTGAAAACAGAAGACTTTGAAGGATCAGACATGAGTCTGAAGGAACAAATGGCTCTTATGATCAAGAGATTCGAAAGGATGAACACTCTCAACAGCAAATATAGAAAATTCTATAGAAACTACAAAGATAGAAGAGCAAGTTCACCCTCCAGAGGTTCCAGAGAAAGAACAACAGAAAGACATCCTAGAAAGGATGTGGAGTCATCTGACAGCCGAGGATCCAGAAGAAGAGATGCCACTCCTCCAAGGAAAGGCAACTCAAATCAGAAACCTGGATCATGCTTCAACTGTCGCAAACCAGGACACTATGTCTATGAATGTCCTGAGCTGGATTTGGATGACAAATAAGAAAGAAGGCCAAGAAGAACTTCAGACAAGAAAGCTATGGTGACTGAAGAATCTGAATATCAAAGTGATGAACTCCCTACATCACCAGACTGCCAAATCTTCTCAGATTATTCAGATGACCTAGCTATGATGGCCATAGGTGAAAATGAGGTAAACTCCTATACTACTACTTTCCATTCACCTATTTTTTCACAATCAGATGAGATAAATTCATCTGAAGGCGAATCAGAAGACACCTATTATCAATCCTTAAGAAAAGTAAAAGGTGGTCTGGATATTGCCACTAGAGCTTTTATAGAAGTGGAAGAGGAGAATAAGGATCTAAGGAAAGAAATTGCTAAGTTGAAAAAGGTTAAGTTTGATAACACCCCTGAGCTGGCCACAATGAATGAGAGATTGACCAGAGAAGTGGAGCTTCTTAAGGAAGAAAATACCACAATAACTCAGTTGTATGAGGGGATGTTACAAACTCAAGCTTTAGAAACTAAGGAACTTCGTTCACTACAATCCAAATTCGATGACCTCTTCCAAGCACACAAGCTCTTAGAAAAGGAGAAGGAATGCCTAAATCAAAAGATATCAGAGTTCAATAAAGCTTCTACTACTATTGAAAGTATCTCTGAGTATTATAGATCAAATGGCAATAAGATGGGTTTTGGCTATGAACTCAACCCATCTACATCCTCTCCAGCTGGGGGTAGTACACCTAACAAGTGCACTACTCAGACACATGAAAAAGGTGAGTGTTCTAAACACAATGAACATAATATGAACCAAAAGGCATCTGTACCAGCTAAGGCTAACTATCCCAAAACCAAAAATGGTAAAGGACAAGCTAACCCCAAGCCTGTACAGAGGAACAGCAAACAGCCTAGACCATCTCGGCTGAGACTGTCCCAGCTGTATGCTGCTCCAGCCAAGAAGAAGAAGTCTTCTTCAAACATATCTGTTCTCTTTGCACCCCCTATCTCTTATGATATTGTGAGAACAGAAGAGTATGGTCCATATAATCGTGTGCATCGACCAGCTAATGCACCCAGGCCGAATGTAACTTGTCAAAAGATCATGTATGTACACTCCTATAAAGGGAAACCATTTGACTATTACTTAGCTGACACTAAGGACAAATCAGATCAGTCCAAGGTGCTGACTGGTAAGATTTGGTTCTGTGATGCCCGAGGGAAACAACTCAAGTGCTCAAGGTTGTTCAAACGACCAATGTATATGTGGGTTCCCAAGGGTAGTACTAACACCCAAGGACCCAAAACAAAATGGGTACCTAAGACTTAACTTTTCTTGCAGGAAAGGAGGGACCTATACAGAAGAGGAGGTCTAGCAGGAGAAACTTGGTACATAGATAGTGGATGCTCAACTCACATGACAGGAACCAAAGCCCTGCTGACCAACTACATAGAAAAGAAAGGTCCAAAAGTCTTCTTTGGTGATAACGCGCATGGTAACACAAAAGGATATGGCACCCTTAAAAATGGTGACATTGAGGTACATGATGTATCATATGTAGAAGGTCTTAAGTTTAATTTATTATCTGTTTCTCACTTTTGTGACACTGGTTACTTAGTCAAATTCTCTAAAGATGAGTGTCTCATAAGTGATAAGAGAACAAAACAAAACCTTCTAACAGGATCTAGAAGGGGGAGTATGTATCTTGCAAATTGGAACAGCTGTCCTAAGGATACATGTCTGCTTGTGAAGAGCCCTAAAGATGTCAGCTGGCTATGGCACAAACGTCTTAGTCATCTGAACTTTAAGACTATGAACAAGTTAGCAAGGGAATCCTTAGTTGATGGTCTGCCTAATGAACTCTACTGTAAAGATCAGGTGTGTGATGCATGTCAACAAGGAAAGCAAACAAAGGTCTCCTTCAAGACCAAGAAGACAGCATCAACCAGCAGAGTTCTTGAACTGCTTCACATGGATCTCTTTGGACCAATCACTCCAACCACTCTAACAGGGAGGAAGTACACTCTTATTGTTGTAGATGATTATTCCAAGTTTACTTGGGTTATCTTCTTATACAAGAAGAGTGAAACACAGCAGAAGCTCCCTGAACTATTGAAGAGGATCCAAGTAGAGAAAGGAGAACCAATTGTGAAAATTAGAAATGACAAAGGCACTGAATTCATTAACTCTTATATTATTGCCTATTGTACTTCTAATGGTATTCAGCATGAGACAAGTGCAGCAAGAACACCACAACAGAATGGTGTAGCTGAAAGAAGAGTCAGAACACTCAAAGAAGCTGCCAGAACACTCCTTGCTGAATTCTCCACTCCCAAGAAGCTATGGGCAGAAGCCATCAACACAGTTTTTCACACTCAAAACAGGCCAGGTATTCATAAAATACATGAGAAAACCCCATATGAACTGTGGAAAGGAAGAAAACCTAGAGTATCTTACTTTCATATATTTGGTTGTAAGTGTTTCATTCACAACAATGGGAAGAGTAAGTTGAATGCTTTTGATGCCAAAGCAGATGAGGGGATATTTTTAGGATACTCCTCAACTAGCAAAGCATTTAGAGTACTCAACAAACGAACCCTTCTTGTGGAAGAAACACCTCATGTTGTTTTTGATGAATCTTGTGAAAAGAATGCAGTAGAAACAAACTCAGCTGTAGATCAGATGAGACATCTAGTGATCAAGTCCAAACCAGATGAGTTCATTGAAGTCAATGAACCTTTTCCTGAAGAACCAGAGGAGGATAAGCCTCATAGACCTGTCACTAGATCTCAAACTCAAGCAGGCAAGCTGACCAGAATCAAGATGCACCAATCCCAAATGCCAGGGGAAATGATCTCTTTGACACTCAAGATACAGATGATGATCGACCTAATCAAGTCAACCCTCCTGATGGCACTAGATCAGATGAGAATCCAAGCTCATCCAATGCAGATACTCCTGTGAGGCATACATGGAGAAACAACCATCCATCAAACCTCATCTTAGGAGGAGCTGACTCAGGTGTCAAAACAAGAAGACAACTGAATCAGAACTCACAATCATCTATGTTCTGCTGGTGTGCTTTCCTATCCAACATTGAACCAGCTGATATAGAAGAAGCAATGACAGATAGCAATTGGATCACTGTTATGCAAGAAGAACTAAACCAATTCGAAAGAAATGAAGTCTGGGAATTGGTAGATCGTCCTGAAAACCACAATGTAGTAGGAACAAAGTGGGTATTCAAGAACAAGAAGGACGAAAATGATGTGATAACTAGAAATAAGGCTAGGCTAGTTGCAAAAGGATACTCTCAATCTGAAGGGATTGACTATGATGAAACCTTTGCTCCAGTAGCCAGATTAGAAGCCATACGACTGTTTCTAGCTTATGCATCATATATGGGCTTCAAGGTATATCAAATGGATGTCAAGAGTGCTTTTCTAAATGGTATTCTGGTAGAAGAAGTATATGTAGAGCAGCCTCCAGGTTTTGAAAAAGGTGATCAAGTATATCGACTGAAGAAGGCTCTATATGGTCTAAAACAAGCCCCCAGAGCTTGGTATGACACATTGTCACAATTCCTACTTGACAATGGATATACAAAAGGCAAAGTGGATAGAACTCTTTTCAGAATACAAGAAGGAGAAGACATCCTAATGGTGCAAATATATGTAGATGATATTATATTTGGATCACCCAATCAAGAGACGTGCAAGAAGTTCTCTGAACTTATGCAAGGAAAGTTTGAAATGAGCATGATGGGTGAGATGAACTATTTTCTAGGACTTCAAGTCAAGCAGAGTTCAGAAGGGATCTTCATCAACCAGTCCAAGTATACCAAGAGCCTATTAGAAAGATTCAAAGCCCTACAAAGCAAGACTGCAAGGATTCCAATGATGACATCTTTCAAAATGGAACCAGATGAGTCTGGAAAGGCAGTTGATCAAGCTGAATATAGAGCACTGATTGGATCTCTACTATATCTTACAACTAGCAGACCAGACATAACATTTGCTGTAGGAGTATGTGCTAGGTTTCAAGCAAACCCAAAGCAAAGTCATCTAGAAGCAGCAAGGAAGATTCTCAAGTACCTAAAAGGAACAGTCAACCTAGGACTATGGTACCCTGCTGATGACAATCTAGAATTGAGTGGCTATTCTGACTCAGACTATGGAGGATGTAGAATTGATAGGAAATCCACATCTGGAACCTGTCAATTTCTAGGCAACAAGCTGATATCATGGTTCTCTAAGAAGCAAACCTCAGTTGCAACCTCCACCACTGAAGCAGAATACATGGCAGCTGGTAGTTGTTGTAGTCAGCTGCTCTGGCTAGTTCAACAACTCAAGGATTACAATGTAGAGGCAAGAGAAGTCCCTATTTATTGTGATAGCAGCAGTGCCATTGCCATCACTCAAAATCCAGTCCTCCACACAAGGTGCAAGCATGTCGACATTCGACATCACTTCATAAGAGACCACCTTGAAAAGAAGGACATCAAGATGGAGAAAATTCACACAGATATCCAAAGAGCAGACATCTTGACTAAGCCCCTAGCTGAAGAAAGGTTCAAAATCCTATGTTACAGCTTAGGACTCCTGGACCCAAGCACATGAATAAGGAAAGATCAGTTGAAAACCTCAGCTGACCCAAGTGCAGCAGACTAGGAGGATCAGATGAGGTGAATAGACACCCTCATCTTCAGGTAAATTCTTTCCCAATGAAGACAAATAAAGCTGAGGGAAAACTTAGAGTCATCTAATCAAGGGGGAATCAATGATACCTTAAGAATCCTTGATGAAATACTCTAAAATCTGCATTGCATATCATATCATATATATATACAGCAGACCTGAACAAAGTTATTTGATCTCTTTATTCCCAGCAATGTATACTATGTATAATAATAAACTATTCTTCATAAAATACTTTATTTATATACATAAATACAGTGTACTATTGAGTTATACTTGGTTGGATTAATACACCACCGACTCAACAGTATGCATGCACAGTACGGATTTCAAATAACTCTTGCTCAAAATTTATAAATTCTGCATTCCATAAGATAAAGTCTGAATATCTTTAAATGTGAACCCTTAGATCAAGAATCTCATTGTTGATCTTAAGAAGTAACTTTTCAGAAATACAGACCTATCAACTCTATAGTTTTGTCATCTTTCACTCCACTACCTCATTTCTACCCCTATAAAAGGAGGAAGTTATGAGAACACCTAAGAACACAAATCACCAACTACAATTTTTATTTCAGGTATGGAGAAGATTGAAAGAAAAGATGGAATGGAGATCATTCTTCAACCAAAGTCTTGGGTGAAGGAGATGAAGATTTGTCCAGAAGATGAAGATGATGCAGATCAGCATACTTGGTTTAACCAACATGAGTATGTCTATGAAAACTAGAGGAAAGAGAGAAGTACTTATTGAAAACTAGAGGAAAGAGAGATGCAGAGGACAGAGTAGCAAACAAGCAGAGCTTCTTCTCCAGGGGGAAGTTCTACATGGAGAGCTTGTTATCAAAAGCTATTGTGTCTAAACAGAACATGAAGGCTGAGTCCATGGCCCTCTCTTCGACTCCATTGAAGCCTCTTCCAATCTTCCTTCTCTTTCAAGAGTAGCGAAGAGATTCAATTAGGACACATTTGATGCTACAACCCATCTGATGATGAGGAACATCAGATGGTAAGGGCAACCTGAACCAGTGGGATACCATCCAGGCTGATATACATATTGATTTGATGGTCCTACTTGATTCAGAGATAGAGCTGGAAGATCCATCAAACCAGGTTGGATCACCACTCACAATAAAGCTGGAAGATCCATCATCCAGGTTGGATCATCACAGCAACAATGAAGGATCCATCAAGCCAAGTTGGACCTTCAAAGCACAGAAGATTTACTCAGCAAATCTCAATCCTCCACTCAGCTGATCAGAAGACCAACTCAGCTGACCAGAAGACTTCCAAGAGAAATCAGCAGACCTTTTCAGGAAATCAGAAGACTTCATTCTACTGATCAGATCACTTGATTTTTGAGTTTAATGATTATCTTTGATCATGTAATTCATTCTAGATTTATTCCTGAATGTAATTAAACAAATTGGCATATATAAGGAATGCAATTCACTTATAAAAAACGGCCTTGATGATCAATTCTTGCCACAAAATTAGTCACAACGGCTATTTTTGGTAATGATGTCATTAATACTCAATTACCAAATTGCCAGCAAATCAACTATTGCCACATGGCAAATTCAGCCGGCAAATTTAAAGGAAGGCCCAAAATCAAAGAAGGAAAATCTTGGGCTCTACTCCACAATTAACCCAAATCTGACCGTTAGATCAAGATTTGTTGGAGTATATATACACACCCTTAAAACTCTTCCAAACCCTTTCGCTCACAATACCCTATTGCTCTCAATACTCTCTCGTTCTGCAAATTTCTTTCAAGCTCTCGAAACCTAAACACTTAAACTCTACTATGGCAATCATTGAAATTTACGATGAGAAGACCAAGAGCACTGACACCTTGGATGCTGCAAAGTGGTCCAAGGAAGGGAAGATGTTCACAGAGAATGCTCTATTTTTCAAAGGCAAACACACAGCTGCAAACAAGGAAATCCTTCTCCGTTGCATCAATCTCAACCTTCGAGATTTTCTGGAAGCAGCACCCACCAACGTTTATGAACAAGATGTGCTGGCTTTCTATGCAAACGCTGTGATGAAGGGATCGTATGTTGAAAGTGTCATGGGTGGACACAGGGTCCAGGTAACAAGGGAAATCCTTCAGGAACTGTTTGGTTTGTCAAGGGGGAAGATCAATATCTCCACCTACATCATGAATAAGGAGAAAGAGTACAGGGAGATGTTCACTGATGGGAGAATCAAGGCTGCTGATGCCTCTGGACTCAAGAAATCCCAACTAGAACCTAAGTTCCAAACCCTGATGGATATAGCAGGCAAGATGCTGCTAGGTAACACATTCAGTCATGATGCTGTTACTACTCTAAAGGTTAGAGTTATGGCTGCAATCTGGGATCAGATTGATGGAGACTGGCAAGGGCTTTTCTTGGACAGAATTGCTCTTGAAGCCAAGAAGGTGACTTTGGACCTTCAATCAAAAGAATGGAAGGTGACCTCTACTGTCAGCTTTGTCAACAAGCTGAGTATCATCCTTTCAGAAGTACTTCCAAGAAAGTACAAGATGGGACCTCACAAGACCTTCCACATCTCCAAATATTATTTAAGGAAGGACGCTCTTGCTGAGGCAGCAAGGTTGAAAGAAGAGAGGAAGAAGCTGTTAGCTGAAGCATCTTCCAAAGATGTTATTGAAAAGGCAGAAGAGTCCACTCATAACTCTGCTGCTGAAGAAGAAGAGGAGCCATCGAAAGAAGAGGCTCAAAAGAAGGTTGCTGAAGAGGATGATGATGACAATCAGACCTTAGCACAAAGAAGATATCTGATCAGATCAGGGCTCATCTCCCCATCTGATTCAGATGTCACTCCCACTGCTTCTCCTTTGAAAAAGGCAGGTACTTCTAATCCCTCTCTCACTTTCACACCTTCTAAACTATCAAAGGGTAAGAAGAGAAAGAAGAACACTTCTTCTTTCACAAAGAAAGCCAAGAAATCCAGGCTCCCTACTCCAATGAGCATAGCCCCTATTTCATCCTTCAACCCTTTTGATGATACCAACCCATCTGAACCCTCACACACTGATGCCCAAATCCCTGCTGATACTCACACAGCAGAGGAACAAGCCCAGCCTAACCCTGCTGATGTTCAAACAACAGATAACCAACCTCAGACCACCTCCACACAACCTGCTGATGATCAAACTCAGATTATATCCACAATCCTTGCTGATATTCAAACAGCAAATGTCCAAGATCATCAAGCTCAAACACCTACTGATTTTCAAGAAGAAACTGAACCAGACCAGCAGACCCATAACCCTGCTGATGAACAAATTACTGAAGATCAATCCCAACCTCCTACCCAACAAGAAGAAATCACTTCCCAAATCCCTGCTGATACTCACACAGCAGAGGAAAATGCCCCAACTACCCAAACCCCTACCATCATTGTCCCTTCTGCTCCAGAAGACTTGGCACCAGAAGACCTGGTTCAACCTGGTCCTTCTCAACCTCAGTTCAGAATGGTGCACTACCCCATGTGCCAAACAGAAAATATAATGAGGATGAAGATAGCCAACTTGCTCAAGACCACCATCCCTGGAGTTGATGAGATTTCAATCCAGTTTTAACAAGTGCTTAGGGTATGCACTTGGATTGAGCTCAGACGAGATGATGTAGATGACTTTCTTGATGTCATGGAAGGAATGGGAGGAAAGGAACACTTCCTCGACTGGGAGATGGAGCAAAAGGAAGTTGCTCAAGTTCGATCCTTTGCTCAGCTGCTATCAGATGAGGCACTAACTGCAGTCTACAACCGGATCCTGGGAGTCTCCACTGCTGATGTCCCTATCCCAGTAGGTTCATCGGATCAGCAGACAGCTGAACAAGCAAAGATGAAGGAATCAGCTGCACCAGCCTTGGTGGAAGACTCAGCTGCCCCTGCTGAAGACTCAGCTGCACCAGCTGACAAAGAAGAGATTGAAAGAGAAGTAGTCAGAGTACCAGCTCACTTCAGACCTTCAGACGATCTGACTCACTTCATTGACAATCAAGAGGATGCAGGCAGACGAATCATGACCCATCTGACTAAGGCCACTACCTGCTACCTCAATGAGGAGTACCTATCAACCGAAGAAAGAGGCAAAACAATTATTGTTCATCCAAAGCCTCAAGGTACACCCTCTACTTCTACCCCATCTGTTGACCTTACAGCAGACATCTGATGTCCCTATCCCAGTAGGTTCATCGGATCAGCAGACAACTGAACAAGCAAAGATGAAGGAATCAGCTGCACCAGCCTTGGTGGAAGACTCAGCTGCCCCTGCTGAAGACTCAGCTGCACCAGCTGACAAAGAAGAGATTGAAAGAGAAGTAGTCATAGTACCAGCTCACTTCAGACCTTCAGACGATCTGACTCACTTTATTGACAATCAAGAGGATGCAGGCAGACGAATCATGACCCATCTGACTAAGGCCACTACCTGCTACCTCAATGAGGAGTACCTATCAGCCGAAGAAAGAGGCAAAGCAATTATTGTTCATCCAAAGCCTCAAGGTACACCCTCTACTTCTACCCCATTTGTTGACCTTACAGCAGACATCTGCTCCCAGGTCAAAGCTGCAATAGACTTGCACTTTGAGAAAGGTTTAGGCCTGCAGCTAGGAAGATATGTTGAGAAAGCTGCAAGGGAACAGAAGACTCGTCTTCATGACCAGATTCTTGATGTTGAAGACAAGTTTGGTGAAGCACTTCATCAGCAGATAGGAGAATACTTGAGTACCTATCAGAAGTCATCAGCCGACACCTCCAAAAGGTTTGCTGATCTTTACACTGATGAGATGCACCGCATGGAGACCACCTACAAGACAAGAATTGAGGATGCTGAAGCAAGAGCCACTGAAGGACAAGCTCTTCTTAAAACAGCTGCAGAGGAGAATGAGAAACTGCAGACTCAGCTGAAGGAAACAGCAGCCAAGTTGGAAGCTCTTACAACTAGATTTGAAGCTGCCTCCTCCTCCAATTCACATGCTGAAGTTCTAGAGCACAGCATAACCCATCTGACCCAAGTTGCCAAGGTCAATGCCATGGCACTGAAACAAACTCTGAAAGTAGAAATCATGAATTCCATGAAGCCTTTTGCGGCTGCACTTGCTGAAGCCAAAAAGGGGGAAGATATGTTGATAAAGGCTCTAGAGAAGTCTACTGCCCAGCAAGCTGAACTGGTAGTAGCACAAGATGACTTGACTGAAACCTTGGGTGGTTTAAAGAGCAAAATCAAGAACAGGCAAGGCAAAGACAAAGAAATTGCTCTAGAAGATACTCAAGCACCCACTCAAGCTCCTGCCAAGAGTCTACAGATCACTGCTCCTGTAGAACAAGTTTCTGAAAAGAGAATGACAAGGAAAAGAAAGGCAGATGAGCAAGCTCAGTCAGCTCAGACCAGCAAGAAATCAGCTCCAGCAGAGCCTACTGCAGAAGAGAAAGAGGCTCTAGAGTTGAAGAAAAAGAAATTGCTTGAAGCTCAAGAGCTTAAGCAAAAGAAGCTGAATGATGCGAAGGCAGTCAAAGCCAAATTTGAAAGAAGAATTGCCAAACTCAGGAAAGCAATGAAGGACAAAGCACAAGAAGACAGTGTCCTAGTGTTTGACAGCAATTATGTGGATTACTTAGCTCTTCAAGATGAGCTACCAAGATGGTATCCCTTGAAGAAGAAGTGGCAAATTCAACACCACATAGTAAGGAAATTTGGCCCTCTCCCTTCTTATGAAGAAGAATTTCTTCAATTCTCCCAGTTCATGAACATTGAAGATCCAGAGTTCTGGGAAGAAATTGTCAAGACAGCCAAAGGACTTGACAACTGCAGAATCCTAACTCCTGAAGAACCCAAATGGGATGCACCCCTTCTGGATTCAGGAAGAGCCAACATGATAGAAATCAAGAAGATTCTGTACAAGATCTATGAAGAGGAGAATGTTACAGATGTACAGCACATGGAAGAAGTTCGAGCTCGTCTGTACCTTGCCTACCGCATTTGAAGATCAGAAGACCTGATGAAGACTAGCTTAGAAGTTTAAAGAAACTATTACTTGTAATATGTAAAAGTTCTATCTATATTCAATTTCTAGTTCTTTCTGCTTACAAGACAAACTCTCATTGTCTTCATCAGATACTTCAAGTCTTAGCATGTTATAAACTCTTATCTTATTTCATTAAGAGCATTTATCAAGTATAGTTTTGGCTTCATCAAAAAGGGGGAAATTGTTGGGATATAAATTCATCCTAAGCCCCACTTGATGTTAGAATAGTTTTGATGGCCAAAACACTTAGAGTTTATAAATGTAATAGGATCTGCTGACTTGTATAGAACAGCTTAGACTAGTCTTGTGTGATCAACTGTATTGATATCAGCTGATCAGCACAGTCCGGGCTTACATGCCTATCCTCAAGATGAGAAGAGTAGAAGACATGAAGACTAGAAGATCCTTGAAGACCAGATAAGTTAAGGTGCTTGTATACCTACCTATCTGATGGAGTCCCAGATTGAAGATGGCCTAAAAGCAGTACAAAGAATTTCCAGATCAGAAGAGTGTTACTCGTCTGATATCAGAAGACAGAAGACCTAAGGCCAGAAGAGTAGTCAGAAGACTAGAAGTACAGATCAGAAGACTATGTGCTCTTCCAGGACTCGGCTGATTCCCAAGTCATCTTGCAATTCAAACGAATACCTACCTTATTTAGAAGATTGACATGATCCCAGGATTGAAGCAATCAAGCGGCTGGAATCAAGGAATCAAGCTATTATGGAAAGATTGCTCAAACGGCTAGTCAACTCCAACGGCTAGTTGCAACCAATCTCCATTATAAATACAAGAGGATGAGAAATCACAAAGAAAAAGTCACAAGAGAGAATTCAACAAGCCAAGCAAGCAATCAAAGCTAAAGCCATACAGTTCTAAGAATTCTCAAAAGAGCCAGAAACCATTAGATTATCTATAGCTCTTAAGTGATTTCTATCCAACCCTTAAGAACCTGAAACCTGTTCATATTGTATATCAATTGTTTTAGGCATAGTGGTTAAGCAAATTATAAGCTTGAACCATTAGTTGGATACACCTCAAAAACCCCAAACCCTCACCGAAAGGTTAAAGTTTTTGAAACCCCTTAAAGTGCAAGTGCTTACAATCACTTGTGGAGACCGTAGCTGTTAGGACGGCTCAGATCTCAAAGTCCTAACCTTGGGACTATAAAGGTCAAGACCCTTGTAATTTGTGGAAATTAAAGGGATTAAACATCACGTTAGGACGTGAGAGTGGACGTAGGAACGTATATCCGAACCACTATAAATCCAGTGTTATTTACTTTCTGCACTTTACATTTCTGCCTTTACATTCATTATTATATAGTGCATACTGTGATTTCAACACTCTTCAAAACAAGGCCATAACTTTCAAACCAGCATCAGCTGAGTATTTTCATTAAGTAAAACAAGTTACAAGAACGAGTCTAAACCAGGGCCACCATAATTCCGCATATAACCTCCTCAGTCAGATCACTATAGTCATCTGGACCAGCAGACTTGCAGTCCAGTTGACATAGCAATCAGAAGAGGTTCCCAACTCTGTTTGAAAAAGTTTTAAAGTCTATTCACCCCTCCCCTCTAGACTTTAAACCCATTCACTACTCGTTCAGGGACCAACACTAAACTAGGAGCCTCAACATCTTTAGGCTTTTCCTTGGGTTCAGAAGAACCTTCATTGGTAGATGTTTCTTTGGCTGTGTCACCACCCTTGGTCAACACCTCTGAAGATACAAAGCCTTTTCTATGGTAAGTCAAAAGAGGGGTTGAAGGCAATTTGGATTCAGGAGGGTTGGGATTGGTTTCAGGTGGATTGGGATTTGAGGGGTTTGAAGGATCATTAGGAGAGTCATCATCATTTGAGCTACTTACAGGGTGTCTGATGCCCTTAGCAATTCTCTCCTTCTCTTCAGCAATCTTATCATCTACCAACTTTGCAAAAACATCCTCATCAATGAGGAATCTTGTCTTTAAAAATCCAGCAAAGTGTAGTAGCCTACTCTCCTCCACTTGCCACCAATTTGCACCCTTATCTTGGATGACTTGAGAGATCTCCATAATAGTTTTATCCTTGACATCCACAAGCATCCTGAAATCATGAAACATCTTCTGAATCCTAGGAAATTCAGCAAGTTGTGGGTACAAATTGTCCACAGTAGCCTTGGCTCCTCTTCTGAGCATACTTTCATAAGTATACTCCTCCTCATATCCACTTGAATGGGGACTTTGGGTTATAGGGGAGTTGGCTCTGGTTTCTCCTAATGTGGCTTCAGGGAGTTTGAGTTCAGAGGGGTTGGCTTTAGAAGGGTTGGATGCTGCAAGGGTTGCTTCAGTTGCTTTTGAGAGCAATGGATCTGAAGGGGCTTTGCTTAAGGGGGTTGGCTCATGAAGTGCAACTTCTAAGAACTTTGAATAATTGAGCATAGATGAGTCAAGTGGAGATTGAAGTCTTGTCTCATCTACAGCAAGGTCAGCTAGCACATCAATCCCACTTATTTGCACACTCCCTTCTGGAGAATATCTCTTTGTAAGATTGAGAGGGGTGATGGGTTGGTTTGTGGGGGTAATATGGGTTTCAGGGGGAGTTGGGCTCAGGATTTTGGGTTTCAGGAAGGTTGGCCTCTTTTGGTTGACCTTCAGGGAATTTGGACTCAGGAGTTCCAGAACCAGAAGAGTTGGTCCTGGACTTAGATTTAGTCCTACTTTCAGCTCTACTCTCCTTTAAAGCAAGTTGGAGAGTTCTATCCTTCTGAAGCTCCAAAATTTTCTCAGTAGGCTTGGCCCTTCTCTTGCTTGCCCTACTGCTTCCACTTCCCTCCTTTTCCTTCTCAGGGTCAGCTTCCCTGGGCCTCTTATCCCCCTTCTTCTTCTCCCTTGTCTCATTGTACTTTTGCCTCAATTTTTCTGAATGATCAGAAGGTACTTGCACTCCTTCTTTGGCAACTTCTTCAACCTCAGTAGATGCTCCTGAAGTCTCTTCTGAGGGAATTTGAGACACCTTCCTTGACTTCAAAACTCTGGCCTTTGTCCTCTTTTTCAATTTTGGCTTCTCCTCAACCTTCTCTTCAGCAGGTTTGGCCAACATCATTCTCCTTTGTTCAGTCTTCTTGCTCAACTTCCTGAACATGATTTTCTGGGCTGGTAGAGGCTTGGCAAAGGTTTGCATCTCAGAGTAGTGAGCAAACTTTTCAATTAGGAGACTTGCCCTTGTGCAATATCTCAGTTTTCCCTCCATCACAACCTTGTTGTGAGTTTTGACCTTAAACTTGGCCTTCTCCTTCATCATCTCAGACAAGATGAAGGTCCTCCAGTTGAACTTGATGCCTTTATCACTAACATCAATCACAGCTGCCATAATCCTTATCCTTGGATGACTGACCTGTTCCAAACTGCCAGTATTGCTTAGCAAACTCTTGGCAACCACTTCAAATAAGGTAAGGAACTTTGGCTTGAGGGTCCTCTTATGTTGAGTAGAGGATAGTGGCCCTGGAGTAATAAGTCATTCTTGAGCAATTTCTTGCTCAAGTCCATTGCCATAGAATTCTGGATTCCTTCCCTCTGAAGGCAATCCAAAAGCAGCATTAACATCTTCCTCAGAAAATTTCACTCTGTGAAATCTTTCCTCTTCTTCTCCATCTGCAACATAGGACAGTCTTGTGGCAACCTCACCATCTTCAGGCTTGCCTCTCCATTTAAGAAATGCAAAGAACTCAGCCATGTATGATTCAAGACAAGAGTCTGGCTTTTCTTGCATGAACTTTTGTAGACCTGCCCTTCTCAACCATCTCAAGGTTGGAATAACTTCAGGTTCCTCACTTTCAAAAGAGAGGATTGGCTCAAAAGTAAGGTTATTTTTGTGGCTTAGATAGCCAAAATCAAGGTCTAGATCCTTGTTTGTGAAATCAACAACCATCTCAGGTCTTGCTTTAGGAGCCATTTTAAGATTCAGAAAGAAATTTTGAGAGAGTTTTGAGAGTGTTTGAAGAAATGAAAACTAGGGTTTCAAGGAAATTTCGAATACTTGGGGAAGAAGTGAGCTTGTGGGGTTCTTAAGACTTGTGAATATTCTAAAAGGAATGTATGTCAATGAGTAGGTGAGTCTTAAGAGATTTCAACGGTTGTTAAAAATGGAAACAAGATTGAACGGCCAGGATTGTCTTCAGGGGAGTTGGCCAATCTTGATCCAATGGTCAATAACCAATGTAACAATGAAAAACTATTTTCTATTCAAATGTGGGAAGTATTTAATATTTGTTAATGCTTGGGGATTTTTCGAGATAGATCATGGCTTGAAATGTTTAATGCAAACAAGAGTTAAATCTTGGCATTTAATGCATGTAAAGTGACCTTTTGGGTGGGAGACAAATTAAAACCTATAAAGGTGATATCTGTAAATGTCATGGGACAGATATCAAGATAGGCAATGATTACCCAAATTAGGTGCTTATCATACCAAGAAATGGTTTGATAGCCAAGACAACTTATCTGACCCCACATGGACAAGTGTCCTGAAAAGAAGTGGACAAGTGTTCTGAGATTCAGTGGACAAGTGTCCTGAATATTTGAGGTCATCTCTTCTGAGTTTCAGTAGACTTGACCAAGTCTGCTGATCATCACTTTTAGTTTCCTCTTCTCCCATTAACTCCAATTGATTTACTTGTCCAACTTCCCTGGATCAAGTAATCCCAATTCTGCTGATAGCTCTAAAAATCTTGCCTCTGCAAGTGACTTTGTTAATATATCAACTTTTTGGTGATTTGTGTGGATTTTGACCAACTTGATGTCTTTCTTCTCCACATGATCTCTGATGAAGTGATGCTTGATGTCCACATGTTTGCATCTTGTGTGCAAAACTGGATTCTGTGATATTGCAATGGCACTATTGTTGTCACAGAATATAGGCACTTCAGCAGAGTTGACATTGTAGTCTCTTAGTTGTTGTCTCAACCAAAGGATTTGAGCACAACAACTTCCAGCTGCAACATATTCAGCTTCAGTGGTGGAAGTAGCCACTGTGTTCTGCTTCTTGGAGAACCGAAATATGAGTTTGTTGCCTAAGAATTGACAAGTCCCTGAAGTGGACTTTCTGTCAATTCTACATCCTCCATAGTCAGCATCTGAGTAGCCAGTTAGCTCAATGTTGTCATCAGCAGGGTACCAGAGGCCTAGATTTGCAGTGCCTTTGAGATACCTCAAGATCCTTTTTGCAGCCTCAAGATGGCTTTTCTTAGGATTGGCTTGAAACCTTGCACAAACACCTACTGCAAAGGTGATGTCAGGTCTACTGGCAGTGAGATAGAGGAGTGAACCAATGATTCCTCTATACTCAGTAGAGTTGGTTGGGACACCACTCTCATCAGGATCCATCTTCCAATTTGTGTTCATTGGGATCCTTACTGGCTTGCTAGTAGTACACCCAAACTTCTTGATCATTTCTCTTGTGTACTTAGCTTGGTTGATGAAGATTCCTTCTTTAGATTGCTTGACTTGAAGACCCAAAAAGAAGTTCATCAACCCCATCATGGACATCTCAAACTTGCTTTGCATAAACTTTGAGAACTTCTCACACTGCTTCTCATTGGGGGATCCAAAAATTATGTCATCCACATAAATTTGGACAAGAAAGATGTCCTCTCCTTCAGAGATTCTGAAGAGTGTTATGTCCACAGTTCCCTTGATGAATCCATGATCCAAGAGGAATTGTGACAGTGTGTCATACCAAGCCCTAGGGGCTTGCTTGAGTCCATATAGAGCCTTCTTCAATCTGTAGACCTTGTTTCCAACCTCAAAACCAGGTGGTTGCTCCACATAGACTTCTTCTTTCAAGACTCCATTCAGAAAGGCACTCTTAACAACCATTTGGTACACTTTGAACCTCTTGTGGGCTGCATAGGCTAGGAAGAGCCTTATTGCTTCTAGCCTTGCCACAGGTGCAAATGTCTCATCATAGTCAATGCCTTCAGAATGGCAATAGCCCTTTGCCACTAGTCTTGCTTTGTTTCTGACAATCACATCATTCTCATTTTTCTTGTACTTTAACACCCACTTTGTTCCAATAACATCTTGATGTGAAGGTCTATCCACCAGCTCCCAAACATCATTTCTGGTGAATTGGTTCAGCTCTTCCTGCATTGCAGTGATCCAATTGGCATCTTGAAGTGATTCCTCAATGTCACTTGGTTCTTGTTCTGACAAGAAACAACAAAATAGAGCACTTTCACCATGAAACCTTCTAGTTTTGACTCCTATACTTGGGTCACCAAGTATTAGACTAGTAGGATGGTCCGACAACCAAGTCCTTCTTTTTCTGATCTCTTCAGTAGAGTTGTCCTCTACTGAAGTTGAGTCATTTTGATCATAGAATTCTGGTAAATTTAATGCAGGATCTAATTTAGGATCATAATCAGGGGTGTTGTCCTCAATGTCAGGGACATTGGCATTTTCAACATTATTTGTTCCCCCTTGATTATTTGATCCATTAACTACCTCAGCAGGAACTGCTTCTTCATTTGTAGTTGTTACCTGAATGTGAACTGAAATTGGGTTATTCAGTTCACCATTTCCTTCAGTGGGATTTGCCTCACGAAGGTTGCCTTCAGGATTGTTGTCCAATCTTATGATTTCAGGTAGGTTGGCTTGGACAACATCTAAGAATTCAGTGCCTTTATCTTTTAGGCTTAATCTGGTTGTCCTTTGTGTGATTTCTTCTGTCTCTAAGTGCTTGTTCCTGAACTCATGAGTAGATTCATCAAACACAACATGAGGTGTTTCCTCCATAACTAGGGTTTTCTTGTTGTAGACTCTGAAAGCTATACTGATTTGAGAATATCCAAGAAATACTCCCTCATCAGCTTTTCTATCAAAAGCTTTCAACTGTTCTTTCCCATTGTTGTGAATGAAACACTTACAACCAAATATGTGAAAGTATGACACTTTAGGCATTCTTCCTTTCCAGAGTTCATAGGGGGTTTTGCCTTGCCCCTTAGTAATCAAACATGTATTTTGAGTATGGCATGCAGTGTTTATAGCTTCAGTCCAAAACCTCTTAGGTAGATTTGAATCAGCAATTAAAGTTCTAGCAGCTTCTTTTAAAGTTCTATTTCTTCTTTCTGCAACTCCATTTTGTTGAGGAGTTCTAGCTGCTGAGGTTTCATGAGCTATTCCATTTGATGTGCAATACTCATTGATGTATGAATTTATGAACTCAGTGCCTTTATCAGATCTTATCTTGATAATGCTAAGGCTTTTCTCATTTGACAGTCTCTTTAAAAGTTCAGGGAGATTGACTTGAGTTTCCTTCTTATTAAGGAGAAATACTACCCATGTGAACCTGGAGAAGTCATCGACTACTACCAATGTGTATTTTCTACCATTTATGCTTGCAGGGGTAATTGGTCCAAATAAGTCCATATGTAAAAGTTCAAGTACCCTTTCAGTAGAAATGACTGGTTTCCCTTTGAATGAGGCTTTGATTTGTTTTCCTTCTTGGCATGGTTTACAAACATGCTCTTTAATGAAAACCTCATTAGGTAGTCCTTTAACTAATGCATTTCTAGCAATTTTGTTCATTGTTTTGAAGTTCGGGTGGTTTAGTCTTTTATGCCATAACCAGCTTTGTTCACTAGAACTCTTAGCAATGAAGCATGCAGCATTAGTAGACTTGTCCCAGTCTGCAAAATACACATTTCCCTTCCTAGTTCCAGTCAATAGAGTTTGTTGAGTTTTATCTTTGATTAAGCATTTTCCACTTGAGAACTCAACATTGAAATTTTTATCACAGAATTGACTGATACTTAGGAGATTATATTTGAGACCAGCCACATAAGATACATTGGATACCTTGATGTTACCAATCATCAAGGTACCATAACCTTTTGTTGTTGCTTGTGAGCTGTCTCCAAATGTGACATTTGGGCCTTCTTTTTCTATGAAGTCAGTGAGGAGGTCTTTATTTCCAGTCATGTGCCTTGAACTTCCACTGTCAAGGTACCATGCTGACTTTTTGTTCATACTCCTCTTCTTGTGGCCCAATGGTACGTGCAATTAGATAGGTTTAGGTACCCTTTGAGTTTTGGGTCCTGAGAGGTTAGTTGTACCTTTAGGAACCCAAACTTGCCTAATGACCCTGATTGATTCAAGGTGGCTAAGTTGTTTTCCTCTATCATCAACATACACTGTCTTTCCCTTAAATGCCTTTGGGAAAGTATGTGTGAAAGTGTTAACTCTGTAAGTTTCAAGAGAGTTGTCAAATCTCCTGAACTTATGAGTTCTTTGTGCTACTTGAGGAAATCTTTGAGGAAAGGCATTTTTGTGACCATTACCCTTTGGCATGAAGGGTTTTGGTTGTCTCATTTTATTCTGCCTTTGAGGATGGTTGTCCTTAGGTCTATTCAGCTGAGGTTTTCTCAGTAGAGTTGGCCTAGGCTGATTATACCTTGGATAACTCATCTGAACATTGTTCAGGAGAGTTGCCCTTTCATTGGGTCTACTCTGCTGACCAACATCCCTCTTGTGTTCAGGGACTTTGGCCTTTTCCTTAGGTTTGGGCCTAGTCTCCTGAAACACTTGAGTTGGCAATTCATCCATTTTGCCCTTTCCTTTGTTCAGTGGCTGAATTATTTCATTTTCAGCTTGTTGTGCCACTGATTTGACAAAGATTTTCTTAGTGTTACTTGTAGAAGCAACACTAAGATAAGGTGAAGATTCAAATGGATCAAAACCTAATCCACTTCTTTGAGCCATAGGTCTTTTGTAACTCTGAATTTCCTCTATTGCTTTAGTGGATCGTCTCAGAGCAGACATCTTTAATTTCAGGCTCTCTTCACTTGTTTTAAGAATATCATACTCATGTGAGAGGTTTTCGAACTTAGCTTGAAGAATTTTTAGTTCAAAATTTTTTCTCTTCTGAGAAAGGAGTTGATCATCAATCTCCTTTTGTTGGTCAACTATCCTGAGATTTGCTTCCTCAAGTTCTCTCAAGACTTGTTGATACAACTCAGTAGATTTGACATCAACAACTAACTTAGAGTTTTTAGCAAGCTCAATTGATAATCTTTCATTTTCTCTCACACAATTGTCATGAAATTCTTGTAACATAGTGAAATCCTCCATCAACTTCCCAAGAGAAAGTTTCAAGTTGACCTCACTAGTGTTTTGTGAAATGAATGATGGTGAGCTAGAAGTAGAAGATACCTCATTATCCTCAATGGCCATGTTGCACACATCATCATCATCATCACTGTTTGAGAACAGTCCATCAGAAGAGTTGAAGCTTTCAGCACTTTCAGATTCTTCATTAGCCATCATGGCTTTTTTGTTGGTGAATTTTCTGTCTCTTTTTGCTTGCCTTTCTCTTCTTTCTTTAGAGCTCAATTCAGGGCAGTCATACTGGAAGTGCCCTTTCTTTTTGCAATTATAGCACATATCTTCATCATCATCCTTCTTGGATTCATCTTGTTGGTCCTTGGTGGAGTATGACACAAGTGTATGGGGGGGGGGGAATGCACTTGTGTATGCAAATTCTTTTCTTTTTCAAACAGTTTGGTCTTATCAGAGAGGTTATCTCACAACTAGCCTGAGTGTGAACTTCAATAGATACTTGTCCTACTGAAAACTATTAAGTGATCAGTTGGATAAATATCTAAGAGAGTTGCTAAGTGCGGAATGTGGTTGGCCTTTTTCTTGAAAGAAAACTCCAAGTTAATTTCTGAAAACATAGTTGATCAGGGACTTTGTCCAAAACAATTTTTCTTCACTTACTGAGATTAACTCTTTGAAAATGATTGATTGTAAGTAATGTAATAATGAAATGAGTGCAGTAAGTAAATGACACAACAATTTATAGTGGTTCAGAGTCTCAAGCTCCTACATCCACTTTCCCTAATTGAACAGGATAATTCCTTAACAATGAAATTAGTTTGTTTTATAGTGCCAAGGTGCACTGATCAACAACACTCTCTTAGTGCTTTGATCCCTAGGATAATCTGAGTCCTAGTGCTCAATCTCTCTGAGTTAAGACTGTGTTTCTCAATAACAGTCCTTAACTCCTCACTTCTACAACAAACACTACTTCACTCAATGAGGTAAGGGTTTGAGGTTTGGTTCCAACTAATAGAGATATCCTTTACAATAAGAACAGTGTAAAGGCTTAGGATATCTTAATGCTAAGCTTGGGATATTACAAGAATTGGCTTAGCTATTTGAAGTGATCAGGAAACTTGGGATTCTTAAGAACAACTTTGGTTTCCTTTGATTGCTTGATGATAGTTTGATAGCAAGTAGTTGGATACTTGAATCCTTGGATCACTTCTGAATTTATAGACCAATTTGATCAACTATCCGTTGGAGAGATAACCATTCAAACTTGTCTATTTGCAGCACTATTGAAACGGCTATGAAGCTTAACCTTCTATTATCCACTATGTAAAAGGTTCTTCAATGGTTGCTTGAATGAATGTGTTGACTTCTGAAAAATACGGCTGAGAAGACTTGTGTCAGCTTCCAAATGTGCACATTTCCCAAGGTTGATTTGTGGCAGACTTTACACTCAACCAACGGTCAGATGGGACAACTGCCCTGAACATTCCTGCTGTTAACTAGAATGTTCCAACATTCATTCAATTCTTCAGTCTTTAATGCTTCTAAGTCTTCAATGCCTGTTCAGGCTTGATGGCAATAAATGCTTCAATAAATATGTCTTCTGTGAGTATAGCATTCAATGCTCTTGATCATTAAGGCTTCAACTGATCTGATATAGCTCTTATTAATGCATGCAGCTTTGCCTTATCATACTTGATCATTCAGCCATGTTGTCCACTTTAGCCCGCTTGTCTTGTATACTCAGTAAACTTGTCCTAAAGTACTAACACTTAGCAAGCTGCCTAACATTCCAGCTTTGGACAACTATCCTGAACTATAAATCTCACAACATTTTTTAGATTTAGACTTAGGCATTCTTACTTTCTCAACTATCCTGAGACAACTAGACTGATCTAGACTTGAGTGTATCTCAACTAATCTGATCATCATCATTCAGGGGTTTTGGTATCTAAATCAAAATCATTTTATTTCCCAACACATCTCTTCTTCTAGATGATGAAGGTTCAGCTCTACTGGACCTTCTCCTATCAGAGTACTTGTCCTCTGATCTTTTCTCTTCAGGCTTCTTGACCTCAGCCTGAGCTTCAGGAGAGGTGTACCTTCTCCTGAATTTGTTGTCTTGGTAGAATTTCTTGTATCTACCAAACCTTGAGTTTAACTTTTCAAACCTTCTAGCCATCAAGGCTAGTTCCTCCTTCATTTCAGTCTTGGAGAGTGACTTTGATGATCTAGGAGTGGACTGCATTTCTGGTTCAGCAGTTTTGGCTTTGAATGCCACTCCCTTTGTAGGAATTGAAGGTTCCTCAACAGGCTTTCTTCTGTTGAGATCGAACTCATAAGCTTTGAGTTCAGAGAAGATTTGTTGCATGGGCATGGTGGAGAGATCCTTGGTGTTCTGCATCATAACAGCATAGACATCCCACTTTTGAGTGAGACTTCTGAAGATCTTTAATCCAACCTCTCTCTTGGAGTACACCTTGCCCAATGAGTTGATCTCATTCATCACATCAGTGAATCTACCAGCAAATTTGTCAATGGACTCCTCAGACTCCATTGTGAATTGTTCAAACTTCTGCACTGCTACTTGGAGCTTGTTCTCCTTGATCTTTTCAGTACCCTCACACATTTCTGCAAGAGTATCCCAAATTTCTTTGGCAGTTGTGCAGTGGTAGACTCTCCCCATGATTGCATCTGGAATTGTTTGGTAGAGGGTGTTCATGGCAAGATAATTCAAATTATCTTTCCTCTTTTCTTCTGAGGTGAAGTCATCTTCATCTTTGGGGATCACATCTCTTGTGTCTGCTCTTTGAGCTTCAGTGACCCTGGGATTGACTTGTGTGAACACAAAAGGACATCTTGTGATCACTCTCAACATGTTAGTGTGTAGGGATGCAAGATGAGCCCTCATTCTGATTTTCCAGAAGTCATAATTGTCTATTGAGAACATGGGCAGTTTATGATGTGAGATGTGGTTGACTGGATTTGTGGCCATATTGTCCAATCCTTGAACAGCAGGAGGTGGAACAGCAGCATTTATATTTTGATCTTGATTCTGTTGCTGGTTCTGGTTGTTGTTGTTGTTTCCTCTTGCCATTTCTTAAAGAAAGGGGTTAGACAATAGATATATAAGATTTCAAATAGATCAGTTCAGTGACCACACCAAATATGTGATTTTGAAAATCAAGATGGATTTTCAGAAGCAGTGGTCTTTGAACCCCTGCTCTGATACCACTTGTTGGTCCAGAAAGGAGTCTATAACAAGTGTATGGGGGGGAGGGGGAATACACTTGTATGCAAATTCTCTTCAAACTTGATCAAACCAGATGTTGGTCCCTGAACGAGTAGTGAATGGGTTTAAAGTCTAGAGGGGAGGGGTGAATAGACTTTAAAACTTTTTCAAACAGAGTTGGGAACCTCTTCTGATTGCTATGTCAACTGGACTGCAAGTCTGCTGGTCCAGATGACTATAGTGATCTGACTGAGGAGGTTATATGCGGAATTATGGTGGCCCTGGTTTAGACTCGTTCTTGTAACTTGTTTTACTTAATGAAAATACTCAGCTGATGCTGGTTTGAAAGTTATGGCCTTGTTTTGAAGAGTGTTGAAATCACAGTATGCACTATATAATAATGAATGTAAAGGCAGAAATGTAAAGTGCAGAAAGTAAATAACACTGGATTTATAGTGGTTCGGATATACGTTCCTACGTCCACTCTCACGTCCTAACGTGATGTTTAATCCCTTTAATTTCCACAAATTACAAGGGTCTTGACCTTTATAGTCCCAAGGTTAGGACTTTGAGATCTGAGCCGTCCTAACAGCTACGGTCTCCACAAGTGATTGTAAGCACTTGCACTTTAAGGGGTTTCAAAAACTTTAACCTTTCGGTGAGGGTTTGGGGTTTTTGAGGTGTATCCAACTAATGGTTCAAGCTTATAATTTGCTTAACCACTATGCCTAAAACAATTGATATACAATATGAAAAGGTTTCAGGTTCTTAAGGGTTGGATAGAAATCACTTAAGAGCTATAGATAATCTAATGGTTTCTGGCTCTTTTGAAAATTCTTAGAACTGTGTGGCTTTAACTTTGATTGCTTGCTTGGCTTGTTGAATTCTCTCTTGTGACTTTTTTTTTGTGATTTCTCATCCTCTTGTATTTATAATGGAGATTGGTTGCAACTAGCCGTTGGAGTTGACTAGCCGGACTGTGCTGATCAGCTGATATCAATACAGTTGATCACACAAGACTAGTCTAAGCTGTTCTATACAAGTCAGCAGATCCTATTACATTTATAAACTCTAAGTGTTTTGGCCATCAAAACTATTCTAACATCAAGTGGGGCTTAGGATGAATTTATATCCCAACAATTTCCCCCTTTTTGATGAAGCCAAAACTATACTTGATAAATGCTCTTAATGAAATAAGATAAGAGTTTATAACATGCTAAGACTTGAAGTATCTGATGAAGACAATGAGAGTTTGTCTTGTAAGCAGAAAGAACTAGAACTTGAATATAGATAGAACTTTTACAGATTACAAGTAATAGTTTCTTTAAACTTCTAAGCTAGTCTTCATCAGGTCTTCTGATCTTCAAATGCGGTAGGCAAGGTACAGACGAGCTCGAACTTCTTCCATGTGCTGTACATCTGTAACATTCTCCTCTTCATAGATCTTGTACAGAATCTTCTTGATTTCTATCATGTTGGCTCTTCCTGAATCCAGAAGGGGTGCATCCCATTTGGGTTCTTCAGGAGTTAGGATTCTGCAGTTGTCAAGTCCTTTGGCTGTCTTGACAATTTCTTCCCAGAACTCTGGATCTTCAATGTTCATGAACTGGGAGAATTGAAGAAATTCTTCTTCATAAGAAGGGAGAGGGCCAAATTTCCTTACTATGTGGTGTTGAATTTGCCACTTCTTCTTCAAGGGATACCATCTTGGTAGCTCATCTTGAAGAGCTAAGTAATCCACATAATTGCTGTCAAACACTAGGACACTGTCTTCTTGTGCTTTGTCCTTCATTGCTTTCCTGAGTTTGGCAATTCTTCTTTCAAATTTGGCTTTGACTGCCTTCGCATCATTCAGCTTCTTTTGCTTAAGCTCTTGAGCTTCAAGCAATTTCTTTTTCTTCAACTCTAGAGCCTCTTTCTCTTCTGCAGTAGGCTCTGCTGGAGCTGATTTCTTGCTGGTCTGAGCTGACTGAGCTTGCTCATCTGCCTTTCTTTTCCTTGTCATTCTCTTTTCAGAAACTTGTTCTACAGGAGCAGTGATCTGTAGACTCTTGGCAGGAGCTTGAGTGGGTGCTTGAGTATCTTCTAGAGCAATTTCTTTGTCTTTGCCTTGCCTGTTCTTGATTTTGCTCTTTAAACCACCCAAGGTTTCAGTCAAGTCATCTTGTGCTACTACCAGTTCAGCTTGCTGGGCAGTAGACTTCTCTAGAGCCTTTATCAACATATCTTCCCCCTTTTTGGCTTCAGCAAGTGCAGCCGCAAAAGGCTTCATGGAATTCATGATTTATACTTTCAGAGTTTGTTTCAGTGCCATGGCATTGACCTTGGCAACTTGGGTCAGATGGGTTATGCTGTGCTCTAGAACTTCAGCATGTGAATTGGAGGAGGAGGCAGCTTCAAATCTAGTTGTAAGAGCTTCCAACTTGGCTGCTGTTTCCTTCAGCTGAGTCTGCAGTTTCTCATTCTCCTCTGCAGCTGTTTTAAGAAGAGCTTGTCCTTCAGTGGCTCTTGCTTCAGCATCCTCAATTCTTGTCTTGTAGGTGGTCTCCATGCGGTGCATCTCATCAGTGTAAAGATCAGCAAACCTTTTAGAGGTGTCGGCTGATGACTTCTGATAGGTACTCAAGTATTCTCCTATCTGCTGATGAAGTGCTTCACCAAACTTGTCTTCAACATCAAGAATCTGGTCATGAAGACGAGTCTTCTGTTCCCTTGCAGCTTTCTCAACATATCTTCCTAGTTGCGGGCCTAAACTTTTCTCAAAGTGCAAGTCTATTGCAGCTTTGACCTGGGAGCAGATGTCTGCTGTAAGGTCAACAGATGGGGTAGAAGTAGAGGGTGTACCTTGAGGCTTTGGATGAACAATAATTGCTTTGCCTCTTTCTTCGGTTGATAGGTACTCCTCATTGAGGTAGCAGGTAGTGGCCTTAGTCAGATGGGTCATGATTCGTCTGCCTGCATCCTCTTGATTGTCATTGAAGTGAGTCAGATCGTCTGAAGGTCTGAAGTGAGCTGGTACTCTGACTACTTCTCTTTCAATCTCTTCTTTGTCAGCTGGTGCAGCTGAGTCTTCAGCAGGGGCAGCTGAGTCTTCCACCAAGGCTGGTGCAGCTGATTCCTTCATCTTTGCTTGTTCAGCTGTCTGCTGATCCGATGAACCTACTGGGATAGGGACATCAGCAGTGGAGACTCCCAGGATCCGGTTGTAGACTGCAGTTAGTGCCTCATCTGATAGCAGCTGAGCAAAGGATCGAACTTGAGCAACTTCCTTTTGCTCCATCTCCCAGTCGAGGAAGTGTTCCTTTCCTCCCATTCCTTCCATGACATCAAGAAAGTCATCTACATCATCTCGTCTGAGCTCAATCCAAGTGCATACCCTAAGCACTTGTTAAAACTGGATTGAAATCTCATCAACTCCAGGGATGGTGGTCTTGAGCAAGTTGGCTATCTTCATCCTCATTATCTTTTCTGTTTGGCACATGGGGTAGTGCACCATTCTGAACTGAGGTTGAGAAGGACCAGGTTGAACCAGGTCTTCTGGTGCCAAGTCTTCTGGAGCAGAAGGGACAATGATGGTAGGGGTTTGGGTAGTTGGGGCATTTTCCTCTGCTGTGTGAGTATCAGCAGGGATTTGGGAAGTGATTTCTTCTTGTTGGGTAGGAGGTTGGGATTGATCTTCAGTAATTTGTTCATCAGCAGGGTTATGGGTCTGCTGGTCTGGTTCAGTTTCTTCTTGAAAATCAGTAGGTGTTTGAGCTTGATGATCTTGGACATTTGCTGTTTGAATATCAGCAAGGATTGTGGATATAATCTGAGTTTGATCATCAGCAGGTTGTGTGGAGGTGGTCTGAGGTTGGTTATCTGTTGTTTGAACATCAGCAGGGTTAGGCTGGGCTTGTTCCTCTGCTGTGTGAGTATCAGCAGGGATTTGGGCATCAGTGTGTGAGGGTTCAGATGGGTTGGTATCATCAAAAGGGTTGAAGGATGAAATAGGGGCTATGCTCATTGGAGTAGGGAGCCTGGATTTCTTGGCTTTCTTTGTGAAAGAAGAAGTGTTCTTCTTTCTCTTCTGACCCTTTGATAGTTTAGAAGGTGTGAAAGTGAGAGAGGGATTAGAAGTACCTGCCTTTTTCAAAGGAGAGGCAGTGGGAGTGACATCTGAATCAGATGGGGAGATGAGCCCTGATCTGATCAGATATCTTCTTTGTGCTAAGGTCTGATTGTCATCATCATCCTCTTCAGCAACCTTCTTTTGAGCCTCTTCTTTCGATGGCTCCTCTTCTTCTTCAGCAGCAGAGTTATGAGTGGACTCTTCTGCCTTTTCAATAACATCTTTGGAAGATGCTTCAGCTAACAGCTTCTTCCTCTCTTCTTTCAACCTTGCTGCCTCAGCAAGAGCGTCCTTCCTTAAATAATATTTGGAGATGTGGAAGGTCTTGTGAGGTCCCATCTTGTACTTTCTTGGGAGTACTTCTGGAAGGATGATACTCAGCTTGTTGACAAAGCTGATAGTAGAGGTCACCTTCCATTCTTTTGATTGAAGGTCCAAAGTCACCTTCTTGGCTTCAAGAGCAATTCTGTCCAAGAAAAGCCCTTGCCAGTCTCCATCAATCTGATCCCAGATTGCAGCCATAACTCTAACCTTTAGAGTAGTAACAGCATCATGACTGAATGTGTTACCTAGCAGCATCTTGCCTGCTATATCCATCAGGGTTTGGAACTTAGGTTCTAGTTGGGATTTCTTGAGTCCAGAGGCATCAGCAGCCTTGATTCTCCCATCAGTGAACATCTCCATGTACTCCTTCTCCTTATTCATGATGTAGGTGGAGATATTGATCTTCCCCCTTGACAAACCAAACAGTTCCTGAAGGATTTCCCTTGTTACCTTGACCCTGTGTCCACCCATGACACTTTCAACATACGATCCCTTCATCACAGCGTTTGCATAGAAAGCCATCACATCTTGTTCATAAACGTTGGTGGGTACTGCTTCCAGAAAATCTCGAAGGTTGAGGTTGATGCAATGGAGAAGGATTTCCTTGTTTGCAGCTGTGTGTTTGCCTTTGAAAAACAGAGCATTCTCTGTGAACATCTTCCCTTCTTTAGGTTTTGAGAGCTTGAAAGAAATTTGCAGAACGAGAGAGTATTGAGAGCAATAGGGTATTGTGAGCGAAAGGGTTTGGAAGAGTTTTAAGGGTGTGTATATATACTCCAACAAATCTTGATCTAACGGTCAGATTTGGGTTAATTGTGGAGTAGAGCCCAAGATTTTCCTTCTTTGATTTTGGGCCTTCCTTTAAATTTGCCGGCTGAATTTGCCATGTGGCAACAGTTGATTTGCTGGCAATTTGGTAATTGAGTATTAATGACATCATTACCAAAAATAGCCGTTGTGACTAATTTTGTGGCAAGAATTGATCATCAAGGCCGTTTTTTATAAGTGAATTGCATTCCTTATATAGGCCAATTTGTTTAATTACATTCAGGAATAAATCTAGAATGAATTACATGATCAAAGATAGTCATTAAACTCAAAAATCAAGTGATCTGATCAGCAGAGTGAAGTCTTCTGATTTCCTGAAAAGGTCTGCTGATTTCTCTTGGAAGTCTTCTGGTCAGCTGAGTTGGTCTTCTGATCAGCTGAGTGGAGGATTGAGATTTGCTGAGTAAATCTTCTGTGCTTTGAAGGTCCAACTTGGCTTGATGGATCCTTCATTGTTGCTGTGATGATCCAACCTGGATGATGGATCTTCCAGCTTTATTGTTAGTGGTGATCCAACCTGGTTTGATGGATCTTCCAGCTCTATCTCTGAATCAAGTAGGACCATCAAATCAATATGTATATCAGCCTGGATGGTATCCCACTGGTTCAGGTTGCCCTTACCATCTGATGTTCCTCATCATCAGATGGGTTGTAGCATCAAATGTGTCCTATTTGAATCTCTTCGCTACTCTTGAAAGAGAAGGAAGATTGGAAGAGGCTTCAATGGAGTCGAAGAGAGGGCCATGGACTCAGCCTTCATGTTCTGTTTAGACACAATAACTTTTGATAACAAGCTCTCCATGTAGAACTTCCCCCTGGAGAAGAAGCTCTGCTTGTTTGCTACTCTGTCCTCTGCATCTCTCTTTCCTCTAGTTTTCAATAAGGTCTCCTCTCTTTCCTCTAGTTTTCATAGACATACTCATGTTGGTTAAACCAAGTATGTTGATCTGCATCATCTTCATCTTCTGGACAAATCTTCATCTCCTTCACCCAAGACTTTGGTTGAAGAATGATCTCCATTCCATCTTTTCTTTCAATCTTCTCCATACCTGAAATAAAAATTGTAGTTGGTGATTTGTGTTCTTAGGTGTTCTCATAACTTCCTCCTTTTATAGGGGTAGAAATGAGGTAGTGGAGTGAAAGATGACAAAACTATAGAGTTGATAGGTCTGTATTTCTGAAAAGTTACTTCTTAAGATCAACAATGAGATTCTTGATCTAAGGGTTCACATTTAAAGATATTCAGACTTTATCTTATGGAATGCAGAATTTATAAATTTTGAGCAAGAGTTATTTGAAATCCGTACTGTGCATGCATACTGTTGAGTCGGTGGTGTATTAATCCAACCAAGTATAACTCAATAGTACACTGTATTTATGTATATAAATAAAGTATTTTATGAAGAATAGTTTATTATTATACATAGTATACATTGCTGGGAATAAAGAGATCAAATAACTTTGTTCAGGTCTGCTGTATATATATATGATATGATATGCAATGCAGATTTTAGAGTATTTCATCAAGGATTCTTAAAGTATCATTGATTCCCCCTTGATTAGATGACTCTAAGTTTTCCCTCAGCTTTATTTGTCTTCATTGGGAAAGAACTTACCTGAAGATGAGGGTGTCTATTCACCTCATCTGATCCTCCTAGTCTGCTGCACTTGGGTCAGCTGAGGTTTTCAGCTGATCTTTCCTTCTTCATGTGCTTGGGTCCAGGAGTCCTAAGCTGTAACATAGGATTTTGAACCTTTCTTCACCTAGGGGCTTAGTCAAGATGTCTGCTCTTTGGATATCTGTGTGAATTTTCTCCATCTTGATGTCCTTCTTTTCAAGGTGGTCTCTTATGAAGTGATGTCGAATGTCGACATGCTTGCACCTTGTGTGGAGGACTGGATTTTGAGTGATGGCAATGGCACTGCTGCTATCACAATAAATAGGGACTTCTCTTGCCTCTACATTGTAATCCTTGAGTTGTTGAACTAGCCAGAGCAGCTGACTACAACAACTACCAGCTGCCATGTATTCTGCTTCAGTGGTGGAGGTTGCAACTGAGGTTTGCTTCTTAGAGAACCATGATATCAGCTTGTTGCCTAGAAATTGACAGGTTCCAGATGTGGATTTCCTATCAATTCTACATCCTCCATAGTCTGAGTCAGAATAGCCACTCAATTCTAGATTGTCATCAGCAGGGTACCATAGTCCTAGGTTGACTGTTCCTTTTAGGTACTTGAGAATCTTCCTTGCTGCTTCTAGATGACTTTGCTTTGGGTTTGCTTGAAACCTAGCACATACTCCTACAGCAAATGTTATGTCTGGTCTGCTAGCTGTAAGATATAGTAGAGATCCAATCAGTGCTCTATATTCAGCTTGATCAACTGCCTTTCCAGACTCATCTGGTTCCATTTTGAAAGATGTCATCATTGGAATCCTTGCAGTCTTGCTTTGTAGGGCTTTGAATCTTTCTAATAGGCTCTTGGTATACTTGGACTGGTTGATGAAGATCCCTTCTGAACTCTGCTTGACTTGAAGTCCTAGAAAATAATTCATCTCACCCATCATGCTCATTTCAAACTTTCCTTGCATAAGTTCAGAGAACTTCTTGCACATCTCTTGATTGGGTGATCCAAATATAATATCATCTACATATATTTGCACCATTAGGATGTCTTCTCCTTCTTTTATTCTAAAAAGAGTTCTATCCACTTTGCCTTTTGTATATCCATTGTCAAGTAGGAATTGTGACAATGTGTCATACCAAGCTCTGGGGGCTTGTTTTAGACCATAGAGAGCCTTCTTCAGTCGATATACTTGATCACCTTTTTCAAAACCTGGAGGCTGCTCTACATATACTTCTTCTACCAGAATACCATTTAGAAAAGCACTCTTGACATCCATTTGATATACCTTGAAGCCCATATATGATGCATAAGCTAGAAACAGTCGTATGGCTTCTAATCTGGCTACTGGAGCAAAGGTTTCATCATAGTCAATCCCTTCAGATTGAGAGTATCCTTTTGCAACTAGCCTAGCCTTATTTCTAGTTATCACATCATTTTCGTCCTTCTTGTTCTTGAATACCCACTTTGTTCCTACTACATTGTGGTTTTCAGGACGATCTACCAATTCCCAGACTTCATTTCTTTCGAATTGGTTTAGTTCTTCTTGCATAGCAGTGATCCAATTGCTATCTGTCATTGCTTCTTCTATATCAGCTGGTTCAATGTTGGATAGGAAAGCACACCAGCAGAACATAGATGATTGTGAGTTCTGATTCAGTTGTCTTCTTGTCTTGACACCTGAGTCAGCTCCTCCTAAGATGAGGTTTGATGGATGGTTGTTTCTCCATGTATGCCTCACAGGAGTATCTGCATTGGATGAGCTTGGATTCTCATCTGATCTAGTGCCATCAGGAGGGTTGACTTGATTAGGTCGATCATCATCTGTATCTTGAGTGTCAAAGAGATCATTCCCCCTGGCATTTGGGATTGGTGCATCTTGATTCTGGTCAGCTTGTCCTGCTTGAGTTTGAGATCTAGTGACAGGTCTATGAGGCTTATCCTCCTCTGGTTCTTCAGGAAAAGGTTCATTGACTTCAATGAACTCATCTGGTTTGGACTTGATCACTAGATGTCTCATCTGATCTGCAGCTGAGTTTGTTTCTACTGCATTCTTTTCACAAGATTCATCAAAAACAACATGAGGTGTTTCTTCCACAAGAAGGGTTCGTTTGTTGAGTACTCTAAATGCTTTGCTAGTTGAGGAGTATCCTAAAAATATCCCCTCATCTGCTTTGGCATCAAAAGCATTCAACTTACTCTTCCCATTGTTGTGAATGAAACACTTACAACCAAATATATGAAAGTAAGATACTCTAGGTTTTCTTCCTTTCCACAGTTCATATGGGGTTTTCTCATGTATTTTATGAATACCTGACCTGTTTTGAGTGTGACAAGCTGTGTTGATGGCTTCTGCCCATAGCTTCTTGGGAGTGGAGAATTCAGCAAGGAGTGTTCTGGCAGCTTCTTTGAGTGTTCTGACTCTTCTTTCAGCTACACCATTCTGTTGTGGTGTTCTTGCTGCACTTGTCTCATGCTGAATACCATTAGAAGTACAATAGGCAATAATATAAGAGTTAATGAATTCAGTGCCTTTGTCACTTCTAATTTTCACAATTGGTTCTCCTTTCTCTACTTGGATCCTCTTCAATAGTTCAGGGAGCTTCTGCTGTGTTTCACTCTTCTTGTATAAGAAGATAACCCAAGTAAACTTGGAATAATCATCTACAACAATAAGAGTGTACTTCCTCCCTGTTAGAGTGGTTGGAGTGATTGGTCCAAAGAGATCCATGTGAAGCAGTTCAAGAACTCTGCTGGTTGATGCTGTCTTCTTGGTCTTGAAGGAGACCTTTGTTTGCTTTCCTTGTTGACATGCATCACACACCTGATCTTTACAGTAGAGTTCATTAGGCAGACCATCAACTAAGGATTCCCTTGCTAACTTGTTCATAGTCTTAAAGTTCAGATGACTAGGACGTTTGTGCCATAGCCAGCTGACATCTTTAGGGCTCTTCACAAGCAGACATGTATCCTTAGGACAGTTGTTCCAATTTGCAAGATACATACTTCCCCTTCTAGATCCTGTTAGAAGGTTTTGTTTTGTTCTCTTATCACTTATGAGACACTCATCTTTAGAGAATTTGACTGAGTAACCAGTGTCACAAAAGTGAGAAACAGATAATAAATTAAACTTAAGACCTTCTACATATGATACATCATGTACCTCAATGTCACCATTTTTAAGGGTGCCATATCCTTTTGTGTTACCATGCGCGTTATCACCAAAGAAGACTTTTGGACCTTTCTTTTCTATGTAGTTGGTCAGCAGGGCTTTGGTTCCTGTCATGTGAGTTGAGCATCCACTATCTATGTACCAAGTTTCTCCTGCTAGACCTCCTCTTCTGTATAGGTCCCTCCTTTCCTGCAAGAAAAGTTAAGTCTTAGGTACCCATTTTGTTTTGGGTCCTTGGGTGTTAGTACTACCCTTGGGAACCCACATATACATTGGTCGTTTGAACAACCTTGAGCACTTGAGTTGTTTCCCTCGGGCATCACAGAACCAAATCTTACCAGTCAGCACCTTGGACTGATCTGATTTGTCCTTAGTGTCAGCTAAGTAATAGTCAAATGGTTTCCCTTTATAGGAGTGTACATACATGATCTTTTGACTAGTTACATTCGGCCTGGGTGCATTAGCTGGTCGATGCACACGATTATATGGACCATACTCTTCTGTTCTCACAATATCATAAGAGATAGGGGGTGCAAAGAGAACAGATTTGTTTGAAGAAGACTTCTTCTTCTTGGCTGGAGCAGCATACAGCTGAGACTGTCTCAGCCGAGATGGTCTAGGCTGTTTGCTGTTCCTCTGTACAGGCTTGGGGTTAGCTTGTCCTTTACCATTTTTGGTTTTGGGATAGTTAGCCTTAGCTGGTACAGATGCCTTTTGGTTCATATTAGGTTCATTGTGTTTAGAACACTCACCTTTTTCATGTGTCTGAGTAGTGCACTTGTTAGGTGTACTACCCCCAGCTGGAGAGGATGTAGATGGGTTGAGTTCATAGCCAAAACCCATCTTATTGCCATTTGATCTATAATACTCAGAGATACTTTCAATAGCAGTAGAGGCTTTATTGAACTCTGATATCTTTTGATTTAGGCATTCCTTCTCCTTTTCTAAGAGCTTGTGTGCTTGGAAGAGGTCATCGAATTTGGATTGTAGTGAACGAAGTTCCTTAGTTTCTAAAGCTTGAGTTTGTAACATCCCTTCATACAACTGAGTTATTGTGGTATTTTCTTCCTTAAGAAGCTCCACTTCTCTGGTCAATCTCTCATTCATTGTGGCCAGCTCAGGGGTGTTATCAAACTTAACCTTTTTCAACTTAGCAATTTCTTTCCTTAGATCCTTATTCCCCTCTTCCACTTCTATAAAAGCTCTAGTGGCAATATCCAGATCACCTTTTACTTTTCTTAAAGATTGATAATAGGTGTCTTCTGATTCGCCTTCAGATGAGTTTATCTCATCTGATTGTGAAAAAATAGGTGAATGGAAAGTAGTAGTATAGGAGTTTACCTCATTTTCACCTATGGCCATCATAGCTAGGTCATCTGAATCATCTGAGAAGATTTGGCAGTCTGGTGATGTAGGGAGTTCATCACTTTGATATTCAGATTCTTCAGTCACCATAGCTTTCTTGTCTGAAGTTCTTCTTGGCCTTCTTTCTTCTTTGTCATCCAAATCCAGCTCAGGACATTCATAGACATAGTGTCCTGGTTTGCGACAGTTGAAGCATGATCCAGGTTTCTGATTTGAGTTGCCTTTCCTTGGAGGAGTGGCATCTCTTCTTCTGGATCCTCGGCTGTCAGATGACTCCACATCCTTTCTAGGATGTCTTTCTGGTGTTCTTTCTCTGGAACCTCTGGAGGGTGAACTTGCTCTTCTATCTTTGTAGTTTCTATAGAATTTTCTATATTTGCTGTTGAGAGTGTTCATCCTTTCGAATCTCTTGATCATAAGAGCCATTTGTTCCTTTAGACTCATGTCTGATCCTTCACAGTCTTCTGTTTTCAGAGAGGCCTTGCCAGATGAGGTACTTGCAGCTTTTGTATTGGCTGCCTTGAAGGCTACAGTCTTGGAGGTAGATGGGGCTGCAGTTGACTTATCACTTCCTGAGTTTTCTTCTCTGTCAAGGTCATATTCATGAGCTTTTAGGTTCTGAAATAGAGTTTGAGTAGACCACTTCTTGATATCTTGAGTATCTTTGATGATGGTCTTCTTGAGTTTCCATCTCTTGGGTAAAGAGTCCAAGATCTTCAAGTTTTTCTCTCTATTTGTATACTTCTTGCCTAGAGATTCAATCTCATTTATGATCTTTGTACATCTATTGTCCAGCTGATCAATAGTTTCTCCTGGATGCATCTTGAGGTGTTCAAACTTCTTGACTGCTGTCGACAATTTGCTTTCCTTGATCAGCTCAGTTCCTTCACAGAGGAGTGCCAATGCCTCCCACATCTCTCTGGCTGACTCACAGTGGATGACCTTTGCAATGTACTCATTTGGAAGAGTTTGCATTATGTAATCTTGAGCAATGCTATCAAGGTTTGATTGCTTCATCTCTTCTGGTGTGAGATCCCTCATGGGCTTGGGAACCAGTTCTCCAACTGGGACTTCTGGATCACCATTTGCAGTGTTGACTGTCATGATGGTGATTGGGCCTTCAGTGATTACTGACCACATCTTGTAGTGGACTGATGTGAGATTCTTCCTCATCCTGATCTTCCAGTAATCATAATCCTCAACTGAAAACTTAGGCAACTTACGCATGTTAGCACTCATGCTGTATGAGTTTTCAAAAACAAGTTTTCCAAAAAGATCTGTTCAAGAGGACTACAGAAAGACTCCCTCAAGTCTTCTGATAATCTAGAGACAGTAGTCCGTTAGAACCACTGCTCTGATACCACTTGTTGGTCCCTGAACGAGTAGTGAATGGGTTTAAAGTCTAGAGGGGAGGGGTGAATAGACTTTAAAACTTTTTCAAACAGAGTTGGGAACCTCTTCTGATTGCTATGTCAACTGGACTGCAAGTCTGCTGGTCCAGATGACTATAGTGATCTGACTGAGGAGGTTATATGCGGAATTATGGTGGCCCTAGTTTAGACTCGTTCTTGTAACTTGTTTTACTTAATGAAAATACTCAGCTGATGCTGGTTTGAAAGTTATGGCCTTGTTTTGAAGAGTGTTGAAATCACAGTATGCACTATATAATAATGAATGTAAAGGCAGAAATGTAAAGTGCAGAAAGTAAATAACACTGGATTTATAGTGGTTCGGATATACGTTCCTACGTCCACTCTCACGTCCTAACGTGATGTTTAATCCCTTTAATTTCCACAAATTACAAGGGTCTTGACCTTTATAGTCCCAAGGTTAGGACTTTGAGATCTGAGCCGTCCTAACAGCTACGGTCTCCACAAGTGATTGTAAGCACTTGCACTTTAAGGGGTTTCAAAAACTTTAACCTTTCGGTGAGGGTTTGGGGTTTTTGAGGTGTATCCAACTAATGGTTCAAGCTTATAATTTGCTTAACCACTATGCCTAAAACAATTGATATACAATATGAACAGGTTTCAGGTTCTTAAGGGTTGGATAGAAATCACTTAAGAGCTATAGATAATCTAATGGTTTCTGGCTCTTTTGAGAATTCTTAGAACTGTATGGCTTTAGCTTTGATTGCTTGCTTGGCTTGTTGAATTCTCTCTTGTGACTTTTTTTTTGTGATTTCTCATCCTCTTGTATTTATAATGGAGATTGGTTGCAACTAGCCGTTGGAGTTGACTAGCCGTTTGAGCAATCTTTCCATAATAGCTTGATTCCTTGATTCCAGCCGCTTGATTGCTTCAATCCTGGGATCATGTCAATCTTCTAAATAAGGTAGGTCTTCGTTTGAATTGCAAGATGACTTGGGAATCAGCCGAGTCCTGGAAGAGCACATAGTCTTCTGATCTGTACTTCTAGTCTTCTGACTACTCTTCTGGCCTTAGGTCTTCTGTCTTCTGATATCAGACGAGTAACACTCTTCTGATCTGGAAATTCTTTGTACTGCTTTTAGGCCATCTTCAATCTGGGACTCCATCAGATAGGTATGTATACAAGCACCTTAACTTATCTGGTCTTCAAGGATCTTCTAGTCTTCATGTCTTCTACTCTTCTCATCTTGAGGATAGGCATGTAAGCCCGGACTGTGTTGATCAGCTGATATCAATACAGTTGATCACACAAGACTAGTCTAAGCTGTTCTATACAAGTCAGCTGATCCTATTACATTTATAAACTCTAAGTGTTTTGGCCATCAAAACTATTCTAACATCAAGTGGGGCTTAGGATGAATTTATATCCCAACACCAGAGTTCAGCAAGATTGTCTTGGACAACTCTGCTGAAGATGTATAACTTCTTGAAGATAACCAATCTACTAAATACTATTGAGTACTTAGTTGAATGACTATCTAAGTTAGTTATAAGTGCGAAATTAGTGGTTGACCCTTTAGTTCAAACTCCTTTTAAGTTCTGAAATCACTTAGTCAATCAATCCAGTTTTAAAGGAATTTGTCCAAATTTGTTTTGCACAGTCTTTGAATATTTATCCTTTGAAATATCAGTTTTGTATGCAGTGTTGAATGTATGAAAGTACTTGAAAGTAAATCAACACAAGAGTTTATAGTGGTTCAGAGACTCAAGCTCCTACATCCACTTTCCCTGATTTAACAGGATAATTCCTTCACTCTTGGAATTAACTTATTTTATAGTGCCAAGGTGCACTTGATCAAGAACACCACTCCTTGGTGAATTGATCCCTAGGACGTCTAGAGTCCTAATACCATTTTCTCAACTCAGAACTGAACTGTTCTTCTCTCAACAGTCAGCTCCTACCACTTCTACTACTACAACCTTCTCACTTTCTCTCTTGAAAGATGTAAGGGTTGAAGTAAGGTTCCAACTAATGAGATATCCTTTACAATGAAGATCAATGTATAAGGATTAGGATATCTCTCTAAGCTTTGTATGGTTTTACAATAAGGTTCAGCTTAGAAGAAGTGTATGAATACTAAGGTAGTCTCTTTGTAAGCTTGAAAGCACTTTGACTTGTAGGATAGTTGGATATTCTTGTCAAGGTTGAGGTGCTTCAAATGGTCTTCACACTTCTGTATTTATAGACAATTGAGAATTTGCCCGTTGGAGAGGCAGCCCCAAATGTCCATAAATGTCTTCTTCTCCTTAGAAAACAGATTCTTGATAGTGACATGTCCTTATTTAGGAAATAAACGGCTGCATAGACTTTGTCTTCATTCTGCAGCACTCTTCCCAATGTCTGACCTTAAGATCAACTTGTTTAGGCATGGACATGGCTTCTGATGATTGATCCAAAAGATAGGGACAACATTCCTTATAAACTAGGACAATTTTGCTTATCACTATCAGCAGACTTTCTTATTAGCATAGTTGGCTTGCTCTCTTCAGATGACTTGACTCTTTCCCCTTTGCTTCCTTTGCATGTATTCTTAGCATGATTCTTTGAAGATCTTTAGGGTATAGTTGTCTTGACTTCTTCAGCATAGTTGTTCTTGAGCTTCAGAAGATTTGTTCTGGTTTAACTGTGCTGAGACAACTCTTCTGGATAACTCTTCTGATCAACATACTTGTCTTTCAGTAGACTTGGCAATCATTCCAGAATTTGAGCCTTGAGGGGACTTGATCTTGATAGACTTTAAAGCATATGTTCGCCCTCAAATTGTGCATCTAATAAGCTAAGAGCTGCCTAACATTTCAGCTTCTCATCTAGCCTTATGTTATATGTTCTAACATTCTTAGAACATGATCATCCTTGACTTAGGCATGTCTCAGGGGGTTTTGGTATTAAATCAAAACACTTCTCATTTTATTCCCAACAAAATGTGTGTAGATCAACTATAAATGACGATCAAAGTGGCTTTAATAATTTTAATCATGAGGACGGTTGAAGAGGGTGGAAGAAGGTGGAGATATATATTTTAGGGGTTGCGAGTAAAATTTCGAATGCGTGAACATCTATTTTTTTTTATAATAGAGTTGAATATGCCGTGAACATTTAATGCATATTGTCCTTTTTGTCTTTAGATTTATACGTCGTGAACATTTTTTTTAATAAAGTTAATTGGTTAATTGTGAGATTTGGAAATTTTATTTTAATATTTTATGGAAGTTGTAGCGTAAAAAAGGTTTTATCGAAATTGTGAATAGTTACCTAATTAATTGTGACATGAGAATTTATGGTAAAATATTATAAAAATTGTAAAACATGCTACTATATATATTTTTCTACCTTTTATTGTTATTACCTTAAACTAATATTGCATGATTAGGAAACATGATGATGTGTTTAGTGCCAACTCATTATTTGACTCCATAAGGAGCCCATTATGGGCTCCATATCAATTCTCTCTCTCTCTCTCTCTCTCTCTCTCTCTCTCTATATATATATATATATATATATATATATATATATATATATATATATATATAAAGACAGCGGCCTTTCATCACAAATATTCGAAAATTTTGACATAAAAAAAACAATGTGATTTCATTTAAAAAAAAATGTCTCTATACAACCAGAGTGAGAGGGAACTGGTTATATGCTATTGCAATCGGAGAGCAAACGTGGTTACATCTTGGAAGAATCAGAACGTTGGAAGAAGATTCTATGGTTGTGCATCGTACCCGGTAAGATTTTCGGTGTAGTATGATTGTTTTTTTAAGAAGAACTGATTATATTCATATAATTTCTGATATTTATACCTAAAGAGATATGATTATAATTTGTCATATTTTTTTTTGTTTGATTGTGTAGAACAATGGTTTTTGTCAATATTTTGAGTGGATTGATGAGTCTTTATGTGATAGAGCAATAAATATTATTCATGGGCTGTTGAACAAATTAAACGAAGAAAGATCAAAGGTTATTGATTTGCAGATTGAAAGTGTGTGGATGGTATCGTATCTAGTGTTTAAGTTAAAAACAGATTAATGTTGTACTAAATGTTGAGACAAATTGTACAACACTGGCTTTAACAGAATATCAGAAATAAAGATATACAGCGCAAGACTTGAAACACTAAAAACAAACGAGACACAATGGAAATATTTTTAACATAGATTTTATAAATAAAAATCTATATTAGCCTTACGGCGAAATATCAATACTTATCTTCAAGTATAAATGTTGTGTGAAATGTTACAACAATAACCTTCACAATAGAAACTACAAACGAGGCAGGTGCCTTGTTCTAAAAACGATCTAAGTGTATGAATTATACACCGCCGAAATGCTAGTCCTATCTATGATTACACTCTCGATAGATAAAGAAAAGCGCACAGTCATACGGGTGGGATACTTCGTATGAACTAAATGGTATACTACTGGGGCCACAATATCCTAACAGGATGAACACTAGTCTAGGATATTGATCGAGTAGTACACACTGAATTATGGAGCCTTCCTTCTGTATTTATAGAGTGGAAAACGAAATTCTAGAGGCTTCCATATAAGATCCTATTTTTTAGGATGTAAGATCCTATTTTTTAGGACTTCAACTTCCATAATCTTTCTAGATCCTTCCACAATGTTCTAGGTCGTTCTAAGCTGCTTCCAACCTCTTCTAGTTCTTCTAGCACATTCTCATAGGTTCTGGAATCTTCCAGGTTCCAGATCCTTGTAGAAGCTTCTAGATCCTGCCAGAAATGCGACAACATTTAGATCAACATTTAATGTAACATTTCTGAAAAAGACTTAGAAAAAATCTTGGAAGGTCAAATTAAGATGTTGTTGAGAATGTTGATACATTTAAGAGTTAACAACATCTACAATCTCCCCCAATTTGACCTTTCGACTACAACACACCTGATGCACATATATTTCTATACATACTCAGTATTATGTACTTAGTTGAGGTGAACATCATTGCTAAGCACTAGTCACGACAATACCTGTTGTAATCGTTGGATCATATCGAATGAAGATCAAGGATAATCTTACAATGACACGTGCCATAAGATCAAGATAATTTTATCCAAAACAGAACAAGTATAAACAATACACTTATTCACAACATAAGTAACTTTACTGAAATCCTAAGTTAAGTTTGGAAGAAAAAAACTTAAGATTTAAGTAAGACTCAAACAAACAGAAATCAGAGCAAAAACAAAATGAAATACAAAAGAAATACTAACAATCTAAACAAACCTAAAGACAAACAAAACTAGACTTATATTATCAATAGGCAGTAAGCATATGAGAATTAAAGAAAAGTGTACTTCTAAATTATATTTTCATCAGAGCAAACAAATTTAAGCCAATTGGATAGTAAGGCAAGTTAGAAAGACAAAACAAACAACAACTAACAAAGACCTAAAATCAGCAAGCAGTAAGCCAATAAGAATAATTCTTTAAGGTAAACAATTTAAGCAAACTTGATGCAGTAAGCAAATAAGAATAATTCTTAAGACAAACAATTTAAGCAAACTGAAAATAGAGCAAAGTTAGGGAAAAATCAAATACAATAAGCAAATAACATATACAACATGCAATAAGCAAATAATGATAAGTAAGAAAACAATTTAAGCATAAAAGCAGTAATCTATTATCATAAATGCAAACAAATTAAGCAAGTTGAATAAAAGACAACCTATCAACTAAAAAGTAAAAACAAAGTCTGTAAATCAACTTAAACACAGTAACAACAATGCATAAGATCAAGGGAAGTATAAAAGGCACAAATACTTAAGAAACTAAACATGTGACATATATTGCTGTAACAACAGCTGCAGCATCATGTTCCTGCACATAATCACATATAATTTTCAGCCCTCCCCCTGTCTTGTATCAACCTGTTCAGTTGTTACCATAACCTGTCTAGATGTCATAAGGAACATCCATATGTTCATCAGCATTAGCAAATTGATCCTCATCTTCTTCAACAAAAGTGCACGTTGTAGCTGAAAGTGTGTGTGCGTGCGAAATCAGAGATGTTGTCTGTTGTGTTGGCACAATCTAGACAACACTATGCAGCGGAAATTAAATTGCACGTAGTGAAAATGGAAGTATTCAAAATTTGTGTAGATTATAAAATAATCTATGATGTTCACTATATAAAAATATGTGAAACGAGTACAACCTCTTTGAGGTGTATAATTACACTACGAAAGTGTATAATGATTTACTAGATCCTATGAAACTATCTCCCTCATAGATCTAATCACACAACCTAGTAAATAAGACTATGTCCTAACACACTACTATTCGGGTTTATAATAATGTGAAGAACTACAAGAAGAAACAAAGATATTCCTAACTAGAAGCGTATATAGCGTTCAATAGAGTAGTAGTCGATTTCAGCTTTTCTTCTTGTGTATCTTGTGTTGAGGGCAGCTTCTGTATTTATAGGCTTCATTCACGAACTGTCATCAACTCCCATGATCGCCTCAACCTTGAGATCATGCGGTTATAGAACTTCTCTCCACCACTCCTAGAATTTAGGAACTTGTTATACCATGGCCTAAAAACTTCTCACTCCCACGCAGTGGCATGACTTGGTGTTTCCCACGTCTTCTAACTGCTCTGGGGACATCATTAGACAACAAGCGTAAGATAAGAGTTAGTGAGAAAAGGAAGGGCAAATTATGATGTTGTCATGAGTGTTGGGAACATTAAACATAACACTCGGCTGTCATTGTTGGATCATTAAACATAACACTCATCTCAACATCAACATCTCCCCCAATTTGACCTTTCTACATCAACACAACTGAAGTTCACACAACAGAGATATTGATTAAGAAGTTTACACAATTGATATTCCAAGGAAATTGAAGTAACAATCTGTATAAGATCAAATTAAAGTAAACAACATCTAAACCAAAAAACTTGTTTAGATTTAAATAACTAAAGCAAAAATAAATCCTAAATAATTACAGAATGTAATAAAAACAGAGTTTGAGAAAATAAAAAATATAAGTACAAAGCTTTTACAACAAGGAAAGAACTGAAATTAACACAAGGGAAAGGATTGGGCTGAAATGTATCAACTGCATCTCCATAATCTGCATTTACTCCCCCATTGTGTAAGCTCTCCCCCTGTCTTCAAGCTCATCATTTATCCAGATCACCATAGAGATCCTGGATATCCTGTGCATCTCCCTCAGTCATTTCAGTGTCCACAGCAGGTTCATCAGCTCGGTCAGGAACTGAATCCGGTTGTTCATCTACAGTAGGAGCAACAATGTTAGTGGACTGATTGTGTGAACTGTCAGCTACTCCCCCTGTTGAAGTGGAAAGAAGATCCATCCAAAATTTCTTTTGGACTAGAAGATCCTCCACAAAATGCTGCAAATTAAGAATAGAACCCTGCAAAATTTCAATCTGCCTCATAATATAGTGTGAAGACAAATAGATTGAGGAGGCAGCTCCTTCTGGAGGCAGTGTGGTATTATGGAAGGGATCATTTGCTGGAACACTACTGGGGCCTGCTTCATCATCATTCCTTCTCAAAGGAAGATCAACCACCCTTTCACCTTGGATGAGGAATTGATTTGAGATGCTAAAACTTGGGACATATGTGCTTATGACCTCATCTTCAAATCTCTCAAAAGCTTTGTCCAACATGTATGTGTACACAAGGCATGGGTTGGGTAGGATACCTCTCCCAGTCATGTCAGATTTAAAGGTCATCATGTTGGTGAAAATAACCTGTCCTAGGTTAAACCTTTTCAAGTGCCCAATCTTGTACATCAGTACAGCCTGTTCTAAGGTGAGAGTGGTGTTGTTTGTAGTAGGCAGCCAATTAAAACACACCAACTTATGTAAAACATAATATATGTTGGTCCCAAAAGTTGAGTTAAGATTGAGTAAGCTAAGAAAAAGTCTAGAGGGGAGGGGTGAATAGACTTTTCAAATTCTATCAAAATATCAGAGTTTTTAGTGCGGAAATGTGTTCTGTACAGTACTGTTCTTAGAATCAGCTCAGTACTAAACAGTTAGCTTTTATACTCAACTTTTCTTTAAATCTTTTCTTTAGAAAACTTACTGTTCTTGTTTAACAAATATATCAACAGTTAATCAAAACATAAAGCAGTAAAGAACACAAGATTTTTATAGTGGTTCGACAAATGTCTACATCCACTCTCACAACTCCAGTTGCGATGTTTTATTACTCTTTTCCACTTGAGTACTTGTTGTTTAGAGTCCCAAGATTAAGACTTCGATCTTGTCGATTATACCACCAGGTATATCTTCGATCAACTAGTAATTTCACAAGTAACTAGCACACTTGTTTACACAATACAAACTTAAAACGAAAAGTAAAACTTCTCTTTGTAATAGCCTTTGATTCTTCAAATCAGATCTGTGGCTTCTCTTCAGTTCTTGATCTTCAACTCTGTGACTGCTTGAATACTTGAATACTTCTTGATTGCTCTTGAATACTTTGAGTAGCAGTAGTGTCAGTAGTCTTTTCAAGTAGAAGATCACACGGTATTTATAAGCATTAGTAAGACAGTTAGTAGTTTGTGAACTAACTCTCAACTAACTCATAACCGTTTCTTGTTGTAACTTCCTTCTGTTTGTAACTAACTTAAAACTTATTTTTCCAAGTCAGCATATCTTCATATATATCTTCAGTTACGCTTCAAATAAGTCATCCAACCTTATTCTTCAAATAAACCAACTCAGCACAGTAAACTACTCTTCTTAGTTTTACTGCTCTTGGTCAGTCAGCACAGTTCTTCCAAAACTGTTCAACTTCCTTCAATAACTTCACTTGATTTCTTCATCTTCTGAAATAGTCTTCTTAGTCATCTTAGTCTTCTGACTTCCATCTAATCTACTGTTCTAACTATTACAATGCTGAATACAATAGAAATACAACTTTACATATATAAAACCTATCTATACATCAACTGAACTACATACAGATGAGTACATCTAAGTCCTATACTATACGCTGTCTATACAATACTTCCATCAGCTTAGTTCTTAAACAGTTCATATATCAGATTAGTAACATACTAAGATCAGTAAACTTAAACTTCATATCACATATAAAGATTAGTAAACTTATATCATATCTTTCTCATATACAAACATATAATCACATATATCATTAACTCTAAAGTTGCTTTTGGCCATCAAAACATATAATCATTGATGTGCCAAAATTTGCACGAGAGGATTGCGTATCCTCGGGATTAAATGTCCTACTCTTCGAACATGTATGATCGCTTCGAATGTGCTGCCTTCACTCGAAATCTTCAAGAACCTGCAAGGAACACGCCGGAGGGGGGTCCGGCGTGGACACTCTGATGCCTAAGTCAGTATAGGGCTTATCAATATCTCATAAGGATCACAAGATCCTTAATGTATCAAATCAGTTCTCAAAGAATATCAGAAGTGTATTTCGTTTAAAGTATATCAAGTTTGTAGTATAAGAATTTCTAACCTGGAAATCTCCTCGAATTTACCTATTTATAGAGATACTTTCTGGAGAGGAAGTCAAGCCTTCCTCTTATTTCGGAGCTGCCCATAAGACTCGGCCCTGCTGAGTGGACGAAGTCCTCTTTTCTCTCCACTCCCTGAAGACTCGGCGACACTCCTTCTTAGTGGACTTTGTTCCCTAAGATAAAGGAGGATAAGGTCTTCCTTTTATCGAGTCTAGACCGAAAATGGCGGGATTCCCCTATATTTACGGCCCATAAATTCATATCAAGACTGATTCTTCTCGCTGCCCTTCTCCAGACGAAGCTCTCTCCAGAGGCACCTCTAGAGAGGATTCCCTATCCAGGGAGTATTACACAATCCAATCCTCTCACTTTGACCTTATCTTTTATACACGTGTCGACTCCTTATTAGGTGACATTTTTAGGCCGCATCATCTACTCCCCCCTACTCTCGTAAAAGGGAGATATCTTTTGTGAGAGTAGAAAATTCAAGTAATTCCAGCACATAGACATTTCTGGAGAGACGTGTATAATTCCAGCTCTAGAGGGAAATTTCGAAAATATTTTCCTCCATGAGTTTTAAGTAGATCGGGGGGTTTTCCTCGGCCTCTAGGCCTCTACATATTTTTTCCTTTCGTTCCCCAGAGATCTTAGTTCTTGGGAAGTAATTCTCTTGGGTTTCGGGCTAGAGGAATAACCCTCCAGCTTTTCTTGGCAAAAGATTTTGGTTCATAAACTCTTTCCTTCATTTTTAAGTGACCCACTTGGGTCTCAAGTATGGTGAGGAGCTCTCCAGCTCTCTTCGGCCTCTAGGCCTCCGAGTGTCTTTCACTCTTATTCTCAGAAGATTTTGATTCATAAAACCTTTCTTTTCATTGAATAACCCTTTTGGGTCTCAAGCATGATGAGGGCTCTCCGGAGCTCCTCGGCCTCTAGGCCTCTGAGTGTCTCTCACTCTTATTCTTAAAAGATTTTAATTCATAAAATCTTCTCATTTCATTGATTAACCCTTCTGGGTCTCAAATATGGTGAGGGCTTCTCTGGAGCACCTCGGCCTCTAGGCCTCTGAGTGTTTCTCACTCTTATTCTTAAAAGATTTTAATTCATAAAATCTTCTCATTTCATTGATTAACCCTTCTGGGTCTCAAATATGGTGAGGGCTTCTCTGGAGCACCTCGGCCTCTAGGCCTCTGAGTGTTTCTCACTCTTATTCTTAAAAGATTTTAATTCATAAAATCTTCTCATTTCATTAACCCACTTGGGTCTCAAGTAAGATGAGGGCTCTCTGGAGCACCTCGGCCTCTAGGCCTATGAGTGTTTCTCACTCTTATTCTTAAAAGATTTTAATTCATAAAATCTTCTCATTTCAGTAACCCACTTGGGTCTCGAGTAGGATGAGGGCTCTTTGGAGCACCTCGGCCTCTAGGCCTCTGAGTGTTTCTCACCCTTATTCTTAAAAGATTTTAATTCAAAAAATCTTCTCATTTCAGTAACCCACTTGGGTCTCGAGTAGGATGAGGGCTCTTTGGAGCACCTCGGCCTCTAGGCCTCTGAGTGTTTCTCACTCTTATTCTTAAAAGATTTTAATTCAAGAAATCTTCTCATTTCATTAACCCACTTGGGTCTCAAGTAAGATGAGGGCTCTCTGGAGCACCTCGGCCTCTAGGCCTCTGAGTGTTTCTCACTCTTATTCTTAAAAGATTTTAATTCATAAAATCTTCTCATTTCAGTAACCCACTTGGGTCTCGAGTAGGATGAGGGCTCTCTGGAGCACCTCGGCCTCTAGGCCTCTGAGTGTTTCTCACCCTTATTCTTAAAAGATTTTAATTCAAAAAATCTTCTCATTTCAGTAACCCACTTGGGTCTCGAGTAGGATGAGGGCTCTCTGGAGCACCTCGGCCTCTAGGCCTCTAAGTGTTTCTCACTCTTAATTCAAGGTGTTGATCATATCAAGACCTTTCAAGTTCAAGTAATCCGCTTGGATTTAGAGTAGGGTGAGGAACTTTCTAGCTTCCCTCGACCTCGTGGCCTTTAATTGTTTCTCCCTTTTGAATTCTCATATCTCATATATGCTCAGTAATCTACAGATCCTTCATCATTTCATCACTCCTAATTTTCAAACTTAGCCATCCGGCTACTCAGGGTGGTTAGCCCTCACGCGTTTCAGGATGCTCAAAGTATGCTTATGAATCATATCTTAAATTGTTAGGAAATTTGTGCTCATACAAGTTTCCAAAAATCTCCAAATGTTTTCATCACATCTCATAAAATCTTCAAATATTCATCAAAGATAAACATGCCTTTTAACATAATTTAGAAAAAATTAGACTCATCACTAATCAAAAACACGTTCTTAACCATGCCTAAATTCTCAATCATTCTCTCGATTCAATCACGAAATTCTCCTAAGTAATTACCTTAGCGTTTCTCAAATCAATCATTTCTGAAGCTTTAGCAAATGCTCATATGCTTCGAGGTTTTATGCTCTAAACAACTACGTCTAGGTAACTCATATCATTTTACAAAGTAAAATCTAAAGTAAAAAAGTAAAATATACACTTTTCACTTACGTGGCTTCATATCAGCATCTCGGAGGTAGTAGGCCTAGACCCTTCATCACCCCCTTTAAGCATCGAAGTGTAAGGCATTTGCAAGGTCCGTCATCATGCTCGTCTCCGAATATCGCATCTCAACACCCTAGATGATCTTAATCACCTAATAGATCGACTCTTGGGTATATCCTTCTTTATAGTAGCCTTGTAGCCCTCATGACTACCTGCTCATCCTTCATGGGTTTCTTTTATCACGTAATCTCCTTCGGGAGACATCTTAGATAGGGATGGGTCAACGATCGTTTGTATAATTGGCCACCCAAGATGTAGTATCTTAACCGCAAAGCTCGAGCTTCTCCAGAAGCTGCAGGGGCTGGTCCTTTATTCAGCTCTTCTCAACTTTTGAATATCAAATTTCAGCACCCTGGGGAGGGTTTGGTCAGCTTCAGCAGCTAGGCTCGGTGGAGCTTCAATCATACAAGCTTAATCTGAAATCTGAAGTCACATCTAGAATATCGAGGCATGTCAATCATACAAAATTCATAGATAAGTATGTTAGCCCCACATTCTGAAGTCACGAATCATTATTAGTCCTTAGTCATGGATTCTAGAGCATATAATAACCACATAAACTCAACGTGCTACTCATGCTCTCTAGTATCTCAAGTCAATTTTCAAATTTTAACATCACATCTAGAGCGTCTAGACATAATAATCATGTAAAAGTAGGAGGGTCGTACTTGATTTAGGGAAAACAAAGTATGATACGCATATCAATCTCATAATGACATACTTATAACAATATCGAATCAACGAATATCATAGCTTATTCATGTCACACTCATCATGACATACTCATTATAAAATCACGTTAGCATAAAAGATCTAACATTTTTTAGCTTTATCAAATTTTGTACTAACCGGTGGTATCGATATTTGGGAGTCAGCACCATAGCAGGCTGAGTATCATAATCCAGCTACTCGTTTGGTTCTCCATAGTTCCCTGCTCTTTCGGTCTCCTCCAGGACCTCTAGGTTCTCCAGGTTTACTCGTATATCAATCCCGAATTGATCCTGTAAAGATACACCAAAAAGAAAAAGGGGCCTCCAACACTGGCTTTCGAGTGCTCAAATAAGCTTCATAAGCTTCAATTATATAATTTAAATATGAAATAAGGGAATTTCAGATCTGGATGATCTCCAGCAACCTCCAAAACCTCTGTAGGTTCCAATCTCAGTTGGGTATATTTCTAAAACCTCCCTCGAGGCCCAGATCAGTATCCTCCCGCAGCATTGCGGTTTCCTGTTCCTCCAGAGTTTCGGGAAGCTTCTGGGCTGGACCTCCCTGCTGTAGATTCTTTCTTCCTCTCTCCACTAGCTGGTTTCACCTCCAGCTTTTTGGATTGCCTCACCTCTTCCAGGGTGAGATATTTTTCGGCTATGAAGATTCTCAAATTCTCTACCCGCTTCAGGTAATCAATCCTCCTCTCACCCACTCTAGTTTTCGGACTTATCATTTTGTCTGTTTAGGGCTATTGGCCTTAATCTCAGGGACCTAAATAGGCTTAATCTTCACTTTCCATTTCCGAGCTTATCCTGAAATCCTCCAGGACTTGGATAGAATCAACCTATAATCTGAAATCTTCTGAACCTATCCAGAGATCCTCCAGAGCTTGGATAGACTTAATCTGTAATCTGAAATCTTCTGAACCTATCCAGAGATCCTCCAGAGCTTGGATAGACTTAATCTGTAATCTGAAATCTTCTGAACCTACCCAGAGGTCCTCCAGAACTTGGGTAGACTTAATCTATAATCTGAAATCTTCTGAACCTATCCAGAGGTCCTCCAGAACTTGGGTAGACTTAATCTATAATCTGAAATCTTCTGAACCTATCCAGAGGTCCTCCAGAGCTTGGATAGACTTAATCTGTAATCTGAAATCTTCTGAACCTATCCAGAGATCCTCCAGAGCTTGGATAGACTTAATCTGTAATCTGAAATCTTCTGAACCTACCCAGAGGTCCTCCAGAACTTGGGTAGACTTAATCTATAATCTGAAATCTTCTGAACCTATCCAGAGGTCCTCCAGAACTTAGGTAGACTTAATCTATAATCTGAAATCTTCTGAACCTATCCAGAGGTCCTCCAGAACTTGGGTAGACTTAATCTATAATCTGAAATCTTCTGAACCTACCCAGAGGTCCTCCAGAACCTGGATAGGTTCGGTCTGTAATATGAAATTATATCTAAAATATGGAAACATGTTAATCGTGTGCAAAATCATAATCATCATCCGCGTCTAATCATTAATCATCATCAACGTCTAATCGTGTGCAAAATCATAATTATATATAAAATATGGAAACATGCCAATCGTGTGCAAAATCATAATCATCATCCGCGTCTAATCATTAATCATCATCAACGTCCAATCGTTAATTCTACCACATAAAGTAATCAAAAGACTCAACATGTGAATTGCTTACCCATGCTTCTACGATTTCAAGTAATTCTCAATTCTAAGATTGTTTCTAGAGTATCAATCATGTAAGCTTAGGAGAATCATGCTTAATTCATTGGAAAAGTTTGTGTCATATATGTCAATATCATTAAAATATGCTCATAGCAATATCAAATTACTATAAAAGATCTAATACTTTAGACTCTATCAAACACATGTACTAACCTGTAGTACCAATGCATTTATCATATCTCTGCTTCGTACTCCCGCGTTTAGATTTTGGACCTCGAGGCCCTAAATACTCTTCCTCATACCTCCAAGTTCTGATTCTGGACCACGGGGTCCTGAATACTTTGCCTCGTACCTCCAGATGGATTACTATCTCTTGGTGACCCGGAGGTCTGAGAGACCTCTGGACTGGAACGTCTGGAGGGGCCCTCTCTTCTTCTCTCTCGATCTGGGGCCTAGTCTCCAATCTCTTGGCTTTCCGAACCTCCTCCAGGGTGAGGTACTTCTCTGCTCTATGTAGCAACTCATCAAAGTTCTTAAACGGCTTCTTAGCTAGGGAGGAGAAGAAGTCTCCATCCCTTAATCCGTTAGAAAGAGCGTTGATCTTCACCTCCGGAGAGGCTGTAGGGACCTCCAGAGCTGCCTGATTGAATCTCCGGAGAAAAGCTCTTAAACTTTCGTTCTCCCCCTACCTCAGATTGAAGAGGGTCAAAGTGGCCCGCGGCTGCCTCCGAGCACTTGCAAATTGATGGAGAAATAACTCATTGAATTCCTCCCAGGATCGGATTGTATTGGGTTCCAATTGAGTGAACCACTGCTGTGCCGCTTTTGCTAGGGTGGTCAGGAACACCCTGCACTTGATTCCCTCTCCGTAGCGGTGTAATAACGCGGCGTTCTCGAACCTTATTAGGTGTTCATAGGGGTCTGCCGTACCATCGTACTCAAAATTGAGGGGCTTAAAATTGAATGGTAGTTCATCCTGTAATATGTTAGGAGAGAACTGACATCCAGAAACATAAGAGGATCTACTCGCTCGATTATTCATTTGTTTTCTCATATCTCTCATCTCCTTCTGTAGGGCTAGTATTTGGTCGCTAACTGGCCCTCCGTAGGTATCGTCGGTGCTTTCTTCTGCTTCAGGGAGCTCTGTCTCTCGGGGTGCCAAATCTGCATTCCTTCTTGTATTCCGAAGGGGAATGCTTCTTTCCGCTCGGGAGGGCACCTTATCGTCTTCTTTTGCCCGCATCCCCATTTCTTTGGACAGCACTTGGGAGGCTCCAGGTGCCTCTTCCTGGGGTCTCGGGGTAGGTATCTCCAGATTCCCTGGTGCAGCTCTGGGAACTCGATCTCTTTGAGCCGCGAAGGCTCTCTCTACAGCTTGCTTGATGAGGGCATTCAATTGATCGGAAGAGATCAGGAGTGGCCCTGAATCTGGAATATCCTCTCGCTGAGGATCCGCGATCTGGGACTCTGGGGCTCCAATGTTCCCTGTGGTTCCCTCTTCGATTGGGAGGGGATGGTTTTCCTCTCCCAAGCCTGTATTAGGCGTCACTGGTGGATTTGCTCCAGAAGGAGTATGAACTGGATCCTTCCCTCGGCCTCCCCTCGGTGGGGGATCAGTTGGCAAAGGGGAATTTTCCCCTGGAAGATTCTTCTTTTCTGAAGTAGATGTTTTATTTCCGCCACCCATTTGCTCGAACGGATAGAAATTCGTGAGAAAATCTTTCAACTCTTTCCCACAGACGGCGCCAGTTGATGTGCCAAAATTTGCACGAGAGGATTGCGTATCCTCGGGATTAAATGTCCTACTCTTCGAACATGTATGATCGCTTCGAATGTGTTGCCTTCACTCGAAATCTTCAAGAACCTGCAAGGAACACGCCGGAGGGGGGTTCGGCGTGGACACTCCGATGCCTAAGTCAGTATAGGGCTTATCAATATCTCATAAGGATCACAAGATCCTTAATGTATCAAATCAGTTCTCAAAGAATATCAGAAGTGTATTTCGTTTAAAGTATATCAAGTTTGTAGTATAAGAATGTCTAACCTGGAAATCTCCTCGAATTTACCTATTTATAGAGATACTTTCTGGAGAGGAAGTCAAGCCTTCCTCTTATTTCGGAGCTGCCCATAAGACTCGGCCCTGCTGAGTGGACGAAGTCCTCTTTTCTCTCCACTCCCTGAAGACTCGACGACATTCCTTCTTAGTGGACTTTGTTCCCTAAGATAAAGGAGGATAAGGTCCTCCTTTTATCGAGTCTAGACCGAAAATGGCGGGATTCCCCTATATTTACGGCCCATAAATTCATATCAAGACTGATTCTTCTCGCTGCCCTTCTACAGACGAAGCTCTCTCCAGAGGCACCTCTAGAGAGGATTCCCTATCCACGGAGTATTACACAATCCAATCCTTTCACTTTGACCTTATCTTTTATACACGTGTCGACTCCTTATTAGGTGACATTTTTAGGCCGCATCAATCATCAATTAGAACATTGTTTATAGAATTCATATCCCAACAATTTCCCCCTTTTTGATGAAGCCAAAACTACTTAAACATTCTAAGATCAGTAGTTAAGATATATATAGTTAATCATATAGTTCATCAATTCAAAAATATCAGATTAAGACTTATATTCAAAATAAGATCAGATATATCACATATTACAACTAAGTCACATAATCACAGAAATATTAACTAAGGAAAATAAAGATAAGGTTTAGAAATGTTATCTTCTTCAGCATAGTCCTTCATCTTCAATCTTCATTAGGAATTCTGAATGCCAAATACATTCTGTTCTTGATATCCATCATGTGCTTATGATCAGTTATTCCTTCATCTTTAATGATCTGTGAAATTATGTTTCCAATCTCAGAGTAATCTGGTTCACCATCTTCAAGTCTTGGAGGATCCCAAACTGGTTCTTCTGGACACAATATCTGAATACCTGCACCAGCAGCTAATAACAAAATGTGTTCCCAAAAATCTCTTGAAATATTCATCATGAATGCATCAAAATCAGAATATTCATCTTCCTTGCTTGAATGGTCACCAAATTTCTTCACTATGAAATTAGCAATCTGCCATTTCTTTTTCAGATTATTCCAGAACTCCATATCTTCTGGATCAACCACAAATTCCATGAATTGTTCATCCAGAACAGTTCCAACAGATTTAGACTTCATTTTCTTTTTCAATGCAGTAACTTTATTATCAAACCTCTTTCTTGCAGCTTCTGCATCTTTCATCTTTTGTTTTCTAATCTGTTCAGCAGATCTTTTCTCAGCTATTTCAATTTTCTTCTGAGCAAGCATCTGATTATGCTTCTCAATAGCTTCAGCCATCTGTACATCACTTGGTCTATTATCAGTAACAACATTTTTCAGCTTGCTTTTAGACCTGGTATTTCTACCAATCTGTTCAGCCTCTTCTTCATCATCAATAATGAATTTCCTTTTTCTTTTTCCTGAAGAAGTTTCAGCAATGTGTTTCTGAGTACCAATTTCTTTAATTTCAGAATCAGGATTGATACTTAATTTCAGACTAATGATCTCTTCTTTCAAATCATCAATGCTAGCTTTCAACTCATTTTGACTCACAACTAATTGAGATTGTTGTGTTTGAGTTTGCTCCATCACTTTCATCACTTTATCTTCCCCCTTTTTGGCTTCATCCTGCCAATCTTTCAAGGGAGTCAAAAGTAGCTCTATCTTCTTTTGCAGCTCAGTAGAAAGTGCTTTTTCTTGTAATCTATGCAGATCATAGATTTTATTCATTGTGAATTCCATTATCTTGTCATAAGAATTAGCAGCAGTCAAACTTTCTAATTTCTCAGTAGCTTGCTGAAATCGTTTCAAAGTCTCATCCAGCTTGCTTTGTAACTCTTCATTATGCTTTTTCAACTTTTCAAAGCTAGAGTTATTTTGCTCAGTTCCAGTAGGAACATCTCTTACTGTCTCATTAAGCACAGTATGTTCAACAGTAATGACTGGTGTGCTTTCCAACTCATCAGCACCCAAGTCTTGTTCCACTAAAACTTCAGTTTCTTCAGCTACAACTGTGTTCTCAAACATCTCAGTTGCATTGGTATCCGCTTCATAATCAGCTTCCATATCAGCTTCATAATCAGCATGATTATCAGAAGTTCTAACTTCAGCATCATCATCATCCATGTTGATATCAGTATCAACATCTACATCAGTAGGCTTAACCATGGAATATTTGCAACCAGTTATTCTTTCAATTAACTGAATAACAGATTCCAAAGTTGATAACTCAGTGTTCTTATTCCCAATCATGAAACACAGAAAGACCACCCATACCTTCAGCCACTATCATAAGCTCACTTAGACCAATTCTTCTAAGATATACCCAAGTACCTATTCTTAGAAGTTGCTCAAAAGTCTTAGTGCTGTCATCTAAACCATGAAAGCATTTGAGAAGAGCATTTCTCAACTTAAATCGAATCCTCTCTTCCTTATCACAAACAGGATAGTCCATCAAGAACACTGATTCTGGTTGGATAATCTCAGGTTCTGGGGAGGATGTAATTTCAATTGGTTAAGAGGAAGGCATATGTTCATGCTCAGTAGAGTGATCATGAACTGGTTCGGTTTCAAGTTCAGGAGATAAATGAGGAGTAGGATTATGGTGAGGGTTAGATTGGGGTATGGAATGAAAAGAAGTGTTCTGAGGGGTTGAGGGAGGAGTGTTCTGATGAATAGGAGAGTAGTGAACTGACTCCTCAGAACAGGAAGGCTCAGCTTCAAGGGGTTGGGCTTGGATAGAATGAGAGGTTGAGGAAGAAGGGGTAGTGTTCTTGAGGACTCTTCTGGGTCTAAGAACACCAGACACTTTAGTTCTTTTGTGTGAAATAATGAGGCTCGAAGAACTTACCTCTTCCACAGAAGACTCCTTCACAGCGGCAACGGACTCTTCTGACTTGTCAGAAACGGCCCTAGCTGATCGACCTCTTCGTAATCCAGCTCGGTGAGGATCATGCCTAGCCTTTGTTCTCAACTCCGACTCATCGTTGTCAGAACGAAACATAGAACCACCAGATTCTTGCGGTTGAGGACGATTCCTCTGTTCTTGTTCAAATAGAGCAGATTCCTTTTTGAACAAAAACTTGCCCTGATGAAATCTTTTCGGAGGACTCCAATCCACCTTTCTATCAGCGATTTGTGGCAATAGGATGCTCAACTTATTTCCAAAACCCATCAAGGATTTAATGGAAAATTCTCTAGAGACCTCATCAAATACTACTTTCTCTCTTTCAGCCAACAATCTGCCAAGCAGAAATCCTTGCCAATCACCATTGACTCGATCAGTGATTGCAGCCATAATGCGAATCTTGAGATTGGTGAGGGCGTCTTGACTGAAATGTTGCCCTAACAAGCATTTTCCAGCTATATCCATCAGCAATTGCAAACCTTCTGGAAGAATATCTTTCTTCAAATTGGACAACGTCGCTGGGTCAACATTCAACCATCTGCCCACGCGAACCTTCTCTTGCCCTGCCATATAGCTCAGAATGTCTATTGGCCCGTCTGGTAGATTGAACGCGATTCCAAGGGTTTCTCTGGAAATGATAACCCTGTGGCCAGAAACAATCGAACGAATGTTGTTTGAATCACCCTGCACCTGAAGAAAGAATTCCATCGCCTCAGGTTCGTAAACCTTCATAGGAAATGATTCTAGGTATTTCCGTAGCCCGCATTCTTCACACATGGTGAGAATGGCTTGATTCTCTGGTTTTTTACGTCCGGCGAAGTAAACAGAATTTTCAACGAAAATTCCTTTATTTTTACTCGATCTTGCTGGATTGAACGTACCTACAACTTCATTCTCTTCGTTAAGAATATCAATAATCGCCATAGAATAGAAATTGAGAAGTGTAGATGCAAGAGTAAGAAGAAGCGAGAATGCTTGAGGTTAGAGAATTTTGTAGAAAGATTTTGAGTAATGGAGAAGAAGAAGTTAATGTGATCGTGTTAATCAAAATCAAGGCAAATCTAGGGCTTGGATTGATTCTGATTTCCACGTGTGGTTTGGATTGAGTATTTAGAAAAGTGTAATTTTAAGAAAAACGTTCCAGATTCATAACATCTCAATTCCAATTTGGAGCCAACTTGTGTTGATAAATACACCTTTTAAATTAGGTTAAAAATAGAGGAGTGTATTAATCTTCTCTATAAGTAATCTAACTTTGAACAGTCCTTGACTTAGAAGTACTCTAAGGCAGGATACTGTTCTGATGTGTATCAGCACAGTTGTTTTCCATACACACTATACTTCAATTTCTTATTACTACTATATGGAATTTTACTTATCTGGGTTCAGCTGAGTACTGTGATCAGCTGAGTACTATTTTGAAGATCAGACCAGTAGTTGGGTCAGCTCAGTAGTCATCAGATTAGTTCCCCAACTCTTCTGATTTTCACCTTTTTGATACCAGCACAGTACTTTCTCAGATCAGTACTGAAAATATTCTGTAGACTGATTTCCCTGTAATCAAATAAGCTCTGTAGACAGTTTAATCAGTAATCAGATCAGCTCTGTAGATTGAATGATATTGTAGTCAGAATAGTTCTGTAGACAAATTAACTTTGTAATCAGAACAGTCTGTAGACAAATCAATTCAATAATCAGAACATGTCTGTAGACAGATTTATACTGTAATCAGATCAGATTTGTAGACAGATCAAATCTGCAATCAGATCAGTTCCCCCTCCAGTGGAGAACTCCTCTTCTGTGCCTGTTTCACCTTGGTAGAAGTGTTAGTTCATGCATAGATGGTGAAATACAATACAGAATAGTAAAGAATAATTAAAATAGGTCTATATAAGGTTTGTTCTAAGGTGACTTGTGCTCTGAGTCAACATACAGGATTTTTCAGAAATCATAGATTCCCCCTTAAATGTATATTCTCAATTCCCTCAGCTTTACCAGCTTCCTCATCGGGATTTAGGCACCTTAGTAACCTTTTTACCTGATTGTGATGAGTGTAGTGGTCTTGACATGGTCTGTTCTTCAGAATTACCCTTCTTGGTGTACTGTTCTTGATATCAGCTTAGTACCTGAAATGTTAGTATACAGCTCTATATATATGCAGGATCCATGTCTATCAATCCTAAACTTATGCATATCTCTCCAAATCTAGTTTCAGCCAAAGGTTTTGTGAAAATGTCAGCTCTCTGAATATCAGTATTCCATTCTAATGTTTTTCTTTTCAACATGATCCCTAATAAAATGATGCCTAACATCTACATGCTTGCATCTAGTATGTAAAACGGGATTTTGAGTGATGGCAATTGCACTATTGCTGTCACAGAATATAGGTACATTACATTTCACAATGTTGTAGTCTCTAAGTTGTTGCATTAGCCAAAGAAGCTGACTACAACAACTTCCTGCAGCCATATATTCTGCCTCAGTGGTAGATGTTGCCACACTTGTTTGTTTCTTTGAAAACCATGATATGATCTTAGAACCTAAAAATTGGCAAGAACCAGAAGTTGATTTTCTATCTATCCTGCAACCACCAAAGTCAGAATCTGAATAACCACTTAGGGATAGATCATCATCTGCAGAATACCACAAACCTCGATTAATGGTACCCTTTAGATATTTCAATATCCTTTTAGCATTCTCCACATGACTTTCTTTGGGGTTGGCCTGAAATCTAGCACATACATCCACTGCAAATGCAATGTCTGGCCTACTAGCAGTTAAATAGAGTAGAGAACCAATTAAAGCTCTGTAATAGGATTGGTCAGCAGACTTACCTTGATCATCAGGATCCATTCTGTAGGTTGGCAGCATTGGTACACCAACTGTTTTACAGGTCTTGATACCAAATTTATCTAACAAATTTCTTGTATATTTTGCTTGATTGATAAAGATACCATCAGATGATTGTTTCACTTGAAGTCCAAGAAAATAAGTCATTTCTCCCATCATTGACATTTCAAACTTGCTTTGCATGAGCTTTGAAAAGCTTTCACTCATGCTTTTGTTAGGAGATCCAAATATTATATCATCAACATAAATTTGGACTAATAAAATGTCTATACCTTCTTGTCTTCTGAACAAAGTTCGATCCACTTTGCCCTTAGTAAATCCATTTTCAACTAAGAATAGTGAAAGAGTGTCATACCAGGCTCTTGGAGCTTGTTTCAGACCATATAGTGCTTTCTTCAACCTGTATACTTGATTACCATTTACCTCAAATCCAGGAGGTTGTTCTACATAAACTTCTTCAACAAGTATACCATTTAAAAATGCACTTTTCACATCCATTTGATACACTGTGAATTTCATATAAGCAGCATAAGCAAGAAACAATCTTATAGCTTCTTGTCTAGCTACAGGAGCAAATGTTTCATCATAGTCAATACCCTCAGCCTGAGAGTACCCCTGAGCCACTAATCTGGCTTTGTTTCTCACAACAAGATCATTCTCATCTTTCTTATTTTTGAAAATCCACTTTGTACCTACCACATTGTGATCAGTAGGTCTCTCTACGAGTTCCCATACATCATTTCGAGTAAACTGATTTAATTCTTCTTGCATAGCCATAATCCAGTTACTATCAGATAAAGCTTCTTTCACATTAGCAGGCTCAATAGAAGATAAGAAGCAACACCAACAAAATAGAGAATTACTGGGTTCAGGCTTAGAATCAAACAGTTGCCTTCTGGTCTTAACACCTTTATTGGATTCACCAATAATCAGATCAGTAGAATGAGCAGATTTCCATGTTTTTCTAGTCTTAACAGGAATACTATCATCATTCACATCATGTATAACAGAATCATCAATATCAATATCATCATTTTCAGCAGATTTATTCACAGGAGAACAGTCAACCAATTCAGGCATGTCAATTGGTCTAGAAGACTTACCATTGTCTTTTACCTTTTCTACATCATCATCTTTGTTTAGAATATTCAGAAATTGATTGTAGGCTTGTACAGATTCATAGACTTCAGTCTCTTCAGTGTCTTTATCAGTTTGAATGGTCAGATCATCAATTTTCTTACTGATCTGATGATCAGCAGAGTCCTGTACAACTTCATCAAAGACAACATGGGGTGTTTCTTCTACACATAGAGTAGAGTAATTAAATACTCTAAATGCCTTGCTTGTAGAAGAATATCCTAAGAATATTCCTTGATCAGCTTTGGCATCAAAAACATTTAATTTGCTCTTTCCATTTTTATGAATAAAGCACTTACATCCAAAGATATGAAAATATGAAATTCTTGGTTTTCTACCTTTCCATACCTCATAAGGAGTTTTACCATGTACCTTGTTGAATGCACATCTGTTCTGAGTGTGACAGGCAGTGTTGATTGCCTCAGCCCAGAACTTCTGTGGTGTGTTGTACTCTGCAAGCATTGTTCTGCATGCTTCTTTCAGTGTTCTGTTTCTTCTCTCAGCTACACCATTTTGTTGGGGTGTCCTAGCTGCACTTGTCAAATGCTGAATTCCAGACTTAGAACAAAATTCTTTAATATAGCAGTTTATAAATTCAGTCCCCTTGTCACTCCTGATCTTGACAATGGGCTGACCTTTTTCTACTTGCAACCTCTTTAACAGATCTGGTAGTTGGGTTTGTGTATCACTCTTTTTGTGTAAGAAGATTGTCCAAGTGTACTTTGAATAATCATCTACCACAACCAAAGTGTACCTTCTACCATTCAGTGTAGGGGGTTTTATTGGACCATGTAGATCCATGTGCAAGAGTTCTAAGACTCTACAAGTAGAAAGAGTGGGAATTGACTTAAAGGAAACCTTTACCTGTTTACCTTTTTGGCAAGCATCACACACTTGTGATTTGAAATAGATTTCATTAGGGATACCTTCAACAAGGTAGTTTCTTGCAATCTTGTTAATAATCTTAAAGTTCAGATGGCATAAGCGTCTGTGCCATAGCCAACTGATTTCTTTAGGACTTTTAGAAAGAAGGCAAGCATCCCTAGGACAACTATTCCAATTTACAATGTAGACACTGCCTTGTCTAACTCCAACTAGTAGAATTGTATGTGTTCTTTTATCCCAGATTTCACATTTGGTGCTTTTGAAGTAAACTTTGTAGCCCCTGTCACAAAATTGAGAGACAGATAACAAATTATATTTCAGACCTTCAACATATGAGACATCTTGAATCTCTACATCTCCATTCTTGATGTATCCAAATCCTTTTGTGATTGCCATGGAACTATCTCCAAAGATCACTTTTGGTCCTTCCTTCTCATGATAGTCAGAAAGTAGAGTCTTGGTACCAGTCATGTGGTGAGAACACCCACTGTCTATGTACCAAGTTTCTCCAACTGAACCACCTTTCTTGTAAAGATCCAGTCGACCCTGCAAGTAGTGATCTTAATAATTTAGGTACCCTTTCTTTACTGGGGTCCTTGGGGGTTAGTAGTAAGAGGTATCCAAATAAACATTGAAGTTTTGAATAATTGAGACCTCTTAAGTTTTCTACCATGCTTATCACAGAACAGTACTTTATTGACCTTATCCAAATTATCAGCAGACTTCGGATCTATTTTTCTGAGATAGCCTTTCCTTGGTTCTATCCCTTTTTCAGGAAGATCAGTATGTCTGTAATAGTTTGCATATGGCCTAAAAGCCTGTGGACCACACGGCTTATAGATGCGTTTTGGTCTTTCCTCTCCAATGATATCATAAGATAAAGGTGGAGGATAAAGAACAGGTTTGTTATGATAATGAGGCACAAATTCTAAGAATCATATCAGATAGCTTCAGATCCAAGCTCAGTACTTCAGATTCTAAGAATCTATTGCGCTCTTCAAGTTTTTCACATTTAATCTTTAAGTCATTGAACTCATTTGTCTCTTTAGCTTGAGTATGAAGCATACCCTGATATAACTTGTCCATAGATGCATACTTATATTTGAGTTGTGACAACTCTTCTGATAGTCGTGCATTTAGAATAGTTATATTAGGATCCACTTGTACTTGAGCTTCTCTAAGACTCATGATTTCTTGTCTTAAAGATATGTTCTCATCACTGATTTCCATGAATGCTTTGTTAGCTGGTAGGAGGTCTTCTTCATTCATTCCATTGGAATGGTGAAGACTACTCCCTACACTACTATCAGCAGTGTCACATAAATCAGAATCAGAACCTGATTCATCACAAGATTGAAAAGATGTGACAGATGATACCTCTTGATCTATTTTTGCCATCATGACTAGTCCGTCATCTGCAATAAAGACTTCTTTCTCACTGCTGGAAGGGTATTCAGAAGAGGAGGATGGTAACTCATCTGAATCCGTATCAGATTCATTGTTAGCCACCATTGCCCTCTTACCCTTTGCATATTTGCGATCTCTCCTTGCTTTCCTTTCTCTTCTGTCTTCAGCACTTAGATCAGGACATTCATGGATGTAATGACCTGGCTTTTCACAGTTATAACACAGAGGTTCATTAGAAGTACGTTTAGAAGGAGAATGATATCGGTTCCTGTCCTTTCTATCAGTGGAGTTTCTATCCTTCCTATCAGCAGAGTTCCTATCTCTTCTTTTCTCATTAGAGATCTCATCTCTCCTTTCAGAAGATTTGTGATCCCTTCTGGTCCTAGAAGAGTCCCTGTTATTAGAGCCCTGAGTGTCCTTATAGAATCTTTTGTATCTACCATACCTCTTGTTAAGTTTGTCAAACCTCTTAATCATTAAATTCAACTGATCCTTAAGATCAAGATCAGTACTCTCTAGTTCATCTTTTATGCTTGAGGACTTAGACATAGATGATCTAGGCTTCTTAGAGGTAGACGCCTTAAGTGCAATGCTCTTGGAGATTTCCTTAACCCTATCACCACTAACTATTGGATCTTCTTCATCCAATTCGAACTCATGTGCCTGAAGGGTTTGGAAGGTAGTTTCAGCAGACCAGTTATCTATATCCTGAGTGTTTTTAATGATCAGTGTGACCATTTTCCACCGTTCATCTAAGGCTTTAAGGATACGTAAATTGATCTCCCTATTGGTATAAGTCTTGCCTAAAACATCCAGATCATTCATAATCTTGGTAAAACGAGTATCGAGCTGGTCTATTGTTTCACCAGTCTTAATTTTAAATGATTCGAACTTCTGGACAGCAGTGGATAGTTTTCTTTCTTTTATAAGAGAAGTTCCCTCACAAATGATAGCTAACTTGTCCCACATCTCTTTGGCTGATTTACATTTAACCACTTTCCCAAGATACTCGTTGGGAAGGGTGTGCAAAATGTAATTCTTTGCCAAGCTGTCTAGATTGTTCTGCCTCATCTCTTCAGCAGTTAAATCTAACCTGGGTTTTGGCACGAGAACACCAATGGCTTTTGAAGGCTCCAGAGTTGCAGTGTTGGGTATCATGGTGGTAATAGGCCCTTCTTTGATCACAGACATCATTAGATCATGGGTTGAAATAAAAGATGGCCTCTATCCTTAGTTTCCAGTAATCGTAATCTGCAACTTTGAACTTTGGAAGTTTATTGATGTTAGTTTCTTCCATGATAGATCAAGCAGTAAGATCAGTAGAATGACAAATAGGTCAAGAAAGACAAGTAAGATCAAGAAACAGTTATCAGTAATGAGAGACAATTAGACTTTCCCCAAAGTCTATAGGGTTATCTAGAAACAGCAGTCCAAAGAACTACTGCTCTGATACCACTTGTTGGTCCCAAAAGTTGAGTTAAGATTGAGTAAGCTAAGAAAAAGTCTAGAGGGGAGGGGTGAATAGACTTTTCAAATTCTATCAAAATATCAGAGTTTTTAGTGCGGAAATGTGTTCTGTACAGTACTGTTCTTAGAATCAGCTCAGTACTAAACAGTTAGCTTTTATACTCAACTTTTCTTTAAATCTTTTCTTTAGAAAACTTACTGTTCTTGTTTAACAAATATATCAACAGTTAATCAAAACATAAACAGTAAAGAACACAAGATTTTTATAGTGGTTCGACAAATGTCTACATCCACTCTCACAACTCCAGTTGCGATGTTTTATTACTCTTTTCCACTTGAGTACTTGTTGTTTAGAGTCCCAAGATTAAGACTTCGATCTTGTCGATTATACTACCAGGTATATCTTCGATCAACTAGTAATTTCACAAGTAACTAGCACACTTGTTTACACAATACAAACTTAAAACGAAAAGTAAAACTTCTCTTTGTAATAGCCTTTGATTCTTCAAATCAGATCTGTGGCTTCTCTTCAGTTCTTGATCTTCAACTCTGTGAGTGCTTGAATACTTGAATACTTCTTGATTGCTCTTGAATACTTTGAGTAGCAGTAGTGTCAGTAGTCTTTTCAAGTAGAAGATCACACGGTATTTATAAGCATTAGTAAGACAATTAGTAGTTTGTGAACTAACTCTCAACTAACTCATAACCGTTTCTTGTTGTAACTTCCTTCTGTTTGTAACTAACTTAAAACTTATTTTTCCAAGTCAGCATATCTTCATATATATCTTCAGTTACGCTTCAAATAAGTCATCCAAACTTATTCTTCAAACAAACCAACTCAGCACAGTAAACTACTCTTCTTAGTTTTACTGCTCTTGGTTAGTCAGCACAGTTCTTCCAAAACTGTTCAACTTCCTTCAATAACTTCACTTGATTTCTTCATCTTCTGAAATAGTCTTCTTAGTCATCTTAGTCTTCTGACTTCCATCTAATCTACTGTTCTAACTATTACAATGCTGAATACAATAGAATACAACTTTACATATATAAAACCTATCTATACATCAATTGAACTACATACAGATGACTACATCTAAGTCCTATACTATAAGCTGTCTATACAATACTTCCATCAGCTTAGTTCTTAAACAGTTCATATATCAGATTAGTAACATACTAAGATCAGTAAACTTAAACTTCATATCACATATAAAGATCAGTAAACTTATATCATATCTTTCTCATATACAAACATATAATCACATATATCATTAACTCTAAAGTTGCTTTTGGCCATCAAAACATATAATCATCAATTAGAACATTGTTTAGAGAATTCATATCCCAACAATATAGACTTGTGAGTTTAGAGGCCAAAATTCTTCTTCTCCATTTAGTGATTACTCCCCCAGTCAAGATGCTTATCATCACATCATGGTCAGTAACAATAGGATCCTCCATAATCTCAGTTTTAAGTAAAATATTGATCCTCCTAGGGGTAATCATGTGCCTATTTCCTCTAAACCAAAAAGTACCATATCTTGTAGAGTTGGGATCACCAGCAAATTGAGGGATGTTTGCATAAAATTCATAGACCCAATCAACAATATAGGGACAAGAAAATTGCAAGGCATGCAGTAAAGATCTTTCTTTAAACCAATCAAGCAGATTCATATCCTCAAAATCAGAAGTTTTAATCAATCTTTCACTTAGAATCTGCCTAGTTCTTATAGTTCTATACTGTATACTTGACTTGTCATTGTAATCTTCATCAGAATCACTATGCCTATCATCAGAAGAGAAAAGTACCTCATGTTCATCCTCATCTGACGAACTGGATGACTGTTCGGGATCTGACTGATCTGGTGTTGCCATCGGAGAGGCAACACTTTCGGGCTCTCGGAGCCTCTTTGATCTTCGAACTGGTGGAGTTGGTTCACTTTCCTCCTCCATTTCCTCAGCAACTTCGTCCACATCTTCTTCATTAACATTCACCTCTTCTTCCACTGAAGGTGCAGGTTGTTCGACCTCTGTTTCTGGTTCTGATTCAGAATCAGATACAGCAATTGGCTCAGAGGCATTCCCATTCGTTCTGGGCTTTTTCCCTTTTCCAGTGTAATCAACAATCTTGCCCAGATTTCTTTGAGACTTTCTCTTACCACCAGGCCATTTTCGTGCAGGTGGAACAGGAGCAGTTTTCTTTTTGCCCTTTTTGTGGCGATGAATTCTCTCAAACTTTGCGGCCAAGACTTCTTCATCCGAGGACTCCAGCTGAGTTTGCATGTCCACATCCCCTTTGAACATGGAATTATCCAGTGTTTCTCCCTCAAGCACTAAAACAGGGTGAGTTGTTTTCAGGCTTAGGGTTTCGAAGGCCTCTTTCAGAGTGTTGAAAGGAGTGCCCAGAGGGAAGTGTAAGGTGACTGGGGAGTTTTCTGGTACGGGAGTTTTGGATGAGGGCTCATCTAGTGGGTTGGAGGCTGGAATTTCTGCATTGGCGTTTGCGTTCGCGATTTCAGTGCGAATATCGTATGGATTGTAGGGTACGATCGCAAGAGGGGTTGTTTGAGTGGGTTCTTCATCAGAAGCGAAGGGAACAACTATGGTTCCGACGGTGAACGACGGTGAGTTTGGTGAGTTGGATGATGCCATATCAGCAAGGAGATTGAGAGGGTCTGGAGAAATTTTGTTGCTTGAATTCGAGTTTGAGTGTGCAGCAGTGATCGGAGGAGTGTTGGACATATTGGAACCTGTACACAAAAAACAAGACAGCAAAAAATTAAATTTGAGACCTTTCGAATTCTACAGAAACAATGTAGATTAGAATTCAAACAGTGTGAGTCCAAGGGAACTGGATATACTTGAGTGCTACAAATATAATTAATATCTGTAATTACCAGGCTTAATTGTGTTAACAAAGCTTTTCAAGTATTTTCCAACACTGTAATGGAGATTCATCTTATATGAAAGTGAAGTAGTGGAAGTAACTTCCCCACTAATTGATCGTGGATAGAAGGGAGAATAAAAATTCTGGAAAAAACAAAATTAAATAAATGCAGAATATAATAACTGAAATAAAAAAAGGCAAGATTAAGTCAAATTAAATATTTCAGAGAATAATATTTAATAATTATAAAAAATAACTAATTCCATGAAAAATTGGGATAAGAATCTGAATTAACGAGTGTTTTGACTATTGTTGGCATTCTATACACCTCAACACAGTTTTTTCATGATTTTTCATCATATGTGTTGCTCTAATATTTTTTCTTTTTATCACACTTCACATTGATCCATCTTTTGAAAAGAGTGCATCGTAGCAGCGAACTCCGTGCCCCATAGTTACTCAATGGATTTGTGAATATATTGATGCAATTTATATCACCTTTTGAAAAGAGATCATCGTAGTAGCGAGCTCCGTGTCCCATAGTTACTTAGTGATTTATAAAGCATCTAATAAGTGATTTTTCTTTTGTAGCATTTGAGAGGTGTATAGGCTTTTTAGTATTTTTCACAAGTCATTCAGAATTCAAATATCAATCACAAGGAATTTCATTAATTCAATAATTACGAAAATTAAAGCAAGGAAACACATAAGTGACTTATCTTAGTGTTGTCTCAAATGCTGCCGCATTTGATACAACACCCTTGATCATATTTTCAGATATTACATAAGCCAAGAGATTTTCGTAGAGAAGAAAACCTCTTATCATCAAGAGCTTTAGTGAATATATCAGCTAATTGTTTTTCAGTAGATATGTACTCCATCTTAACAACTTCCTTTTCAACAAGATCTCTTATAAAGTGATGTCTAATACTTATATGCTTTGTTAATGAGTGTTGCACTGGATTTTTTGAGATATTTATAGCACTAGTATTATCACAGTACACAGTTAGAACATCACTAGGTAAGCCATAATCATGAAACATTTTTTGCAACCAAAGTAATTGAGTACAACAACTCCCTGCTGCAATGTATTCTGATTCAGCTGTTGATTTAGACACACAATTCTATTTTCTGCTGTGCCAAGAGATTAAATTGTTCCCCATATAGAAGCAGCCACCACTTGTGCTTTTCCTATCATCACTGTCTCCTGCCCAATCTGCATCACTGTAACCTATTAAGGTGCAGTTTGTGTCTTTGCTATACCAAATACCTGCAACATACTTAATGATTCTTTTAACAACATTCATATGTGATTCTTTGGGATTAGCTTGGTATCTAGCACATAAGCAAACACTGAACATAATATCAGGTCTGCTGGAACTCAAATATAACAGACTGCCAATCATAGACCTGTACAGTGTTGAGTCAACATTTTGGCCAACGCTGTCCTTACTCAGTTTCTGAGTGGATCCCATAGGAGTTTTCATATGTTTAGTACTCTCTAAACCAAACCTTTTTACAAGACTTTTAGCATACTTACTTTGTGAGATTAAAATCCCATCTTTTTGCTGTTTGATTTGCAGTCCTAGAAAGTAATTTAAGTCACCAACCATGGACATTTCAAAGGTAGATGTCATCTCATTCACAAAGTGTTTAAGCATATTGTCACAAGTAGAACCAAATACTATATCATCAACATAGATTTGAGCAATCATAATATCATTTTTATCATATTTGATGAATAGTGTTCTATCAGCTTCTCCTCTTACAAAACCAAACTCAATTAGGAAATCTGTCAACCTTTCATACCATGCTCTAGGTGCTTGTTTCAAGCCATATAGAGCCTTTTTCAATTTATAGACATGATCAGGAAAATCAGGGTTTTCAAAGCCTTTAGGTTGTTCAACATAAGCTTCTTCATTTAGAATACCATTTAGAAAGGCAGCTTTAACATCCATTTGGTGCAGTTTTATATCAATATAGCATGCAATGGCAAGTAAGAGCCTAATGGATTCTATTCTAGCAACAGGAGCAAATGTTTCATCAAAGTCTACACCTTCTACCTGTGTATATCCTTGAGCAACCAACCTAGCTTTGTTTCTAATAATGTTTCCCATTTCATCAGTCTTGTTTTTGAAAATCCATTTAGTTCCTATAACATTAATATGTTCTGGTCTAGGAACTAATGTCCACACATCATTCCTAACAAATTGATTAAGTTCTTCATGCATAGCTTCTATCCAATTCTCATCATCTAATGCTTCTTTAACAGATTTGGGTTCAATCTCAGAGTGATAGCATTCATGATTTACCTTACTACATATACATGACATGCATATTGATCTTACCACATCCTTTCCCCATTCTTCTTCTGGTTTGAACACATGTAGACTGCTCACCAATAATTTGGTCTTGTGGATGATATTTCTGAATCCTTATGGAAGGAGTTTTCTGGAGATTATACAGATTTTCAGGATCTGTATTATCAGATGTTTCCTCTGGTATGTCATCATTCTTCTCAACATTCTGAACCTGTTCAGCATTTTCAGTAATGATTGGTACATTAATCAAGTCTGAAATGTCTTCATCTTCAATGCTTTTACCTGTAATGCTTGTGTCATCATCAAAAACAACATTTACAGATTCTTGTACAGTATCAGTCCTAAAGTTATAAATCCTATAGGCTTTGCTGTTTCTTGAGTAACCAAGAAAGAAGCCTTTATCACTCTTTGAGTCAAACTTATGTAACTGATCCCTGTCATTCAAGATATAACATACACAACCAAAAACATGGAAATATTTCAGATTTGGCTTTCTATTGTTCAGAATTTCATATGGAGTTCTAGTAGAATCTGTTCTAATATAAACTCTATTAGCAATATGACAAGCAGTATTAAGAGCTTCAGCCCAAAATCTTTTAGATAAGTTCTTAGAACATAACAATGACTCTAGCCATTTCTTGAAGTGTTCTATTCTTTCTTTCTGCTATGCCATTTTGTTGAGGAGTTTTGGGAGAAGAAAACTCTTGAATTATACCTTTTGATTCACAAAACTCAGTAAAGGAACTGTTTTCAAATTCTCTTCCATGATCTGACCTAATTCTGCATACTTTAGAATTGAAAACATTCTTAAATCTTTTATACAGAATTTTGAAAATGGAAAAAGTTTCAGGTTTATCTTTTAAGAATTCAATCCATGTGAATCTAGAGTAATCATCAACCACAACTAAAGAATACCTTTTACCTCCAATACTTTCTGTTTCCATAGGACCCATAAGATCCATGTGCAGTAATTCGAAACAATGTTTGGTTGAGCAATGTCCCAACATTTTGTGAGACACTTTAATCTGTTTGCCCTTTTGACAAGGACCACATACCTTGTTATCTGAGAATTTCAGATCTGGTAAACCTGTAACAGCTTTTAATCTAACAAGTTTATCAAGCTGTCTATTGTTAACATGTCCAAGTTTATGGTGCCACAGAATACTATCATCAACTTTAGCCTTATTGCAGATAAGTTCAGATTCAATGAGATAACAATTATCAGCAGATCTGTTTCCCATCATGATACATTTAGAGTTTTTGTCTAGCATATAACATGAGTTCTTATCAAACTTAACATGCAAATCATCATCACATAATTGACTAATACTTATAAGATTGGCCAGTAATCCATCAACATGCAGAACATTGGATAATTTAGGAAAACCAGGAACATTCAATGTCCCTTTACCAATGATTTTTGTAGGTCCCCAAAGTTGAGTTAATAACGAGTAAGCTAGTGAAAATGTCTATAGGGGGGGTGAATAGACTTTTCAAAAATCTATCGAAATATCAGAATACAATATGCGGAATATGAAATTAACAATGAGCCCAATTCAAGTTTATACTCAACTTCTATATTCGAGAACTCTGTTCTTATGAATACTCAACTTGTTAAGCTCAGTAGCAGTTAAACAGTTAAGCAATTAAACAATTAAAACAGTAAAGTAAACAACACACAAAGATTTATAGTGGTTCGACAACTTGTCTACATCCACTCTCACAAACCCAGTTGTGATGTTTCCACTAAACTCTTCCAATCGAGTACAAGTGTATATTCCTGTCTTTTAAAGTCTCAAGAAGAAGACTTAGATCTTCAAAGACTATACCTCCAGATATGTCTATGATCTAACTAGAAATTTTACAAGTATCTAGCACCTTGATAAAACAACAAACAAAAACTAAACACTTATTCAGTAGTAGCCTTTTGAATTCTTCACTTGTCTTTCTGGCTTCTTTCTGAATCTTCAATCTCTGAGAGTAATCTTCAGTATATAGCTTTAATACGCTTCAGTATATCGAGTTTCAGTAGTCTTCAAATGATCATCATCATGAAGTATTTATAGACTTCAAACATCAAGAACTTAGTTAGTTGTAACCAACTTTTCTTGATAACTACCTTCAACTGAATCTTCTTATCCATTAACGCGTTTCTGTTACGAATTAGTTATTCCATAACTAACTTCTATCCTTATCTTTACACGCGCTTCGAACTAACTTCACGTTGACTTGTCTTGTGTAGACTTGTATGTACTTCTCTTGTAGTCCACTTGTCTTGAGTAGTAGACTTCAACTCTTCTTGACTGGTCTTCTTTGTACAAACAATAGACTATACTAAACCTAACAAGACTATTACATTACTTTAAGCTTTCATAATACAAGCTTAGTCAACTTATAAACTATACAATGAAACTAATCTATTACATACAAAAACATGAGCTCTATACAACTTTTACATAGCTCAGTAACAAACTAAACAATTCATATGAAGTATAAACAAATACAAACTTATAAACAGCACATATGAAGTACTTATAATTTCGTACTTTTCTTTTAATATGAACTTATGTGAACTCTACTGGTCTGGTACAAGATGACTTAACTCAACTAGACTAGATCAGTCAACACTTAGAAAATATTCAATCTACTTTTGGCTTATCAAAACTTATCTTATCTTTTCATCATTTAGGACTTGTCTTTAGGATTCATATCCCAACAATTTTTCCTTTTGATCCACCACCATAAGTGACATTACCACCATTGTAAACAGTATAATCAGTGAGATAATCAATTTTACCTGTCATGTGTTTAGAACAGCCACTATCAAAGTACCATAATCCAGGTATACATGCTTTTAGAGACATATAAACAACATTACAAGATGTATTTTCTTTTGAAATCCATGCAGAATTACTATGTGATCTTGAATGTTGAGTCATTCCAGGCAATACAGACTGTTTTAAATCATTTTTCTTCTTCAAACATTGAGGACTTTTATGACCCTTTTTGAAACAGTAATGGCATATAACATCTTTTGCAATAATCTGAGTCTTAGTAGAGACACTAGGATTGTAATTCACTTCAGCTTTTACAAAAACAGTAGGTTTCTTAGATTCAGACTTCTTTGAGTTCTTACCTTGGTAGCCAATACCTGTTCTTTTTGAGTTGTTGGTCATAAGAGAGTCTTCCAGTTTATTCTTTCCATCAGAAAATCTTTTGAAGCTTAGAGAGGCTTCCTTCAATCTCTCTTCAAGTTTAGACATCTCCATATCTTTTCTTGTTAGAGTGCCTTCAAGCTTAGTAATAGATTCTCTTAAATCAGAATTTTCAAAGTTCAGAGACTTAATGGTGTGATTAAGTTTCTCAGTTTCAGAAGATATTTTGCAAATTTTCTCATTAGTTAAAGGTTTTTTATAAGAATATTTCTTAAAATCAAGAACAGACACATCTAGCCTTTCTTTGAGTTTAGAAATTTCCTTATCCTTCTTTGTTAAAAGACTTTCCAGTTTGAAAACAGTATTAGACAAGTCTTGAATGTCAGCATCTCTTCTGGATAAACCTGTTTTATTTGATGTACCTGTCTCATTAACAGAACTTGTGAAACAGTTAAATTCTGGTACATTATTATTTAGTGATTTCTCAAATGATGGCTCATTTGTCCTCACATCATAATAATCGTCCAGATCATCATCAAAAGTATCATCATACAGAATTCTAGCAGAGAAAGCTTTTTCCATATCTTTTTCAGGATCATGATCAACATCAGACTCATCACTTAAAGTAGCACTGAAATTAAGTTTCTTTTTGAGAATGGTGTTAGCACATTCGTTAGCATAATGAACATATCCAGAACATGCATCACATTTAACATTCTTCCTATACTCTTGGTCAGATCTAAACCTGTTTCCTCTTTCTAATTGTCTAGAAGGATTAAAATTGTTCTTCCTAATAGGCAATTGCTGAGTATTATTAATATGAACCTTAGGTTGAATGTTGTCCTTAAGCCTATTATTCTTGTTCTTCATAAATGTCTTAAACTGTTTAGTAATGAAAGCCATATAATCAGGATTGTTAAGGTATTCCTCAATATCATCTTCATCAGAATCAATTTCAGTAACATAAGGAGACTTTCCAGAACCTGATGATACAGATGATGAGGCATCACCTTTGAAAACAAGCACTTTCTTTTCATTATCAGTCTTTTCAGAAATGTTCATCTCATAAGTTTTCAAAATACCAACTAATTCATTTTGACTTATCACATCAGTATCCTTAGCTTCTTCTATAGCACATATCTTAGGTTCAAAACGTTTAGGAACAGATCTAAGAATTTTATGTACTAACCTTTGATTTGATATTGGATCTCCAAGAGAATGAGCTTCATTTGAAATCTCAGTCAGCTTTTCGTTGTAAGATGAAATGGTTTCATCTTCTTTCATCCTCAGGTTTTCGAACATGGTTCCAAGCATACGTAGTCTAGTTCTTCGTACACTATCTGATCCTTCACAATGTTCTTGCAGTCTATCCCATGCATCCTTCGAAGAAATGCAGTTTGATATGATTTTGAACATTGAGGCATCTGTTGAGGTGAAGATTGCATTCAACGCCTTTGAATTGTAACTTGCAGTAGTGATTTCTTTAGCTGTCCAGTCGAGCTCTCTCTTGATCCGAGCTTCATTGTCTTCATCTGCAGCAGTTCTTGGTTGAGTCCAACCAGCAAGAACACTCCTCCAGGCTCGTTCATCAATGGATTTGATGTACATTCTCATCTTTGGTTTCCATAAGGCATAATTCGTGCCATCTAAAATCGGAGGCTTTAGTGCGGGTGAAAGTGGATACTCCATTTCAGATTTTACACACTCTAAGCAGAATCTCTACTTAGTGTATCAAGTAGTTGGCTCTGATACCAACTGAAAGTGTGTGTGCGTGCGAAATCAGAGATGTTATCTGTTGTGTTGGCACAATCTAGACAACACTATGCAGCGGAAATTAAATTGCACGTAGTGAAAATGGAAGTATTCAAAATTTGCGTAGATTATAAAATAATCTACGCTGTTCACTATATAAAAATATGTGAAACGAGTACAACCTCTTTGAGGTGTATAATTACACTACGAAAGTGTATAATGATTTACTAGATCCTATGAAACTATCTCCCTCATAGATCTAATCACACAACCTAGTAAATAAGACTATGTCCTAACACACTACTATTCGGGTTTGTAATAATGTGAAGAACTACAAGAAGAAACAAAGATATTCCTAACTAGAAGCGTATATAGCGTTCAATAGAGTAGTAGTCGATTTCAGCTTTTCTTCTTGTGTATCTTGTGTTGAGGGCAGCTTCTGTATTTATAGGCTTCATTCACGAACTGCCATCAACTCCCATGATCGCCTCAACCTTGAGATCATGCGGTTATAGAACTTCTCTCCACCACTCCTAGAATTTAGGAACTTGTTATACCATGGCCTAACAACTTCTCACTCCCACGCAGTGGCATGACTTGGTGTTGCCCACGTCTTCTAACTGCTCTGGGGACATCATTAGACAACAAGCGTAAGATAAGAGTTAGTGAGAAAAGGAAGGGCAAATGCTGATGTTGTCATGAGTGTTGGGAACATTAAACACAACACTCGGCTGTCAGTGTTGGATCATTAAACATAACACTCATCTCAACATCAACAATAGCAAAGTGAACTACAACATCTGGTTCAGCAGTCTCTTCATGAATAACACTAGGTACACAATCAGCTTCTGGCACATCTTCATGGAGCTCTTCACTTCGAACACCAGAAGGGTTATGGTGTTTCTCCCCATGTGGTAGTAGAAAGAGTCTATAGCCACTGGACTTTAAGAAACTGAAGGCCATCAATAGAGTCTTGTAAATGTTTTAGTTGAAGTAAAATAAAAGATCTAGAAACAGAAAAAATTTGACCAATATGCTTCACATTCGGTGCAGCATTTCTCTGTTCAGGTCTTGCTGGAGCTGGTCGAACTGGAATAAGAGCATCTCTGTGATCAGAACCATCTGAATTTTGTAACAAAGCAAATCAACAGTCCTTTCACCAAGTAACAGAGCACGTGAGATAGTCATAAAGGGTACCTTGCCTCTAAGAACCTCAGTTTCCTTAGGTTTAAAAATTCATGCCTCTTGAGGTATAAACATATCAGCACAGGGTAAGGTAAAATCCCTTTATAATAAATATCACTATAAACTGCATGTGGTGAAAATCGTTAAATTCATATTAAAATTCTTCAACACAATCATCTTATACAACAATATAGCTTGATCCTAATTAGTCACCATAGTGGAATTTGTAGAGGGTATTCAATTGTAGACAATCAATTTATGGAATACAGAATATAGAGATGTGAGATCTTTAGCAAGCATAACATTTTGTCACCTAGTTAATCTACCCTAGTTATAGAAGTAGCAACCAAGTTCAAATCAGGTTCATCTTCATCAATCACAAGTTCTATCTCTAAGAGATCATTAATCAATTCTATAGTAAATGGAACTGATCTCCTCCTAAAATGTACATTCCCATATAATTTAGAGCTACGTCTACCCGTACTCTTCCTAAGTCAAGCACAAAATACATATACCCAATAAGACACAAAAGTATCACTCAAAGTTACAGTTTTCAACAATTTCTTTTCAAAAATTATATGAACCTTTTACTTCTCAAAATCAACAATGTTAATTCTCTTTTTCTTTAACAACTTTCGTCAAGATAACTTAGTGATTTTAGCAACTAACCTATCAATCTAAAAATTATTATCAGGAAAATCAGCAATGTTAATTCTCTTCTCCATTAACAACTTTCGTCAAGATAGCTTAGTGATTTTAGCAACTAACCTATCAATCTAAGAATTATTATCAGGATCAGAATTACCTCATTTAGAATTTTATTTCCTCAGCTGATTCAAAGTCCATACTACTGCTCTTCTCAGAATCATCACTTCTACTGTCAACAGGGTCTGGTGTTGCAGCACTTGCTTCAGAATTTGATGCAGCATTCTTCCTCAGAGTCTTCTTAATCTCATACACAATGGGATTATCTTCTGGATCAGAATTTTCAATTCCTTTGGGCAAGTCTCGTTCAGCAGCAACCTTATTTCCCTTTGGATCATACTTCCTTTTGACTTGTTTCTCAGTAACAACCTGTTCTATCTCCGATTAAGAAACAACTTGAATCGGTTCATCAACAACACTACTTCCTTTCTTCTTTCTCCTCAATGAGTTAGAGTAATCAACTCTAGTGAACACAATGCCAGATCTCCTTCGTTGAACAAAGCTTCTCTTTCTCTTTTCTTTCTCAATATTCTTCCCAAATGCAATCTATTAAGATTCATCAGTATTAGAAAGATAAGAATTAGTTTAACCTGAGTTAGCATTCGCGTCGGTCTCCTTCATTTAATCGTCCTCAAAATCGGATGTCGCAGCATTTGCATACTCATTCTGCTCAGCAACAGGAAAATCGTCAATTTCTTTTCAATCTCCCCCAGAAAGGAAGCACTCGAAGCAATTGCATCTGTTTCAGTATTAGGACTTGGAAATTGGAGCTTTTATGAGGTGAATGAATCAAGTGTAGTGGTGAGTTTTTCGGTTTTCAGTAGTGAGAAATGTCAATGGACATATTTCCAATCAGTAGAAATAGATTCTTAGAATTCACATTCGATTGAGACATATTCTCAACAGCTTGGTTCAGCTCGTTAAGATCGAATCTAGTTGAATGTGAGCAGTTGTAGGAATGGGTGTAACTGGAGTTGTTTGGGTAAGTGTTTCAGCTTTTCTGGTAGCAGTTGGTGCGTTTTGGTGTGAAACGGCCATGCTAGCGAAACTATTAAGGTTGAGAGAGATGGAGATGACGGTTTCGTAGGAGTTTGAGTGTGGTGAGGTAGTTTCTTTATTTCCTGTCATTTAAGCACCAAGAAATCGAAAAGATAATCACAAAATTCAAGACACACAAGGCTTTAGCAAATCTTAAAATACAATACTCAAATCACTCGAAAAAATGCAATGCTTAGTATATCATGTTATGAGAAGAATATAACAGAGAATGCATAGTTGGAAGTAATACGTTTAAAAGAATAAGAACTAACTAAGGAAGATTCTAGAAGAAATTCGATAATAGTCCATAAACTTAGCCACAAAAATAGATCATGGGTAAGTAGTGGATAAAATCATAATTAAATAATTAATTAAATTAAGAACATTCTAGAATATTTAGTATTTAAATGTGTATAATCTGAAATAAACCAAAGACGTGGATTAGTATAATCAGAATAAATAAAATAAATTTCCACAAATAATTAAATAATTACAACTAATAAAAATATAATCGAATCATCTAATGTTGTGCTCAAAACTGTTACATACACCTCAACACAGTTTTTACATGAATTTACTTCATTTGTGTTGCACCATATTTTTTCTTTTTGTGTTATAGCATCTAATTTGTATTGATCCATTGTTCCTGTAGAGTACATCGTAGTAGCGAACTCCGTGCCCCATACTTACTTAATGGATTACAAACCTCTTGATGTTTTTACCAAATATCACCTTTTGAAAAGAAGGCATCGCAGTAGCGAACTTCGTGCTCCATAGTTACTCAGTGATTTGGTACATCTTTTAGTATGCTAATAACATTCTATTTTTTATGCATTTGAGAGGTGTAAGACATGCTTATTTTTGCACAACAAATTTTAGATTCAAGAATATTTTACAAAGGAATTATTCAACGAAAATAGGAAATAAATTAAATCTATAACAACTATACAACCTTATGATGTTGTCCCAAATGCTACGACATTTATGACACCATCCATCTAGGATTATTCAAATACTACACATACCAAGAGATTTCCTCAAAGATGAGAATCTCTCAAGGTCAAGACCTTAGTAAATATATCATCATTATGATTTTCAGTAAGTACGTATTCCAACTTCACTATGTTCTTCTCCACTAAATCTCTCATAAAATAATTTCTAATGCAAATGTGTTTAGTGAGTGAGTGTTTTACTGAACTTTTTAGAAATGTTTATGCACTCGTATTATCACAGAAAATTGTAAGAATATCAATTTCAATTTCATAGGCATGAAACATCTTGCTTAACCACAAGATTGTTTCGCATGTAGAAACATCCTCTACTCACTATATCCAATCAAAGTGTTGTTGGTGTCCTTAGTGTACCATATCCCAAGTTCACTTGTACCTGCATCATACTTGATAATTCTTTTCAAAACATTCAGGTGGGATTCCTTTGGATTAGTTTGGTACCTAGAACAAACAAAAAAACACTGTACATAATATCTGATTTATTAGAGGTTAGATAAAGTAAACTTCCTATCATGGATCTATACAATGTTGGATCAACATCCTTTCCAGCATTGTCTTTGCAAAGTTTCAAAGTAGATCTCATAGAAATTTTCATTATTTTTGAACTTTTATGACTAAACCTTTTAACCAAGTTCTTAGCATACATACCTTGAGAGAAGAATATACCATCTTTGCATTGCTTGATTTGAAGACCTAGAAAAATAATTCAAGTCTCCAACCATACTCATCTCAAATGTTGCAGTCATTGTCTCAACAAATTGTTTAACATTTTATCACAAGTTAAACCAAACACAATGTCATCAACATATATTTGAGCAATAAGTAAATCTTCTCCAGTGTGCTTAATGAACAAAGTTATATCAGTTTCTCCTCTAACAAGACGATCAGGGTATTGTGGATCTTCAAATCCTTTAAATTGTTCAACATATGCTTCTTCATTCAAAATGCAATTTAGAAATGCAGCATATACATCCATTTGTTGAATTTTAATGTCAATAAAACATGCAATTGCTAGCAATAATCTAATAGATTCTATCCTAACAACATGTGCAAAAATTTCATCAAAATCAATAACCTCAACTTGGGTGTAATCTTGTGCAACTAATCTAGTCTCAATCCAAAAAAAAATGTTATCAAACTCATCAGTTTTATTCTTAAAAATCCACTTTGTTCCAATGACATTAGTATGACTAGGTCTTGGAACTAGTGTTCAAACTTCATTTCTTTCAAACTGATTAAGTTCATCATGCATAGCATTTATCCAATTTTCATCAGTTAATGCTTCATTCACATTTTTAGGTTTAATATCAGAATAGTAACACTCTGCATTCAAAACATTACAAATAGAAGACATGCATATTGTTCTTACCACATCTACCTTATTCGATCTTACTTTTCCTCTTGTTTGCACTCCAACTGTAGCATTACCTATGATCTGGTAAGAATGATGACTTTTCTCAATTCTTGAAGAAGGGTTCGTTTTGGGACCATACTGATCATTCTGGAAAGGTACAACTGACTGTTCTGTAGATGTTGACCCAGATGTGTTAACATTCGGTGCAACATTTTCAGACTTCAGTGTATTCTCAGAATTGTCAGTGAATTGTGATACATCTTCTTCATCTGTGTCATCTGTAAGACCTTAATCATCATCAAACACAACATTAACAGATTTTTTAACAGTGTTAGTCCTAAGGTTATAAACTCTATAAGCTTTACTATTTCTAGAATAGCCTAAAAAGAAACCTTACAATTTTGGAATCAAACTTATGAAGTTCATCCATATCATTCAGAATATAACACATACAACCAAAAAAACATGAAAATATTTCACATTTGGTTTTCTAATGTTCAAAATCTCATAAGGTGTTTGAATAGAACCAGATCGAATATAAACTATATCAATAATATGACATGATGTATTCAATGCTACATCCTAAAATCTCTTAGCAAGACTTTTAGAAGTAAGCATGACTCTTATCATTTCTTGTAGAGTTATATTATTTCTTTCAACAATTCCATTATGTTGTGGAGTTTTAGGAGATGAATATTCTTGCAAAATACCTTTTCTTATCACAAAAATCATTAAACATGCTATTTTCAAATTCCTTACCATGCATGATCAGTTCTAATACGGCCAACTTTTAAGTTAAACACATTTTTGAACCTTTTATAGAGAACTTTAAAAGCAACAAATTAATGTTTCAGATATATCTCTTAAAAAATAAATCCAGGTAAATCTAGAAAAATCATCTACCACAACAAATGAATATATTTTGCCTCCAATGCTTTCAGTTTTCATAGGACCAATTAAAATCCATGTGCAAAACAATTCGAAACATTGATGTGTAGAACAATGTGACATCATTTTATGCTTACCTGCTTACCTTTCTGGCATAGTCCACATACAGTAGTACTCTGAAACTTCTGTTTTGGTAATCCTTTTCACTGCATCGACTTTGATTAGTCTCTTCACTGATCTATAATGTGCATGTCCCAATTTTTTGATGCAATAAGACATTTTCATCATTCTTTGACAAATTACACACATTTGTTCCAATAAGATAACAATTATCTACTGCCCTAGACAATCTTCATCTTTATTAAGAACATACACATGACTCTTTGTCAAATTTTACATGCAAATTATCATCACAAAGTTGACTAATTCTAATCAAATTAGCAAACCAGCCATCAAAATGTAAATCATTTTTAAGCTCAGGAAAACCTTCAACATTCAAAGTTCCTTTTCCTATAATATGTCCTTTTGAACAACCACCATATGTAACATTACCATCATTCAAGGTCACATAATCAGATAAGTAGTCAATTTGTCCTGTCATATGTCTAGAACAACAACTATCAAAATATCATTGACCAAGTAAACATGCTTTCAAGGAAGTTTGAACAACATTACAAGTAATATCAGATTTCCATGCAGATTTCAGAAAATGTTTCATAGGATGTGACATCTTTTTAGGTAACATTTTCTCATATCTCAGATCATCAAACATTTACATGCAGTAAGGACAAATATGATCAATTATCGAACAATAATGATATACAAACTTCTTTTTAATATTTTTTGACTTTGTGAGAATCTGTTTGTGCAGATGTTACAACAAATGTTTCAACATTTGCCTTCAAAAATTTTACAGTATTTTCAAAATTCTTAGAAATGAAAGCAGTTTCACTATCATAACGTATACCACAATTATCAGATTTACCAATAGCTATAACATATATTAGAAGCACTCATAGAAAATTTTATGAAACTTAAAGTAGAGGTGATCAATTTCTCCTTCAGTTTACAATCTTCAAAAAATCTCTTCTGGAATGTATAACTTCTAGCTTGGTAATTGTTCCTTTCAAATTCTCATTCTCTTTGTTCAAAGAATTAAGAGTGAGTTTCTGAGAGTTACAATCATTCAACAACTTTTGGTACTTATGATCATCAATCTTTATGCCTGCATCATCAACAGACCCATTAAAACAATTCAAATGTGGGTGACTCTGTTTTGATGTTACCATAAATGTTATGGCATTAGGTGCAACATCAAAATCTGTATCATCCAGATCATCATATAAAGAATTATCATAATCAATCTTGGTATGAAAAGCAAATTCAACATCTTTTGATTCATCAAATTCATCATTTGATTCATCACTTAAGGTAGTACTAAAATTCAGTTTTTGCTTAAGTCTAGTATTGGCACATTAATTTTCATAATGACCAAATTCAGAATATGCATTGAACTGATTTTTTATATGAAATATCATACCTTGGTTTACCTTCACTTTTTGATAACCTTGTTTGAAATTGACTTTCCTTCTTTCTGGTGGGGTGTTGATGTGTTGATTTGGATCTTTGGTACATCATAACCTGTAAGTACAGTCCTCCAAGCACGTTCATCAATCGACTTGATATACATGCACAACTTAGGCTTAAAATATGGATAATATGTTCGGGTGCCTAAGTGTAGTGGATATGTGATATGTTTCCATTGCTAACATAAACTAAAAACACACATTAACGAGGATCTAACCTAGTGTCGTCAGATATCGGCTCTGATACCAACTGAAAGTGTGTAGATGGTATCGTATCTAGTGTTTAAGTTAAAAACAGATTAATGTTGTACTAAATGTTGAGACAAATTGTACAACACTGACTCTAACAGAATAGCAGAAATAAAGATACACAGCGGAAGACTTGAAACACTAAAAACAAACGAGACACAATGGAAATATTTTTAACATAGATTTTATAAATAAAAATCTATGTTAGCCTTACGGCGAAATATCAATACTTATCTTCAAGTATAAATGTTGTGTGAAATGTTACAGCAATAACCTTCACAACAAAAACTACAAACGAGGCAGGTGCCTTGTTCTAAAAATGATCTAAGTGTATGAATTATACACCGCCGAAATTCTAGTCCTATCTATGATTACAGTCTCGATAGATAAAGAAAAGTGCACAGTCATACGGGTGGGATACTTCGTATGAACTAAATGGTATACTACTGGGGCCACAATATCCTAACAGGATGAACACTAGTCTAGGATATTGACCGAGTAGTACACACTGAATTATGGAGCCTTCCTTCTGTATTTATAGAGTGGAAAACGAAATTCTATAGGCTTCCATATAAGATCCTATTTTTTAGGATGTAAGATCCTATTTTTTAGGACTTCAACTTCCATAATCTTTCTAGATCCTTCCACAATGTTCCAGGTCGTTCTAAGCTGCTTCCAACCTCTTCTAGCTCTTCTAGCACGTTCTCATAGGTTCTGGAATCTTCCAGGTTCCAGATCCTTGTAGAAGCTTCTAGATCCTGCCAGAAATGCGACAACATTTAGATCAACATTTAATGTAACATTTCAGAAAAAGGCTTAGAAAAAATCTCGGAAGGTCAAATTAAGATGTTGTTGAGAATGTTGATAAATTTAAGAGTTAACGACATCTACACAGATGACTACTATGAAGCTGCACGATGAGATCACTGCATTGAAACTTGAGAAAAAAAAATGACTGCTGAATTGATGACAATGAAGAAAAAGTTGGAGGTGAAGAGTGAGACAAGTAAAATATGTTTAAATGGTTTTCAGTGTGTCAAATTATTTGTGTTATTGTATATTTGTTGGTGTTTAGCAAAAGTGTGGTGAAGTAAACAAGACAAAGGAAACGACTGTGAGTGTTGTTACCTATTGACGTGTATACAGATTTTTTGATTCATTTTTTATATGCATTGGTTGAACTGTTTTGATTAATTAATTAAACTAAAAAATTTAGATGCATATTTCATCTACATAATGTTGAACAGTTTTTAATAAAAAATTTAAATGAAGCGTTGAATTGATTAATATAAATGCATTCAATTAACTTCAATGAAAAAACAAAATTAATTAATATATATATATAAATATTAGTTGTTAATTAATTAATATTTTTCTTATATGAATATAATATATATATATATATATATATATATATATATATATATATATATATATATATATATATACACGTAAATTCTATAGATTAAAATTGATTCAATATGCTTAATAAAGAAAAACTATATATTGTACATATGCTGAAAATTTAAAAACTTACTTTTTCATATAAACTAAAGTTGGAGTACATTAATATCATATCACTTTGTATCTGGAGATGGAGATACAAGTCTTTCAACATACTTGTATGTGTGCTGAACACCGTAAACCCTATCAACATCATTCAAATCAATAAATACATTCTTTCGAAAATCATACGAACAAAATGTACCATTGGGATCAATTCTGAACATCAATTTTGAACGATCACTGTTCAAGAACTGAATTGGACCAAGATCATAATAGTTGGGCAAAACCTCGTCCTTTATAATGTTGAACTTGGACCATGAACGACCAGAATTTGTGTAAGAAAGTATATGCATCTCAAAACAAAAAAGTAATGACCTGGACCTTGCTTTGGAATACATAGACGACTTCCATAAAGAGCCAAGTTGTTATCATCCAAACTCTCGAGAGTCAAACACCAAGTGTCACATAATGATTGAGGAACTTCAATAAGACCATAATTATTATCACTAAATTCGAAAGTTGTAATTGAATAAACACCTTGGCCATGGTATACATTCCAATGGAATAGACCGCCTACAAAACATGCATTCGAAATTGGGGGAAATTCACATGGAAAAGGATTTATCGTAGACCACATGTTTAAATTTCTAGAAAATAATTTAACCTCAAGTTGGTTACAATGAAGAGATCTTAAATGTGCAACTCGCATTATTATATAGTCATCATTGGTCTTATGATAACCTAAACCAAAATAAACCCATGCTACACTAAAATTAGAGTGAAAAGTGATGGGGTCAGTAGGAATGAATAAGGTCTTTTTGGTAGTTGGATTAGACAATGAATAAACATCATGTAAATCACAGTAGAGTGCCATGCCGTTTATTGTTCCTAATACTTCATCGTCCTCATGACTATCTGAATTATCTCTATAAATCGATGGGTTTCTCTTAGGAAAGTACTCGTATGTTATAGGCGGATTTCCAACACGTTGCTTGTGGATATATGAAAAGAAAAAACACTCTTTCATTTTCATCAGATTTGCTTCAATAAACGAACGGGAAGATATTAGGGCATACCAAGATTTAGACAAACCTACGAAATGTTTCAGCTCAGATCCCGGCAACCTCTCCAAAATATGAGATGTGATGTCATTTGGAATGTTGCATGTAGACATGGTATACAACTCTCCAGGATAATTATGCAATATATATGTATGTAATTATGCAACTCAAGGATAACTATGCAATATATATATGTATATAGAGTAAAATTAATAGATTTTTTTTTAGAATATAATAATTATTGGTAGTTTATGAAGAAGTGCATAACGTAGGATATTGGGAGTTTATGGAGAAGTGCATCTAATTAATACCAAACACTATTTTTAATTCCAGATATATTTAAAAAATATTATTTCATATTAATTATATGCAATATTCTATAGAATAATATACAAATAATGCGTTCAAATATTATATATAATAATGAATAAATATATAGAATAATTTGAAATACAAAATTAATGATAAATTATTATCATGAAAATGTTAATTGTAACAAACCGTTTTAAATTGTGAGTAACTCCCTCCAGGATAACTATGCAATATATATGTATGTAATTATGCCTCAATGATAACTATGAAATATATATATAGATTAAACTTAATAGATTTTATTTTTAAATATAATAATAATACCCTTAACATTCGCCACAACGTGGGATATTGGGAGTTTATGGAGAAATGCATAACGTGTTATCTAATTAATACCAAACACTTTTTTTAATTCCAGATATATTTTAAAAAATATTATTTCATATTAAGTATATGCAATATTCTATAGAATATATAATATACAAATAATTATCATGAAAATGTTAATTGTAACAAACCGTTTTAAATTATGAGTAACTCCCAGAAAGAATTAAAGTTTTATTAAACTAACTTAAATTTAGATGATGGGTAACCAAAAAAACCGTTAATTGGTAACAAATGGCACCAATTAAATAACCTGTATAGAAAAGCGTTTTAGTCAGGAAATAAAGAACATACCAATTAGTAATAACTATAAGTATTTATTTTAAATTAACATGACTTAATGGCTCTAATAACAACTCACCCTTTAGTGGAACTATAAAAAAACCGTTTCAAAACAAGTCGTATGGAAAACCATATAAAAAAAATAAAAAAATAATAATAACGAGTCCCCCAAAATAAAATAAAGAAAAACAGACGAAGTAATTAATTAAATGACGAAGGTGACTATATGCTTGTAAGTATGCTAAAACAGAATGCACATTTTAAGTTATGCTTCATATGTGCAAAATTCAGTAGTACTATCTTTATTTATTATTAATATAATCATATTATTATTACATAAATTATGGTGTTATCATGAAAAAAAATATAAATATAGTATAATAAAACTAAAGGGGTGTTATACGCCTTATAAATATATAATATATAATAAAAGATAACTAAAATATAGCAAATATAATCATAGTATTATTAAATTATCATGGTGTTATCCGCCTTATAAATATATAATAAAAGATAACTAAAAATATAAATTATCAACACAAATATTCGACATAATTTATCTATATTTATAATTAATATATATAAAAGAGTTTTTAGAAAAAATCTTAACTGATAATATTAAATATTTTAATAAATCGAAATATAAATATTGTGGTTAATTATAAAAAAAAAAAAAAAAAGAGTTTAAAATCAAAATATAAAACATATAATGTAATATTTAAGAAAAGTAACAATTTGAAATAAATTTTGGATATAATTGAAAGCGCATAATATAAGACATATAATTATCCAAAAATTTTTATAACATGGATATCACGTTAATTGGATGCATATATTATTCTGCACATGTCCAATCTGCGTCAGAATAAATGCAGAACTGACACATATTATTTGCATATGTGAACAGGATCAATTAGATGTGGAATCACATCTGTAAATGTATAATAGTAAAATAATATAATAATTGTGTTCGTTTTTTTTATTGGAGGGGGATAAGTGTATATAATACTAAACACAAAAATAAAATAAAATATTAAATATATGATGAACAATACTAAAAGATAAACAAACACCTCAAACATATAATAAGAATACAAATGCATAAAAAAAATGCAATGCCAAACTAATAGAACTGGAAAATATAATATTATTGAATAGTGATTCAATCAATTCTACTGCTTCCTAATCAAAGCCTAACATATGATTACCACATCATTAGTGGAAAAATGGAGAAACAATAAAAAAATCAATAAATTTCAAAGTGAATAAGAAACAATAAAAAAAGATCAAAACATTCTACTGGAAAAAATTTGTTTTATCAGTTCCAAAAACACCTGAACATGTCAATGAATCATGCCTGCCCTTTTTACCACACCTCTTACAACTGGTAGGTTTTACTTTGCGAAATTCTCCATAGGACGTAATCCTCTTCTGCTTAGGTCTTTCAGGTGGGTTCTGCAGAATTGGAGGAAGTATTTTTTCAACTTCGACGCGTTGTTGTGACTCAAATCGCTCTATTTGAGGAACGGGGGACAGATCCTCCTTGTAGCATTGCTTGTAAGTAGATGTAAAAAAACAATCGTCAACAACGCTATGAATGGATGTGCAATGCTTCCTTATCACGGCAACTGCATGAGCACATGGGAACCCTTTGACTTGCCACTAAAAACACGTACATATTTTGTATTCTAGATCGACAGTAACAGAAGTTTTTGAGGATACCTCAAATTGACCATTTGGATATAAGGACACAGACCATGAAGCACTTTTGTTTGTTAGCTCGTGCCAAACTGCCTCTTTACTAGGAACGAGTAGACCTGACCACTTATCCGATGCTTCACGCCTCTCTACGAACCACCTAGAAATATTGTTCCTTATAGTATCAATCATATGTGTTATATGTTGGTCCTGAAAGGAGTAGATAACAAGTGTACGGGGGGGGGGGGGGAATACACTTGTTTGCAAATTCTTTTCAAACTTGATCAAACCAGAGCTCAGCAAGGTTGTCTTAGACAATTCTGCTGAAGAAGATTAACTCTTCTAAGATAATCAATCTACTAAGTACTATTGAGTACTTAGTTGAATAACTATCTAGGGGAGTTATATGTGCGGAATAGTGGTTGGCCCTTTTAGTTTAAACTCCTTTAATTTCTGAAATCACTTAGTCAATGTAACAGTCCAGTTTTCAGGGAACTTGTCCAAATAGGTTTTTGCACAGTCTTTGAATGTTTATCCTTGAAAGATCAGTTTTGTGTGCAGTGTTGATGTATTGTAAGTACTTGAAATGTAAATCAACACAAGAGTTTATAGTGGTTCAGAGACTCAAGCTCCTACATCCACTTTCCCTGATTTAACAGGATAATTCCTTCACTCTTGGAATTAACTTGTTTTATAGTGCCAAGGTGCACTTGATCAAGAACACCACTCTTGATGAATTGATCCCTAGGATGTCTAGAGTCCTAGTACCCTCTTCTCAACTCAGAACTGAACTGTTCTTCTCTCAACAGTCAGCTCCTACCACTTCTACTACTACTACAACCTTCTCACTTTCACTCTTGAAAGATATGAGGATTGAAGTAAGGTTCCAACTAATGAGATATCCTTTACAATGGAGATCAGTGTATAAGGATAGGATATCTCTCTAAGCTTGTGTATGGATGTACAATGAAGTTCAGCTTAGATGAAGTGTTTGAAGACTAAGATAGTCTTTGAAAGCTTTGAAAGCACTCTAGCTTGTAAGAACTTGAGCTTAGTTGGTTTGTGTTGAGATTAGTTGGATAGCTTTCAAATGGTCTTCACACTTCTGTATTTATAGACAAATGAAGGATTTGCCCGTTGGAGAGGCAGCCTCCAATGTCCATAAATGTCTTCTTTCAGTTCTTCAACTTTGAAGACAGTTTCTTGATAGTGACATGTCCTCATTTGGGAAATAAACGGCTGTAAGAGTTTTGTCTTCATTCTGCAGCACTCTTCCCAATATCTGACTTTCAGATTCTCTTGTTAGGACTTGGACATCACTTCTGAAGGTTGTTCCAATGATAGGACAACATTCCTCAACATTTGGACAACACTCCTTATCACTATCAGCAGTCTTGCTTATCAGCAAGGTTGGCTTGCTCTTCTTCAGATGACTTGGCTCTTTCCCTTTATTTCTCTTGAAGATGATCTTAGCTTGTTTCTTTGAAGATCTTTAGGGTGTGATTGTCTCTTTCTCTTCAGCATAGTTGACCTCAGGCTTTCAGAGCACTTGATCTTGATTAATTGAGCTGAGACAACTCCTCTGGACAACTCTCCTGATCAGCATACTTGTCTTTCAGCAGACTTGATCATGATTTCAGAGTTTGAGCCTTGAGGGGACTTGTTCTTGATGTACTTCAAAGCATATGTTCCCCCTCAATTTGTGCATCTAATCATCTAAGAGCTACCTAACATATTAGCTCCTCATCTAGCCTTTATACTATATGTTCTAACATGTCTAGAACATATTCAATCATAACTTAGGCATGTCTCAGGGGGTTTTGGTATTCAATCAAAACATAACTCATTTTATTCCCAACAATTTCCCCCTTTTTGATGATGCCAAAACCTATACAGCTTGTGCAAAAGTGACTTAGCTACACCTATTACATTAATCTTCAGAAGACATGACTAAGGTCAGTTATCCTGAAAAGCAATGTGTTAGTGTATTCACCATTCATGTTGCACATAGGTTTCATAGATGGGCATAGAGAGATGAGTGTTTCTTGATTCAAAATAAGTTCAACTATCATTCATTAAAAGACATTACAAGCATGTTGATAGTTGAATTTAACATATCAGAGCATGAATCATCAACACTAAATACATCAGAGTATTTCTTTCTAACAGTTCAACACATATACAAGATTTTTCAGTATCAGAGCATAACCTTGTATCAGAGCACCAATCTTATATCAGAACAAATACTAACACTTCAAGACATATACAAGATTTTCAACATCAGAGCACAGAGCTTGTATCAGAGCAATCCATATCAAGTCAGAGCAAACAGATTAGCACACCACATCAGCAAACTTGACCAATTTTCAGCATAGTTGATCAATTAAGATAGGTCAGAAGACTTAGCCATTTAGAGATCATCCTCTCGAGGTGGCACCATCCCATACTGTGCCCACACTCTCCTCTTCAAGGCCATGGCTTCTTGGTTGGTTCCCTTAGGACCAAGAACCATCTTGTTCAGCTTGAGGATCTCAGTGAATTCTCTCAGAATCCTTGATTGATCAATCCATCCATCAAGCTTTGGAGGTAAGTATATGATTGGCTTGGGAGCTGTGAGTTCAAATTTTGCAATATCAGCAGCTGCAAGCAATTGTTGATAGAGTTCTCTGTAGTACTCAATCATGAACTCAGCAAAAATTGATGTTGGCATCTCTTCCATTCCATCTGTCAATGACATACTGATCATAGACAAACTCCCTTTTTGCTTCCTCCCATGAGTCATTCAGCTGAATTGGCACCCATTTATCCAAGTGAGGATATTTGGTGTCCATTGGGATCAATAGTTGTGGCTTCATCTTGTTGTAAGTTGCTCTCTTCCTTCTTGGCTTCTGGAAGTCTGTTCTTCTCTTATCTCTTGCTCTGTTGGCCTCTTCCATCAAGTCCATTTTTTCTTGGGCCCTCATCATGGCCAGTTTCTGTTGTGTTTCAGGGTCTTTGCCATACCCTTCATGAAACAGCTTTGATGGATCATTGAGTACCACAATCTTTGTCTTCTTTGGTCCAGGTCCAAAGCCTTCTTCATATAAGATTTCCACATCTTCAGTGACTTTGGTACTTTCAGTGGACTTAGTCTCAGTAGACTTGTCTTTTTCAGCATTCTTGGGCTCTTCAGCTGTTTTGGCCTTCTTTGAGATAGGCTCATCATCAATAACTCTGAATTCAGGTGGAAGATCAAGGCTATTGGGAAAGTCAGTGAATTTCTCAACTTGTCTCTTCTTTCCTTGGGCCTTCTTGATCTTTCCTCTAGTTTGGACACCTTCAGCATCCTTGTCCAAACCAGATACTTCACCACCTGGTCTTTGTTGTAGCCTCACTTTTTCCTGTGGAAGATCAAGGCTATTGGGAAAGTCAGTGAATTTCTCAACTTGTCTCTTCTTTCCTTGGGCCTTCTTGATCTTTCCTCTAGTTTGGACACCTTCAGCATCCTTGTCCAAACCAGATACTTCACCACCTGGTCTTTGTTGTAGCCTCACTTTTTCCTCTTGAGTTGAGGCCATAGAGTTCTTCAATGCCAGTGCTAACTGCTCCTCTTCATCCAATTCTTCCAAGTTCAGTACTGCAGGCTCTTTTCCCTTTCCTACAGGGGTTTTGTCCTTCCCTTTCACTGGACTCCCAATCACTAAGGCACCTTTTGCCCTTGCTCTTTCCCTTTCCCCCTTTTTGGCAGCATCAAAACATTCTGGCTTCAGTTCACTCATAGTGGATGCCAATAAGGACTGGGCTTGGGTTAGAGACTTCATCTCCTCCAACAGATATACATTCTCATCATGTATATTTTGCATCCTGTCACTGCTTAAGCTAAGAAAGGCTAGAACAGGCTTCATTTTCTGTTGAACAACCTCCTCCATGGTTGCCTTAAGAGATGCATCCAATTGGGCTTTCAGGAGCTCAGTGAGGTTGGCCACTGCACCTTCAGCAATGTTGGCCAACACTTCTTGGGAAAACTTTTCTGAGGCTGCTTTGACCATAGCTAGCCTTTGCTCTTCAGCTCTTCTCTTCTGCAAGGCTGTCTTCTTGCCAAGAGCTTGCTTGATTGTCAATCTGATAGCTTGAACATTTGCATTATGATTGTCTCTCAGCCTTTTTTGATCCTTCTTGACCTCCTTTGAGATGTTTTCCATACTGACTTTGGCTTTGTGAACTTCAGTAGAGATGGTTTGAAGACCAGATTCTACTCCTTCAATTCTTGCTTCCAATGTGGGTACCACCACATCTTCAGAGCCAGTTAGTCTCATCTCAACAGAAGCTAGGGTTCTTCCATGCTCATCTAATGCTCCAGAAGTTTCTTCATGAGCTGTTTGAACTTGTTGAGCCAAGGAATCCAACTTCTCTGATTGCATCCCAAGCAAGGCTTGTGCTGATCCAGTGTCAACTTGGATGGGGGCATCTGTCAAGAGATCTTCTGCAAATATTTGATCAAGGCTTATCCCTGCAATATCAGACAAATCAAAAGCATCAGTGAAAACACACTTATCTCCCTCATTTTCTTTTTCATAAGACTCTGATACATCAGCAGTCTTCTCCTCATTTTCAACTATTTCTTTTCTTCCTTCAATAAAAGTTTCCTCACTTAAAGAAACAGGCCTCCTCTCATCAAGGGATTCTTGAAGTTCAGATTTGACTTCAAGAATAGCCTGTCCTTCCTCACTTATACCACCCTCATATGTTGGTACACTCACAATCTTAGTGATAACTACCTCTCTTTCATCCACAACTCCCTCTGATTTTTCAAATCTACTTTCCTTTTCAACTCCTTCTCCTAAACCTGCAGCATCTCCACCTTCAGCAAGGTTCAAAGATGGCAGTTGTGGGGAGATCACAGTGCTCATATCATCAGCCACTGAGTCATCCTGAATGATTAAGGGCTGATCAGTGTCCAACTCTTCTGACACTGAATAGGCCTTAATCAAACTAGCCTCTAGAGAAGGAACCTCCACATCTTTAGGTTGTGCCTTGGGTTCAGAAGAACCTTCATTGGCAGATGTGTCCTTGGTTGTGTTACCATCCTTGGTCAACACCTCTGAAATGACAGAGCCTTTCCTATGATAGGTTCTAGGGGGGTTGGAAAGTCTTTCAGAGACAGGAGGCTTAAGGAGATTGGCTTGAGGGGTTTCAGGAAGGTTTGGTTTAGAGGGGTTTGAGGGATCATCTGGGGAGTCATCATCATTGGAGCTGCTTTCAGGGTGTTTGATGCCCTTATCTTTCCTTTCCCTCTCCTCATTGATCTTGTCATCCACCAACTTTGCAAATACTTCCTCATCAGTGAGGAATCTTGTCTTTGAAACTCCAGCAAAGTGTAACAATCTGTTCTCCTCCACTTGCCACCAGTTTGCACCCTTATCTTGGATGACTTGTGATATTTCCATCAAGGATTTATCTTTTACATCAACAAGCATCCTTAGATCATGAAAGGCCTTCTGAATTCTTGGAAATTCAGCAAGTTGTGGATACAAACTGTCCACAGTAGCCTTGGCTCCTCCTCTGAGCATACTTTCATAAGTATACTCCTCCTCATCTCCACTTGAATGGGGACTTTGGGTTATAGGGGAGTTGGCTATGGGTTCTCCTAATGCGGCTTCAGGCAGATTAAATTCAGGAATGTTGGCTTCAGATGGGTTGGGTGCAGTAGAAGGATCTTCAGTTGCTTTTGAGAGCAATGGATCTGAAGGGGCTTTACTCAGGGGGGTAGGCTCAAAAAGTGCAGCTTCCAATTGCTTTGAGTAATTGAGCATAGATGAGTCAAGGGGAGATTGTAATCTTGTCTCATCTACAGCTATGTCAGCTAGCACATCTATCATACTTCTCTGCACACTTCCCTCAGGAGAGTATCTCTTTGTGAGATTTATGGGAGTGATAGGTTGATTGGTTGGGGTTATATGGGTTTCAGGGGAGTTGGGCTCAGGATTCTGAATTTCAGGGATGTTGGCCTCCATTGGTTGACCTTCAGGGACCCTGGATTCTGGAGTTCCAGAACCAGATGAGTTGGTCCTTGACTTTGATTTGGTCCTGCTTTCAGCTCTGCTCTCTCTTAGAGCAAGTTGTAGAGACCTTTCTTCCTGAAGCTCCAACACCTTGTCAGTAGGCTTGACCCTTCTCTTGCTAGCCCTACTGCTTCCACTCCCTTCCTCATCCTTCTCAGGGACAACCTCCCTGATCCTTTTATCACCCCTAGACTTTTGTCTAGTCTCATTGTACTTTTGCCTTAATTCTTCTGAGTGATCAGATGGCACTTGTACACCTTCTCTAGCAACTTCTTCAATCTCAGTTGAAGCATCTGAGTTCTCTTCTGAGATAATCTGAGACATTTTCCTTGTCTTCACCACTCTTGCTTTAGTCCTCTTCTTCATCTTTGGCTTCTCCTCCACCTTTGCTTCAGCAGGCTTGGCCATTAACATCCTCCTTTGCTCAGTTTTCTTGCTGAGCTTTCTGAATAGAATCTTTTGAGCTGGGAGAGGCTTTGCAAATGTTTGCATTTGGGAGTAGTGGGAAAATCTCTCAATCAACAAGCTTGCCCTAGTGCAATACTTGAGTTTCCCTTCTAGCACAACCTTATTGTGAGATTTCACTTTGAATTTTGCCTTTTCCTTCATCATCTCAGACATGATGAAGGTCCTTCAATCAAACTTGATGCCTTTATCACTGGCATCAATGACTGCAGCCATGATTCTGATTCTTGGATGGCTGACGTGCTCCAAGCTTCCAGTATTACTCAAGAGACTTTTAGCTACAACCTCAAAGAGATTGAGAAATTCTGGCTTGAGAGTCTTTTTGTTTTGAGTTGAGGAGAGAGGGCCTGGTGTCAATAGCCATTCTTGAGCTATTTCTTCTTCATGACCAGTGCCATAGATTTCTGGATTCCTTCCCTCAGAAGGCAGTCCAAAAGCTCCTTCAAGATCTTCTGAAGAGAATTTCACTCTATGAAATCTTTCTTCCTCTTCTCCTTCAGCAACATATGACAGTCTGGTGGAAACTTCACCATCTTCAGGCTTGCCCCTCCATTTGAGAAAGGCAAAGAATTCAGCCATGTAGCTTTCCAAGCAGGAGCTTGGTCTTTCTTCCAAAAACTTTTGAAGACCAGCCCTTCTCAACCATCTCAGGGTTGGAGTAATCTCAGAATCTTCACTTTCAAAGGAGATTATGGGTTCAAAATGAAGATTGTTTTTGTTGCTTAGGTATCCAAAATCAAGGTCTAGAGCCTTGTTGGAAAAATCTATGATCATCTCTGGTCTAACTTTGGGAGCCATTGAAGATTGCAGAGATGAAATTTAGAAAGTTTTGGGAGAGTTTGAAGAGAATAGGTTAGGGTTTCGAATGCTTGGGAAAGAAGAGTGTGTGGGGAGTTCTTAAGACTTGAGAATATTCTAAAAAGAATGTTTGTCAATGAGTTGGTGAGTTTTGTGTATTTTCAACTGTTGTCAAATATGGAAAGATACACTTGGACGGCCAGGATGAATTTCAGGGGAGTTGGCCAGTTTTGATCCAATGGTTAAAAACCAATGTAACAGTGACTTGTTGGTTTTATTCAAAACGTGGAAGGTATTTAATATTAGTTAATGGTTGGGGAGTTTTCGAGATAGATCATGGTTTGAAAAGGTGTAATGCAAACAAGAGTTAAATCTTGGCATTTAATGCATGGAAAGCGACCTTTTGGGTGGGGGACAAATTAAATCCCACAGAAATGATATCTGTAGTTGGGACATGTATCAAGGTAGGCAATGATTACCAAAAATAGGTGCTTATCAAACCAAGGAAATAGTTTGATAGCCAAGACAACTTATCTGACCCCACTTGGACAAGTGTCCTGAAGAGATGTGGATAATGGTCCTGAATTCCAATGGACAAGTGTCCTGAATAATTTCAGCCATCTCTTCTGATATTCAGTAGACTTGACCAAGTCTGCTGAGAACCTTCTCAGTTTCCATATATCCATTAACTTTTCATGAGATTTACTTGTCCAACTTCCCTGGATCAAGTAATCCCAACTCTGCTGATAGCTCCAGAAATCTTGCCTCTGCAAGTGGCTTAGTTAGAATATCAGCTTTTTGATGATCAGTGTGGATCTTGACCAACTTTATGTCCTTCTTCTCCACATGGTCTCTAATGAAGTGATGCTTGATGTCCACATGCTTGCATCTTGTGTGCAATACAGGATTCTGTGATATAGCAATGGCACTATTGTTATCACAAAATATTGGCACTTCAGTAGAGTTGACTTTGTAGTCTCTCAGTTGTTGTCTCAGCCAAAGGATTTGAGCACAACAACTTCCAGCTGCAACATATTCAGCTTCAGTGGTGGAAGTAGCCACTGTGTTCTGCTTCTTGGAGAACCAAGATATAAGCTTGTTGCCCAAGAATTGACAAGTCCCTGAAGTGGACTTTCTGTCAATTTTACAACCTCCATAGTCAGCATCTGAGTAGCCAGTTAACTCAATGTTGTCATCAGCAGGGTACCAAAGGCCTAGATTTTCAGTGCCTTTGAGATACCTCAAAATCCTCTTTGCAGCCTCAAGATGGCTTTTCTTAGGATTTGCTTGGAACCTTGCACACACACCTACTGCAAAGGTGATGTCAGGTCTGCTGGCAGTGAGATAGAGGAGTGAACCAATTATTCCTCTATACTCAGTAGAGTTGGTTGAAATACCACTCTCATCAGGATCCATCTTCCAATTTGTGTTCATTGGGATCCTTACTGGCTTGCTAGTTGTACACCCAAACTTCTTGATCATTTCTCTGGTGTACTTAGCTTGGTTGATGAAGATTCCTTCTTTTGATTGCTTGACTTGAAGACCCAAAAAGAAGTTCATCAACCCCATCATGGACATCTCAAACTTGCTTTGCATTAGCTTTGAGAATTTCTCACACAGCTTCTCATTGGGGGATCCAAATATTATGTCATCCACATAAATTTGGACAAGCAAGATGTCCTCTCCTTCAGATATTCTGAAAAGAGTTCTGTCCACAGTTCCCTTGGTGAATCCATGATCCAAGAGAAATTGTGACAGTGTATCATACCAAGCCCTAGGGGCTTGCTTGAGTCCATATAGAGCTTTCTTGAGTCTGTAAACTTGGTTTCCAACCTCAAAACCTGGTGGTTGCTCTACATAGACTTCTTCCTTCAAGACTCCATTCAGAAAGGCACTCTTGACATCCATTTGGTATACTTTGAACCTCTTGTGGGCTGCATAGGCTAGAAAGAGCCTTATTGCTTCTAGCCTTGCCACAGGTGCAAATGTCTCATCATAGTCAATGCCTTCATGTTGGAAATAGCCTTTTTCCACAAGTCTTGCTTTGTTTCTGACAATCACATCATTTTCATTTTTCTTGTTCTTGAACACCCACTTTGTTCCAATAACATCTTGATGTGAAGGCCTATCCACCAGCTCCCATACTTCATTTCTGGTGAATTGATTCAGTTCTTCCTGCATGGCTGTGATCCAATTGGCATCTTGAAGTGCTTCCACAATATCACTTGGTTCTTGCTCTGACAAGAAACAACAGAAAAGAGCACTTTCACCATGAAATCTTCTGGTTTTGACTCCAATACTTGGGTCACCAAGTATTAGATCAGTAGGATGGTTTGATAACCAAGTCCTTCTTTTTCTGATCTCTTCAGTAGAGTTGTCCTCTACTGAAGTTGAGTCAATTTGATCATAGAATTCAGGATAATTGAATGCAGGATCTAATTCAGGATCATAATAAGGGGTGTTGTCCTCAATGTCAGGGACATTGATATTTTCAACATTTTGAGTTCCCCCTTGATTATATGACCTGTTAACTACCTCAGCAGGAACTGCTTCTTCATTGGTAGTTGTTACCTGAATGTGAACTGGGATTGGATCATTCAGTTCACCATTCCTTTCAGTGGGATTTGCCTCAGGAAGGTTGCCTTCAGGATGGTTGTCCAACATAGAGTTTTCAGGTAGATTGGCTTGGACAACATCTATGATTTCAGTGTCTTTGTCTTTTAGGCTTAGTCTGGTTGTTCTTTGTGTGATTTCTTCTGATTCCAAGTTCTCATTCCTGAACTCATGAGTAGATTCATCAAACACAACATGAGGTGTTTCTTCCACAATAAGAGTTTTCTTGTTGTAGACCCTGAAAGCTTTACTGATTTGGGAGTATCCAAGAAACACTCCTTCATCAGCTTTGCTATCAAAGGCTTTCAACTGATCTTTCCCATTATTGTGAATGAAACACTTGCAACCAAAAATGTGAAAGTAAGATACTTTAGGCATTCTTCCTTTCCAGAGTTCATAGGGGGTTTTGCCTTGCCCCTTAATAATCAAACATCTATTTTGAGTATGGCATGCAGTGTTTATAGCTTCAGCCCAAAACCTCTTAGGTAATTTTGAATCAGCAATTAGAGTTCTAGCAGCTTCTTTTAAAGTTCTATTTCTTCTTTCTGCAACTCCATTCTGTTGGGGAGTTCTAGCTGCTGAGGTTTCATGAGCAATTCCATTGGATGTGCAATACTCATTGATGTATGAGTTAATGAACTCTGTGCCTTTATCAAATCTTATCTTGATAATGCTAAGGCTTTTCTCATTTGACAATCTCTTTAGAAGTTCAGGCAGTTTGACTTGAGTTTCCTTCTTATTAAGGAGAAATACTACCCATGTGAACCTAGAGAAGTCATCTACTACAACCAATGTGTATTTTCTACCATTTATGCTTGTAGGGGTAATTGGTCCAAAAAGGTCCATATGTAACAGTTCAAGTACCCTTTCAGTAGAGATGACTGGTTTTCCCTTAAATGAGGCTTTGATCTGTTTTCCTTCTTGGCATGGTTTGCAAACATGCTCTTTAATGAAAACCTCATTAGGTAGTCCTTTGACTAATGCATTTCTAGCAATTTTGTTCATTGTTTTAAAGTTCAGGTGGTTTAATCTTTTATGCCATAACCAACTTTGTTCACTAGAACTCTTAGCAATGAAGCATGCAGCATCAGTAGACTTATCCCAGTCTGCAAAATACACATTTCCTTTCCTAGTTCCATTCAATAGAATTTGTTGAGTCTTATTTTTGATTAAGCATTTTCCACTTGAAAACTCAACATTGAAGTTTTTATCACAGAATTGACTGATACTTAGGAGATTATACTTGAGACCAGCCACATAAGATACATTGGATACTTTGATGTTACCAATCATCAAAGTACCATAACCTTTTGTAGTTGCTTGTGAGCTGTCTCCAAAAGTGACATTTGGGCCTTCTTTTTCAATAAAATCAGTGAGAAGTTCCTTGTTTCCAGTCATGTGCCTTGAACATTCACTGTCAAGATACCATGCTGACTTTTTGCTCATGCTCCTCTTCTTGTGGCCCACTGGTACCTACAATTAGATGGGTTTAGGTACCCTTTGAGTTTTGGGTCCTGAGAGGTTAGCTGTACCTTTAGGAACCCAAACTTGCCTAATAACCCTGATTAATTCAAGGTGGCTAAGTTGTCTTCCTTTAGCATCTAAATACACTGTCTTTCCCTTAAATGCCTTTGGGAAAGTGTGTGTGAATGTGTTAACTCTATAAGTTTCAGGAGAGTTGTCAAGTCTCCTGAACTTTTGAGTTCTTTGTGCATCTTGAGGGAATCTTTGAGGAAAGGCTTTCTTATGACCACTACCCATTGGTATGAAGGGTTTTGGTTGTCTCATTTTATTCTGCCTTTGAGGAAAGTTGTCCCTAGGTCTATTCAGCTGAGGCTTTCTCAGAGGAGTTGGCCTAGGCTGATTATACCTTGGATACTTCCTCTGAACATTGTTCAGTAGGGTTGCCCTACCATTGGGTCTACTCTGCTGACCAATATTCCTCTTGTGTTCGGGAGCTTTGGCCATTTCCTTAGGTTTTGGCCTAATCTCCTGAAGCACTTGAGTAGGCATAACATCCATTTTGCCCTTTCCTTTGTTCAGTGGCTGAATTATTTCATTTTCAGTTTGTGCCACTGACTTAACAAAGATTCTCTTAGTGTTACTCACAGAAGCAACACTAAGACAAGGTGAAGATTCAAATGGATCAAAACCTAATCCACTTCTTTGAGCCATAGGTCTTTGATAACTCTGAATTTCCTCTATTGCTCTAGAGGATTTCTTCAGAGCAGACATCTTTAATTTCAGGCTCTCTTCACTTGATTTAAGAATATCATATTCATGTGAGAGGTTTTCAAACTTGGCATTGAGAATTTTGATTTCAAAATCTTTTCTCTTCTGAGAGAGAAGTTGATCATCAATCTCCTTTTGTTGGTCAACTATCCTGAGATTTGCTTCCTCAAGCTCTCTCAAGACTTGTTGATACAACTCAGTAGACTTGACATCAACAACTGCCTCAGAGTTTTTGGCAAGTTCAATAGCCAATCTTTCATTTTCCCTCAAACAGTTATCATGAAATTCTTGTAACATAGTGAAATCTTCCATCAACTTTCCAAGGGAGAGTTTCAAGTTGACCTCACTATTGTTTTGTGAGATGAATGATGGTGAGCTAGAAGTGGAGGATACCTCATCATCCTCAAGAGCCATGTTGCAGACATCATCATCATCATCACTGTTGGAGAATAGTCCATCAGAGGAGTTGAGGCTTTCAGCACTATCAGATTCTTCACCAGCCATCATGGCCTTTCTGTTGGTGAATTTCCTATCTCTTTTAGCCTGCCTCTCCCTTCTCTCCTTAGAGCTTAATTCAGGGCAATCATACTGGAAGTGCCCTTTCTTTTTACAGTTATAGCACAGATCTTCATCATCTTCTTTCTTTGATTCTTCTCTTCTTTTTGATGATGAAGGTTCAGCTCTACTGGACCTTCTCCTATCAGAGTACTTGTCCTCTGATCTTTTCTCTTCAGGCTTTTTGACTTCAGCCTGTGCTTCAGGAGAGTTGTATCTCCTGAATTTGTTGTCCTGGTAGAATTTCTTGTATCTACCAAACCTTGAGTTTAACTTTTCAAACCTTCTAGCCATCAAGGCTAGTTCTTCCTTCATTTCAGTCTTTGAAACTGACTTTGATGATCTTGGAGTGGACTGCATCTCTGGTTCAGCAGTTTTGGCTTTGAATGCCACTCCCTTAGTAGGATTTGAAGGTTCCTCAATAGGCTTTCTTCTATTGAGGTCGAACTCATAAGCTTTGAGTTCAGAGAAGATTTGTTGCATGGGCATGGTGGAAAGATCTTTGGTGTTTTGCATCATTACAGCATAGACATCCCACTTTTGAGTGAGACTTCTCAAGATCTTCAACCCCACTTCTCTCTTGGTGTAGACCTTGCCCAGTGAGTTGATTTCATTCATCACATCAGTGAATCTACCAGCAAACTTATCAATGGATTCCTCAGACTCCATTGCAAACTGTTCAAATTTCTGCACAGCAACTTGGAGCTTATTCTCCTTGATCTTTTCAGTACCCTCACACATTTCAGCAAGAGTATCCCAAATTTCTTTGGCTGTTGTGCAGTGGTAGACTCTACCCATAATTGCATCTGGAATTGTTTGGTAGAGGGTGTTCATTGCTAGATAATTCAGATTATCCTTCCTCTTTTCATCAGTAGTGAAGTCATCTTCATCTTGGGTAGTACATCTCTTGTATCTGCCCTTTGAGCCTCTGTGACTCTGGGATTGACAAAGGTGAACACAAAAGGACCTCTTGTGATCACTCTCAACATATCAGTATGAAGAGATGCAAGATGAGCCCTCATTCTGATTTTCCAGAAATCATAGTTATCAATTGAGAACATGGGCAGTTTGTGATGTGAAATGTGGTTGACTGGATTTGTGGCCATGTTGTCCAATCCTTGGATAGTAGGAGGTGGAACAGCAGCATTGTTGTTGGCCATAATTCAAGAACAAATAGTCAGTCAAAATACAATAAGGATTTCAGAGAGATCAGTTCAGTGACCACAGCCAATATGTGATTTTGAAAACCAAGATGGCTTTTCAGAAGCAGTGGTCTTTGAACCCCTGCTCTGATACCACTTGTTGGTCCTGAAAGGAGTAGATAACAAGTGTATGGGGGGGGGGGAATACACTTGTTTGCAAATTCTTTTCAAACTTGATCAAACCAGAGCTCAGCAAGGTTGTCTTAGACAATTCTGCTGAAGAAGATTAACTCTTCTAAGATAATCAATCTACTAAGTACTATTGAGTACTTAGTTGAATAACTATCTAGGGGAGTTATATGTGCGGAATAGTGGTTGGCCCTTTTAGTTTAAACTCCTTTAATTTCTGAAATCACTTAGTCAATGTAACAGTCCAGTTTTCAGGGAACTTGTCCAAATAGGTTTTTGCACAGTCTTTGAATGTTTATCCTTGAAAGATCAGTTTTGTGTGCAGTGTTGATGTATTGTAAGTACTTGAAATGTAAATCAACACAAGAGTTTATAGTGGTTCAGAGACTCAAGCTCCTACATCCACTTTCCCTGATTTAACAGGATAATTCCTTCACTCTTGGAATTAACTTGTTTTATAGTGCCAAGGTGCACTTGATCAAGAACACCACTCTTGGTGAATTGATCCCTAGGATGTCTAGAGTCCTAGTACCCTCTTCTCAACTCAGAACTGAATTGTTCTTCTCTCAACAGTCAGCTCCTACCACTTCTACTACTACTACAACCTTCTCACTTTCACTCTTGAAAGATATGAGGATTGAAGTAAGGTTCCAACTAATGAGATATCCTTTACAATGGAGATCAGTGTATAAGGATAGGATATCTCTCTAAGCTTGTGTATGGATGTACAATGAAGTTCAGCTTAGATGAAGTGTTTGAAGACTAAGATAGTCTTTGAAAGCTTTGAAAGCACTCTAGCTTGTAAGAACTTGAGCTTAGTTGGTTTGTGTTGAGATTAGTTGGATTAGTTGGATTAGTTGGATAGCTTTCAAATGGTCTTCACACTTCTGTATTTATAGACAAATGAAGGATTTGCCCGTTGGAGAGGCAGCCTCCAATGTCCATAAATGTCTTCTTTCAGTTCTTCAACTTTGAAGACAGTTTCTTGATAGTGACATGTCCTCATTTGGGAAATAAACGGCTGTAAGAGTTTTGTCTTCATTCTGCAGCACTCTTCCCAATATCTGACTTTCAGATTCTCTTGTTAGGACTTGGACATCACTTCTGAAGGTTGTTCCAATGATAGGACAACATTCCTCAACATTTGGACAACACTCCTTATCACTATCAGCAGTCTTGCTTATCAGCAAGGTTGGCTTGCTCTTCTTCAGATGACTTGGCTCTTTCCCTTTATTTCTCTTGAAGATGATCTTAGCTTGTTTCTTTGAAGATCTTTAGGGTGTGATTGTCTCTTTCTCTTCAGCATAGTTGACCTCAGGCTTTCAGAGCACTTGATCTTGATTAATTGAGCTGAGACAACTCCTCTGGACAACTCTCCTGATCAGCATACTTGTCTTTCAGCAGACTTGATCATGATTCCAGAGTTTGAGCCTTGAGGGGACTTGTTCTTGATGTACTTCAAAGCATATGTTCCCCCTCAATTTGTGCATCTAATCATCTAAGAGCTACCTAACATATTAGCTCCTCATCTAGCCTTTATACTATATGTTCTAACATGTCTAGAACATATTCAATCATAACTTAGGCATGTCTCAGGGGGTTTTGGTATTCAATCAAAACATAACTCATTTTATTCCCAACATTATAGGTAAGGTTCTAGCTTCACGTATCCAAGAATTAAATGACTCCGCGTCATTGGAAGTCATCTCTCCATACCTTTTAAGATTCGAAGAATGTGATACTGCCCATTTAGAAAAGGGTAAATCTCGAAGCCATTTTTCAGCGATAGGACCACCCACGTCCTTGAATTTTGCAAATTTTCCCTGAATATTGTGAGAGTAGGTGCATAAGCACACTGTTTGAACAAATCAGCCATATTTTCGCGATGCTGCGTGTTCCAACCTCCACCATAATTACCTTTAAGATTTAGCAACAAGTGATAAAGGCAATAAAAGTGGGCCGGATCATCCCATACATCATAAAATGCAGACATCAAACCCGTATTCCTGTAAGAAATGTAAATAACCTTTTTCGGGTGAATAATAAGATCACGTAGCTTAGTTAAAAACCAAGCCCAATTATTACGATTCTCGGTAGATACGATAGAAAATGCAACAGGGAATAATCCTACAAAATGTAGTGAAAAATAATAAGAAGCAATTTAACATAATATAATGAAAGTATAAAAAAATATGCAACTTCTGCAGTTTAGCAATTATTAGTACTAACATTCTACAATGTGTATGTGAATGGAAATTGGAATATTGTGTAAGATATATTTATAATATTCAGTGAGTACTTAATGATTAAATTGATCTAAAAAAGATGCCAACAATTATTTTCCATCTAATAATTAAAGAAGATGCAAAAAGAAAATTTTCCTGAACTGTGATGTATTCCTAAAAATGAATTATCTTAAACAGAGTAAGGACAATTTTTTCACCTGTGATATCTTTTACCATGAACTGTGATCTTTTCTTGAAAATGAATTATCACAATAAGATCTGGGGATTGAAACTGATATTTAATAGAACAAAACTAACATGCAATAATTAAACATTTTTGTATCACTCTTAATTGAACTGATAGTTTTGTTACAAGACTAGTCCGTAATAAGATATACTAATATGTAGAATTTAACAAAGCACATTACATTTGGATCATACCATACAAAAACATAAATACTGATATTTAAAAGAGAACAACTAAGATGAAGTAAGGGAACAAAACATAACTTAAATTTATGAATTAGTTGTAGAATTAATACCGTTATTTCCGTCCTTTGCAGTGGCAAATAGCAATACACCTTTTGAACGTCCCTTCATGAATGTGCCATCAATGAAAAGCATTGGCCTACAACTTTTAAATCCTTCCTTGCATGCATTGAAAGAAATAAAGATTCTTTCAAAGCGGTTGGTGATGTTGTTGGTCTCCAAATCCACTATACTTCCAGGATTTGTGTGTTTCACTGCGTCTCCGTACCATCTTAATTGATCGTACGACTCGTCGTAACTTAAAAATATATCGTTCCTAGCAGCCTCAATACCACGCCACGCCTTCCAATATGGTAGACCAAAACCATAATATTTATTAAATTCTATGAGTACATTCTTTCCAAAAATCATCGGATTGGACTTAACATCTTGCAACAGAAGATCTTTTAGAACTTTAGTACCAAACCTGTTTTTCTTTTCATTTAGCAAGTTGCCAACACACTTATGATCTAGATTTGCTTTGGAAACAATAAACCCTGTATTCATAGGTAAATTTCTGCCTCTAATGAACCAATCACAGCCACACGACTTCTTTTCAAAGCACTCTACGTATATATACCTAGGATAGTTCTTACCGTATCTATACTTGAAGTTCAATTTAGTCGAATACTTAATTAGCTCGATCCTAAACTCGGGCGCAACACCCCCAAATACTGCACCAACTTTCATTATGTTGACCCAATCATCAGGCAAATATGATTTACTTTTCTCCACAGGACATATAACAAAATTCGGCAACTTACCCAACCCAGAAAACTCATTTGCACAATCTGCCTGATTATTACAATTCGACACTATGTCAACATTTTTAACAAGTATATTTGATAATTCATATTGGGATGCAGATGTATTCAAAGTAAGTTGATTTATCACAGAACTATGTGTGATAGTTTGTGAATTTTGCATGTCGGGTAGTAAGGTCTGCGATTGATTACATTCTACAGAAACATCTTCTAACTTCTCAGACGATATCTTGCAGTATTCAACCAAACCAATTAAATCAATATCTGATGATAAAGCACAATTCTTTATGCAACCAACAGAATAACACATTCTTATATTAGGAGATGATAATATGGGCCACATACCAATTATTTCATTGAGAATATGCTGAATGGTTGAAGATTGTTGAACTGGAAACAACTTCATTTTTCCCTCGTATTGGAACTTCAGAATCACGGAATATTCCATTTGTCGATACTACTTTGATGCGCCAATATATATTGAACAACCGATTAGTCCTTCCTAAAATGGTTGAAGATTGAATGATTGTTGAACGACTGAATGATCGAATTAGAAAATATTGAAGATTGTTGAACGACGAATTGCAAAATTTCTAATTCTTGAATGATGAATTGTAGAATCCCTAATTCTTGAACGATAAATTGCAGAATCCCTAATTCTTGAACGATGAATTGCAGAATTCAAAAGACCGAAGAAACTGCCATTGTTCTGCAAAAAAATCCTTATTTTTGGAATTGTCAATGGGCATACGAAAGGAAGTTATTCTATTTAGGAAATTTTGGTAGTTTTGGTAAATGTTGAGTAATTTTCGGAAGCTAGGGGAATGGGGTTTAATTTGAATTTGAATCCAGAATATCCAAATCGTGAAAATGGTATTTCAATTTCAAATTTAATTATATTAATGAATTAATATTGTTTTATAAGATCAAGGGGCATAATTGGGTATTAACACGTTAATTTGACCTTAATTGTATTGTTTTAGTTTGTTTCCTTTATTTGAATATTGGTCTATAGGATTGTCCTTACTAGTGATTAAACTCTAATTTTTCTGTCGTCTGATTTTGATATATAACCTCAGTGTAAATGATATTTTACTTCAAGTCTTCCAGTTTTAATTATATTTATTTGGTTTTGACAGGGTTTATAATATATGAGTCCTACCTACTTTGCACTCTTTCAAGTGGTACTTGTAGTAACATTGTAATTGCAATTGACTTCATTTATGTGTTATTATATACCTTTACCTTCGGACAAAGGGCTTATGCTTCTTCGGCTAATTGCTTTGTACCTTTCTCAAGAGAACAAACTCTTTGTATTCTCTTACATTGAGCTTTTCAAAGTCCCAGAGCATCATTTTAAAGTGTTACTCAAATTTTGAAATTACTGAATAAATAATTATTTCCAAGCAAACACTCAACTGCCTATCTCCTAGATAATTAGTAAGAGAATAATTGATTAATATACGGAACAAAACTATGGTTGATGGAGTTTATCGCCTTTTGCCATTTTCAGATTCAAAGTTTATCTTTTCTCTAATGTCAATTATGTAAATTTTCAGAGGCTTTCAACGTCAGAGGAGTTTGTGTAACCACAATTTGTTGCAAAAGTGAGAGAGAGATGAGAGATAGAGAGAGAGGGGAGAGCGAGCGTCGAAATCCCTCCCATCCTGCCAGTAATCGCCTCCATTGGAATCAGAGATACCAAACCTCCTACTCAAGACAGAAACCATCCCACCATCAACACCCCAACCTGAAACCTCCCTACCCTTCCCTTAAGCCTGACCCCAGACCCCCCCTCTATCCATATCCGAACAAGCCTGTACACTCCCTTTCGCACCCGAACCCCCGCCCTCAACCAGACTGGCCAACCCCTACCCACAAATCCCCTACCCCCATACCCAAGGACAATGTCAGTCCATCCCATTTGAGAGTGTTCAACCTAAAACAACGGTCAAAGGACGCCTCGAAGGTGTTTGTCTCAAACTTCCCAGAGGATTGGACGGAGAAAGGCCTTTTCGAATGCATGCATCGCTTCAGCCGCATAACAAATGTTTACATCCCCAAGAAAAGGACGAGTTTCGGTAGAAGATTTGCTTTCGTTAAGTTCGTGGAGGGCCTGAACTTGGAAAAGTTAGCCATGCAGATCAATAAGTTGTGGATCGACCTTAGAAAGATAAGAGCGGCGATCGCGAGGAGCCACAGATTCACACCTAGCTCCTGCTCGGATCGTATTATCTCGAAATCGGCCCCGTTAGTGGAATGGAGACTTAAGGATGACAGAAGCTTTGCGAGAGTGGTGAAAGAATGCAGCCCCTCACCTTCTTTCAAGGAAGACGGAACAGACTTCCAGAACGAAGAAGCTATTGTATAATATGTCAGTGAGATTGACAGGTTATAGGTCAACTCGTGCGTCGTGGGTAAGGCATGGGACGATTCGATGCTTAAGTTCATAAAGGACGAACTGGAGGAAGACGATAAAGGTTCTTCCAAAGTTATCTTGTTGGGTGGACAAAAGGTTATGATCTCCCCGAGATCTACAAAGTCTAATATTACCTTCATCAGAGACACTGAGTGTATCAATAAGCGGTTTTCTTACTTAAGGAAATGGCATCCAAGGGATGTGGTACAAGTTAGGCAAGTCTGGTTACAAGTTTTCGACGTTCCTTTTCATGCATGGAACGAGGAAACGTTTAGAGCAATTGGTTCTTTTTTTTGGAATCGTGGAAGAAGTTCACGCCTATTCAGTGAGAAAGATTGATTTGTCTAGAGGAGGAGTTCGTATCAACACCAATTGTTGGGTCCCGATTAACTCCAATGTGAACATAAGCGTATTGGGCGAAAATTTCTCTGTCTGGGTCTCAGAGATAACTGGGGAAACATCACTTAAATCCTATGCTTTGGATCCAGCAGACGAGGATCCGGATTCAGACATTGTGTCCTCTACATCCGGTTATTCTTCGGAGCTTGTTAGCTCAGATTCAGAATCGGAGGTAGGCTTAGCGGAGGAAGTCGGCGGTAAGTCTCCCCCCGAGAAGGGGGAGGCGAAACGACTCAACTACAGTTTCAAATCTGGAGGGGTGCACACTGAACTGGCGGCTGACACTGTGTTCGACAAATCAGCATCGGAAAAAGTACTGGCGGTGGGGCCTCGAACCGAATTAAGGCACGCGCGCGTTGATGTCTTCGCTCAGAGTGCGAGTGGGACCTACAATGTTTGTTCGATGGGCCACACCTATCCGGAAGAACAGATGGCTCCTGTGATTAGGCCCAGTGAGGATCCGATAAATCAAAAGGCCCATATCACCGAGTCCAAAATGTTGGGCCCCAACACACTCTCGACCCATTGCAACGAAGCTGAAGGCCTAGACTCCGACCCGTTTGAGTTGGGCCCATTGATTGAGAAAGCGTGGAGGCCCAGCAAGAATTCTAAGCCCTGTGCAATTAATGCCTCTCAACCAAAACCATGGCCCGATTTCATTCACGACATTGACTCAGGAGAATCAATTCCCCTGAATGCTCCCAAAAACCCTAAAAATAGGAAACTCAAACGGAAGAGAGGCCCCTGGGGCAAGAACAAGACCAAAATCGTCCCCAGCCAGAGTAGAGACGCATGTCCCGCCGGAAATGAGATTACGCCGATTGATAAGGAAACATAGGAGATTATCGAAATATACAGTCAACTTGGTTTCAGTAGAGAGCAATATAGAGAGATTCTTTCTCAAAAAGTCATGGAGTTCGAAGTTCGCGATAGGGAGGCCTTCGCCTTACTGGCTTAAATGCAGAGTCTTATGGGGAATGTCGTATCCGTTCTGATATGAAGATTATTTCACTTAACGCTAGAGGTATTGGTTTTCCGGACAAGAGGTACAAAATTAAGGAACTAGTCAAAAAGGAAAAGGTGGATATACCCTGCTTACAAGAAACTAAGATGATCTCAATCAACGCAAATATCTGCGAAACTATGTGGATGGACAAAGACTTCGATTGGTTTTTCAAGGGGGCCGACGAAAGCTCTGGCGGTATACTCTGCATCTGGAGTAAATCAACCTTTGAGAGGCTTAATTGGTGGGACGAGGAAGGGGCAATCGCCGTTTCAGGTTATTGGGGCACTGGAAGAATATAAGTCAATATTGTTAATGTTTATGCCCCCTGCGACAAGAGATTGAGGAAGGTCTTATGGAAGAATCTGCTCCGAAGGTTATCTCTCGATCAAGGTTTTAGATGATGCTTATGCGGAGACTTCAACTCCATCATTCACAGATCGGAGAGGAGGAGCTCGATTACGGAAAATTTGCCCCCGTTCGATAAGTCCTTTAAGGCTTTCGTTAGAGAAGCTAATCTTGTGGATTTGCCTCTCCATAGGGGAAAGTTCACCTGGTACAGAGACAACGGGTCTGTAGCAGACTGGATCGATTCTTGGTGTCGGAAGCTTGGTTGAGGGAGTGGCCTAATTGCAAACAAGATGGTCTGCCAAGGTTAATATCGGACCACGCCCCTATTTCGTTACACTCTGAAGCCTCCTTGGACTGGGGCCCTAACCCTTCAAGATAGTGAATTGGTGGACGGAGGAGAAGGGCTTCAAGAACATGGTCATGGACACATGGAAATCTGCTAAATGTAAAGGTAAGGGATCCTTTATTGTCAAGGAGAAATTGAAGCTCCTGAAATAGGCCATTAGAACCTGGAAAGGTCGTGGAGGTCATATCAAGGATAGTTTGATTAAGGATATTGAGATGAAGATTGAGTCCATCGACTCGAAACTGGATGCTCAAGGATGGAGTGTCGAGGACGCGACAGAGAGAATGAAGCTGATTGAGGAAATGGAAGCGACAAAAACTAAAAAGGCTAGACTCGTTCACAAGAAGTCCAGAATCAAGTGGCTTCGGGAAGGGGACGCAAACTCGAGTTATTTTCACTCAATAATTAGCAAAAATCAAAGGTTCAGTGAGCTTAAGGGTATATTTATCAACGGTGTTTGGGTTGAGGGAGTAGATGAAGTCAAAGAAGGTATTTTCAGTTTCTTCAAAGAGTCTTTTACAAAACAGAATTGGTCGAGACCGAAAGTAACTGGAATTAATGGCAAAAAAATTGATGAGATTGCCAACGTTGTACTCTGCAACAGATTATCGCTTGAGGAAATCAAGAGAGCTGCCTGGAGTTGCGGGCCGAACAAGAGTCCCGGGCCGGACGGTTTCAATTTTAGATTTATAAAATAGTTTTGGGATGTGTTGGAAGTGGACGTCGTTCGTGCTATCTATGAGTTCTACGAGAATGCTAAGCTGGCGAAGGACACCAACGCGGCGTTCGTTGCCCTCATACCAAAGGTCAGAAATCCCCTTTCTATCAAGGAATTTAGGCCTATATCTCTTGTGAGAAGCTTCTATAAGATCTTATCGAAAATCCTTGCCATGAGATTGTCGAAGATTCTGAGCCTGGTTATTTCCCCCACACAGTCGACTTTCATCCGCAACAGAAATATATTTGATGGTGTTGTAATCGCTAACGAAATCGTTGAGGAAGCTAAGCTCTAAAAGAAAAAACTATTTTTATTCAAATTGGATTTCGAAAAAGCCTATGACTCTATCAATCAAGAGTTTCTGCTTGACATGCTGTCTATCTTGGGTTTCAACAAGAAGTGGAGAGGATGGATGAAGGAATGTATGAGCACAGCCTCTCTTTCGATCCTGGTTAATGGAAGCCCGACTAAGGAGTTTATTATGGAGAGAGGCATTCGACAAGGTGACCCGATCTCGCCTTTCTTATTCACAGTAGCAGGTGAATGCCTTAGTCGTATGTTTACTAAGGCTGTGGAGAGGGGATTTTTCGAACCTGCCCTCGTCGGAAGCCAACATATAAAGATATCTCACCTTCAGTTTGTTGACGACACATTATTTCTCGGTGAGGCTAACAGAAGGAATATTCTTGTGTTGAAAAGCATCCTGAGGCTTTTCGAAATCTGGTCCGGTCTCAAGATCAATTTTTTCAAGAGCACGATTTCAGGCATAAATGTCCATGACTTCGACTTGGCTTCTTGGGCTAACATTTTGAATTGAAAAACTACCACTCTTCCTCTAAAATACCTTGGCCAGAATATTGGTGCCTGTAGCAGAAATATTTCAAGCTGAGAAATTGTGACAAATGTAGTGGATAAACGCCTCATCCGCTAGAACGAGACGTTACTTTCTTTCGGGGGAAGACTGACACTCCTTAATTCCGTTCTCGTGAACCTCCCCACCTATTCCATGGCCCTTAACCGAACCCCAACCTCAGTGACCAATAAAATCCATTCCAGCCTCAAACGATTCCTTTGGAGCAACGGTAAACTGGAGGTAAGAAGGATTACATGGGTAAGTTGGGATATCTTATGCAGGGACAAAAAGAGGGGTGGGCTTGGGGTGAAAATTTTAAATTTGTTTAACATTGCTCTCTTGGGTAAATGGGGCTGGCGTTCTTTAACTGATAATGAGAGTTTATGGAGGGATATCATTGTGTCCAAATATGGGTCTTTTAGGGAGTGTGTTGAGTACTATGAGAGTAAAGGAAAATGTCATAAGTCTTGGTCTGTGTGGTGGTCGAATATTATCAAAATCATTGGGGCAAGTGAGTGGTTCAAAAACAATGTTTCTATGGTTGTTTGTAATGGCAAAAATACTAGATTTTGGGAAGATAAGTGGGTGGGGGGTAACAATCTTAAAACTTTATTTCCCAGGCTGTTCAAATTAGAATCTAATAAGAAATGTTTGATAGATGATATAATTTTTTGGGTTGATAATGAGTTGCATGTGCGCTGGAATTGGAGGAGATTATTGTTTGACAGGGAATCTAATAGTGTTGGAGAACTTTGCAAGGATATTGACAAGTACCTAAAATCATCAACGGAAGAAGATCGATGGAGCTGAAATCTTGAGAGGGACGGTTTCTACTCAGTTAAGTCTGCTTACATGATGCTTCTGGGAGAAAGCACGGCTGCTGACGAGGTCCTGGACGAGACAAGTATTATCTGGACGAAGGGAATGCCTCTAAAGGTATCTGTTTTTTCGTGGAGGATGATCCAAAACAAGATTCTGACAATCGCAAACCTCAGGAGAAGAAAGGCATATAGCGAGCATTTTTCTCAGCAATGTAGATTGTGCAGAAATAGGGATGGCAATGAGACGGGTCCAAACCCGTACCCACATTGAACCCGACCCGCATGGGCCGGGTACAGACCCGATTAAGCGGGTATGGGACGGGTCGTGGTTTTTGCCAAACCCGCCCCGCCTACCCGTACCCACTATATATAAAATATAGTAATATTTAATATATATGTTTATATTTATATAAACTTATATGTATATTAATGTATATATGTTTGTAAAAATATTTTTTATGTAGTTTTTTTTAAGTATAAAATGAATATGAAATGTTATTTAAACAATTATATATTTAATTTGAATTATGTAATATTAAAATTAATATATTGTATACATTAAAATTAATTAAAAATAATTAAAAAAATTAAACGGGACGGGTAAACCCCGACGGATTTTTAAGCGGGACGGGACGGGTCCGGTTATGAGAATTTTCTGGCGGGACGGGTCCTGGGATAGGGCATACCCGTCCCATTGCCATCCCTATGCAGAAATGAAATCGAAGACACGGAACATCTATTTTTCTCATGCCCGAAGTCCGTTAAAATATGGAGCAAGGTATATAATTGGTTTGGGAAGGAGTATATTGGAGGTGACACAAATATTCATCATTTCAAAAGCCATGGAGAGCTATTGGGTAAGAGCAAATATCAGGCCTGGTCCTCCATTTGGCATGGAATTATCTGGATTATTTGGAGGAAGAGGAAGGAGATCTTATTCAGATGAGATATTTATTACGAGGATAAAACTTTGCAAAGTATTAAACTATAGACTTTTAGATGGCTTAAAGTGAATTCTTTGATTAATTATTGAAATAGTCTCGAGGATTGGAACCGTGAGCCCATGTTTTGTATTGTTAGCTAGTTTCTTGTAATCTCTACAGAGAACTATGTTGTATCTCTTTTTGTGGTACTTTTGGTACCCATCAATATATTTGTTGTTTTCCAAAAAAATGTCTATCCCTGTTGTCACCCAACTCATTAGCTCTGTTCAAGAGATTGAAAACACAATTAAAGCCTATTTGCTACCACTACATTGCCATGGTAAATGGTTTATCACTCAAGTCACTTTTACAGATTGTACGTATGTCTAAAGTTACTTTGAGGTCCATATATGCTCATTCATTGTAGTTCTGTAGGTGATGGAAATGTGTATTCTTAAGGGAGAAGAACATTTGACAGAGAAAACATAAGTCGAGGTAATTGGGTCTGCACTGTTGGAGAAATTGGTTATAAATTGATTAATTTTAATTAATTAATTGATTTTAAAATGAGAGTGGAGAACACTCGTCTCTGACCAATTTATTGAGGGCTATAAATGTAATTTCAAGAAAATTAAATGACATAAAATCGTTCTACTCTCGGAGTAGATGTTCGTAGTGTATTTAAAATCTCAAAACCGAGGAATTTCGGTGAGTAAGAAATTAATTCACGAAGTTGAAACGTTAAATAATACACTTTATGGAATAAAGTGTTATATCATGCTAATTGTCCCACATTGAAACTTTGAAAGTTTAATGGGGCTAATTACTCCTTATAAATAGGTGGGTGTTACAATGGTTCAAATAATAATGACTAAGTAGCAATCCAATAGTCTATACGGATGCACGTGTGTGCTCGTCCGATTGAGCTTGGGCTTAGTCTTGGGCTCGTGACTCGTGGGTTTTAAATTTGGGCTTTCAGACACATCTATAATTTTGGAACTTGAATATTTGGGCTTGGCTCATACAAATCAAGTTTCCAGAAAGTTGAAACCCAATTCAAAATTGGGTTAACCCAAATAAATTTAAGTTGAATTTGAACGTTGGGGATGTCTAGGTACATTGACGTTACAAATTGGGATGAACTTGGACGTTTGAGTGTCCAGATTCATGGACGTTTCAGAAATAAATTTGTAACCGCAAGGTGTTACAAATTCATGAATGCCATAATTAAATCTTGTAACCGCAAGGCGTTACAAATAACATGAATGCCATAATAAATGTGTATACCCCTCACATGTTGGAACATGTCTATAAATAGGGTGCATGTTTCATGTTGCAAAACACACTTGTATACTCACACAAAGAGACACAACACTTGATTTTCTAGAAAAAATCATAACATCATACATATTTGCATCAAGCATATAAAGTGCAATCCAGTTTTCGTGTCGATTCAGTTCGTTGGAACTCTATACGTTGTGGTGCTGCTCGTATAGAGGCGAAAGTCATTTTACCTTTAAAAACGTTACGTCAAACCGTGAGCACTAGCCGGGACGTATTCGTTTTGCGGGAAAAGGTTTTTCCTTACTCGACTTTAACCTTGTTCCTACTATTCTTGAGATGGGGTCGCTGCTGTTGATTTCGAGAACATGCCTGTTTTGGGAAGCTGCTAAAAGAGAAAAATCGAAGACTCTGTGTAATTATTAATTCAATTGTATTTACAATTCTGTTATTTATTTATGTCAATTTTGTAAATCCATTGTTGGGTGCTCAAAAATTCCAACATGCACTAGATTTTGGGTTTGCTAATGCTAATGCTAATGCAGCGTTATTTTTTAAAGGAGCAATGGGCTAATGTAATGGAGAACATAAGCTGGAATTCCACCTTCAAAACTCAACCCGATGAGAGTATATTTAAGAGGATTGATATGCCTATCTTTTGTTTGCAAGAGAGATATAACAAACTTAATATTAATTTTTATTTTCCCTTGTAGCCCTGTTTGCAGCCTTGTCTTTGTTGCTGTCAGAATTTTAAATTACTTAAAGAATAAAAATCGGATATTTGGCTAGCTGGAGTCCCCAAATTTTCGACAAGTTTAAAAATTTTCGGTGAGTTTAAACTTAGAGGACTGAAATTGATTAAAAAAAGACCAAAATTCATAGGAAGAATTTTGTAAAAAAACTAATTATTTCGACTTAAAATAAAGGGATTATAGTTTTTTTAGTCCTTTAAGTTGGACTAATTTTGAATTTGGTCCTGATGGAATACACATTTTGATTTTGGTCCCATAAGTTGGCCGAAATTTTGAATTCAGTCCAATTACTACCATTGTAGGTAAATAAACCGGTCAAATTTTTAGCTCGTGTGCAATTCAAATCAACTGTGAATTTGCTCATGTGCAGAAAAATGCAAAAATCAGTGGATTTGATCGATTTATTTATCTCAAATTGTAGTAATTGGACTGAATTCAAAATTTCGACCAACTTATGGGACTAAAATCAAAATGTGTATTCCATCGGGACCAAATTCAAAATTAGTCCAACTAAAAGGACTAAAAAAACTTTAATCCCTAAAATAAATGAATAAATTAGATGTACTTGAACTCAGTTTGACAACAAAGTGGCGTCATTAGCAAGGTGTGTATTTAATCTTTTTAGGGATTAATGAAATCATTCATGTGTTCATGTGTTTATTGTTTAAATTGATTTATATTGATAGTTAAATTACTTAAGTAATTAATTTTTTATTAATTTCAGTGCATATATTATACTATATATACAAGTTGACTAGTCATTTCCATTTGTTGCATCATTACAGGTACGCTTTCCATTTAATTATACTATTTAACTGTTAGTATAAAGGTAGGAATTGTGAAATGGTGATTAAAGTTCAATTGGTTATTATTTGTTAATTAATTGAGAAATCAGTCATTAATTTGCATTAAGGATGACTTTTGAGGATTTACAAACGGATTCTTATTTAGTTCTGCTTAACTACATTATTCATTTTTTTAATGTTATTATCATCTAACTTAAAATTTAATGCAATATTTAATGTTATTATCATCTAATAAGATTTTGAGCTTCAAGATTCTTAAATGTGAACTGTTATGTTAATTTATGCATCTTCTGTCTTGGTAGGTAAAAAAACTCATCTTCTTTTTATTGTCGATTATATTACTAATAATCAGAGTTCGTGTCTTATTACAAATTTTATTATCTTATAATGAATAATAATTGAACACAATGTGGCTAAAATTAGAGTTGTTTTTTGTGGTTCGACTTCACCATGTGCACCTGATCAAAGTGTATGGTAAATTGCCAAATAATCAACTCGATTTACTACTACTTTCTTTGCTAATATTTATTTATTATTAATCTTGTAGAGTATAGTGTTGCAGAGTTTGAAGAATTGTAGTTTAGACAAAAACTTAAACCTCAAGAAATATATTAGATTTAAATAATACTCTTTAGATAGGATAAATATATTAGGATTAAATTGAGTGGGATTGCACTGTTCACAAATTAAAATATTGAAATAATTTGTATGTTTGGATTGATGGAAAAACAAACTCACCCTCTCACCTAAGATTAATAATCATGCAAATGTGGGAAAAAATGGGAAAATTGACTCGGGCCCAAATAAATTCTCGGGCTTTAATTTAGAAAACCAAACAATGGAAAAAGTGGGATAAAAAAGTATTTCCCACATTTTCCATCAAACCAAACATACCCTTTAAAACTTGCCACCTACATGCTTCCGTGATTCATAAACTACTATCCCAATTACATTGAGTATTTTTTGGCACTAAGAACTAGGGGTGGGTAAATATACCGAAATTTCGGTATACCGAGCTTATCGTACCGAAAAAATACCGAAATTATCGAAATTTTCGGTATACCGAAATTTTCGGTACGGTATGGTATCGTACCGATATTTTCGGTATGATAACAGTATGGAAAATGGTCATACCGCGGTATTTCGGTATATACCGAAAATTTCGATAAGTTCGATATACTGAAAATATCGGTATATACCGAATTATCGAAATATTAATAAAATAATTATTTAATAATATAATTAAAATTTTAAATCAAAAAAATAAATTTTAAAATTCTAATTTCTAACGTTTTGGTAAAACCCTAGATCTAAGTTATCTAACTTCCAACTCCACTCCTTCACTGCACGCCGTCGCTGCACGCCGCCGCTCAACGCCGTCGCTGCACGCCGCCGCTGCACGGCGTCCACGCTGCCGCCACCGCACACCGCCCACCGCCGCGTCTCCACGCTCGCGTCGCTGCTGCACGCCCGCCATCAGGTATGTTTTGGAATTTTTACAGATTTTAGTATTTATGAATATTACAGATTTTAGATTTTGGGATTTTGAGTTAGGATTTTGGGATTTTGGAGTTATGTTGAAATTGGTAATCGGTAATTAATAATTTTTTAAGTTTTTAAGAATTTTCTTAATTAGGCAGCAGATAGTAGATTTCTTAATTTGGTTGATTTGGTTGGTGTAGAGTTTCAAAATAGCCTATTAAGTATTAGATGCTTACATGCTTGATTTAAAAGATGGATTTAAAAAATATCAGAGTTCTTTGTTTTTAAGAGTTTTATTAATTTGTACAGTAGATTAATCTTAAGGAATGTTTGTTGCTTGGTTTTGTTAAATATCAGTGCTCTGTTAAATATCAGATTTTATAAAATATCATATACTACATCGTAGGGCAGACAAGCATAATTATGGAGTAGCTAATTCAATGATACATGGATGAATATGTTTTTATTACAAGTAAAAAAAACATGGCATTAGTTGCTCGATAGTGTATAAACACATTATGTCTGAAAGAATTACTCTCTGAAATAGTGAAATGAAGAGATAAGAAAATAAACAGCCGAAATAGAAAGTCAAATGAAAGCAGGAAGTAGAAAAATCCTTAGAAACTTGCTATGTACAACTCCTCCATATCATTTAGTGTCAAAAAATTAGGAGGTAATCAATTGAGAGTTCAACAAGTCCTTGATATAATGAAAACGAATTTGGTAACTTTGTGGATGGAGTATAAGGGAATGAATGATGTCATGAATGTTGAGAAACAAAATGTGCAAATTGAGGATGCTAGTGGAGATGGTTCTAGCATTGTTGGTGGTGATGGTCTTTATGATGAATTGTATGGTGATGTGGCTGCACAAAATGAAGAAGAACAACTTCAAGAGATATCCAACGAAGTGGATAAGTATCTAGCCGATGATATTGAAAAACGATCTAATCAATCTTTCAATCTTTTGGAGTGGTGGAAAGGGGGTGTATCTAAGTACCCTATCCTTTCAATTATTGCAAAGGATATTTTTGCAATTCCAAGTTCGACCGTTGCTAGTGAGTCGGCTTTTAGTTTGGGCAAAAGAGTTGTGGATCCTTTTAGGAGTAGTTTAAGTCCTAAAATGGTAGAAGCATTGATGTGCACTAGTGATTGGCTAAGAGGAGAGGAAATGAACTTTTATAAGGATCCAACCGACGATGAACTTGAATTATACAAGGAAATTAAAGAAATTGAAAGGGGTAAGAGTTTATATTATAAATTTTATTAATAACTTTTAAATTTTATTAGCATAGTTTTTAAATTTTATTAGTTGCTGCAGTTCCATGTTTTTAAATTCCTACTGTACAAAATCATGGATTCATACCTATTTGGCCTTAAAAAAATTATGAATTCATTTTTTTTTTTTTTTTTTTGATGGAAGTTAAATACCCATCCCTTTTTTTCCCTCCCCATGACTCGAACCCAGGACCTAAGGCCTAGGTAGTGGTGCTCAATATCATGAATTTATACTGTACATTGTTTTTTAGCTGTACAAAATCATGAATTCATACTGTACAATGTTTTTTAAATTTTATTAGCTGCTGCAGTTCCAGTTCCATGTTTTTTGTTCACCCTTTTTAATTCCTCTTTTGCAGCTTCAATTACGAATCAAGATTCTGCTCTTACTACCGTCTAATCCTAAGCTTGAAAAGGTAATATATTTATTTTCTACACTTTAATATCTATAAATTGAAATTGATTAAGTTTTATCTTTTGCAGATTTTTGGAGATTATTGAATTTGAACGAGAATTGTAGTTTGTATTGTTGAATTTGAATGAGAGTTGTATTTTGTATTGTTGAATTTGAAGTACGATTGTATTCTCTTTTCATTTGTGTTTGATACTTTAATATATTCAGCTATTATGATTTTTATAATTAATTTAGGTATTTCGGTATGATTCGGTATACCGATATTTCGGTATTTTTCGATATTTCGGTATTTTTCGGTATACCGATATTTTCGGTATGATTCGGCGTGTCGATATTTCGGTATGATTCGGTATATACCGAAAATTCGGTATGGTACGATATACCGAAATTTCGGTACGACATTCGGTATGAGATTTTTTATACCGAATTTTCGGTATACCGAAATTTTCGGTATGATAACGGTATCAATATTTTCGATATCGAAATTTTCGGTATGATAACGGTATGGCGCGATATGGTTCGGTATACCGTACCGAACCACCCCTACTAAGAACCGAAGAATATCAAGAAAAAATAACACTGGAAGCTTTATTGGCACGGAACCAACGCTTTATGTTCAAATTTATCAAGTCATGATATACTTAGGCAAGACAGATAAGAATATAGATATTTGAGTTATTTATTTTTGCCTATATAATTATTGTTTGTACGGATGTATACAAGAGATCTCTAGACTCTAATAACTTTTGCATTTTTTTTAAAAAAAAATTCTATGCTCCATCATTTATAATATCAATTGCAGATAATTTGCAGCTATCCTCCCCTCATTAAGTTTGTTGGTGTACTTAATTGGTTATAAGGTGAACTTGGGGCGAACACAATTGTCGGAGCAGGAAAAACTCAGAATGAGGGATGAATGCCTAATGTTGATTTGCATTGCTTAGTTATACATTGTGTAGGGTTTGCCTTATCACAGCAAAGGTCTCCACCCGTTATGATTCAATTCGATTTTAATTTGTGAAATTTAATATTTGTGCATTTTATATATCACTTTATGCATCAATTCTGAAATAAATTTATGAAACATGTTAAGTTATGAATATATTTTTTAGATGAATTTTTTTGTTATTTTTCTTTTCTTTTTAAAGACGAAACTAAGTTTAATCAAAAAAAATTGATCCAAAACATATAAAGCAAGAGAAAAATTTATCCTAACAAAATAAAAACACACAATTTTACAAATTATAAAAAGAAATATACAACAACGCACGAGCAAAAAGAACTAGTATACTAAAAGTCACTACGGTTAGGCACAGTGTGTCAATATGTCAATATATTGTAAATTTTGTCCATGTGTCAAGTTCAGAGTATTAAATTCTCAATGTAAATGAAAATTTTAAATAAGTCAATATCAAGAAAAATCATTTAAATTTGTAATGTTGCTAATTTTTTAAATCCATGGGATTTTAATTTATTCACAATTAATAATCTCTGCTTGATAAGATTTATTCATGTTTAATATCCTACTATAATACTCCCTCCATCTTTTAATAAGTATCATTTTAGTCTTTTTCAACAAATTAAGATTGTAAATTGTGGTCAATATCACCCTTCATTAATTATAACTAATTTTAATATAGAAATTTTGTTTGATAAAAAATGTAGTTAAGAATGTAGCTAGTATTCATAAACCGTAAATGAATAAGGATAAAATAGTCAAAATTAAAGAAAAAACTCTAGAATGACACTTATTTTAAAATTAGTTAAAAAGTCAAAGTGACACTTATTAAAAAACGGAGGGAGTATATATTATAGTTTAAAATTTAATATATAATATTAGCAAAGAGTTTTTCTTTTTGATAATTATGAACGTGAATTTTCTTGACAACATTATATATGTAGCCTCCCTTGTCTATAGAAAATTAATTAATGGAGTAATAAACTATTGAATTAATTCAAGGTTTAAGATTTTGTGCTAAACAAGAAATAATTGACAAACCGATTCTTCATGTTTTTTTTAGTAGTAATTCATCCATCGATGGCTAGTTTTGGCACAATCAGGGCAGTTTGTTGCCTGTTTGGTAGGGTAAGTAGAATCACACTATTGACAAAATTGATGACAAACAATTGAGCAAGAAAGACTAGGCGGGCAAGTTGAATTATGAGCGGGAGTTATGCAGGATGAGTAGATTACATGTACACAGGATGTTGAATCGCACCACGTGTAATTAAGAAAAAAAAAAATCTATTAAGAGGGATTTTAAGGAAAAAATAATGGGAATGTCTTTTATGCAAATCATTCACAAAAAAGGAATTGGAAGATTTGACGGGTCAAGCTTCTTTAGAAAAATGTGCTAGGTGCAAATCATTCACAAAACAAGAAATATTGGAAAGCTAGCTTCATAAAATGTGCACGATGCAAATCATTCACAAAATAAGAATTAAAAAGATTTCGCAGATCAAGCTTCATTTATTAAACCAGACCATTTTTTTCGCCCGTCAGAAAAGCACCATAAATAAGTACAAAACAGTACATTATTACACTTAATAATATTACACTGAAAATATATTATATTCAAAAGCAAGCTTCCACTCTTTTTCTTTGTGTTTTTTTTACCACCAAATTTTGTTGTCGGAGTATCATAGTAAAACTTACTAGCCTCCATCCACTCTATTTTCACTTCAATTTTCTACAAATGCACATCATATAACCTACAAGCTAAAGAAATAATATTACATCTTACACATAAGAGTATTACTTATTAACAAATAACAGTATTACATTATTACACTATTTAGTTAAAAGACCAGATAAAGACTATAAAAAAACTTATCATAGATAATAGGCTAGACTTAGACCCAATATTTATAAATCAGACTCAGACTTTTTCATGTAAAGTGTAACCTAATCCAGTCTATTTCGAGCCGTACTTGTTTCAAATAAAATTAGATTACTAGGTTTTTATAACTGCCCAGCTTCAATTTAAAGATTAATTTCTCAGATCTGCATATATGAATCCTTCAATTTACAGCTTCAATTTAAAGATTAATTTCTCAGATCTGCATATATGAATCCTCCACTGATCGATCAGAAAAACCAATTGTAAAATCAAAATTTGAAGATTATCTATATTTTAAGAAGTCCAAAACAAAAATATTACCAGCAACATCTATTATATATATGATGTGTGCTTGCACATACCGTAATGAAATTATGTGGGTTTATTGGATTTGGTCCAACGGTATCGGGAATGTGGCTAATTAGCAGGAAATTGTGGTCTTGTGATATTATATTAATGACGTTGGTTGATATGATTTAATACGTTGAATATGAGATTCTTTGTGTTCTTTCTGAGACGAGAAAGGGGTTCTTGTACACGTACACTGTCACCCGACGAGAAGTTTGAGCTCGTATACAACCCAAGTGTATTATTGACGGCCGGCGGCATCGAAACCAACATTGCATATGTTAATCTATTAAAAAGTCCAATCATTACGACATGAAAAATAAATAAATAAATAACAGTACGTATTACCCATAAGGGTATGTTTGGTTTGTTAGATTAGCATGAATTAGGTTTGATTGACTTTTTATTCCCGACTAATCAAACGTTTAGTTTGATTGATTGTGGCCCGGGTTTAATGCAAGGTCCGCTAATTTTGTAATGAACGGAGTACTACTTATTTATAGATAACAGTATTATTATTATTATTACTACTATTTCTTTAATCAACGGAAAAATGTACAGGAGACTGAATCTGTAATGGAATAGTGTAATCTACAATTTGCACAATAATCATTCTTTAATAATTAGCTTATGGAGATACAATTTGAGAAATGAATGCACTTAATTCTTCTATACAAGTTACGTACAGGTATATATTTAAAGCATTTGCAAATTTAATTAATTAAATGCACGCATGCAGTTTGTAAGAAAATTTACCAAAAGTATGGTTCCACAGTTCATGTATGTGGATGAGATGCAAAAAAACCTCTACTCTCATCCACCTCTTTTCAACAAATGAAAGAGTATTTATTAGTTACTCCCTCCGTCCCACAATAACTTTTTTCCTAGGACGTTCCACAATAACTTTCACACCCTTTAAATGGAAAATTCTAAACTCCACTCCACCCCCCACAATATCCTCAAATTTACACAAATGCCATTACTTTTTCTACACACATACACAAAAGTCAACTCATTTCTTTACTTTATACACAAAGTTTTACAAAATTACCCCCTCACAACTTTACTAATTATTACACTTTCTTAATATGCGTGCTCATCTACCTATGAAAATTAATATGGGACGGAGGGAGTATAATTCTAACTCACTGTGAATGAGAATTCTCAAATTCCCCACGAAAACTCCGTGTGAAGAATAATAACAAGTCAAGTCAACAAATAAAAGAGTATTTATTAGTTATAATTCATTTGTCCTCTTCTGAGGAGGCTCTTCTGAGGAGGGACACATGGTATAATTTCAATCTAATTCTCTTTTCAATTCTCTGAATAGGCATACTATTCAATTCCTGAAATTTCATCAATAAATACAAGATGTAGCTAGCGGAAAATCGTGGCTAATTAGTGATTGAAAAAATTGAAACTCAATACGTATGACCCGATGATATATAAAATGGATTTTAGGTTTAATAATTAAAATTAAAGAAAAGGATTATGATGAGAAAAAATATTGAGCAGGTTTTTAAAATTATATTCTCGAAAATAATTAGAAAGGAAAAAATAAAATTATATTCTCGAAAATAATTAGAAAGGAAAAAGGGTCAGTACTATATAATGGATTTAGAAGAAAAATGATTTAGAATTAAAGAAAAAAAAGACAATGCACAACGTACATTAAGTTGGTAATCCTGAACAACAACAACTACAACTACAACTAAACATTCAGTCAGGGGTGTGGGGTGGAGCAAACTGGTTGTTATATACGCATCTATTCTACTGCTGCTGCTGCGAATTGTTATAAACAAGATCAGTAGTACTATTATTATTATTGGTTTGAGGCTGAGGAACAAGAGTAGTACTGTTATTGGTCTGGCCGGGTACTGGGGCAGACATGTGTCGAATCTGCGGTGGATAAGGTGTAACAACAGCAGACACGCGTTGATTCTGCGGAGGAGGATAATTAGGTGCAACAACAAGAGTAGTGCTATTAGGCTGGGGTACTACTGGAGCAAATTGGTTGTTGTATAGGTGTAGTAATTGATTCTCCAGATCTTGTAAACCATTATTCCAATTCGGAAAATCTTGACGAACAAATGGGGGGTTGCAGTTTGGAATGAAAGCAGGATAATTATATGAGTGAAAATTGTTTGGAATGGAAGGAGGAGGAGGGGGATAACTAATATTTGTATGCATATTGTTTAGAAAGGTAACAGGATGATATTTAGTAGCAGTATGCATATTCTTGTTGTTTAGAATGGTAATCGGATAATTATTTGTACCAGAGGGGGGTAATTCTTCTGTCGCTGCTGCATGTTGTTCCTGTTGATCGTTTTCATTCACCGCCGGTAATTCTTCTATCGCTGCATGTTGTTGCTGTTGATTGTTTTCATTCACCGCCGCCGCCGTCACATTTTTTTTATTACGGTGTTTCTGAAACCATAAATAAATATTGAGAAAAATAATAGAGTACGTACGTATTAATTAAAAGAGAAATTAACGAACCTGCAAATGGCTATTAACCTGATCTCTTGTCAACTTTTGTGTCACTCCCATGGACTCCATTGACTTCAGTATCCTTGCAGCGGTTGCATCTGCATGTGAATTCACGAGACAATAAAATGATGAGTTTATAACAAGATTAAATTAAATTACTAATTAATATGATTAATTGATGGATGGAATACTTAATTACTTTTTTTGTCACCAATTTCAATTTCTTCCACAGCCTTCAAAAACCTATCCTCAAGTTCAGGATTATCTTTCCAATTGATCTTCTGTGTCTTGATGGAGCTAGAAGAAGAAGAAGTAGTAGTAGTTTCTCCAACTTCTTTTCTTTTCTTTCCAACATCAATTTTATTACGGTGTTTCTGAAACCATAAATAATTAATAAATATATATTGAGAAAAATAATAGAGTGCGTATTAATTAAAAGCTAGAGAAATTAACCAACCTGTAAATGGCTATTAACTTGAAGTAGTGACAACTCTTCTGGCGCTCCCATGGACTTCATCGACTTCAGTATCTTTGCAGCGGTTGCATCTGCATGTGAATTCACAAGATTAAAAAATGAGTTCATAACAAGATTAAATTAAATTACTAATTAATTGATGGATGGAATACTTACTTTCTTGGTCAACAGTTTCAATTTGTTCCACAGCCTTCAAAAACTTATCCTGAAGTTCAGGATCCTTCCAATTGACCTTCTGTGTCTTGATGGAGCTAGAAGAAGAAGTAGTAGTATTATTCTCTGCTGCTGCTGGTTGAAGTTGAAGTTGTATTGTTTTGCGAAACACATGCTGCCATATATACTTAATATCTTTCGTATCTATTGGCTTAGCCATCACATAACAAGCACCCCTTCGAATCCCTTCTTTCACCTTGTTCATTTCATCAGCTCCTCCATTAGGCGTCATCATCACTAACTTTTGTAATTCAAATTCAAATTATTAGTCATATATACATGCAATGCAAGATCGATGAATATATATAGAAAAAAGAGGAGGAGTCTCGATCGATGAGTACTTACTTATAATTGGAATTTCCAACTTGTGACCAACTTGTTGGAGAAAGCCAAGGTCTTCATCCATGTCCGCATCGTTTATTATCATATCAAATCCATCACTCTCCTTCTTCTTCTCCCCCACCAGCATCATAATAGCCTCTTCTTTTGAATTACATACCACTACTGCAGAAACTCACAACACCAATATTTACCATTATATATTTATAAAAGTAATGACATGATCATATTTAATTAACAAAAGAAGGCCAGGGGCCGTTTCTTTATTTCAATGCTCAATCAACACATGAAAAACAGACCAATGCTCAATTTGATATTTAAAATTTTTGGACTCTAGCACAATCCAAGAAAACAAAATATTAACCAAAATTGAATAATTTGTTACTCTCAAAAGCGAGTGCGCGCGCGCGCCCACATATATATATAATTAATCCCGTACGTCTTTCAAAATCATTCAATAATACATGTGGTTTTAACTTTTTATAATATCAATAATTAATACCTTCATTAGTGATAACATGAAATTGATCCGACTATTTAATTAATATTGGGACACTTTGATATATACTTTTATAATAATTAGACGGAATAAAAAAATTCAAAATTATAGGAAATATAATAGCTAGGTGGATTGAATAAGAAGAGTAAAAATATGATTAATTAGGTGGGGTGGATGAAGAATTGAAGATCAAGAAGATTCAAGAAAGATGAAGTAGATACGTACCTTTGTAATGGTTTTCCGTAAGCATGGGTTGAAGAAGTTGATGAGCACTCGTACTCACGACAAGGATACGAAGACCCTCCCAAGAAAACTCGCTTGAAGAAGCCATCGATCGACAATTGTGAATGCAGACTCAATTAATCGATAGGAGGAAATTCCTGTATCTAGCTTATAGCAAGACTAATTGTGAAGAAGATTAACGACTCGGTACTCAATTTTCTGTATCTCATAAGTGTATATATAATAAATCTAAATTATATATATTAATATTTTATTTTATCCATATCAAAATTATAAAATATTTTTTATATTTAATTTAATATTCTCTCTATCAAATCACACTATCTAACTCCGTTAATCTTTTCTCAAATTTTTTCTGATATTATAAAACTTTTTTTTTTTCCAAAATCTCTTCTCCGCAAAATAAAATACCCATCCCTTTTTTTCCCTCCCCATGACTCGAACCCATTTTTTTTTTTTCAAAATCCCAAGACCTAAGGTCTAGGTAGTGGTGCTCTAACCACTTGAGCTATCCCACTTTATCATTCACATAACGTTAACAATATTAAGTGTGTACATATAGGTATGTAATCCTGAACAACAACAACACCAAACTTTCAAACCTTCGTAAACATCCAACTCCAATAGTTGCATATAGACATGTGCAACGGTTCAAAATCGTCGGTTTCAATTAGAATTACGGTTACCGATTTTTGAACAAGCAGTTCGGTAATAAACCGCCGGTTCACCGAGTTTTTTTTTTCTTTCGATTTTTCGATTTTTTAGCTCGTTTTTTACTCGTTTTTTAATCGTTTTAACTTTTAACTGTATACAACTTAAAATTATACTCATAACTTAAATTTTATTGGTTATTGACTACTTGACTTGTCGTAAATTATATCATTATTCATTATATTGAGAGTTGTAATGTTATACTATAAATTATTAAATATTAAGAGAATAAATGTAAGTGATAAAAATTTTAAAAAATAAATTACTTACAACTTACAAGACTACAAGAGTACAAATTACAAGTTACAACTTAGTAAACTCACAACTTACAAAATTACAAAAAAAAAAAACTTATATAAATTAAAAACTTACAACTTACAAGCTACTACAAGTCTACAACTACAAACTTACAAAATAAATTTCAATAAATTTGGGGAGGGGGTTAAAAGAAATTGGACTCGAGCATAATTTTAAAAATTAAACTTAGAAATTCTATGTTCAAAATTTTAAAATTAAGTTGCCTACGTATCCAAATTCAACGGACCAACATGTTGAAATTTGGAATCAAACTCCACGTAGTTCTCTTACCTCAACTTACCTCGTTAACGTTGTTGTTGAATGATGACTCGATTCTTCATTCTCACTTCCGCCCGTAGAGGTCCATTCTTTGTCTTCTTCATTATCCTCTTTTAACGATTGAGCTCTTTTTTCGGCTCTTATCCAATCATCGAGTAAGCATTGGTTCTCTACGTTTTCAACGGTCATATTGGATCTCGTTGCATCCAAAGTATAAACTCCTACACTAAAAGCTTGCTCAACGACAACGGTTGAGGTGGGAGCCGCTAAAATTTCTCTTGCAAGCATTGACATTGCCGGAAATACTTGAGTCACCGTCGATCAACACCTTAGTATGTCAAAGTCTCCTTCCATATTTTCCATTGTCGAATTTCTTTCATAGCTTTCATACTCTTGAGTATATGTAAATTTTGATCTTTTAAAATTACGTTAAAAAAGAAAGCTATCAACATCATCCATATTGTCTACATTTGCATTTTGTACGTCAAAACTAGCACTAGCTAGAACTAGAACTAGAAGTGGATAAACCATGTGTATCCATAAACTCCTTAATTAATGATAATATAAGTTGTTTAATTTCAAATATGAATTGTTCGGTGTCCGATTGATCATTCGGATATTCGGTAATAGGATATAATTTTTTATAATACAACTTTAACATAGCTTTTTTTTTTTACAACAACTTTAACATAGCTTGAATACCATCTAACTTATATATAGGATCAGGGACGGTGCCACAATGGGGCCGGGGGGCCACTGGCCCCCCACCATTTTTATTTTTTTTATATATATACTCCTTCCGTCCCGTAATTATTTGTACATTTTTTATTGAGACGTTACAAGATTATTTACACTCTTATTATGAAAATACCCAACAAAATTAATGCCTCTTGTTAGGAATGACAACAGTCTTCTGAGCCCACTTGGGGGCAGTTCCAACAGACGCCATATCGATGTTACGACAATTCACAGAAAAGTGGCGCCGCTGCCGGTGGTTGTTGATCGTTGATGTTGTTAGGGAGTTGAAACCAATGAATTTTAGTCCAGTTGTGGTGGTGATGGGTATGAACGTGGAAGAGGACGGCGGTAATATTAGCGCAGCTTGCATTTGCACCGCCGCTTAAAAACTTGAGCCCAAATTTAGAGAGAAAGTAGTCTAATAATAGGAGAAAATTTGGTTGAATCAGCTTAACACAAAACATTCACGTTGGCCCACAAAAACAAACTTCGCCACCTCCACCATAAAATATTTCTTTTATCGCGTTTTACGCGGGATTGAAATAAATTTTATAATATATTTTAATTTATTAATTAAAAATAATCTTTTAAACGCGTTTTACGCGGAGTTGAAATAAATTTTATAATATATTTTAATTTTAATTCATTAATTAATTAAAAATAATCTTTTAAACATGTATAGATTTGTAAATTTTATGTTATGCTGTTAAAAAAGGATAAAAAAAATGTTGTAGCAATATAAATATTTTTGTGTAAAATTGAAAATATTGTGAAAGTAAAATTTATAAAGGATTAAGAGCTGGTGGAGAGTTATTATGAGATGTCTCGGCCGAAAAGAAAATTGTAAAAGTTATTATGGGATGTCCCGAAAAGAAAATGTGAAAATTATTGTGGAACAGATGGAGTACAAAATGTAATACAAATATATTTTTTCTATAAATTTTATAATTATTACTATAAAATAAAATATTGTCTTTAATATTTTCACACAATAATTGATTTTATATAATCAATCCAATTTTTTTTAAAGAAAATTATTTAACAGCGGTAAATGTCAATAAAGATGTCCACCACAAGAGTCGGAGGGTCATTCCATTCATGATGACTTGTAAAAGTTCCTAACAACTCTAACCAGATTGTGTGTTTTAGTATTGGCCACACGGTTGAAATAGAAAGTAAAATCCCCTTAAACTCCATTTGGATAGAGGGATTTAAGTATGAATTTTAAATCCACAAATTTAAATTCACTCACTTATTTGAATTAAAAAGTAAATGAATAAATTTCAAATATTTAACATCTTTTTTTAGTTAAAATTGTGAGAATTTTAAATTCTCACTAAAAACATATAATTTGAAATCCATGCGTTTTAAATCATTTCATTTGAAATGTCTTCTCAAATCAAATTCACTCATCCAAATACAACCTTACAATCCGAAATAAATTTTCCAAAAATTGAAAATTATGTCTCTTCTGAGTTCAATGCATCCACAACTATTTTAGCATCCATCTCAACCTCTACACGCTCCAATCCACAACGTTTTATCCAAGAAAAGACTTTGACCAGTCCCATGGCTTCACCTCATTCACTTGGTAAAGTCCCGAAATAACATATGACCTCATCGTAAGAAATTACCCTCGCAGTCGTGGATAATAACACTCACCCCCATTCACTTTAATGAATTGGGCATTTGGTACATGCCATGAGACACATGGTTTTCTAAAAAAAAAAAAAAAAAATTTACACCACGTAACTTATGTCTAATTCAGTTTATATATTTTAAATTTTCATTATTTTTTATCCAATTTACATACATTTGGCCATAAATTTTCAAACTCACCGAAAATGTGTGAGCATTCGGATCGCATGTGTTGAATGAATTGAGAGTCCCGCCAAATAGTTCAATTTACGCCATTTAAGTTTGAAAATAAAAAATTAATAAATTCTAAAAATCTAAAATTTTCATTAAAAATATGAGAACTCTTTAAAATTAAAAATTATAAAAAGTGTAAAATAAATAAAGATTCTATAAATTTCAAAATCCTAAAATTCAAAAATTGAGAAATTCTAAAAATCTTCCTTAAAAAAAATCAGAAAAATATCATTAAAAGTAGTTAATTTTTTTTAATCTTAATAAAAAATGAGCTCATAAGACCAGAATTATTACCATATTTATGTCATATTGATATTAGACCGATTCACCAATTATATACTCCGTTCAAATGATCATTTTAAGCACATGTTTTATAATTTTCATAAATTTTGATATCCCTCAATTGGAATCATATCCCTTTAATTCGTTAGCCTAACACATATTAATATGTAAATTTATAAATATTAGTAAAAAGTATTAAATGTATTGAATTTACCAAAAAAAAAAAAACTAAAATCCTCACATGATATATATACCATTGTTGAAACTTTATACAAATACTAAGTTACATTCGATAATTATAATGCAATACATATTAATTAAAAGATTGATAATACACCATAACTATGACCATGATTCTATGAAAGTTGTCATATAAAAGAATAAGTGTAGTAAATATAAAATATTAATTGGTCTTAATTGTGTTAAATCATTTAATCGCCTAAAATTAAGCGTAGTTGACTTATACAAATGATAAACAATGTATATTAAAGTATGAGTTAGTAAAATTAATTATATGATAATTATTAATTATTTTGGCTAAATTAGGGGATTGCTATGAGTAAAATTTGGCACATAATAAATATAAAAAAAAGTTTTAATTTTTAAATGTTATAGTTGACATACTAATATCATATTAAATGATCACCGTTTTAATTTCAGATTGCCTACAAAAATGAGCAATTCTCAACTTTTAAATTTACATAATTGAATAATATTAAGGAATTTCGTGTAATGTCAAATTCAATATTTTAATCAAATTGAATTTATATGTAAAAAATTTAGAACATTCTCTATAATTTCTAGTGATGAATTTTATGTACTATCAAAATTTGAATTTATGTTCCATAAAAAAAATTGAATTTATATGTAAAAATTGGAATTGCCGTGTATAAATTTCATCCTAAAACTGGAATATTAAGGAATTCTATATGTTTCTTTATTGGAAGAAGTAATACAGGATAAATTTGATTGATTAATATGTGCATTACATATGAATATATATATATATATATATATATATTTTAGAGGCATATGACTCTAGAATTTACATCTTTACAGATCTGTAAATTAATTATGAATGGGAAATGATGAGCAAATCGTGTCTAATCGATATTGTTAGGTTTGAGATGCGTTATTTGAACTGTTTAGAATGCCTCGAATGAACAAACGAAAATGAGTATCAAATTCACTAGTTGAGAATTTATGCAAAAACATAAAATCGAAAATAAGAACATAAATACATACAATATACGACATTGACAAGAAGAATGACTAAAGAATTACAGCCATAAGAGAATTTCTCATTACTCGCAAACGTAAGAGTGGTGCATGACATTCAATAAGTCTCATCACAACCCCTTCCTTCAAAATCAAATTACATAATCAATCAATAGAGAAAAAAAAAACAGTGAGATTCGTGGGTTGAAGAAAAAAAGACAGATGATGAGATTCAATACATACAATATACAAACATAGAATTCTACATAATCATTAATTCTACATAATCTACACAATCATTAATTCTACATAATCACTAAAAAAGAAAATGGGCTTGAGGAATGTTTGAGAAAGAAATTGAATGAATTGAGAAAAATGAAAGAGATAGACTCCTATTATATAGGAGATTGAATTAAGATCTAACGGTTAAGATTAACTGTTTAAATGAACGGTAAAGATTGAAACAAAAAAGTAAAATGAATGAGGGTGAAGGATTTTTAAAATGAAAGGATTTAGAGGAGAGGGGTTGGGGTAGAAGGTATGTGGTTGTGACATGTGTTAAAGTAGAAGTTTTCAAATATATAAGTACTAGTGTAAGACCCGCGTTTTACGCGGGGTTGAAATAAAATTTTAATATATTTAATTTTAATTTATTAATTTCTTAAATATTTTATTCTATTAAAAGATAAAGAATAAAATGGTGTAGTAATATATATTAAATCATTTAAAAAATAGTAATAGAAAAGAGAATAACAAATTTATTTATAAAAGAAATTAATATAATAAATTACAAATTGCTAATTTTTTTTTTCGTAAACAACATTTATTGTACGTTTACAAAAATTTTCATTTATCCGCGTGTAACATGTTAACTAATAGAATAGAGTTGACAAATAATTAAATTTAACAAATCACTTATAACTTAACATTATAATTGGGTTTTAACCACTTAATGAACATACTTAAGTGGTATAAGTATATAACCGTTCAAAATCTGAATTATCACTTAACTCGACTACTCGAACAGATTTGAAACATTGATTCAAATAAAATGAATAACGCAAACTTCCCAAACAAAAAATTCGTTCAACACTGTGGCCAAGGCACCTTCTTCAATTCGTTTATTTCAATTCATTCATTTCAAAATCGACTCTTCATTTCTCCTATATATATGCTTCAAATATCTGTGTAGAACATGATAGGTTCCTCTTTCAAAATAGTATTCCCACGAAATTACTTTGCCAAAAAAATTATGTCAATTACTTTTTATGTGGCGTAATACGCCATTCGATTTGAAAGTAAATCGAAACACCGAAACAAAACTCTTTTAAAATCGAAAAAAAAATATCTACTCTAAAAACTCTAGTTTTATTCTTTTAAAATCGATCAACATAGTATCAAAATGTGACCGAAGATGAGCTTAAAAAACCACAAATAGCATAGATATCGGACTAAAATTAAAAAATTATTGTAAGTTTCAATATTTTTTATATTTTTTTAATATTATTCTTTCGATTTTTTGTATAGAAGAACTTATAAAGATGTGTAGCAGCAAAATTGGTTAAATTTGGAATGTCCTAATAACTATTTTTTTTCATTTATTTTAATATTATTTTTTCCCTTTTATTATTTTTTTTTTTTTGTATAGAAGAACTTATAACGGTGGTATAGCAGAAATATTTGGTTAAATTTTAAATGCTCCAAATCGAACGAAAATGAAACAAAAAGTACACTAAAGGGTAATTTTAGATTAATATAGTTTTAGTACTTGAGAAATCGTTATCATGTTTGTATTTAAACTCATCGTTGTAATGCATTAATTTGTTTTGATCGTGAATTTTATTTGTAACTTTAAATATTGAAATGTGTTTCATATTGAACATATTTTAACAGGCTTCTAAAAGACTCGTAGGTCTACCTATTTACTTAAAAGGTCCTATTAGGGCTATAAAGAAAAAAAAGTCTATTATAAATAACTTAGGTCCAATATTTATATATCAGACCCAAATCTTTTCATGTAAAGTTTAGTTTAATCCTTCTTATTTCCAACCCTAAAATGAGGCATCAAACTAAAGTGTAAGATCCTTATAGATTATAGATAATGCCATGTGCTTAAAATAATTACTTAATAGTAAAAAATAATGAGATTTAATTGAACAAATTATAGAAAACTTAAATTTAATGGCATTTGTTAAAAATAAATATTTAATAAATACTAAATATCAATAAATAGGAATGAACTAATGAAATTGAAATTCCTAAAATTTTGAAAATTCTTTATACGTGTCTTTAACTACTTACACTAAAAAAATTTGTGATTATTGCAAATATAAATTGAAAAATATGATGTATTTTTAATTAATAAAACTAATCTATGAATTAGACAAATTAAATGAAGTTAAAGAGATAAACGTAGCAACTAATCAACTCAAATCTAGTTGCAACGTAATAGATACATTTACTTGATTGTAGCCTAATATTTTCCGTAATTTTAGCAATCTAATAGATACATAATTTTACACCATACCTGCTCTTACCATATTGTTGGTCCTTGGTGGAGTATGACACAAGTGTATGGGGGGGGGGGGAATGCACTTGTGTATGCAAATTCTTTTATTTTTAACAAAACTGATCTTATCAGGCAGGTTGTCTCACAACAGGCCTGAGTGAGAACTTTGATAGATACTTGTCCTACTGATTACTATTGAGTTATCAGTTGGCTAAATATCTAAAATAGTTGCTAAGTGCGGAATGTGGTTGGCCTTTGACTTAAAGAAATACTCCAAGTTAATTTCTGAAAAGATACTGGTTATCAGGGACTTTGTCCAAAAATAGATTTTCTGGCTTACTGACTCTTGCTTCTTTAAAATATGTTTGAATGTAAGTGCAATAAAGAATGCAGTAATTAAATGGCACACAAGTTTATAGTGGTTCAGAGACTCAAGCTCCTACATCCACTTTCCCTGATTGAACAGGATAATTCCTTCACAATGGAATTAGCTTGTTTTATAGTGCCAAGGTGCACTGATCAACAACACTCTCTCAGTGTTTTGATCCCTAGGATAATCTGAGTCCTAGTGCTCAATCTCTCTGAGTTAAGACTGTGTTTCACTCTAACAATCCTTAACTCCTCACTTCTACAACAAACTCTCTCTTCACTTAATGAGATAAGGGTTTGAGGTTTGGTTCCAACTAGTAGAGATATCCTTTACAATAAGAACAATGTAAAGGCTTAGGATATCTCAATGCTAAGCTTTGGATGGTTACAAAGATTGGCTTAGCTAAGTGAAGTGATTCAGGAAACTTGGGATTCTGAAGAACAGCTTGGTTTCCTTGGAAAGCTTGATAGTAATTTGATAGCTTGTAGTTGGATATTTGAATCCCTTTGATCACTTCTGTATTTATAGGCAAATTTGAACAACTAACCGTTGGAGGGATAGCAATTCAAATATGTCTATTTGCAGCACCATTGAAACGGCTATGAAGCTTGGCATCCTTTTATCCACTGTGTAAAAGGGCTCTTCAATGGTTGCTTGAATGAATGTGTTGACTTCTGACAAATGCGGCTGAGAAGACTTGTGTCAGTTTCCAAATTTGCACATTGTCCTAGGTTGATTTGTGGCAAACTCTACACACAACCAACGGTCAAATGGGACAAGTTCCCTGAACATTCCTGCTGCAATTTAGAATGTTCCACCATTCATTCAATGCTTCACTCTTTAATGCTCTAAGTCTTCAATGCTTGTTTCAGGCATGATTGGCAATAAATGCTTCATTGAATGTGTCTTCTGAGGGCTTTGACATTCAATGCTCTTGATCATTTGTACTTCAACTGACTTGATCATTTTGCATTTATGAGCACAGTTTTATTGTTCTTGGTCTCTTCAGCTCAGTTGTCCACTTGGTCAGCTTGCCTTGAATAGTTCAGCAACTTTGGCCTATAGACTTATCAAGCTGCCTAACATTCCAGCTTTGGACAACTAACCTGAACACTAAAATCTCACAACATTCCTGAGATTTTTACTTAAGCAATCTACATACTCAAGTACACTGAGACAACTTGCCTAAACTTGACTTGAGCATATCTCAACTAATCTGAACATCATCAATCAGGGGTTTTGGTATCTAGATCAAAATCATTTTATTCCTAACAATTTCCCCCTTTTTTATGATGCCAAAACCTATTACAAAGGGAACTTGACTTATACTATACTTTATCTTCAGGATGAGTGAACTGGTCAACTTTCCTGAAAGAAACTGTTAGCACAATAAATCAAGTATATATGTAATGTCAGGTTAGTTGAGATAATGAGTTGTTATCTCTTGATAGAAAATCAGTGGTCCTTTTATATATCATCAAGCATTACAGATCAGAAAATAAAAAAGGACAGCAAGACTGATACAATAATAACAGAATAACAACATCATAAGTAATCATAAAAACTAGATAGGAAAGAGATGAACTTATCTGAAGGTCCCCAAAGTTGAGTTAATAATGAGTAAGCTAGTGAAAATGTCTAGAGGGGGGTGAATAGACTTTTTAAAATTCTATCGAAATATCAGAATACAATATGCGGAATACGAAATTAACAATGAGCCCAATTCAAGTTTATACTCAACTTCTTAATTCGAGAACTCTGTTCTTATGAATACTCAACTTGTCTAGTTTAGTTATGTAGTTAAAACAGTTAAGCAATTAAAACAATAAACCAAACAGTAAAGTAAACAACACAAACAATTTATAGTGGTTCGACAACTTGTCTACATCCACTCTCACAACCTAGTTGTGATGTTTCCACTAAACTCTTCCAATCGAGTACAAGTGTATATTCCTGTCTTTTAAAGTCTCAAGAAGAAGATTTAGATCTTCAAAGACTATACCTCCAGATATGTCTATGATCTAACTAGAAATTTTACAAGTATCTAGCACCTTGATAAAACAACAAACAAAAACTAAACACTTATTCAGTAGTAGCCTTTTGAATTCTTCACTTGTCTTTCTGGCTTCTTTCTGAATCTTCAATCTCTGAGAGTAATCTTCAGTATATAGCTTTAATACGCTTCAGTATATCGAGTTTCAGTAGTCTTCAAATGATCATCATCATGAAGTATTTATAGACTTCAAACATCAAGAACTTAGTTAGTTGTAACCAACTTTTCTTGAAAACTACCTTCAACTGAATCTTCTTATCCATACACGCGTTTCTGTTACGAATTAGTTATTCCATAACTAACTTCTATCCTTATCTTTACACGCGCTTCGAACTAACTAACTTCACGTTGACTTGTTTTGTGTAGACTTGTATGTACTTGTCTTCATCTTGTAGTCCATCAGTCTTCTCAAGTAGTAGACTTCAAGTCTTCTTGACTGATCTTTACGTGTAAAATCAGTAGACTATACTAAACTATCAAGACTATTACATTACTTTAAACTTTCATAATACAAGCTTAGTCAACTTATTATCTATACAATCAAACTAATCTATTACAATAAAACATGAGCTCTATACATTTCAAATAGCTCAGTAACAAACTAACAATTAATGTAAACACATATGAAGTACTTATAAACTGTACTTATCTTCCATGTGAACTCTACTGGTCTGGTACAAGATGACTTAACTCAACTAGACTAGATTAGTCAACACTTAGAAAATATTCAGACTACTTTTGGCTTATCAAAACTTCATCTTTCAATCATCATTTAGGACTTGTCTAGGATTTATATCCCAACAATTTCCCCCTTTTTGATGAAGCCAAAACTACTTGAATCTTTTCTCATAAGTAGACTAGTTAAGTAGTTATCTTGTCTTTAACATCAAATAGTACTTATCTTTTCATTCATTCAAAATAGATCAGTAGATTACACTTACTTCAAAATATAATCAGAGCAAAAAAAAACTATCAAATAAACCAGAAAATCAACTAATCTGAAAGAGTACCTCCGTTTGGATTTGGAACTTGAAATGCATCAAGGAGTCTTCTGTGAATTATACTGGTGTGTTCTTCATCATCAATCTTCTCCTTCTCTAGTAGCTCTTCTTCGAACTTCTTGATTTGATTTATATCAACTCTTTTTCCAGAACTAGTCATAGGACACTTCCATTTTGGAAAACTAGGAACAAGAATGTTAAAATTTGCACCTGCAGATATTCTAATAATCAGATTCCATAGCATCCTATGCTGTCCTTCCATGAACTTGTCAAAAACTGAGTACAGATCCTCAGAGTTATCAGAATCTCCAAACTTCCTGATAATCCAATGATCTAGTTCCCATTGCCTTTTTACTTTCATCCATTCTTGACGATGTTCCTTGTCAATGAAATGGTCAATGGTCTTGTCTTCCATAAGCTCTTCATCAGACTTCAAACTCAGCAACTTTTCTATGTGCTTTCCAAGTTTCTTCTGATTAGCATAGCGAGTTTCATCACTTGGATCAACAACCTTATGCTTCTTCAAGACTGTTGCTTCAGGAGTAGGCTCTTCTATAACAATAGACTTCCTTTTTGATACTTGCCTTGTCTGAACCTCAGCTTCAGGAGATGCAACCGCTTTGCCCTTCTCCTTCTTTTTCAACTCAACTGCTTCAGCCTTAGCTTGCTCAAGATCTGCAGTTTTAACCAACTTGCCTTTGCCTCTCTTAGGCCTTCTAAGATCTTGCATAGCTTCAGCAGCTTCCTTGGCTTCTGGTTCAGCACTGGACTTACCTTTTTCACCTTCAGCAATAACTTCAATTTGACTCGTCTCTTCCTCCTTTTTGGCTTCATCAGATGCCTTGAGATAGAAAAGAGATGTGAACCGAGTCATTTCTTCGAACATTGCTTGCTTCATAAGGTTTGTAGCCTTCTCAATCTGCCTTTCATGAGAGCCATTCTGACTCAACTTGTCTAGCTTGGTCGCCACTAACTCCAGCTTTTGAGTAGATAAGTTCAACTCATTCTTGAAATGGGTTGCAGTCAGACGCAGCTTCCTGTTCTCTTCAGTCATAGCAGATATGATTTCTCTAGCTTGAGCTAACTGACCAAAAGCTTCTTTTCTTTGGACGTCAGCTACTTCAATTTTAGCTCTATAGACTCTTTCCATCTTCCTGGATTCAGTAGCTAGAACACGAGCAAAATCGACTGAACTCTTCTCCGAATATTCAACTTGATTCTGGAGAAATCCTTCTATTTGATTGAACATCTCTTGTCTGAAATCATTGTCCAGCTGGTTGACCTCATTCATAATCATCTCTTTTGAACTTGTCACAAGGACACTATTCTGTTCAACAAAAGTTTTCTTAAGCTCGGACTTGAGGAACTCATCGATAGATGACTTGATGACAGCTTTCAAATCTTCTTTCAACTCGTCTATTGAGGCGGCTGGGATAGCTTGAGACGACTGTCCAACCTCAACATGAGTAGCATCTATCATGACCTCATCTTCAGCAGCAAAAGAGACAACTTCAATCAACTGGCCTTCTGGAGCAGTAGCTAAGACCTCGTCTTCTACTACTTCAGCAATAAATACACTTCCTGCAATCGCCTTCAAGTTGGGCATAGGACAATAAGGCACCATAGCTAGCTTAGCTTCCTTAGTCCGTCTTTCAGCATCAGCAAGATCTTTCTTTAATAAGGCGTGCAGTTTCCCCATATATCCACAAAATTCGAGGGGAAGCAATGAATCAGTGTATCGATTAATAAACTTAAAATCTGACCTTGGACTGTCAGCATGATCCATTTGAAATTTGAACACAATGCCTCTCAACTGGTCTGAGACATTGTCTAGCTCTATGACTGGATCAGTAGACTGGATCAACTCATCTTGTCCAGCGTCGATCATCTCCAAGTCTAGTAATCTCTTGGCAAGAGCAGTGATAGCATAATTCGGAAAAAGCTCTGAGTGGTCACGAACACCACTATTCTCCTTCTGCTCCATTTCCCAATCCATGAAGTTAGAAATACCACCTTTCCCTAAGATGACTTCGAAGAGATCATCTGTACTCGACTTCTTCAAGGCCACCCAAGTGCATATTCTAACCAGTTTCTCAAACTGTTCTGAAGAGTAGTCGACTTCGACAGATGAGAGTTGTTTCTTCAAATTCTTGCTCATCTTCGAACGGATTCGCTTCTCTCTCAGACTCATGGGATAGTATACCAAGGATTCGAATCTGACTTCAGATGGGGTCTGAGTAGATGGGGTCTCTATCTCAGTTGTTGCAGTGGCAACTGGTGTAGTATCTGAAGTAGATGGGATAATGGGTTCAACATTTTCTGTTGAGGGTAAGGAAAGAATTTGGTCTGTGGTTTCTTGGGGCTTCGATGTGTCTTGGTTTGGTGTGATAACTGTAGGAGTATCAGTTATATCCATTGTAGGAGTGTTTTCGGGTAGGCTTGCTCTCAGCGGATATGCTGGCAGCACTTGTGAAGTTGAGGTAATAGGTCTTGGCCTAGATCGATGAGATCTTGCCTTGGTTCGAACAGAAGAGAGAGAGAGAGGAATCGATAAATCATGAGAAGAGGAACCAACCTGGTGACTCAACTCGTCTGGTGGAGGAGGTGTTCCGATTCTCACCAGTGTATACATCTCTGGAACTTGAGAACTTGTATCTTTTTCTTCTTCAGACTGAGTCTTCTCAGAATCATCTGCACTAGACGAGTCTTGTGCAGCTTCCGGTGACTCCTCTTCAGTAGACTCACCTTCTGAAGAACCAGACGCACCTGCATATGGTAAGGCGTCCATAGGGTCAATCCGAGCTTGCCTAGGTGCAGCTGGCCTGGCAGCACCTTGCTTCCTCACGGCCTCCTTCTTCAAATAAAATTTCAACGGATGGAATGGCTTTCCTTTACTCCAACTCGACTTGTTTGGTAGTAGAAGAGGGAATAAGATACTTAACTTGTTACCATATCCAACAGCCGTAGACACCACCCAATTGCGAGTGTGGTCATCTACTCGAACACTTTTCTCAAAATACATGATTCGATCAGCAATCAACTTGAACCAATCTCCTTCAGTTATACCATCATAAATTGCGGCCATAACCCTTGCTTTTGCAAAAGTTACAGAATCATGCGAACCAGTAGAACTCAGTAAAATCTTGCTGGCAATATCCAATAATGTGCGATACTTGTCTAGAAGATCTCCCTTCTTGACAGCAGCATACTTTCCATCAGGTTTTGGTTTCAGCTTCCTTCCACAGAAAGTACTCAGATATCGAATCTCTTGTCCTAGGGCATAATTCTCAACATTAATTGTTCCAGTGGGCAGCTTCAGAAGTTTGAACATCGCCTCTCGAGTGATTTGCACACGATCTTCACCAATAAACGACTCGATAATATCACCTCGTCTGGTGACATTGGCATAAAATTCTAGCACTTCTTCCTCCAAGACGACTTGAGGAAAAGCTTCTAAATAAGGCTTTAGTCCACATCGGGTGCATTTTGTCCGAATTTCTGTGCTTTCATCTGAGTGCTGGCCTTTGAAGAAAACGGATGGTTCAACATTCACCTTATTATCGGAGATATACCGGCCTAGGTCAAAAGTGACCTGCATGTTGGTTCTCAGATCGAGAATTGGTCGAGTAGACATAATGTGTTATGAGTATAAGCAGATAACTTGAAAAAACAAAACAAGAAATCAAGTGTTTCAAAATAGAGAAGTTAAGAAATGTGGGGCAAGACGTGTGGGAGTGTTTGGGTTTTGTTCGAAATTGAATTTTAGATCCAACGGTCAAGATCAAAGGATTAGATCCAACGGTTGGGTCTTTTGGAATTCGGTTACGGAATCGAGAATATTATGTGATTTGATATTGTAAGATTTGAAATCCGGCTCTTCTTTCTTAGGACAGGGGAGTGAACTCATCTGTCCTAATGTAGTCGAGTTCGAACTGGGTGTATACACCTCATTAAACTGGGAGTGTATAAAACCAATTCTAGGGTTTTCAATTTTTGTCATTATCTAATTACAATAATAGCCTTAATTCAATTGACAAAACACTTAGCAGATTTCAATTAAGAGATACACTTAGCTAGTCTGTTCGAGTCTATCCAGAACAGACGAGTAGACTTGAACTTCACAAGACGAGTAGACTTATGAACACCAGTCGAGTTCCCCCTTCGACTATGCTTGTTCATTCCAATAGTCGAACGTCTTCATGTACCTATCTTTAGCATGTGCAAGGTATAATTGTAGGTACAGGTAGATTATAAATAAAGCGTATATCAGTTTAATGCAATGGTCAAGGTTTCGATCCAGATGACTTATAACAAACATAAGAGTCAACATAAGGATATTTAAGAAATCAGAGATTCCCCCTTAAATGTTTATTCCCTTAGTATTACCCTCAGCTTTACCGGCTTCCTCATCGGGTTGTTTGGTCATCTAGTCTAGCCTTGTATACCTGTCTGTTGGATGAGTAGTCGAGTGCTCTGGTCTAGTGATCTTGTCTCCTCTTATTGATGTACCTGTCTTTTTAGTACATAGCTATAGGCAAGTTGGATCTAAATCAATTAGTCCTAGACTAATGCATAACTCACGAAATCGTGCCTCAGCTAATGGTTTTGTAAAGATGTCAGCTCTTTGAAAATCAGTATGAATCTTTTCCATGCGAATATCCTTCTTTTCTACATGATCACGTATGAAATGATGCTTCACATCAACATGCTTACATCGTGTGTGTAAAACAGGATTTTGTGTAATGGCAATTGCACTATTACTATCACAGAAAATAGGAACATTTGATTCATGTATATTGTAATCACGAAGCTGTTGCATGAGCCAGAGTAGTTGACTACAACAGCTACCAGCAGCCATGTACTCGGCTTCGGTAGTTGAAGTTGCAACACTAGTCTGCTTTTTAGAAAACCAAGATATGAGTTTTGTGCCTAGAAATTGACAAGAACCAGAAGTAGATTTCCTGTCTATTCTACAGCCTCCAAAGTCTGAGTCTGAATACCCACTTAAGGATAGATCATCATTTGAGGGATACCATATACCACGATTGATGGTCCCTTTCAAATATTTCAAGATCCTTTTGGTGGTTTCCATGTGACTTTCTTTTGGATTGGCTTGGAATCGAGCACAAACACCAACAGAGAATGCAATGTCTGGTCTACTAGCAGTTAGATACAGTAAAGAACCAATTAAGCCACGATAATAAGATTGGTCAGCACATTTACCGTTCTCATCTGGATCCATTCTGTAAGTTGGTTGCATTGGTACGCCAGTGGACTTACATGTTTTGATCCCGTACTTGTCTAGAAGGTTTCTATTGTACTTCGCCTGAGTTATGAAAATACCTTCTGGAGTTTGTTTTACTTGAAGTCCAAGAAAGTAGTTCATTTCACCCATCATAGACATCTCAAATTTACTTTGCATGAGTGTTGAAAAACTTTCACTCAGCTTTTTGTTAGGTGACCCAAAAATGATGTCATCTACGTAAATTTGGACGAGTAAGATGTCCTTCCCTTCTTGTCTTCTGAACAAGGTTCGATCGACCTTGCCCTTAGTAAAACCATTTTCTAATAGAAAGAGAGATAGAGTGTCATACCATGCTCTTGGAGCTTGCTTTAATCCGTATAAGGCTTTCTTCAATCTGTACACCTGGTTGCCTTTGACTTCGAAACCTGGAGGTTGTTCAACATACACTTCTTCCGCAAGAATACCGTTAAGAAATGCACTTTTGACATCCATTTGATATACAGTAAACTTCATGTGAGCAGCATATGCAAGGAACAATCGAATGGCTTCTAGTCTAGCAACAGGAGCATAAGTTTCATCATAGTCTATGCCTTCAGCTTGTGAGTAGCCTTGGGCGACTAATCTAGCCTTATTCCTAACGACTAAATCATTCTCATCTTTCTTATTTTTGAAGATCCATCGAGTGCCAACTACATTATGATGTTTCGGCCTATCGACAAGTTCCCAGACGTCGTTTCGAACAAACTGGTTCAACTCGTCTTGCATAGCGATGATCCAATTACTATCAGCCAATGCCTCTTTAACAGTGGTAGGCTCAATAGCAGAGAGGAAACAACACCAGCAAAACATAGTTGGACTAGACTGTTCTTGCGACTCAAAGAGTTGTCGTCTAGTCTTCACACCAATAGTAGAGTCACCAATGATATTTTCAGTATCATGCGCAGATTTCCATGTTTTCCTATTCTTAACAGGAATACTATCATCATCTATATCATGTACAGCATCATGCATGTCAACATCATTTGATTTACCAGGCGTAGATGAGTCAACTAGAGCAGGCATGTCAACTGGTCTAGAGGACTTACCTTGAGCACTTACTTTCTCCTTGTCATCAGAATCGAGAGCTTTTAGGAATGGGTTGTAGGCTTGAACGGATTCATATATCTCTGAATCTTTGTCAGATTCGATTGATAGATCAGTTACCTTCTTACTGATCTTGTCGGCAGACGAGTCCTGTTGAGATTCATCGAAAACCACATGTGGTGTTTCTTCCACACAAAGAGTTGAGTAGTTGAATACCCTAAATGCTTTGCTAGTCGAGGAGTATCCTAAAAATATTCCCTCGTCTGCTTTAGCATCGAAAGCATTCAACTTGCTCTTTCCATTGTTGTGAATGAAACACTTACAACCAAATATATGGAAATATGAAACTCTGGGTTTTCTACCTTTCCAAACCTCATAAGGTGTCTTGCCTAGAGCTTTATTGATCGCGCTTCTGTTTTGTGAGTGGCATGCGGTGTTGATAGCTTCAGCCCAAAACTTTTGAGGCGTGTTGAACTCAGCTAACATGGTCCTACAAGCTTCTTTAAGGGTTCGATTCCTTCTTTCTGCTACACCGTTCTGTTGTGGTGTCCTAGCTGCACTAGTGAGATGCTGGATACCACGATTAGCACAAAAATCTTTGATATAGCAATTAATGAACTCAGTTCCCTTGTCACTTCGAATTTTGACAATAAACTGGTTCTTCTCAACTTGTAACTTCTTCAACAATTCAGGCAGAAGTGTTTGTGTATCACTCTTCTTGTGTAGAAAGACTACCCAAGTGAACTTAGAATAGTCGTCTACAACAACAAGTGTGTACCTTCTACCATTCAATGTTGGAGGAGTTATTGGACCATGGAGATCCATATGTAAGAGTTCTAGGACTTTACTAGTTGAGAGAGTAGGAATTGACTTAAAAGAACCTTTAACCTGTTTACCTTGTTGACAAGCCGTGCATACATGTGACTTGTAGTAAACTTCATTGGGAATACCTTCAACAAGGTAATCTCTGGCTATCTTATTAAGAACCTTAAAGTTTAGATGACAAAGGCGTCTGTGCCAGAGCCACCCAAGCTCTTTAGGATTCTTAGTAAGTAGACAGGTGTCCCTCGGACAACTGTTCCAGTTCACTATGTACACACTTCCTTGTCTTACGCCGACTAGTAGGACTGTGTGCGTCCTTTTGTCAATGATTTCGCATTTGCGGCTCTTGAACTGCACCTTGTAACCACGATCACAGAACTGAGAGACAGAGAGTAAATTATATTTCAAACCTTCAACATATGAGACATCTTGAATCTCAACGTCTCCATTCCGGATGTAACCAAATCCTTTAGTGACAGCAGTGGAGCTATCACCAAATATCACTTTTGGTCCTTCTTGCTCATGATAGCTTGATAAGAGACCCTTGGTACCAGTCATGTGGTGCGAACAACCACTATCTATGTACCAGGTTTCTCCTACTGAGCCACCCTTCTTATACAAGTCAAGTCGACCCTGCAATGAAGATATTCAATAATTTAGGTACCCATTTGTTTATTGGGGTCCTTGGGGGTTAGTCATGTTCAGAGGAATCCAAATATACATTGGAGTCTTGAACAAGTTCGATCTTTTAAGCTTTCGCCCATATTTGTTACAAAATAAGACCTTGTTGTCCTTAACTGGCCTATCAGTCGAGTTCGGGTCTACTCTTTGGAGATAGCCTTTCGACTTAATCTCTACTTGAGCAGGCACTTGTCTAAGATAGTCAGAGTAGAGTTTGAATGCATTAGGTCCATACGGTTTATAGACGCGTTTGGGTCTTTCCTCACTTAAAATATCGTATGATAGAGGTGGAGGATATAGAACAGCTTGTGTACGATATTTTGGAGCTACCTGTCTAGGTCTAGACGAGTAGAGTTGAGACTGCCTTATAAATGGAGGTCTAGACTCTTGTCGTCTAGTCTGTACCTGTCTATTACTCGTCTCCTCAGGATACCAGTCCTCGTATCTGACCTGGTTGGGTCGTCCACGATTAGTGGTCCTTTGAAGATTAGTTCTAGGTTGAACCGGCTTGTTGTTACCATTCTTTTTACCTCCCTTGGTAATCGGAATGTTAACTCGAGCTTGTTTAGGTACAGTACCTTTAGAAGGAGTTCCAATATCGTATAACATTGGTCCTTTTCCTTTATCATTTGGCAAAAGTTTTGCTTTAATAGTAGTAGGGTTCTTAATGACTCGAGTAGACGAGCTAGATGACTCAGCACCTATACCTGTCTTGTCACCTGGGTCTCTATACCTATCTGACAATTCAAGGTTAATCTTTGACGAGTTAACCAGGTCTGTAAGTTTGAGATCAAGTGTGACAACCTCGGTCTCTAAGAACTTATTACGTTCTTCAAGTCTATTGCACTTGTTCTTTAAAACATTGAATTCATTTCTCTCAGTTGCATGTGTCTTAAGTAGGTCTTGATATAACCTGTCTGTCAACGCACACTTTTATTGCGAAACACATGCTGCCATATATACTTAATATCTTTCGTATCTATTGGCTTAGCCATCACATAACAAGCACCCCTTCGAATCCCTTCTTTCACCTTGTTCATTTCATCAGCTCCTCCATTAGGCGTCATCATCACTAATTTTTGTAATTCAAATTATTATTATTATTATTATTATTCACTATACATGCAAGATCAATATATATATATATATATATATATAGAAAAAGAGGAGGAGTCTCGATCGATGAGTACTTACTTATAATTGGAATTTCCAAGTTGTGACCAACTTGTTGGAGAAAGCCAAGGTCGTCATCCATGTCCACATCGTTTATTATCATGTCAAATCCATCACTCTCCTTCTTCTTCTCCCCCACCAGCATCATAATAGCCTCTTCTTTTGAATTACATACCACTACTGCAGAAACTCACAACACCAATTACCATTGTATATATATATATATATATATATATATTTTTTTTTTTTTTTTTATTTATAAAAGTAATGATTCTTTATTTCAATGCTCAGTCAACACATGAAAAACAGACCAATGTTCAATTTGATATTTATATTTTGGACTCAAGCACAATCCAAGAAAACAATATTAACAAAAATCGAATAATTAATCCCGTCTTTCAAAATGATCATTCAATAATACATGTGGTTTTAACTTTTTATAATATCAATAATTAATACCTTCATTAGTGATAACATGCAATATTAACATGAAATTGAATTTTGGGACATGACTTTGATATATAATAATTAGAGGGAATAAAAAAATAGGAAATATGATGGCTGGGTGGATTGAATAAGAAGAGTAAAAATATACTATATGATTAATGAAGAAGATCAAGAAGATTCAAGAAAGATACGTACCTTTGTAATGGTTTTGTTTAAGCATGGGTTGAAGTTGTGAATCATCATGTGCAGCACCCACGAGAAGGATACGAAGACCCTCCCAAGAAAACCCGCTTGAAGAAGCCATCGATCGACTTGTGAATTAGCAAGACTCGATTGATAGGAGGAGGAAATTCCTGTATCTGATAGCAAGACTTGTGAAGAAGATTAATGACTCGGTACTCAATTTTCTGTATCTCTTAAGTGTATATATAATAAATCTCAATTATATATATATTGTTACGTAAGATTGGAATATATATATATATATATATATATATCTAAATTATATAATTTAATTCTAATATTAATATTTTAATTTATCCATATCAAAATTATAAAATCTTTTTTATATTTAATTTAATATTATCTCTAACTAACTCCATTAATATTTTCTCAAATCTTTCAATTGTCATTAATTCTTTCAATTGTCATTAAATTTTTTTTAGAATCTCTTATCCACAAAATAAAAATTAAAAAACTCAACGACATGAAACATAACATATAAATTGATTGTCCCGTAAAAGTTGATACTTGTTAGCTGTTCCCTGCCTACCTAAACGTTGTTATGACAATGTGATTAATTTTTATTTTGTGAAAAAAAGATTCTGTCAAAAAAAAAAAAATTAATGGCTAAAATTTGAGAAAAGATTAATGACGTAATTAGTTAGTGTAATTTGATAGAGATAATATTAAATTAAATATAATTTTTTTAATAATTTTGATAGGCATAAAATAAAATATTAATATAAGATTAACTTCAAATTAAATATATAAAAAAAAATTATTGACATGGATGGTGTCAAGTTAAAATCGTATTGATACTGCAAAATTTCTTAAATTTTGAATATAATATTAATGAAAATCGAATATTTACTACATTCATATAACTTTAACAATATTAAGTGTTTACCATATAGGTACGTAATCCTGAACAACAACAACACCAAACTTTCAAACCTTCGTAAACATCCAACTCCAATAGTTGCATGTAGATATGTCAACGGTTCAAAATCGTCGGTTTCGGTTTTGGGAAATCGGCAACTGTAACTGAATAGTCGGTTACGGTTACGATTTTTGAACCGACGGTTCGGTAATAAATCGTCGGTTCGCCTTTTTTTTTTTTTTGATTTTTTAGCTCGTTTTCGACTTAATTTTTTAATCGTTTTAACTTTTAATTGTATACAACTTAAAATTATACTCATAACTTAAATTTTATTGGTTGTTGTAGAATATCAATTTGCTAACAGAGAGAAGATTTTTGGAGATCAAATGAACGACCAAAATATTTGATAGAGTTAAATGGGAATTGTAATGACGTGTGCCAATATGAGAGATTGGAAGGATATTACCATTTGCGACCATTACTTTGTCTGAGCCTGTGTAAGGAGATGAAGTGTCAAGGGCAGTCGAGAAAGAGGCCATATGAGAGGAAGCGCCAGTGTCGACAAACCAATCTGATTGATGAGGGGAGTGAGAGGGAGATATTGGGCCCAAGATGGAATCAACCTGGGAGTCATAGCGTTGAGGACAAGAGCTAGCGAAATGCCCATCAAAACGACATATCTGGCAGCGAGGAGAGAAGCGAGAACGACCACGACCGCGACTAGTATAACCACGACCATGAGAGATAGGCTGAGCACGGCCACCTCCAGATCGAGAAGGAAGACCACGACTAGAGATAGAAGGGCCCGAAGAGCGAGCATAGAAGGCAGGAGCCTGGGAGGAAGACGAAGGGGTTTCCAGAGATCTTGTGAAGAGGTCATGCGAAGAAGGGAGGGTGGTGAGGTTGATTTGAGAAGTAGAGAAACCATGGAATTCAGAACCGAGACCGCGAAGAAACCAATGGGACTAATCTATGTTGTCAACAACACAGCCCATGGAGGCAAGTTGGCCGCACAAAATTTTGAAGGCAGCCCCATACTCGGAGACTGGTCTTGAACCTTTCTTGATCATCTGTAACTCATCTTTTAGGCGGAGCTCACGAGCCTTTGATGGCTGGTTGAATGCAGTAGCAAGGGCGGTCCAAATTTTCAAAGAAGAAGAACAACCAACAATAACCGCCATAGCCTCTTCGGTGAGAGTGGAGGTCAATAAAACACTTACAATTTTTTCGCGAGAGTACCAAGAAGTATAAAGGGAGTTGGTAGAAGGGACTCCAGCGGTGATGACCGTTTTGGGGGGCGACGGTGTCGAACCATTAATGTATGGCAAGAATTTTTGCGTAATAAAAAGAGAGAATACTTCCCCATACCACATGAGATAGTTGGATGGCTTTAACTTGATAGAAGCAAGGTGAGTCATGGCGTGAAGAGTTAACGTCGCGTCGAACACGGACGTAATAGTTGGGTTTTCCGCCATGAAAGACGAGAGGAAGAAGGCAAATAGAAGGATGAGGGGGAGAAAGGAATTGCCCGAAATTTTAGGTTGATACCATGTAGAATATCAATACTCTCACAATTGAGAGAGAAAGTTGTATATTGAGATGTATTTATAGAGTGTACAAGAGGTAGTGTAAGAAATAACAAACTAACTACCAAACTCTTATATTCTTTCCGTCCAATTTCATTATTCTCACTTTCCTTTTTTGGATGTCCAATTTTATTATATGCATACCCTTTTTTGAAACAATACTATTCATACTACTTTATCTTCACCCTCCTACCATCACTTATTTACCCACTTTGTCATTCACTTTATTTATAAACAATTATTTATTTACAAATGGACCCCACAATACCCTATCATACCTTCGACTTATCTACTTTATGAATAAACTAATCAATAATCATTAAAACTTGTTGGGAATAAAATGAGTTATGTTTTGATTGAATACCAAAACCCCCTGAGACATGCCTAAGTCATGATTGAATATGTTCTAGAAATGTTAGAACATATAGTATAAAGGCTAGATGAGGAGCTAATATGTTAGGTAGCTCTTAGATGATTAGATGCACAAACTGAGGGGGAACACATGCTTGGAAGTTCATTTGAATCAAGTCCCCTCAAGGCTCAAACTCTGGATACAACACTAAGTCTTTTGAGACTAACTATACTGATCAGGAGAGTTGTCCAGAGAAATTGTCTCAGTATAAGAAGTCAAGATCAAGTGCTCTGAAAGCCTGCAGTCAACTATGCTGAAGGGTTTTGAGACAATCATTCTCTAAAGATCTTCAAAGAAACAAGCTAAGATCACCTTCAAGAGAAATAAAAGGGAAAGAGCCAAGTCATCTGAAGAAGAGCAAGACAATCTTGCTGATAAGCAAGACTGCTGATAGTGATAAGGAGAGTTGTCCAAATGATGAGGAATGTTGTCCTATCATTGGAACAACCTTCAGAAGACATGTCCACATTCTTACGAGAGAATCTGAATGTCAGATATTGGGAAGAGTGCTACAGAATGAAGACAAAGCTCTTACAGCCGTTTATTTCCCAAATGAGGACATGTCACTATCAAGATTCTGTCTTCAAAGTTGAAGAACTAAAAGAAGACATTTATGGACATTGGAGGCTGCCTCTCCAACGGGCAAATCCTTCATTTGTCTATAAATACAGAAGTGTGAAGACCATTTGAAAGCATCCAACTAGCATCCAACTCCAACCTCAACCAAGCACATCCAACCTTAAGTTCTTACAAGCTAGAGTGCTTTCAAAGCTTTCAAAGACTATCTTAGTCTTCAAACACTTCATCTAAGCTGTACTACATTGTATATCCATACACAAGCTTAGAGAGATATCCTATCCTTATACACTGATCTTCATTGTAAAGGATATCTCATTAGTTGGAACCTTACTTCAATCCTCATATCTTTCAAGAGTGAAAGTGAGAAGGTTGTAGTAGTAGAAGTGGTAGGAGCTGACTGTTGAGAGAAGAACAGTTCAGTTGTGAGTTGAGAAGAGGGTACTAGGACTCTAGACATCCAAGGGATCAATTCACCAAGAGTGGTGTTCTTGATCAAGTGCACCTTGGCACTATAAAACAAGTTAATTCCAAGAGTGAAGGAATTATCCTGTTAAATCAGGGAAAGTGGATGTAGGAGCTTGAGTCTCTGAACCACTATAAACTCTTGTGTTGATTTACTTTCAAGTACTTTCATACACTCAACACTGCACACAAAACTGATCTTTCAAAGGATAAACATTCAAAGACTGTGCAAAACTGATTTGGACAAGTTCCCTGAAACTGGACTGTATTGAATTGACCAAGTGATTTCAGAATCTAAAGGAGTTTAAACTAAAAGGGCCAACCACTATTCCGCACATATAACTCTCCTAGATAGTTATTCAACTAAGTACTCAATAGTACTTAGTAGTCTGATTATCTTAGAAGAGTTAATCATCTTCAGCAGAGTTGTCCAAGACAACCTTGCTGAGCTCTGGTTTGATCAAGTTAGAAAAGAATTTGAATACAAGTGTATCCCCCCCCCCATACACTTGTTATATACTCCTTTCAGGACCAACAAGTGGTATCAGAGCAGGGGTTCAAAGACCACTGCTTCTGAAAAGCCATCTTGGTTTTCAAAATCACATATTTAGTGTGGTCACTGAACTGATCTATCTGAAATCCTAATTGTATATTGACTGACTGTTTATTCTTGAGTTATGGCCAACAACAATGCTGCTGTTCCACCTCCTACTGTCCAAGGATTGGACAACATGGCCACAAATCCAGTCAACCACATCTCACATCACAAACTGCCCATGTTCTCAATTGATAATTATGATTTCTGGAAAATCAGGATGAGGGCTCATATTGCATCTCTACACACTGACATGCTGAGAGTGATCACAAGAGGTCCTTTTTTGTTCACATTTGTCAATCCCAAAGTCACTGAGGCTCAAAAGGCAGACCCAAGAGAGGTACTCCCAAAAGATGAAGATGACTTTACCACTGATGAGAAGAGGAAAGATAACTTGAATTATCTTGCCATGAACACCCTCTACCAAACAATTCCAGATGCAATTATGGGTAGAGTCTACCACTGCACAACAGCCAAAGAAATTTGGGATACTCTTGCTGAAATGTGTGAGGGTACTGAAAAGATCAAGGAGAATAAGCTCCAAGTTGCTGTGCAGAGATTTGAACAGTTTGCAATGGAATCTGAGGAGTCCATTGATAAGTTTGTTGGTAGATTCACTGATGTGATGAATGAAATCAACTCTCTGGGCAAGGTCTACACTAAAAGAGAAGTTGGATTGAAGATCTTAAGGAGTCTCACTCAAAAGTGGGATGTCTATGCTGTGATGATGCAAAACACCAAAGATCTCTCCACCATGCCCATGCAACAAATCTTCTCAGAACTCAAAGCTTATGAGTTCTATCTCAATAGAAGAAAGCCTATTGAGGAACCTTCAAATCCTACTAAGGGAGTGGCATTCAAAGCCAAAGCTGCTGAACCAGAAATGCAGTCTACTCCAAGATCATCAAAGTCAGTCTCAAAGACTGAAATGAAGGAAGAACTAGCCTTGATGGCTAAAAGGTTTGAAAAGCTAAATTCAAGGTTTGGTAGATACAAGAAATTCTACCAGGACAACAAATTCAGGAGAATGTACAACTCTCCTGAAAATCAGGCTGAAGCCAAAAAGCCTGAAGAGAAGAGATCAGAGGACAAGTACTCTGATAGGAGAAGGTCCAGTAGAGCTGAACCTTCATCATCAAAAAGAAGAGAAGAATCAAAGAAAGAAGATGATGAAGATCTGTGCTATAACTGCAAAAAGAAAGGGCACTTTCAGTATGATTGCCCTGAATTAAGCTCTAAGGAGAGAAGAGAGAGGCAAGCCAAAAGAGACAGAAAGTTCACCAACAGAAAGGCCATGATGGCTAGTGAAGAGTCTGATAGTGCTGAAAGCTTCAACTCTTCTGATGGACTGTTCTCCAACAGTGATGATGATGATGATGTCTGCAACATGGCTCTTGAGGATGATGAGGTATCCTCTACTTCTAGTTCACCATCATTCATCTCACAAAACAATAGTGAGGTCAACTTGAAGCTTTCCCTTGGAAAGTTGATGGAAGATTTCACTATGTTACAAGAATTTCATGATAACTGTGTGAGAGAAAATGAAATATTAGCTATTGAACTTGCTAAAAACTCTGAGGCAGTTGTTGATGTCAAGTCTACTGAGTTATATCAACAAGTCTTGAGAGAGCTTGAGGAAGCAAATCTCAGGATAGTTGACCAACAAAAGGAGATTGATGATCAACTTCTCTCTCAGAAGAGAAAAGATTTTGAACTTAAAATTCTCAATGCCAAGTTTGAAAATCTCTCACATGAATATGATATTCTTAAAGCAAGTGAAGAGAGCCTGAAATTAAAGATGTCTGCTCTGAAGAAATCCTCTAGAGCAATAGAGGAAATTCAGAGTTATCAAAGACCTATGGCTCAAAGAAGTGGATTAGGATTTGATCCATTTGAATCTTCACCTTGTCTTAGTGTTGCTTCTGTGAGTAACACTAAGAGAATCTTTGTTAAGTCAGTAGCACAAACTGAAAATGAAATAATTAAGCCACTGAACAAAGGAAAGGGCAAAATGGATGATCTGCCTAATCAAATGCTTCAGGAGAATAGGCCAAAACCTAAGGAAATAGTCAAGGCTCCTGAACATAAGTTGAATGCTGGTCAGCAGAGTAGACCCAATGGTAGGGCAACTCTACTAAACAATGTTCAGAGGAAGTGTCCAAGGTATAATCAGCCTAGGCCAACTCTTCTGAGAAAGCCTCAGCTGAATAGACCTAAGGACAACTTTCCTCAAAGGCAGAATAAAATGAGACAACCAAAACCCTTCATGCCAAAGGGTAATGGTCATAAGAAAGTCTTTCCTCAAAGATTCCCTCAAGCTGCACAAAGAACTCAAAAGTTCAGGAGACTTGACAACTCTCCTGAAACTTATAGAGTTAACACATTCACACACACTTTCCCAAAGGCATTTAAGGGAAAGACAGTGTATTTAGATGCTAAAGGAAGACAACTTAGCCACCTTGAATCAATCAGGGTTATTAGGCAAGTTTAGGTTCCTAAAGGTACAGCTAACCTCTCAGGACCCAAAACTCAAAGGGTACCTAAACCTATCTAATTGCAGGTACCATTGGGCCACAAGATGAGGAGCATAAGCAAAAAGACAGCATGGTACCTTGACAGTGGATGCTCAAGGCACATGACTGGAAACAAGGAACTCCTCACTGATTTCATTAAAAAAGAAGGCCCTAATGTCACATTTGGAGACAGCTCACAAGCATCAACAAAAGGTTATGGTACTTTGATGATTGGTAACATCAAAGTATCCAATGTATCTTATGTGGCTGGTCTCAAATATAATCTCCTAAGTATCAGTCAATTCTGTGATAAAGACTTCAATGTTGAGTTTTCCAGTGATAAATGCTTAATCAAAGATAAGACTCAACAAATTCTATTGACTGGAACTAGGAAAGGAAATGTGTATTTTGCAGACTGGGTCAAGTCTACTGATGCTGCATGCTTCATTGCTAAGAGTTCTAGTGAACAAAGTTGGTTGTGGCATAAAAGATTAAACCACTTGAACTTCAAAACAATGAACAAAATTGCTAGAAATGCATTAGTTAAAGGACTACCTAATGAGGTTTTCATTAAAGAGCATGTTTGCAAACCATGCCAAGAAGGAAAACAGATCAAAGCCTCATTTAAAGGAAAACCAGTCATTTCCACTGAAAGGGTACTTGAACTTTTACATATGGATCTTTTTGGACCAATTACCCCTGTAAGCATATATGGTAGAAAATACACATTGGTAGTAGTAGATGACTTCTCTAGGTTCACATGGGTAGTATTTCTCCTTAATAAGAAGGAAACTCAAGTCAAACTGCCTGAACTTCTAAAGAGATTGTCAAATGAGAAAAGCCTTAGCATTATCAAGATAAGATCTGATAAAGGCACCGAGTTCATTAACTCATACATCAATGAGTATTGTACATCTAATGGAATAGCTCATGAAACCTCAGCAGCTAGAACTCCTCAACAGAATGGAGTTGCAGAGAGAAGAAATAGAACTTTAAAAGAAGCTGCTAGAACCTTAATTGCTGATTCAAATTTGCCTAAGAGGTTTTGGGCTGAAGCCATAAACACTGCATGCCATACTCAAAATAGATGTTTGATCACTAAGGGGCAAGGCAAAACCCCTTATGAACTCTGGAAAGGAAGATTGCCTAAAGTGTCTTACTTTCACATTTTTGGTTGCAAGTGTTTTATTCACAATAATGGGAAAGATCAGCTGAAAGCCTTTGACAGCAAAGCTGATGAAGGAGTATTTCTTGGATACTCTCAAATCAGTAGAGCTTTCAGAGTATATAACAAGAAAACCCTTATTGTAGAGGAAACACCTCATGTTGTATTTGATGAATCTATTCATGAGTTCAGGAATGAGAACTTGGAATCAGAAGAAATCACACAGAGGACAACCAGACTAAGTCTAAAAGACAAAGACACTGAGCTTATAGATGTTGTCCAAACCAATCTACCTGAAAACTCTATGTTGGACAACCATCCTGAAGGCAACCCTCCTGAGGCAAATCCCACTGAAGGAAATAGTGAACTGAATGATCCAATCCCAGTTCACATCCAGGTAACAACTACCAATGAAGAAGCAGTTCCTGCTGAGGTAGTTAATGGGTCAAATAATCAAGGAGGAAATCAAAATGTTGAAAATACCAATGTCACTGACATTGAGGACAACACCCCTGATTATGATCCTGAATTAGATCCTGCATTCAATTATCCTGAATTCTATGATCAAATTGACTCAACTTCAGTAGAGGACAACTCTACTGAAGAGATCAGAAAAAGAAGGACTTGGTTGTCTGACCATCCTACTGATCAAATACTTGGTGACCCAAGTATTGGAGTCAAAACAAGAAGATTTCATGGTGAAAGTGCTCTTTTCTGTTGTTTCTTGTCAGAACAAGAACCAAGTGATATTGAGGAGGCACTTCAAGATGCCAATTGGATCACAGCCATGCAGGAAGAACTGAATCAATTCACCAGAAATGAAGTATGGGAGCTGGTGGATAGGCCTTCACATCAAGATGTTATTGGAACAAAGTGGGTGTTCAAGAACAAGAAGAATGAAAATGATGTGATTGTCAGAAATAAAGCAAGACTTGTGGCAAAAGGCTATTACCAACATGAAGGCATTGACTATGATGAGACATTTGCACCTGTGGCAAGGCTAGAAGCAATAAGGCTCTTTCTAGCCTATGCAGCCCACAAGAGGTTCAAAGTGTACCAAATGGATGTCAAGAGTGCCTTTCTGAATGGAGTCTTGAAGGAAGAAGTCTATGTAGAACAACCACCAGGTTTTGAAGTTGGAAACCAAGTTTACAGACTCAAGAAAGCTCTTTATGGACTCAAGAAAGCCCCTAGGGCTTGGTATGATACACTGTCACAATTCCTCTTGGATCATGGATTCACCAAGGGAACTATGGACAGAACTCTTTTCAGAATCTCTGAAGGAGAGGACATCTTGTTTGTCCAAATTTATGTGGATGACATAATATTTGGATCCCCCAATGAGAAGCTATGTGAGAAGTTCTCCAAGCTAATGCAAAGCAAGTTTGAGATGTCCATGATGGGACTGATGAACTTCTTTCTGGGTCTTCAAGTCAAGCAATCAAAAGAAGGAATCTTCATCAACCAAGCTAAGTACACCAGAGAAATGATCAAGAAGTTTGGGTGTACAACTAGCAAGCCAGTAAGGATTCCAATGAACACAAACTGGAAGATGGATCCTGATGAGAGTGGTATTCCAACCAACTGTACTGAGTATAGAGGAATAATTGGTTCACTCCTCTATCTCACTGCCAGCAGACCTGACATCACCTTTGCAGTAGGTGTTTGTGCAAGGTTTCAAGCAAATCCTAAGAAAAGCCATCTTGAGGCTGCAAAGAGGATCTTGAGATATCTCAAAGGCACTGAAAATCTAGGCCTTTGGTATCCTGCTGATGACAACATTGATTTAACTGGCTACTCAGATGCTGATTATGGAGGATGCAGAATTGACAGAAAGTCCACTTCAGGGACTTGTCAATTCTTAGGCAACAGGCTCATATCTTGGTTCTCCAAGAAGCAAAACACAGTGGCTACTTCCACTACTGAGGCTGAATATGTTGTTGCTGGAAGTTGTTGTGCCCAGATCCTATGGTTGAGACAACAACTAAGAGATTGCAGAGTCAACTCTACTGAAGTGCCCATATTTTGTGATAACAATAGTGCCATTGCTATTTCACAAAATCCTGTCTTGCATACAAGATGCAAACATGTGGACATCAAGCACCACTTCATTAGAGATCATGTGGAGAAGAAGGATATAAAGTTGGTCAAGATCCACACAGATCATCAAAAAGCTGATATACTAACTAAGCCACTTGCAGAGGCAAGGTTTCTGGAGCTATCAGCAGAGTTGGGATTACTTGATCCAGGGAAGTTGGACAAGTAAAACTCATTAAAAGTTAATGGGAGTAAAAGAGCTGAATTGATATTCAGTAGACTTGGACAAATCTACTGAAGTGCAGAAGAGATGATCATAACTACTCAGGACACTTGTCCATTGACATTCAGGACTCTTGTCCACATCTCTTCAGGACACTTGTCCTTGTAGGGTCAGATAAGTTGTCCTAGATATCAAACCTATTCTCTTGGTTTGATAAGCACCTATTTTGGGTAATCATTGTCTACCTTGATACCTGTCCCAACTACAGATATCATTTCTGTGGGATTTAATTTGTCCCCCACCCAAAAGGTCGCTTTCCATGCATTAAATGCCAAGATTTAACTCTTGTTTGCATTACACCTTTTCAAACCATGATCTATCTCGAAAACTCCCCAACCATTAACTAATATTAAATACCTTCCACGTTTTGAATAAAACCAACAAGTCACTGTTACATTGGTTTTTAACCATTGGATCAAAACTGGCCAACTCCCCTGAAATTCATCCTGGCCGTCCAAGTGTATCTTTCCATATTTGACAACAGTTGAAAATACACAAAACTCACCAACTCATTGACAAACATTCTTTTTAGAATATTCTCAAGTCTTAAGAACTCCCCACACACTCTTCTTTCCCAAGCATTCGAAACCCTAGCCTATTCTCTTCAAACTCTCTCAAAACTTTCTAAATTTCATCTCTGCAATCTTCAATGGATCCCAAAGTGAAACCAGAGATGATCATAGATTTTTCCAACAAGGCTCTTGACCTTGATTTTGGTTATTTGAGCAACAAGAACAACCTTCACTTTGAGCCAATAGTATCATTTACAAGTGAAGATCCTGAAATCACTCCAACTCTGAGATGGTTGAGAAGAGCAGGCCTTCAGAAATTCATGGAGGAAAGGCCAAGCTCTTGTTTGGACAACTACATGGCTGAGTTCTTTGCCTTTCTCAAATGGAGAGGCAAATCAGAAGATGGTGAGATTTCCACCAGATTGTCCTATGTTGCTGAAGAAGATGAAGAAGAGAGATTTCATAGAGTGAAATTCTCTTCAGAAGATCTTGAAGGAGCCTTTGGATTGCCTTCAGAAGGAAGGAATCCAGAATCTTATGGTGCTGGCCATGAAGATGACATAGCACAAGAATGGCTATTAGTGCCAGGCCCTCTATCTTCAACACAAAATAAGAAGACCCTCAAGTCTAAATTTCTCAATCTATTTGAGGTAATCACTAAGAGTCTCTTGAGTAATACTGGAAGCTTGGAGCAGGTCAGCCATCCTAGAATCAGAATCATGGCTGCAGTCATTGATGCCAGTGACAAGGGTATCAAGTTTGATTGGAGGACCTTCATTATTTCTGAGATGATGAAGGAAAAGGCCAAGTTTAAAGTGAGAGCTAATAACAAGGTTGTGCTAGAAGGGAAACTCAAGTATTGCACCAGGGCAAGCTTGTTGATTGAGAGATTTTCCCATTATTTCCAAATGCAAACCTTTGCAAAACCTCTCCCAGCTCAAAAGATTCTGTTCAGAAAGCTCAGCAAGAAAACTGAGCAAAGGAGGATGATAGTGGCCAAACCTGCTGAAGAAAAGGTGGAGGAGAAACCTAAAATGAAGAAGAGGACAAAAGCAAGAGTGGTGAAAACAAGGAAAATGTCTCAGATCTTCTCAGAAGAGAATTCAGATGCTTCAACTGAGATTGAAGAAGTTGCTAGAGAAGGTGTACAAGTGCCCTCTGATCATTCAGAAGAATTAAGGCAGAAGTACAATGAGACTAGACAAAAGTCTAGGGGTGATAAGAGGATCAGGGAGGTTGTCCCTGAAAAGGATGGTGAAGGAAGTGGGAGCAGTAGGGCTAGCAAGAGAAGGGCCAAGCCTACTGACAAAGTGTTGGAGCTCCAAGAAGAAAGGTCTCTACAACTTGCTCTTAGAGAGAGCAGAGCTGAAAGCAGGACCAAATCAAAGTCAAGGACCAACTCATCTGGTTCTGGAACTCCAGAATCCAAGGTCCCTGAAGGTCAACCAATAGAGGCCAACATCCCTGAAATTCAGAACCCTGAGCCCAACTCCCCTGAAACCCATATAACCCCAACCAACCAACCTATAACCCCCATCAATCTTACAAAGAGATACTCGCCTGAAGGGAATGTGCAAAGAAGTGGGATAGATGTGCTAGCAAATATAGCAGTAGATGAGACAAGACTACATTCTCCCCTTGACTCATCTATGCTCAATTACTCAAAACAATTAGAAGCTGCACTTTTTGAGCCAACCCCCTTGAGTAAAGCCCCTTCAGATCCATTGCTCTTTAAAGCAACTGAAGCACCTTCTACTGCACCCAACTCTTCTGAAGCCAACATTCCTGAACTAAACCTTCCTGAAGCCACTTTAGGAGAACCCAGAGCCAACTCCCCTATAACCCAAAGTCCCCATTCAAGTGGAGATGAGGAGGAGTATACTTATGAGAGTATGCTCAGAGGAGGAGCCATGGCTACTGTGGATAGTTTGTATCCACAACTTGCTGAATTTCCAAGAATTCAGAGGACTTTTCATGATCTAAGGATGCTTGTTGATGTAAAAGATAAGTCTATGATGGAGATATCACAAGTCATCCAAGATAAGGGAGCAAACTGGTGGCAAGTTGAGGAGAACATATTGCTACACTTTGCTGGAGTCTCAAAGACAAGATTTCTCATTGATGAGGAACTCTTTGCAAAGCTGGTAGCTGATAAGATTAAGGAGGAGAAGGAAAGAAAAGCTAAGAGAATCAAACACCCTGATAGTAGCTCCAATGATGATGATTCCCCCAATGATCCCTCAAACCCCTCAAAACCCAACCCTCCTGAAACCCCTCAAGTTAATATCCCTAAGCCTTATGTATCTGAAAGACTTTCCAACCCTCCTAAGACCTATCATAGGAAAGGCTTTGTCAATTCAGAGGTGTTGACCAAGGATGGTAACACAACCAATGACACATCTGCCAATGAAGGTTCTTCTGAACTCAAGGCACAGCCTAAAGATGTGGAGGTTCCTGTTTTAGAGGCTAGTTTGGTTAAGGCCTATTCAGTGTCAGATGAGTTGGACACTGATCAGCCCTTAATCATTCAGGATGACTCAGTGGCTGCTGATATAAGCACTGTGATCTCCCCACAACTGCCATCTTTGAACCTTGTTGAAGGTGGAGATGCTGCAGGTCTAGGTGAAGGAGTTGAAAAGGAGATGATAGTGGAAAAACCAGAGGGAGAAGTAGATGATAGAGAGGTTGTGATCACTAGAATAGTGAGTGTACCACAAAATGAGGGTGATATAAGTGAGGAAGGGCAGGCTATTCTTGAAGTCAAATCTGAACTTCAAGAATCCCTTGATGAGAGGAGGCCTGTTCCTTTAAGTGAGGAAATCATTGTTGAAGGGAGAAAAGAAATAGTTGAAAATGAGGAGAAGACTGTTGATGTATCAGAGTCTTATGAAAAAGAATTGGAGGGAGACAAGTGTGTTTTTACTGATGCTTTTGATTTGTCTGATATTGCAGGTATAACCTTTGATCAAATCTTTGCAGATGAACTCTTAACAGATGCACCCATCCAAGTTGACAGTGGATCAGCACAAGCCTTGCTTGGGATGCAATCAGAGAAGTTGGATTCCTTGGCTCACCAGGTACAATCAGCTCATGCAGAAACTTCTGGAGCCTTGGATGAGCATGGAAGAACTTTGGCATCTGTGGAAATGAGGCTAACTGGCTCAGAGGATGTGGTGTTACCTACCTTGGAGGCAAGGATCAGTGGAGTTGAGACTGGTTTGCAAACCATCTCCACTGAAGTTATCAAAGCCAAAAACACCATGAGGTCAGTTTCAAAGGAGGTTAAGAAAGAGCAATCTTTGCTAAGAATCAACCACAATAGGAATGTGAAGACATTAAGGTCAGTGGTAAAGAGAGCTCTTGGAAGAAAGACTGCACTGCAAAGACAAAGAGCTGAAGAGAAAAGGCTAGCTATGGTGAAAGCAGCCTCAGAAAAGTTTTCCCAAGAGGTATTGGCCAACATTGCTGAAGGTGCAGTGGCCAACCTCACTGAGCTTCTCAAAGCCCAATTGGATGCATCTCTTAAAACAACTATGGAGGAAGTTGTCCAACAGAAAATGAAGCCTGTTCTAGCCTTTCTTAGCTTGAGCAGTGACAGGATGCAGAATATACATGATGAAAATGTATATTTGTTGGAAGAAATGAAATCCCTAAATCAGGCACAATCCCTAATGGCCACAACAATGAGTGAGCTAAAACCCCAATGTTTTGATGCTGCCAAAAAGGGGGAAAGGGAAAGAGCAAGGGCAAAAGGTGCCTTAGTGATTGGAAGCCCAGTTAAGGGTAAGGACAAAGCCCCTGAAGGAAAGGGAAAAGAGCCAGCAGTACTGAACTTGGAAGAATTGGATGAAGAGGAGCAGTTGGCACTTGCATTGAAGAACTCTATGGCCTCAGCTCAAGAGGAAAGAGTAAGGTTACAACAAAGACCAGGTGGTGAGGTATCTGGTTTGGACAAGGATGCTGAAGGTGTCCAAACTAGAGGAAAGATCAAGAAGGCCCAAGGAAAGAAGAGACAAGTTGAGAAATTCACTGACTTTCCCAATAGCCTTGATCTTCCACCTGAATTCAGAGTTGTTGATGATGAGCCTATCTCAAAGAAGGCCAAAACTGCTGAAGAGTCCAAGAATGCTGAAATATCCAAGTTTGCTGAAAAAGACAAGTCTACTGAGACTAAGTCCACTGAAAGTACCAAAGCCTCTGAAGATGTTGAGGAATTATATGAAGAAGGCTTTGGACCTGGACCAAAGAAGACAAAGATTGTGGTACTCAATGATCCATCAAAGCTGTTTCATGAAGGGTATGGCAAAGACCCTGAAACACAACAGAAACTGGCTATGATGAGAGCCCAAGAGAAAATGGACTTGATGGAAGAGGCCAACAGAGCAAGAAACAAGAGAAGAGCAGACTTCCAGAAGCCAAGAAGGAAGAGAGCAACTTACAACAAGATGAAGCCACAGCTATTGATCCCAATGGACACCAAATATCCTCACTTGGATAAATGGGTACCAATTCAGCTGAATGACTTATGGGAGGAAGCCAAAAGGGAGTATGTCTATGATCAATATGTCATTGACAGATGGAATGGAAGAGATGCCAACTCCACTTTTGCTGAGTTCATGATAGAATACTACAAAGAACTCTATCAACAATTGCTTGCAGCTGCTGATATTGCAAGAATTGAACTCACAGCTCCTAAGCCAATCATATACATGCCTCCAAAGCTTGAAGGATGGATTGACCAAGCAAGAATTCTGAGAGAATTCACTGAGATCCTTAAGCTAAACAAGATGGTTCTTGGACCTAAGGGAACCAACCAAGAAGCCATGGCATTAAAAAGAAGAGTGTGGGCACAATATGGAATGCTGCCACCTCCTGAGGATGATCTTTGAAATGGCTAAGTCTTCTGACCTATCTTGATTGATCAACTATGCTGAAAAATGATCAAGTTTGCTGATGTGGTGTGCTAATCTGTTTGCTCTAATTTGATATGGATTGCTCTGATACAAGCTCTGTGCTCTGATGTTGAAAGTCTTGTATATGTCTTGAAGTGTTAGTATTTGTTCTGATACAAGATTGGTGCTCTGATACAAGTTTATGCTCTGATACTGAAAAATCTTGTATATGTGTTGAACTGTTAGAATGAAATACTCTGATGTATTAAGTGTTGATGATTCATGCTCTGATATGTTAAATTCAACTATCAACATGCTTGTAATGATTTTTGAATGAATGATAGTTGAACTTATTTTGAATCAAGAAACACTCATCTCTCTATGCCTATCTATGAAACCTATGTGCAACATGAATGGTGAATACACTAACTCATTGCTTTTCAGGATAACTGACCTTAGTCATGTCTTCTGAAGAATAATGTAATAGGTGTAGCTAAGTCACTTTTGCACAAGCTGTATAGGTTTTGGCATCATCAAAAAGGGGGAAATTGTTGGGAATAAAATGAGTTATGTTTTGATTGAATACCAAAACCCCCTGAGACATGCCTAAGTCATGATTGAATATGTTCTAGAAATGTTAGAACATATAGTATAAAGGCTAGATGAGGAGCTAATATGTTAGGTAGCTCTTAGATGATTAGATGCACAAACTGAGGGGGAACACATGCTTGGAAGTTCATTTGAATCAAGTCCCCTCAAGGCTCAAACTCTGGATACAACACTAAGTCTTTTGAGACTAACTATACTGATCAGGAGAGTTGTCCAAAAAAATTGTCTCAGTACAAGAAGTCAAGATCAAGTGCTCTGAAAGCCTGCAGTCAACTATGCTGAAGGGTTTTGAGACAATCATTCTCTAAAGATCTACAAAGAAACAAGCTAAGATCACCTTCAAGAGAAATGAAAGGGAAAGTGCCAAGTCATCTGAAGAAGAGCAAGACAATCTTGCTGATAAGCAAGACTGCTGATAGTGATAAGGAGAGTTGTCCAAATGATGAGGAATGTTGTCCTATCATTGGAACAACCTTCAGAAGACATGTCCACATTCTTACAAGAGAATCTGAATGTCAGATATTGGGAAGAGTGCTACAGAATGAAGACAAAGCTCTTACAGCCGTTTATTTCCCAAATGAGGACATGTCACTATCAAGATTCTGTCTTCAAAGTTGAAGAACTAAAAGAAGACATTTATGGACATTGGAGGCTGCCTCTCCAACGAGCAAATCCTTCATTTGTCTATAAATACAGAAGTGTGAAGACCATTTGAAAGTATCCAACTAGCATCCAACTCCAACCTCAACCAAGCACATCCAACCTTAAGTTCTTACAAGCTAGAGTGCTTTCAAAGCTTTCAAAGACTATCTTAGTCTTCAAACACTTCATCTAAGCTGTACTACATTGTATATCCATACACAAGCTTAGAGAGATATCCTATCCTTATACACTGATCTTCATTGCAAAGGATATCTCATTAGTTGGAACCTTACTTCAATCCTTATATCTTTCAAGAGTGAAAGTGAGAAGGTTGTAGTAGTAGAAGTGGTAGGAGCTGACTGTTGAGAGAAGAACAGTTCAGTTCTGAGTTGAGAAGAGGGTACTAGGACTCTAGACATCCTAGGGATCAATTCACCAAGAGTGGTGTTCTTGATCAAGTGCACCTTGGCACTATAAAACAAGTTAATTCCAAGAGTGAAGGAATTATCCTGTTAAATCAGGGAAAGTGGATGTAGGAGCTTGAGTCTCTGAACCACTATAAACTCTTGTGTTGATTTACTTTCAAGTACTTTCATACACTCAACACTGCACACAAAACTGATCTTTCAAAGGATAAACATTCAAAGACTGTGCAAAACTGATTTGGACAAGTTCCCTGAAACTGGACTGTATTGAATTGACCAAGTGATTTCAGAATCTAAAGGAGTTTAAACTAAAAGGGCCAACCACTATTCCGCACATATAACTCTCCTAGATAGTTATTCAACTAAGTACTCAATAGTACTTAGTAGTCTGATTATCTTAGAAGAGTTAATCATCTTCAGCAGAGTTGTCCAAGACAACCTTGCTGAGCTCTGGTTTGATCAAGTTAGAAAAGAATTTGAATACAAGTGTATCCCCCCCCCCATACACTTGTTATATACTCCTTTCAGGACCAACAAAACTCGTGCCCGGAGAAGTGGACATTTTAAAATTGTACGGAGGGAGTATTAAGTAACAGTTGTTGACTACTTGTAAATTATATCATTATTCATTATATTGAAAATTGTAATGTTATACTATAAATTATTAAATATTTAGAGAATAAATGTAAGTGATAAAAATTAAAAATAAATTACTTACAATTTACAATACTACAAGAGTACAAATTACAAGTTACAACTTAGTAAACTTACAACTTACAAAATTACAAAAAAAAACTTATATAAATTAAAAACTTACAACTTACAGCTACTACAAGTCTACAACTACAAACTTACCAAATAACGGATCAACATGTTGGAATTTGGAATCAAAGTCCACGTAGTTCTCTTACCTCAACTTACCTCGTTAACGTTGTTGTTGAATGATGACTCGATTTTTCATTCTTCACTTCCGCCCGTAGAGGTCCATTCCTCGTCTTCTTCATTATCCTCTTCTAACGATTGAGCTCTTTTTTCGGCTCTTATCCAATCATCAAGTAAGCATTGGTTCTCTACGTTTTCAACGGTCATATTGGATCTCATTGCATCCAAAGTATAACCTCCTACACTAAAAGCTTGCTCAACGGCAACGGTTGAGGCGGGAGCCGCTAAAATTTCTCTTGCAAGCATTGACATTGCCGGAAATACTTGAGTCACCGTCGATCAACACCTTAGTATGTCAAAGTCTTCTCCCATATTTCCCATTGATGAATTCGTTTCATAGCTTTCATACTCTTGAGTATATGTAAATTTTGATCTTTTACAATTACGATAAAAAAGAAAGCTATCAACGTCATCCATATTGTCTACATTTTCGTTTTGTACGTCAAAACTAGCACTAGAACTAGAAGTGGATAAATCATGTGTATCCATATACTCCTTAATTAATGATAATATAAGTTGTTTAATTTCAAATATGAATTGTTCGGTGTCCGGTTGATAATTCGGTTATTCAGCAATAAGATATAATTTTTTATAATACAACTTTAACATAGCTTGAACACCATCTAACTTATATCTAGGATAAAAAACTTTAGCAACTAAAAATATAGGGGGAATTCTAGCAAAATATTTTACCCATTTTTTCATCATAGGAGCAATAACAAGATGTAATTGTTGATCGTTTTTGTAACATGCTAAACTCCGACAATATTTAGACAATGTTCAAGTGCCAAATGAGAAGTAGGTTTGTAAACTTTAGACATAGCAAAAGTAACATTATTAAAAGTTTCCAAAACCTTAATAATTTTTATACAATGATTCCAATCTTGAGGAAGTAAACCAAAACCACAATTTTTTTTCTTCAAAACAATCACATAAAGTCTCTTTATAATCAACCGACTCTTTTAACAATTTATAAGTAGAATTTAATCTTGTTGACACATCAAGAGATATTTTTTTTGGATGCACAATTCTTCTACCAAAAAAATTCCATTTTTTCATCAAACTACTACGCCTCGTCAAATAAGTAATAGCATTCTCAAAGCATTTAAACCATCTTGAACACATAAATTTAAAATATGACACATGCACCTAATATGAAAAAAAATTCCACCAACATACGGTTGACACGCATTATCAAAACCAATTGGAAAATTTTTGTTAATCAAACCATAAGTTCTTAAAATATCAGCAATTTAAAGTTTAATAGTTTCGGCCAAGTGCACAACATCAAAATCCCTATAAGCAATTAATCTTTTGTTTAATGTCCAAGATTCATCAATCCAATGACAAGTAATTCCCATATACGAATGTTTTTGAAAATTATCACTCCAAATATCAGAACAAATAGAAACTTTACTCCTAAGTGAACGAAAAGTATTGATAATAGCAAGTTTATATTCACCAACAATATTAGCAATATCACGAGTAAACGTAGAACGGAAAATGTTTTTCATGCTTGGTTGTAGTGAAAGTTGTACCAAATCATTAAAAACAATTTTTTCAACAAAATTATAAGGAAGATGTTGAACACTTATCATTTCAGCTAACATTCTTCTAAAATATGCTTGATCATATTTAAAAAGAGAAGTCGGATTACTTACCTCACCTTGAACTCCGCCTCCCGAGGCCGGACCCGGTAAATTCTCGTAGTTGCGTTTGTGTCGTTGCAATTTTCATTCTATCCGGATGGTGGTTTTCCATATGGAGTTTGAAGGTACCATATCCTCATCCCTTCTTAAATTTATATTCCTTTGTACAATAATTATAAAGAATTTTAAACCTATCGGCTTCGGCAGTTGGCATTTTTCGAAAGTGACGTGCAAAAATTTTGGATTTAAATCTTTGGGCTTGTTGTGAAGAAGTAGTTTCGGTTGTAGGTTGTGGAATTTCGGCGCCTTCGGTTGAAGGTTGTGGAATTTCGGTTGCACTTTTTTGAGTTGGACCACCTTCAACTTCTTCATCATCATCCGACGCAAATTCGTTTATATGCTCAACGACATTGTCACCAAGAACTCTACGCATATGTTGATCTTCCTCATCGTTGAATAATGAAATGCGGCTTCGTCGAGGTTGTGAAGAAGAAGATACGATAGTCTTTCCTCTTGATCTTGAAGAAGACATATTAGTAAATACTAAATAGTAATTATATAAAAATGAAGTTAATAAAATGAAATTGAGATTTAAGCATGAAAATATGAAATTAATGAATGTTGAGAATTGAGAGAATGTGAGTATTGAGATTTGAGAAATGAGAATAAGAGATTGATCAGTTTGGTGTGAAAAATGAGAAGAGAAAATTGGGTATTTATAGGTGTAATTTTAGGGAAAAAAATCGGCAATCCGTCGGTTTAACCGGACCGGCGGTTAACCGTCTGACAAAGTTGATCGTGGTCATTGAGATTCAATGGTCGAATGATCTGGACCGTTAGAAACCGGTCTAAAACGGCGGTTTTGACTGTTGAGATTTTATTTTTTTATTTAACTTCGCTTTTAATCTGGATCGTTGAATCGCCAACGGTCAGATTTTAGAACCCTAAATCGGCGGTTAACCCGAACCGACGGTCAAACCGCCGGTTTGACCGTTTTTTTTTTAATTAAAAAAAAAAAAAACAGAATCTTGCTCTATAAATATGGACCATTTCTCAACTCATTTTTCACCCCAAATCACAAATCTCTCACATTTCATAGTTCATACTTTCTCTCTCAATTCAAGTATTCAACTTTCAAAGTCTTTTTTTTTTTTCAAATGGCAACAGAAGGATAATCAGGTGTAACAAATGTCAATATTACACGTGATGAAGAGGAAGTCAATCAACCGCCGCCTCGCATTCAACCTCACTTTCACCATCAATTGCAAATTCACTTTCGTGTGAGTGATATAAATCCATTAGATAATACACGTTTTGTTTTTTTCCATAGAATATAAACTCCTTAATTAATGATAATATAAGTTGTTTAATTTCAAATATGAATTGTTCGGTGTCCGGTTGATCATTCGGATATTCAACAATAGGATATAATTTTTTATAATACAACTTTAACATAGCTTGAACACCATCTAACTTATACTCCCTCCGTTTTTTATTAAATGTCACTTTGCCTTTTTCAATATTTTTTAAATAAGTGTCATTCTACACTTTTTTCTTCAAGTTTGACAATTTTACCCTTGTACATTGTACTCCCTCCATTTTCTTTACCTTGATTTAAGTTTTTTTCCTTTTGAATATAGTACTATAACATAAATCATGCATAAACCTTAATTATTGTATACATGAATATCATCTACAATATTGACCACATTCATTACTAAACATAAATTTAATATTAAAATTAGTTATCATTAATGAAGGGTAAAATTGTCCATAATTATATATCTTAATATGTTGAAAATTGTTAAAATGACACTTATTTAAAAGTGGAGGGAGTATCTAGGATAAAAACTTTAGCAACTTAAAATATAGGGGGAATTCTAGCAAAATATTTTACCCATTTTTTCATCATAGGAGCAATAGCAAGATGTAATTGTTGATCGTTTTTGTAACGTGCTAAACTCCGACAATTTTTAGACAATGTTCAAGTGACAAATGAGAAGTAGGTTCGTAAACTTTAGACATAGCAAAAGTAACATTATTAAAAGTTTCCAAAACCTTAATAATTTTTATACAATGATTCCAATCTTGAGGAAGTAAACCAAAACCACAATTTTTTTCTTCAAAAAAATCACATAAAGTCTCTTTATAATCAACCGACTCTTTTAACAATTTATAAGTAGAATTTCATCGTGTTGACACATCAAGAGAATTTTTTTTTGGATGCACATTCCTTCTTCTACCAAACAAATTCCATTTTTTTATCAAACTACTACGCCTCGTCAAATAAGTAATAGCATTCTCAAAGCATTTAAACCATCTTGAACACATAAATTTAAAATATGACACATGCATCTAATATGAAAAAAAATTCCACCAACATACGGTTGACACGCATTATCAAAACCAATTGGAAAATTTTTGTCAATCAAACCATAAGTTCTTAAAATATCACACTACAAAAAATGCATCAATTAGAGACCAAAATTTTGAGACTGATTTGAGACCGATCCAAAAACAATTCGAGTTTTGAGACTGTTTTCAGTTCAGTCTTTAATATTATGTTTTCAGACCGCTTAGAGACCGAATTTCGGTCTCTAAACTGAAATTAAAATTTTGATTTTGAATTTTGTTTAGAGACCAATAATTCAGTCTTTAATTAGTATCAAAAATTCTGAATCCCAAAATTTTAATTGACTACCAATTTTGATCGCTCGTTTAGAGACTGTTTTCAATTCGATCTTTAATATTATGTTTTTCAGACCACTTAGCCACCGAATATCAGTCTCTAAACCAAAATTAAAATTCTGATTTTGAATTTTAATTGGAGACCAAAAATTCAGTCTTTAATTGGTATAAATCTTTTATACGTATGTGAATCGATCACTTACCGTCGGGATCAGGAGAGAATCCTTTAAGCTTGGACAAAATATCCACATCCGAAAAAGAATATTTTACTACGCTATCTAATTTAGGAGAAGAGAAATATTTGTCCATCGTTGGTAGAGACATATCAGATTAGCGATTAAAGAGATATGAATAATATTTAAAGATACAAAATTTTAAAATATTATCCCTAATATTGTATATATAGATATTTTTAAACAGTGGAGACCGATTTTTTGGTCCCAAATCAGGCGGTTGTGTTTAGAGACCGATTTTTGCGGTCTCAAATCGGTATCAAAATCAAGTTGTTTGTTTTTAGAGACCGATTTTAGCGGTCTCTAAACACTCCGGAAGAAAGCCCAGTCCACGCCCCATTCTTGCGAATAAATAGCCCATATATATCACATGTCATTCTCTTAATTTTAACCCACAAATCAACTTCTAAATAGGTCGTTCCTTGATTTTCCTCTCCAATATCAGTTTGAAGATCTCGTTTTGAATTCAACGTAAGGTTTCTCATTCCCTCTTCATTTAAATTAATGTTTTTTCATATTTCTCAAATTAATTAATTTATGAAGTGTTCACATTATGATAATTTTCTTTTAATGTATATTACATCATATAATTAATAAATATGTATAATAGTAGTAAATAATATAGAACAGTGACAGTGTTATCTTCATAAATCAAATACTAGTAATTTTGTTTATTATTTATATTTCTTTTAATGCAGAGTTTTTATATTTCCTCACTTTGTCGACATTTAGTTGATTTATTGAATGAGTTATCAAAAAATTTAATGAGGTTGTGATGAATGAAATTCTCATTTGATAACAAAAGTCTATATTCTAAAATATTGTTATGGCAATGAGATTAATTTTTATTTTGTAGAGAGGAGATTAATTTTAATTTTGTGGAGAAGAGATTCTGAGAAAAAATTAATGACAATGGAAGATATGAGAAAAAATTAATGACGTATGTGATTTTATAGAAATAATATTAAATTAAATGTAAAAAAGATTTTACAATTTTAATAGAGATAAAATAAAATATTAATATGACATTAAATTCAAATTAAATATAAATAAAAAATAATTTATTGACGTGGGCATGCCACCTAGGCGGTGGACACTATATCATCTCCGATCATATACAATAAAGAAATTAATTATATATGTATATAATTAATTTTAAAAGTTACACAAGACAATTACTTGTCAAAGTGGTAGGTGCCCATTACTGGACACCCGTCCACCAGGGATCAATTCCCACAAAGGCCAAAATAAAATGGTCATTCAAATAAAGAGGGTGTGGATGTGGGTATCGGGTCGGGTCAGGGGTGGGTGTGGGTAAATAAAGAGGGTGTGGGTATCGGGTCGGGGTGGGGTGGGTGTGGGTAAATAAAGAGGGTGGGTGTGTCGGGTTGCTGGGTCGAGTTTTTATATTATTATTTAGAGACTGAATATTCGGTCTCTAATTATAGACTAGAGATCGATTTGTGTTTTAGGGCCCGAAAATAGGTCGGGCCGACTCACGTTTAGGGACCGTTTTAAGACTGAATTGCCGATCTCTCATTTATTAGAGCCGGCAATTTGGGCCCGACCCGATGGGCCGGCCCGGCCAACCCGAAACCTAGTATGGGCTGGGCTCTAAAATTAGAGGCCCATATAAAACTGGGCCTATTTGGCCCGACCCGATCGGTCCGACGGGCCTAATGGGCTAGGCTAAATTTGGCCCGCCGGCCCATGGGCAGCCCATTTGGCCCGATTAATTTTTTTTTCTTTAGACAAATAAATAATTAAAATAATTAAAGTACATTATTTTTAAATATTATTGTGTTTTTTATTTTATTTTGACTTTAAAATTTGAACTTATGAATTATTTATATAGTGTAATGTTATACTTTATGACCGTTTATGAATTATATATAATTAATAAATTAGTAATATATATTTTTAATTATAATTTTTGCTAAAAATATTTCATGGGCTGGGCCGGCCCGCTAGCCCAGCGGGCTAGGGTGGGCTAGGTTGGGCTCAAATTTTATAGACCCGACTAATTCATGGGCCGGCCCGACCCAGCCCACGAACATCGCTTGGCCCGATGGGCTAGGCTGGGCTGGGCCAGGCGGCCCGATTTGCCAGCTCTATCATTTATAGACCGACCCAAGTCGGTCTCTAATTTGAGACTGTGTCATAAATTCGGTCTCTCAATATTAGGTACCAATGAAATAAGGACCCCCATAAATCGGTCCCAAATCAGTCTCTAACGTGTGTTGACACTGTCTTTACAGTCTCAAAATTGGTCTCTAATTAATGCGTTTTTTGTAGTGTCAGCAATTTAAAGTTTAATAGTTTCGGTCGAGTGCACAACATCAAAATCCCTATAAGCAATTAATCTTTTGTCTAATGTCCAAAATTCATCAATCCAATGACAAGTAATTTCCATATACGAATGTTTTTAAAAATTATCACTCCAAATATCGGAACAAATAGAAACTCTACTCATTAGTGAACGAAAAGTATTGATAATAGCAAATGTTGATGTTGATATAAGTGTTTTGTTTAATAATCCAACACTAACAGCCGAGTGTTGTGTTTAATGTTCCCAACACTTATGACAACATCAGAATTTGCCCTTCCTTTTTTCACTAACTCCGATCTTACGCTTGTTGTCTAATGATGTCCCCAGAGCAGTTAGAAGACGTGGGCAACACCAAGTCATGCCACTGCGTGGGAGTGAGAAGTTATTAGACATGGTATAACAAGTTCCTACATTCTAGGAGTGGTGGAGAGAAGTTTCTTAACCACATGATCTCACGGCTGTGATGATCATGGGAGTTGATGGCAGTTCGTCCATGAAGCCTATAAATACAGAAGCTGCCTCAACACAAGATACACAAGAAGAAAAGCTGAAATCGACAACTACTCTATTGAACGCTATATACGCTTCTAGTTAGGAAAATCTTTGTTTCTTCTTGTAGTTCTTCACATTATTGTAAACCCGAATAATAGTGTGTTTGGACATAGTCTTATTTACTAGGTTATATGCATAGATCTATGAGGGAGATAGTTTCATAGAACTTAGTAAATCATATACACTTTCGTGGTGTTTTTATACACCTCTAAGAGGCTGTAACCGTTTCACATATTTAATATAGTGAACAGCATAGATTATTTTATAATCTATGCAAATTTTGAATACTTCCATTTTCACTACGTGCAATTTAATTTCCGCTGCTTAGTGTTGTCTAGACAGTGCCAACACGACAGACAACATCTCTGATTTCGCACGCACACACACTTTCAGTTGGTATCAGAGCCAACTACTTGATACACTAAGTAGAGATTCTTGCTTAGAGTGTGTATATTGAAATGAAATATTCGCTTTCTCCTGCTTTTAGACCTTATATTGTGTACATCAAATATCTTGATGAACGAGTATTGAGGAGTATCCTGGCTGACTGGATTCAACCACGGACTGAAGTTGATGATGATCCAGAATCTTCTACTTCTGATGTTGCATCAGATGTGCCAACATCTGCTACAACATTTGCCAGGTATCCATTATTTTCGATTACCAGTCTGAACTGTTTTAATGAATTTAATTATGATGAGACAGGTACTTCGAGAGAAAGTCACAACTCTAATTTATCAAATCTGGATAATGTCTTAATGATTGGTAACATAAAAAGAACAGGTATTGGTTACAATGATATGTCTTTTAAACCTTTTTTATGATAAAAAGCCTATTGTGTTTGTTAAGGAGAAGTAATGGATGGTTTTAATATCTCTGCTAAGACACAAATTATTGCTGGTAAGGTTGAAAAATATTTTACATGTTTTTACTGTTCTGATAAAGGTTATAAACGTCCATATTGTGCTAAACTGAAAAGAGATATGGATTTTTTTTGAAAAGTTGCCTAAAATGACACATCATTCCAAACAACATTTACAGAAAACAGAATGTGTTTCAAAATCTGATATGTCATGTAATGTTGTTCATATGTCATCAAAAACATGTGTTCCTGATTTATTGTACTTTGATAGTGGCTGTTCTAGACATATGACAGGTCAACTTGAATTCTTATCTAATTATAAACCATATGATGGTGAAAATGTTACTTATGGAGGTGGCCCTAAAGGTAGGATCATTGGTAAGGGAACACTCAATATTTCTGGTTTTTTAAAGTTATCAAATGTTTTACATGTTGAAGGATTACGTGAAAATTTGATTAGCATTAGTCAATTATGTGATGAATATCTACATGTTAAGTTTGATAAATATTCTTGCTATGTTCTAGATAGAAATTATGTTTGTCTTATGACTGGAACTAGATCGATCTGTTGACAATTATTACTTGATTGAATCTAAAAATACAAGCAATAATGCTAAACTTGATGAAAATGTTCTTTGGCATCATAAACTTGGTCATGCTAATTATAAACATATTCACAAATTGATGAGATTAGGAGCTGTTACAGGTTTACCTAAACTTCAGTTGAGAAATACCAAAGTTTGTGTCTCATAGAATGTTGGAACATTGTTCAACAACACACTGTTTTGAACTTCTATATATGGATATTATCGGTCCAACTGAAACTGAGAGCATTGGTGGTAAGAGATATTCATTAGTTGTGGTTGATGATTACTCAAGATACACTTGGATTGAATTTCTAAAAGAGAAATCTGAAACTTTTTCAGTTTTCAAAATTCTTTATAAAAGATTCAAAACTGTTTTTAACTCTAAAGTTTGCAGAATTAAGTCTAATTATGGAAGAGAGTTTGAAAATAGTTCTTTTACTGAATTTTGTGAAAGTAAAGGTATCATGCAAGAGTTTTATTCACCTAAAACACCACAACAAAATGATATCTGTGAAAGGAAATATAGGACTCTTCAAGAAATGGCTAAAGTTATGCTTTTATCCAAACAACTTTCTAAAAGATTTTGGGCTGAAGCTTTAAACACTGCATGTCATATTTCAAATATAATCTATATTCGAACTAATTCCACTGAAACTCCTTATGAAATTCTGAATAACAAAAAATCAAATTTGAAATACTTTCATGTGTTTGGTTGTATATGTTACATTCAGAATGTTAGAGATCAATTGCATAATTTTGATTCTAAAAGTGATACTCCCTCCGTCCCGGAGGAACTTGCACCCTTTGACCGGCACACATTTTAAGAAATGTGTAAGAAAAGGTGTAATGATTGATGTTTTGAGGGGTAGTTTTGTAAACTTTTATGAATAAAGTAAAGTAAAAAGTAGATTGAGTGTGAAAAAGTAATGGCATATAGGTAAATATGAGTATATTTCAAGGGTGAGGGTTGTGAAGATATTTCCTTTTATGGAGTGTGCAAATTGGTATGGGACATCCATATATGGAAAGTGTGCAAATTCCTGTGGGACGGAGGGAGTAAAAGATTCTTTTTAGGCTATTCTAGAAATAATAAAACCTATAGAATTTACAATTTGAGAACATGTACTGTGCAAGAATGTCTAAATGTGGTATTTGATGATGATGCTAATCTTACAGGTCAATATATTGAAGATGATGTCTCTGGCCTTGTTGAAATTTCAAAGAGTTCTGAGAATTCTGATCAAACTCAAACTGTTGCTTCAGATAAGGCCACATCTGAGCAAACATCCTCTGAAAAATCAGAATTATCAAAAAATTTGCATGAATCTCAGAAGACTCCATCTACCAGAATTTCGAAAGATCATCCATCAGATCAAATCATTGGAGAACTAAATACTGGAGTACAAGTTAGAAGAAGACTGAGTATGAACACAGAAGATGTGGTAAGACTTGTATGCATGTCATCCATATGCAAAAAGGTAAATCATAAATATTATCATTCCTTGATTGAGCCTGAAAATATAATACTGTAGAAGCTTTGAATGATGAAAACAGGATATTTTGTGATAGTACTAGTGTTGTTAATATATCTAAGAATCATGTGCAATATTCTTTGACAAAGCATATAAGTATTAGACCTCATTTTGTTAGAGATCTTATTGAGAAGGAGATTTGAAGTTGGAATACATATCTAATGAGAAACAACTTGTTGATATTTATGCAAAAGCCTTTGATGATAAGAGGTTTTCATCCCTTCGAAAATCTCTTGGTTTGTGCACTATTTGAAAAATTCTGACTAAATGTTGTATCAAATGTGGGAACATTTGAGACAGCATATGAAATTGTCTATTAAATTTTTCTGTGTTAGATTTTAAGTAATTCTCATGTGTAAATGTTGTTTGAGTCCTGAAAAATTTGTTGCAAAAATTTCTGTTCTGGACATACATCTCTTATATGCAAAAAGGGATCATAATTTAGATGCTTAAAAATCACTGAGTAACTATGGGACACGGAGCTCGCTACTACGATGTTCTCTTTTCAAAAGGTGATTAAAAAATTGCATCAAATTATTCATATATCCATTGAGTAACTATGGGGCATGAAGTTCGCTATTACGATGCACTCTTTTCAAAAGATGGATCAATGTGAAATTGTGAAAAAAAAAATGTGCAACACAAATGAAGCAAATTCATGTAAAAACAGTGTTGAGATGCATGTGGGCCAACATTATGAGCAACATTGAAAATGACTCGAATTTCAGTTAACTTTACGAATTACTTATTTTCTGAATATTAGATTAATTTTTCAGAATTATTAAATTGGATATTTCCAGGTCATTATTTTTATATTTATTGCATTTTCAGTATTTTATTTAATTTGGGCAGTTTTGAATTCCTTGTTTCTCTCCCACCAATTTCACACGATCAATAACATGGGAGAAGTTATTCATTTCACTTCCTGTTTTTTCGAATTACTCCCATTATACGTACAACTTCCAATTAATCTTCTCTACTTAAGTTCTTTTTAATAAATTGAAATGTTTAGATATTTATATTGCTATTATATTCTATAACTTATGCACTGATTTTGAAGATATTATATGTAGCGGTATTTTACAGAGTATTGATTGTTCATCCGCATTTCAATTCGAAAGTGTTTAAATTTTCCAGACTTTTAATTGTTCATTTAATTCGAATCTAGTTTACAAGTATTTAAAGGATGGAAAACACTTTACCATTCGATCAAAGCTCAAACACTTCACCACTGAAAATTCTCAAACATCTACACCTTTGACGTTTCAAACCTTAAGACATCCGTTTTGAAATGCAAAGCATCCACCCTCCTACTGAAACCATGAACCTGAAATCACTCAAAACCCTATTGCTACTCAAACTCTTCTGACTCTTCTTACAACAATGGCGATTTCACTGAATGTTTCTGAGATTGATGGAACAATCATGCCAGCATTATCGCAGTTCATAATCTTTTAATCTATTTGATTCTCCTTTCCACACCAACAGGGGGAGAAGCTGCATAAGATGTTGCACCTAATGCAAATTGTTGTGGATTGGAATTATCCTTCTTGTTGAAAAGGGGAGTTTTACATCTATGGGGGACTTTTTGGAAAGATCGTTTTGAGAGGGAGTTATTTTCAATGGTTCAAATTCACTTCTGTTTAACATTACATGATATTCTTGTTGCTATTCTACACATGAATTGATAGTTTGATATCTCTTAGTTTAGATGATTGCTTTTTAGTATTACATCTCTACTTTATTTGTTATCTACTATTGCATCAGGTTTGTTGTTGTCGAAAGGCCAAATTGGGGGAGATTGTTGATGTTGTGTCAATACTGTGAAGAATGTCACAACATATTTGACAACATCATTAATAATTCGTCATTTTTTTCGCAATCAACACTAATGGTGACAATCAAGAAATAGAAATTGTACAAGAAAGTGATAAGGCAGTAGTTGAAAATGCACAAAATGTTGATGTCATTAAGACCGTGCATGGAGATTTATTAAAGCATACAAACTAGAGAAGTTATAAAGTATGGGGGAGTTTGTGCAGATCCATGAAGATGCAATTGAAGTATTATTCAGCACAATCCTCTCCTTTACTTATTTACATAATTTTTCTTTATTTGTTTGTCATGCTTGTAGGATTTATATTTCTGTTATTTCCTTTATTATTTAGAATTTCCCTTATGTCTAAGTTATTTAAATCTAAACATGTTATTTGGTTTAAATGTTGTTTTTATTAATTTGATCTAATACAATTGCTACTTCATTATTTTGAAATATCAATTGTGTTAATTTCTTTCTGTTGTGCGAACTTCAGTTGTGTTGATGTAGAAAGGTCAAATTGGGGGAGATTGTTGATGTTGATATAAGTGTTTTGTTTAATGATCCAACACTAACAGCCGAGTGTTGTGTTTAATGTTCCCAACACTTATAACAACATCAGAATTTACCCTTTCTTTTCTCACTAACTCCGATCTTACGCTTGTTGTCTAATGATGTCCCTAGAGTAGTTAGAAGACGTGGACAACACCAAGTCATGCCACTGCGTGGGAGTGAGAAGTTATTAGACATGAAATAACAAGTTCCTACATTCTAGGAGTGGTGGAGAGAAGTTTCTTAACCGCATGATCTCACGGCTGTGATGATCATGGGAGTTGATGGCAGTTCGTCCATGAAGTCTATAAATAAAGAAGCTGCCTCAACACAAGATACACAAGAAGAAAAGCTGAAATCGACAACTACTCTATTGAACGCTATATACACTTCTAGTTAGGAAAATCTTTGTTTCTTCTTGTAGTTCTTCACATTATTGTAAACCCGAATAATAGTGTGTTTGGACATAGTCTTATTTACTAGGCTATATGCATAGATCTATGAGGGAGATAGTTTCATAGAACTTAGTAAATCATATACACTTTCGTAGTGTTTTTATACACCTCTAAGAGGCTGTAACCGTTTCACATATTTAATATAGTGAACAGCATAGATTATTTTATAATCTATGCAAATTTTGAATACTTCCATTGTTGATGTTATGTCAATACTGTGAAGAATATCACAACATATTTGACAACGTCATTAATAATTCGTCCTTTCTTTCGCAATCAATATTGATGGTGACAATCAAGAAATAGAAATTGTACAAGAAAGTGATAAGGCAGTAGCTGAAGATGCACAAAATGTTGATGTCATTAAGACCGTGCATGGAGATTTATTAAAGCATACAAACTAGAGAAGTTATAAAGTATGGGGGAGTTTGTGCAGATCCATGAAGATGCAACTGAAGTATTATTCAGCCCAATCCTCTCCTTTACTTATTTACATAATTTTTCTTTATTTGTTTGTCATGCTTGTAGGATTTATATTTCTATTATTTCCTTTATTATTTAGGATTTCCCTTATGTCTAAGTTATTTAAATCTAAACATGTTATTTGGTTTAGATGTTATTTTTATTAATTTGATCTAATACAATTGCTATTTCATTATTTTGAAATATCAATTGTGTTAATTTCTTAGTCAATATTTCTGTTGTGCGAACTTCAGTTGTGTTGATGTAGAAAGGTCAAATTGGGGAAGATTGTTGATGTTGATATAAGTGTTGTGTTTAATGTTCCCAACACTTATGACAACATCAGAATTTGTCCTTCCTTTTCTCACTAACTCCGATCTTACGCTTGTTATCTAATGATGTCCCCAGAGCAGTTAGAAGACGTGGGCAACACCAAGTCATGCCACTGCGTGGGCGTGAGAAGTTATTAGACATGAAATAACAAGTCCCTACATTTGATAAGTGTGAGAATTGCTTGAAATTCATGTGTTTAATTCGCATAATTTGATAGGATTTCTTGCATTATTTACACTAAATTGACTAATTGCACTTGATTTGGAGAAAGAGTGTTGTTTGCTATTTTTATAGGAAAAAAAGCACATTTGGAGTGAAACACGCCTCAATTATTTTGTGACGTCAATTGAAGAAATGAAATGAGAATGGAGTCGAGCAAAAATGGAAGTTGAAGATTATTTGGGCCAACAATTTAATTGATGGCCCATTTAATTGAGTAGTACGAGAATTGCAATGGACCAAGCGGACCCATTTGATAATTGTTGTAAGGGATGAATTAAAAAGCAAGCAGCCCATGTAGGAGCTTGATGGAATTGGCCCAATTATGGCAGCTGTCAAAGAGGAAGCAAGCTGCCAAAATTAAAACAATTAATTTAAGAAGGTTACCATATACAGTATATATTACTTGGAGGCTAAGCCACGCATGCTGCTATATATACCTAAGAGGAGAGCACACAGAACATTCAACTTTCATCTTCTTAGATAATTTAGGTTAAACTTAGTCTATACTCTCAATTTCAAGCAAGGATACTCATTGATTCTGTTATTTCTTCAAGTTTTGAGCACTCTTCACTCTAGAGGTGACTTCTATCCATATTACAAGTTTGTGGGTAAATTTAATTTAATTTCAAGTTTTGTTAATTTATTTTACATGAGTATGTTTTCTCTAATCGTTTTAGATATGGTTGTTGCTTTTAGAACCATGGGCTAATCTATTTTATGCTTTGGGTGTTTGAAACTATGTGAATATTGAGTGTTCGAAATATTTATATTTTGATTATTGTTGATATTTGGATTATTGTTTCTCTTATTGGGTTTTATTGGTGCTTTGTATTTTAGCTTCTATTAATCCGTATTTTGAAGCATGTTTAGCGTAGACGAGAGTTACATGAACATGTTTAAATTTATGGTGTGAGTTTTTGTTATACAAATGTGTTTATTATACTTTTAATTCTTCGAGAGAGAGTTAATCGTATTAGAACCCCCATTAGGAGACATTAATTACTTGAATGGTTATTTGGGTAATTGGTGAGGATTAGGAAGGTGTCTTATTACTGGGTTTGGGAACACCTTAGATGTAAGGCTATAGTACCCGAAGGGAAACGATTTTCATCCTAGCATCTTGATGCTCTTAGCAAATCTAAATTGAAGCATAAACACGGTATAAAAAGTCTTACTCGATTTCACTATGTAGAGAACACCCGAAGCATTTACTCACCCTTGCACTTCTTCGAATTATATTCGTAGTTGTTTATTATTTTAATTGTCAATTTTTTTCTTTAGTAGTAATTTTCCTTACTAAATTGTGGTAATTGTTCTTTATGGTTATTTGCTTATTTTTAGTGGTTTAAATTATTTGTTAGTTTCTAGGTTGGTGTTTGATTTAATTTCTTGCATCTGGGTAGTAAGTTAGCTTAATTTTAGAAATTCAAAATCCGAAACCGTAGTTACATTGGTTATTCCAACATACAACTTTAGAGACTCATTGCACAAACTCACCTCCTAGGTGGATACTACTTGGTCGAATACTTCCATTACTACTACGAACCCTTATGTTTGAGGGGAAGTAGTTAGTCAAAATATATTGCCTAAAATTCGTTTAAGTCAATGGCGCCACTGCCGGGGAGGTGACGTAGTGCTATTATTGGGACTTAGAGTTAGTTGAATACTAGTGCTAGCTACAATTACTTGTTTTATTTATTTTTTATTTTTATTTCAAAATTTTGATATTTGCAATTTTCCATAGGTGCATGATAACAAGAGCACGTGGTGGAAAAATTGAACATATCAATCTTGAGATTGAAGCTGTCGCAAGAAGGAATCGAGCAAGAAATCTAAGAATGGCGGATAATAGACGAAATCAACCGCCGGATACCATGGTAGATGATGAAAGTGATGATATAAATACTCAAGAAGATCTCCAAGTTGAACATCAAGGAGATGACCAATTGCAAGGAGGTGGAGGAAATGGCATACAACACCCACCTAATGCTCAAAATGGTGGTGTGTTCAATCAAGGCCCCTATGGAGGACAACCTCAATGGTATCCCCCTAATGCTCAACAAGGAGGGTATCCTCAAGGCTATCCACCATATACATATCCACAATATCCTCAGGGCATGTTTGTTTTGGGATTATGTAGGATGGGGGAGATGGGGATGGGGATGGGGAAATCCTGGATGGAGAAATTCTGATGAATAGTGACTGTGTATGTTTGTTTTGGGATGTTGAGTAGGATGAGATGTAACTTTATGTCAAATCAATTGTGTAAGAGTGTGTAATGTTGTATTATATAATATAACTTTATGTCAAATCAATTAGTAAAAGTGGGTGATGTTGTATTATTATAATAGTAGAATATATAGATATTTTTAGGGGTGTATGTAATTGAATGTTGAAATCCGGATGTGAAATCCCGAATTAGAACAAGACGGGAGACGTTACGTCCCACGTCCGGACGTGTGAGTCCCAAAACAAACATGCCCTCAAGGATATTATCCACCACCTCAAGGATATTATCTTCCTCCTTGTCCATACCATCCACCCCAAGGTGCATTCCCTCAAGAAATACCCGCTCCACCTCAACCGGAGAGACAAGAGCCTCGTCCAATACAACTTGGGAGGCCCATGAGAGAGTACTTTGAGCCTCAACAAAGGGAGTATTATGATGGGATAGCAAGGCCAAATGTGGAGGCTAATAATTTTGAAATAAATGCCTCTTTGTTGAGAATGCTTAGAGAAAAGCAATTTGAAGGGAGGACCGATGAAGGTTTTGAAGAAGATCCAAATGAGCACTTGGCTCAATTTCTAGAGATAGCCGACACACTCAAACAAAATGGTGTGTCCGAAGATGCAAAGAAGTTGAGGCTATTCCCTTTTACACTTTCCGGAAAGGCAAAAACATGGTTGCAAACAAGCATTCCGACGGGAGAGGTGAGAACTTGGGAAGAATTGAAGAAGAGATTTTTGTTGAAGTATTATCCACCTTCAAAAATAATGGAAGCAAGGCAAAATATCTCTCAATTCACACAAGGAGCTAATGAGAGCCTCAAGGAAGCATGGGAAAGGTTTACCAATCTCCTCATAACTTGCCCTCAACATGGTTTTCCATTGGAGCAAACTACAATTTGGTTCTTTTGTTGGTTGAAGGGAGAAGATCAACAACATTTGGATGCTTGTGCCGGAGGTTCGATATGGCTCAAGTCGGCGAAAGAGATCAAGCAAATAATGGAGGGTATATCAAACAATTCTTTTAAAATGAGGATTGATAGAGGGGGAAGACATCGAGTGGCCCAAGTTAATGAAATGGAATCCATGAAGACAATGGTCACCACTTTGATTGAAAAGGTGAACTCTCTTTCATCTAATCAAACACGTGAGAGCCCATCACCTATTGTTCAAGGAGAGTTTCCTATGAATCTAGTGGAGGATGTGAACTACATGGGTCGACCACAATACCAAGGAGGGTACCAACAAAATTTCCAAAGTGGGCGCCCATATCAAGCTCCCCAACAGAACCGCTTTCAAGGTGGTCAATCCTCAACATTCCAACCCAATCAAGGGAATCAAAACTTCTGAAGTGGGGCAACTTCAAGCAAAGATTAATGAACAACACTCGAAAGGAATTAAAAATCTCGAGCATACGGTGGGGCAACTTGCAACGTCCGTTGGAGAGTTGAGCACGACTGTTAATCAAATGTTAAACAAGGGAAAATTTCCCTCAACAACCGAGATAAACCCCAAGGAGCATTGCAAGGCAATAGAGATTAGAAGTGGCACCAAATATGAGGGTCCATCCATGCCTACTCAACCGGGAGAAAATGATGTCAAGGAAAAATGTGAAATTGAAGAGGAATGTGAAGAGGTAGATATGGGAAAAACCGAAGATGAGGAAGAAAATAGGATGGAATCAAAAGAGAACAAGAATGTTGGGATTGAAGAAAGAATACCAAAGTGGAAAAAGATGAAGGAGAAGAATATTGATGAAGAAAAGAGCATACCATGTGATGAGTGGGGGGTACCAAAGACGATGGTACCATTTCCTCAAAGATTCATGAAGAAGAAGTTGGATGAAAAATTTGCTAAGTTTCTTGAAGTATTCAAACAACTTCACATCAACATTCCATTCTCTGATGCTTTGGAACAAATGCCCAACTATGCAAAATTCCTCAAAGACTTGATCTCCAAGAAGAGACGGATTGATGAACCCGAGCTTGTGAAATTCAACAAGGCATGTAGTGCTATGCTCCAAAAGAACATGCCACAAAAGATGAAGGATCCGGGTAGTTTTTTCATCATGTGTGATATTGGAAATGGGATCAAGAGGAATGCTCTTTGTGATTTGGGGGCTAGCATTAATTTGATGCCTCTATCGTTGTTTGAAAAGCTTGAAATGGGGGAGTTGAAGCCAACTTCAATTGCACTTCAACTTGCCGATCGATCAATCACAATAGCCAAAGGCATCGTAGAGGATATTCTTTTTAGAGTTGACAAGTTTGTGTTTCCCGCCGACTTTGTAGTGTTAGAAATGGAAGAAGATGAGCAAGTGTCTATCATTCTTGGAAGACCATTTTTAGCAACGGCGGGAGTGGAACTTGATGTTGGAAAGGGAGAAATCACATTGAAAGTTGGGAAAGAAGAAGTGAAGATATCGATGTACAATGCGATGAAGCATCCCATGGATGTGGAACAATTGAACTTCGTCGATATTGTGGACTTATGTGTCCAAGAATCTTTGGAAGACCCTTCTTACTCTCTCTTATTTGATGATTTAAATGATATTGATTCTCATTCATATTTTGCCTCTACTTATGAAAGTTTTAATTTTGGCTTTGATGATAGGGAACAAATGGAGATTGAGGAAACTATGGAGGTCAAACATGGGAGTCTCACTACTTTGCCCTTGTTGAAATCGGAGGAAGAAGAGCCTAAATTGGAGAAGAAAGAAGGCCTCAAGCCACTACCCGAGCACTTAAAGTATGCCTACCTAGAAGAAAACGAGAAGAATCCGGTAATTGTATCATCTTCTCTTGCATCTCATGAATTAGATAGGCTACTTGAAGTTCTACGTAAGCACAAATCAACCATCGGTTGGTCGATTGAGGATTTGAAAGGCATTAACCCATCAATTTGCATGCATAGGATCCGTCTAGAAAAAGATAGGAAGCCTATAGTCCAACCCCAAAGGAGAGTGAACCCGATTATCCAAGAGGTTATTAGGAAAGAAGTCATAAAATTTCTAGATTCAGGTATGATATTTCCTATTTCGGATAGTCCTTGGGTGTCACCTTTGCATGTAGTGTCTAAGAAAGGGGGGATGACGGTTGTGCAAGGTGAGGGAAATGAGCAAATAGCTATGAGAGTCGCCACGGGGTGGCGTGTGTGTGTTGATTATCGTGAATTAAATAAAGCTACTTGTAAATATCATTTTCCTTTACCTTTCATGGATCAAATGCTTGATATGTTAGGAGATTTTTCACACTATTGCTTTCTTGATGGTTATTCCGGTTACAATCAAATCATGATTGCACCGGAAGACCAAGAAAAGACCACTTTCACGTGCACGTATGGTACATTTTGTTGGTCCTGAAAGGAGTAGATAACAAGTGTATAGGGGGGGGGGGAATACACTTGTATGCAAATCTTTTACAAACTTTGATCAAACCAGACTTCAGCAAGATTGTCTTGGACAACTCTGCTGATATGATGAACTCTTTATAGATAATCAAACTACTAAGTACTATTGTGTACTTAGTTGGATAACTATCTAAGGGAGTTGTATGTGCGGAATTAGTGGTTGGCCCTTTAGTTTAAACTCATTTTAAGTTATGAAATCTCCTTGACAATTTATCCAGTTTCAGGGAACTTATCCAAATCTTATTTTTGCACAGTCTTGAGTATATGTCTTTGAAAGTTCAGTTTGTGTGTTGTGTTGAATGAATGTAAGTACTTTGAAAGTAAATCAACACAAGAGTTTATAGTGGTTCAGAGACTCAAGCTCCTACGTCCACTTTCCCTGATTTAACAGAATAATTCCTTCACTCTTGGAATTACTTGTTTTAGAGTGTCAATGTGCACTTGATCAACAACACCACTTCTTGGTGCTTTGATCCCTAGGATGTCAAGAGTCCTAGTACCCTCTTCTCAACTCAGAATTAACTGTTCTTCTCTCAACAGTTAACTCCTTACACTTCTACTACTACAACCTTCTAACTTTCTGTCTTGAAAGGTATAAGGGTTGAAGTATGGTTCCAACTAATGGGATATCCTTTACAATGAGGTTCAGTGTATAAGGATTGGATATCTCTCTAGGCTTTGTACGGATATACAATGAGGTTCAACTTAGATGAAGTTTTTGAAGACTAAGATAGTCTCTTCGAAAGCTTGAGAGCACTTATGAGCTTATAGCTTCAGAATTGTTGGATAGTTGGATCTCTAGTTGGTGCTTTCAATGGTCTTCACACTTCTGTATTTATAGACAAAATTGAGGATTTGCCCGTTGGAAAGACAGCCTCAATTGTCTATAAATGTCTTCCTTGAACTCTGCAACTGGAAGACAGTTTCTTGATAGTGACATGTCCTTTGATTGGGAAATAAACAACTGTAACCACTTTGTCTTGACTTTGCAGCACTCTTCCCAATGTCTGACTTCAAGATTCACTTGATCAAACATGGACATTACTTCTGATGATTGGTCCTATGATAAGGACAACATTCCTTATCACTTGGACAATTCTTCTTATCACCATCAGCAGAGTTTGCTTATCAGCATGGTTGGCTTTAACTCTTCAGATGACTTGGCTCTTTCCCTTTCCATGCTTGCTTAGAATAGATCTTTGTGCATTCATGACAATGGATAGGTCTCCTTGACCTTTTCAGCATAGTTGGGATGCTTTTGTCATAAATCTGGTACAAGTTTGCTGAGACAACTTTCCTGGACAAAACCTTTTGAACTTGTATGCTTCAGTAAGCTATGTCTTGATGATGCATTCAACTCACTTGTTCTTCAGATGAGTTGTTCCATAATCAATCTAATCATGATCAGCACAGTTGTCCATCAGTAGACTTGAGACAAATTTGATTCTGAGCCTTGAGGGGATATGATCCATGTGATCTTCTAAGCATATGTTCCCCCTCGACTTGTGCATCTATTAATCTAAGAGCTGCCTAACATATCAGCTTTTCAACTAACCTTATGCTACATGTTCTAACATACTTAGAACATGATCATTCAAATATAGACTTATTCAATTGTCATGTCTCAGGGGTTTTGGTATTTAATCAAAACTTCTCATTTTATTCCCAACAATTTCCCCCTTTTTGATGATGTCAAAACCTATACATTCTATGCAAAAGTGACTTGACTACACTTATTACATTTATCTTCAGTGGGTATTACTAGAGTCAATTTTCCTGAAAAAGAATGTGTTAGTGTATTCACTATTCTGATTGCATATAGGTTTAAAAGTCAGGCATGTTGAGATTGTAAGATGTTATTTCTTGATTCACAAAAGGGTTCAACTATCATTCAAAGATTCATTGGAATTACAGGCATGTTGATAGTTGAATAAACATATCAGAGCATGAATCAGAAACATTACATCACATATAATCAGAGCATTACTAAGCTAACAAACATATCAGATCAGCAGATATCCATCAGAGCATAAAACATCTTTCAGCACTTGATCAGTTTCAGCAGATATGACCATATCAGCAAGATAGCAACCAATATCAAGTATGCATCCATTTCAGCACAAAAGGGTCAAGAAACTTAGCCAGTTCAGAGGTTATCTTCAGGAGGTGGAACTATCACATACTGTGCCCACACCCTTTTCTTTAGTTCCATTGCCTCTTGATTGGTTCCCTTGGGACCTAGCACCATCCTATTCAGCTTCAGGATTTCAAAGAACTCTTGAAGGATTCTTGACTGGTCTATGAAGCCTTCTATCTTGGGAGGCATGTAAATGATTGGCTTGGGAGGTGTGAGTTAAAATCTTGTTATATCAACAGCTGCAAGGAGTTGCTGGTACAGCTCCCTGTGATAGTCAATCATGAATTGTGTAAAAGTGGAGTTACCATCTTCATCATTCCACCTGCCAATGACATAATAGTCATAGACAAACTCCCTTTTAGCCTCTTCCCAAGAGTCATTCAACTGAATTGGAACCCATTTATCCAAGTGAGGATATTTGGTGTCCATTGGAATCAGCAGTTGTGGCTTCATCTTGTTGTAAGTAACTCTTTTTCTTTTAGGCTTCTGGAACTCTGCTCTCCTCTTGTCTCTTACTCTGTTAGCCTCTTCCATCAAATCCATCTTCTCTTGGGCTCTCATCATAGCCAATTAATGTTGGGTTTCAGGATCTTTGTCATATCCTTCTTCAAAGAGTTTTGATGGATCATTAGCCAAAAAAATTCTCTTCTTCTTTGGTTCGGGTCCAAAGCCTTCTACAAACATCACTTCAACATCTTCAGCAGCTTTGGGACCTTCAGCAGATTTAGTCTCAGTAGACTTGATAGTCTCAGAAGACTTGGACTGTTCAGCAACTTTGGCCTTTTTGGAGGTAGGCTCTTCTTCTTCAATCCTGAATTCAAGAGGTAAATCAAGGCTGTTAGGAAAATCTGTAAAAGTTTCAGTTTTCCTCTTGTTCCCTTTAGCCTTTTTGACTTGGCCTCTTGTCTGAACTCCTTCAGTGGACTTGTCCAGTCCTGACACTTCTCCTCCAGGCCTCTGCTGAAGTCTTGCTCTTTCCTCTTGAGCTGATGCCATTGAGTTCTTCAATGCTATTGCCAACTGTTCTTCTTCATCAAGCTCTTCTAAATTCAGCACTGCCTCACCTTTGCCTTTAGATTCTGGCACTTTCTCCTTGCCTTTGCCTTCTCCAATTGTCAAGGCACCTTTTGCCCTTGATCTTTCCCTTTCCCCCTTTTTGGCAGCATCAAAACACTGAGGTTTGAGCTCACTCATGGTAGTTGCCATCAGGGATTGGGCTTGGTTTAAGGACTTCATCTCCTCAAGCAAGTAAACATTCTCATCATGAATGTTTTGCATCCTGTCACTGCTTAAGCTAGGGAAGCTAAAACCGGCTTCATCTTCTGCTCCACAACCTCTTCCATGGTTGTCTTGAGGGATGTATCAAGGTTTGCCTTCAAGAAGTCAGTCAGATTGGCTACTGCACTTTCAGCAATTTTGGCCATCACTTCTTGTGAAAACTTTTCTGAAGCAGCTTTCACCATTGCTAACCTCATTTCTTCAGCTCTCTTTTTCTGAAGGGCAGTCTTCTTTCCAAGTGCTTGCTTGACCACTAGTCTCAATGCCTTCACATTCTTGTTGTGGTTATCCCTTAGCAGTGTCTGCTCCCTCTTGACTTCTTTAGAGATAGAATCCATGCTGGCCTTTGCTTTCTGGACTTCATTGGAGATGGTTTGCAAGCCAGATTCCACTCCACTAATCCTTGCCTCAATTGTGGGTAGCACCACATCCTCTGAGCCAGTGATCCTCATTTCAACAGATGCCAAGGTTCTACCTTGCTCATCCAAGGCTCCTGAAGTTTTAGCATGAGCAGATTGGACTTGACGAGCTAAAGAATCCAACTTAGCTGACTGCTCTCCAAGAATGGCTTGAGCAGAGTTGGAATCTACTTGGATATGTACATCAGTGAGAAGATCATCTGCAAAGATTTGATCAAAAGAAATACCTGCAATATCAGACAGATCAAAAGGGTTAGAAAATAAACACTCATCACCCTCAATATTTTTTGCATAAGACTCTGATACATCAACAATCTTCTCCTCATTTTCAACTGATTTTTTTCTCCCTTCAATATTAATGTCCTCACACAAAGGGTCAGGCCTCCTCTCATCAAGGGTTTCTTGAAGTTCAGATTTGACTTCAAGAATAACCTGCCCTTCCTCTCTTATTCCACCCTCATTTGTTGGTACACTCAATATCTTAGTGATCTCAACATCTCTCTCATCCACAACTCCCTCTGATTTTTCCACTAAGTCCTCATTTTCAACACCTTCACCTAAACCTGCAACATCTCCACCTTCAACAAGGTTCAGAGATGGCAGTTGTGGGGAGATCACAGTGCTTATTTCAGCAGCCACTGAGTCATCCTGAATGATTAAGGGCTAGTCAGTGTCCAACTCTCCTGACACTGATGAGGCCTTAATCAAACCAGCTTCTAAGGTAGGAGCCTCAACATCTTTAAGTTGTGCCTTAGGTTCAGAAGAACCTTCATTGGCAGATGCATCTTTGGCTGTGTCACCAGCTTTGGTCAACACTTCTGAAGATACAGAACATTTTCTATGATATGTCAAATAGTGAACTGTGGGCTGTTTGGGACCAGGAGGGTTGGGATTTGTAGGATCTGAGGGACTATCATGAGAATCATCATCATTGGAGCTGTTATCAGGGTGCTTGATTCCCTTAGCAAGTCTCTATTTCTCTTCAGCAATCTTGTCAGCTACCAACTTTGCAAACACATCCTCATCAGTGAGGAATCTTGTCTTGTTTACTCAAGCAAAGTGTAGCAATATGCTTTCCTCTACTTGCCACCAATTTGCACCCTTATCTTGGATGACTTGAGCAATTTCCATGATTGATTTATCTTTAACATCCACCAACATTCTCAAATCATGGAACATCTTTTGAATTCTTGGAAATTCTGCAAGTTGTGGGTACAAACTGTCCACAGTAACTCTAGCTCCACCTCTGAGCATACTCTCATAAGTATACTCTTCCTCATATCCACTTGAATGGAGACTCTGGGTTATAGGGGAGTTGGCTCTGGTTTCAGGGAGATTGGCTTGAAGAGTGGCTTCAGGAAGGTTGAACTCAGGAGGGTTGGCTTCAGAAGGGTTGGGTGCATTGAAGGTTGCTTCAGTTGCTTTAGAGAGCAATGGATCTGAAGTGGCTTTGCTTAGGGGAGTTGGCTCTAATAGTGCAGCTTCCAAGAGTTTTGAATAATTGAGCATGGATGAGTCTAGTGGAAAATGAAGCCTTGACTCATCTACTGCAATATCAGCCAACACATCCATGGGTCCTCTTAGTGCACTCCCTTCTGGAGAATATCTCTTGGTAAGATTGAGAGGGGTAATGGGTTGGTTTGTGGGGGTTATGTGGGTTTTAGGGGAGTTGGGCTCATGATGTTGGGTTTCAGGGAGTTTGGACTCAGGAGTTCCAGAACCAGAAGAATTTGTTCTAGACTTGGATTTAGTTCTACTCTCTGCTCTACTTTCCCTTAGAGCCACTTGGAGAGTCTTTTCCTCCTGAAGCTCCAAGATCTTTTCAGTGGGCTTGGCCCTTCTCTTGTTGGCTTTATTACTCCCACTTCCTTCCTTTTCAGGGGCATCTTCCCTGACCCTCTTATCTCCCTTCTTCTTCTGCCTTTCTTCATTGTACTTTTATCTCAACTCTTCTGAATGATCTGAAGGAACTTGTACTCCTTCCTTAGCAACCTCATCAACTTCAGTTGATGCTCCTTAGGTCTCCTCTGAGGGAAGTTGAGACAATTTCTTTGTCTCGACAGCCCTTGCCTTTGTTCTCCTCTTCATCTTAGGCTTTTCCTCACCCTTCTCTTCAGCAGGTTTGGCCAGAAGCATCCTCCTTTGTTCAGTCTTTTTGCTCAGCTTCCTGAACATGATTTTCTGGGCTGGGAGAGGTTTTGCAAATTTTTGCATCTCAGAATAGTGAGAGAACCTTTCAATCAATAAGCTTGCCCTTGTGCAGTACTTCAGCTTCCCTTCCAATACCACCTTACTGTGTGCTTTCACCTTGTGTAGGTCCCCCAAAGTTGAGTTAATAACGAGTAAGCTAGTGAAAATGTCTAGAGGGGGGGTGAATAGACTTTTCAAAAATCTATCGAAATATCAGAATACAATATGCGGAATACGAAATTAACAATGAGCCCAATTCAAGTTTATACTCAACTTCTTAATTCGAGAACTCTGTTCTAAACTCAACTAGTCTAGTTCAGTTACGTATGTAAACAATTAAACAGTTAAGCAATTAAAACAGTAAACAACACAAACAATTTATAGTGGTTCGACAACTTGTCTACATCCACTCTCACAAACCCAGTTGTGATGTTTCCACTAAACTCTTCCAATCGAGTACAAGTGTATATTCCTGTCTTTTAAGTCCCAAGAAGAAGACTTAGATCTTCTAAGACTATACCTCCAGATATGTCTATGATCTTACTAGAAATTTAACAAGTATCTAGCAACTTGATAAAACAACAAAACTAAAAACTTCTCTGATCTTCAGTAGTAGCCTTTTGAATTCTTCACTTGTCTTCTGGCTTCTTTCTGAATCTTCAATCTCTGCGAGTAATCTTCAATATCTTCAGTATGTAGCTTCAGTATGCGTAGTTGCAGTAGTTTTTAAATGATTATCATCATGAAGTATTTATAAACTTCAATCATCAAGAACTTAGGTAGTTGTAACCAATTCTTCTTGAAAACTAACTTCAACTGAATCTTCTTATCTTTCCACGCGTTTCTTGTTATGAATTAGTTATTCCAGAACTAACTTCTTCATCCTTATCTTTATACGCGCTTCATTTAGACTTTTAAGTTTGACTTGTCTTCTGTAGACTAGTATGTACTTGTCTTGTAATCCACCTATCTTCTAAAGTAGTAGACTTCAACTCTTCTTGTCTGATCTTCCCATGTGATCTTCAATAGTAGACTATACTAATCTATCAAGACTTGTTACATTACTTTAAGCTTTTATAATACAAGCTTAGTCAACTTAGAATTTATACAATCAAACTAATCTATTACATTCAAAATCATGAGCTCTATACAACATTTATCCATAGCTCAATAATCAATCTAACAAATACAAATAGCATATATGAAGTATAAACAATATACAAATTTATAAGTACTTTATCTTTTCATGTGAACTCTACTGATCTTGCTCAAGATGACTTAACTCAACTAGACTAGATCAGTCAACACTTAGAAAATATTCAAACTACTTTTGGCTTATCAAAACTTCATCTTATCTTTTCATCATGTAGGACTTGTCTTAGGATTCATATCCCAACAATTTCCCCCTTTTTGATGAAGCCAAAACTACTTGAATCTTTTCTCATAAGTAGACTAGTTAAGTAGTTATCTTGTCTTTAAACATCAAAAATTGTTATCTTTTCATTCATTCAAAATAATACCAGTAGATATTACACATACTTCGAATATCAAATACAACTAAGTATTAGAGCAAAAAAAACTTCAAATAAGAATATAAATCAACTAATCTGAAAGAGTACCTCCTTCAAGATTTGGAACTTGAAATGCATCAAGGAGTCTTCTATGAATTACTGCAATGTGATCTTCATCACCAATCTTCTCCTTCTCTAGCAGTTGTTCTTCAAACTTCTTGATTTGATTCATATTAACTCGTTTTCCTGAGCTTGTCATAGGACACTTCCATTCAGGAAACTTAGGAACCAAAATGTTGAAATTTGCACCAGCAGAAATCCTTAAGATTAAGTGCCACAACATTCTGTGTTGTCCTTCCATGAATCTGTCAAACAAAGAATACAGTTCATCTTGTCCTTCAGCATCTCCAAATTTCCTTATAATCCAGTGATCAAGTTCCCATTGACTCTTCACTTCAATCCATTCAGCTCGATGCTCATTATCTATGAAGTGATCAATGAACTTGTCTTCTATCAGATCTTCATCAGCCTTCAGTTTCTGCAATCTCTCAATATGTTTTCCAATTTTCTTCTTGCTTGCATAATGAGTTTCATCATTTGGATCAGTAGACTTCTGTTTCTTCTTAGCTATTGCAGTAGGCTCTTCAATAACTAACTTCCTCTTAACTTTTCTGGTCTGAATCTCAGCTTCAGGAGACGCAATATTTTTGCCTTTTGCTAACTTCAGCTCATCTGCTCTTACCTTCTCAAGTTCAGCAGTCTTGACCAACTTTCTCTTAGGTCTTCTGAGCTCTTGTATTGCTTCAGCAGCCTCCTTAGCTTCTGGTTCAGCAAACTTCTCAATAATACTTGACTCTTCCCCCTTTTTGGCTTCATCAGTAGCCTTAAGAGTGAAAAGACTAGTAAATCGAGTCATTTCTTCTTTTACAGCTTCCTTCATAGCTTCAGTAGCTTTTTCAATCTGCTTTTGATGAGAACTGTCTTGACTCAACTTGTCCAGTTTGGTTGCCACCAACTCCAGCTTTTGTGTAGACAAGTTCAACTCATTTTTGAAATGTGTTGCAGTCAAACGCAGCTTCCTGTTCTCTTCAGTCATAGCACTGATAATCTCTTTAGCTTGTGCTAACTGATCATAAGCTTCCTTTCTCTGAACATCAGCTACTTCATTTTCTTGGATTCAGTAGCTAGAACACGAGCAAAATCAACTGAGCTTTTCTCCGAATATTCAACTTGATTCTGGAGAAATCCTTTGATCTGTTTAAACATCTCTTGCCTGAAGTCGTTGTCCAACTGATTGACTTCATTCAAGATCATCTCTTTTGAACTTGTCACAAGGACACTGTTCTGTTCAACAAGAGTCTTCTTAAGTTCAGTTTTGAGAAAATCATCAATAGTTGACTTGATGACAGATTTCAAATCTTCTTTCAACTCATCTATCGAGGCGACTGGAATAGCTTGAGACGACTGTGCTTCGATCAGTTCATCCTTATTGAACATGACAGCCTCGATAGATGAGCTTCTTCAGAACATTCAGCATCGACTTCATCTGAACCATCTTCTGTCTCCAAAATTTGTTCTGAAGTCTGAACAGCAATATTAGCAATGTCTGGCTTGATCTCGTCTTCCACCAGATCAGTCTGGGTTCCAACATCGAACGAGAACTCATCTTCTATAACACCATCTGGAATACTCAATAATCTTTTAACTAGATCAACCAAGGCCTTGCGAGGGAACAGTTCGGAGTGATCCTTAACTCCACTGTTTTCTTTTTGTTCCATCTCCCAATCCATGAAGTTGGAGATTCCGCCCATGCCTTGAATGACTTCAAAAAGATCATCCGTAGAAGATTTCTTCAGAGCAAACCAAGTGCAAATCCGCACGAGCTTCTCAAACTGTTCTGAAGCAGTGTCGATGTCAAGAGTCGAGAGCTGCTTCTTCAGATTCCTGGATACACGAGCACGAATTCTCTTCTCTCGCAGACACATCGGATAATACACTAGGGATTCAAATCTAACATCAGACGAGTCCTGAGTAGATGGGGTCTCTAACTCAGCTGTTGTAGTGGCAACTGGCGTCGTGTCTGACGTAGATGGGTTGGAGGGTTCAACATATTCTGTTGAGGGTAAAGAAGAAGTTTGGACTGTGGTTTCTTGGGGCTTTGATGAGGCTAGGTTTGGTGTGACAACTGTAGGAGTATCAGTTGTATCTTGTATGGGAGTGATTTGGGGATGACTGGCTCTAAGCGGTAATGCCGCCAGTACTTGTGAGGTTGAGGGTAAAGGACGAGGCCTAGATCGGTGTGATCTAGCCTTGGTTCGAACAGAGGAGAGAGAGAGAGAGGGAATTGACAAAGACTGTGAAGAGGAACCAACCTGGTAACTCGTCTCTTCTGGTGGAGGTGGAGTACCAATTCTCACAATCCTGAGAACTTGAGTAGTTTGATCATCAGTCTCCTTCTCTTCATCAACATCCTTGTCTGAATGAGTTTCTTCCGAATCACCACCACTTGACTCGGCTTTCGCAGGAGCCTCTGATTCTTCATCATCGGACTCATCTTCTGAGGAGCTAGATGAGTTGCCATAAGGTAAGACGTCTGAGTCGTCTACCTGAACACGTCTTGGGGCAGCTGTCCTAGCAGCAGCTTGCTTCCTCTGGGCTTCCGATTTCAGATAAAATTTGAGAGGATGGAAGGGCTTACCTTTACTCCAATCCGACTTGTTTGGTAACAACAAGGGGAGTAGGATACTCAACTTGTTGCCATATCCAACAGTATGTGACACCACCCAACTACTAGAGTCGGTATCCACACGAACACTCTTCTCAAAGTACATCATTCGATCGGCTATCAGTTTGAACCAATTGCCCTCCGTGATTCCGTCAAAAATAGCTGCCATTACCCTTGTCTTGGCTTGAGTGACCGCGTCAAACGAACCAGTGGCACATAGAAGCATCTTACTTGCTATGTCCAGAAGGGTGCGATACTTCTCCAATAACTCGGCCTTCTTAACCGCAGGGGCCTTGCCGTCTGACTTGAGCTTCATCTTCCTTCCACAAAAGATGCTCAAATATCTCATCTCTTGTCCAGTGGCATAGTTCTCCACATCAATCGTTCCGATGGGCAGCCTTAAATGCCTGAAAAGCACCTCACGAGTGAGTTCAACTCGACTCGTTCCTATGAAAGATTCAATTTCATCTCCTCGTCTTGTGGCGTTGGCATAGAACATCAACACCTCTTCCTCCAAGACGACTTGAGGAAACGCCTCCAGATAAGGCTTCAATCCACAACGTGAGCACTTATCAAGGATCTCCTGATTTCCATCAGTGTGAAGTCCTTTGAAAAACATCGAAGGTTCCACATGCACCTTGTTCTCCGAAATATACTTTCCAAGATTGAACCTCGCTTGCATGTTAGTTCGCACATCGAAAAGAGAAACAATCGAGATCTTTAGTGAGTAGAGTAAGAACTGGGGAGGTTTGATTTGCAAGAAATTCGAGAGCTTAAGCAGAGGAGTTATGAAAACGTAAGGCAAGTGAGTGTGGAAGATGGGTTTTGAGAAAAACTGAAAGAAAATTGATCCAATGGCCAAGATTGAAAGGTTTAATCCAACGGTCGAGACCCTTGAAATTCGGTTACGGAATCGAGAATATTATGTGATTTGATATTGTAAGTTTTGAAATCCGGCTCTTCTTAGTTAGGACAGGGAGTGTACTCATCTGACCTAGTATAGTAGAGAAGGAACTGGGTGTATACACCGCATTAAGAATGGGAGTGTATAAATCCAATTCTAGGGTTTTCAAAATTTAGCATTATCTAATTACTATAATACCCTTAATCCGTTTGAATAGACACTTAACATATATCAATCAAGAGAAACACTTAGCTTGTCTGTTCGAGTCTATCCAAAACAGACGAGTAGACTTAAGCTTCACAAGACGGGTTGGCTTAAGTATACAAGACGAGTTCCCCCTTCGTCTGTGCTTGTCTATTCTGAACGTCGAACGACTGTGTGTACCTATCTCATCATTTTTCAATGTGTAATCATAGGTACAAGTAGAGTAAGATAAATAAGATGAATATCAATCTGCAGCAAAGATCAAGGTTTCGAATAAGATGACCTTAACAAACATAAGAGTCAACATAAGGATTTTAAAGAAATCAAGGATTCCCCCTTAAATGTTTATTCCCTTAGTATTACCCTCAGCTTTACCAGCTTCCTCATCGGGTTGTTTGGTCATCTAGTCTAGCCTTGTTTCCCTGTCTGTTGCGTGAGAAGTCGAGTGCTCTGGTCTAGTGATCTTGTCATCTCTTTTCTTTGATGTACCTGTCTAGTTAGTACATAGCTACAGGCAAGTAGGATCTAAATCAATTAGCCCTAGACTAATGCATAACTCACGAAATCGTGCCTCAGCTAATGGTTTTGTAAAAATATCAGCTCTTTGAAAATCAGTATGAATCTTTTCCATGCGAATATCCTTCTTTTCTACATGATCACGTATGAAATGATGCTTCACATCAACATGCTTACATCGTGTGTGTAAAACAGGATTTTGTGTAATGGCAATTGCACTATTACTATCACAGAAAATAGGAACATTTGATTCATATATGTTGTAATCACGAAGCTGTTGCATGAGCCAGAGTAGTTGACTACAACAGCTACCAGCAGCCATGTACTCGGCTTCGGTAGTTGAAGTTGCAACACTAGTCTGCTTTTTAGAAAACCAAGATATGAGTTTTGTGCCTAAAAATTGACAAGAACCGGAAGTAGATTTCCTATCTATTCTACAGCCTCCAAAGTCTGAGTCTGAAAAGCCACTTAAGGATAGATCATCATTTGAGGGATACCATATACCACGATTTATGGTCCCTTTCAAATATTTCAAGATCCTTTTGGTAGTTTCCATGTGACTTTCTTTTGGATTGGCTTGGAATCGAGCACAAACACCAACAGAGAATGCAATGTCAGGTCTACTAGCAGTTAGATACAGTAAAGAACCAATTAAGCCACGATAATAGGATTGGTCAGCACATTTACCGTTCTCATCTGGATCCATTCTGTAAGTTGGTTGCATTGGTACACCAGTGGACTTACATGTTTTGATCTCATACTTGTGTAGAAGATTTCTAGTGTACTTCGCCTGATTTATGAAAATACCTTCTGGAGTTTGTTTTACTTGAAGTCCAAGAAAGTAGTTCATTTCACCCATCATAGACATCTCAAATTTACTTTGCATGAGTGTTGAAAAACTTTCACTCAGCTTTTTGTTAGGTGACCCAAAAATGATGTCATCTACGTAAATTTGGACGAGTAAAATGTCCTTCCCTTCTTGTCTTCTGAACAAGGTTCGATCGACCTTGCCCTTAGTAAAACCATTTTCCAATAGAAAGAGAGATAGAGTGTCATACCATGCTCTTGGAGCTTGCTTTAGTCCATATAAGGCCTTCTTTAATCTGTACACCTGGTTGCCTTTGACTTCGAAACCTGGAGGTTGTTCAACATACACTTCTTCCGCAAGAATACCGTTAAGAAATGCACTTTTAACATCCATTTGATATACAGTAAACTTCATGTGAGCAGCATATGCAAGGAACAATCTAATGGCTTCTAGTCTAGCAACAGGAGCATATGTTTCATCATAGTCTATGCCTTCAGCTTGTGAGTAGCCTTGGGCGACTAATCTAGCCTTATTTCTAACAACTAAATCATTCTCATCTTTCTTATTCTTGAAAATCCATCGAGTGCCAACTACATTATGATGTTTAGGCCTATCGACAAGTTCCCAGACGTCGTTTCGAACAAACTGGTTCAACTCGTCTTGCATAGCGATGATCCAATTACTATCAGCCAATGCCTCTTTAACAGTGGTAGGCTCAATAGATGAGAGGAAACAACACCAGCAAAACATAGTTGGACTAGACTGTTCTTGCGACTCAAAGAGTTGTCGTCTAGTCTTCACACCAATAGTAGAGTCACCAATGATATTTTCAGTGTCATGCGCAGATTTCCATGTTTTTCTATTCTTAACATGAATACTATCATCATCTATATCATGTACAGCATCATGCATGTCAGTATCATTTGTATCATCAACAGATTTACCAGGAGTAGATGAGTCAACTAGAGCAGGCATGTCAACTGGTCTAGAAGACTTACCTTGAGCACTTACCTTCTCCTTATCATCAGAGTCGAGAGCCTTTAGGAATGGGTTGTAGGCTTGAACGGATTCATATATCTCTGAATCTTTGTCAGATTCGATCGATAGATCAGTTACCTTCTTATTGATCTTGTCGGCAGACGAGTCCTGTTGAGCTTCATCGAAAACCACATGTGGTGTTTCTTCCACACAAAGAGTTGAGTAGTTGAATACCCTAAATGCTTTGCTAGTCGAGGAGTATCCTAAAAATATCCCCTCGTCTGCTTTAGCATCGAAAGCATTCAACTTGCTCTTTCCATTGTTATGAATGAAACACTTACAACCAAATATATGAAAATATGAAACTCTGGGTTTTCTACCTTTCCAAACCTCATAAGGTGTCTTGCCTAGAGCTTTGTTGATCGCGCTTCTGTTCTGTGAATGGCATGCAGTGTTGATAGCTTCAGCCCAAAACTTTTGAGGTGTGTTGAACTCAGCTATCATGGTTCTACAGGCTTCTTTAAGGGTTCGATTCCTCCTTTCTGCTACACCGTTTTGTTGTGGTGTCCTAGCTGCACTAGTAAGGTGCTGGATGCCACGTTTAGTACAAAATTCTTTAATATAGCAATTAATGAACTCAGTTCCCTTGTCACTACGAATCTTGACAATGGACTGGTTCTTCTCAACTTGTAACTTCTTCAACAGTTCAGGCAGAAGTGTTTGTGTATCACTCTTCTTGTGTAGGAAGACTACCCAAGTAAACTTAGAATAGTCATCTACGACAACAAGTGTGTACCTTCTACCATTCAAGGTTGGAGGAGTTATTGGACCATGAAGATCCATATGTAGAAGTTCTAGGACTCTACTTGTTGAGAGAGTAGGAATTGACTTAAAAGACCCTTTAACCTGTTTACCCTGTTGACAAGCCGTGCATACATGTGACTTGTAGTAAACTTCATTGGGAATACCTTCAACAAGGTAATCTCTGGCTATCTTATTAAGAACCTTAAAGTTTAGATGACAGAGGCGTCTATGCCAGAGCCAACCAAGTTCTTTAGGATTCTTAGTAAGTAGACAGGTGTCCCTCGGACAACTGTTCCAGTTCACTATGTACACACTTCCTTGTCTTACGCCGACTAGTAGGACTGTGTGTGTCCTTTTGTCAATGATTTCGCATTTGCGGCTCTTGAACTGCACTTTGTATCCACGATCACAAAACTGAGAAACAGAGAGTAAATTATATTTCAAACCTTCAACATATGAGACATCTTGAATTTCGACGTCTCCATTCCGGATGTAACCAAATCCTTTAGTGACAGCAGTGGAGCTATCACCAAATATCACTTTTGGTCCTTCCTGCTCATGGTAGCTTGACAAGAGAGCCTTGGTACCAGTCATGTGGTGCGAACAACCACTGTCTATGTACCAGGTTTCTCCTACTGAGCCACCCTTCTTATACAAGTCAAGTCGACCGTGCAATAGATGATATTCAATAATTTAGGTACCCTGTTTGTTTATTGGGGTCCTGGGGGGTTAGTCGAGTTCAGAGGAATCCAAATATACATTGGAGTCTTGAACAGGTTTGATCTTTTAAGCTTTCGCCCATATTTGTTACAAAATAAGACCTTGTTGTCCTTCTCTGGCCTATCAGTCGAGTTCGGGTCTACTCTTTGGAGATAGCCTTTCGACTTGATCTCTACTTGAGCAGGCACTTGTCTACGATAGTCAGAGTAGGGTTTGAAAGCATTAGGTCCATACGGTTTATAGACGCGTTTGGGTCTTTCCTCACTTAAAATATCGTATGATAGAGGTGGAGGATATAGAACAGCTTGTGTACGATATTTTGGAGCTACCTGTCTAGGTCTAGACGAGTAGAGTTGAGACTGCCTTATGAAAGGAGGTCTAGACTCTTGTCGTCTAGTCTGTACCTGTCTAGTACTTGTCTCCTCAGGATACCAATCCTCGTATCTGACCTGGTTGGGTCGTCCACGATTAGTGGTCCTTTGAAGATTAGTTCTAGGTTGAACAGGCTTGCTGTTACCATTCTTTTTACCTCCCTTGGTAATCAGAATGTTAACTCGAGCTTGTTTAGGTACAGTACCTTTAGAAGGAGTTCCAATATCGTATAACATTGGTCCTTTTCCTTTATCATTTGGCAAAAGTCTTATTTTAATAGTAGTAGGGTTCTTAATGACTCGAGTAGACGAGCTAGATGACTCAGCACCTATACCTGTCTTGTCACCTGGGTCTCTATACCTATCTGACAATTCAAGGTTAATCTTTGAAGAATTAACCAGGTCAGTAAGTTTGAGATCAAGTGTGACAACCTCGGTTTCTAAGAACTTATTACGTTCTTCAAGTCTGTTGCACTTGTTCTTTAAAACATTGAATTCATTTTTCTCAGTTGCATGTGTCTTAAGTAGGTCTTGATATAACCTGTCTGTCAATGCACACTTTTCTTTGAGTTGTCTCAACTCTTCAGTCAAGCGTTCATTTAGGACTGTTACATTAGGATCTACTTTTGACTGAGCTTCCTTAAGATCAATGATTTCTTGTTTTAATGCAATGTTTTCATCACTGACTTCGATGAATGCTTGGTTAGCGAGTAGAAGGTCATCTTCGACTGCACTAGTCGAGTGCTGAAGACTACTTCCTACTTCACTACTAGCAGTGTCACTTTCATCAGTTTCTGAATCAACACAAGATTGAAAAGATGTAGCAGATGATACCTCTTGGTCGATTTTAGCCATGCAGCATAGGCCATCATCTACTATGAATGCTTCGTCGTGATCTTGATCAGTTGAGTGACTAGAAGCGGACGATGGCAACTCGTCTGAATCCGAATCAGAGTCATTATTGACCATCATTGCCTTATTGCCACGATTATATCTTCTTTCTCTTCGTGCTTTGCGTTCTTCACGATCATCAGTGCTCAGGTCTGGACATTCATATATGTAATGACCTGGCTACAATTATAGCACAAGAGATCATTAGTAGCCTTTTTAATAGGAGATTTGTCCCTACGTTTATCACGTCTATCAGAACGTTGAATCTTCCTATCGTCAGACTCTCTATCTCGTCTGTTACTTTTCGAGACTTCGTCTCTCCTTTCGGACGAGTTTCGGTCTCTTCTGGTCTCAGACGAGTTCTTAGACGTAGATGCTCTATGGTCCCTATAGAACTTCTTGTATCTTCCGAAGCGTTTATTGAGCCTATCAAACTTTCTAACCATGAGACTCATCTGATCCTTCAAACTAAGATCAGTATCTAACTCATCTTTCACAGAGGCAGACTTAGTTCTAGATTTGGACCTGTCTACCTTAGAAGACTTAGAAGAGCTAGACTTAAAGGCAACGTTCTTAGATACAGCATGTTCTCTATCACTACTGGCTAGTGGTTCATCTTCGTCTAAATCAAACTCATGGGCTTTAAGAGTTTGAAACATGGTTTCAGCAGTCCACGTATCTATATCTTGAGTGTTCTTAACAAGCATCTTTACCATTTTCCAACGACTATCAAGACTCTTCAAAATCCTAAGATTGATCTCACGAGCAGTATAAGATTTACCAAGTACTTCCAAATCATTCATGATCTTAGTAAAACGAGTATCCAGCTGGTCGATAGTTTCACCAGCTTTCATCCGAAATGATTCAAATCTTTGGACAGCTGTGGAGAGTTTGCTCTCTTTGATTAGGGAGGTCCCTTCACAAATGATAGCTAGTCTGTCCCACATCTCTTTGGCCGTTTTACATTTTAACACTTTTCCTAGATACTCGTTAGGAAGGGTGTGTAAAATGTAATTCTTTGCCAAACTATCCAAATTATTTTGACGCATTTCTTCTGAGGTTAGATCTGACCTGGGTTTCTTGACGAGAGTACCAATTGGTTTGCTTGGGTCAAGAACAGCAGTATTTGGAATCATCGTAACAATGGGTCCTTCTGTGATGACAGAGATCATTAGGTCGTGCGTGGAACTGAAAATGGCTTCCATTCGCAGCTTCCAGTAGTCATAGTCCTGAACCTGGAACTTGGGTAACTTGTTAGCGCTGATCTCAAGAGACATGATTTCAAGAAATAAGTGCTAAGTAGAGTTATGATCAATAAAAACAGATAAGTCAAGGACAGGGAGCACGAAACAGATATAACAAGAGTATGTTGATCAAGAACACGTAAGCAAGTACAATCAAAGACCAAGACTTCACCCTAAGTCTTAAGTTGGTTATCAAGAAACAGCAGTTCGTAAACTACGGCTCTGATACCACTTGTAGGTCCCCAAAGTTGAGTTAATAACGAGTAAGCTAGTGAAAATGTCTAGAGGGGGGGTGAATAGACTTTTCAAAAATCTATCGAAATATCAGAATACAATATGCGGAATACGAAATTAACAATGAGCCCAATTCAAGTTTATACTCAACTTCTTAATTCGAGAACTCTGTTCTAAACTCAACTAGTCTAGTTCAGTTACGTATGTAAACAATTAAACAGTTAAGCAATTAAAACAGTAAACAACACAAACAATTTATAGTGGTTCGACAACTTGTCTACATCCACTCTCACAAACCCAGTTGTGATGTTTCCACTAAACTCTTCCAATCGAGTACAAGTGTATATTCCTGTCTTTTAAGTCCCAAGAAGAAGACTTAGATCTTCTAAGACTATACCTCCAGATATGTCTATGATCTTACTAGAAATTTAACAAGTATCTAGCAACTTGATAAAACAACAAAACTAAAAACTTCTCTGATCTTCAGTAGTAGCCTTTTGAATTCTTCACTTGTCTTCTGGCTTCTTTCTGAATCTTCAATCTCTGCGAGTAATCTTCAATATCTTCAGTATGTAGCTTCAGTATGCGTAGTTGCAGTAGTTTTTAAATGATTATCATCATGAAGTATTTATAAACTTCAATCATCAAGAACTTAGGTAGTTGTAACCAATTCTTCTTGAAAACTAACTTCAATTGAATCTTCTTATCTTTCCACGCGTTTCTTGTTATGAATTAGTTATTCCAGAACTAACTTCTTCATCCTTATCTTTATACGCGCTTCATTTAGACTTTTAAGTTTGACTTGTCTTTTGTAGACTAGTATGTACTTGTCTTGTAATCCACATGTCTTCTAAAGTAGTAGACTTCAACTCTTCTTGTCTGATCTTCCCATGTGATCTTCAATAGTAGACTATACTAATCTATCAAGACTTGTTACATTACTTTAAGCTTTTATAATACAAGCTTAGTCAACTTAGAATTTATACAATCAAACTAATCTATTACATTCAAAATCATGAGCTCTATACAACATTTATCCATAGCTCAATAATCAATCTAACAAATACAAATAGCATATATGAAGTATAAACAATATACAAATTTATAAGTACTTTATCTTTTCATGTGAACTCTACTGATCTTGCTCAAGATGACTTAACTCAACTAGACTAGATCAGTCAACACTTAGAAAATATTCAAACTACTTTTGGCTTATCAAAACTTCATCTTATCTTTTCATCATGTAGGACTTGTCTTAGGATTCATATTCCAACACCTTGAATTTTGCCTTTTCTTTCATCATCTCATTCAAGATGAACTCCCTCCAATTGAACTTGATGCCCTTGTCACTAGCATCAATCACTGCAGCCATGATTCTTATCCTGGGAGCACTCACTTGCTCTAGACTGCCAGTGTTGCTGAGCAAGCTCTTTGTCACTACCTCAAAGAGATTGAGGAATTTGGGCTTGAGAGTCCTCTTGTGCTGTGTTGAGGAGATGGGGCCTGGAACAAGTAGCCATTCTTGTGCTATTTCCTCCTCATGTCCATTCCAATAAAATTCTGGATTCCTTCCCTCAGAAGGCAATCCAAAAGCTTCTTTCAAATCATCTTCAGTGAATTTCACCCTGTGAAATCTCTCTTCCTCCTCACCATCAGCAACATATGACAATCTTGTTGCCACCTCACCATCTTCAGGTTTGCCTCTCCACTTAAGGAAGGCAAAGAATTCTGCCATGTAACCTTCAAGGCAAGAGCTAGGCCTCTCTTCCATGAACTTCTGAAGGCTAGCTCTTCTCAGCCATCTTAGAGTAGGGGTGACCTCTGGATCTTCACTCTCAAAAGAGACTATGGGTTCAAAAATAAGGTTGTTTTTGTTACTGAGATACTCAAAATCAAGGTCAAGAGCCTTGTTTGTGAAATCAACAACCATCTCTGGTTTTACTTTAGGAGCCATTAATGAGAATAGTAAGAGCTTTGAGAGGGTTTTGAGAAGATGAAAGCTAGGGTTTCAAAAGAGTTTGAATGCGTGGGGAAGAAATGAACTTGTGGGCTTCTTTAAGACTTGTGGATATTCCAAAAGGAATGTATGTCATTGAGTAGGTAAGTCTTGGGGCAATTCAAAGGTTTACAAATGAGAAAATCAAGTTTGAACGGCCAAGATGAATTTCAGGGGATTTGGCCAAAACTTGATCCAATGGTTAATAACCAATGAAACAGTAGAAAATTGTTTTTATTCAAAAACGTGGGAAGAAGTTAATGTTTGATAAATGGTTGAGGGGTTTTCAAGATAGATAGTGGCTTCAAATGTTTAATGCAAACAAGAGTTAAATCTTGGCATTTAATGCATTGAAAGTGACTTTTTGGGTAGGGACAAATTAAATCTTGTAAAGGTGATGGCTTTAAGAGGAATGAGACAGCCATCGAAATAGGCAATGATTACCCAAAATAGGTGCTTATCAACCCTAGATTTGGTTTGATAACCAAGACAGCTTATCTGGCCCCACATGGACAAGTGTCCTGAAATGATGTAGACAGGTGTCCTGAACTTGTATGGACAAGTGTCCTGAATTCTTGTAGACAAGTGTCCTGAATTCTTGTAGACAAGTGTCACGCCCCAAATTTAAAAATATTGACCTTTTAAAAAGTAGTTAAAATAACTAATTTTAACTTGCCAAAAATATGAAAGAGGTGCATATTAAATTGACTTTACTGTTACAAATCATTAAATCCATTAACTTAAATTCACATATTATAAAAGCGTGGAAAGGAAATGGAGAGTCAAGCAAAATAATTTGCATGAGAGAATTGAAAGTAACGTGCATGAGAAATCATTATAAACATCACTAACTTCAATAATTTAATTCTCATAATTGAAAACGCATATGAGAAAATTGAGGGTCAATAATATATGAAATAGTTTTTAAGAAACACAACAATGTAACATTTGTATGAGCAGTGAGGTTTAGAGAAGAGAGGTGCTTCATTTCCCCACTAATGGCAAGAGTGCATAATTAAATTGTAGTTAATAAGATTTTTTATTTCAAGGAATTATAATTTATTTAAAATAATTAATACTAATAAAAAGAAAAAAAAATACACGGAATATTACATTCTACCCCACTTAATAAAATTTTGTCCTCGAAATTTAGCATTAGAATCGTGACATAACATAGCAACATAAGCATATAGCATATTGGGAATATTAACATTGAACAATGTAACACAATAGCATGAGAATATCGCATAATGAATCAAAATATGAAATTACAATAACATGTGCGTACCTTGTGGAGTTGGAGCGATGAGGCGGTGATGGACGACATAATATTTTTCTAAAATTTACTCATTCATAAATATATTTTTAACTTACTCGACTCAAAATATATAATTTAGCAAGTCTACAAGAACGTGACCCGCTCTGATACCACTCTGTCACGCCCCAAATTTAAAAATATTGACCTTTTAAAAAGTAGTTAAAATAACTAATTTTAACTTGCCAAAAATTGAATCTTAAATTTATAACGTTAAAATAAAGGGACGCAATGACTATAAAAATTACTTTAAGTATTGCAGCGGAAACAGCTATAATAAAATCAAGAAGTTCACGACTAACTTGTTAACAAAACATCCACAATAAAAATCATAACTTAATTTTAATAGACATGTTTGCAAATAGTCTTTTATTCTTAAATAGATCATCGTCTCCCATCACCACTTCTCGTCATCCAACTCTTCAACCTGGAATTGTAAATGTTGGGGGTGAGCATGCAAGCACACTCAGTGGGATTAAGTCATTAAATAGTTAGTGCTAAAAATAAATAATCAAGTAATTGCAACTTATAAATAACATTCACATTGCCACATATACTTTGCAATTGTAACTTTGCCTACTTTGCCATTGTAACTTCATCGCATGTTTGTGAACCTTCCCAAAGCCAAATTAATGACTAAGGTATTCTCACACGTAGACATCGCATGTTTGTGGACCTTCCCAAAGCCAAATTAATGACTAAGGTATTCCCACACGTGGTGAGCACGGCGGGTTGCACCCGAAGACCCGTCGGTCCCGAACCCCATTTGGAGCCCCTGGCTATTAGATAACTTTGCCACAAACTTTGCCAATAGAATAATATACTTTGTCATAAACTTTGCCACAAACTTTGCCAATAGAATGATAATAGAAATGAATTCACATAGTAAACAATTAACTCAAACATTTATCTAAAACATTAAATAATGAATAACATTGCAATAGAACTCTACAAACCAATGTAAATATTAAAGCAATAAAAAAACCCACCTCGATAGATGAACGTCAAAGTAATACGTAGAGCCTTGTAATTATCGTCGCCTAGCCGTGCGATACATAGAATAGCAATTGATCGAATTTTTCTTTTAAACTAAATTGAATCTACTCAATATAATATATAATTAAAAGACTTGCAATTGCATGAATTGATCTTATGATTTCCGTCCACCAAGCAACATACATATATATAGCATTTGAGGAATGAAAGAGGTGCATATTAAATTGACTTTACTGTTACAAATCATTAAATCCATTAAATTAAATTCACATATTATAAAAGCGTGGAAAGAAAATGGAGAGTCAAGCAAAATAATTTGCATGAGAGAATTGAAAGTAACGTGCATGAGAAATCATTATAAACATCACTAACTTCAATAATTTAATTCTCATAATTGAAAACGCATATGAGAAAATTGAGGGTCAATAATGTATGAAACAGTTTTTAAGAAACACAGCAATGTAACATTTGTATGAGCAGTGAGGTTTAGAGAAGAGGTGCTTCATTTCCCCACTAATGGCAAGAGTGCATAATTAAATTGTAGTTAATAAGATTTTTATTTTAAGGAATTATAATTTATTTAAAATAATTAATACTAATAAAAAGGAAAAAAAATACACGAGATATTACAACAAGTGTCCTGCTTAATTGAGGTCATCTCTTATGAGTTTCAGTAGACTTGACCAAGTCTGCTGAACATCACTTTCAGTTCCCCCTTGACTCATCAACCCCTTTGGGCTTACTTGTCCAATTTCCCTGGATCAAGAAGTCCCAATTTTGCTGATAGTTCCAAGAATCTTGCTTCAGCAAGTGGCTTTGTCAAAATATCAGCTTTTTGGTGATCTGTGTGGATTTTCACCAATTTAATGTCCTTCTTTTCCACATGATCTCTAATGAAGTGATGCTTGATGTCCTCATGTTTACATCTTGTGTGCAATACTGGATTTTGAGAGATTGCAATTGCACTGTTGTTGTCACAGAAGATTGGCACTTCAGTAGAGTTGACATTGTAGTCCCTTAGTTGTTGTCTCAGCCAAAGGATTTGAGCACAACAACTTCCAGCTGCAACATATTCAGCTTCAGTGGTGGAGGTTGCCACTGTGTTCTGCTTCTTTGAGAACCAAGATATAAGCTTGTTTCCCAAGAATTGACAAGTCCCTAAGGTGGACTTTCTATCAATTCTGCAGCCTCCATAGTCAGCATCTGAGTAGCCAGTTAACTCAATGTTGTCATCAGCAGGGTACCAAAGGCCTAGATTCTCAGTGCCTTTGAGATACCTCAAGGTCCTCTTAGCAGCCTCAAGATGGCTCTTCTTAGGATTTGCTTGAAACCTTGCACAAACACCTACTGCAAAGGTGATGTCAGGTCTGCTGGCAGTGAGGTAGAGGAGTGAACCAATAATTCATCTATACTCAGTAGAGTTGGTTGGAACACCACTCTCATCAGGATCCATCTTCCAATTTGTGTTCATAGGGATCCTTACTGGCTTGCTAGTGGCACACCCAAATTTCTTGATCATTTCTCTGGTGTACTTAGCTTGGTTGATGAAAATTCCTTCTTTTGATTGCTTGGCTTGAAGTCCCAAGAAGAAATTCATCAACCCCATCATAGACATCTCAAACTTGCTTTGCATGAGCTTTGAGAACTTTTCACAAAGCTTCTCATTGGGGGATCCAAATATGATGTCATCAACATATATTTGGACAAGCAAGATGTCATCTCCTTCACAAATTCTGAAGAGAGTTCTGTCCACAGTCCCTTTGACAAATCCATGGTCCAAGAGGAACTGTGACAGTGTGTCATACCAAGCTCTTGGGGCTTGCTTGAGTCCATATAGAGCTTTCTTCAGTCTGTAAACTTGGTTTCCAATCTCAAAACCAGGTGGTTGCTCTACATAGACTTCTTCCTTCAAAACTCCATTCAGGAAGGCATTTTTTACATCCATCTGGTACACTTTGAACCTCTTGTGGGCTGCATAGGCTAGAAATAGCCGTATTGCTTCTAGCCTTGCCACAGGTGCAAATGTTTCATCATAATCAATGCCTTCTGATTGACAGTAGCCTTTTGCTACCAATCTTGCTTTGTTTCTAACAATCACATCATTCTCATTCTTCTTGTTCTTGAACACCCACTTGGTTCCAATAACATCTTGATGTGAAGGTCTATCCACCAGCTCCCATACATCATTTCTGGTGAATTGATTTAGCTCTTCCTGCATTGCTGTGATCCAATTTGCATCTTGAAGTGCTTCCTCAATGTCACTTGGTTCCTGTTCTGATAGGAAACAGCAAAACAGAGCACTTTCACCATGAAACCTTCTAGTTTTGACTCCTATACTTGGATTACCAAGTATCAGACCAGTAGGATGGTCAGATAACCAAGTCCTTCTTTTTCTGATCCCTTCAGTAGAGTTGTTCTCTACTAAGGTTGAGTCACTAGGCTCATAAAATTCAGGGAAATTTAATGCAGGGTCTAACTCAGGATCATAATCAGGGGTGTTGTCCTCAATGTAAGGGACATTAGTATTTTCAACATTGTTGTTTCCCCCTTGATTATTTGATCCATTAACTACCTCAGCAGGGACTGCTTCTTCATTGGTAGTTGTTACCTGAGTGTGAACTGGGATTGGATCATTCAGTTCATCATTTCCTTTAGTGGGGTTTGCTTCAGGTAAGTTGCCTTCAGGGGTGTTGTCCAATCTAGTGATTTCGGGAGGATTGAGCTGGACAACATCTATAAGCATTGTATCTTTCTCTTTTAAGCTCAGTCTGGTTGTCCTTTGTGTGATTTCATCGGTGTCCAAGTTCTTGTTCCTGAACTCAAGAGTAGATTCATCAAACACAACATGGGGTGTTTCTTCCACAATAAGGGTTTTACAGTTGTAGACTCTGAAAGCTCTACTGATTTGGGAATATCCAAGAAATACTCCCTCATCAGCTTTGCTATCAAAGGTTTTCAACTGCTCTTTCCCATTGTTGTGAATGAAACACTTACAACCAAATATGTGAAAGTAAGATACTTTAGGCAACCTTCCTTTCCAAAGTTCATAAGGGGTTTTGCCTTGCCCCTTAGTTATCAAACTTCTATTTTGAGTATAGCATGCTGTGTTTATAGCTTCAGCCCAAAACGTCTTAGGTAGATTTGAATCAGCAATTAAGGTTCTTGCAGCTTCTTTTAAGGTTCTATTTCTTCTCTCTGCAACCCCATTCTGCTGAGGGGTTCTAGCTGCTGAAGTTTCATGGGCTATACCATTTTGTGTGCATTACTCATTGATGTATGAATTTAAGAACTTAATGCCTTTATCAGAGCTTATCTTGATTATATTAAGGCTTTTCTCATTTGACAGTCTCTTTAGAAGTTCAGGGAGTTTGACTTGTGTTCCTTCTTGTTAAGGAGAAATACTACCCATGTGAACCTAGAGAAGTCATCTACTACAACCAATGTGTATTTTCTACCATTTATGCTTGCAGGGGTAATTGGTCCAAATAAGTCCATATGTAAAATTTCAAGTACCCTTTCAGTAGAGATGACTGGTTTTCCCTTGAATGAGGCCTTAATCTGTTTTCCCTCTTGGCATGGTTTACATACATGCTCCTTAATGAAAACCTCATTAGGAAGTCCTTTTACTAATGCATTTCTAGCAAGCTTGTTCATTGATTTAAAGTTCAGATTGTTTAGTCTTTTATGCCATAACCAACTTTGTTCACTAGAGCTCTTAGCAATGACACATGCAACATCAGTAGACTTGTCCCAGTCAGCAAAATACACATTTCCTTTCCTAGTTCCAGTCAGTAGTGTTTGTTGAGTTTTATCTTTGATTAAGCATTTTCCACTAGAAAACTCACCACTATATCCATTGTCACAAAACTGACTTATGCTTAGGAGGTTATATTTGAGACCAGCCACATAAGACACATTGGATACCTTGATATTACTAATTATCAAGGTACCATAACCTTTTGTTGTAGCTTGTGAACTGTCTCCAAATGTGACATTTGGGCCTTCTTTTTCAGTGAAGTCAGTGAGGAGGTTTTTGTTTCCAGTCATGTGCCTTGAGCATCCACTGTCAAGGTACCATGCTGACTTTTTGCTTATACTCCTCATCTTCTTGTGGCCCAATGGTACCTGCAATTAAATAGCTTTAGGTACCCTTTGAATTTTGGGTCCTGAGAGGTTAGTTGTACCTTTAGGAACCCACACTTGCCTAATAACCCTGATTGATTCAAGGTGGCTAAGCTGTTTTCCTCTAGCATCTATGTACACTGTCTTTCCCTTGAATGCCTTTGGAAAAGTATGTGTGAAAGTGTTTACTCTATAAGTGTCAGGAGAGTTGTCATTTCTCCTGAACTTATGAGTTTTTTGTGCTACTTTAGGGACTCTTTGAGGATAGACATTTTTATGACCATTACCCTTTGGCATGAAGGGTTTTGGTTGTCTCATTTTATTTTGCCTTTGAGGATAGTTGACCTTAGGTCTGTTCACCTGAGGCTTCCTCAGTAGAGTTGGCCTAGGCTGATCAAACCTTGGATAACTCCTCTGAACATTGTTCAGGAGAGTTGCCCTACCATTGGGTCTACTCTGCTGACCAACATTCCTCTTGTGCTCAGGGACTTTGGCCTTTTCCTTAGGTATGGGCCTAGTCTCCTGAAGCACTTGAGTGGGCATCTCATGCATATTGCCCTTTCCTTTGTTCAGTGGCTGAATTATTTCATTTTCAGCTTGTTGAGCCACTGATTTAACAAAGATTCTCTTAGTGTTACTTGTAGAAGCAACACTAAGACAAGGTGAAGATTCAAATGGATCAAAGCCTAATCCACTTCTTTGAGCCATAGGTCTTTGATAACTTTGAATTTCCTCTATTGCTCTAGAGGATTTCTTCAAAGCAGACATCTTTAGTTTCAGGCTCTCTTCACTTGATTTAAGAATGTCATACTCATGTCAGAGGTTTTCAAATTTTGCTTGAAGAATTTTCAGTTCAAAATCTTTTCTCTTCTGAGTAAGCAGTTGTTCATCAATCTGCTTTTGTTGGTCAACTATCCTGAGAGAGGCTTCTTCAAGTTCTCTCAGGACTTGTTGGTACAACTCAGTAGATTTGACATCAACTACTGATTCAGAAGGTTTTGCAAGTTCAATTGCCAACTGTTGGGATATAAATTCATCCTAAGCCCCACTTGATGATAGAATAGTTTTGATGGCCAAAACACTTAGAGTTTATAAATATATATAATAGGATCAGCTGACTTTTGTATAGAACAGCTTAGACTAGTCTTGTGTGATCAGCTGTATAAATCTCAGCTGATCAGCACAGTATCTGCTTACATGCACAACCTCAAGATAAGAAGAGTAGAAGGCATGAAGACTAGAAGATCCTTGAGGATCAGATAAGTAAGGTGCTTGTATACCTACTTAGCTGATAGAGTCCAAGTTGAAGATGGCCTAAGTCAGCACAGATATTTTCCAGATCAGAAGAGTGATACTTATCTGATATCAGAAGACAGAAGTCATCAGGCCAGACGAGTTAACCAGAAGACTAGGAATGAAGATCAGAAGACTAGTAGCTTGTCAAGGACTCGGCTGATTCCTAAGTCATCTTGCCATTCAAACGAAGACTTACCATACTTAGAAGATTGACACGATCCCAGATTTGAAGCAATCAAGCAGCTGGAATCAAGGAATCAACCAAACCCATAAGGAAAGATTGCCAAACGGCTAGTCAACTCCAACGGCTAGTTGCAGCAATCCTCCCTATAAATATAAGAGGATGAGGAATAACAACACACGAAAATACAACGAGAGAATTCGAAAAAGCCAAACAAGCAAGCAAGCAAGAGCAATATTTTGTCTAGAATTCTCAAGAGCCCAGAAAAGCATTAGAACACCCTTCTAGCTCTTAAGTTATTTCCCATCCAACCAATGAACCTGAATCCTACACATATTGTAAATCCATTGATTTAGGCATAGTGGTTAAGCAATTTATAAGCTTGAACCACTAGTTGGATCCATTCAAAAACCCCAAAACCCCCACCATAAGGTTAAGTTTTTGAACCCCTGTAAGAGTGCAAGTGCTCCCAATCACTTGTGGAGACCGCAGCAGTTTGGAACTGCTCAGATCTCAAATTCCTACCCTTGGGACTATAAAGGACAAGCCCTTGTAATTTTCGGTAAATTAAAGGGATTAAACATCACGTTAGGACGTGAGAGTGGACTTAGGAACGTATATCTGAACCACTATAAATCCGGTGTTATTTACTTACTGCACTTTATTTTGTTATTTGTTCATATCTTTATATAGTGCATACTGTGTTTTTAAATATCTTTAATTAAGGCCATATCTTTCAAACCAGCATCAGCTGAGTCTTTCACAAACTAAGTAATCGATTATTTCAAAAGAAACACTCGAACGAGTCTAAATAAACTGGCCCACTCACTTCCGCATATAAACCTCTCCATCAGATAACTATAGTCATCTGGACCAGCAGACTTGTAGTCCAGCTGACATAGATATCAGAAGAGGTTCCCAACTCTTTGATTGAAAAAGTTTTAAAGTCTATTCACCCCTCCCCTCTAGACTTTAATCCCTTTCACTACTCATTCAGGGACCAACACCAACCTTTCATTTTCTCTCACACAATTGTCATGAAATTCTTGTAACATAGTGAAATCTTCCATCAGTTTTCCAAAAGAAAGCTTTAGGTTGACTTCACTAGTGTTTTGTGATAGAAAAGATAGTGAGCTAGAAGTAGAGGATACCTCATCATCCTCAATGGCCATGTTGCACACATCATCATCATCTTCACTGTTTGAGAACAGTCCATCAGAAGAGTTGAAGCTCTCAGCACTATCAGATTCTTCACCAGCCATCATGGCTTTTCTATTGGTGAACTTTATATCTCTCTTAGCTTGCCTCTCTCTTCTCTCCTTTGAGTTGAGTTCAGGGCAGTCATACTGGAAATGCCCTTTCTTCTTGCAATTATAGCACATGTCTTCATCATCATCTTTTCTTGGCTCCTCTCTTCTTCTAGATGATGAAGGTTCAACTTTGCTGGACTTTCTCCTATCAGAGTAATTGTCATTTGTTCTTCTTTCTTCAGGCCTTTTGTCCTCAGCCTTGGCTTTATGAGAGTTGTATCTTCTCCTGACCTTGTTGTCTTGGTAGAATTTCTTGTATCTACCAAACCTTGAATTAAACTTGTCAAACCTTCTAGCCATTAGGGCTAGTTGTTCCTTCATTTCAGCCTTGGAGACTGACTTTGATGATCTAGAAGTGGACTGCATTTCAGGCTCAGCAGCTTTGGCTTTGAATGCCACTCCTTTGGTAGGTAATGAAGGTTCCTCAACAGGCTTTCTTCTGTTGATATCAAACTCATAAGCTTTGAGTTCTGAGAAGATTTGTTGCATGGGCATGGTGGAGAGATCCTTGGTGTTTTGCATCATTACAGCATATACATCCCACTTTTGAGTGAGACTTCTCAAGATCTTTAGACCAACTTCTCTCTTGGAGTACACCTTGCCCAAGGAGTTGATTTCATTCATCACATCTGTGAATCTACCAGCAAACTTGTCAATGGACTCTTCTGAATCCATTGTGAATTGTTCAAACTTTTGCACTGCCACTTGGAGTTTGTTCTCCTTGATCTTTTCAGTACCCTCACACATTTCTGCAAGAGTATCCCATATTTCCTTGGCAGTTGTGCAGTGGTAGACTCTTCCCATGATTGCATCTGGAATAGTTTGGTAGAGGGTATTCATGGCTAGATGATTCAAATTATCTTTCATTTTCTCCTCAGAGGTGAAGTCATCTTCATCCTTGGGGATCACCTCCCTTGTGCCAGCTCTTTGAGCTTCAGTGATTCTAGGATTAACTTGAGTGAATACATAGGGTCCTCTTGTAATCACTCTTAGCATGTCAGTGTGAAGAGATGCAAGATGAGCTCTCATTCTGATTTTCCAGAAGTCATAGTTCTCAATTGAGAACATGGGCAACTTGTGATGTGATATATGGTTTACTGGATTAGTAGCCATATTGTCTAGCCTTTGAACAGCATCTGGAGGAACAGCAGCATTGTTGTTCTGATTCTGGTTCAGATTCTGATTTTGATTCTGCTGTTGATTCTGGTTGTTGTTGTTGTTGTTTCCTCTTGCCATATCTCAAATATAGAGTTAGACAATAGATATACAAGATTTCAGAAAGATCAGTTCAGTTACCACACCAAATATGTGTTTTTGAAAATCAAGATGGATTTTCAAAAGCAGTGGTCTTTGAACCTGGCTCTGATACCACTTGTTGGTCCTGAAAGGAGTAGATAACAAGTGTAAAGGGGGGAATACACTTGTATGAAAATCTTTTGCAAACTTTGATCAAACCAGACTTCAGCAAGATTGTCTTGGACAACTCTGTTGATATGATGAACTTTTTATAGATAATCAAACTACTAAGTACTATTAAGTACTTAGTTGGATAACTATCTAAGGGAGTTGTATGTGCGGAAATAGTGGTTGGCCCTTTTAGTTTAAACTCCTTTTAAGTTCTGAAATCTCCTTGACAATTTATCCAGTTTCAGGGAACTTGTCCAAATCATGTTTTTGCACAGTCTTGAGTATATGTCTTTGAAAGTTCAGTTTGTGTGCTGTGTTGAATGAATGTAAGTACTTTGAAAGTAAATCAACACAAGAGTTTATAGTGGTTTAGAGACTCAACCTCCTACATCCACTTTCCCTGATTTAACAGCATAATTCCTTCACTCTTGGAATTACTTATTTTAGAGTGCCAAGGTGCACTTGATCAACAACACCACTTCTTGGTGCTTTGATCCCTAGGATGTCAAGAGTCCTAGTGCCCTCTTCTCAACTCAGAATTAAATGTTCTTCTCTCAACAGTTAACTCCTTACACTTCTACTACTACAACCTTCTAACTTTCTGTCTTGAAAGATATAAGGGTTGAAGTATGGTTCCAACTAATGAGATATCCTTTACAATGAGGTTCAGTGTATAAGGATTGGATATCTCTCTAAGCTTTCTATGGATATACAATGATGTTCAGCTTAGATGAAGTGTTTGAAGACTAAGATAGTCTCTTTGAAAGCTTGAGAGCACTTATGAGCTTATAGCTTCAGAATTGTTGGATAGTTGGATCTCTAGTTGGTGCTTTCAAATGGTCTTCACACTTCTGTATTTATAGACAAAATTGAGGATTTGCCCGTTGGAAAGACATCATCAATTGTCTATAAATGTCTTCCTTGAACTCTGCAACTGGAAGACAGTTTCTTGATAGTGACATGTCCTTTGATTGGGAAATAAACAGATGTAACCACTTTGTCTTGACTTTGCAGCACTCTTCCCAATGTCTGACTTCAAGATTCACTTGATCAAACATGGACATTACTTCTGATGATTGGTCCTATGATAAGGACAACATTCCTTATCACTTGGACAATTCTGCTTATCACCATCAGCAGAGTTTGCTTATCAGCATGGTTGGCTTTAGCTCTTTAGATGACTTGGCTCTTTCCCTTTCCATGCTTGCTTAGAATAGATCTTTGTGCATTCATGATAATGGATATGTCTCCTTGACCTTTTCAACATAGTTGGGATGCTTTTGTCATAAATCTGGTACAAGGTTGCTGAGACAACTTTCCTGGACAAAACCTTTTGAACTTGTATGCTTCAGTAGGCTATGTCTTGATGATGCATTCAACTCACTTGTTATTCAGATGAGTTGTTCCACAATCGATCTAATCATGATCAGCACAGTTGTCCATCAGCAGACTTGAGACAAATTTGATTCTGAGCCTTGAGGGGATATGATCCATGTGATCTTCTAAGCATATGTTCCCCCTCCACTTGTGCATCTATTAATCTAAGAGCTGCCTAACATACCAGATTTTCAACTAACCTTATGCATCATGTTCTAACCTTATGCTACATGTTCTAACATACTTAGAACATGATCATTCAAATATAGACTTATTCAATTGGCATTTGGCAAGCATATGGAAGTGCATTTGTGTGATTTGATTTTGAAAGCATACATTTCCTTGATATACAGTTTTGAGTGATGAGAGATACACTTACTTGTGAGGATATTGTGAATTGAGCACTTAATCTTGCATTGATTTGAGCATAGTCTGTGAACTTGTGTGTTGATGTCTCTACCTCTTAGCTCGACTAGATTGATAGAACTTGGCAATCATTTATATTTTGGCTTGAGTGAATTTCTTCGCAATCCTCCCACTTGTTTTATTTTTCTTTCGTTGCTTGGGGACGAGCAACATTTTAAGTTTGGGGGGGTTGATTAGTGTGAGAATTGCTCGAAATTCATGTGTTTAATTCGCATAATTTGATAGGATTTCTTGCATTATTTACACTAAATTGACTAATTGCACTTGATTTGGAGAAAGAGTGTTGTTTGCTATTTTTATAGGAAAAAAAGCACATTTGGAGTGAAACACGCCTCAATTATTTTGTGACGTCAATTGAAGAAATGAAATGAGAATTGAGTTGAGCAAAAATGGAAGTTGTAGATTATTTGGGCCAACAATTTAATTGATGGCCCATTTAATTGAGTAGTACGAGAATTGCAATGGACCAAGCGGGCCCATTTGATAATTGTTGTAAGGAATGAATTAAAAAGCAAGCAGCCCATGTAGCTTGATGGAATTGGCCCAATTATGACAGCAGTCAAAGAGGAAGCAAGCTGCCAAAATTAAAACAATTAATTTAAGAAGGTTACCATATACAGTATATATTACTTGGAGGTCAAGCCACGCATGCTGCTATATATACCTATGAGGAGAGCACACAGAACATTCAACTTTCAACTTTCATCTTCTTAGATAATTTAGATTAAACTTAGTCTATACTCTCAATTTCAAGCAAGGATACTCATTGATTCTGTTATTTCTTCAAGTTTTGAGCACTCTTCACTCTAGAGGTGACTTCTATCCATATTAATTTATTTTTGTTAATTTATTTTAATTTAATTTAAATTTCAAGTTTTGTTAATTTATTTTACATGAGTATGTTTTCTCTAATCGTTTTAGATATGGTTGTTGTTTTTAGAACCATGGGCTAATCTATTTTATGTTTTGGGTGTTTGAAACTATGTGAATATTGAGTGTTCGAATTATTTATACTTTGATTATTGTTGATATTTGGATTATTACTTCTTTTATTGGGTTTTATTGGTGCTTTGTATTTTAGCTTCTATTAATCCGTATTTTGAAGCATGTTTAGCGTAGACGAGAGTTACATGAACATGTTTAAATTTATGGTGTGAGTTTTTGTTATACAAATGTGTTTATTATACTTTTAATTTGTATTATTTTAAGTGTTAAGTATTGGAGAATTTAGAATGTAGTCTAATTCTATGATTTTATTATCAATGTTGTTATTGTTAAATTTGTTAAATATTTAATTTATTTGAAGTGTTTTAGTTTATTAAGACTTTAAGTTAAATGTTTGTATTTTAAGTTGATTTTATAATTATTCTACGGTTCTAGTTCTACCATTAATGTTAGACGAAAAATTGTAATAATATATATAACATTATACTTAAATAAATAAATATATATATATATATAAACCGAAAAACTGTTGGTTAACCGTCGAACCGACGGTTTAACCGTAACTGGCGGTTTTCAATTGGACGAATCGAAACCGAACCGTTAAAATAAGGTTACGGTGCGATTTTGAAATCGAAACCGTCGGTTCGCTAAACCGCCAGTTTAAAATCGATGATTTGGCCGATTCGACGGTTAGCCGGTTCAAAACCGCCCGTGTCTAGTTGCATATATATTAACCATCCATGATGATATAAAGATTTGGATATTGGAAGCTAAACAACAACACCACCAAACTTTCAAAACTAATTTCAAACCTTTTAAAAAAATTACTGACGTACCGTAATTTTTACCTTTTTTGAAAATCGTTCCAAAAAATTGCATCGTTTCACTCACGCTTTTTGTCAAGTCCGCATAAAAGTTATGCAAAACCGACAGAAGTTGTAATGTGGCCAATTGAAATGTTGTTGGTAAATCTTGATTGAGAAAAACAAATGGTTTGTTTGGAATGTTGTTGGTAATACACGGGTGCTCATTTAGTATGTTTAAAAAATACTAAAGTACTACAAAAGTGATAATCTTTTTATTAATAATAGTCGCAAACATGTAAAATATAATTATTTTGAGATCCATTTTACAATTAAAATACTTACATAATAATTATTTTTATATATGTACCAAAAGTGCAATAATGGAATTTTTTTAAACAACTTTTATTATAAATTCACTGCTAAAATAATTTATTACATTAATTAATTTACTTAATTTAAAAAATTACATTTTTAAATATATATATAATAAGGGGGTTGGGTAGGAGTTTGGGAGGTGGGGGAGGGGGTAAGGACCTCCTTGGCAAAGGGTGGGTCCGCCCCTAGCTGGCCCAATGATATATACTACTTCCTTCGTTTAAAGGAAATTTGCACCCCTTGAGATTACACACATTTTAAGAAAATGCGTAATAAGTGATATTTTGAGAAATATTTTATAAACTTTTATGCATAAAGTAGAGTAAAAAGTAAATTGAGTGTAAAAAAGTAATGGCATATGAGTAAATTTGAGTATATTTTGAATATATTTGAGTATATTTTGAGGGTGAGAGTTATGAAGATATTTCTTTTTATGGATTGTGTTGATATGGGACATTCATTTATGACAAGTGTTTAAATTTCTATGGAACAAAGATAGTAGTATAATCCATACTCCCTCCGTCCCTAAAAAGTTTTCATACTTTCCTTTTTAGTTTGTCCCTTAAAAGTTTGCATACCCTTAAATAGAAACAATCATCATAATTCTTACCCTCACAATATACATATATTTACCCTTCATGTCATTACTTTTAAGGTTCATCATATCCTTAATTCAACTACTTTATTTACTTTATATATAAAAATTTACAAAATTACACATAACATTTTAATCATTACACTTTTTTCTTAAATTATATGTTCAAAATTCCCTGCAAACTTTTCAATAACGAATTACCTTTTTTTATAAGTACCAAAAAATATATATATATATTTTGGGATAGTAAAGACTACTTCTCAAGGAAAAGTTTCATAGGGGAAATAATAAAAATGTCATAATTTGACCGAAATTTATATTTATATCATGTCACATCTTTCACAATTTAGATTTTTTTCTTACATAAATTGGGAGTGTCAAGAGTTTAAATTTATAAGTTGTTAGTGATATGTGAGTAAATTTAGATTTTTTTTTCTCACATAAATTGGGAGTGTAAGTTTAAATTTATAAGTGGAAAAATATCATTTTTATCATGGAAGTTCATCTCTTTTTAAATTTGATCACCTACATTTAGTTTAATCATTCAAATAGAGTGTTTTTGAGTGTGTACAAAGAACTGGAGTTAATGGCTACAAAGAGCAAGAAGCATGCACCCCAACTGTAAATTTTATAACTTTTAGGTTTTGGTATATGAATTAATTAGTTCCATTTTATTTGCATTTTTATCAACAAAATAAAATAAAATTGCACATTGGTGGTAGAGTACTTGAATTTGATAATGATGTGTGTGGAATTGTGAATTATTTAAATAAAGAAAGAGAGGCATTCAGAATTGAATTTGATAATGATAGATGTGGGATGGTGAATTATTTAAATAAGGAAAGAGAGGCATTCAGAATTACAGTAGTGAAGTGGGTGAATTAATCCAGTCTGAATACACCACCGTTAGTCAATGGAAGATAAATTCAGTAGAAAAACCTTTCTCCGTCAATCACAAATTCAGTAGAAAAACCTTTCTCCATCAATCACAAATTGACTAACAACAGGATCAATTTAACGTCTATGGATTTAAAAAATCTATAGACTCAGTTGAGGTGACTTTTTTTTATTGATTTATATGAATTTTCATAAACTTGACAGGATTGTGGAATACACTTTTTATAAATACAAGGTGTATCTATCTCTATAAGATATACATCAAATATTTACAAAATATTTAAGAAATAAGGATGAACATAATATTAAAAGATGTATACAAATTTGTTAATATTATATTCCTAATAATCTTTGTGCAAGAAGTAAAGTAAACCAAAATTGGTAACGGCGAAAAATTACAGTAGGTTAGTAGTCGAGCCTCCATTACAGAACAAACTAAAATCTATCAAGCAGTGAATTGCTATTTCCTGGTAAGAAAAATCAATCAAAATAATTAAATAAATAAAGATTTATTAACAAATAATAAATGTTAAATAACTACTCCCTCCGTCCGTCTATAAGTTTTCTATTTTACCATTTTGATCCGTCCGCCTATAATCTTCCCATACCTTTTTTGGTAAGTACTTTTTCTTACACTTCACTTTATATCTTATTTTTTCTCTCTATCTCTCTCCCCTCTCAATCACATCATTTGTACTATGGGTGTGTTTGCAAACAATAGTGGTTGATTCAAAGTGATTAAAATAGATTTTTGTAGTAAAATGGAAAGTGGGTAGTGTTTTAAAATTAAGCACTTCTAATCAATTTTTTATATGTTGGGATGTATGCAAAATAAATAATTTTTTTTACAATTTTACAAAAAATACCCTTATTACATTTGAATAAATAGTGGGTAGAGATAAAATATTATTTAAATTGTGAGGACAAAATTGTAAAATTAGTTAATGCAATGATGAGAAGCACTTAGAAGCTGTTAGAAGCATGGGAAAGGGTGTTTCACCAAAACTGCTTTTAAGTAATTATTTTAATCACTTAGTTGTGTTTGCAAACACTCCAAAAGTGATTCTATTTAAAAAAGAAGTGTTTTTAAGCACATAGTAGTGTTTCCAAACACCCACTATATCTATTATTTAATCACTTTTCTTAATCTATGTGTCAAAAAGTAACGTGAAACTTATAGATGGACGGAGGGAGTATTAAACAGTGAATTGCTATTTCCTTGTAAGAAAAATCACTCAAAATAATTAAATAAAGAAAGATTTATTAACAAATAATAAATGTTAAATAACCTAAACCAACTGCAATCTTTCCACATATTAAATATTTTTCACCTGCAACCCTCCACACACACCTACCCTAAAATCACCCAAAACGAAATGGCAAAGCAATACTAGCAAATAGCTTCAACCAATCAATACTCAAAATCCAAAACAAAGAGCAACAAAAGATTTGTATAGTACCTTCGTTAGAAAAACAACAAATGTTTTTTTGTTCTAGCCTTTGATCTTCAGTGTTTTCTGAGAGAATTCGTTGAAATCTCTGGTGGAGTTCTTTGCTACGACAGGTGGAGTCGGCTATGAGGAACTTCCTTTGGAAGGGGGATGTGAACCGCAAGAATGGGGTTTGTTCGGTTTCTTGGCAGCGGGTCTGTGCCCCTTTGGGGGAAGGAGGACTTGGGGTTCGTTCTATCCGACTAGTGAATGTCTCGTTTCTCTGTAAGCTGAGCTGGGATATTCTTCAGAACAAATCGCAAGATACGGAGCTCCTCCATCGAAGGCACTTTAATACAGAGCACGGAGTGAGACCTTATGGTAGAGTCTCTTCTATTGGACCGAGCCTTCGTCCGCATGACACAAGACTTAGAGATGGTTCGAGGTGGCTGATCGGCAGTGAATCCCGTGTCAGCTTTTGGCACGACAATTGACTCGGTTATACTATCTTTGAGAGGATGGGTCTGCCTGACTGGTTCGCTTCTACCCTCCCGTGGTGCTTTATCATGAGATTTACGGAGATTGTAAGGGATATCCTACAGATCACAGTGCTTAGGGGACCTGACAAACGTATTTGGGAGGGTTCTCTTTCAGGGGAACTCTCCTCCAGCATGGCATATGATTTGCTCAGGTCACCCCTGCCCAGGCTTGGTTGGGCATCATGGATTTGGGGCACCTTTATGCCCATGTGTTGCTCCACTGCGATTTGGAGAGCGGTTTGGGGCAAGCTGCCCACGGCGGATTGGCTCTCGTCTTTTGGGATTCAGGGTCCGTCGATTTGTGTGTTATGTCGCAGGAATTCTGAGTCGCTGGACCATCTGATTGCCCATTGTTCGTTCACATTGGAGATTCTACGCAGCTTGACTCTCATGTTTGGGGTCACGATTCACACAGGGGTCAGCTTCCTAGACATCTTTCTTCAGGCCACTAGAGTTCGATTGGGTCCGCAGTATTTGGAGTTGTGGAGGGCGGGCTTCATCACTGTTTTTTGGGTCGTTTTGGACTCTGCGGTACAGGGTGATATTCGATGGAGTTTCGCCCTCTATTAGGAGATGTATGGCTCAGATCATTTCAAGCATCAGGGAGGCCAACAACATAGCTAGGGGATATTCGGACGGCACGGTTCGGGATCTACTAATTGCTAGGGCTCTTGGTGTTTCGAGTAGATACAGGCCAACGAGACACGATTCATCTGTGATTTGGTTGCCGCCTGATCCAGGTTGGTACAAGGTTAACACGGACGGTAGTGCCTCTTCTTCCCCGGGTAGTCTATATGCGGGGGCGGTCTTCAGGACCTTCAGGGGTTTTTTCGTGGCTGCGGTCGCTACTAAGGTGGGTTGGGGCCTCCCTCTTGAGGTTGAGTTGGCAGCGGTACTTATGGTCATCAAGTATGCACATGATCAGGGATGGCACTTCCTTTGGATTGAGTCGGACTCGACACTCACGATTGACACTTTTATGAGCACCAAACCCTCTATTCCTTGGCGTCTGCAAGGCCTTTGGAGTCAGATCCACCCTCTTACGCATGACATGCACATCAAATACTCACACGTCTTTAGATAGATCAACCAGGCGGCGGATGTTGTGGCCAAGACTGGCCTTGATTGTGTCTGGAGAGGCTACCCCCGGATTTTTTACTCTCATTTCTGCATAATGATTTAAATATTGTTTTCTATAGACATTGACTTTTAGAGGAGTGTACCTTTTTCCTTGACCTGGGTTTTATCCCTAAGGAGGGTTTTCCCAGGCAAGGTTTTAATGGCACTCCGGCCTCTGGCTCGATCTGTGAGCTTATGGTCCTAGGTTTTCTTTTCTTTTATATGATCTATCTTTTATTGTCATTGAAATCTCTGGTTATTAGAAGAGATTTTAGAGAGTGAGATCTCTTTATATTTTTGAAGGAAAATCCATAAAAATTCATAGAGTATTGAAATTTATAGACAGTTGAATACCTATTGAAATTCATGGATTGTTGAATATCTAAAGACTTTTTAAAATCCTTCGGGGATTGAATATCCCAGATAGCCAAAGTTTTTTTTTTTTACAAGTTATTAGTTATATAAAAATGTGGCACAATTCTTAAAAAAATGAAAGTAGATAAAACTTTGTCCAAATGTGGCATTTTTGCAAATTCCCCTTTTAGCAAATAAATTATCCTTATCATGAAATGTAGTAGTACACTATAATGAAATATAGAAAATTAATATTTCATTTATCTATTTACCTTTTGCACCTTCCCCACTGTGCTGATCCAACTTTATCTGTATATAATTTAACATTGTGTATAATATTTCTGTAAATATGTGAGTGATTATATAAAAATCAATTGTTCACGCTGTGACAAGTGTAACGCATATGATATGATGACATATACAACATGATTCGAGACTTAAAATAAAATACTTGGCATTTTGCAAAAAAAAAATCACCTAAACAAGAAACCAAGTCGAGTCAATGCAATGTCGATTGCAAATATAAAATGCAAAAGCAATATCAATTCTCAACCCATTATACATACATGGATGATCAAATTTGGAAAGTTATCAGGATACAAGGAACACACTACCGTACAAATTGCTTAAAAAAGCGTTGCAACACATCAATTTCTACTAAAAACTCCATCCATTCAAACTCCAGGTCCTGCCACACAGAAATTAGAGAAAGACACCAAATTTAACTGTGCAGAATTACGAATAGTGAAACATAAACAGAGTGAAAAAATCGAATTAGTAGCGAACACAATTGGACTTGGTACACAATACTAACCAATTATATACTGCTAAATCCTTATTTTGTTGCTTGAGCAATCATATTGCTTAAGGAACTAGCTTGCTCCTTGGCCGCCTCAACCAGAGAGTCCTATAACAAAACGGGTTGTTTATTCAGCAACTAAATTTAATGATGAGCCCTCACAAAAATTGCAATTACCATACCTGTGCAGCTATTAGGCGTGCTATGGTTTTCTTACTCGACTCTTGGAGTTCACCAGCAATCAGAACTTCATCCAATATATAATAAGCCTGTCATTGCATTTCATACACAGCCTTAACATATAGAAATAAACACCACATAATGGCTTCAATAAAAACTAAAAGGAGTAAATCAGGTTGTTATCTTGTGTATTCAATTTGTTATCTTCATGCTTGTTAATATTCATAGTAAATTCCACAAAACCAATTCTCACTGTTTCATCAACATTTGCCCTACAATCTCAGTAGAGTGATGTTAAACTTCTCGATTAATCAGGTACGTATTCACATCTTGTATATCATATGTTCCACTGTTGGTAAGAAGCAATTGAAATAAAGCCACTAAAGAAAAAGAAAAAAAAATTAGCCACACACAAAGTAAAATAGTCACATACTGCCTTCAAACAGGTGGAGGAAATGAACAGGTTTAGTAGGATCACACGACTTTGGACAAAGCGCACCCATAAAAGATAGTACCCAGCACAACTTAACACTAAGAAATTATTCGATATGAAATTATATTCTTAATAAGTGTAGCACAAAACAAGCAATTAAATATAGGAAGAAGTATATTACTTGAAACAATAACCCTTTTGCAAGAGCTTGACAAATGAACTAGAATTATAATATTTAAGATTTTTTTTGCCCTGGCCCATTGAAAGCCATAGCATTTGAAAGAAAAGGAAAAATAGAAGGAAAGAAAAGGGAAAAGAGAAGGCACCACCCAGTTAGTACTCAATAGTAGCCTTCAGAAAGACAAGGAGTAACACACCTTAGAAGGGAAAAATCTCAAGATCAAGCAAGATCTAGAAGATTCACTAAGATAGACCAGATCAATCTGGTTTAGCATGATTCAATTCTTGAGCCAACATAACATGAAATTACAAGAAGAAAAAAAAAAGAGGAATGATTTCAAGATTCATTTAAGTCCATTAAAATATTAAATTCATGTGTTTAGACTTACAGTTATGTCAACTCAAAGTATTCTATCCTATACTGCAAAAAAATTAATCTCCTGATTTTCCATTATGAGCCTAGTTTATTTGCCAGGCAAAGGCATTTCTACATAGTTTGACTTCAATGAAGCTTGGTTCTTGCTACAGTCGATAAAATAGTGAAAATAGTGCACATAATGACTGATCACAGCCATATTATTTAAAGCTTGTGGAAAGAACTACAAGCACTAAAATATAACTCCAAAGGTTGTCCTATTGGCAGCATAGATACAGCTTACAGGTCTCAAATTCTCCATATCTTCACCCAAGTTACTTAAACTGAGCTTCAAAAAATTGATAACTATGACAAATTTTTCAATATTAGGTCATACTAGTAAATTAGTAAAAGTTCTAACACAAACAAATGCCAGAAATCGAATCTCATAATAAAATCTAACAAATGGAGCCTGTAATTAACAATCAGTCAGAAATTTATATATTCACACTACACATAGACTTCAGGAACCTAGAAAACCATCCTACAGAAACAACACAAACACCATGATTAACAGTGAAATTGGCACAAGAAATTTATGTATGCCATTGCCATAACCACAAAGCAGCACTAAACACTAACCCCACCATGTATATATAATAAATACGGCATTTATTGTGGAAAGCAAATCAACATAGAGATCCATATACTGGCTTCTTGGAAAACCAAGCAGGGATGCAAAAAGTACTGCTAGTGATAGACATTGCACAAAATATAATAGTCCCACACTCCCACCAAGTCCCCCAGGCAAGCATAGCAGATATTGCAAACAGTAAGAGTTGGAGAGAGTCACAGTCACCAAAAGAAGTTCTAATATCATCCAATTTTATCAGTGCAACCATCTAAGGCTAAGTCACTTAAATCCTCAGCAACATTGATAGAGAGCTCACTTTAAACATGGTCAATAGACTATGGATAGATAAAATACTCAAAATGTTTAAGATACACTTGAGGCCATAGATAAAGCATTACCTTATGGAAATTAAAGATCAGATCCAGTTCGCAAACCTGTAAACAAATAAATATATATATTGAATATCACAGTAAAGATTAAAAAATATAGTTAAATTTGCTTCAAACTCAGGCCTCACACTTCCAAAGTAGCGGTCTAGTATCTCAACAAAGTGGTGAATAATTTCAAGGACCTCCAATTCATTATCTTCCTGGTCAATACACATGCAGAAATAAAGACTGGCGTACCTGCAAAATTAGAAATGAGATTTGAAAGAATTAACTATGCATGTCATTGAAGGAAAAAGAAGGTAAATACATTTTACACAGAGGAAAAAAAAAAAAAACAGGAAAGGTTTACACAGAATACAAGATGCGTACTACCTCTTGTAAACAACTTTGTATCCCCTCCATTCCACAAAATTACACAGCTTAGGGGCTCGAGTGAGAATCATACCGCTAAGCTCCCGGATAATCTTTACGAAATTGTCAAATGCAACATTGTATTGAATTAGAATAGGAAATGCTTTCCATCAAATTTGGAAAAGAAACGCTTACATCAATAATATTAGTTATCACTACCACAAGGTAAATCAAAGCAAGTGAAAAGTAAATTGAAGAAAAAATAGGGATGATCAATGGAATGCACATCTTCCTAAGCTTAAATCAATTCTAAGAATACCTTTGTCCTTTCTTTTTGTGTATATGGTGAGTACCATTTTGTCAACCTGACTTTGCCTTGCCTGCTTATTAAAAGGACAAAGTGGATCTGAAACAAGAGAAGAAACTTAAGTTGCTCATATTGATAATCAAAACAGAAACTAAGTTGCAAAAATAATCAATAAAGCAGTTCGAATTTTTGGGAAAACAAGAATTTCGTTGACAAAAGAACTAGGTAAATTAAAAATGGCTAAACCTAACACTGAGATACAATGGCATACTAATAAATTATGACCTAACAAGTTCCCCTCAGACTATACATGCCACCACCTTAACTGATCGTCCTATTATTCTACTCGCACAAATTTAGGATTCGAAATCCCATGGTTGACTGCTAACTAGTACGATGCTAAAAGACTAAATTTCAGTAGTTCTCAATACTTTGTTCATTCAGCAACTAGTTGAAGAAAATTTGAAGTGCTTTCTTTCAAAGTTCAAGTTAATATGAAAATATAAATGAGCGATTCCACCCCCGATCCATCAACAAATGGCGTAGATGAAGAAATAAAGCGAGCAAACTGGGCAACGCATTAAAGCAATGTGCATTCGAACTGAAAATTGCAATTAGATCATAGCAAGGGGAAGTAATGAGGGGAGATCTGGTTGATTAATCGTACTCATAGCAGCTAAGAGGGATCAAATTGATCGATTAACTCGACGACAGATACATAGCAGAGTAGAGAAAATGGGAAATCAGACTTCGGAAACAGGACTAATGGACTAAAGCTAGAAATAGAGATGATACCATGGCGGCGTCGGAGGCGGTGGATGACCGGAGGAGTTGCTGTCTGAGCGCCGATCTAAACGTCTCCGCTGTTCACAACTGACTTTTATGATATTATCTACCTTTTTTTCTGTTACTATTGTGAATCTTTATTAGTACTATTTGGGTAAATGAAAATTGCAATTAGTCCGCCATCTTTATCAACAATCTCAATTTGGTCCAATAAATTATATTTGCTTGCAACTCCAAGACATCAATTGAACCAAAATTAATACAAATGCACTTTTTTCTTTTTAAAAAATTACATTTCGTCCAATTGATCATGAGGGCGTTTTACTTGGTTGTGCTTTTAAAGTCTCACTGGAGTCCATTTTTTAGGAGGCATGTCAAACTTAAAACTAAAATACTCTTATTCACCAAATTAAGTAGATTGCAAGATTCAATTATTTATGATATTGAGTATGATTCAAATATAATTTTTTGCAAAAAAAAAATAATACAAACATTATTCAAATATTTTTATTCATAGAATTAATCGGCTCGAGTCCAGAAAATCATACTATGTAATGCTAAAGATGGAATTATTAAAAAAATTAGGTTGTGGCCTAATGTAGGCCCATACTTGTTTTATTATAATGACTCGGGTTCGAGTCCCACCTAAAAAAAATGATGTGGCACTCAAGTGTAGGCGTGTGCCTCTAGTATAGGAGGTCAACTCTTTCAAATAATAATTCATCTTTTTAGTTTTAGTCTCAATATAAGTCCTCAGGTATAAATGTCTAAATTGAAGTTTTTTTTCCTTTTTTCAATTTAAGGTCTGATTTAATTTTATCTTGATTTAAAACAGACATTTTTTTTCAATTGAATTCATACGTTATGAAAATAAAAAGTATTTGATTTTTATTACCTTTATGATTTTAATTTTAAAATGAGTATTTCTTTGGCTTAAAATTAAGAAATCTAGAAAAAAAATCAAACTTTGAATTCTGAAAGAAATAAAAATTAATCATAGAATCTTGATATAAAATTCTTCTAGCTTTTATTTAAAGATCATTCAAGTGGAATAATTAAATACTATTGTACTGAATTTCTCGTGGATAATCTATGTCAGAAAAAAAAAAAAAAAAAAAAAGAGGTACTTTTATAATTTAATTTTAGAGGAAAGGATTGTACTGAATTTCTCGTTGATAATCTATGAATACAAATTCTACCTGCAAAATCTTATTCGTATCTCTTTCAAAAAAAGGCCATCAGTCCATCACCTTTATCCATCAACCATCTTTAATTCAATTCCATAAATTAAGTAAAGAAAAAAAAAAACCATAGTTTACACATGCAAGAACTCCATTATTGAACACCATAAAAATGTCTAATAACAACACAAAAACTCACAAGCAAAGTAGATTTTTCAGCTCTGAGAATCAAGAGCCAATAAAATCCACTGTGCTCCTCGTGGCCTCTCTGTACAGTGTGGGAAAAAACTTCTTCAAAAAGCTATAAATCTCATGAACTCGATAATTACAGGAACCTAAGTAAAAGTTTATTATACGAAATAAAAAGGAACCGATCACTTCATCTCATAACATTTTCAGCCGTTTCTTTATGGATTAAATATCGGAAGGATGAAGTGTGCTCCGACCAATGCACGTACTTTTCAGGTCGACATTTCAGAAAATTCCGGATTGCATTCTGTTGAATTACAGGTAAGCATTCGCTAACAAGTCGTAGAAGTGCAGGCATGGCAAGTGACATATCCTTGGCATAGTATTGTAAGATTTTTGGAAGGTATATCTTTGTTTGCTTATGAATATAGACTCTAGCTTGTATGAACTCTTCCTTGGCCACGTTTAGATCCTCAAATATACTCTTTGCCCTGTAAACTCGGACCTGCAATCCCATGCAATATAAGAATGCACTCTTTCTTTTAGATATAATAACATCAACACATGGATTTTTTTTTAGGACAATTTGTTTACAGGCTGACACATTTAGACCCGTACATTTTAATTTTCGCACATTTAGACCAAATTAGGGTGGTTCGGGCTGACAAATTTAGGTCATTATATTTTAATTTTCGCACATTTAGACCAAATTAGGGTGGTTCAGGTTGACAAATTTAGGTCATTATATTTTAATTTTCGCAAATTTCGGCCCAAAACGTGACATGAATTTGGCCTAAATGAACGAAAATTAACATATAATGGCCTAAATGATGTCAACCCGCAAACATAATGTCCTACAATTGCTACCCCTAAATTACACTTTGGCTTTCACTTGGGTCGAGCCTCCAATTATTGTGGATGGCCTTCTCGATGTTATTTGTTTCTCTTGCGAATAAATGAAAGTACACTTTGGCTTTCCAAAAAAATAAATAATAAGGAATGGCGTACCGCAGGGTCAGAGTATGCGCCTGAGCAAAGTGCAAAATGAACAAGTGGTTCGGGATATTCAATAGCATGAGGATGTGTAGTAGTTCCGTTTTTGAACTTCTTTCCTGGAGATAGAAGTGTTTGAAGCCACTGCATATGTGCCAATTAGTTGTTAAAACAACAAAACTATGGTGCATTTTGAGTCAATCGAATGGTTTGCAAGAGAGATTGAAGTACTAAACTTACCGGAGCAGAATAGTGAGATTTGATTCCCAAAATGTAGCTTTGTATGTCATAAGCGTTTACGGATTGCCCACCAACATTATACGAAGCCTGCATAAGCGTTTACGGATTCCCAAAAATCAGATATGCTGATAGAATCTACAAAGGAAAAGTTAAATGACTAAAATTTGCTCACTACCTTCATGAGGAAACAACTTTTTATATAGTTTTGAGTACCATACGCTAAATAAGCCTGCAAATAGAGTCTAAAATGAATAAGGGATGCAATTCAAAAAGATCATTAAGAATTTTAAGTTATGGTTTACATCGTGGAATTTTTAAGGTTACGGAGGATTATTTTGCCGTTTAATGATATTTATAAAGAGATTTGGGCATAACTAGAAACTCATTGTTAGTAAAGCCATACATGCATCACCAATGCATTGTGAATATTTATCCAAAATGCAAGCTTCTGTTCGCGCCTCATAATCTTCAGGTCAACAGTCTCGAGACTCTTAACTAGGGACCTGCAAAGATTCAATTAATTGATAAATTAGTAATGCAAAGGATAAGTAAACAATTTCTACAGAACAACAATTGATAACACTGCAAAAACATATGATTATAGATATATTAGAAAATTCAGAGACCTGAATTTCTGAAGCATTGCAGCAGCGTAGCTGTAACTCTCATCATCCAAGCATATCCTCGAGACTTCTACCATTTCCATGTATGCTCCATTGTCGTGTTTTATACCTTCAGAATAGCAGTTCTCCGTAACTTCATCATTACATTGAGGACTCCAACTACCAGATAAATCTCGGGGAGAGAGAGTGCTCGAGGTGCAGAATGATGAAGTCGAAGAAGCTGAAAAGCCTTTATGACTCCGTGGAGGGTTCCCCAATTTTCGGTAAATAGAAATAATGCAGTTTATAATGTCTTCCGATAGTCTATCCGGAAAATGGGTGTCACCCTTGCAAGAATTTCCAAGATGTTCAGCAAGACTACGGTGTTGAAAATAACCACTCTTCTTTTCCTGCAATTTCCATAATAATCACTCTAATTAGACTACATAAAAAGGCAGATGTATTAAGAAGTATATAAGGTTAGGTATAGACCTTTCCAGACGACGAATCTGGAGTATCAATCTGAAAGATATCATTAGGACCATTTAAAGCACTTGTAGGGGAGTTTTGTGCATGATCATCATACTCTTTCGACTTTTCTGTTGACTTTCTATGAGGTTGGTCTAATTTAACCCATGTATGTAATCCAGCCACTGGTTGTACTTGTACATGGTTTTCACGATTGCTCGGGAGATACTGCTTAACAACTGATCGGTAGAGAGATAGAAGATAGCGTTCCAAATGTACTATTTCGACCTCAAGTCTAGTGATTTCATTCACCAGTTCTGCTGAAGACTGCAACCAACATTACCAATTAATCCTCCAAGGTCCAAAAAACTAAAATGACCGATTACATAAGAAGCAACAAGGTTTGCATCACCTCTCCAGCAAACACGTATAGTTTAATTATCTTTCATACTCTGGACATTTAAGGTACTAAACAAAGCTTACTTTCTCAACCAGAAACAGAACACTTATCAATTATTCAAGTTCAAGCCTAAAGAGTTTACTAGAGTATTGATCAAGGAATAGCGTTTAGAGTATCTCAACTCACAATCTAAATTGCCTTAATAATTCTTATAGGATCATACACTAAACACAAATGCAGGTCTCTGCACATATATGTTCAAGATTTAACTACAAAATTGATGTATTATAGAGGGCTTTTAGGTACTTGAAGCTGAAAATACTAGAACATAAATTGTCAATGAGAGAAATATATGAACAACCCCTTTCCACCAAAACAAGCACACATCAAACATATTCAAGTGACATCAGAATCGCTTCAATCCAATTAAACCAAAAACACAACAAACGCCCTCTCTCTCTCTCACCGTCACTCTCGCACATAAGTTTCAGATAGATACGAGAATAAGATAAAAACAGAGCAAAATGAGGAATGAAAAACTAACCGGAATCAAATCGTGGGAAGGCCTCGGCGACATGTTAAGCACATGATCGTACGCCATCTGAATCCAAAGAGGAGAAGTGGCGGCGGGAAGCACTTCGTCGGCGTACAACCTAAAACCCCAAAAACCAATAGAATTGCAGCACCGACACTATGAACCAGAACTAGAATTTACTCCTTATAACGCGTCAAATACATCAAAAAAAAACAAGCAAGATCATTCCCACGCCAAGGTAGGGACAAGCAGGATTAAATGCAGATGACCCACAATGAGAAAAATATCAGAATGGGAGGTAAGACACAATAAATAGGCAGAGAATGAGTGTAAATTTCAAATACAATATGTGAAATAATCTTTGTATAATTGGAATCAAGAGTGGTAGGTCAATGTCAATTATGCAAGTTAAACCAGAGTGGTAAATTTGGAGGAGTAGTAATTATGGCGATGGAAGTATATCATGATTAGCTATGATGATTTGATATTCATACAGATATTGTGGCCCTAGATTAGGAAAATGGGTTCTACAATTGGGACATGAATTGACTATATGCACATCACATTACACCTTCTCACATGGTACAATTCATATAACACATCTTTGGTAAATATGAAGATGTTTATGTACAAATTAAAGATCTCAACTGAATCGATTGTGTTTTTATGTTGGGTAAATGTTTTATTTGAAGTCTGATTATGTTTTTTTTTTTTTTTTTATCTTGGGTTCGATTAATCTACCCTACCAAACTAAGTTTAAATCGATAAAATATGTTTAATTTAAATTTTCTCCAATTTCGTCTCATGTGACTTTTTTTTTTTGAATTACATTAAATACTCATCTCTTTTCCCCTCCCCATACTCGAACCCAGGATCTAAAGTCTAGGTAGTGGTGCTCTAACCACTTGAGCTAACCAACTTCGTCTCGTCTCATGTGACTGATACATACATAATCTTAGTATATAAGTTGCACATGCATGTGCAACTGTTTTTTTTTTAAAATAGTCACTGAATAATATTAGTTGTTTTCAATAAATTGTATTAATTAATTTCACTGAACAATATTAGTTGCCCATGTAAAAAAAATTCAATTGTTGATTGTGCACTACAAACAAACGGTGCATTTGATACAAATGTTACTCTATTAGTAATTATGTAACAGTGATTTTGTGGGAGAGGGTATGGAAACAATTAATAAAAGCAGGTATGGAAAAACATGATAATTACCTGAGGGGTCAGGTGTTTCCGATTGTGTATGTATGTGCATGTCCCCAATCTTTGAGAAAAATATCTGTTTTTTTTTTTTATCTGATAATTAACAATTCAGGTCATATTTTGGATTGTATAATAAATGATTTAATGAAAAATACTATATATAAGAAGCTATTATCTAAATAGATCTGATATCTGATTCTATTTGATATGAGGTTCACTATTTTAACATAAACGTGTATTACAAACAATAAAACACGCTGTGAAGTAACGAAAAAGGTGAAAGTGTTCTTTTTTGGTGTCCAAATTAATATGGGACATTGACATTGAAGCATAGTAAATATGTGTATATTTTGAAAGGAAAGATTATGAAAAGTATTCTACTACATAATAGGATTTTTTAAAGGTAATTTAGGAGGTGGCAAAATGAGGGTCCTAACTGAAAGAATTTTATGGAGTTGTTTTTAGACGTTTGTTTAAGGCTCTAATTCCATGAAATAATTTGTCTCAATTTAAAAGTTCGAACTTATAAAAAAGATAAATTATTAATTTATTTATATTAATTCTCAAACTAACTTTTTAGACGGACAATTTAAATACATTAACTTTTAAGAGTTGCGAGTTGAGGTCAAATCAGTTTGAATTAACTCAAATCAGGTTGATTAACCCGATTTGAACTGAAATGGAGTTGATTGTCAGCCTGAAAAATTACGGTTCTCATTTTACTACCTTCGTTAGTTACTAGAGCAAGAAAATATCAGTATGGGTTGAACCCATGACTCTTAGCTAAATCAGTACTTACACAATTTATGTTGGCCAATGCAAAATTTTGTGTTCTCAATTTACTGGGTACTTGTTCAATTCGTTTTGTTTCTCGGAGTGCTAGAGTAGAGTTTCGAGATTTTATTCAAGTTTTTATATGTGGGTCAAACTTTCAACTCCTGTGGATGGTTTTCTCGACGGTTTTTTTGTTTTTCTTGCAAATAAATGAAAGTATGTCTTAAAAAAAAGTCAATTTTAGAATTGTTCACCCGAAGCCATACATCTGACCGGCCTCAACATGGTAGCACATGAAGCTTGGAGTTCAATTTATAGACCAAAATAATATTTTAACGTAATTGGGTGGTGGATCAGATTCACTTGATTAATTATATAACACATAAAGCGTACCACGAAAATTGGTTACTGTTTAGCTACGAATACTCCATGCAAATGCTGAAACAAGTAATCAACTATTTAGAAAAACCTTTAACTAGGGGTTGATTGGTTTGTGGTAAGGAATATATATGGATGGTAATAGGTCCAGTTAAACTCGAACCTGCATTGAACCTGCTCTGCACAGATTGAATTTGGATTTAATTAAATGGATATGGGACGAGTTATGATTGTTGCATTGGTGGAATGGTCTTAGGAAGGGTAAGACTTAAGAGTAGTATTCGACAAGTGGTTGAAAAAATTATGTTATAATTTAAAAGCGTATATCGAATTGAAACAACTCGGTGAATTTATGTAAGAATATTGAAAGCTTAATTATATTGTGATTGAATCTAAAAGTAATGAATTAATATATACAGAATTATTCCTTATATTATATTTATATGTGTATATATAAATTTATATTCATATACTCCCTCCCTCAATTTTTTTATTCAGTGTCCTATTTGCTCAAAACTTTGTTCCCAATTAATTGTTTTTATTTTTGCATTTTCCCCTCATTTCTTCCTAATTTGCCTCATCCATATATCCTAAGCAAATTTGAATTAAGGATAATTTTTTTATTATTTTGCTCTCATATTTTTCTGACTATATCATGATTTGTTAAATGATTTTTTTAAGTAGGATATATAAGAAAATGAAGATTGGAGAGATAAAAGTTCATGGAAAAATCTCAAATACACATCCACGTCAAATTAATTTGGTGCACAAACTTTTTTTTAACCCTTTTATTCTATAGATAATTTATGTGGCACACGTTAACACAAGTGTGCTCAAAAGTCAAGTTTGACGGGAGGAAACGATGGCGGGGTCGAACATTAAGGGTTTGTTTGTTTTTTGGACTATCACGTCCGGACGGAGGACGTAATGTTCCCCGTTTTGTTCTAGTTCGTGATTTCACATCCGGGTTTCACCATCCAACTCTATCTACCCCTAAAAATACATATATATTCTACTATTATAATAATGTCAAATACTTGTATGCACTCGCATGTACGGTGCATACTTCAATTTTAATTTTAATTTTATCTGCACCCGTTCATTTAATGAGTTCACCCCCAAATTATTTTTTACTATTCTTATTTGCACTCGTTCATTTAATGAGTTCACCCCCAAATCATTTTTTATTACGGTTATCTGCACTCACTCATTTTATGAGTTCACCCCCAAATCATTTTTTACCACGGTTATCTACACCCGCTTATTTTATGAGTTCATCCCCAAATTATTGGTTTAACACGATTATCTGCACCCGCTCATTTTATGAGTTCACCCCAAAATATTTTTAAAAAAATAATCACATTTAAAAAACTATATAATCATTTTATTAATTTACACAAAATATAATAAGACAAACTCTAATTTATATATTTACAATATGCAGCCGAGTTACCGTCGATTCACCACCAACACACCCATATTTTTAAAAAAATCGTAAAAATATAATTAATAAAAAACTATCGAAATTAGCCACAAATCTCGATTTTTTTTCTTTTTAATTTTTCTTTCCCCTTCTCTTTTCCTTTATTTCTTTCCATTTTCTGTTTATTTTTCAATTTTTTTATTTATTCATGTTTTTCCTTTTCCTTTTTTTATTTTATTTTGATGCCTTTCTTTTCCATTTTTTTATGTGTATTTTTTAAATTTTAATACAAAATAATATTACATGTATGATTTTATTATAGTCGATTGGCGGTGCACCTGAATTTCAATTTTAATTTGACGAGTAAAGGACCTGCCGGAAATCCATGTCGTTCGGCGGGTGACATTGCCACCACCATGCCCGACCACCCCCTCGACGGCGGCGACGCTTCCGTCCCGGCCATTGAAGTCCGAGCCCCCTCCTCGAATCGCAATGGCGATTCTTCACTTCCATGACAATTGGCATCATCTTCCATCTCGGCCGAAAACCTCTACACATTTCGACCACCGATGCGACTGCTTCCATCAATCTCCCTTGTGTTCGCGATCCAGGATCTTCTCCGACATCAATGGCGCTCGCCTACAACACTCGGATCGACGCCGCCTCGCTCTCGTCGTTCATCTCTGTCCAAATCAAAGCTACATTGCTTCGTCTTCTTCACCCTGCTCCTGCACAACCTCTTCCTCCGGCTGATGGCGGCCCGACGGAGGACTGTGAGTATGTTGCTGATGGATCTCTGATCGACCGGCACTCGGAGCCGGTGACCTTGCCGATGAAATCTCAGGCGGCGACTACTGACCTAGGGTGCCTTCCCATTGGGCTAAGGTTCCGTTCAATTGGACTTGGTAATGTGCACCCCCTATTTTTTTCTGTACTCCCTCCACTTTTTTTATGGTATTATTGTTAGTGGTACTGGTATTACTAGTTATTGATTGTGGTATTACTATCAATACATTATTTAATTAATATTAATGATTATTGATTATTAATTGCGGTATTATTGGTACGTTATTGTTTGTGTTATTACTCATTATGTGGAATTATTTATTATTGCTTAAGGCATTACTGATTATTATTATTGTTTATGGTATTACATATTATTGTTTATGGTATTACTGATAATTATGTTTTGTATTACTGAATATAATTAGATTTGTGGAATTATTTTTTATTGTGTAAGATATTACTGATTAGGGGTGGAAGTAGGCCGGGCTACCCGACAGGGGCCTACGGCCTAGCCTATTAAGGGCCTTGTTAGGCCAAGCCTATTTATAATATGAGCCGGGCTAAGGCTTTTTAAAAAGTCTATTTAGTTAAGTAGGCTAGGCTTAGGCTTTAAATAAGGCCTTATAAGTCTACCAGGCCGGCCTATTTAACATTATATATTATATTTATATATATTTTATAATAAGTTATTCTTAAAATTTAGTACTAACATTTATATTAAATTAAATTAAAGTAAGTTAAATTTATTTTAGTACTTTTGAAATCATTATAATGTTTGTATTTAAACTCATAGTTGTAATGCATTTATTTTGGTAGTAAATTTTATTTGCAACTTTGAATATTGAACTACGATTCATATTTAATAGGCTTCTAAAAGGCTCGTAGGCCTGACCTATTTACTTAAAAGGCCAGGCTTAGGCTGCAAAAAAAGCCTATCACAGATAACAGGTCAGGCTCAGGCTCAATATTTATAAACCAGGCCCAGGCTTTTTCATGTAAAGCCTAGCCTAGCCCAGCCTATTTCCACCCCTATTACTGATCAATGTTCATGGTATTACTAATTATTGTTCATGGTATTACTGATAATTGTTTTTTGTATTATTGAATATAATTAGATGTGTGGAATTATTTGTTATTGTATAAAATTTTACTGTAATTAGATGAGTGTATTTATTTGTTATTGTAAAGATATTACTAATTATTGTTAATAATATTACTGATTACTGTTTATGGTATTACTGGTTATTACTTATTGTATTACTGACTATAATAAAATAATACATATAATATTATTTTGTATTAAAATTTTAAAAAAAACTAATGAACAAAAAAAAAATAAGAAAAAAAAAAGAAGAAATAAAAAGTATGGAATAAAAACTGAAAAATGAGAAGAAAAAAAATAGAGATCTGTGCCTAATTTCGATAGTTTTTTTTAATTATGTTTTTACGATTTTTTTTCTAAAAATATGGGTGATTTAGTGACGGTAACTCGGCAATGACTCAACTGCAACATTGTAAATGTATAAATTGGGGTTAATTTTATTATTATATTTTGTGTAAATTAATAAAAAGATAATATAATATTTTTTAAAAAAAATTTGGGGGTGAACTCATAAAATGAACGGGTGCAGATAATTGTGGTAAAAAAATATTTTGGGGGTGAACTCATAAAATGAGCGGGTGTAGATAACCGTTGTAAAAAAATGATTTGGAGGTGAACTCATAAAATGAGAAGGTGTAGATAACCGTAGTATAAATATGATTTGGGGTGAACTCATAAAATGAGCGGGTGCAAATAATTGTAGTAAAAAATAATTTGGGGGTGAACTCATAAAATGAGCGGGTGTAGATAACTGTTGTAAACAATGATTTGGGGTGAACTCATAAAATGAGCGGGTGCAGATAATTGTAGTAAAAATTGATTTGGGGTGAACTCATAAAATGAGCGAGTGCAGATAACTATGGTAAAAATATAATTTGGGGGTGAACTCATTAAATTAGTAGGTGCAGGTAAAATATAAATAAAAAATTAAAATTAAAATTAGGGGGTACGGTACATACGAGTGTACGCAAGTGTTACCCATAAAAATACATATATATTCTACTATTATAATAATATAACATCACTCACTATTACACAATTGATTTGACATAAAAGTTACGTCATATCCTACTAAAAATCTCAAAACAAACACACATAATCAATATTCATTAGAATTTCCTCATCCAAATTTCCCCTGTCCTACACTCCTACATAATCTCAAAACTAATAGATTTTAAAATCATAATGAATAGTGAATTTTATATTTATTTTGAAATTTAAGTAGGGTAGAATTTAACTTTGTGTTATAGGATTATAGGTGTTTATATAGGATTTATAAGTATATATATAAGTTTAGTATGTATTTATAGAGTTAACTTTTGTAGAGTATATATATTTATAGGGTAAGATTTTGAAATTCTAAATCTAAATTATAAATTATAATATGGATGAGTTTTCAAAATTCCAAATCCAAAATTTCAAGACTTAACATCCCCTAAGAAGTTGGAAATTGGGCAGATGTATTCTTGAGGCGGGTCCTTGTTGGCGGAGTTTGGCATTTCCGCCCATTTGGAAGATGGGGGTTTTAGGGCTGTAGGAATTTGGGTAAAGATTTGATTTATGGGTGATTAGAGAATGTGGGTGGACTAGTTGTTGATTATTGCTGAACCTTATGTAATTGGCACCACTGGTGAATAAAAGTCAATATTTGCCCGGCCAACAAAAAAAAAAAGAGAATGTGGGTGGACTGTGTGTGTATGCGCGTGGATGAGAGAGAGAGCTACTTGAACGATAGTTTTTTTTGTTCTCCTTTTTTGTTTCATATTGAAAATTGATATTTTTGTTTCTTAATGAAAGTGGTAAGTTTGTTACTGAAAAGTGTATTTTTTTATTGATATGTATACTTCTTTCTTATTGAAAAATAGTAATTTTGTTACTGAAAATTGGTAACTTTTGTTAATGAAAAGCGTAATTTTGTTATTAAAAAGTTTACTTAAGGTGACCTCAAACATATCAAAACACATTGGTAAGTGGTAACCGTTGGCTTGCGGTTGGTTTTGATTAAGAATTTGCTTTGACATATATATATATATATATATATATATATATATATTGGTTGATCGATCTCTAAAATGTGGATTAGTGTACACGGTGCACACTATACACAGTAACACGGGAGACCAACTCAAAATTCATTAGGGCCGGGTAAAATGGGTTAAAACTTTATAAAAATAAAGTTTCGTAATTTTTTATGTAAATGGTAAGAAGTGCACTTAATAAGGAACATAATGAGTATATTTTTGTTTAAAACTATTGTGTATGTTATTTTTAAGTATAAGATGAATATTAAATGTTATGTTAAGTCATTATATATTTTAATTCAAGTTATTTAATATTAAAATGAAGACTTTATGAATATTAAAAGTAATTAAAAAAACTAATAGCAAAATATGGTGGAGTGGTTAGACTCAACAAGGTCCTCATGTGGGTGGGAGTGTGGGACAGATCTTTGGTCCTTGAATTTTTTAACGAGGCGGGTTTAGGGATAGGTCAAACTCGTCCTAGACATGCCATGTTATTGTCCCTAGTAAGGAATGAAAATGAAAAAGGTAGTGATAGTCAGTGACGGACCCAAAAACTTTCGGTAGGGGGGCCCGATTAATATTATTATAAAAAAAATATATATTCACTCATTATTTTCATCAAAATTTCACATTATAAAATTGTCCACATTTCATTAAATTAAATTGATCGGATAAGTTGACTTTTGCTATGTTTTTGTACAAGTTAATACTCCCTCCATCCCGTGATAACTTGCACATTTTAACGATTCATTTTAAAAAAAAACAATTGAATTTAATGGTGTAGAGTCAAATAAGAAAGCGTATTTTGAGTGATTTGATAAGGTGTAAGGAGGATTTAGTAGGATGTAAAATAGATTTAATGAAATTTAAGATAAAATAGACCAAAAAATGAGTGACGATTAAAACGATGTTCGGATATATATTAATTTTGTGAATTATTTTTATTTCAGAAGTGTGCAAATAATTATAGAACAAGAGTATTGATTTTAATGTGTGTAAAATTACCAAAATACCCCTAATAAATTTACAAAATTAGTGGGGGGCCCGCGGGCCCCCCTGGGCATTATGTAGGTCCGCCACTGGTGATAGTAGTGAAGAATGGTAAAGAGTCTTAACATATAATTGTATAATATTGTTGGTTGATAATGAGAGTGATAATACTAGTGATCAAGTGATGAATGGTAAATATGATCATATAGTTATATTGTTTAATTTGATAATGAGAATGACTATCATTAACATATATTTTATTTAGTTTGCCAAATTATTTAGAAATGAAATCAGTTTCTTTTTTATAAGAGTTACATTTGTGTGCACTCAATTATACGATGGGTAAAAGACCCCTTTAGACAATTAAAAATATATTCAATCACTTTAAATTCAATTACATAATATGCACTCAATTGCATATAAAAATCTACAAAATCAACATTACATCGATGATTTATTTGTTTAAACAATAAAAAAAAAAAACTTTAATTATTTTTATTCAAGTGATCAATAAATTGAAAAAAATAAGTTAATGTCATTTTTGGATGGAATGATTGTGAATTCCATACATTTCAAGGTATGAAACCATAAAACAAGGAATTAGAATTATAGTATTGGACCAAACACTAGTTTGGTCCTCGAAAAACCTCTCCGCCATTGAAAAAATCTATCAAACACCCCAGTTTTGTCAAGGTTGGTTCATTACAACCTTGGATCCCGAAGAGTGTTTTTGACGATTGGAACGAGAGACGCTTTGTAGCCAAATATAGAAACAAATGAGGAGATGCTTTCAATACACCGTAATAGTACTTCTTTGTTTTTCATTTTGACTATACTTTATTTTTATTTTTTATTTGCTTTCGATTGGTTTTTTTCTAGAAGAGTGTACATCTTCCCTTCGTCGCGGATTTTATTCCTATAGATAATTTTTCCAGACAAGATTTTATCATACTCCAACCTCTGATTCTGACTTGTGGCGTTAGATTTTTTTTCTTTTATAATCTAATTTTCTATTTGTGAACAAGTGTCAACATACCAATCAGAAGTGGGTGGCGAGGTGAGCGAGCAGGTGGACTGGAAGGCATGAGCCAAATTGGCAGTAGAATGCTCGGCAGAATGGGCGGGCTGACGCGCATAGCGACTCAGGCACCTATCAGCATAGTGCTCGCCCTTGCAGATTTGGCATCGGGGAACATAAGGCTTGCGATCCCCGCGGCCAGAACCATGACGACCACCCCTGTGGGATGAGTAGCCGCTGCCACGAGAAGTGATGTGGCCACGGGACTGAGAAGTGGGCTGAGGGCGATCATGAGCGACAAAGGCAGCAGGAGGCGGGATAGGCTCGGCAGGTTTGTTCATGATCTCAAAAGCAATTGCCTGATGAAGAAGATCGCGGAAGCCTGTCACCGGAGTAAGAGCCATATGAGTGTCCGAGAAACCATCAAAGTGTGGACCAAGACCCCGTAGGAACCAATGAGATTTGTCGGAGTCATCGACAGGTTTGCCGATGGCCGCAAGTTGATCGCAGAGAAGCTTAAATTTGCGATCATATTCTGCAACAGGGAGATCATTGCGCTTGAGAAGCTGAATTTCCTCACGGAGTTGGGTGATGCGAGATTGCGAGGAATGGCTGAAGGCAGTCTCAATAGCAACCCAAGCATCTCGCGAGGAGTCACAATCGATTACTTCAGAGAGTGACTCTTCAGTGAGAGAAGATAGGAGAAGACCAAGGACTTTTTGATCCTTGGCACGCCACTTAGTGTACTCCGGATTGGTGGCACCGTCGACGTTGGTAGGGGGAGCGACAGTGGATCCATCAACAAATCCTAACAAATCGACACACAGAAGCATTGGAGGACCTGCTTCTTCCACAGAAGATAATTTGCGGAGGTCAACTTCACAGTGACCATATGAATGAAGACATTCATGGGAATGGCAGATTCGGCCATTGAAAAAGAGATCGAGGGGGACTGGCTCGACGGGAGAGAGAGGAGACGAGGGGGACCGGCTCGCCAAGAGGACGGAAGAATTGTGGTGAGATTAGAGTTTCTTAAGATCGAAGAGAGACTGATACCATGTGAACAATGAAATATGATTACCGTTAAATTGGTGAGTGTTGAGAATATTGTATTTATAGGAGGAATTACAATGTAACCTAATTACATGAATTTATGAAAGAATAGGTACAAAAAGAAATACAATAAATACAATATCATATATACAAGGAATATTTGACTTATTCCATAATATTATTACATACCCACGAAGCATCCCCTTAATCTTTCATAAACTAGCTAATATATCATTCATTCATGAATAATTAAGCTAAGAAAAAGAACCAACTCCTTTAATAATTAATACTCCCTCCGTCCCCCTATAAGTTTCTCATTTTCCTTTTATGGATGTCCCACTATAAGTTTTACATTCCATTTTCGGCATATTATTTTCTCTCTTCCAATCACATCACTTCTACTTTATCTATTATTTTATTATACTTTATCTAATACCCATCTATTATTTTCTCTCTCACCATCACATCACTTATATTTTATCTATTATTTTATCATATTTTTTAATCAAAACACCCAAAAGAAAGGGGAAGTTTATAGCGGTACGGAAGGAGTACTATACATTTCCATTCCGTAAATTCTTTTATATTTTAGATTGACAATGACATGCCACAATGATAAAATTGTGTAAGTTCCATTTTTCCTTTCTCACTATTTTTTCCTTTCAAAATATACACAAAATTTAATTAAATATTAGACTAAATCTGCATAAATAAATTAACAACAATCGAATTACGTATTGTTAAAAAATTAAACTACACACAAATGGAGAAATTATAGTATGAATAAAACTTTGACCGATTACGTTGGAGAGTCAAACACAGCATCATTGTGAATTGACTCGTATAATGACTGACGTCACCACCCATATAATTTATTATCCATCCTTTTCACACGCCTTTTTTCAGTGCATACCACAAATCCACAAAACATAATATAAAAATATAAACTGCTTCAAAAAGAAAAACGTGTGAACAAATGAAGAAATAAGAAAAACGCATTATTTTACTCGGAAAAACTAAAATAATTGGATGTGAGGGAAAACATCTTGTGCTATAATAAATATATTTTAAATAAAGTAACTTTTTAAAATTCCACATTTTAAATTCAAATTCTGAATAGCATGATGTAAGAGGATGCGTACATTGTGTAGTGAGGTAAATATTCAATTGGTTTCTTTAATTCTCTTGTTGACTCACAAAGACTAACCTTTAAACTAGTCAAATTCAATTTTGCAAATATTTGTGAAGAAAGTAAGTCAACTAATTAGTTTTTTTAATGGGAGAAAAAATAATGAAATTTGTGTAAATTTAAGGATATTGTGAATTTACCGTCTATAAATAGTTTTTCATTTTAAAAATATAAAAATAATTATGGAACGTCTTGAAAAAGAAAGTGTGAAAGTAATTACGGAACGGCGCCAGTAATTCTTTTATAAGCGTAAGTTGGACAAACGTACACTTTTACTTATATTTTGGAAATCCCAATTTTTCACCGCACTTTTAATATCTGGTTTCAATACTACCATAGTAATAAATTTGCTTGTTTGCATTGATAGAAGTATATCTCACAGTAGTTAATGCATACAAGATTAGCAAAGTTTCCCTAAAAAAAATTATTGAAATACCCAAAATTACAGAATTTTTTTTTTTACAAGAGAGAGAGCTCCAAAGTTAAGCAATTTACATTATTGAAATATCCCAAAATTACTTTAGTGCGCACACACATAAAAAATAAATCATAAACTTCACATCCACAATTTTATACAAAATGTAATTATGGATCAACATATACACACAAGTAACCCAAGTTAACTTATTTATTTCTTTTATACATAATATAAAGTGGGTAATTTAAATTAAATATGTAAAATTAAAAGATTCATAGTTAATGTGTTGTTGATTTAAATTCAATTACATCAACCAAATTTTAAAAATCAAGGATAATAAAAAAAATACTCATTCTATCCCATAGGAATTTGCACATTTTTTATATATGGATGTCCCATATCAATTTGCACACTAGTTCCATAAAAGAAAATATCTTCATAACCTCCACCCTCAAAATATACTCTTATTTACTATATGTCATTACTTTTCCACACTCAATCTACTTTTTCCTTTACTTTATCACTCATTATTTTTATTCATATTTAAGCAAAATGTTATCTTCCTCCACACATTTCATCTAAAATATTTAGAATAATAAAAATAGGGAAAATCTTATATGGACACGCGTGTAGGTGCACATGCTTTGTAACCACCTCCTTTTTTTCCTCCCTTCTTCTTCTTCTTCGCAAACTCTTTTTTAACAGCCTCCTTTTTTTCCTCCTTTCTTCTTCTTCTTTCTTTAAAATTGAGGCAGAACAATACTGATTTTCAAACCATTTCAAGCATGATTGATCGAATTGCACCATACCATACTAGAGGTGATTGATCGAATTGCAACATACCAGAGGAATTATGTGGTGTAGAATTAGGAGATGTGGACTTGAGCACAATTCTCAAACATGCAATACTAATTTTTAGGAATTGATATTTGTTTATTGAAATCAATTCATACTTGAAGAATTGAGAGCAGCCATTATTGAAGGTGTGTTCAGCAGGTAGGGTTTCTACTTTAGATTTACCCACCGTCTTTCTTATTGAAAAGTGGTTAATATTATTATTGAAAAGTTGTAACTATTATTAATGAAAAATGAAAATTTTGTTACTGAAAAGTGGTAACTATTATTATTGAAAAGTGAAAATTTTGTTACTGAAAAGTGGTAACTATTATTAGTGAAAAACTGGAAATTTTGTTACTGAAGAGTGGTAACTATTATTAGTGAAAAGTGAAAATTTTGTTATTGAAAAATGGTTAAAAAGAAAAAAACAGTAAAAAGATAAATAACAATCACAAAACTCAAAACTGTGACCTTGTACTTATACAAGATATCTATGACCACTTGGAGAATGGTTACTCTGCTATATAATTCTATCTTTATTAATACATAGAGGGTCTCCATGTGCATTAGTGTGCACATGACACTATGACGGAGACCAACTCATAAAAATAAAATGAGACAGTAGTAATTATTGATGAATAGTTTTGATTCTCTCCTTTCTTCTCGACTCATGGACCAACATTTTTTAAGATAATGGACTGACATTTTTGTTACTGAGATCAATATCATAAAATTTAAATAATACTCTGATGTTTTGTTGATTCAGTACAAAAGAAGCACAGCCTGTTACAACTAGCTACACGAATGGTAGAAAGAAACCACTCTTTCTTCTACTTTGTCGTTTTTATCATAATTAAATCCCAACATAACACATCATTTTACGTATTTTAATACTGTTAAATATTTTAATAAAATAGAATAAAAATATTGGAGAAACAAACAACGACTGCAAAAATGATCATGTAATATTAATTAATTAATATACAATGCGCATGAATTTTGTCCTTTGCCCACAAAAGAGAAGAAGTGCAAACGAACCTTCTCTTTGAGATTTCAAAAGAATGTGGACCACAAAAAACTCGCTAAAATAACCCCTAATCTCTATCAAATTTCAATAACACCCCTATTTACGAACATAATCTCTTCCTCAAAGAAAAGATTTAACAAACATTAATGCCCTGTTTTCTCAATTATCATCATCAATTCAGGAGAACGGATCCTTCATTAATTGTTGTAAGCCTTAATCTGAAAGATCTAACCGCCAATTTCGCTCTTCGCGAAGAGAATCTCTGCGACCTCCTCACTGAATTCGATCTCGATACGCCTAATTCCGATCTCCCCGACACTTTTCTCGCATTTTTATTATGAATGTATCGACTGTTCTGAATCGGAATTCGAGGGCTACTGGATCCAGACGCCGTCAAAACAGGGGAAATGCGAGCTTTTTTGTTCCGACGAGTCGAGGCGTTGAGTGCGACGCTAGCCTTCACGGCCAGCGCGGCCATGTCGGAGGCGGCGAGGCGGATCTGGAGTTTGGAAGTCGGTAGAACGAAGTAGATCTGCGCCGGCTCCAATTTTTCCTCCGGTTCGAGATTAGGTATGTAATCGTCGAAGTAGAGTAGATCGGAGTTGCAGAGGAATACGGAATTTGGAGAAGAATTTTCGAATTGAAGCACTTCGGCGACGGTGATGGGGAGAGGATACTGACGTAATTCTCCGGTGACTGAGACGACGCTGGCAGCGGCTTTCTGGTGACGAGAGTAATCTGATTCCGATGAGTAGCAGCCTCCCATTGCGATGAATTTGATAGCTGAAATCAAGTGTTGACTGTGTGTGTGTTAATGTGTGTGAGAGAGAGAGGGAAATGTGAAATGAGAAATGAGGCGGTGAAGGCGGTTTATATAGAGGGAGGGTGTCACTAAACGACAAGATCACGTGATGTAAGGGGTGAGTCAGCATCGCCGAAGTTACCTTGCGTCTCAAGCATGTGCTGCTTCCTCTCTCTCACATTCTTCTTCCAATATTCCCCCAACGTCTTTCTTTCTAAATATCTTAAAAATAATTTAATGGAATATTATCACTTTAAAAAATATAAATATAATTAAAATTGTATTATTTTAAAGAAAATTTAAAAATAATATATTTTAAATTAAAAAGTAATAAATTTATATTGAAAAGCAATGAAAAGGTTTCACACAAATTTTTATTTTAAAATAAAATTTAACTACATTAATTAATTAGGTAATTAATAAATGAAATACATTTAATTTAAATTTATCGAACACAATAATGGCCTTTAATTACTATTCCTTAGAGGTCATGATTCAAAATTTTCAAAGAGAATAAGTTTATTTCTAAATCTCTCTAATTTGCCTCCTTTTCACCCTTACAAAATCTCACAAATATTGTAAGTTAGTCAAATGTTTTTAATGATAACATATTTGTAATTGTACAATTATTTTCAATTTTACCCATAAATTCTAAAACAATAATAAACATAAGTATTTTACTCAAATTTTAAAATAAGTTGGGACAAAAAAATATTATCGATAGAGTAATTTTTTATGTAAATGGAATATTCTTCGATAAAAATTACTTTATATACTGTAATACATTTAAAGAGTAAAATTCTTATTTTGTAATATTTATTTAAAAAATCATGTTGTTTTTAGTTAAATTAATTTTATAATTTACTTTTATAAAAACATAATATTTTTATTTTAAATAATCAAAAAGCTTAAATGTATATTTGTTTTCAAGGAATAAAACATACTGTAATAAAAAATTGTAAAATGATTTATTTCTCAATTTCATTGATTTAATACATAATTAACCCATTCATCAATTTATGGTATGTTGGATGATTTTAGGAAATTAGTCAACTAATTAATTAAATTTCAAAGTTAATACTAAGAATTTTCAGTACTTTAAAAAGTTCAACCAATAATTTAATTACATGTCATATTTTTAAAATCAATCAACTTCATCAAATCATGACACGTGACATTAATTGAATATAAAAATAACACGTAAACGTACAAATTACACCAAAAGATGACATATTGATAAAATAAACTCTATATTACTAGTATATGGAGGGTTGTCTCTAAGGTGTAAACAATTTTTATGGAGTCCTCCTAAAAAAATAATAATAATAAAAATAAAAATTCTATGGGGTCATGTCATATAGAGTGCAAAACTCTTGCTTTAAACAAACTCCTTTCTCCCTCGCAAGTGAACGGTAGAATTGATCCCTTAAATTACTCGGTTCTTGGACTGGAAATTAGTTGGAGTAATGTATATCCTGGCCTTTTGTGTAGATCTGTCAAAATGGGTTGAGCCCGTTGGGACAGCCCGCCCCGCCATAAAAAAAATACGGATTGAGCTCAACTTTTCTCAGTCCGCTAAGAGGCGGACCTACAGGGACCGCGGATTTTGACGGGTTGGGGGCAGGCCAGCCCGTCAACACACCTTTTTATTTTTTAAATAAATAACAATAATTATTATTCTATTTTTATAATTAGTTTAATATTATAGAAACATAACAAAAGCTAGCCACATCTTTTAGACTTATTCAATAACTCATAATCTAGTCGCTGCATGCAATTAACAACCAAAATTTAGATGCAAAAATAGTGAAACACAACAATATTTGTCTCGCTTTATAAATTCGCGCCGCTTATTTTAGTTCCAACGTAAAACGTCGACCTTCGAGTTATAGTTTAATTGTTAAAATTTAGATTAGGACAATAAATTTAATAATGAGCGTGAAGTAAAAGATGGAGTAAATATTAAGAGACTTTGAAATTTTTTAAAATTTTTTTTTTTTAAATATCGGGTTGGCTCTGTATGAAATCCATGACCCACTCATTTGTGGGTTGGGTTGAGGTTTCGGCTGTCCGCCTAGCAAATGGGTCGCCCCGCCCCCGCCGACCCTTTTTAACAACTCTACTTTTGTGTATTATAGTTTGGTATTCTTTACACCCAATCATTCCGGATAACACTTGCATCATGTAGTTCGTGAGTAATATACTACTCTTTCCATTTTTTAGTAAGTGTCATTTTAATTTTTTTAACTATTTTTAAAATAAATGTCATTCCGAATTTTTTATTTAATTTTAACTATTTATTGTTTATACCAAAATTAATATGATTTATGAATTCTAGCTACATTTTTTATCACATTCTTTATTTTTTTTAAAAAAATTATATATTTATAATTAATAAAGGATAATATAGACCACAATTTATAATCTTAATTTGTTGTAAAAAGTTAAAGTACCACTTATTTAAAAAAAAAAAAATGAAGGGAGGAAGTAATATACTCCTCTTTACTCGATACTTAAAAAAAAAAAAAAAAAAAAAAAAAAAAAAAAAAAAAAAAAAAACTAATAAAATTGATCTAAAAAAACCCTAATGCTCCATCATTTAAAGTCTGTTGGGTGGGAGTAATTAAATTCACGAATCTGGAATCCAACAACTTGATTTTGTTTTTGAATAATTAATCTAATAATTGATGAATTCGTGCAGAGTGATTAATTAATATGCATGATTAGTACCCTTTAATTAAGGTTAGTGGGGTGCTCTTAATTGAGGAAATAGGATAATTAATTAATTAATTTCTTGTCTTGAGAATTCAAATGGCCGGTGAACATATATGGAAACAGATGTACACCATTAATGCATTGTCCGCACAACGACCCACAATATGTTCATTTTTGTAATGGGAATCTTCAAAATTGAATCTATAATTAGATAATGAAGCATCCACGTTTGTTCATGTTAATGATTTGCTTATCGTTTGCTATTTTTAAATCTTGATATAACTTCTTTTTTTTTAAAACCTCGGTATTCAATCGAAAGACCAACTAATTTAGGGATCAATTTCATCGTCTATTTTAGGGTGAAAGGGTTTTAAAGTCAGAATTTTAAGTTTTTTTATAAAGTTTGAACTTGAGAATTAGAGAAGAGTACCCTTCTAAATTTCAAACTTACACCACTAAGCCAATTCTTTGGAGTTAAATCTTGATATCATATGAGACTAATTTGAACATTTACTTTTTAATTACCTAAACTATCAATATTTTTTAAACTCGCGTACAAAGAAAAATGCATATTAAGTGCGGACGAAAAAAATACTATATTTCGTTTTATAAAATTTAAATAAAACATCATCCCAACAAGCCCCACGGCACCTGCCCACCTGTCCTGGAACAAGGTACATTACAGGAACATGTATTTCCTCAGGTTGTCTCACCATGTCAATTATGATCGATGCTATTTTTTTATTTTGTTTTTTTTAAATAAAAGGTTATCATTTTAAGATAATAGTCATTTTTACCAATTTTATCTTTCTAATTTACTTAATATCCATATATTAGTAAAATTAAATTAATTAAGGAAGTTTATTTTTATTTAGTTCTCATATCTTTCGACTATATCAAATTTTATTCTTTTTTATTACCAAGAGGAAAATTTTTAGTAGGCAGGGCATGTAAGACAATTTTTCTGTAAAGAAGCAAAGAGAGAATTTAATTATAATAGCCATCCTATAATTTATTGAAATTGTGTATGAATTGAAAAATCCAGAAGCAAAGAGAGAATTTATAATAGTCATGCTATAATTTATTAAAATTGTGTATGAATTGAAAAATCCAGAAGCAAAGAGAGAATTTATAATATTCATGCTACAATTTATAAAAATTATATCAAAATAATAATAATTTAGAGTCAATCTCTTATACATAAATTGCACCGTGTGATTGATACATGAATAAAAAAATGATGCAAACTTTAACTGTGAGTGTTATCTCATAATCTCATAGTCAGCACACTAAGTGAGTAGTGTGCTGATAGGATCAAATAAGATGACTTAGGCCGGAATCAGATGAGTTGAAGGTTTTCAATCAGCTGAGGAGGTGATGCTTAGATTTCAGCACAGTTGGTCAGACCAGCACAGTAGTGGATCAACACAGTACTGAGTCAGCATAGTACTTCAGCAGAGTATACCAAGCACAATACTTCAGCAGAGTGGATCAGCACAGTACTTCAGCAGGGTATATCAGCACAGTACTTGGTCAGCACAGTACTTGATCAGCACAGTAAAGATCAGCACAGTAGAAGTCTATCAGCAGAGTCAGCTTTTGATCACAGGAACATAAGAGTTGAGTATTAGCACACTAAGTAGTGTTCTGATCTTTATGGACAAGTCTTCTGATCTGGAAGTTAGTTAGTTTAACTAGCTGTATTACAGTTACAACTACTTGAGGACATAACTACCATTTCAGTTAGGCAATAACAGAGCACATGGGGAGTTACAAGCGGTTGCAAACGGTTGCTAACTACTCAAACAGTTCCTAACATCAGCAACTACCTTTGGTCTTTATAAACTCTTGTATGTGTACATTGTAAAGGTTGACAATTTTGGATTGTAGATTGTAGTACGTTTTGTAATCTTTGAGTTGTGTGAGTTCACGAGTGAAGTGAGGAAATATCCTATTCCGAGTGAATGAGTGTGTAAACATTCTTTATCAATCAAAGAAGTACTCGTCTGGTCCAGTGGATGTAGATCACATTGATCGAACCACTTAAATTCTTGTGTGTTGTTTGTCTCGTTGATTACTTTTTGAATTACTATCCTAGAGCAGTTATTTCTTATATCTTCAAGTATTCTACTTGGTTGGAGACGTCTAATCGACTGGAATTACTTGACAATTGGCGCCGTCTGTGGGAAACTGAAGTAGCAGCAGATCTAAGATGGGGAATTCTACCAAGTACAACATAGAGAAGTTTACAGGCACGGGAGATTTTGGGCTGTGGAAGGTCAAGATGCAGGCCCTCTTTGAACAACAAGGATTATTCGAGGCTCTCGAAGAATCCGAAGAGACTGCAGAAGAAGAAACTGCAACACCTGCGGCTGAAAGGAGCAAGTTGCTCAGAAAAGCTCGAAGCACGATCCTACTCTGCCTTGGATATAGGGTCTTGAGGGAGGTTGCTAAAGAGAAGTCAGCGAAGGAGGTTTGGGATAAGCTTGAGAAGTTATATATGGTGAAAACTCTTGCTAACCGACTCTATTCGAAACAGAAGTTGTATGCCTTTAGAATGGGAGATGACAAACCCATTACGGAGCAGCTAGATGAGTTCAACAAGATACTTGATGATCTGGAGAATTTGGATATCAAGCTTGAAGAAGAGGATAAGGCTCTTATCTTGTTGAGTGCTCTTCCTAAGTCCTTTGAAATCCTAAAGGACACCATCTTGTATGGTAGAAAGGAGGCAATCACATTGGAGGATGTGATCTTGGCTGTCAGGTCCAAGCTGCTGCATAATAAAACATCTCAAGGAGATAAAAGCAGTAGTGGAGAAGGATTGGCAATCAAGGGAGGTCAGAAGAAGTCTGTCTCCAAGAAGGGGTCTAGTCAACCCAAGGGAGCTGATAAGGGAAAATCAGCAGTGTCAAATCAAGGGGAAGTAGTGTGCCACCACTGCAACAAACCTGGGCACTTTAAGAGTACTTGTTACAAGTACAGACAGCTTATGAGAAAAGCTGGTCCCAAGAACCCTGTTGATAAGAATCAAGCAAATCAAACCCAAGAAGATAAGGAGCAGAAAGGCTATGAGTCAGCTCAGTCCCTATCCATCACTTCCACTAAAGAAAAGCAGGATTGGATTTTAGATTCAGGGTGTTCTTTCCACATGACTCCAAGGAGAGATTAGTTTCATGATTTTAAGCATCAGAATTGAGGTTCTGTGTTGTTAGGGAATGATCACACTTGCAAAGTCAAAGGTGAAGGTACAGTACACTTGAAGATGTATGATGGAGTAGTGAGGATTCTCAAGAGGGTCAGGTATGTTCCTGAACTCAAGAGAAATTTGATATCTCTTGGTATGCTGGATTCATTGGGCTATAAATTCCAGTCAGAAGATGGAGAGCTCAGAGTTTCAAAGGGGAAGCTTACTGTTCTTAAAGGTGAGAGAAGGCAAGATCTCTACTTTCTTAAGGGAGGAACAGTAATTGGGAGATCAGATGTGGCAAGGGTGCAAGACAACTCAATGTTGTGGCACAGAAGATTAGGTCATGTAGGAGAGAAGGGCCTACTTGAGCTAAGTAAGCAAGGATTGCTAGGTGGTGACAAGATCACAAAGCTTGATTTTTGTGAGCACTGCATTCTTGGGAAATCCAAGAGATTGAAGTTTGGAAAGAGTTCACACTCTACCAAAGGAGTTTTGGACTATGTCCATTCCGATTTATGGGGGCCAGCTAGGAATCAGACCAGAAGTGGTGGGAGATACTTCATGTCTATCATAGATGACTACTCAAGGAATGTATGGATCACTATCCTGAAATCCAAGTCAGAAGCATTTGAAAAGTTCAAGGAATGGCTCACTGAGGTTGAGAATGTCTCTGGAAAGAAGCTCAAGCGTTTGAGAACTGATAATGGGCTGGAATTCATATCAGAAGAGTTCAATGTTTTCTGCAAGAAGAATGGTATAGTGAGGTATAGAACAGTACCAGGTACACCTCAGAAGAATGGAGTTGCTGAGAGAATGAACCAGACTTTGCTTGAGAGGGTCAGGTGCATGTTGAGCAGCTCGGGATTGCCTAAAGTATTTTGGGGAGAAGCAGTGTCAACAGCAGCCTATTTGATAAACAGAAGCCCTTCCTCAGCTGTGCAATTTAAAACCCCAGAAGAGTTATGGTCTGGCCATGCAGCTGAGTACAGTAATTTGAAAGTTTATGGTTGTTTAGCATATGCCCATGTCAAGCAAGATAAGCTTGAGCCTCGAACCTTGAAATGTGTGTTCGTAGGGTATCCTTCAGGAGTGAAAGGGTATAGGTTGTGGTGCCTTGAAGCTGGAATGCAGAAGTGTATTATCAGCAGAGATGTAACTTTTGATAAAAGTAGAATGTCATTGAAAGAAGAGGCAAGTTCAAGTACAGCACACAACAGACCAGATGAGACACAGGTTGAGGTGGAACATGTTGAAACCAGAACAGTAACTGAAGACCAGATTGATCCAGATGAGGAGGAGACTACTCATAGTGATACTGAGCTTCATGACTATCAGCTGACTAGGGACAGAACCAGAAGAGAAGTCTACCCACCTCAAAGGTATGGTCAATCTGACATAGTATCATTTGCTTTATGTGCAACTCTTGAGGTGGAGTCTCTGGAGCCTAAAACTTACACGGAAGCCATCAACTGCCATGACAAAGAGAAGTGGTTAGTTGCTATGGAGGAAGAACTGTTATCTCTGAACAAAAACCAGACTTGGGAGATTGTTGAGAGGCCTAATAACAAGAAACTTGTTGGGTGTAAGTGGATCTACAAGAAGAAGGTGGAGGCTCAGAGAGGTGGCAAGATTAGGTACAAGGCAAGGCTTGTAGCTAAAGGATTTACACAGAAAGAAGGTATTGACTTTAATGAAATCTTCTCTCCTGTTGTAAAGCATTGTAGCATCAGAATCTTGTTGGCTATGGTTGCTCAATATGAATTGGAGCTGCATCAGATGGATGTGACCACAACATTTCTTCATGGGACTTTAGTTGAGAAGATCTACATGAAAATACCAGAAGGGTTGGACATAGAAGATGGAGAAGACAAAGTGTGCTTACTCAGAAAATCACTCTATGGCCTCAAACAAAGCCCGAGACAATGGTACTTAAGGTTTGATGAGTACATTTGCTCAGCTGGTTTTGCAAGAAGCTTGTATGACAGCTGTGTTTACTTCAGACGAGTTGGGAGTTCAATTACCTATCTTCTGTTGTATGTAGATGATATGTTAATAGCAGGGGAGTCTATTAACAGTATCAATTAGGTGAAAGAGATTCTCAAAAGGGAGTTTGAGATGAAAGATCTTGGTGAAGCTAAAGTGATCCTTGGGATGGAGATCAGTAGAGTTGAGGGAGCAATTCAGCTTAGTCAGCCTACCTATCTAAAGAAGGTGTTAGAGAGATTCAGGATGAATCAAGCTAAGTTAGTTTCTACACCAATTGGCCAGCATCAGAAGCTATCCAATCAGATGTGTCCCAAGAACAGCCAAGAAAGAGCTCAGATGAGTAAGGTTCCTTATGCCAGTGCAGTAGGTAGTTTAATATATGCTATGGTGTGTTATAGACCAGATTCAACTCATGCAATGAGTGTAATCAGTAGATACATGAGTGATCCAGGCTTAAGTCATTGGGAGACAGTTAAGTGGGTCATGAGATATGTTCTGGGATCAGCTGAGAAGGGTTTGAAATTTCAGAAGATATCAGATGAGGCAGAAGCTCTTGTGGGTTATGTTGATGCCGACTATGCAGCCAATGTAGACACAAGAAAGTCCTTAACAGGGTATGTGTTCACCTTATTTGGTACAACTATATCATGGAGGTCAATACATCAGTCCGTAGTTGCATTATCTACTACAGAATCAGAATATGTGGCATTGACTGAAGCAGTTAAGGAGAGAATGTGGTTTAGGGGGATCTTGAAGGAGTTTGGTATATCACAAAGAAGTGTGACTGTCTTCTATGATAACCAAAGTGCAATACATCTTGCAAAACATCAGGGGTATCATGAGAGAACTAAGCATATAGATGTAAAGCTGTACTTTGTAAGAGATATTGTAGAGAAGAGGGTGGTCCAGGTAGTGAAGATTGCTACAGAGGAGAACCCTGCTGATGCGTTCACTAAGGCATTGCCAAAAGAGAAGTTTGGCATGTGTCTTAGACTTATTGGACTGCATTAATTCCTTTAAGGAGAAGGCTACTGTTCTTGTGACAGAAGATCAGTAGTGGAGGCTATTCTTTGAGGAGAATAGTGTTGGTGTTTTTTGTGTTTTGGTGGAGGTTAGTTCGATTATGAGCTAAAGGTGGAGAATTGTGAGTGTTATCTCATAATCTCATAGTCAACACACTAAGTGAGTAGTGTGCTGATAGGATCAGATAAGATGACTTAGGCCGGAATCAGATGAGTTGAAGGTTTTCAATCAGCTGAGGAGGAGATGCTTAGATTTCAGCACAGTTGGTCAGATCAGCACAGTAGTACTGGATCAGCACAGTACTGAGTCAGCACAGTACTTCAGCAGAGTATACCAAGCACAGTACTTCAGCAGAGTGGATCAACACAGTACTTCAGCAGGGTATATCAGCACAGTACTTGGTCAGCACAGTAAAGATCAGCACAGTAGAAGTCTATCAGCAGAGTCAGCTTTTGATCACAGGAACAGAAGAGTTGAGTATCAGTACACTAAGTAGTGTTCTGATCTTTATGGACAAGTCTTCTGATCTGGAAGTTAGTTAGTTTAACTAGCTGTATTACAGTTACAACTACTTGAGGGCATAACTACCATTTCAGTTAGGCAATAACAGAGCACATGGAGAGTTACAAGCGGTTGCAAACGGTTGCTAACTACTCAAACAGTTCCTAACTACAGCAACTACCTTTGGTCTTTATAAACTCTTGTATGTGTACATCGTAAAGGTTGACAATTTTGGATTGTAGATTTTAGTACGTTTTGTAATCTTTGAGTTGTGTGAGTTCACGAGTGAAGTGAGGAAATATCATATTCCGAGTGAATGAGTGTGTAAACATTCTTTATCAATCAAAGAAGTACTCGTCTGGTCCAGTGGATGTAGATCACATTGATCGAACCACTTAAATTCTTGTGTGTTGTTTGTCTCGTTGATTACTTTTTGAATTACTATCCTAAAGCAGTTATTTCTTATATCTTCAAGTATTCTACTTGGTTGGAGACGTCTAATCGACTGGAATTACTTGACATTAACTAAAACATACAAGTTAACAATATTATTTTACATATATAAAACAATCACAAGTAAATGAAACATGACACTTGTTTTAACGAAAACGTAGCACTGGCCTTAACTTAAACGTAGAGAATATACAGATGTGAAATTCGTGCACTACTTTTTTTTTTAAATAACCAAAATTGTTTTTAATATTCTCTCCGTCCCAGTATAAGTTTTCCACTTTTTTTTTTTTTTGGATGTTCCACTAAAAGTTTCTCATTCCATTTTTGACAAATTATTTTCTCTCTCAATCACATTACTTATATTTTATCTATTATTTTTTCATACTTCCTCTTATACTAATCTATTATTTTCTCTCTTACCATCACGTCACTTGTACTACATTTATTATTTTATTATATTTTTTAATTAAAACACAAAAAAAGAGAAAATTATACCAGGACGGAGGGAGGGAGTAATATACTTGTATGAATAAAATTCAACTTGTGTGAAAGATTTGATAAGTTCAAAATCAAACTATATCTTTACTCGGTTTAATATCAAAATTTTGTTGTTGGGAAATAGACCCGTGCATGAATTGTTATTATTTGAACTTGTACCAACTATATTCCTTTAATTAATGTTGATGAAGCAGAGTGGGCCTTTGTTTGTAGATAAATTTTCTGTGAAATTAATCAAATATTATTACAACACTATTATTATTAATTTAAACAAGAAATGCATCATGGCCTACTGTATCAAATACTGTTGGTAAGTCTTCGTAACCACCGGACAACAACTTCAGATGATTCTCTGTGCTCATAATTATTTCCTGGATTAGGTATTAGTCGTGGGGAAAATAATTACCCAAACGAAAAATTATTATTACTATTGGTAAAATATGAAAACGGTATAGAGAACGGTCATACGTGACATATACCAAAATAATATTTTGGTATGAAATTGTAGTTGATATGAAATGTGATGCGGTCAAAATATGTAGCCCTATAAGACGACGATATGTGGTTAAACGATAAGTTATTCTCACCAAGTATTTGTACTCATTTCACAAAGTGATTAATACACCTTGATCATATATTTTGTAAATAATTCAATGGGCCTCTTAGAAGCCCAATTATAATGAAGGTAGCCACATGAATTGGCCCAATTTAACAATATTAAGAGATTGGGTCAAGTCCCTTGAGAGATGAATGAAAAAATGGCCCATAAGTCCAACTCCACCAGGAACCGATAGGCCTAACTCTCGACCCATATCATCAGTCCAAGCCCAGGGCTACGTGGACTGAGGCTTGGTCAAACGGAAGTGAGCTCCGAATTCGGAGGGAAGTTGAAGCTGGAGAAGCGGAACTGACTCCGTGAATCAAGAGTTGGACGACGTGGAAGGAGATGATGGGTCTTGGACCGAGTCCAGAACTAGGCAGTTGAAGAAAAAGAGAAAATATAACATTTTTCTCCAAGGTACGATTTAAAAGTCTTATTATCATCATTACTTGAATACATTAACACACGACTATACACAAGAACACTTAAAAATATCCATTTACATCGATTGAGAACACTACACACTTGATATCATATTATATCATCGATCTTATTATACAGTACGCAATTTTCTTTAAAAATATTTATATTTTTAATTAGTACTGTAGTTGACTTTTTATCTGCAATACGAGCCAATTAACTAAAAGAAGGCCTCTGATCATATTTCGAAAAGCCTACGAGAAGGGGCAAAAATTTATATGCAATATTGAACAATTAAGGTAAATTAGGTCAAAATTTGTGGATTAAATGTGGGATTAAAATATTTATTTTTGCTCTAAAATATTATCTTACTACATGATCAAAACTATGTTACTACAAGACCTAAATTTTGTCACTACAAGATTAAAAGTATATTACTACAAGTCCAAAAATATTTTGGACACTTATTTTTTTTTGGCAAAATTACTAAAATAATTCTAACTTATTCGGCTACTACATGACTAGAACAATGTTACTACAAGATCAAAATTTATCACTACAAGGTCAAAAGTGTATTATTACATGTCAAAAAATATTCTAGACACTTAATTTTTTGGGTGAATTTGTCAGAATATTTTGACATGTAGTATTAAACTTTTGGCCTTGTAGTGAGAATTTTTTGACCTTGTAATAACAATATTTTGGTCATGTAGTAAATCACCTGTTTGCGACCCGTGAATTTTTTGGGCAACCCGGATTCAGACTTATAACCCGCAATTTTTTAAAAATTATCTTAATTTAACGTTTGGACTAAATGGAGTTAGAGTTTTGACTTCATCTAATTGAAATGAAATGCATATATGAAATATTTCACATAAAACTGGTTCACGAAAATGTTGTCCTTAAAAATAATAGTTGACTTTTTTTTGACGGGAAAATAATAGTACTCCGTAGTTAACTTAATTAGAAGCATAATAGATATAATTCGTTGTTTTTTTTTTTTTTTTGAGCAACATACTAGGAGTACAGGAAATAATCAGGAATACATCCTCTTAATATATTGAGAAATATCGTTTTCAACTCAATCAATCGTAAGGTGTTAAAACATTCCAAGCAAATTGTGCAACCGTATGGGCTATATATGCTATTACCGTCTCTAGAAATATGACCACAAACCCATTTTAACTGCCTCCCAAATAATCTTCTGATTTTGATAATAGTCTCATTCTCCAAGCCCTCTAGAATGACAGAATGCTGGATAGCATCTATGGCTGTAAATATAATTCGTTGTTTGGAGTACATAATTCATAAATCTAGAATTTTTATATTCCCTATTCGTTTTCGAATCCCATACTGGAAGATAGAGATTATGGCGTTGATATCAAATCTTATCATCACATTTAAATTTCAGCAAAGTATCTGTATCGATTAATTCAGTATCGAAATTTTCGATATGATTCAATATACTGTACCATACTAACTATCCCTAATTATGATTGCCTATGTTGTGTCAATTATTTCATCTTTTTGTACGAATAATGATTTTGAGTGTCAATTATCAATAATATTAACCAAAATAATCAAAGAGTGCTACTGGAAAAAAATGTAAAATAAATATAAATTGGCTAGGGATAATTCTCATCTCGATTTTGGTTGTTTATCCACATTTTTTTTAAAACATGTGTCACATTTTAATGAGACTATATTTGATGGATGGAGGAAGTAATAATGTAAAAAAATTAAAATACTTTTCAAGTAAAAGTATCACTGATTGATACACTCCCTCGACTTTCAAACATTTAAATTTTAACCCTAATTGCAGCTGCCGTCGCCATCCACCACTTTCACGCCATCAACTTCACTCAAATAGTGTGTCTCATAAAAATCTCAAAAATAAAAATAAAAATCTTAAAAATCTAAAAGATAAAAAATCAGATTTTTGATAAACTGTGTCGAAAATATAGGTGTACATTTATTGGGGGGAAAAAATTACATTAAAAGAAAGGGTTGGTCTGCTATGGACTCGAGTGCATGCTGTGCACCCTAGTCCATGTTGCACTTTTCAGTTACTGACTTACACTTTTTGGTAAATGGTGTTGCACTTTTCAATTATTAAACTGTATAAGTAATAATTGAAAAGTGCAACACCATTCACCAAAAAGTGTAAGTCAGTAAACTGAAAAATGCACATGGACTAGGGTGCACAGCATGCACTCGAGTGCATACTAGACTTTACCTAAAAGAAAAGGACAAAAATTAAAAGAACAAGATACATTTTCAATCTCCAACAAGTTATTTAATATTAAATGAGGGAAAAGCCTAAGACTATTTCACTGTAAATCGAAGCATAATTTGGACCCAACGTTTTAATATTTTAAAATAAATAAGTGTTTATTTATACTAATTAGTGATCACTAATTTGTGAACGGTTTCGGTATTGACACTAAAATTATAAATTTATCACCAAATTTAAATCAAACAGTAAAATCATCTACAATCTCTAAATTCAAATTTTAAAATGAGAATATCTTTAATGTTATTTTTTATTTCTATTTTATTAAATATTTGTTTATTATCAGATATATAATTTTATATATATTTAAATTAAATTAATTAAAAAAATAAAAAAAGTGATATATATTTTAATTTCAATTATTAATGTTGTCTTACAGTTAAATTATATGTTTTCAGTTTTTAAATATTTTACAATTATTAATCATAAAATAAAAAATTGATTTATTATTTATTTTAAATAAAAAATTATAAAATAGTGAATTATGGAGTAGAAATTAAAGATTTAATAACATTAATCAAAAGAAAAAAAAAAGGAAAGAAATAACAAACAGTAATTGAGTTTGCATTTGAGTCGGTGACAAATTTACCATAAAAAAGTGAATGATACTCCATCCGTTCCGAAATACCTTTCATAGGTAAGTGGATATACTATTAAGAAAATGTAATGACTAAGTAAAGTTTTGAAAGATAATTTTTTATAAATTTTTATGTATAAAGTAGAATTAACTTTTGTGTATGTGTGAAGAAAAAATAATTACATTTGTTGTAAAATTGAGAATATTATGAAGATTGAATTTATAAAGGGTTTTATATCTTAAGGGTGTGAAAGGTATTTTGGGACATCCTTAACGTTTTCGTATTTTTGCGAATTTATAAGCACAAAAATAACTTACCCAAAAGCGTATGAGCTCGTTATAGTATTGCTAGTATACGACCAAGTAGTATCGACCAAGGACCTAAGAGAGCATGGAGCCTCAAAACTATACGTCGTCATGGCATTATAGAGACTAAACGAGAGAATTAACAACTAACAACTAAGAAAATAAACAATTAAACTAACTTTCGAAATGAAAGTGCAAGTGATAAATTGCTTCGGGTATCTTTCTTATGTGGGATCACTAATGACTTAACAAACTAATCACAACAATTAAGTCTAATGTATTGAATTATGCTAAAGGCTATCACATATATGTGTAGACCAATCACTCGTGAGGCTTAGGTGAACACGTGCACTAATTAACAATTATGAGATCTAATTAGTACCATAAGCTCCAAGGATAGTGACCTGTAAACACTTTCAACACGGTTACTAATATTTACGGCTCGCTGTCTCACTAATCTCATAGACGACCTCTAATCGATTAATATCTAATATTGTTGATCTAAGTAATCAACCCTCTCTCGGTTAAGCTAATCACTATTTAACTCTAATTAATAATCAAGGCTCACACCCACACCCCAATCATGCAAACTCAACTCTCGTTGTATTTAACATAATCGTAAATGCTAGCTAATAAGATTGATCAACCAATTTTTATTTTTTTTTGAATTACATTAAATACCCATCCCTTTTCCCCTTCCCATGACTCGAACCCAGGATCTAAAGCCTAGGTAGTGGTGCTCTAACCACTTGAGCTATCCAACTTCGTCATTGATCAACCAATTACAACACTAGAAACAATTATCACATAGATAAATCATGCAATTAATTTACAAACCCACTAATTATTCACATAATTCCAACACCAAAGAAAAGCAATAAGAGTTTAAGCTCATAACTAAAACAACAAATGAAATAAAATCAACGAAAAATAAATAACAAAACATCAAATTAAAGAATGGTATCATCTCAAATGGTTTTCAAATCCTTCAATTCCACACATAAAATGAAATGCTAAATTAAAATCTATCTATGAAATTGAAAGATTAATTAAAATTGGCCAAATATTCAATTATAGCCCATAATTTTCCCTTTTTATCAATTCTAGTACATACTATTTTTGTTCTCCAAATGATACACATACTTTCAATTAGTACTTAAAAACATCCTCATTCTCATTTTCCGGCAAAGCCCGTCTGATGTGGACGCCGGATTCCACGTGGACGGCTGACATGAAAATTAGTAATTGTCCAAATAATCTATTATATCCCATATTTTTCATTTTTTATTAATTTTAACCCATACTTTTCATTTTTTATTAATTTTAGTCCATATTTTTTATTTTTTCAATTCTAGCCCATACTATTCATATTTTCATAAATTCTAGCTCATTCTTTAGATTACATTCTTTAGTTTTGGCTGGACATTCTAGAGAAGAAACTAAATTTCAACTGGTTTCTCGTGGTCTAGCTTCACGGTATACTTTAGTATTCTTTGTTTGAAGGGTGTGTTTCAACTATTTCATCATTGTTTCTAATTCATGTTGGAGAGATTAATTTATGTTCAAACTTATGAGCAAATTATAGGGTGATTTTTTTTTATGTCTATTTTAAAATTTCAATTTTTCGTTGGTACTAAAGTAATTAATATTTAAATGTCTCTTTCATTCTATGTAAGGAAGTGAAGGTATGATTTTGGCTAATTCTGGAAGAGTGTACTATAGATTAAGTGTTTGAAATAAGGTTATCCATATTAAACTTTTATATTTTAAAATTAATTTTGTTATGGTATTTGAGTTGTTATATATATGTTATTTTTAGATGCCCAATCAAAGTCGGCCAAGGACAATGAGTGGTCCTATAGCTACTGCAACTGCTGCCTCTAGTGGTGTACGAATAAATGCTCGTGAAGTTGAAGATCGTAGCAGCCAAAGATCAGATGTTGTTGACTATTGCACTTCACCACCAACATTATAAAGTCACACAACATGTGATCGTTATTTTATCTATATTTTAGGTCGTACTGGATGTGCCTTGTTATGACATCTTTTTGGATATGTCATGTTGACATCTTTCTTTTTGCATGTGTCATGCAGTGACAAAACTTATGATCAAATGTCTTGTAACGACATCTTTATTTTGTAGGCAATAAATACGGTCATTGCATTGTAAAGACATTTTTATTTTGCAATAGTAGTGTGAATATTTGATGGGTGCATTCCTTCAAGTTATTATCAATTTATTTTTGGCGTCCTGTAAGACGAACCTTGCAAAAAATGATACTGGATAAGTTTTTTTAAGTATGAGCTAGAATTGATGAAAAAATGGGCTAGAATTGAAAAAATAAAAAATATGGGCTAAAATTAATAAAAAAAAATGAAAAGTATGGACTAAAATTAATGAAAACATGAAAAGTATTGAATATAATAGATTATTTGGACAATTACTAATTTCCATGTCAGCCGTCCACGTGGGAATCCGGCGTCCAAATCAGACGGGCTTTGCCGAAAAATGAGAACGGAGATGTTTTTAAGTACTAATTGAAAGTATGGGTATCATTTGAAAAAAAAAAATAGTATGTGCTAAAATTGATAAAAAAGAAAAAGTATATGCTATAATTGATTATTTTGAGATTAAAATTAAATTAACTATTGAGTGAGTGAGGGAGAGGAGGGATTCCCTCAACCTAGCTATTCTATCTATTATTTCCCCTTCTCTTCTCTTCTGCGTGTGCCTCTGTTTCTTATATTTTGCTACTGTTGCTTTCGTTTTAAAACGCTCAAAATTGTGCTTTGCTAAATAACAATTTCCATTGCTCACTGCGCTTTTCCAAATTGTGGGGTCCGCGGTTTAAGGCGGTAGATAGTTGCAGCTGTAATTTCTATTGTCTTTCTCGATTTCCACGTCTACATTGCAACTAGAGAGGTGGGCCACATGAATTAATTTGCAGCCGTGAGTTTTCCACCTTTCAAGTCAAAGTGGGAGTCATTCGTGGCTGACTTGGGCTGCTGGAAATGATTTAGATGTCCATAATTTTGGGCCTTTGAATTTTCCACCAACATTGAACATGCATTGGAGATATTTTTAACTTTAATTGAGGCTGCATTGGAGTCGAGATGCCCTAAATGGTTTAACCTTGAATGTTAGGAGTGGGACTCTTGTGCATTCGACACGGTGTACTTTAGTACAGAAATCGGTTCAAACACCAATATATATTAGTAAATAAGACATTATTACATAAATTAGGCTGTGGCCTAATGGTAATCTCATACTTAGTATAACACAATGTCTATATTTCACATTTTTAGTTATATGATGTTGCACTTTTTAATGGTAGTGTTTTACACTTTACAATAATATTTTAATTTATAGTAATTTACATTCTTTATTAATATTGTGTTGCTTATACTTTTCATTAAAAAAAATGTGATACTGACATTTTTTTAATAATATTGTGTTTAACGATTAAAAAAATGATAATAATATATATATTTTTAAACAACGTCAAAAATTGTGATAAGGAAAATTCTAAACTTAATTGGCTAATAGGAGGGTGATGTGGAATAATTTGTTTAGGGCTCAAACCATACCCCATAAGATAATTAGAATGTGCTCAATCAAATAAGTAATTACGAGACCCAATGAGCCTTAATTGAGTTAAAAGTGCCCTAATCCCTCATTGACCTTTTGCTCAAAAAAAAAAAAAAGTGCCCTAATCCCTCAAATCTGTCATGATACTCAACTCTCAAGTATGAAATAACATATAAATTTATTTTTCTTCCAAAACCTTTTCTATATTATAAAAGGGTTTGACTATTTACACCTCCATTTCGGAGAGATGCACTCCCCCTATTAATGCACCCCACCAAAAATAGATGGCCCCCTCCTCAAAATGTCTTAAATACCCCTTTCTCTATAATATTCCTACTACTAACCACACCCTTTCACCAAACCCTAATTTCTTACATTTCATCTCTCCCCCTTCACACCTTCATTTCTCCTAGCCGGCGCCGCCGATCAAGGCGCCGCCGATCAAGCCACCGCCGCGCCCTTGCCTCCCTCTCCCTCGGCCGCGAGCGGCCGCGCCAGCCTCCTCTCTTTTTTCTCTCCGATTTTCTGGTTTTTCCCCACCCTTGCCAGGGCGCTGCCGCCCCTATTCTGTAAAAAAAAAAAAAAAAATGCAGCACCGCCCCTCTCTCTCTCTCCCGATTCGTTACCGACGGCCCCAACCCACATCCCAGGTTTGTCCGCCCAAAGCAGAAAACCCTTTTTTTTTTTAATTATTTTCGACACTGTAATGTCGACCATGTATCTTCCAGTCGACAAAATGTTGTCGACGTGAGTGTATATGGTCGACATTACAATGTCGATCGACCTTTGTTGGCCGACCATATATCCTCCCGTCGACAAAATGTCGTCGACGGGAGGATATATGTTCGACACTGGTTTGACGGATTTTTTTTTAAAATTGTTAGTTTTTCTATGTTTTTTTAGGGCGAAAAAAGAGGTTTGATAATGGTGTTTTATGGTTGATTTGTTGAATTTTTTTAATTTTTTTTGACTTCTTGCTACCGGAAAAAATGGTTACGTTGGCCGGAAGATTGGTTCAGGGATAAGATGAAAGAAATGAAAGTAGGGGTGCGTTCAGTACGGAGGGTGCATCTAGTAGGCTGAATTTTAATGAAGGGTATTTTGGGGGTTTTACACTATTATTAAATTAATAAATTGATTGGGGGAGTGCATCACGGATATAAAATTTAATTAGGGCGCGGCTAAAGGCACCCGACTTTCCTATGAGTACACCCACGCGATGAGGACACACACAAAATGGATGAGGACACCCACCTGGAAATTCCAAAATTACCCCCTCTCAATTAAAACCTAACTCATTCTCCTCTCATAATATTCAGACACCCACCATTTTTACACCTCCATTTCTGCCGCCGCCCACTGCGCAGCCCCTCCCTCTCCCCGTTCGCGGCCACCTCCTTTCGTCGCCGCAGCCCCTCCCACTCTCCGTTCGCGGCCGCCTCCTCTCGTCGCCGCAGCCCCTCGCACTCCCCGTTCGCGGCCGCCTCCTCTAGTTGCCGTCGCCGTCCCCGTCTCCCCACCCAACACGCGCGACAACGCCGCCCCCTCTCCCAACGTCGCCGCGTCGCAGCTCCGCCTCCCCTCCCCACGTGGCGACAACGCCGCCCTCACTCCCCACGTCGCCGCCTCTTCTCCTCCCTCGTCCGCCGCGGCTGCCGTCGCCCTCCTCCCATAGACGCGGCCGCTCGCACTCCTCCGCCACCGCCGCCCAGGTACTTTTTTTAATTTTTTAGAAATTTTAGGAAATTTAGGTTTTTTTAGAAAAATTAGGGTTTTTAGAAGTTCGTGATTTTTTTTCGGACAACTTTAGGTTGTTTTGGAAATATTTTCGAACAATCTGTGTTTGTTTTGGAAAAAATTTAGGTTGTTTTGGAATTTTTTTGAACAATCTATGTTTGTTTTGGAAACAAATTCGAACAATTTATGTTTGTTTTGGAAACAAATTCGAACAATCAATTTTTGTTTTGAAAAAAATTTCGACCATTTTGTTCAATTTCTTTTTTCTAACAAATGTAAGTTGTTTCGAATATTTTTTCGAACATAATAAGTTTGTTGTGTAAAAATTTTCGTACATCTAAACTTTGTTCGATTAATATTTTCGAACATCTTAAGATTTTTTTTTATATTATTTTTGTTGATTTGTTGTGTTTTTTGAGTTTTTTTGTTGAATTGTTGTGTTTTTTGAGATTTTTTTGTTGAAAAATGTTGTTTGTTTGGGTTGTGGTGGTGGAGTGGATGGTTTCGTTGTGAAATAGAAACGGTGGGTGTACTCATCCGTCCTTTTTTTAAAAATGTGCAGGAGGGGTATAAACGACATTTCACGTATCCTCTGTGACAAAAAAAGATTCCAGTGGGTGTACTCATAGGAAAGCTGGGTGCCTTTAGCCGCGCCCATTTAATTAAGCGTCGGAGTCCTTTCACCGAAAACCTTCCTCACTGTAGTTCTTTTTTATAGGCCCATAAATTAAGCACAACCCGGCCCAATAATGGAGATGAAGATCGGAGAGCATATATTTGGTACGGGAATATGATTTTGGGTGGACTTTTTACAGATGGGCGCGGCTAAAGGCACACACAGATCCTATGAGGACACCCATGCGATAAGGACACACACAAAATGGATGAGGACACCCACCTGAAAATTCCAAAATTGCCCCTCTCTCAATTAAAACCCTACTCATTCATTCTCTCCTTTCTCAAATTCAGACACCCACCTCCATTTTTACACCTCGGGTGATCTTTCTCTCTTCAGGTAGGCGGCGCTGCAACCTACCACTCCACCGTCGCGGCGGCCCACGCCGACCACGCTGCCCACTGCGCAGCACTCTCCCTCCCTTCGCGGCCGTTAGCGGCCGCAGCCCCTCCCTCTCCCCTTCGCGGCCGTTCGCGGCCGCCTCCTCTCGTCGCCGTCGCCGTCCCCGTTTCCCCACCCAACACGCGAGAAAACGCTGCCCTCTCTCCCGACGTCGTCGCGGCGCAGCTCCGCCTCCCCTTCCCACGCGGCGACAGCGCCCCCCTCACTCCCCACGTCGCCGCCTCTTCTCCTCCCTCGTCCGCCGCGGCCGCCGTCGCCCTCCTCCCAGAGACGCGGCCGCTCGCACCCCTCCACCCTCCTCCGCCACCGCCACCGCCGCCCGTTCCAGGTAGGATTTTTTTTAATTTTTTGGAATTTTAGGAAATTTAGGGTTTTTTGAAAAATTTGGGTTTTCAGAAGTTCGTGATTTATTTTCGAACCTATTGAGTTTGTTTTGGAAATATTTTCGAACAATTTGGGTTTGTTTTGGAAAATTTTTTGAACATTTTGTTGGATCTTTTTTTTCGGACAAATTTAGGTTGTTTTGGAATTTTTTTCGAACAAATCTGTGTTTGTTTTGGAATTTTTTTCGAACAATCTTTGTTTGGGTTGGAAAAAATTTCGAACATTCTGTTCGATCTTTTTTTTCGGACAAATTTAGGTTGTTTTGGATTTTTTTTGGAACAATTTGTTTTAGCTAGAGTGTTTGCTGTATTTCTGTGCTATTTGTAATCTGTACTGCTGTTTTCCTCGAGGCATCTCTAATGCCTCTAATATATTTCACTTTGTTGTTCCAAAAAATTGGGCCCTTCATTTTTTTTGTTTTGGTGGTGATGGTGGGATAATGATTCCCGTGTAAAATGGTGTAAAATGATGAATCAGGTGTGAAATGAAAAATGAAATCGGTGGGTGTACTCATCCGTTCTTTTTTTTAAAAATGTGCAGGAGGGGTACAAAAGACATTTCGCATACCCCAATTGATAAAAAAAAGTTTATGTGGGTGTACTCATAGGATCCTTGGGTGCCTTTAGCCGCGCCCTTTACAGATTTAAAAACTAAAAGTGAGTACATAATTTAGACTGGGGCGCGGCTAAATGCACCCAGATTTCCTATGAGTACACCCACCGGATTTTTTTTAACACATGAGGTATGCGAAATGACATTTGTACCCTTTTTACAAATTTTTTATAAAATGGCCGGATGAGTACACCCATCCATTCCATTTCACAACGATTCATCATTTCTCACCCAAATCACCACCAAAAATCATAAAAACTCAAAATTTCAACAATAAAAATAAAATCTTAATATGTTCGAAAATTTTACCCAAACATTGTTGAGATGTCCGAAATTTTTTAACGAACAAACTCAATATGTTCGAATTTTTTTTCAAAACAAATTAAATTTTTCCGAAAAAAAAGATCGAACGACTTGTTCGAATTTTTTTCCAAAACAAAGTAAATATGTTCGAAAAATACATATTGTTCGAATTTTTTTTTTAAAACAAAGTCAAAATGTTCGAAAATTTTACATGAACAAACTTAGATTGTTCGAAAATTTCTACAAAACAAATAGAAATTGTTCGAAAGAAATTCCCGAACAACATACAAAACCCTAATTTTGAGAAACCTAAATTTCAACTTACCTGAAGCGGCGCGACGGCGGCGAGAGGCACGAACGGAGGGAGGCCGGCCGCGAACGGTTGCGAGGGGGGGAGGAACTGTGGCCGCGAAGGGGAGGGGCGAAAATGCGTGCGGCCGCGAACGGCCGCGAAGGGGAGAGGGAAGGGCTGCGGCCGTGAATGGCCGCGAAGGGGAGGGGTGGTGGCGGACGAGGGCAGGGCGGACGATTCGCCCTTCTCCAGCGACGGCGGCGGACGATTCAAAGAAGAAAGTGGGCGGCAACGTGGGGAGTGAAGCGGCGCTGTCGCCGCGTGGGGAGGGGAGGAGCAGAGCCGCTAGGGAGTGAGGGGCGGTGGGCGGCGACGCCGATTGGGAGGGAGGGGGAGGTGGGTGCACCCTTTTTGTGTGTGAGAATGTGAGAGAAATGGAGGAATAAGGATTTAATTAGGGCTTGAAATGATAGAGTTATTTTTTAGATTTCCACGTGAGTGTCCTTATCCGTTTTGTGTGTGTCCTCATCGCATGGGTGTACTCATAGTATATCCGGATGCATTTAGCCGTGCCCTTTAGACTGGGGTGAATTTTAAGTAGATTCACACTCATAGTCAATTCTATCGGAAATAGTACACATTTTTTGGTTTGAATAGTAGGAAACTAATCAAGATAATCCATTTTATTGTGTATTTCATTATTTTTAATACATGACACGTGTTAATAATGATAATTTGTGATGTTATTTATTACACGCATAATGTATTAAAAGTAGTGAATTGTGTCCTGAATCGTACCACCCAGCCGAAGAGTCCTTCGTCTTCAATAAAATTACCTTCCTACCCTCCACCCTAGACGAAAAATTAATAAAAAAACCAAACCACACATTTTTCACACAGGATCATAAACACACCTCTCTCTCAGCAACGCCAACACATTCACACTATCATTGTCCTTAGTTATTTCTAGGTACATCATCTTTATATATAGTTGAAACATATAATAATGTTAATTTGAAAGCTAGATCGATCACATTACAGAATGTACAGATGACATGAAATATTTACAGGGAGTTTATAGTTGAAAGCAGATTATTGTGGAAAGGATCTGCAATGTGGTCAAGAAGGTTTTGTACAGGTCCTTTACCTGTCAGAGCTGCTTGAGTATAAAATCCTAACCAGGCGACCATGGCGAGACGCCCGTTTTTTATCTCTTTCACCTTCAATTCTTCAATGGTGTTGGGATCTTTAGAAAGATTTAAGGGATCGAATAGTGCACCTCCTGGATAATTGATGTCACCTGGTAAATATATTCCAAGTGGCTCTAGAGCCTCTATGCCACAATATCGCGCGTATTCTGGACCAACCTGCAGGAGATGGGAAGCTCAATGCCATGTTAGTGAAATCTTGTATTTAGCCTCGACTTGGTTTGTGAATCACGTTGCACAATCGATTGATCATACGGGCAAAGCTTCAAATTATCAACAGATGAAGGATATATATGAGATGAAATGTTCGATAAAATACCATCAAAAGGGCTTGACAGATGGCTATGATGATCACTCCTTGACCTCCTGCTACATGCAGACCAGGGATGCCAAGGTAGTCGAGCGTGTCACCCTGCACGTCAAAATACAAAATAAAAATGGAATTTAAGACTTTTTTTGTATGACGAGCTATGAGCAATATATATCCTTAACATACTAACCTTAAGCTTGGAGTAGCCTACTCGCCACCAAACAGGTTCGACAAAATGGAATGCTCCAACTAGGTCTAATATTTCAGGGATCAAAGCACCAAGGGCAGCAAGCATAGCCCACCTTGCATGCACTACTTCAAAACTGCACTAAAAAGTTTTGGACTTCATATTTTGTCTTAATACAAACAAACCCCCTCATACTTTTCTTCAAAAGACGTAAGTTTACTCACTTGAAATATTTGTTCAGGGCCACAGGATCTTGACTCAACCCTGCAACATCAAAACCATAATCCCCAGGCAGTTCACCGGTGAGATAGGCAGGATAGTCATATGATATCGGACCAAGCCACCGAGGCCGTTCGTCTCCATACCACATGCTGAAAACCACAGAATTTCATTTCTACACAAATACTATTAGCTAGAACAAATACTAAAGAACTTGGTGAGCCATATTCAACTAGACTAGCTTGCATTCATTAGAATTCCTCTACTTCTCTTTTGCTGCTATTTTTCAACCGAAATTACAGATTTCTATTCTATGTCTGATAAGTCCATACAACAAAAACAACATACTCATATCAACCCAATGGAATGTGAAAAATGTATTAGGGGGTGTTTGTTTTGGGACTCACATGTCCGGATGGGGGACGTAACGTCCCCCGTCCAGTTTTAGTTCGGGATTTCACATTCGAATTTCACAATCCAACTCCATCCATCCCTAATAATACATATATATTATACTATTATAATAATACAACATCATACATTCTTACACAATTGATTTGACATAAAGTTACATTATATAATATTATAATACAATATCACCCACTCTTACACAATTATTTTACATAAAATTACATCATATTCTACTCAAAATCCCTAAACAAACACACATAATCAATATTCATTATAATTTCTCCATCCAGGATTTTTTTCCACCAAAACAAACACCCCCTTAAGGATTCATCTCTTAAATTAGAAAAATAAAATAAAATTGATTACTGAAATTAGAAAAATAAAAATGAATTGATTACCTCTCCATCCTTGCCTTGTCAGAGAGTGCCTTGAGCTTTGCTGAGTTTTCCTCATACAGCTTCTTCTTCTCCGCCATTCTCCTCTGAAGATCCTCCCCTAGTGGACTGTTGGCAATGGCTTTCACCGCCGTGAAAGGAATCGCCGAGAACACCAAAACGCCGGCGACCTTCAGACAAACATCAATTTTAAGCAGAGAGAGAGAGAGAGAGGTAATATCAAATATGTGTTAGTGGGTACCTCTTGCCATGAAGCTTTAAATCGGGAAAACGAATTAGCAGCATGATGACTCGGTAGACTTAGGGCTGTGCTGCAGCGGCGGAGTAACGACGGAGGAGGACGGAGCAGAGACATGGTTAATTTCAGGTAAGGGAATTGCAGCGGTTGGTCGTTAAATTGAAACGAGGCTCTTAATTCTCCTCAGCCACTATTTTCCCTTTTCATTTTTCTTATTATTCAAATTGTAAAAAATTATTGTGTTCTAAAAACAATTGTATAAAATTATTGTCAATACGATTATTCTTAAATTATTTATTTTTATATTTTATTGAATAGTGAAACATGTTTTGCAAAACTAAAGGGGTGTATTCCATAATTTCCATTGGATTTTTTTAACTTTTGGATTTACAAAATTTTTAAAGTTTATATAGAGTTTAATTGACTTTTTTTATTGATTTATATGAATTTTAATAGATTTAACAGAATTGTGAAATATAATTTTTTTTTATTGATTTATATAGATTTTTATAAATTAATGTGAAGAGTTTTTTTGAATGTGAAGTGTTTTTTTAAAATTAATATTATATATATATATATATATATAAATATTTTACTAATAAAAAAAAAATATATATACACTATATAAAGTTTATATATTAATTCGGATCGGATCGAATATTCGCGGGTCGAACATAAGATTCAAACCGACCCATACTTGATACGGGGCGGATCCGACCTGACCCAAAGCTCGCGGGGTGGGATGGGTACCGCGGGTCGGGTCATTATTGTCATTCCTACTTCTAATTTTCCGTCTTCAGAGTTCTTTGAAAGAATTCATTGAAATCTTTGATTTTTAGAAGAGATTTTGGATAGTGAAATTTATTTATATTTTTGGAGGAGAATCCAACAAAATTCATAGAGTATTAAAATCCCTGTTGAATACCTAAAGATTTTTAAAGACTTTTTAAAATCCGTATTGAATACCTCAAAATTTTTAAAGACTTTTGAAAATACGAATTGAATACCCCAAACTTTGAAAGTCTAAAAATATTCTATAGAATCCACGACCAATACACCCCTTAATACTCCCATATTTAAAAAAATTGTCCAAAATTTAAGCTATAACTAAGATCTGATTAAATCTTAATTTAGTATGAGAAGATCAATTGTTATGGGTAGAGCGGTTTGATTTCTCTGTTCCATTCAGTGTTCTCTACTGAATTTTTAACACGGATCTCTCTATTTCATTCAGTGTTCTCTACTGAATTTTTAACACGGATCGCTCTTAATATTATATGATGTTAACTATTTTAGTGTTTTTTTTTAAAATAACACATGCCAATAATTTATATAGTGAAATAACATATGAAGTGCCAAAATTGAAACAAGTGATATATCAATGGAAATCTCTCTCTAGAATTCTCTCCCCCCTCTCCTCACCCAAAAACCCAAACTTCCACTGTAAACCCAGATCCGCCCCCCTTTCATATTCCGGTCACCGGAAATCCACACTCCCTCCCGTCTAATGTAGATCGCGTTTAAGCTACAGAGATCGGGGCCCTAGCGGTCGTCGCCGCCGCCCATCACCACCGCCGACTCTAGCACCGTTTTCTCCCCATTCATCATCATCTTGACCCCTCTATCTTGTAGTTAGTTTGATTAATAGATAAATAGGTTGAACCCATTTCTAATCGAGTAGTATCGCAGCCAGCCGAAGCGCCGCCCACCACCACCGGACCACCGCGCCACCGCTACCGGAAATCCGCACCGCCGCCTCCTCTATCCAGACCTTCCACTGGATGTAGGTTTATTTAGGCTTTTTGCTGGGATCAACGGGTTTACATCCCTGGCGGAGCTACGGTGACCGATCGGACGAGTCACCCGTTGATCCCGTTTATTTTTTCGTTACTGTTTTTCTGTTTGGTAGAATAGCTTGTTTTAGTTCTTAGATCCGTTTTATTTTCGTTTTACCTTCTGCATGTTGCTTTTGCTTGCTTGCTTCTAGTCTTGTTTTTTTTCTCCTACCCTTCTGGTATGGATCTTTTCCCCGTTATGGGTATCTCCACCCTTGGTGGTTTTTGTTGGGCATGATGGTAGCTTGGCAGCCATGAAGGCTTTTTACTTGATATCTGGGAGGTGGCAAAACTTCATGGATGTAAGATCTGCTATTTCCTAGGTTATTTGAAGCACATCTTCTGGCTGGGCAAGCGGTTCTCTCCAATTTCTTACGATTGATCTTGGAGCAGTATTTCTTTTTTTGGGGGATACGATGGGATTTAAGTGTATTTGATCTGTATTGTTTTTATCTATATAATACACAATGTGTTTCTCCCTCAAAAAAAAAAAAAAAGTGATATATCAATGGTAACAAAATTCAATTCACGTTGTGAGAAATTTAGGAGCATTTTATTTTAGTCCTAAGACACGACATGTGGCTAGGATGAATGCCACCAACTCTTTGTTGGATTATAAAAGAAAGAACTAAGGCGATGTGATGTGGATGGCAATTTGGGTGAAACACTGAGGCTCCATCATTTGATCTATGAAGTTTAAATTTACCCTTCAAATTCACTTCCCTTGTTTGAATTTCAAATACTTATATTTTTGCTCACACAATTTTTAGTTAAAATTGAGAGAATTTTAAATTCCCACTAAAACCATGTCATTTGAAATCCATCTATTTTTAAATTATTTCATTTGAAATACCTCTTCAAATCAAATCTCCTCGTCCAAACACAGCCTGAATGAAGATATGGAGTAAATCAAAGCTTGATAAACAATTGATTAGTAGCATGATTTGGCATTTTAGTCTTTGTTATTAGTTTTGTTGGGCTTTAGTCTTTTGGACCATTGTTTGTTTTAGTAGTTTGGGCCCATTTGATATTTGGCAGCTTATATGCAAGCTGAAGACTTTTATGTTGTAAAAGGGTGATTGATTAATTGAAGAATTTGCGTGGGAGTTTATTAATTGAAAGTTACAGCTGCGTCAGTTGGTATCGAGTTGGATTTCACCTGAAGTTATGTCTCCTAAACGCCAAGATAATAGTGATGTTCGGGCCATTGGCATCGACGTTACTCAGATTCGTCATCAAGTGGAATTCTTGGTTACTGATAGGGGTGTGCAACGGTCGGTTCGGTTTTCGAACCGAACTTCCAAAATCGAAAAAACCGAACTGGTCAATTTCGGTAACCGAAACCGAACCGAAATTGTATAAAACCGAAAAATAATCGAACCGAACTTTTCGGTTCGGTTACGGTTATTAACCGAAAAACCGAATTATTATTGGACCTGTTTTGGGGTTTTATTTTTGGACTTTTTACAATATATAACTTCATACTCCATAAATCCATTACAATCCTTCCTGGTCCATAAAAAAATCCATACAGTCCACAATAATTAAAATTTAAAACCAAAAGTTCATACAATACATAAAAAAAGTCATAACAGCCATAAATTCAACAAAAAAATTACATAATCATAAATTAGAAGTCCATAATCCATATCCATAAATCCATTACAGTCCATAAAAACATTCATACAATCCATAATATTAAAACTAAAAGTTCATACAGTTCATAAAAAAGTCATAACAGTCCATAAGTTCAACAAAAAGAAAGACGAATCACAATTCAAATATTCCTCCGATTCTTCTAATTGTTGGGGCGCGATAATCCTTCAAGTCCAACATTTGGCAAATTTAGAAGAAAAATACAAAAACCATGTGAATAAATATGAAAAATATGAAAAATTAAATTCATAATGAATTCGTTACCTTTCTCGAAATTTTCAAGCTCCTCCAATTGTTCTTCAACACATATGGGTTGTCGTGAACCTCGTATCCAATCTTGTCCACATATCAAAGCTTCAACAATTTTAGGAGTTAAAGAACTCCTAAATGCATCTAGTACCCTACCACCGGTACTATATGCCGACTCTGATGCAACCGTTGAAATTGGAACAACCAAGATATCACGGGCCATTCGTGAAAGAGTTGGGAATCTCGAAGAGTTTGACCTCCACCACCTCAACACATCAAAATTTTCTTCATCCTCTACGATAGCTTCACTCAAGTAAGTATCTAGTTCATTTTTCTTGTTTCCGGACACACCACTCTCAATTCTTAGCCTCTTAAGCCATGATTTAAAAATCGAAGCTGGCCTTTTACCAATCTTTTCACAATCAGTCACTTCACTTGAACTAGAGTTTCTACCACCACCACAATCACTTACATCACCATCCGGATGATAAAACTTCATATATTCATCAAACACCTCATACAATTCACTTTTCACACAATGAAAAATATTGTGACCTCTTTCCTCCCCATACATCCCACACAAAGTGTATTGCATGTACTCAAACTTATCATGTGGATCAAACACAACAGCAAAGAAAATGATTTTATTCATTCTTTCTGGATCCCCCCAATATTTATCAAAATTTTTCTTCATGGCCAACCCCATTTTCATAATCTCAAGATTTGTACTTCCACACCACTCATTCAAGATAGCACATAAATCATTAATTTCACTAAAAAATGAGCAAGAAGTGACATATAAAGATCCAGAAATGCGCAAAGTAGACTCGTAAAAATGCTTCAGTAAATCAGCATACCTACGAACAACACACCGATTATAAATTTTATTATTCATGAGTGCATGATCCTATTTAAATCGTGTTTTGAAGAAAATGAAATGTAAATAGTAAGGCTGTGCTCTATATTATTAAATGAGTCTGTTTCACCCAAATTATTAAGAAAAAATATAAGCAAAAACAAAGTTTTTGAGCAAATGAATTAAAAATAATAAACAATCATTTGAGCAAATAAACAATCCCCACGAATCCACCCACGAGAAAACAAACAAATGACGAAGAACACAAAATGTAAAAAAAAAATTTTATAGAAACAATGCCATTTTTTGTTCAGCAGGGAATCTGCTCCACTTCAAATATTGTAGATTTGATTATAAATACCTCTTTTAGGATTATTTATTTTCCAATTTATAGATATTGTGTATCTTGTAAATTGTATATTTTTGTCTTTATACACTCTACATAAAAAAGAAAAAAAATATATAGAGGAACCATTCAAACAAAATACAGTATTTTTTTTCTCTACAACGTCATATATAAAATCAGGATTATTTTTTCAAGTTAAATAGATTGATATGAATACGAAATGAAAAAAAAATCGTATCTTTATCGTGTTGACATAAAAGTGACACAAACACGATAAACTTAAATACTACTTATAATTTATGAATCATTTTTGTGTCGTGTTTTTTTTTTTGATTACAAGTTAAATATCCATCCCTTTTTTTTCCCCTCCCCATAACTCGAACCCAGGACCTAAGGCCTAGGTAGTGGTGCTCTAACCACTTGAGCTATCCCACTTTGTCTTTGTGTCGTGTTATCGTATTCAAATGTTTTTGCAACCCCTATGATTATCTTTCTTTGTTAATAGATCTTCATTTGGGGCAACACATCTCCAAATTGGATTCGAGGTAGTTCATGAATGTTAATGTTTAATTTCCATTTAAAGTCGGTTACTTTTTATTTCTATCGAAGAAATTATTGTAAAAACGTTATTAGATAATTTTCTCCTGAATGAATAAGAACACGTGACTATTCGTCCACATATAAGTTAGAAGTGACCAAATATTTCTTTCAAACCCTAATATAATTCCTCCTCGATCACTACCCTCCATGGCGAACAATATGAATATGAAGAGTATAGTGTTGTTGATCAACCATATGTGTATGGATTTTGTAGACTGACTTTTTTGTTGGAGAGGGTGAAAATTGATAACATATTATTATGTTATTTTTCGCGCGAGTAAGTTTCCTTGTGTAAATGATTTAATGGTTCGCTATTGCGACGACGGTGAGAAATTCAATATTTCAAGTCATTCAATCAATTACATAAGTTTGACACACATTGAGAGATTGGAAATCAAACTTGATATTCCAAATATTCGCAAGTTTAAATTCTTAGGAGCAACCGAAATCCCTTCAATGTGCGTTGTGCAAGGTTGTAGAAGTTGGAAATTGGTACTTGACCAGATTTCGCTGCCTAGGCCGCCTATATAATATATATATATATATATATATATATATATATGTGTGTGTGTGTGTGTGTTAGGCTATGGGCCTGTGACTTAAGTTAATTTGTTAAATTGGCCTATGGGCTTGTGGCCCATAACAAATTAGGGTTTTCTGCTATTAATGCATTCGCTTTCTCCTAATTAACTTGTCCCTCCGCCTCTCATAGATTCTTTACGAGTAGCTTTATTGAAACTACCTTCTAATAACCTTGGTTTCTCCTAGTTTTAACACCATTAAAAAAGTGATATAATTTACAGCATTAGTAACGGAAAATGGGCAACGCAAGCAGGTAGGTAAGGAAATTTCTATTACCCATTCAACTTGAAAATCGATTGTGTTGTTTTTTCGTAATTATTTTTAAATTGCAGGCGGTGACTCGGCGCGCCCAGCCTTAGATCTGATTTTCTCCACCGATTTGCAAGAATCGCAACGGATGGTGGGCGCCTAGCCCGATTTCTGACCATGGTGTTGTGTTGGCTTCAATGGAATGTGAGTCTAATACTGTATAACATTTTTTTATTGGAGAAATATTGGTGGTTTCTTAAGCTCAAATAATTCCTACCACAATTAAGTATGTAAAAAATTACTCTTGGTAATGAATTGCTTATGATAACGGACATTGAACGCCTATTGGCTATTCGAGCTCACGATGACCCTATGGTTGAAAATCTAACGTTACAGGTGAATTCCTTAATATCATATTGTGTTGCTTTTTAGATGGTATATATTTGAGTTTTTGATCAAAGATCATAATAGTATATTTGTTCACCACAAATACTATACATACTCAAATCTAACTACAAATTAATATTTATTTTGTGTTGCGCATAAAAAAGAAGTTAACGAAACTTGCATTCTAGAAAAAGACGTGTTTGTAGGACAAAACTTGCAGGTTGAGGGAACTTAACTCTTTTGGCAATGATCAGTAGGAAGTAAATGCAAAAATACTTGAAGATGTGCATATGGAATGACCGTTTATACCTCAAAAGAATTTCTTTAATACTATAGAAAGTATTGAGAAAGACGTAAATATACGCTTCTAAATTGAGATTGAGACGATGATGAAAGATTGATCTGGGTGAGTCTTAATTTACGGTTATTTTAGTGTTATTTTATCATTCTACATTGTCGTTGGCCAGATGTTATATTAACTCTAATTATTTATTATATTTTATTCTATGTTATAATTATTGATTGCTTAATTAAATGTATGTGCATATATTTATTTAATTTATTTGTGCATATATATTAATTAATTGTGAATTATATTCAATGACTAAGTTAACAAATATTGTGGTGCTCTAAGTGAGTTGATCATCTCTTCAATAGATAAATCTCGAGAAAAATCATGTTTTCTCACAAATTCGGTGCTCAATTGTGTGTTGTTCTACAATGCAATTGACGATGCACATAGGATGAACATCGACCTCACGACGAATCTAATGAATGTACATTTTGTATGTTCTCTCATTTTGTATTCTTTTTTAAGTTGTATATTGTCATTACAATTATTGATTTGTTGTAGAACTAACGACTGAAGCTATTTTTTTTATATATGATTGTATTTTTATAAGCTAGTACTTATTATGAGAATGAACGTAATATCTTATCTACATAATAAGTACATATATTCAATCTCATAATATATAAGTATTAGTTAATAAAAACACAATCATATATATAAAATAATTCATGTAGTTCTATAATAAATCAACAATTGTATTGATAATTCACAATAACTTCAAAAGGAATAAATATAAAAAATTAGCATTCTTGTTTTCATATTGAGAGACCTTACAAAATTTGATTTATTAGATTCGTCGTGAGTTCGAGGTTCATCCCACGCACATCCTTTGCAAAACAACATATAATTGAGCATCGATTCGAATTCGTGATGAGAAGACTCAATTTTTCTACAAAATTGCCTATTGAAAATATGAACAACTAACTTAGAACACCACAATATTTGTTCACTTAGTCGGTGCATATAATTCAAAATTAATAAAGACATGTGTACAAAAAAATTAAATAATATATAAGCATACGTTTAATTAGACGATTCATAATTATAAAGTATAATAAGACATAAATGATAAAAATAATATAACCTCGACTCAACGACAATATAGAACGATAAAATTAACAACAAAGTAACTTGTGTAAATTAAGACCCACATTGATCAATCTTTCATCATTGTCTCCATCTCAACTAATTAAAAAAATGTATATGCACGTCTTTCTCAATATTTTCTATAGTGTTAGAGAAAGTTTGTCCAGGGTATAAACTGACATTATGTATATCCATCTTCTAGTATTTTTGCAATTACTTCCTGAAAATCATTGTCACGAGAGTAAGTTCTCTCAACATGCAAGTTCTGTCCTACAATCCGTCTTTTTCTAAAACATGCAAGTTTTGTCAACTTCTTTTTAAGGAGCACCACAAAATTGTATTGCTTTGTAGCTGAATTTGATTTTGCATAATGTTTGTGGTGAACAAACACACAATTATGATCTTAGGTCGAAAGCTCCAACGTATACCATCCAATAAAGTATTAAAATCTGATATTAAGGAATTCACCCATAACATCAAATTCTCCACCATAAGGTTATAGTGAGCTCGAATAGCTGGTAGGAGTTCAACATTGGTTATTATCTCTAATTCAATACCAAAAGTAATTTTCAATGTACTTAATTGTGATATGAATTCTTTGAGTTCAAGAAACTAATGAAAATAAGTATTTCTCCTACAAGAAAATGTTATGTCAGACTCTCATTCCCTTGAAGCTGACATAACACACATAAAAAAGATTTGTGTTGCTCCTAAGAATTTAAACTTGTGAATATTCAGGACATCAAATTTAATTTTCAATCTCTCAATATGTGTGAAATACCAAATTTCTCACAGTAATCGCAATAGTGAACCTTTAAATAATTGACACAAGGACCGCCTGAAAGAAATAAGGAGAAAAGTTACGGGGTAAGGTTAGGCTAATTTGGATGCAGTTACATAATGTGTAAATGACACATATGAGTATTTTTCTAATCTTTTTACATTAAAAAAAGTCACAATTTTCATTAATTTTATTTCAGACCCTTTTTTCATAATAAAATTATACCCTATAAAATTTTGCATATTTATTTTCTCTTATCCAATTTGTACCCTTACTTTTCAATAAACATGATCAAACTAGTTAATAAAAATACCTTAGGGGATGTTTGTTTTGTATTTGTTTTGAGATTTAAGTAGTGTAAGATTTAACTTTAACGAATAGTACTGTTGTATTATTATATTATTTGTTGAGTGTGATTGTAATGATTGTATAATTAATGATTAATGTGTTTTATTGGAGATGTTAAGATGTGAGATAATATGTATTTATAGGGTTGAGATTTTGAAAATCTTAATCTAAATCATAAACTAGAACATGAGTGGGATTTCAAAATTCCAAATCCGAATTTCACATCCCAATTAAAACAAACATCCCCTTATTTTTATGATCATTACTAACACCCCAAAATATGTTAAGTATACTAAATGGGAAACACATCTATTTTAGTTATAAATTTTTTGAAATATGAATATTAATTAAGTTGCTCTTTTAAATAATTACTAGTTTTTTGCTCGTTCAATGCACAAGCCTATTGTAACTTTATTTTTCGTAATACATAGACCTGTCGTTAATTTTATTGTTTTTGTCTTTTGGTTCTTTCCATTGCTTTAAAAATAACAAAAAACATTAATCATGAAATACAATTTTCTTTCATAACTTAACATGTTCTTAAGCAAAACTAATGCACAAAGTGAGTTTGAAATACACAAACATTAAATTGCACAAATTTTAATAGAATTGAACCATAATTGTAAGAGACATTTACTTTTCCCGCTAAAACAATTTTTGTTTCATTTTGAACGATTCAATTTAGATAAATTTGAGCTCCTTGCAGGCTCAGGCTCAAGCACAGAGCAAATTGCATTACAACGTTAATATAATTTGGTATATCAAAACAATTAGTAAAAAAAAAGTTAAAACCAACGTGTTTTCTACATGTTCCAGAGCCTTCCTTAACTTGTTCAATTTCCTCGATTTCAGGTGATCCAAAAGATGTCTGTGATGAAATCACTGGGACCTCTAGTGACACAACCTTCGTCTCCAGAGCAACAACAATATCTTCACTGTAGATGCTCCCGTTCACAATGTTGTCAAAGGATGATACATCGAGCTTGTCTTGTTATTACTTCATGACAAAGTCTTTGTAACACTTGGAGCACATGTTCATGGTTGCCACTGTGTGATTAGGTGTGAGATTTTGCTTGTATTTGAGCTCAATTTTGCTATATTATTGTAGCATTTTGAGGCGATTTTGGTCACATTTGATAGAAATTGTGCTACTAACCTTGTTGTCAAGAAATGTGTTGAAATTGTAGGAAACAAGGTGAAATAGTCAACTTTAAAGGAAAAAAGAGCATTGACGCATGGGAATTGAAGTCGATTGGAGGACGAGCAAGGAAAAGTGTTAGAAAAGTCCGAGGAGCAGAATTCAATCGGCCGACCGAGTGGTCCCACACTGGCGGCCGAGTGAAGTGGACTTCCAAAAAGTTTGAAAAATCTCCATATCACTCGGCCGGCCGAGTGACTTCACACTGGCGGCCGAGTGGGGTCGAGTTACAGAAGGTTTCGAGGGAATTCATTCCACACTGGCGGCCGAGTGAGCCCACACTGGCGCTCGTTTGAGTTCTGGAACCCAGTTTGGTTTTGTAATCCATTTTCACTTGGTTGGCCGAGTGAACTCACTCGGTTGACCGAGTCAACTTACCAATTTCATGGATTTTCGCGAATTTTGAAGAACTTCAAGGGCCAAAATGTCAATTTCGTCTCACACACTTTTGGAAGCCTTAAATACTTCCCAAAACAGTTTGTAAAAGGATCTTATCATCATCCATTCCAAGAACTAGAAAAAACCTAGCTATTATTTAGTTTTTACATTGATTTCTCCTAAATCCATAGATTAGGTTTTTGAAGAACAAGCTTACGTTATTTTATAATATCTTACATTGAGGAAGAATTATCAAGGTGACTTCCACCCAACTCTCTTTTGCTCTATAATTACAAGGTTTATGTCTATTTCACTATTTTTTGTTGTTTTGGCCATGGGTGTTTCTCCAAACACCATGGGCTAATTTTATTTATACTTTGGGTGTTCTAAAACCATGTGATTGTTGAGTTCGGAATTGTTGAGTTTTGTTATTGTTGATTTTAGGATTATTGCTTCTTTTATTGGGAATTATTGGTACTTTTGTGTGTTAACTTCTATTAATCCATCTTAGATGCATGTTTAGCGTATACGAGAGTTACATGGACATGTGTATATTTATGGTGTGAGTTGTTGGTATGCAATTGTGTTAGTTATACTTTTAATTCGTCGAAAGAGTTAATCGTATTAGAACTCCATTAAAAGACATTAATTATTTGAATGGTTGTTTGAGTAGTTGGTGAGGATTAGGGAGAAAACCTTATTACCGGGTTTGGGAACACCTTAGAATTAAGGCTATATTACCCGAAGGGAAATTGTTGTCATCCTAGCATTTAGGTGCTCTTAGCATACCTTAATTGAAGCATTAACATGGTATAAATAATCCCAATCAATTTCACTAGGTAGAGAACACCCGAAGCATTCGCTCACCCTTGCACTTCTCTGAATCTAATTCGTAGTTGTTCTTTGTTCTTACTTGTCTTTTTCTTATTTTTTGATTCGGTAGTTTGATTGCTTGTTAACTTTTAGATTGTGTTTAGTTTAATTTATTTCCTTTGATTGTCCATTAGCTCTAGTTCGAATGCTCCCGAAAGCGTAGCTACATTAGTTATGACGACACAAAACTCTAGGGATCCATTGCACTAGCCCACCTCCCGTGGTTCGATACTACTTGGTCGAAATACTTATGTGCATACTACTACGATCCCTTATGCTTCAGAGGAAGTAGTTAGTCAAAATATATTGTCTAAATTTCGTTCAAGTCACTGTGCTAAAGAATTCACAATTGTTTACACACAGAACCGGTGCTTGAGGAGTTTGGGTTTGGCATTTCATATCATTTTGTTCAATTCTTAGATTTTTCCTGCAACAGGAGCACAACAACTATTACAATACAACATAACCCAACAAAAATCTATTGAGCACATTAAAATCATAATGTGCATGTGCATACCTTACCCTATGCTCATTCAACAACATTCCATACTTGCAACATGATCAATTTATTTAATATTTCTACACATCTAAAGAACATGAGAGCCATTCTCAAGGGTAGAAACTCAATATTATCAAACATGTTGTCTCTCAAGCCTTCCAATCTTCTGTTGTAGACGTGTAATCATGTTCTCCAGCTCATACATATAAGCCTGAAGACTAGCATCAAGCAATTAAAGAAAACAATATCAACTCATGAAATTCTTGAAAAAACACCAATTTAAAATTAGATTTATCTTAAAATATTACATGGCACAGAAAAAATTTATTGCGGAAAAAAATTGTCAAAATTTTTACAGAATAAAAAAATAAAATTAATAACACATATAACTTACAGAAGATGAAACCTATCACATATTCATATATATAATAACTTTCAAATTCAAGAAACCTCACTCAATCTTGATATTTTGCTGCAAAATAATGTGCATGCATGTCATTGGAAACAATAATATCTTTTATTTTTTTTAAAACCTATCTTCATAAAGCTATATACAACAAAAATTATAGTAGACCAAATCCAAACACAAAAAATACCGAGTTTCTTGAAAAATTATATCAACAAATATTCATCAAAGTCTCCCAATACTATACAATCACCCCCTTAGTTGAATTAGAAACTCAATAGACATGACTCACTTACAGTAGAGACCCTGAACAATTGAACCCATTTTTCAAAATCTCTTTATTCTTTATGTATCCAAGTGTCGCCTCACTAAGCTTTTCCATCGCAATCTGCACAGACAACAATATTCAGTTGGATAAGAAATCCATTACTTAGGCAATCCAACTTAGCGAAAAGAGACCAATTCCATCTCACTTGCTTAACAAGCGCAAGCCTCTTTCGGGTCACATTCTTGCAACTTGAATTTAATTTTCTCCGGTTAAAAAAATAAATAAGAAAAAACTACAACATCAATATAAGGGAAATAAGGCATTGTCGACTAACTTTTTAATAGCACAAATTCTTAACTCACCCCTCTACTTCTCAGATATTCAGTTCGAATTATGTATAGAATGATCTTACAAGAATACTTGAAAGAAAAACTTCACTACTTTGAATAAGACATTTATAATTACCTCACAAATTCGGCAAGAGGGGCAAGTCCAAGAAATCTAATGAAAAAGATCTGTAACAACGAATTCATAACAAAAGGTAGCCTTTAATAAATAAAAAATGTCCAACAAAAAAAGTAGCTCTATATTTAGAACAAGACAACTCTTTAGATACTTCCCACAAGTATTGCGGGATATCATCTTCATCGTCATTTCACTTTCCTCATTTTCACCAGAAAAGCATGGCTAGCAGATTACGTTGGCGTTAGGATGACCAAACTCTTCCCCATAAACATCGTTTTTGGAACCAAAAGCATCAGCGCATTACGGATCTCTTGGCAAAAACGTCGGTGTGATAGGATGACAACAAGAGCCGACTATTTGGGGTGTGGAGTAAGTGAAATATAGGGCAATAAGACGAGTTTAATGCCTCCAAACACAAAACTATACGTATTTCGACGATCGTCATACACTACGCCTCTATCAAACTGCCATGGTCACCCGAGTAACAAACGATGCACATCCATTGGCACAACATCGCACCAAATGGAATCCTTGTACGAATGTCCAATGGAAATGACATAAGAACGTGGGAACTTCCGGTTATCGTCGTTCCTTGTTGGAGCTAAGCCAACGTATAAGGTTTCGCGTGAGGCTCCAATGGCAATCCCAATTTCTGGACAACTAATTCTACCACCACATTTTCGCATAAACCAAAATCGATTATGAAGTGACACACACTTTGTCATCAATCGTGTAAGAGGAGTGAAAAATAGTCGTTCGTTGGTTAGAATGGTCGGCCTGGCGAGGGGCGAGGTATGCTCAGCGTAGGATAAATGACTGTCCGTAGCCCGTCATAAACTCTTCTCGAGGTGTATCAGAATAAATCTTCATCGAAAATGGGGGGCCGTCGTAGGGATCCTCGTCACCGAAAAGGGCACGTTTAGGACATGAACCCGCACGATGGACAATGCCACCGCAAGAAAAACACGCACCTGGTGGAGGCCGCGAAGAGGATGGTTTGGCCGATGTCAGTCGAGCTGGGGCTGGACTAGGTGGGTCTTAACGAGCAAGCAAGGGCGAATAGAACTAAGGTCGTTGCGCATGTTGGCGTTCAATTAACAATGCACGCTAGTGCGCTTCTAACATAAATGTTGGCAAAAACAATTTTTACACATCTTGGAGAGGTACCCACAACGTACCGATGTAACGAGAAACAAGTTGATCGTTCGATTCCGATAGATCGCTCAGAGTCATGAGTTGAAAGAACTCGGAAGAATACTCTACCACTAAACGAGGACCCTGTTTAAGATTTTGTAACCGCTGAAATTGGAGGCGAGCATGGTTAAACGAAAGAAAGGCCTCTAATAACCGTTTCTTGAACTTCGCACATGTGTGAATTCGACGTTTCTCTTTACGCACGCGAGCAGATTTGAGATTTTTCCATCAATGGGCTACTCGGCCACGGAGGCGTGTGGTTACAACAGCAACTCGACGGTCCTCTGGTACATTTCATCGACTGTGATGACCCAGTCACATATCGACATCTCCGGGGTGTCATCCGCAAAAACCTGAATCACCACCTTGAAATCCAACTCCCAACGATTGTTATCGAGACGTCGTGGTGTCCGCTCGTCACGGGACTACCGAGGGCGATAGGTCGAACCAATGGGGCAAACAGATTTTCTATTAATGTATGAGTTTCTTCTTCAAATGAAGGATCGAGAGACGAAGCCCTCGTCGGATGGCTACCCAAACCTAATGAGAACCTGTCTCAGACAATTTTTTATGTTTCATGAGCCCATGAATCACAAAAAATTGTTTCTGACGGGTTCTAGCTAATCACTTATACATTTTGAATTTATCTAAGACGGGTTCTAATCACTTATACATTTTGTGATTCATGAGTCATAATCCTATTCAAATCGTATTTTGAAGCAACATAAAATAGAGCTCTGTCTCATTTAGGGGTGTAAATAAGTCGAGCTAACTCACGAGCTACTAATGTTCGACTTAAAAAAAATTCAAAATCGAATCGAGCTTGAGCTACCCGAGTAACTCTTGAGCTAGCATTCAAGCTCAATAATAGTAGGCTCACGAGGCTAATCCAGTTTAATTGAGCTGATATAATTTTACAATTTTCCCCTAATAATTATAGATAAATGTATTTTAATTATAAATAAAATAAAAATATTTAATTAATGTTATGTTATGTAAGATATGGTGTTGAGCCGAGTCGAGTTCGACTATTTCAATTTTTTCCCCGAGTCGAGCTCAAATTCAAAAAGAAAAAACCCAATCGACTTCAAGTCAAGTTTCGAGTATTCTAATCGAGTCGAGTTTGACACTAATTGATGTTATGTAAGATATCGTGTCGAGTCGAGCTCAAGTATTTCGAGTTTTTTCTCGAATCGAGCTCGAGTTAAATAATAAAATTCAATCAAGTTAAAACAAAAAAACTCGATCGAGTTTGACACTAATTGACTCGACTCAACTCGGTTCATTTACGCCCCTAGTTAGTATGAAAGGGAAAATGATTGTTTGGTTCAATAATATGAAAATAAGTGTAAGTTCAATATATATATATATATATATATATATATATATATATATATCACCGCAATTTTTTATATGATTTCATTTTTTAAAAAGTATGGGTAGAGAAGTTGAAAATTGTTCGACGAATTAATATTGACAGCCTAGTGCCTAGATTAAAAAGTCACTTTTATATATATATATATCACCGCAATTTTTCATATGCTTTTTTTCTATCTTGCATTTTTAAATCAAATAAACAAAACTCATTCAAATAAATAATTAAATATTACAACCTCTAATTTCAATTTTCCATCACATATTTATATTATAACCAAAAACTAAAGTATCGAAATAGCTAAAAATAAATTTTTACAAAGTAAATTAAGAGAGAGCGAGTGGGTAAGGGCGAGTGAGAGACGGGTAGCTCGTAGAATCCGACCGGCAACGACTTTACCGAGAGAACTCCGGTGAGACAGAAACCTAACCCTAACCCAAGCCATAGGAATAGAGGTTGGACGGCACCGTGGTTGAGAGCGATGGAGCGAAAGGGATTCTTCGACAAGTCGGACGTGACGTTCTTCTTTTGTAATTTTTCGGATGAATGCAGTAGACATGAGATTGTGGAAAGCTTTAACAAGATTGAAAAAGTTAAAGATTTCTACACGGTTGGCAGAAAAGACAAGAGGGGTCTGAAATTTGGATTCGTTAGATTTGGGGGACACATCGACCAGAAATAGGTAGAAATAGATTTGAATAATACTTGGTTTGGGTTGTACAAGATAAGAGCGAACCTTTCGAGATTCGAAAGGGAAGCGGCAAACCAGTTTCATGGGAACAGAAACAAACAAAAATTCCCAATCGAGAGTGGGGCCAATAATCTGAGAAGAGTGGAACAGACATACGCAGGCGTCATAAAGAGCCTGGAGAAAGTGAATGACAATGGGTAGTCCCTATGGATGAAGAGGAAGACAGAAACTAAGGGCATGACAGATCTACATACCAATAGGGTGGGCGCAGTGGAAGATGGAGAGTTTAAAGGTATGTCATATGAAACTTCGGAACAAGAGATTAAATGGCTCCATGGGTGCATGCTGGGTAAACTCAAAGAAGGGATACCATGGCCAGAAGAAGGGGAATCGATCACCGAGGAACGAGGTGAACTATACAAGATCCTGCCCTTGGGTGGTGATTTGATTCTCCTTAAACCCTTGAATCCGCAAAAAAAAAAAAAACCAAACCTATCTCGACGAGTCACCTTGGGCGAGCAAATGGTTCGAGATGATATGTCTGTGGGATCCCAACCTTCATCTAGGACGTTGTGTGGTGTGGACGAACTGGTTCAATGTCCCACTCCAAGCTTGGAATTAGAGATTTTTCAATAAAGTGGCCTCACGATATGGTTCGATTGTGAAAATAGAAGAAGATACAGTAAACCACAATAATTTACATATTTGCCGGAACCACCTAGAAAACCTGTGCGAATTTGCAACGATGGGAGAGTGTATGTCATCCGTATCAAGGAAGAAGATGAGGCGTTCGACGCAGAATCATGGGAGGACAACGATGATATTCTAGCCGAGGAAACAGATGAAGAAAAGGAAAATGACGATTGGGAGTCAGCTTTGGAGCAAGTAACGGCCAGAATAACAGTAAATCCGGTGGAGAGTAACGACGGAGGGGACAGAAGGAATCATGCAATAATTAATTTTCCGCCGCCAAACACCTCGAAAACTGTTATCGAGGAGACGAAAGCTCAACAGATATAGGACTTAGGCAAGAAAATCGGTATGGAATATCCGTCTCCAGAGGCACCCATGGTCAAACACTTAGAAATGATGGAACGTAAGGAGAGAAAAAATGCAAGAGAGGCAAAAAACAAGAGTCAGGGAAAGGCTACGGTAATTAATGCATATTCTTAGCTTCAACTTAAGGGGTATGGGAGGAAGGGAGAAAAGAAAGGAGGTGAAGGAGATGATAATTAGAAACAAAGTTGAGATATGATGTATCCAGGAAACAAAAATTGAGAATATGAACAAGTTCCTGTGTAAATCGGTCTGGAAAAATGATGAATTTGACTGGGCAAGCAGGGAGGCAGAAGGAAGATCTGGAGGAATTCTCATGATCTGGGATGCAGAGGTGTTCGCAAAAACCAGTGTTTGGCACTTGAGTGGATGTCTTATCGTTAATGGGTTCTTGAAGAGGGATGGGATGAATTGCTGCATTATGAACGTGTATGCGTCGTGCAATGGCAGAGCAAAGAGAGAACTGTGGGAGACATTAAAAACAGTGGTGGGGCAGAATCGACAGGTATGTGTATGCTTAAAAGGGGATTTTAATGCAATTAGATACGAGGATGAAAGGATTGGGATGGGGAAAGGGTGGACAACAGTGATAGATTGGCTTTCGATTATTTCATACGCTCTTGTGATCTCATAGATGTTCCATTAGTGGGTCGTAAATATACCTGGTATAGGCTTGATGGTACATGTAAGAGCAGATTGGACAGAATGTTAGTAAATGAGACTTGGGCGACAAAATGGCTAGACGCTGGTTTGAAAGGCCTAGGGCGAACAATCTCAGATCATTGCCCGATTGTTACGAGAGCAAGCCAAGTAGATTGGGGGCCAAAACCGTTTCGATTCTCAAATTATTGGTTGCGGCACCCGAGTTTTAGTGAGTTTGTAAGACAAAAATGGACGTCATATGAGATTCAGGGCTGGGGGGGTTACGTCTTGAAAGAAAAATTGAAAAGACTTAAAGGGGAATTGAAGGATTGGAGTAAGACAGTGTTTGGAAGTCTAGACTCGAGAATTGAGGAGAGGAAAATCGAAATTGAAAGATTGGATGTGCTAGATGATACATTCGGGCTTGAAGAAGAGGAGTTAGATAAGAGAAGAGAAACTTTCGCGGGGCTACTACAAGACATGCAATGGAAAGACAAGCAAATGCACCAAATGGCAAAGATTAAATGGCTTAAGGAGGGGGATGTAAACTCAAAGTTGTTTCACAGAGTGGTTAACAGTAGAAGGAAGAAAAATGAAATTATTGGGTTGCATATTGATGGGAGGTGGTGTGAGGAGGTTTTGGAGGTGAAAAGGGGGCTATTTCAATTCGTTGAAAGTCATTTTAAAGTTGAAGGTATCACACGTCCAGCACTGGGTCCAAACATGAACATAAAAAAAATTGACCAATGCGAAAATGAGTTCCTTACTGCTAGTTTCACAGAGGAAGAGATCAAAGCAGCCATATGGGTGTGTGAAGAATCGAAAAGCCCGATCACGTTTGGATTTTTCAAAAAATGCTGGGATTTGATTAAGGAGGAAATAAGGCGTATGGTGGATGAATTCCACACACACGGGAGATTAGTGAAAGGAATCAACCCTTTTTTCATTATTCTGCTCCCAAAGAAGGAAGGAGCAAGCAGGATGGAGGAATTCAGGTCTATCTCACTCATAGGAAGCCTGTACAAGATCATCTCAAAATTACTTGCTAAAAGGTTGGCTAAAGTACTTGACAGTGTGATTTCTGAGAACCAATCTGCATTCATAGACGGAAGACAGATCATGGACGGGATCCTAGTTGCCCATGAGGCGATCGACGAGGCAAAGAAGAAGAAAAAACTGAGAGTGCTATTCAAGGTAGACTTCGCCAAAGCGTATGATTCAGTGGATTGGGCGTATCTAAATAAAATGATGATGGATATGAATTTTTCAGCCAAGTGGAGGGCATGGATTATGGAATGTATGTCGACGGCTAGTGCATCAGTGTTGGTGAATGGGTGTCCAACTGGAGAATTCAAACTGAGAAAAGGCTTGAGACAAGGTGATACGCTGTCACCATTTCTTTTTTTGATTGCAGTAGAGGATTTGTGCGCCATGACGAAGAAAGTGGCTGACATAGATGTCATGGAACCTGCATGTATCGGGCAACAGAAAATTAAAGTTCCCCTCCTTCAATATCCTTCAATACGCGGATGATACATTGTTTTTATGTAATGGAAGATGGGAGGATATTATGGCAATCAAGCACACTCTGCGGCTGTTTGAAGTGGTGTCTGGCCTGAAGGTAAATTTTGATAAGTTTAGCCTCACGGGGTTGAACGTGAGGGAGGAAGTAGTCGATGAAATGGCGCGATTTCTGGAGTGTAAGCCAGGAAAACTGCCGATGGCCTTTTTAGGTCTTAATGTGGGTATCAACCATCGTAGAAAATCCTCATGGGAGGGCCTTATTCAGAAAATTGGTGACAAATTGGAAAAATGGGGAGGTCGTCATATCTCGATGGGTGGAAGGATCACTCTAGTTCAAGCGGTTTTATATGTGGTGCCAACCTACTATCTTTCCTTTTTCTTAATACCAAAAGGAGTGTTGAATAAAATTACCAAGCAATAGAGAGATTTTTTGTGGTGTGGAGGGGGGGTGTGAAAACAAAAAGAAAATATCGTGGGTGAAGTGGGCAGAAATTTGTGAGGAAAAAAGGGGGTTAGGAATTAGAGATTTACTTTCATTTAACAAAGCTTTATTAGGAAAATGGGTATGTAGATTTCTTGATGAGGGGGACAACCTTTGGGTGAAGGTGTTAAGATCTAGATATGAGGGTTTGGGAGGAGGAGAGAGGAACAACAATAGGAGTGGGAGGGGGGTAGGTGAGTCGACGTGGTGGAAAGAAATAAAAAGAATCTATGACGGGGGCAATGTGTATGGTGAGGGTGCAAAAACTGAAATTATGAAAGTTGTAGGAAATGGGGAAAGCACTTTGTTTTGGAGGGATGCTTGGTCGGATGGGGGGATTGTCTTATGAAAAAAAATTCTAGGTTGTATAAATGTAGTAATAAAAAAGAATCTAGGATTAGTGAGATGGGTGGTTGGGGGGAGAGCGGATGGACATGGGAGTGGAGATGGGGGAGAAATTTAAACACTCGGGAGTCTAACGATTTTATCATGCTCTTATCTATCATTGGCAGGCACAAGCTTAGACAACACGAGGTGGACTCATGGAGTTGGGAGCTGGCCCCACACGGTGTATATTCAACGAGTATGGCATATAAGAAGATAATGAAGGGGTCAACCGCGCCAAAAGGAACAGATGGAAAGATGGAGGAATTCACCAAGATTTGGGGTTGTGCAGCTCTACGAAGGATACAAACAATGTGTTGGAAAGCTGTGAAACATAGACTGGCCACGACAGATGAATTAAAACGAAGAGGTATACCGATCACGGAAGCGGAACTGGTATGCAAACGGTGTGGAGAAAAGGAGGAAAGCAATAAGCATCTACTCCTCGAGTGCAGATTTTCGGCGTCAATTTGGGAGGAATGCAGAAAGTAGTTTGAGGTGAGTATAGCATTACACCATGACTTGCCTACTCACTTTCTTCAACATTGTTCGATTCTAGGAAATGGAAAATGGGGCATAAAAATAGGTTCAAGCTTGTGGGTGGAAATTGTTTGGGAAATATGGAGAAGTAGGAATGCTAAGGTATTTTCAAATGTGGATCCTGTGGTGAGAAGATCGGTTGAAAACATTAAAATTCAATTGTGGGCATAGTTGGAAGGACGAGACCTCATAAAACCAAACTCATCCATTGTTGCCTGGTGTGTTAATCCTTATACAAGTCTGGAGATAGAGATAGAATAGGCACTGAAGTTGAATTCTTGATTTAGGCTTACTGCTTTCTTTTTGCTGTTTGTAAATTGGAAAGGGTAAGGAAGTCTGTGATATGTGTTTTTCATTGTTAGGGTGGTGGACGATTTATACTTTGTAAATATTACGGGTTGAGTACTCCATGTACTCGAGTGAAATGTAGTTTTTACCGTTAAAAAAAAATATTCTTTTTCTAAAAAATCAAAAAATAAAATGTAAAGAGTAGGTATTCTCATGCACTCGAATCGAACAAACCTTCATTCATATACCATAAAATTTCAGTTAATTTTCAATTATAACATCAACTAAAGGGAAGGATTTCTCATAAGTAAAAAGTTCGGGGTTCGAGTCCTCCTAATAATATTTCACATTCTTTTATTGTGAAATGCATGCACTAAAAATCACATACACTTTTAATAAAACTACATTTTTAAGAAATACTCCTATACTAGCACCATTTAATGTTTATGAATTCTATAAAACTTTTTATCAGTTTCAAATTAATTATACATAAGAGTCAAACCAAATAAAATTTATGATACTAATAACCATTTTCAATATTAATGATTATACTTTTTACCATTTTTCACTCGTATCATTACCATTTATTTTTACCATTCTCTATCAAGCTTGCCCCGTGATTTTAATATCCACTTCAATATATGGAATTTCCTTACAAAATTATCCATCAAAATCTACTTATCATTACACTTTTTCAAAATCATATTCAACCTATAAAATTTATTGTAAAATGAATTTAGTATTAAAAATAAATACTTGTGTCAACTCATTATTTGAGTCAAGTGACGCCCATAGTTGTCTCCACTAGATCATGCATTTTGGGAGCCACTGTCCTTCCCCACCAAACTCACATGTGCTGCTCCATCTATGGAGTTCTTTCAAATTATATTATACTCCTATTACACCTTCCTTCCTAAAATAAACTTTACATGTGAAAGACCACATTTTTTAAAATAAGTTAAATAATGAGTAAAAAATTAAAAGAGAATTTAATAAACTTTTATATATAGAGTAATAAATTTGTTGAATTATAAACCGTAAGGGGATGAAGTTTATGAAAAAATATTTCATTTGAATGGGTATACAATTTATTTGAAAGTGTAAAGTTTATATTAGTAGTATTAAATACTTAGAGTACTATTTTAAAATGTCCTTATCCGGTGGTTGGAGTCTTGGAGAACATGCTAGAATATTGAAAAATATAATTAAGATGGAAAATTTTAACGCAAAACAAGTGACAAAAAATCGAGTATTATGAGAATTCTGCAAAATTAATTGAATTTTATAAACTAATCTTTAGATGAAAATCATGAAATGACCAATTTAATACTTGCAAAATTTATACTTCTATTATGAAATTATTGGCTGGCAGAAAGTTTGGATAGGTTTTAGACAAAAAAAAAAAAGTAAATATTGGAGTACTAAAAATCCAAATCCAAATCCCATATCATATTTCAAAGAAAAAAATAGAGTAATTTACAATTGAAACTACAGGGCTTTAAAATTTCAATTTCATTTGATTTCGTAACTCGTTTGCAGATCACCGGTTCAACCAACACGAATTTACATAAGATTCAACAAGTTATAATCATACACTGACAAATTACAATAATCGGAACTTAATTAGTTAATTAAACTGGACAACATAAACGAAAATTCAGAGATTTTACAGGTGAGAGAAGAAGAGACCGTACGCAAACACGAAATCGATGATAATACCATATCAATCCCCATAAACACGACATTCATCGGTCTCTGGATTCTCCTGGCAGAAATGTTCAAGCGGATCCTTTTGCAACTGATAAATTTTGAGGCGGAGATCGGCTTTCGCTTGGCTTACCTCTTCAACTTCATCCCAGGCGACCTTGCACTCATCAGAAGTCGCGTCTTCTCCGCAGACCTGCTTCGCTTCCATCACTTTGTCCTCGATCATCTTCGTCAGCCGCTGCTCTCGCAGGTGTGTTCCTTTGTAGATTTTCATCTCCGATCTGACGCCGCTCTCCGTTTTCCAATTAGATCGGGGAGATGAGGAAGAAGAGGGAGGGGAGAAACAGGAAGATGCCTTGAAATTGAGTGTGGTTAGGGCTAAAGAAGAAGACATTTGGGAGCGAATAGTGAGAGATTTTGATCTGATTTGTGAGGGTTTTGGAGATAAAGGAAAAATATGACTATACTTAAGGGAAAAGAAGAAATATGAAGAATTTATATAAAATGGTTAAGTTTTTATTTAGTTTTTTTTTTTTTTTTTTTGAAAGTAAAGAACAAAGCAGGCTCCTGTCTCGTATCATTCGATCAATTCTTCATTTTGCTTCGATGTCCTGCCTTCCTACTACTCCATCTTAAGCTTGTAAGATGGTAGAGTATGCTGCTTTTTGTGCCAATTGATGGGCCTCTTCAATGAATTTCCTTGAAATATGGTCAATTTTGCACACTACAAAATTATTGACCAATTCATCAATTCGATTAACTGTATCACCTCCCGGTCCCAATAATCTGACCTTCTTATTGACAATGTTCCATGCTTGCAACGAGTCCGTCTTCATCAATATGTGATCCATATTTCTATCCTTAGCGACTTTAAGACCTACCTCAATTGCCTTTAGTTCCACACATAAGGGGCTTCCTTGTGGGCCAATTTTTTCCTTCCCTGTACACATTATATTCCCCCTGTTGTCACGAATTATCCAGCCGACTCCATACCTTTCCTTCTGTTCGTGGCACGCCCCATCTACTTCAATCACCCATTCAAAGTCTCCTTCCGTTCTCGTTCCATAGCCTTCCTTCAAATTTCGATCCTTAATTGTGTCTTGGTGCACTTTCTGCCTTTGAAATTCCTCGAGGTAAGTTAAAGCTCTGCTCATTTTGCTAGTCGACAATGTGAGTTGATCCCTTCTCTCTTCGTGCATGACAATACAACGCTCCTTCCATATTGCCCAGGCCAACATCACCATTGTTTCCAAAGACACCCCACTTTCCTCAAGGTGCACAAAGAAAAGGAAATCAATTGTGTTCATTTGCATACCTTTCTTGATCACATTCCATAGACCACATTTCTTCCATATTGTTCTAACCTTGGGGCAAAAGAATATTGCGTGTGTGGTGGACGCCAGATGATATCCACATAAGCCGCACACTGGATCGATTGGTACATGGTGCCTCCATAAGTTAGCCTCTGTGGAGATGAAGTCTCGACACATTTTCCAGGTAAAAATACGCACCTTAGGTGGCACATTCAGATTCCAGACTTGTTCCCACCATCTCGTATTGATGTTTTCAGATGACGTCGAGCCTTTTGATTTGTCTATGGCCATGACCATCGCCCGTGCATAACCTGACTTTACAGTATAGTGTCCATGTTTGCCCCATTTCCAATACCTTTCATCCCTATCGCCCTTCTCTTCAATTGGTGTCTTTAATATTGCTTCCACCTCAAATGGCCAGAAAACTTGGTGCAGCATATCCTCCTTCCATAATGACCGTTCATTTATGAAATACGAAATGTTCGGTGCCGCTGCATTTCTGGATTTGATCAATCCCCCCTCTAGTCCATGAACCCACGCATCCTTATACAACTTTATATTCTTGCCATCCCCTACTTTCCATCGAATGCCTTCATTTAAGATTTCTCTACTCCAGCATAGAGATCGCCACACGAAGGATGAGCTACTTGAGACGTCGGCTTCCATAATATCCGAGTGTTTAAAGTATCTTGCCTTGAATAGTCTACTAACAAGTGATTCTGGTTGTATCAACATCCTCCAAACTTGTTTCGCTAGCAGAGCCTTATTAAAATCCACCATCCTTCTGAATCCCAAACCTCCCTCATTCTTACTTCTACACATTTTCTCCCATTTTTGCCAGTGCATTTTTTTGTATCCTTTCTCCTTTATTCCCCACCAAAAATTTGCACATATCTTCTCCAATGACATACACACATGAACGGGGATCCTGAAGCACGACATTACGTATGTTGGTATGGCCTGTAGAACGGATTTGATAAGGACTTCTTTACCCCCCTCAGAGAAATCTTTGTTTTTCCAATCATCCACTTGCTTCTGCATCTTTTCCACAAGGTATGAGAATTGCAGCTTCCTCCCTCGAAGCGAGAAAGTAGGCATTCCCAAATAAATGCTATGGCCTTGCTGAATTCGGATATTTAGAAGGTCCTTGATCACATTCTTATCTCTTTGATCTGTGCCTGGACTAAATGTGATTGCAGATTTTTCAAAATTAATCACTTGTCCCGACGCCTTTTCATAATCCCTAAGTATGTTCTTTAAACACTTCCCATTCTCTGCATTCGCTTTGAAGAACACGAGACTATCATCCGCGAAGAGAAGATGCGTAATCATTGGTGCAGTCCTTGCAATCGATACTCCAGTGAGTTCTTTTGTTACTGTCTTAGCCTTAATCAGTGAGGAGAGGCCCTGCGCACACAAAACAAATAGGAAGGGGGAAAGAGGATCCCCTTGTCTTAGCCCTCGTGATGGTGTCACTTTCCCCATTATGGTGCCATTGATCTTGAAGGCGTAAGTAACTGTTGACACACATTTCATTATTAGCTTTCTGAATCTGTCATCAAAGCCTTGACACAAGAGTTGTTTATCCAAGAAATTCCATTCGATCCTGTCGTAGGCCTTGCTCATGTCTAATTTAAGGGCAGCATACCCTTTCTTATTCTTGTTTCTTCTGAGCCAATGCATACACTCATATGCAATTACAACATTATCCGAGATTAGTCTACCTTTAACGAAGGCACTTTGACTCTCATCCACCAAGTTTGGTAAGACCTGTTTTAATCGATTAGTGATTACTCTTGCCAAGATTCTGTATGAGACATTGCTTAGGCTGATTGGTCTGAAGTCAACGATGTTTCTTGGACTATCCTTCTTGGGTATGAGTGTGATCCAAGTGTCATTCCACTCCTTGATGTCTCCCTCCTCATTTAGTATTTTCAGAATGGCTTTCGTAGTGTCCTCCCCCGTAATCTTCCATGTGTGTTGGAAGAAGCTAGCTGGGAATCCATTCGGCCCCGGGGCTTTTGATGGATGAAGCTCGAACACATCTTTGTTCACTTCCTCCCTTGTATATCTAGCAACAAGCATATCATTAATTCTTCTTGTTACAATCGGAGTTTTATTCGTTGTTATCCTTTGCACCTCTTCATCTGACGGCTCATTTGAGGAGAAGAGTTTTGTATAAAATTTTGTCACAATTCCTTCAATATCTGGTTTCAAAGTGCACCAATTCCCTTGGTCATCCAATAATCCATCAATACCATTGATACTCCTCCTGGCCGTGGCTTTATTGTGGAAATAAGTTGTATTTCTATCCCCCAAGGTCATCCAGTTCACTCTTGCCCTTTGATGCCACATCGCCTCTTGTTGGCTGTATAGTATTTCCAGCTCCTTCTCCAAATTCGTTCCATCACCATCCTCCACCATGTTCAGCTGTTGAGTGATCTTTTGGATGCGCTTATCTACTTGTCCAACTGTTTCAGATGCCCACTCTCTTAGCTTGATGCTGCAATTCCTCAGTTTATGCGGCAGATTTGCAGCTGTAACGCCCCTATCCCAGATTTTTCCCATCACTTGATCAAACGATTTTTCCAAAAACCAAGCATTCTCGAACCTGAATTTACTATCATTCCTTTCCTTCCACTTAGTGATCGATTTTTTGAGTTTCAGTTTGACTGCCCTATGATCCGAACCAAAGAACCCCAAATTCCGACTTTCCACATTGTTGAACATATTGAGCCATTCCTCATTGGCCATGAATCTATCCAGTTTTTCTCTAACACAATGTGCACCTTTCCTTTTATTTGTCCAAGTAAATCTTGGCCCTTTTGATTCCAGTTCATGTAATCCAACTCTTCTTAAAGTATTCCTAAACTCATCCATTTGATTTTCAGGCCTATTTCTGTTTGTTCCCCCCTGTTTTTCAAAATTGCCAAGTATCTCATTAAAATCTCCTCCAACAAGCCAAGCTTGCACTTGGTCAGTGTGTGAGTTCTTGATTTGTTCTAACAGTTTCCAAGAGAATTTTCTGAGATGAGTTGTAGGATTGCCATAAAAACCAGTGAACCTCCACTTCAATCCATCAAAGTTGATACAAACATCAATGTGACCAATCGAATAAGAACTCAAAGAGATTTCCATTACTTGATTTGCAAACAACAATAAGCCCCCACTACATCCATGAGCATCCACAGCAAAACAAAAGTTGAAATTCAAAACATGCTTCCATCTTTGGGCTATTCTAGTACTAGACTTAGTTTCCATAACAAAAAGTAAATCAGGGTTACAATCGGCTACAAGCCTCTTAATTTTTTGGAACGCATTTGGACCCTTTAAACCTCTTGCGTTCCAAATCATACAACTCATGGCTCCTTGCGGCCCTGATTGGGATCAGGCGCCGCCTTGCTTGAGTTCTCCGACTCCTCATCGCTTTTCTGCCTCTTTGTGCCTCCCTGAGTAGCAGTTGTCGTTTCTGTCTGAGTTTCTTCAGCATGTCCTCCTATCCTCAGCGCTCCAGTGTTTGGCTTCCCTCTTTTCTTACTGTTTTTGACCTGAGCTTTGCCTCCCGAGGTAGGATGGATTTGGATGTGAGTCTCCATGAGTAGTGGAATTTGTGTTTCTGTCATTTTCCCTTTTAGTTTGGCCTGCTTAAAATATTCTTTCCCTGCTCCCTGTCCATGAGCTGATGACTCCTCCCTGTTTGGCCCATACAAGTTTGCTCCAGTCCAATGTTGAATTGGAATTTCTTTCTCCAGTCCCAGGTTCTGAGTATTTTCAGAGAGAGTAAAGTACCTGACGGTATCCGCAAGCGGATTGAGGTGGTCATTGTTCAGTAGTGAATCTGCAAACATTTGCTCCTATGGTGTGAGTGGTCTTGCTTCTTGTTGCCAAGCATTTGAGGTCAGCTCGAGCCCTCCTACCCTTGCATTTGGTCTTATGACCTGAGAAGAGGATCCACCTTCGTCCAGCTCCCTCTCCAATCGCGAAATCTGTCTTGGAGTCGGATTGGAAGGTCCTGCCCTGTCCGTCATATTTTCTGGTTGGGGTACCTGTGCTTCTCTATTGCTCCTTTGTGCCAGCCAAAGATTCAGAGTGGCAGCATCCACAGCCTTTTGTCCTTCCGCCCTCAGCCAAAGTGGAAAAGGTCGAAGCCCTTCTCCTAAAGCCATTCCCATAACATATTGCCTTGGGCAGTCTTTATCGGTATGCGTTAGTAGCCCACAATCGTAGCAGAAATCCCCCAATCTTTCGTACCTGAAGTGTAGTTGGACTATAGCTCCCTGAATGGTTATCTTAGTGCCTCTATGGATAGGTCGCTGCAGGTCCATCAGCACCCTCACCCTAAGGCATCTTCCTCTAGCAGCAATTCCCATCGGGCAGTCCATCTCAATGATGTCTCCAAGCATTGCCCCAATCTTCTGACCTATCTGCCTTGTCAAGGAATGAAGAGGAAGTCCATGGATTTGGACCCACAACGGGATCGTATTGATGACCAGCTCCTCCGGTCGTTCATTTCCCCTCACCCTGGCAAGGATCAGCATCGGCCCATTCAGGTTCCATGGCTGTCTGTAGTAAGCCCTGTTCCTTTCGACTTCATCTGTGAACTCCAGAAGGAAGTACCCATCAGCAATCTGGGCTACCTGCAAATCGCTCACTAGTCTCCATACTTTCTTCATCGTGTTCATCAGGTCAGTAGCTCCCATGATTTTTCGTGTGGAGAATCTGGCTAACAGAGCATTGTTAGGCAGGTTCAGTTCTCCATCTTCAGCTTGAAGGATCATGTTTTCCACGTCGGAGATTGCAAAGTTTCCAAATTGTTGGTGGAGATTATCCGCCATTGTGTTGGTGCTAACTCTAAAGGGGAAAGAGAGTAAGGAGAAGATTTTGCTCACCCAGAATAGGTTGAAGTGTTGTGTTAATCTGCCCCACATACGGGTATTTAAAGCCATTACGGCCGTCCTCATCACCCAATCGCTGCCTTAGTTTTTCGTCCAAGCCACATTAACTCAGGACTGCACCCTGAATACGGGAGGTCGTCTTGAGAATCGGGAGAAACCAATCGGAGGAGGGGATAATACCGCACGCCATATCTGCTGCCGTAAATAGGGATGCACACTATCTTGATCTACTCATGCTAATGATGTAATTTAGTCTTGGGAGCCACAATTTGATATCCCCCAAATAAAATTAAAGATCGAAGCAAAGTTCTTCTCTCCCTTTTGTGCCCTAATTTTCCAATTGCCCAATGAACACCTTTTCCTGGCAATGATTATGCTCCACTTAATGATGTATTGTATCACCCAAAATCCATTTTGCCCAGACCCTACTCGATTAGCCTCCTTGTGTGCACAACTCTCCGAAGATTTTGATGTTTCGTATGCAGAAACTCTTGCTTTATCCGAGAATGATGATCGCACCTATCGTAGGTGAAATCGCCCCTAGTAGCGCGTTCCTCAGCGCGTGATATCTATCTCAATATGATAATTTGTAGATACTTATAAAAGAAATCTACCCAATGATCTGAAGATACTTATTGAAGGTCCGAAGATTGCAAAGATTATAATTTATTCAATGATTTGAAGATTGTGAAGATTATCAATGATTTGAAAATTGTAAAGATTAAATTGTTTTTTTGTAATCTGCTCAAATCAAAGTTTAATTATATGTAGAGTTTTTATTTAGTTACCAGTACGGAATATAATGACCAAGTTGACTAAGTGTATATTAAAAGATGTAAGTAATTATAATTAAAAATTGTAACACAATATTACTAAAAAGTGTAAGTCACTATAATTGAAAAGTGCAACACAATTTTTAATAAAAAATGTAAGTCATTATAATTAAAAATGTGCAATAGAACATTACTAAAAATTGTACGTCAATATAATTTAAAATATTATTTTAAAAAGTGTAAGTCCCTACAATTAAAAAAGTGTAACAAAAAACTTAATTTCTTATATGAACTCAATTGAACAGGAGACCTACCCAATAATGGAAGGTAGTGTTACCAAAACCACCAATTTTCAATTCCGAAATACTGGAACTGGAATCCAACCAGACATATGTGTTACATAGTTTCGAAATTTTAAAATTGACATTTTTATTGTTTCTTTTTTTATTACTCCATCCGTCCTATAAAATTTTGCTCAAACAAATTTTTTTTGAAGATTTACAAGATCAGAATCAAATACATAGATAATTTTCAATGCACCAGATCTTCAAACCAAGACAATTAAATAGGTGTCGTTACCCGCTCCAATCGTGAGAAGTGGGGACACGAGTGTACTCATTACCCATGAGAACTGCACAGTCCACTAATTTAACAAAAAGACAACCCCACACTAAGATAGTCAATATTGTTATGATAAATAGGGAAAATAAAAGGGCAAAGGCCACCAAGCACCAAAAGTCATATCTTGCAAATCCAGCACCACCACACGGACATAACTCCACAAAAGGGACTCCACAAGGGACAGGAAGGAAATCCACAAAGAGAGAATAAACTCCCAAAGGGAAAAGAAAAAACGCAAAAAGCGCCCAGAAAAACAGAAAGTAAAGTAAGTAAAGGCAAAAGACAAAAAAAACAACCTAAACTAAGAAAGATACTCCGTAGAAACTAAACAACCTAAACTAAAAAAATAGAAATAGCGGACATAACAGAAAAATAAACGGGATCAATGGATCGCTCAATCGATTGGCCACCGTAGCGCCAACAGTGAGGGAAGACCCATTGATCCCACTAAAAACGAAACAATAAACCTTTAGATACAAAATTTATAAACATGAGAGAGAGTAAAGGAGCTCAACGGACTGCGGTGCGGCTGCGCTAGAGGCGGTGCGACTACGCTAGAGGCGGTGTGGCGGTGCTATAGGCGGTGCAACGGATTTTTTTAATTTATTTTGGAGAAGATAGAGAAGAGGGGTGCGTTGTGGGCGGCGGATTATAGGCTGTGGTTTTGATTGCAGGCGGTGGTTGAATAAGCTTACAATGGAAGCTAAATTAATTAAGAGAGAGAAGCTCTCAAATTGTAGAGAGAAGTATACTCACACAAATTTTTTTGTTCACAAAATATATGTTTATTCTATTTAAATAGTTAACTTTTTAGCATTTTTTTCTACTTTATTAATAAGATTGAGTATCTACCAACAATATTTTTTACTGCTATCTCACATATATTTTTTTTGTAAAAAAATAGGGGGTACCGCATTTCAGTTCAAAAATATTGAAATTGGAATTGAAATCGAACTGGGCATATGTGTTACACAGTTTCGAAATTAAAATTGGTGGTTTATAGCCGGTTTTTTTAGTATAACAAATACAATTTGTGTAAAAAATCGACAGTTTTGGCTAGTTCGGTGTTTGAAATCTTCGGTTTCAAGTTCAACTACTCTTTAATATTGGCCCTCTATCTCATTACGGCTTTTTTAGAATCAAATTCTGAACGTTTAAATATATATACACAGAACTGTTGGTTCGAACTGGGAAACTACCTCCCTTTTTTTTCCCTCCCCATGACTCGAACCCAAGATCTAATGCTTAGGTAGTGGTACTCTAACCACTTGAGCAATTCCAGTTTGTCGATATTGAGATTAAAGATGTGTATTTATTTAGAATTAACCTTTTTTAAACCAATAAACTTCGTAAGTGCAAGATCACTAAACAAAAGGTACACACTCTCAACCACAAAGTTTGATGAATTTATTCAAATATAATTACTCTTAAAAAATTGTGAGGTTTGAACAAATTAAAAAGTACTCACCCCGTTCTATAATTATTTGCACATTTTTTTTTATTGGGACATTCAAAATTATTTGCACACTCTTAATATTAGGATACCCCCACAAAATAAATACCTTTCAAACATCATTTTATTTTCAAAATTGTCACTCTTTTTTTTACATACATTTCACTTTATATCTCATTAAATTCACTTTATATCTCATCAAATCACCTAAAATATTCCTTATTTATTTTACATCACCAATCGTTAAATTCCATTTTTTTTTAAAATTATGTCGATTAAACCGTTCAAATAACCACACATCGGATGGAGTATCACTTAGGGTGTGTTTGCAAACTCTATAAACAGCTTAAAAGCACTTCTCAAAAGTAAAAACTGTGAAAGAGTAACTTTAAAAAAAGTGATTTTGAAAGCCGTTTATAGAGTTTGAAAACACACCCTTAAACTACTTAAAAAAAAAAAAAAGTATTTGGTACACATCCCCTCGTTTCACGTGAACCATCAATTATTTCGGAGGAAAAGACACCATCAATTATCAATCCTAGGCAATCAATAAATCCACTTTGGTATAGTAAAGTTATTCGAGGTGCTCCATCAATGTCGATAAATTGTGTCACAATTTTCACAACTGCTATATAATCTAATGAAAAATGGTTGGTCTGCCGTGAACTCGAGTACATGTTGTGCACCCTAGTTCATGTTGCACTTTTCAGTTTTATTGACTTACACTTTTTGATAAATGGTGTTGCACTTTTCAATTATTAAACTGTATAATAATATTTTTAGTCATAGTGACTTACACTTTTTAGTAATATTGTGTTGTACTTTTCAGTTTAATAACATACACTTTTCTTTAGACTAGGGTGCACAGCATGCACTCGAGTGCATACTAGACTTTACCAATGAAAAATAATAAATCTTACTACCTTTTTAAAGTGCCGAATTTATTGGATAAATTCAACCATTTTGATAGATTGATATAATTATTGAAAAATAAATATGAATTTTGTGAATTCTCTATAGAAATTTAGTACTCCATTTTATTCAAAAATGTATATCACTTTATACTCATGTACCCATATTAAGAAAATTAACAATTTTTTACTATACCCCTAATTAATTACTCTAAAATTCTACACTATACATTAAAAAATATCATTATCTAAATTATATTAATTAGTTTGAAGGCAATATAAGAAAAAAGTGTAATTTACAATGAAATATGTAAAAGTTAGTATAATCTGCATAGAAAATAATAAATTTTAAATAGGAGGAAGTGTATGTATAATAACTCTCCTAATTAGGTCGATTCGAATTTTGTTAGATACATTGCATGGTTGAAGAAGGGAGGAAGAGATTTAATAAAACGTTAAAGTAGCACATGAATTTTGACAACTTAAAATATGAAACTTGATTCTCCAACCAATTTAATCAAATTTTGTGATTTCTAGATTGAATTGACCACCATTTTTCATAATTAGCATTAAAAAAAAAAAAAAAAACAACAACAACAACAAATAAGAGTTTCATTAGCGTGGAGGGTGATACAATTAAGTTTGGATAGCAACGGACAATTTAACCCGAAGAGAAATTTGGTAAGCGAAGGAGACGACAAATGTCAAATCTGTTATTCGACTTTTTTTGAGGGGCTCTGTTATTCGACTTTGAAACAGTGAATTGTCTATTTTTTTTTCTTGCCCTAGTGCTCTTGGCGTTTGGTCAGAGACGGGCCGAGCAAGGGCCCAGGGGGTCAATGGGCCCTCCACCAATTTTTTTTATATATATATATATATATTAGTAGTATTTTTTTCCAGCAATTATTTATACAATTTTCTTATGTTTTAAAATTACTTACACATTTCAAATATCTCACTAAATTTTATTTAGACCTCACAAAATCTATTTTATACTTTATTAAATCACCCAAAATGATTTTCACTTATTTGATCTCACACTCCACTAAATTTACATTTCTTAATAAGTGAGTCAATCAAGATATACAAATCACTACGGGACGGAGAGTATATTTTAAATTCTACATTTGACTAATAGTGGCTAAAGTCTCCGCGGATCGGAGTTGTATCTTAAATTTTAACACTGTTTCACCTATTATAGGTTAGAACAATCAAAATTACTTTATTTCAAAACATAACAAAAATTGTTAAATTTAAATTAATTAAATTAGATGTATTGAAAATTTTATAATAATTTTTTTTGTATATATAATAATTTTATCTTCGTATTAATGTAAATTGGGCTCCCAATCTGTAATTTTTGGGTCCGTCGCTGCGTTTGGTTTGTCTTTTGTTCATTGCTAGGAAGACCCCTATACAACTCTCTATCTGATCATTTCAATGAGTTTGTTAGGAATTAATATACAAGAATTAATTCTCCACCTCACTATAAGTTCAAACTTTTAGATGAGACAAAATTCTTTTATGGTATCAGAGCAAACCGGGTAAAACGACCTGGGTTCGATTCCTGTTGAAAGCACTCCACCCATTTAAATTGTCCACTCGATGGGCCTCCTCCCCCAAAAGGGTAAGATTCCTGTTGAAAGCACTCCACCCATTTAAATTGTCCACTCGATGGGCCTCCTCCCCAAAAAGGGTAAGAGGTGTTAATCCGACCCACGAGTGAGGGGGAGTGTTAGGAATTAATATACAAGAATTGATTTCCCACCTCACTACAAGTTCGAACTTTTAGATGAGATGAAATTATTTCAGAGTTGATAAATTCGGGAAGTGATTTGGAAGATGATGAACAATTGAGTTTTTCAGAGTTAATAAATTCGGGAAGTGATTTGGAAGATGAGGAACAATTGAGTTTTTCACCAGAGTCGATTTTTCTAAGTAACTATTGTCTATTGTATCTAATGGGAGGAATTAGGTCTCGGATGATGACTTTTGTAGTGTGCGCTATATTTATTTTGGCATGATGACTTGGGTATGTTATGCGTGCTCCTTCTGCTCTCATTTTTTTAATAATATATTGACCTTTCAAAAAATATAAAATTAATAAAAAAATTCACTAAATATAAAAACAAAATTAGTGAACATATACTCCCTCTATCCCACAATTGTTTACACTTTTTCCTTATTCGTCCATCCCACAATTATTTTCACTACCCATAAAGAAAAAAAATTTATAAACCTCAACCTCACAATATTCACATATTTAGACAAAATGTCATTACTTTTATAGAAGTTAAAAGGCAAACCGCCCTATCCTAGAACCCGCCATTAAATTGAAGGACTCAAGACCCCCATCTACCCAAACCAACATAAGGATCCGTCCAATCCATCCAATCTATCTTTTTAATATATACAATATTTTTATTTTGATATTAAATTATTTAAATTAAAATATATACTAGTAATGGTTTAAAATTGTTTTTCATATTTATTTTATACTAAAAAAATTACATATAAAAAAATATATATTAATAAGTATATAAGTCTATATAAATGTATATATAAAAATATTACTTTATTTATATATGACGGATTCGAAAACTAGTTGACAAGGTAGGTCCGACAAAAATCACGAATCAACAATATAAAACCCGGTATATATACGACAATAATGACATTTATACTCAATTGCATGATGCAACTGAGTTACGATTTTGATTTGGTTCTAATGTGATGTGTCAACAATATAATTTAATTAGACAATTAAGAATATATTCAAATTACTTAAAATTCAATTACATGTATACATCAAAAAATTGAACAATACTTGTGTGGAATATTTTACACATGAAACATGTCTAATCAAGACAATTTTAAAAAAAATCGCAGGTCATAAGCCTGAGTTTTGGTAGCTCAAAATTTCCTGGTCGTAAACAGGTGGTTTATAGTAAGACCAAAGTATTATTACTACAAGATTTACAGTGTACTACTCCCTCCGTCCAATAGGAATTTGCACACTTGAAATGACACACAATTTAAGAAATGTGTAAGAAAAGGTGTAATGAGTGATGTTTTGAGAGATAGTTTTGTAAAATTTTATGAATAAAGTAAAGTAAAAAGTAGATTGAGTGTGGAAAAGTAATGACATATGGGTAAATAAGAGTATATTTTGAGGGTGAGGGTTATGAAGATAATTCATTTTATGGAGTGTGCAAATTTATATGGGACATCCATTTATAGAAAGTGTGCAAATTCATATGGGACGGAGGGAGTACTACATATCAAAAAATATTCTAGCGAATTCGTCAAAAAAATAAGTGTCCAAAATATATTTTGACTCATAGTAGTACACTTTTAGCTTTGCAGTGACAATACTTTTGTTTTGTTGTAACATAGTTTTTGCCTGGTTGTAACATAGTTTTGGCCTAATAGTTGCATATTTTGGCTTTGTAGTTAATATAAGATATTCTGCTCATACAAAGTAAAAAATATGTTACTACAAGGACAAAAAATATGATAATATAAATAGTTAATTGCAAATTAAATCATCATTTTTTATTCATTTGCAATTTAATCTAAACTTTTTAATAATTGCAAATAAATCACTAACTTTACGTTGTAAATTAGACTTCTTGACAAACTTATTTGTGCCAGAATCTAACGTAATTTAAACTTGTTGCTGACATGACATATTCTTAATGAAACAACATTATTCTTTAAATCAATCTAATTTCAAAACGTCTTATTCGGGTATAAATGAATTTATCAAAACGTCTAACAATATGTAAAACTAGATGAACACCCGCGTATTATGTGGAATGTTAGTAAATATACATATTAATATATTTAAATATTAATATATTTAAATAATTTAAAGAGAAAATTGTGTACTCCATTTTGTAGTAGTAATATTTATTTTAAAAACTTCATATTGTCTTTTTTTTTATTGTTTTTTATATGAATAATGTATTAGTAATTTATTGTATTCTTGCATTACATTTGTTTCAAGGAATAAAAAATCGTGAAATAATTTATTTTCTAATTTCATTGATGTAATACATAATTAGAATTTTTATTAATGGTATGTTTGATTAATTTAGAAAATTAGTCAATTAATTAAATTTCAAAGTTGATAAAACATATTTAAAAAACTTAAACCAATAATTTAATTACATGCCACATTTCAGAAATAAAAAAAGTTTATCAAATTGTGACACATGTCATCAATTAAATATAAAAACGACACATAAGCAAAATTAATTAGAAGACGATACATCATCAATTTGAACTCCATTTTTTTTTTTTTGAGAAGTAAAACATTGATGAGCATAATATTGAATCTTCATTTCCTTCGTCATCATCTTCAGCTGTTTAACTTCAAGAGATCCGCTTTAGTTCAATCTTGAGAACTTGAAGAGAGTACTGCGCTCCTAGCCAGTACATGACCTCGGTGGTTTAATTTTCTAGGGAGGTGATAGAATTTGCAGTCCTCTATTCCGGCTACAATATTCCATATTTCATTGAGTATAAGCCCCTCCGCCTTTCTGTGTTGTTTTCTGGATTTGATTATGTTAACCGCTTCCAAGCAATCCGAGAGGACCCTCACATGTCTTTGTTTTCGTATCACTCTCCTTCTTAACCCCATGCGTATCGTCTGTAACTCTGCCCCCAAAATCGATCTCGGTTGACCAATTGGTAAGCAAAAAGAGTCAATCGTGGTATTGTCCGCATTTTTAACCACTCCTCTCACTCCAAAAATTTTATTTTTTTCATTGTTGGTTGCATCCACATTGACCGTAATTCCTTAAAAAAGAGAGGCATGCTCCTCTGTTTCATCGGCTATATGCACACCATGTATTCTTTCTTTGCTCCTGTATTTTTGAAAATCTTAAGATAGTGTCTTGTTCATTGCATATTGGACAACTTCTTTTCATTTCGAACATCCCTCTCCTCCAAATGATTTAATTTACATAGCTCCGACCAGATGCCCCACGAGATCATAACCATTTTCTATATGGTTCTTTTATCCACAGCATCATAAATCATTCTCATAAATTCATGCGTGCATAATTGTATCCCCCTTTTCACAATATGCCATAAATTCCAGAATTTCCACACTTTCCTACTCACAGTACAATGAAATAGAGTGTGTACCGTGGTTGCTGCCGAGTAACCGCACTCCTCGCATTCCGGGGTGATCGGGATATGCCTTGTATTCAAGTTTGCGGCTGTTGGGATGAAATCATTACATGCTTTCCACCAAAAGATTTTAATTTTTGGTGGAATATTTAAGTTCCATATTTCTTTCCACCCCTTCTTTGTGTGATTTCTATTTGAGCTTTCCTCCCTCTCATGCCCACTATTCATCAAAGAATTTCCTAGCATTTGCCAATTTCACTGAAATTTTAGATTTAACTACAAACAAAAGGTCAGGTTTTTCCTCTCCTACAAGGCGTTTCTGATTATGGAATGTACGGCTGCCTTTCACTCCATATGTATTCCAGGTTATACACTTCATGGCTCCGGGTGGGGCTGATAAAGTTCAGCCTCCACCACATCCGTAGGGTCCTTCCCATCCACATAACTCTTTGCCTTCTTTAAGTTCTTAACTGGTGTGCTATTATTGCTTTCATCCGTTCCTGTCTCCTTAGCTTCCTTGCTTTCCTTTTTTGCCGCCTTTGTTACCTGCCTTGTCCTTTTCTTAGTAGCCTGTGCCATGTTCCTTTGTAGCTTTGCATACTCCAGTGGGTACAATTGTTCAGCAAAAGATTTCGCTTGGTTTAGAGTTTGGCGAATTGGAGTTGCGGTGGTGTTGATTTGGACTTTCTCCTTTCCTTTGTTGTTATGGGCGTTCGATTTGATTGCTCCCATATTTGAAACATACATTGGTTGCTCTTGTAGAGGGTAAGGGTACATTCCATTCCCAAAACCCATGAACCTAGGGTTTGCAGAGTACATAAAGGACATATCTTCAAACAACATGGCCTCATTAAAGATAGGGTTATAGGCATTTGGGCTTTGGTTTGCATCCTTAAAAACACCCAAGTGAGAGGTTTGGGAGTTCTGTTGAGGTAAACTCACCGCCTGAACCGCTGGAGCTTCGATCTGAGCAATCGAGGCCACAATCTGTGCAGCCGGAGCCAATTCCGGTGGTTGGGGGGCCTAAGCTGGCACTGCTGCTCTCTGGATCAACCTTTCCATCTCCTTAACATCCTCCAAAGGAACTCCTTTTTGTCCATCTGCTCTCAGCCACATTGGAAAATTTTCCTCAGGATTTTACATGTTGGCTTCCGCCCCAAACTTAACCGGATAATCTTTCTCCACATGATCAAGTTTTCCACAGGTATAGCAAAAATTGCCTAGTTTCTCATATCTAAACAAAACCAATAGTGGAATAGTATGAATATTAATTGTAGTACCTCTTTTCAATGGGTGTTCTAGATCCATAAGCACTTTGATCCTAAGGCAGCTCCCGATGGCACATGCACCGCCTGAGATGTACACTTCTACCACTTCCCCTATGATAGCTCCGACCTGCCGCCCAACGTCTGTTGTTATCATCTATTCATCTGCAGCTGGAGACCATGCAGTTGCACCCAAACTGGGGCTTTTTCCACCTTCAACGTCGTCGGAATCTCTTCACCCGTTAGCTTCTTCAGAACCAACCATGCACCATTGATTGTCCATGGTTGTTTGTGATAAACCTTATTTCTCTCAACCAAATCTCCAAAGCGAAAGATGAAAAGGTTGTCCCCCACTTGAGATGCCGTTAGAGTGCCCTGCGTTCTCCATACTCGCCGAACAGTGTTTGCAAGGTCTGTGGTACTGAACCGTCGTGGGATGGTGAATCTTCCTAAGAGGAGGTGGGTCGGTGGGGCCAGTGCGGCGTTGTTGATTTCCAGCCTTTGATTTACTTCTTTAGTGAGGGTCAGTATAAATCCTTCCAGGGCTGGGTATAAATACTCCCTGCAATCGCCCAGAGTGACCAATCGAAAGCAAAAGCCTATCATCGTTAACCGAGGCACTCAAAAACTCCTATGAGCCTGGTGTCCGGGAAAGAAAACATTGCAGATACGCCATCAGAGTAATGATTAGGGAATATTTTGAGTAAACCGGGGTAATTACTGTTAATTAATTCCAAGTTTAAAAATAAAAGGGGCGCGTGAATAAGAGTGGTTTTCTAGAGATTGGAGGGAGCTTCTCTCTCTACATTTTTGGTGTTGTTACATCAAGGAGTTTTTTTTTTTTTGAACTATCTATTAGTATATAAAGTGTTGACTAGATGAACACCCGCGTATTACGCGAAATGTTAGTAAATATTACTCCCTCCGAGCTATAGGAACTTGCACACTTGGGATGACACACAATTTAAGAAATGTGTTAGAAAATGTGTAATGAGTGATGTCTTGAGATGTAGTTTTGTAAAATTTTATGAATAAAGTAAAGTAAAAAGTAGATCGAGTGTGGAAAAGTAATAGCATATGGATAAATAAGAGTATATTTTGAGGGTGGTGGTTATGAAGATATTTCCTTTTATGGGTGTGTAAATTGGTATGAGACATCCATTTATAAAAAGTGTGCAAATTCCTATGGAATCGAGGGAGTATTACATATTAATATATTTAAATAATTTAAAGAGAAAATTGTGTACTCCATTTTGTAGTAGTAATATTTATTTTAAAAACTTCATACTACCTCCGTTCTATAATAAGTGTTGTTTTAGCCTTTTTCTCTTGTACACAAATATGTGATGTTTTAGAACTTTTACACTGTTTGTTCCCATTATGCCCTCCCTTTAACTTTAGAAAATCTCCTAATTTCTAACTTACTTTTATTTGAGACGTAAACTTGAAAATAATTGAAAAAGATTGGTTAAAAGAATTTGGAAAGATTTGAAGGGAATTAATGTGATTAAAATCTTCAATTGTTATGTAAGAATATATTTGTCAATACATACTTTTTCTTAATTCCAACAAATTTCATTAAAACAACACTTATTGTAGAATGGAGAGAGTATTGTCTTTTTTTTTTATTGTTTTTTATATGAATAATGTATTAGTAATTTATTGTATTCTTGCATCATATTTGTTTCAAGAAATAAAAAATAGTGAAATGATTCATTTTATAATTTCATTGATTTAATACATAATTAGAATTTTTATTAAGGGTATGTTTGATTAATTTAGAAAATTAGTCAATTAATTAAATTTCAAAATTGATAAAACATTCCATTCTTTAAAAAGCTTAAACCAATAATTTAAGAGGATTTCACATAAAAGGTCATTTCACCTAGTGTTTTTTTAAATAAAGACCTGATTTAAAATAGTTTCAGAATAAAGACAAAATGGAACATAAATGTACCATCATGCCCTTAATATCTAATTTCGAAATTAATATGGAGAAAATCTTTAAATGTTTGAAATTTAAAACCGTGTCTATCATCTCATTAAATCCCCGAATTACGCAATTAATTAAAACCTTCCAAAAATTAAACTTCCTCAACAACACCGGTCAGAAGTCCTTAATTTTGTGCAGAATTTTGGGGTTTTTCAATTTGTGAAGAAAGGAAATCGTGAAGTACTGAAGAAGACGAAGTGAGAAGTGAGAAGAACATTTTGCTCCCTAGACCATGGTTGGAAAATTAATATAAAATCTAAATCTGCATAATAAAATGAATAATGCAGAACAATGAAATCTAAAACTGCATAATAAAATGAATAATGTAGAAAAAATAGTACGGTGTCTTCATATTAGAATGTGATTATGCAAAAATACGTATACATATGCAAAATAAGATCTGCATTATCCCTTGACCAAACCAATAACAAATAATCATGAACTACATTTCAGCAACGCGCACGTAAATCATCACAATTACACGAAAACAGAGCAAAATTGAACCTAAATTAAAATCATCTAAAAAAATCCTAAATTCTTTGCAAATTATGTGTGTACGTGTGGAATTAAAAATCATACCCTTGGCAAAACTCTTCATCTGACCGGATTAATGGTTCCCATGTGGACCATACGCTGCGTCGCCCCACTCCTAGGCGATAAAATCGTCGTCAAAGGCCCACCTCCGCCACCTCCGGATTCTGGACCTTGATGGGGAAGACTATTGTATCTCCGGCGGCTTCGCGTCCGTCATCCATAATGAAGAAATCGGTGAAGTTTGAATCCCCTAGGAATATAAAGAAACGATCGCGTGGAAAGTCTCTTGATCATGTGCAGTCGAAAGAACAGATCGAGGAAACAATTATGGAAGAGCAAAGGAGACGAGACCTTATAGCCATGGTCGTCGTTGAAAGAGAGGAACAAGCCTCTAAGCATCACCCTGCCGATCGTAAAGCCCTAATCTCGATTCCAATCCCTAAAAGCAACAAGCAGCCGATCGAAGAATCTGACTGTGCAGGAAATCTAAACATTGATTTGGATTCTGAGAGTGCAATTAATTATCAAAAGGAAGGGTTCGTTGAGGCAATAGACGATTTCGTTGTGAAGAAGGCGATGCAATAAACTAACGTTACCTTACGCAGCATAAACTTTGAGAATGATGATGATGAGCGTCTGGATCAGGTAACATTTGCCAATGTTGATAATCAAGTGAAGAGGTATGTGGTTGAATCTATGGCGACAAATAAGGAAGATGAAGACTTGTTATTTAATTATTAAATTAATAAATTAATTTCCATATTTAAATATAAGGGTATAATGGGTTATTAACATGCGTTTTTGTCCTTTTTTAAAAAGATTATAATAGTTGTCCTTTATTAAGAAGCTAGGTGTCTAAATGGTCTTTTTTATAAATTTTCTCATAATTTAATTACAAGTCATATTTTAGAAATCAAACAAGTTTACCAAATTGTAACACATGTCATCAATTAAATATAAAAACGACATGTCTCTGTTCTACAGTGTTGTTTTAGCCTTTTTCTCTTATACACAAATAAGTGATGTTTTAGAACTTTTACACTGTTTCTTCCCATTATGCCCTCCCTTTAACTTTAGAAGATCTCCTAATTTCTAACTTACTTTTATTTGAGACGTAAACTTGAAAATAATTGAAAAAGATTGGTTAAAAGAATTTGAAAAGATTTGAAGGGAATTAATGTGATTAAAATTTTCAATCATTATGTAAGGGTATATTTGTCAATACATATTTTTTCTTAATTCCAACAAATTTCATGAAATCAACACTTATTGTAGAACGGAGAGAGTATTGTCTTTTTTTTATTGTTTTTTATATGAATAATATATTAGTAATTTATTGTATTATTGCATCATATTTGTTTCAAGGAATAAAAAATCGTGAAATAATTCATTTTATAATTTCATTGATTTAATACATAATTGAATTTTTATTAAGGGTATGTTTGATTAATTTATAAAATTAGTCAATTAATTAAATTTCAAATTTGATAAAACATTCCATTATTTAAAAAGCTTAAACCAATAAATTAATTACAAGTCACATTTTAGAAATCAAACAAGTTTACCAAATTGTGACCCATGTCATCAATTAAATATAAAAATGACACGTAGACAAAATTAATCAGAAGACGACACATCATCAATTTGAACTCTCTATTAGTATATAAGGGTTGATAAGGGTTGATTATTTTTTATATGAATAATGTATTAGTAATTTATTGTATTCTTGCATCATATTTGTTTCAAGGAACAAAAAATCGTGAAATAATTTATTTCCTAATTTCATTGATTTAATACATAATTAGAATTTTTATTAATGGTATATTTGATTAATTTAGAAAATTACTCAATCAATTAAATTTCAAAGTTGATAAAACAATCCATTATTTAAAAAGCTTAAACCAATAATTTAATTACAAGTCATATTTTAGAAATCAAATAAGTTTACCAAATTGTGATACATGTCATCAATTAAATATAAAAATGACACGTAGGCAAAATTAATCAGAAGACGACACATCATCAATTTGAACTCTCTATTGGTATATACGGGGTTGATGTATTAGTAATTTATTGTATTCTTGCATCATATTTGTTTCAAAGAACAAAAAATCGTGAAATAATTTATTTCCTAATTTCATTGATTTAATACATAATTAGATTTTTTTATTAATGATATGTTTGGTTAATTTAGAAAATTACTCAATCAATTAAATTTCAAAGTTAGATAAAACATTCCATTATTTAAAAAGCTGACGCGTAGACAAAATTAATCAGAAGACGACACATCATCAATTTGAACTTTCTATTAGTATATAGGGATTGATTGTATTTTATATGAATAATGTATTAGTAATTTATTGTATTCTTGCATCTTGTTTCAAGGAATAAAAAATCATGAAATAATTTATTTTCTAATTTCATTGATTTAATACATAATAATTATTTTTTATTAATGGTATGTTTGATTAATTTAGAAAATTACTCAATCAATTAAATTTCAAAGTCGATAAAACATTCCTTATTTAAAAAGCTTAAACCAATAATTTAATTATATGTCATATTTTAGAAACCAAACAAATTTACCAAATTGTGACACATGTCATCAATTAAATATAAAAACGACACGTAGATAAAATTAATCAGAAGACGACACATCATCAATTTGAACTCTCTATTAGTATATATGGGTAGTAATTTATTGTATTCTTGCATCATATTTGTTTCAATGAATAAAAAATTGTGAAATAATTTATTTCCTAATTTCATTGATTTTATACATAATTAGAATTTTTATTAATGGTATGTTTGATTAATTTAAAAAATTACTTAATCAATTAAATTTCAAAGTTGATAAAACATTCCTTATTTAAAAAGCTTAAATCAATAATTTAATTACATGTCATATCTTAGAAACCAAACAAGTTTATCAAATTGTGACACATGTCATCAATTAAATATAAAAACGACACGTAGACAAAATTAATCAGAAGACGACATATCATCAATTTGAACCCTCTATTAGTATATAGGGGGTTGATGATTTATTTGCAATTATTGAAAAGTTTAGATTAAATTGCAAATGAATAAAAGGTTGTGATTTAATTTGCAATTAACCCTATTATAAGGCCAAATTATGTTACTGTTATAAGGCCAAATTATACTATTGTTATAAGGTCAAATTATTTTTACTATAAGGCAAAAAATATACTATTACAAGTCCAAAAATATTATGATAAATTCGCCCAAAATATTAAGTGTTCATAATATTTCTGGGCTTGTAGTAGTACATTATTGTCTTTGTAGTGACAACATTTTACTTGTTTTGTAGTAACATAATTTTGGTCATATAGTAAAATAAAACTTGTGAGCAAAAATATTTATTTTAAATAAATTTAACTCATGTTAACCCAAATTTGACCCATAAATTTTTACCTCAAAGTTTTGGGCCAAAAATTTGCCTAATGAAAACATTGGATTTATATAAAAAGAAAAATAACTGGAATTTTTTAAAGTATTGTACTCACCAAGTTCCACTATAAGTTTCACACTTTCCTTTTTTTAGATGTTCCACAATAAGTTTTTCATTCCATTTTTGACAAATTATTTTCTCTCTCCCAATCACATCACTTATATTTTAGTATGAGAAAATATTAGTTTTGGTCACCCAAGTTTGAGGATTTTTTTTTTAATCCTATAAGTTTGAGACATTCCAAAATAAATCCTTTAAGTTTCAACTTTACAAAATACGTCATTTACCTTTCAATTTTAATCATTTTTTACATCAATTTTAATCATTTATGTTTTGAAGGAATTAGAATTTGCCACATGTATTAAAAATGCTACATCATCATGCCACATCACTCTCCCCACTCTATATATTTTTTTTTAAAATAGAGCTAATAACACCCCAAAATATTCTATACACACCTCAAAATTTTGAATACAAAAATAAATGTATATAAAATGACTAAATAACCCTTATGTAAATAAAGAGTAAAATAATTTTAAAAAATAATTTGAAAAAAAGCTGAAATTTAAAATGTAATTAAAATTTAAAAGTATTTTAAAAAACTAACTAAATCTTTAAAATTAATTAATTTGTTTGAAAAAAATCTTAGAAAGTTAAATAGAATCTGAAATTAAAAAATAAATCATCAAAACAAAATTAAATTAAAAATATTGAAATAATTCAATAAAACGTAAAAAAAAAAGTAAATTACAAAAAATCAATAAAAAGTATGATTTTATTTTTTATTTAATTTTCTTAATATTTATTTTTGATTGAGTTGATTTTTCTTTCACCTTTTATTTTATTTAGTTTTTTAGAAAATTGAATCAATTTGTATTTTTAATTTAATTATTATATAAGTTTTATTTGATTTATTTAATCTTTTAGATTTTATTTGGATTTAATTGATTTTTCCATTCATATATTTTTTCATATTATTGAATATTTTTTTAATTAATTTTTAAAATTTATATATAGTTTTAATGATTTAGTTGAATTTTAAATTATATTTTTAATTTTTATTCAATTTTAATTTGTTTTGAGGGATAAAGAGTAAGTAGAAAAGAATTGAGGTGTGTTTAGTAATACAAATTGATTTTAGTGGGGTGTGTATAACCTTTGAGGTTTGTATACATATTTTATGGGGTGATAGTAGCCTCACAAAAAAAATTTATATGCATCTACTCTAAACTAATTAATCATTCCTCTATATATATGAAAAAAATAAAAAATTCACTGCATTTACTATAAATTAATTTATTTATTTATTTAAAATATATTTATTTTTTATAAGTATTTGATAAAATGATGATATTATCATTAAATTTAGTTATACGTTTCAATTAATAAAGAAAAATAAGATTCACATAACACTCTTTGGTTTCGTTTGTGAAATTTATTTTGTTTCATATTTTTTTAGATTTTTTCAAGTTATTTTTTTTAATTATTTTACTCTTTATTTATGTAAGGGTTACTTAGTTATTTTATATACATTTATTTTTGGATTTAGAATTATGGGGTGTGTATAAAATATTTTGGGGTGTTATTAGTTTTACTTTTTTTTTAATAAATATATAGAGGAGAGATAGTGATGTGGCATTTTTTAATATATGTGGCACCAACTTTACCAATTTTAATTCCTTCAAAACATAAAGGATTAAAATTGAAAGATAAAAGACGTATTTTGTAAAATAGAAACTTAAAGGATTTATTTTGGAATATTTCAAACTTATAGGACTAAAATAAATAATTTCCACCCAAGTTTACCTCTTTTCATATTTGGTCATCTACATTTAGTCACTATCAAAATTGGTCAATCAGTTATTATATTTTATCAAAATTGATCATTCCGTTAATCAATCTATCATTAACTAACGGAGAAAGAGTTTTAAGCGCTAGATTTCTCAAAACCTATGTTAAAAATTTTCATACATCTTCTAGAACTAATGAAACAAACGCAAGAATGAAACATGTGGAACTGTGGAGCTCGTAAAGAAATATCCATTGAAGAATCTCAAGTCAATCACAAAAAATACCTATTTTTTTATGACTAAATTATTTTATTATATTTATCTAATTGGTTAAAAGGAATTCTCATTATATGTATGTGTAATAATAGGTTAGAAAATTCTCATGCATCTTCTATAATGTGATTCAATCAAACTTTTTTAGGGTAGCCAAAAAATAACCACAGTGAGGCAAATGTGTGTATTTGGCTTACAATCTCATTTTATAATTTTTGTAATGTTATGTGACTAATTTCTTATTTTATAGGCGGTGTACACAATTCAATTATTGTGAAAGGAAGAGTGAATTACATTGTCAAACCTAGCTACGCATGGAAAAGAGGGGCAGTGGTTCATAGAAGGAACGGAACAAGCAAGGAAAATACAAAAGGAAAAACAAGTCAAATTATGGTGGTTATGTATTAGTTTGATGTACTCGTTTTTATAATTATGGTACGTAGTTTATTGGTTTATGTTAGGAATTAAATATACAAGAATTAATTACCCACCTCTCTACAAGTTAGGACAAGTTAGGACTTTTAGATGAGACGAAATTCTTTCATGGTATCAGAGCAAACCGGGCAAACCGAGTGATAAGGAGTGTTAGGAATTAAATATACAAGAATTTATTCCCCATCTCTCTACAAGTTCGGACTCTTTTAGATGAGACGGAATTCTTTCAGTTTATAATTATTGTTTTTTTTTTTTTGAACAATTGTACTCTGTTTTTCAATTCCCGGTTTGATATTGAATTTATATAATAACTAGTGTAAGACCCGCGTACTACGCGGGGTTGAAATAAGTATATTTTATTAATTTTTAATAATTATAATAATTTTTAACTTAATTTAATTTTATATTATAATGTGAGATTTGTAAAGATATGAAAGTGTGCGGTGTGGTATGTATATGAAGTGTTTAAGTTTAATAGAATAATGTTGTACTAAATGTTGTGACAATTGGTACAACACTGACTCTAACAGAATATCAGAAATTATGATTCACACAGCGGAAGACTTGAAACACTAAAAACAAACGTGACACAATGGAAATAATTTTCACATAGATTTTATTTTACGGCGAAAAACAATACTTATCTTCAAGTACAAATGTTGTGTGAAATGTTACAGCATTAACATTCACAACAGAAACTACAAACGAGGCAGGTGCCTTGTTCTAAAAACGAACTAAGTGTATAAGGTATACACTGTCGAAATGTCTAGTCTATCTAATGATTACACTCTCAATAGATAAGAAGACACACAGCCATACGGGTGGGATACGAACGTATGATCTAAAAGGTAGTTCTATTGGCCACAATTCCTAACAGGGATATACGCTCGGTCTAGGAAGTTGATCGAATAGAGTACACTGATTTGAGAAGCCTTCCATCGGTATTTATAGTAGTGGGGTGTTGATTCTAGAGGCTTCCACAATGAGGTCCTATTTTTTAGGAACTCAACTTCCATGATATTTCTAGATCTTTCTTGAATGCTCCAGGTCGTTCCAAATGGTTCCAGGCCGTTCTAGCATGTTCTCCAATGTTCTGGAATCTTCCAGGTTCCAGATCCTTGTAGAAGCTTCTAGATCCTGCCAGAAATGCGACAACATTTAGATCAACATTTAATGTAGCATTTCAGAAAAGACTTAGAAAAAATCTCGGAAGGTCAAATTAAGATGTTGTTGATAATGTTAAGGCATTTAAGGATTAACAACATCTACAATCTCCCCCAATTTGACCTTTCGACTACAACACACCTGATGCACATATATTTCTATACATACTCAGTATTATGTACTTAGTTGAGGTTAACATCATTGCTAAGCACTAGTCAAGACAATACCTGTTGTAACCGTCGGATCAAATCGAATGAAGATCAGAGATAATTTTACAATGATCCGTGCCATAAGATCAAGATAAATTTTATCCAAAATAGAACAAGTATAAACACTACACTTATTCACAACATAAGTAACTTTTACTAAGATCATAAGTTGAACTGGAAGAATTAACTTAGAATCTAAGTAAGACACTAACAAAAAAACAAACATCAGAGCAAAACATAATGTAAAAAGAATATAAACAGAAACAGACACTAACACTATACACAACCTGCTATAGTAGACACATGACAATCTGCAAACAAATTAAGCAAGGCAGTAAACAAATATCAAGTGGAACCATTAAGCAAGTTGTAGTAATAAACATCCTATCATCTAGAAAAATAAACAACAAGTGTATCAAAATTTCAGAATTTCAACTTAAACATTAATTACAAAGGTAGAACTGAATAAATGGCTTATATTGCTGTGGTAACAGCTGCAGCATCACCTTCCTGCACCATAGCCATTTTGGAATTCAGGTCTCCCCCTATCTAACAGCTTTCTCAGGTCTCCCCCTGTCTAACAGCTTTCTCCAGGTAGATCACCATACAAGGTGTCCATTTCAGCAGCATCATCATCATCTCCTTCATCAACAAAGTAAGTAGATGCAAGGTGTGCAACTACATCAGTAACAGTAGCATCTCCAGCAGCATCAGGTCCATCACCAGCATCAGCAGCAGCTGGAACTCCATCATCATTAATCTCCTCAATGACTACACTGGAGTTGGATGGTGGTGGTACTCCCCCTGTTGTAGGTGAAAGGAGGTTGGTCCACCTGTCCTTCAGGAACTGAAGTTCATCTATTGTTTCCTGCAAGTGTTGGAGTTGGAGTTTGATGAATTTCTGTGAAAGATACACATTACCAGAAATGTTGATACGGATGTTCTCAACATTTGGGGTTGCATTTCTGTGTCTTGGTCTGGATGATTCAGGATGATCAGTAGTAGAGGGTCTAGTTGGTTCTGGTTGAGCAGAAGTAGAGGGTCTTTGCTGATGTTCAGTACCAGGAGCAAGCAAGGGCAGATCAATTACTCTATCCCCAGTGAGTAAGGCAGGAGCTATGGCCAACAGTGGAACTCTCCCCCTCAACACATCAGTGTTCTTGGCAACAAATCCATGATGCCTCAAGTAATTAGAAATCAGAACAGGATAGGGTAAATTGCCTTTTTCAGAAACTCTCCCAGTAAATCTCATCATATGTTGGAATATTGTGAGACCCAAATTAAACTTCTTAAGCACAGAAATCCTATATATCAAAACAGTTTGATCCTTAGTGATCTTGGTAGTATTTGTGGTGGGAATCCAATTGTAGATGATGAGTTTGTATAACACAGAGTGTAGGGAAGTGAGGTCTTTGGCTAGCATGTGTCTAGTCCATTTAACTACCCTACCAGCAGTTATAGCAGAAATGACCACATCCATGTCAGGTTCTTCATCAACCTCAACATTGGGAATTTCTAAAAACTCATTTATCAATTCAGGAGTAAAAGGTACATCCCTCCCCCTAAAATTAACAGTCCCATACCACTTAGAAGATCTCCTACCAGTGTTCTTTTTCAAACATGCATAGAATTCATATGCCTAATTTGTCAAGAAAGATTCACCAAAATTTACAGCATGCATCAAATTCCTTTCTTCTAAGAAACTAACCATGCCTTTACTATCAAAATCAGGTATATTGATCCCCTTCTCTATCAGCAGTTTTCTCTTAGAATAAATGGCCAATCTATTCTCTAGAGTATCAAGAGAATCAGAAATACCTTCCTCTTCAGAAGCAAGGTCATCTGAGCTTGGTGTAGAGCTTTTAACAGAGCTCTGTTCAGGACTGCTTGCTGCACTGGAAGAGCTATCCCCACTGCCACCGTCTTCAGGTTCTGGTGCAGCTTCCTTTGCAGCAGCATAGTGCTCAGCATTTTTCTTAAGAGACTTCAGAATGTCTCTCAAGCATCTTTCAGAATCAGAATTGGATTCTGACTCAGCTGGTTCATCTTCAGTGATCATCTTTTCTTTGCCTTTTGGTTCAGCAACAGACTTTCCTTTCCCTTTCTCTTCAGCAACAACCTTCTTTTTGGATTTTTCAGCAGCAACAGTCTTAGCCTTCTTTGGTTTCTCACCAACAACAGGAGCTTCATCTTCAGAATCTGTGAACACTTGGATAGGTTCACCAGCATCGGCTCCAGCCTTCTTCTTCTTCCTCATGGATTCAGAATAAATAATTAAATAATTACACAGATAAAAATAAATTCGAATCAGGCAATGTTGTGCTCAAAACTGTTACAAACACCTCAACACGGTTTTTACATGAATTTGCTTCATTTGTGTTGCACCATATTTTTTTTTCTTTTTGTGTTATAGCATCTAATTTGTATTGATCCATTGTTCCTGTGGAGTACATCGTAGTAGCGAACTCCGTGCCCCATACTTACTTAATGGATTACAAATATGTTGATGTTTTTACCAAATATCACCTTTTGAAAAGAAGGCATCGTAGTAGCGAACTCCGTGCTCCATAGTTACTCAGTGATTTGGTACATCTTTTAGTATGCTAATAACATTCTCATTTTTATGCATTTGAGAGGTGTAAGACATGTTTATTTTTGCACTCCAAGGTTCTTAGATTCGTAGATATTTTACAAAGGAATTATTTAACTAAGTAAGAAATAAATTCAACTTATAAAATTTATACAACCCATGATGTTGTCCCAAATGCTACCGCATTTGTGACAACATCCATCCGAATTTTTCAGATAGTGCTCATGCCAAGAGATTTCCTCAAGATAGAGAATCTCTCATGGTCTAAGGCTTTAGTAAAGATATCAGCATTCTATTTTTCAGTAGGTACATACTCCAACTTAACAATATTCTTCTCTACTAAATCTCTCATAAAATGGTGTCTAATGTTAATGTGCTTTGTGAGTGAGTGTTGTACAGGATTTTTAGAAATGTTAATGGCACTAGTATTATCACAAAAGATAGTAAGTATACCATTCTCAATACCATAGTCATGGAACATCTTGCTCAGCCACAAGAGTTGTGTGCAGCAGCTTCCAGCAGCAATATACTCAGATTCTGCAGTGGATTGTGAAACACAATTCTGTTTCTTGCTGTGCCATGATACAAGATTGTTTCCCATGTAGAAACATCCTCCACTCGTACTCTTTCTATCATCTATGTCTCCAGCCCAATCAGCATCACTATAACCAATCAAAATGTTGTTGGTGTCCTTAGTATACCAGATTCCAAGATCACTTGTTCCTGAAACATACTTGATGATTCTCTTCACAGCATTCAGGTGTGATTCCTTTGGATTTGCTTGGTACCTAGCACAAACACACACACTGTACATAATATCTGGTCTACTAGAGGTTAAATACAGTAAACTACCTATCATGGATCTGTAAAGTGTTGGATCAACATCTGTTCCAGCACTATCTTTGCAAAGTTTCAAAGTGGATCCCATAGGAGTTTTCATTGGTTTTGAATTCTCAAGACCAAATCTTTTAACCAAGTTCTTAGCATACTTACTCTGGGAGAAGAAAATACCATCACTGCACTGTTTGATTTGAAGACCTAAAAAATAGTTCAAGTCTCCAACCATACTCATTTCAAATGTTGCAGTCATTGCCTCAACAAAGTTAGTCAACATTTTATCACAAGTAGCACCAAACACAATGTCATCAACATATATTTGTGCAATAAGTAAATCTCCTTCAGTGTGCTTAATGAACAAAGTTCTATCAGCTTCTCCTCTAATAAATCCATATTCCAAAAGAAAGTCAGTAAGCCTACCATACCATGCTCTAGGAGCTTGTTTAAGACCATACAATGCTTTCTTAAGTTTATATACATGATCAGGATATTGTGGATCTTCAAATCCTTTAGGTTGTTCAACATATGCTTCTTCATTCAAAATGCCATTTAGAAATGCAGCCTTTACATCCATTTGATGAAGTTTAATATCAATAAAACATGCAATAGCTAGCAACAATCTAATAGATTCTATCCTAGCAACAGGTGCAAAAGTTTCATCAAAATCAACTCCTTCAACTTGGGTGTAACCTTGTGCTACTAACCTAGCCTTGTTTCTAACAATATTACCAGATTCATCAGTTTTATTCTTGAATATCCACTTTGTTCCAATGACATTAGTATGACTAGGTCTTGGAACAAGTGTCCATACTTCATTTCTTTCAAACTGACCAAGTTCTTCATGCATAACATTAATCCAGTTTTCATCAGTTAAGGCTTCTTTAGCACTCTTAGGTTCAATTTCAGATAAATAACATTCAGCATTTACAATGTTACACATAGAAGACATGCATATTGTTCTTACCACATCTACCTTGTTTGATCTTACTCTTCCTCTTGTTTGCACTCCAACTGTAGCATCACCTATGATCTGGTCAGAAGGATGACTTTTACCTATTCTTGAAGAAGGATTCGTTTTGGGAATGTACTGGTCATTCTGTGAAGTTACAACTGTCTGTTCTGTCGATGTTGACCCAGATGTGTTAACATTTGGTGCAACATTTTCAGACTTCAGTGTATTCTCAGAAGTGTCAGTAACCTGTGATACATCTTCTTCATCTTTGTCATCTGTAAGACCTTTATCATCATCAAACACAACATTAACAGATTCTTGAACAGTGTTAGTTCTAAGGTTATATACTCTATAAGCTTTACTATTTCTAGAATAACCTAAAAAGAAACCTTTATCACTTTTAGAATCAAACTTATGAAGTTGATCCCTATCATTCAAAATATAACACACACAACCAAATACATGAAAATATTTCACACTTGGTTTTCTGTTGTTCAAAATCTCATATGGTGTTTGACTTGTGCCAGAACGAATAAAAACCCTATTAATAACATGACATGCAGTATTCAATGCTTCTCCCCAAAATTTCTTAGCAAGACATTTGGATGTTAGCATAACTCTAGCCATTTCTTGTAAAGTTCTATTCTTTCTTTCAACAATTCCATTTTGTTGTGGAGTTTTAGGAGATGAATATTCTTGCAAGATACCCTTTTTATCACAAAAATCATTAAACATGCTGTTTTCAAATTCCCTACCATGATCAGTTCTAATACGGCCAACTTTCAAGTTAAACACATTTTTGAACCTCTTATAAAGAATCTTAGGAAAACCTTTAACATTCAAAGTTCCTTTACCAAGAATCTTTCCTTTAGAACCTCCACCATATGTAACATTACCACTATTCAAGGTCACATAATCAGATAAGAAATCAGTACGACCTGTCATATGTCTAGAACAACCACTATCAAAGTACCATGAATCAGGTAGACATGCTTTTAAGGAGGTATGAGCAACATTACAGGTAGTTTTTGGTTTCCATGCAGATTTCATAAACTGTTTACCAGAATGTGACAGTTTTTTATGCAGCATTTTCAAAGTTTTATGTTCTTCAAACAATTTTACACAGTAAGGACGAATATGACCAACTTTGGAACAGTAATGACAGATATACTTCCTTTTAACCTTGTGAGGATCTGATTGTGCAGATGTTGCATCAGATGTGACAACATTTACCTTCACAAATTTCACAGGTTTTCTAAATTTATCAGAAATAGAAGCAGTAGTACCATCATAACCTAAACCATGAGTATTAGACTTACCAGTAGCTATAGCATTATTTACCTCAGAAGCACTCTTGGAATATTTCTTGAAACATAAGGTGGAATTTATCAATTTCTCCTTTAAGTTACAGATTTCCAGATCTCTTTTGGTAAGAATAACCTCTAGCTTGGTGATTGTGTCTTTCAGATCCTCATTCTCTTTATTCAAGGAATTAAGAGTGAGTTTCTGATTGTTCCAATCATCTAACAGCTTTTGGTGTTCCTTGTCATCAGTCCTTTTTCCTGCATCATCAACTAAACCATTAAAACAGTTCAAATCTGGGTGACTCTGTTCTGATGTTGCTGTAGATGTTGAAGCATCAGGTACAGCATCAGAATCTGTTTCATCCAGATCATCATCTGAGGAATCATTATAATCAATTCTAGTAAAATTAGAAAATTCATTCTGATTTAATTCATCAAGATCATCATCATCAGATTCATCACTCAAGGTAGCACTAAAATTCAGTTTTTGCTTAAGTCTAGTGTTGGCACATTCATTTGCATAATGGCCATAACCAGAACAAGCATTGCATTGAACTGATTTTCGAAATTCAGGATCATACCTTGGTTTACCTTCACTCTTTGATGGTCTTGGTGTGAATTGACCTTTCCTCCTTTCTGGTTGAGGTGTTGATGTATTGATTTGAATCTTAGGCTGAATGTTTCTAGATTTGTTCACAGATTTCTTAAGAAACTTATTAAAGTGCTTAGTGAGCAAGGAAACATTGTTAGGATTTTTTAGGCATACATCAAGCAATTCTTCATCAGTGTCAACTTCAGTAATGATGGGTTGAACTTCAGAAGTGTTTGATGTTTCCCCTTTAAAAACCACAACTTTCTTATCAGCATTAGCTTCATCATCTTGATTAGTGTTTATCTCTTAAGTTCTAAGAATACTCACTAACTCATTTTGACTTAACTTATCTGTATCTTTTGCCTCTTCAATAGCACAAATTTTAACATCAAATCTTTTAGGAACAGCTCTTAAAATCTTATGAACTACTCTAACATTAGAAATAGGGTCACCAAGAGAATGTGATTCATTGATAATCTCACTTAATCTTTCATTGTAGGCTGTAATTGTTTCATCTTCCCTCATTCTGAGATTCTCAAATTTTGTTCCCAACATTCGAAGCTTAGTCCTTCGAACACTTTCTGAACCCTCACAATGCTCTTGCAACCTGTCCCATGCATCTTTAGAAGTAGAACAGTTAGATATAATTTTAAACATTGAAACATCAACAGAAGTAAAAATAGCATTTAAAGCTTTAGAATTGTAGCTTGCTGTTGTTATTTCATCAGCCGTCCAGTCAACTTCTCTCTTGAGTTGTATTTCACCATCTGCGTTTGCTGGTCTTTTTGGAGCTTCCCAACCTGTAAGTACAGTCCTCCAAGCACGTTCATTAACTGACTTGATGTACATACGCATCTTAGGCTTCCAATAAGCGTAATTCGAACCATCTAAAACGGGTGGCCTAAGTGTCGTGGATATGTGATGTGTTTCCATTGCTAACCTACACTAAAAACACACTTGACCAAAGATCTAACCTAGTGTCGTCAGGTATCGGCTCTGATACCAACTGAAAGTGTGCGGTGTGGTATGTATATGAAGTGTTTAAGTTTAATAGAATAATGTTGTACTAAATGTTGTGACAATTGGTACAACACTGACTCTAACAGAATATCAGAAATTATGATTCACACAGCGGAAGACTTGAAACACTAAAAACAAACGTGACACAATGGAAATAATTTTCACATAGATTTTATAAATAAAAATCTATGCTAGCCTTACGGCGAAAAACAATACTTATCTTCAAGTACAAATGTTGTGTGAAATGTTACAGCATTAACATTCACAACAGAAACTACAAACGAGGCAGGTGCCTTGTTCTAAAAACGAACTAAGTGTATAAGGTATACACTGTCGAAATGCCTAGTCTATCTAATGATTACACTCTCAATAGATAAGAAGACACACAACCATACGGGTGGGATACGAACGTATGATCTAAAAGGTAGTTCTATTGGCCACAATTCCTAACAGGGATATACGCTCGGTCAAGGAAGTTGATCGAATAGAGTACACTGATTTGAGAAGCCTTCCATCGGTATTTATAGTAGTGGAGTGCTGATTCTAGAGGCTTCCACAATGAGGTCCTATTTTTTAGGAACTCAACTTCCATGATCTTTCTAGATCTTTCTTGAATGCTCCAGGTCGTTCCAAATGGTTCCAGGCCGTTCTAGCATGTTCTCCAATGTTCTGGAATCTTCCAGGTTCCAGATCCTTGTAGAAGCTTCTAGATCCTGCCAGAAATGCGACAACATTTAGATCAACATTTAATGTAGCATTTCAGAAAAGACTTAGAAAAAATCTCGGAAGGTCAAATTAAGATGTTGTTGATAATGTTAAGGCATTTAAGGATTAACAACATCTACAAGATATGAAAAAGATTTTTTTTTTAAAAAGTTGGAGAAGAGAGAGAAATAAGAGAAAGTCATTTAAAAAATAAAATTATATAATTAAAGAAATATAATTATAAAATATTATTGTTTCTTCGAGTAATTTTAGAAAAAGAATTATCACAATTAAGATGGATTTATTGGATTAAAAAAAGTAAAAAGATTGAAATATCAAATTTTATATTTATTGTTGGAGTGTTTAAATATTATTAAGATAGATAGATAAGATTAAATTTATAGATGGTTGGTTTGAATTATAAAATATTATTGTTTGTTGTAGTAATTTTAGGGAAAAAAATCAAATCTTATTGTTAAAGTAATTTTAGAAATAAGATTAAAATTAAATTTATTTAAATATTATTAAGATAGATTAAATAGGAAAAAATTAATTCTTATTGTTAGGAGTAATTTTAGGAATAAGATTAAAATTAAATTTATTTAGATATTATTAATATAAATTAAATTTATTTAAGTTAGATTTATAAAAATTAAAGTCAAAATACACTTTGCATATTGAATTTTTGGATTTATAAAAAATCAAATCTATTGTTGGAGTAATTTTAGGAATAAGATTAAAATTAAATTTATTTAGATATTATTAAGATAGATTTATTTAAATATTATTAAGATAGATTTTGTTGGAATTATAAAATATTATTGTTTGTTGGAGTAATTTTAGAAAAAAAAAATCAAATCTTATTGTTGGAGTAATTTTAGGAATAAGATTAAAATTAAATTTATTTAAATATTATTAAGATAGATTAAATAGAAAAAAAAATCAAATATTGTTGGAGTAATTTTAGAAATATAAGATATTATAAATATTATTGTTTGTTGGAGCTAAATATCAAAAAGATATTAAAATAAATAGTGTAGATTCAAATGAGTAATTTTAAGAATAAGATTAAAATTAAATTTATTTAAATATTATTGAGATAGATTAAATAGAAAAAAAATCAAATCTTGATTTATTTAGATATTATTAAGATAGATTAAATTTATTTAAGTTAGATTTATAATAATTAAAGTCAAATTTTGAATTTATATTATTAAATTTATTAATTTTATAGACGAAAATATTAAATTTGTTAGATTTATAAAATTTTTGTATAAGATTAAATATGTAATTTTAGGGTTGACATGTTAAAAAATTGTGTATATATTTGTTAGATTTATAAAAATTTGTATAAGATTAAATATGTAATTTTAGGGAAAAAAATCAAATTTTATTAATGAAGTAATTTAGAAAGATAGATAAGAGTAATTTTAGGGAAAACAAATCAAATCTTATTATTAGAGTAATTTTAGAAAATATGAAGATAGATCTTATTATTTATTAGAGTAATTTTAGAAAATATGAAGATAGGAAGATAGGTAAAATTAATTTTAGGGGAAAAAAATCAAATCTTATTATTAAATATTATTAAGATAGATTAAATAGGAAAAAAAATTAAATCTTATGGTTGGAATAATTTTAGGAATAAGATTAAAATTAAATTTATTTAGATATTATTAAGATAGATTATATTTGTTTAGATATTATTAATATAAGATTAAAATTAAATTTATTTATATATTATTAAGATAACATTAAATTTATTTAAATTAGATTTATAAAAATTTAAACCAAAACACGTGCATATATAATATTGTGTGAGTAATTTTAGGAAAAAAATGTAATTTTAGGAAGATAGATAAGAGTAATTTTAGGGAAAACAAATCAAATTTTATTATTAGAGTAATTTTAGTAAATATGAAAATAGGAAGATAGATAAAAGTAATTTTAGGGGAAAAAATCAAATGTTAAAATTAAATTTATTTAGATATTATTAAGAAGTAATTTACGAAGATAGATAAGAGTAATTTTAGAGAAAACAAATCAAATCTTATTATTAGAGTAATTTTAGGAAATATGAAGATAGGAAGATAGATAAGAGTAATTTTAGGGGGGAAAAATCAAATCTTATTATTAAATATTATTAAGATAGATTAAATAGGAAAAAAAAATCAAATCTTATTTTTAGAGTAATTTTAGGAATAAGATTAAAATTAAAATTATTTAGATATTATTAAGATAGATTAAATTTATTTAAGTTAGATTTATAAAAATTAAAGTCAAAATATCATGCATATTAAATTTTTGGATTTATAAAAATTCAAATCTTATTGTTGGAGTAATTTTAGGAATAATATTAAAATTAAATTTATTTAGATATTATTAATATAGATTTATTTAAATATTATTAAGATAGATTTGGTTGGAATTATAAAATATTATTATTTGTTGGAATAATTTTAGGAATAAGATTAAAATTAAATTTATTTAAATATTATTAAGATAGATTAAATAGAAAAAAAATCAAATCTTATTGTTGGAGTAATTTTAGAAATATAAGATTAAATATGTTTAAATTGAATTTATAAAAATAAAAAGATATAAAGATTAAATTTATGACAATTATGATGAATTTCTAAAAATCTTCAATCTTCAAAATTTCTTCACAAAATCTTCAAATCTTCAAAGTTCTTCATAATCTTCAAAGTCACAATCATCGAATTGATTTCTATTGATGAATAGACAATCTTCAAAATTCAAAATCTTCAATAAATTGATACATCAAGAAAGACGAATGATTGGATTTCTATTGAGAACATGAGAGACAATCATAAATTACAAAAATCTTCGAATGTAAGAAGAAATATACATAAATTACAAAAATCTTCAATCTTCAAAATTTCTACACAATCTTCAAAGTCACAACCTTCAAATCTTCAAAATTTCTAAAAATCTTCAATCTTTTCAAAATCCAAAATCTTCAATAAATTGATACATCAAGAAAGACGAATCAAGAAAGACGAATGATTGGATTTCTATTGAGAACATGAGAGACAATCATAAATTACAAAAATCTTCGAATGTAAGAAGAAATATACATAAATTACAAAAATCTTCAATCTTCAAAATTTCTACACAATCTTCAAAGTCACACCCTTCAAATCTTCAAAATTTTCAATCTTCAAAATTTCTAAAAATATTCAATATTCAAAATTTCTTCACTATCTTCAAATCTTCAAAGTTCTTCACAATCTTCAAAATCTTCATAAATTGTATCTTCAAAGTTCTTCACAATCTTCAAAATCTTCATAAATTGATTATCAAAATACAAAATATTCAATAAATTGATTATAATAAATGGATGACATAAAAAGTGTAAAAAGTAAAATTGAGAATGAATGAGAAATTAGGGATTTTGAGAAGAGATGATGGATTTATATAGAAAAAAAATTAAGAATGTAGGGTCAAGATTAAGTTTTAAAATGAATGGATGAGATTAAAAGAAAAGTATAGAATGAATGAGAATTCAGGGATTTTGAAATAGAGTGATTTGAGAAGAGAGAGATTGAAATAGAGTGATTACAAAAATCTTCGAATGTAAGAAGAAATATACATAAATTACAAAAATCTTCAATCTTCAAAATTTCTACACAATCTTCAAAGTCACAACCTTCAAATCTTCAAAATTTTCAATCTTCAAAATTTCTAAAAATATTCAATCTTTTCAAAATCCAAAATCTTCAATAAATTGATACATCAAGAAAGACGAATCAAGAAAGACGAATGATTGGATTTCTATTGAGAACATGAGAGACAATCATAAATTACAAAAATCTTCGAATGTAAGAAGAAATATACATAAATTACAAAAATCTTCAATCTTCAAAATTTCTACACAATCTTCAAAGTCACAACCTTCAAATCTTCAAAATTTTCAATCTTCAAAATTTCTAAAAATATTCAATCTTCAAATCTTCAAAGTTCTTCACAATCTTCAAAATCTTCATAAATTGATTATCAAAATACAAAATCTTCATAAATTGATTATCAAAATATACATAAATTACAAAAATCTTCAATCTTCAAAATTTCTACACAATCTTCAAAGTCACAACCTTCAAATCTTCAAAATTTTCAATCTTCAAAATTTCTAAAAATCTTTGATCTTCAAAATTTCTACACAATCTTCAAAGTCACAACCTTCAAATCTTCAAAATTTTCAATCTTCAAAATTTCTAAAAATCTTCAATCTTCAAAATTTCTTCACTATCTTCAAATCTTCAAAGTTCTTCACAATCTTCAAAATCTTCATAAATTGATTATCAAAATACAAAATCTTCATAAATTGATTATCAAAATACAAAATATTCAATAAATTGATTATAATAAATGGATGAAATAAAAAGTGTAAAAAGTAAAATTGAGAATGAATGAGAAATTAGGGATTTTGAGAATAGATGATGGATTTATATAGAAAAAAAATTAAGAATGTAGGGTCAAGATTAAGTTTTAAAATGAATGGATGAGATTAAAAGAAAAGTATAGAATGAATGAGAATTCAGGGATTTTGAAATAGAGTGATTTGAGAAGAGAGAGATTGAAATAAACCAATTCAAATCTTCAAAATTTCTAAAAATCTTCAATCTTCAAAATTTCTTCATCTTCAATCTTCAAAATTTCTACACAATCTTCAAAGTCACAACCTTCAAATCTTCAAAATTTTCAATCTTCAAAATTTCTAAAAATCTTCAATCTTCAAAATTTCTTCACTATCTTCAAATCTTCAAAGTTCTTCACAATCTTCAAAATCTTCATAAATTGTATCTTCAATAAATTAATTATAATAAATGGATGACATAAAAAGTGTAAAAAGTAAAATTGAGAATGAATGAGAAATTAGGGATTTTGAGAATAGATGATGGATTTATATAGAAAAAAAATTAAGAATGTAGGGTCAAGATTAAGTTTTAAAATGAATGGATGAGATTAAAAGAAAAGTATAGAATGAATGAGAATTTAGGGATTTTGAAATAGAGTGATTTGAGAAGAGAGAGATTGAAATAAACCAATGAACTAGATAGAAATTTCCGCTTATTACGCGGACTATTCGTAAAAGTCAATATTCATATTTTATTTAATAATGTAAATAATAGTACTCATATTTTTATATTAGCAATATATTAATAAAATTTAATACTTCGTATAATAATATCTATTTTTTATAATTTCAAATTTTATTATATAATTAATAATTTAAAACATTTTATTAAATTATATCCGATAAAAATTATACTGATTAAAGTGTTTTTTTTATTTGAATTAGTTATTCCCTATAAATAATTTTAAAAAACATTGATTAATTAAATTAATATACTTTACAAAATGTTTAAATATATTTTTAGATAAAAACAATATAAAGAAAGTGTAGTTAAAATAATATAATTGATTTTAATTTAATTTCAGACACAACTTTCCATTTTGATATCAATGATTCATATATTTTATAACCAATAATAAATATACACATCAAAGTTCTAAAAATATTAACTTAACCTAATTATGACACATGTAATACAATTATTCTCCATAAGACACATCATCAAAATTAACCACATCTTGACACTTGGCAAACTTAAACTCCCTATTAGTATATAGGGGGATTAGTGTCGCGTGGCTGTAAAAAAATGTTTGCAAATATATATAATAAAGATTGGAGATAGAAACATTTCAATTCATTTCCCTATTTATAATTATTGGAGCATAATTTGTGGTAATTGACAAGAATTTATTCTCCACCTCTCTACCTGTTTGCACTCTTTTAGATGACACAACATTCTTTCAGTTTATAATTTTTTTTTTTTTGAACAATTGTACTCTATTTTTCAATTCCTGGTTTAATATTGAATTTATATAATAATTGATTTTCTAAAATTATCCATTCAAGAAAATTTCATAAACTTATTTTTCATTCTAAATATTTTTCTATAAGATCATTATTGCAGATTTTTTAAATGTTAGTCAAATAATTGTGCAGATTGAATCAAGAAGATGCATCATAATTCATTCTAATCTGATCGTACATAGATTATGTTTCATTTTTGCTTCTGCTTTTATTTCATTAGTTCTAGGAGATTCATGTGAATTTTTTAACCCAGATTTTGAAAATTTTAGCTCTCAAAACTCTTTATCCGTTAGTTAGTGACAGATTAACTAACAGAATGATCAATTTTGATAGAATATAATAAGTGGGTGACCAATTTTAATAGTGACTAAATATGGGTGATCAAATATAAAAAGAAGTAAATTTGTATGATCAAAATTGATATTTTCCCTTTTAGTATTATTTTATCATATTTCATTACATACTAATCTATTATACTACATCTATTATTTTATTATATTTTTTAATTAAAATACCAAAAAAAAGGGAAAACTTATATATGAGTACGGAGGAAGTATTTTTAATTACCTACTCTATATACTACCTACTCTATATACTAATACACACACCTCACCCACTAAAACACACGCATGTATGAGAGTATTTATGTCACCATCTCCAATTAATTAATTAATAGGCGCGCCTGTTATAAAAAAATATTTTTTTGGTATTTTTTATATTTTAAGTGAGGGATCCTTTCAAAGTCGAGGGTTGTGGACTTGACTTTTCAAGGAGCGCTTCTACATCCACGTTTATGCTTAATCTTAATACTCTATATTTGTCAATAATGAGACACGTGTCACGATTCTATCACTCTACACCATCTCTCTTCACCAAAATCGTCTATTTCAAAATCCTGCATTCTCAAGCATTCTAATTAAAAAAATCTATTTTTCCTATTTTAATCTCAAAATAATAATTCAAATATTATCTATTCATAATTATTATTTTTAAATTTTAAATCATAATAATTATTTTTAAATTTAAAATCATAATTATTATTTTTAAATTTATTTTTTAAACTTTAATCACAATATTATTTATTTTTTTAAATTTAATCACCTTATTATTTTCTAAATACCACTCTAATCAAATCAATAAATCTCTTTTCTCTATTCTCTCTTTTCTATTAATGACGCATATTTTTTAATTTATTTTTTAAACTTTAATCACAACATTATTTATTTTTTAAAATTTAATCACATTATTCTATTCTTAATACAACTGTATTCAAATCAATAAATATTTATTCTCTATTCTCCCCTTTTTTGATTAATCACAATATTTTTTTTAATCAAATCTTAATTTTATCTTAATACTCTATATTTGTGAGAATATAATGACACTTGACACAATTTCACCACCCTGTCACAATCTCTCTACTCACCAAAATCGTCTATTTCAAAATCTCTACATTCTTAGGCATTCTTCTAAATAAAAAAATCAAATTTTCCTATTTTTATTTCAAAATTTTTATTCTTAATTTTCCTATTTTAATTTCAAAATAATCTTAATCTTATCTTAATTTGCAAACATTTCCTTAATTATCGTACATTCAAATTATAATTTCAACTATAAAACATAGGCATAATCATTTGTTAAATCATAATTTCATCACTCATTTTTCTCGGGTTTACATCTATGCAACCATTTGTAATCTATGGTGAGGTAATATCAATAGACTGATTTTTCTTATCAATTCATTTTCTTTCTAATTTTTGCAGATTTTCTAGATTGGCAGGGTTTTATCTTATCAATTCATTTTCTTTCTAATTTTTGTAGATTTTCTAGATTTGCATAGTTTTATCTTATCAATTCAATCTACTTATTTTTACAGTTTATAATTATGCAATTAAATTTCTATTTCCTTTTGTATGACTCTAATTAATTCATTTTCTTTCTAATTTTTGTAGATTTTTATAGATTTACAGAGTTTTATCTTATCAATTCAATCTACCTATTTTTGCAGTTTATAATTATGCAATTAAATTTCTATTTCATTTTATATGGCTAATCATCATTTATTTTCAATGTATTGTTTTTACCGGTTCAAATTAGTAAATGATTTCGTAATAGGACTACCCTAAGAGTCTTAAGGACATTGTTAAGATTTCTTTACAGTTGCCACCATTCATTTTTATTTTACAGTTTGTAAATTTTTCAGATTCGTAATAATAGCATGTGATGCTTCATTTTCGTAATATATTTGAATTTATCTACATCATTGTTTCAAGTAGGGGTCTTTAAATACATTAATTTTAAAATCACTACACAATGATTGACTTAAATAAATTTAATGTTAATAATATACTATAAAAATCTATTCAAAATTATATAAAATAAAATTCAAAGTTTGTTATCTTCAATAATTTTTTTTATGATTCACAATTTATATTTAAAATCAAATTGAATATATCAATTTTTAAATATATTTTTATTTTATCTCATATACATTTTTTTTATAATTTTTGAATATATCAATTTTTAAATACATTTTTATTTTATCTTATATTTAGTTTTTTATAATTTAGACAGTGGCTCAAAAAAAATATTAAGATTTGAATTATTTAAAAATTAATATAATTATTTAAGATACATAAAAAAAAAATTGATTAGGGACAATTGTTATAAAATGGTTTATAAGATAATTGTTTAAAATTTAAAATAAAAATTGATGAAAAAATAAAGAAAAAAATTTAAAGAGGGAGTAAAAATCTCAAATGTTTCTGACGTAAGCTTTTTTCTCTGAATTGAAGTACTTTGTATACGAATTTTTTAATAAATATACACTTTAAATGAAAATTAATTTTAAAACTTATTGTTTATGTATATTTGCTCTTCAGTCAACTAGAATGGATCATTTCATGTTAATTGGACCATCAAAATAAATTTTATTTTAATTCTTTACCTCCTACTACATCCAAAATAATAGATAAAATCCAAAATAATCAAGTTAAACTAATCCAAAATAATCAAGTTAAATTAAGAGCAGATAAAATTTAAGATATTATTGAATCGATTAATTTAAGAAAATTTGAATCGTTTTTTTTTAAAGAAAATTGTAATTTTATATATTTTTATTAATAAAATTATTTTATAATATTCTTACTTATTAAAAATATTTTCTTAATTTTACAATTAAAATCATAATTTTATATTAGAATAAAAAAAAAGTTTAACTCTCACATAGTCTAACAATAAAAAAAAATATACAAATTAATATAGTAATATTTAAAAATATTAAAATTAATATAATATTTACTTTACCCCGCCGCGGGTTTTGGATTCAAAAAATACTGCCATAAAAATAAATATATATATCCTCCAAAAAAATAGTTTTAAAATAATACGCTCCTTGAATTTTATTATAAAATATATTATATCATCTCCCTATCATCATATCAAATCAAGAAGATCTTTGATACCATGTATGTATATTGGTAAACTATAATTAAGGGAAATAGAAATTTAACAAGTGTATTTAATTCTTGATATTTGTTATAGATTTTTCATTACCTTTGAAAATGACACAAATGTTAATATATCGGCAACATTTAAAATAAATATGTTTTAGAATTATTTAATTTTAATTTAAATATCTTTTAAAATAAATCTTAATATCTTTTCTTATCTTAGTATATATCTTTATACAGTATATTTGAGAGTCTCCATTTTTCCTACGTTACAACCTTTATTTTAAAATACTGCAATTCTGTGAGTTAGTTTTATTTTGATTTTTTTAAATTTTTTAACAGTTTTTTTTTAAAACAGTTGAGTATATTTTATTATTTTAAATCTAAATAAATAGGTTAACAATCTTAAATAACCGTTCTTAAATTTAAAATCAATAATAATTAGATATATTTAAGTAAATATTTAATTATAAGATCTTTACTTTGTGTATTTGACAGTTTTTTTTCTATTTTGTGTGGCCTCTTCAGTCTAAACATTCTCAATTTGAATTAATTTGTTTTTTTTTTTTATAATTTATTAATATCTTTATTTCATATTTTTATTAAATTTGAAAACCGTTTCAAATCTGCCTCATTTTCTCTGTTTTTTTTTTTTAAAATCCGATTCATATGGATAGTTTTTTTTATAAATATTTCTATCTTTCTTTAGTAGTTATCTCTAAATTTTATATTAAAAAAAATCTTCATTTTTTCCATATTTTTTTTTCGTTCTCCTGCATTCTCTTTTCTCTTTAGTCTTTATGTAATGAAATATGGTTGCTAGAGGATTCTGTCGCCCCGCCCATATGTGGACAGTTTTTTATTTTTTTTAAATATTTCTATCTTTATGGGTAGTTATCTCTAATTTTAATATATAAAAAAAATTCTTTCATTTTTTCATATTTTCTTCTGTTCTCTCTACATTCTCTTTTCTCCTTCTGTAATGAAATATGGTTGCTCTTCTGTCCCGTCTCAACTATAATGTTTTCACCTTTCTTCATTTTCTATGTTCCTCAATTTTCATGTTACTGTATATTTGTAGCCCTATCCATTTTTTATTCCTATTTACTTAATTTATTGCGATTTAATTTGTAGTTTTCATAACACTATGTTGAACACGTTTTTTTTAATAGTGGCAATGAGGGTTGTGTGGCAGACGAGTCAAATGTTCATCGATATTTGAAGAACTTAAACGATTGTTTAATGGTGATATCGCATTTTTTATCAGATTCAATAGAAAATGGTTGCTTTTCTTTCTTTATTCTTTGTTGTTTATCGTTCAAATTTTGGTTCTTTCTCTATTCTTTTATTCATGTATTCCCGAATTAATTTGAAATAATGAAATTTGCACTTGTATTTTCCTTTTTATTCTTTACCTTTTTCAATATTTTGACTTATTTTCCCTGTGAAAGCCATATCTATTAACTCTTTGCCCTTCTTTATTTCCTCGGTAGAAGATAAATAATATTTCGAATGTAGAGTGATTATCAATTAATTAGGAAACATAGATTGTCTAGGTCAATTCCTTAATGGGAAATTCTCAAATGCACCATGTGCACCAAAACAAGTTTGGTGCACATGCTTTTGTCGTTATCCTCTCCCACTCTAACTTATTATCCATTTTTCTGTACTTATGGTTATAATTTCATTTTTTTCTATTTATTAATTAATTAATTTATAATCCATTACTTTATTAATTAATTAATTTACCATTATTAATTAATTACCGTTCTCATTTTTATTGACCAATATTTATAATTATTAATTAATTTACAATTCTCATCACTTAATTAATTAATTTACAATTCTCATAAGCATGAGGTGGTCAAATCCTTTCGAACTTTTTTTTTTCGTTTTTTTTTCTTTTTTTTTTTGTTACTCATTTCCACTTTTCAATAATAATAGTCGCTACTTTTCATCAATAAAATTTCCACTTTTCACTAATAACAGTTAAAATTTCCACTTTTCAATAATAATAATTACCACTTTTCAGTAACAAAATTTCCACTTTTCAATAATAAGAATTACACTTTTCAGTTAAAATATCTACCACTTTTCAATAATAAAAATTACATTTTTCAGTTAAAATATCTACCACTTTTCAGTAACAAAATTTCTACTTTTCAATAATAAGAATTACACTTTTCAGTTAAAATATCTATCACTTTTCAATAATAAAAATTACATTTTTAAGTTAAAATATCTACCACTTTTTAATAATAAGAATTACACTTTTCAGTTCAAATATCTACCACTTTTTAATAATAAGAATTACACTTTTCAATTAAAATATCTACCACTTTCAATAATAAAAACTAAAATATCTACCACTTTTCAATAAGATTTTTAATAATAAGAATAACATTTTTTCAATTTTAATAATAATTTTAACGGTACAATTTATAATTAAATATACCCGTTTTAATTAATTAAATTAACAATGATAGCAATAAGCAAAATAAAAATGAAAATTATAGATTAATTAATAATTGTAAATTAATTAATTAATTAAGTGATGAGAATGGTAAGTTAATTAATAATTGTAAATATTGGTCGATAAAAATGAGGATTGTAATTAATTAATAATGGTAAATTAATTATTTAATTAATAAAGTAATGAAAAGTGGTAGATATTTTAACTGAAAAATGTAGTTTTTATTATTGAAAGTGGTAGATATTTTAACTGAAAAGTGTAATTCTTATTATTGAAAAGTGGTAGATATTTTAACTAAAAAGTGTAATTCTTATTATTGAAAAGTGGAAATTTTGTTACTGAAAAGTGGTAACTATTATTATTGAAAAGTGGAAATTTTGTTACTGAAAAGTGGTAACTATTATTATTGAAAAGTGGAAATTTTGTTACTGAAAAGTGGTAAATATTATAAGTGAAAAGTGGTAATTTTTAATATTGAAGAGTGGTAACTATTAGTAGTGAAAAGTGTTATTTTATAATATTGAAAAGTGGTACCTATTATAAGTGAAAAGTGGTAATTTTTAATATTGAAGAGTGGTAACTATTAGTAGTGAAAAATGTTATTTTATAATATTGAAAAGTGGTAACTAGTGAAAAGTGTTGTTTTATAATATTGAAAAGCGGTAACTATTATTATCGAAGAGTGATACATATTATAAGTGAAAAGTGGTAACTAGTATATGTGAAAAAAATTGTACTTTTTTTTATATATATAAAATTTGTATTTAAAAATTATTTTTAAAAAGTTGTGAAAAGTGGTAATAATTATAGTATTAAAATTATTTTAATTAAAAAAATAAATTGATGTCACAGGTATTTTTAAAAATAAAGTGAGGTCGTAGGTATTTTTTTTTTATATATATAAAATTTGTATTTAAAAATTATTTTTAAAAAGTTGTGAAAAGTGGTAATAATTATAGTATTAAAATTATTTTAATTAAAAAAAATAAATTGATGTCACAGGTATTTTTAAAAATAAAGTGAGGTCGTAGGTTCGAAACCTACGACCTCACACCAAGATTAAACTGATACAACCGCCCTGCCATAAGATACTTTGTTTGAAAGTTCCGCTTTTTTAATTAATAACAATTGATTTGTCAGCATAGTGTGCACGTGCACACTGTGCACAGGAGACCAACTCTTCCTTAATATACCACTTGATTCATATTTAACTTTTCTGTAGATACACGAGATTACAATTGAAAATATAGTATCTGTCTTTTTTTTTTTTTTTGAAAGGGAGTAAAATTTGTCTTGATATATGTTGGAGAATGAAGATCGACGATTATTTATATTTCACTTAGAAGTGCAAGTTATTTTTAATGTGATTATAGTGTAATTTCTATTCTATATGCTTAAAAGTTTTTATGTTACTAAGGAGTATGTCGTTCTAAATAAATTTTATTCTTTATTTTTATATCATCTTATATATTCATAGTGATATCTTATATATTCATAGAGATATAAGATAAATTATTTGATACTCATCTTAAATTTTCTATTGAATTTTTTTTTGTATGTTTTGTACATTTATACTGTTTATTTAAATCCCGCGTAGTACGCTAGCACAACAATTTAATCTACACCCTTCCTTTTTAAATTTAATCTAAATCTAAGTCATTGATCATTTTAGGGTTCCACTTCTTAATATATATATATGTTACATTATTCATTTTCACTAAATCTCTCTCTCTCCCTCTATTTTCCTCCCTTTTTATATAGCTACTCTTTCCTAATCCTTTATGGACGTCGTCCATAATCATGTATGAGATTGCTTCGATTATTTACGTTTTATTTCCACTTTTTATTTGTTTTCATCTATTTTTTTTGCAGGTTGAAGTTTCGAATGATGATCTCACCGTTCAGACTACTATCTCGAACGCTCGGTCACTGAGATTAATATAAAGAGTGGCCATTTTAAGATATGTGATTTTTGTAATGTTTGTGTTTTCGCAATTAAATTAGAAGGTGTTTGCTCCTTCTGGAATTAAATTGATATTGTCATGATTTTAACTCAATGCCACACATCTGAACTGGATATATATATTCAATGATATGCAACCCTAATTTCTATGGCATGATTACTGATCTTTCTATACTAGGTTTTTTTTTTAATAATCATTAAATAATTAATTTCACAAAGTTTTAAATATGTAATTCCATAATTCCATATTTAACATACATGATGGTATCAATTTTTCTTAAGTCTCGGTCCAATCCCGCTGTTCAAGTCTTTAATTTGATATGTATTTCATATATATATATATATTTTAAGTTGCATATAAAAAAAAGTGTATTAGATTATTTAATGTTGACTAACCAATATTAGATTATTTAATTCAATTTTTCATGTATTTGGTATGATATTGAGTTAGCCAATTAATATTTATTTCCAAATTTAAAAGAACTCTATATTTGTGAAGTCGATTATACAAACTATAATTTTGATCTTTTAACATGTTATATGATATATTTGTACACATTTGATTGTCTAGAATAATATTTGACTAACTAATTAATTAATATGAATTAATCATGATTAAGCATAATTTTCGAACTATCAATAAATAATTTTTAGAATTAGCAAGATTGATATAAAAGATAACAAATAAGAGTGGATTCAAAATTATGTCTAAATTCAAATGGAAAAATATGTAAACGTACAACAAATATTGTTTACAATAAAGTTTTCGTAAAACGAGGGTCTTACACTAGTTTCATAAATAATTTTAATTTTACTATAATTTGAAAATTTAATTTAAAAAATACTCCCTCCGTCCCAAGATTTTTTACACACTTTCCTTAATGGATGTCCCAACATTTTTTACACACTCTAAAAAAGGAAACAACTTACATAATGAATTACCAATAATACCCCTCTTTTATTTTAATTTTCCTTCCCTTTAGTCAAATCACTCCACTTTAATAAATGAATTATCTATAATACCCCTCATTTATTTTACTTTACACATTACTTTATTCCATTTTCTTAATTTCCGTGCCAGTCAAAGTGTGTAAAAAATCTTGAGACGGAGGGAGTACAATACTTTAAAAAATTTGTCTAAGTTTTGTATAAATATATTCCAAATTGAGAATATGCTGTCCCACCCAAAAGGGGGAGGGAAGAGGAGGACCTGAGGCCAAACAGGCCCTATATAAGAAAAGCCCTGCTAACGGCTATGATAGAATCTTAGGTCATTTCAATTTCAAATTTTCAAAAGAGGAGAGAGAGAGAGAGAGAGAGAGAAGAGAGAGAGAGAGAGAGGGGGAGAGAGAGACTAGGTCGAAGAAAAAGAATCCAGGAAGATAATGGAGAGCGGACAATTGGTGGAGTCGAGAGAAAATCTGTTATTAGATCCAGAAACAGAGTTTCTAGCGTCGAAGGAAAAGACCGGTAACGAGTGGGAACTCTTCAAAGAAAATGTTCGCCCTTTGAAGCGCGGCCGCAATGTCCGTCTCCTCAACCACGCCCTCAAATCCAACACGCAGTCACAGCTGAAGAATTCTCTTCTGCTTCATCGGAGGTTCGACATCGAAATTTCATAACTGTATCTTATCTCTCTTTTAATTGATTTCTTCTTGTATTATTTTTTCTGGTTTGAGTTTTAATTGATGGATTTTGAAATATGTAGGACGTTAATTGAGGCTATTGATCAGTATACTGGGGAAGACCCTCTTCAGCCCTGGATCGAGTAAGTAACTATTGCTTTGAATCATTTCATGAACTCCAATCCCCCCACCCCCGTCCTCCCCAAAATTTAATGTGATCATATGTGTTTCTGGAATCTCTTACGTGGGTTTGGGTTTTACCATCTTGAAATCTTTTTTTTTTTTAATTGTGTTATGAACATTAATCCTATTATCATCTGATTCCAAAATTTGTTGAAACAATTGGATTTGGTAGTTAAAAGTCTTCGTGAGGTGGGTGTACAGGCATTTGTGTATTATCATAGTGTATTTATTCCTGGCTGTATGGAATATTGATCTTGTTGAAGGGTCAAACGAGCAAAGCCGTGAGGGTTTGGCTAGCCCAAAGTGGACAATATCATATCAAGTGGAATACTATGGAGGGTCCAAGTCCAGCCCAGGATCAGTTTAATCATGTGAAGTAGCACTTATAATCATCATTGCGAAATATCATGAACTTACTGTGAAAACTATTTCTCACAAAAGAAGGAATTCGTCTAGAGGAATATGAAGCAAAGCCTGGCTTAGTTAAGTTAGCAGAATTTGAAAGACTTGATGTGAATTATGAATGAACAAAATTACACAGGAATTAGTTTTCATTTCCCAGGTTCATGAATCATGATCTCTCGCCAGTTCCAAGATTCGTGCATTTCATATCTAGTATAGTTGTATTGTGGTTATGTGCTTTCAAATGAGAATACAATTTACTGAGTTGTTACCACTCTCTCTCTCTCAATCTTTATATTTCTCTTGTTAAATATTCATAGGTGCATCAAATGGGTTCAGGAAGCTTTCCCTTCTGGTGGTGACTATTCAGGATTAATCGTGATTTACGAACAGTGTGTGCGCACCTTTTGGCATGATGAGCGGTACAAGGATGATCTTCGATACCTGAAAATTTGGTTAGAATATGTAAGTGTCTTCCACAGGGTTGCTATATCATGCATAAACATTCTGGTTAGGTACTAATGATGGCTACCTGTGTGTAATGGTGAAACAGGCAGAAAATTGTGCTGATGTTGAAGTCATATACAATTTTTTGGAGGCTAACAACATTGGAGTGACACACGCGCCATTCTATATTTCCTATGCCCTGCACAATGAACAGAAGAACAAAATTAAAACTGCAAACGAGATATTCAACCGTGGTCTATCTATGTAAGCCTTTTCTGTGAGACCCAGCAGCTTGTTATAAATACTTGAGAGTTTCTGTATATTTAAAGCTTCTTGGTGCTCCATACCTTTAGATTTCTTATCTAGATGAATGTATTTCCCAATTTCACTATAGGTAGATACTAGATAAGCATTCAAAGTCTTGCATTTGTAGTTCGATCTGTTCTCTTACGAAATTAATATCCATTTAGGGGCCCTATGGTGCATAGACTGGACTTGTCCTGCATATTGCAATAATAATCCAATTTTTCTACTTTGAGTAAAATCCCCATAGAATGCCATAAATGCTCAAATTTTTTAAGCTTGAGTGGGTAGATGAAGTAGAAAATTGATTGATAACTAGGTTTAGTGTGATAAATTACTTGTTTCCTTTTTACTTTGCTAACGAAATTCATCAGTCCCTATTGTTTCAGTGGCTACTAAATCTGAAAGAGAAAGCATGATTCGTTTGACGTTAAAATTCTTCTATTGCAATTGACTGATCTTTTTTTTTTGTTGCCAGGAAGGCGCAACCAGTTGAAACATTGACAGCAGCCTATAAGAAATTTCTTACTCGCTCAATGAGACAACTCAAAGCTACAGACGTAAGCAAGTTATTGCACATTAATTATCAGATGGTTTTTACTTTTTTCCCTCTGCCTTCATTTGTTATTGCTTAACTTGATTTTATGGTGCTATTGTGAATTTTCAGGAGGATGTGATTGACAACCAAGTACCAACTCGAAGCTTTGGAACTCTGTTGGCTAAAAATGCAGGTAGGTTGTACATTTATTTATGGACCTCTCGAAGTCTTTTGCTGATGACTATGATTATTAAAGATATCCTGCTGATCCTTTCTCATGGTAGCAGGAAACCAAGTTTCAGAGAGTTCAGATATCTTTAGGAAAAAACAGAAGCTTGACAGGTTAGAACTGGATTCTGCTTCAATGTTTTTATGCATCCTTGGCTAAAATTTATAACTTCTCTTTCAACTGGACTGGAGTATGAGTGGCTGGGGGGGTATAGTGATAGACAATTTGGTAATTGCATACTAAACCCCCCATCCCACCTCAGCTATTTCTGTTATGAAAAATGATCTATAAATCACTATCTGTTTCTTCAACAAATGTTAATATCTTCAAGATGACTCTTATTTACACTAGGTGTCTGTAGATGAAATCTTACCCTTGTTTTTGCTTCAATCCTTGGATAAGGAATGTTGAAATGACTTACAGCAACCATAATCTATGATGTTAGATTGATGATAGATGTCCACTGATTTTTCTGTTTTTTTCTAGTAGGGCACCTGGCGCCACACTTTCCATTTTTAAAGACAACGGTAGTAGTTCACTACTGGGTCATCAACCAGAAACGTCCAAGTTACACAAAACACAATGGCACTCACTTGGTGCTCGAGCAGAAAGAAATAAAGAGAACAATGCAATTCCTTCCAAATGGACATCAAGCAAGGTAAATGCTGAACTTTAACTGCTTCATGCTTAACAATTGCCTTTTTTTGCTTTAAGTGATTTTTTTTGCAGATTCCTCAGAGACCCGTTCAAAGACCAGCAAGACCACCTCCAGGCCCCTGCATCGAAATCTTCGTAGATGAGGATTGCACAGAGTAAGTATACAATACTTGATGACATTAACTTCAAATTTTCATATGTGCTCACAAATTTGAAAAAACTCTTCCTTTTTTTCGTTTTTTCTTTTCCTTGAAATGTGTGCTGCATTTTATCCTTCCTGATCAAATCACTGATCTCTTATAGACAACATAAACAAGACAATGAGGGCGAAAAGTCTTCAGCTTTGCAGCTCAGACCTGGGGATGGTAAAGATATTAAAAAGTAAGAAGAGATCTTTGAAACTTGTTCAAACCAACAAATCATTATCAATGTTTAGTTCACTGACTTTTTTTTTTCAGGGAAACGGAGCTGCTGAAAGAGAATCCACTGCGCAACTTTCCTGCAAACTCTCTGCCCAGATAGTGCACTCCTATTGTATGCATCATCTTTGATGTTATCAGCTTTCTACTCCAAAGCTTGATCCACCTCTGTATTTGAGTTGTTGTTTAGTGATGAAAAGTTATCCTTTTCAGTTTTCATATCTGTATATGAGTGTTGTTGAGTGATGAGAAGTATATTTTTTTTGCTCAGTTTCATTCATATATGTATTGAGTGCCACATTATATTGCATTCTTTATTTATTTTTTCATTTCAGTTATTGGAAGTTATTCCCTTAACTGTTAATGTGGAAATTGGATATTTCTAATAGTGGATGGAAATCTTGATATATTTGGATTGTCATGAATTTAAATTGAAATTCAGTTTTTTAACTTTAATTATATTTTTAGGGTTAATATAGTTTTATTGGTTAAATATTGTTGTCCACTTCTTTATTTAAGAAAACCGTAAGATCTAAGTCATCTCTAAGAACTCATTGTTCCCATGTTAATCATTTAACAATTCATTTTACTGGAAATAATCTTCCAATTGCAACCTGATTTTCAATTTTTTTTTACAATGAATTTGCAACTGATAATAAATAAGGCAAAGGGGAAAGTGGAAACTGGTGTACATCACAAATTCACAAAACAAGCCATAGCTTGTTGCCTGGGAGACACCCCCTCCGTCCCAAAACTAGGGGTCCGATTTTATCATTCAGGACGTTCCAAACTAAAGACACACTTGTGTGCACTAAATTGGATGGTGCAATTGAACACAATTTTGAGTTATTTTCATTTTGATGGGTCAAAACTTTGGCAATTACTTGTGTGTACCAGTTACATACATGTAACTTGTTCCTATTTAATACAATTTTTTAAATAGATGAATTTTACACCTGAGTTATACTAAATATAATATAGTATTAGTTTAATTACAGTATAGTATTAGTTCAAATATAATATAGTATTAGTTTAAATACAGTATAGTATTAATTCAAATATTAAATATGAACCAGTTACATGTATGTAACTGGTACACAAGAGTGCAACCCCAAAACTTTAATTGAAAAATTAAAGTCTAAATAACTTACCACGCCCCGTCTCCTTGCTTACACAAAATCAACATGGACGCAACTTTCTTCCTCGACACAAATCAAACCGGATGGGGAATGGTGCTCAGGAACCATCTAGGACAAATTCTAAGAGGAAGATCTAGCACCAAACTAGGATAGATAGACGTCGATGTTGGGGAAGCAATATGAATCTTTGAAGCACTTTCATGGCTTAAAACTCTCGGATTAGAGCAATGCATCATAGAAAGCGACGCGAAGACAGTAGTAGACGCCATCAACTCAAAAGAGAGTTATAACTCAACTCTTGGCGACTACATAGCTGCTTGTAGAGCCCTAAAGGCCTCATTCACAAATGTTACAATTTCCTTTATTCGAAGGGATGCAAATGTACTAGCGCACACCCTTGTTAGGGTTTATCTTGTTCTTGCAATAAAGAAAGCTAAGTCCTTAGTTTAAAAAAAAAAAAAAAATTACCATATGATTGCATTCAAAAATTTGTCTAAAAAATAAATTACTTATTTTCACTTTTGTTAATACTTCATTGTTTCTCTAAATCATTTTTCTTTTTTATCTCTCTATATTTTATTTTTCTTAACAGTAGTAAAACATTTAATTTACGAAGGAGTATTTTTATTTCCTTTATAAAGTAAAGTTTTTGTATTTCTTCCAAAAAAATCTATACGGCAGGCAGGGGTATTTTTGTCCGTTCTGTTCCAGTTTTCTTCGTGTATTCCTCATTATATCAACACTCAACTGTAGCATCATTTCCATTTAAGGGATTTAATTTTATATTCCTGCAAATCAATTTCTAGGGTTTTAATCGTTCTCAAACCCTATATAACAGTCAGTTTGTTCCTCCCGATTTCCCTCTCCAATTCCTTAATTTAGAATCAATGGCGGAGCACTTGGCCTCCATATTCGGAACCGAGAAAGATCGCGTCAACTGCCCCTTCTACTTTAAGATCGGCGCTTGCCGTCACGGCGACCGGTGCTCCCGCCTCCACAACCGCCCCACCATCTCTCCGACGCTGCTGCTCTCCAACATGTACCAGCGTCCCGACATGATCACCCCCGGCGTCGACCCCCAGGGCCAGCCCATCGACGCCGCCAAGATCCAGGAGCATTTCGAGGATTTCTACGAGGACATATTTGAAGAGCTCAGCAAATTCGGAGACATCGAGTCTCTCAACGTCTGCGACAACCTCGCCGACCACATGATCGGAAACGTCTATGCTCAGTTCAAGGAAGAGGATCAAGCGGCGGCGGCCTTGACCGCACTGCAGGGGAGATTCTATTCAGGCCGTCCGATTATAGGTGATTTTTCACCGGTAACTGATTTTCGTGAGGCTACGTGTAGGCAATACGAGGAGAATAGCTGCAACCGCGGCGGGTATTGCAATTTTATGCACGTTAAGATGATTGGTAGGGAACTGAAGAGGAGGTTGTACGGTAGGCACCATGGGAGGTTTTGGGGACCTAGGAGTCGCAGCAGGAGTGGGAGTCCCACACAGCATAATCAAAGGCGTGAGAGAAGTGGGAGCCCCCCACAGCATAACCCAAGGCGTGAGAGGGCTAGGGATAGGGAGAGAGATTACGATAGGAGGGATCGTGGTGGGGGGAGAAGGAATGGTGGAGGTGATAGGCATGGAGGAAGGTATGGGGGCGAAAGGAGACGGCATGGGAGGAGCAGGAGTCCGGTGAGGGAAGGGAGTGAAGAGCGTAGAGCTCGAATTGAGCAGTGGAATCGGGAGAGGGAGGAAAAGGCGCAGTGATGCTGCTACAACAGGTAGTTGTATCTGCTTTTGTATTTCAGAATGCTAGTTAGATAGTGCACATGCTAAGATTGTGTTTCTTTTTTATGTGCGGAATTAGCTGATATGATCATTAGAATTCTAATTTTTTGGTTGTATTGAGCCGGCTGGCTAGTTTACAACGGTTTAGGACGTGCACTCTATAGTTATTGTTATCTCTCAAGTTCAGCTAAGGAATTGAGTTGATCAAATTCTTTACGAAATGTGGTAAGAGAAGAGTGAGTTTGAGCCTTTGAGCTCGATCAATTAGAAGATGTGTTGGAGTACCCTGAAAAATGATTTTGTTCCACACTGATTGCTAGTGTTAGTGGTTGATTTCTGAGGTATTAGTGTGTTTCTTATTATGTGATGCTCATGTGTATTGTTATTGTGGTTTCATTGTTGGTTCTTGCACTTCCTGGTTATTATTGATACCCCATTTTTTCAAGTTTATTCTGTTATTTATGAACTTGATCAAATATTCTCCATATTCTAATACCAGGTCTTGTTTGTGCCCATGCATGGTATTATATCAGTATATGTTAATTTACTCACCTGAGAACGTTTACTTGTTGGGTAGAAGAAAAAACATTGAATAGATATCCTGGTATGCATGTTCAGTAAGAACTCTTGAATTTAGGAGCAATGCCTTGGTGAATAATTGAATATGTATTGCAAAGAAATATGCTAAATAGTTGTACTTGTATATTCTCTTGCATCTTTTTTTTTTGGTCGATAAAACAGTGCATAATATTAAGATCGAATGCAGCAGGCCAAAAAAACCCTGTCTTCTCCCTATCTAAAAGTAGCATTTTGGGATTAGTTAGCCGCTTCTTGAAATTAAATGGTGTGCTCCCAGATACGTTCCTCCTCATCCAACTCCAAAGTCTTGATTTGATTTCCTACAGAGCTTATTATCTGTAGTCACCTCTCCTTTGAATATATTTGTATTTCTCCTTTTCCAACCAAACAACACATATTCCAATACTTGCTCTGTGTCTCTCAACGATGGTATTTTTTGTTACTTTAAATTAAATTTTTTTTTTTTGGCAGCTTCATAGTTTTAATAATTGTCAATTTACATTTTATAGGTTATTTGTGTGTAAAAATAAACTATTTAATATATTCAATATACCATATTACATAGCAAACATTTCAGGAAAAAGATCACTATTGGGCCTATTTGTTGAAAATAAGTTTTTACAATTGGGCTTGATTTTCCATTTGTAGAGTTCCTTTTTTTTTTTTTTTCTTTTTCAAATTTTATAGGTAAAGTCTAGTATGCATTCGAGTGCATGTTATGCACCCTAGTTCATGTTGCACTTTTCAGTTTTACTGACTTACACTTTTTGGTAAATGGTGTTGCACTTTTCAATTATTACTAAAAATATTATTATACAGTTTAATAATTGAAAAATGCAACACCATTTATCAAAAAGTGTAAGTTAGTAAAACTGAAAAGTGCAACATGGACTAAGGTACATAACATGCACTCGAGTGCATAACAGACCAACCCAATTTTATATATTTCTACTATTTATTTATCATTTTATAAATATAAAAGAAATTATAATTATAAGTGAATTTAAATATATTATCAATTGCTTAATTGGATTTTTAACCCATTAAATTATAACATTAAATTATAACCAAGTTAAAATTGTGACTCAATTGCGCAACTGAGTGTGGCTCTTTATTTAATTATTAAAGCCTTCAATTTTATTATTCTCATTTAAAAATAATATTATTCATACTATTTTTGTATTTTATCTTCACTCTCAAATCATCACTTATTTACTCAAATTGTTATTATTTTACTTTATTTATAAGTGGATCTCATCATATTCAATCATACCCCTAACATATCTATTTTATTCTAAATTAATTAATATTTATTAAAATTCGTGTTCAAAAAAATTGATATAATGAATTTGGACAAAAAGGGTATATTTTTCTTATAAAATTATTGTGTGAGCCAAATATAATTCAAGTATTTTTTGTACTCCTAATCTACTAATTTTTATTCATATTTTCTTTTTTTGAACTATTAGCTAAATTTTGACATTTTCACATGTACACCAATAAATAAGACTTAAAATATTAAATATAGAGTAATATTTTAAAATAGTCGTACCCTTAAATTTAAATTTCTGAATCTGCCACCATATTTAGAGTTATTAAATATATTGTTAATGAAAGATGCTTTAAATTTTAAATTTTTGGCAGCTTCATTCATAGTAGTTGTATCAATTGTCAATTTACGTTTTAGAGGTTAGAATTGCTTTTGTATGGACATGAAGTTATTAGATATGGTGGGTGTTTGTAAACACTATTATGTGCTTAAAATACTTTTTTTATAAAATACAATTACTTTTGGAGTGTTTAGCAACACAATTAAGTGATTAAGGGGTGTTTACTTTTAGTTTTAAAAATCAGGTTTTGGATTTCAAGATCCAAAACCCGTTTTACTTCGGGATTTAAAAACTGGTTTTCAAAATCCACTCAAAACCACCCTATCAAACATATTGATTTGACATAAAGTTATATCTCTATAATATTACTTCAATCATTATATTCTTTCTCAACAATAATATAATAATACTATAATAATATAATAATACAATAATATAATACATTTAATCATTACACAATCAACTAATCATTATAATTTCACCAAATAATAATATAATAATACAAACTCATTCAATCTTACAACTTGATTTGACATAAAGTTAAATCCTCCACTATTTCAAAACTCAAAAGAAACACTCATATTACTATTCATCGGGATTTCAAAAACCAGAATTTTAAAAATTCGATTTTTAAAACCACCCAAAGCCCAAAGTAAACACCCCCTAAGGGTGTGTTTGCAAACTCTATAAACAGCTTAAAAACACTTCTCAAACGTAAAAGCTGTGAGAGGACAGCTTTAAAAAAAATGATTCTGTAAGCAATTTGTAGAGTTTGAAAACACACCCTAAATTAAGTTGTTAAAAGTGATTTTGGTGAAGCATCCTCCACGTATATATTTTTAATAACTTTTATGCGCTTCTTATCATTATAGTAACCAATTTTACATTTTTGCCCTTACAATTTAAATAATATTTTATGTTTACCCATTATTTATCCAAATGTAATAAGTGTGTTTTTGTAAAATTATAAATAAACTATTTGTTTTTGTAAACATCACAAAATATACACAATTGATTAAAAGTGTTTAATTTTAAAACACTATCCACTTTCAATTTTATTTCAAAAATCAATTTTAATCCGTTTGATCAATTACTATTATTTTGAAAACACACTCTTATTGTTAATGAGATGTCCTGTAGGTCAGAATTGCTTTTATATGGACATGGAGTTATTAGATACACGTACATCATGTTAATGTAAGCATCTATTAGGTTTATGAAAAATGGAGAGAGAGAGGGAGAGCGGAGAGTGGAGAGAGGTGAGAAGCCGGAAGCGGGTAGAGTCTAGATCCGGCGTCCCTTATCCCGAGCGCAGACCGGTGAGACACTACACTACACCAACTAGGACTAACCCAAAACCACAGATGAGGGCTTATGATAGAGTGGGGGTGAACGCGGATAATGTTGGAGATAGGGCTCAGACCCAGATCGGGTGCGGCGAGAAGGGCTGGGAGGAAGACACCACAACTTTCTTCTTCACCAACTTCCCGAGGAGATGCAGGTGGACGACTCTATGCAATACCTTCAAAGCAGCGGGCAAAGTAATGGACATATACTGCCCAAACAAAGAGGACAAGCGCGGAAGGCCGTTTGGGTTTGTTAGGTTTCCCAAAGGTGAGTGCGAGGCCCGACTATTGGAGGTCCTGAACAATCTCTGAATTGGCACATACAAACTGAGAGTCTATGTATCCAAATTTAAGAGGAGTGACGAGAAGAAAGACAATATGAACGACACAAAGGTCAGAAAGGAGGGTCATGAAAGCAGAAGGAAATTCCAATTTGCGGCCAACCTGGGAGCGATGAAGAAGGGCACCAGATTCGCAGATGCAGTAAGAGAGAAAGCCTCCGACAGAAACATTGACACAATTCCAGAGACAACAAACACGGCGATAGTCCAGTTTCAATCGAATGAGGCGGAAAGAGAGTGGGCAGAAAAATGTTTTACCGGGTTCCTAAAGAGGCAGTTCTCCTGGGAGGAGCATGGGCTGGAACTCGAAGGCGAATGCAGCGGCAAATTAAAAATAAGATCATTAGGTGGGAACATGGTACTGGTTAATAGCTCAACTGACATACCGACGGAAGACATAATAGGAGAGTTCGATGAGTGGAAATACTTCTGGTTCGAATGGATAAGGCCTTGGAGGAATATTGATGTAAAACAACAAAGGCTTACGTGGACACGTTGGCATGGAGTACCCATACACGCCTGGTCCTTCAGGTTCTTCTCGATCGCTTGCGCTCAGTTCGGCATGTTGATAAGATTGGACGGGGCAACAGAGAAAAAAGAAAAATTCGAGTTTGCAAGACTACTAATATCTACATCAGGGATGGCCCAAGTCAAGATTGATGGGATGTGTTATTCCACAAGAATCGAGGAAGAATCACCATGCACATGTGACAGCAACGACACTTGCATGGACTCAGACGAAGAGGAGTCGAACTGGTCGGAGGAATATGAGGAATCCATCGAGGCGGCGGAGGCGGTGAACCTCGAGGATATCTCGGACCTCGATATCCACGCGGTAGAAATTGAAAAGCCGTGCGCGGATGTCGAAACGGAACGGGATCATAATGACATGCGAGTTAATTCCAAGACATGCAATGAAGACAAAATTAATTCCATATCGACAGAGGTGAATAATTGTGGGGAAGTGGAAAGTGGGCCTCGGGGTGATGCGACGCATTCAATGGGAGAATGAATGGAAATTAATACTGATGGGCCTGAACAAAGTGATGGGCCAAGGTCGGGGCCAAGCCAGATTGATGGGCTTGGTAGTAGGCCTGGACAGATAGGTGAACAATCATATGGGCCCATAAATATGAGTACCAATGGACTCGATAGTTTAAGTCCGGCCCAAGCAATTAAAAATATGGTGGGGGATGGAAACAAAGAAATTCAGATCGCAAAGCACGTGACCCCCTGTACCGACACAGAACACGAAGTAAATCAATCCAGGCCGAACACGTGTACGGTGACCAAACAAGATGGGATTCATTCACATACCCTAAATCTTGAGATGAAGAAGACCAAATTTAACCCAAATACAGAGTCAACGGCGGCAAACTCAATCGGAGGGGTTCGCGCAAACTGGTCGCGGAACGGAAAAGGAGCGACGGAGAATAACGCACGCGGCGCTGACGGACTAAAGAAAGGAAAAAATAAAGGCAGGATCTCGAAAACGCAGGAGAAAAAATTGGAGAGGAAGGGATTCTCAAGCTTCGTGGATAACATGGAATCGAGGGAGGACGTTGAAGCAAATGTTCGAGAACACCGGGGTTTAACACTCAATAATCGAAACAGCCAAACAGTGGGTGAAGCGACGTCAATTTGGGAATTTGGCAAATCGATAGGCTTAACAAGTAAGGAGAGCGATGAGATGATGATTTTGGCACTGAAAGGGCTAACGAGTACGACTCCGCAGTCCGGCGCAGCAGAACAGGTGAAGACACAAGGTAATCAATGAAATTACTGTCATTTAATATCAGGGGTCTAGGGAGTAGGGTAAAGAGAAAAGAACTAATGAGCATTGTCAATAAGAACGAGGTGGAGATATGTTGTATACAGGAAACAAAATTGGAGCAGGTGAATGAGGAAATATGCAATACATTCTGGAACAGGGGTGTCCTCGAGTGGGAAGCAAAGAATGCCAACGGACGGTCGGGGGGAATCTTAACAATATGGAACGCAGATCGGTTCAAATGTTCAGATAAATGGAGTATGCAGGGCGCGGTGGTGATCGTCGGAGAATGGGGAACGGAGAGGGTAGAGTGTTGCATCATAAATGTGTATGCTCCCAGTCCATTGAACGAACGGATAGAGCTATGGGAAAGGGTAAAATCGGTTATCCAGCAACACCAAGGAAAGTGTATTAGTGTGGTGGGCGACTTTAACTCAATTAGACATATCCAGGAGAGGGTGGGTAGAAGTGCAACTTTCAACAGGAGGGAGATATCAGAGTTCGATGCATTTATCAGGTCGGCTTCGTTAGTCGACCTACCACTGAGCGGAAGAAGATATACCTGGTACAGGCCGGACGGTACGTGTAAAAGCAGAATCGACCGGATCCTGATAAACGACGAGTGGCTATCCAACTGGCCCCAATCGACACAAAAAGGTATCGCACGATCAGTCTCGGACCATTGCCCCATCATGCTTGAGACAGCGGCAAAAGATTGGGGTGCAAAGCCATTTCGGTTCATAAATGCATGGCTTTCACATCCAGAATTTAAGAGTTTTGTAAATGAGGCTTGGGCAAGGTATGGGGTGGAAGGGTGGGGAGGATACGTGTTAAAAGAAAAATTAAAAATGTTGAAAGCAGATTTGAAGGAATGGAATAAAAGGGTATTTGGTTCTATCGACAGCAAAGTTGAAAAGCTTAAAAGTGATATCCAGCGGTTAGACAGAATTGACGACAATCTGGGCCTGGAGGAAACAGAAATGATCGAGAGAAAGAGATCGACAGCCGAACTGTTCAGGAATTTGAACTTAAGGAACAGCCTATATGCCCAAAAAGCACGGACGAGATGGCTAAAGGAAAGAGACATTAACTCGAGGTATTTTCACAGCACTATAAACCGTAGGAGAAAAAAAAATGAAATTTCAGAAATTACAATTGATGGTCAGCGACTAGAAGGGGTGAACGAGATTAAAAAAGGGATACACGAGCACTTTAAGAAACATTTTAGCAGATTAAAAGGTCCAAGGCCGCGGCTGAACACGGATAGAGTCCATAAGAAAGTGTCTGAGGCAGAAAATGAATGGCTGACGGGGAGCTTTGATGAACAAGAGATAAAGGAAGCAGTATGGAATTGTGACAGCTCGAAAAGCCCTGGTCCGGACGGCTTCAATTTCGGGTTTATCAAAGAATTTTGGGAACTGGTTAAAGGAGATTTCTTAAGAATGATCAGCGAATTTCAGCAACACGGGAAGCTGGTTAGAGGAATCAACCCTTCGTTCATCATATTATTGCCAAAAAAAGAGGTATGTCTATCATTAAACGACTTCCGTCCCATATCCCTAATTGGTTGCGTGTACAAGGTGCTATCCAAATTGTTGGCAAAAAGGCTCAGCAGGATTTTGGACAACATAATCTCTGAGAACCAAAGTGCATTCATTGGAAGAAGGCAGCTACACGATGGGGTCGTTGTTTTGAACGAATTGATCACAGAGGCAAAGAAGAAAGGTTTGGACAGAATTTTTTTCAAGATAGACTTCGCAAAGGCATATGATTCAGTGGATTGGGATTTCTTAGACAATATGATGGAACTCCTCAATTTCAGTAGTACTTGGAGGGGGTGGATGAGGGAATGTATGTCTACAGCTACATCAACTGTTTTGGTCAACGGGAGCGCCTCGGGAGAATTCAAGTTGGAACGAGGCTTGAGGCAAGGAGATCCATTGTCTCCTTTTCTGTATCTGATAGCGGCTGAGGGGCTGAGTATCCTTATCAACACGGCAGTAGACAGGGGCATAATAGAGGCAGCAGAAGTGGGCACTGATAGGATAAAAATTTCACACCTCCAGTACGCGGACGACACAATACTTATAAGCAAGGCAAAACAGGAGAACGTCCTAGCAATGAAGCAGATTCTGGTTACATTCGAATTTCTCTCGGGTTTGACAATCAATTTCAATAAGAGCAGCCTCATCGGGGTGAACGTGGATAACAAAGAAATGGGTAGAATGGCAAATACATTAGGCTGCGTCATTGGGTCAATTCCGTGCTCTTATTTGGGGTTGAGAGTGGGTTGCAATCACAGAGCAATTTCGGAGTGGACACATTTAATTCAGAAGATGAAAAGGAAATTACAAGGGTGGAGCAACAAGAAGATTTCATTCGGAGGGAGGATAACACTATTGAAAGCAGTATTGACGTCAATTCCAATTTATCACATATCCTTTTACATGTTACCAAAAAAAATCTTGTGTGAACTGATTTCATTGCAACGCAAATTCTTATGGGGGGGTGGTGAGTATATCAACAAAATTGCGTGGTTAAAATGGGAATATATATGTGATACGAAGGATAGGGGGGGACTGGGAGTTAGAGATTTAGGGAAATTCAATAGAGCACTAATAGGAAAATGGTTGTGGCGTTATTTGAATGAGGGAGATGGGCTGTGGGTGAGGACGTTGAAGTCGCTATACGGAAAAGTGAGATTCGGGGATAAGGGGATAGAGCTAGAGGGTAGAAACACGGCGTGGTCGGGGTGGTGGAGGGACGTTGTGCGATGTGGAGCGGGGGTGAAGGGCGAATGGTGGTGGAGTAGGATAGAAAGAGTAGTAGGGAGCGGATTGGATACTCAGTTTTGGAAAGAAAAATGGGCGGGTAACGAGACTATGAAATGCAGATTTCCTAAATTGTATAGAGTCAGCCGAGAGAAGAGTGGGTTGGTAGGGCAACTGTGCAAGTGGGATAGGGGGATTGGCGAGTGGAGAGGAATGTGGCGTAGACCATTATCTAGTAGGGAGTTAGAAGAATTTAACAAACTTATGTTCATTGTAAATCAGTTTCCATTGCAGGTAGGCAGTAGAGACAAGTGGAGGTGGACAACAAATAAGAATGGAGAGTATAAGACCAAGGAGGCATACGAAGCTATTGTGGCAGACTCAAAGTCGACTGATGAGGGAGAAGACTCAAGACTGGGATTTAGCAAAATATGGAGCAAGGCTGCGCCATTGAAAGTATCAGCGACGGCATGGCGAGCGATATGGGATAGGCTACCAACACGCGAGAATCTATTCAGACGTAAAGTTATCCAAAATATGGGTGACACGAAATGCGCTATATGTGGCAGCGGTAGCGAGACGGCGGAACACGTGTTCCTTGAATGCCCGTGCGCGAGGAAAATCTGGGAGGAAAACCAAAGGTGGTTGGGGATATCAACAGTCCTTCACAACAAATTGAGAGAACACTTCATTCAACACACGAGCTTGATTCGAGGTAAACGATATGCAATTTTCACTATTTGCTTGTGGGTGTGCACAATATGGGTTATTTGGAAAGGAAGAAACACACTAGTATTCAAGAATGAGAGAATAGAAACGGAAAAGGCAGCAGAGGAAATTAAGAGCAGGACGTGGGGATGGCTATCGATAAAGGAGAAGTCATTTTTTAATAGAGAGTTCGAGGAATGGAAAACAAATCCTATAAATTTCTTCAAGGATTAATGAGCACTTATACATGTAAAATGGAATAACACCTTCTCTCTGATATTGTCTGTAATCTGGAATGAGTTGTACATTATAACCATTCTTCATGCAATAAAGAGATTTAATTTTACTGACCAAAAAAAAAAAAAAAATTAGATACACGTACATCGTTATTGGGAGATGCTACATTAATTTATTTATTAACTCAGTGTAGTTCCAAAATAAATCCTTTAAATTTCAATTTTATAAAATATGTCATTTACCTTTCAATTTTAATTTCTTTTTACATCAATTTTAATCCTTTATATTTTGAAGGAATTAGAATTTACCACATATATTAAAAAATGCCACATCCTTGCCACATCACTCTCTCTTCTATATATATTTAAAAAAAAGTAGAGCTAACACCCCCAAAAAATTCTATACACACCCCATAATTTTAAATACAAAAATAGATGTATATAAAATGACTAAGTAACCCTTATATAAATAAAGAGTAAAATAATTTTTAAAAAATAACTTGAAAAAATATGAAGCAAAATAAATTTTATAAACGAAACCAAAGAGTGTTGCACATATAACTAAATTTAATGATAATATCATCATTTTATCAAATACTTATAAAAAATAAATATATTTCAAATAAATTAATTAGTTTAGAGTAGATACAATGATTTTTTTCCATATATATATATATATACAGAAATGATTAATTAGTTGGAGTAGATGTATATAATTTTTTTTTTGGTGAGGCTACTAACCCCATAAAAATATGTATACATATCTCAAATGTTATATACACCCCACTAAAATTTAAAAGTCAAATTTTATTATTAAACACACTGCCTCAATTCTTTTCTATTTATCCTTTATCCCTTGAAACAAATTTACTTTTTTTTTTAAATTTATATAGAGGAGAGAGTGATGTCGTAAGATGATGTGACATTTTTTAATATATGTTGTAAATTTTAATTTCTTTAAAATATAAAGAATTAAAATTAATGTAAAAAAAGATTAAAATTGAAATGTAACGTATTTGTAAAGTTAAAATTTAAATAATTTATTTCAAAATTTCTCAAATTTATAGGACTTAGAAAAAAAAAAATTCCTCTCGTATGTAATAGAAATGAAGTTGGGAATCGTTATTGGGAGATGCTACATTCATTTATTAACTTAGGGTAGACTCCGTCATTGGCAGATGCGTACATCCATTTATTAACTCAGAGAAATAAAGTTAATGAAGTTGGGATTGGTTTTGTTTAATAATAAGTTTCCAATGAAAAATTGACATATAATTTGTATTTTGTATGGATGATCACCATTATTTAATAACATATTTAATTTTTGTGAATTCATAACTACACCCCTCAATCCGTCTATAAGTTTTTCATTTTACCATTTTTGTACGTCCTCTATATAAAGCTTCTCATACCTCTTTTTCTTACTCTTCACTTTATATCTTACTTTTTCTCTTCATCTCTCTCCTCTCTCAATCATATCACTTGTACTATATTTATTATTTAATCACTTTTTTTAATGGGTTAATTGCAAAATAAATCACGAACTTTAATGTTTTTATCAATTACAACATATTCTTTTTTTCTTTGTAATTTCATACACCAACTTTTTAAGTTTTACAATTTTATACACCAATAAATTTTTCGACCAATTTTAATATGATGTGCACTGAAAATACAAAATCTACCACATAGACTGCGAATTAATATACATATATTTTAAAAAAAAAAACATTAATAATTAAGCACAAAATTATAAAAAAAAAATAAAATCATAACTCCTTTTTTTGTTTCTCCATGGCTCTCTGCTCAAATTTTCAATTAGGGAAATTATTAATTTAATCCATTAATATATTATTATTTATTGAAAGGATATTATTTTATCTGTAACTAGTTATTATCAATGGGTGAAGATACACAAGAGCATTGCATTTGTTTACATACAATAAAATTGGCGCACTGATTTTTTTTTTTTTATAATTTTGTGCTTAATTATTAATGTTTTTTTAAATTTAATATATATATATATATATATTAGTTGGCAGTTTACGTGGCGAATTTAGTATTTATGGCGCCACATCATACTAAAATTGGCCGAAAAATTTATTGGTGTATTAAATTGTAAAATTTTAAAAGGTGGTGTATCAAATTGCAAAGAAAAAAAGGATATGTTGTAATTGATAAAAACACTAAAGATCGTGATTTAAGTTTGCAATTAACCCTTTTTTAATTTATGTGCTAAAAAAGTAGTGAAGCTTATAGTAAAATGGGAGTTTTTGGCATGTTGACAATCATTATTTCTTCTATTTATACCAATTTCTGTCAAACAAAAGGTGTAGATTTTGTGGATTTTTTTTTTTTTTAAAGAAAAATGATTATCTAATGATTAGCTGAAATTTACTAGAACCTTCAATAATTTTCTGAATGTCCTAAAACTTTATGAAATTAATCTAAAATATTCAAGTTTTACTATGAGTTAACCTTCAATAATTCTCTACTTATCTTTTTTTTTTTTTAAATTACTCTAAAAAATTCAATTATTACTATTCTAAGAGTTATACTCCATCCGCTCATGAAAGTTGTTTCCACTAAATTTGGTACAAATTTTAAGAAAAAAAGTGTATTATGAAACATTGTGAAGTCTATTATAAATAAAATATTCCGTAATTGTTTATATATAAAGTTGAATGACAATTTATGAATGGACAAGACAATTGAAAGAAATTTAAATGTAAGTGAGTACGTGTTTTATAGACAAATAACAAATCATATTTTCAATTATATTATAAAAGACAAATAAAATCATCAAATTTAATCACAATAAAAAGTATTTATGATTTTTTTTAGTAATCACTAAAATTATATATATGTGTGTAATCTTTTATATTTTTTTGGTCCAGTCATAAATTTATTCTTTAGTTTTTTTTACTAAGATTAAAGAATGTGTGTAGGAAAAATAGAGAGATGTAGAAAGAAGAAGAAAAATAGAGAGATATAGAAATTAGAAAGGGTAGTGTGACTGTGAGAGATAGTAAAATTTAGAGATTATTCCCTAATAGAGTCATTTCTATAGAGTCTTAAACAAGTAAAACCTACAATTTTTAAAATTCTCTAATAGGGTCAAATTAATGTAAAAAAACCTTAAATGCCCTTAATATTCATATAACTCCTTAATTAATATATTTTACCCATTAATTCGAATTGTAAATTCAAATCTTAATTGCAGCACATCAATTCCCCAATTATAGCGCATATTCAAAAAAAATCTTGACTTTCCCAAAAGGCAAAAACTTGTGTGAGACCGTCTCACGGATCTTTTTCTGTGAGACGGATCATTTTAACCCATATTTCAAATTTTGTGTAGGATAACCCATATTTTTTTTCCAAATTTTGGTTTGTAAAAAAAGTGATAATGTTTAAGTAAAAAGTGATAATATTTTTAACAAAAGTGACTATCACTTTTTACTTAAACACTATCACTTTTTGCTTAAACACTATCACTTTTTATATATAAAAGCCGTCTCACGGATTTCATTCTGTGAGACGGTCTCACCCAAGACTAGCCCTTCCCAAAATCGCTGCAATTGGGAAGAACACATTGATGCATTTTGGGAGGAACGAAGGAGAATTCACCATTGTGTTGCTGGGCTACAGAAACGATTCAATCTATGCTGCCATTGATGCAATTTGGGAAAAATCACAAACGGTTAGTCCTAATTTCTGCCATTGTTGATGAGCTTTTTCGAAATCTGCCATTGTTGATGAGCTTTGTTCGAAATATGTCATTGTTGATGCGATTGGTGCGAAATCGGCCACTGTTCACGCCATTAAAACTGGAGTTTCTAGAGTCCATTGGTGAACGTTCACTGCTGGAATTGTTAATCTTCGCTTGGAAGAATTCAGATCTACTAGAATTACCGGTTAGTATTTGTTGGGATATGAATCCTAAGACAAGTCCTAAATGATGAAAAGATAAGATGAGTGTTGATAAGCCAAAAGTAGACTTGAATATTTTCTAAGTGTTGACTGATCTAGTCTAGTTATGGAAGTCGTCTTGAGCAGATCAGTAGAGTTCACAAGACAAGTAAAGTTTCAAAAGAAAAGAAAAGTTTAAGTATTTGAAAGACAAGGGTACGTTTTATAAGTACTTTGTATATTTGTTAGGTTGTTTACTGAACTATTTCACTTGTATAGAAGCTCAAGTTTCGTTTATCTTTGCATATTCATGTATAGATCCTAAGTTGACTAAGCTATGTTATAAAGCTTAAAGTAATGTAATAGTCTTGTTAAGATTAGATGATAGGACTAGATTAGTTCTATGTTGAAGTCTATTAAAGAAGACATGCGCAAGACAAGATGAGTAAGATGAGAAGACTCAGAATTGTCTAAGTGTTGAAACCAGACAAGACAGGTGCGCAACAAGACAAGACAAGACAAGAAGGAAGAAGTTAGTTACAAAAACGCGTGTGAAGATAAAGATTGAAGAGTTAGTTATGGAATAACTAATTAACTGAAGAAACGCGTGGAAGGATAAGAAGGAGAAGTTAGAAATCAGTTTTCAAGAAAAGTTAGTTACACAACTGAAAGTTCTTGAAGATTGGAAGTCTATAAATACCTTGGTGTATTCAACGATTTAAGACTACTGACACACTGATATTCTATACTCAAGCTAAGCGAATTAAAGACGTATTCAAGAGAAGAAACTCACAGAGTTGAAACTTCAGAAAGAAGCCAGAAGACAAGTGAAGATCAAAGAAGGCTACTACTGAAGATAGAGAAGTTTTATTTTTGTTTCAAGTTGCTAGTTGCTTGTTAAATAGCTAGTTAGATCGAAGAAACACTTGGTAGTGTTATCGAGAAGATCTAAGTCTTATTTCTTGGGATTTAAAGCTACAAGAACACATTACTCGATTGGAAGAGTTAATAAGAATATCACAACTGGGTTTGTGAGAGTGGATGTAGACAAGTTGTCGAACCACTATAAATCTCGTGTTTGATTTACTTTACTGTTTTATTTGTGTTTGATTGATTAACTGTTTAATTGATTGAATTGCATATCTGAACAAGACTAGTAGAGTGTTCATACAGAAGTTCACGAATATAGTTGAGTATAAATTTGATTGGGCTCATTATTAATTCTGATATTCCGCATTCGTATTCTGATATATTGAAAGATTTTTGAAAAGTCTATTCACCCCCCTCTAGACGTTTTCACTAGCTTACTCAATATTACTAACTCAACTAGGGACCTACAAGTGGTATCAGAGCAGTAGTTTACGAACTGCTGTTTCTTGATAACCTACTTAAGACTTGGGTGAAGTCTTGGTTCTTGATTGAACGTGCTCTTACGTGTTCTTGATCACTGTTCTTGACATATCTGTTTCTTGATCCTATAACTGCTCATTACTAATCTTCTTGGAATCATGTCTCTCGAAATCAGTGCTAATAAGCTACCGAAGTTCCAGGTACAAGATTACGACTACTGAAAGTTGAGGATGGAAGCCATTTTCAGCTCCACTCATGACTTGATGATTTCCGTCGTCACCGAAGGACCAATCGTGACAATGATCCCTAACACTGCTGCCTTGGACAAAGACAAACCTGTTGGTGCTCTTGTTCGCAAACCCAGGTCAGAATTAACAACTGAAGAAATGAGGCAGAATAACTTGGACATCTTGGCCAAGAATTACATTTTACACACCCTTTCCTAACGAGTATCTTGGGAAAGTGTTAAAATGTAAGACTGCCAAGGAAATGTGGGACCGTCTTGCTATTATTTGTGAAGGGACTACCCTAATCAAAGAAAGTAAGCTTTCTACTGCTGTTCAGAGATTCAAATCATTCAAGATGAAAACTGGCGAAACAATTGACCAGTTGGATATTCGCTTTACAAAAATTATGAATGACTTGGAGGTTCTTGGCAAATCTTATACTGCACGTAAAATTAATTTGAGAATTCTTAAGAGTCTTGATGTTAGATGGAAAATGGTGAAAATGCTAGTTAAGAATACTCAGGATATAGACGTGTGGACAACTGAGACGATATTTCAAACTCTAAAGGCTCATGAGTTTGATCTAGACGAAGAAGATCCCATCGCAAGTAGTGATAGAGAGAATGTCGTGTCGAAGAATGTTGCCTTTAAGTCTAGTTCGTCTAAGTGCTCTAGAGTAGGCAAGTCGAAGTCTAAGACTAAGTCTGCTACTGTTAAAGACGAGTTAGATGGAACTGATCTAAGTCTGAAAGATCAGGTGAACCTTATGGTTAGAAAGTTCGACAGGTTAAACAAGCGCTTTGGTAGATATAAGAAGTTCTATAGAGATCATAGAGGGTCTGCTTCTAAGGACTCGTCTGAGACCAGACGAGACCGAAACTTGTCCGAAAGGAGAGACGAAGTCTCGAAAGGTAATAGACGAGATAGAGAGTCTGATGATAGGAAGATTAAGTGTTCTGATAGACGAGATAAGCGAATGGATAATTCTCCTATTAAAAAGTCTATTAACGATCTTTTGTGCTATAACTGTGAGAAACCAGGTCACTACATTTATGAATGTCCAGACCTGAGTACTGATGATCGTGAAGAATGCAAAGCACGAAGGGAACGAAGATACAACCGTGGCAAGAAGGCAATGATGGGCAATGATGACTCTGAGTCGGATTCAGACGAGTTGCCATCATCCTCATCTAGCTACCCGTCTGATCGAGATCATGATGAAGCTTTCATAGTAGATGATGGCCTATGCTGTATGGCTAAAATTGATCAAGAGGTATCATCTGCAACTTCGTTTCAATCATGTGATGAATCGGATTCTGATGAAAGTGATACTGCCAGTAGTGAAGTAGGGAGTAGTCTTCATCACTCTACTAGTGTGAATGAAGAAGACCTCCTACTAGCTAACCAGGCATTCATTGAAGTCAGCGACGAGAACATCGCATTAAAACAAGAAATCATTGATCTTAAGGAAGCTCAGTCTAAAGTAGATCCTAATGTAACAGTCCTAAATGAACGCTTGACTGAAGAGTTAAGACAACTCAAAGACAAGTGTGCATTGATAGACAGGTTATATCAAGACCTACTTAAGACACATGCAACTGAGAGAAATGAGTTCAATGTTTTAAAAAGCAAATGCAAAAAGCTTGAAGAACGTAATAAGTTCTTAGAGACTGAGGTTGTCACTCTAGACCTTAAACTTACTGACCTGGTTAATTCTTCAAAGATTAACCTTGAACTGTCAGATAGGTATAGGGCTCCAGCTGACAAGACATGTATAGGTGCAAATTCACCCAACTCGTCTACTCAAGTCCTTAAGAACCCTACTACTTTCATCTCAAGTTCTTTGACTAATGATAAAGGTAAAGGACCAATGATATACGATATTGGATCACCATCTGAAGGCACTGTACCAAAGCAGACTCGAGTTAACACTCCGATTACCAAGGGAGGTAAAAAGAATGTTAACAACGAGCCTGTTCCGTTTAGAACTAGTCTACAAAGGACCACTAGTCGTGGACGACCCAACCAGGTCAGATACGAGGATTGGTATCCTGAGAAGACGAGTACTAGACAAGTACAGACTAGACGACAAGTGCCTAGACCTCCTTTCATAAGGCAGTCTCAGCTCTACTCGTCTAGGCCTAGGAAGGTTGCTCCAAAATATCGTACACAACCTGTCCTATATCCTCCACCTTTGTCATATGATATCATAAGTGAGGAAAGACCTAAACGTGTCTATAAACCGTATGGACCTAATGCATACAAGCCCTATTATGACTATCATAGACAAGCGCCTACTCAAGTAGAGGTTAAGTCGAAAGGCTACCTCAGACGAGTAGACCCGAAATCAAATGATAGGCCATATAAGGACAACAAGGTCTTATTTTATAACAAGTATGGGAGAAAGCTTAAAAGATCAAACTTGTTCAGGACTCCGATGTATATTTGGATTCCTTTGAACTCAACTAACCCCCCAGGACCCCAATAAACAAAGTGGGTACCTAAATTATTGAATATCTTCATTGCAGGGTCGACTCGACTTGTATAAGAAGGGTGGCTCAGTAGGAGAAACTTGGTACATTGATAGTGGTTGTTCCCACCACATGACAGGTACTAAGGCTCTTCTATCGAGTTACCACGAGCAAGAAGGACCCAGGGTGATATTCGGTGATAGCTCCACTGTTATTACGAAAGGCTTTGGTTACATCAGAAATGGAGATGTAGAGATACAGGACGTATCCTACGTAGAAGGTTTGAAATACAATTTACTATCTGTTTCTCAATTCTGTGATCGTGGTTATAAAGTGCAGTTTAAAAGCCGAAAGTGCGAGATCATAGACAAGAGGACTCACACTATCCTACTCGTCGGTATAAGACAAGGCAGCGTATACATTGTGAATTGGAATAACTGTCTGCGGGATACTTGTCTTCTTACTAAGAATCCTAAAGAGCTCGGTTGGCTTTGGCATAGACGCCTTTGCCACATGAACTTTAAGGTAATTAATAAGATTGCAAGAGATTACCTAGTGGAAGGTTTACCCAACGAAGTTTATTACAAATCACATGTATGCAATGCTTGTCAGAAAGGTAAACAGGTAAAAGGTTCCTTTAAGTCAATTCCTACTCTCTCAACAAGTAGAGTCTTAGAACTACTACATATGGATCTTCATGGTCCGATAACTCCTCCAACTTTGAATGGTAGAAGGTACACACTTGTTGTTGTAGACGACTATTCTAAGTTTACTTGGGTAGTCTTTCTACACAAGAAGAGTGATACACAGACTCTTCTACCTGATCTGTTGAAGAAGTTACAAGTTGAGAAGAACCAGTCCATTGTCAAGATTCGTAGTGACAAGGGTACTGAGTTCATTAATTGCTATATCCAAGAATTTTGTGCTAAACGTGGTATCCAGCACCTTACTAGTGCAACTAGGACGCCACAACAGAACGGTGTAGCAGAAAGAAGGAATCGAACTCTCAAAGAAGCCTGTAGAACCATGCTAGCCGAATACAAAACTCCTCAAAAGTTTTGGGCCGAAGCAATCAATACTGCATGCCACTCTCAGAACAGAAGTGCGATCAACAAAGTATTAGGTAAGACACCTTACGAGGTTTGGAAAGGTAGAAAACCCAGAATTTCATATTTTCATATATTTGGTTGTAAGTGTTTTATCCATAACAATGGGAAAAGCAAGTTGAATGCATTCGATGCTAAAGCAGACGAGGGGATATTCTTAGGATATTCCTCGACAAGCAAAGCATTTAGGGTATTCAACTACTCAACTCTTTGTGTGGAAGAAACACCACATGTGGTTTTCGATGAATCTCGACAGGACTCGTCTGCCGACAAGATCAGTGAGAAGGTGACTGATCTATCGATCGAATCTGATAAAGAATCATAAGTTTATGAATCCGTTCAAGCCTACAATCCATTCATGAAAGCTCTCGAGTCTGATGACAACAAGAAGGTAAGTGCTCAAGGTAAGTCTACTAGACCAGTTGACATGCCTGCTCTAGTTAACTCGTCTACTCCTATTAAAACTGCTGATTCAAATGATGCATTTCAACATGATGCAATACCTGATGTAGATGATGATAGTATTTCTGTTAAATCTAGAAAAAACATGGAAATCTGCGCATGATACTGAAAATATTATTGGTGACTCTACTGTTGGTGTGAAGACTAGACGACAACTCTTTGAGTCGCAAGAACAGCCTAGTCCATCTATGTTTTGCTGGTGTTGTTTCCTCTCTTCTATCGAGCCTACTACCGTTAAAGAGGCATTGGCTGATAGTAATTGGATCATCGCTATGCAAGACGAGTTGAACCAGTTTGTTCGAAACGACGTCTAGGAACTTGTCGATAGGCCGGAACATCACAATGTAGTTGGCACTCGATGGATTTTCAAAATCAAGAAAGATGAGAATGATGTGGTCGTTAGAAATAAGGTTAGACTAGTAGCCCAAGGCTATTCACAAGCTGAAGGCATAGACTATGATGAAACGTATGCTCCTGTTGCTAGACTAGAAGCCATTTGTTTGTTCCTTGCATATGCTGCTTATATGAAGTTTACTGTATATCAAATGGATGTTAAAAGTGCATTTCTTAACGGTATTCTTGCGGAAGAAGTGTATGTTGAACAACCCCCAGGTTTCGAAGTCAAAGGCAACCAGGTGTACAGATTGAAGAAAGCCTTATATGGACTAAAGCAAGCTCCAAAAGCATGGTATGATACTCCCTCTCTCTCTTTCTATTAGAAAATGGTTTTACTAAGGGCAAGGTCGATAGAACCTTGTTCAGAAGACAAGAAGGGAAAGACATTTTACTCGTCCAAATTTACGTAGATGACATCATTTTTGGTTCACCTAACAAAAAGCTGAGTGAAAGTTTTTCAACACTCATGCAAAGTAAATTTGAGATGTCTATGATGGGTGAAATGAATTACTTTCTTGGTCTTCAAGTAAAACAGACCCCTGAAGGGATTTTCATAAATCAAGCAAAGTATACTAGAAATCTACTAGACAAGTATGGTATCAAGACATGCAAGTCTACTGGAGTACCTATGCTACCTACATACAGGATGGATCCAGACGAACATGGTAAGTGTGTTGATCAAACATATTATCGTGGTCTTATTGGTTCATTACTGTACTTGACTACTAGTAGACCTGATATTGCATTTTCTGTTGGCGTATGTGCTCGTTTTCAAGCTAATCCAAAAGAGAGTCATATGGAAACCACTAAACGGATATTGAAATATTTGAAAGGAACCATCAATCGTGGTATATGGTATCCTTCAAATGATGATTTATCTCTAAGTGGCTACTCAGATTCTGATTTTGGTGGCTGTAGAATAGATAGGAAATCTACATCTAGTTCTTGTCAATTCTTAGGCACAAAACTCATTTCATGGTTTTCGAAAAAGCAGACTAGTGTGGCTACCTCTACTACCGAAGCCGAGTACATGGCTGCTGGTAGCTGCTGTAGTCAACTACTTTGGCTCATGCAACAGCTTAGAGATTACAACATATATGAATCAAATGTTCCTATTTTCTGTGATAGTAATAGTGCTATTGCCATTACACAAAATCCTGTTTTGCACACACGTTGTAAGCATGTTGATGTGAAACATCATTTCATACGTGATCATGTAGAAAAGAAGGATATTCGCATGGAAAAGATTCATACTGATTTTCAAAGAGCTGATATTTTCACAAAACCATTACCTGAGGCTCATTTTCGTGAATTATGCATTAGTCCAGGACTAATTGATCTAGACCCTACTTGCCTATAACTATGTACTAACTAGACAGGTACATCACAAGAAATAAGGAGACAAGATCACTGAAACAGAGCACTCGTCTACTCGCTCAACAGACAGGTATACAAGGTCAGACAAGATGACCAAACAACCCGATGAGGAAGCTGGTAAAGCTGAGGGTAATACTAAGGGAATAAACATTCAAGGGGGAATCTTTGATTTCTTAAATATCCTTATGTTGACTCTTAAGTTTGTTAAAAGTCATCTTGTTCAAACCTTGATCATTGCTTTAGATTGATATTCATCTTAATTATTCTACTCTACTTGTACCTACACTCATACGTCGCACAAGTTAAGATAGGTACATGAAGTCGTTCGACATTCAGACAGACAAACACAGTCGAAGGGGGAACTCGTCTGGTGCGCATAAGTCTACTCGTCTGTTCTGGATAGACTCGAACAGACAAGATAAGTGTTCTTATGATTCAAATATTCTAAGTGGTTAATCAGTACGAATTAAGGGCATTAATGTAATTTGATAATGTGAAAATTGGAAAAACCTAGAATTGGATTTATACACTCCCTATTAATGAGGTGTATATACCCATTTCGCGCCAAACCCTACTACACTAGGTCAGATGAGTACACTCCTCTGTCCGAACCAATAGGAAAGACGGATTCCAAAATTTACAATACCAAATCACGTAATATTCTCGATTCCGTAACTGAATTCCAAAGGCCACAACCGTTGGATTAAAACTCTTCATCACAGCCGTTGATTCAAAAATTCAAGTTTTATCAAAACCCCAAACAGTTCCACTCTTCTCTCCTTACGCATTCATAACTTTGATACTCTTAATCACTCGATTTCTTTGCTTAATCTCTACTGTTCGTTCTCAAACAAGCTAATATCATGTCGATTGTTTCACTTTTCGATGTCCGTACCAACATGCAAGCTAGGTTCGACCTAGGCAAGTACGCCTCGGAAGGCAAGGTGCATGTAGAAGGCTCTCTGTTTTTCAAAGGCAACCACACTGATGACAACAAGGAGATTTTGATGAAGTGTTGCCGATGTGGTTTGAGACCGTATTTGGAAGCTTTTCCGGAGGTCGTCTTGGAAGAAGAAGTGTTGGAATTTTATGCCAATGCTACCAAAAGAGGCGATTCCATTGAGGCATTTATTGGTAGAAGCCGAGTAGAGATCACTCGTGAATCTTTGTTCGAAACTTTGAAACTGCCATTCGGATCGATTAATGTGGAGAACTATGGCATCAGACAAGAATTGAGATACCTGAGTATCTTTTGTGGTAAAAAGTTGAAATTAAGGCGAGATGGAAAGGTTCCGGCTGTGAAGAAGAAGGAGTTGCTGCCCAAATACCGAACTCTACTTGACATCACAAGTAAGATGTTGCTTGGTGTCACTGGAAGCTATGATTCTGTTACCCTTCAAAAGACGAGAGTGATGGGCGCAATCTATGACGGCATCACAGAAGGAAATTGGTATAAGCTATTCATCGATCGCTTGATGTATTTTGAGAGGAATGTGCGAGTCGACACTGATTCAGCCGAGTGGGTGGTGTCTGCTGCAGTTAGCTTTGGAAACAAGCTAAGTATTCTTCTACCCGTCTTGCTGCCGAACAAGACAAGTTGGAGCAAGGGCAAGCCATTTCATGCTGTTAAACATTATCTGAAGAAGGAAGCTCTTGCGAAGCAAGCTGCTGGAAGAGCTGCTGTGAACAAGCAAGTTCAGATCGATCCTCAAGACGCGATGTTTGAAGCCGTCTCGTCTAGTGCTGAGGAAGACGAGTCGGATGATGATGAGGAAGAATCTGAAGAGGTGGCTGAGGCTGGTACTAGTGGAAGACTAGTTCAGTATGTGCCAGAGGAGGCGATGTTTGAGGCAACTGAAGATTCCGAAGAAACTCATTCGGACAAGGAGCCTGAGAAGGAAGTTGAAGTTGCTAAAACCTATCGACTGGTGAGAGTCAAGTCGAGTCCCTCACCAGACAAGTCGACTGAAAAGGTTGGTACTTCTTCTAGATCTCTTTCAATTCCTCTCTCTCTCTCCCCGTCAAAACCAAGGCAAGATCACTTCGATCTCGTGCCAGGCCTGTACCCAAAACCTCGTCTGTGTTGGCAGTACAACCACTGAGAGCCAACATTACCCAACACACTACCATATTCGATACAACTGATACTTCTACAGTTGTCGAACCAAACCTAGCCACATCAAATCCCCCAGAAACCACCATCCAAATTCCCTCAACCTCAACAGAAAATGTTGAACCCCCCAACCCATTTAGTTCGGGAACCCCTCTAGTTGCCACTGCAACAACTGAGACAAGGACCCCACTTGCTCAGACACCTTCCGAAACTAGATTCAAATCCCTTGTTTATTATCCGATGTGTCTCCGAGAAAAGAGGATTCGTGCGAAAGTATCTAACAATCTGAGAAAGATGCTCCCATCTATCGAGATCGACTCGTCTTCTGAACAATTTGAAAAATTATTGAGGATATGCACGTGGTTTGCATTGAAGAAGGCCCCGACAGAAGACCTGTTCGAAGTCATCATCGAAATGGGCGGAATTGCAAATTTCCAAGACTGGGAAATGGAACAACAAGAGAACAGTGTAGTCAAAGACCACTCGGAATTGTTCCCAGCTCATGCATTGACAACCTTGGTGAAAAGGATGTTAAATATTTCGGACGATGTTCTGTCTTCTCAACACAAGTTTGAAGTTGGTGTTCAAACTGACCTTCTGGAAGAAGAATTGGTTGCAGAATCCATTGATATTGGAATTCAGACATCTGAGCCGTTGGTTGAATTGAAGGAAGTCTCAGAACAGTTTGAAGAAGATGTTGGAAGTGCTGAGGCAGAAGACAACTTGATCCTATTCGCAAAAGAAGATGATGAGTTTGTCGAAGCCTTTGTATTCGATGAAGATGAGATTGCTGTTAAAGATGATGATGATGAGTTTGTCGATACTCAAGAGTCTCATGTCTTTCCTGAAGGTTTCTTAGACAGCTTGAAGACAGACTTGAAAAATGTTGTTCAGTCTTCGATAGATGAGTTCTTGAAGTCTGATTTAAAGGAAGTTCTAGTGGATCAGAATAAGTCTCTTGTAGATAGCTCGAGAGAGTTGATTGTTGGTGAAGTCAACTAGATGGACTCAACTTTCAGACAAGAGTTGTATACCCAGATTGAAGATATCTTGAAGAAGCAAGTTGATTATTCTGAGAAGCGTTCTATCAACTTTGCAAGATCACTAGCTGAAGAGTCAAGCAAGATGGAACGACTCTACCGCGTGAAAATCGAGATAGTTGATGAGCAAAGAAGAGAAGCACAAGATCAGTTGGTGCGTTCTAGAGCTGTTCTTACAGAGCTGACTAAACAGAACAGATTACTCAGACAGACGGCTACTCATTTCAAGGATGAATTGATCTCAAGTTCAAGGAAGTTAGAGCTTACTGTTGATCGTCTTAACAAGATGAGTCACGACAAGACGCATCAGAGGCAGATTGAGATTGCTGCAGAAGCCATGAAAGAAGCTTTAAAAGAAGAGATGACTCGCTTTACTAGTCTATTCACTCTTAAGGCAAGTGATGAAGCCAAAAAGGGGGAAGAGACGAGTAGACTTGAAGAAAAGTCGAAGTCTAGTGCTGAACCAGAAATGAAGGTTGCTGCGTCTGCAATAGAAGAGTTGAGAAGGCCTAAGAGAGGAAAGCTAGTCAAGAAAGTTGATCTTGAGCAAGCAGAAGAGCAGATGAGACAGGTGAAAGGCAAAGGTGTTGCTTCTCCTGAGGTTCAGACAAGACGAGTTGTCAAAAGGAAGCTTATTGTTGAAGATCCTAAACCTGAAGATGAAACTGCAATCGAGAAGAAGCAGAAGGTTGATGATTCTCATTATGCTAGCAAGAAGAAGGTTGGCAAGCATATTCGAAGATTGCAGAAGTTGAAGGCTAATCCAGATCAGGTTGAAGATGCATTCATAGATAACTTCATTGACAATGAACATCGAGATGCATGGTTCAAAGTCAAGTTGCAATGGGAGTTAGATCATTGGATCATTCGCAAATTTGGTGATGCAGACAGCAATGAAGAGCTATATGCAATTTTTGACAAGTTCATGGAAGTTCAAAATCAGAAACTTTGGAATTTGATCATGAGGATAGCTGCTGCTGTGAATTTTAACATTTTAGTGTCGATCTATCCGAAATGGACTACTCCTATGCTGAGTTCTGGCAAGAGGATCGACTTCAATCAGATCAAGAAGTTTGAAGAAGAGTTGCTAGACAAAGAGAAGATCAACAATGAAGAACATATCTCAGTAATCCATAGAAGACTCCTTGATGCTTTTTGTGTTCCTAATCTAGAAGAAGGTAACATTACTGATTAGTGCTTTCTTTATTTTTATTTTTTGATTAAGTAAGTGTAATCTACTGATCTTATTTTGAATGAATGAAAAGATAAGTACTTTTGATGATTAAAGACAAGATAACTACTTAACTAGTCTACTAATGAGAAAAGATTCAAGTAGTTTTGGCTTCATCAAAATGGGGGAAATTGTTGGGATATGAATCCTAAGACAAGTCCTAAATGATGAAAAGATAAGATGAGTGTTGATAAGCCAAAAGTAGACTTGAATATTTTCTAAGTGTTGACTGATCTAGTCTAATTATGGAAGTCGTCTTGAGCAGATCAGTAGAGTTCACAAGACAAGTAAAGTTTCAAAATAAAAGAAAAGTTTAAGTATTTAAAAGACAAGTACGTTTTATAAGTACTTTGTATATTTGTTAGGTTGTTTACTGAGCTATTTCACTTGTATAGAAGCTCAAGTTTCGTTTATATTTGCATATTCATGTATAGATCCTAAGTTGACTAAGCTATGTTATAAAGCTTAAAGTAATGTAATAGTCTTGTTAAGATTAGATGATAGGACTAGATTAGTTCTATGTTGAAGTCTATTAAAGAAGACCTGCGCAAGACAAGATGAGTAAGATGAGAAGACTCAGAATTGTCTAAGTGTTGAAACCAGACAAGACAGGTGCGCAACAAGACAAGACAAGACAAGAAGGAAGAAGTTAGTTACAAAAACGCGTGTGAAGATAAAGATTGAAGAGTTAGTTATGGAATAACTAATTAACTGAAGAAACGCGTGGAAGGATAAGAAGGAGAAGTTAGAAATCAGTTTTCAAGAAAAGTTAGTTACACAACTGAAAGTTCTTGAAGATTGGAAGTCTATAAATACCTTGGTGTATTCAACGATTTAAGACTACTGACACACTGATATTCTATACTCAAGCTAAGCGAATTAAAGACGTATTCAAGAGAAGAAACTCACAGAGTTGAAACTTCAGAAAGAAGCCAGAAGACAAGTGAAGATCAAAGAAGGCTACTACTGAAGACAGAGAAGTTTTATTTTTGTTTCAAGTTGCTAGTTGCTTGTTAAATAGCTAGTTAGATCGAAGAAACACTTGGTAGTGTTATCTAGAAGATCTAAGTCTTATTTCTTGGGATTTAAAGCTACAAGAACACATTACTCGATTGGAAGAGTTAATAAGAATATCACAACTGGGTTTGTGAGAGTGGATGTAGACAAGTTGTCGAACCACTATAAATCTCGTGTTTGATTTACTTTACTGTTTTATTTGTGTTTGATTGATTAACTGTTTAATTGATTGAATTGCATATCTGAACAAGACTAGTAGAGTGTTCATACAGAAGTTCACGAATATAGTTGAGTATAAATTTGATTGGGCTCATTATTAATTCTGATATTCCGCATTCGTATTCTGATATATTGAAAGATTTTTGAAAAGTCTATTCACCCCCCTCTAGACGTTTTCACTAGCTTACTCAATATTACTAACTCAACTAGGGACCTACAAGTGGTATCAGAGCAGTAGTTTACGGACTGCTGTTTCTTGATAACCTACTTAAGACTTGGGTGAAGTCTTGGTTCTTGATTGAACGTGCTCTTACGTGTTCTTGATCACTGTTCTTGACATATCTGTTTCTTGATCCTATAACTGCTCATTACTAATCTTCTTGGAATCATGTCTCTCGAAATCAGTGCTAATAAGCTACCGAAGTTCCAGGTACAAGATTACGACTACTGAAAGTTGAGGATGGAAGCCATTTTCAGCTCCACTCATGACTTGATGATTTCCGTCGTCACCGAAGGACCAATCGTGACAATGATCCCTAACACTGCTGCCTTGGACAAAGACAAACCTGTTGGTGCTCTTGTTCGCAAACCCAGGTCAGAATTAACAACTGAAGAAATGAGGCAGAATAACTTGGACATCTTGGCCAAGAATTACATTTTACACACCCTTTCCTAACGAGTATCTTGGGAAAGTGTTAAAATGTAAGACTGCCAAGGAAATGTGGGACTGTCTTGCTATTATTTGTGAAGGGACTACCCTAATCAAAGAAAGTAAGCTTTCTACTGCTGTTCAGAGATTCAAATCATTCAAGATGAAAACTGGCGAAACAATTGACCAGTTGGATACTCGCTTTACAAAAATTATGAATGACTTGGAGGTTCTTGGCAAATCTTATACTGCACGTAAAATTAATTTGAGAATTCTTAAGAGTCTTGATGTTAGATGGAAAATGGTGAAAATGCTAGTTAAGAATACTCAGGATATAGACGTGTGTTTGATTGATTAACTGTTTAATTGATTGAATTGCATATCTGAACAAGACTAGTAGAGTGTTCATACAGAAGTTCACGAATATAGTTGAGTATAAATTTGATTGGGCTCATTATTAATTCTGATATTCCGCATTCGTATTCTGATATATTGAAAGATTTTTGAAAAGTCTATTCAGCCCATCTAGACGTTTTCACTAGCTTACTCAATATTACTAACTCAACTAGGGACCTATAGTATTTTTCTGAGCAAGAATCGCCCTAATTATTACGTCTTTAGGGTGCAACTTAGTACTCGGGGATTAGGCGAAAAAATGAGAAGTTTCATGAATACAACAGATTGACATGGAGGTGAACATTAGATATGCACATTACCGTATGCATGTATACATGCATATCGTATAATGCATTTCACATATGCACATATGTAAAATGCATGTACCCCGTTTTTCGTGCATATTAATATACATATCCATGTATGAACCTTTTTCTAAGCTTATAAACTCATAATTTTATTATGACCCATTTCTACATACCAAAATTCATTTCACTGTTCATATTAAACTTCATAATCTATTTTCATATATGTATGCATATTCAAATAACCGGGAACTGCATCCACTATGGCACACTTATTTAGTCTTTTTATGATTTAATTGTGTTATGAGTCTTGTGTAATTTAATTCTGGATCATAAAATGCAGAATTATTAAGATCATAAAAGTCAGCTAATTAATTCGAATTGTCTTTGTTGGGAATAAAATGATTTTGATCTAGATACCAAAACCCCTGATTGATGATGTTCAGATTAGTTGAGATAAGCTCAAGTCTAGTTCAGGCAAGTTGTCTCAGTACACTTGAGTATGTAGATTGTTTAAGTGAAAAATCTCAGGAATGTTGTGAGATTTTAGTGTTCAGGATAGCTGTCCAAAGCTGGAATGTTAGGCAGCTTGATAAGTCTATAGGCCAAAGTTGCTGAACTCTCAAGATAGACTAACCAAGTGGACAACTTAGCTGAAGAGATCAAGAGCAGTAAAGCAATTCTCATAAATGCAAAAGATCAAGACAGTTGAAGTACAAATGATCAAGAGAATTTAATGTCAAAAGCTTACAGAAGACACATTCAATAAAGCATTTATTGCCAATCATGCCTGAAACAAGCATTGAAGACTTAGAGCATTAAAGAATGAAGCATTGAATGAATGGTGGAACATTCTAAATTGCAGCAGGAATGTTCAGGGAGCTTGTCCCATCTGACCGTTGATTGAGTGTAGAGTTTGCCACAAATCAACCTAGGACAATGTGCAAATTTGGAAACTGACACAAGTCTTCTCAGCCGCATTTGTCAGAAGTCAACACATTCATTCAAGCAACCATTGAAGAGCCCTTTTACACAGTGGATAAAAGGATGCCAAGCTTCAGAGCCATTTCAATGGTGCTGCAAATAGACATATTTGAATTGCTATCCCTCCAACGGTTAGTTGTTCAAACTTGTCTATAAATACAGAAGTGATCAAAGGGATTCATTATCCAACTACAAACTATCAAACTATTATCAAGCTTTCAAAGGAAACCAAGCTGTTCTTCAGAATCCAAAGTTTCCTGAATCACTTCACTTAGCTAAGCCAATCTTTGTAAACATCCAAAGCTTAGCATTGAGATATCCTAAGCCTTTACACTGTTCTTATTGTGAAGGGTATCTCTTCTAGTTGGAACCAAACCTCAAACCTTATCTCATTTAGTGAAGAGAGTGTTTGTTGTAGAAGTGAGGAGTTAAGGACTGTTAGAGTGAAACACAATCTTAACTCAGAGAGATTGAGCACTAGGACTCAGATTATCCTAGGGATCAAAGCACTAAGAGAGTGTTGTTGATCAGTGCACCTTGGCACTATAAAACAAGCTAATTCCATTGTGAATGAATTATCCTGTTCAATCAGGGAAAGTGGATGTAGGAGCTTGAGTCTCTGAACCACTATAAACTTGTGTGCCATTTACTTACTGCATTCTTTATTTCACTTACATTCAAACATATTTTAAAGAAGCAAAAGTCAGTAAGTGAGAAAATCTGTTTTGGACAAAGTCCCTGATAAATGTATCTTTTCAGAAATTAACTTGGAGTATTTCTTTAATTCAAAGGCCAACCACATTCCGCACTTAGCAACTCTTTTAGATATTCAGCCAACTGATCACTCAATAGTAATCAGTAGGACAAGTATCTATCAAAGTTCTCTCAGGCCAGTTGTGAGACAACCTGCCTGATAAGACCAGTTTTGTTAAAAAGAAAAGAATTTGCATACACAAGTGCATTCCCCCCCCCATACACTTGTGTTATACTCCACCAAGGACCAACAAGTGGTATCAGAGCAAGGGTTCAAAGACCACTGCTTCTGAAAATCCAACTGATTTTCAAAATCACATTTTCTGTGGTCACTGAACATATCCAAATTTCTGAAAAACCTATCTGTGTTCATCTTATACTATTTCTGTTGAAATGGCTAACAATGCAGTTCCAGGAGATGCTGTCAACACCATCAACAACATGGGTCCAAACCAAGTCAATCATATTTCTCATCACAAACTGCCAATGTTCTCAATTGAGAACTATGATTTCTGGAAGATCAGGATGAGAGCACATCTTGCTTGCCAGCATGATGATATGCTTAAAGTCATCACTAGAGGGCCATTTACATTCACTAAAGCAAATCCCAAGCTCACTGATGCTCAGAAAGCAGATCCAAGGGAGTTGCTGCCAAAAGATGAAGATGACTTTACAGCTGAGGAAAGAAAAAGGCACAACCTGAACTACATTGCAATGAACACATTGTACCAGACTATTCCAGATGCAGTGATGCGAAGAGTGTACCACTGCACATCAACTAAAGAGATTTGGGACACCTTAGCACTTATGTGTGAAGGTACCCAAAAGATCAAGGAGAATAAGCTTCAAGTGGCTATCCAAAAATATGAACAATTCTCTATGGAAGCCAATGAAACTATTGATCATCTTGATGGCAGATTCACTGACATCATGAATGAGATAAACTCTCTTGGCAAGTTCTATGCCAAAAGAGAGGTTGCTTTGAAAATTCTGAGAAGTCTCACATCCAAGTGGGACATATATTCTGTCATGATGCAAAATACCAGCAATCTTGACAACATGCCAATGCAGCAAGTATTCTCTGAACTCAAAGCATATGACTTTGATCTCAACAGAAAGAAGGTGCATGAAGAGCCATCCTCCTCAAACAAAGGTGTTGCCTTCAAAGCTGCTGAAACAGAAAAGAAGAATACTCAAAGATCCTCTCAATCTGTTTCAAAATCTGAAATAAAGGAGGAGCTGGCACTCATGGCTAGGAGATTTGAGAAGCTCAACTCCAGATTTGGTAGATACAAGAAGTTCTACCAAGATAACAGAACCAGAAGGAGATTCAGTTCTCCTGACAACAAATCAGAGGACAAAGTCTCTGATGAAAAGAAAGAAAACAGATATGCTGATAAAAATAAATTCAGCAAAGGTGAACCATCATCATCAAGGAGGAAGGAGTCCTCTAGCAAGAAGAATGATGATGAAGATGTGTGTTATAACTGCCAGAAAAAGGGTCACTTTCAGTATGATTGTCCTGACCTTAGTGCCAAAGAAAGAAAGGAAAGGCAGAACAAAAGAGACAAGAGACTGAACAACAGGAAAGCCATGATAGCTAGAGATTCAGCAAGTGAAGAGAGTGTCTACTCTTCTGATGATGGACTGTTCTCCAACAGTGACAGTGATGATGACTGTCAAATGGCATTTGAAAATGATGAGGTATGTTCATCTTTTAGTTCCTCTAATTCTTCAAATGATACACATGAGTCCAGTGAAATCCCCTTAAAACTCAACTTTGTAAAATTATTTGAGGATTTCACCAGGCTAAGAGAAGTATGCAATATGGCACTTAGAGAAAATGAGCTACTGAATTCGAAAGCTCAAACTCCCAATCTTCCTGAACCAGAGCTTGACTTTAAATCAACTGAGTTGTATCAGCAGACTATGAGAGAGCATGAGAAGATGTCTCTCAAAGTCTCTGAACAACAAAAGTTGATTGATGATCAAGAACTGGCCTTGAGGAAAAAGGATTTTGATCTTATAATTCTTCAAGCAAAATTTGACAATCTCTCAAGTGAATTTGATACTCTAAAATTGAGTGAGGGGAGCTTAAAAATGAAAATGTCTGCCTTGAACAAATCTGCTAAGGCAATAGAGGAGATTCAAGGATTCCAAAGACCATTTGCTCAAAAGGGTGGATTAGGCTATAATCCATTTGAACCCTCACCTGGTCTTAGTATTGCTTCATCAAGCAATTCTAAGATGACTTTTGTAAGATCAGTGGCACAACAAAATGAAATGGAAGTAAATCAACCACTGGTTAAGGATAAGGGAAAAGGAATTTTTATACCAACTCAAGTAAACAATGTACCTAAACCCATACCTGTGGAAAGGGTTAAAGGCATTTCTTATAAGAGGAATGAGGTTCAGAAAGGTAGAACCAATGGAAGGCCAACCTATCTGAATCCTCATCAGAGAAGTTGTCCAAAATCTGTTCAGAAAAGGCCAACTCAAATGAGGCAACCTCAACTGAATGGATTAAGGCCAATCCCCTCTGACAGGTATAAAACATTCAGGAAGCCTGGACCTTACTTGCCAAATGGAAAAGGCTATCCAAAACCCTATTCTCAAAAGTCTTACCAAGCTGCACCTAAGTCTAGTAACTTCAGGAGAAATGTCCCAAAGAAATTCACCAACTCTCCTGAAACTTACAAGGCTAACACTTATACACAGAGATCACCCAAGGCATTTAAGGGTCAAACTGTGTATGTAGATGTAAATGGAAACCAAGTCAGTCACTTTGAGTCAATCAGAGTTATCAGGCAGATTTGGGTTCCAAAAGGTACAGCTAACCCTCTAGGACCCAACACTCAAAGGGTACCTAAATTTTGACTTTGCAGGACTGCAAGGACCACAAGAAGAAGAGAAGCATCAACAAGAAAACAGCATGGTACTTGGACAGTGGATGTTCAAGACATATGACTGGAAACAAAGAGCTTCTCTCAGAATTCATAGAAAAAGATGGTCCTTCAGTAACCTTTGGAGACAGCTCTCAAGGGATCACAAGAGGCTATGGTACATTAAACATTGGTAGTGTTAAAATTACTGATGTCTCATATGTCCTAGGCCTAAAATATAACTTGCTGTCTATAAGTCAAATTTGTGATAAAGGATATTGTGTTGAATTTGCACCAAATGAATGTACTATAAAAAACAAATCAACACAACAGGTGCTACTAACAGGGGTGAGAAAGGGAAATGTTTATTTTGCAGATTGGAGCAAAACCCCTGAAGCAGTTTGTCTTGTTGCCAAAAGCACAAGTGAGCAAAGCTGGCTGTGGCACAAGAGGCTAAACCACCTGAACTTCAAAACCATCAACAAGATTGCAAGAAACTCTCTAGTTAAAGGGCTGCCAAATCAAGTGTTCACCAAAGAGCACATATGCCAGCCATGTCAGGAAGGAAAGCAGATCAAAGCTTCATTCAAAGGAAAGCCTGTCATCTCAACTGAGAGAGTTCTTCAACTACTGCATATGGATTTATTTGGACCAATAATCCCAGTAAGTATAAATGGAAGAAAATATGCTTTAGTTGTTGTTGATGATTTTTCCAGGTACACTTGGGTAGTATTCTTGCTGAACAAAAAGGAGACCCAAGTCAAGCTACCTGAATTGATGATGAGATTGAGCAATGAAAAGGGCCTAAGTATTGTCAAGATCAGATCAGACAAAGGCACTGAATTCATAAACTCATACATCAATGAGTACTGCAGCAAGAATGGCATCACTCATGAAACTTCAGCAGCAAGAACACCTCAACAAAATGGGGTTGCTGAAAGAAGGAACAGGACCTTGAAGGAGGCAGCAAGAACTTTGATTGCTGAATCCAAACTGCCTAAAAGGTTCTGGGCTGAAGCCATTAGTACTGCATGTCACACTCAAAACAGGTCCTTAATCACCAAAGGACAAGGTAAAACCCCATATCAAATATGGAAAGGTAGATTGCCCACTGTTGCTTACTTTCACATATTTGGTTTTAAGTGTTTCATTCACAATAATGGGAAAGAGCAATTGAAAGCTTTTGACAGCAAAGCTGATGAAGGAATATTTGTTGGATATTCACAAATCAGCAAGGCTTACAGAGTTTACAATTGCAAAACTCTTATTGTGGAAGAAACACCTCATGTTGTGTTTGATGAATCTATTGATGAGTTCAAGGATAGAAACCTGAATATTGATGAGATAACACAAAGAACAACCAGACTAAGGCTTCAAAGCAAGGAAACAGTGTTTGTAGAGGTTGCCCAGCCTGAATTGCATGATAATCAAAAACTGGACAACCTACCTGATGGCAATCAACCTGAAGTCAACCAACCTGAAGGTGAAATTGAACTGACTGACCCCATCCCAGTTCAAAACCAGGTAACAACTACCAATGAAGAAGCAGGCAATGCTGAGGTAGTAAATGGATCCAATATTCAAGGGGGAACCAATGAAAATGTCAACTCATCTGACAATGAGGACAATACCCCTGAATATGATCCTGAACTTGATCCTTCAGTTAACTTTCCTGAATTTAATGAATCTAGTGATCCAACCTCAGATGAGGACAATCCTCCTGAAGGGATCAGGTCTAGAAGGACTTGGTTGCAAGACCACCCATCTAGCCTGATACTTGGAAATCCAAGTGAAGGGATCAAGACTAGAAGATTTCATGGAGAGAGTGCTTTGTTTTGTTGTTTTCTTTCAGAACAGGAACCAAAAGACATTGAGGAAGCACTACAAGACACCAACTGGATCATAGCCATGCAAGAGGAGCTGAACCAGTTTACCAGAAATGAAGTTTGGGAGCTGGTAGACAGGCCAACTCATCAAGATGTCATTGGAACCAAATGGGTGTTCAAAAATAAGAAAAATGAAAATGACATCATTGTGAGGAACAAAGCAAGACTGGTGGCCAAGGGATATTGTCAATCTGAAGGGATTGATTATGATGAGACCTTTGCTCAAATGGCCAGACTTGAAGCAATCATGCTCTTCTTAGCATATGCAGCTCACATGAGATTTAAGGTTTATCAAATGGATGTGAAGAGTGCATTTCTCAATGGGGTGCTCAAAGAAGAAGTATATGTGGAACAGCCCCCAGGTTTTGAAGATGGAGACAAGGTGTACAGGTTAAAGAAAGCTCTCTATGGCTTAAAGCAAGCTCCAAGAGCTTGGTATGACACCTTATCACAGTTTCTCTTAGATCATGGTTTTGTCAAAGGCACTGTTGACAGAACCTTGTTCAGAATCTGTGAAGGAGATGATATTTTGTTAGTCCAAATTTATGTGGATGACATTATATTTGGGTCTCCAAATGAGAGGCTATGTGAGAAGTTCTCAAAACTCATGCAGAGCAAATTTGAGATGTCCATGATGGGATTGATGAATTTCTTCTTAGGACTTCAAGTCACTCAATCAAAGAAGGGAATATTCATCAATCAGGCCAAGTATACAAGAGACATGATCAAGAAATTTGGATGTGCTACAAGCAAGCCAGTCAGAATTCCTATGAATACTAACTGGAAAATGGATCCTGATGAAAGTGGAGAGTCAACAAACTCCACTAACTACAGGGGAATCATAGGATCCTTGCTATATCTCACTGCAAGCAGGCCTGACATCACATTTGCAGTTGGAGTGTGTGCAAGATTCCAAGCCAATCCAAAGAAGAGTCATCTTGATGCTGCCAAGAGAATCCTAAGATATCTCAAGGGATCTGAGAATCTTGGATTGTGGTATCCAGCTGATGACAACATTGAGCTCACTGGATATTCAGATGCAGACTATGGAGGATGCAGAATTGACAGAAAATCCACCTCTGGAACATGTCAATTCTTGGGCAGCAAGCTTATCTCATGGTTCTCCAAGAAGCAAAACACAGTTGCAACTTCAACAACTGAAGCAGAATATGTAGCAGCTGGAAGTTGCTGTGCTCAGATACTTTGGCTCAGGCAACAACTTAGAGACTACAAAGTCATCTCAAATGAAGTGCCAATATTCTGTGACAACAACAGTGCAATTGCCATCTCACAGAATCCAGTGCTCCACACCAGATGCAAACATGTGGATATCAAGCATCACTTCATAAGGGATCATGTGGAGAAGAAAGATATCAAGCTTGTCAAAATTCACACTGATAAACAAAAAGCTGATATCTTGACTAAGCCTCTAGCTGAAGCAAGATTCTTGGAATTGTCAGCTGAATTGGGCTTACTTGATCCAGGCAAGATGGAGAAATGAGGAAAGAAAGCTCATATGAAGGGGGAAGTTCATTAAGATGAACTTCAGTAAAGTTGACCAACCTCACTGATATAGTCAGTCAAAGAAGGAAACTCAGCAAAGTTGTCTCTATGCTGTTCAACAATGTTGGTCAGGAGCTTTGTCCAAGTGGGACCCAGTCAGCAACTTTGGGACCCACTCAGGCAAGCTCATCAGGCAGTTTGACCTTCACAGAAACCAAAGCACATCTCAGGATGTTTGCCCGAGTTAATTAGATAATCATTGCTATTTTTAGCATTGATTAGACATTTAAAAGGTTTCTTGGTCTAAGAGTAGGCCATTTTAGGATGGAGTGTGCTATAAAGATTTTTACCACAAAAAAAGGCAAATCAGCATTTAATGCAAAATCTTAATTAAGATTTTATGAATTCTTGAGCCATCATCAAGACCATTGATTTGCATTAAACTTCCATCAAACCGCCTAAAGTCCACTACCCTACTTTATTCAATTGGTTTTTACTATTACCCACTGCCACTTTCTATTAACCAGCGGTTAATAAACTCCCCACATATATAAACTCCTCAGTTTTACTTTCATCCTCACGCACTCATATTTTTCAAACTCTTAAGTTTTTTCAAAAACCTCTCAAACCTGCAACTACTCTCCAAAAACCTACCCAATTCTCATATTATCCATGGCACCCAAAATCAAAAGAGAAGAACTTGTAGATTTCAATGACTCCTCCTTGGACATTGATTTCTCCTATCTCAGTAATCCAAACTCTCTTTGGTTTGAAAAATTAGTGGCTTTTGATAGCCCAGATACAGAAGTACATCCTGTACTCCATTGGCTTAGGGAAGCAGGCCTGGAAAAGTTTCTTGGCACCAAGCCTGATTCATGCCTGAATCCATTAATGGCTGAATTCTTTGCCCATCTCAGATGGAAGGGCAAGAAGGGTGATGTGTGCACTAAGCTCACATATGTTGAGGAAGATGAAGAAGAAGAAAGCCAACACACCATCATCTTCACTGCAGAGGATTTGGATGCTAGCTTTGGGCTACCATCAGAAGGCCAGAATCCAGAAATGTACAAGGAAGGAGATGATCAGGAGTTCTATTATCCATGGATGATAGAACCAAAGAAACTTGTAAGTGCTCAGAACAAGAACACATTAAAGCCTGTTTATAGGCATCTGTTTGATTGTGTTGTGAAAAGTTTGTTGAGCCATTCTGGAAGTGTTGAACAAGTAAGTATGCCAAAACTGAAAGTCATGGCTGCTGTGATTGACTCTGCTGAGAAGAGAGTCAAGTTTGACTGGAAAAGCTTTATCTGTGGTAGTAGATGGAAGACTTCAGTTCTGCACAAGAGCCAGCCTGCTCTTGGAAAGATTTGCCCATTACACCCATCTACAAGCAAAGCCAAAGCCTTTTCCTGCACAAAAGGTGATGTTCAGAAAGCTGTCTTCTAAGACAGAAAAGAGAAAGCAGGAGGCTGCCTCCAAGAAAGCTGTTGCAGTTGTTCCAGCAACAAGAGCCTCTCCAAGAAAGAGGAAAGCCCAACCACCAAAAGTTCAGCCAAAGATGAAAAGGATGAAGAAGATTCCGAGTGAATCTTCACCAGAAAGCCAGTCAAGAAGTGGAGGAGCCACTTCAGAGGAGATTGAGAAAGCTGCTGATGAAGGAGTCAACCCCCCTGAAGAGGGTGAAGAAGTCAGAGAGGTTGTCCCCTTACAACCTGAAAGTGTAACAGAATTCAGGGATCTTGACCAGCCAACAAGATCAGAAAGGAGGAGAAGAATCATCAAGACTTCTGAGAAGCAGAAGTTGATGGAGGAGGAGAAGAAGAAGAAAGAGTTCTTCAAGGAGATTAGGCAAGCCAGTAGGTCTAACTCCAAGACCAACAGTCCTGAAGCCAACTCTCCTGATATTCAGTCCAGAAGAATATCTCCATCAAGGCATGAAGAAGAGGAGTGCAAGACTCCTGAAGATGCCCCAATTATTGCAAAGAAGGTTTATTCCCCAGAAGGTGCACCTGATAGAGCAGGTATTGATGTGCTGGCAGATTTGGTCAATCTTGAGGATAGACCTTTCTACCCACTTGATCCAAGACTTCTCTCATATACCAAACTTCTTGAAACTGTTCTTCAAGAAGGTGATCAAGTTGTTCTCCCACCCATTCCAGCCATTCCAATTACCTCTTCAGACACATTGCTCTCAAAAGCACCTGAATCCCAACTTGTTTTAAGCTCTTCTGAACCCAACCCTTCTGAACCCAACCTACCTGAAATCCAGCCAAGCCTACCTGAATTCCAATCCAACCCTCCTGAATCCCAAGCCAACTCTTCTGGAGATGAAAGTGGTGAAGAGTACACCTATGAGGGGATGCTGAGGCAAATTTCCAAGGCTAATGTGGATGAGTTGTATCCTGGATTGAAGGAGTATCCTAGGCTGCAACAACAGTTCTATGATCTCAGAGCTCTTGTGGAGATCAAGGATAGAACTATGGTGGAAATAGCTCAGGTTATTCATGATAAAGGAGCAAGCTGGTGGCAGGTTGAAGAGAACAGGCTCTTGCATTTTGCAAATGTAAAGAAATCCAGTGTGTTGACCACTGAGGCCTTGTTTTGCACCATTGTTCATGAGAAGGTGCTTGCTGAGAGAGAAAGAATTGCACAGGGACTCAGGCATCCTGATAGTCCATCTGATGATGATAATGATGATGATGATGATCACACCAATCCCAACCCTCCTGGCCTCAACTCTGCTCAGGTACATTACTTGACCTATCATTCTGAAAAGGACTCTGATCATTCAGAGGAGTTGACCAAAGATGGTGACTCAGTCCAAGATGCATTGGCCAAGGATGGTTCTTCTGAACCTGAGGCACAGCTTGACAATGTTGAGACTTCCATGGGAGAAGCTAGTTTGGCTAAAGCCTCATCAATGTCAGGACAGTTGGACATTGACCAGCCTTTAGTCATTCAGGATGACTCAGTGGCCTTGGGATGCCCAAGCACTGTGATCTCCCAACAACTGCCCTCTGTGGATCCTGTTGAGGATATAGAGGTGTCAGGTTTAGGAATGGAAGGAGTTGAAAAGGCTGATAGTGGTGAAAACTCAGAGGGATATGATGGTGAGGATTGTGTGATTACAGGTTCCCTGAGTGCACCACAAAAAGAGGGAGATGAGGTAGAAATATTGGGTGCAGCCCAATATGAGAGTCAGGCAATTCTTCAAGTCAAATCTGAACTTGATGAATCCCTTGGTGAAAGGAGGCATGATTCTCAAATGAATGTGAATCCATCTGAAATAAATATTGAAGAAAAGAATTTAGTTGAAAATGAGAGAGAAGGTGCTGATGTATCAGGCCTTATGGGAGAAAGAAAAAATGAGGGTGTTGAGGGAGATTTTTCTAACACTCTTAGTTTTGCAGATTCTGTTGCTATCACAATTGAGCAAATTTTTGCAGATGCTTCCCTTACAGATATACCTGTTGATGCTGACATTGACCTTGAAGCAGTATTAGCCAATGTATCCACATTAAATAAGATGTACTTTGAGCAAGCCAACACCACTGAAGCAGGCTTTCAAATTGCTACTCAAACTGCATCTATCATTGAAGAACAATCAGAGAAGTTGGATACTTTGGTCAGGGAGGTTGGTAAGGCACATGCAGCAACAATTGACACTTTGGATGGCCAAGGAAAAACTCGAGCCTCTGTGGAGATGAGGCTAACTGGCTCAGAGGAGGTGATCCTGCCCACATTGGATGCAAGAATCTGTGGAGTTGAAACTGGACTGCAAACAGTTTCAATTGAAGTGACAAAGGCCAAGGATGCTATTGGAAAATTCACAAAATCTGTGAAGAAAGAGCAGCAGGGTCTCAAAGATTTGTACAAGCATAATGTGAAAGCCTTGAGAAAAACAATCAAGGATGCTTTAAGGCAGAGGACAGCAGCCCAGAGGAAGAAGGCAGAAGAATTGAAAGCTGCAATGGTGAAGGAGGCTGCTGAGAAGTTCACTGTTGAACTTATGGCCAAAGTGTCTGATCAAGTTGTGGCCAACCTCACTGAACAACTTCAGGCCAAACTTGATCAATCACTGAAAGCCACATTGGATGCAATTGTTACTCAAAAGATTAAGCCAGTTCACACATTTTTTAGCATGGCAGATGATAAAATGCAAAACATTCATGATGAGAATGTTTATCTACTGCAGGAGTTGAAGTCCCTCACTCAGGCCCACTCACATCTCTCAGTTTCTATGAGTGAATTAAAGCCCCAGTGTTTTGATAATGCCAAAAAGGGGGAAAGAGAGAGAGCAAGGGCAAAGGGAACCTTGGTGATTGGTGAACCTAAGGGAAAGGAGAAGGTCCCTGAGATTGAGGAGGAGGCAGTAGAAGACATTGGGAAAGGAAAAGGCCCAATGGATATTGAAAGCTTGACTGAAGAAGAGCAGATTCAAATTTTTGTTAAAGAGTCCATGATGTCTGCAATGGAGAGTCAGGCAAGAAAGCAACAAAGGCCTGGTGGTGAGTCAGCTGGACTTGACCCCAAAGAGAAGGTTGCTGAAGTAAGGGGGAAGGTGACAAGGTCATCTGAAAGAAAAAGGAAGGAATTGCAAGCCTTCAATGAATTCCCAACTAGCCTGACTTTGCCTTCAGAATTTCAGACTGAAGAATCTACTCCAGTAAGGCAATCAAAGAGATTGAAGAAAGCAGCCAAGCTGCCTGCCATTGAAGAAGATATTGAAGAGGAGGTACAGGACAGAGAGCCTGAAGTTGGTGTGCCCAAGCTTGCTAATGATCCTTCTAAATTGTTTGAAGAAGGATTTGGCAAAGATCCAGAGACACAAGAGAAGCTAGCTCTTCAAAGGGCTAAAGAGAGAATGGATCAGCTGGTTGAGGCCAACAAGGCAAGAGATGAAAGAAGGGCAAACTTCAAAGCTCCAAGAAGGAGGGCTTCATACAGAAGACTCAAACCTCAAATGCTGCAAAGATGGGACACTCAGTACCCTCACCATGATAAGTGGGTTCCAATCTCACTGAATGATGCATGGGAGGAGGCCAAGAGAAGTTTTGTATATGACTTTTATGTCATTGGAAAGTGGCTTGAAGAGAGTGTAGATGAAGTCTTTGTCCAGTTCATGTTTGAGAACCATAGGGACCTCTACCAAAAGCTGTTTGCAGCAGCTGAGATGGCAAGAGTTGAATTCAAGGCCCCTGGTCCAATTCTGTACATGCCTCCTAAGTTCAATGGGAACTTAATTGATGAGGGAAAGATTCTGGAGGAGTTCATCAACATCATGAAGATGGAGAAGATGAAGATTGGCCCTAGAGGCTCCAACAAGGATGTTTGGGAGCTGAAGAAAAGGGCCTGGGCTCAGTATGGCATAGCTCCTCAGGATGATGGAACTCTTTGAATGGATAAGTTCATCTCTTCCCTATCTGGTTCTTATGATTGCTTATGATGTTGTTATTCTGTTTTCTCTGTATCAGTTATGTTGTCCTTTTTGAGTTTCTGATCTGTAATGCTTGATGATATATAAAAGGACCACTGATTTTCTATCAAGAGATAACAACTCATTATCTCAACTAACCTGACATTACATATATACTTGATTTATTGTGCTAACAGTTTCTTTCAGGAAAATTGACCAGTTCTTTCATCCTGAAGGTAAAGTATAGTATGAGTCAAGTTCCCTTTGTAATAGGTTTTGGCATCATCAAAAAGGGGGAAATTGTTGGGAATAAAATGATTTTGATCTAGATACCAAAACCCCTGATTGATGATGTTCAGATTAGTTGAGATAAGCTCAAGTCTAGTTCAGGCAAGTTGTCTCAGTACACTTGAGTATGTAGATTTTTTAAGTGAAAAATCTCAGGAATGTTGTGAGATTTTAGTGTTCAGGATAGTTGTCCAAAGCTGGAATGTTAGGCAGCTTGATAAGTCTATAGGCCAAAGTTGCTGAACTCTCAAGATAGACTAACCAAATGGACAACTTAGCTGAAGAGATCAAGAGCAGTAAAGCAATGCTCATAAATGCAAAAGATCAAGACAGTTGAAGTACAAATGATCAAGAGAATTTAATGTCAAAGGCTTACAGAAGACACATTTAATGAAGCATTTATTGCCAATCATGCCTGAAACAAGCATTGAAGACTTAGAGAATTAAAGAATGAAGCATTGAATGAATGGTGGAACATTCTAAATTGCAGCAGGAATGTTCAGGGAGCTTGTCCCATCTGACCATTGATTGAGTGTAGAGTTTGCCACAAATCAACCTAGGACAATGTGCAAATTTGGAAACTGACACAAGTCTTCTCAGCCGCATTTGTTAGAAGTCAACACATTCATTCAAGCAACCATTGAAGAGCCCTTTTACACAGTGGATAAAAGGATGCCAAGCTTCAGAGCCGTTTCAATGGTGCTGCAAATAGACATATTTGAATTGTTATCCCTCCAACGGTTAGTTGTTCAAACTTGTCTATAAATACAGAAGTGATCAAAGGGATTCATTATCCAACTACAAGCTATCAAACTATTATCAAGCTTTCAAAGGAAACCAAGCTGTTCTTCAGAATCCCAAGTTTCCTGAATCACTTCACTTTGCTAAGCCAATCTTTGTAAACATCCAAAGCTTAGCATTGAGATATCCTAAGCCTTTACACTATTCTTATTGTAAAGGGTATCTCTTCTAGTTGGAACCAAACCTCAAACCTTATCTCATTTAGTGAAGAGAGTGTTTGTTGTAGAAGTGAGGAGTTAAGGACTGTTAGAGTGAAACACAGTCTTAACTCAGAGAGATTGAGCACTAGGACTCAGATTATCCTAGGGATCAAAGCACTAAGAGAGTGTTGTTGATCAGTGCACCTTGGCACTATAAAACAAGCTAATTCCATTGTGAAGGAATTATCCTGTTCAATCAGGGAAAGTGGATGTAGGAGCTTGAGTCTCTGAACCACTATAAACTTGTGTGCCATTTACTTACTGCATTCTTTATTGCACTTACATTCAAACATATTTTAAAGAAGCAAAAGTCAGTAAGTGAGAAAATCTGTTTTGGACAAAGTCCCTGATAACTGTATCTTTTCAGAAATTAACTTGGAGTATTTCTTTAATTCAAAGGCCAACCACATTCCGCACTTAGCAACTCTTTTAGATATTCAGCCAACTGATCACTCAATAGTAATCAGTAGGACAAGTATCTATCAAAGTTCTCTCAGGCCAGTTGTGAGACAAGCTGCCTGATAAGACCAGTTTTGTTAAAAAGAAAAGAATTTGCATACACAAGTGCATTCCCCCCCCCCCCATACACTTGTGTTATACTCCACCAAGGACCAACAGTCTTATTTTTAGGAATATTTGAATTAAGGAAGGTGATAGATTTTCGCGTTTTTCAAGACTATGCATTTATAAAATTGATTTGATGTTAATATGTCTAATATTATTTAATTTGAAATTATTTAAATGGGAAAATGGCAACTTTGTCTTCTTAAGTGTCAATTTAACTCTATTGGATAAAAATTAAAAACCTATTCCCTATTAGATAAAAGTTTTAGTGAAATGATCTTATTAAGAATTTACCCTAAAATTTAGTACTCCCTCCGTCCCTTGAAGACCCATTTTACCATTTTGTGTGTTCCATACTTGAAGACACTTATCTAAAATAGCAAAAACACTTTTAAACAATCTCCTTAAAACATCACAATTTTACAACAAATATCACTACTTTATTACACTAAAAAGTAACTTTATTACTATTTATAGTGGGTGTTTTCAAACAATATAAGGTGCTTAAAAACACTTTTTTTTCCAAATAGAATCACTTTTGAAGTATTTTCAAACACAACTAAATGATTAAGTTAATTTGTTAAAAGTGATTTTGGTGAAGCACCCCTCCACCTACTTCTAATAGCTTCTATGCGTTTCTCATCATTATAATAATCAATTTTACAATTTTACCCTCACAATTTAAATAATATTTCATCTTTACACATTACGTATTCAAATGTAATAAGGGTGTTTTTTGTAAATTTATAAAAAAAAAGTTGTTTGTTTTGTAAACACCACAACATATACACAATTGATTTAAAGTGCTTAATTTTAAAACACTATCAACTTTCAATTTTATTGCAAAAATCAATTTGAATCAATCACTATAATTTGCAAACACACTCATAAAGTTGAAAAGTCTTTACTGCCTCACTTTATTTTACACAACACTAATAAACAATTCATTCATTAAAATCCGTGTCTAATTGATTTTGATTTTCAAGTATGGGATGGATGGAGAATCATTTAAGAAAATGAGAAACTTGTGATAGGACGTTCAAGAATATGGAAGAAAGTAATTTATAATAAATAGTCAAATATAGTACTCCATATACTTATTCGAATAACATCTATTAAAAATGAATATTATATTTTAATTTTTGAGAATTGATGCATGACGTTAGATTTAAATCTCTAACAGATGTATATGAATTGTAGCCAAAATAAGTTTATTTTTATTTTTTAGAGGACAAAATATTAAGCTTAATTACCTGAATGGAATAAGTAGAAATTTTAAGCACTTGACAAATTTGTAGATGTACAATAAACTAAAACACCACTTGTAAGAAGAATCAATCAATCATACATTAAGTTGAAACATGTATTTATGTTCCTTACCGACGAAGGTGTTTCAATTTTAAGTATTTGGAGCTAGAGTGAAGTACTGCCTTAACCAGTGTATGAGCAATCCTATTTCTCGTTTTCGAAATATAAGACATTGCACACTACGACGTCGTTTATGTTGCACATAACCTTATCGAGAACAAATCCCTCGGGACACATCATTGCTTCATTTCTATTTATAATGTTGACTGCCTCTAAACAATCCGACTGGACTAACTCAATTCCTTGCATTTGAGCAATCCTTCAGCTCAATTCTGCACCACACATATTTCGGAGGTTGTATTGTTCATATTTTTCTCTCAAACGGGTCAAATACTGATCTTTTGCATTCGATTACCAATACCTCACATCTTTTCGTTGTTCACCTCCAATCGGAGTTTGTAAAATTGTCGAGGACTCAAAAGGCAAAAAAATCTTCCTTCACGAGTCTCCTCTTAGACTATAATCATCGGTGACATTTGGTGCAATGTCATAAGAAGTGGACAAAAAAGTTAATATTAAAATAATGATTTATCTACGACATTTTATTGACATTGGTCGGTTGAGAGACCAAATGTAACCAATTTTATATTATTGAATAATATGACACGTGTCCTTACAAAAAATATTTCCTTCATTCAGGCCCACAACCCACTTATCCTTACAAAACTTGACTTGTTCCCCATTTTTTATACACTAATCCATACCTTCTTCAAGGAGATAATAACTCCAAAACAAAGACCTCCAAACGAACGATGAATTGTTCTCAAGTCTACCTCCACAATGTCCACATGCTTAAAATATTGAGTTTTGAACAACATTAATACAAGAAATCTCGTTTCGAGGTCATGCTCCAAACATATTTCGTTGGCAGAGCTTTATTAAATTGCACCAATTTCCTAAACCCAATTCCGCCGACACTGTTCAGCATACACAAAACATTCTATTTCTTTCCCCTCATCATATTTCTTGTTAAATTTGTGTCCCACTAAAACTTAGAGAATAATTATTCAATGTCTTTCGCATATTAAATTTGAAATTTGAAAACACGACATTGCATAGGTCAGTAAAACCTGAAATACCACTTCGATCAAACACTTTTCATCCTCCTTCTAAAAAATCTCGAAACTTCAACGCTTCTAATTTTTGTGCACATCTTTTTGCACAAAATATCTTTGATGACCATTTCCCTTCCATTATTACTAGTATTCAGAGTTTTAGTCGATTTGTCATAGTTAATACTACAAGAAAATGGTCTTCTAATGAAAAAAATTCAATATGAATGTTTTTAATGATTGTAAATTGACTTTTAATGATAGGTCATTAATTTTTACTTTTATGTCATTAAAAACTTTTAGTTAGAGGAACTATAATGACAAGATTTTCGTCATTAAAGGTCAATTTTCTTGTAGTGTAATCAACTGGCCAGATAGTTTTTTTCGTACATCACAAGAACATTTTTTAAATTATATTATCTCCGTTCATTCGAAAGTTACTCGTTTTGTCATTTTGGGTGTGTCTTTTTTTTTTAGGGGGAGGTTTTACAAGATCGTTCAATGCGGATATCGCCGTTCACTTCAATGATGTGAAGAGAAAAGACGAGTTTCCCTTTGCCTTAACAGATGTCCAGGTCTCCAATCTTTAAACGAGACAACCCCACACTAAGGTGTTTCATGTCAAGAATAGGAAACAAAAAAATAGACAAAGTTCCACCAAGTACCCGATCTCAAGAACTAGAAATCAAGGCTCACGAGTCTATCCCAAGGAGCCCAACCACAAAAGAGACCCACACAAAAAAACTACAACAGATCTGCAGATCTACAACTCAAATCTGCAGATCTCAGATCCCAACCACAAAAAAAGACACTCACAAAAGAACTACAACAGATCTACAAATCAACAACTCAGATCTGTAGATCTACAACCTAGATCTGCAGATCTACAATCCAGATCTTGCAGATCTACAAATCTACGACCCAGATCTTGTAGATCTACAACGATCATACAAATCTACAACACAAATCTTGCGAAAACCAAAATAACAGAAGAGATCGGAGAGAAGCGGAAAATCAACAAACATCTTAGGCGGAAGGACAACAAAGATAGAGCCGCAAAGAAGACAAAAACGATGACGGCCACATGAACGACGAATCTACGACGGACCGACGACGGAGACCGGTGGAGAAAGGGAGAAGCAACTCTCTAGAGAGAGAAGCTCTCCCTTCTCTCTGTCATTTTGGGTGTGTCTCATCAAAGGTTACCAATTTCTTTTTTTTACAAAACCCATCATCTCTCTCTACCTTTTTCTTTTTTCATATCTCTACATTTTTCTCTTTTCTATCTATCTCTACATTTCTCTTTCTCTTATCTTTTTACCTCAACACTCCATTAAACATATAATAATATACTCACTCTATCCACAAAATGTAGTCTCATTGAAATGGACACATATTTTAAGAAAAAAAAGTAGATAAAATAAGGATATTGTAAGGTATAGTGGGATCTATTATAAATAAAATACTGCATTTTTTGTGAGTAATGTTGAATGACAATACAAGTAATTAAATGATACTCCCTCCGTCCCGTGATTATTTGCACACTTTCCTTATTGGGACGTCCCAAAATTATTTGTACACTCTTAATATGGAAATACCCCACAAAATTAATAACCTCACAACATCATTTTATTTTTAAAATTGTCACTCCTTTTTTTTCATACATTTCACTTTACACCTCATCAAATCCACTTTATACATCATCAAATAACCCAAAACACCCCTCATTTATCTTATATCATCAACCACTAAATTTCATTTTCTAAAAAATTGTGTCGGTCAAACTATGCAAAAATTTATGGGGGATTGAAGGAGTAGTTAAGGGTGAGAATAAAGTGATGATTTTTTAAAAAAATATGACTAAATTTTGTGGACAGATGGAGTATTTCTTAATCAATATAATCAAGCAAATGGACAAATTTAAGGAGGAAGGAAGGAAGGAGTATATATCAATCAATAGATATATTTTGGATCACCAATGTTTTACTTCACTGGAACACGTGAAAAACTTGTCTTAATTTGTGAATATACATTTTAGCTTTGATGTAGGTAACATAACATACAATTTAAGCTTGGATGTCGGTCACATAAGTAACATACAATTCTAGGCTAACTAAGCATGTCTACTCCATCTTCCGTGTGACTCCTCAGGATTTCTCTCTCTAGGGAGTTCTCTTGCTTTCCTTAGTTTTTATCGGAAAACTTTTTATCGGTGCCAGTTCAGATTTCAAAACCTTTTCACACCTCTCCCAAACTTTTTCTTGATTTTCGTTTTAGGCGGTTCTTCACTCTTTTTATCTGATTTGTATTGGTGATTGTGATTTTCCCAATCATTAGATTTTGGGGAAGATTTTCATTTGCAGAAGCTTTGTAGCCCACTCGATTTTCATTTGCAGAAGCTTTGTAGCCCACTCGCGAAGTCATTAGGGGTGCCCAGTTGGTTGTGCTAGTTTTCTTGGAGACAAGTAATGGGTGTCTTACAGATGATTGGGCGTAGATATTCCGGGGGATTTTCATTTCTTTCTCACACGACCCTTGGTTTTCCAAATTATTTTTCAGTCGCGATTTTTCACTACACACAGTTTTGTGGGGTTGATTTCTTTATATACTGGATAGAGGGTTTCATATCTCCTCATCCCACTCATCTTTTTCTCTCTCAGAAATACTTGCCTCCTCTTTCTGAAAATATGGCTGATTCATTGAATGTAATGATGGAAAATTTTAGAATCTCAAGCAGGGAAACTACTCACATTGTGGCGCAGAGAAATGAGCTCGCTATTCCTAAGAATTCGGTGGCTTTGCGTTTTGTGGCAAGGAGGACTTTCGGTATTGTGGAGCTGAAGGAAATGCTAGGCAGGACCTGGAAATTAAGAACGCCTCTAAGAATTGTGGGTATTGGGGAGGGGCGTTTTCTTCTCACTTTTGCTGAGGCGTCGGAAGTTAAGGAGGCTCTCGATCGGCAGTCATGGAACCTTCATCGGTCACTCATTGCTTTGCAGTTGTTGCATGGGGATGAAAAATTATCTCAACTTTCTCTTTCTATGGTTCCTTTTTGGGTTCAGGTTCACGGGCTTTAACTGTATGCTATGAGCAAAGTTTTAGGAATGAAAATCGGGAGTATTGTGGGTGAGGTGTTGGAGGTTGATGCCAAGGAAGGAGACGAGGTCTGGGGGGAATGTTTAAGGATTAGCGTTCTGATGGATGTCTCTAAACCTTTGTGCCGCTTCTTTTACATCACGGTGGAGGAGGATCCGGTAACGGCGGTTTTCAGGTACGGAAGGCTTTCTGGTTTTTGCATGTTATGTGGAATGTTGGATCATTTTGAGAAGGAGTGTCCCCTTGCGTTTGGACAAACCGATGAGTGGTGCAAGCAACATCGTTTCTTTCCGGCTTGGCTCCAAGCAGACAAAAAGAAGAGCCATTCTGGTGATGATCTTGCTCACTTCTTTAAGCTGTTAAAGATTTGTGCTGGGGAGCAGGTGCGTGGTCAAGAACAAATGCAGGAGGAGGCTCAAAGAAATTTAAAAGGAAAGGCCATTTTGGTGGAGTAAGACGAAGTGGAGACCAGGCTGGCTATTGGCACTAGTCAAAGAAAGGTGGTGCACAGGTTCGAGGAACTTATGCCAAGAGGTAATGACTCTGAAATTGGCCAGTGTCACTTTGCATCTTCTACTAAAGGAAGGTTTGATCCCCGTACAGGTATGTATTTGGCCCCTCTATCATTCACAATTCCATCTGGTTATCAATACTGTTTCTTGAAGGAACCTCTCAATGGTGTGGAAAATGGGAGGGATTATAGGGTCATTCACTATGTGGGGAAGGACCTTTCTTCTTGTGATTATGAGACATTTGTTGAAATCCTTTATGATGGGGAAATCCCTTTTGTGCCGATCTATGAGCATACTGAGCAGAATGGACATGCAATTCCAGAAGTTGAGCCTGTGTACACTGATAAAGCTATGTCGGAAGAGGCTGGATCGGTGCAGAGCAATCTTCTCCCATGTAAGAAAAGGGCCAGAAAAGAAACCTCTGGAGAAATGATGGAGTTCTGGGGCAGTGGGAAGGGCTGGTCTGAAGGGGAAGTGGTGAAAGAGGTGGTAGGAATGTTTAAGAAGGCTCGAAGTATGTGTGAAATGTACGACTCGGCGATTGGATACTCTGATAAGGCGGAGGCTGAGGTCACCCAGCCCCGCTGGAGGGAATGATCGTTATATGTTGGAACGCTCGGGGGGTGCGTAGTACCCGAGCGTTTAACTATCTTAGTAGGCTTGTTTTTACTTATCGTCCAGATGTGTTGTTTATTTCAGAAACTAAATGTTCTTCGATTAGGGCTGAGTTTCTGAAAGTTAAACTTTGTTTTCAATCTTGTTTTTCTATTAATGCATTTGGATTTTCTGGTGGTTTGATGGTTCTTTGGAAGAATGTTCGGCTTGATGTTATCTCTTATTCTCCTGCTCACATTGATTGTTCTTTATCTTTCAATGATTATAAATGGAGATTTACGGGTTTTCATGACAACCCTAATTTGGATGCAAGAAAATTTTATTGGGAACTTCTTAAGAGACTAAAAAATTACACTCAAAATGGTTGTAAGGCTTGGCTGGTTGGGGGGGGGGGGAATTTTAATGAAACTTTGTACCATTCTGAAAAAAGAGTAGGGATTAAAAAACCATTGTCAAGATTACTGAATTTTCAAGAAGCTCTCGATCATAATCAACTGAATAATTTGAGAGCTCATGGGCCTAAATTTACTTGGATCAATAGGAGAAGAGGCAGGGATTTTATTCAGGAAAAGCTTGATCGTTTTGTTGCCACTCAAGATTGGTTGCAATTGTTTCCCACTTATGAGATTAAAACTCTTGCAATAATGATCTCGTGTGATTTGCAGTCCACTATTGGCACAGTTCAGACTCGTAGAGCTTTTCGATTTGAGAACCATTGGATCAAAGAGCATGGTTTTAAAGGTATAATTAAGAAAATCTGGGTTGCTAAAGGAAGAGGAATTAATTTGCAGGAGTCATTAATTCAGTGTAGCAAGGCAATAAAAGTTTGGGTAGCAAAAAAGGGGGAGAGTCTAAAAGATCGAATTGCTCATACACAAGCTCAAATCAGATTGCAACTGGATAATGAAAATAATGACCCGGATTTTGATCTTTTAGATGCTCATGAAAAGGATTTAGAAAGGCTTTATTCACAAGAGGAATGGTATTGGAAGCAAAGGTCTAGAGTCTCTTGGTTGAAGAGGGTGATATAAATACACGTTTCTTTCACAATAGAGCTACTCAACGAAAGTACACGAATCAAATTAAGAGGCTTCAACATGAGTCAGGGGCATGAATTTATAATGAAAAGGAGATCCAAGAATCTTTTGTGAGGTATTATGGTGATTTGTTTAATTCTTGCTGCCCAAATAGTCAAAGTATCTTTGAAGCAACAAAACATATGAGCAAAAGGTTTTCTGATGATAATTTAAATATGCTGGAGGTGCCCTTTCCTAAAGAAGAGATTTCTAAAGCAATGAAGGATCTTAATCCTTGGAAAGCTCCAGGTCCAGACGGTTTCCCAGCTTCTTTTTATCAAAGCAATTGGCGTACGATTGGGGAAGAAGTTACGGAGCAAATTCTGGGTCATTTGAATGATGAGAAACCATTGGAACTATGGAATAAGACCACGATTGCTCTAATTCCAAGAGTTAAGACTCCGGTAAGTGTTTTACAATATCGCCCTATTAGTTTATGTAACGTGAGTTATCGTATTCTGTCTAGGGTTATTACGAATCGTTTAAAAATTCTACAGAATCCACATCCAATACGCCTCCCTTAACTTGCGTGCTCAAATTCAATGTATAAATTTATTAAAATGAATGGAGTGTAATTAATGAACTTATAATCATACTCAAATCGGGTTTTAACTTCAGAACATATGATATACTCCCTTCTATTCAAAATATAAGTCATTTTGGATCAATGCACATATATTAGGAAAATAATTGATTTCTCATTTTACCGTTAATTAATGTTTGTACTTTTCTGTTGGGATATGAATCCTAGAACAAATCCTAATTGATGATTAAAAGATAAAAGATGAAGTTTTGATAAGCCAAAAGTAGTTTGAATATTTTCTAAGTGTTGACTGATCTAGTCTAGTTGAGTTGAAGTCATCTTGAACAGGCCAGTAGAGTTCACATGAGTTCACATGGAAAGATAAGTGTTGTTTACATTTTAAAAGATAAGTACGATTTATAAGTACTTCATATATGTTTTATTAACTGTTAGATTGTTATTGAGCTATGACTAATCATTGTATAGAGATCATGATTTTGAATGTAATAGATAGGTTGATTATATAGATTATAAGTTGACTAAGCTATAAGCTTAAAGTAATGTAATAGTCTTGTTAGGATAGAATAGTCTACTGTTGTAAATCGCACAAGAAGACCAGACCAGACAAGAAGAGTTGAAGTCTACTACACAAGACAGGTGGACTACAAGACAAGTTGTTGGGATATGAATATCCTTAGTTTAGTTTTGATAAACCAAATCAATCATGTAATAGGATAAGTTGTACTGTATAGACAACTTTATTATACATCTTGTAATAGATAGGACTCTGGTTAGAAGAGAAGACATGTCAATGCTCAAGAAGAGAAGAGAAGACCAAGACCAGAAGTCATCTTACATCAGCTGAGTAGAAGTCGTCTTACATCAGCTGAGTAGAAGTCATCTTACAACCAGCTGAGTAAAGACAGCAGAGTAAAGACAGCAGCTGAGAAGAAACAGCAGCTGTGTAAAGCCAGCTGAGTAAAGACAGCAGAGTAAAGACAGCAGCTGAGAAGAAACAGCAGCTGTGTAAAGCCAGCTGAGTAAAGACAGCAGCTGAGAAGAAACAGCAGCTGTGTAAAGTCAGCTGAGTAAAAACAGCAGAGTGAAGTCTTCTTACCAGCAGAGTGAAGTCTTCTTACCAGCAGAGTAGAAGTCTTCTTACCAGCAGAGTGAAGTCTTCTTACCAGCAGAGTAGAAGTCTTCTTACACGATTAAAGGAAGACCAATCACAGCTGAAATCAAGGATTGACAAGATATGTGCACAAGAAAGGAAAGTCAAAGATATGATTGAAATTACATGACAATGGTAATATTCAATCATATCAAATTAAGAGATTGTCAATTCCTCAATTAGTGGAGATTTGAATTGCTATCATCCAACGGTAACATTCAAACATCAACACTATATAAATGAGCTCATACATCATTGGGAGTGTGAGAAGAGGTGTGAGATGCAGAGGTCGAGCAAAGTGCTTAAAGTCCAGAAATAAGAAGAGCTCAAGAAGATCATTCATGAAGATTCAACACGCATCACCTCATCCCCAGTGAGTGAACTCATACCATCTAAGCCAATGTAACCACTCATATATATCCATAGCTTAGAGAGAATTTCCCAATCCTAGCATGAGGCTAAAACAGATTGTAAGGGAAATTCTCACCTAGTTCATATACACAAAACCCACCTTCTACCATAAAACCTTAGAAGTCAAGTTGAGTGTTTATCACTGTAAAGAGTCCAAGTGCTTTATAATCACTTGTGGAGTGCAAGTGCAAGTGCTTACAATCACTTGTGGGGGAAGTGCAAGTGCTTACAATCACTTGTGGAGACCGTAGCCGTTAGGACCGCTCAGATCTCAAAGTCCTACCCTTGGGACTATAAAGGACAAGGCCCTTGTAATTTTGGGTAAATTAAAGGGATTAAACATCACGTGTGGACGTGAGAGTGGACGTAGGAACGTATATCCGAACCACTATAAATTAATGTGTTATTTACATTTCTGCACTTTATATTTCAAGTCTTTTCATACATATTTGTGCATAAACTGTTTTACACACTGTATTTAAATTAAATAGACGAGTATAATATTTATGGGCACACTACAATTCCACACTTAACTCCGATAAGTAATTAATCAGTCGACTAACTAGTCCTAGGCCCCTAGTGAAATCAGCGGACTAGTTACTTTGAAGAGTTAGTTTATTTTCCACACAATCAGCAGACATCAAGTCAGCTGATCTTACACTCGTCTTAGGGACCAACACAAGTGCATACAAGACTCCACAAGACAAGTCAACTTGAAGAGAAGTTTAAGTAAAGCGCGTATAAAGATATGGATGAAGAAGTTAGTTATGGAATAACTACTTAACAAGAAACGCGTGGTTGGATAAGAAGATTCAGTTACAAAAGTTAGTTTTCAAGAAGAGTTGGTTACAACTAACTTAGTTCTTGATTTCTGAAGTCTATAAATACCTCAAGGTGTTTATCATTTGAAGGCTACTGATACTGACAATACTGAAGCATTCAAAGAAGATTACTCACAGAGTTTACTGAAGTTCAGAAAGCAAGTCTGCTAGTGAAGTGAAGAAACCAGAAGACTGCTACTGAATAAGTTTTTAGTTTTGTTTGTTGTTTTTTATCAAGTTGCTAGATACTTGTTAAATTTCTAGTAAGATCGTAGACATATCTGGTGGTATAGTCTTAGAAGATCTAAGTCTTTTTCTTGGGACTTAAAATTACAAGAACTCACACTTTGTACTCGATTGGAAGAGTTAGTGGAAATATCACAACTGGGTTGTGAGAGTGGACGTAGACAAGTTGTCGAACCACTATAAATTGTTTGTGTTGTTTACTTTACTGTTTTGTTTAATTGCTTAATTGTTACATACATAACTGAACAAGACTAGTTGAGTATAGAACAGAGTTCTCGAATTTAATAAGTTGAGTATAAACTTGTATTGGGCTCATTGTTAATTTCGTATTCCGCACATTGTAATTCTGATATATCGAAAGATTTTAGAAAAGTCTATTCACCCCCCTCTAGACATTTTCTTTAGCTTCCCTCGATATTAACTCAACTTTCGGGACCTACAAGTGGTATCAGAGCAGTAGTTTACGAACTGCTGTTTCTTGATAACCGACTTAAGACTTAGGGTGAAGTCTTGGTCCGTGATTGTACTTGCTTACGTGTTCTTGATCAACATTCCTGTTATATCTGTATCGTGTTTCCTGTCCTTGATATATCTGCTTCTTGATCTAATAACTGATTAGCACTAATCTACTTGCTTAAACATGTCTCTTGAAATAAGCGCTAATAAGTTGCCCAAGTTCCAGGTTCAGGATTACGACTACTGGAAGCTGCGAATGGAAGCGATTTTCAGCTCCACGCATGATCTAATGATCTCTGTTGTGACCGAGGGTCCGATCGTGACAAAGGTCCCAAATACTGCAAATCTTGACAAAGACAAACCAATTGGCACCCTCGTCAAGAAACCAAGGTCTGATCTAACCTCAGAAGAAATGCGTCAAAATAATTTGGATAGTTTGGCGAAGAATTACATCTTACACACTCTTCCTAACGAGTATCTAGGAAAAGTGTTAAAATGTAAAACTGCCAAAGAGATGTGGGACAGATTAGCTATCATTTGTGAAGGGACATCCCTGATCAAAGAGAGCAAATTATCCACAGTTGTCCAAAGATTTGAATCATTTCGGATGAAAGCTGGCGAAACTATCGACCAGTTGGATACTCGTTTTACTAAAATCATGAATGACCTTGAAGTTCTTGGTAAAACTTATACTCCTCGTGAAATCAATCTTAGAATTCTTAAGAGCTTAGATCCTCGATGGAAAATGGTAAAGATGCTAGTTAAGAATACCCAAGACATAGATGCTTGGAGTGCAGAGACCATGTTTCAAACTCTGAAGGCTCATGAGTTTGATTTAGACGAAGATGAACCACTAGCCAGTAGTGATAGAGAACATGCTGTATCTAAGAACGTTGCCTTTAAGACTAGCTCTTCTAAGTCCATTAAGGTAGACAGGTCTAAGTCTAAGACTAAGTCTGCCTCTGTAAAAGACGAGTTAGATACTGATCTTAGTCTGAAGGATCAGGTGAGCCTCATGGTTAGAAAGTTTGATAGGCTGAATAAACGTTTCGGAAGATACAAGAAGTTCTATAGGGATCATAGAGCGTCTACTTCTAAGAACTCGTCTGAGACCAAACGAGACCGAAACTCATCCGAAAGGAGAGACGAAGTCTCGAAAGGTAATAGACGAGATAGAGAGTCTGACGATAGGAAGATTCAGCGTTCCGATAGACGTGATAAGCGTAGGGACAAATCTCCTGTTAAAAAGGCTACTAATGATCTCTTGTGCTATAATTGTGAAAAGCCAGGTCATTACATATATGAATGTCCAGACCTGGGCACTGATGATCGAGAAGAACGCAAAGCACGAAGGGAAAGAAGATACAACCGTGGCAAAAAGGCAATGATGGCCAATGATGACTCTGACTCGGATTCAGACGAGTTGCCATCATCCTTATCTAGTCACTCGACTGATCGAGATCACGAAGAAGCATTCATAGTAGATGATGGCCTATGCTGCATGGCTAAAATCGACCAAGAGGTATCATCTGCTACATCTTTTCAATCTTGTGATGATTCAGAAACTGATGAAAGTGATACTGCTAGTAGTGAAGTAGGAAGTAGTCTTCAGCACTCGACTAGTGCTGTTGAAGACGATCTTCTACTTGCTAACCAAGCATTCATCGAAGTCAGTGATGAAAACATTGCATTAAAACAAGAAATCATTGATCTTAAGGAAGCTCAGTCTAAAGTAGATCCTAATGTAACAATCCTAAATGAACGCTTGACTGAAGAGTTAAGACAACTCAAGGAAAAGTGTGCATTGACAGACAGGTTATATCAAGACCTACTGAAGACACATGCAACTGAGAGAAATGAATTCAATGTTTTAAAGAGAAAGTGCAACAGACTTGAAGAACGTAATAAGTTCTTAGAGACCGAGGTTGTCACACTTGATCTCAAACTTACTGACCTGGTTAACTCTTCCAAGATTAACCTTGAATTGTCAGATAGGTATAGAGATCCAGGTGACAAGACAGGTATAGGTGCTGAGTCATCTAGCTCGTCTACTCGAGTCGTTAAGAACTCTACTACTAACGCAAGACTTTTGCCAAATGATAAAGGAAAAGGACCAATGATATACGATGTTGATACTCCATCTAAAGGTACTGTACCTAAACAAGCCCGAGTTAACATTCCGATTACCAAGGGAGGTAAAAAGAATGGTAACAACAAGCCTGTTCAACCTAGAACTAATCTTCAAAGGACCACTAATCGTGGACGACCCAACCAGGTCAGATACGAGGATTGGTATCCTGAGGAGACGAGTACTAGACAGGTACAGACTAGACGACAAGAGCCTAGACCTCCTTTCATAAGGCAGTCTCAACTCTACTCGTCTAGACCTAGACAGGTAGCTCACAAATATCGTACACAAGCTGTCCTATATCCTCCACCTTTGTCATATGATATCATAAGTGAGGAAAGACCCAAACGCGTCTGTAAACCGTATGGACCTAATGCATATAAGCCCTACTCTGACTATTATAGACAAGTGCCTGCTCAAGTAGAGATTAAGTCGAAAGGCTATCTCCAAAGAGTAGACCCGAACTCAACTGATAGGCCAGATAAGGACAACAAGGTCTTATTTTGTAACAAGTATGGCCGAAAGCTTAAGAGATCGAACTTGTTCAAGACTCCAATGTATATTTGGATTCCTCTGAACTCGACTAACCCCCCAGGACCCCAATAAACAAACAGGGTACCTAAATTATTGAATATCATCAATTGCAGGGTCGACTTGACTTGTATAAGAAGGGTGGCTCAGTAGGAGAAACCTGGTACATAGACAGTGGTTGTTCGCACCACATGACTGGTACCAAGGCTCTCTTATCAAGCTACCATGAGCAGGAAGGACCAAAAGTGATATTTGGTGATAGTTCCACTACTGTCACTAAAGGATTTGGTTACATCCGGAATGGAGACGTTGAGATACAAGATGTCTCATATGTTGAAGGTTTGAAATATAATCTACTCTCTGTTTCACAATTTTGTGATCGTGGATACAAGGTGCAGTTCAAGAGCCGCAAATGCGAAATTATTGATAAAAGGACACACACTGTCCTACTAGTCGGCGTAAGACAAGGTAGTGTGTACATAGTGAATTGGAACAGTTGTCCGAGGGACACCTGTCTACTTACTAAGAATCCTAAAGAACTTGGCTGGCTCTGGCATAGACGCCTTTGTCATCTAAACTTTAAGGTTCTTAATAAGATAGCCAGAGATTACCTTGTGGAAGGTATTCCCAATGAAGTTTACTACAAGTCACATGTATGCACGGCTTGTCAACAGGGTAAACAGGTTAAAGGTTCTTTTAAGTCAATTCCTACTCTCTCAACTAGTAGAGTCCTAGAACTCCTACATATGGATCTTCATGGTCCAATAACTCCTCCAACCTTGAATGGTAGAAGGTACACACTTGTTGTTGTAGACGACTATTCTAAGTTTACTTGGGTAGTCTTCCTACACAAGAAGAGTGATACACAAACACTTCTACCTGATCTGTTGAAGAAGTTACAAGTTGAGAAGAACCAGTCTATTGTCAAGATTCGTAGTGACAAGGGAACTGAGTTCATTAATTGCTATATCAAAGACTTTTGTGCTAAACGTGGTATCCAGCATCTTACTAGTGCAGCCAGGACACCACAACAAAACGGTGTAGCTGAAAGAAGGAATCGAACCCTTAAAGAAGCCTGTAGAACCATGCTAGCTGAGTTCAACACTCCTCAAAAGTTTTGGGCTGAAGCTATCAATACTGCATGCCATTCACAGAACTGAAGCGCGATCAACAAAGCTCTAGGCAAGACACCCTATGAGGTTTGGAAAGGTAGAAAACCCAGAGTTTCATATTTCCATATATTTGGTTGTAAGTGTTTCATCCATAACAATGGTAAGAGCAAGTTGAATGCTTTCGATGCTAAAGCAGACGAGGGGATATTCTTAGGATACTCCTCAACTAGCAAAGCATTTAGGGTATTCAACTACTCAACTCTTTGTGTGGAAGAAACACCACATGTGGTTTTCGATGAATCTCGACAGGACTCGTCTGCCAACAAGATCAGTGAGAAAGTAACTGATCTAACGATCGAATCTGATAAAGATTCAGAGATATATGAATCTGTTCAAGCCTACAGCCCATTCTTAAAAGCTCTCGAATATGATAACAAGGAGAAGGTAAGTGCTCAAGGTAAGTCTTCTAGACCAGCTGACATGCCTGCTCTAGTTAACTCATCTACTCCTGGTAAATCTGTTGATGATACAAATGATGTTGATATGCATGATGCTGTACATGATATAGATGATGATAGTGCTACTGTTAAGAATAGAAAAACATGGAAATCTGCGCATGATACTGAAAACATCATTGGTGACTCTACTGTTGGTGTGAAGACTAGACGACAACTCTTGAGTCGCAAGAACAGCCTAGTCCAACTATGTTTTGCTGGTGTTGTTTCCTCTCTGCTGTCGAGCCTACCACTGTTAAAGAGGCATTGGCTGATAGTAATTGGATCATCGCTATGCAAGATGAGTTGAACCAGTTTGTTCGAAACGACGTCTGGGAACTTGTCGATAAGCCTAAACATCATAATGTAGTTGGCACTCGATGGATTTTCAAAAATAAGAAAGATGAGAATGATGTAGTCGTTAGGAATAAGGCTAGACTAGTTGCCCAAGGCTATTCACAAGCTGAAGGCATAGACTATGCTTGCGGAAGAAGTGTATGTTGAACAACCTCCAGGTTTCGAAGTCAAAGGCGACCAGGTGTACACGTTAAAGAAAGCCTTATACGGACTAAAGCAAGCTCCAAGAGCATGGTATGATACTCTCTCTCTCTCTTTCTATTGGAAAATGGTTTTACTAAGGGCAAGGTAGATAGAACCTTGTTCAGAAGACAAGAAGGGAAATACATTTTACTCGTCCAAATTTACGTAGATGACATCATTTTTGGGTCACCTAACAAAAAGCTGAGTGAAAGTTTTTCGACACTCATGCAAAGTAAATTTGAGATGTTCATGATGGGTGAAATGAATTACTTTCTTGGTCTTCAAGTAAAACAAACTCCAGAAGGTATTTTCATAAATCAGGCAAAGTACACTAGAAACCTTCTAGACAAGTACGGGATCAAAACATGTAAGTCTACTGGCGTACCAATGCAACCAACTTACAGAATGGATCCAGATGAGAACGGTAAATGTGCTGACCAATCTTATTATCGTGGATTAATTGGTTCCTTATTGTATCTAACTGCTAGTAGACCAGACATTGCATTATCTGTTGGTGTTTGTGCTCGATTCCAAGCCAATCCAAAGGAAAGTCACATGGAAACCACCAAAAGGATTCTGAAATATTTGAAAGGGACCATCAATCGTGGTATATGGTATCCCTCAAATGATGATCTATCCTTAAGTGGCTATTCAGACTCAGACTTTGGAGGCTGTAGAATAGATAGAAAATCTACATCTGGTTCTTGTCAATTCTTAGGCACAAAACTCATTTCATGGTTTTCGAAAAAGCAGACTAGTGTTGCAACTTCAACTACCGAAGCCGAGTACATGGCTGCTGGTAGCTGTTGTAGTCAACTACTCTGGCTCATACAACAGCTTAGAGATTACAACATACATGAATCAAATGTTCCTATTTTCTGTGATAGTAATAGTGCAATTGCCATTACACAAAATCCTGTTTTGCACACACGTTGTAAGCATGTTGATATGAAGCATCATTTCATACGTGATCATGTAGAAAAGAAGGATATTCGCATGGAAAAGATTCATACTGATTTTCAAAGAGTTGACATTTTTACAAAACCATTAGTTGAAGCACGTTTTCGTGAGTTATGCATTAGTCTAGGGCTAATTGATTTAGACCCTACTTGTCAATAGTTATGTACTAACCAGACAGGTACATCAAAGAAACAAGGAGACAAGATCACTAGACCAGAGCACTCGACTACTCACTCAACAGACAGGTATACAAGGCTATACTAGATGACCAAACAACCCGATGAGGAAGCTGGTAAAGCTGAGGGTAATACTAAGGGAATAAACATTTAAGGGGGAATCTATGATTTCTTAAATATCCTTATGTTGACTCTTATGTTTGTTAAAAGTCATCTTGTTCGAAACCTTGATCATTGCTTTAGAATGATATTCATCTTATTTATTTTACTCTACGTGTACCTACGATTACACATTACATATGATAAGATAGGTACATGAAGTCGTTCGACGTTCAGAATAGACAAGCACAGTCGAAGGGGGAACTCGACTGGTGTTCATAAGTCTACTCGTCTTGTGCACTAAAGCCTACCCGACTTATGAAGCTTAGGTCTACTCATCTGTTCTGGATGGACTCGAACAGACAAGCTAAGTATTCTTTTGAATGAAATATGCTAAGTGTTTAAACAATCGAATTAAGGGTATTATCGTAATTCGATAATGCTAAAATTTGAAAACCCTTGAAGTGGATTTATACACTCCCATTTAATGAGGTGTATACATCCAGTTCGTACTCAACTATACTAGGTCAGATGAGTTCACTCCCCTGTCCTAACTAAGAAGAGACGGATTTCAAATTTTACAATATCAAATCACATAATATTCTCGATTCCGTAACTGAATACTAAAGGCCCCAACCGTTGGATCTAATCCTTAATCTTAGCCGTTGGATCACATTTCAGTTCTTAATCAAAACCCATCTTCCACAGCACAACTTCCCACGATTTCATAACTTCCATTCTCTAACTCTCGAATTTCTTGCAAAATTAATATCTCCCATTATTACTCTATATACCTACAATGTCGATTATTTCTCTATTTGATGTAAGGACGAACATGCAGGCCGAATTTAATCTTGGCCAGTTCATCTCTGAAGGGAAAGTACAGGTGGAACCCTCGATGTTTTTCAAAGGGCTTCACACTGCTGAAAATCAAGAAATCATCGACAAATGCATTTGATGTGGTTTGAAGCTGTATCTGGAGGTATTCCCTCAAATGGTATTAGATGAAGAGGTGTTGCTATTCTATGCCAACGCCACAAGGCGAGGAGATGAGATCACATCATTTATTGGATCGAGTCAAGTTGTACTCACTCGTGAAGTTATGTTTAGACATTTGAAGTTGCCCATCGGAACGATTGATGTGGAAAATTATGTTGTTGGTCAAGAGATGAGGTACATGAGCATCTTTTGTGGCAAGAAGATGACACTCAAAGGTGATGGCAAGGCTCCTGCTGTCAAGAAGTCGGAACTTCTGGAAAAGTATCGCACTCTACTGGACATAACAAGCAAGATGCTACTATGTGCCAGTGGATCTCATGATTCTGTCACTCAAGCCAAGACGAGGGTAATGGCGGCGATATATGATGGAATCACGGAGGGTAATTGGTTTAAACTAATAGCTGATCGGATGATGTATTTCGAGAAAAGTGTTAGGGTTAACACCGACTCTCGCAGATGGATTGTGTCGAATGTTGTTGGGTATGGCAACAAGCTGAGTATCTTACTACCCTTGTTGTTGCCAAGAAAGTCTGATTGGAGCAAGGGAAAGCCCTTTCATCCACTTAAGTTTTATCTGAAAAAGGAGGCTCTAAAGAAGCAAATTGCTGCAAGGACAGCTGCCCCAAGGCAAGCTCAAGTTGATGATTCAGCAGTGCTGCCTTATGCTAACTCATCTAGCTCTTCAGAAGATAGGTCCAATGATGAAGAATCGGAGGAAGTTACAAAGGCTGAGTCTAGTGCAGGTGACTCTGAGGAGACTCAATCAGATGAGCAATCTGATCAAGAGAAGGAGTCAAGTTCTCAAGTTCCAGAGTTATACAAACTAGTGAGAATTGGAACACCTCCTCCGCTAGACGAGTTGAGTCCTCAGGTTGGTACCTCTTCTCAAGATTTGTCAATTCCTCTCTCTCTCCCTTCTATTCGAACCAAGGCTAGATCACATCGATCTAGGCCTAGACCTATTACCTCAACCTCACAAGTGCTGGCAGCACATCCGCTGAGAGCCAGCCTACCCCCAAACACTCCCATAAAGGATACAACTGATACTCCGACAGTTGTCACACCAAACCTAGACACATCAAAGCCCCAAGAAACCACAGACCAAATTCTCTCTCTACCCTCAACAGAATATGTTGAACCCATTAACCCATCTACTTCAGACAAGACGCCAGTTGCCACTGCAACAACTGAGATAGAGATCCCATCTACTCAGACCCCGTCTGAAGTTAGATTCGAATCCTTGGTATATTACCCCATGTGCTTAAGAGAGAAGAGAGTTCGTTCGAAGATGAGCAGGAATTTGAAGAAGCAGCTCTCATCTGTCGAAGTCGACTACTCATCGGAGCAGTTTGAAAAACTTCTAAGGATATGCACTTGGGTGGCATTGAAGAAGTCTGGAACAGATGACCTTTTCGAAGTCATCTTAGGAAAAGGTGGCATTTCAAACTTCATGGACTGGGAGATGGAACAGAAGGAGAACAGTGGTGTTCGAGACCACTCAGAGTTATTTCCATCTCATGCCATTACTGCTCTTGCAAAGAGACTACTGAACATTTCTGATGATCAAATGTGTTCTGAATCACAATTTGATGTGGGTGTTCAAGTTCCAGAATCGGATTTCATTGAAGATGTGGTTATGATTGAAGCCACACCAGCTGAGGAAATCCACTCTACTGATCCTATAGTAGAGTTAGACAATGTCTCGGATCAGTTGAGAGGCATTGTGTTCAGGTTCCAAGTTGCTCATGCTGACAGCCCAAGGTCAGATTTTGCGTTTATCAACCGATATACTGATCTACTGCTTCCCATCGAGATTTGTTGATACATGGAGAAGTTGCATGCCCTGTTGAGAAAGGACTTAGCTAATGCTGAAAGAAAGGCTCAAGAAGCGAGGTTAGCTATCATTCCTTACTCTCCCCAACTAAACTTAAAAGCTATTGCTGGAAGTGTGCTTTCAGAGGCTGAAGTAGTTGAAGACGAGGTCTTAACTGCTGCTCCAGAAGGCCAGTTGGTGGAAGTGATTTCGATTCCTGAAGATGAGATTATGGAAGAAGCTACTCATGTTGAAGTTGGACAATCATCTCAAGCAATCCCAGCCGCTTCAATAGATGAGTTGAAAGAAGACTTGAAGGCTGTCATCAAGTCGTCTATCGATGAATTTCCCAAGTCTGAATTAAAGAAGACTCTTGTTGAACAGAACAGTGTCCTTGTGACAAGTTCTAAAGAGATGATCATGAACGAGGTCAACCAGCTTGATAATGATTTCAGGCAAGAGATGTGGGATTTCTCCAGAATCAAGTTGAGTCAAGATGGTTCTCATGAAAGGCAGATTGAAAGAGCTACAAACCTTATGAAGCAAGCGATGTTTGAAGAGATGACTCGGTTTACTTCTCTATTCTCTCTCAAGGCAACTGATGAAGCCAAAAAGGGGGAAGAGACAAGTCGAGTTGCTGATGTTGCCGTTGCTGATGTTGCTGAAGGTGAAAAAGATAAGTCCAGTGCTGAACCAGAAGCTAAGGAAGCTTCTGAAGCTATGCAAGATCTTAGAAGGCCTAAGAGAGGCAAAGGCAAGTTGGTTAAACAAGCAGATCTTGAGCGAGCTAAGGCTGAAGCAGACGAGTTGAAGAAGAAGGAGAAGGGCAAAGCTGTTGCATCTCCTGAAGCAGAGGTTCAGACAAGGCAAGTATCGAAAAGGAAATCTATTCATATAGAAGAGCCGAAAGAAGTGGAGACAACAACTAAAGTAAAGAAGCAGAAGGTTGTTGATCCAGATGATGAAACTCACTATGCAAGCAAGAAGAAGGTTGGTAGACATATTGAAAGATTGCAGAAGTTGAAAGCAGATGAAGATCAGATGGAAGATCAGTTCATTGACTACTTCATAGATAAAGAACATCGATCTGAATGGATGAAAGTGAAGAGGCAATGGGAACTTGATCACTGGATTATTCGCAAGTATGGTGATGCTGAGAGTCCAGATGAGTTGTACTCCTTGTTTGACAAGTTCATGGAAGGACAGCACGAGATGTTGTGGAATTTGATCCTGAGGATATCTGCTGGAGCAAATTTCAACATTCTGGTTCCGGTATTTCCGAAATGGAAATGTCCCATGTCCAGTTCAGGTAAACGAGTTGATTTTAATCAAATCAAAAAGTATGAAGAAGATCTACTAGATAAAGAGAAGATTGAAGATGAAGATCATGTCAGAGTTATTCACAAGAGACTCCTAGATGCATTCTGTGTTCCAAATCCAGACGGAGGTACTTTTTCAGATTAGTTATGTGCTCTGATGTGTTGTTTTTTTGTTAATATTTTTATTTGAAGTATGTGTAATATCTACTGTTCTTATCTTGAATGAATGAAAAGATAAAGTATTATTTGATGATAAGACAAGATAACTACTTAACTAGTCTACTATTGAGAAAAGATTCAAGTAGTTTTGGCTTCATCAAAAAGGGAGAAATTGTTGGGATATGAATCCTAGAACAAATCCTAATTGATGATTAAAAGATAAAAGATGAAGTTTTGATAAGCCAAAAGTAGTTTGAATATTTACTAAGTGTTGACTGATCTAGTCTAGTTGAGTTGAAGTCATCTTGAACAGACCAGTAGAGTTCACATGAGTTCACATGAGTGTTGTTTACATTTTAAAAGATAAGTACGATTTATAAGTACTTCATATATGTTTTATTAACTGTTAGATTGTTATTGAGCTATGAATAATCATTGTATAGAGCTCATGATTTTGAATGTAATAGATAGGTTGATTGTATAGATTATAAGTTGAATAAGTTATAAGCTTAAAGTAATGTAATAGTCTTGTTAGGATAGAATAGTCTACTGTTGTAAATCGCACAAGAAGACCAGACCAGACAAGAAGAGTTGAAGTCTACTACACAAGACAGGTGGACTACAAGACAAGTGCATACAAGACTCCACAAGACAAGTCAACTTGAAGAGAAGTTTAAGTAAAGCGCGTATAAAGATATGGATGAAGAAGTTAGTTATGGAATAACTACTTAACAAGAAACGCGTGGTTGGATAAGAAGATTCAGTTACAAAAGTTAGTTTTAAAGAAGAGTTGGTTACAACTAACTTAGTTCTTGATTTCTGAAGTCTATAAATACCTCAAGGTGTTTATCATTTGAAGGCTACTGATACTGACAATACTGAAGCATTCAAAGAAGATTACTCACAGAGTTTACTGAAGTTCAGAAAGCAAGTCTGCTAGTGAAGTGAAGAAACCAGAAGACTACTACTGAATAAGTTTTTAGTTTTGTTTGTTGTTTTTTATCAAGTTGCTAGATACTTGTTAAATTTCTAGTAAGATCGTAGACATATCTGGTGGTATAGTCTTAGAAGATCTAAGTCTTTTTCTTGGGACTTAAAATTACAAGAACTCACACTTTGTACTCGATTGGAAGAGTTAGTGGAAACATCACAACTGGGTTGTGAGAGTGGACGTAGACAAGTTGTCGAACCACTATAAATTGTTTGTGTTGTTTACTTTACTGTTTTGTTTAATTGCTTAATTGTTACATACATAACTGAACAAGACTAGTTGAGTATAGAACAGAGTTCTCGAATTTAATAAGTTGAGTATAAACTTGTATTGGGCTCATTGTTAATTTCGTATTCCGCACATTGTAATTCTGATATATCGAAAGATTTTAGAAAAGTCTATTCACCCCCCTCTAGACATTTTCTTTAGCTTCCCTCGATATTAACTCAACTTTCGGGACCTACATTTTCATTAAAATAAAAACACATTTATGTAAATATTTGTTAATCTTAAGGTAAATTTGGAAGAAATGTAATTAATTTGCATTGAAAAGTGTAAAATGTCATATAATTTGTAAAGAAACCGAAAGGTCAAAATGACATATATTATGAATATGAGAGAGAATTAAAAATTATACAAATTCATGCATACAATTGACCGCATAATATTTAACTGGATTTTAAGTTATTTGAATATATTTTCAATTGTGATATTAAATTTTTAATCCACACCTAGAACAATATCAAAATCGTAGTCCAATTATATCAATTATAGTATAATACAATGTCAAAAGCAGCAGTGTGGAGTTGTGAGAGTGCTAAGAGCCCATGGCCGGACTGATTTTCGATGGGCTTCTTTAAGGAAAACTGGGAACTGGTAAAGAGAGAAGTTCTGAGCATGGTGGGCAAATTCCATACTCACGAAAAATTGGTGAAAGGAATTAACCTGTCGTTCATCGTCCTAATCCCAAAGAAAGAAGGGGCGCAACATCTAGAAGAGTTCAGGGCTATATCGCTGATAGGCAGCCTATACAAAATCATTGCCAAGTTGTTGGCAAGGCGTATTGCAAAGGTATTGGAGAGTATAATCTCAGAATGCCAATTGGCATTCATTGGACGCCGACAAATCATGGATGGTATTTTGGTGGCGCACGAGGCAATTGTAGAAGCAAAAAGGAAAAAGAAGCAGAGAGCATTCTTCAACATGATGGAAGCTATGAACTACTCAAGGAAATGGAGATCATGGATTATGGAATGTGTAACATCAGCTAGCGCTTCAGTGCTAGTAAACGGAAGCGCCTCGGGGGAGTTCAAAATGGAAAAAGGATTAAGGCAAGGGGACCCCCTATCCCCGTTTCTGTTCCTCATTACAGCCGAGGGACTGTACACACTAGTAGAAAAAGCAGTGGAGATGGGGGCCATTGAGCCGGCTTGCGTAGGGAATCATAGAGTCAAAGTCCCTTTATTGCAGTACGCTGATGATAAACTTTTCTTCAGTAATGGTAGGTGGGAGGACATGAAAAACATCAAATATGTCCTACGATTATTTGAATTGATTTCCGGCCTGTGTGTGAACTTCGGAAAGTGCAGGTTAACTGGCGTTCATATGAATGAAGAAGTAACTTTTGAAATGGTGAATTTGTTGGGTTGCAAGGTTGGGAAACTACCGATACCGTTTCTGGGAATCAATTTAGGGGTGAATCAACAGAGAACTACCAACTGGGACGGCTTGGTGCAAAAAATAAGAAACAAATTGAATTTGTGGAAGGAGCGTCATATTTCGATGGGAGGGAGGGTCACCTTGATCCAATCAGTCCTTTCTGCAGTGCCAATCTATTACCTGTCTTTTTTCAGGATCCCCAAAAGAGTGTTGAGTGAGATCACTAAAATCCAAAGAGGGTTCTTGTGGGGTGGGGGGCCTGTGAGCAATAGGAAATTATCGTGAGTGTGCTAGTCTGATGTTTGCAAGGATAAAAACAATGGGGGATTGGGAATTAAAGATCTAAATCTCTTCAATTTAGCTCTTCTTTGGAAGTGGGTGTGGAGAATCTTGAGTGAGTAGGATAAATTGTGGGTTAAAATTATAAAATCTAAATATGGGGGTTTGGTGGGGGACGAAGGCAGATCTCGTAGGGAGGGTAGAAAGAAAAGTGGGTCGAAATGGTGGAAGGATATAGTGGAGATTTACGAAGGGGACAGGGATGGTGGGGTGAAAAATGAGATTGTCAAGAGTGTGGGGGATGGGAGTAGTACCAAATTCTGGTGGAATGTGTGGATAGATAGGAACTTCTATATTAAAGATAAATTCAAAAGATTGCTTCTGTGCAACAACCAAAAGGAGGCCTATATTAATGAAATGGGGAGTTGGGGTGTGGATGATTGGGTGTGGGAATGGGATTGGAGAAGGGAGCTAAATGCACGAGATAAATTTGCTCTTATTGAACTAACAAATGTCTTGAGCAAGTTAAAATTAAAACAAGGCTGCAATGATAGGTGGAGTTGGGATTGTGCACCAATTGGGATCTATTCAACCAGCAGGGCATACGATCGCCTTCAGCTTGGAATCGAGGTATGCTCGAGGTTGGGGGACGGCAAGGCAGGTTTCAAACTTCTGTGGAAAACTTTGGCGCCAAGGAGGACACAAATCATAGTGTGGAAGACTCTCAAGGGCAGGCTTGCAACGGTTGAAAACCCGAGAAGACGCGACATCAACATAACAACGAGGACGCCATGTGCAAAATATGTGGGGAGGAAGAGGAAAACAACAATCACTTACTGTTGGAATGCAATTTCACAAAACAAATTTGGTGGGAATGCTACAAATGGCTAAAGGTTAGTACTGCTGCGAACAATTCTCTTATAAACCATTTCTTACAATTTTGTGAACTGCTCGGGAGAGACAAAATACACAAGAGAGTGGCATCGAGCTTGTGGGTAGGAGTGGTGGGGGAGATATGGAACTGCAGAAATGCAATAAGATTCAAAGGAGGTGATGCTGACCATAAAAGACTTATGGAAAAAATCAAGATCAATCTGTGGACGTGGCTATCAGGAAGAAGCTTGACCATCTCTAATTCTTCGGTTTCGACCTGGTGTTGTAACCCATATTTATGTCTTGAATAGTTGTGAACAACAGAAAATAGATGGAAGTTATTAATATGTGTATCATGTATATGGGTTAAATACCCCTTGTACTCAAATTAATATTATATAAATCTTTCACTGTTCAAAAAAAAAAATTATAATACAATAAAGTACATATAAATGTAATTCAATTTTTTTTAAAAGTCCGATCCAAAAAACAATTAATTCGGAAAAGAATATAGTGTAATTCAAAAACTTAATACGGAGTACTCTATTATTAAGATGGGTTAGTCTTGTATGAAATATTGCATATATGCATTTCAGTCATTCACACACATGTTCTTTATAAATACACCCACAAGCTTAATTCACACACACATTTTTTATAAATACACCAACAAACTTAATTCACACACACATTTTTTACAAATACACCCACTGACGACAACTTAATTCGAATTTTTTAATCCGTTTATTTTACTCGTTTCTGTGATTTTTTTATCTTTTATTTTATTGTCGAACGCGGGATATTAAATGTAGTAATTCAAATTGTAATATGTAGCAATACACATTATTTTATGTAGTAATAACACAAACTATTTCTATAATAATACAAATTCTTTTATTTAGTAACACGTTTTTTCTAGTGTTTTTATTGATGTAGTAACTCAAAATTATAATATGTAGTAACATATATTATCGAATATAGTAAACACATTAATCATGTTGTAATACAAAATGTTTTATTGTAGGATGATGCGAAAAATATTAGATCATTTGATAAAGTTACATATAGTAACAAACGTCTATTCAATGTAGTAATTCAAAAGGTAGTATGTAGTAACATATACTCCCTCCGTCCCAAGATTTTTTACACACTTTGACCGGCACGGAAATTAAGAAAATGGAATAAAGTGATGTGTAAAGTAAAATAAAGGAGGTGTATTATTGGTAATTCATTGATTAAGGTGGAGTGATTTGACTAAAGGGAAGGAAAAGTAAAATAAAAGAGGGGTATTATTGGTAATTCATTATGTAAGTTGTTTCCTTTTTTGGAGTGTGTAAAAAATGTTGGGACGCCCATTAAGGAAAGTGTGTAAAAAATCTTGGGGCGGAGGGAGTAATTTTTTATGTAGTAAAACAAATTATTACATGTAGTAATAACACAATTTTATATAGTAATATTGATTCTTTTATATTTTTATATTTTTTTTATTGATTAAGTAACCCACATTATAATATATAGTAACATATATTATTGCATGTAGTAAGATATATATTATTGCACGTAATACAAAATAACATTGACCCGTAATGATTAGTATTAAAAAATATTTAAAGAAATATAAAATATTTAAGGATTAAGGTCATCGTAAATTGCAGCGTCCGACCGCGGCCTGAGGTGATCGAAAACTGCTCGGAGAAGACGACTATGTTCAATTTATGTCAGTGGATTCATTTATAAAAAAGGGGAAAAAAAATGGGACAAACCACCCTAAGTCTTTAAGATTAAAACTAATTTTATTTTATAAAACAAAGAAAGACAAAATCCTATCTATATTGTCGATTTTGCCCTTATAATATAATTGATTACGAATTTCAAACTCAATTAATTAGATTAATCTATATTTGGAAAAGTCAAACATTAACAATTTAAAATTAGCTGAGAGTTAAACCTACTCGATTCTCGCCCTTGTTTCAATTCTAAGAAACATTCCTAAATAATATCACAAAACTAAGAGATTATCCCTTCGTTATAGGCAATTCCATTTCAAATTAATTACTTTCCTAAAATTCGAGATTATCCCTCAATTTTAAATGACTTATGGATTGTCTTACTTTGTTAATAAACTCTATAGGGGATAAAAAAATGTGTGTGTAAATTGAGCTGTCAGTGGGTGTATTTATAAAAAATGTGTGTGTGAATTAAACTTGTGGGTGTATTTATAAAAAAATATGTGCGTGAATGACTGAAATGCATGTATGCAATATTGCATACTCCCTCCGTCCCGGAATTACTTGCATAGTTTGACCGGCACGTTGTTTAAGAAAAGTGAATTTAGTGGTTGATGGTGTAAGATAAATGAGGGGTATTTTAGGTAATTTGATGATGTGTAAAGTTGATTTGATGATGTGTAAAGTGAAATGTATGGAAAAAATGAGTGACAAATTTGAAAATAAAATGATGTTGTGAGGTTATTAATTTTGTGGAGTATTTTTATATTAAAAGTGTACAAGTAATTTTGGGACGTCCCAATAAGGAAAGTATGCAAGTAATCACGGGACGGAGGGAGTATAAGTTATTGTGTATTAAGATTTGGGAAACTCGCGATATGATTGGCTGAATTACGTGTCCCTGTACATATCTCCTTAACCACGAAGCTACCCGAAACATCCACGCAATTGCAAATACGCGCCGCAGGGGAAGAAAACTTCCATAAAACATCGAACCCCGGTTCCCTCTCTAAATTCTCCATTTTCGAATTCCTTGTCTTTTCAACAGTCTTTTCCTAAAATTGCTCTTCTTGTCTGTCTTTGATCGGGGGTTAATGGTTGAGTGTGAAGTAGAAAACGAACTAGTCATCGATTGGGGCCATGTGTTGGCAAATTTCCCCGATGACTTCACGTTTGATTTCCCCGATCAGCCCGCCGGCGATGGGTTGTCGACGTCACACGATTCCAGTTGTTCTCTGTCTGTCGACGACATAGAGCAGTATCTTATGAACGATATCGAGGAGTGTAATCATCCAGAGGCGGAAGATATTTTAGCCCATGGCTTTTTGTCGGACGTGCTTCTAGATTCTTCACCCCTTTCGGAATCGGATCGGGCTAAGGATTCTTCGGTGGAGGTTGAGACGGAGGAAGAGGAGAAAGAGCAGGACAAGGATCAGAACGGTGTGAATGTTCCACCGGGGAAGGAGGATAGCGTCGCAGGTGAAGATGATGATGATGATGATAATGATGATCCCGATGCCAAAAAACGGAAAAGGTACTGATTAATTGATATTTGCTCGTTGTTTTCTGGATATAGGGTATTGATTAAATTATAGCTGAATTGAGATTCACTCTGTAAGTGCAGTTTATGGCTATTGAATATATGAATTTGAAACCAAATTATGAAATAACAGTGCATGTGTTAGTTTTCCTTGCCTGTTCTTTGATCCAAGATATCACCGTGGCCGTATATTTCTTCTATTAGAAGTGTTTTGCCTTGAATTTGACAGATTTCTATTGGGCGTTTTTTTGCCTCTTGAGTAGATTATTAAACGTGTTGTTTGATTTGATGATATGAAATTGATATATGGTTGGTCATTTAGGAAATTGAGGAATAGGGATGCAGCTGTGAGATCACGAGAGAGGAAGAAGATGTATGTGAGGGATCTCGAGTTGAAAAGCAAGTATTATGAAGCCGAATGCAAGAGGCTGGGGATGATACTCCAAGGCTGTCTTGCTGAGAATCAAGTACTACGGGTTTCGTTGCATAATAGTAAGGCATTTGATGCTTCCATGACCAAGCAGGAGTCTGCTGTGCTCTTGTTGGGTAAGGACTATGATCTCTCTCTGTATTTTCTGAGCTCTACTTTCAATGCAAATTCCACAATTGTTTTCTTTCATTTATGATACTAAAATTCCCTGTCCTGCTATTATGTGTTTGCTTCATAAATCAATTCGTAATGAATTGGTTGCAACTTGCAAGTGATGAGACGGTTTGAAGGGAAGTAGATATAGTTTTCTTGCTATTATGTGTTTGCTTCATAAATCAATTCGTAATGAATTGGTTGCAACTTGCAAGTGATGAGACGGTTTGAAGGGAAGTAGATATAGTTTTCTTGCTATTATGTGTTTGCTTCATAAATCAATTTGTAATGAATTGGTTGCAAGTTGCAAGTGATGAGATGTTTCGCAGGGAAGTAGATATAGTTTTCTTGCTATTCATGTAATTGAGAAGTCTTCCTGATTGTTATCCTACTGCCTTTTCTACCTTTGCTACAAATCATGAACGATCACCCGAAGCAAATGGATTGTTATGTTTATGCTTTCTGATTCTACATTTATGAACTATTTATCTCACTTGGAACTGTGTAGTGGCAATGCAATAGCTTTATAGATGTGAATGAAAGAAATATTTATTAGAGTCATGTACAATTTTTTAGCCTTTTACTGCTGATACGTCGTTTAAAGGATTGACGGTATATGTTTTTTTGATGCAGAATCCCTGCTGTTGGGTTCCCTGCTTGGATTCCTGGGCATCATATACCTGTTAATTCTGCCCAGCCACGTCCTCTCAACTCTGGAAGCAAGTCTTGTGAAAAACGGGAAAAGCGCAGAGTGGGAAAACGTGGTTCCAAGAAAGGCAGAAAGTAATGTTTTGATCAGGTCTCTTTCCCATTCGTTTATGTTGGGTAAGAGATGCAAAGCTTCAAGATCGAGAATGAGGTTAAGGCCGTTTTCTGTCGCAGTCGTTCCGTGACTTCTTGGATGAAGTCTCTCTTTGTCAATGGTTTCTTACTAGTTCTCATCCTTTTCTCTCTCCTTAGGTAGAAGCTGCAATAACTAAACTGCTTTATTTGTAGGTGGACTGAGTCGAGTTATTGGTGTTTTTACTTGTTTTTTTGTAATGTTCTACGTCTTTATTTTATTTTTTGTTCAGATCAATCACTATTTCTATGCGACTCCAATGTTGTTTCATTTATAAAAATATACGGCTTCATCAATAAAGGACCTTCATCAGATTCTTGGATTGTAAAAATAGAGTATATAAAGAGAATTCAGATATCGAACGAGTGTTAATTGACTCATACTGTAATTAACAATAAAAATTTTGAACTCGTGATTTTTCTAACAAATTTGAAGCAAATTTTGGTGTCATTTTTAGATGATTCGAGTGTTATGTCACTATAATTAATCATTAAAAAAAAAAACTGAGCTTATGATTTTTCTAACAAATTTGGATTTTTTTTTTCTGGTTTTTAATTTTAGTCCTGTATTTTTTTCATTTTTTGTTGAAAAGTACCAAAATTGAGACCAAAATGTATAAGGGTCAAGGTATTCTGTATCTTGGAGAATTTGCATTAAAAAAAAAAAAAAAAAAAAGGTGTCATTTTTAGTTTTTTTTACTATCCGATTTTAGTCAGTATGTTTTCTATGTTTTTCAATTTTTGTTCAAAAGTACCCAAATTTACACCAACTAATTCAAACCTAAGCGAATTGTATTATGCATCTTGCAGAATTTGATTCATACAACTTAACAAAAGAAATATTGTAATTTTTTTACTCCCTTCGTCCCAGAGGAATTTGCACCTCTGAAATGACACACATTTTAATAAATGTGTAAGAAAAAGTGTAATAAGTGATGTTTTGAGGGGTAGTTTTGTAAACTTTTATGAATAAAGTAAAGTAAAAGGAAGGTTGAGTGTGAAAAAGTAATGACATATGGGTAAATATGTGTATATTTTAAGGGTGAGGGTTATGACAATATTTTCTTTTATAAAGTGTGCAAATTGGTATAGGACATCCATATATGAAAAGTGTGCAAATTCCTATGGGACAAAGGGAGTAATATATAACTTATTATTCTCGAACAAAGGAACATATGAGTGGATACAAAGTAGAAGTGGAGCAGGGGCAGAAGCGGTAAAAGAACACACGATACTCAGAGATATATTGAACAAATTCACGCCTCATAAAATGGAGATTCATGCATGGATCTCAATTATGGAAGACGAAGAGTGCTCTACAAAGGAGAGGAGTATTGGACATAAATGCAGATACAAATTGTATTATGTTCGGTGATAAAATAGAATCAACTAGACATGTTCTATTTTCATGTTCATTCACATACCAAATCTGGATGAATATTTGCAAGTGGCTCGAAGTAACGACAGTTCTATCGAAGGATCTTGTATTGAATATTAGGGCTTTCAACATAATATTAAGGGGTAAAGAGATAACAGTATGTATGTAGAAATGCGTCATTTGACAATATGAAAAGGAAGGTACGCAAAAGTATTAAAAAACGAGCAAGTGAACGGACCTAAGCTTACCGAGGAGATCAAGACAAGAATTTGAAATTGAATAATAAATAAAGAATTTAGGAACAATGGTCAAGTTCAAGGAATGGAGTTACAATCCTATAGCAATTCTAGGGTGTTGATCGTGCGGATTTTTTTTAGCATAAGACACACACAATGTGTCGTTATAGATGCAACTCTTTTAACTAAAGGTAATCGTATTCATCCAGAATTTGAATATCCAGAATTTATTATTTAATTTAATTAATATTTTATTAATTACATAATTACAATAATACCCTTACTTATAGATAACACATCTAATTAATTATTAGATATGTCTGCTATTCTCTCTCTTCCTTTTTCTTGAATTCTACATCATTACAACATAACTTTTCATTTTTATGACTTTTCAACTCCCCAAAAGCAAGCATGCACTAATATTTTTTTTTTATCTCTAACTATAATGAAAAAATTGAACTGTAAAATTTATAATTGTAAATAAAACTTATAATTGTAATTAAAATTTGATATATGGTTAAAAAATTTGATATATGAATCTATTGTATAAATCTCCTTAAATTCTTTAAATTTCAACATTTTTATGGTTATCATAAGTGAAAATTTATATTTGTAATTAAAATTTGATATTTTCAGTCATATACTATAAATATAATTAAAATAAAGTTCTTTAACTTTCTGTGGGTTTAAAATAGGTCCACAAGATTATGAAAAAATATTTCACTCTTTTCTAAGTGTTAAAATGAAAACTAAAAAAAATTATATGTTATTTTATACTCCATGTTACATTATTGTGTATAACACAAATTTAGAATATTTTTAATTTAAAAAAAATTACCAAAACTTAAGTTATAAGAATTCGGAGAGAAATAACATATCATAAACTAATGAACAAACAAAAATATATCTTAATTAAAAATAAATTAACTAATTTTAATTATTTAGTATTATAGTTTTATTAATTTTACCTTAAATAAAATAAAATTAAATATATTTTTTAATTGTGGTAGCAAACACTTAAATGGAATGAAAAAAATTAAATAAACAATATATGCATTGAAAATCCTTAATAAATTGAAAATTAATTTTTAGAATTGAAATCCTAGATGGAAAAATTAATATCAATCATCATATTTTATAAAATATGCATAAGATATATTATTTAAAAAAGATTATGATAAATATATTCACATTTAAATAATTTATATTATAATTTATAGTCTATTAAAATTCTTGGTGTCGTTGTTGGGAATAAAATGAGTTATGTTTTGATTGAATACCAAAACCCCCTGAGACATGCCTAAGTCATGATTGAATATGTTCTAGAAATGTTAGAACATATAGTATAAAGGCTAGATGAGGAGCTAATATGTTAGGTAGCTCTTAGATGATTAGATGCACAAATTGAGGGGGAACACATGCTTGGAAGTTCATTTGAATCAAGTCCCCTCAAGGCTCAAACTCTGGATACAACACTAAGTCTTTTGAGACTAACTATACTGATCAGGAGAGTTGTCCAGAGAAATTGTCTCAGTACAAGAAGTCAAGATCAAGTGCTCTGAAAGCCTGCAGTCAACTATGCTGAAGGGTTTTGAGACAATCATCCCTAAAGATCTTCAAAGAAACAAGCTAAGATCACCTTCAAGAGAAATAAAAGGGAAAGAGCCAAGTCATCTGAAGAAGAGCAAGACAATCTTGCTGATAAGCAAGACTACTGATAGTGATAAGGAGAGTTGTCCAAATGATGAGGAATGTTGTCCTATCATTGGAACAACCTTCAGAAGACATGTCCACATTCTTACAAGAGAATCTGAATGTCAGATATTGGGAAGAGTGCTACAGAATGAAGACAAAGCTCTTACAGCCGTTTATTTCCCAAATGAGGACATGTCACTATCAAGATTCTGTCTTCAAAGTTGAAGAACTAAAAGAAGACATTTATGGACATTGGAGGCTGCCTCTCCAACGGGCAAATCCTTCATTTGTCTATAAATACAGAAGTGTGAAGACCATTTGAAAGCATCCAACTAGCATCCAACTAGCATCCAACTTCAACCTCAACCAAGCACATCCAACCTTAAGTTCTTACAAGCTAGAGTGCTTTCAAAGCTTTCAAAGACTATCTTAGTCTTCAAACACTTCATCTAAGCTGTACTACATTGTATATCCATACACAAGCTTAGAGAGATATCCTATCCTTATACACTGATCTTCATTGTAAAGGATATCTCATTAGTTGGAACCTTACTTCAATCCTCATATCTTTCAAGAGTGAAAGTGAGAAGGTTGTAGTAGTAGAAGTGGTAGGAGCTGACTGTTGAGAGAAGAACAGTTCAGTTCTGAGTTGAGAAGAGGGTACTAGGACTCTAGACATCCTAGGGATCAATTCACCAAGAGTGATGTTCTTGATCAAGTGCACCTTGGCACTATAAAACAAGTTAATTCCAAGAGTGAAGGAATTATCCTGTTAAATCAGGGAAGTTGATGTAGGAGCTTGAGTCTCTGAACCACTATAAACTCTTGTGTTGATTTACTTTCAAGTACTTTCATACACTCAACACTGCACACAAAACTGATCTTTCAAAGGATAAACATTCAAAGACTGTGCAAAACTGATTTGGACAAGTTCCCTGAAACTGGACTGTATTGAATTGACCAAGTGATTTCAGAATCTAAAGGAGTTTAAACTAAAAGGGCCAACCATTATTCCGCACATATAACTCCCCTAGATAGTTATTCAACTAAGTACTCAATAGTACTTAGTAGTCTGATTATCTTAGAAGAGTTAATCATCTTCAGCAGAGTTGTCCAAGACAACCTTGCTGAGCTCTGGTTTGATCAAGTTAGAAAAGAATTTGAATACAAGTGTATCCCCCCCCCCCATACACTTGTTATATACTCCTTTCAGGACCAACAAGTGGTATCAGAGCAGGGGTTCAAAGACCACTGCTTCTGAAAAGCCATCTTGGTTTTCAAAATCACATATTTAGTGTGGTCACTGAACTGATCTATCTGAAATCCTAATTGTATATTGACTAACTGTTTGTTCTTGAGTTATGGCCAACAACAATGCTGCTGTTCCACCTCCTACTGTCCAAGGATTGGACAACATGGCCACAAATCCAGTCAACCACATCTCACATCACAAACTGCCCATGTTCTCAATTGATAATTATGATTTCTGGAAAATCAGGATGAGGGCTCATCTTGCATCTCTACACACTGACATGCTGAGAGTGATCACAAGAGGTCCTTTTGTGTTCACATTTGTCAATCCCAAAGTCACTGAGGCTCAAAAGGCAGACCCAAGAGAGGTACTCCCAAAAGATGAAGATGACTTTACCACTGATGAGAAGAGGAAAGATAACTTGAATTATCTTGCCATGAACACCCTCTACCAAACAATTCCAGATGCAATTATGGGTAGAGTCTACCACTGCACAACAGCCAAAGAAATTTGGGATACTCTTGCTGAAATGTGTGAGGGTACTGAAAAGATCAAGGAGAATAAGCTCCAAGTTGCTGTGCAGAAATTTGAACAGTTTGCAATGGAGTCTGAGGAGTCCATTGATAAGTTTGCTGGTAGATTCACTGATGTGATGAATGAAATCAACTCTCTGGGCAAGGTCTACACTAAAAGAGAAGTTGGATTGAAGATCTTAAGGAGTCTCACTCAAAAGTGGGATGTCTATGCTGTGATGATGCAAAACACCAAAGATCTCTCCACCATGCCCATGCAACAAATCTTCTCAGAACTCAAAGCTTATGAGTTCGATCTCAATAGAAGAAGGAACCTTCAAATCCTACTAAGGGAGTGGCATTCAAAGCCAAAGCTGCTGAACCAGAAATGCAGTCTACTCCAAGATCATCAAAGTCAGTCTCAAAGACTGAAATGAAGGAAGAACTAGCCTTGATGGCTAGAAGGTTTGAAAAGCTAAATTCAAGGTTTGGTAGATACAAGAAATTCTACCAGGACAACAAATTCAGGAGAAGGTACAACTCTCCTGAAAATCAGGCTGAAGCCAAAAAGCCTGAAGAGAAGAGATCAGAGGACAAGTACTCTGATAGGAGAAGGTCCAGTAGAGCTGAACCTTCATCATCAAAAAGAAGAGAAGAATCAAAGAAAGAAGATGATGAAGATCTGTGCTATAACTGCAAAAAGAAAGGGCACTTTCAGTATGATTGCCCTGAATTAAGCTCTAAGGAGAGAAGAGAGAGGCAAGCCAAAAGAGACAGAAAGTTCACCAACAGAAAGGCCATGATGGCTGGTGAAGAGTCTGATAGTGCTGAAAGCTTCAACTCTTCTGATGGACTGTTCTCCAACAGTGATGATGATGATGATGTCTGTAACATGGCTCTTGAGGATGATGAGGTATCCTCTACTTCTAGTTCACCATCATTCATCTCACAAAACAATAGTGAGATCAACTTGAAGCTTTCCCTTGGAAAGTTGATGGAAGATTTCACTATGTTACAAGAATTTCATGATAACTGTGTGAGAGAAAATGAAAGATTAGCTATTGAACTTGCTAAAAACTCTGAGGCAGTTGTTGATGTCAAGTCTACTGAGCTATATCAACAAGTCTTGAGAGAGCTTGAGGAAGCAAATCTCAGGATAGTTGACCAACAAAAGGAGATTGATGATTAACTTCTCTCTCAGAAGAGAAAAGATTTTGAACTTAAAATTCTAAATGCCAAGTTTGAAAATTAAAGATGTCTGCTCTGAAGAAATCCTCTAGAGCAATAGAGGAAATTCAGAGTTATCAAAGACCTATGGCTCAAAGAAGTGGATTAGGATTTGATCCATTTGAATCTTCACCTTGTCTTAGTGTTGCTTCTATGAGTAACACTAAGAGAATCTTTGTTAAGTCAGTGGCACAAACTGAAAATGAAATAATTAAGCCACTGAACAAAGGAAAGGGCAAAATGGATGATCTGCCTAATCAAATGCTTCAGGAGAATAGGCCAAAACCTAAGGAAATAGTCAAGGCTCCTGAACATAAGTTGAATGCTGGTCAGCAGAGTAGACCCAATGGTAGGGCAACTCTACTGAACAATGTTCAGAGGAAGTGTCCAAGGTATAATCAGCCTAGGCCAACTCTTCTGAGAAAGCCTCAGCTGAATAGACCTAAGGACAACTTTCCTCAAAGGCAGAATAAAATGAGACAACCAAAACCCTTCATGCCAAAGGGTAATGGTCATAAGAAAGCCTTTCCTCAAAGATTCCCTCAAGCTGCACAAAGAACTCAAAAGTTCAGGAGACTTGACAACTCTCCTGAAACTTATAGAGTTAACACATTCACACACACTTTCCCAAAGGCATTTAAGGGAAAGACAGTGTATTTAGATGCTAAAGGAAGACAACTTAGCCACCTTGAATCAATCAGGGTTATTAGGCAAGTTTGGGTTCCTAAAGGTACAGCTAACCTCTCAGGACCCAAAACTCAAAGGGTACCTAAACCTATCTAATTGCAGGTACCATTGGGCCACAAGATGAGGAGCATAAGCAAAAAGACAGCATGGTACCTTGACAGTGGATGCTCAAGGCACATGACTGGAAACAAGGAACTCCTCACTAATTTCATTGAAAAAGAAGGCCATAATGTCACATTTGGAGACAGCTCACAAGCATCAACAAAAGGAATGAGAACTTGGAATCAGAAGAAATCACACAGAGGACAACCAGACTAAGTCTAAAAGACAAAGACACTGAGCTTATAGATGTTGTCCAAACCAATCTACCTGAAAACTCTATGTTGGACAACCATCCTGAAGGCAACCCTCCTGAGGCAAATCCCACTGAAGGAAATAGTGAACTGAATGATCCAATCCCAGTTCACATCCAGGTAACAACTACCAATGAAGAAGCAGTTCCTGCTGAGGTAGTTAATGGGTCAAATAATCAAGGAGGAAATCAAAATGTTGAAAATACCAATGTCACTGACATTGAGGACAACACCCCTGATTATGATCCTGAATTAGATCCTGCATTCAATTATCCTGAATTCTATGATCAAATTGACTCAACCTCAGTAGAGGACAACTCTACTGAAGAGATCAGAAAAAGAAGGACTTGGTTGTCTGACCATCCTACTGATCAAATACTTGGTGACCCAAGTATTGGAGTCAAAACAAGAAGATTTCATGGTGAAAGTGCTCTTTTCTGTTGTTTCTTGTCAGAACAAGAACCAAGTGATATTGAGGAGGCACTTCAAGATGCCAATTGGATCACAGCCATGCAGGAAGAACTGAATCAATTCACCAGAAATGAAGTATGGGAGCTGGTGGATAGGCCTTCACATCAAGATGTTATTGGAACAAAGTGGGTGTTCAAGAACAAGAAGAATGAAAATGATGTGATTGTCAGAAACAAAGCAAGACTTGTGGCAAAAGGCTATTGCCAACATGAAGGCATTGACTATGATGAGACATTTGCACCTGTGGCAAGGCTAGAAGCAATAAGGCTCTTTCTAGCCTATGCAGCCCACAAGAGGTTCAAAGTGTACCAAATGGATGTCAAGAGTGCCTTTCTGAATGGAGTCTTGAAGGAAGAAGTCTATGTAGAGCAACCACCAGGTTTTGAAGTTGGAAACCAAGTTTACAGACTCAAGAAAGCTCTTTATGGACTCAAGCAAGCCCCTAGGGCTTGGTATGATACACTGTCACAATTCCTCTTGGATCATGGATTCACCAAGGGAACTGTGGACAGAACTCTTTTCAGAATCTCTGAAGGAGAGGACATCTTGCTTGTCCAAATTTATGTGGATGACATAATATTTGGATCCCCCAATGAGAAGCTATGTGAGAAGTTCTCCAAGCTAATGCAAAGCAAGTTTGAGATGTCCATGATGGGACTGATGAACTTCTTTCTGGGTCTTCAAGTCAAGCAATCAAAAGAAGGAATCTTCATCAACCAAGCTAAGTACACCAGAGAAATGATCAAAAAGTTTGGGTGTACAACTAGCAAGCCAGTAAGGATTCCAATGAACACAAACTGGAAGATGGATCCTGATGAGAGTGGTATTCCAACCAACTCTACTGAGTATAGAGGAATAATTGGTTCACTCCTCTATCTCACTGCCAGCAGACCTCACATCACCTTTGCAGTAGGTGTTTGTGCAAGGTTTCAAGCAAATCCTAAGAAAAGCCATCTTGAGGCTGCAAAGAGGATCTTGAGATATCTCAAAGGCACTGAAAATCTAGGCCTTTGGTATCCTGCTGATGACAACATTGAATTAACTGGCTACTCAGATGCTGATTATGGAGGATGCAGAATTGACAGAAAGTCCACTTCAGGGACTTGTCAATTCTTAGGCAACAAGCTCATATCTTGGTTCTCCAAGAAGCAAAACACAGTGGCTACTTCCACTACTGAGGCTGAATATGTTGTTGCTGGAAGTTGTTGTGCTCAGATCCTATGGTTGAGACAACAACTAAGAGATTACAGAGTCAACTCTACTGAAGTGCCCATATTTTGTGATAACAATAGTGCCATTGCTATTTCACAAAATCCTGTCTTGCATACAAGATGCAAACATGTGGACATCAAGCATCACTTCATTAGAGATCATGTGGAGAAGAAGGATATAAAGTTGGTCAAGATCCACACAGATCATCAAAAAGCTGATATACTAACTAAGCCACTTGCAGAGGCAAGGTTTCTGGAGCTATCAGCAGAGTTGGGGTTACTTGATCCAGGGAAGTTGGACAAGTAAAACTCATTAAAGTTAATGGGAGTAAAAGAGCTGAATTGATATTCAGTAGACTTGGACAAATCTACTGAAGTGCAGAAGAGATGATCATAACTACTCAGGACACTTGTCCATTGACATTCAGGACTCTTGTCCACATCTCTTCAGGACACTTGTCCTTGTAGGGTCAGATAAGTTGTCCTAGTTATCAAACCTATTCTCTTGGTTTGATAAGCACCTATTTTGGGTAATCATTGTCTACCTTGATACCTGTCCCAACTACAGATATCATTTCTGTGGGATTTAATTTGTCCCCCACCCAAAAGGTCGCTTTCCATGCATTAAATGCCAAGATTTAACTCTTGTTTGCATTACACCTTTTCAAACCATGATCTATCTCGAAAACTCCCCAACCATTAACTAATATTAAATACCTTCCACGTTTTGAATAAAACCAACAAGTCACTGTTACATTGGTTTTTAACCATTGGATCAAAACTGGCCAACTCCCCTGAAATTCATCCTGGCCGTCCAAGTGTATCTTTCCATATTTGACAACAGTTGAAAATACACAAAACTCACCAACTCATTGACAAACATTCTTGTTAGAATATTCTCAAGTCTTAAGAACTCCCCACACACTCTTCTTCCCCAAGCATTCGAAACCCTAGCCTATTCTCTTCAAACTCTCTCAAAACTTTCTAAATTTCATCTCTGCAATCTTCAATGGCTCCCAAAGTGAAACCAGAGATGATCATAGATTTTTCCAACAAGGCTCTTGACCTTGATTTTGGTTATTTGAGCAACAAGAACAACCTTCACTTTGAGCCAATAGTATCATTTACAAGTGAAGATCCTGAAATCACTCCAACCCTGAGATGGTTGAGAAGAGCAGGCCTTCAGAAATTCATGGAGGAAAAGGCCAAGCTCTTGTTTGGACAACTACATGGCTGAGTTCTTTGCCTTTCTCAAATGGAGAGGCAAGTCAGAAGATAGTGAGATTTCCACCAGATTGTCCTATGTTGCTGAAGAAGATGAAGAAGAGAGATTTCATAGAGTGAAATTCTCTTCAGAAGATCTTGAAGGAGCCTTTGGATTGCCTTCAGAAGGAAGGAATCCAGAATCTTATGGTGCTGGCCATGAAGATGACATAGCACAAGAATGGCTATTAGTGCCAGGCCCTCTATCTTCAACACAAAACAAGAAGACTCTCAAGTCTAAATTTCTCAATCTATTTGAGGTAATCACTAAGAGTCTCTTGAGTAATACTGGAAGCTTGGAGCAGGTCAGCCATCCTAGAATCAGAATCATGGCTGCAGTCATTGATGCCAGTGACAAGGGTATCAAGTTTGATTGGAGGACCTTCATTATTTCTGAGATGATGAAGGAAAAGGCCAAGTTTAAAGTGAGAGCTCATAACAAGGTTGTGCTAGAAGGGAAACTCAAGTATTGCACCAGGGCAAGCTTGTTGATTGAGAGATTTTCCCATTATTCCCAAATGCAAACCATTGCAAAGCCTCTCCCAGCTCAAAAGATTTTGTTCAGAAAGCTCAGCAAGAAAACTGAGCAAAGGAGGATGATAGTGGCCAAACCTGCTGAAGAAAAGGTGGAGGAGAAACCTAAAATGAAGAAGAGGACAAAAGCAAGAGTGGTGAAAACAAGGAAAATGTCTCAGATCTTCTCAGAAGAGAATTCAGATGCTTCAACTGAGATTGAAGAAGTTGCTAGAGAAGGTGTACAAGTGCCCTCTGATCATTCAGAAGAATTAAGGCAGAAGTACAATGAGACTAGACAAAAGTCTAGGGGTGATAAGAGGATCAGGGAGGTTGTCCCTGAAAAGGATGGTGAAGGAAGTGGGAGCAGTAGGGCTAGCAAGAGAAGGGCCAAGCCTACTGACAAAGTGTTGGAGCTCCAAGAAGAAAGGTCTCTACAACTTGCTCTTAGAGAGAGCAGAGCTGAAAGCAGGACCAAATCAAAGTCAAGGACCAACTCATCTGGTTCTGGAACTCCAGAATCCAAGGTCCCTGAAGGTCAACCAATAGAGGCCAACATCCCTGAAATTCAGAACCCTGAGCCCAACTCCCCTGAAACCCATATAACCCCAACCAACCTATAACCCCCATCAATCTTACAAAGAGATACTCTCCTGAAGGGAATGTGCAAAGAAGTGGGATAGATGTGCTAGCAGATATAGCAGTAGATGAGACAAGACTACATTCTCCCCTTGACTCATCTATGCTCAATTACTCAAAGCAATTAGAAGCTGCACTTTTTGAGCCAACCCCCTTGAGTAAAGCCCCTTCAGATCCATTGCTCTTTAAAGCAACTGAAGCACCTTCTACTGCACCCAACTCTTCTGAAGCCAACATTCCTGAACTAAACCTTCCTGAAGCCACTTTAGGAGAACCCAGAGCCAACTCCCCTATAACCCAAAGTCCCCATTCAAGTGGAGATGAGGAGGAGTATACTTATGAGAGTATGCTCAGAGGAGGAGCCATGGCTACTGTGGACAGTTTGTATCCACAACTTGCTGAATTTCCAAGCATTCAGAGGACTTTTCATGATCTAAGGATGCTTGTTGATGTAAAAGATAAGTCTATGATGGAGATATCACAAGTCATCCAAGATAAGGGAGCAAACTGGTTGCAAGTTGAGGAGAACAGATTGCTACACTTTGCTGGAGTCTCAAAGACAAGATTTCTCATTGATGAGGAACTCTTTGCAAAGCTGGTAGCTGATAAGATTAAGGAGGAGAAGGAAAGAAAAGCTAAGGGAATCAAACACCCTGATAGTAGCTCCAATGATGATGATTCCCCCAATGATCCCTCAAACCCCTCAAAACCCAACCCTCCTGAAACCCCTCAAGCTAATATCCCTAAGCCTTCTGTATCTGAAAGACTTTCCAACCCTCCTAAGACCTATCATAGGAAAGGCTCTGTCAATTCAGAGGTGTTGACCAAGGATGGTAACACAACCAATGACACATCTGCCAATGAAGGTTCTTCTGAACTCAAGGCACAGCCTAAAGATGTGGAGGTTCCTGTTTTAGAGGCTGGTTTGGTTAAGGCCTATTCAGTGTCAGATAAGTTGGACACTGATCAGCCCTTAATCATTCAGGATGACTCAGTGGCTGCTGATATAAGCACTGTGATCTCCCCACAACTGCCATCTTTGAACCTTGTTGAAGGTGGAGATGCTGCAGGTCTAGGTGAAGGAGTTGAAAAGGAGATGATAGTGGAAAAACCAGAGGGAGAAGTAGATGATAGAGAGATTGTGATCACTAGAATAGTGAGTGTACCACCAAATGAGGGTGATATAAGTGAGGAAGGGCAGGCTATTCTTGAAGTCAAATCTGAACTTCAAGAATCCCTTGATGAGAGGAGGCCTGTTCCTTTAAGTGAGGAAATCATTGTTGAAGGGAGAAAAGAAATAGTTGAAAATGAGGAGAAGACTGCTGATGTATCAGAGAAGAATTGGAGGGAGACAAGTGTGTTTTTACTGATGCTTTTGATTTGTCTGATATTGCAGGTATAACCTTTGATCAAATCTTTGCAGATGAACTCTTAACAGATGCACCCATCCAAGTTGACAGTGGATCAGCACAAGCCTTGCTTGGGATGCAATCAGAGAAGTTGGATTCCTTGGCTCACCAGGTACAATCAGCTCATGCAGAAACTTCTGGAGCCTTGGATGAGCATGGAAGAACTTTGGCATCTGTGGAAATGAGGCTAACTGGCTCAGAGGATGTGGTGTTACCTACCTTGGAGGCAAGGATCAGTGGAGTTGAGACTGGTTTGCAAACCATCTCCACTGAAGTTATCAAAGCCAAAAACACCATGAGGTCAGTTTCAAAGGAGGTTAAGAAAGAGCAATCTTTGCTAAGAATCAACCACAATAGGAATGTGAAGACATTAAGGTCAGTGGTAAAGAGAGCTCTTGGAAGAAAGACTGCACTGCAAAGACAAAGAGCTGAAGAGCAAAGGCTAGCTATGGTGAAAGCAGCCTCAGAAAAGTTTTCCCAAGAGGTATTGGCCAACATTGCTGAAGGTGCAGTGGCCAACCTCACTGAGCTTCTCAAAGCCCAATTGGATGCATCTCTTAAAACAACTATGGAGGAAGTTGTCCAACAGAAAATGAAGCCTGTTCTAGCCTTTCTTAGCTTGAGCAGTGACAGGATGCAGAATATACATGATGAAAATGTATATTTGTTGGAAGAAATGAAATCCCTAAATCAGGCACAATCCCTAATGGCCACAACAATGAGTGAGCTAAAACCCCAATGTTTTGATGCTGCCAAAAAGGGGGAAAGGGAAAGAGCAAGGGCAAAAGGTACCTTAGTGATTGGAAGCCCAGTTAAGGGTAAGGACAAAGCCCCTGAAGGAAAGGGAAAAGAGCCAGCAATACTGAACTTGGAAGAATTGGATGAAGAGGAGCAGTTGGCACTTGCATTGAAGAACTCTATGGCCTCAGCTCAAGAGGAAAGAGTAAGGTTACAACAAAGACCAGGTGGTGAGGTATCTGGTTTGGACAAGGATGCTGAAGGTGTCCAAACTAGAGGAAAGATCAAGAAGGCCCAAGGAAAGAAGAGACAAGTTGAGAAATTCACTGACTTTCCCAATAGCCTTGATCTTCCACCTGAATTCAGAGTTGTTGATGATGAGCCTATCTCAAAGAAGGCCAAAACTGCTGAAGAGCCCAAGAATGCTGAAATATCCAAGTTTGCTGAAAAAGACAAGTCTACTGAGACTAAGTCCACTGAAAGTACCAAAGCCTCTGAAGATGTTGAGGAATTATATGAAGAAGGCTTTGGACCTGGACCAAAGAAGACAAAGATTGTGGTACTCAATGATCCATCAAAGTTGTTTCATGAAGGGTATGGCAAAGACCCTGAAACACAACAGAAACTGGCTATGATGAGAGCCCAAGAGAAAATGGACTTGATGGAAGAGGCCAACAGAGCAAGAAACAAGAGAAGAGCAGACTTCCAGAAGCTAAGAAGGAAGAGAGCAACTTACAACAAGATGAAGCCACAGCTATTGATCCCAATGGACACCAAATATCCTCACTTGGATAAATGGGTACCAATTCAGCTGAATGACTTATGGGAGGAAGCCAAAATGAAGTATGTCTATGATCAATATGTCATTGACAGATGGAATGGAAGAGATGCCAACTCCACTTTTGCTGAGTTCATGATAGAATACTACAAAGAACTCTATCAACAATTGCTTGCAGCTGCTGATATTGCAAGAATTGAACTCACAGCTCCTAAGCCAATCATATACATGCCTCCAAAGCTTGAAGGATGGATTGACCAAGCAAGAATTCTGAGAGAATTCACTGAGATCCTTAAGCTAAACAAGATGGTTCTTGGTCCTAAGGGAACAAACCAAGAAGCCATGGCATTGAAAAGAAGAGTGTGGGCACAATATGGAATGCTGCCACCTCCTGAGGATGATCTTTGAAATGGCTAAGTCTTCTGACCTATCTTGAGTGATCAACTATGCTGAAAAATGATCAAGTTTGCTGATGTGGTGTGCTAATCTGTTTGCTCTAATTTGATATGGATTGCTCTGATACAAGCTCTGTGCTCTGATGTTGAAAGTCTTGTATATGTCTTGAAGTGTTAGTATTTGTTCTGATACAAGATTGGTGCTCTGATACAAGTTTATGCTCTGATACTGAAAAATCTTGTATATGTGTTGAACTGTTAGAATGAAATACTCTGATGTATTAAGTGTTGATGATTCATGCTCTGATATGTTAAATTCAACTATCAACATGCTTGTAATGATTTTTGAATGGATGATAGTTGAACTTATTTTGAATCAAGAAACACTCATCTCTCTATGCCTATCTATGAAACCTATATGCAACATGAATGGTGAATACACTAACTCATTGCTTTTCAGGATAACTGACCTTAGTCATGTCTTCTGAAGAATAATGTAATAGGTGTAGCTAAGTCACTTTTGCACAAGCTGTATAGGTTTTGGCATCATCAAAAAGGGGGAAATTGTTGGGAATAAAATGAGTTATGTTTTGATTGAATACCAAAACCCCCTGAGACATGCCTAAGTCATGATTGAATATGTTCTAGAAATGTTAGAACATATAGTATAAAGGCTAGATGAGGAGCTAATATGTTAGGTAGCTCTTAGATGATTAGATGCACAAATTGAGGGGGAACACATGCTTGGAAGTTCATTTGAATCAAGTCCCCTCAAGGCTCAAACTCTGGATACAACACTAAGTCTTTTGAGACTAACTATACTGATCAGGAGAGTTGTCCAGAGAAATTGTCTCAGTACAAGAAGTCAAGATCAAGTGCTCTGAAAGCCTGCAGTCAACTATGCTGAAGGGTTTTGAGACAATCATCCCTAAAGATCTTCAAAGAAACAAGCTAAGATCACCTTCAAGAGAAATAAAAGGGAAAGAGCCAAGTCATCTGAAGAAGAGCAAGACAATCTTGCTGATAAGCAAGACTGCTGATAGTGATAAGGAGAGTTGTCCAAATGATGAGGAATGTTGTCCTATCATTGGAACAACCTTCAGAAGACATGTCCACATTCTTACAAGAGAATCTGAATGTCAGATATTGGGAAGAGTGTTACAGAATGAAGACAAAGCTCTTACAGCCGTTTATTTCCCAAATGAGGACATGTCACTATCAAGATTCTGTCTTCAAAGTTGAAGAACTAAAAGAAGACATTTATGGACATTGGAGGCTGCCTCTCCAACGGGCAAATCCTTCATTTGTCTATAAATACAGAAGTGTGAAGACCATTTGAAAGCATCCAACTAGCATCCAACTAGCATCCAACTTCAACCTCAACCAAGCACATCCAACCTTAAGTTCTTACAAGCTAGAGTGCTTTCAAAGCTTTCAAAGACTATCTTAGTCTTCAAACACTTTATCTAAGCTGTACTACATTGTATATCCATACACAAGCTTAGAGAGATATCCTATCCTTATACACTGATCTTCATTGTAAAGGATATCTCATTAGTTGGAACCTTACTTCAATCCTCATATCTTTCAAGAGTGAAAGTGAGAAGGTTGTAGTAGTAGAAGTGGTAGGAGCTGACTGTTGAGAGAAGAACAGTTCAGTTCTGAGTTGAGAAGAGGGTACTAGGACTCTAGACATCCTAGGGATCAATTCACCAAGAGTGGTGTTCTTGATCAAGTGCACCTTGGCACTATAAAACAAGTTAATTCCAAGAGTGAAGGAATTATCCTGTTAAATCAGGGAAGTTGATGTAGGAGCTTGAGTCTCTGAACCACTATAAACTCTTGTGTTGATTTACTTTCAAGTACTTTCATACACTCAACACTGCACACAAAACTGATCTTTCAAAGGATAAACATTCAAAGACTGTGCAAAACTGATTTGGACAAGTTCCCTGAAACTGGACTGTATTGAATTGACCAAGTGATTTCAGAATCTAAAGGAGTTTAAACTAAAAGGGCCAACCATTATTCCGCACATATAACTCCCCTAGATAGTTATTCAACTAAGTACTCAATAGTACTTAGTAGTCTGATTATCTTAGAAGAGTTAATCATCTTCAGCAGAGTTGTCCAAGACAACCTTGCTGAGCTCTGGTTTGATCAAGTTAGAAAAGAATTTGAATACAAGTGTATCCCCCCCCCCATACACTTGTTATATACTCCTTTCAGGACCAACAGTCGTAACTACTTGATAAGTATGTTCAATGATATGAGTAAGGAGCCCTAAACTTATAACCCTAAACCCTAAATCTAAACCCCTAACTAGGGTTGTAAACGAATCGAATAGGAGCGAATACTGCAGTATTCGATTCGATTGTAGTATTCGATTCGATTCGTGAAAGTATTCGAATATGTGTATTCATTTATTTTTCGAATAATAAATTTGATTTTGTATTCGATTCGAAATTTTTTATACATATTCTAAATATTAATTCTCAAGTATTCGATTTGAAATTGGTTCGTATTCGATACTATTCGATTCGACTTGAAATTAACTATTCAATTCAAAATTTTATGGAGAAAATTTGTAAAATAATTATTTAAATAATATTATAGGAAATGAGACAAATATACATTTGAAAATATATTTATGTACATATATTATAAATATAATCGAATACTTACGAATATCGAATCGAATATTATAGTTTATTAAATATATTTGTATTTGTTTATTAATCGAATAAAAAAGAAAATTTGTATACGAATTCGAATAACAAAATTTCGAATACGAATACCGAATCGATCAAACTTATTTGATTCGTTTACAACCCTACCCTTAACCCTAAACCATAAACTCTAAATCTCTAGTATGGTCACCGCTTGATGATTCATGTCCTATTATACATGAATAATGTAAAAAAAATAATTGAAATAATTGATATAGTCACTGCTTGATAAATATGTTCACTACGAACCACCCTAAATCCTATAAGTGACACTAGACATTGTTACAACCTTGAATTTTAAAAATTTAAAACTAAACCATAAAATGCATCATAATTATACATTATACTAGGAATGAAGAGAAAAAAATTAAATTAAAATTCTTGGTGTCACAACTGTTTGATGAATATGTTCACTAATTTGAGTAATAAAACTAACATTAAATATATTGGTATAACATTAATAATAATTTGAATCTCATTAATACAAAATTAGTTTTTGAATATGAAATCTAAATATATAAAATTTCAATAAAATATTAATTTGTTTAATGCTTAACAAAAAAACATGCATGTAAAAATATTTAATACAATATTTATATAATGAAATAAGTAGCAAAAATAGTAAAATAATTTAGTGATATAATATTATATAATATGTAATAATTAATAATATGACATAAGTAGCAGAAATACAATGTTATTTAATTAAATTTTTTATTTAAAGTATCATGTGACATGTTCTTACGTAAAAATTAACTTATTAAATTTAAATTGTGACATTATTTTTTTATTGCTTTAAATAAAGTAACACGAGCCATGCTTTTATGAAAATAATTTTTCATAGGTTAAATTTTTATAATTTATTAAATTTGATGGACATTAATTTTTTATGTTTTAATTATAGTCATTATGTATGTTACCGTTCTTATATAATTAATTAGTGGAATTTTTAAAACGTAACTACATTTTAAAATCATGATTAATTTTTTTGCTACATTACAATTAAAGTCAAATTGTAATAAAAATCTTTAAATATAAAAGTGGGAAATGAACATTGAAGATTGTTCCAGCCTTGGAAATATGAGAGAGAAAGTGAAACTTAATTCAGAATTCACTATTTATGACTTAGGGGTATATTTGACATTTTAAATAACAAAAAACATCATAATTACAAAAATACCACATTCTGAATATCCAGAATCTGGATGTTTAGCATCACCCTTTAACTAATCCATGTATCTTTTTTTCTCTCTGTTTATGTGTTTAAATTTTTGGCCACTTTGTTCACTGACCAAAAAAAAACCTTATTATTTATTAAAAAAGAAATCCAATTTTTGTATTGAAGATTTGCACATGGTTTATTTTGTACAGTCTTCTCATCAAACAATTTTGTTTGATTTGTTAGATTAGTATGGATTAGGTTGATTAAATTTTTATTCCTGACTAATCAAACGTTTGATTTGATTGATTGTGACCCGTGTTTAATGCAAGACCCGCTAATTTTGTATTATTTACCATGCATTTGTGGGACTAATAGTCCTAGAGGAAGGGTGAGTTAATTTATCCCGTGTTTTCCCATCCATCAATCCAAACTATACTCTCAAGTCTCATCTCGAGTCTATTGTAAAGATGCTTTTCAATAGTATCATTTGATAAACGTAAGATTAATTTGAGTGTTAGTTGTTCTTTTTAGTTGGTTCATTAATAACAATTAAACCCGGTGGTTGTTCAAAATGTTAAGTATGAGAAGACTTGTTGTCAACTCAAGCAAGACAAACTGAATGTTCAGTTTAAATGTCAATATTGTTAGAAGACAAAAAAAAAAAAAAAGTTTAGGGCTTAAAACCAATAAGACAAATGTAAGCTCCAAATGTCCTCTTATAATTTATATCCATTGTAACTCATCTAATGTGCATCAATAAGAATATGACAGTTGACACTGAATTGACATAAAATTAATTTGAACAGAACAATGATGCAAAAGTACAAGAGAGATGTTAGAAGTCTTACCTAAAGCAACTATTCAAATTTTTTAGGTATATCACCTAAGTAAGATTTGAACCAAATATATAAGGTTTTCAAATTAGCTCCCCATCGCTAGTTTCTTTCTAACCTCTAAAAATACAAGACCTTCACTTTTGAGTAAGGTTACAAAAATACCAAAATGAACAAACATCTGTCCAAAATTCAAGTTTTTTTTCAGAACAATTTTGATATTATATGTTATCTTAGTGGGGCTTCGGCCTCTTGAACGGCTATGTTCTTATGACTCTAGGTTTCAGGTTATATGTAAGAATTGATTTTATATGTTATCCATTTATTTTATCTTTCATTTTATCAAATTGCATAATTCGCAAACAACTAAGCACCCGGTCCAGCTACTACATGCTTCCTTTGCATAAAATTCACGAAGTGTTTTCTAAATAATCATTTGAATCTAATTTCAAGATCTACACATTTCCACACTCAACTTAGTTTATACTCGTAGTTATTTAATTGATTAGCTCTTGAGTTAGTAGGTTCGTTACCCATTCTAAATGATACACTATGCACCAAACAACTTTTATTTGACTTAATTCTTTTGAGTTGTTCAATTGTGAATATGATAGCGAATGTTTTAACAAAATAGACATTAGTAGAAACAGTTGCAAGGAATTTTTGATAAGGATGAGGTCTAAGGTTCAAAATTAAAAAATTTATGTGAGACCAGGATAGTTTATTATCACTTTTTAAAATTCGGCCTTACAATAATACATTTTATATATGTGTTTTTTTTAAATGATGATATTCAATTATAAAATTGGGGGATCACTATTAGGTCCCAGGTGGACTTGAAAATAGCAACCCACTCCCACTCAAATAAAGGCTGAATTGAGCTCCCAAATTTGACGTAAAAAGACGATATTAACCCTGACTGATATTCGAATTTAAATTTGAAGAATCCATTTACTTGATTTTTGCTTTTTGCTCTTCCCAATGGTATCACTTCTATTAGGTCCCAGGTGGACTTGAAAATAGCAACCCACTCCCACCCAAAATAAAGGTTGAATTGAGCTCCCAAATTTGACGTAAAAAGACGATATTAACCCTGACTGATATTCAATTTAAATTTGAAGAATCCATTTACTTGCTTTTTGATTTTTTCTTTTTGCTCTTCCCAGTGGTATCACTTCTCCCCAAAAACCTATTTTCCCCTTCTTCACCGCGATTTTCGGCGGAAAAAACAGATGACCGGCGATTAAATGGAAAGAGCAATTAATGGAGTTGTTATCTTCTTTGAGTTTGCTTGGCTTGTATTGAAGATGAGAAGATGGCTTGGCTAGAAGATTTCATCTCACCGGCCATATAATTTATAAAAAAAACCGATGAATAAAGACGATGACCGGGGGAATTTGTCTGTATAAAGCACCGGCGAAATATGTGTGTTCAGGTTCGTCGTTCTTATACCTTTATTTTTATTTTGAAATATGTTCGTCCTTCTTTGATTATACCTCCAAAATTTAGGGTTTTTTTGAGTTATTTCTGTTTATTTCGAAGAATGACGATAATGTCAATTTAAGATGAATTCGATTAGTTCGAATATGAATAGTATTGAAAATGTGCGATTTCAACAAGAAATTGATTTTTTTGTCTGATTCAATCAAAACAGAGTATAATATAAAATGTTGAGTCATTGTCATTCCTAAGAAATGTTGAGTCATTGGTAAATTAATTTCATTGATACTGAAATCATTGATACATCTTCTAATTGAAAATACTAAATCGATAAGATAGCCCTAAAAATTGATAGTAGAAGTAAAACCAATATCATACACAGATTTGCAATCAAAAGGTTATGAAGTGTATTACTAGTAGTCAAATTGACGCTTGCAGGGGCAGTTGGGATATTGGCTTGATGTTGATCCATGAGTTCTTGATCTTGGAAGGATCTGAAGGCCTCAGATTCATGGAAAGTAAAAGTATCTGGCCCATTTTCTGGAACACACCAATGGGAGAAATTATGAGATTTACATTGATGGAATAACCTCCCCGAATTTGCAGTCGATGTAGAGAGTGTTATAACAGTTGGAGTTCCACACTTTCTGCAGGTAGAATTAGTGTATCTCCAAGTAGGGAATCATGGAATTTGAAGAACTATTTTGAGACATATTTGGGAAATTTATCGAATAAATTGGATGCTGGGTCATGGTCCTTATATACATCTCAGAATTTGTAACGGTTATAAATCTCTGAAGGGGGGACCCATTTGTTAAACCAACAGCTAAACTGGAAACAAACATTGAAATTGGATAAGTTCATGGCGATCGTTCAAATTTATATAGATATTGTTCAATTTTTTAAACCTTATATTCAAAACATATACTGTAGTGTTCAAATTTTAAAAAATAGACTTTCCTTCCTTTTTTGCGTGTTGATTTGACCGTCTGTATCATATTACTTAACATTATAACATGGATAATAAATAAGATCACGTGCAAATAAATAGATTATGGATAAAAAAAGATATTAAAAACTGTTCATCGAATAAAAACATTACAAGTTTGTAATTAAAAATTTGGAAACCCTAAGGACAATAGCAAAAGCTATAAACTTTGATTTAGAATAAGAAATTAGAGACATACTAAACTTTGTGTTACATTAAAAATCCTACAAGATCTATTAATTATGTCGCCATGAAAGTCATCAATGTCTTCCCACAACTTCAAAATAATATCATAACACCCATATGTTCCAATTGGATCTTTCCTAAACACTATTTTGGTTTTTCCATGCTCCTAAAAAAATAGGGTTTTTAGAGTGAAAGGATTATGAAGAACCTGATTTGGGTCGAAATAAATCTTAACTTTAATCCAACTTTCATTAGCCCCGTAACCATGAACGATCCAAAACTTGAATGTGCATGTAATCTGAGACGATGGGTAAATAGGACATGCAACTAGCGTATCTTCATCCAATGAAGATATTTCCCATAAGTTGTCGGAATATTCAACGGATTTTGGAAATTGAATATATCCCCATGACTCAGTCTGAACGTTGAATGTTCGAATCTCCTTTCTTAGCGAACCAAACTTGAACACCTGAAAATGAATTTGGCCACGGACCCAAACACAAAACTTCTCACACGGTATTACAAAGGGGATTGGCTTTAATCTCTTCCAAGATTGGGAATTTGTTGAAAATATATCAACTTGAGTACTTGATATAGTAGATTGAAAAGTAATTAGTCTTAACAAAATGTAAGAGTTGCTTGAAGAAACATACCCCAATCCAAAGCAAGCATCTCTTATCTCAAAATTATTACCCCACTCAATTGCACAAGGAGAGACAGTTGTAGACTCAAATGACAATGGGTTGAAAATGTAGAAATTATCATCGCAATCTGCAGAACAAATTAGACCTCTACAGAGAGCAACGATTTCCTCTTGTTCATCACCTTCAAGAAGTGTCCTTTTGAAAGATGAGCCTGAAATTTCATAAGTTATTGGAGAAAATAAAATAGTTTCATCATATATTAGTAAAACACAGTTTGTTTCAATCATACGAACAAGGTTAGCTTTAACGAAGTTAACTGATGCTATCATATCTTTCCAGAAAACATTAACCGTTTTTAAACGGGTAGCATTTTTTGGCGATAATCTGCATGCTATATCTTCTGATATTTCACTGGAAATGGATAGGAAACTCATTTGGGATAAGAAACGAAATGATAGGAAAGTAAGAGATGGTAGTTTGGGTTGTCATGCATTTATAATGGGAAAACTAAAAGAATCATGCAATTGATTTTAAAGACTATTAACATTAATTATCTTGGGGCACGGGTAACAAACATAAATTTAATTATTTAATACATTGGGAATTTAATTGAAAAACTTGTGCGAATTATTCGTGACATGAAAAAGCATACAACAGTGATTCTGAAAGGGTTTTGAAGGTGGTAAACAAATCATTGACTAAAACAGATACTAGTCCTCAAAGGAAATTTGATGTCTCCAGTCCAAAATATGAGTTGTTTCCTTAATTGTTACATTCAAATTGTTACAATTTCTTTCCGTCCCAACATAATCCAACAAATTGTTACACCTTATTTGGAATTCCCAATGTATTAAATTTGAGTAAAACATTCGCATTTCAGTAATATTTACTTGTCCCAAACTTCGTATATGGAGTATGAATACATCACAAATTCACAAAGTACAAATAGTATAAAGTGGAGAAAAATAACAAAATTGGGACGGGGGAGAGACTCACAATAAACTTGTAAATATGAGATGTTTCCTAATTTAATGTCAGAATTTGAGTGCAATATTCGAATCTTAGCCAAATATTTATAAGTTTGTTATATTTAAATTCAATGTCTGAATGTGGCACGGGCAACAAACATCCAATATCGTGACATGAAAAAGCATACAACAGTAATATTCATCTTAGATACGACATTAGGCTACAACTAGTGGTTTTGAAGGTGGCTTTAGGTGCTGCTCAACTCTCCCGTCCCCATTGGTTTTTCTATTCCCGAAATTGGGTTCAATGACGAGGGAAATGAATTAAAAAAATGGACATCAAATTCGTGACTAGAAAAACAATACAATTGGGACGGGAGAGTTGAGCATTACCTTAATGGTTTTAGTCTAATGTAGTTTATATTGTTTAATTTGTAATATTGGATCTCGTTGGTGATTTGATGTTGACTTCTCATTTATTGTGAAAGATCTTCTCACCTAAGTCTCAATTTTCCTTTATTAAGCTCATAAAGTTGTCTTGATTTTTCCGACGCTCAGGTAACAAGATCAAGTAAACTTGTTATAAGTTATGGTTTGTTCATACCAAACAACCGTCCTATGGTTGTGATAAAAACAGATAGTGTTAAATCATTCAGATTCTTGGGAGGCAAATTGTTTTTTGACATGCTTGAACGCTGCAATCTCTTTTGAACAAGTACTCAAATAATCTGAACATACCAATCATTTTTTTGAACATCACCCAAATTTCAGAAAAATGTGAATTCTAATCCAATACTCTGAGAAATTTTGAATTCCAGGGATCAAAACATAATGCTAAGATGACTTTTGAAGATGCATCCAACAATAATTTGGTTCAACTAAATTTTAGTGTCTATCAAGAATAATTGACATGTGTTTTAATGACAAGACCAACTACATTATCCACAAAATAATGTCTATTAAACAGGTTTGGTTTCATGGCTGAAGTATTCATAAACTTCAAGCATGGCATGACAAAAATGGTTTTCTTCAAAACAGAATACACCATAAAATCAAAAGCACTACTCAGGAATTTGAAACGATTCTTCAGGAGTTTCAAATGATTCGTGTCCCGACACATTTGATAGTAAACAACAGAAGGGGTCATGCCGACCAATTTTATGACATCGGGGACACAGGGATGGCTTCCTCTTTCTTTGTTCACTATAGGACGATAGCCTCTTCTTTTTTGGACGGCCAGGCTTCCGTTTCAATTTTGGTGGCAGAATCTTGGATTCCAAAAGAAGTTTAGGTTGGATCTCAAACTTTTCAGTTTGGGGAATGGGATGAAGGTCAAACATATAACACTCTCGGTACTTTGATGTGAAAAAACATTCTTCAACGTAAGTGAAAAAACTGGGGTTGTTCTTCCGTATTACAGCCACAGCATGCGAGCACGAAAAACCTCTAACTCTCCATTGACAACAAGAACAAGATTTAGTTCTTAGGTCAACCCAAACGGATGGAGTAGAACCAACTTCAAAATCACCACCTGGGCATGGAACAACTGACTAGGTTCTTTGTCATTAAAACCCATGGTAATCTATAATAATTCAAAGTTTCAGACTTGAATAACACTATTTTAAGATTTAATTGAACCAAATTATCTTGGATGCATCTTCAATTTCATTCCAGAAATTCAATTTCTGCATTTAATGACAGATTACAATAAAACTATTTCTCAATCGCCCATGCTACAAAGAGGTTCTTCTCAAATCATTCAACCATATATATGAATTATATAAATTTCACATAATAAGTTAATACTGATACTAGAAAACTTAAGAAGCAGATCATACCTTAGATTCACGAAGTAACTCTAACCAGCACCCAAATTCTCAACAATTTTTTTATTATGATACTAGTAATTATAATTCAGGAACAAACAATAATTCAAAGAATTTAGATTAAATTCCCATTAAAAAAAACTTGAACACCCACTGAGAATCTGCTCACCACCATGTGTACCACATTCTTCCTCGCCTCTCATTATAGCACCAAAATCAAATCGCCGAAAAACGTTGTCCATCATTTTTCACAGAAATTCCGGCACAGAAGACGTCGTCTGTCATCCTGCCTCTGTCAACGCTTCACCATGTTAGATAACTCTTCATCCAAAACTCCTTCATACTCGAGTCGCCCGTCGTTTGGTGAAATCCTGTTTTCATAAAAGGATTTTGTGAAACACCTCCTCCTCCCTAACTGCAAATTCGAGAAACCCTAGCTTGAAAATGAAGATGAAGAGGAAAACTTAGAGGAATCCTGAATTCGATTTTTAAATTCAAATTCTGAGAAGAGAGAGTCGAATCGACGGCCATAACCTGGAAAGAAGGGGCGATTTGACGTCGCCGGAATGGGAGAGGGAGTTGACATACGCTTGTACGGTGTTGCCTTTTACTCAAAATAGTATCAATATCCACAATATAATATTTGATTGGAATGGAGGCCAAACTGGACAATTCTGCTTTAGTTGGGAGTTAGATGCAAGAAAAAATTGTCAAAAATAGTCGATGAGAGTCATCTGCTTTAGTTGGGTCAAGGTGGGAGTCAAGTGTAAAAAATCTCTATAAAATTTTACCGATTTTTACTTTTTTTTTCACACTTATTTTCTCTCTTACTATTTTTGTACACAATAATAAAATATTACAACATCACTTTTAATTTGACGTAAAATTGCATTTACCTCTACTTCTCAATCTTTATTCAAATACAATTTAAACATAAATATTATTCATGACCACTTGGTGTGTTTGGTTTGGGATGACCCATCTGGATTTGGATGGGTCATCCCCATCTATCACATCACAGTCTCTCTTCATCCATATACAGATTTAAATATGAATTCACCCCTATTATACACCTACATACATATTTTTATACAATTACATCATTTTTTTTCAATCACTCATTCTCTCTTCTATTTTTTTTTTCAACACATTAATTATCTCTCCTACTTTTTTTCACACAAATTACTTTACTAACTAACAATAATAAAATAATACAACATCACTATTGATTGGGTTTGACTATTTACACCTCCATTTCGAAGAGATGCACTCCCCCAATCAGTTTGTTAATAATATAATAGGACAAAAAATAAAAAATATTGTTCATTAAAATACAGCATACTAGATGCACCCCCGTCATTTCTTTCACTTTCGGACCTTCCCCCTAAACCACTACTTCCGGCTGCCGTCGACACCGTTTCCGGCGACCATCAAATAAAAAAAAATACATAAATTTCAAAATATACTTAAAAAAATCACAATTTTTTTTTATAAATTTCGACCAACCAGTGTCGATCATATACACTCCCGTCGACAAATCGTTGTCGACGGGAGTGTATATGGTCGAAAAAAAATAAAAAATTATTTTTTAAAAAATTTCGACCATGTAATGGCGACCAAATACACTCTCGTCGACAACAATTTGTCAACGAGAGTATATTTGGTCGACATTACATAGTCGAAAAAAAAAATGGGGCGGACAAAACCTGGGTGTGCGGCAAATCGGGGTGGGGTGGGGGTCGCGCCGGTTAAGAGAGGGAGAGAAGAGAGAGGGAGCGGCCTGAGAAGTTTTTTTTTAAAAAAAAGAAAAGGGAGTGCCGCTGCCGAGGGAGGGGACCACGCCGGTGAAGAGAGGGGCGGTCGTGGCGTCCGCTGTAAAAAAAAAAAAAATGATAGACGGAGCGGGAGAGAAGAGAGAGAGGCGCGACAAGGCGAGGGTGGGCGCCGAGAAAGCGGGTGCCGGCATGGACGGCGGCGGCAGGTGGTTGAGGTGTTTGGGGAAGGGATGAAATGAGATGAAGAAGAAATTAGCATTTGATGTTGGAAATTAGGTTTTGATTGAGGGGGTGTGGGTAGTAATGGGGATTTTATGGAGGGGAGGGTATTTATGACAATTAAGGGGGAGTGTGACCCGATTTTGGAGGAGTGTATCTCTTCGAAATGGAGGTGTAAATAGTCAAACCCCTACTTTTTCATCTATAAGGTGGTGTTTGTTTTGGGATTGGCCAATCCGGATTTGGATTGGCCCAATCCCAATCCTATCTCTCTCAATTCATCTCAATCCAAATACAAATCCACCACTGTAATACACTTATACACCTATTTTTGTATCATCAAATCACTATCTCTCTTACATTTCTTTCACACATTTAATTCTCTCTACTACTTTCTTCTCTCTCTTAATTTTCTTTCACTACTAACCATAATAAAATACTCCCTCCATCCGCCAAATGTAGTCCCATGGAGGAGGCAAATTTTAAGAAAATGGTAGATAAAGTAGATAAAGTAAGGGTATTATAGGGTATTGTGGGGTCCATTGCGAATAAAGTTGATGGCAAATTGAGTAATTAAATGATGGTTGAAGGGTGATAGTTTACATAAAGTGTATGGGACTACATTTGGTGGACAAAAAATATAAGACAAATGAGACTACTTTTTATGGATGGAGGGAGTATCTTGATGTGACATAAAGTTAAATCTACTCATACTTCTCAATCTTTAACCAAACACAACTTACACACAATTTACTATTCATGAATTACTCAAATCTCAATCAAATCCACCACAATTCAAATTCAATCCACCACAATCTCAAACCAAACACCACCTAAAGTTTTTCATCCATATTTTTTTTAATCTCATGATTTCTTTCACATGTGAGGTAACACGCAAAATAAGAAAAGTGAATTTAGTAGGAATTTTGGGAGTAATCACATTTGTGTAAAATTGAAGATATTGTGAGGGTGAAGTTTATAAAAGATTTTCAATTTTAAAAGTGTGAAAATTATTGTAGAACATTCTGAAAAAAAAAAAAAAAAATGAAAGTAATTGAGGGACGAAGAGAGTACTATTCATTTTCATCTACATTTTTCCATCTCCATCCTCATTCCACCAACTACAATTCATAACCAAACATAACCTTAATCTTAACGAGTGTGAAAATTAATTCCCCTAGGATCCGATTCTTCTTTTTTGACAAAACGGATATTCATTTTTATATCAGAAGAATCAGCATATTCCATCGGATCATACTCTTTCATCTTTTTGCTTGATACAAAAGTTGGAAAAAAAATCTCAAAATAAAAATAAATTAATAGATAAATAAATAAGTAAGAAAAATGTATACCGCCCAGTGTTAACTCACCAAATATGATAATAGTATATTATGAATCCAATTTTAAAAAATTGTTTTAATTCGACATAATTTTATGTGTAAAATATTTACTGTATGTTGCTTTCACGTAAATGGTAAGGGAGAGAAATTTTAGTCTCCATATTAGGTAATGATTAAGAAGAACAAATTTCATTTTCATTCCATTTGTGGCAGCTACCTACCACAACACCCCACCATAAACACAAAAGTATATAATAATGAATATGATATTTTATCGGATTCTAGTTCAAAAGATTAAGATAACGATTATTTCGAAAATTAAAATTCAATATTCAAAATGTGATTTAGATCTCATAACGATTAATTCGAAAATTAAAACTAATTTAGTTGACATATTACGAATATCTAGTTACCTAAATGCATTTTTTAGATTTATATTCTAAAGAATATGGGTAGATCTCCTGTAAACTCAATTCTTAATAAGGAATTCAAAAAAAAAAATGGGTAGAATCAACAATAAAAATAAAATACGTAAAAAATGTGTACATTAATTTAACATGCATTTTACAATTTTTTAGCATGTTATTTTGCAATGTTTGCAATAATAATTTCAGTTATAATAACACACACTTTTTTTTTCAGTTGTAGTGACTTACAATTTTCAACAATATGTTCATTTATAGTGACTTACACTTTTTAGTAATGTTATTTTACACATTTTAGTCGTATTTTGTTGCACTTTTCAGTTATAATAACTTACACTTTTCATTAAAATATTGTGTTGCACTTTTTAAATATATTGACATACACTTTTTAATAATATTGTGTTGTACTTTCTAGTTATAATGACTTACACTTTTCATTAAAAGTTGTGTTGCACTTTTCAATTATAGTGACTTACACTTTTTAATAAAAAAATGTGTTACATTTTTTTAGTAATATTGACTTACACTTCTCAACACACAATTTCGAAAAAAAATTACCAATAAAAAAAATTTTACAAAAAAAAAATAATAAAAAAAAAAATTGATCAAGTCAAAAATTTTATTCACAATATTCTTGAATATTTAGGGTTTATTGGACAAGTCAAGAATATGGCATGTATAAGGGAAAAGAAAGAAATAATCTTTTTTTTAACTATATGCATTTAAATACAAAATTATGAATCATAAGATGCCAAACAAAATATTAAAACCGTGAGTCTATAATTGTTGGATTTATTATGGGCTAGATGCTGAATTCATGATTTTATTTTTTAATCCAAAATTTTGTAATTAATATCGTTTTTTATTTCCTAAAAACAAATAAAATCATTTTCAATATATGCACACCCTATTAAGAAAGTATTTCATACTTCCTTAAACTTCACATACATATCAGCTCGAATATGATTTTCTCGTCAATTTTCAATTTCTTAGTTTGACTTATTAGTCATTAGACTACTCCACAGAAATCGATGTCCACCTAAATAAAATTTTTATTATTTATATTTAATTTAAACTTAATTTCATATTAATATTTTATTCATATTAAAATTATTAAATATTTTTTACATTTAATTTAATATTAACCATATCAAATCACATTAACTATAGAGTTAATAATTTATTAAAATCACATAGACGGTGAATACATAAATAATGTTTAGACTCTATATCATTTCCATATAAATTAGTAATTAATATTTATTAAAATTAATTAATATTTATTAAAATTCGTGCCAAATCTAAATTTGGATAGAGGGGGTAAATGAGATGAGAGCCATGAGAGGTACCCTCAAAAAAGAAAAATGTGTTGATGAGAGATACCTATAAAGTAAAGGCGTGCAATAAAAACACGTATGCCAATTTTGTTCATTTATGTATAATGGTAAAACCCCCTAAATGTGCAAAATTAAATTAAAAAAATTATGTAGAGTTATATATATATTGGCAAAACCCCTTAAATGTACAATATTTTTTTTAAAAAGTTATAGAGTTAGGGGCATAGCGTTGTTATTTACAGTAAAACAGAGGGCAGCGCCAAACCAGTGTGTTGGTTGGTAATACCGTCCCCTCTCTCTCACGTTTATATTCCACAATTTTCATTGAGAAACGTAAAAAGTAAAGCGAGAATCAACAAACACACCAAAGGAAAATTATTTGCAGTAGTTGTGACTTCTGAGTGTGTGTGAATTCACACAGATGGATTCTGATTACGGAATAGCAAGAGAGCTTTCTGATCTGCAGAAACTTCGATCGCAATACAAACCTCAACTCCCGCCCTGTCTACAGGTTTTTCTCTCTCTAACAAACTTTTAAAAAAAATCAAAAAAATTGACCTCTGTTCAATTTCTTTGTGTGTGTGGTTATTTTATGTGTACTTTGAAGTGTAGTATATTCGTTGATTTTGGATTGATTTTCACGTTTTGAGAGATGTAATTTTGTGCGGATGATGAATCCAGTGTGGCCTTTACATGCTTACGTCCAGTATTATTGATCTGACGCGTTGGATCTGCTATGTTCTGCGTTTTTGTTCTGTTCGTGATGCAATGCGTCTCCCTGCTTTTATTCAGCGTGGTGTTGTGAAATACAGTTTTTTTTTTTTTTTTTATCCCGGCGAACAAAGAGGATATTAAAAATGGTGGGATAGAAGTGAAGAATCGTGTAATTTAGGAGCGTCAGTTTTTGGTATTGGAGGCTTCAGAGTTCAGAAATTTTTCATCCTAATTTTGTTATTTTGGCTAAAGGCTAATCTGAATTTTTCCTTGCCTGCTGTCCTTTTTGTCGTGAATTTGATGAAAGAGGAAGTTTGGTATGACAAAGTATCTCCATTTCCGTGTCAAGTAAATTGCCACCTGAATTATTATTTTCTTCGTCACTGGCCCATTATTATAAATACTAACTCTGAATTGAAATTCTAAATTGATCATATTTAATATTGTTTATTCAATTAGGTAGATAGCTTCGTCTATAGAGCACTGTTTAATTTCTTTATCAATTTTCTACAACATGTCATTGTATTGGGCAGGGAACTACGGTCCGTGTAGAGTTTGGTGATGCAACAACCGCTGCAGATTCCGCAGGTGCCCACACCATAAGTAGGTCATTTCCTCACACTTATGGTCAGCCGATAGCACACTTCCTTAGGGAAACTGCGAAGGTTCCTGAGGCTCAAATAATTTCTGAGCACCCTGCACATAGGTATGCATGTAACTATAACTAATTTCAATACATGATGAGTTTTGGTGGTAAATTTGGTTAGTACAAAACTTTCGCAGAAATACCTTATGCAATTTACTTATGTTGAGCTAGATATTTCCTCCACTATATTAAAATTACCATGGTTTAACTTTTGTTCAAGTGTTCAACCCATCTCAGGGTAGGAGTGGTTTTCTGCGGTAGACAGTCTCCTGGAGGACATAATGTTATCTGGGGTCTTCTTGATGCTCTAAAAGTGCACAACCCCAAAAGTGTTTTGTTAGGATTTTTGGGTGAGAATTTAAATAGCTTGCCTTGGAACAATGATGCTCCTTTTATTTTTTAATAATGTTTTTGTTTGGTTAATCTGTCATTTAGTCATTGCATATTTCCTTATGGTTTTTGCACTCAATTTTTAATCGCAGTTGTGCTCTATCCTCACGTGTTGTTCCTTTTCGCCTGATGATTACATTTTCTAATAGTGAAGAATGGCATATTTAATGGTTCAAACATATGTTTTCCAGGTGGTTCTCAAGGTTTATTTGCACAGAAAACTTTAGAGCTTAGTGATGAGATTCTTGCAACCTACAAAAACCAAGGTAAGTATGCTTACGTATATATCCTGGCATATAATTCAACTTTTCAGAATTATCTTATTCTTCATGTTATTTATGTTGAAGGTGGTTACGATTTGCTGGGTCGGACGCAAGATCAAATTAAAACAACTGAACAAGTAAATGCAACACTCAATGCATGCACAACTTTGAAGCTTGATGCTCTCGTCATTATAGGAGGTATCATTGTTCTAGACCTAGAGTTTCATAGTGGGTGTGGATGAATTATATTAGGTTCCTGACCTTTGATCCTTCCATGTTGTGCTTATGAAGGTGTGACATCAAACACAGATGCTGCCCAGCTTGCAGAAACATTTGCAGAGAGGAGCTGCTCGACAAAAGTATATTACATTGCTTTATGCTTGATGAAACATATTGCTTGATTCAGTTTTAGTTTCTTACCGAGCCTCATTATCCTGAATCTTTATTATGTACATTATATATATCATAATCCATGTAGTTTGACCCAATTTCAAAATCCTGTTGCTTTCGCTTGGGGTTTGTCATTGCTGATCAATTTTTTTATTAATTAATTTATGTGCAGGTGGTTGGTATTCCTGTTACTTTAAATGGAGATCTTAAAAACCAGTTTGTTGAGACAAATGTTGGTTTTGACACAACATGCAAGGTACTAACTGCCCCCCTCCTTCTCCTCTATGCTGTTAACCTATAGTAAGTGAAAAGTAATTCCTAATATAGCACTCTTCGTTCAAATAAATGCTCTTCATAAACAATAGGCTTTTTATTTTTCCCTAAGATGGTCAAATGATCATTGGACTTCCTTATTTCAGGTCAATTCCCAGCTGATTAGCAATATAGCCACAGATGCACTCTCGGCAGAGAAAGTAAGTGATACATTTCATTTTTTTCTGCATCAATTCTTTAAAATTTTGGAACATTCTCTTAACAAATGAAGAGATAGTTTGGATATTGAAATGGACAGAAAGAGTTCATGTAAATACCTAAAGTATGCTTACTGGCTTCCCATGACTTCCATTTATCTTTAAAACACGTGATTATGGTGTTTACATTTACATACAGACTCTTAGGGACTTTGTTCTTTTCCATTTCTCTGTCTATTTGCAGTATTATTATTTCATCCGACTCATGGGGCGGAAGGCATCTCATGTTGCACTGGAATGCACCCTCCAATCTCATCCCAATATGGTTTGTATATATTCCCTTTCCTCATTTTAATTAGAAAATTCGCATAAGAAACATGAAGCTTCAAAATGTTGTCTGTTTTCGTTGTTTTTAGAATGGTTTGATCATTCTTGCAGGTAATTCTTGCCGAAGAGGTGGCTGATTCTAAGCTTACAATTTTTGACATCACTAAACATGTATGTGACGCAGTTCAAGCAAGGGGCGAACAAGGTAAACAAGAGCTCTTATAGGTATTTTAGTGTTCAGCTGCCTATAGCCTCCTAATTTTGTGTTTTTTTTTTTTGCATTTTTCTTACTCAGATAAACACCATGGCGTCATCCTTTTGCCTGAGGGTCTCATAGAAAGTTTTCCTGAAGTCTATGCTCTGTTGCAGGTAATCCAGATTCAGCCTAGGTTTCTTCACTTATTTTATTCCTCTTCTTGTCCCAACCCCACCATTGTTCCTCAAAATAATCATAAACGATGAATTGTGTCTTCACCCCTATATTTAGGGTAGTGCTAATTGAGCTTGGGTTCATTAGTCTTAAAGTTTTCTGTGATAGAAATAGATTTGTGTATCTCCCAGGAAATTCATGGTTTGCTCAGGCAAGGTGTCTCTGCTGATAATATTTCTGCTCATCTGTCACCTTGGGCATCTGCATTGTTCGAATTCTTGCCTCCATTTTTTAGAAAACAGGTACCAGGATATCTTAATTATTTTACTTTGTTATAAATTGTGCAGATTGTTTATTCTGTTTGCATTATCTTGCTAACTCTGAACTTAATGCCGTAGCTCCTTCTTCACCCAGAATCAGATGACTCTGCACAGCTGTCTCAGGTACTTGAATTGGTTATGCTATGTTCGTTATATCTTTTTTGCATGAGAAGAACTTGTTTTAAATATTTTTTCCCATACCTCCACAGATTGAGACAGAAAAGCTCCTAGCTTATCTTGTCGAAGAAGAAATGAACAAGCGATTGGTAACTATCTCTTTGTGCCTCTGTTATCCATTATCAACTAGTATATTCTCAAATTCAACCGTACTCAACAAAGCTTCATTTGTTATATGGGGGAATTTTGAAGATTCCACTTCATTTTCCTGCTAGCTTGCTGGTTTCTTTTGATATTATAATTTTTCCACTTCATTTGATATTATAACTTTTCCAAAGAAATCTTATACCGGATCTTGAATATTTTTCTGCATTTTATTGTGTCATTCTGCAGAAAGAAGGGACCTACAAGGGAAAGAAATTCAACGCAATTTGTCATTTCTTTGGTTACCAAGCTCGGGGATCATTGCCTTCCAAATTTGATTGTGACTATGCCTATGTAACTTTTGATTTCAATTTAATTCTACCCTTTTGATCTGTTTACAACTAAAACTTGGGGCTTGTTGATAGTGGAAATCAAGACCAATATCAGCAGAGCAGTGCTCTGATGGTTGCATGTCTGCCTGATGTGGCGCGTGAAAACTGTCTGCACCCTTCTTAGAAATCTCCCCATTTATTTCTCTTCCCGGATTTGTTATTAAAGGTAAGAGAGATAAAAGTATAGTGCTGTTATTTCAGGTGCTTGGTCATATCGGCTATCACATAATTGCTGCTGGTTTGAATGGTTATATGGCTACTGCTACCAACTTGAAGAATCCTGTGAATAAGTGGTGTTGTGGTGCTGCTCCTATTACTGTATGATTCCTAACTTTACTACTTTAGGGTCATGGAAATATCGTGCTAGGAAGGCTACTTGCAAAAGTTACAATATATTATAGGCTTTTATTGTGCTAGGAAGGCTACTTATGAGTTAAAAATTTGCAATTCAAACTTCTGGGCAGATTGACTCGTGCCCTTTTTGATGTGTCGACCAATTAACCATGTCATCATCCAACTCTGCAGTACATGTGTGCTGACATGGTTAATTGTTCGACATGTCATGAACAGGAAAAAGTGAATCTGCCCGGAAGTTCAAACTGCAAGAAAAATTAAATTGAGGTAAACATCTTCCAAAATTAAAAAGTTTAGATTAGATTGCAATTGACAAAAAGGTTTTGATTTTAGCAGCAATTAGCCTACATTACACAATTAGTTTCACCTAATTATGTGCTCATTGTCCCTTCAAATTTTTTTCTTTTTTTTTCCAAATAGTAAAAAGGGGGTTTTGATTTAATTCCCAACTTTCAGGCTATGATGGGTGTTAAGCGCTATGGTCGTCATGGGGTTTCAACCTCTGGAAAACCAGCTTTGCATCCAGCAACAGTTGATTTGAAGGGCAAGACCTACGAGTACGTCTCTTATTTGGCCATTTCTATGATGCTTAATTTATAATATCAAACAAGAGATTGAGTGGTTTTTATTCGTAGGCTACTGAGACAAAATGCAAGCAAATTTTTGATGGATGATGTGTATAGAAACCCAGGACCCCTTCAGTTTGATGGTCCTGGTGCAGATGCTAAACCCATAACTCTTTGCGTTGAAGATCAGGATTACATGGGCCGAATCAAGCTTTTGCAAGAATACCTCGACAAGGTCCCCTTTTTATTTTCCATGAAACAAAGTATCACCTTTAAGCATATGCAGTATCTGTTATTTTTCTAAAAAATCATTAAACAGTATTACTTTGTATACTAAACAATATTATTGAGTTCACCATAAAATTTATGTGAGCCAGGTTCGTAGAAGTTTTTGTCAAACTATAATCTCTGCATCATTTCGCGATATACAGATAATCTTCTCGTGTCTTTATTTCTGATTTCGTGTTGTCTTTGTTATATCCAGGTGCGTTCAATAGTTAAACCAGGATGTTCTCAAGATGTTCTTAAAGCAGCATTGAGCGCTATGGCTTCTGTTACGGAAATTCTCTCCGTGATGTCCACCCCTTCCCCTTCCGGTGGGAATACTTCCTTGTAAACCATGCAGCGAGACTTTTTTGTGGTGCACAAATATGTATTTCTGATGCTGTTTTTGTTTTCTAACATCCAAACCCAGTTTCGTGTTCATGATTCAGATCTTCTTGCTGTCCTAAACGTTCATAATCGAGAATAAATTATGAGGATTTTCTGTAGCTTTGGAAACTCTTTTTCGTCTGTGAAGATAGATGAAAGATGTCAACTTATAGCTTTTGCATTCTGGGCTACCAGTGTTACCTCCCCAATGTCCCCATTATAACTGAGGATGAAATAGTACTTCCTGCAGTGTCCTCTTAATCTAATATGCCTTAGATATTTTTCACGTATACTTAAAAGCCTGTTATGCGAATCGAGTAGCTCAACTCGACTTGATTCGTAAAAGCTTGAACTCGGCTCATTTATATTAGTACACGAATTGAGCTCGAGCTCGTTAAATACTTGATTTGCTAATAAGGTGGCTCGATTTAAGGACTTTCATGTAATTTCTTATAAAAAAATATTATTAACTGATATCAAGAGTATATGTGCTCGCCTCGTTAGGCCTGCTTGGCTCGTTTGTAAGTCGAGAAAAATTCTATTTTCAGATTCTTAATGTAATCGAGTGAGCTCAAGCTCGAGTCAAACTTTATGTGGCTCAAACTCTTGTGGAGTGTTGTTCGTCTCTACATATCTCTTGATTCGTGTAAGACTTGCAACGATAAATAATCTATTTAAAAGAGGGATTGTGATCGAAAATGGTGGTGGTGGTTGTTACTTATATGGGAGCGGTCTTGAGATGGTTAATCATTTGTTCATATCTTGCCCACTTACTCTTAATGTATGGCGTGATGTATGCAATACAGTTGGAAAGCTATCTAACTTAATGAAAATGTGAATGTTTAGTTTAAAATCTCATTTTAGTTCATTGAAAATCTATGCAAACTTATAATTAAAAAAAAAAAGACGAACTATATTGTACACAAAAGACGTGTGAAGTCTGTGAATTGATTCCAAATAACTTAAAACAAGTTTATGAAGTTATAAATATAACAAGTAATGAAGTAAATATAAAGCAATAAAGTACACAACAATGTACAGTGATTCACACATTAATCTCCTACATCAATTTTTTTTATTGAACATGATAATTCCTTAATCCATCATAATTACTTATTTTATGGAGGAAGTTAGATCCCTATGAAACTTGAGTCATAATGACTCGCTCTCAAGACTTTCTGTTTAATACAGTATCAACTATTAGCTTGTTTGCAGTTTTCACAAACCTTTAACCGTAAAGATAAAGGGCTAAGGTAGAATTTTGTATTTTCAACTAAGTGTGATATCATTTACAAAGATAAACAACGTTAAATGATAGGATATCACTTTTTAAGTTTGGATATGTATGATAAACTCTTTGAAATACAAAATGAATTCTCACATTAACTAAGAAACACTAGGGAGACCTGAAACTGTTGAGTGCTTCTTTTAATGCTTGGAACTCTTAAAAAATATGGCTTGTTATCTTGTTTGAACCAAGACTCTTTAAAAATCTTCTCTTAGAAGTTGTTTGGTAGGCCTAGATGACTTAACCTAGGTTAAGCCCATTTAAGATATCTCACCATTTTAGCCCACATTATGTTAATAATTTTATGTTTGGTTCATAACTTGTTCTCGCACGACAACGGAGTTTTGTAAGTACTGTTCATTTGTAATTCTACCATATTGTCCTCAATAATTAAATCAAATACCGATTTTGCCCATTTCATTTCCCCATCACTATGTACGCCGATTTGCATCCCCAACATCGAAGCCCTAGAAGACCGATGCACCTCTGGGAAAGAAACACTAGTCCGTCGTCGTTATCGTCTTGTGCCTGTGAAATCAATTAATTTAATTCATCTCGCGGTTCGATTAACCATGTCAGGTATGCATCTAACGTTGCTTTTGTGGTTCAATTCGAATTCTTATTATTGTTCTTCAGGTATGCTTCAAACTTTTTTTTTGGTGTTTATGAGGAGTTACACCAAAAAAAATTATTTGAGTAAATATCACCTTCCTCAATTTATTTAAATTACTGGTTGTTTTTTTAAGGTTTATGAATCCTGACTTTTCATAAATCTTGGTTGATTACTTCTTCTACATTCACATTCATTAATTACACACACTGTATGAAACAGACATCCGTCATATAGGAAATATTTTTTTACCTACAACCCTTACCATCTTATTTATGTTAAGTGAGGGAGGCAGATTTGGCATCAGTGACTGCCAACTACATTTTATTCTCATTTATGGATTGCTTGGTTGGTCTAGCAATAAATGCACAACCACATTTTCATTTTAATGCCTTAAACAATTGCTTCCAATGAAGCTAGTAGTTGATTTCTGTCTATAAATAGACATACATCTCTTAGTAGTTTGAACGCCAGAAACAAATAGACCTTTCTTGTGTGTAGAAAAATGCAGGCTGCCACTCATCAAATTGTGTATGTTGAAATACCACCCCAAGAGTACTACTTTTACCAAGATCAGTGGGATGAGAAGTGTGTTAATGCCTTCATCAATCTGTTACTAACTGAGAGACGAGCTGGATACTGGAAGGCTACGAATGAAAACACCACTACCCTCAAGACAGCTCAAGAGATTGTCAATATGATGATGGGGAGAGATTTCAGTTGGGATGATGTTCTAGCCCAGATGAACCTACTCAGAAAGAGGTATCAAACATTTACAAACATTCTCTAAACTGATGGTGTTCATTTGGAAAAGCGCTTTAACCACGTCTATGCACTCTCCACTACGTGGGTGCAGCTAGCAAAGGTATTTAAAAATCTATATTGCAATGGAGTTGTTAGAAATTAATTGTTTTTACCTTCGTTCTTTAGGTGAAGAGAAGGTTATTGTGTTATTAATGTTGTTGTTGCTTAGTGATATTGTCATGTTATTTCATAGTTGTATAGTTGTTATGTACTGTGAAAGTTTTTAATTGATGTTACTCAGCTTCTCTTTCAACTATTTGTTGAGTAGTGTTGTGTTATGGTTTAATAGGAAGATGATAATTGTTTTTACCTTCGTCCTTTAGGTGAAGAGAAGGTTATTGTGTTATTAATGTTACTGCTGCTTAGTGATATTGTCATGTTATTTCATAGTTGTATAGTTGTTATGTTGTGTATGTACTGTGAAAGTTATTAATTGATGTTACTCAGCTTCTCTTCCAACTATTTGTTGAGTAGTGTTATGTTATTGTTTAATAGGAAGATGAATTTGCAAAAGCCTTTTACCATAAAGGGGACATCTTGTATGAGAAGTTGGCTTCTCTATTTGATCCAAGTGAAGATGTACCTTGTGAAGTTATTGTCATTAGCTCTAGTGAGCCGAAGAACGATGGCCCGAATAATGCTCACAATCATATCCCTATTGATAACTCTGACAACGAGACTGGAGTCGAATCACCATATGCCGGTGGATGCAAGCCACCGAGAAAACGACTATTCCACGATCCCGAGATTCATGAGGTCGCTGGACTGATAAGTGTTGAATCAAACGTTGATAGATTCCCCATGCAACAGTATCAACCCAATGTGGCAGCATTTAAGGGGAATGTTGTTGCACTGAAAAAAGAGAACAACTCTTGTGCATCCAACAGCCCCGGAAAATGGTCGTTCTCTCCGGCCGGTAAGTAGGGAATGGAATGTGGTAGTTTGGGTGGGATGTCCCTTCATTTTCCTATGTATGCAAGAATATGTTAACTAGCTAGTTTCATGATTATGCACTCTATGGTTCTCTGTTATTTTGCTCAACTTAGTGCTACTCTCCTATGGCCATATTTTGTATTGCATCGCAAGAATGTATGTTATATTTGGCCTATGTAATATATGTTATCATTTTGAGTAATTTATTTTGTGTACGTTTGATATATATTAAAAATTCCACTTCAATATAGTAAATCTATCTATTAAACCAGATAAAAAAAAATCTCAAGAGCATGATCCTGCGTTGCCAATCGAAGATAAATTTACGGACGCATATGAATAAGAAATTTACAATCTGCAAGTTAGCAATAAGTAAAGAAGTTTATAACCACAAGGAGGCTACACAAAAGAAAAACAGTATAAGCCACCAATTCAATATTACATGATCAACTAACCTCATAGTATCTAATTGAGAATCATAGAATCATTAAAAGGTTTGCTATGCAAACATAATAATTTAGAATCACAACAATAAAAGGTATTTCAAATCTTGTTGAACACATCTTTCGCTAGAATCCGAACTCAAGCTAACCACAAACCTAGAGAAACTACCCAGTTCATTTGTTGTTTACTAAAGATCAAAAGCAATATATTATATACTCTTCATTCATTACAGGTGCAAAAATAAAAGTTTATGCCAAAACAAAAATGCCATTATAATAACCGTCTACGCAAGCATAAATATAAAATAGACATTGTCATGCAGTATAAATACAAAATAGGAATTACCATGCGGTTTGAATGGCTACGACTTCATTCGTTTTAAATTCAAAACAAAAAGTAGTGCTTCGTGAAATTTATCTTCCTAGCAAACGTTGCACGAATGCTGCTTTAGCGTCGTCTGGATACCCCATGAACATCTCGAGTTGAGGCGCATCTGCCCCAAGTCTAGCAGTGACGTCCAATTTATCTGTTGTACTCAGCCCCGGAATATTGCCTAGTACATTAAACAGATTTCTTCGGGTCTGAGCTAAGTCGTGATCATGACCAAGTCTGTTTCCAATATGTGTAATTCTATCATCGGCGGCCCTACAATAATCGACGAGTACCTCAATTAGTTTGTTGTCAACTGAATCAGATCGCCTTTTCTTTTTCTTGGTGTTGCTTACAGACGGTTGGCCACGTTCTCCTGTGAATGCTGTGCTTGCTGATCCATCGTCATTTCCCTGACTAACACCGATGTTTACATGTGTTTGTTCGTCAAGATTTACTTGATTTTCTCCATTGCAATCTTGATTGAATGTAGTTTGTCTTCTACGTTTTTCGCGCATGATTTCACCGCGACTCCAACATCTTCTGAAACGTCTCCTGTGGCCCGGTCTTTCCCAAAAATCTCTAACCAATCATTGAAAAATGGCCATTCTTTTAGACGCATTCCACGCATGGCAGGGTCTTTCTACAGGATGTATGTCGAAAGTTTGTATTAATTAACAAACAATTAAAAACAATGTCATTGACATGGGTGTTGCACACGAAAACTAATGGAATTGAAGCATTTAACTATAATAATTTCTGGCATACTGCAGTTGAAGTGTGTTTCTTCTAAAAATCCAACTAGACACTGCATGAATAACTAATAATTATTGCAAGTAGTATTTGGTTTGATGACAGTATCAGTTGTAGACCTCATACATATATATATCTATATATAAAATATTTGATGTTTTATATAAAAAAAATGGGGGCACATGGCATACCTTCTCAACTTGTTCCCATTGCTCGTCTGTGACTTCGAGTTGGTTTGTAGTCATATTGAAACCAACGCCTGTGTTGTCTTTTTGTGCTGAAACCAATGATGCATACGACTTCTTCCACGAAGTGATCTTTGAGTTAATGTGTGGATTAGCCACTAAAGTTAATGTGTGGATTAGCCACTAAGTCTATATTCGGAATAGCTGCCTTCAGAGCTTCCTCGAGTTTGAGCACGTAACCTGTACGGAATCCGTTCTCACTTTTTCAACCATTGGCCACAAGATCGTGCAGCGCCTCAATAAGTGCATGTTCCTCCCTATTCGACCAAACTCTACGGGTTGAGTTCGAGCATTTTCTCGGTTGCCCCCTACCACGACTCAGATTAGCACCAGGAGGTTCCATGTTCACTTCAAGTGTGAAGAAAAATCAAACACGTCATACACGAACAAATAAACGAAAATGGGATGCATATTAAAACATTTGAATAGATAGAAATAAAATTACACATGAATTTGGTTTGCAATAACATAAATCAAAACAAGTGCAACTACATCAATGACTAACAACAAACATAACAAACATGCTAGGCCCACAAAAAAGAAACGCAATATTATTGTCATCCGGCAAGATTATATTATGCCCACATTTGTTGAGCAAGCTCTTCCCTATGGTTTGTCCATGTCGGGGTTGATTCAATTGTGTCAATAAATTCTGGAATCTCTGCATGCGGTTCCTCTATGCTCCCCTCTGCATCGAGTAACTCTTCCATCGGATCTGTGCTCATCTCACGACGTATGAAGTTATGTAACAGGAAACAAGCCATTATCAAACGTATTTGTATCTGAATTGGGTAATACGTTGCACTCCTAAGAATACCCCAACGCATCTTCATCACATCAAAAACTCGTTCTATAATATTTCTTGCTCTAGTGTGACGCATGTTGAAATGCTCTCGACTTGTATTTGGTCGATCAGCATGTGGTCCCCATTCGCTTAAGTGATAACGAACACCTCTGTACGGGATAGAAAGCCGCGACTGTTTGCATATCCGTTGTCGCAAAGGTAATAATTCTCTATAATTTTACAATCATATTGCAAATAAAAGTCAGCACTAGTATAAACTAATACAAATATACATAGTGTTCATTACCGATTGGGATGTTGAATCCTGGAGTGCGATTCACTGCATTCTGTAACACTCGTGCATCAGAGGCTGATCCCTCCCATCCCGGAAGCACATATACGAACTGCATATTTGTATCACAAACGGCCAACACATTCGTCGAAATGCGGCCCTTTCTTGTCCTGAATCGTCCTCTGTCAGTCGCTGGGACATGGACGTCAATATACGTGTCGTCAAGTGCACCTAGACAACCCTATTAACGCAGTCGAATTTCAATAATATGACAAAATACAACTAACATCATAATTGAACTCAATCGACAAGCCAACAAATATTTAGAAAACTTACTTTGAACCACTTCCATCGATAGTCATTGTTGTCCACAGGAACTGGTACTGGCTTGACCAGTAAAATGGAATGCAGTTGTAAAACAGCGGTGAGCACTAGATGAACGTAATGTGAAACCGTCTGTCCCGATCGGTTGAAGTCATATCTAACAACTCTGTTTTTTTTGTGATGACCCAAAACAGATAGAAATATAGCTACCTGTTCTTCGATACTCACAAATCTCCCTTCTTCCAAGCCCCCAAGTGTTTTCAATAGTATACAAAGTCGACCAAACGTATTTCTGTCCATAGGAAGATTATCTATGCAGTCCGAATTTCGACCCCCTACGAGTCTACTCATTTCCTTAACTTGATCAGGTATACACTCATACATATTGTAACTCAATGTACGTTTACATTTTCTTTTGTTTCGTTTTCTAATAATACCAATAATCAAAGTGATAACGAAAATAGAGTCGAGTATTATTTCTTCGAGCAACATGTAGATTACTTCATCCGACGTCTTTCCCAAACTCATCATACGTAAAATCTTGATACAAATAAACGATGTGCTGTGACGCAAGTTTATATCACATATCAACACATTGTTAACACCCTCTAATTAACATAAAAATACAATGAACTCATAGATAAGAACACATGTGTCGAATGTATTCCTAACTGGAACAATACAACTCGGCGAACTTGAAACAAGCAATATAGAGTAAAATTACACGCTATTCTCTATAGAAAAATACACAATATATAATTAATAGTAGGAAGATTAATTACCTGAGATAGTGTTGTTGCTTGAAATCTTCTACTGTCTCGCCTAATGGAAATGTGGAATAAATAATTGGGGGTGTAGGGTACTCAATTATTGAAGGGTATTGTAAGCGAAGTATTGGCGCGAAATGATAACCCATTTCCCTCCAGAATATAGCGTGTGGGGCCCATTAAGAAATATGAGAAATATAAATTCTCAGGCGGAATGAAGCTTGTACAATTACTTTTTCATTCAGGAATACAAAGAAGAATTATTTGGAGTCAACAATTGGACAAAAGTTATTATATTGTTGGATGTTTAAATCTAATGCATAATAATGGACTAAAATTGTATACATTTCTTACTTTGGTCAAATATAATTTAGAACAATGATAAAAAAAATTAAGAAAACATAACGAAGCAATAAGTTGAACAATGTATTCGCAAAAGAAAACAGTCGATCTGAAAATAAATTACAATACATCGATCATTGATTGATGTTGAACTAAACGTACTGCATGTCGTTAGACGTGGTTCAAGTATTTAATACGAAAAATTAAACGAAATTACATATAACAATTCAAGCGATCATGTGTGGCGGTATTCTTGAAGTAGAATTCTGTAGTACGATTTCATGATGTCACGGTCCTCATACATTAATTCACCAACAGGAATGCCATTCCGCTCTACACCTTTCATGTTGACAACTTACTTCTCAAGCCCTTTCATGTGGAAGACGTAGACACATTGATTATAACACGGGAAACCATAGTTCCTAAACCATGCATTCCTGTGACATAAAGAAAATAAAAACTAGACGACATCAACATCAAGCTGCCCATGTGAACATAATACAAAACAATAATTAATACCAAACATCTCATGAACCATAATTTGATGTAGTTAACGAAACATAGTATGTGAACCCACCAAGAATTATTTGTAGCCCAATATGTATCATCAACTTCAGCGGTATGAGTGCAGAAGTTGTACTTAACGCCGCGAGTTCGAAAAACAAATTGCTTGAACGCATGATATTGCAATGCAATATCATGGAGCTTTTCTTTCAATCCACGAACAGAGTATTTTGGTTTTTCTGGTTTGTTATAATATGCAGCCAAGTCATTCATCAAGCCATTAAAAGCATCCTCATTTTCGACTGCCCGATCGTCTAGTAACCCTCGGATGACACTGAACAAATTATATTTTTGCTCATGTGACCACGAAGCCTTCAATTTTTGGCCAAACCGCTCAGTAAAGCGATATGCATTTGGGGGTAAGGATTGACATAGAGTATCTAATACACATAACACGAGTCAATATAAAACCAAGTTGGCCACTTTGACCACATTTAATTCACAAAGAACCAGAAATGAATACACAACAGGGATAGAAACAACTAAAACTATATGCACAATTTAAACAAAGAAATCAGGACATGATGAGGAAGAATTTGGTTTGCTTGCTCTTATCTTAGGACATTGTTATAATGAACATCGAATAAACATAAAATAGCTCAACCACATGATCATTCACTCACCATTGGTACACTACGACATTAGAGGAAGATGAGTGTACATGCACATGTGTAAGAAAACCATGTATATTGCAAGATGTGTATAAAGCTATAACTGTGAGTCACACGCGAATACACCAAATAAATATTATATGAATATTAATTGTGTGCACATACACATAATCAATACTGTAGTGGAATCATATACTCAGCCAACATGTATAAATTAACTAAGTCAAAACATACCTAGTATTGATTCACCTTTCTCGACCCTAACAGTCGCAGACCCGGTAGACGAATCAACTGACGCTATAGTGGGACACCATGAGTCTCTAGCTTCTTGTTCATCGCTGTTCGTGCTTGTTTACACATAACCATAAAAAAAAAGGCACCAATTAATGATGTCAAATTACACAAAATAACCACACATCTACTTTATATCCACGAGCTTACTCATATGCAAAGTCGTAACAAAAAAATTCATAACATTTTTCCAAATAACGCTTGGACACATCCATAGCAACAGTTAAAAACATGAAAGAATGGCACTAACAATTACTAGCCTTCAAGTATCCACCAAGCGAATAAATAACGAAAAAAATGGATGAATACTCTAACAAATCTTTCAAATCTACCAGTTGCTAGTTTTCAAACACCAACCCTAACAAAAAAATTGAAGAAAAACGTGGAGGGTAGAAAAATTATTAACTATAAAAAAAGGAGGGTTCAACACAAATATATACACAGAGAGCAGATCGACTGCGATTTACTCTGAACTCAACAACAGATTTGTGATTTTTATTGGGTTTACCTCGAGGATGTCGAATAACACAGATTATTTACATCAATTAGGATATAGGATGGATGGATCTGAAAAATATACTCAGAATACCTGGTGTCGCTGCCCTCAAACCGACGCCCGAAGAATTGAACAGGACTCGCAGAGTCGCCTTCCATCGCAGCGGCTGAAGACAGATGGAAAAAATTAGGTCAAATGAATATGAATTGTGAATTTTCCTTTTAAATACCAAGAGGGCAAAATTGTCAATATACAATTCTCCGTGTTCTACTGTACAAACATGTTGGCCCAACACCCCCTTTGTGGCAAGTTAACTCCTCCGAAGTTGAATAGTATTTACACGCGGGCTTGCTGACGCGGGCCATTAAAAAATGAACCAAACACCATATAATGCCAGTTAACATGACTATCGTGCGTTAACAGGGGCTACCAAACAGCTCCTTAGAGAAGAAAAACATCATCAACCTCTTTTACGGGATAAGAGACAACATCATTTGAATCTTCAATTTGAAGTGCATAAAAAAATAATGCAATTAATACTTTATTTAGATATGTCGGGGGTACTTGACCCGTGGCTTCATATTATTAATCACCTAAGTGTAGGTTCACTAAATCAACCAATGATTACATTGAAGACATCTCTCTTAAATTGATTGTAACATAAGTATCAAAACAAACATTTCGAAAACATTCCTGATCCCATCCCAAGTGTTTAAATGCTAAGTCTTGTTGTTTTTCACAATTTAAGTCTTTCTTCGTTGTAGACAACTCTCCCGTAGTACACATGAGATTTCCAGTTTGTTTCTTTTATATGTTGTATAGACAACTTAACTGAAATCTTTAAGATATTTGTCTATAACTAAGTTCTCTCTCAATTGAATTTGCATATCTTTAACACTTAATCAAATATCTTTAACACTTAATCAATCCACGACATCTTAACATGCAAACTGACTAGACTAACCAACCCTACTGAGTATACCTATCTGAAACTACAATACTTAGACATTTCATCTTGTATTTTAGAATTTGCTTAATTGCAAATTAAATCACCACCTTTCGCTGAATTGCAATTTAATCTAAACTTTTGAATAATTACAAATAAAATCACCACCTTTAAATATTGTTGCAATTTAAACTTATTGATAGTCTCATTTGTGCTCAAATCTAACGTGGTTATCTGATGTAATACCTTCTTAATGAAATAACATTGGTTTTTTTTTTTTTCGATCTAATCTTAAAACGTCAAATTCGGGCACAAATAGGGTTGTCTAAAAGTCTAAATTGCAACAATATTTAAAGGTGGTGATTTTATTTGCAATTATTCAAAAATTTAGATTAAATTGCAATTCAACAAAAGGGATGATTTAATTTCCAATTAACCCTTTAAAATTTTGTTATCAAATCAAAATCACACATTTTATTTCAAATCATGATTAACATGAGACTTACTCTTAGTTTTTACAAGCACTATTTTTACTTCTTATAATCAATAGTATTATTTAGTAATGTATGGTGCACAAATTGCATATAATACCTTTTCAAAATTTTATCAATTGTTATAAAGTTATACTTACACACATCATTTGCACAACACAAATTAAGGGAGTGTTTACAAACACTACAAATCGCTTTTAGAATATATTTTTTTTAAATGCATGAGAAGAAACTTTGAAATAACTGATTTTAGAAAAAATTAGTTGTGTTTCAAAACAGCCTAATACTACAACATTTTATTGGTAAAATAACTCATCTATATTAATAAGATAATAAAGTAGTTTAGTAAAATATCCGTTTTTTATGGAAACATGCCTTAATTGGGCAATTCATTTAGCAGGGGTAAATTGGGAAATTCGTATGGTCAGCCATATCCAGGTGTTCATAAATCGTTGAGCTAATCCGTTCTTTTGAACGACGAAACCGCAGAAACAAACTTCACTCCCTCTCTCTCTGTCTCTGTCTCTCTCCGGCGTTTGCCGAGCGATGTCTTTCTCTCTCTACGCCGCCGCTATGCTTTCGTAGTTTTCTTTTCAGTTAAGACACAAACTCATTAGCTAGCTTGTGAATAAAGCCTTTTTTTTTCCCCTTTTTGTTCTTAATCCTACCGATTTTTGCACTCGAATTCTACACGCTCAAACAACAGCACATCTCTTCATTTTTCTCTAACTGAAAACAGAAGAAAATTTTATCGTTGATTTCTCCACCACTTTGACGTCTTCAAGGCAAGGTAAGTGTGATGTCCGCATTCCTGTGCTCTTTTTTATGTAATTGGTATTATTTTTCTGCTTTGTAATTTGGAAATTGACTTAATCCGAATGTGGATTTATTTTTTTATCCGTATTTACAATGCTGCTGAAAATGGTTAGGGCCTGTTGTTCATGGGCGGACAAATCTGTTTCATTTTTTTTCAGAATTAGTAGTAAAGTTTCAAGATTTTGTTATCTTGAAATTCCTTTAAATTGTCAATTTAGTCCTGATTTTTTCCGGTGGGTGCAATTTCGGCAGTCTGTGAAACGATTGTAATGCTATGGTGCATGTGTGATGACTTGGAAAATGCATATATTGGGAGCTAAACTAATCTGGGATTGTTTCTGAACGATATGTAATTAGAATCTTCATGATCTTTTATCCTCACCGAATTTTTGTACTCATAGCTAGATTACAAATTTACAATTAAAAAGAATTGGCCTAGAAAATAATGTATTGATGGATGCAATTGCTATATATCATACCACAATTCTCGTAAAGGTTTAGATCTTCTAGGCAGTTAGGCTCTTCCTATGTCCTGTCAGTCCTGATGGTGATAACTTTCTCCATGAAAATGGATTGATGGATGCAATATTATATCTTTGTGTAGATATCAAAATGAGCAAAAGTGATGTAGAGATGGAGGATCCCAGAGAGCTTCCTAATGATTCAGAAAATAACCTACATGAGTCCAAAAACAAAGTCCTTGATTCTAAGATTGAAAGTGAGGCAGAAATATCTCCTCCTGCAGCTCCTGTGTTACAGGATGTAAATGAAAGGGAGAATGGTGGAGATGATCTTAATAAAGGTAAAACTGAAGTTAAAGACAATACTGAGGTGAAGATTGAAGTGAATGACCAAAATAACCCTAAGAGTGAGGCTGATAAGCCAATGGAGGAATCAGCCTCTACGGAAGTCAATACGAAAAGTGATAATGAAGTGCAAATCAACACTGAAACTAAGACTGAAGAGCAAACTGCTCCAATAAGTGCAGTGGAAAAACAAATTGATGCAGAAAGTGAAGTTGTTGAACAGAAGGCTACTAATAATGGGTTGGAAGAAAATAAGCCTTCTGAGAACGGTGTAGAGAGTGATAATTATCAAGAAAATGTGGATAAAATACCCAGTGAAGATGCTGCGGAGATGAAATTGAAAGAAATTGGTAAGGTGGAAATGTATTCTGCTGAGCCTGTTTCAGGAGGTGACCTGACAATGGGAAATGATGATGCTGGGGATAAACCTTTGGAAAATAAGCAGCTTCCAACTGAATTAACTGCTAACGAAGATCCTCAAAGACAGGATGCTCAGTCAGATGAGGTTCCTCAGGGTAAGGACGAAGAGATGGCAGATGCAGTTAATTTTGATGAGGATAAAACAATTAAAGATAAAGAACAAAATGTAGGAACAGTTCTTGCCAGCTGTGAAGCTGACAGAGATGACAGAACTGCCAAAATTGCTGCAAAACAAGATGGCGAAGAATCTTCACTAGCAAACCAGCAAGTAGCTAACCCCCCTGAATTGCTTTCCATATCTTCTTCTGAAAAGGCTGTGGACAATAATGGAGAAATGGCCATCACAGTTTTCACTCAACCAACACTACATCTGGTAATAAATATAATGTTTGAACGAGAATAACATGTAAAATCATAAAATTGATTGAAGGTATCATAACCAGCTATAATTTTTTGTCACTTTAGACAGGAGAGGGTGATGATGGAACACCAGAGGAACAAACAGCATTCATGAAGGACCTTGAAAGTTTTTACCGGGAGAAAGCAATGGACTTCAAACCACCCAAATTTTATGGGCAGCCACTAAATTGTCTGAAGTAAGCATGATGTGCAATTAATTTTGTAATGAGTCCTTGGTTTAATATTAATTTCTTATTCTCACGATTGCTAGGTTATGGAGGTCCGTGATTAGGTTGGGAGGCTATGACAGGGTATGCATGTTCTGATATTCCTAATGGTCCTTTTACTTTTGTACCATATATTCCATTTTCCTATTTCTTGGCATTAAGGATTAGTATCCAGGCTGCATCATGCTTCTTTTTTGTTCCTATCGCAGAAGTCACATGGATTAATATGTTACAATATCCTGGTTGGAAAATAAACTGAATCTTCCCGTAGGATAAGTTCACTTTAGCAGTTGAGGTTAGGGGTGTAAGTGAGTCGAGCCAGCTCGCGAGCTACTCGTGCTCTACTCGGAAAAAGATTGAAATCGACTCGAAGTTAATCAAGTCGAGTTTCGAGCTACTTGAATAGCTACCGAGTTCGAGCTCATAAATACCCGGCTCGAAAGGCTTGCGAGCCTAATCGAGCTTGGACAATATATACAGGTAATCGAGCCGAGTCGAACTCGAGTTTATTTTAGAGAAAATATGTTTTATTATTAATTTTGAAAATTATATATGTAATCGAGTTGAGCTGAGCTCGAGTTTATTGAGTTTCTTATCGAGTCGAGCTCGATCTTTGAAATTTTAGGCTCGACCGAGTTGAGTTTCAAGCTTCGAGTATAACAATCGAGTCTAGTTTCGAGCTCAACACTACTCGGCTCATTTACACCCCTAGTTGAGGTCAACGAAATGAAATTATATCCACCATTCTGTGAGAAGAATACCATAATTAAAATATCAGCTAGTTGATCCCATGCATCTAATATTTTGATGGTCTATTACCTTTGTTAACATGATTCAGCTTGTACGTAAGTTCAAGGTGCATATATCTGTAGTCATACTTTGTAGGAAATGCTCCATTTGTTATGCTTTAGATATAAGTTGCTTGTAATCACATATTATGTCCCATCCTTGGTAAATTACCATAACTTCTTGACTTAATTTCAATTTGAGATTACTATTCAAAGTCTATCCATAATATATTTAAGTTTTTTTATCATGTAACTAAGCTATTGCAAAAGAAGTTTCCAAATTTATCAACCCTATTTTTTTTCTAGCTAAAATGTTGCATTTTATAATACACTAAGCCATTTTACTTTCACTTGCATCATACCTTTTTTGATAAGCATTATGATCAATAGTTATCTAATTTGAAAGGCCCAACTTACTTGATCACAATCACGAGTATCATGATGTGGCAATGTTTGCTGACACTTAGTGTATGCTTGTTTTGGGTTATTGAGGTTTTCCAAACCTATGTTTGTTAATGAACTAAATAGCTGGATTTCAAAATTCTACTATGATCTTATGATAATACCACTTGGTCCACTTCACAACTTTTATCCATTGCTTTCTTACAAGTTACAATACCACTTACTTTCTCAGCATTAGTGTGATGTCTCAGAAAAATCCAACCCTACAAGATCTCAAAATAGACATATAATTTTCTATCCATCCAGATTTTCAAATCCAAGGATTTCAAAGGTAAAGTTTGCTCAAACCTAGTGAAGCCCAATCCAAACATACTCTTATTGGCTATGATACCCAGAACCAATATCTGAAGCACTGTCATTATTTTCTAGTTACTAAAAGTGAACTAATCCCACTATGGAGATCATATCTATCTTATCCTATGCATGCTTCTTATTTTCTCTCTTATATTCTCTTAATACTTGTATGGAGGAGTCATTTTTGTGTGAGAACTAATTAGGTTTTACATCAGTTCTTTCTGCTCAATTCTGCAATTGGATCACTGGGCCAAAATTTGGCCGAAATGCATTTTTATTCCCTTTTAAACTTGGCAGTGCTCCTATATACACCTGACAGCAAAAAACTCTCACATGGTATGAAGTTCTGCACTCCCATAACACTACAATTCAGGGGGTTGGTAGTCTACCCGTCAATTGGCTGTAGCACATTTATGGAAGTTATCAAGGAAGTGCAAAAAAAATAAAAATTGAACAGTGAAATTTCTTGAACTTCTAGAGATAAAACTGTTTGCTGCTGTGTGAGAGGCCTGATACTCTTGTTTATAATTCTTTGTTTTTCCTGATGCAATTTGGCTTCAAGTCACTGTTAGATTTTTAGCTTCCACCTATAGCTTGATTGGGGATTTGAATATTTTCTGCATAAGTAGACTATTATTAGGAAAATACAATAAAGTCTGCTAGAATTTTGCAGTCATGTACCGACATATGGATTTTTGAGGTGGATGCTTTGTAGCTAGACTTAGAAAAGAGTAATTTGCAGTTATTGGTGACTGCAGTATGGTACCCTTTCGTGCAAAATCTGAGGCACAACCCATATTATACACTGACTTTGTCAGTGTGTTATTGGAAGTCATGTAATAAGGCTGTTTTCTGAGGTAGAAACTCGGACGTCTTTTAGTATCTTTCATTAAATTGCATGCATCAACTTCTAAAGTCATATTCTCAGCTGCCTTTGCAGTATTATGAATTTGTGAATCTTTTTATAGGTAACTGGATCCAAGTTGTGGAGGCAGGTGGGAGAGTCATTTCATCCACCGAAGTAAGGAATTTATATGGAAAAGTTTTTACCATTTTTATTATTTACTTCTCGCTTGGGGGTTGGAACTGTTCTCTTTTCCAGATATTAACAATATGGGGGGTGGTCCACAAACACATTTTCCAGTTATTTTCTGAGCCGGTTCTCTTTTGAACTCCTTTTGGCATAGTTAGCTGCAGCATATTGTCAAATTATTGTGGCCTATGGGTTAGTCTCATAAATGAGTCAGCACGTATAGGTAATTTGCAGGGATGAAATTAAAATAATGCTAACTGGAAAACTCATGGCTTGTATGAAAGGAAAACACTTTTGACATTTATTTTTTTCCTTTTATCAATCTTTATTTACACCCTTATAATTTACTTCAATGAAGTGGCTTTGGAAGTTCTTTTAATACTCCTATTTTTGTTGGTGCAGGACTTGCACAACAGTTTCTTGGACATTCAGGATTTTCTATGAGAAGGTGACAATTTGTATGATTTGATCGAATCAAATGTAGATGATGTAGAATTTTGTGTAATTATATGTTCTTTTCATATATTAAAAACATGATTTGATGCAAATGTGTTTTGTCATATCTCTGTCCCCTTGCAATTTGAAAGGCATGTTCATATGTATGTCTTTTTTTCATATATTAAAAGCATGTTCATATGTATTGCTTCTTTTAGACTTGTTCTTGATTTCTGTTTTTATCGATATACAAAAAACTAATCTTTTGTTCTATATGTATTAGTCTATTCTGGAATTTGAAAGGCATAAGACACAAAGTGGCGAGCTTCAACTCCCCACACCAATGCTCCCTGAAGTTTCTGGTATAGATGGTGAGGTGAGGAATACTTGTTTTTTTAAAGGAAAATATTCTCTCGTTGTTTGTGTGTATGTATCTAATAGCATTGGGTATATTTGTTGGGGATGTTCAAGAAATGTTAAAATTATGGAAAATGGAAGTTTAAAGTTCTGTTATGAATTATTCATTGTTATATTCTTCAATATCACTTATTCTGTAAAGTATCCAACTCCCTACAGTTGTGGCTCTGAACTGAGAAATTTTCTTTTTCTCATATTACTACAGGGATTTATTATTGTAATTTAAATTTAAAGACATGAGATATTCCGTGCTGATTCTTCCTCAGGCTTACTGCCTGTAATTTCGTTTGCATACTAATTGAATATATGTAATATATGAGATGCTGCAACCTCTATGAGAAGGGCGGATCATGGGTCACGTTTACCTATTTTATACAAGAAATTGTGTCTAAAAGTTCACTCTCTACATATGTGTGTGTAAATATTTTCCAAAAATTTTATCATTTGTATATAACTTAAGTTTATCATTTGTATAAAACACAGGGGAATGGTTATCAAGGATCAGGACCAGGAAGGGCGAGAAGAGATGCTGCCTCACGTGCTATGCAAGGTTGGCATGCTCAACGCAATTCTGATTCTGGTGAGGTTGGTGGCCAAATTATAAAGTTCTCTGGGAACATTTTTTTTATTTTAAAAACATCTTAAGCTTAAGTTGTGACATTGCACAGCACAGACTCTATTTTACATTTTTTACAATTTAAATTTGATAGGTTAACAATATGGCAAAGCATGAGAAGAATATCAAAAGCATCGGTAAGTTAGCTTTCTGTTCATGAACCTCTTGGGATTAACATTTTTGAAGCTGTAGATGTGGATAGATTATTTTTTCGCTTATTCTGTACCTGTTATTTTGTTTAGGCTCTCTCAAGCAGAAGAGACCAAATGAAGTGGAGCATTCAAACAAAGCTGCTCGAACTGAATTATCTAAACAGTTAAGTCTTGGCTACATGTTAGTTTTACTTTCTTTTGGTTGTCTTTGTCCCACAATCTTGCAGATTGTGCTCACAGTTTTTCAATTTTGAATTAATATTGAATTTTTTGGATGTTTATAATTCTTTGTTATTGTGACTGATATCTCATTATCCATCTATTATATCCTTTGAGAATCTTTTTGACTGGTTTTGATCTACAGTTCCTTTACCATATTGTAACCCAAGTTAGTTTTTTCTATATATCTGTATTTCTTTTAGCTTATTCATTTTTAAGGACTAGAAACATCTTTGTAAGCAATGCACCGGTTTTCATGGACAAATATTGCTTGCTTAGGCGTATTATTAATTAGATCTAATGCCTTGCGTCAATGTTACTCTTTTAATATTTTTATCTTTAACATTTCCATTTCTGAGTTTCTATGTTTTTGTTTGCAGACTGACGTCCTCTGTTGTTGATATTGGACCTCCAGCTGATTGGGTGAAGATTAACGTACGCCAAACTGTATGTTCGCATTAAAAAGTTTATTTTTTTTCCTCACTGAAGAAATGTACATACATGCACAATAAGAATCAACTCTGACTTGTTTTATATGTGCAGAAAGATTGTTTCGAGGTTTATGCCCTGGTTCCAGGGCTATTACGTGAGGAGGTTTGTACTCTCTATATCTTATATCCTATAACTTCCTCGCTTTTTCCTTTGAATTCTGATTCTTATATCTCTCTCCACCAGCCCATCAAGAAAAAAAAGCGCATACTCTCTTTATTGTTACTTTTTTTTTTTTGGAGAGAGAAATGACATTTCCTATCTTGTGTCTTATTGGTCTAGAAAATTAATGGACCCACTCAATCCATCATGAAGTTATTAGGAATAAAACGATAGGGAGTTTGTATTATGTGAATTTTTCATTTTTGTGCAATTGTGAGTGATGGAGAGTCCTATCATCAGATGTCATCGCTTGCAGGCAGATGGCATATTCATGGTCAGGGTGAATTGTGGTGCTTCTTACTCCTTTCATTTACATTTTTTTTTCTCTTTTAAGTTCAATTTAATTCACATAATCTTCTTTCTGTAAACTGTTGCTATGTTTTTAGGATTTGCTTTTCCTAAATTGGTTCTTATATATGCTGGTCATATTCTCTGATTGATGGGAACTTGAAGCTTGAACACCTATTTACTGATAATTTGTGTATTTTTCCGTTTATCTTTTCTTATCTGGGAGCTATAAGCTTGTGTATTTGCACAAGATTGGTAATTAAGAATACATATGATGATGGTGCCTTTCTTGGTGGCTCAGGTGCGAGTTCAATCAGATCCTGCTGGACGTGTAGTCATAACAGGTCAGCCTGAGCAAGCTGATAATCCGTGGGGAATTACTGCATTCAAGAAGGTAACTCGGTGTTCCTTTCTCTTTTTAATAATGGCATGTAGATGAAGGGGTGAAACTGCTTATCCTATTTATGTTTGAATGTGAATATGCTTTAAAAAATATGCAGATAAGAGATGAAGGTGTAATGATTACAATTGATATGATATGCCTTTTTTAATAAAGTAATATTACTAGGGTATGAATGTATTTATTTTTAAAAAAAAAATGTCACAAATTTCTTTAAAGCAGATTCAACAATCAATTTGAAGGGAAAAAATATCACATATAAAACTCTCCAAATACAACCTGGAGTAATTCCTTTCGGATAATGTTTACTGTCCCGGATCAGTCGATGAGCATGAAAATAATTCAGCGCATTAATATATTCATTTGTCGGTGGTTTCAGGTTGTGAGCTTACCTGCAAGAATCGACCCTCTCCAGACTTCTGCTGTGGTTAGCCTGCACGGACGTCTCTTAGTCCGTGTTCCTTATGAGCAATCAAATGTCTCGAATTAGAGGTGTCATGTCATCTTACTGATTATTCAGCAGTTCCTTTATGGAAGAAAGTGAATTACATACTGGTAGAACTTCTAACTTATGCAGATGCTATTACTGTTACTTTTACAAACAACAATTTTAGTGGGATTAGGTTTCATAGCTCTTTCTTAGTTTGCATAAAAGTTATTAATGGAGCATCTTTTGGATGGCTGTATTAACTGAGGCCCTAATCACTGTAAGATGAATCTGCTTTGATAGTTAACATGTTTTTTGTAACATGATCAATTGTTGCTACTAATGTTCACCTCCTCCTACCTTGACTGCGTATTGAAGTGCAATTCATACGAACGAGATCAGCATCGATCAAACTGCATATTGCGTTCGTACGTATTGTGTGTTTATGCTGAGTCAGATTTTGTGGGAATTAGGCTGCCCTAAAGATGAGAAGCAGGGTTTGGAACCTAACATTAGAGTCAAATAATACAAATGCTCATTAGTTGCACAAGTGGGCCAAGTTGTTTAGAAGCACGTTTTTTACTACCGAAAGCAACTTTAATTAAATGTTTGCAACCTATATATGCTTTCTTGTTGATGGGATATTATAATATAAGAAATTATCAGGGTTCAACAGCAAGTTGGGACCCAAAGTCAATTTATGTTCATATTATATGAATATAAATTTGATCACCTGAAGAAAAAGTTGCACATTCCTGAAGTGGACAGCATATGAAATACTACTCCTAGTTCACAAGTTATTTTAAGAAAATATACTACTTGCCTGTTTTTTAAATATAAAGTTCCTTTTTTTTTTTTAACAAAGCTGAAATAGAGTCTCTTAGGGGATGTTTCTTTTGGGCTTTGGGTGGTTTTAAAAACCAGATTTTTGAAATCCTGGTTTTTGAAATCCCGATGAATAGTAATATGGGTGTTTCTTTTGGGTTTTGGAATAGTGAAGGATTTAACTTTATGTCAAATCAAGTTGTAAGATTGAATGAGTTTGTATTATTATATTATTGTTTGGTGAGATTATAATGATTATTTGATTAAATGTATTATATTATTGTATTATTATATTATTATAGTATTATTATATTATTGTTGAAAAAGAATATAATGATTGGAGTAATATTATATAGATATAACTTTATGTCAAATCAATATGTTTGATAAAGGTGGTTTTGAGTGGATTTTGAAAACCGGTTTTTAAATCCCGAAGTAAAACGGGTTTTAGATCTTGAAATCCAAAACCTGGTTTTTAAAACCAAAAAGAAACATCCCCTTATTGTGTACCCATGATTTTCTTGAATGCAAAGTGGCCGAGTTATACTCCCTGGTCTATAAGTTTTTCATTACTTTTAGGTACAAGAAATTTATAGAGGGACAGACTAAAATAGTAAAATGAAAAGTTGAATGAGTATCTCTGGCTAGGATGAGAAATGACAAAATATTACTCCTTCCGTCCCACAGGAATTTGCACACTCCATAAAAGGAAATATCTTCCTAACTCCCACCCTTAAAATATACTCATATTTACCCTTATGCTATTACTTTTCCACACTCAATCTACTTTTTACTTTACTTTATTTATAAAAGTTTACAAAATTACCCCTCAAAACATCACTCATTACACTTTTTCTTATATATTTTTTAATATGTGTGTCGTCCCAAGGGTGCAAATTTCCCTGGGACGGAGGGAGTATTAAATGAAATGAAAAAAATAAATGTTTGGTTGAAATGATGAGAAATGACAAAATATTATTAAATGAAATGAAAAAAATAAATGTTTGGTTGAAATATAGCCAAAATAGGACCACCATTTTTGCTTCGTAGAGAATCGAAATGGGCCTTTTTTATCAACTCCGTTATTATAAAAAGTAGCTTCTAAAAAATTGATTTTGCATAGAAATGTGTGCCGCAATGATCTATTTTGGTTGTGTAAACTACAATATCAAAATACACACATGCATATATATACGCAAATGTTCAAAAATGACATTTTAACTATTCGTAGTTTTGCACTTTTTTATTTAATTATGCTTTTATTCATTTACCCTTATAAAATAACTTTAGTATAATATTTCATCCTGTTTTTAATAAGTGACATTTTGATTTTACATTTTTTTTTTTATATATTAGATAGCGTTTTACATTTTTAATGTTTATTTAATGCACATCTTACTAATTTGACCTTAAAATCCTATAAAAACTCAAAGAAATGTGTTTTTACATCTTACTAATTTGACCTTAAAATCCTATAAAAACTCAAAGAAATGTGTTTTTCTAATAACATAAATAAACATTTTATTAAGGGTATATAAAGATTCAATTAGTTTCTTATAATATGTGTTTTAATTTAAAAATGACAGTTATGTTGGATAGGAGCCGAGGGAGCAATAGTTTTTAAAATCTTATGTAGAATTTCAAAGCAATTACTCAATTCAATTAAATTTTGTATGTAAATATTCTTTTTTATTCGTCCAAACATAATACATTGTAGTATGTCTTTTAAAATTGAAATAATTTTTTTTATAATCACCCTTCAAACCATTAATATCTTTTTTTTTTTTTTTTTTTTTTTTTAATAATCACCCTTCAAACCATTAATATCTTTGCGCTTGGGGCAATGACGCAGCTAGTGAGGTTCTAACCGAGGCGCGTCTATTGCTGGTTCAAAACCCTTCAAACCATTAATTATTTATTCACTTTATTTATATTTCATACAGAATCGCTTTATTTATAATTGTGAAGTATTCACTTTATTCATACAATATTTCATACATAATCACTTTATTTATAAGTGGACTTCACCATACCCTTCCATATCCTCCTATACATCTACTTTATACATAAACATTTAATATTTTTAAAATCCGTGAAAAGAAATCATATATACAAAATTTGAACAAATGAAATCATAATATGTGTGCATTAATCCAAAAATGACATTTATTTCGAATAGAATTGAGTAAGTAGGAGAGCTTGACACAAAATCCAAAGGTTTAGGGATGAGAATAAGTCGGGCTATCCGATCAGAGTTTACAGCTCGACCTATTAAAGTTCGGCTCAACTCGTTTAATAAACAAGTCAGACTCAAGATTTTTTTTAAACCTATTTAGTTAAATAGGCCGGACTCGAGCTTTTTCGTAGACCTTTTAAGCGCAACAAGCCGATCTATTTAACTTTATTTATATATAAATATATATAATATAAAAATATACAAATATGGAGTATATAATATAAGTCATAATTAAATAAAATAAGTAAGTTTAGTAATACTAACTACTCCGTAATTATATTTTCCTTTGTAATAATTGAAAAAAATATTTAAATATTTTTTTTGAAACATTTGATAAATTTGTTACTCCGTATTATTTTTATTTCTTTATTTTGAGATTCAAAGGGTCTATTTTATGATTTAAAGATAATAAAGTGTTGTATGATTATTTTTTAAATGCACTAGTACAACTAAAATAGTTTGTAAAAGGCTTTCGGGTCAGACATATTTATTAAAAATGTCAAGTCAAATCTTAAAAATAAAAGTTATAACAGATCATGGGTCAAGCTTGAACCTAAAAATGATGTAACAAACCAAACTTTTTTTTTTTTGTAAAATCTAACTAGATCTGATCTATTTTCACCCCTACAAAGGTTGTACTAGGTTAAGTTTAAACTTGTAATCTTAATTAAACTTAACTTGGTTTGATTAATTATATATAAAAAATGCACCAAAATTTAAGTGAGATCAACTAACTCACTATATGTGTTTCGTGCAACAATGAAAAACTTATCACTTCGAAAGTAAAATGTATCACATACTCCATATTAATTTTTGTACAGTTTTGAAAAATGATAAACAGTAAAGTGATTGTATTTTGGTGGTGGCGGAACTGCCCAAAAGTTTGAGGAATAATTTTAGGTAAACCAACAAACAAACAAACAAGATGCCGACATTACATGAAAACGAACTCTGGAATATTCCAATCTTAACGTACAGTAATAATAATGTTAAAACAATAAAATTCAACTCTTATGAAAGTTACACAAAGATTTGGGACATCAGTTTTGAAAGAATCTCGGCTCATTTAAAAGTCTGAATTTTGACAATTTAATATGAATGAAGTTGCTTTCAGTAAACGACTTTAATATCATAAAAAAATTATAAGTAATTAATTAGAGAAGTGTGTAATCAATTCATTTTATATTTTATTTTATATTATTTTTTTTTGAAACAGAATATTTTATTTTATATTAATTATCCGATAAATTTTACTAGAATTCACATGGAAGAATAAATGTCTCAATATTAAGTGGTACACAATACTCCATCTAGGACTATGAATGAGCACGGAGGTCGCGTGCTTACTGGCACTCTTGTAAATATAACACAAAAAAGGACAATCAAACAAACATCACAAAATTAGTAAAAATGTTGTTCCAAATTAATTTTACACACTTTCATTTTTAATGCTTTTTTCGTCACCTTTTAAATTTTACATTTGAGGAAATAATGCGAGTTTTTAATGTAAAGTTATTAATGAAAATGGTAAAAAAAGTAAAAAGATGAAGAAAAAAAATGTAAGAAAAGAAAAGGAGTGGATAAGGGGTAGGAATATTAAAAGGGTGATGAGAGAAACGAAAAATGAGTGAAATTTGATGTAATTTTTGTGTAAAAGTAAAGACAATTGTTAATAAATGTGGGGCTCCAACTTGCTAAAAAAAATGAAAAAATGTAAAATTTTAAGTGGAACACCTAAAATGACAAAATGTAAAGTTTTAAAGAGGGACGAAGGAAGTATATTTCATATCAGTTTCCATATCCAAAAAATGAAAGTTTCTCACAACTCTTACCCCAAAATTCTCACTTAAAAATTCTATGTGGTATTATATTTCTTACATAATATTCACACTTTAATAAAGTTTAAAGGACTTTAATACCTTTCTTTATCACACTTTTTTTAAATCTGTGTCTCACATTAATTTTCACACTAAAAAATAAAATTTTCTCACAACTCTTACACTTAAAATTTTCTCACAACTCTTACACTTAAAATTTTCATTTATTTACCTCTATGCCATTATATTTTCATACATTTTATCCATACATTATCTCTTTAATAAATTAGAAAGGACTCTAATACTTTACCTTATTCACTTTTTTTTAGTTTTCGTGATCAAATCAGTGTGAAATAGGAATGATAATAGGACGAGAAGGATACATAGATACCCGGATCCAATCTACACGGGGCGGGCGAGGAACGGGCGAGGCGACACGTTATTCCCTAAAAGACAATGGGGTGGGCCGATCGATCCAACATTTTCACACACTGACTTGGGACCGGAGGGAGAATATAGCTTCTTTGCACATGTGGAAAATAGAAACGAAATAAGTTGGTGGTTTTTTTTTTCTTTTGATATTTTAATAAGCAAACAATTAGAGCTTTTTATGGTAATTAAACTAGGAAGCAATAAATTGATGAAAATTGTGGGGAGCAATAGTTACTCGATAAAGCCTAAAAGGCAAATGGATACATACAAGAAAACATTGCATCTTATCTTTTTTGTGATTCAAAGTTACAATTGTTTCCTTTTTCTATAGCTTTTTAACCTTTTTCTATAGTGAAATTGGGTTCCCTCTTTTTTGCCCAATTTGGCAACAATTCATATTCTTTACTTCTTTCACAATGTATGTATGTATGTGGGTCATTAAAAAAAATAGTTTAAAAACCAACTCAACCGTTACACTGCAATTGCACATTAAACTTCGATCAATGTAAATCTAATTTATAAATAACTACTAGGAGTAATAGACAAAAAATCGCAATTAACAATTCAATTTAATTTTTTAAAGAAAAATAAATTATACCGTGATTTTATGTATACAGGTCCTAAGGGCTTATATATTAAGATAAAATAATAGTCATTGACTTCCAAGATTAACATTATGAAAAAATGACAAAAGAGCTAACTTTGAATCCAGAAATTTATTTTACTCGATATTAGAGTGCATTAATACACATTTTTCATTTGATTACATACACATACTTTTGTGTATGAAAATTAGGATAAATACAAAACTAATATGACACTCATACTTATAGAGCTAGTTAGATTGATTTCGTGTGCGGGTGAGATAATTAAGATGAAAAGTTATTATTTAACATGTGATATGACTTGTATCGTGTGTTTGGTGTTGTGCATTATTTAATTCATAACATGCATTATTACATGTGATTGAAGCAAATAATAAATTTGTTACTCCTTAAAATTAAAAAAAGGTAAAAATTAGAGGTATTGTAGTAAATTAATTTTCTTATGCATGATGTATTATGGGATTGTGAAATTTAATTTAATACTTTAAAAGAAATATTATGTATAACCGGTTAAACTTTATAACAAGTATTGTTTTAAAACATACGAGAAAACGTGAGATAAAAAGTGATAAGGAGGCGCCTTATCACTCCAAGCAAGCAAACGACATATACAAGTTATTTGGAATTCTTTACCATTTCTATCAAGTTCCTTGTTTGTGCATAATAAATCTGAGATAATTAGCTTAGACTTCTTAAAGGATATTGGCATAATCTGAAATTTAATCAGCATTAAATATACATACTAATTAAAATACTCTCAAACTTAAAGTTAATTAGCCTCATCACCCCCAAGCAACGAATACTAAAATGAAATACTCCAGATAACTTCTTAAAAAAGTTTTAGTGAAAGAAAGTTTGGATTTGTTTTATCACATTGTATGATATTTGTAACCCTTCCAAAAAAAAAGTTTTAGTGAAAGAAGCTCAAACATCTTTTTAAAAACTCACAAATGCCTCAAATAAGTGGTACTCCTACATTTTTTGAATTAGGGAGAGCCGCGAATTGATGGAATAAATTTTACAATCTAGATTAATCATGTTGTTTGTCACACTTACAATAGAATATACAAACAAGTACTCCATATATTATATTTATATTGTACTTACGTTGTACGGCCTCCATCCATTAAAAGTGTGTTCATTTTTTATTTTTTTATTCACAAAAAAATATGTTTATTCTATTTAAATAGTTCACTTTTAAATATTTTTTCTCTTTTACTAATAAGATTGAGTATCTATCAAATATATTTTTTACTCATTATTCTTAATATATTCTTTATAATTAAAATATAATTTTTTTTAAAATATGTATAAAAAAAGTGAGCACACTTTTAAGGATAGAGGGAATATTTGAATTTGCATGAGTAATGATTTATATAGATAGTACTTCCTCCGTGCCCCTATAAGTTTCCAATTTTCCTTTTTTGGATGTCCCACTATAAGTTCCTCATTTCATTTTTGGTAAATTATTTTCTCTCTCCCAATCACATCACTTATACTTTATCTATTTTTTTATTATACTTCATCTCATACTAATCTATTATTTTCTCTCTCACCATCACATCACTTGTACTACATCTATTATTTTATCATATTCCTTAATCAAAACACCCAAAAGAAGTGGGAAAATTATTCGGGGACGGAGGGAGTATGAGAATAGAGAATATATATAAATATAATAATATCTACAATATTATATTTGTATATATAGTTGGATGTTTTTTTTTTTAAAATCAAGGTAATACAATATTCTTATACGGAGTATATAAAAATTCTTTTTGAGCTAAAAAAAAATACTACTCCTACTATATTTTATGAGTCCATCAAAAGTATGTTCAATTATCTTATTTATCAGTTTATTAAAAGTATGTAGATTTTTTATAAAAAAATACTCCCTTCGTTTGCCTATAATCTTTTCATTTTACCATTTTGATCCGTCCGCCTATAAATTTTCCATACCTTTTTAGGTAAGTACTTTTTCTTCCACTTCACTTTATATCTTACTTTTTCTCTCTATCTCTTTCCTCTCTCAATCACATCACTTGTAGTATATCTATTATTTAATCACTTTTTTTAATCTTTGTGCCGAAAAGTAACGTGAAGCTTATAGGCGGAGAGAATATTAAAAAAAATATAGCTAATTAAGGTAAGATGAAGTAAAAATTACTCCGTACCATATAAATATGATTTGAAAATTTTGATTTTGGATTAGTTAATCCAAATTTGGATTGGTCATACACAATTTAATTCTCTCAATTCAAATATAAATTCAAATATCAATTTACCTTTATAATACACTTACACACTTATTTTTATACAATCATATCATTGTTTATCTCTCTTATTTTTTTTTTCACACTCCTCTCTCCTATAGTCCTATTATTTTTCTATCCATTAATAAAATGTTACAATATCATTTTTAATTTGACATAAAACTACATTTTTCTCTATTTTTCAATATCTATTCAAACACTATTAAAACCATTCATATTCATGAATTACCTCAATCCACTTTTTTTCAATGTCAATTCAATCCATACCATTTAAACACAATTACTACTATTCATGATGAAGTATTAGCATAATTTTGGTTTATGAAGTACTATGAAATAAGAGAGATTATTATCACACTGGTCATGAAAAGATTAGAGTAGACAATGTACTAATTTTTTAAAAACAAATTCCAAATTAATCAGAGAAGGAGCTACTCAATTTGGCAACTACCAATTCAAATTTACATTTTTATACTCCACTAGAAATAAAAAAAAAAAAAATTAGAATTATATTAGTTAATCCACCAAAGTAATTCAGCAGCATGCAAAATAATAATGTTCCACAGCTTAAACTTTTCCAAACCTCAAAACATCACCGCCCACTTTCCACCCCTAATTTCAATAAACAAACCTCAGCAAAATAAAATAAACCTAAAACAATTAAAAAAAAGATAAACAAAAGAACGCATTTCAATAAAATAAAAGTTAATCAAAACGGTGGCCTCGCAGAACTCCCACCGCCCAACCCGAACAAATCCGCCGCAAACGGATAATTCCCCGGTGGCGGCGTATTCCCACTACCTGAGTTAAAAAGAGAACCGCCGCCTCCGCCGTTACCTCCCGCCTCACCCACATGATTCCCCCCGCCAGCGGTGACACCGGACGACTGAGACGCCGCCGGTTGCGGCTGCGCAGCCGCCGCACCTTCTTCTTCCTCCAACGGTAACCTCTCAAACACCGCATTCGCAAAAGACGCCGCCATCAAAACCACCGGCCCCGCCGCCGTCAACGGCCCCACCACGCTTCCTCCGACCACCTGCCCCTGCCCGCCCGACAGAAATATGGATAGTCCGCCGGACCCAGGAGGAGCAGGCGGCGGCAACACCGTCCCCGTCAACGATAACACCTCGAATCGGCCGTGCAGCGTCACCACGCTGCCGGCGGGAGCGGCGGGCTGGCGGAGAGTGACGTTGGTGACGGTGCCGCCGCCGCTGAGGACGCAGACGCCTCGGCCCCTGCGGCGCGCGTAAACGGATAAAGCCTCGACGACGTCGTTTCCAGCAGAGACTTCTAGAACGTGGGATCTGAGGGCGTTGGGGCTGTCGCGCGTTACTATTATCGGAGGTTTGGGTTTGTTTTTGGAACCGGAGGGACGGCCGCGGGGGCGGCGGCTAGTGGTGGGAGTGCCGCCGGAGCTGGTGGTGGTGGGGGTTTCGGCGCCTCTGTCGGAAGGGGAGTCGTCTGTGAGAAGCTGATGAACGTAGCGGGAAGAGCCTGAGCCTTGGTGCTCGTAACCGTCCATTCTCTCTCTCTCTCTCTCTCTCTCTCTATACGTATAGAATATATTATATAGATGAAAGAGAAAGTAATGGAGTAGTTTTTTGGTACGTACGTCAAGTGACAATAACAAGATTGAGTGAAGTTTATCAAAGAATCTTCAGCAGAAGAAGAAAGAGTTGTACTACTATTGATAAGATGGGTATATATATAAAATGGAAGACCCAGCAGATATTCAAATATGTCTCAAAGTCGCAGCTGTACTACTACTACTACGCTTTTCTCTCTCTCTCTCTCTCTCTCTCATCAGTCAACACATTTGATACCAACAACCTTCACAACCAAGTCATTATAAATTTACTTCATCCGTATAATTACTTTTACATTTTCCTTTTCCAAACGTTTCACAATAATTTTCACACTTTTAAAATGCAAAACTCTTTATAAACTTCACTTTTACAATATTTTCAATTTAAACAAATGTCATTACTTTTTCTCCACACATACACAAAATTTAACTCAACTTACACAAATGTCTATATATAAAGGTTTGTAAAATTACCCCTCAAATTCTCACTAAATTTTTTATTTTATTTTGTGTGTCACTTTATATGTGAAAGAAATCATGAAACGGATAAAGTATTAAATATGTAGTGAAGTAAAGGGAGTTAAGAATGATAAAAGTATTAGTAGGATATATAAAAATATAATATTGTAGATATTATTTTTATATATTCTCTATATTTTTTATATATGAAAAGTTTTTTGTCATTGTATAGAGGCTTACATTTAATTACACTCAAGTGCACAATATTAATAAAATTTGTAAGTCAACTGGGAAGTGCAACACAATATTAATAAAAAGTGTAAGTCAATATAACTAAAAAAAATGCGACACAATATTACTAAAAAATGTAAGTCAATATAATTGAAAAGTGTAAAATAATATTATAAAAATGTGTATGTCAGTGTAACTAAAAAGTGCAATACAATATTACTGAAAAATGCAACACAATATTATAAAAAAGTGGAAATCAGTATAAGTGAAAAAGTGTCACACAATATTACAAAAAGTGTAAGTCAATATAACTAAAAAATGCAGCACAATACTACGAAAAAGTGTAACTCACTATAAATAAAAATATTATTATACAGTGTAACAATTGAAAAGTGCAACATCATTTTATCAAAAGTCTAAGTTATTGAAAAGTGCAACATCATTAAAAAAAAAAAAAAAAGGGACAATTGAAAAGTGCACACAAGACTAACCCCTATATAAATTACTCTTGTATCTTTTCATTATTAATGTAAATATAATGTAAGTACAATATATTTATTTGTATATTCTATATTATATTTATATATATCCTAATAATTAAAAAGGTAAAAAATGATACTCTCTATCTGTATAAGTTTTCTTTTTGTCATTTTGATATGTTCAACTATAAATTTCTCATACTTTTTTGATAAATATTTTTTAATTTTTTATTCTTATTCTTTATTTTATATCTTACTTTTTCTATCTTTCTCAATCAAATTATTTATATTATATCTATTATTTAATTTATTTATTTAATTTATGTGTCTAAAAGTAATGAAAAATTTATAAACAGAAAGTATAAAAAAATTAGAAAGAAATAGCAAGTGCTGTTAAAAAAAATCGATAAATTTCGCGATGTAATAAAAAAAAAAAAATATATTCCAGAAGGCCCTTTTGTCTTTCGGCTGTGATGTAAGAAAAAAACGAAGATATAATTAATACTGTAGAAAAGAAAGGAACGTTGGGAGATATTTGAAGGCGAATAAGATAATGAAAAGAAATAAGGTGGTGTTTAGTTTGGGATTGATTTGGATTGTGGTGGATTGGATTGAAATTTGGATAATTCATGAATAGTAAATGTGTGTATAAATTGTGTTTGGTTAAGGATTGAGAAGTAGGGGTAATGTCACGTCAAAGTATGAGAGAGAAGAAAGTAGGAGAGAGAATAAGTGGTTGAAAAGAGTGATTTAATTGTATAAAAATAGGTGTATAGGTGTATTATATGTGTGGATTGGTATTTGGATTTGTATTTGGATTGAAATTGATTGAGAGAGATTGGATTGGGATTGAGTCAATCCAAATCCCCGGATTGGTCAATCTCAAACCAAACACCGCCTAAAAGGAATGAGTTTATTTATTACTCCCTCTGTCTCAAAAAAGATAATTCACTTTCCATTTTCACATAAACCAATGCAAACATTTTTAGCATATAAAATTTGTTCTTATATTCTTATTATACCCCTATTTAATGTTATTGAAATTTGTTTCAACAATCATTAAATAAGAGCATTTTAGGCAAAAGTATTGAAATAAAAGAAAAGTTGACTATAATTTAAGACAAAACAAAAAGAATAGTAACCTATATTTTTGAGATGGAGGGAGTATATAAAATAGTAGTAATATATTATTATGTGAGGAGTGAGAAGAAAAGCAATGTACTGTATATGTGTAGAGGGGTGGGAATGGCGGTGGGACGTGGGAGCAGTCAAAACTGGAGTCGGATTCATATCATCATCTTATCTTTAACTTCACTACATTAATTAAACTCTTTTTCTATTTCTTTTTCTTTTTCCTCAATAATTGGTTTTTAGCGTTATATAATAGTGTAATAGGGAGTACTTAGTTTTTTTTTTTGGTTGGTCTGCCATGCACACCATTTACCAAAAAGTGTAAGTCAGTAACTGAAAAGTGCAATATGGACTAGGGTGCACAGCATGCACTCAAGTGCATACTAGACTTTACCTTTTTTTTTTTTTTGTTACCCATTCAAATGAAAGACAATTTTTTTTATTCAATGTATAGACACATTTGAATTTTAATATTTTATTTAATTTTTAACTCTAACATTTTATCCAATTGATTAGAGATCACAATTTTAATTGTATAGATGCAATCAATTCCATTCCAATAATAACTAATTTAAGTTAACTATAATTTGAAAAAAAAAATCACTTTATTCTCTCTTTTAAATTTTACTTATTAACACATATTCTTATATCATCAATTTAAATATGAAATCAGATATGAATATGAATTTTTTTTATAAAATCAACCACTTGAATAAAATATTTGCATATATTAAAGTGTATACTCCCTCTGTCCACTTATAAATTTCTCATTTTACCATTTTGGTCCGTCCGTTTATAAGTTTTCCATACCTTTTTTAGTAAGTATTTTTTCTTACACTTCACTTTATATCTTACTTTTTCTCTCTATCTCTCTCATCTCTCCTCTATCAATCACATCACTTGTATTATGGGTGTGTTTTGAAACTCTACAAACTGCTTTCGGAATCACTTATTTTTAAAGCTTTTAAAGCTGTCTCTCACAATTTTTCAAAAAAATGTGATTCTGGAAGCAGTTTGTAGAGTTTCAAAACATACCCTATATCTATTATTTAATCACTTTTCTTAATTTTTGTGCCAAAAAATAATGTGAAACTTATAGGCGGACGAAGGGAGTAATTGATTAACATTTTTATAACTAAATCTTACTTCATCCATTCATAAATAAATGACTTTTTTACCCTCTTTTTTATACGTAGAATTAAAAATGATATTTCCCCTGCTTTCCAAAAAAATTGCACATTTGTCATATGGAAATATCGTAGGAGTATATAAGTGTTTGTTTACTTATGATTATTTATATTATAAATAAATATTAACGGTAAAGAGTTGTCTATTCGTGTGTAGATTTGAAATTTTGAAGTTTTTTCCTTTCTAAGTTTTTAAGTTTGAAAGTTCATACGAAGTGTAGATTTGGCTTAAAAAGTACTCTTCCATTTCATAAAATTTACGTATTTAATCTTAAATTTTATTTTAAAAAGTTTGTCGATTTTTCTATTTTTATCAATTATCTTTCTAAACTGTTTCTATTAATATCTAATTTTTGGGAAAATATTAATAATAGAAAATTCAAAAGAAGAGTGAAAAATGAAGGTGAAAAAAAAAAAGTGAAAAAAAAATACAAAACTTAATAAGGATTTATTGCATGGAGGATCTATTCTTTGTCAGTTCTCATTTATGAAAGAGGTCATATTTCCTCGATGTATATATGTCGGAATATCAATATTTTAATTATCTTGGAATTTGCCCAAAAATATCTTATCATACTTTTTCTTTTTTCATAATTTATAACCCTTGATATTTAATCATATTTCGAGATGCTGGATCTTGTCAGACCCTAATATTAAATCGATGCACCTCATTCGCTTAATAAATACTCCCTCTGTGCACTAAAAGTGTGCTCACTTTTTTTTATATATGTTTTAAAAAAAATCATATTTTAATTATAAAGAATATATTTAATATAATGAGTATAAAATATATTTGGTAGATACTCAATCTTGCTAGTAAAGTAAAAAAAATATTCAAAAGTTAACTATTTAAATAGAATAAGCACATTTTTTGTAGACCCAAAAAAAAAGAAATGAGCACACTTTTGGTGGACGGAGGGAGTATATATATATATACGGAGTATAATAGTATTTGAATATTTGATGCATCAATACTAATTATATACTACTATAATATTTAATACCAAAATAAACTACATATGACGGGCACGAGACAAAAATAAAATATAGTTATATATTTGTGTGCTAATTTTAAACGTGTATACATTTTATTTGCACTTAACAAACCAATATTGACTTTGAAATTCTGACCAAGTGTAAGTGCTGCAAATTGATGAAGAATTGGATTTTAAAATATATAATTTTTAAAATAATTCTCTTATACATATTTACACTGTGTATGTCCTTTTTAAAATGAGTAAAATTATTTGATTAATTTATAACACTGCTTAAAAATACTTAGAGTGGACTTAAGAATGTCTTAGTGGTGAGTGCTAAAGTCCTCTAATATATACAATGACACATAAAATTGTTAGAATTTGTTATAAACTCTCAATTGTCTTATTACTGGTATGAAACAGACGTTCTTGATAATTCAACCATCTAGTATCAATGGATGTTCTAAATTTATACTTCCCCGTCTATAAATTTTTCATTACATTTGTACATATAAATTAAGAAAAATGATTAAATTATAAATACAATATAAATTATAAATGATGTAATTGAAAAAGAAGAAGATAGAGGAAACAAAAAGATAAAAATTGAAGTATAACAATAAAAAATTGAAAGATATTTATTAAAAAATGTATGAAAAGAACATATCAAAATAACAAATTAAAAACTTATAAATAGACAGATGGGGGAGTTTTTTTTTTTTTTTTTTTAAGATTGGTATTTAGGTTTTTTTTTTTATTATTTATTAAATAGAGTTGAAATGACATTGAGCAATAAATGAGACTGAGATGGGTTGCAACTTGCAATTAAGAATAGATGTCATTTTTTATTTTTCAGACTGACTTCTCCCCTCCCCTTTTTTTTTTTGAAACAGAATACAACACAACCTATATATTACATTTCAGGAAATACATCCTTAAAATGAGGCTATGTTAATAAACTGTAGAGGTATCGAATCAGCTCCCCAATCTCGAGAAGAGTGATGCTCCGCGGCCCATTTCGCTAAAGCGTCCGCCGCCATATTCTTCGTCCTAGATATATGTTCAACTTCGCACACTACGAAATTGGATTTAAGTTGTATAATTCTATCTAGAACAAAACCTTCTGCTCCCAAGTACGCTCTTCTTTTTGCACCAATTTGACTGCTTCCAACGAGTCTGAAAGCATCTTAACATCATCGCATCCATATTCTATGCACCATCTCAGGCCCCACTCAATCGCCATCAGTTCTGCTCCTAGCACAGATCCCGGACCCTCAATCGATCGGCACATTGCTCTTGTTATCCTCTTATTCCCATCCGCCTTTATTGCTCCCACCCCATACTTATTATCATCTCCCCTAAAAGCTGCATCCACTTTCACTATGGTTCTCCTTGCTTCGTTTACTTCTTGATTGTCTCTTTTCCGAGTGTCCGCCCCTTCCAATTTCCGTTTGCATTCTTGGAAATCCTTGAGCCAAGTCAAGGCCCATTCCATATCTGAGAAATGCCCACCTGGTCTAGCTGCTGTCCCCTTTTTGCCATTTTGGTGTAGCATTTCGCATCTCTCTTTCCAAATTCCCCATGCCAACATCACAAACTTTTCTTCCCTTATACCTTCAGCATCAAATTCCATTCCCCTCATTATGTCTTCTACTGTCTCCCCTCTCTGTTTTTTCAACATTGTCCATATTCCATGCTTTTTCCAAACTTGCTTCACCAACGAGCAAAAAAACAGAGTATGGGTCATAGATGCATCATTGTATCCATAGAGGTTACACTTACTTGGTATTGGCACATGATGACGCGCTAGGTTGGCCTCTGTTGCCAAAATGTTCCATTTGACTCTCCACCAAAAGATACGAATTTTTGGTGGTACTGCCAATCGCCATACATGCCTCCATCTTGCTCGTTCCTCCTCACTGTTTGAGGTCGATGCTTTTTCTTGCTGGCTTCCTAGGCTACTCAATCCTTTCCAATAACCTGATTTAACTGAGTATTTCCCTTTCTTTTCATGTTTCCAGAACTGAGAATCCTCCATTGAAGTCCCCCCCTATAGGCGTACTTAGTATCGCGTGCTCCTCCATTGGTAAGAATGCTTGTTGTATTAGCTCTCGGTTCCAGGTCCCATCAGCATTGATAAACCTGCTCACCCGTGAGCCACTCGCTTTCTTCGAGATCAGCCTTCCCTCTTCTAATCCTGCCACCCACCTATCTTTAAAAAGATTAATGGCTGTCCCATTTCCAACTCTCCACCTAAGTCCACTGTCTAGAAGATCCTTGCTCCAACATAGCGACCTCCATATGTATGATGGATTACTCCCCATTTCAGCCTCCATTACTCCCGTATGCTTAAAGTATCTTGCTTTTAGTACTTGGCTTAGTAGCGAGTTCGGCCTCTCAATGATTCGCCAAAGCTGTTTTGCCAATAGTGCTTTGTTAAACAAGGCCATATCTCTAAATGCCAAGCCTCCAACTTCCTTTTCTTCACAAAGAGTTGCCCATTTTTTCCAGTGAAGCTTATTCCCCTCTTTTTTCAACCCCCACCAAAAATCTGCAATAATTCTTTATATTTCGTGGCATATCGATGATGGGACTCGGAAACACGCCATAGTATACGTGGGCACTGCTTGGACAATCGCTTTAATGAGCACTTCCTTACCACCTTCCAAAAAGTCATTCTCTTTCCACGCTTCCACTTTCTTTTGTACCCTATCCCTCAAGAAGCCAAATTGTAACCTTTTTGCTTTCATAGTGTAGGTTGGCAAGCCCAGGTATAGTTCATGTCCACTTGTCATTCTGATTTGTAATGTATTCCGAACTCCTTGCATATTCTGTCTCTTTGTGTTTGGACTAAAAGACACAGCCGACTTTTCATAGTTCACTTTCTGTCCCGAAACTTGCTCGTACCTGTTGAGTAGCAGTTTCACTCTCTCACTCTCACCGGGCGATGCCTTAAAAAACAATAAGCTGTCATCCGCGAAAAATAAGTGTGTAATCCGTGGAGCTCCTCGTGCAATACATACTCCTGTGATCCCCTTACTCATTGCCTCCTTTCGTAGTAAGGCCGAAAGCCCCTGGGCACACATCACAAACAGGAAAGGGGACAGTGGATCCCCTTGCCTTAGTCCCCTCGTCGGCTTAACTTCCCCCAAGATTTGCCCATTCACCTTGAATGCGTACCTAATTGTGTTTATGCACTTCATAAGTAGCTGTACCACTTTATGCGTAAACCCCAGCTTGGTCATTATCCTTTCCATATACTTCCACTCCACTCGATCGTATGCCTTACTCATATCCAGCTTTAAAGCCGCATACCCCTCTTTGCTTTTGTTGTTTCTCAACCAATGCATACATTCGTAGCCCAATATAATATTATCCGAGATCAATCTTCCGGGTGTAAATGCACTTTGGTTGTCATCCACAATTTCCCCCATCACATGTTTGAGTCTATTTGTTATCGTACGTGCAAGTATCCTATATATCACATTACTCAAACTAATTGGGCGGAAATCCATTACCTTGCGCGGCTCCTTCTTCTTCGGAATAAGTGTGATCCATGTTTTATTAACATCCGAGACGTCCCCCCCATTATTTAACTTATCCAGAATTGCTCTTGTAACATCTTGGTTCACCTCCTTCCATGCTTGTTGATAAAACCCTGCTGATAGACCATCCGGACCCGGAGCTTTTAACGGATTGAGCTGATGTACTGCTTTGTGAACTTCTTCTTCTGTGTAAGGCCGTTCCAGGTATTCATTCATTCGGGATGTTACCACCGATTCTGTTGAAGTCAACATATTGTGAATTTCTGTTTCATTCGGATTTTGTGATGTGAAAATATCTTCAAAGTACTCTTGGATTCTCTGCACCACCTCATCCTCTCTTTTGCACCACTCTCCCTTTTTATTCTCCATTCCTTTTATCGTGTTCACCCATTTCCGTTGTGATGCTTTTCTGTGGAAGACTTTGGTATTTCTGTCTCCATCTTTTAGCCACGATATTCTCGCCCTTTGTTGCCATTTCATATTTTCCTGAGTGTTGAGTTTCTCCAATTGGGCCTCCACTTCCCTCACTTGATCCATGTTTACCTCCCCTCTTTCATTGCTCAGTTCCTCATCCAAAGTTCGTCGACACTTTTTAATCCTTTCTTTAATGTCGCCTATCTGTTTTTTTGGCCCATGTTCCTAGTGTTCTGCCACACTCTTCAATATGTCCCATAATTCCTCTTTTCTTCTCCCCGCCTCTACTCCACCCTTGTTCTACTACTTTTCTGAAGTCCCCTTCCAATGTCCATGCCCTTTCAAACCTGAAAATCTGTGTTGCGATCCCCTTATTCCTTTCTATTTCTTCATTCATCAACAATAAGACCGGTCGATGGTCCGATCCACAGAAGCCCAGATTTCTTGTCTCCCATATCCCAATTTTTTCTCTCCATTGCTCAGTTGCAAAGTATCGATCCAGCTTCTCTTTTATCTGGTGAACCCCCTTTCTCCTATTAAGCCACGTAAAAGCAGGACCCTTGGCCTCCAATTCCCTTAATCCCAAATCATCTAATACCTCCTGAAAATCTCTCATTTGTCGAAGATGCCTTGATTTCATAGCCTCCCCCCCCTGTTTCTCTTCTGAAAATAGAACTTCATTGAAATCTCCGCCTACCACCCATTCATCAATTGTCTCTCCATGTGAGTTTCTAATTTTCCTTAGTAATTCCCATGAATGTTTTCTTAGATGTGCCACTGGTGATCCATAGAATCCAGTAAATCTCCAAACCAACAATCCAAATTTAATCAAACAATCTATATGGCCATTTGAATAAGACAACAAAGAAACATCCAAATTTTCATTACCAAACAGTACCAATCCACCACTATTGCCTTTAGCATCATGACCAACACAAAAATTGAAATTTAAGACTTTTTTCCAACTATTACAAGTTCTAACCGGTACTTTGGTTTCCATAATAAACAAAAGATCGGGGCGGTTTTCAGCGACTAACCGCTGCAAGTTCTGGAATGCTCGTTTCCCCCCCAGGCCCCGTGCATTCCAAACTATAGCTCTCATGGGCGACGGCGGGGCTGAGTTGATTCAGTCGCCGCCTCCAGGAACCACTGTTCCTGCACTTCCTCACTTTTGGTTCTCTTAGTTTTTGTGCCTTCTCCTCCTCCGCCTTTTCCGCCACCTGCTTGCTCCCCTCCGTTTTTTGTTCCTGTTGCCGTCGCCCCAACTCGTTTTTTTGCTGGTTGCCTCCCCCCTTGTGCAAAATCAAGTTTTTTCCCTATGCTTAAACCCTCCACTTGGCCTGCCTGTTGTGTACTAGCTACTGGCTGTTTCATTTTCATTGCTCGTATCTGCTCTTGAATACCACTGCCCTCCCCCTCTTGACTTCCATTCGTAGCCAGACTCAGCTCCGTCTGTCCTCCCAATCCTAATCCAGTGCCTGCCCCTGTATTCCCATATGGTGGATACGAGTTTAAGAAAGCGTAGTACCTCATTGTATTGGACAGACTGAACATCTCATCCTCATTGCAATTCGTTGGTTCGGTCAGAAATTGGCTTGTGTTGAAGCCCAGATTCTGGCTCTCTCCCCCAGTTGCTTCTCGCCTCGCTACTACTCCCTTATTTGCCGTATGTTGTTGTTCGATTTGTGGTTAGGGCTGTGGCATTGTATGTTCATTCATCACCCCTTTCCCTCTCCCTCCATTGCCTTCCCCTGTCGTTTGTTGTTGCTTTTTCCTCCCAATACCTTTCTTTCTTGCCCAGTCGAAATCCTCTTGGGTTGGACTTTTTTGGCCCTCTGCCTTCAGCCACAGTGGGTATTCCTTCTCCTTATCCTTAATCTGGCCTTCTTCCACAAAGGTTGTTGGGCATTCCCTGTCCACATGTGTAATTCGCCCACAAATCCCACAGAACTCCACTAGTTTTTCGTACCGAAATAGCACTAACTGGTTACCTCCTTGGAATTTCATCGATGTTCCCCTGGCTAATGGTCTGGTCATGTCAATGATGATGCGTACCCTTAGACATCTTCCCCAAGTGGCATCACCTCCTGGCTTCGCAACCTCCAGCACCTCTCCCAGTCGTCCTCCCATCCTTTTTCCAATCACAGGATTCATTGAGTTCAGGGGAAGACCATGGAACTGCACCCAAAATGGTGCTTGGTTGAACACCATTGTAGCAGGGCACTCAACCCCCGTTAGTCGTTTTAGTACCAGCGTAGTGCCTGTCAGGTTCCAAGGCTGCCTATATTGTACCTTATTACATTCCACTGCGTCTCCGAACTCGAAAACAAACATTCCATCTCCCACCTGAGATACTGTCAAAGTACCTTCCAATCGCCAGATCTTCTTCACAGCCATTCCCAGATCCGCTGGTCCCATATTTTTCCTCACAGTGTATCTCCCTATCAGCATATTGGTGGGGTTCGACATCTCTCCTTGCTCCACCTCGAACTCCTCCTCATCAGCTTGTTCAATGGACACTCTGCTCATCCTGACATTCAGGTTATCCGCCATAGTTCTCACTTTTTGTGTTTCGAAAATCAAAATATACTCAAGGACAAAAAACTTTGCTTCACAATGAAGTGAATATCGGGGCCCCAAGTGTTGGGTTCTTATACTCATCTTGCCGCACCTCTTCTCCAATCACAATAAGGTTGGATCTACAAGAAGGATTGTACTCGATGAGGATTTTTGGAATTCGCTAGAATCTGCATTTACTTCTCCTCGACCAGATGAAATCGGCGGAGTAATGATGAAATTAAACTGGGCGTGGGAACCCTAATCTCACCCCCTTCGCGTTTCCACAATGCAGGTGGTACTCAAAGGGGATTCTTGGAAAACGTTCAGAACTCCTGCATTCAATCTTCCTCGAACAGATGAATTCGGCTGGGCAAAGATGAATTAAATTTGGTGTGGGAACCCTAATTTCCTCTTCCTTCGTAATTCTGAGAATCGCACACAATGAAAGGTGAATTCTGCTGGAACACGCCGGCGAAGGCGGTCCGTCACCAGGATCGTTGTCGGATGCCAAACGTATAAATAAATAAATAAAACCTAAACATGCTTCTAAAACATAGTTTAGATCTGTTACCCTTGAAGATCGAGGCGTTGATTCCAATCTACAGATCTTCTAGTCTGTCTCCCAACTTCGCTCGAACACCGGGTGGACGGCGTGCTATCAAACGTGGAGAAGGTGCCTCAATTTCGTCTCCTTGAAACCCTAGCCGTTTTTCTCTATTTCGTGTGTGCTAGGGTTTCAAAACTGAATTATGGCTCCTATTTATAATTTCCATAAGTTTCATGGGCCAGACTAGGGATCCATTAGAAGGTATAGGGCTTGGGCTTCTTACAGGCCCAAATACTCTTATGTTCAGCCCAGAACATATAATTTGGCCCGAGAACATTAATTCATTCCACTAGAGAATTAATGTTGCATTCCCGTCCTATCCCGAACCGAATCAGGGCTTCTATTAGACTTTATAATTCCCCGTGTTTAAGATATCGCACGTCCATTAATTATTAAAGCTCCCGACTTCTTTAAATAATTAATTACTATAATTCCTTGAGTAGTACCACTCAACCTTGTTGTCGTACGGATTAAATCCACCTGCAGGGTTTAATACGACAATCCTTTATGAGTTTCCTCAAGGGGACATCATCAGCCTGGATGTACAGGACACGGTGCCCTAATGCCAATAAGTAGACATCATGCGAGCGATGCCACTACCCAAAATACAGAGCGTGAAGAATCTATCAAGATTCTCACCTATGGTACATCAAAGTAGTGAACAAGAACCCCACACATCTAAATATCACACTTAGGGTTAAGAATCATAAAAGTCACCAAGACTTCTAGTTCTTCATAACAGTCAGAACAGAAGAACATGTCTTATCTGTGATCCATTCAATACGCCACAGCGCACTAGTATAAACTAATGGCCAAGACAAACCACTAACAAGTTTATACTACAACTTAAACCAATAGTTTTGTCCATAACTATCTCAGTTGTGAATACTGTTTATATCTTACAAGGAACTGACAATGTGATCTTCTGTGTGACTACAAACCCACCACATCGTCTACAATGCAAGATAAGCAGACATACAAGTAATCACAAAGAATGCAATAATGTGAAAAACCATTTATTTCAGATAAAAGGAAATCGAATATACGTCACAAAAGCCCACTAAAAGTTTGCTTTACAGTATACACCAACAATCTCCCACTTATACTAAAGCTTAACTTTTAGTATACACATAAAGACATCAACATTTCTCCCACTTATACTCAAAGTCTAGCTTGTAATACATCGTAAACCAAGGCCCTCTACATGTTTCTCAAAGACTTTTATTGCCAGCGTCTTTGTGAAAGGATCAGCCAAGTTATCCAACGATGCAATCTTAGCTACAGCCACGTCTCCTCGATTTACGATATCTCGTATAATGTGGTACTTTCGCTCTATGTGTTTACTTGCTCTGTGGGCTCTAGGTTCTTTCGAGTTTGCCACTGCACCCGCGTTATCACAATAAACAGTGATACACATCGGCATACTCTGAGATACCCCTAATTCCAGAAAGAAATTACGCAGCCAGACAGCCTCCTTTGCGGCCTCTGAGGCAGCTACGTACTCGGCTTCCATAGTGGAGTCTGCGATGCATTTCTGCTTCACACTTCTCCAAGATATGGATGCGCCTCCCAGCATAAACACATAACCCGAGGTTGACTTCCGTTCATCTCGATCAGCTTGGAAATCTGAATCGGTATAACCCAAAGGAATCAAACTATTTGACTGGTATACTAGCATATAATCTCGAGTCTTTTTCAAGTACTTGAGAATATGCTTAACAGCAGTCCAGTGTCCTTGACCAGGGTTAGACTGATATCTTGCTACCATGTCGACTGCATAGCAAATATCAGGCCTCGTACACAGCATCGCATACATAAGGCTTCCTACAGCCGAAGCATAAGGAACCTTAGCCATCTCCTCTATCTCCTTCTGTGTCTTAGGACACATATCTTTAGATAGAGGGACTCCATGTCTGAAAGGTAGTACACCCTTCTTGGAATTCTGCATGCCAAAACGAGCAATCACAGTATCAATGTAAGACGCTTGAGATAAACACAACATTCTCTTTTTTCGATCACGAGTGACCTTAATACCAAGAATGTACGATGCTTCTCCCATATCCTTCATTTGAAACTGTTCTGAAAGCCACACCTTTACGTCTGATAATACTTTCACATTGTTGCCAATAAGAAGAATATCATCTACGTATAATACTAAGAATACCACTACGTCTCTGTCACTCTTCTTGTACACACAACTTTCATTTTGACATTGTTCAAATCCAAAAGATTTGATCACCTCGTCAAAACGAATGTTCCAAGACCTAGAAGCTTGTTTTAGCCCATAAAGAGACTTTTTCAGCTTCCAGACTAGATGCTCTTGGCCTTTCTTCACATAACCCTCGGGTTGCTGCATATAGATGTCCTTATCCAAATTTCCATTAAGGAAAGCTGTCTTGACATCCATTTGCCAAATCTCATAGTTCATGTGATTAGCTATGGATAAGAGAATCCGGATCGATTTTAGCATGGCTACTGGTGAGAAGGTCTCGTCATAGTCGATTCCTTCTTTCTGGGTAAAACCCTTTGCCACCAACCGTGCCTTAAAAGCAGTAATCTGCCCATCAGACCCTCTCTTACGTCTGTAGACCCACTTACACCCAACAACTTTCTTGTCGTGGGGAAGTTCACTTAGGTCATACACTTCCATAGCATCCATAGATTCAATTTCTGAATCCATGGACTTGTGCCAAGACTCTGCATCTTTGTCTTTGATTGCCTCCTTGTATGTCCAGGGGTCGTTATCATCATGTTCATCGCTTGGAATCAAGTCAATAGACTCTCCCACAAACATGAAACGATCAGGTTGGCGAACAACCCTCCCACTACGACGAGGCAATGTATACAAAGGTTCATCAGAGTCGCCACGTTGTGCAGTCTCTTGTGGTATTTCCTCTTGCACACTCGGTGTGCCATTGTCTCCTCTCAACTCATTTAGAATGATCTCAGTATTGGACTTATGCTCATTCATATAGTCTTCTTCTAAAAATCGGGCATTGGTACTCACCACCACCCTCTGATCATTAGGACTATAAAAATAACCACCTCTCGTTCCCTTAGGGTATCCTACAAACAACCGTACTTCAGTTCTAGGTGCCAACTTATCAGCTTCCTTGTTCAGCACATGTGCTGGACAACCCCAAATTCGAATGTGGTTTAGACTGGGCTTTCGCCCAGACCACAATTCAATCAGGGTTTTTGGAACCACTTTAGAAGGTACATAATTTAGAAGGTACGCTGCTGTTTCCAAGGCATAACCCCAAAAAGAGGTAGGTAATGAAGCATAACTCATCATCGATCTCACCATATCTAATAGAGTCCTATTCCTTCTCTCAGCCACGCCATTTTGTTGCGGAGTACCAGGCGCGGAGAGCTGGGATCTAATCCCGTTCTCTAATAAGTATTGCCTAAATTCGTTGCTAAGGTACTCGCCACCACGATCAGAACGCAGTGACTTGATACTCTTACCATGACGGTTCTCCACTTCTGCCTTAAATTCTTTGAACTTGTCAAAGCATTCAGACTTGTGGCGCATCAGGTAGATGTATCCATATCTTGAGTAATCGTCAATGAAAGTGACGAAGTACTCAAAACCTCCTCTAGCTTGAACAGTCATAGGCCCACACAAATCAGAGTGAATCAATTCCAACACATCATTAGCCCTATTACCCTTGGCCTTAAAAGGCCTCGAGGTCATCTTGCCTTCCAAACAGGATTCGCAGACTGAGAATGGTTCCACTTGGAGAGACTCCAAAAACCCACTACTTACTAGTCTTTGAATCCTTCTTAGGTTGACATGACCCAATCTTAGATGCCAAAGGTATGTTTAATTCAACTTAGAAGGTTCCTTTCTCTTATTTAATGATGATGATGAATGAGCTTCAGTCACAGTATGATATGCACACGTAATAGTATAAAGATTGTTTTCTAACGTGCCAGAACAGATTAAAGAGTCATTTCTCATAATAACAACATTGTCATTAAAAACAACCGAGCATCCATCCAAAAATAACTTCGAAACAGAAATTAAATTTCTCCGAAAATTCGGCACGTATAAAACGTTCTTTAATACTAAAACAGAATTAGATAAACATAAGTGCACGTCTCCCACTGCAACCACCGATACTATCGAAGCATTGCCCAAACTAATAGTAATCTCGCCCTCACTCAGTTCCCTTGTCTGCAGAAACCCCTGCAAGGTATAACAAACATGGTCAGTGGCTCCTGTATCTACTACCCAAGAAAAGGCAGAACAAGCCGCAAAACATGTTTCAACAACTAAAGCGAGAGACGTACCAGAGTTTTCCTTTTTCAGAAGGGGACAATCAGACTTCCAATGTCCTGTCTTGTTGCACTTGAAACATTTGCCCTTCGGCTTTTTAACGCCACCAGAAGGCGCCAGTTTCTTGCTCCCACTGCTTTCACCACCACCCTTTTTCTGTAAAGGCTTTTTCTTCTTCTTGCCATTAGACGAAGAAGGTCCAGCCTGGACAGTAACATTGGCTTGTGGTCGTTTACCCATGAGACCCTCCACCGCGACCAATTCCGTAAGAAGCTCGGTTAAAGTATAATCCTTTTTACTCATGATCGCGTTTACACGGAAGTTCTCAAAAGACTTTGGGAGCGAGTGTAGGATCATATCGATCTTGGTGTCATTATCGATTAACCCTCCGAGGACCTCAATCTCATTCAAATATTCCATCATCTTGAGACCATGGTCCCTCACGGACGCTCCCTCTGGCATAGAGGTTGACATGATCTTCCTCATAGCCTCAAAGCGGGCAGCCCTATCTTTCTCACCAAAAAGCTCTTTGAGGCTCAACATCATAGCTGCGGCACTAGGCATAGTTTGATGCTGCTGTTGTAAAACATTTGACATCGAGGCCAAAATGTAACAACGAGCCATCTCATCAGCCTTGTGCCACTTCTTATGAGCCTCCTTTTGCTCTTCAGTAGATTCAGGTCCCAAAGGGGCAGGAGCAGGTGTGTCAAGCACAAACTTGTACTCATCTGCAACAAGGACAATGTCCAGATTTCTTTTCCAATCCAAGTAATTTTGACCAATAAGCTTATTTTGATTTAAGATAACCATAAGTGGGTTGAATGTCACCATAATGTATCTGAAATAAATAAAATGCAAGGAATAAATCACATAAGTTTGAAGCATAAAACATTGGAAACCTTCAAAACCAACATTCAACACAACCTCCAACAGCCCAACAAACACATATGCAAGCCACGTTAGGGTGGTCGTTTACACATGTATTCATCGACCAGACATTCAGTCTTTAATTTCAATATCACGTCAACTTATCCTTATGACGAATGAAATTAACAGTCGAACTTTAACTGGCCATGTGAACTAGAACAGTGACCCCTTTGGGGGGTTATATTCAAATTCACATCTAAGTGATGACCACAATTTAACAACAGTTATCTTGAATTATTCTTTACTGATGAACTCATGGATGACACATCCGTTAGGGAAGATCACACACTTCATCTAAAGATTAAAACAGTTTTATTAGAAGTCTTAACTAGTAACCTCGTGAATGTTGCACCCGTTAGGGGAAGACTCCCAAGGTCCCACGAGCAACATACACCTTACTTAAAGACCAATTGTGGAGGCCTATAAATTAATTAAAATTCAATTATCTCACTTAGTCATTTAAACTTTGAAGATTATTCACAGGCATAACAAATTAACTAAATAATACAAGCATGCCAATCTTAACAAGATGCGATAAATAGAGGTAAAAATAAATAAATAAATGCACATCTATCGCAACCCCTTGAAAAACCTATCAAAAAACAGCCTACAATAAGCTATTACAATGATAAAACAGTGGCGCGGACGGATGTCTCGCATCGGCCTCTCACGCAATGCAAAAAACTCGAATACGCGTCCACCGACTAAAACTGGCAGAAAACTTCATCAAGACGTTTGAATTAGGCCTCGCCACTCGTCGTCTCAGCATAGCTGAGATTCCTGTAGATCTCGTCGAGACGTTTCCGAAAAGGTCTTGTGGGCTGAAAACGGACACCCGAGTCAAAAGTTATGGCCAAAACAGTTTTCACCATCCAAGGCCATAACCCGAAAAACTCAGATTACTGTTTTCAGATCTTCCATCGACACCGCCCGTTCTCACGATCAAAAATTACAATATAAACGAGCAAAACCCTACTACAGTGATCTATGAAATAGTCCTATACTACCCACACTTATTATCTGGTGGGAAAAACGATTACATAACACTAGGGTTGCGATAGAAGAATAAAAAAAAATTAACCAACAGAAACGCATACATACATGAAACAAAATAAATTGAATCATACAATCATACGTTTCAGGCAGAGCCAACAATCCACGAATCCAGGCTCTGATACCAATTGCTGGAACACGCCGGCGAAGGCGGTCCGTCACCAGGATCGTTGTCGGATGCCAAACGTATAAATAAATAAATAAAACCTAAACATGCTTCTAAAACATAGTTTAGATCTGTTACCCTTGAAGATCGAGGCGTTGATTCCAATCTACAGATCTTCTAGTCTGTCTCCCAACTTCGCTCGAACACCGGGTGGACGGCGTGCTATCAAACGTGGAGAAGGTGCCTCAATTTCGTCTCCTTGAAACCCTAGCCGTTTTTCTCTATTTCGTGTGTGCTAGGGTTTCAAAACTGAATTATGGCTCCTATTTATAATTTCCATAAGTTTCATGGGCCAGACTAGGGATCCATTAGAAGGTATAGGGCTTGGGCTTCTTACAGGCCCAAATACTCTTATGTTCAGCCCAGAACATATAATTTGGCCCGAGAACATTAATTCATTCCACTAGAGAATTAATGTTGCATTCCCGTCCTATCCCGAACCGAATCAGGGCTTCTATTAGACTTTATAATTCCCCGTGTTTAAGATATCGCACGTCCATTAATTATTAAAGCTCCCGACTTCTTTAAATAATTAATTACTATAATTCCTTGAGTAGTACCACTCAACCTTGTTGTCGTACGGATTAAATCCACCTGCAGGGTTTAATACGACAATCCTTTATGAGTTTCCTCAAGGGGACATCATCAGCCTGGATGTACAGGACACGGTGCCCTAATGCCAATAAGTAGACATCATGCGAGCGATGCCACTACCCAAAATACAGAGCGTGAAGAATCTATCAAGATTCTCACCTATGGTACATCAAAGTAGTGAACAAGAACCCCACACATCTAAATATCACACTTAGGGTTAAGAATCATAAAAGTCACCAAGACTTCTAGTTCTTCATAACAGTCAGAACAGAAGAACATGTCTTATCTGTGATCCATTCAATACGCCACAGCGCACTAGTATAAACTAATGGCCAAGACAAACCACTAACAAGTTTATACTACAACTTAAACCAATAGTTTTGTCCATAACTATCTCAGTTGTGAATACTGTTTATATCTTACAAGGAACTGACAATGTGATCTTCTGTGTGACTACAAACCCACCACATCGTCTACAATGCAAGATAAGCAGACATACAAGTAATCACAAAGAATGCAATAATGTGAAAAACCATTTATTTCAGATAAAAGGAAATCGAATATACGTCACAAAAGCCCACTAAAAGTTTGCTTTACAGTATACACCAACAAATTCGCCCCTAGTAATGAGCGTGGGGCGCGTGCATTAGAAAAAAATGACTTCTCCCCTCCCTTTAATTCAAGGTATAGTGGGAGAAATTGGCATCTTTATTTAAGCTGTATATAAATGGAGAATGTTTAGGTTTTTTTGTTCATTTGCTAAATTTAATTATTTTATAATTAAAAAAATAAAAATCTAGGAGAATTAATTTCTTAATTTTTAGTAAAAAATAAATCTCCGCGATTTGTAAAATGAATTCATCAATTTCCAAGGGGAATTAATCTTTTTATTTGTACAAAATGAATTTACCAAGTTGGAACTTGGAAGTTGGAGGAAGGCAACGTTTTTTATTTTTTGGGGAGAGTGCTTGAATTTGTTTATCATTTTCAAATTTAGTGTAGAATTCTATTACTATAAATTTTAATTATTTCTTTTTTCCACTTCATTGCACTAACTTTTTCAATTTCATTTTCTTGATGTCTACCATAATTTTCTCATTTTATTATATCAATCATATTTCTTATCTTCTTTCATTTTCTACTTTTTTATTATTACTTTTTTTTTTCTACTAAGTAAAACACTTGTATTACATCTATTATTTTATTATATTTTTTAATTTAAACACTAAAAAAGAATTAAAATATTTTTTTGGATGGGAAAAGAAATGGAACGCAATGAGTACAAGTTTGAAATAAAATAGGAGCTCTAACCCTTAAAAAATGATGTAAACTAAATGAAATTATTTGGTAATTCAATTATAATTACTTATTACCAACATATATATATATATTATTTCAAATTCAAATGTTCTATTCTCTTTTTATGTTTTTTTCTGTTAAGAAATGAATTCATATACTTATAAATACATACATGGTTGAAGGTCAAAGTGAGGAGCATGGCATGGAAGCACGTGGAGAGTGTCGGGACATCGGAACTTACACACACACACGCCCTTCTTTTGGGGTTAGATACACCTTTACACACTACACTCCACTCTCCATCTATATTTTGTTTTTATTCTAGTTTATTCGAAATTTATTCATTTATTTTTTATATATAATAAATAAATAAATTATTTTCATCTAAATTTATTATTCTCATTTTTTATACGAAATTTAATGAATATTAATTATTTTATGGTTAAAGCAAATTAAATCACCACTTTACATTCATTTGCAATCTATTCTATATTTTTCAATAATTACAAATAAATCACCAACTTTATCTATTGTTATTTGTTACAAATTAAACTTCTTGATAAACTCATATGTGTCTAAATCTAACGTAATTTAAATTTTTTGCTGACACGACACATTCATAATGATACGACATTCTTTAATTTTAATCTAATTTCAAAACGTCTTATTCGGGTCAAATGAAGTTGTCAAGAAGTCTAATTTGCAATAATATTTAAAGTTGGTGATTTATTTGCCATTATTGAAAGGTTTAGATTAAATTGCAAATGAATGAAAGATGGTGATTTAATTTGCAATTAACCCATTATTTTATTAATAAAGTATGTGAATTGAAGGTATGGTATAAATGATAAAATGGGTAAATAAGTGATAGTTGAAGGGTGGAGATAAAATGTCATGAATAATATTGTTTCTAAAAAAATGAATAAACATAATAAAATTGGACAAAAAAAAAGTGAAAATAATGAAATATAGGAACGTCCCAAATTTAATTTATTACGGAGTTTTTTTTAATTTAATAATAAAACTATTTTTTCACTTTAAATTGTATCACATATCATTATTCTATTAATTACTACAATATTTATTACGTACTCTACTTTATAAATTAAAAGACTTTCATATTTTGTTGCATACATGTAATTAGATCTTATTTGATTGTTCAATTGAATTTTAATTCCTATATTATAATAAAATTATAATTGTAGTCCAATTGCATCAAGTACACTATGCAATTGAGTGCACACACAATAAGAATAACTCATAAAGCAGATATGTTAATGATATTAAGAGGGTATTGCATGTGTTACATAAAGTGAATGATAATTTAAATAAATAATTATAATTGAACCACGATTATAAAGTAGTAAGAATTGTAATATTATTTTCAAAATTTTAATAAACACAATAAAACTAAATAGAGAAAGTAAAAAAAAAAAACATGAATCACTATTAAATATTAATTTGATAAAAAATAAAATCTCAAAACAAAGTTTATATAAAAATAATTATACTATTAAAATAAATACACACAAATTTATGTTGAGAAGGGAGCTCTGAAATCATTTCTTCTAATATTTGTGTTTCACATTATATTTTAAAATATAAATAATTGATATATATTATATTAAAAAAATAATCAATTTTCTATAATATTGAAATCTACCAACAATAAATAAAAATAATCAAATTTTTTTTTCCTTTAAAAAAAAAAAAAATCTACCAACAATAAAAAATTTAGTTAAAATAGAAAGGAAATCAGAAAAAGGAAAAGGACAACCGCCGAAATTTCGGGCGATAACAATTAACAAGTGGCATTGTGGGATGCACACTGTACTGCTAACACCCCACAACTTGTCCCCACCCCACCGCTTTTAAATTATGGCCACTAATTTTTGGATCCACACGCACAACACTATTATATTCTTTTTTATTATTATTATTTAATATTAAAAAAATTCTTAAAATATAAAATAAATAATAAGAACATGTATAAACTGCGACAATTAAATTTTGTCGAACGACCAGTCAATTTTTAAATTAATTTACCAATGCCTTGACATATAATTATTCAAACTACTACTACTACTATTTTATTAAAAGTCAAAAATGTATCCTTTATGTTAAGTCAAGCCCACATCATTTAATAATTTACATACAATTGAGTTGAAATGTGATGGCAACAATTTGAAATTTTGTGCAAATGCAGATCCCCTTTGTTCTTGACTTTAATTACTTATTGCCATGGAGGATAGATATACGGACACATCACATTCTATGAACCGGCGGCCCGCTGCAGGACTCGTATAAATAAAACAAAATATTTTGTAAAAATAATACACGGAGTACTATATTTTAAAAAAATATATAATATAAAATTAAGATTTCATATAAAAATAAGTTAATATTGATATAATTTTTTTTGTTAAAATATAAAAAAAAAGGGTTAATTGAAAAAAAAATCACCACCTTTTGAGTATTTATCAATTACAACATATTCTTTTTTTCTTTGCAATTTGATGCACCATCTTTTTAAGTTTTACAATTTGATACACCAATATATTTTTCGATCATTTTTAATTCGCCATGTTGTGTGCGATTATGAAAAAAAAAAATACAACATAATATACGGAAAATTATTTTATGTGATTAAGAAAAAAATTAAGCAACATAAAGGAAAAAAAATTAAGCCAATAGGGAAATAAATATGATTTTGATTAATGCACGACTTGTGATTATTATTATTATTATTATTTTTTGCAAAACACGTTAATGCATATCAGAGGAATAAATATGATTATATGAATTGTTTTGTTTTGCATAACTTATTGAATGATTTTTTTTAAATAAAATTATATAGATATCACATTTGTATGGAGGATAAGAGTTTGAGATGGAAAACACCAAATCAATACCAATAATATCAAAGTGTAAAGATGGAGAACTTTGTCGAAAATCAAAGAAAATATATATTGATGGATTCAGTGTGCAATTTATGTAAAAAAAATGTTTTAAAAAATGTGTCTTTCATTAAAAAAATTATTAGTTGATAGTCTACGTGTCGACAAAGTGGTGAGTTCGCTATTTTCGACGCCAAGTTAAATTAAAATTGACCGAAAAATATATTGGTGCATCGAATTGCAAAATATAAAAAGGTGGTGTATCAAATTGCAAAGGAAAAAAGAATATGTTGTAATTGATAAATACACTAAAGATCATGATTTTTTTTTGCAATTATCCCTAAAAAAAAATTATATTGTATTTTTTTTAATTTAATTTAACCTAAAAAATATATATGAAATTGAATTATTGTTATAAATCTATATTCCCATACCCATTTTACACATCTTGTAAAAGGAAATATATCCATAACGCTCCACTATCAAAATACACATATTTAATCATTACTTTTTCATATCAAATTTTTGTGCTCGAATTCGTGCCTTGTTTTTAATATCAAATTTTTATATAAAAATGAATCATAGTTTTACGATATAATGTATGCATAAGTTTTTGCCACTGATGAAACTTCCCAAAATTGATATGGACAAAGGAAAGTGGATATAGTCTAAGATTGGTAGATGACTCATTGAAAATTAACAATTCCAATAGTGATGGACCATAAATGGATTGTACTATGAATGCATTTTTTTTAAAATTTTCTTCTCTATTATCCTATAAAAAAAATACTCAAATAATTTTAATTGGGAATGTGATCCAATCGAATGTCAAACAATAGCATTTATTAATAACTACTTTGCCCGTTCCTTTTTATCTGTCTCATTTTATCAATTCACGCTAAATTAATTTTTTTTCATTTATTAAGATATCAATAAAGTTTTGTATTATTCTTTAAATATTAGTGGACATTGAATATTGTAGGAGCAATTTTGCCCATCCAATTAAGCATTGTAATTGACTAAAAAAGAAATTAAAGGGGAGCAGAAATGAAAGGAAATGGGACCAGACAGACTACAATGCAAGTGCAACCATATCACTCCAACCAAATAACAAAAGACACCCATCCCAAGTTGTTGACAATTTGGATTTGACAGTCTTTTCAACTTGTAACAAGAAATTATGATAAATTAATAATTTCTCTAAGAAATAAATAATAACTAAATGGATCTTCTAATACTCCTATAATTTTCTCTCCGGCGGTGTTTGGTTTGAGATTGTGTTGAATTGAGATTGAAAAATAGTGGATTGAGGTAATTTATGATTAGTAATTGTGTATAAATTGTGTTTGATTAAGAATTAAAAAGTAGAGGTAGATGTAATTTTATGTCACATCAAGAGTGATGTTGTAATATTTTATTATTAATAATTTGTATATGATTGTATAAAAATAAGAGTGAGAATAAGTGGATAGAAAAATAATAGGAGAGAGAATGAGTGATTGAAAATGAAAATAGTCATTTGATTGTATAAAAATAAGTGTATATGCGTATTATAGGGTATTATAGGGGTGGATTCATATTTGAATTGAGAGAGATTGGATTGGGATTGAGTCAATCCAAATCCGAATTAGCCAATCTCAAAACAAACAATTTGAGCTAACAGAATGTGATAAGCTCTCGAACAAAATAAAAATAAATATCAATTTCTTTCGCTCACTTATGAGGCACATGATTATTATTGGACCTATATTAGTAAATACACTCTTCTCCTTATTTATTGTATAGGCCCATCTTAGTTTCCTATGGGCTCTCTTATAAAGCCCATTAGGGTTAGGTTAGACCTAATTATCTCTTGTATAAATACCCATTGTAAATCTACTTTACAACTAATCAAGAAATTATATTTTCTATATTCTCTATATGGTATCATCGAGTCATTTGGCTCACGCCTGATCCAAACCCTAGCCGCCGCCGTCGCTACAAACCCTAGCCGCCGCCGCTACACATCCTGCCGCCGCCGCCTTTGTCTCTGAAGCGCCGCCGCCGTCGTCCGTCTTAAGACGCCCAGCTCATTACTGCCCCTCTCCTCTCTCCGCTGCTCTACTCAAAACAATGGCCGCTTCCTCTCAGTCGCCGACACCAATCACCTTCAAAGGACTTGCAAATATGTCCTTGAAGCTCACCTCCACCAACTATGGTGCTTGGTCTTTCCAGCTTCGTCTTCTCCTCACTGGACACAACCTCTTTGGCTATGTCTTGGGCATACATCCATGCCCCCCGTCCACAATCCTAGCTGCCGACGGCACCACCGACACCACCGCCACTGTTCCCAACCCTGCGCACGATCTGTGGGTGTGTCAGGACAACCTTATTTTCTCAGCCATGGTTGGATCCATGTCTCCGGAACTCATTCCCTTTGTGGCATCGACCAAAACCTCCTGTGAAGCCTGGTCGATGCTTGAAAGCATGTATGGGAAACCCTCCAGAGGCCGCATCCTTGCCCTCAAAACCAAGTTTCGCTCTCTGACCAAAGGTGCTCGCCCAATTTCTGACTTCCTAATGGAAGTTCGCTCGGTAGTCGACGAGCTTGCCCTCCTCGGCATTTCCTCTGATGCCGAGGACGTCACTCTCCAAGTCCTAACTGGCCTTGATGAATCTTACAATGACAAAGCAAATGCCATCCAAGCTCGCGAACAGCCCATCTCCTTTGCCGAGCTCTGCGACAAGCTTCTCAGTACCGAGGTTCAAATTGCCTCGCGACCACCCTCGGCCTCAATACCTGCATCTGCACTCGCTGCCAGTAAACCTCATCATCGCCCCTCGCGACCTGACTCGAGGTCTAAAACTGCTGACACTCGTTCTCGCCAGTCCTCGCAAAGGCCCTATCTTGGCACCTGCCAATATTGCCGAACACCAGGTCACACTGCTCGCACCTGCCCTGAGATTCCTTCACCATTCTCGCCCGCTGCTCCTTCTACGGGTCCTCGCCGCCCACATGGACAGTACACACCACCCTCTCGTCTCAATCGGACAGTTGCTCGCCCGGCATACTCGGCTCACTCAGCCTCCTCGGCACATCCTCCCGATCACTGGATTCTTGACTCAGGTGCTTCGCATCACATCACCAACGACCTCGCCAACCTCTCTTTTCACTCACCTTTTGATGGGCCTGACAATGTAGAAATTGGTGATGGTAAAGGTTTACACATATCTCACACTGGCTCTATGTGTTTTCCTCAACTTGAGTCTCTCAGTTTTTCGAATGTCTTAGTCGTCCCACACATCTCGAAAAACTTAATTTCAGTCTCCAGTCTCTGTCGTGATAACAATGTTAATGTTGTTTTTGATCGCTCTTCCTTTCAGGTGCAGGATGGTCACTCGGGGAGCATTCTCCTCGTTGGGAGTCGTATCAATAACTTATACGTCTGGCCGGCACACATGTCCACCACCTCCCCACAAGCCTTCGCCACTCAACACCTTACAACGACCACCTGGCATGCTCGCCTTGGCCACCCATCGACAAAAATTCTTGCTCACACTCTCTCCAAACTTAGCTTATCCAATGCACCTTCCAAACATTTTAACTGTAACTCTTGCTCATGTATCAAAAGTCACAAACTACCATTTTATGATTCGAGCATTATATCTACTAAACCACTTGATATTATCTTTTCTGATGTTTGGTCGTCACCCGTTTTATCTCCTGACAATCTCAAATACTATGTGTTATTCGTTGATCACTTCAGCAAATACATATGGGTTTATCCCCTAAAACGGAAATCGGAGGTTCTCCCCACATACATCGCCTTCAAAACCCTTGTTGAAAACAACTATCAAAACACAATTAAAACCTTTTACTCAGACAATGGGGGAGAATTTGTTGCTCTTCGCCCCTTTCTTCAAACTCATGGCATTGCACATCTCACCACCCCACGTCACACTCCCGAACATAATGGCATGTCTGAACGTCGCCATCGCCATGTGGTCGACACAGCCCTTGCTCTCCTTCACCATGCTTCTATGCCCCTCACTTATTGGCCCAATGCCGTCTGCTCGGCAGCCTACACCATAAATCGCCTTCCCAAAATTAACCTTGACATGATTTCAGCCTATGAAAAACTCACTGCTCGCCCCCCGAATCTGACCAAACTTCGTGTATTTGGTTGTCTCTGCTACCCTCTGCTTCGCCCTTACACCACCCACAAACTTGACCCTCGCTCTACTCCATGTGTCTTTCTTGGGTACTCACCCACGCAAAGTGCCTATCTCTGCCTTGATCGCTCCACAAACCGAATCTACACCTCGCGGCATGTTCAATTTGCTGAACATACATTTCCCTTCTCCATCTCTCATCCCAATCAACCGTCTCCCTTGGCGACCTCCAACTCCTCGCCGCCTACTGATTTCAACTCCTCGCCTATTCTTATGACACCTCCACTCCTCGCCCCCAATCCAGTGCCGACCACTGCCATTCCCCAACATCCCACACTGGCCGACCAAATGAACATACCCCAACCGACCACACCTACCCCCCCGCTGACTGCCACCACATCCGACATCCCTGTGCCGACCAATGCTCCCTTACGACCCCCTGCACCTCGCATGGTAACTCGAGCTCAGAACAACGTGTTCAAGCCAAATCCAAGGTATGGGCTTACTTCTGTCATCACCTCTGACATTGAGCCGAGTTGTGTGTCACATGCACTTAAGGACAAAAACTGGCGAGCAGCCATGTCGGCTGAGTTTGATGCCCTTCTTCAGAACGGCACCTGGGACTTAGTTCCTCCCAATACATCTCAGAACGTGGTCGGCTCCAAGTGGGTCTTTCGTATCAAACGAAAACCTGATGGATCCCTTGACAAGTACAAAGCTCGCCTGGTCGCCAAAGGCTTTCACCAACGACCAGGTGTTGACTTCACTGAGACCTTCAGTCCGGTCGTCAAGCCGGCCACTGTGCGAGCAGTTCTCAGCATCGCTGTCACTCAGCATTGGCCCCTCCAATTTGATGTCAACAACGCCTTTCTCCATGGCACACTCTCAGACACAGTCTTCATGGCACAACCCCCTGGTTCTGCAGATAAGACCTTTCCTTCTTATGTTTGCAAATTACACAAATCCATTTATGGCTTGAAACAGGCTCCTCGCACGTGGTACTACGCTCTTCGTTCCTTTCTCGAAGAAATTGGGTTCACTCCCACTCACTCAGATGAATCTCTGTTCGTCTACAACAACACTGGAGTGGTCGCCTACTTCCTCGTCTATGTCGACGACCTCATCCTGACGGGCAACAACATACCCATGCTCGCCCGTGTGGCTGCCGACCTCCGTGCCAAGTTCTCGGTCAAGGACCTTGGTCCTCTATCCTACTTCTTGGGAGTGGAAGTTCTCAGATCTACAAACTCATGCTTCCTCTCTCAACGCAAGTATGTCACTGACCTGCTCGCCCGGTACAACATGCTTACTTCAAAACCTGTTCGCACCCCTTTACCAACCTCTGCTCGCCTGTCTATCTCGGATGGCTCCTCGCCTGCAGATGCCACCCAATATCGTTAGGTCCTTGGTTCCCTTCAATATCTACAACTCACCAGGCCGGACATTGCCTTTGCTGTGCACAAGTTGTCGCAGTTTATGCATGCACCCACTACCACTCACTGGGGTGCCGTCAAACGTCTACTGAGGTACTTGAATGGTACAAGAAACGTTGGGGTCACCCTCACCTCGAGTCCATCCTCATCGCTTCACTGCTTCACTGATGCCGATTGGGCCGGAGACACAGACGACCGAACCTCCACCAGTGCCTACATTATATTTCTAGGGTCTAATCCTATCTCATGGTCATCCAAGAAACAAAAGTCTGTTGCTCGCTCCTCGACTGAAGCTGAATATCGAGCAATTGCTGTTGCTGCCTCTGAAGTCCAATGGCTCAAATCCCTATTTAAGGAACTTCACTTTCCCACTCTACCTACACCAGCTCTCTACTGCGACAACATTGGTGCCACCTATCTGTGCTCGAACCCTGTTTTTCACTCACGGATGAAGCACATTGCCATTGACTTTCACTTTGTTCGTGATCTCATCAAGACAAAACAACTACGTGTGTCTCATGTCTCCTCTGCCGATCAACTTGCGGATGCTCTCACAAAACCTCTCTCCAGCACTCGCCTACAACTTCTCATGTCCAAGATTGGACTCACCAATGGTGCTCCATCTTGAGGGGGCGTATTGGACCTATATTAGTAAATACACTCTTCTCCTTATTTATTGTATAGGCCCATCTTAGTTTCCTATGGACTCTCTTATAAAGCCCATTAGGGTTAGGTTAGACCTAATTATCTCTTGTATAAATACCCATTGTAAATCTACTTTACAACTAATCAAGAAATTATATTTTCTATATTCTCTATAATTATGGCTAAGAAGAACAAGATGTAGATGACGGAGCACCGATATCTTTGATCAAGTTGGTAACCCAAATAATTTCTAGTGCAGTAAGTTGCCATGATACAATACTCAAATTCATAACGAGAACGTGTAGCAGCTGCTTTCAGGCACTCCAAAATATTAAGTTACCATTAAGATAAATCGAATAACCATAGGTAGAGTCACCAGTGTCGAGACAATGAGCTCAGTCGACATTAGAGTAGTCAATGAGAAAGGAGTTAGTACCCCGAGTAAACGAAAGAACGAAGAAGAGAGTTCCATTGGCAAACATAGAATTCTCTTGACCACTTGAAAATTATCTACGATCGCCGCCTAAAAAAACTAACTCATGTGATTTAGTGCAAATTTGAGATCCAGGTGAGTAATTGTGAGATACTAAAGAGCTCTTAACAAATAATGATATTTCATTATGTTCACAAATAAAGAACCATCGCGAGTTAAAGATTCTCCTATAGTTAAAGGAGTCTAGATAGGCTTACAATCAAGCATCTCCGACCGGACAAGAATATCACCGTCATACTTTACCAGTTTGACTGACCAAGAAATAGACCATCAAGCGTATCACTAACCTCCGAACTAAGAAAATAGCTGCTCTTGATTGCAAACTATCAATGAAGTCAGGAAATGAATTGTCGAATGAGAGTTAGTAAATTTCCTAGAATCCTAGAATAGAGAAAAGCTCAGGAGACTTGAAGCTGCGGTTGAAACGGTGAGTGGCGACAATAGAAGACTAAGTAGTTGTTGGTCCTGCGTGCGCAATTAATGAATGTCGGATTAGTGATTTGTTTGCTATCGCTATTAGTGGTTAAAGAAGCGGGAGGCAAACTACTTCTATCAGACATAATTAGAGAAATTTTGGTAGGTGAGAATATATGTGATTCAATTTTCAATAAAAGACAATTGAAGGAAGTTAGTTTGATCATGACCATACGGAGAAGAGTTGCGAATGGAAGGAAGCCAGATGAATACTGGACAATCGTGTTATCGTCTGAGAGGGAGGATTTGTTCGAAAAAGTGGAAGATGAATACTGGATAATCGTGTTATCGCTATTAGACTTGACATTTTATTTTTACTATAAAGTATAGATAAGTGTTATGACATATTTAATTTACGAGATATATAATCGTGTACAACTAATGAATCAAATTAAATAATATGATACACCAAATCAAAACAAATCATATCTACGATATCGTCGAATCTTCTTCTTCGTGCAAACCCTTTCTTCTCCATGTTTTCAAACAAAAAAAAAAAGAAAAAACTATAGTAACATATATTTGATTTTTGTATTGATTTTGTTCATGCAGTAACATATTTTTCTTCATATAATAACACTTTTGTGTTCATATAGTAACATTTTTCAATACCTTACATGTGTTACCATAAAGGCATTCATGTGTTATTTGTTTCTACAATAACACACATTTGTCCTTATAGTAATACATAATGGGAGCGTGTTATTTTGTTTACCATGCACAAGTTTTTTGAGAAAGACATGGGTGACTCCTTTGTAATTTTCTGACATTTTCTTAAATGTGTCAATATTGAATAAGAGAGTGTCTTTTTTGTAAAGCAATAATATAACTTAAAATAACTTGAAATTACACCGTGCACCTGATATATAAAGTAGTTGTAACTAAAAAATCATATTTATATGAACATGTTTAATGTGAAAATAAAATTTTAAACATACTTCTAATTTTAGTTTTATATTAAATATTAAAATATATAGTGTTATTACTACATAGAGTCTCAAATGTACCGGGTTCATGATGACTTGCTACACATTTCAATTATGTTAGTATGCATGTTTTAATTTCACATTTTTTTACATTTAAGTTATATTAATATACATATTTCAATTATATTAACATATACGTCTGTTATGTTATATTAGTCTGAACGTTTCATCCACGTGCTCGAGTACACAATGGGGGAAGATCTAGATCTTCAAAATATATATACCGCTCCCAAGTCCCACCCACCATCCTCCGTGATCTTCCTGTTGATCGATAATGACATTAAAGTAATTAAAAAAGAACATTTTAAAATATTAGAATAAATAGTTCCATTATATATTTCAAACAAATATAACAATAGTTTATCCTGGGCAACACAAACGTTTGTGTCAAAAGACATCTCGAAAGTTCCTTGTATACTTTTAAATCTTCGAAATGTACGAACACCTAAAATAATTTTTATTACATGTTCTACCTGAAGTTGTTGCAACCTATAAAGCCATATTTTATTCCCAAAAAAATCAAACTATTCATAATGCCAGATTTGTGTGGACTAGATGTATAGTTAAGATATATACCTATAATATATTAATATTTAATCAATCTTCTATTAAAATTAAATAATATTATTTCAGGACGTAACTTTCACATATAAAACAAAAGGAATCGCGTTAGGTTTAGTACGTAACTTGACAATGTAATGGGACCGTAGTTGCCTAGAAAATTCAAATTAATTATTAGGAAAATAAAAAAGGCAACAATAAATTAAATGTGTAATTGAAGGCTTTTAGACAACCACTATTATTTTCCTAATTAATAATCGTCAAAAGTTAATCAACTTGCTAATCACTTTCTACTAGTGCAGACGCAAAAAAAGAAAAAAAGATTCGCCACAAATCCCATTTATAATTATCATAACTGACCATGTTAAGAAACTTAATCCTGCGCTACTAGGTTCTTTAATCTTCACATGACAGGACCCTAATAAAAAAAACATTGTCCTTAACCATGATTTCTGGAAACATAACAAATGATACTCAAATTTACTTTGAATTTTGAGTGACGGTTATATTTTTTTAAAGTAGAAAATATTGATTTAACTTAATATTAAATTAATGTGTAAAATTTGTAAAGACGACCCTAATAAAAAAAAAATTCTTAATCATGATTTCTGATAATATAACAAATGATACTCGGATTTACTTTGAATTTTGGGTGATATTAAAAATTGATTTTTGAAAATTTGAGTTTTTAAATTCTGTTAAATGGTTATATGATTTTATTTTTAAGTAGGAAATATTGGTTTAACTTAATGTTAAATTAATGTGTAAAATTTGTAAAGACAATAGAAACTCGAATATTCTCCTTTTATATCTCCCGGCAGTAACGAACCTAAGAAGGGTCCAGAGGGGTAGTGGGCCTCCCAGTAATTTTGTAAATTTATTAGGGGTATTTTAGTAATTTCACACACATATAAAACTAATATTACAATCCGTGATTAGTTGAATAGTTATACATTTATTTAGGGTTAATTGCAAATTAAATCACCATCTTTCACTTAATTGCAATTTAATCTAAACTTTTGAATAATTGCAAATAAAATCACCAACTTTAAGAAAGTGTCACATCAGCTAGCCACGTTAGATTTGGGAATAAATTAGGCTATCTAGGAGTTTAAATTGCAACAATTTTTAAAGGTGGTGATTTTATTTGCAATTATTCAAAAGTTTAGATTAAATTGCAATTAAGTGAAAGGTGGTGATTTTATTTGCAATTAACCCATTTTTTTATTGAGACGTCTCAATATTACTTGCACACTCTTAATATACAAAATAAGTTACACAATTAATACACCACAACATCATTTTATTTTTAAAATCGATCTCTTATTTTGAGCTTACATTTTACCTTTATATTTCACTAAATTCATTTTAAATTTCACTCGATTACCTTTACACCTCACTAAATTACCCAAATTACACCTCATTTATTTGACCCAGCACCACTAAATTTTTTATTTTTTAAAGTGAGTCGATCAAGATCACAAAAACTTGTATGCAATATTTCATATATGAAATATTGCCACTAGTAAATGGGCTCAACATAGAATTAAGCTATTAAATTGGGTCAACCTCTTTATTAAATTTTAATCCACTCTATTAATTTTATCTGTTCCACCCTAATTTCTAGATTTTAATTTATTAATTTTAGAGATTTTTTATCAATAGAGTCATTATCACAACCCATTCAACAAATAGAAACAGCTACTTCAAAATTTGTCTAATCGCTTCATTTTGAACACAAAAAATCATAATTACCCTTATTATACAAATTGATTTAAAATTTCGAAATTGATATTAAATCAGATATTTATTCTTGCCACAATTTTCGCAAATCATTCAATTCCTTAATATTAGGTCACAGGACTTTCCAAATTTCGAATTTCCAAAATTTGATTTCGAAAAGCTTCTGCAGATTTGATCAAAACTGAATAAAAATTTTGGAAATTCAATATTCATCTTCAATCCAATTCTTCTGCCAGACCAGTAACCACGAATTCTTCCATTTCCTATCCATAATCAATTCGTGCTTCTTAAAGTGTAGAATACTTATATCCATGTTATCATAGTACAGATCGAACCATGAGTACACCTTCCTCCACACCTCCTTGGCTTTCGAGCATGAGAAAAATAGGTGTTGAGTTCTTTCCTCGTTAGATCCACATAGTTTTCATTCTGTGGAGAAGTTTGTGTTGTAGACACCTCTTCTACGCAGGTTCAAAATCGTAGGGATTTTATCTTGAAGCAATCTCCACGTGAATCCCCCCACTTTCAGAGGAACCCCCTTCGTCCGCACGCATCTGAGTGTGTCAAGATCCGGCCTATCCTCCATATCGATCTCCAATAAAAGGTCGTACGCTGATTTCACCGAATACTTCCCGTTCGTTTCCAGCTCCCAGGTCTGTCCTCTTTTCCAGATTCTTTGATGTATCTACTAATCTGTTTGCAAATTTTGTTACTATTCTCCACCTCCCTGTCCAGGAGACATCTATTCCAGTCCCATTTCATGAATATTTTTCCATCTTCCCACCCAACCCTCTCTGCTACAGCACACTACATACATACTCATCTTTCTTAATTAATATGAACTACTTACTGCACATGTAGTAAACCGCGCATATAGTCCTGCATTTCTAATAACATATACTATTACGTATAAGTGTTTCATGACGTTTACGACCGCTTCGTTCAACTACAAATGCATCTTTCTTAATTAATAACAACTACTTATGCATCATTAACTACATTTTTTTATGCACTACTCACTTCACTTGCGTATGCATTATTAACTTCATTGGCTGTGTTCATACATTCATGCGCATCTTCCTAATTTTATGCATACGTTATTGCATATATGGTTATGCATAGTGATCTGCATACAAATATTTTGAAATGGAGTTTGATTTTCAATAACTCAGAACCATTATTGACGCGAAAACCATTAAAATGAAACATGCAGATGATCGAATTACCTTATGCGGTGAATCGTCGTCCTCGTCGCCGGAAAATACACATAAGGATTAAACAATCGCTGGAAGTAAGTGCAGACTACAGAAATCTCAAAGCTCAAGCAAGTGAAACGAATTAATTACGATATCTATTTTTTAGGAAATTTTTAAAATTTTGGAAGCTTCTTAAATTCCGCTAATTTCGAAATCCTTTGTTAATAGCTAATAAGGGAATTTAGTTGACCTGTTAATTTGAATTCAGAAATTCGAATTGTTTCAAATTAATAAAAGGGTATAATTGTCTTAGATTTTTTCAATTTGACTCTATTAGACAAGAAAATATGATGTAGATTTTATTAGATAAAACTAGTAGTGAAATGACCTTATTAAAAATTTACCCTTAATTTTACTTTATTGATTTTCAAATTTAGTGACAAGTTTTTTGATATGTAGTATTATACACTTCTTATGTAGTAATATTTTGTATTTAATGAAGTAACATTTTTTTTTACATGTAGTAATATGTTTTTTTTTTTTAAATCTGTTGTAATATTATCTTTTTTTCTATTCATATAATAGTAGTTAATATTGTTTATACATGTAGTAGTTTAATTATGTTATTTTAGTAAAACATTTTTTCAAATGTAGTGACAAGTTTTTTGATATGTAGTATAATACATTTTTCATGTAGTACTCCCTCTGTCCACCAAAAGTGTGCTCACTTTTTTTTATATGTGTTTTTAAAAAATCATATTTTAATTATAAAGAATATATTTAATATAATGAGTAGAAAATATATTTGGTAGATACTCAATCTTGTTAGTAAAGTAGAAAAAATATTCAAAAGTTAACTATTTAAATAGAATAAGCACGTTTTTGTGGACCTCAAAAAAAGAAATGAGCACACTTTTGGTGGACGGAGGGAGTAATATTTTTTATTTAATGAAGTAACATTTTTTGTACATGTTGTAATATATTTCTGTTCATGTATTTTTTTTAAATCTGTTGTCATATTATCATTTTTTATATATTAATGTAGTATAGTAGTTAATATTGTTTATACATGTAGTAATATTTTTTATTTTATGAAATACTCTCTCCATCCAAGCTTAACTTTCATACCTACTTTTTCGATTTTTTAGAAACTCTATCCATACAATATCTAAAACATTATATTTAATGTTATTATTTTTATGGTACATACATACACACTAGTCAATTCACTTATTTATTTTTTTATAAGATTATATCTCAAAATTCTATTTATTATAATATTTTTTAAAAAGGGGGTGAAGAGTAAGTGTGAAAAGTAAGATGGGACGGAGGGAGTAACATTTTTTGTACATGTAGTAATATATTTCTATTCATGTACGGAGTATTTTTTTTAATCGGTTTTAAGAGAAATATTTATGTGATTTAATATTTTAATCAAATAAATTTATTTATTTTAATTAATATACTGTATATATTTTATTATATTATTGAGACACGCAAAATTAGTTTAAAATTTTAACGTTTGTTAATTGGACTTAGAGTTTTGAGCTTTTGCTAAATTGAGTAAGATGCATGCATGAAATATTGCATGTAATTAAGATCAACCCGGTCAAGATATGTAAGTTATCACATGACGAAGGGAGAGTATTAACTTCTAGTCAAACATAACGAAAGTCAACTTGTTCGATAATTTAGTTTAATGAAATGACATGTATTGACAATTTTATCATGTGAATAATACATATTATTTTATTTTTATAGTAACGTTAATCGAGTTCCTCTACCTAAAATTTCTGGGTCCGTTAAAGGTATCAATAGTATCATACACAAAACTCTCTCGTTAATACATGGAACCTCCGTATGAGTTGAAGAAAGTATTGTTCTATCCTCAAATATTATTCAGTGCACAAAAATCATGATGGGAAAATTCAACAATCTCGTCAGAATTTGTGTGAGGATCACTACTTCCATTTTGCAATTAACCTCATGTTCTTGATTAGTCGTAAAACATTGTGATTTTTCCAAAGATGAGATGAATTAATTATGGAGTGCACAACATCTTCTCTAAAATCCTTCAAAATAAAAAGAAATATTTCTTTGAAATCTCCACTAAGGACGACTATATATGTTTCCTCCAAATGGCAAGGTAGACACGATCTAAAAATATTCTTTAATACTCTGATCTAACGCTTCAAAACTAAATTTCATTTTCATCGTTGTCTCGTTTTATATAATGAGGTTTGCCTTTAATATAAATTACGTCAAATCTGCACCCGACATTATAATTTAATTAGTTTCATATCTTTTTACTTTTTTTTTTTTAAATGGTTCCCAAGAAAGTTAGATGTACACATAGACGGAGCTATGTAGGGCTAAGGGGGTGCACTGGGCCTTCTACTAATTTTTAATTTTTTTTACTATATATTTATACACTTTTTCATTTATTTAATTTATTGGTATTATTTAGCAGTAATAAGCTTCTCTCCATATTCACACATTCTCGATTCCGGTTCATAGCCCTCCTCCACTTTATCTCCCCTGCTTTTTTTGTGCCTATACTCTATTATGATGTTTCCCTTTTCTGTTTTTATTAATTTTAGAAGTTTAGTTTAACTTTAATGATTGTGAATTTAATAAAACAAAAAATATTTAATACTCTTTTTTGGTCAAATTTTGTATGTGTAATTTCTGTACACAAGTATTAACAAATACTCTCTTCTATTCAAAATGTAATTATTGATTCAAATTATCATTTTAAGTTTGTCATAAGATTTGAATATTTAATACTGAAAAATATTTTAGAGTTTTAATTTCAAGTTTAAAGATTTTACACATTTAAATGTAAAATAATCTACAAATTGTATAAAATATAGTAATATTAATGAATTAAAATGTTTTAACAATACTATAATGAAAAAAATATAATAACTTTAATATTCTTACATTCTTATTTTAATATTAATCGGGTCCCCCGTCGTTCAAATCCTGGCTCCGTCACTGAATGTACAAATCTAGTTCTCTTTTTTTTTTTTGTAAATTGTACAACTCTCGTCCTAAAATTTAGCAATTTCTCGAAACGCTGTCGTTTTCAGTCGACATACACTCGACGCGTGAGCGCTCGATTTGGGGACTTTTGACGCAGAGCTTACTAGGATAAATGTAACATACATGTCACATGTGACATGCTAACAAGAAAATATTCTCCAATCAAATAAAAGAAGCAATCCACCTAAAATAAAAATTAAATTCACAAAAATACTGTCAAAAAATTTAATTAAATTACGAAAAAAAATCACAGAAATATAAAATTAACAAACTCATACTCCTAATCTTTTCTCAATTATCATATATATATTGCTGACATTTTCTCCTACTTTGTTGTTTGTTTTTTTATTGATCCAAGTCTTCGTCTCATAAATCACCAATTGCAGAATTCAAGCCCAACTGTTTGCCAGGATACGCTATGATTGATAGCCAAGGAAAAATTGTTATGATTGGCTTTATAAGAATTCAAGTGTGTTAGCAGCTGAAATGCAAATAGAGAAAAGGGGCAATAACTGGTATCCGTTCTGCTCAAACTATTCAGATTATTAATAATAATTTGCAGGTGGACAATATTGTTAGCAGTTGTGTTGAAAATATTAGGCGCCTTTTTAGAAAACTTCCAGTGTGAGATTGTCGGTTCGTCTCAAGAAATCAAAAGAAAATAGAACATGAATTAGCAAATATGGTGTGAACCTCTTCAATGTCTCAAGACTGGCTTGAAAAAGGAATTCAATATATAATTATGTTTATTTTTTTAAGAAACATTTTCTTAATAAGTTTTTTTTTTAAAATTAAAATATGAAATGGAATTTGATTATTTGATTGAGTTAAAAAAATCTAATTTTTTTTTTTTTGAGGGAAAAAAATCTAAAATAATTAATATTAGTCCAGTTAGTATTTTCGTCGAAAGAGAATGCTCACGTGTTGAGGGCATGATTGAAAACAATGGCATTTTGAGAATTTTGACTATTTTGTGATGAAAGTTGTATAATTCACGAAAAAAATTGATAAGTTATGAAACTAAAATAGATTATTGATGGCCCAAGGAAGCCCCCATTCGTTTTTAATGCCCATGAATTTTAAGGAAATTTTTTTGTTACAAATATCAGATATCTTCAGACTTACAATTTAGAATAGCTGCCCCTTAATTTAAAAAGAATCAATTTTACAATATTTTTTCAATCCTGATGAAGTGAAAAGACAAGTGTAAATTTTGTCAATAAACGTGTAAATCAGATCTTCATTCTTAAAAATGATACAAATATTCTACACTAACACCAAGCACCTAAGCTAATACCTAACATCAAATGGTGATAAATCTAGAACTCATCTGAAAACAAGGCCCACAAAAGGGAGAAAAATCGTTGCGGAAGAACTCAAAGTATCTTCTCACAGTTTGTCTTATAAAAGTGAGCCAGTAAGACACTACAATGATAATTCTGAAATGTGGCTATTTGAAATGTTTGTGTAGGTATGGGGGTTTATAAACATTTCATTAAGTGAAAACTATGCTAGCTTTTTTCAGTGCATTGGGTTGGGTTGAGTTGGATTGTATAGTTCGTAGTTTAAATTCTATTGTGGGTGATTTAGCTTCTATGTAAAGTGTAATCCAATCAAAAATGTCAGCTCCTGACATTTAATATACTGTTATCTGGTACTAACTAATTTCAATTTATTTTTTTACAAAATTTACTTGCCTCTAGAAAAAAATCTCCTATGTTTCCCGTATTAGTTTGTGGAATTTATATTCAAGGAGATTATTAGTACTTATACTTAGAGATGTTTATCCGGACTGGCCCGTTTAACCCTGAAAAATACAGGATTAGAGTTCATGAATTATAGGCCCGTTTAAAATCGGGCTTTTTTGACCCGGACCGGTTAGTCCGTGGGCTAAATCGGGCCAGCCCACTAGCCCGAGTTTGTTACCTTTTTTTTCTTTTTTTTTAAATAAATAACCCAAAACAAATTTTGGGTCATTTGACCAATAACCATAACTATAAGCATTAAGAAGCGCAATGAGTTATAGAATTGTGTTTAAATTATACTTTTATTTTCTCATTTACGGATCATTAACTAATTATGTAGTATTTTTTTATTTTATTTGCTTGTTGGACGTGCCAATTGAGACATTTAATTTTAAAAGAATCTTTATAAGTTATACTAGATGAGGTCCTCCATATTACGCGAAATATTCATAAAAATCATATTTCCAATATAATAGTATATTGTATACACACATGTATAAATTAATTAATTTATACTATGAAATAATATGCCAATAAAAATTAAAAATATACATTTATAATTTGTGTTTTTTTAAATACATTTAATATAAACATTATTTTAAAATAATATTTATCGCATAATGGAAAACATGAGTTATTGTATATCTACACAAATTATCATTTATACATATTTTTAAGATGAAGAAAATTAAATTGATTTAGTAAATTATTTCTTTTATGATTTTATTTAACATATTAAAAATGACACATCAACTTTATTAATACATCAAACTCGCTATTTATTTGACACATATTCACGTACACAACAACACTAACTAGTTAGTTAACCAACATATCATTAAAAGAAGGGCGCGGCTAAAGGCACCCAAAGATCCTATGAGGACACCCACGCGATGAGAACACCCACAAAACGGATGAGGACACCCACGTGGAAAATACAAAATTACACTCCCCTCAATTAAAACCATTCTCTCTTTCTCTTCCTCTTCATTTTGGTACACCCATTCCTCTCAATTAAAACCATCCCTCCCCATCTCTCCAATGGCCGCCGCCCACCCACCTCCTCCCTTCCAGGCGCGGCCGCCGCCCACCCACCTCCTCCCTTCCAGGCGAAGAAAAAAAGCCACCGTCGTGAAGAAAAGCCCGCCGTCCGTCCGGCGACACCAGATCTGTAAAAAAAAAACTATCGTCGCCGTCTGTCCGCCGCTGTACGTCTCAGTGTTGAAGAAGCCCGCCGGCCGCACGCATTTTCGCCCCTCCCCTTCGCGGCCGTTCGCGGCCGCAGTTCCTCCCCCATCGCAGCCGTTCGCGGCCGGCTTCCCTCCGTTCGTGCTTCTCGCCGCCGCCGCGCCGCTTCAGGTAAGTTGTAAATTAGGTTTCTCAAAATTAGGGTTTTGTATGTTGTTCGAGAATTTCTTTCGAACCACTTCTGTTTGTTTTGTAGAAATTTTCGAACAACCTAAGTTTGTTCATGTAAAATTTTTGAACATTTTGACTTTGTTTTGAAATTTTTTTCGAACAATCTGTGTTTTTCGAACATATTTATTTTGTTTTGGAAAAAATTTCGAACAAGTTGTTCGATCTTTTTTTTCGGACAAATTTAATTTGTTTTGAATTTTTTTTCGAACATATTAAGTTTGTTCGTTAAAAAATTTCGGACATCTCAACATTGTTTGGGTAAAATTTTCGAACATATTAAGATTTTATTTTTATTGTTGAAATTTGAGTTTTTATGATTTTTGGTGGTGATTTGGGTGAGAAATGATGAATCGCTGTGAAATTCAACGGATGGGTGTACTCATCCGTCCATTTTTTAAAAAAATTGCAGGAAGGGTACAAATGTCATTTCGCTTACCCCTTGTGTTAAAAAAAAAATCCGATGGTTGTACTCATAGGAAATCCGGGTGCCTTTAGCCGCGCCCTTAAAAGATTTAGCTGCGCCCTTAAAAGAAATTGATACATAAGCACTATACTATAAAGGGTGGGACTATTTACACCTCCATTTCGGTTTAGAACACTCCCCCTCCGAATTTAATAATAAAATAATAGTGTAAAAAACCAAAAATACCATTTAACTTATATTACACTACTAAATGCACCCCTATTACTAAGTGCACCCTCCTCCACCTTTAAACAACACCACCACCACCACCACCACCACCGCCAAAAAACAAACAACAAACTTTCTCCCCAAACCAAAAAAATCAAAGAACTTAAAAAATTTCAATTTTTTTTTAAAATTTCGACAAACCAGTGTCGACTATAGTGAATATGGTCGACACTGGTTTGTCGAAACGAATAATACAAAAAAAACATAAAAAGTTCGACCTTCCTAAGTCGACCATATAAACTCTCGTCGACACCTGGGTGTCGACGAGAGTTTATATGGTCGACTTAGGAAGGTCGAACTTTAAAAAAAAAAAAAACTTAAAATTTTCGACAACATATGTCGTCGACGAGAGGTTACATGGTCGACGATATGGTCTCGAAAATTAAAAAAAAATTAAAAAAAAAAAGGGTTTCTGCTACAAATTGCAGAAACCCTAAAACCTAAAACTTCAAAATTGCCACCGACTGAACTTTACCAGACGGCGGCGGCGATACACTTACCTGAGGTGGGGTGGCCGGCATCTTCGATCGGGTTGTACAAAAATTAATTTGCAGAAATGAGAGAGGGAGGGGAAGGGGATGCCGTCGCGACGACGGGAGAGAGGGGAAGGCCGTCGCGGCCGCGGCTGAGGGAGAAGGAGGCGGCCGCGGATGAGGGTGAGGGAGATGGAGGCGGCCGCGGCTGAAGCTGAGGGGGATGGAGGCGGCCGCGACTGAAGTTGAGGGAGAAGGAGGCGAGCGGCGACGGCGGCCGCGGCTGAGGGAGAAGGAGGTGGCCGGCGGCGGCGGGCGGCGGCGAAAAGAGGCGGTGGGCGGCGGCAAGAAAAAAAGAAAGAGAAGTAGGGTTTGAGGGAGGGTGTGATAAGTAAAGTTGTATTATATAGATAAAAATGAGAAAAGGGTAATTAAGACAATTTCATGGGGGTGCATCTATTCTGACCAATTTCTGGGGGGTGCATCAATCGGGGGGAGTGTTCTCAACGCAAATGGAGGTGTAAATAGTCGGACCCTACTATAAACTCTTTCTTCCTTCTTAGTGAGAGCATACATGCCCAACAACCGGCCCAAGAAGTTAAGATTTCACAGTGGTTTTCTGGGCCTAGTCCATGTTCCATGAAAGCCCATAAGGTGTGGCCTAGAGTGCTAAATCTTTCTTTTTTTTCTTTTTCTTTTTTATTTTACAAAAGCTTCTTTTCAACATTACTGTTACTTGATTATTATAATAAATCTCAAACTTCTAATGTTGTACTAAAAGCTAATCTGATTGCTCGTTTAAAAAAACTAATCTGAACGTTTAGTAGAAAAAATATACTTTTATACTCCCTTCTTTCCATAATTATTTACACACTTTTCTTATTGGAACGTTCCAAAATTATTTGCACACTTTTAATATGAAAATATCCCACAAAATTAATATCCTCCCAACATCATTTTATTTTCAAAATTGTCACTCATTTTTTACATACATTTTACTTTACACCTCATAAAATCCACTTTACAGTTTACACCTCATTAAATCATGTAAAATACCCCTCATTTATCTTACATCACCAATCACTTTATTCCATTTTTTAAAATAATCTTATTGTTCCTTATTGTTCATAAAATGCTGGGACGGAGGGAGCATTATATTAAAATAATCTTATTGTTCCTTTAAAATAAAAACTATTCTGATCGAATTCACAAAAAATGAAAATAATTATTAAATTTCACCCTTACAATATACACATATTTATTTTATATATAAAAGTTTACAAAATTAACATTTATTACATTTTTTAAAAAAAGTGTAAATTTTTGTAGGACGTTGATAATCAAATTCAGATTATTCATAGTAATGTATGAACATAAGAAACATTTCAATTTAATTTCCAGATTATTTTGTTCGAAAAAAATTGAAGATTGATGTAAACAATTTGGAAAAACAACTGAATGATTTTTTTTAGTTGAAGATATCAAATAGAAACAATCTATACATGTCTAAAACAACATAAACCTTATATTCTAGAACAATGTCAGGATGTTTGCAATCTATTTTGACATTAAAAAAAAAATGAAGATAATATTATTACTTGGTTATTCATAATGGCTGGTGGAGGTTGTCCACATAATATTTGTTGATGTCCTAGAGCAGGTGGATACATCGACATACGAAGAGCAACGGTGGTATGTCCCATTATTACTGGCCTTAACAGAGCAAATCGAGCCTGGATAAAATCACAATAGAATTAAGTTAAAAATTTCAAGTAACGATGACGATTTAAATGCAAAATACACCTTAAAATATATATACCTGTAGACTTGCTCGTTTAACTTCTTTCTTTTTAGCAAATGCAACGTTGAGGGGCTTTCTAGTCACCATCTTTCCATTCATTTTAGAAAGCTAAAAAGTACAAGTTTCCCTCATTAATAGATAAACAGGTGAGAAAAAATTGCGAGATTAGAGAGAGAGAGAGTGACGAACGATGAGATTCCGCCTTATCCTCCGGCAACCGTATCCAAAGGAAATAGAAGCAACATTCCCACCCTAACCTACCTGATCCCACTGTTCAAATTCCTTACCCCCAGCCAAATACCTTTCCATCCCAGCCTTTTACCTACCCAAACTCCTCATCTTCAAACCCTAACTCGACCACAAACCATTTCCCTCACCAACGGAAACCCACCCCGAGAGTAGGTCCAGGATCCCGACAGGCGGGATCTTTTAGGCAGTTTTAGCAATCTAGGCACCCCTCTAGGGTTTTCGTGTCCAAGTTCTCGGAGGACTAGAAGGAGCGCGATGTTTTCGAGTGGATGCGCCGCTATGGTCGTGTCATGGATGCCTACATTCCAAACAGAAGAACTAGACATGGAAGAAGATTTGCCTTTGTAAGTTTCGTGGACACGGCCAACCCACTTACGCTGGCGATGGAGATTGATAAATCATGGATTGGCTCGAGGAAAATTAAAGTGACGAAAGAAAGCGCTCGAAAACCCCCTGACCTTGCGGAAAGATATCTTTCGGGATGAAGATTTGACAGTCGAAAAGGCATCCCTAGGGATGTGCGCAGATTTGTAGAGGTTGTTAAAAAAGTCCCAGAGATAGGTAACTTGGATAGAAAGGACGTAGTGATCTGTTCTTCTTCAGAGGAGAACAGAAAACGGGCTCTACAATGTGTTGTCGGTGAAGTTATTGGCTTAAAACTTCTATAGAATATCAAGAATGATCTTGTGGAGAGAGGATACGCACACTACTCTTTGATTCTCATGGGCGGCCTGAAGGTAATGTTGTATCCAAATTATGCCTATGAGAGAGGTGATATTCTAAAGGAAGACCACGCCTGGATTTTCAAAAGGTTCGCCTACCTTAGGAAACGAATGGAGAGTGACGTAGTGAGAGTAAGGAAAATTTGGATTCATATCTTCGGTCTTCTAATCCATGCACAGAATGAAGAATCGTTTAGGGCAATAAGCGATTTTTTGGGAAGGTGGAAGAAATTGACCCAAGGTCGGCAAACAAATGCGACCTATCCAGTAGAAGAGTTAGAATCCACATAAATTGTTGGAATCTCATCAACACCCGGATTGAAATCACGATGAACAATAACACATTCGTGATTTGGGTAAAGGAGGCGCAAGGGGATATATGGAACCTCCAATCTAGAGCGAGGTCACTTGGGTTTGACTTGGAGTTAGAGGTATCTTCAGTTCGGTCTGATCGGTCTTCCTCTTTAGCCAACTCTAATTTCGACTTCGTCGACGGGCCTTCGGATCAATGTTACTGGGTAAATGTGAACTCGAAAGGTAGGGAACAAGCTTCTGACATTAAGCACATCAGCCAAGAAAATTTGGCGACAGTCATTCTCGAGGGAGAAGGCACGACCCCATATAACCCATCAAGTACTTCTGGGAATATGGAGAACGCGTGTATCTATGCATTATCTCCCTTTAATTGTGGGTCCCCTAAATTTACTGCAGAGCCTATCAAATCGGCTGGTGGGACCCACAACCCTCCACGATCCAAAGACCAGTCTTTAGTTGCAACAGAGCCAATGGGCTCCTCTGATTCAGACCCGTTTGGGCTGGAACCACTTATTAAAGCGGTCCATATCCCAGAATCTAATGGGCCCAAGGTGTCAAAAAAAGGAAGAGTATGTAAGCTCAGGCCGAAGTTTGATAAAGAAGCGTTGAATGGCTTTATCCAAGAGTTGGATTCCGGAGGCATCCCCAAAACCACAAAAGGCAAATCGATCGCAAAAAGAAAAGGAAAGGCACCAAAACGAGACAGAAAATCTAAGAGGGCGCCATAGATTAGGGGTTCAGCGCGATGAATGATCTTAGAAACCCAGCCGAAAAGGAAATCGAGGCAATCAAGGATATTTGTGAACTACTGGGCTTCAACAAAGAAAATGATGGGGCGATTCTGTCATAAAAGCTAAGAGTACTGGAAAGTAGGGATAAAGAGGCACTCGAATCTTACTAATTTCGTGTCGCTGGTTGGGTTCCACCAGGAAACTAAGATGGACCATATTGATATGAGGGTGTGCAGATAGATTTGGTATGATAAGACTTCAGATGGTATTTCAAAGGGGCTATTGGCAACTCGGGTGGCATTCTTTGCACCTGGAGGAAATCGTGCTTTGAGATGATTGACAGTTGGGATGAAGATGGTGCAATTGATGTTACCGGACTTTGGGGGGCAGACAAAATCGAGGTCCAAATAGTCAACGTTTACGCACCCTGTGATAAAAGAAAAAAAAAAGGTATTGTGGGAAAAACTCTCCCTGAGAATTGCAGACGATAAGGAGGCTAAGTGGTGCATGTGTGGCGACTTCAATGGCATTCTTCACAAGTCAGAAAGAAGAAGATCCTCTTCTTCTTCTAATTCGAAGGTGGACCAGCCGTTCGTCGAGTTTGTTAATGGCCTGGGACTCAACGACCTCCCATTAACTCGACGAAAGTTCACTTGGTATAAAAATAATGGGTCATGCTGTAGTAGGATTGATCTTTTAGGGAATTGATTGGATTGTTAGCTAAGCCTTCAACAAATTGGGTTAAATAGAACCTTCTCGGATCATGCTCCGATCATCCTTAAACCAGGCATCATCCGGGATTGGGGTCCAAAACCGTTTCGTTCTCTTAATTGGTGGTTGGAAGAGGAGAAATTCAAGAAAGTTGTGGCGAATTCTTTGAAGAATAGCACGGTGACTGGAGGGGGTTCTTTTGTGGTCTTAGAAAAGCTAAAATCCCTGAAAAAATCTATTCGAAAATGGAATAGGAGCACTGGTAACCAGTTTGATCATGATATTAAGAAGGCGAAACAAAGGTTGTTAGGTTTGGATAGGATTCTGGACACATCGGGCTGGAATGGGAACGAAGCATTGGAGAGGGCGAATATTATCACCCTGATCGACTCCCTCAAAACAAAACAGTGACAGATGGTATTCCAAAAGGCGAGGATCAAGTGGGTTCGAGAAGGTGATGCAAACTCAAGATATTTCCACTCAATTATGCGTATGAAACAAAAGAAAAATGAGCTTAAAGGGCTGGTTATTAATGGGATATGGCACGAGGAGGTCGAGGACCTTTAGAATGAAATTTACAATTTCTTTAAAGACTCATTTTCACAGAAAGCCAGGAATAGACCGAGCATTATGGGAGTCTCGTGTAAGAAGATTGACGATTTTTCCAATCTGGTCCTATGTGGTAACATTTCAATTGAAGAAGTTAAGAGGACGGTGTGGAGCTATGGGGCTAACAATAGCCCGGGCCCTGACTGCTTCAAGTTCAAGTTTATTAAAGCCTTCTGGGAGATACTTGAAAAAGATTTCATACAGGCAATCTCAGATTTCCATCTTAATTCCAAACTTGTCAAGGGGGTGAACTCGACGTTTATCACTCTCATACCCAAAGTGAGGAACCCGATCACCGTCAAGGAATACATGCCAATTTCCCTAGTAGCGAGTCTATACAAAATTATTGCCAAGATCCTTGCTAACAGACTCTCGAAAGTTCTGGATCAGGTGATATCCAAAAACAAATTATCTTTTATTAGTGGTCGTAACATCCTGGATAGTGTTGTGGTAGTTAATGAAATTGTGGAGGAAGCGAAGCGTATATGCAAGAAACTATTCCTCTTCAAACTGGACTTCGAAAAAGAGTATGACTCGGTTGATCATGGGTTCGTATTGGATATGCTTGCTCTCATGAGTTTCGATACCAAGTGGTGCAATTGGATAAAGAAGTGCTTTAGTTCGTCCTCGGTTTCTGTCTTAGTTAACGGGTGCCCGACTAATGAATTTCTCATGGAGAAGGGTATCAGACAAGGTGACCCGCTCTCCCCGTTTCTCTTTAAATTTATGGGGGAATGCCTCAAATTGATGATGCCAAAGCGACGGAGGAATGAGCATTCTCGCTGATTTCGGTTGGAAGTAGATGCACTAAGATTTCACACCTCCAGTTCGCAGATGATACATTATTCTTTGGAGAGGCACACAAGAGAAATATTCTGGTGTTGAAGAGCATTTTAAGAATGTTTGGTCGGGTCTGAAAATCAATTTCTCTAAGAGCAAACTAATTGGCATCAATGTGAACGAGAATGCCCTCTCGAAGTGGGCCTCAATGTTAAACTATAAAACTGCCCCTTTGCCAATCAGCTACATCGGGCTGAAAATTGGTGCCAACATCAAATTATCCTCAAGCTGGAAGGAGGTAACAGAAAAAATGAAAAAAAAAAGGCTTAATTGTTGGGTGTCATGGATATGAAGACCTATGAGCAATGGGCCAATTGTTTGACATGGGTCAAATGGAGTAAGAGAACGAGAATGGGTTTTATTGATATTTGTTGGTTGGGCGTAATTAATTGTTTGTGGGCTTGGTTATTTAATTTGGTTATAGTTTGGTATTTAGCATTTCAGCATGCAATTCTTTAAATTACAAAAGTGGACTCGTGGTCCTAAAATTTAGTTATAATGCCAGTTCTGGCTGAATAGGGAGGATATAAAAGAAATATTATTATTCTTGGTCCTTTCTCTCTCTCTCTCTCTAGTCCTTCTATCTATTTCAATTATTGTATAAAAATTCATACAAAACATATGGATTTCAAGCGTAGTGATGGGATCACTACAAATGGTATCTAGAGCCATCAATCCTTTGTCATGGCAGAGGTCACCCACTTCGATTTACATAGGCATATTATCAAATTTGGTTCTAATTTACAAAATAAATTAGAGAAGATAGATAACAAACTTGATTGCATTATAGATATGTTGGAAGCTATGCAATTACATCTACTAATTAGGAACAGGGATACGGAACCGCAAAAGGATTGATTAATCCTTGAAGAAGCTCACCTTTCTACAAAATCTCAACAAATTTCGGAGTCGATTCGAGGTGAGGTAGAGGACAACAACTCTAATGCCATAGCGGATCTGAATGTCGATCGAGATCGAAAAAATACATTATGACGGCTCGATTAACTCGGTGGTGAATAATTTGGAAGATGCACCCAAATCAATTGACATGCGGGTATCAATGGCGTTGGAGGAAGATAAATCAGTTTACCATAGTGTAATTTGTAAATGGTCAATGATTCTTCATCTGATGCCTTGTACGGAGTCGGTTCCGTATCGGATCCTATCGAAAGGGGCAAAGTTTAGTGATGCAAAAGCTAGCAAATACATTGTCCTAATAATCGATGCTTGTGGTTTCGTCATTGTTGTTATGCCGTCAGCTAGAAAACCGTTAAGAGAATTACTTCCCTTTAATGAATTCCTTGGTGATGAATATTGGTCACCCCCTGTGACTTCACCATTATTTAATATGCTTTTTAAATATGGGTATATGAAAAAGGCATTGGGGTTGATATTGAGTATAGACATGTTCACGGTTCATGAACCGGCGGTTCAACGGTCTCTGAAGAGGTGAACCGGAACCGGACCGTGAGAATTAGGAGACCGGTTTCGGTTCCATCCGGTTCTAAAACCGTCAATTTTTTTTAATGAATTAAAACTACAAGTTTTTTTCTAGAACCGTCGAATGAAATAATTAGTACACCATCTGATAACTGTCCCAATTCCCATGATCTCATCCACAGATCCACCATTTAATGAAGATCAGGAATTAAATGATTTTACAGAGAGAGAAAGGAGGGGGCAGAAGACTAAACTGTAATGCCGTGAGCCCGTGAATCAATGGTAAGAGAGGTTCTTATCCCCACTTCACCATTCTTCATTCTTATTTTCTATCTTCTAGTAGAGATGCACACATTCTTATTAAATTGTTTTATAGAGTGAGGAAAAAGACTTCTACTTTGAATATTCTCCCTCAAACGACGGTTCCAAAAAATAAGGTAAATATATCACCAAATATATAAATATTCTTCCATGATATTAAAAAGAAATATATATATTTCGTTGAACCGTCGATTCGAACAGTGAAACCGACGATTCCAAACCGGCGGTCCTTAAAACCGCAAAGGAGGAACCGAAATCGGACTGTGATTTCACGGTCTCGATTCGTGTATATGTCAGTTCCGGTTCCGAACCGCCTGTCGGAACCGTTTGGGTAACTTTAATTGAGTATGTTGAATAGTGTGGCACGTTATGTTTGTGGGGTTAACAAGCTAGAACCAAATGCATTTTTAGTTAAGGAAATAATAAAAACGATGATGCACAATAATGTAGGGGCAGTAGCAATGAAGCCTTCCTCTAATGAGTTGGCTTTTAAGAATTGGTGATGAGATTGACTTTGATATTGTTGTTTTCACTATTTTGATTAAAGATCATATGGATTTTAATGGAACAAATGATGAATATAAGGAAGAAACTTGGTGTCTTATATTTTTAGAAGCTATAGTTAGAGCTTCTCTTGTTAAGCTTGCAAGTTGCCCTTCTATTGAAAAAAATGTTGTTAGGGAGCTGATTTATTTAGAGATTCAAGAGTATCATTCTCAGTTGCTTCGGGAATATCTCTCGAGCAGGAAAGTATCTCAACAAGATGGTGAAGGATGGACTTTTAGTACTTGAGATTTTGAGTGTGATAATGCCATGATTTATGCATTTGATATCGGGGCTCAAAAGCTTAGAAGATTAAATATCAACAACAAAGGGTTGCTGGAATTGGTGGAACTTGTGAATAAACTAGGCATAAATTCACTATTTTTTCAAGCTACATTGCCATCTCTTGGTGTTGGCCAAATAAGATTGCGAGGAGATGATATTCGTGCTTATGGGATAGAAAAAGAGCATGCATTACGAGTACTTGAAGATCCTATGTAATATCCATAACTTTTTCTATTTAATAGTAATAATTAATTTATTAACTAAATATTAATTAATTCTAATTATTTAAAATGAAATTTGTAACCACTACACCATCATGACATTTAAGTTACCTCTCCCTAACAATGAGGAAAACGGTAGAATTCAAACCCATCATGTGAGACTCAACATTTCTTTATCTCCTTCCTAACTCTATTTAAACTTACGTTTTCTCTCTTTCTCAATCAAGCATTCTCAATCAAGCAGGAATATATTTCACATTCTCACAAAATAGAAAAACATCCCCTTTCTTATTTATCTTCCAAGCAGAATTTTGTAGCAGTGTTGCAGTTATCTTTTCCGCCTATATTCTATACTGCAGAGGTATTTTCACATTTTTTTCATGAATATTTAGATATTTCATGTTCCTCATTTATTTTCCCACACCCTTTCTATTGAGGAAATATTGAATTTGTTATTTTTCTCTATTCGTATTCATTGCCTACTTCCTTTTTCCATAAATTCACTACTAAACAGAAAACAATTTAAGCTTTTCCATGTTCTGTTATTTACTTTTGTTATTTAATTAATACTCCCTCCGTCCCAGTGAAAGCTACCCAACTTTCCATTTTTGTCCGTCCCAATGAAAGCTACCAATTCCTCTTTTGGTATATTCTTCTCTCTCTCAATCACATCGCCTCTAATACATTTACTTGTTATATTTGTATTTCTTAACCTCCGTACCTGGAGCTCATGGGGAGCTTTCCCCGGGACGGAGTGAGTATTAGTATTGACCATTATTCATTTTGGAGGGGTTAACGGGCATTAGTTTAGTTCCCACTCTTTTCAATTGTTGCCTGCCTTTCTACTTAGAGCATCTCCAATGCTAGAAAGCAATCTTATGTGGATTCATACCCCTTCCCAAAATATGAGGAAGGTAGGGTTGTGGGGCTGATGATGTGGAGCAAGAAGGTGAAATGGGGAAGGTCTGCTGCTTTCTGGGAAGGAGAAAATAGTGAGGAGGGAAGTGATAGAAATTTTTTTTGGTGTGTGTTTCAAAGAAAGAAAAATACAAAGTGGAGATGGAGAGTGAGACTCAATCGCGCGTGGGGTGCTTCAAGCTATTGCCATTTATGCCAGTCGTGGGTCCCTTTACTATAAACATGGTTGTTCCCATTTTTATTTTTATTTAATTTCTGATTAAAATTTTAGTTATTTAAACCTAGTTTTAGTAAATTAAAAGTTAGATGATTGTATTAAAAAAAAAAATGGAATGGTAAAAAAAAAAAGGGCCATTTTTGTAGTTTTAATTATTTCTATCTTCATCTATATTTCTTACACTACTACACATTTGGCTTTGTAGAGCTTTAAAAAATGGTCTTGTAGAGCTTTTAAACGAGCTCTCCAAGTGGGAGCTATACAAGTGAAATTGCACTTGGAGAGCTCTTTTTAAAAGCTGTGCAAGAGAGGCATCAGACAACGGTTTTGAACCGCTGTCTATGTGTAATTTTTTTTTTGTTTTTTGACTTGGACAGCGGTTATCTAAGTGAATTTTTTTTTTTAAAACGCATGGGCTTGGACAACGGTTCATATAACCGCTGTCTAAGTCAATTTTTTTTTTTTTTTAAATAATTATTTTATATTTTAAAAATCAATTTTATACAAAACCAAATTTATTTATATACCAATAAATAAATTTTATATTTTAAAAATCTATTTTATATACACGTCAAATACCAAAAAATTAAAAAAATAAACGTACACTAACGTACGTTCAATTAATATAAACACAAAAAAACATTAAATATCATCACAAATGTATAAGTTAATATATTAAATGCAACAAAAGTTATACTAGCTACTTAAATTAAACCTATACAAAAATCGATTGTACAGGTACTCGATCCAATCTTTTTTCCATTTGTCCATTCTTTTGTCTTTGTAAGAGTTGAGCGGACGGGCATAGACAAACTGCAAACAACGATCAATCAATATAGTTAGATATATAGTATATGAATTTTTATTCAATCAATAATAATTTAAATAAATCAATAAATTGACTTACAGTGTTAGGATTAATCTCCAATCCAGAAAAATTGATTATATCCTCAATATAACAACATATAAAATGTCCACAATGGTCTCCATCATGTTGCCTCAGAACCTGTTATGATTAGCAATTTATAAGCATGCGTGCATTACAATTATGATTATTTTCTATTAATTTGATAACGTACTAAATTAAATTGCCTTAACATCTATCCAGCTCACTTTATTGAAACTAGATCTTGAGGTTTGATTGTGAAGGCGACTCTGATACATCGTCATCACACTGTTATTATTATAATAAAAAAAATAGATTAAATATGCATAATTTTAAAAGTAAAACAAATCATTATATTAGAATATTAAAAATGAACTTACGCTTCCATGTATGACATGAGATCACAACGATTTGCAATCACCCCATCAACAGCTGGGTCCATAAAAAAGACACTTAATGTCTTCATATTAATGACGACCAACACCCATGGACTTGAGCATTTGTTTAGCATCATACGCTCTTTTAGGCAGTACATTTCCATCAGGCAATAGATCACTAATTGCTTCCAGCATACTTGTGAAGCACGTATCAGATAACGCGTGAGCTGCTTTTAAGTTCAACAATATCAACACAGCTGACAGTTTTGTTGCCTTCTCACACCCGGGCCAAAGAGGTAATCCAGCTGAATCATCTAACTTCTCTGACATATACGGGTGATCTCGCAACTCATCGCCATCCACATTCGATGTATCAACAGTAGGTACATCTTCTAAATTATCTGCATCCACTGTATCTTCAAACCTAAAGTCAGTTTCTAAGTTGCTTGAGCCGCATCTATCTCTTGTCTCACCATGAAATGTCCAAACAGTGTATGCTTTATCAATACCGTGAATCATCAAGTGGGTGAACAAACTTTCTCTGTCTCTAACAGTTTTCCCATTCATACATTTCCAAACAAGGACATGGAATGTACCGATTGTCGGTGCAGTTTCTAATTGCATAATTACAAAACTCTTCCACCCCATTCCTATACTCCTCTGATAATCGATCGGCTCGAACCCACTTTTGATCCATATAAAACTATATATAGATGCCTATAGGAAATACAATATGAAGTGTTTCCCAAGACAATGTATTCTAATGTATTAAATCTAAAAGTATTAAACTTAAAAGTATTACATTAATCCTAATGTATTAAACTTGTTCGATCATCTCCTAATTTATTTTAACAATGATATTCCATTAATAAATGAAAGAATCAAATTTATTGTTTTTTAATTAATACATAATATTTACTGCTGCAATAATTTTATCAAACACGTAGTAGGCAAAGCACAATAACATAGCTGGAACACCTACTTCTGTCTGTACAAAAATGACTAAGACAACACATTTAAAGTAACCAACAAATGTTACAACATTATGGTTATCTAAAACAGTAATCACAACTAATCAAAGAGTGTCAAATTTTGACGTGAAATCTGGAAAGTTTGAGCAAATAATATACGCCCATAGTCCAGATCATGTTCATAATTGCAGGGTTTGGCAACAACTTCGTTGTAGTTATAGAAGGGAAACACCGAACTGTGATGCATTTAGTGCCTTGATTCACAAAGGTTCTTCAATTTCCTTCTCTGTTTGTATATGGCTAAGGTAACTTATTGAAGGCTCGTTACAATGCTGATATGTTTGGAATTGAAGTTTTTGCAATCACTGACTTTGTTGATTAGTTATGTTTCTACAGCTTTACAAGATCATATATGTGAGCAATGTGTGTGCCACTTTTGCATGATATCTCTAAAATACATGGGTGAAGCCAAATTGCCAATTTTTTTTTTAGAACTGTGGCATCTAGTGAAGCTTCTACTCCATGAGAATTATACTATGTTCCACAATAACTTTCACAGAACACTCCACAATAACTTTCATATACTTAAAATCTAAAACTTTATAAACTCTACATTCACAAATCAGTACCCACGTAGATAATTGATAGGGGATGAAGGAGTAAGTACATTATTTTCAAACGTAAACATAGTAGTCAAACTCAACATTATAGTTAATTTTGGTGTTAAATGTTGTAACTTGACAAAAATACCCAAAGTTTTCCTAAAGACATGAATGAAGCAAACTCAAGCAAATTGAAGAAAATACTCTTAATTTGCACTTACAGATGCAAATTGACATAAATTGAAAATTTACCCGAGGTCATTTTCTTTCAATAAGTTGAAAATTGGGTACTCAAAGTGATTTTTGGCAAAAATATCCCTGTTTTGCCTTAAAATCTGTCAAAATTGAAGTTTCATTGAAAATTTGGTACTCAAATTAAAAGGCCATTCATTAATGGCACTGGTAATAGAGAATTTAAAAAAATAAAAGAAAAATAATCTGTCAAAATTTGCTCAAACAGTTATGTAGAAACCCCAACTAATAAAATTTGGCCATATAAATTTCATATTGAATTTCTGATTCTAATGTCTATTTCAAAGTTATTATCCCCAACTAATCAATTTTATTTCATTATCATATAATTTCAACTTTTAAATTCAAAGCGAAGAAAAACAAGGGTGATTGGCTACTAAATTCTGTTGACTTCAAGCAGTTCTTAACTCAATGACCCACCATAATACCCGTTTTTTCTAATGTACCCACTTAAATTTTAATACAAGTCAGAATTTTATTTTATAGGCAATCAATTTTAACGTAGCTGAAGAACTTTGACCCTAAAAACAGAACCTTGAAAAAACAGAGCATTGAGAGAGATGAAGAGGGGTTACAAATCTACATTTATAATATTCCTCACACAAGCATATTCTCAAACACCTTGAGTGCTTCAAACACCAATATATATACACCATACATACACCATTAATATACATACACAAATACATCTCCTAATATACACCATTAACATACATCTCCTAATATACACCTAATATACACCATTAACATAGGTATAATATACACATTAATTAACATATATACACCATTAAGACGTACTCTGTATATATATATATATACGTACCTCTACAGCACAGCGGTGGGAGTGGCGGAGGGAGTTGGGCGAAGGTGAAGGCGACGGCAACGGTGACGGCGACGGCAACGACAACAGCAGGAGAGGGAGGGAGGCGCCGGTGACGGCGACGCCGCGAGGGAGGAAGCGACGGCGACGGCGGGACTGTTGAAACGCGTTAATGTTTGGGGGAGGGAGAAACCAAGCTTCGATTTTACAGAGGCGTTGGAGGAGAAAACGCGTATAGAATGAATTGATTTTGGGGGAGGGAGAGCTTCGACAGAAATTAAACGCGTATAGAATGAATTGATTTTGGGGATTTAGGGCTTTGACCAAGAATTGAGATTGGAGAGCGGTTTAGAACCGCTCTATATGTTCAACTTGCACTGCGGTTCTTAACCGCTGTCCAAGAGCTTCACTTAGACAGCGGTTTTGAACCGCTCTCTATGAGTTTTTTTTTTTTTTTTTTAATAAAACCGCTCTCCAATGGCTAAATTGGAGAGCTTTTCGAAAAAAGAGCTCTCCAAGTGCTATCTTGGAGAGCTTTTCGAAACAAGAGCTCTCCAAGTGCAGCTCTCCAAAGCCAAATGTGTAGTAGTGTTAATTCATCTCTCAAAATATTTTAACAATATTTATTTTTGCATAATTTAAACATTATATTTATTTTTACATAATTTAAATATTATATTTAATATTTAAATATAGTATTTAATTAAAGAAGTAAAATTATAAATCAAATAAATAAAGAATAAAGATGATAAAAATAAATATAATTTGATAGTGGGACCATGAATAGTTATTTTGGGAGAATGAAGCATTGGAGAGGAATGAGTATTTTAAAGGAAGGGGTATGAAACTTTTGAGATGACACACATGTGGCATATATGTGACAAATCCAAACCTCCAAATTCATTTCTAGCATTAGAGATGCTCTTAGTAATATAAATTATTATTTTAACTATTAATATTATATCCTATTAAATGTATCTTAGAATGGAGTATACCAATGGCTTTAAATCATTTATATAATCCCTCCGTCCAATTTTAAAATTCCCACTTCTAGCTCCGGGCACGGGTTTTAATGAATATTGATTAGTTTATTCATAAAGTAGATAAGTTTAGGGTATGATGAGGTATTGTGGGGTCTATTGTAAATAAATGATTGTTTATGAATAAAGTGAATGACAAAGTACTTGGTAAATAAGTGATGGTAGGAGAGTGAAGATAAAGTAGTAGAATAATATTGTTTTCAAAAAGGGTATGGGCATAATAAAATTGGACAACTAAAAAAGGAAAGTGGGAATAATGAAATTAAACGGAGGGAGTACTACTTATAATAATTAGTATGTAGATCAAGAATATTCATTTGGGTTTTGGGCAGTAAAACATCAAGGGTCATGGCGGATGAGAGGTTTAAGTGATTATGCTATTATTATCACTATTTTCAATTTAGTCCTTCGTTATTTTAACCCTTGTCACTTCTTTCCTAAATTTATAATTCATCGCTACGCAAGTGTTTCGATTAGTTAATTGTTGGATATTATACTAATTAGTCGTACACGATAATTAATGTAAGGCGACCACAATTACAAGAACTAATTCGTACGAGGCTTATACGTATCATTTCCACGTTCATTTATCGAGGTGGGTTTTTAATTGCTTTATTCTCTATGGTGGTTTGTAGAGCTCTATTGCATTTTTTATTGATTATTTATTTTTAGCATTAACTATTGAATGACTTAATTCCAATGAGTGTGCTTGCATGCTCACCCCCAACAATTTACAATTTCAGGTTAAAGAGTTGGATGGCGAGGAGTGGTGATTGGAGACGGTCAATACTTATTTATTTAAGAATAAAAGCCTATTTGCACGCATGTTTATTAAATTGAATTATGGTTATTCTTATGGATATTTCGTTGATGAGTTAGTTATGAATTTCTTGATTTTATTTTAACTGTTTCCGATGCAATACTTAAAGTGGTTTTAAATATAATAGCCCTTGCGTCCATTTACTTTATCGTTGTAAGTATAAAATTCAATTTTTAGCGCGTTCAAAATTAGTTATTTTAACTACTTTTTGAAAGGTCATTATTTTCAGATTTGGGGCATGACATCCTATCAATAAACATGAGTGTGAAGGTCTCATAAACAAAGGGGTAAGCTGATCAGAACAAGAATTTGATCTTCCAAGAGAGCGTTTGGATGGAACCTCCTCGAAACCTCTTCGCCAGGCTGCATTAGCTGCTGCAGAAAATAGGGCTCGTCTTCAATTGTTGCTGCTTTCAGGATCTAAGAGAGTTGGTGGTGATAGTTTAATTATGGTTGGACTTAGTCCAGCACAAGCTGCTGCCATGGCAGCTGAAAGAAGATTTCAGGACAACATTTTTTGTGAATCAGAATTATGTTATCTAACTGGAGAAGAAGATGAATGCACTGATGAACATGTTATACCCTCTGTGATTATCTCCTTGTTGTTATTACCATTGACATTGTACAAGTCAGGTTTTATGTCGACCAAAGATACTCGTGCTTCAAGAAAACCATTTATTGAGTTTGGAACATTAGCGATCAATGGTAACGAATATCAGATTATGGATCAAATCATTTTCATCTTAGATCCTTGGGTACAAGGATCTAAAAAAACGGGGGAGTATTGTCATGGACATGAAGACCTATGAGCAATGAGCTAATTACTTGACATGGGTCGAATGGAGTAAGAATGAGAATGTGCCTTATTGATACTTTTTGGGTGAGCTTAATTAATTGTTTGTGGGCTTAGTTATTTAATTTGATTATAGTTTGGTATTTAACATTTCAGCATGAAGTTTCTTTAAATTACAAAAGTGGACTTATGGTCCCAGAATGTAGTTATAATGTCAATTCTGGCTGAATGGGGAGGATATAAAAAATCTCTCTCTCTCTCTCTCTCTCTATTACTGTATTAAAAATGAAAAAACATATGGTCTACCCTTGCCTGTTTACCTTTCTATTCCTTGCCCCTTTATCGTGCGTCTGCTACCATCATTAAACAAATTCATGCCACTTAACATCGTTTCCTTTGGAGCAGCACCTTGGAGGAGCACGAGCTTAGTCAAGTAGAACCGGATCGGACAAGTGGGGAATGCTGGGGCGAACCAGAAAAGTTTGGGTAGAGCCGGATCCAAGCGTTGGCTAGGTAAGCGTCCTGTAGTAAGATGAGTCGTTATGAACGTACCCTGTAGACCATCCCCATGGGGGTGGTGAAGGGCGAGCCCCAATTGGTAGAAAAGCCTTCTTATTAATATGTTTGTTTTATCGAGGATAGAGAAGCGATTTTGAACATCATTTTCTGGACTAAGACTAAAGCTTTGTAGACTAGAATGTATTTACTACCTCTTTCTGTGTCGGGCAAATGGCCGAAATATTAGCAAAGTCTGCCGGGTTACCGGCGGACACTCGGTTGGCTCTTCCGAAGCGAGCATAAATCAACCAGCGCCCCACTCCCCAGAGTCGGTTGCTCCCGAGGCTGATCAGCCAGCATTGAAGGGAGCCACTACGAAGAAGTTTCGGGAGTTACGAAAAAGGCCAAACACTTCGGCCTAACGGGAATAAGCAAGGCCGAAATGAGAAGATGAGGTGCCCCGGGCACCCCCACGAAGCTTTTCGGCATGTAGCTTTCCCCGTCCCCCCTTCGTCGTGCGGTGCTTGTGTGGGGGATGCGCCACCAGAAATCGGGCTTGAAGCTAGACGACTGCTTTTACGCTAAGGAGAGGAAAGACTTTGATGAGTCCCTGAAAAGGAAGTATGAAAGGCAAAGTCTTTGCCCTCAGATGAAGATCTTGGATATACCGATCGATCCACAGGATAGGTCGAAGAAACAAAGGAAGATTGTTTGTTTTTCTTGAACTTGAATAAAAAAAATGAAAAATAGCCAGAGAAAGAAACTCTCACGGGGGTTCCACTGAAGGCATGCGCGTTCTCATGGAGACTGCTACAAGATAAAATCCCTACAATCGCTAACCTGAGACGGAGAGGGGCTTTAACGCTAACTTCTCAGCTCTTTGCAAGTGGTGCGACAACGAAGACGAAACCTCGGCTCACCTGTTTGCCCGCTGCACACGTGTTACGAATCTGTGGAGAAAAGTCTACGGATTGTTCGAGCTGGATTTGGAAGACTCTCTCAGTGCATCGATCACTACAACAAGCATGGTAAAGCCGCCCATCACAGCTGGAAGGAAGCATGGAAGGTACTATGGCATTGCTCTGTTTGGATCATTTGGAGATTTAGAAATATTACAACTTTTCATGAGGATCCTTTTAATGAGGACATTATCCTGGATAGTATCAGACTTGAGGCCTTCAAATGGCTAAGGCTAGGAATATGATTTATGCTTGGATTTCGTTTGACGAGTGGAGGAGGGAACCGATGCATTGCATTAGCTAGTTTTCCTCCTAGTCTTTTGTCTGTATTCTCCTTTGTACTCGATATTTTTGAGTATTCATGATACCTCGCAATATAAGTTTTATCATTTAAAAAAAAGCCCCTAAAACTAGACCAATAAAATTCTTTCCCAAGATTTTGAATAAAAAATAATCGATCTATGTCTTGTTTTTACCATTTGATCAATACATTCAACTAGACATTGATTGTGACCAACTGACCATCTAAAGCTATTTTTTAAAAATAAAAGTGAATAAAAAAATATATGAAATGTAATTGATTGTCTATGATTGTTTCGAAGAAAAGTATTGTTATTATTGTTTTTTAAATGATTCTGGGTCGTTAAAACGTCAATTTTGTTCTTCCATTGATTTGGCTTGATTCTAATATCATATTCAATGATTATCCGATGTTAAATTCTTAAATGACAAAGAAAAATAAGTTAATTTTGTAACACAAATTTTATAAATATAAATACGAGACCTAATCTATATACTATAATACCAACGCTAACTGTCCAAAAAGAGCTAGTCTTGAAAGAGTCCGTCTCACGAAAAAAAAATTGTGAGACGAATCTCCCTTAAACCTCATCTAAAAGTGATAATGTTTGAGTAAAAATGATACATTTGTTTAAGTAAAAAATTATAGTCACTTTTATTAAAAATATTACTATCACTTTTTATTTAAATATTATCTTCTTTTTTTTTACAAAAATAAAATATAAAAAAATAATAAATGGTCCTACCCGAAAATTTAGAATATGAATCAAAAAGGATTCTTCTCACAAAAAAAATTCGTGAAACAATCTCTCACACAATTTTTTGTGTTATAGAAACCTATTGATTTTCCGTCAAAAGCACATTATCAAATCCGGGGAATTAATTTTAGAACAATTTTAGTCTTTTTTTTTTTTGAGGGGGGAACAATTTTAGTCATTGATTTAATATACTCCGTACTTATCTAGTTTATTGTACATATGTACATCGACAAAAATATCAGTATACATATTTTATTTAAAATTGTATAGTAATTATGTATTAACATTTCAGGATTAAAGAAAGGCTGAAATTATTATATTAATTAACGATAAAAGTAAACCATTAGTGAATGTTAGTTCGTCTTGTTTAAAAAAAAAAACACCAAAAACATTAATATGTGTGTGCATGTATAATATGCTGTAAAATATATCTAAATTCAACATTAGATATGTAAAATATTGTGGGTGAGGTTGTTGTGGACTCTTGTGTATCATGTACATTCGAGTGCAACATATAACTAATACTGTATATAGAATAAAAATGTGAATTTTTAGTCCAATGGTATTACTTTGTTTATTTTAGTACAATATCTCTGGTTTGAATCTCTTCCTCAACAATTTTTAATTTTATCACCTTTTCGCAATTATATTTAATTTTAACCTTTTTTAGGCTGGTGTCTTGGGTTCTATAAAATATACGAAAAAATAGAAAACTAAAAAAAATTACATGCGGAAAAAAAAAAGAGGAGAAAAATTACAGGCAAAAAAAAGAAAAAAAAAAACAGCGGAAAAAAAGCCCAAAAAAAGTGGTAAAAAAGAGAAAAAATTGTACTAAGTGTACAACATAGACTAAACCAAATATTTAAACATGCAAGGATTATTTAAGTTTAGGAGTACACATATCTATTGTTGAAAAAATAAAACATCCGACACTAAAATTCATGCACATTTTTCATCAAATTTCAAATTTATATTTTTTTGATAGAGAAAACATTTTTGTATGAATTTTGAGGATTAACTAAGTTAAATAAGAAGCTCAAAATATTTGGAAATGGTGATATTTTTAAATAATGTTCTCAGACATAAAGTTTAGAGTACATAAATGTCATCATCAACATTAGTATAAAATCATTTTATCTTAACTTTTTAGAATGGGTACCAGAAGAAAATGGAAAATTTTGTATAAAGGTATCTTAATTATGAGATATTTTTAAACAGTTTGCAATATTTAAATTGTATGAGAGAAAATCGTACTACATAATTAAGCTCTCGTACATTTTCTTTCAATTAATTTATTAACTCATTCAAATGCAGATAAGTCCCACTGTTCAATTAGACGCCAACTACTTTTCAATAAATATATTCGTGTCCCGAAATGGAAATTTTCAAAATTTATCCCCTAAAACTATATACGTACACTTTTATTTTAAAACAAAACTATATACATTCTTCCCAAACATTCATTAAAAAAAAATCTCATGTGTAATTTTTTTTTTTTTTTTTTTTTTGTAGTAGGGCTTGATTGCATTGTAAGATGAGATAAATAAGTTAGGATATGATTAAGTGAAATAACATTGTTTGGATTGTACTTTTTAAATTTTAGTTACGTGTTTTATTGAAAAGTGTATATTGAAAAGGGTAAGTCATTATAACTAAAAAGTGCAATACAATATTAATGAAAAGTGTAAGTTGCTATAATTGAAAAGTGCAATACAGTTTTTAATGAAAAGTACAACACAATATTACTGAAAAGTGCACGTGTATATAACTAAAATGTGCAATATTACATTACTAAAAAGTGTACGTCAATATAACTTAAGATATTATTTTAAAAAGTGTAAGTCACTACAATTAAAAAGTGTAACAAAAAACTCAATTTCTTATATGAACTCAATTTCATAGGAGACCTACCCTTTATTTATACTGTAGCGAAAAATTTTATTTTGTACAAGTATATTTTTGGGTCTTTTATTAATTCCTCTCTCTAAAATCCTCTATGTGGAAAGAACTCAAATTCCTACCCCCAAGTCGCCGGAAAAACTCCCCCCTCCCATAGCCATCCGATGTACCCTCTTCCTTTCTAATGTAGATCGCTTTCACGTCGTCGAGATCGGGGCCCTTGTGGCCACCGCTGCCTAGCACCGCAGACCCATCACTCTTCCTTCTCCTTCATCCTTTTGGTCCCTCAAACCTTGTAGTTAGATTGAAAAATAAGTAGATCGGTTGAATCCCTCTAGAAATAGAGTAGTCCCCTGTTGGACAGTCGCCGGACCACCGCGTCGCCACCGCTGGAACGCCACATCGCCGCCCCTTTCTTCAGCTTCTCAACTGGATGCAGGAATTCTCTAAGGAATTTAGCTGGGATCAACGGGTATACCTCCCTGACGGAGCCACGTTGACCGTTTGGGGGAGTATCCGTTGCTCCCGTTTTATTTAGTTTCTAGTTTTTTAATTTCTGCTTTCATTATGCTTTTAGTTTTCTGCTTTAGTTTCTGCATTTATTTTTTATTTTTGTTGTTGCATGTTACTTTAGTTTATTCCCCTGTTGGGATCTGTTGTTTTTCTTCCCCTGTTATTATGGGTTTTTATCCCTGTTTACGGGTATTTTTCCTCATGGTGAGTCGCTATTGTGCTTGATGGAACCGGTCGTCCTCGGGGTAGTGCTCTTATGGTTTGGGAGGTTGTAGCGCGAGTCGTAGTATGCGACAGTTTGTTCTTTGTAGAGCAGATTTGCTATTTTCTTAGATCGAGAGTCTCGATGGATGCTGGTATGCCTATGTTTCCTTCCACTCTCTCACGATTGAGTTTGGAGAATGACTCTTCTGGTAGAATTTCCTCTGTATAGATAGGTGTGCTAGAAATGTATTCAAATATTTATATCTGTAATTCTATCCTAAAAAAAAATAAAAAATTATTTTGTATTTAAATTCAATGATAAATGAGATTAAAGAGGCAAAAAGTCAATTTTGTCCCCAAATTCATTTTTTTTCTAATACATTTTTTTTTCTAACTTCAGGTAAACAATTTAATCTTTGTTCATCATATTTGCCGACATATATTAGGCTATATACTTCAAACAAACTTTACCATGGAATCATTATTACTATTGAACGAAATCTTACTGCACACCTAATATTCCATATTATTTCTACATTTTCAAGAACTACACGTAGGGGGTAAGTGAATGGATTAAACTAAAGAGCTACTCGTGCTCGATTAACAAAAAAATTAAAATCGATTTTAATTTAATCGAGTCGAGTTTTAAGCTATTCGAGTAGTTATTGAGTTCGAGTTTAAAAATACTTAGTTCAAGAAATTCACGAACCTAATCGAATTTGAACAATATTTACTATTTTGCCATTAATTATGTAGTATAATTATATATATAAGTAATCGAGTCAAGTCGAGCTTATTTTATAATTAATTATATTAGAAAAAATATATTTTATGTTTAATTTTAAAAATTATACAAGTATGAGTCTGACTCGAGTTTCTTATCAAGTCGAGCTCAATCATAAAAATGTTAAACTTAAGGTGGTGTTTGGTTTGGGATTGATTTGGATTGAGGTGGATTGGATTGGGATTTGGTTAATCCATGAATAGTAATTGTGTGTGTAAGTTGTGTTTGGTTAAGGATTGAGAAGTAGGGGTAGATGTATTTTTATGTCACATCAAAGTATGAGAGAGAAAAAGTAGGAGAGAGAATGAGTGGTTGAAAAGAGTGATTTGATTGTATAAAAATATGTGTATTATAGGGGTGGATTAGTATTTGAATTTGTATTTGGATTGAGATGGATTAAGAGAGATTGAATTGGGATTGGGCCAATGGATTGGCTAATCCCAAACCAAACACCGTCTAACTGAATTGAGTCGAGTTTCGAGCTTTGAGTATAACAATCGAATCGAATTTCGAGCTCAACACTACTCGTCTCAACTCATTTACCCCATAGCTACAACAAAAGCAAAAAAAAAAACAATAAAACGTACATCACTTTGGAACAATAAAACACAATGCCATTATGTAATTCAACAGAGTTGTTGATAATAAGGACTCTTTATATTATAAAAAGTAAGGACATAATTGGAATTTGTCTCACTCCCAAAATTTTCCAAAACATCCGAACAAATAAACTCACCCCCAAGCCGTGATCAATAAACCCGTCAGAATGGGATAATTGGCAAAAAGTAGTTCGGGTTAATGTAAAACTCGGACTTTAAACAATTGAACCAAACAACTGATTAAGCTTAAAAAAATAATCTATTACATCTAATCAAGTGAAGGAAATGCATCCTTATTGGATTACGTATAGGTCATTTATAATTTATTTTGGGATTACGTAGAAAGAGAGAAATTTGGATGAAAAAAATTCTAGATGGAGAAATTATAATGAATAATGATTGTGTGTTTATTTTGAGATTTTTAGTATAAAATGTAATTTTATATGTAAAATTAATTGTTTAAAAGTGAGTGATGTTGTATTCTGTATTATATAATGTAACAATATGTCAAATCAACTGTGTAAAAATAAATAATACTTGTATTACAAAATAAAAATAGTTAAATGGTTAAATACGAATGTTAAATTTTGAACTAAAACAAGACTTTAGGACGTGTGAGTCCCAATTAAAACAAACATGGACTGAACCAAATTGCAAAGTTAATGCGGTGACTCCTTAGATTTCACAGTCTGTCAGTGATTAATTATTCTTGTTAAATTACATTATGTCGGCATGTGCTATATTTATGTTAGGTTATATTCGCCCGCATATATTTCATGTGACAAAATCTTCTATATTTGGAGTTGCATTGTACAATTATTGCGTTTTATTTTTCCAATAATTTCATTAAAAATATTACTCCCTCTATTCACAAATTTTATTTTCGTACTTTTAGATACAAATTTAAAGATAAGAAATAGATAAAATAAGAATGTGTTTGGTTTGGGATAGTCAAATCCGAATTTGAATGTGTAATCCCTCTCCATGCAAATATGCATTCATCTCTGTAATACATAGGCCTGGTTTGGTTTATTGGATTGAGAGGAAAAAATATTATTTTATCTAGGAAATTCCCATGTTTGGTTTGTTGGAATTTGCCTTGAGATTAATTATGACCCGATAAGGGTGAGTTAATTAGTCTTGGAGAATAAAAATTATGTGGTTTGACTATACCGCCCTTACCAATTAAAGTAATTACAATTTGTCACATATATATCTTTTAATGTCAAAATGTATTTTTGACATTTGACACTAAAATTCAATTTTATCCCACAATCCAAACAACTTGATTATAAATTATCATATAAACTTTAAATTTTAATCCATCAATCCAAACATGAATTTTAAATTAAATTTTCAAATTGTCCCACTAAATCATATCCTAATATATCTATCATATCCTAATATATCTATTTTATCTAGCAAACCAAACAAGCCCTTATTTTTATATAATCATATTTTTCTTTTCAATCAATCATTCTCTCTTCTACACTAAGGCCTTGTTTAGGAGTAGAGAGTGAAGAGAAGAGAAAGAAAAGATAAAATAATTTTAGAATGAAGTTAGATAAGTAAGGGCATGTTTGTTTTGGGACTCACCCGTCCGACGTCCTTATTCTACTTCGGGATTTCACATCCGGATTTCCCCATTCAACTACACTCATCCCTAAAAATACATATACATCTTACTATAACATCCTACTATTACATCCCATCCAACCACACTTACACAATTTGATTTGACATAAAGTTACATCTCATCCTACTCAAAATCTCAAAACAAACACACACAATTACTATTCATCAGGATTTCTCCATCCAAGATTTCCCCATCCTACATAATCCCAAAACAAACATACCCTAATTATCTCTCATACTTTTTATTTTCACATTAATTACTTCACTAACTAACAAAAACAAAATAATACAACATCACTTTGTTTTGATATAAAACTCTCCATTCACATCCAACTTTTCAATCTCTATCCAGACACAATTATTATTCACAAATTACTCTCATCCACATTTTTTTCATTTTCATTCACCACCATCCCTAATCAAATTGGGCCTAAAGATATTATAGATTATTGTGAAATTCGGTGATTGCTTATGAATAAAGTTGAATGGCATTTTAAATAATTATGTAATTGTTAAAAGATAAATACGGAATATAAAATAATCGTTTTCATAAAGGTATACAAATAAATTTGGTGTACGAACTAATAAAACAAAGGGTTATAAATTAATAAGGACATTTCACTACTAGTTTTTTCTAATAAAACCTACACCATAAATTCTTGTCTAATAGAGTCAAAATTAAAAATCTTAGACAACTTTACCCTTTTACTAATTTGACACAATTCGAAATATTTAATTCAAATTAACAGGTCAACTAAATCCCCTAATTAGATATAAACAGAAGATCTCGAAAATTGCGTAATTTAATGAGCTTCCAAAATTTTAAAAATTTCCTAAAGAGTAGGTATCCTCATTAATCCTCATTCTCTCTAATTCCCGGAAATCTTTCACCTTCTAAAATATAAAAAATTTCCTAAAAGATAGCTATCTCCATTTATTTTGTGTAATCTTGTTAAACTGAGGGTTTTGAGAAATCTGCAATTCTACCTACACGTTTAGGAAAAAGCTTCTGCAAAAACGGCGAAGTGTAGAAGAACAGAAAAATAGAAGCGTATGTATTATCTACACATATGCACATTGAAGTTCATGTGAATTACGTTCACTATTATGCAAACTAAAGTGCATTTCGATAATTTTGCATAAAAACATGCAAACTAAAGTGCAGTCTAAACATATGCATATTGAAGTTCATGTAAATTACGTTCAGGAGTATGCAAATTAAAGTGCATTTTAATAATATGCATATTGAAGTACATATGAATGACATAAAAAATATGTCATTTCAATGCATATTCCATCACAAAAGAATAAGTACAACCAACAGCTTAAACAAAACTAAAAAAAAAGTAAAGGATTAGGTGACTAATTTTCTGGGGAAAAGGCGATTTACACAGAGTAATGGTGCGATTTTCTGGGGAAAAGGCGATTTAATTAGGGCTAGCGTTTTTCGAGAAGAATTAACCTAGGTTCTGATGGAAAAAGAGGGCAATCATTGCGTCTGACACTACCGTGGAGTACACACATTTATTGTGTCGGAATGAAGGCGAATGGAAGTTATTGCTTTGATTCAGGCGTGATATGGAGGGTTTTTTCAGGCGATTTCTCCCGTTCTCCAAGACGACCCTTGGTATGGACATTGCGTCTCGAGATGAAACTAATCATCATCTGGTTTCTTGGGGAGTTTGCTCTAACAGGATTGGGCAAAGCTGCGGCTGGTTTGGGTATTTATACCGTACTAGGGCTTGGGAGTAGACTCATTCCCAAACATTCTCTTCTCTTCGATTCTTTTCTCTATCTCTCTGTATTAATTCCCATAGATCAAGAATCAATGGCGGAACATTTGCATGAACCCCTCCGAAATGTTCGTATTTCTGATGCGGAGGATGCCAACCTACAGGTGGAGGAGAATGAACTGGCTGTTCCACACTTTGCCTTGCTCGGACACTTTACTATCCGTCGCCCAGTGAGCCTCAATGAACTGCTCAATGCCTTGAGGCGTATCTGGAAAACGGAAGGGCCAGTGAGAATCATACTGGTTGCAGATGGATACTTTATGCTCGACTTCCACCGGGAGGCAGACTACCACAAGGCTTTCCACCGACAGCCATGGATAATCAATGGCCCCATGCTGATATTGTCCAAGCTTCAAGGGGACGAACTTCCGAGAGATCTGGTCATAAATAGGATCCCACTTTGGGTTCAGATCCATGGTCTACCTATCTATTGTATGACCAAAACCATCGCACAGAAGCTAGGAGAGATGATGGGGGATGTCATCGACGTCGACTGCCCAGAGGGGGAAGCTGCCTGGGGGAGATGCCTTAGGGTCCGAGTTTTGGTTGATCTACACAAGCCACTCAACAGGAGCACGAACATCACCATCAGGGGTGAAGCCATTCTCTTGGCTTTAAGGTATGAGAAACTTGGTGATTTCTGTTATCATTGTGGTCTGCTAACTCATGTAGAAAGGGAATGCATGGAGAGATACGGTGGAGAGAGTTCTAGGATGGGGGAATTTAAAATTTATCCACTCTGGCTGAGAGCTGAAGGACAGCGGGGTATTGATCAAGCCCAGTATGAATTCCTGAAAAGTCTGGTTGAGCCAAGAGAGCAGGAGAGTCAGCCACCAACGCAAGATGAAGGAAGAAGGACTCTGTCGTCGATTGTGATACGACCAAACGCCAGGGTAGGAGGGCTTGTGCTGGCTGATGAGGAGTGGCATGAAAGAAACATGGAACAACTGGAGGAAGCAAACAGGTTTGTTGATTCTATTATCTCGGATGATGCACAAAAAATTCTGCAGCAAAATGAGGACAGGTACATGACAAATGAAGAGAACATACTGAGGGAGGATTGGGAAGGAATCATGCAAGCTAGCTACTATGCAGCCCTCATGAATCATGAGAATGATGGAAGTTCGAGCGCTGGAACCGGAAAAGGGAAAGGAAAAGGGGTAATGCAAGAATATCAAAACAAAGGGAAAGAGAAGATGGTGACTATGCCACAAACTGAGGTTGGAGGTGGTAGAATGGCTGAGATGGGAGCAATGAAGGCGTATCCAAAAGGGCAGAGAAAGAGGGGAAGGCCGTGCTCTTTGGCGATCAGAATACACTCAGACCATGAAGAGAAGGACAACAGTGGGACCAAAAGACTGAAGAGCGAAGATAACGAATCCAGCTCGAACATGGCGGAGGAGGGTGAAACCCCTTCCCGCCCTAGTCCATGATCACTACTTGCTGGAATGCGAGGGGGTTGAAGGGCCCCAACGCATTCCAGAAACTTAGGCGCCTTGTTGCCTCAAAAAATCCTTCCCTTTTGTTCATTATGGAGTCTAAGATCTCCACTAGTTTAGCCCGTAGTTGGATGCCTATTCTGAATTTCTCCTTTTGTTTTGCTGTTGCTCCAGTAGGCACTAGTGGTGGTCTGATCATGTATGCTACTAATGAAATTAAGATTTCTGTTGGCTCTTACTCTTCGTCTCATATTGATGTTCTTGTTAGTAAAGATGACAAAAACTGGTGGTTTACGGGTTACTATGGACAACCAAATCACAGTCTTCGACATTCATCTCCGGAATTATTTAAACGAATTAAAGATACACACACATACTCGAAAGCTTGGTTAGTTGGGGGAGATTTTAATGAAATATTGAGATGGAATGAGAAAAGAGGGGGCAACCAAAATGGAAGAACCCTGAAAAACATGAACATGTTTAGAGAAATGTTGGAGGCGATGGAATTGTTCGATCTTGGCTTTAAAGGACCCAAATACACATGGAACAATAAAAGAAAAGGCCCTTCACAGATTCTAGAAAGACTTGATAGATTCACAGCGAACGATGAATGGATCAAACTTTGGACGTCAACCTCTATCAATCACTCCCATTGGTTCGGCTCGGACCATAGAGCCATCATTCTCAAAACAATTTACAAAGGTCAAGGCTGGCCTCGAAAAAACCAGAATTACTTCAGGTTTGAGAATGCATGGTGCCTAGAACCATCATTGGAGAAAGAAATCCAATCTTGTTGGGGAAAGATTGATAAAGATACATCTCTTCCTATGTATCTGATCCAATGCGCTAATGCACTACAAAAATGGGCAAGAACCAAAGTGGGAAACCTTGAGAGAAGAGTGAAGAGCTTGTCGGAGCAAGTGTTAAAATATGATATGGATTGCCAAGATGCACAGGAAGTGGCAAGGGTCACAACCATGGAGGAAGAATTGGAAAAAGCATTGTCCCAACAAGAAGAATATTGGAAACAAAGGGCATGAACGAATTGGATGGTGAATGGTGATCGTAACACTACCTATTTTCACCGTAGAGCTTCGGAAAGAAGGAAACGAAATGCTATAGCAGAGCTAAAAAGGGAGGACGGCACTTGGGAGAATACGGAGGCCGGAATTACTGATATTATTACGTCACATTACCAGAACTTATTCACATCCATCAATCCATCAAAGGCTCAAATTGATCAAGTGATTGGACACTCGAGTACAACAGTAACAGAAGAGATGGCATCATTCGTAAGTCGCGCATTCTCGAGCATGGAAGTTAAGAGGGCTGTATTTGATCTTAATCCAAGTAAAGCTCCAGGGCCCGACGGTTTCAATGCAAAAAATTTTCAGGATATGTGGCATGTGGTAGGAGGGGACGTCACAAGGAAGGTACTCAATATATTAAATAATGAAGGGGAGGTGGAAAGCTGGAATGAAACATGGATCACCTTAATCCCGAAGACGAAGTGCCCCAAAAACATCAAGGAGTTTCGACCGATTAGCCTATGCAACGTGTGCTACAGAATTGTAGCTAAGGTGATAACAAACAGATTAAAAGTGATCATGCCAGATGTAATAGATGAACACCAAAGTGCATTCATACAAAATCGCCAAATTTCAGATAATGTGGTTTTAGGTTATGAATGCATGCATTGGCTTCGAAATAACAAAAGCAAAACGGGATATGCGGCAATTAAGCTGGACATGAGTAAAGCATACGATAGAATCGAGTGGTCGTTCCTACAAGGGCAACTTACAAAGATGGGCTTCCCAAATAGCTTTGTAAGGCTGATACATAGGTGTGTTTGCTCAGTTAAGTATTCCTTCAAAATTAATGATAAAGTGGTTGGTAATGTGATACCGTCCCGTGGTATTAGACAAGGAGACCCGCTATCCCCCTTTTTATTTGTTATCTGTGCTCAAGGGTTATCCTCATATATAAATGAAATGGTGGCCAAGGGCAAAATGGAAGGCATACGAGTAGCAAGAGAAGCACCAATGATCTCACATCTCTTATTTGCGGATGATAGTATTGTTTTTATTAAAACAAAAGAGGACAGTGGAGAGGTATTAAAGAGGGTGCTACAGGACTATGAACAGGCATCGGGCCAGATGATCAATCAGGAAAAATCAACAATCCTCTTCAGTCCTGGTACGAATGGGAGCTCCAAAACGAAGGTCCAGGAAACTCTTGGAATTAGAACCACCCAAGGCCATCAGGTATATCTGGGACTCCCAACATTCTCGGTCAGGGCCAAACGGGAGCAATTTTCATATCTTGTGGATAGAATGAAGGATCGTATCGATAATTGGAAAAATCGGGAATTTTCAGAAGGAGGCAAAGAAGTGCTAATTAAGTCTGTACTACAAGCCATTCCTACATATGCCATGATGTGCTTTAAAATTCCAAAACAAATATGTAAGGAGATGGAGAGATTAATGGCGGATTTCTGGTGGGGGAAAACAGAAGGGAAAGCCAAAATGCATTGGCAAAAGTGGGACGACTTGTGTAAACCAAAAGAGAGTGGTGGGATGGGCTTTAGACGTATGGAGATTTTTAATGACGCCTTGCTAGCCAAACAAGTGTGGAGATGTATTAGTAGACCAAATTCGCTGCTAAACAAAGTTCTAAAGGCCAGATATTATAAACACGAGGACATCATGGAGGCTGATTTTGGAAATAATCCATCCTTTGCATGGAGATCGCTTTGTAAAAGCAGATACATTCTTCAACAAGGCCTCAGATGGATAATTGGAGATGGAAATACGATCAAGATTCGTAAACATGCTTGGGTACAAGGCTCGACATCAGGTACCATCAAATCCAGAATCGCTAACACACCTAATATTAACTTCTTTTTGGATAACAAAAGGGAGTGGAGGGAGGATGTGGTCAGGATGGCTTTTAGCCCCTATGAAGCTGAATGGATACTTAGAACACAGGTGGGGAGGATTGACGATGAGGACAGGCGATTTTGGATGGATGACGAGATAGGTGAATATACAGTAAGATCAGGATATAGAAGGGGTTTACAAAACGAACTAGAAGATCCAGGAAAACCATCCACCTCAAGCAACGATTGGTATGCCAGCTGGTGGAAAAGAGTGTGGAAATTAAACCTACCCCCTAAAGTTAGGATTTTTTCATGGAAAATGTGCCGTGATTTCATACAGACCGAAGGAAACTTAGCCAGACGGCACATCCCGATTCAGCCAATTTGCGGCCTGTGTGGGGGATCGGATCCTACTACGAACCATGCCATATTTTTTTGCTCCAAAGTTAGAAGAGTATGGAAACAAATAGGGTTTGCTGATGTAATGAAAGAAAGGAAAGGAGCAGGAACCATGGAGTTTCTGTATTACTTAAACATGACAGCGGAGCAAAAGTTGATTGAAAACATTATGATGGTAGCATGGGGAATCTGGAAGGAAAGGTGCCGGGTACTCCACTTGGATAGTCCCACCAATAAGGAATTGAATGAAAAAATAGGCGATAGAGTGCTTAGATATCTTGGAAACTTCCAAGAACAGATGAGAAAACATAAGATACATCCAAGAATTGATGCAGTCGAGGATATACAAGATAGTGCTGATTTGGAGAATTGTCTGGGCATTGAGGTGGATGGTGCGCATAAAATGGATGACAGAAGGTTTGGAGTGGGAGGAATTATTCGATCGAGTAATGGAGTAGCTCTAATATCCTTCGCTGAAAAGATCCAACCGCAAAGGAATGCTTTAGGGGCTGAACTGAGGGCTATCGAGAAGGGACTGAGAGAGGCAAAGGGATGGACTAAGGAGAAAGTAGAGGTGAGGTCGGATTCTCGACAAGCAATCTCCCTTTGCCTTAAACAAAAAACCACTTGGGGGCCCGAGGCTAACACTGTAAGAGAGATTTTGAATCTTTCTAATGAATTTGTAGTGTGAAAATTCAAATATCGGCCCAGGAGTGAATTGAAGGAAGCTCACAGATTGGCCCAACTGGGAGCTGGCTCTACCATTTTACAGAATTAAAATGGAGTAGTCGTCGACGGTGCTGGAACATTATATTTGGATTCTTTGGTGAAGCTTGTCGACAAACCCCCCCCCCCCCCAAAAAAAAAAACTAAAAAAAAATAGAGATCAAAGCCTAAACAGAAAATTCAATTACCTTAAACTTTAAATCAAAATCCAATAAAACCTCAATTCAGAGGAACCTCCACGTCGCCATCAGTAATCTCCTGCTGCAAGTCCTTGGGGTCTTTTCCATCAAACGTACAACCAACAGAGACGCAGGTACCCAATGATTGATTTGATGATATGAACAATCAATTATATGAACAACAATCCGTGACTGAGTTTCCGGTGAAGAGACAGCGGGAGGAGGAACAGAACGGGCCACTTCGATCGAATTTGAGAAAATAGAATTTGAGATATTGAAATCGAAATGCAGATTTGGAAAAAAAAAATTGATATCGAAATTGAAAATTGGGTGCGTAACAAGATTCTGGAATAATTCTGAGATATTAAAATCGAAATGCGGATTTGGGAAGAAATTTTGAAATGGAAATTGAAAATTGGGTTCGTAACAAGATTCTGGAATAATTTTTTAATCTCGAATTTGGATAGTCATTTAATTACGAGAAACATGACCTAATTTCTAGGAGGTTGACTCTGCAGTTTTTTTAGAATTTAAATAATTAAATAAATTAAATAATTGTATTAAGGGTATAATGGGTTTTTTAGCTTTATTATGACTCTATTAGAAAAATATACAATTTGGTGTTTCTATTAAAGTATGGTGTTATAATACTGGACTTTTTTTTTTTTTTTTTTTTGAAGCAAGGGGGATTTAGCTTCCATTATTACAACAACAAATCTGGTTTGGTAGTCCATCCACAAAGTTGGGTGGGTCTAGCCAAGTACATGGATTTGAAAACAGACGGGATTTCCTAGCAAAAGTGTGTGCTAACACATTTGCAACCCTTTTGACATAAGTAATCGAAACATTAGAAAAGTTTGACATTAAGTTACGACAAGCATTCACATAATCACCAAATGTAGATTCCAACATTTCCGAGCCATTTATTGCGTCTGTTGGGAATAAAATGAGTTATGTTTTGATTGAATACCAAAACCCCCTGAGACATGCCTATGTTTTGATGGTGCCACCTCGAGAGGATGATCTCTAAATGGCTAAGTCTTCTGACCTATCTTAATTGATCAACTATGCTGAAAATTGGTCAAGTTTGCTGATGTGGTGTGCTAATCTGTTTGCTCTGACTTGATATGGATTGCTCTGATACAAGCTCTGTGCTCTGATGTTGAAAATCTTGTATATGTCTTGAAGTGTTAGTATTTGTTCTGATATAAGATTGGTGCTCTGATACAAGGTTATGCTCTGATACTGAAAAATCTTGTATATGTGTTGAACTGTTAGAAAGAAATACTCTAATGTATTTAGTGTTGATGATTCATGCTCTGATATGTTAAATTCAACTATCAACATGCTTGTAATGTTTTTTTTTTTAATGAATGATAGTTGAACTTATTTTGAATCAAGAAACACTCATCTCTCTATGCCTATCTATGAAACCTATGTGCAACATGAATGGTGAATACACTAACACATTGCCTTTCAGGATAACTGACCTTAGTCATGTCTTCTGAAGATTAATGTAATAGGTGTAGCTAAGTCACTTTTGCACAAGCTGTATAGGTTTTGGCATCATCAAAAAGGGGGAAATTGTTGGGAATAAAATGAGTTATGTTTTGATTGAATACCAAAACCCCCTGAGACATGCCTAAGTTATGATTGAATATGTTCTGGACATGTTAGAACATATAGTATAAAGGCTAGATGAGGAGCTAATATGTTAGGTAGCTCTTAGATGATTAGATGCACAAATTGAGGGGGAACATATGCTTTGAAGTACATCAAGAACAAGTCCCCTCAAGGCTCAAACTCTGGAATCATGATCAAGTCTGCTGAAAGACAAGTATGCTGATCAGGAGAGTTGTCCAGAGGAGTTGTCTCAGCTCAATTAATCAAGATCAAGTGCTCTGAAAGCCTGAGGTCAACTATGCTGAAGAGAAAGAGACAACCACACCCTAAAGATCTTCAAAGAAACAAGCTAAGATCATCTTCAAGAGAAATAAAGGGAAAGAGCCAAGTCATCTGAAGAAGAGCAAGCCAACCTTGCTGATAAGCAAGACTGCTGATAGTGATAAGGAGTGTTGTCCAAATATTGAGGAATGTTGTCCTATCATTGGAACAACCTTCAGAAGTGATGTCCAAGTTCTAACAAGAGAATCTGAAAGTCAGATATTGGGAAGAGTGCTGCAGAATGAAGACAAAGCTCTTACAGCCGTTTATTTCCCAAATGAGGACATGTCACTATCAAGAAACTGTCTTCAAAGTTGAAGAACTGAAAGAAGACATTTATGGACATTGGAGGCTGCCTCTCCAACGGGCAAATCCTTCATTTGTCTATAAATACAGAAGTGTGAAGACCATTTGAAAGTAATCTCAACACAATCCAACTAAGCTCAAGTTCTTACAAGCTAGAGTGCTTTCAAAGCTTTCAAAGACTATCTTAGTCTTCAAACACTTAATCTAAGCTGAACTTCATTGTACATCCATACACAAGCTTAGAGAGATATCCTATCCTTATACACTGATCTCCATTGTAAAGGATATCTCATTAGTTGGAACCTTACTTCAATCCTCATATCTTTCAAGAGTGAAAGTGAGAAGGTTGTAGTAGTAGAAGTGGTAGGAGCTGACTGTTGAGAGAAGAACAGTTCAGTTCTGAGTTGAGAAGAGGGTACTAGGACTCTAGACATCCTAGGGATCAATTCACCAAGAGTGGTGTTCTTGATCAAGTGCACCTTGGCACTATAAAACAAGTTAATTCCAAGAGTGAAGGAATTATCCTGTTAAATCAGGGAAAGTGGATGTAGGAGCTTGAGTCTCTGAACCACTATAAACTCTTGTGTTGATTTACATTTCAAGTACTTACAATACATCAACACTGCACACAAAACTGATCTTTCAAGGATAAACATTCAAAGACTGTGCAAAAACCTATTTGGACAAGTTCCCTGAAAACCAGACTGTGTTACATTGACTAAGTGATTTCAGAAATTAAAGGAGTTTAAACTAAAAGGGCCAACCACTATTCCGCACATATAACTCCCCTAGATAGTTATTCAACTAAGTACTCAATAGTACTTAGTAGATTGATTATCTTAGAAGAGTTAATCTTCTTCAGCAGAGTTGTCCAAGACAACCTTGCTGAGCTCTGGTTTGATCAAGTTTGAAAAGAATTTGCATACAAGTGTATTCCCCCCCCCCCCATACACTTGTTATCTACTCCTTTCAGGACCAACAAGTGGTATCAGAGCAGGGGTTCAAAGACCACTGCTTCTGAAAAGCCATCTTGGTTTTCAAAATCACATATTGGCTGTGGTCACTGAACTGATCTCTCTGAAATCCTTATTGTATATTGACTGACTATTTGTTCTTGAATTATGGCCAACAACAATGCTGCTGTTCCACCTCCTACTATCCAAGGATTGGACAACATGGCCACAAATCCAGTCAACCACATTTCACATCACAAACTGCCCATGTTCTCAATTGATAACTATGATTTCTGGAAAATCAGAATGAGGTCTCATCTTGCATCTCTTCATACTGATATGTTGAGAGTGATCACAAGAGGTCCTTTTGTGTTCACCTTTGTCAATCCCAGAGTCACAGAGGCTCAAAGGGCAGATACAAGAGATGTACTACCCAAAGATGAAGATGACTTCACTACTGATGAAAAGAGGAAGGATAATCTGAATTATCTAGCAATGAACACCCTCTACCAAACAATTCCAGATGCAATTATGGGTAGAGTCTACCACTGCACAACAGCCAAAGAAATTTGGGATACTCTTGCTGAAATGTGTGAGGGTACTGAAAAGATCAAGGAGAATAAGCTCCAAGTTGCTGTGCAGAAATTTGAACAGTTTGCAATGGAGTCTGAGGAATCCATTGATAAGTTTGCTGGTAGATTCACTGATGTGATGAATGAAATCAACTCACTGGGCAAGGTCTACACCAAGAGAGAAGTGGGGTTGAAGATCTTGAGAAGTCTCACTCAAAAGTGGGATGTCTATGCTGTAATGATGCAAAACACCAAAGATCTTTCCACCATGCCCATGCAACAAATCTTCTCTGAACTCAAAGCTTATGAGTTCGACCTCAATAGAAGAAAGCCTATTGAGGAACCTTCAAATCCTACTAAGGGAGTGGCATTCAAAGCCAAAACTGCTGAACCAGAGATGCAGTCCACTCCAAGATCATCAAAGTCAGTCTCAAAGACTGAAATGAAGGAAGAACTAGCCTTGATGGCTAGAAGGTTTGAAAAGTTAAACTCAAGGTTTGGTAGATACAAGAAATTCTACCAGGACAACAAATTCAGGAGATACAACTCTCCTGAAGCACAGGCTGAAGTCAAAAAGCCTGAAGAGAAAAGATCAGAGGACAAGTACTCTGATAGGAGAAGGTCCAGTAGAGCTGAACCTTCATCATCAAAAAGAAGAGAAGAATCAAAGAAAGAAGATGATGAAGATCTGTGCTATAACTGTAAAAAGAAAGGGCACTTCCAGTATGATTGCCCTGAATTAAGCTCTAAGGAGAGAAGGGAGAGGCAGGCCAAAAGAGATAGGAAATTCACCAACAGAAAGGCCATGATGGCTGGTGAAGAATCTGATAGTGTTGAAAGCCTCAACTCCTCTGATGGACTATTCTCCAACAGTGATGATGATGATGATGTCTGCAACATGGCTCTTGAGGATGATGAGGTATCCTCCACTTCTAGCTCACCATCATTCATCTCACAAAACAATAGTGAGGTCAACTTGAAACTCTCCCTTGGAAAGTTAATGGAAGATTTCACTATGTTACAAGAATTTCATGATAACTGTGTGAGGGAAAATGAAAGATTGGCTATTGAACTTGCCAAAAACTCTGAGGCAGTTGTTGATGTCAAGTCTACTGAGTTGTATCAACAAGTCTTGAGAGAGCTTGAGGAAGCAAATCTCAGGATAGTTGACCAACAAAAGGAGATTGATGATCAACTTCTCTCTCAGAAGAGAAAAGATTTTGAAATCAAAATTCTCAATGCCAAGTTTGAAAACCTCTCACATGAATATGATATTCTTAAATCAAGTGAAGAGAGCCTGAAATTAAAGATGTCTGCTCTGAAGAAATCCTCTAGAGCAATAGAGGAAATTCAGAGTTATCAAAGACCTATGGCTCAAAGAAGTGGATTAGGTTTTGATCCATTTGAATCTTCACCTTGTCTTAGTGTTGCTTCTGTGAGTAACACTAAGAGAATCTTTGTTAAGTCAGTGGCACAGACTGAAAATGAAATAATTCAGCCACTGAACAAAGGAAAGGGCAAAATGGATGTTATGCCTACTCAAGTGCTTCAGGAGATTAGGCCAAAACCTAAGGAAATGGCCAAAGCTCCCGAACACAAGAGGAATATTGGTCAGCAGAGTAGACCCAATGGTAGGGCAACTCTACTGAACAATGTTCAGAGGAAGTATCCAAGGTATAATCAGCCTAGGCCAACTCTTCTGAGAAAGCCTCAGCTGAATAGACCTAGGGACAACTTTCCTCAAAGGCAGAATAAAATGAGACAACCAAAACCCTTCATACCAAAGGGTAATGGTCATAAGAAAGCCTTTCCTCAAAGATTCCCTCAAGCTGCACAAAGAACTCAAAAGTTCAGGAGACTTGACAACTCTCCTGAAACTTATAGAGTTAACACATTCACACACACTTTTCCAAAGGCATTTAAGGGAAAGACAGTGTATTTAGATGCTAAAGGAAGACAACTTAGCCACCTTGAATCAATCAGGGTTATTAGGCAAGTTTGGGTTCCTAAAGGTACAGCTAACCTCTCAGGACCCAAAACTCAAAGGGTACCTAAACCCATCTAATTGTAGGTACCAATGGGCCACAAGAAGAGGAGCATGAGCAAAAAGTCAGCATGGTATCTTGACAGTGGATGTTCAAGGCACATGACTGGAAACAAGGAACTTCTCACTGATTTTATTGAAAAAGAAGGCCCAAATGTCACTTTTGGAGACAGCTCACAAGCAACTACAAAAGGTTATGGTACTTTGATGATTGGTAACATCAAAGTATCCAATGTATCTTATGTGGCTGGTCTCAAGTATAATCTCCTAAGTATCAGTCAATTCTGTGATAAAAACTTCAATGTTGAGTTTTCAAGTGGAAAATGCTTAATCAAAAATAAGACTCAACAAATTCTATTGACTGGAACTAGGAAAGGAAATGTGTATTTTGCAGACTGGGACAAGTCTACTGATGCTGCATGCTTCATTGCTAAGAGTTCTAGTGAACAAAGTTGGTTATGGCATAAAAGATTAAACCACCTGAACTTTAAAACAATGAACAAAATTGCTAGAAATGCATTAGTCAAAGGACTACCTAATGAGGTTTTCATTAAAGAGCATGTTTGCAAACCATGCCAAGAAGGAAAACAGATCAAAGCCTCATTTAAGGGAAAACCAGTCATCTCTACTGAAAGGGTACTTGAACTGGTACATATGGACCTTTTTGGACCAATTACCCCTGCAAGCATAAATGGTAGAAAATACACATTGGTTGTAGTAGATGACTTCTCTAGGTTCACATGGGTAGTATTTCTCCTTAATAAGAAGGAAACTCAAGTCAAACTGCCTGAACTTCTAAAGAGATTGTCAAATGAGAAAAGCCTTAGCATTATCAAGATAAGATTTGATTAAGGCACATAGTTCATTAACTCATACATCAATGAGTATTGCACATCTAATGGAATAGCTCATGAAACCTCAGCAACTAGAACTCCCCAACAGAATGGAGTTGCAGAAAGAAGAAATAGAACTTTAAAAGAAGCTGCTAGAACTCTAATTGCTGATTCAAAATTACCTAAGAGGTTTTGGGCTGAAGCTATAAACACTGCATGCCATACTCAAAATAGATGTTTGATTATTAAGGGGCAAGGCAAAACCCCCTATGAACTCTGGAAAGGAAGAATGCCTAAAGTGTCTTACTTTCACATTTTTGGTTGCAAGTGTTTCATTCACAATAATGGGAAAGATCAGTTGAAAGCCTTTGATAGCAAAGCTGATGAAGGAGTGTTTCTTGGATACTCCCAAATCAGTAAAGCTTTCAGGGTCTACAACAAGAAAACTCTTATTGTGGAAGAAACACCCCATGTTGTGTTTGATGAATCTACTCATGAGTTCAGGAATGAGAACCTGGAATCAGAAGAAATCACACAAAGAACAACCAGACTAAGCCTAAAAGACAAAGACACTGAATTCATAGATGTTGTCCAAGCCAATCTACCTGAAAACTCTATGTTGGACAACCATCCTGAAGGCAACCTTCCTGAGGCAAATCCCACTGAAAGGAATGGTGAACTGAATGATCCAATCCCAGTTCACATCCAGGTAACAACTACCAATGAAGAAGCAGTTCCTGCTGAGGTAGTTAACAGGTCAAATAATTAAGGGGGAACTCAAAATGTTGAAAATACCAATGTCCCTGACATTGAGGACAACACCCCTGATTATGATCCTGAATTAGATCCTGCATTCAATTATCCTGAATTCTATGATCAAATTGACTCAACTTCAGTAGAGGACAACTCTACTGAAGAGATCAGAAAAAGAAGGACTTGGTTATCAGACCATCCTACTGATCTAATACTTGGTGACCCAAGTATTGGAGTCAAAACCAGAAGATTTCATGGTGAAAGTGCTCTTTTCTGTTGTTTCTTGTCAGAGCAAGAACCAAGTGATATTGTGGAAGCACTTCAAGATGCCAATTGGATCACAGCCATGCAGGAAGAACTGAATCAATTCACCAGAAATGAAGTATGGGAGCTGGTGGATAGGCCTTCACATCAAGATGTTATTGGAACAAAGTGGGTGTTCAAGAACAAGAAAAATGAAAATGATGTGATTGTCAGAAACAAAGCAAGACTTGTGGCAAAAGGCTATTGCCAACATGAAGGCATTGACTATGATGAGACATTTGCACCTGTGGCAAGGCTAGAAGCAATAAGGCTCTTTCTAGCCTATGCAGCCCACAAGAGGTTCAAAGTATACCAATTGGATGTCAAGAGTGCCTTTCTGAATGGAGTCTTGAAGGAAGAAGTCTATGTAGAGCAACCACCAGGTTTTGAGGTTGGAAACCAAGTTTACAGACTCAAGAAAGCTCTATATGGACTCAAGCAAGCCCCTAGGGCTTGGTATGATACACTGTCACAATTTCTCTTGGATCATGGATTCACCAAGGGAACTGTGGACAGAACTCTTTTCAGAATATCTGAAGGAGAGGACATCTTGCTTGTCCAAATTTATGTGGATGACATAATATTTGGATCCCCCAATGAGAAGTTGTGTGAGAAATTCTCAAAGCTAATGCAAAGCAAGTTTGTGATGTCCATGATGGGGTTGATGAACTTCTTTTTGGGTCTTCAAGTCAAGCAATCAAAAGAAGGAATCTTCATCAACCAAGCTAAGTACACCAGAGAAATGATCAAGAAGTTTGGGTGTACAACTAGCAAGCCAGTAAGGATCCCAATGAACACAAATTGGAAGATGGATCCTGATGAGAGTGGTATTTCAACCAACTCTACTGAGTATAGAGGAATAATTGGTTCACTCCTCTATCTCACTGCCAGCAGACCTGACATCACCTTTGCAGTAGGTGTTTGTGCAAGGTTCCAAGCAAATCCTAAGAAAAGCCATCTTGAGGCTGCAAAGAGGATTTTGAGGTATCTCAAAGGCACTGAAAATCTAGGCCTTTGGTACCCTGCTGATGACAACATTGAGTTAACTGGCTACTCAGATGCTGACTATGGAGGTTGTAAAATTGACAGAAAGTCCACTTCAGGGACTTGTCAATTCTTGGGCAACAAGCTTATATCTTGGTTCTCCAAGAAGCAGAACACAGTGGCTACTTCCACCACTGAAGCTGAATATGTTGCAGCTGGAAGTTGTTGTGCTCAAATCCTTTGGCTGAGACAACAACTGAGAGACTACAAAGTCAACTCTACTGAAGTGCCAATATTTTGTGATAACAATAGTGCCATTGCTATATCACAGAATCCTGTATTGCACACAAGATGCAAGCATGTGGACATCAAGCATCACTTCATTAGAGACCATGTGGAGAAGAAGGACATAAAGTTGGTCAAGATCCACACTGATCATCAAAAAGCTGATATTCTAACTAAGCCACTTGCAGAGGCAAGATTTCTGGAGCTATCAGCAGAGTTGGGATTACTTGATCCAGGGAAGTTGGACAAGTAAATCTCATGAAAAGTTAATGGATATATGGAAACTGAGAAGGTTCTCAGCAGACTTGGTCAAGTCTACTGAATATCAGAAGAGATGGCTGAAATTATTCAGGACACTTGTCCATTGGAATTCAGGACCTTTATCCACATCTCTTCAGGACACTTGTCCAAGTGGGGTCAGATAAGTTGTCTTGGCTATCAAACTATTTCCTTGGTTTGATAAGCACCTATTTTGGGTAATCATTGCCTACCTTGATACATGTCCCAACTACAGATATCATTTCTGTGGGATTTAATTTGTCCCCCACCCAAAAGGTCGCTTTCCATGCATTAAATGCCAAGATTTAACTCTTGTTTGCATTACACCTTTTCAAACCATGATCTATCTCGAAAACTCCCCAACCATTAACTAATATTAAATACCTTCCACGTTTTGAATAAAACCAACAAGTCACTGTTACATTGGTTTTTAACCATTGGATCAAAACTGGCCAACTCCCCTGAAATTCATCCTGGCCGTCCAAGTGTATCTTTCCATATTTGACAACAGTTGAAAATACACAAAACTCACCAACTCATTGACAAACATTCTTTTTAGAATATTCTCAAGTCTTAAGAACTCCCCACACACTCTTCTTTCCTAAGCATTCGAAACCCTAACCTATTCTCTTCAAACTCTCCCAAAACTTTCTAAATTTCATCTCTGCAATCTTCAATGGCTCCCAAAGTTAGACCAGAGATGATCATAGATTTTTCCAACAAGGCTCTAGACCTTGATTTTGGATACCTAAGCAACAAAAACAATCTTCATTTTGAACCCATAATCTCCTTTGAAAGTGAAGATTCTGAGATTACTCCAACCCTGAGATGGTTGAGAAGGGCTGGTCTTCAAAAGTTTTTGGAAGAAAGACCAAGCTCCTGCTTGGAAAGCTACATGGCTGAATTCTTTGCCTTTCTCAAATGGAGGGGCAAGCCTGAAGATGGTGAAGTTTCCACCAGACTGTCATATGTTGCTGAAGGAGAAGAGGAAGAAAGATTTCATAGAGTGAAATTCTCTTCAGAAGATCTTGAAGGAGCTTTTGGATTGCCTTCTGAGGGAAGGAATCCAGAAATCTATGGCACTGGTCATGAAGAAGAAATAGCTCAAGAATGGCTATTGACACCAGACCCTCTCTCCTCAACTCAAAACAAAAAGACTCTCAAGCCAGAATTTCTCAACCTCTTTGAGGTAGTAGCTAAAAGTCTCTTGAGTAATACTGGAAGCTTGGAGCAGGTCAGCCATCCAAGAATCAGAATCATGGCTGCAGTCATTGATGCCAGTGATAAAGGCATCAAGTTTGATTGGAGGACTTTCATCATGTCTGAGATGATGAAGGAAAAGGCAAAATTCAAAGTGAAATCTCACAATAAGGTTGTGCTAGAAGGGAAACTCAAGTATTGCACTAGGGCAAGCTTGTTGATTGAGAGATTTTCCCACTACTCCCAAATGCAAACCTTTGCAAAGCCTCTCCCAGCTCAAAAGATTCTATTCAGAAAGCTCAGCAAGAAAACTGAGCAAAGGAGGATGTTAATGGCCAAGCCTGCTGAAGCAAAGGTGGAGGAGAAGCCAAAGATGAAGAAGAGGACTAAAGCAAGAGTGGTGAAGACAAGGAAAACGTCTCAGATTATCTCAGAAGAGAACTCAGATGCTTCAACTGAGATTGAAGAAGTTGCTAGAGAAGGTGTACAAGTGCCATCTGATCACTCAGAAGAATTAAGGCAAAAGTACAATGAGACTAGACAAAAGTCTAGGGGTGATAAGAGGATCAGGGAGGTTATCCCTGAGAAGGATGAGGAAGGGAGTGGAAGCAGTAGGGCTAGCAAGAGAAGGGTCAAGCCTACTGACAAGGTGTTGGAGCTTCAGGAAGAAAGGTCTCTACAACTTGCTCTAAGAGAGAGCAGAGCTGAAAGCAGGACCAAATCAAAGTCAAGGACCAACTCATCTGGTTCTGGAACTCCAGAATCCAGGGTCCCTGAAGGTCAACCAATGGAGGCCAACATCCCTGAAATTCAGAATCCTGAGCCCAACTCCCCTGAAACCCATATAACCCCAACCAATCAACCTATCACTCCCATAAATCTCACAAAGAGATACTCTCCTGAGGGAAGTGTGCAGAGAAGTATGATAGATGTGCTAGCTGACATAGCTGTAGATGAGACAAGATTACAATCTCCCCTTGACTCATCTATGCTCAATTACTCAAAGCAGTTAGAAGCTGCACTTTTTGAGCCAACCCCCCTGAGTAAAGCCCCTTCAGATCCATTGCTCTCAAAAGCAACTGAAGATCCTTCTACTGCACCCAACCCATCTGAAGCCAACATTCCTGAACTTAATCTGCCTGAAGCCGCATTAGGAGAACCCAGAGCCAACTCCCCTATAACCCAAAGTCCCCATTCAAGTGGAGATGAGGAGGAGTATACTTATGAAAGTATGCTCAGAGGAGGAGCCAAGGCTACTGTGGACAGTTTGTATCCACAACTTGCTGAATTTCCAAGAATTCAGAAGGCCTTTCATGATCTAAGGATGCTTGTTGATGTAAAAGATAAATCCTTGATGGAAATATCACAAGTCATCCAAGATAAGGGTGCAAACTGGTGGCAAGTGGAGGAGAACAGATTGTTACACGTTGCTGGAGTTTCAAAGACAAGATTCCTCACTGATGAGGAAGTATTTGCAAAGTTGGTGGATGACAAGATCAATGAGGAGAGGGAAAGGAAAGCTAAGGGCATCAAACACCCTGAAAGCAGCTCCAATGATGATGACTCCCCAGATGATCCCTCAAACCCCTCTAAACCAAACCCTCCTGAAACCCCTCAAGCCAATCTCCCTAAGCCTCCTGTCTCTGAAAGACTTTCCAACCCCCCTAGAACCTATCATAGGAAAGGCTCTGTCATTTCAGAGGTGTTGACCAAGGATGGTAACACAACCAAGGACACATCTGCCAATGAAGGTTCTTCTGAACCCAAGGCACAGCCTAAAGATGTGGAGGTTCCTTCTCTAGAGGCTAGTTTGATTAAGGCCTATTCAGTGTCAGAAGAGTTGGACACTGATCAGCCCTTAATCATTCAGGATGACTCAGTGGCTGTTGATATGAGCACTGTGATCTCCCCACAACTGCCATCTTTGAACCTTGCTGAAGGTGGAGATGCTGCTGGTTTAGGAGAAGGAGTTGAAAAGGAAAGTAGATTTGAAAAATCAGAGGGAGTTGTGGATGAAAGAGAGGTAGTTATCACTAAGATTGTGAGTGTACCAACATATGAGGGTGGTATAAGTGAGGAAGGACAGGCTATTCTTGAAGTCAAATCTGAACTTCAAGAATCCCTTGATGAGAGGAGGCCTGTTTCTTTAAGTGAGGAAACTTTTATTGAAGGAAGAAAAGAAATAGTTGAAAATGAGGAGAAGACTGCTGATGTATCAGAGTCTTATGAAAAAGAAAATGAGGGAGATAAGTGTGTTTTCACTGATGCTTTTGATTTGTCTGATATTGCAGGGATAAGCTTTGATCAAATATTTGCAGAAGATCTCTTGACAGATGCTCCCATCCAAGTTGACACTAGATCAGCACAAGCCTTGCTTGGGATGCAATCAGAGAAGTTGGATTCCTTGGCTCAACAAGTTCAAACAGCTCATGAAGAAACTTCTGGAGCATTAGATGAGCATGGAAGAACCCTAGCTTCTGTTGAAATGAGACTAACTGGCTCTGAAGATGTTGTGCTACCCACATTGGAAGCAAGAATTGAAGGAGTAGAATCTGGTCTTCAAACCATCTCTACTGAAGTTCACAAAGCCAAAGTCAGTATGGAAAACATCTCAAAGGAGGTCAAGAAGGATCAAAAAAGGCTGAGAGACAATCATAATGCAAATGTTCAAGCTATCAGATTGACAATCAAGCAAGCTCTTTGCAAGAAGACAGCCTTGCAGAAGAGAAGAGCTGAAGAGCAAAGGCTAGCTATGGTCAAAGCAGCCTCAGAAAAGTTTTCCCAAGAAGTGTTGGCCAACATTGCTGAAGGTGCAGTGGCCAACCTCACTGAGCTCCTGAAAGCCCAATTGGATGCATCTCTTAAGGCAACCATGGAGGAGGTTGTTCAACAGAAAATGAAGCTTGTTCTTGCCTTTCTTAGCTTAAGCAGTGACAGGATGCAAAATATACATGATGAGAATGTATATCTGTTGGAGGAGATGAAGTCTCTAACCCAAGCCCAGTCCTTATTGGCATCCACTATGAGTGAACTGAAACCAGAATGTTTTGATGCTGCCAAAAAGGGGGAAAGGGAAAGAGCAAGGGCAAAAGGTGCCTTAGTGATCGGGAGTCCAGTGAAAGGGAAGGACAAAACCCCTGTAGGAAAGGGAAAAGAGCCTGCAGTGCTGAACTTGGAAGAATTGGATGAAGAGGAGCAGTTAGCACTGGCATTGAAGAACTCTATGGCCTCAGCTCAAGAGGAAAAAGTGAGGCTACAACAAAGACCAGGTGGTGAAGTATCTGGTTTGGACAAGGATGCTGAAGGTGTCCAAACTAGAGGAAAGATCAAGAAGGCCCAAGGAAAGAAGAGACAAGTTGAGAAATTCACTGACTTTCCCAATAGCCTTGATCTTCCACCTGAATTCAGAGTTATTGATGATGAGCCTATCTCAAAGAAGGCCAAAACAGCTGAAGAGCCCAAGAATGCTGAAAAAGACAAGTCTACTGAGACTAAGTCCACTGAAAGTACCAAAGTCACTGAAGATGTGGAAATCTTATATGAAGAAGGCTTTGGACCTGGACCAAAGAAGACAAAGATTGTGGTACTCAATGATCCATCAAAGCTGTTTCATGAAGGGTATGGCAAAGACCCTGAAACACAACAGAAACTGGCCATGATGAGGGCCCAAGAGAAAATGGACTTGATGGAAGAGGCCAACAGAGCAAGAGATAAGAGAAGAACAGACTTCCAGAAGCCAAGAAGGAAGAGAGCAACTTACAACAAGATGAAGCCACAGCTATTGATCCCAATGGACACCAAATATCCTCACTTGGATAAATGGGTGCCAATTCAGCTGAATGACTCATGGGAGGAAGCAAAAAGGGAGTTTGTCTATGATCAGTATGTCATTGACAGATGGAATGGAAGAGATGCCAACATCAATTTTGCTGAGTTCATGATTGAGTACTACAGAGAACTCTATCAACAATTGCTTGCAGCTGCTGATATTGCAAGATTTGAACTCACAGCTCCCAAGCCAATCATATACTTACCTCCAAAGTTTGATGGATGGATTGATCAATCAAGGATTCTGAGAGAATTCACTGAGATCCTCAAGCTGAACAAGATGGTTCTTGGTCCTAAGGGAACCAACCAAGAAGCTATGGCCTTGAAGAGGAGAGTGTGGGCACAGTATGGGATGGTGCCACCTCGAGAGGATGATCTCTAAATGGCTAAGTCTTCTGACCTATCTTAATTGATCAACTATGCTGAAAATTGGTCAAGTTTGCTGATGTGGTGTGTTAATCTGTTTGCTCTGACTTGATATGGATTGCTCTGATACAAGCTCTGTGCTCTGATGTTGAAAATCTTGTATATGTCTTGAAGTGTTAGTATTTGTTCTGATATAAGATTGGTGCTCTGATACAAGGTTATGCTCTGATACTGAAAAATCTTGTATATGTGTTGAACTGTTAGAAAGAAATACTCTAATGTATTTAGTGTTGATGATTCATGCTCTGATATGTTAAATTCAACTATCAACATGCTTGTAATGTTTTTTTTTAATGAATGATAGTTGAACTTATTTTGAATCAAGAAACACTCATCTCTCTATGCCTATCTATGAAACCTATGTGCAACATGAATGGTGAATACACTAACACATTGCTTTTCAGGATAACTGACCTTAGTCATGTCTTCTGAAGATTAATGTAATAGGTGTAGCTAAGTCACTTTTGCACAAGCTGTATAGGTTTTGGCATCATCAAAAAGGGGGAAATTGTTGGGAATAAAATGAGTTATGTTTTGATTGAATACCAAAACCCCCTGAGACATGCCTAAGTTATGATTGAATATGTTCTGGACATGTTAGAACATATAGTATAAAGGCTAGATGAGGAGCTAATATGTTAGGTAGCTCTTAGATGATTAGATGCACAAATTGAGGGGGAACATATGCTTTGAAGTACATCAAGAACAAGTCCCCTCAAGGCTCAAACTCTGGAATCATGATCAAGTCTGCTGAAAGACAAGTATGCTGATCAGGAGAGTTGTCCAGAGGAGTTGTCTCAGCTCAATTAATCAAGATCAAGTGCTCTGAAAGCCTGAGGTCAACTATGCTGAAGAGAAAGAGACAACCACACCCTAAAGATCTTCAAAGAAACAAGCTAAGATCATCTTCAAGAGAAATAAAGGGAAAGAGCCAAGTCATCTGAAGAAGAGCAAGCCAACCTTGCTGATAAGCAAGACTGCTGATAGTGATAAGGAGTGTTGTCCAAATATTGAGGAATGTTGTCCTATCATTGGAACAACCTTCAGAAGTGATGTCCAAGTTCTAACAAGAGAATCTGAAAGTCAGATATTGGGAAGAGTGCTGCAGAATGAAGACAAAGCTCTTACAGCCGTTTATTTCCCAAATGAGGACATGTCACTATCAAGAAACTGTCTTCAAAGTTGAAGAACTGAAAGAAGACATTTATGGACATTGGAGGCTGCCTCTCCAACGGGCAAATCCTTCATTTGTCTATAAATACAGAAGTGTGAAGACCATTTGAAAGTAATCTCAACACAATCCAACTAAGCTCAAGTTCTTACAAGCTAGAGTGCTTTCAAAGCTTTCAAAGACTATCTTAGTCTTCAAACACTTCATCTAAGCTGAACTTCATTGTACATCCATACACAAGCTTAGAGAGATATCCTATCCTTATACACTGATCTCCATTGTAAAGGATATCTCATTAGTTGGAACCTTACTTCAATCCTCATATCTTTCAAGAGTGAAAGTGAGAAGGTTGTAGTAGTAGAAGTGGTAGGAGCTGACTGTTGAGAGAAGAACAGTTCAGTTCTGAGTTGAGAAGAGGGTACTAGGACTCTAGACATCCTAGGGATCAATTCACCAAGAGTGGTGTTCTTGATCAAGTGCACCTTGGCACTATAAAACAAGTTAATTCCAAGAGTGAAGGAATTATCCTGTTAAATCAGGGAAAGTGGATGTAGGAGCTTGAGTCTCTGAACCACTATAAACTCTTGTGTTGATTTACATTTCAAGTACTTACAATACATCAACACTGCACACAAAACTGATCTTTCAAGGATAAACATTCAAAGACTGTGCAAAAACCTATTTGGACAAGTTCCCTGAAAACCAGACTGTGTTACATTGACTAAGTGATTTCAGAAATTAAAGGAGTTTAAACTAAAAGGGCCAACCACTATTCCGCACATATAACTCCCCTTGATAGTTATTCAACTAAGTACTCAATAGTACTTAGTAGATTGATTATCTTAGAAGAGTTAATCTTCTTCAGCAGAGTTGTCCAAGACAACCTTGCTGAGCTCTGGTTTGATCAAGTTTGAAAAGAATTTGCATACAAGTGTATTCCCCCCCCCCCCCATACACTTGTTATCTACTCCTTTCAGGACCAACAGCGTCCACCACTCTCTTCGCGTCGCCCTCAATGACACAATTATCCAATCCTTGATCTTTGAGCCAAGATAAAGCCTCGTAAAAACCCATAATCTCTCCTATCTCCACGGCAAAGCATCCTCTAAAGACTCTTGTTCTTGCCATACAGAAATTGCCCCGCTCGTCCCTAAGTATCATCCCAATTCCAGTTTGTTGCGTCTCCCTAAAGAAGGTTGCATCTGTGTTTATTTTTTGCAGCCCGTCACCTGGTACGTGCCAAACAAGACACTGATCTACCCTTCTATTGCTTATGGCAGATCCCGAGCTCCGACGCGAGGTCGCCTCCCACTCAAACCAGTATCCCGCCGAGGCATGAACCGCCTCCACAGGTGTCTTGCAAGAGCCATTCCAAATCTTCGCGTTGCGCTCCTTCCATATTTGCCATAATATCATACAAAAGCTGATTTTAATTGCTTCTCCATGGCCATTCAACATTGCAAAAATAATATCAATTACTGTAGCAGCACCTTGTGTGCATGAATTAATCTCCTGCCATATATTTGTTGTTATCCAGCAACTCTTAGCATATTCACACTCAATAAATAGATGCCAACTTTCTTCATCATTGTTACCGCAAAGCCCACAAGCCATATCCATCAACACATGTTTATGCACAAGATTGCTCCTTGTTGGTAAACACTCCCTCCCCATTCGCCATAAAAAGTCTTTCACACGAGGAGGGGCAGTAAGTTTCCATATCAGATTCCATTCCCCTTCAATCCTAAGATTATGCTGTTCTGCTTGGGAGCAAGCTAATTTATATGCTGACCGAACTGAGTAGCCCCCATTCTTGGACGGATCCCACACTAATCTGTCCGGTGTATCAGTAGGCGATAACGCCATATCGATGATTTTGTCCGCATCTAAAGGTAATAAATGATGCAACAATTCTACATCCCATTCTCTCTTCTCTGAATCGATCAATGCAGAAACATGGATCTCTTCAATCTCCTCAATTTTATCTGATGCCACAAATGAATTTTCAGTTCCCTCCACCCAAGGATCTTCCCAAATTCGGATGGAATTTCCTATCCCGATCTTCCAGCGCATACCTGCTCTAATCAGATCCTTGCTCGCAAAGATGCTTGCCCATGTAAAGCTGGGATTCCACCCCAGTTTTGAAGTTGGAAAATCATCTCGAGGAAAATAGCGCGCCTTAAGAACACGACAAACTAAGGCATTTTGATCAGTTACAAGCCTCCATCCCATCTTACCCAGAAGGGAAAGATTAAATTTCTGTAAATCTCGGAAACCCCGTCCACCAGCCTCCTTTTCCACACAGAGTTTCTCCCACCTCATCCAGTTAATGCCCTTTGTCTCATCCGTCGAACTCCCCCACCAAAACTTGTTTATCATAATTTGCATCTCATTTAACAAAGTTGTAGGAAGCAGGAATGAAGACATACAGAATGTAGGTAGTGCCTGCGCTACAGATTTGATGAGAATCTCTTTTCCGGCCTTTGAGATTTTTCTCTTACGCCACCCTTGTAATTTTTGCCACAATCGGTCTTTTATGTAGTCGAAAATTTCCCTCTTCTTTCGTCCAATGAGTGATGGCAGGCCTAAATACCTGCTTGTATTTATCGGATTATCCACACCCATGATTTGTTTTATGGAAATCCTGCGTTCCTCACTCACATTTCTACTGAAAAAAATTCCCGACTTTGCGTAGTTGATTGCTTGCCCAGATACCCGTTCATAACCATCCAGGATGCCCTTTAAATTTTCACATTCCTCCATTGTGGCTCTACAAAATAAGAGACTATCATCCGCAAAGAGAAGATGAGTAATCTCAGGAGCTCGCCTGCAAATTTTATTACCATGTATCACTCCCGTCTCGCTCTCATGATTAAGAGCAGCAGATAGCCCTTCTGAGCAAAGAATAAATAGATAGGGGGATAAGGGGTCCCCTTGGCGAAGGCCTCTCCCGGGTAGTATAGGGCCCACCAAGTGTCCATTGACATTGATCGAGTATTTTACTGAAGTTACACAAAGTAACATCCATCGGATCCACTTCCCACAGAAACCCAATCTCGTCAAGATCTTCTCAAGATACGACCAACTCACTCGATCGTAGGCTTTGCTGATATCGATTTTAAGAGCTACATCTCTTTTGTTTCCATTCCTTTTATTTTTCATGGCGTGTAAAGTTTCAAAAGCCACCAAGATATTGTCTTGGATCAATCGTCCCGACACAAAGGCCGATTGAGCTCTATCCACTAGGCCTGGAAGAATCTCCTTCAATCTGTTACAAAACACTTTCGAAACAATTTTATAAAGAATATTGCAAAGCGAGATAGGTCGTAAATCTTTTACTGTCTGTGGGGAGTCCACCTTCGGGATAAGAGTAACATTTGTATCATTGAGCCCTTGCGAAAAGGATTCACTGTCCAACCAATCTATTCCCGCTGCATAAATGTCATTCCCTAGAATTCCCCAATGATGCTGGAAAAACGAGGGATTAAATCCATCGGGACCTAGCGCCTTATCTCCATGCATCTGCTTAATTGCACAATCAAATTCAGCTTTATCAAAGTCCCTGATCAGCCGCTCATTCTGGTCAGTGGAAACCATTTGTGAGATAGGCTCCAGGAAACTCTCTATATCTCCCTCTCCCACATCATTCGTAAATAAATTTGAGAAGTAGTCACTAATTATCTCACATAGGCCCTCCTGCTGATCCACCCACACTCCATTGTCATTCAGTAATCGCTCAATTCGATTACGTTTCTTGCGTGAAGTGGCAGATTGATGAAAAAACTTGGTATTCAAATCTCCGTCTTTCAAGTAGAATAATTTGGCTCTTTGTTTCCAATATGTCTCCTCCTGTCTCAATAGTAGCCCTAAGTCACGCCGAGCATTATGGAAAGCGTTGATGCCCTCTTGGCTAATATCCCCTTGTAGCGCCACAACTTTCTCCTCTAACTCTCTCTTAGAACTTCTGAATTTTGAGTCCGCGCGGTTACCCCATTCTGCAAGAGTTTCACTCGTTGCAAGTAGTCGCTGCTTGATATCCAAATCGCCAAATCCCTCCCAACATCTCTGCACCACCACCCGTAGATCGGGTTCAGCAAGCCACCTATTCTCGAAGCGAAATGCCCGACGTCGAACACTACGAATGGAGGGAGAGGTATCAAGGAGGATCGGATTGTGGTCCGACACCGGGGAAACCAGATTTTGTAAGCTCTGCGTGTTGGAAGCGATCATGCCATGTTGGAGTCGCCATAGCTCGGTCTAATCTTTCTTCCACTGCCGTGTTCGGATTTCTTCCCCTGAACCACGTGAACGGATATCCTTGGAGATGGACATCAGTCAGAAGGCAGTCACCAACTGCTTCCCTGAAACCCCTGATTAAGTAGTTCGGGTGAGGGACCCTTCCTCTTTTCTCTGAATTCGAGAGAATATCATTGAAATCTCCAATGCAAACCCAAGGATCGACGTTGTTAGCAGCTAGAGTTCGTAACAAATCCCATGATAAATGTCTACGGCTTCTTTCCGGAAAACCATAAAATCCAGTAAGGCGCCAATCTCCATAAACATCATTAACAATAGTATTAATATGATTCGCAGAATAATTCAAAATCGAGCATTGAGTATTATTATTCCAAAATAAAGCCAAACCACCACTATGGCCTACACAATCGACCGTAAAACAAGAATCAAAATTAAGTTTCACACGAACCACTTCTAAACGAACCCCAAAAGAAAGTGTTTCAGATAAAAAGACAACATCAGGTCTATGAGCTCGGACGAGCTCGCACAAGGCAGGAACTGTAGTCGGTTGACCCAGACCTCTACAGTTCCAACTTAAGATCCTCATAAGTCCCGGCTGGCCTCCGAGCCGGGACCAGCCGATAAAAAATAATCATCTTCATCGTGTGCGTTGATTTGTGCCTTGCCATACACAGTGTTCAACCGTTTTCTTTTCTTGAGTTCCAATGCGGATGCATCATCATCATCCATGTCAGCAGCATTAATTTGGGGCGCACCATATATGGGATTGTTAATTACATTAATCAAGTCAGTTTCTTCATTTGTAACCCCCGGATGGTAATAATTGGGTATGGTACTTAATGCCGTTGACTTGCCTTGATGTCTGCCTTGAGTTGGGTTACTGCCATAATTATTTTTGCCGTTGGAACCTCCCCCACCATCATTAGCATTAACTCCATCCGTGGTCTCCGTCGTGGGGGTCGGAGCAGTTTCCTTCCGCAGCCATTGGTCGCCGGCTAAGGCAGGTCGGCGACGATCTGGGGCAACTAGCTCCAGTCCCCACTTATATGTGCTTGGTGCCGTGGCCAAATCGTATAGATCCGTGCAGAAATGGACTGTATGATCGAGCATTCCACAGTAGAAACAAAAGGTTTTCAATCTTTCATATTTAAAGTTCACCTTGGTAACGGTTCCGTTCTCGAGTCTGAGTTTCTTGTGCCTCTTTAGCGGGCTTGTGGCATCGATTTCAACACGAACATGCATGTACCGCATCCATGCCGCATTTTTGTTGTAGGGGTCATATTCCAGAAATCGACCAATAAAGTTACCCAGCATATGGCCTAGTTCTTCAGAAAAAAATCCCACTGGTATGTCATATATTTGGATCCAAAAAGGAGTGGTTTTTAGCGGAATTTGGGAAGGAATATCTCCCCGTCGCAGGTGATGTAACAGTATCATGTGATTGCCCACATACCACGGTCCTCCTTGGAGAATCCTTGTTAGGTCCATCCTATGATTGAAATGACCCATAAAGCGGCCGTCTCCCACATCGTTGATTGACATCCCACGACTTGGCCTCCATAATATAGCAATGCGATTCCTCGTCAATGTGAAGGATAGGTTTGGGTTTGTGAGAAAGCGCTCCACCACACTGAGGCCAGCAGCTCCTGCAGTTACAAAATGTGTTGGAAAATGTTGGATGAATGAAAAATTCTTTAAAGACGTTGTAACCAAGAAATTGGAGAAATTTGGTTGCGGAATTACAACCAGAGCTTGAATTTAAAATTTGAATTAAGTGGCCATTATTCAAGTGGTTACTACATTCAATTTTTGTTTTAATTTTAAACTTGGAATATTGATGTCATCTAGACAAAATGGGCGAGAAAGTAAGGGTAGAAATGGAAAATTGGCTTGTTCTTTTTTTTCTTTTCTATTAATAAATGAAAATAATTGTAATACCTATAAGTAAAGGTGTTTTATTAAAAAATTGTTAGACGGACCGATTTGAATGGCTTATTAGTAAAGCAAATAAACAACTCACTTATATAAATTTTTAAATATTACACTCTCTAATTCCAATTTATTATCACAATCATATATTTATATTATAACAAAAAACTTACATATAGGAATAGGAGGAAACAAGTTGTTACAAAGCAGCAAATACATGTGTCGTGATGGAACACAGCAATGTGACCTTCCTAATTTTAAGAAAAAATTGGACTAAGCGACGACAATGAATAAACAACAACAAAAATCTAATATATACATGTGGTTGAGCCGGAAAAAAATTCGAAAACAAAATTTATGCATGGCACCTAGGCCCATTTCTACCCAAAACGAAGGATTTGCAAGAAATCAGATCGATCACTGGTTGCCTAAACCGATTTTTGCAACAGAGCTTATGCGTAAAAGCTTGTTATTTCTTGTACCTATATGCAATTAATCCATAAATCATAGACAATCCCATTTCACCAGACCTATTCTATGTTTTAGGCAAAAACTTATGTGAGCCTATTCAAGACCTATTCTATATTTTAGGCAAAAACTTATGTGAGCCTATTTTTTTTAAATATATATATATATATATATATTTTTTGCATATGAAATGTTACTATATAATAAGTAAATATTTTTTTGAACAATGACATTCGAAAAAGAGAGTTCACGTGAACTCCGGTTACCAATCGATTTACTATATTCTTTAATATCGTGACCATCATATGCATCATATATTACGAAATCTACAAATATATAAACACGAGAACCTTTCTGTAAGACAATCTAAAAAACATCACTTTACCTTAAAAATGATAGTTAAGACCATTGGTCCACAACCACGGATCATATAAGAGTAACACTTAATTATATTTCAAATGTCATTATTGGTATGCAGAAAATGAAATGACCATTCTTAATTATATTTCAAATGTCCTAATTGATATATTTTTATATTAGAAATGATCATTCTTAATTATATTTCAAATGTCCTAATTGATATGTTTTTATATTAGAAATGATCATTCCTCTAAAATTAGAGAATAGTGATTTCTCTCATCCCCATGTTTTAGCTATTCCATATCTTTAGGAATGAGTTTTTTTTTTTAAAAAAACATTTTACAAAAATATTATAATTATTTTTTTAATTTTAACAACATTATCAAAAAATAACTAACAACAATAATTATTAATAATTATAATTGTAAAAATAATAATAAAATTATTTATTAAAAAATAAATTATTAATTTAATTATAATAATGAAATATTTTAATAATATAAATAATATAATAATATTTCACAACATATTAATAAAAATATAAATAATAATAATAGTTTATAATAATATTAATTATCTGAAATAATTATAAAAAATTAATATTATTATTTAATAAAATATTATTATTTAAATATAAAAAATCAATAATAAAAGTATTATAATAAATATATATATATAAATAATAAATATTATTAGTAAATACAAATATAAAAAAAATATAAAAGTAATAAATATTAACAATATTATTATTATTAAATAAAAAATAAAAAATAATGAAAATATATATATGAGTATTAAAGATCTAATAATTAAAATTAATAATATTATTATTATTGTTTAAAATATACTATATAATAATTCCAACCAACCATTATATTTTCCATAAATTTATATAATACTCACATTTCATTCATAATTCATATATCATTCCATTCACCCCTTCATTTCATTCACGAATGACAAGAATGACTATTCTTATACCATTCCATTCACCCCTTCATTCCATTCAGTCACAATTCCATTCAATCATGGAATTGAGTTCACGTGAACTTTTTTTTTTTGAAGTCTCTTTCTCGAATTTATTTTACAATAATAATACTTAAAAAAAAATGAAATTTACGCAAGTTCAGATTCACATGAAGTTTTGCCATCATAAAATAGGTATATAATGAAAGTCCGTCTCATACAATTTCTTATAATTTTACATAAACCGCTTAGGAGATTACTTATGAGTCTTAATTAATTGTTAATTTAACGATAATTTTCAATAGTTGCATGATCAAATACTACTAGAATATAACTTTTGAATAAGAATAAAGTGACGTTTAGAAACCATTCTTTTATTTCTCATTTAGTCGACAAATAACAATTTTTCCAAAAGTAGATTTCATTCTATTCATCATCCTATTCCAATTATAAAAACTCATTCCACTCATATTCCTTGTGTTCTAAAGTGCTAAATCAAATATTCCCTAAATTTCTATAACGTTAGGGTTCATAAATACACATGATTAAACAAAACAAAAAAAGTATATAGTTCACAACATTTTACTAATAACTCTAGTTGAATATCAAATGGTCGATATCAACAAATGAATATAATCAAATTCATGGTAGAACTACCCTAGAAAAAAAAAAAACCATGGTAGAACTCTATTATGCAGAGGGTGCATAATTAATTATATTAATTACTCAATGTCATTTAATCATAAAATGCCTATTTTCTTTGTCAAATGACACATAGACTTTTTTAATTTTTTTATACTTTCCAAAAATTAGGTGTATAAATAAGTTGCTTAATAGTATATGTGAGTAGTGTTTTAAAAACAAAATAAGAAAAAAGTTGATAGTGTTTAAAAAAAAAAGTTGCATGATACGAGTATTTAAAGAAAACTTATAATCCGTCAAAATACATTCTTTCCTACTTTTAGATTATTACTTTTAATAAACACTCCAAATTTAATTATAATTTATTATAAGTGGTAGAATTTTTTCCAAGGACATTGGCCATCTAAAAATATTTACTACTATATATATATATATATAGTATTTACCTTTTATCAGTTTCATGTTTCTAAAGTTATATTGGCTCAATAAAATCTTTTCACACAAATGAACCTAAATTTCTTTTGAAATGTTAATAGGGTCATTCAATCTAAAATTTCTGCCTCGATCATGTAATATTTTTATCTATTTACTTACTAATTATACATGTTTATTAATTACTAAATTCAATAAAAAATGAAAAAAAAAAAAAAGGAAAAACAGAGGAAAAAGAAAGATAAAAGAATAAATGCGAAAAAAGAAAAGAAAAGAAAATAAAATACAGGCAGGCAGGCGTGTTGATGGTGGAAGGAAGAAGTGGTCCCTTGCCAAGCTGTATTTCTCCTATGTTTGGGAATCCGGAAGCACCTGTCCATATCCCTATTTTCATTTCTTTTCATTTTCCAATTTCTTCAATCCCATTTCTAATTCCTTTCTGTAAATTAATTTCTTAAAACTTAAAATAATAATAAAAAAAAAAAAAAAAAAATCATGACAACCTTGTTCCAGATCATCTCTCTCCACCATCATCATCCTGATCATAATTTCAAACCCAAAACCCTCTCCTTCAATCTCTCAAATTAATAATCCGAATTATTTCCAGTATTTGATTTGTTTTTGGAATTTGAGGAGGAGGAGAAGCAGAATTTGATGATTCAACTTTTTGGCTTTTCCCCACCATAATCCATACGTACGCTTTCTATGCTCTCTTGTACAGCTGATCCAGCCCCACCCTCTTCTTTTCCCCTGTTTTGACCCACTATTCTTGCAGCTTCACTTTCCGCCTCTCAATTAGGGTTTTCAGTTGCTTCTATTTCGTTGATTTCTTTTTAGCCCTTTTTTAGTTTATATAATTCGGTTGTATTGATCTCCGTGCAACGTGATCTCCTTCGTTGTAAATTTAAAATTCAAACGGATTAGCACTTTTTTCTCGCTTCCTTTGTATATATATATATACTTAAATAAATCATTCGAGAAAAAATTGCTTTACAATCGCTTTCAGCTGTAGCTAGGGTTTTTCTAAGGGTTTCCTCTTAATATGATACTATCACTCCATTGGATCGCCTTTAATATCTCTAGAATCGCCGCCGCCGTTCCCCTTCTGTGATTAGATAGTAGCTTTTTTCTTCCACTCTCTAAAAAAAGTTTGATTAACTATAGTGAGCTATTATGGCATATCAGCAGCAACAGCAGCCGATTCCGGGCCCAAGCTCGGGTTCGGGTTCAGGGGGTTTCCAATATATGAATTCTCCATTTGGGGACACAACTTTCACCAAAGTTTTCGTCGGAGGGTTGGCTTGGGAAACTCAGAGTGAGACCATGAGACGATATTTCGAGCAATTTGGAGATATTCTTGAGGCGGTAGTCATCACCGATAAGAATACTGGCCGATCCAAAGGATATGGTTTTGTGAGCTCCTATTAACTTGTTTGAGAATTTTAATCTGTTTTCAATTTTGGTTTTCTGTTCTGTTGATTTTTTTCTTTTTAATTAGGGTTCTTCTAAAAAAGTTTGTCTATTTGGTGATCGTACATCCTGATGATCTTAGATTACTTACTAGTTACTACTGTTTGGTTTGCAAAATGCAAATAAATCTTTTTTAAACTACCAAGTTGACACTCATTCTTTTTCAATTAAATTGCCAAAATGGGGATTTTTTTTTTAAATGTGGTTGAGGTAGAAATGTGGATACTTGAATGACTTTGTCCCGAAATGGTGTTGTATGGAGGGTTTAGGTGACTTTCCGGGATCCGGAATCAGCCAGGAGAGCATGTGCCGATCCAACACCAATTATCGATGGGCGGCGAGCAAACTGTAATTTGGCTTCACTGGGCAGACCTCGGCCAACAATTTCTTTTGGTAATATATCTTGTTTGTTTTTGTCAAACACTCTTTAAGTACAAATTTCACTTTTGTATTGCAAATGACAATTAAGTTTATGAAATTTCATTCTCTTCGGCAGTTTGACTTGAAAATAATGTTAGTGGATTCATTGGAGATGAGTATAAAACTAGCATCTATCCATCTGTAAATGTAATTTATCCTTGGCTAGAACAGTTCTTTTTGAAAATTTATGTGTATGCTACCAGTGTTGCTTATGATCTTTTTAAATGGTATTTTGACTAGAAAGCTCTGTGTGATGATTAATATCTTGGTCGTTGAAATTTAATCTAGCACCTGCTGTCCTTTTAAAGTTCGATTACTTTCAAGAAATTCATATGTGTTTACAAAGCCACCCAAGATAATCTATCAAATATATACATAGAAGGATTGAAACTTATCATCATTCATTGATAATATTGGTTTTTTTTTTGAATCAATTGATCATATTGGTGTTGCAAACAAAACACCTTGCATCACATCACATGTGAGTCTGAATTGGATTTTGCAAACCAGTGGATCATGCCTTTCATAAAAAATTGTAATGTATGTCTTTGATTCTCATAGGACGCCTTAGATCTCCAACACCTTACCTTGGAGGCGTACCAGCTGCTAGGGGTGCTTATGTTGGAAACTTCGGTTACCAGCAACCTGTTACTTATGGGTTTCAACAAGGTGGCTTGATGTATTCTCCATATGGGTGAGCTACATACAATCTGATATGGCATTTTTATAGCTTGATGTTATGTGCTGAACCCGTGTATTTGGATCTATGTCCACACGGCTGGTATTTCTGTTGTATCATATAGTTATTCTACAATGATTGCATTTCCTCTCCTGTTATCTTGATAAACAGAAAAGAAATAGTATGGAAGGAGATTGAAGGGATACATTTTTTAAACAGGGTTTATTGCCATTTTTCGTCTTTCAACTACATCCTGTTTTTTTTATATCACAATTGTGAACTGATGTTTGTCTGGGTCATGAAAAGTATACATTTTATAATTTTCTAGACCATTGTGCTTGGTGATTTCTTTAATTACATTTATAAATGTGTAGTTTGATTCTATTCCTATACTTTGTTAGTTTGATTATATTCCTATACTTTGTTTATTGTTATGGCTGTGATGCTTCTTGGTTACTTTTTACTCTTGTGTAGTCCTATAATCTGATTATAAAATCTATAGTCTATTGTTGTGGCTGTGATACCTGTTAATTCGAATTGTCGGTGCATTATTCTGAAGATGTCATGGCCACCCTATTAATTTTGCATGTAATAGCTCATGTTGATTTTACATCTCAAGTAAATTATTATACAAATTGATTATTCACCCTTCTACTGATGCAGGTATGCTGCGTACAACCCTGAATATGCTTATCCTCAGGTCGACATTTTAAAACTCACCTATGAATTGTTCTTCATGATACAATATTGGTTCATGTCATGTTGAAACTCTGCATTTATTCTCTCTTGTAGGGCGTTTACAGCCCCTATGCCAATCAGCAATACCTTCATATATATGGCATGCCCGGAACTGTTGGCACAACGATGTATCCGTATAATCAATTGAGCCCGTCTGTTCAAGGAAGTCATAGTTACACTGCATTGCCAGGATATGGAATGGGAGGTCATCAGATAGTGCAGTTTGGTGGGCCCAGTGTCAACGCAATGACTACAACTTCCGTTCCAGCTATTCCATCACCATATCCTGCAGGTAAATGTTTTTTTTGCTTTCTTGCTTAATATTTTTAAGCCATTTATAGGTATTTTGTGGAGGAGTTGTATTTTGCATTTATACTTTGAACAGGTAGATCTGGGGCTAATGTGTTGTTTGTATCAGGCGTTGCAACACCCATTCCACAACAGCCACAATTCTTACTACCTGCTCATTCACCTCAATTCATGCCAAGTGGCGGTTCTGACCAGAATGCTGGGTGAGGGTCTAATCTAGGTAAGGTTTCTTTTTAACTTCAACCTCTTGAACTATGTTCTTTTGAGGATTAATTGCACGAAACCCCCCGTGGTTTGGAAATGTTGTGCGAAATCCCCTCATGGTTTGGAAATTATAAGAAATCCCCTGTTTATTAAATAAAAACTAACTCTCCCTGTTTTTTTTAGCAATGAGTGAATGGTGTTATCTATTTCCGGTATCTTGTTTTTCGAAATACCGATTCTTGGGATTCTACTTTGAAGGACGTAACCGGAAATAGTTAAAAAACAGTCAACTTGTTTCTGAAAAAAAAAGGGAGTGTCAGCTTTGTTTAATGAACAGGGATTTTAGGAGATTTAGCGCATCATTTCCAAACCCCCCCGTGGTTTGGTGCAGTAAACCCGCTCTTTTGATGGCCATTACAGTCATGCTACCTTGTTCCTGCTATGCTATACCAACTTTCAGGTTCCCTTAGATTGCAGCAGGACATAGAACAGCGGTACCGCCATTTACTGGTGGACTCCAAATCTTGCCTTGCAAATTATTCATTTTGCATTCTAGAGGTATCCTTCTTGTTTTAAGTACATTTTCACATGTACTTCATACCTTTGGTATGGCATGTTCTATGGTTCAGCTTGAAAATTGCAACTTGGTACTGGTAGGTGATCTTGGTCTACCCAAGTCTCTTTTTATGGCTACCTTTTCTGCCGGTGTTTTCACAGGCCATATAAAAGTAGGACACATGGGAAAGCTTTCATTTCTTGAGAAATTGTTGTATATAAGCCCACTAATTTCAAATATCAGTGAGGTCTGGTACCTTTTATTAGTGAACTTTCCCATAGCACAATAATATTGTAGTTACCCTTCTTATTTGGTGAAAAGGAAATATGTGCAGATGGTTTAGGCTAAATAAACACACATGCATGAATATAACCACTTTTAAATGGCTTAATGCAGATGGTCTAAGCTATAGGCTAAATAAACATACATAGGCCAGGCACTAATTTTAAAGTTGATTAAAGTCCGTCAATAATTATGCATTTTAGATATGTCTATCTATTATGTATAGTTAAACAGCACTCCCGTTTTTCTTTACTTCATTGAGTGCTCGCAGAAGTTGTTGTAGACAATGATAACAGCTGTAAAGCATCCTTGCAAGTTGCCAAGTGTAAAGGGTCAATATTTTAATCTAACTCATCCAAAGGTGTTGCATTATGTATAATAATGGCACTGGGGAAGTATCATAATAATGAAAGTGTACCTCCTAACATGGTGTTTAATACCTGCGGGGATTTAACTGATGAAATATTTTAAAATGGCTGGGGGTTTCTGTTCAGTAGGCTGTTTGAACTGATGGTACTGTTGTAATTATACATGCACAAATTTCCTTTTTTGTCGAAATTTTTTGGGAATAAAACCCGACTTGTGTAAGCAGTATTCTCAAAATTTGTGGTATGCAGGTCTTACATTGTCACGCTCACCTGAGAAGTCAATGTCCGAGTCGTCGCTGCTCCTGATGGTGGAGAGAGGAACTGGAATGTGTGGGGGGATCACACATCCACCTTTTAACTTCCTGTATCTAAAAAAAGCTCGTGTATTCTGCCAGTCTTCTGGATGACTGGTGGAAAGTCGTGGTGGATGGTAGCCGGGATGGGGTTTCTGGCTACCAATCTGGCAATAAACCTGTGTAAAAAATTTATGGTAGAATCAACATATGATTCTTTATAGTCTCGAGTCTCCCAGCATTTTGGGTGTAGATAACATTCTGTCTCTGGTCTCTCTCCCTCCCTCTTGCATCCTGCATTTGTATTTATATTTAAACAAAACAAAAAAAAAAAGGTCGGGTCAGCATCTTGTGCATAACAGTTTCAGGTTTTAGGTGCTTATTGGACAATTGTTTGTAATTCTGGATTAATTAATTAGAGCCTCATTTCAAAATATGAAAGGAGCTCAAGGTTCAATTGGAAGATGTCTCTTCTATTCTCTCTTTTCTACATAAAAAGCTTATGTTGGTGTTTATATCAGGGATTTAACTATGGATTTTGGGATTTAATTTAAAATTTGACAATAGAATTCATCCAAATTGTTTGGCTATAACTGTGTAAGAGTATCTTGTACATTTGTGCACTTGAGTGTACTGGACTCGGATCAAACTAAAGGGTAGAAAATCTTACTTTATATTATCAGAAAAAATCCATTTGGTTACCAAGTACTCCGTACGACAAAAAACTTAGTGTAGGCGCGACTTTTTCTTTGCATTTGGTATTTATTGAGAAGTGTGAGTTAAGTGAGTGCACTTAAAATTTAATAGAAAGATTGACAAGTTTTTATTTGGATGGAAAAAACATTGTTTAACATTGTAAAAATCCAATGTTAATGTTGTCGTTGGTCTACCGTTCATCTAATATTTTTTGTCTTGGCGTTTTTTTTTCGACTTTTCGGCTTTAAAATCCGATTCGAGCGATTGAGTACACATTCTTTATTGGAATCGACGTGATTGAGTACACATTTTTAAGCGGAATCGACGACCAACGTTCATCTAATATTTTTTGTCTTGGCGTTTTTTTTTCGACTTTTCGGCTTTAAAATCCGATTCGAGTGATTGAGTACACATTTTTTATTGGAATCGATGTGATTGAGTACACATTTTTAATCACATTTTTAAGCGGAATCGACGCTCGGTGAAAATTATGAGATTTTCCTATGATATGTATATAACATTTTTTTTTCTTTTGCATTATTTTTGCAATTTTTAATTACTTTAGAGATATTTTTACAATTTTATACTTTTTATTAAATTAGAGTTTTGTATATATTGCTTAAGAATATTACATCTTAAAATAAAATAAAATTAGGCAGCTGAGGCGCTAAGTGGCACAATCCGTCCGAATTAATTTTGTTGCAACCTTACACAATCTTTGAAAGCACAAGATTCTGGCGATTGACGTAACGCCTCCATGATATTGTATCAAAACAATGAGACGTAAAAATGTAAGGGCATGTTTATTTTGGAATTTTGAGAATTTTGAAATTCGGATGTCAAAATTTAGTAGATTTCAAAATTCTAATTATTTTTATGTTTTGTGTTTATTTTGAGATTTATGTAGGGTATGATTTAACTTTATAGTATAGGATTATATGTTTTATAAGTATTTATATAGGGTTTATAGGTATTTATTGAGTTAATTTTTTATAGTGTTAGAGGGTTTGGAATTTTAACGGGGGTGGAGTTTCGAAATCCCAAATCCGGATTTCCCATACCAAAACAAACATGCCCTACAATCTTTGAAGCACATAAATAAGAAAGGCCAAATATTCAATTTTAGCCCATACTTTTCACTTTTTACTAAATCTAGCACATACTTTTATTTTTAAACAAATTATACCTATACTTTTCATTTTGTTATCAAATTTAGCACAAACTTTTTCTTTCATACCCATACTTTTCATTTTTAATCAAATGTAGCACATATTTTTTAGGTTTTATTAATTTTAGCACATATTTTTATCAATTAATTTAAAATACAAAAAAAAATGTAGTAAAAAATATCTAATAATTAAAAACAAAAAAAAATATTTTAAATAGGTTTAAATTAAAAAAATCAATTTAAAATTTAAAAATTTAAAATAATTGAGAATTGAAATTATCTAAAACTGTTGAATTAAAAAGAGATTTACAAAATATATATATAAAAAATACAGTAATTGAAATAAATTGTACTCCCCCCATCGAACATACTTTTGGTGAACGAAGGGAGTATATATATATAAAAATAATGCTTTGAGAATCTTTAAATAATTTTTAATTTTTTATATTTTCTAAATTAAAAAATATACTCCCTCCGTCCACCAAAAAAGTGTGCTCATTTCTTTTTTTTGGTCTACAAAAAAGTGTTTATTCTATTTAAATAGTTAACTTTTGAATATTTTTTCAACTTTACTAACAAGATTAAGTATCTATCCAATATATTTTATACTCATCAAATTAAATATATTCTTTATAATTAAAATATAATTTTTTTTAAAAACATATATAAAAAAAAGTGAGCACACTTTTGGTGGACAGAGGGAGTATTACTTCCTATATAATTTTAGAATTTTTTATAAAGTAAGGTTTATTAATTAATTATATTTATAAAAAGTATGGGTATAATTTGGATAAGAGTTAAAAAGTATGTGCTAAATTTGATAAAAAATGAAAAGTATGAGTATAATTTGGTTAAGAAAAAAATATGTGCTAGATTTGAGAAAATATGAAAAGTATAGGTATAATTTGTTTAAAAAAAAAAATATGTGCTAGATTTCATAAAAAGTGAAAAGTATGGGCTAAAATTGATAATTTGGACAATAAGAAAATTGAAACATTTCGATAGGGGTAAAATCGATATTCAATGCAATTCTAGGGTTCAAAGTGCAAATTCCCCGTTTAATTTTAATAGTGATGGTTTCTAACAGAAAAATAATACAAGTATGGCCACTGAAACTCCCCCTTCCAAACCCTCCCCTGAACTCTCCTCCACCACACCCGCACCTCCCACCGCTGATCCTCCGCCTCCCGCCGCCGTCTCCGTCCCGGCCTCAGCTCCTGCCACCACCCCGAATGCTACCCCCTCAATTTCAGCCACCACTCCGGCCACATTAACTCCCCGCCTTCCCGAACCCGACGTTATTCACATACCCAGCTATTCTAGTACGCTCGTTTTATTTCTAATGCATTTCTTAAATACGTGATGATCTATTGTTTTTTTTATTAATTGTTTGTTGATTTTATTTCCTTAGGGTGGTTTTCGTGGGACGCTGTTCATGAATGCGAGGCTAGGTTCCTGCCGGAGTTCTTCGACGGAAGGTCGCCCTCGAAGAACCCTAGGGTTTACAAATACTACAGAAATGCCATCATACGGCACTTCCGTGAAAATCCTACCCGTAAAATCACTTTCACCGAAGTGCGTAAGACAATCGTCGGTGATGTGGGGTCCATTCGGAGGGTTTTCGATTTTCTGGATGCCTGGGGTTTGATTAATTACGTTGGTTCTAATTCGAAGCCCCAATTGAAGTGGGAGGATAAGGACAACAAGTCCACAGCTACTGCTGCTCAAGGCGGCGACGGCGCCACTTCCGGTGGTGGACCGGATATTGCTCCACCAAAGAAGAGGGTTTGCAGTGGTTGCAAGACTCCCTGCACCATTGCTTGCTTTGCATCTGAGAAGGTCATCACTTCTTTATGCCTACCCCTTAATTAGTTTGTGTCAACTATGTTTCGTGATTTATATTGGTCTGTGTTGGGAAAAAATAGCCAGTGTACTTTCTTTTTGGTGGTGAGGAGTGTTTATGCTTTTAATTATATTGTTTAAGGTTATCATTATGTTTTTTTTAGCAATTGTATCTTGGCAACACTTCAAATTACAAATAGTAGTTCCTTGGATCTTTAGAACAATATATGATTGAATTCTGAATCTTAGTTTAAAAATTGAGCAGCATGATATGACACTCTGTGCGAGGTGCTATGTGCGGGGTAACTACAGGGTGGGCTTGAGTTCATCGGATTTTAAGCGCGTTGAGATCAGTGATGAAGGAAAGACAGATTGGATTGATAAAGATACTTTGCAACTGCTAGAAGCTGTCATGCATTATGGTGACGATTGGAAGAAAGTTGCAGAGCATGTTAGTGGAAGAAGTGCGAAGGAATGTGCTGCTCGTTTTATAAAGCTTCCATTTGGTGAACAATTCGATGGGCCTCCAGAATCTGCAGAGCTGGATACTGAGTTAGATTTACAAAATGTAACAATGTCAAACAAAAGAATACACCTTTCACCTCTTGCTGATGCAAGTAACCCAATTATGGCACAGGTAATAAATTCCTTTCTTTTTCGGGGGGGTGGCGGTCGTAAAACAATAGTAAATGCTAGAAGATTACGCTTTTATGTAGTTTGACTACTGATGAAGTACAAAAATTAGCATCATGGTTGCTTTAATTGCTGTTTGTCAGAAATTCCTGTGGGATAATGGGTACACACCTATTATGTTTAAACGATTTTGAAATTTTGTTATTCTTATGGAGTTTCTCAAAAAAGTTACCTCATTATTATATATCTGTAATTGAGTATCACATTTACTTGAACACTATGCGATGGATAGTGATGGAGTTTTTTTTTTCCAATGCAAACAACCTGCTGTTCAACCATGATATCATCATTGGTTATTTATGTTTGTGTTAGTAATTGGTATATTTGAATTAGTGTGTCAAATTTATTTTGTTAATCTCTCTCCAGGCTGTCTTTCTCTCCACCTTGGTTGGAGTAGATGTTGCAGAACAAGCTGCCCGTGCCGCAGTAGCGGCTTTGCCTGATCTTGGTGAAATGAAACAAGGTATCAAATGATTATAAATTTATAATGCTCAAATACGTGCACCTCTGGTTTTCATTAAGGATTTTTAGTACTCATAAAAATATCTTTCAGTTTGTCGAGATTCTCCTGCCAAAAAGTAGAGAAAAATGTAATCCTGAACACACATAAAAGATTTGAATTTTTAAGAGGTTTATGCTATTAATCGACTTTGCTATTATTAAAAAATTTAGATGCTTCCATTCATAACTCTGCAAGCAGCATGAAAGATGCACTGGAAGGAATGAATTGTATTCTCTCTTTTATGAATACACAAATGGCCCTTGAATGGTTTTAGTTGCTGTGTTTGGAACCAAGATTGAATTTTACGAATGTCTAAGTCTAACAAAACCCTGTCTTTTTTATGGCACTAATATTTGTTTCACTTTTGCCTAATTTGTGAGGGATCGTATTTATTTAATATTTGCATGGAAAATCAGATGAAAAATAAAAGTTGTAGAGATGTTGATCCCATGATCTTGGATAAAAATATATTATGTGTTCTTAACAGTTTGGGTTGAGGAATTATGGACTGAATCACTTTGGTGCCAAAGAGTCCATATTTTCTTTACTGTTCATTTTGCAGCTGGTCTGGTAGTGGTTGTTACTGCCTGAGTGGAGACAAAGTTAGACTTGTTTAAGGACCAAAAACGGGTTAAATATCATTTCTATAGAAAGTAAAACTTGAATTTTGAAAACTTTGAGTCTACTTTTTTTTATCATCTTGAAGGAACTTTTCCTGCATAGTGCATACCAACTTTGTAACATGAAAAAAATTAGATAGGCCAATAAAAATATCGATTGTTGATTCATACTTCTGTGTGTTAGGAGATATCCTTAAATTTGATGTTTCTAAGGTAAATTCACATATCTTGGGTGACGATAAAAAAAAATGGCCCCACATAATTCATGGGGTTAAAAGAAAGTTTGATAGAATACACATCGGTGAAATATTTGACATGATTTCAGCTTATAAAAACCGGCACTTGTCTATCCCCCTTGCAAATTAGTAGTACGTATTTTCTAAAGCAACAAAGGACTTGTATATAACTTGGTCTGATAAAAATGAGAGACAAAGTCACTCCTTCTGTTCTTTGCATCAGTTAAAACGAAAAAAATTGTGACATTTTCCTGCTTTCCATTTCAGAATCTGCTAATGCATCTAATGGCCATGACACAAATGCGATGGAAAAAGCTCTTGGCGAAGCAAAATTGGAGTTCGAGAGGGAGGAAGAGGAGCTGGAGAAAGTAATATCTGGAATTGCCACTCAGGTACCCCACCAGTGTTTTATCTTCACGTTGTGTATTTGTTATCGACAACTACTGGTTTGTGTGGTAATTATAATAATAATAATAATAATTTTTAGGCAAGGGAGATTGAAGACAAGATGGCTGAGTTTGAGGAATTGGAGTTGCAAATGGAGAGGAAATGGCAGCAATTCCAACATCTACAGAACCGGCTCTATGCTGATCAATTAACTGTTTTGTTTCACAAAACTGCTGGTCCCAAAACTGGTGAGAGTCCTATTAAGATTGATTGATAGATCAATGTTATAGATCCTCTGTTGTATGAATACTTGATGGAATAGTGTAGGACGAGAAATTATCGTTGAGCTGTGTTCAGTTAGCCTTGTTACAGTAATCCAAGGTTATTGCGATTCATGAGGATGTAAAAGAAAGAGAAAAAAGAATCTTGGTGCATTCTGAAAAAAGAAAAGAAAAAGTGATGCATTTCAAGTAGAATGTAAAATTGGTTTGAAGTTCCGTTGCAGTGAAGTCACACATATTAATATAATAAGTAGGGAAGTCAGAACCGTTTGTTCAATTTGAGTATAGTTTGCAGCATCTACCTACAAAGGAGGAAATGCATTTCAAGAAGGCTGAGTGTTGTGCACTTGATTTTTAGTGTGTGTGTGTGTGTATGTGTTTTTTTAAAACCAAAAGTACTTTTATAATTTAAGAAATGCAAAAATAAGAGATATCGAGAAGGTTGAGTTTGAGAAAGATCCAAACACCCTAAACATAAATGATAAGCCAAGATATTAACATTTCTATGACAAGATAAATCATTGAAAATTGCACAAAACGCTTTTTTATTTAATTAAGCAAATCATTCCAATTTTTTAAAAAATGATTTAACATTTTTATCTATTTTTTTTTTAAATATTAAAATTTTGAAAATATACTTTAAAGAAAATAAGATAAAAAAAAATAGATAAAATCAATCACTCGTCCATGAAAACAAAAGAATTTGGTATAAATGACCCAACTATAAAATAATTAATAATTAAGAAAAATACACATACACCACAGCCTTTTCGCCAAATATTTAAAAAAAAAAAAAAAAATAGATAGAAAAATAAGAATTCCTGAGATAGAGGAGTCCATACAAAACTTTGTTCTAACTCAAATGGGCGATGGATCATTAGAGAGTGAATTAACCCAGATGAGAGGAATGAATTTACTATTATATCAAATCTTTCTTCACATATTGCCTCAATGGTATTCTCAGTATTTCACATGGAGCATCTCACCTGAACAATCAATGTAATTCTGGTAATTCGATCCAAAATCTAATATCAACCATGGACTGAAGTACACAGTATTACCACCCTCGGTGAATCTTTATTTTAATCTGAAAGATGAAACGGCCTGCAGGAAATAGAGGAATGAATTTCGGTCGCAAACTGTTTAAATGGTATTAATTCAGATTGATAAAACTTGACACTAAGCATGAATAATCTCTTCAGCATTCTGATATAAATGAGAGCATCTTACTTTCTGAATTTTTGGACCGAGTTTTTCTGCATCTTCATCAACAAACTGCAGCACACACAACAAGAATGGAAATTTATTAATCCAATTTAAAGAATGGATTTAACTAATGTTGCACTGTCTTGTTTGGTCGATTTTATCTCATCGCAACAAACAGTCAATTCTGAATGGAATGATGTGGCTGTTTGTTGTGTGATGAGATAAGATCGACCAAACGACACATTTTATACATCGAACAAATAAATGGTTTTAGCAGGACTGACCTGTCCAGTGAGAGTATATAATCTGTTGTAAGTACCATTATTTGCCATCCCCATAACTGAATACAAATGCCTGCCACTTTCTCCTGGATTTTTCAGCGTGTACTCTATATAATACATCCCTGATAAATTAAAAAAATCAGTGTTTTCACAACATGAAAGTTGTTAATCATATCTCCTCGTACACTTTATAAGATATTCCACAAGAGTACATTAGATCCAAGAAGCCCGAGCAACAATTTTGTAACGTCTTTGTAGTAGATTGCAACTAGGGGTGAGCCGAGTGAAGTCAAGCTCGAACTCAATCGAGCTTGACTAGATGGAAACTTGAAATACTCGACTCGGCTTGACCCGATAACTTACATAACATTAATTAGAGATTTTTAATGTTATTTGTAATTAGAGTATATTCGTAATTAATTAGCACACTATGGCCAATGGGTAAAATTAATTATGTGAGCTTGGGCTAGCAAGCCTAGTATTACTGAGCTCGAACTCGAGCTCCAGAACTACTCAAGTAGCTCGAGCTCAAGTCCATTTCGAGCTTTTTCCGAGTCGAGCACGAGTAGCTTGTGAACCGCCTCAACTCACTTACACCCCTAGTTGCAACGTAAATTGGCTAAACATGTCGAAAAGAGAACTTATCAATGTCCTTTTTCACCCCTCGAAAAATAGGTTGAGAATAGGCTTATCGTAGTGTGGTATAGGGATCTTGAAACACATTGTCTTGATGATGATTCTACTAGCTTCTTAGAAACAATATATTAACAAAAAAGGTTGCACTACCATTGGAAGCTTTGCTGTCTATGAGTTTTGCTGCAACACCGGGAGGACTCTTCCAACTTCTGTCTAATCCACCAATCTGCAAATTGAGGTAGTTATGGCCATATTTTCTATGAAGAGTTAAAAAATCGTCCCACTTAAAAAGGGATGAAACCTACTAGAGTCTCTGCGAATGCATCAACTTTGCCAAAAGATTCCAATCTAGTGTAATCAGCACCAAGGCCTGTTATAACTATGCTCACTGAAGCAAGCAATAGAAGCAAAGTCCAAAAACCATCAGACTATAGTTCAAGGGAAAGTTCCACTACAATCTCAATTCATACCATTTGAACTGGAAGTTTCTGGTGGATAAAAGGCAATCAATGCCCTTACTCCATCTCCTTCTCCAGTTCCCACTTGCCAATCTGCATATGAATCACTTTGTGAGCCAGAAAAGTTGAGCCATTTTTCAGCCAAATGCCAACCGAATCCTCTATTTCAAAAGTATGTCGATCTTTATTTGAATTTTGTTTGCAGTTATGTTAGTTGCCATCAATGAAGTGCTAAGTTGAAATTCCAAACACACGTGGTGGCAATCTAACGACTGGAATGGAGATTAAACACACCTATGGAACAGAAGATCTTGTCCCGTATTAAGGAACCAGAATGTATATACAGATTGCTATGTGGAGATGAAACATGCCTTTAGTTCAACCCAAAAAAACACTGCCACAAACAACGACTAGGCATTTATCCCACTACGTGTATCATATTTCATCGTCGTTTTTGGTCAAAACACGTTCAGCAATACAAAAGTCTCACCATAAATTCAGTTATTCAGCAGACACAAGATCAAATAAACTTTTCTTGAGGAGCAGCTATCCACACAAACTAAATCCCCTCATTTCAAAATTATTATCAACAAAACCAACACTTACATATCAAACACACTAGTTGTCTCCTGTAATTCTTCTAGAAAAAAGAAGCCCAATCAAACACTAGATTAACACAGGTTATTCGAAACGATAACTCACCTTGAGGAATAGTGATCTTAAACTTGTTCACTTCATCAGTATAAACACGAAATCCCTCGGCCAAATCTACAAATTCAATTTTATAATCACAATTTCGACAATAAAATCTTCCCCCTCCTGTTCAAAAATGATATACAATAAAATTCGCTACCGCTATCAGCAGCCAAAGCAAGTGAAGACACTGCAGGAAAAGCAAACGCAGCAGAAACTGCCTGAAATATAACCTCTCTCCTTCCCGCCTTACATTCTTCTCCAATGCTCACACTGTTACCAATCAAAAAATGAAAATAAATATTTTCCTACTTACAGAAAGTAGATTAAATTTGTGCGAGAATGATTGCCATCGATTTTGGTGATCAACTCCATTGTTGTGGCAGCAGATAAGGCTGGAATTCTTGTTCTTCCTCGTAGCCCTAGGGCCTTCAAAATGATGAGAGGCAGAAAATTTGGGGTGGGAGAGAAGTGCATGTGAATGCAGAGAAAAAATAGGAGCCATTGATTCTCTGCAGTTTTGGGCCATTTTGGATTTAATATTTTTATTTTTATATTGTTTACTTGCATGAATTGAAAATTGAATTTTATCCCCATAATTCAACCATAATTTTGTTTTAGTCCTAGTATTTATTGGTTTCTCACATCTAGTCTTCTAATTTTAAATACATTACTAAAATTGTCAATTTAGGGTTTATCAATGCAAAGTCTAAAATATTGAAAACTATACCTCAAAAATAGAAACTATTAACTCAAAAATATTAAAGTCACGTTTAACATTTATATTCGTATTTATTTATATACATTATTATTTTTCATTACTATTCATTTTTTTTTCACTCACGTAAAATTAATATATCTTTTTTTACTCATGTCTTTCAAGAAGGAAATTCTGAGATGAATAAATTGGTAAGTGGAGTGACGGAAGATTATACTCGGTGGGAGCGGTCTTGAAACTTTTTCGTAGATATTTTGTTTTTAATCTGTATTCTAAGTTCTATAGATTTACTTGATGTACCGTTTATTTAGAGGAGTTATCATTTTCCATTCACTACGGATTTTATCCCTAAAGGGGGTTTCCCCGAAAGAATTTTGTGGGGCTCCGGCCTCTTAAACGACACGTGTTCATATAGCTTTAAATTTATTTTATATAAAAACTAATTAATTAATAATAGTGATTTATAACAATATTGTTGGGTAAACTTAGAAATTATAAGATGTCATTCATGGTCTAAGATGTGTGAATATCTTTTAGATCCTGCATTGATAGTTTTCTATTGATTAATTTTGCCATCTTTCAAACTTGATAAAACTCTTGAACTAAAATAGCATGTCAAAATCAACGAATTCATACCTTCCTTTGTCATTCCGACTCCATATTGAATGATCAAGAGCGTCTTGTTAACCTTATCAGGAATAATGCGTAAACAACTCTGGCTGATCATCGAGCTTTCTCTTATTCGTTAAGTCCTCGAATTGGATCTTATCCAACGCAACAAATGAATAACATGTTGATCAGTTCTCGCAGAGAAAACTCATTGTTGTATAACATATTGATAAGCAATCTGAGTGAAGCTGGTTGATCTCCGTCTCGCCATCGAAACTTCACACACAAATTATCAACGAAGAAGAGAGAAAACTTTAGAATTATGAGAGCAAGATTGCAAGAATAGAGCGAAATGTCTAATGATTGTTGATCTGAGGCGAGTGGAAGAAAACACAATTTATAAACTTATTACATTACATTACACGATGTGACAAGCTTAAGATGATTTATACAAAGAACTTATTTATAAACTTAGGTTTTCGTTTACAAGTAATTAGTTGAGGGAAACTCAACTGATGTGCTGATGTGGAGAAGGACGACGACGTGAAGATCTAAAACATGTATTTAATAATAGATTTAAGATAAGATTGTAATACGTTTACGACAAATGGTATAAACACCGGGTTTTGATTAGTTTAACTAGAATGTTACTTCATTCGTTCTACTTTAACTCACTTTTGAATTTGACACACATATTAGGAAAATTATTTAATTTAAATAATAATTTGTATAAAATGAATAATACAACCCCTTTATTTGTTATTAATTACTCATTTATGGTCATTTATTTACTCATCACAAAAAGGTATGTATCTTGAAAATAAAAAAATGACATTACATTTTATCTATCACTAAAAATGGTCATTTTGTTTTTCATAAATGAGATTTGTTATAGGAGTATTGAACTAAATTGCTCTTCTTAATTGAATGTAAAACGAGGGTTGTTTTCGGATTGAGAAATTTATGAATGAATTTGAAATTTTAATTAACAAATTTATTGAAAATATTTGGATCGGCATACATTTAAAATCATCACTCTCATTTTAAATTAATTTTTGAATAAACTAAAAATATACACATACTTATGTAAATTTAAAATCTTGATTTTTTAAAATATTCCATTCAAACACATGAAATTATTACTTTTAGTAAGGTGACTCACAATTTATGTGCCTTATGCCTAATAAAGGAGCATGACCTACCAACAGAATAGCTTTTACCATAATTGATTTGGTTACTATTATTATTATTTGTATATTAAAACCGCATTAATCATAATTTATCTTTTTTTTCCTTATGGGAATATAATATCGAACTTTTATATTGGAAAATTTAAATTAGGTCAACACAAAATATAATAACAATATTGCTTTGGCATGAGTATTAAGGTTCTCTTGTCATTAAAAAGGAAAAAAAAAATATAATGTCATATTAATATATTTTTTAAAAAAAATTGCGATAAAATTCAAATTTTATATTAGCCAAGTATTGAAATTTTAGGGAATGAGATCTGGATTAAAAATAAAAACGTTGAAAAGTTTAAATGGGGTGAGTAATGTTAATTCTTTTAACCTTCCATTTCTATTTAATGCGAAAAATAGAGAAAAAGACAAAATAAAAAATAAAATACATTTAACGGGGACGGCTCCTCGTAATTATAAATAATTAACATTATACGAAAACCTTTTTCTCCCGAAAATGAAAAACCCTTTTTCTTCAATCGCTAAAATAAATCCCTAGCTTTGCGTCTACTTAATCCTCCGCTGTCTTAAGAGATTTTCCCAATTTATTTGTAGGTTTGTTATGATTTTTCTCAATTTTTGCTGTTTTTCTTGATTTATTCCGTGAATTTTAGGTATTTATTATTTACAGTAAAATAGGTGAGAATTAGGAATATTTTAAATCTATTTATCTTTTTCGAGTTTAATTTCCAGTATTTTGGGTCGTTTTATGCTCGATCCCTTCAAAAAATGGGTGAATTCTGCTGAATATTCACGTTTTACTGCACAAATCTTCTTACAGCTTCTTCTTCTTCACTTAATTTTTTGTTTTCTTTTTCGGATTTTCAAACAAAATTGTGAGATTTCGGAACTTGCTTGTGCGTTTCTGAGAATGACGAGCACATTTTTGCTAGTTTCCCAAAGATCTGCGAAATTTACCTTTGTTTTTCTGGTCCAGGTAATTTCTGGAGTTAACAGGGGTAATTTTGGAAACCCGACCATATGTCGGGCGCGTCGGAGGCAGCCGCCGCCATGACCAGCCGCGAGCAGTTCACTATTTCCCCGGCGCAGGCGCAGAATCCGGCTGCGGCTTCACAGCCACCGCTAGATCAGCAAATGCGCGTGGCTTACAACGCCGCCGATGGTACGTACAGGCCGATTGGTTCGCCGCCGCCGTACCAATCAATCACCGGCGGTGCCACACAGGTGGCAAATCAACCGATGAATTCAAACTCCGGTGAACAGAAACGGAAAAGGGGCCGGCCGAGGAAGTATGGGCCAGATGGCAGCATGGCTATGGTCGCGGCTACATCCCCTCAGCCAATAAGCGTGAACATGCCGCAGGGACAGACTTTTTCCCCTCCTTCGGCGGTGGCGCCGCCGCCTCCTCCGGTGGAGTCGCAGACGCCAATTGGTGGATCAACTTCTCCCTCTGTGAAGAAGAGGGGCAGACCCCCTGGGTCAAGCAACAAGAAAAAACAAATGGAAGCTATAGGTATAATTCTGATCTTTAAATAGAATTATCAGATATTTGCCTTGAAGCACTGTTTATTTATATAGATAAATATTTTATGTGATTAATCTGTGACTTGAAGTAGTTTAATTCTAAATTTGCTCTGTACCCTTTTTCATATGTATCTCTGAATCTTGATGAATTTTATTTTATGCTTTAATATAGTACTCCGTATTATATACAGTATGATGCAAATATTCCACATCGTTCAATTATATGATTAATGATCTATGTAACCGCCAGGAAATGCCAGTATTATCTGGCTAAGAATCTAATAAATGGGAAATTTACCAGCATACCCCTGTGTGTTCAGCTGTACAGATACTCATGCTCTGATTATTGTTCTCTCTTATATAATTTGGGTTTTAAATTCTAATTGTGAGATTTCTTTTTGTTTTTAATTTTTCCTTAAATTGTGGGAAGTATTTCATTATGGCATTTTTAAATGTAGCTGTCAGTGTTTCAATGTATTTTTTTCTTTTAAGCTTTATTATTTCATTATTAAATCCTCTGAACATAAGTTAATAGTTTTACAAATGAAATATTACACAGTGTAGCTTTCTTTTGATAACTGTGTTGTTTATTCATTTGTTTCTTATGGTGTTTTCCCTCTTTATTTGCAACTTTCTATTTTCTTCATTATTTGTTAAATTATCTTAATTATTACTTGAAACTCTTACACAAAGTTATGCTTGCAGGCTCAACTGGAATTGGATTTATACCTCATGTCATTAATGTGAAAGCTGGAGAGGTTAACAATCTAACATTGTCCTACCTGTTTTTATTTCCGTAAAGTCGTTTGAAATGATATATTTATCTTTTCTTTATTAAATTCATTTTTTAAATTTTAATCGACAATTCGACACAATATTTTTTTAACTTGAAAAATGATTCAATTTATTTGTGCTTTATTAAATTCTCTTTTAAACAGTTCATTTAACTAAATGCATCATCTCTATAGCCTCTTACAATTCATATATGCTATAAATATATCTGATGTCTCTCAAAAGATATCTTGAATCCTTAAGTAGCTCATAATTTATTTATAACTTTGATCCAATTTCAAGCATGACCAGATTTACGATAATGGCATTTGCTCTGTGTTTACCATTTTTAGAAAGATGTTAGGATTGAACATGTCCTATAGGTCTTATAATATTGCATTTATTTTTTTGATTTGGGATTTCACATGAGGATATGAAGATTATATTATCACCAGTTGTTAATAGATTTTAGCTGCTGGTTTCAGGATGTATGTTCGAAAGTAATGGCATTTTCTCAGAATGGTCCAAGGACTGTTTGTATCCTATCTGCCAATGGCGCCGTATCCAATGTGACGCTTCGCCAGTCTGCAACATGTGGTGGAACTGCAACTTACGAGGTTTTCTAATTATCCACTCTTTTCTATTTAATTAGATTTTATCGTATCTTTTTAAGGTAGTTTGTATTAATGGATGAATTCGTATGGATCACCCAGTTCAGTTCGGGATGACAGCAACTCAATGTTCTGTGTTACTTGATGTTTTCCTATAATGCTATTAGTATCTTGATAGACATTTCTTTATCGAAGCCTAAACTTTTCAAGAAACTTTTTGCTGAATAATTTAAATTATTAGAATCACTTCATGTGGTATGAAGCATCTATCAAACTTATCTAAATATTCTGAATGGCCATCCTCGCTGGTTTTTTTGTAGGGGCGCTTCGATATTTTGTCACTGTCAGGATCATTTATGCTATCAGATGTTGGCGGGCAGAAAAGCAGAACGGGTGGGCTAAGCACAACATTAGCTGGTCCTGATGGAAGGGTTTTTGGTGGCTGTGTGGCAGGTTTACTAATTGCTGCTTCTCCTGTTCAGGTACATTACTCCGCAAGAATTCTTTTTTATATTAGTTGGACTGTTATTGGAAAAGAAAGACCACCTTTGCAATAAATCCCCCCTGAAAAGCTACCCTCATCCTTGATGTGAATGACGTATAATTACTATACTATACTCTATAAATGCTTCATTAAGAGTTTATTTATATGTATGCCGAGCAGATAATTAGGATAATAGAACATAGGAGTGTTACATTCTGATGAACAGTCTCACTTCACCTTCCTTATATTTGTTGGCCTGCTGTCCTGTATGAGTATTTTGGCTGCAAGTCAGTAAGAATTAAATAATATGCAGTTACTATCCGACTTGTGTTAGTGATGGATCAGGTAGTATAATCTAATCCCCCTAAATTTCTACTTTCGTCTCCTCTTAAATTATCTCCTATTTATGGACTTGTCGGGAGTACTAAAATCTCCGGCCTTTTTAGTGACTTCTGTTGCTATATAGATACATATGTATAGTTGTATAATGTTAGTTCTTTTTCTTAAGCCATAGTCATAGCAAGTTCTCTCTTTCTCTCTCTCAAGTGTGTACTAAAAGTCGACTATTTCTGTTATTACAGGTAATTGTTGGTAGCTTTGTAGCAGATGGTCGGAAGGAACCAAAACCTACAAACCATATGGAGCCATTATCTGCTCCAGTGCAAGTGAACTTTGGAGGTGGTACGAGCAGCTCCCCATCAAGGGGAACATTCAGCGAATCCTCAGGTGGAGCTGCTAGCCCACCCAATCTGAGCTCCGGTGCTTGCAATAACATCCACCCCCAAGGCATGTCCGGTATACCATGGAAATGATATCTTAGCAATCGTACTACCTGTGGAACTAATACAAGCGCATTCTGCCCTGTGTAAATCGTATGATGAGAGAGTAAGATGTTTCTTCGTCTCGACCATAGTATCTAGGAATGATTGATGTTTGTAGACTTAGGTTTTTAATTTATGATGGAACGCTTTAACATTAATCTTCACTCCGCTTGTTGTACCTGCATTGCTTTACTTGGGCACTATTCTCATGAATTCTAGATGTATTCCTTCTTTTTTAATTATTTTTATTTTTTGAGTTATAATTTGGGTTCTACATTCTTATTAGCTTATGTAATTGTCTTTGTTAAAAGATAATTAGGATGGATGTGGTTGCAGATTTTATTAATAATCTTTACTCTTTCTGTAATGAATATTTTCTTAGAGTTTAGCTTTACTTTTATACATAAAGTTTTACAAAATTATCCCTCAAAATTTCACTCATTATTACACTTTCTTAATTTACTTGCCCATGGGACAGAGGGAGTATAAAGACTTTGTTTTTTTTTTTTGGTAGCTTCTACCTGTAATAAGGCATGCGAAATTTAGTTGTAACTAAAACGAAAGTTCAAATACTTAATTTTTATCAATTAACAATAAGGACCCAATGTTTATGTATACGGAATTAAGGAATCCAACCATTATAAATGAAAGTACAGACCTAATTTTTTAAAAAATGGTAAATAAACAAACAAAAATTGTTTGTTACTTCTGAAGTCCATTTTGGCATGTCAGGTTCTACTTTCATCAACCTTTGCAGCTCTTTTCAACAAAAGGCGCAACGAAAAGAATCCGAGAAGAGTAGTTTGCCAAAACCAGCCTCTCGCATTTGCAGGATCACACTTTTTTGCAAGTTGCCATGCATAAACACCCTCACCAATATGTGCTGCAACTGAAGCAACAAAAACGAGGCGTACAACCAAGATAGAGCGCATAAAGAAAAGGCAAATTGCTCTAAACAGGGGAACAGGACCAAAGTCGGGCAAGCACGCTGCACAGAATACAATCAACATTCCAATCACAACAAAAAGCCACGCATATATGGTTGGGCCGTCTAAAGTTCTCCTCTTTCTCTCTTTCCAATACGTGATTGTTGCTGCCATTCCCTCTTGAGGACTAACCACGGGCCTATACCCGAGCTCCTCCTTTGCTTTCAAATACGAGAAGTAATGTGTCACACCTACCTGCCATTGTCAACATGAATGGAAAATTGTTTTTTTACCATAGACAAGATGCTCCAACTTAATGTTAACGAACATAATTTAAAGGGATTATATTTTTTTAGGCCAGTAACTGTTTCCACTTTTTGAAATTGGTCCATAAGTTTACCATATTCTACTTTCACATCCAGCGAACGGTTACTGAAGGTAACCCAGCCGATCACTGGTTCACTTTTTCTGAAATTGGTCCTGTACGCTTACAAAATCGATGAACAGTGACCGTGACCAACTGGTTACCCTAAGTACTGGACGAAAAAGTCAAATATGATAAAATTACAAGACCAATTTCAAAAAGTGAAAATGGCTTGAACCAATATAAAGCACGGGAATTATGAGTATGCACCTTGTAGACTTCAGCAGGAAGGATCAGAGGATGAGGAAGCCACTTGCTACTAAGCCAAGGGTATAAAAGTGAATAGAACCCCCAAAAAAGCTTTCCTAGAATAAGAGCCTTGGGAACAGACAATGACAAATTTGGCAATTCATAGTCCAAACTCTTGAGTAATGGTTGCAGGAACTCGAAACTGTTGACTGGATAACCTATCAACAACAAAAAAAAGACTAAGAGATAGAAAAATTATTGATTTTTTTAATGAAAACTTGTTGACTAATGTTTTTCCGGATATTCTTTAGATCATATATGTTCATATTAAATGTAAATAATGTAGCAGACTAGCAGTGATCCTAAAAAATTCTCCTATTTCCAAAAACCTGGGGCATTGCATTACGTGGTCATTCTGAGAGAATAATGCATCAATGAACCAAATTTAGTAATTTACCATCAGATATAAAGTAAGGTTGGCCAGAAGCAATGGGTTGCCCGACTCTCCCAGGAATGTCGTCCAAGAGACCCATGCTAGCTAAGAGCAGGGCCAATACAATGTTATCAACATAGACCCAGTCCGATTTCACATTCTCATCTCCAATTTTGAACGGAATAAGGCCTAACTTGGCAAGTTTCATAATCCGAGGCAAGTGCCTTTCTTCACCTGGTCCATATATAGCAGCAGGACGGATTGCACACGAGTAAAGTTTTCCTTTCTCCTTTCTGTTATCAACAAACAACCACCAAACTACAAATTCATGTATCAAAAAAGAATATTTGGAGGCATCATACGAGAAAACTGTATCAAATACCTAATTTTAGTATTTTACTGAGGGTATGTTTGTTTTGGGATTTCCCTGTCCGGACGTGGGATGTTACGTCTTGTTGTAATTTTGGATTTATAAAAAAAACCAACCACATTAACACCTAAAAATACTTACTCACTCTTACACAATTGATTTCACATAAAGTTTCTCCAACAATAATGTAATAATACAGCACAACCCCTCTCACACACTTGATTTGACATAAAAAATAATACTCCCTATAATAATACCACATCACATGCTCTTATACTTACACACTTGATTTGACATAAGTCACATCCACCCTACTCAAAACAAACACATATTATCGCTATTCATCAGGATTAATTTGAAATCGTAAATTTCAACCTCGGGTTTCCACCATCCACCATAATCCCAAAACAAACATAGAAAGTATTGAAAATGACTTACTTGAAGGGTCGGCCATTGTGCTTCAGGACAAGCTGTTCAGCTATAGATTTACTTCGGCCATATGGGTCTTCGTGGTCATCAAGGGGAAAGTAAGGTAAGGCTTCGTTTCCATTGACGATTTGTTGTCCACCATATACAACATTGTATGTGCTAACATACACAAGTCTCTTGACCCCATGATCCAGGCAAGCATCTAAAACATGGCAGGTTCCGTTTATATTTATTTCATCAATACGGCCATATTGGAGCATTTCTTTTCCAGACATGCCATATGAAGCAAGGTGGAATATGCAATCTGCCCCATCTAAAGCCCTCTCAACATCTCCCTTCTTGGAAACATCCCCTGAAAAATACATAATTCAGCACGTTTTAACACAATCACTAATGGAAACCCATCTGAGACTGAAACCATGTACTGCTATTTAGTTAACCTAAAAATTGTTAAAAATAGAAACCAGATGAACAATTAGTTATGCGATATAATCTAACAATCATTTTAGAAATCCTTTTTATTGAGTATCTACTCCACTCCATAGCGCAACAATAAGAAGTAAAATTAGCTACGATTTATTGCGTCAAATGTCCATTTTATCACTCAAAATTAGCATCAGTTCCAATCAAACAGATTACATCAAATGCACCTCTAGAAAACTTGGATTCATAAAATTAGCAAGATCATAATCAGAATGTTGATGTAGAAGGTTTGGAAAGACGGACCTTGAATACAACGAACGCCTTTACGGCGAAGATCATCGGACCAAGGTGATTCGGGCCGAAGATCAAAGGCCCGAACTTGAGTGGCCCCTCTTCTGACAAGTTCGAAGCAGAGGGCCGAGCCCACGAAGCCCAGCCCGCCTGTTACGACGAAGGTCTTGCCCTCTATCCCCTCGTTCTCACTCAAATGCATCTTTCGAATCCAAAAAATGTCTCCCTCAAATGCTTCTAAGAGTCAAGACATGCCCCGTCAAAAAAAAAAAAAGAGTCAAGACATGGGTCCACTTTTGACTCTTGACGTTTATAAGTTTTTTATTTTATTTTTACAATATTATCATTTTTACTTTCTTAATTTGCATGTTCATCTACATGTAAAAATTATTTCGAAACGGACGAAAGGATGGAGTAATTAATTTGTTTATTAAATAGCTAAGTTGAAAGTAAGATGAATGTTGTTATAAATAAAGTAATTACTTCCTCCGTCCAATTTCATTATTCCTACTTTCCTTTATCTAATTTTATTATGCTCATACCATTTTTTGAAACAATATATACTATTCATACTACTTTATCTCAACTCTTATACCATCACTTATTTACCCACTTTGTTACTTTATGAATAAACTAATCAATATTTATTAAAATCCGTGCCCGAAGAAGTGGGCATAATAAAATTAGACGGAGGGAGTATTATAAATAAAATGGATGAATTTAAATTAATAAATGATGAGTACTAGTTGGAGAATGAAAATAATTTTTTTTTTAAATGAGAATGAAATTATACAACTAAAAAATTAAAAAAATAATGAAATTAAACAAAGGTATGAGGTATCACACCATTAAAATGAAATATACTTTCAAAGTATACACCCTTAAACGAAAAATACTTGTATAAAATTTACTTTCAAAATATCATTACTCTTAAATACATATATACACAAGTCTCAATCTGCCTAGATATGAAATTATTAAGGAATGGAGAGTGTAAATTTAAGTTATACATCACACTCACACCTATTGGTAAGAATATGTTTGATGTGTTTTTATTACTCACGGCCACAGGTGAGGAATATTTATGTTTTCTTTCTTTTTTTGGAAGAAATTAAAATATTTCAATTTTTGTTAAAAATGAGAAAAACAAATGGAGTTTTGATGTCGTCTAGTTTTGTTGTAACCAATTACAATTACAATTACAATTACAGGGAAGAAGAAGAAGAAGAATTTTGGGTGAGCTTTTAACTACAAAACCTACTTTCTCTTTCGAGCTTTTAATCGGTTAGATTTACCTGCATTTTGTCTTCAGCTTCTTTGATGTTAAAATTATTGAATTATTTAGCTCCCATGTCGATATTCTGGAAATGTGATCAGTATTACCACTCAAAAATCGAATCTTTATGTGTGTGGGGGAGGATATTAATTTCATGAAGGTGATGATATATACTGCTGCTTTGTTCATGTATAGTAACCAATTTTCCGATGTAAATTGAGCCTAGAAGTAGCCTGAAATTTAAGGTTATGAGGCAGCCGGGGGCAGTTGCCGATGAGGGTGCATAACTCAAGCTACTTCAGTTGGACAGGGCTTGACCTCTAGTTTGATCTAACAATGTACAGTATAGTGTTTTAAAACGCCACGTGTGGGCCCCACCTTGTTTTTCTCCGAATCAGCCTACGTAGTAGCTTATGGAACATTGGCGTGTTCTTTTTAAGTAGAGGTTAGCCTTTAATTAGTTTGTTTAACAATCTTTCAACATTTTATTGTTGCTTGTGAGGTCTAGAGCAATTTAAACAAGTAAAGATTCGCGTTTCGTTTTCTGTATATGGTTGTAGCTTCGTGCTCGTCTAGATCATTGAAAAATCCAATGAGTTAACCTTGATATTGTTTTCCGAAATCAATGAGGATTATAAAAGGCCTGTGTTAAGTTTCCATTACTGATCTGTTGTCATAAGCTCGTAGCTTCGAAGGTTCTCTTCCTACATGTCAGCCATGTATTGAAATTTTTTATTTAACTTTGTAAATTAAACAGCATTTGTGAATATTGCTGTTGACCTCAACTTTTCTTGAATTGTAGTATTGGATCATGTCTTCTCTATATGCTTTTGTTATTTCAATTGTTTCTTTACATGTTTCTATTGTTCATTTATGCAGTCAAATCATTCTGAAAATTGAGTGAATATCGAAATGGATAGCTTCAATACAGGGGAGGTAACGCAAATTACTTGGAAAAGAAGTAAAGCCTCCCTGCAAGTAGATGATGAGATAGTGGACAAAGTTGGGCGTAAAAAATGAGATCTTTGCAGCTGTTGACGTATCCAGGAACGTGTGAGTCGGGACAGCCATTTGCATTGCCCCTGCTACCAACTCTGAACGTGGAAGAATGGTGTTCAAATACTGCTACCTTATTATCTGGAACAGCTTGTAAAGGGACGACTGGACCACCTGTGGGAGTTGTAGACGTTGGCGTCAGCCAGCAAATCTGCGTATTATTTTTGTATTGCTCTCCCTGGAGTCAAGAAAGATCCTGGTAAATTTCGTTTTTAGGTAGCAAATTGTGCAAGCTTCCAGTTATAGATAAGTGGTGTTTGGCTTTTATCAGGTGAATTTAGCTGTGAGATTCAACGGGATGGAAGGATTTGCGTTCGAGGTGTGACTTCTACTGGTGAAAAAACTGTCAAAAAATATTCTTCACACTTACCTTCAATCTTCCGGGACCTGTTGATCCTAGGTTGATCTCTCCCGCGTTCAGATCTGATGGAATCTTCGAAGCTGTCGTTGCCAAGTGTGAGTAGAATCTTGTCTCTTAAATTCTAGTTTATGGAATATTCTTAGTTAGCATTTTATGTATTGATCATGTACTTGCTATGTTGGATTGTTGTATGGAAATGAATTTTCTTCAAACAAATGAGTTTCCCCACTACATTTTTCAATAAGAATTACACTTTAACAATAGGAAAATAGTAAAAAAAACAAGAAAAGAACATTGCTTCTTATTTTCTTAAAAAATCAAATTCGATAAAAGGCGCTTTTGTTCACTTGGCTTTGGTGGGAAAAGAGGCCATTTTGTAAATGCCACATATCCCTGCAGGCTTCCCTGTATTTCTCTTCATTCTTATGAATCCTTTCTCTCCCCATTTCGGCCCCCATGAATTCTTCACGATGATGTAATCCGCACCCTTGATTGATCCATAGCCAACGGCTGCTACTCCATGATCAAGCTCAGTTCCACAGTGCCCATCAAACACTCCCTACAGTTCATCCATTTAATCATAATCTTGATATATATGTATGTATGTATGTGCGTGTGTGTATAAAACTTGTTAGATAAAGTGTTGTAAGCACGTACTCCGCTGTAGAACTGAAAATCTCTACCAGAAGCTTCAATGGCGACGCTCAGTGGCTGGTGAGCCAGTGCTTTCAACAGGCTCTTCTCATCATTTGCAGGTACGTCATGGTATCCGCTAATGGTGACTACGTTCGACTCACCCTGAAACAATCTCATAACAGCATTAGTATTATAAGAAATCCTGGATTCATTGTTTAAAGTTTGTTCTGATATACCTTGTTTTGTTCACAAGTTCCTTCTTCCATAAGGTAAGGGTAGTCTTCCTCCTTGTGAAGGCCGTTGTTGGAAACAATGTAGGAGAACGCGTAATCCATGAGGCCCCCGTTGCAGCCATTGTTGTAAGTTGTATCACAGTCAATGAGTTCTTGTTCAGATAGCTCTGTTAAGTTTCCTGTCACTATCTGATTTATCCCCTCGACTGCAGCCACAGTCGAAAATGCCCAGCAGCTACCTGCGTTTTTCTTAACATGAATCGGAGGTCTTGCAGGAGGAAACATTTCATATACGTTGGTGTGCTTGTTTTAATAGTATTAGTTGTTTAACTAAAAAGTATTAGTAAGTTTGTTAAGTTTTTTACTATAAAGTGCTTGTTGTTCTACTAAAAACGTATTGGTTTGTCAGTATTAGGTTTTTCACTAAAAAGTATTAGTTGTTTTATTAATATACTAGAAAGTAATGAACAAAATCGAGTTCATTGCACGTACCACATGAACCTTGGTTCTTGACCCGAGTAACGGCCCCTTTCTTTCTCCAGTCGACGGATTTAGGCAACCTCTCGACATCCCTATACTTGAATTCTTGATCGGATTGATCCCTATTAGGGAGTTGATCAATCTTGAGTCCTAGATACATTCTCTTGAACTCGTCGTGACTCATGTCAGCGAACTCGTTCAACCCAAGCCAGTAGTTAGCAGTGGCCTTGTTCGTCTCATCGATGTGGTTCAAGTTATCCTTAAAGATCTCGAATCTATGCAACTTCTCCTCGAGGCTCTCGTACTTCTTGTTGTGCCTATCTATCCATGATTCATAGAGGTTTATGAGCTTGTCGATGCTGGATAAGTCGTCCGGAGAGTAGCCCACGATTGAGAAGTCACGGGCCGATGCTGCGATGAACAAGGAGAAGAAGATGGGAGTTGCAAGGAAGAGTAGCATGGGAAGTGAAGAGAGAGACATGTTGAGTGATGGAAGTGGGAGAAAATGGTGTTTTAGTTGATGAGAATGAAGTTGTGATTGGAGAGATTTATAGGTGTAGGTTTTTAGTATGGTGAGTGTTGCGTCAAGTTAAGGTGTCTGAGGCTTTACGCTTGGTTCTTTTAGGTACACTTTCAATCCAAGTATTATTACATTCAGAAATTTGCACATATTTTATTTTGTGTGATGGAATTTGCGTTAATCCTCCCTCCGCCCCACAATTAGTATTGTGGAATTCTTTTTATTAATTTTTATGAATAAAGTAAAAAAAAAAAAAAAAATTATTTAAATTTATTTTCAAGTTCTACAACCACACGGATATATTTGTTTCGCTACTATTTAGACCGAATTTCAGAATTTACTATCTCAAACCTTTTTTCTGACTAATTTTGAAATCCTAAATCATACTCTCATTTTCACTCTCTTTTAATACATTCATATTATCTACATTTTTATTCTCTCAATCCATTCAAAATAATACTCCGTATAATAATATCACATCAATCAACTTATTTACATTGCTATCCTGTAAATTTATTTTCAAATCAGCGACGGATCGAGAAGTAGGGTCTAGGGGGCAATGGGCTCCACTGATTTTATTTTTAATATACATATATTTCTTTCATTTCATGATTATGGTCACTTATTTTGGGTCACATTCTGTCCTACATCTCATTAAATTACATTTAAATTTGAATCACCCAAAATACTCGCCTATATTATTTTATTTTTAAAATTGTCACTCATTTTGGGTCCACATTCTTCCGTACACCTCACTAGATCACCTTTTCACATTTCATAAAAAGTCAGTTTGTTAAGGTATACAAATCATCACGAGATAGGGAGAGTATATTTTAAGTTCTACATTTATTTAATACTCCCTCCATCTTTTAATAAGTGTCATTTTAGCTTTTTTCAACAAATTAAGATTATAAATTGTGGTAGATATCAGCCTTCATTAATTATAACAAATTTTAATATAGAAATTTTGTTTGATAAAAAATGTAGTTAAGAATGTAATATTTATGGTAAATGAATAAGGATAAAATAGTCAAAATTAAAGAAAAAACTATAGAATGACACTTATTTTAAAATTAGTTAAAAAGCTAAAGTGACACTTATTAAAAAATGGAATGAGTAATGACTAATGTCTCAACGAGAATGCACAATTTCACTTATTATGAGTTAGAACAATTAAAATTAATTTGGGTTGGTCCGCTATGCACTCGAGTGCATGTTGCACTTTTCAGTTTTACTGACTTACACTTTTTGGTAAATGGTGTTGCACTTTTCAATTATTATTAAAAATATTATTATACAGTTTAATAATTGAAAAGTACAATACCATTTACCAAAAAGTGTAAGTCAGTAAAATTGAAAAGTGCAACTGGAATAGGGTGCATAACATGCACTCGAGTGCATACTAGACTTTACTAATTAATTTTATTTGAAATATAACATATAAGTCGTTAAATTTAAATTAATTTAACGAGGTCTATTGAAAATTTTATAATAAATTTTGGTTTGTATATGTAATATTATTTTATATTTATAGTAATGCAAATTTTAGATTGCGTTGTCATTTCAAATATTAGAACTTTTAAAGTCCAAAATTTCACCCACCCACCCACTATAATTATACCGAAACAAATACCCACGTTACTTGCTTCATGTAACTCAAACCTATGTTGTGTAATGTGTATTGAATACGTATCTTTTTTTTGCCAATATGTTTTTTAAAAAAAAAAATTAGATTTTGAGTTTGTGATACACAAAAAAGTTGCTTGCTATCCTGATTCCGGATCTCTTTTGAGTAAGGACTTCAACTGGACTCAAGCCCATAATCCTTTGCTGTTAAGGCCCAATCCATATTAAAACGCAAATAACCTATAAAAAAACACCTCAATTATTGTTGATTTAGAGAAATCGCCTAATTTCAAAAAACTTTGGTTTGTTTCTCCTTTTTCACTGGTATTGTGCTATATTGAATTTTTAACACGTGACATCCCGACAAAGTGGGATAACTCAAGTGGTTAGAGCACCATTATTTAGACATTAGATCATACTCATGTGTATAGTTTTAACTTGGTTATAATGTTACGAATAAAAAATTAAAGTATACACCTCAAATTGCATGTCAGAATTGGTAAATTCCAAAATCAAAGAAGCAAGCAAGGTAAGGTTTTGTCTCAATCAAACAGTGGTGGGCCGTAACCCAAGAACAAATAGTAGGGAGCCTTAACTAATAGATTGTGGCCCACTAACTTTTACCAATTATTTGTTACTTAACTTTATATAAAAGAAAAAGCTTTCAAAAAAGGAAAAATCCTTTAAAAGGACAAAATCTATACCAACTTTGATTTTATTGTTTTTGAATTTGTAATGATCCTACATTGTTTTGAAACCAAAAATATACTTAGCAAATTAAAGAAAATTTTCTTAAATAAAATTTGAAGTAAAAAGGTTAATATTAATTAAGTAACATTTTACATTTGAATAGTAATATTCAAATAAAATGTAAAATAAAATACAATTAATTAACTAGTACTACACTCAGTGTTTTAGAGTGTGTTTACAAGTAGCAGTGGTTGATTTAAAGAAAATAAATTAAACTGGGTAGCTAGTAAAATTTATTATTCCCTCCATTTTTTAATAAGTGTCACTTTGGCCTTTTTCAACAAATTAAGATTATAAAGTGTGGTCCATATTAACCTTCATTAAATATAGCTAATTTTAATATAGAAATTTTGTTTGATAAAAAATGTGGTCAAGAATGTAGCTTGTATTCATAATGCAAATTAATTTTGGTATAAACAATATATATGAAATTTATTTATGAACATTATATATGGTAAATGAATAAGGATAAAATAGTCAAAATTAAAGAAAAAAACTCAGAATGACACTTATTTTAAAATTAGTTAAAAAATCAAAGTGACACTTATTAAAAAACGGAGGGAGTATTAATTATAATGATGAGAAACAGCCGTAGCTAGGTGAAGGAGTGCTTCACCAAAATTACTTTTTACAAATTAATTTAATCAATTGATTAGATGATTATGTTTACAATCACTTCAAAAAGTAATTCCATTTAAAAAAAATATTTTCAATTGCATACTAGTGTTTTAAACGCAAACACTCGCTTCATTTTTTTAAACGCAAACACTCACTTAATATTACAAAATTTGTTTTACATCTAGAAATATGATCTTTTTGAAAGAGAACCGTCTCTTTTTAACACTCTTCAAGTCTGAAGTGACATATATGAGTTATTTTTATTAATATTACAATTAAAACATAAAAAAATATTTGTAATAATTTTTACATGTAGATAGACATGTATTAAAAAAAATGCACGTGATAAGTAGGATTTTTAGTGGTATTTTTTTAAATATATATGGAACGTGTGACCTAAAAACTTATAGTCGGCGTTCAAGGGATTCCAACCATTGATTATATTTATTATTAGGGTAGGGATGTTGTGTACTCAAGTACACCGTGTACTTAAGTACACAACAACCCTACTTATGTGGATAAATAACATATTTCACGCAAACATACCAACTAGCTATTACAGCTTAGTGGTCGCCCCTTGAGTTATTTACCACAAGGTCTAATAACCAAAAGGTGTATCTTTGATAGTCATAAAAGTGCAAGATCAAATAATAAAATGTGTGAAATTAATAACAAATTTTTTAAAAAATTAGGAACAGTTTATCTAAATTATAAAAGTGCAAGTACAAATAACCAAAATGTGTATCATTAGCATACACTTTTCAGTTATAATATCATACACTTTTCAATTATAATAATATACATTTTTCATTAATATATAACTTACACTTTTCATTAATAGAACATACATTTTTCATTAAACAGATCATACATTTTGCAGTTATAATAACATACATTTTTCATTAATAAAACATAGACACCTAAATTTTATCGGTCTCTCAAATTGATTTGAGCCTCTAAAGCCCAATAAATTAATTTAAAATTCAAGACGGGCCTCTGAAGTCCAATAAATCAAGACGGGCCTCTAAAGTCCAATAAATCAAGACAGGACTCTAAAGCCCAACAAACCAAATTGAGCCCATATAGAGTATTCTTAGCCCATCAAGTAATTCAAAATTTGAATTAAGCCCTAACCACTTGCACAAATATCTTCTTGGCCCATTAAAAAACCCTAGGTTTTACACCTATAAATAGATGTCTCATTTCATTCATTTCATCAAAAAAATCAGAAGCATTCAAGGTTCTAAATTTCTCTGCAGAGATTTTAGAGTGTTCTTCAGCAAGCGGATGAGCTTCAAAGGCGTTATTCATGCAAGGCGACGAGAAGCAGCGTTCGGGTGGAGATTAAGGTGTTAAGCCCCACAATCCGGTGTTTCTTCAAGGAGGATCTTCAACGGTGGTTGTCCCGATAAAGTCCCGGGTGGAGATTAAGGTGCTAAGCCCCTCAATCCGGTGTTTTTCAAGGAGGATCTTCAACGGTGGTTGTCCCGATAAAGTCCCGGGTGGAGATTAAGGTGCTAAGCCCCTCAATCCAAATCCGGTGTTTCTTCAAGGAGGATCTTCAACGGTGGTGGTCTCGATAAGTCCCCGATAAGTCCCGAAAAAGTCCCCGATAAGTCCCGTAAATCGACGTTTGATCCAAGATACGGCGTCAAGCCCTTGGATTAACGTTACAAGGTCCCAAATTTAAGAACGATCTTCAACGGCGTTCATCCAAAAAGTCCCTAACTTTGACGTTTAATCCAAAATACGGTGCTAAGCCTTTGGATTAACGTTATAAAGCCCCAAATACAAGATCGGATAGGATTCGGCTGCGGATCCAACTCCAAAAGTTTCAAAAGTGTTCAAAAAATTCAAGAAGTTCAAGAAGAGAGAATTAGAGGAACAAATTAGAGATTGTAACCCGCAATATTCATCGGTTTAAATCCGAAAGAAATAAAATTGTTCGCATTTTCGTGTTTTTATATTTAATTACACGAATTTGTGTTTACACATACACTTTTCATTAATAGATCATACACTTTGTAGTTATAATAACATGAATTTAATTTTATCACCTGTTTTTTTTTTTAATTTTCGCACCTAATAAATATTTTTACACTCGCTTATATAGATTATAAAAGAGCAGGACTAATAACCAAAATGTGTATCTTTGATAGTCATAAAAGTGCAAGATCAAATAATAAAATGTGTGAAATTAATAACAAATTTTTTAAAAAATTAGGAACAGTTTATCTAGATTATAAAAGTGCAAGTACAAATAACCAAAAGGTGTATCATTAGCATACACTTTTCAGTTATAGTATCATACACTTTTCAATTATAATAATATACATTTTCCATTAATATATAACTTACACTTTTCATTAATAGAACATACATTTTTCATTAAACAGATCATACACTTTGCAGTTATAATAACATACATTTTTCATTAATAAAACATACACTTTTCATTAATAGATCATACATTTTGCAGTTATAATAACATACATTTTTCTTTAATATATAACTTACACTTTTCAATTATAATATCATACACTTTTCAGTTATAATAACATACACTTTTCATTAAAAACAATGTTGCACTTTTCAATATAGTAACATACACTTTTAATTAAAAAAACAAAGATACACTTTTTAGTTATAATAACATACATTTTTTTAAAAAAAAAATCGAAAAAAAAGAAGTCAAAGTTTGACTGTTGACCGGTCAACGGTCAACATTTGACTGGTCAAAGTCTACTCAAGTACACGGTGTACTTGAGTACATACAAGACTTTGGCTTATTATTAACCCCCAAATAGATTAAAGGGTAAGACCATCTTTTTTTTTTTAACAGTAAAGAGTATTATATCCACACGGATACTCGGGGTATCCAACCCATATACAAGAGTCTATGTTATATTGAATTGAAGCATTGTATGCCGCCTATTCATCATTCAGTTTAGTCTGTAAAACAAAGAAACGAGTCACAAAACCAAGCAGAAATAGAAGAGTTTGGGACCATTAATTTTTGCCCTCCTATCCATGTCTAGAGATTTAATTTTATGCTCTCCAAAGTCTTCTTAGCATCCTGTCTCTCCTCCTTGAATCTCTTAGCATTTCGATTTCTCCAAAGCTCGCAGATAACGCACAACCAGAGGGTAGACACGAATCTCATTTTTGCCTTGCCAAAACCACATGCGCAGTAGAGTTTTGCTCCCCTTCAATTGTAAACTATTTAAAAAATTTAAAATAGAGTTTTGAACAGTAAACTCTATATATCTGTATATGAAGTTTACTATTCAAAACTCTATATTTTATATCAATTACTTTATTAATATTTACAATTTTGTATTACAATTCTATATTAATAATTTGTTAAATATAATTACAATTCTATTGTTATACTAATTTATAATTTAATTTTAATTGTGTAATTTAATTTAATTTTTATTACCAACAAAAAAATAACGTAAAATACAATAAAACATACATTATACTCATATGTATCGTTTTACGTCATTATGTGTTTCGTAATTTTATATTTAAATAAAAGTAATATTTAAAAATTACAAGTTTATTTAATTTTATGATTTTGATAAAATCAATAATATATAATTTAATTTACTAATTGAATATTTAATTGTATAAATCAATTTTAATACGAAGATAAATATATTATTTAATAATTGTAATATATTGAAAATGATTAAAATAATAGATAGAATAAGATATAGAGTTTCATGGTTGGAGAAGGTTTTTAAAATAGAGTATGAAAAAATGTATTTTGAAGTTTAGAGATCTTTGAGAGTTTGTGGTTGGGGATGACCTAAGAATGAAGAAAATAAAAATAATTGAAATGATTTGTTCTCCCATATAAAATGGACACACTTATTAAGAAAAATGTGTAATGAGAGGAGTGTTGATGAATAATTTTGTAAATTTGTATGAATAAAGTAAAAATAGTAATTTGAATAAGTGTAAAAATAATGACATTTTGTGCAGAGGCGGTCCTGAGATTTTGTAGGCCTGGGGCGAACAAGAAAAATGGGTCCCTTCTCTCTGAACAACATCAAATAAAATAAGTGAAATATGTATGCACATATTAAAAATGAATGAACGTTTAAAAATAAATCATTTAAAATGATTCTTCTAGCATTTTGAGAAGCAAATTCATCAATAATATCTTCAAAGTTAATTTGTTCTAGCATATCTTTTTCAATACATAAAGTTGTTAATCAATTTAATCTTTCTTGTGACATAGTGGATCGTAAATATGTTTTTAACAATTTTAATTTAGAAAAACTTCTTTCAGCAGTCACAGGTATAGTCAATAATATTCTATAAGCAATTAAGGCATTAGGATAACAACCCAAAGCATTTACAAATTCAAGAATCTCAATAGCAGCCTTTTTTTATGTTGATAAAGTAACTTGCAACACTTTTAGTTCAGAAAATAAATCATTTGAATCAATATCTAGGACAATCGAAAGATTTAAATCATTTGAATCAATATCTAGTCACTAGTTTGTCCATTCAAATCATTTAAATCTATATTATTTAGTTCTGGTGCACTATTAGTAACATTATCATTTAAGTCTTTCGATTGTCCTAAATTTTTTGGAAAGAATTTATCTAAGGCTCCTTTCTGTGATAAAACTAGCTGTTCAGATCTCTTTCTTTTTTTTCTTTTCTCACTACCAGATTCATGTTTTTTAGAAAACATATTTATATTAAAAAAAAGGTAAAAATTGATAACTAAATAACAATAAACAATAAAACAATAAAGTAAATATAGAGAATCAGAGATAAAAGAAACTAAAATAATAAAAATTAAATAAATGAATAATATAACCGTAATTGTGAATCGTGAAAAACTGAGAGGGAAAGCCGGGTGTAGATTGCCAAACGTGATCACCGATCCAATGTCTTAATGAGATATATATAGCCTCTTGAATGCAACAAAGTATATTCTATAAGCAACTTAAGGCATTAGTATAGCAACCCAAAGCATTTACAAATTCAAGAATCTCAATAGCAGTCTTTTTTTATGTTGATAAAGTAACTTGCAACACTTTTAGTTCAGAAAATAAATCATTTGAATCAATATCTAGGACAATCGAAAGATTTAAATCATTTGAATCAATATCTAGTCACTAGTTTGTCCATTCAAATCATTTAAATCTATATTATTTAGTTCTGGTGCACTATTAGTAACATTATCATTTAAGTCTTTCGATTGTCCTAAATTTTTTGGAAAAAATTTATCTAAGGCTCCTTTTTGTGATAAAACTAGCTGTTCAGATCTCTTTCTTTTTTTTCTTTTCTCACTACCAGATTCATGTTTTTTAGAAAACATATTTATATTAAAAAAAAGGTAAAAATTGATAACTAAATAACAATAAACAATAAAACAATAAAGTAAATATAGAGAATCAGAGATAAAAGAAACTAAAATAATAAAAATTAAATAAATGAATAATATAACCGTAATTGTGAATCGTGAAAAACTGAGAGGGAAAGCCGGGTGTAGATTGCCAAACGTGATCACCGATCCAATGTCTTAATGAGATATAGCCTCTTGAATGCAACAAAGTATATTCTATAAGCAACTTAAGGCATTAGTATAGCAACCCAAAGCATTTACAAATTCAAGAATCTCAATAGCAGTCTTTTTTTATGTTGATAAAGTAACTTGCAACACTTTTAGTTCAGAAAATAAATCATTTGAATCAATATCTAGGACAATCGAAAGATTTAAATCATTTGAATCAATATCTAGTCACTAGTTTGTCCATTCAAATCATTTAAATCTATATTATTTAGTTCTGGTGCACTATTAGTAACATTATCATTTAAGTCTTTCGATTGTCCTAAATTTTTTGGAAAGAATTTATCTAAGGCTCCTTTCTGTGATAAAACTAGCTGTTCAGATCTCTTTCTTTTTTTTCTTTTCTCACTACCAGATTCATGTTTTTTAGAAAACATATTTATATTAAAAAAAAGGTAAAAATTGATAACTAAATAACAATAAACAATAAAACAATAAAGTAAATATAGAGAATCAGAGATAAAAGAAACTAAAATAATAAAAATTAAATAAATGAATAATATAACCGTAATTGTGAATCGTGAAAAACTGAGAGGGAAAGCCGGGTGTAGATTGCCAAACGTGATCACCGATCCAATGTCTTAATGAGATATAGCCTCTTGAATGCAACAAAGTATATTCTATAAGCAACTTAAGGCATTAGGATAGCAACCCAAAACATTTACAAATTCAAGAATCTCAATAGCAGGCTTTTTTTATGTTGATAAAGTAACTTGCAACACTTTTAGTTCAGAAAATAAATCATTTGAATCAATATCTAGGACAATCGAAAGATTTAAATCATTTGAATCAATATCTAGTCACTAGTTTGTCCATTCAAATCATTTAAATCTATATTATTTAGTTCTGGTGCACTATTAGTAACATTATCATTTAAGTCTTTCGATTGTCCTAAATTTTTTGGAAAGAATTTATCTAAGGCTCCTTTTTGTGATAAAACTAGCTGTTCAGATCTCTTTCTTTTTTTTCTTTTCTCACTACCAGATTCATGTTTTTTAGAAAACATATTTATATTAAAAAAAAGGTAAAAATTGATAACTAAATAACAATAAACAATAAAACAATAAAGTAAATATAGAGAATCAGAGATAAAAGAAACTAAAATAATAAAAATTAAATAAATGAATAATATAACCGTAATTGTGAATCGTGAAAAACTGAGAGGGAAAGCCGGGTGTAGATTGCCAAACGTGATCACCGATCCAATGTCTTAATGAGATATATATAGCCTCTTGAATGCAACAAAGTATATTCTATAAGCAACTTAAGGCATTAGTATAGCAACCCAAAGCATTTACAAATTCAAGAATCTCAATAGCAGTCTTTTTTTATGTTGATAAAGTAACTTGCAACACTTTTAGTTCAGAAAATAAATCATTTGAATCAATATCTAGGACAATCGAAAGATTTAAATCATTTGAATCAATATCTAGTCACTAGTTTGTCCATTCAAATCATTTAAATCTATATTATTTAGTTTTGGTGCACTATTAGTAACATTATCATTTAAGTCTTTCGATTGTCCTAAATTTTTTGGAAAGAATTTATCTAAGGCTCCTTTTTGTGATAAAACTAGCTGTTCAGATCTCTTTCTTTTTTTTCTTTTCTCACTACCAGATTCATGTTTTTTAGAAAACATATTTATATTAAAAAAAAGGTAAAAATTGATAACTAAATAACAATAAAACAATAATAAAGTAAATATAGAGAATCAGAGATAAAAGAAACTAAAATAATAAAAATTAAATAAATGAATAATATAACCGTAATTGTGAATCGTGAAAAAACTGAGAGGGAAAGCCGGGTGTAGATTGCCAAACGTGATCACCGATCCAATGTCTTAATGAGATATAGCCTCTTGAATGCAACAAAGTATATTCTATAAGCAACTTAAGGCATTAGGATAGCAACCCAAAGCATTTACAAATTCAAGAATCTCAATAGCAGTCTTTTTTTATGTTGATAAAGTAACTTGCAACACTTTTAGTTCAGAAAATAAATCATTTGAATCAATATCTAGGACAATCGAAAGATTTAAATCATTTGAATCAATATCTAGTCACTAGTTTGTCCATTCAAATCATTTAAATCTATATTATTTAGTTCTGGTGCACTATTAGTAACATTATCATTTAAGTCTTTCGATTGTCCTAAATTTTTTGGAAAGAATTTATCTAAGGCTCCTTTTTGTGATAAAACTAGCTGTTCAGATCTCTTTCTTTTTTTTCTTTTCTCACTACCAGATTCATGTTTTTCAGAAAACATATTTATATTAAAAAAAAGGTAAAAATTGATAACTAAATAACAATAAACAATAAAACAATAAAGTAAATATAGAGAATCAGAGATAAAAGAAACTAAAATAATAAAAATTAAATAAATGAATAATATAACCGTAATTGTGAATCGTGAAAAACTGAGAGGGAAAGCCGGGTGTAGATTGCCAAACGTGATCACCGATCCAATGTCTTAATGAGATATAGCCTCTTGAATGCAACAAAGTATTTTGGAAATTTGGAATGGAAATTAGAAATATGGAATACAAAATTTGAAAGCACTCTGGATAATTTATAGGCACAACTCACGTCTGTTGTTGTGGTATTTAATTAGATATTGGGCCTTGGGATAATTACTATGGTCATTTTTTGAGAAAGAGTGCATAATAAATTCATATTTAATATTTTACCGTTATAATATTATTGTAAACTTATATTAGATATTCTGATTCGGCGATTCATTATATATTTTTTTTATCTTTTAATTTTTTTAAAAATATTAATTATATATATATATAGAGTAGTGATATAGAACCAACCTTTGGGTTTTTTATGGAACCAGATTAGTGAGGTGTCACTCCGCGTCATTATCCACGTAATTCTTATTAATATAATTTAAAAGATAATTTAAAATAAATCTTATTCATTAAAATATATTTTAATTTTTTAATATTTAATCTCTCACTTAAACTTAATCGTTAGTAAAACTAGAAAACATTTTCAAAGCAAATCAAATCTTCCATCTACCCACCAACATGCAGAAAGCTTTCCCACACAAAACAAATCAAGTTTTCTGCAATTATTACTTATTTTCTCAGCAAAAAATAAGCAAATCAAATTTTCTGCAATTATTACTTATTTTCTCAACAAAAAAATAAATTAATTTCATACCTTAATTTTCAATCTTGAATGTCACACATTAAACCGTTGTTTCATAAAATATTTTAGAAAGATTTGATGTATTGAAAATTCACTGGTATATAATGGACAAGTTTTTATCTATGATTTTTTTTTTCAATTTACTAACACAAACAAATAGTGGTGATGGATGACAAAATTTATAATTTAGCAATAAAATGATAAAAAAAAAAATGATAATATTGAATCAAAACAGTGTCATTCAATAGTGCAATGTCGAAAGCTATCACTCAAGCATTCCCACATACATATTATAATGTGAAAAATTCAAGCATTCCCACATATATATTATAATATGAAAAATGTAATATTATATTCCGAGACACCTCATTCATGAATTTGAAAATATTATATTCAGAGACAATTTGAACTAAGGTAAGGTGGTAAGGTATGGTCAATTTGTTTTGTGTTTCCAGAAACATTTGTACTAAAAAAAACTTTCGTGTTTCTGAAACCTCAAAAACCTTTTGTTTTTGTGCTTACAAGAAACAAACAAGTTGATGATGCATTATATTAATCTTGAGTTTAGTTGCAAAGGGCTCACACACTGTAAAAGGTAAAGTAAATCCTTCATTTTCGATCCTCCATGGAGAATGCAAAGGTGTAACCGACAAAGGTGGTACAGATCAATTTTTATTCAATATTATCATTTTATTTATCATGTTACTGTTAAATTATAAATTATGTCATTCATCACCACTATTTGTTTGTGTTAGTAAATTGAAAAAAAAAATCATAGATAAGAACTTGTTCATTATATACAAGTGAATTTTCTAATTTATAATACATCAAATATTTCTAAAATATTTTATGAAATAACTGTTAGAAAAATATACATATACAAGGACAATAAAATTAAGTTAGGAAATTAATTTATTTTTTACTGAGAAAATAAGTAATACAGTAAAACCTCTCTATAGTCATATCCTTGGGACCACAAAAAAATATTCCTAAATGGGGGTTATTCCTAAATAGAGTTATAAGGTATTTTTTTTTAAATGCATGTATATTATATAATGGTATAATTAGTAGATACATGTACATGATGTAATGTGTTGAACTTAATTGAACTAATTTACTCACGTAATATGAAAAGACAATACTCAAGAGTCACCCACCATAAATGCATGTACTTGCTTTTGATTGCTTTAATTTTTTCATCTATAAATACTATGTATAATACATTTTTTTTAAATTAACTTAAATCTATTGTAAAATTATTGTCACAATCAACATTGAACAAGTATTTTAAATCAACTTAAATCTATTGTAAAATTATATATATTATTATGATTTATTCCTAAATGGAGGTGTATTTCTTTATGTTGGGACTTGAAAAAATATGAATTATGACAATATGGAGTTTATTCCAAATTATAACTGGTCCCAAGTTGGGACCATGAATTTTTATTCCTAAAGAGAGTTTATTCCTTAATAGAGTATTCTTTTTGAGAGGTTTTATGTTGTTGTGGGAAAGCTTTCTGCATGTTGGTGGACAGATGGAAGATTTGATTTGCTTTGGAAATGTTTTTTGGTTTTACTAACGATTAAGTTTAAGTGAGAGATTAAATATTAAAAAATTAAAATATATTTCACTACTCTATATATATATATGTATATATATAAAAAGTAGGCCCCTAAAAATTCGGGGCCCAGGGCGGTCGCCGCCCACCCTCAGGACCGCCACTGATTTTGTGTAATAAGGTGAATTTTGTGAGACTGAAGTTTATGAAAAAACATCATTTTTAGAAAGGATAAACAACTGTGGAACGAGAAATATTGCAGTCAATTGTGGCCTCTTAGAGGGAAGAGGGAGTATTTAGGAGACGTGTGAACTGTGAAGACAAGTTGCGTGGAAAATGTCAACCGTGTACTAATTTGTAAATTAGAGGTTGCAGCATTGAAATGCAGCTTGTACGAGAGTGGGTAGGGGGAATTAGTGCTTCATGATTGAAATACTAAGGTTGCTACACGTACCTACTTATACTACAATATGATTATTTCAAAAATAACTTACCCATTTTAATGTCTTTCTATTTAGATTATTATTCAGATTTATACATTCTAAACTAAAACTAGAGATGACACGCGCAATTTTAATGTTCAAGTTAGGATATTTTTTTTAAAAAAAAAATAGGATATAACTAATTTTATAATAGACTACACTCTAAGCATATGAAATCACACATGTATCAATTAAGCTTTTCCTTTTCTTGTCCTTTTGAGGTCTTAATTTGAGTTTTATATTTCCTTTAATTTGTTTCTCTGTTAGATAAATAATGGAGTACTATACATAAATTAATTTCACATATTTTTACAAATTCAAATTTTTGGATGAGATGGATGATTTTTTTTCATGGTATTCGAGCTTTGGGTTCACATCCACCTCCTGTTTTCTCTTTAACTTCTATCTCTTTCTATCTCAAGACCCAGACCCACTACACATTAAATACTACTCCCTCCGTCCGAATATAAACTTCTTGTTAGTTTTTGGCACAAAGATTAAAAAAAATGATTAAATAATAGATATAATACAAGTGATGTGATTGATAGAAGGAGAGAAATAAATATAAGAGTAAGATATAAAGTGAAGTGTAAGAATAAAAAATTTAATGTATTTACCAAAAATGTATGAAAAATTTATAGACGAACGAATGAAGTATATTTTTTAAAACTTGTGCTACCAATTAAGTTACTAAATGAGTATATAGATGTGTGAGAAATATAAGACAATTTTCTTCATGAAATGAAGAAGTATTATACTCCCTTGCTCAAGCTAAGTGTCCCTTTTACTATTTACATATTTTTTAAGGAAAGTAATTGTTAAAAGACACATTCGAAAATATTTGTATTATCACACAAGTCAAGACCACTTTAAACTTTTTTTTTCCTTTAAATAATAGTACATAACTTGCATGAGTTGCACTCTTTGCAACTATGGACCACCTTCTTAATTTTGGCAGGACAAAAATGCTCTTGAATGTTATGGTTCCGGCCGGCAAATAAGTTGATGTCAACATCTCTTGCATGCATGCAAAGTTCAAATCGAAAATGAAATTTAGGTGACAAAGTGTAATATAGAGACACCTTAGGTTTCATTTTACAAATAAAAATAATTGGTTGGAGCCCCCATAAATTTATGGGTTATACAATAAAATGTATAAAATGGTATAAAAATAAAATATGTAAAAAGGGTTGGGAATATTCTAAAAATTTTGTGGTTCATTTATAAATAAAATGATTGTTTTTTAATAAAACGAACATTTTAAATAAATAAGTGAGGGTTAGAGGGTGGAGATAAAATAGTGTAAATAATTTAGTTTTATAAAGAAAATAAATATAATGAAATTGGACAATTGAAAAAAGAAAATAAAAATATTGAAATTGTAAAATAAATTAATAACTTTTGATGAAATGAATAACTTTTAAAATTACTGAAAGATATATATATATATATATATATATATATATATATATATATATATATGAGACAAAATGTGATAATTTCATGAGTTAAAAAATATGGTCAATTAAGTTTACCGCATCAAATTGAATCACTTTTTTAATTTTCAATTTTTAATATTGGCGTCTTTATCTCCCTCTCGTCCAGTTTCTGCAAAGCAGATTCTACCGCCTCAATCAAAGAAGAAAAAGCCGATCAGTTTCGTTTTTTTTTTTTTTTAATTTTATAAGACAAACAAAATTTAATAAAAATCATACTATTAGTATATTAGAATAATAAAATAGAAAAAAAAAAAAAAGGGTGGGTGGTGTAATGTGTAAATGTTAAAGGGAGGGGTTGGGGGTAAAGATGAGAATAATGGAATTAAAGTGGGCTCGAATCTCAATATACCAAACCTACAAATTAAACTCTATGCATAAATATGTAAATGCAATGTCGGTCTGTGTGTGTAGGGTGATAGACATAGTATGATAGGCTGCGTTTTAGGTATGTTATCACACATCATCTTCACTAATTATTTTGTATGCTCCTCATCAAATAAATCACTTCCCCAATTAATGTTAGATGCTTTCCAATTATTCTCCTTTGTCTTTTTTATTTTGTCATTTAGTTTCTCATGTTTTTTAGAAAAACTTATAGTAGTACGGGGAATACCATTACGTTTATCTCAACATTAATACTTTTGCACAAATTCTAAATAAGATTTTTCTACTGTGATTTGTTTTGTTTTACCATAAGCTTCAATTAAAAGTTGACACATTATTTAATTTTTATAAAAAATAAATATAAAATTACTGAAATTTTCTTATAATATATATATATATATATTTTTTTTAAAAATATTTCAACGAGTTAGGCTGAACAGCATATTTCGAACCTCGATAGCAATACCTCGATAGCAATCATACTGAATCGCCCTCCTAATACATTTATTTCTTTTGTTCGGTTCCAAACTCACCATTTGTTCAGAATTGAATCGTATACAATTGATGGGCCATTAATTATCTAAATGAGAGATTTGTATAACTGATTGTGCGAAAGATTAATTTTTACGGGCTGATAATTTAAAGTTTTAAAATTTGCTATATATTTGAGGTCAAATTGCTACCCCATAAATTATGGCCCTCAAAAAAATTTCCCCAATTTATGACAATCACAACTTAAAAGCTTGTTTTTATATATCTGGACTAGAGATGTTTATCCGGGTCGGGCTAACCGAGCTGACCCGTTTAACCCTAAAAAATACAGGGATAGGATTCATGAATTGTAGGTCCGTTTAAATTCAGACTTTTTTTACCCGAACCGATTAGCCCGCGGGTTAAATCGGGCCGGCCCGCATGTCTACAGGGCCAGCCCGCTAGCCCTGTTTGTTACCTTTTTTTTTAATAAATAACTCGCGAACAAATTTTGATCTATTTAATCCATAACTATAACCATTAAGTAGTTCATTACCATCCATTAGTCATTATTACTATTTTTTTTAGTAGATTATAATATTTATTTAGCCATATTAAGGACCAACAATGAGTTTTATAAATGTGTTTAAATCATACTTTTGTTTTTTCATTTACCGACCATTAACTAATTATATATTTTTTTATTTTATTTTCTTGTTAGACTTGTCAAATGAGACCTTTAATTTTAAAATAAAAAAATATTTTAAAAAAAATTATTGTAGCCCGTTAATGGCCCATTTAGCCCGTGGCCCGCTAGGATTAGGATTAGGTCCCAACAATTGTAGAACAGTTAAATATGAACCGATTAAGGTTCTAGCCCGTTCAGCCCTATAGAGCCATGAGTCATCCCGATAGACATCTCTAATGTGTATACACTAATTTACATAACAGATTTTTTTTTTTTTTTTGATGGAGTACATGACCGATCTTGTTAGTTAATACAGTACTCCGTACTAATCTTTTCATCAGATATTAATTTTATAATTAAAATTATTTAAAATCGTGGAACCTCCCGTTACAATTTTTTAAAGATTTTTTTTTTAAATAATAAGTATTTATTGTGTCATTAAAATATATTAATTCAATAGTAGTCCGTATTAATTAATTTGTTAAGGTACTTTCTTCTCTTATAATTTCCTCTTTTTTTTTTTTTTTTTCTAGTCGTCTATAATAATTTTCTCATTTTATTTTCGACACATTATTTTATCTCGTTTAATCATATTGGTTGTCATACCTCTATTATTTTATTATACTTTATTTTATATTTGTTAACAAAATATATTTTTTTAATTTTTTCAATCACATTATCTGTACTACATCAATATTTTATTATATTTTCTATTCAAAATTATAAAAAGAGTTGACTTTAAAATTTTAAATGGTATAATTCTGTTTAAAATAGAATTGCAGTTTTATTTGGCACTTAATTGTACAGACTACAGGCATACATGCATGTCAGTAATAATTAGTCACATCAATTATCATCCATCCATATAAGATCCGGAGTATTAAATTAGTTACTACAAAATGGAAATAAACGATAGAAGTTAATTTAATGGAGTAAATTAATAATAAAAGTAATTAAAGGAATCCTTAATTAGGTGCAGTAAGCTAGAGAAAGTAGGTGTAGGTGCGGGTTACTAATACGTACGTGTGCATGCACTGTGCTGTACTGCACACATGTGTATACAAATACTACTAATACTACTACATGCTAATAATAATACTTATAGGCTTAGGCTGCTGCTGCTACGCTGCTGCCACTAGATTCTCACTGTTGCTATCTTTTACTTGCTCAACTCGCCAACTTCTTTACCAATATTTTATTTGTATATATATCAGCTACGTGAACCACCTGCATGAAATTTCATTTCATCTATTTAATTAGACTTTTATTTTTTACAACATATATTCATCTCATAATAACTTAAAATATTTTAACATCATTAATATTAAAAATTTCACTTTTACAATATTTATAATTTTACACAAAATATCATTACTTTTGTGAATATTTTTATGAAGGATTTACTATTTTTAGTGTGTGCAAGTCTTTTGAAAGTTTATAAAAAAAATGTGAAAGTTAATATGAGACGTTAGGCCGGTTATATATATAGTTATAATAAACAGTTATAAGGAAAAAAAAAGAATGAAATTAATGCATATCCAGAAATAGAGCTTGACTAAAATAACCTGTCTAGTTCCTTATTTGACTCTATCTTACTAAGATATTAGAATTTGTATTATATTTAATTTATTAAAAAATAAGATTATGGGCGCCGGCCTTTTGAAATGTTAATTAAATTGATTTTTTTTTTTTGTGAGATTTAACTATTCATTTTTTTATTTTTAAAGTGATTGTGGAGGCTCATTTATAAATAAAGTAATTGTTTGTAAATAAAATAAATGATAATTTAAATAAATAAATAGATAAATGAGAATTGAAGGGTGGAATTTATTTTTATTTTTTTTAGTTTGATTTAATAAATTAATTATTTGTATTCTTCAAATGCAACATTCTATATATATATATTCATTCTTCCATTGTTGAATTTTGTAGTCTCCATAAATTTTCATAAAAATGTTGTAAGTTGTAGATGCTTATTAGAGTTTGATTTGATTTGTCATGAAATTGTGCATTTTCAGATGAGGACACTCAATGTACAATTTCATTTTTTACCTTGTATGTTCTCTCAATCAATTTATAGGTGGAATTTACTTGTATACAACGTACAATGAATTCTCACCGCCTATTAGCCTATATACGTAGAGTGAAATCGACAATATTTACCCTTTTTCACTGATGAGTTTAGATCAAATCTCATAATGCAACCAAATTTAATTTTTACAAGGGTGCACTAGTATTATTAGCTAGGTTAAAAGGTATTAACAACTCCAAACAATCAGTGCTTCTTTGAGTCGTCTCTTTATGATCTTTTCAAGACTATACTTGCAAATATTTATGTACTTCTATACTATTCACAAACACAATACTTGATATTTCTAATCAAGTGCACACGTATTACATAAACCTAGTAGCGTATTTATCCGTTTAGTGCTTGTTTATTTTTATACATATTTTAATAAATATTATTTGTTTATAAATAAAATAGACAATGTAGAGAATAAAATAGATAAAATAGAAAAGAGATAAAATAAGTGTAGTGAGATATATTTTTTTTAAAAAGAAACAAACATATTTTATGTGGACGGACGGGAGGGAGTACTTAATATTGCAGGACTATGAGTATATTTGTTTTGAGATTTAAAATATAAATTTGAAACCTAACACTTATTCTAATCTGGGATTTTAGAATTTGAATTTTAAAATCATACTATATAAATACATATAAATTCTACGTAAAAAGTCAACCATATAAATACTTACAAACTTTATTATAGACATTTATAAACTTTATATAACACCTATAAATTCTGCAGTATATCATAAAGTTAAATTCTAACTTACCTAAATTTAAAAAAAAAACACGTATCATTATCAGTATTAAAATTTAAAATTCACTAAATTTAAGAGAAACATCAATTAACTTGAATCCTGTAAAGTATTCATATTCTTTTCGGTCCACTTTAACTGTTTTTTAGAAGATACGGAGTAAATTTTATTCTTAAACAATCATTTTACACTTATATAAGAGAATTAAATAAATAGGTTTTAATTTTGCCCCTAATTACTTCTAGGTAATAACATATACTGACTATATATCAAAACAATAGGATCACATTACACATGTATTTATTATTAGTTAGTACAGTAATTTTTATTGCAACAAGTAACATCTAAAACATCAAGTATTGAGAGAGAAAGGGTGTATATAATTTTTTTGTGAGTGTGGGTGTGTATATATAATTAAAGGAAGACAAAATACATACAAATATAGTCTGAATTGAAGGGTAGTTCAAAAATGAAATCTTACATCTTCAAGAAATAGAAATTGGAAATAAGAAAATGTTTTTTTTTTTTTTTTTTGGGTGTGGGTTAAAGGGGTGAAATATTTGGAAAACCGTTAGATGATTGGTAAAGTGTGTGTATTGTCAAGTAGATAAATGAGTGAGCTCGCATCATCTCAGAAGAGAAAGCATACGAAACCCTACAATTTGGTGCAAAGTCGCATTTGCCTCAGAATATATATAAATATGGTTCACCAAAAAACCTGATGTTCCTATTAGCTTATTCTACCCACCCTTTTTTAGGTTGCACAAAACATACTATCCCGCTGTCCTTTTTTACGCCCTGCCTGCATCTTCCTCTATTTTTTTTAAATTTTTTGGGGATGTGTATTTTCAATTTATATACAAACGTGAATTCAAACAACATAAAAGTGAGCACCAGTTTAACAATTGAAATGCCCGTTACTTTTATTTTTGTGTTCGTTTCTTGTGCACCATATAACTCAAATTATTTTTTAAATAATAATACTCCATCAGTCCATGAAATGTTGTTCCATTTACCTTATATTCCCTGTCCACCAAATGTAGTTTCATAGACTTAATTACTCAATTTGCTATCAACTTTATTCACAACACAATTACTTTATTCACAATGGACCCCACAATACCCTTACTTTATCTACCTTTTTTCTAAAACTTGTGTCCCATCCCAATAGGACTACATTTGGTAGATGGAGTAATTTTTTTTAGTTGATCAGTAGTACGGAGTAATATTTATTTTCACTATAGTGTTAAATGAAACAATTGATATTGTTTAAAAATGTATTTGAATAATAACTGAAAATGCTAATTAGATAGCATCATCATCACTAAATTATACTACTACATATCCCAAGGTAAACCAAAAATTTCAAAATTAAAATTAGAGGAAGCAGCCAGGTAGGTTTTTTTTCTTCTTAAATTTAATATTATATTTGTAATTGCATGTTAATTGGTTAGTACACGTCATATATATGAATAATTTTATAACTTATTTTCAAGTAAAATTGAAATATTTATCATTAATATTCACCTGTCTTCACAGTAGACCTTCGTATATAAATATTTTGTCGTAATGTCCTTTACGAATAAATTAGTTTTTTTTATATAAATGTAAGAAACTGATAAGTGGAACATATCCCCATGAAGCAGACATCTATATATTTTTAAGTGAGTGGTTTTCCTAAACAGCTGACTTTTATTTCATATCAACACCTAGGCTAAATTAAACCAAACACAATAAATATTGTCCCAATTAAATCAATATCTAATCATTCCGGATTACAAAGAAGTGAAAGAACGTAAGATAAATTTGTTGAGTAGTACTCCCTCCGTTCAATTTTATTATGCCCACTTCTCTATGCACGAGTTTTAATGAATATTGATTAATTTATTCATAAAGTAGAGGTAAAGTCTAGTATGCACTCGAATGCATGTTATGCACCCTAGTCATGTTGCACTTTTTAATTTTACTGACTTACACTTTTTGGTAAATGGTGTTGCACTTTTCAATTATTACTAAAAATATTATTATACAGTTTAATAATTGAAAAGTGCAACACCATTTACCAAAAAGTGTAAGTCAGTAAACTGAAAAGTGCAACATGGACTAGGTGCATAACATGCACTCGAGTGCATAGCAGACCAACTCTAAAGTAGATAAGTTGAGGGTATGATGGGGTATTGTGGGGTCCATTTGTAAATAAATGATTGTTTATTAATAAAGTGAATGGCAAAGTAGGTAAATAAGTGATGGTAGGAGGGTGGAGATAAAGTAGTATGAATAGTATTATTTCTAAAAAGGGTATGAGCATAATAAAATTGGACAACCAAAAAAGGGAAGTGAGAATAATGAAATTGGACGGAGGGAGTAGTATGTTTTTGTTTTCATATATGTGGGTGACAAATTTGTTGACAAGACTGGTTAATTAATTATAGCTAGCTCGTACAAAATTTGCACAATAATTAATAATAAAATATAAAGGAACAAAAATATGCAAATATTTTAACACATGCAAATATTTACACTTACATGAAATAATCAGATATTCTAAAAGTTACTCGATCCCCTTAATTCCTCTCCATCCCTGCGTGGCTGCGTATATCATATCGGACACCATATATTTTCCAGTATAAAATATCACACATTATCCCATTCAAACAAGCCACTAAGTTATGAATAATATTGTGTGAATCAAGTTTATATGAACTCTTTTGTTCAAAATAATACTTTTTTAGTTAATTAATAAATTGCTCATTTTATTATTTTTGGTGTTCCAATGTAAGTTTTCTACTTTTCTTTATCAACACTCATTTCATTATATCGTTTTACAATTTTTTTCCCTATCTCTCTCTCCACCTTTTCTTTTCATATATTTTCTCACTCAATAATCTACTACACATATAATAATTATATATTTCTTAATCAATATGAAAAAAAAATTACATTGGGGTGCGCATCTTTTAACATATAAAAAATGTTACACTATATTTTATGTGTTACTCCCCCCGTCTCATAATTTATTTCACATGTCACAAAATAAGAAAAATGAATTTAGTGGAGATTTTGAGGAGTAATTTTGTAAATTTTTATGTATAAAGTAAAGAAATGAGTTGATTTTTGTGTATGTATGGAGAAAAAATAATGACATTTGTGTAAAATTGAGGAAATTGTGAGGATAGAGTTTATAAAAAGTTTTCAATTTTAAGAGTGTGAAAATTATTGTGGAACGTCCCGAAAAAGAAAGTATGAAAGTAATTACGGGATGGAGAGAGTATTATTCTTAAAATTATTAAAAAGTGATACTCTGTATATTAAATATGTTGGAAAACATGGCTATCAAGATTCTGGATATATAGTCAAAATGGATTAATATTTTTTTAAAGAATTATAATTTTACCGTAATACCCATGTTAAATAAAAATATTCCGTTAATAGTATTTTCGACATTTTACCAGATTCTATATATCCAGAATTTGGATGTGTATGCCACCCACCCTATTTGATATGGTAAATAATACTCCAGTCAGAAGTTGCAGAAGTGGGGAGTGGCTAAGTGTGAACCAATTAATATAAAGAAGCAATTAGTAGAGTAAGTTAATCATAGTAATAGATGAGTGACTCTTCCCTTCCTTTGCCTAGCTTGTGTATTATGAATAATCTGACTCTTGTAAATATGCCAACACACGCACGCATAAACCTCTCTCTCTCTCTCTCTCTGCAGCAACCAACTCATTTACTGCGTCCCCACCCTCTCTTTAAATTTTTGTGAATATTATTTTGCCTCTTTTGGAACCCCTCTCAGGTGGCTTTTACAGGCCCCCTTCCCTGCTAGCCTGCCTTCCTTTCCTTTATGACCCCCCAATCCCAATCCCAATCCAAATCAATTCTATTTTCCTTCGGATTCAGTGCTTCTCTTCGATCTCCTCTCAATATATAATATATCAAGTTTTTCTGCATGCTTTTAGCCATCCCTCCTTTCCCTTTTTCTTTAAGCTGTATTTATAATTCAAATTAAAGAAATTAAAAAAGATGTTGGGAATGGAAGAAATTCTGTTTGAACTTGAAAGAAATGAGATGAATGAACAAGGCCTTCCTCCTGGCTTTCGGTTTCACCCTACTGATGAAGAGCTCATCACTTTCTATTTAGCTTCCAAAGTCTTCAATGGATCCACCTTGTGTGGTGTTCAAATTGCTCAAGTTGATCTCAACAGATGTGAGCCTTGGGAACTTCCAGGTATCATGCATACAACACTTGTTTTTATCATGTTTCATACTCAAAAGTAGCACAATTTTCTTCTCATTAATTATATTCTTTTGATATATAGATGTGGCGAAAATGGGGGAGAGAGAGTGGTACTTCTTCAGCTTAAGGGACCGGAAGTACCCGACCGGGCTCAGAACGAACCGGGCAACGAGTGCCGGTTACTGGAAGGCAACCGGAAAAGACCGGGAAGTATACAGTGCTTCCACTTCTGCCCTTCTTGGCATGAAGAAAACCCTTGTTTTCTACAAGGGTCGAGCCCCCCGCGGTGAGAAAACCAAGTGGGTCATGCACGAGTATCGCCTCGACGGCGACTTCTCCTGCCGTCACACCGCCAAGGTTAGCAGCCACTTAATTGTAGTGTACAAGTACAACATAAAATACTTGTAAATGCTATTGGTAATCTAGAGTTTGATTTAGATTGAGGGATTATTTTGTGATTGATTACTACAAAGTAATTAATTTACTTACATTTACACATGGATGTATATATAATTGCATTTTTCCATTTAAAAAGGGTTGACTTGGTGTTTGTTTGTCATGATATTGATTGCAAGCGTTAATGGAAACAGTTTGCTATCTGCCGACTAGACAATTTTCTTCACTTGACTTTGTGAAATTGTTAAAACTAGAAATTAAATTGCAGAAAAAAGATCATAGGAATAGTCTAGCTACAGGAACAATGATAATTGAGATAATTATATTGTGTAATTAAAGTAATCACTGACCACACTGATTATCTTTCTGTATGCATGTAGTATTTAAAGCATTAATTAAGTGAATTATTTGCAAATTAAATCAGTATTAATGTGGAAATAAAATTGACCACTGGGTGTGTTTGCTACAGAAGAATTCCAGACATGGGATTTCGTAGAATAATTGAGGCCAGTTAATTAATCACTCTTAATTAATTGATTTCATATCTTTTTAGATATTCTTTTAATTAATTAATGTCAACATCATTCATTTAAAGCACCTGATACATTAATATACAATAATGCTATATATGTTTATATTCGTTTTTGTTTTTTGTTTTATAGAGGTGGAACACAAGAGTCTTAACTTTGCAGTGGCATTTATGTTTTCTTGAATGACAGGAGGAATGGGTGATTTGCAGAATTTTTCACAAGATGGGTGAGAAGAAAAATACAACATCCTTAATGCACCAGCACTTTCAAGGCCAAAACTACTTTATCAAATCTAATCCTAATTCATTTCCAAACTCATTGCCTCCATTGCTTGAACCACCACAATCACTATTGGACTCCCAAGATCATCATCATCATCATACATCAATAATCCAAACCCTAAATCAAACTCAAAACCCTTTTCTCATGCCGATGACGACGACTCAAGAATCCGATCTCAAAACCCTAATTAACCCGCTCGTCTCGCAATGCGATCTTTATCAAGAAGCTAACTTACCCCACCACCCCAACTCATCATTTCCAAACTCCATTGATGCAGCAGCAAACAAAGACTCTATCCTCTTTAAACCATTCATGTCAAACCAAGACTTCACTCTTAAGGAACTGAGCAATGCTATTGCAAAACAGTGCAAGAAAGAGCCCGAATTCGGGACCCATTTCCAGTTGCAATCGGACGAATTTGGCAACTTGCGATGGGGAGAAAAGATCGAAGAGAATGCACGGTATCCAAACTCGTTCCTTTTCGGGTTAAACGGGCGCGAAAGCAGTGGTGGTGATGGTATGGGATTCCCATCAGCAACAGTTGACAATAATGTGGGTATGGATGCTATTGATCATGTGATGTCAACTGAGCCTGCTTTCAAATGGTGGTAGAGAAATATAGTCTTAATTAATTCTAGTTAATTAACTTTTTCATATAAATTAATCCAGTTGTGGAATACTAGAAATATGTTATTATCTGGCTGTCTCTGTATATGTACAGAATCTATAGATTCTGAATATGTAAGGAAAGTGGTAGTAATTCACTGTTTCATGAATGTAACCATGTGGCAGTAGCATTAATGTTGACAAAACGGACAACTATTTTCTTTGTACCATATATTTATATATCATGATCATGATAAGATTTCAATTACAACAACTACTACTGCTGTAACATAACCAAAATCTTTGGTTTCTGCCATGCCAAAAGATTTTATAGCAGTATCCTTTCTAGTGTTGGAAATCAAGGGAAAGGATTGGATTTTTATTTTATTTTTTTGTTGGGGGTGGGGTGGGGGGTGATGTGATGGTAAGATGTGATTTTTGAAGGGGGGTCTCTTACTTTGATGTCACATTTGAGATGGGATTTGGGTCCCTTTTAGCCTCTTGCTTAGCCTGTGGCATCTTAACTCATTGTATACGTACATGTATAGCTATAGCTGCTACATTTGTAGAGGTAATTTTTGCAAATGCCAGCACAACACACACTCTCTCTCTCTCTCTCTATATATATATATATATTAGTGTATATATGATAGAGACAAAAGTTTGGTTGCTGTAAAAATTTATGACTAGATTGTACCGGAAAATGATGGGTCTATATTCCGTCGTACATCTCCTAATTAACATTCTCATTCCCAAAATAATTTGAATTAGATGGATTAGTTAAATTGGGAATGGCTTCCATACATGATGTGATTTAATTCAGAAAATATTCAATTGCATTGATTATGAAAAAATATCATTCAACAATCTTCCAACCAAGCAATCATCTAAAAGAGAAAAAAACTACTGTCAAGATAAGAAGTAGTTTGGACATTTTGCTAGGTCTGATTCATAGTCCTGCAAGGAGTGTTGATATATTTTGTTCGGGTACAACCAACGTATTTCATTTATTTAGCCCAATACAACGGATAAGGCCTCGTTTTGTAGATATGCTGAGATATCTCTCAAGTGGCCTAGATTGTATCAAAAATGGTGTCTTACAATAATTTGATATGCAAACAATAAAGTGTGTTTTCAGATGTTGGGTATTTTTTTTATTTTAGGTCCGATTAAATATCTATTTTGAATCTAATTAGTCCTCCATCTTGCACTAATCTACCCTCTGAAATTGGGTCTAACAATAGCCTATTCCTTGTTTTAACAATTAGACCTGCTAATCCAATATTACATGGGGTAAAATCAGATATTTATGGTAACAAAAATATATTCCACACTTATATTATAGCACTATCCAGTTAAAAATCAGACCGTTACAACATTACCACCTCCACCCCCTTGAATACAAAATCAACAAAATAAAGGAGCTATAATATGGGAAACTATCAATCATAAGGGTAACTCAGCATCTTTCCAATATCAATACAGATTGAGAGAAAAGGCTTTGATTCTCATGATTTGAAGAAAACAGAAAAAGTCTATGTGGCTCGTGTTCTTTATGTTAGAATGGTCACAACCCAAGGAACCCAATATCATGGAACAAGAATCCAACATCCTAAATTTTTATAAATATGTGAGTTATGAAGGTAGAGTTGTCACCTATCCTTTTACAGAAACAAAAGAGATTTTGAAATACAACAGAACAAGGCAAGTTCTTGTTAATATAACTTGATTATCATTCAATAACTAGGATAAAGGTGGTGTCTTGGCCATCGAGGGTACATGGAGCCCCTAATCCATCATATAGAAATCCTAGTCACCAATATACTGAAAATATTTGTGACATCAGCAAATTTCCAGATTACCACAATGCTTAGGGCGAACTAAAATGCTATCTATATTGCATATGGATCTGGTATCCTAATATTACATTATTACAAAGAGTGCTAGAAAGAAAGTTAGCCCCAAATGAAAAATCACTCTCTTCATTAGTTTCCAAGGGTGTGTTTGAAAACTCTACTAACAGCTTTCAAAATATTTTTTCTTTTTTCAAAAGTTACGAGGAGTAGCTTTTGAAAAAAAAAATTGATTTTGCCCCAGTTTGTAGAGTTTGCAAATAACACCTAAGTCAAATCAAATAGTTGAGTATTACTGGAAGAAGAAAAATAGAGCGAATCGCATCATTTAAATTCAACACAAAGTCATTTGCATTTCAAATTCTTACAAAATGAGCTATTGGCAATTAAGGAAGAGATGAAATGCCTTCAAGATACTTGAAAGCTTACTTTAAATTTACAACTGTTTCACAGCATCAAACCAGCAATACAATTATTACATACCATACTCATCCAAAATATCATGACTCCAGCCTAAGGTGCACGTTTAACCAGAACAAAGACTGCATAAAAAAACATTATCAATCAGTTTTCGTACCATAGGTAAATAATGGTCTTTCATAATCATAAAATGGTCATTTCTACTTTCTATATCTTAGCACACGCATCATATGATCAACTAGAAGTAGCAACTTGCTCCCCTCATAATCCAATAAGAAACTAGTTAAAGGGACGAGTATAAGAATCCATTACTCCATTGGTTTATACAAATCACTAAGCAAAAATCTGTCATTATCTTCTTCCTCAGCATATTTCTAGCTCAATTGAACTTCCAACTAAAAAGCATGGTCTCATGATACTATACATTTTCCTAAACTCGATACAATAGAAGATATTTCGCCCTCCAGCCCTCGATCAGACCTCCATTAAATCATTTCCACAAATTTCGCATCCAAATTCAACATAATATCCAACTTTATGAAAGACATATCATTATCAGTGAAAGGTCATTGGATTATGGCCTCTCATATCTTCTATACTAGTAATACTACTATGATCAAATTTAATCACATTCAATATCACTCCCCACACTTCTATCCACTCAATCCATTTCGTGGTGCTATTAAGTAAAGAAAAATAAACTAAAGTGAAATTAGATCCAAATACAAATACAAAGAAATCACGAAATGAATAGAAGATGTAATCGACAAGGTCATCGAGGAAAACTACCTTCTCGTTAATAGGAAGAACTTGGCGATCCTTACTTAGATTTAGATTTTCTTGTCGAAGTGGACGGCGATAAGATGACTGCGGCGAGCATTGATGCCGGAAAAACACCGTATACCGCCGCCTTTGCCGCTTTGGCGAGCAACGGCTCCCCCTTCAAGATGCCAAAAACCATTTTTGCCTGCCCTTTTTGCTCTGTTTTCAGAAGAAATAACCCACTCGAATACTCACAAATCCCCCACTGAAGAGTATTCAATAAACACTGAGGAATATGGGCCGGATTTGAATAGGCCCACCAAAAATGGGCTTTTGTCTTTAGTCGGCCTGACTATTTACACCTCCATTTGCATTGAGAACACACCCCCGATTGATGCACCCCTCTAAAATTTGGCAGGATGGATGCACCCCCGGAATTGTCCTAAATATCCTTTTGTCTCAAAAAACTATCTACTAAACACACCCCACCCCAAAACTCTAATTTTTCCTCTTCCTCCATTTCTCTTCCCCACCTCATTGCCGTCGTCCCCCTTCCCCATTGCCGGCCACCACCCCATCGCCACCACTCGTCTCTACCGCTGCCCTCCCTCCCGTCAAGAGCAGGAAAATAAAAAAACCACCTCCTTACCCCCCAAACCGCCCCTAACCTCTCCAAAATTAATAGCAACGTCGACTGCACAGATATGTTGTTTTTTTTTTCTTTTCTTCGACGCACCAGAGTCGGCTCTATACATTCTCGTCGACAAATTGTTGTCGATGAGAGTGTATATGGTCAACCAACTTTTGTAAAAAAAATTAAATTTTATTTTTTTTATAATTTTCGACACACCAAGGTCGATCGTATACACTCTCGTCGACAACCATTTTTCGACGAGAGTGTATATGGTCGACCCTAGTTTGTCAAAAATTATAAAAAAATTCTGAGTTTTTTAGTTTTTTTTTTTTTTTTTTTTAGGTTTGGATGATATTTGATGTCGAAAGTGGCGGCCGTGGTGGTTGGAAATATTTTTTGGTTACTTCTGCAAAAAGTGGGGGAGTGTGGTGCGTTGGGTAAGGGGTTCATTTAGTATGAATCATTTTATTAGAAGGGCATTTTTTATTTTTTACACTATATTATACTTCCTCTGTCACAGGATTACTTGCATACTTATTGTTCACTCACTTTTTTAAAAATATTATAATAAATAAAATTTTAAGATATAATTTTATAAAAAAATAAGTAAGTGAATGGCTTATATGTATATATGGACCATAAAAATAATTACATTAAATGTAATATTGTAGATATTATACGGGTGAAGTTTCTAAAGGTCCGAAAAAGTAGGTGTGCAAGTAATCCTGGGACGGAGGGAGTATTATTAAACTGATAGTGGCGGGCCCTTCATAAAAACAGAGATCATGAAAGTTGTGGTCTGTGGATACTCAATCTATACATTAATTAAAGCTTGTAAATATGGGCCGGATTTGAATAAGCCCACCATTCTCTTATATAGGCCTTCCATTAGGCGCAAATTTCAGAAGGAGCGTCTGGAACCCTCTCATAGATAGGATCCGTAAAAGGCTATCGGCATGGGCTCGGAGACACCTATCCATAGACAGGAGGCTTACCCACTTGAACTCGGTTCTGATGGCAATGCCACTGTATTATCTATCATTCTTCAGGCCCATTGAGGGTCATACAAACCATCAAACACATTCAAAGGAACTTCTTTTGGGTGGTAAAAATCACATAAAAATTGCTTGGGTCAAATGGGAGAGAGTATGCAAAAGTAAAAAATCTAGAGGTTTGGGAGTGAGGGATATCAGTCTATTCAATAAGGCCCTTTTATGCAAATGGGTGTGGAGATGGGGGAGAGAAGAGAACGCGTTATGGGTTAACATCCTTAAATCCAGGTACGGAGCCCTTAACACGGCTGAAATAGTAGATTCTAGGTGCTCACCATAGTGGAGGGATATGTGAAATATACTAGGAGGCGTCGAAGGAAAAATGTTCTTCGACAATCTAAAATATAAATTAGGTAGATGGTCCTCGGTAAAATTCTGGATAGACCCGTGGCTCGACGATAGGGTGATCCTAAGAGAGAAATTTCAATCACTATATAACATATCGTCTCTAATAAATACTGGAGTATCATAGATTTCTTTCAACAGGATGGGGAGACATGGGTATTTAATTGGAGTAGGTTATTTAACGCTAACACTTTTATGGATTTTGCGTGTATCTGGTTGTGTATCTACAGGTTTAAGCTTGATCAAGCTCGGGATGATCAGCTGCTTTGGAAGGGGTCAACGAAGGGGAGTTTCGACACGAAAAACATGTTCAACATTTTGGCCGAGCACGAGACTCCGGATGCTACCTATGTATTTCCATGGCAAAGTATTTGGTGGAAATGCATCCCTCCTAAAATATCAGTACTTACATGGAAAGTCCTTCAAGAAAGAGTAGCAACAACAAACAACTATCAGTACTTACATGGAAAGTCCTTCAAGAAAGAGTAGCAACAATAAACAACTTAGTTAAGCGCGACATCAACCCAGAATGAATGAATGGATTGTGCCCCTGTTGTAGAAACACACCTAAAACAGCGCAACATCTATTCTCCACATGCGCGGCGTCTCTGACAGTTTGGGGTGGAATCCATGAATGGGTGGAGTGCCCACTTGCCTATTCGAACGCAGCTGAGGATCAATTTTTGGAATTTTGTAATTCAGGTTCCAAACCGTACAAGAAGAAAATTTTGGGGCTGATTTGGCAGTGTACAATATGGAAGATATGGAAGGCCCGTAACGACGTGATATTCAACAAAAGGTCGTTCTTGGTGGAGGAGATTTTGGATAGTATTAAATACAACACCTGAAAATAGCTAAAAGCTCACAAAGTAATTGAGTCTTCTCTTCACGATTGGGAACAAGCGCCATGGATGTGCTTCCCCGAAAATTCTAATCATCTATTATAAAGCACTGTAATCTGATATGATGTATGGGATTTAAGTACCCCTAGTACTTAGTTCAGTAATAAAACACCATCTTTACTTCTAAAAATAAATAAATTAAAGCTTGTAAATTTAATTTATTTAACAATTAAATTAAGTTTCACACCTAATTTCAATTCAAACATCTTTTAATAATGAAATCGGGAACAACAACAAAAAAAACTCAATTTTACACTCCTTTTATTATGTATGTCTCTACTATTTATATTTTTCAACAAATTAAAATAAGGAAGCATCGAACATTATTAGTAGAGTTGGTCAAGTATTAACTTGATATGAAATTAAAGTGTATTTTTTTTATTATGTAAGTCAACATTAATATATAAAATTGACCTTAGATTATTTATTATATTGATACGTCTAAAATAAACGCACAACAGAAATGTCCAATTTAACTTTGATTCACCAATGATAAAAAAAAAAAAAAACAACGGTATTGCACAATTCTTCTTCGGTACTTGCAAAACATGTTTGAAGGATCTCCGGCGCGAGAACTCCGACACTGAAGTTAAAAAAATAAGCGATCTCAAGGTGTTTTCAGAGGACACTCGACCACAACTCACAAGTGAGAATGTCCTTCTTAGATGCAATATGATGTTTGATGTATGCATTAAAAAAAAAATGTGAAGTGTGTGCTTCAATCATGTAATCTCAGATGTCAAATAACGTTATTCAGCTTCATAATATGTTATATTAGGATCATAGTATGTGATTTTCTTGAGTTTGCTCTTCTGTGTTCAAGTGATGTGTTATGATGTTGACTGGTAACTAAAACGTACATAAGGGTAGGGATAACCATCTTCCTCTTATCCTTAGACAACTACCTCTGAGATATCTGCTAGGACCCCGTTCTGCTCCTCATAGCCCAAATCCAAGCGTTACCTAGTGATGCGGCCTAAAATTGTCATGGCACAAGAAGTCGACACGTGTATAGAGGATAAGATAAAAAAGGAGATATGGGATTAAATAATACTCTCTGAATAAAGAATCTCTTCCGGAGGTCCCTCCGAAGGGAGCTCCACCCGGGGAGAGATATCAGGAAGACCTAATCTTGATAAGAACTAGTAGTCCGAGGATTTAGGAGGAGTCCCGTACGAAACGGCCCGAGAATGGGTAAAGGAAGACTCATTATTCCTTTATCTCAGTGGATGAAGTCCACTAGGGGGAGTGGTTCCGGTTCTTCAGGGAGTGAGAGAGGGGAGGACCCTGTCAACGCAGCAGGGCGAAGTCCAAAGCGCAGCTCCGAAATAGAAGGAAACCCTAACTTCCTCTTAGGTAGGAACTCTCTATAAATAGGTAAACTGAGGTACATTTTCAGGTTACGATCTCTAACTTTACTTGATATATTACGCTGCTTACAACAACATTCTGATTTCCTTTGAGAACCTCACTGATAATTAAAGGACTCTTCAGTCCTTGCCATACACTGAATTACCGATACTGACTTGAGCGTTGGAGTGTCCGCGCCGGAGTCCCCTCCGGTGTGTCTTTTGCAGGTTCTTGGAGGATCATTCCAGAGGAAGCAGTGTACCCGGATTATTCATACGCGTTCGGAAATTTGGATATCTGACTCCTAGGATATCCAATCTATCCGTGCAAATTTTGGCACATCAACTGGCGCCGTATGTGGGAACGTCTAGGAGATCTTCTCACGAATTTATATTTGTTTGAGCGATGGGCGGAGGAAATAACACAATCACGCCTACTCTAGGGAAGAAAACTCTTCCGGGGAAAATTCCCCCTTTACCATCTGATCTCACACCGAAGGAAGGCCGAGGAAAGGACCCTATTTATGTCCCCTCTGGATCAAATCCGCCATTGATACCAGCCGCCACACCAACCCCGGGCTTGGGCGATGAGAACCATCCCCTACCGGTCGGAGATGAAATAGCGGAGACCACAAAAACCCCAGCGGTCCCGGACCTCAGGTCCCCAATATGGGGAGACTCCAAATTCAGAACCATTCCTGGTTTCTCCAGACCAGTTGAATGCCCTTATTAATCAGGCTGTGGAAAGAGCTTTAGCGGCTCAGGGAGGTCGAGTCCCAAGAATTGTACCAGTGAACGCGGAGATGCCTGCTCCGAGACTCCAGGAAGAGGCTCGAGACACCCCTATCTCTACAGGGGGTGATATTGTTGGCACGTCTGGAGCCCTCGGGAGTGGACCTGGCAAAGAGATACCTCCCGCCACTGCAGGGGATGACAACATTTGTGCCCCTTCACGAGCAGCAGAGTATTCAGGACCCCGAGGTCCAGAATCCAAACTTGGAGGTACGAGGTGGAGTATTCAGGGCCCCGAGGTCCAGGATCCCAGGATTGGATCTGGAGGTACGAGGCAGAGTATTCAGGACCCCGAGGTCTAGAATCCAAACTTGGAGGTACGAGGTGGAGTATTCAGGGCCCCGAGGTCCAGGATCCCAGGATTGGATCTGGAGGTACGAGGCAGAGTATTCAGGACCCCGAGGTCCAGAATCAAAACTTGGAGGTATGAGGAAGAGTATTTGGGGCCTCGGGGTCCAAAATCTAAACGTGGGAGTACGAGGCAGAGATATGATAAGTGCATCGGTACTACAGGTTAGTACAGGTGTTTGATAGAGCCTAAAGTATTAGATCTTTTATAGTAATTTGATATTGCTATGAACATATTTTAATGATATTGACATATATGACACGAACTTATTTTTTCCATTGAATTAAGCATGATTCTCCTAAGCTTACATGATTGATACTCTAGAAAAGATCTTAGAATTGAGAATTACTTGAAATCGTAGAAGCATGGGTAAGCAATTCACATGTTGAGTCTTGTGATTACTTTATGTGGTAGAATTAATGATTAGACGTTGATGATGATTATGATTTTGGAAGCAAAGATTAACATAATTATTGTTTTTATTGCACACGATTAACATGTTTCCATATTTTAGATATAATTTCATATTATAGATTAAGTCTATCCAGGTTCTGGAGGATCTCTGGGTAGGTTCAGAAGATTTCAGATTATAGATTAAGTCTATCCAAGTTTTGGAGAATCTCTGGGTAGGTTCAGAAGATTTCAGATTATAGATTAAGTCTATCCAGGTCCTGGAGGATCTCTGGGTAGGTTCAGAAGATTTCAGATTATAGATTAAGTCTATCCAGGTTCTGGAGGATCTCTGGGTAGGTTCAGAAGATTTCAGACTATAGGTTGATTCTATCCAAGTCCTGGAGGATTTCGGGATAAGCTCAGAAATGGAAAAGTGAAGATTGAGCCTATTTAGGTCCCTGAGATCAAGGCCAATAGCCCTAAACAGACAAAACGATAAGTCCGAAAACTAGAGTGGGTGAGGGGATGATTGATTACCTGAAGCGGGTAGAGAACTTGAGAATCTTCAGAGCCGAAAAGTATCTCACCCTCGAAGAGGTGAGGCAAGCCAAGAGGCTGGAGGTAAAACCAGCTAGTGGAGAGAGGAAGAGAGAATCTACAGCAAGGAGGTCCAGCCCAGAAGCTCCCCGAAACTCCGGAGGAACAGGAAACTGCAATACTGCGGGAGGATCCCGATCGGGGCCTCGAGGGAGGTTTTAGAAATATACCCAACTGAGATTGGAACCTACAGAGGTCTTGGAGGTTGCTGGAGATCATCCAGATCTGAAATTCCCTTATTCGAGAAACCGAGGTCCTCAAAAGCCCAAGTCGGACCTATTTTGGAGGATGAAATTGAGAGAATGATTCAAGTTGGACATCTGAGAGAATTTGTTTACGTAGTTGACCGAGGCCCTCGAGGGCAGAAGAGGAGAGAACTTGAGGACAGGAAGACCAAGAAGGAGGAGGCCTCCTAGAATCGGGATAAAAGCCGACCCCCTTAGTTGATATCCCTGAGGTGAGATCCGGGAAGAATTTCAGAGCTCGCGAGGACGTAAGAGGTTCGAGGATCAAAGAAAATGATCCTCTTCTGAGATTTGAGATTAGAGAGACTAATCATCTTGTCGAGACTGGAGGTCCTGGAGAGGGTACAGGTTTCAGGTTTGAGATCAAAAGAGACTTGATTTGCATCATTTAATTATTTCATATTTAAATTATATAATTGAGGCTTATGAAGCTTATCTGAGCACTTGAGAGCCTGTGTTGGAGGCCTTTTTTGGTGTATCTTTACAGGATCAATTCGGGATTGATATACGAGTAAACCTGGAGATCTACATGTTAGTCCAGAACCTGAACTAGAACATAACGAGGGAGCTTCCTCTTAGGAGCTCCCCAGGCTTGAGTTAAGTTACCTGGTCTATGGCGAATAATGAGTTCATGAGGAGGGGCTGGAGAACCTAGAAGTACTAGAGGAGCTCGAGAGAGTAAGATTACCGAAGAAAGAATGGAGCCATGGAAAACCAGCCGAGTCGCTGGACCATAACACCTAACCTGTTATTGGGCTGATCCCCAAATGACGAGTACATTTGGGACCACCGGTTAGTACATGTATTTGATAAAGTTAGAGAGGTTAGATCTTTTTACAATGACTTGAGGTCATAATGAGTATGACATGTATGGGTTATGATTTTGGTTGATTTGATGTGACTAATATGTGAGAACCATGCTTATCTCTTATTAGATTAAGTACAACCCCCGTGAATTTTTATGATTATTTTGCGTAGGTGCTCTGAATATGACAATGACTTGATGATCTCAGTAAGTATGAGTAGAAAACCCGCATGTTGAGTTTATGTGGTTATTATATGCTTTATAATTCATGATTGAGGATGGATGGTGGTCCATGCTTTTAAAATATGAGGCTAAATATCTTTGAATTATGTGTGATTGACATGCCTAGATATTCTAGATATGATTTTAGATTTCAGATTAAGTTCGTCCAGATCCTGTGAGGCTTCTGGGTAAACCAGGAGATCGAGTGTAAAAGATTGGGTCGAAGAATATGAAGACTGACAGTGTGTCAAAGTTGGCTAGCTCCGTAGAGCCTGAAGGGCAAGGAAAAATAACATTTGTGGTAGCATAAAGAGAATCTACTGAGCCCATGATTGGGGCGATCGAAGAAGGGGATGACTAAAGGAAAGAAATTCTGGAAGAGCTGAATAAGGGACCAGCCCCTGCAGCTTCTTGAGAAGCTCGAGCTTTGCGGTTAAGATACTACATCTTGGGTGGCCAATTATACAAGCGATCGTTGACCCATCCCTATCTAAGATGTCTCCCGAAGGAGATTGCGTGATAAAAGAAACCCATGAAGGATGAGCAGGTAGTCATGAGGGCTACAAGGCTACTGTAAAGAAGGATATACCCAAGAGTCAATCTATTAGGTGAGTAAGATCATCTAGGGTGTTGAGATGTGATATTCAGAGACGAGCATGATGACGGACCTTGCAAATGTCTTACACTTCGATGCTTAAAGGGGGTGATGAAGGGTCTAGGCCTACTACCTCCGAGATGCTGATATGAAGCCACGTAAGTGAAAGGTGTATATTTTACTTTTTTATTTTAGATTTTACTTTGTGATATGATATGAGTTACCTAGACGTAGTTGTTTAGAGCATAAAACCTCGAAGCATATGAGCATTTGCTAAGGCTTCAGAAATGATTGATTTGAGAAATGCTAAGGTGATTACTTAGGAGAATTTCGTGATTGAATCGAGAGAATGATTGAGAATTTAGGCATGGTTAAGAACGTGTTTTTGATTAGTGATGAGTCTAATTTTTTCTAAATTATGTTAAAATGTATGTTTATCTTTGATGAATATTTGAAGATTTTAGGAAATGTGATGAAAACATTTGGAGATTTTTGGAAATTTGTATGAGCACATATTTTCTAACAATTTAAGATATGATTCATAAGCATACTTTGAGCATTCTGAAACGCGTGAGGGCTAACCACCCTGAGTAGCCGGATGGCTAAGTTTGAAAATTAGGAGTGATGAAATGATGAAGGATCTGTAGATCACTGAGCATATATGAGATATGAGAATTCAAAAGTGAGAAACACTTAAAGGCCACGAGGCCGAGGGAAGCTAGAAAGTTCCTCACCCTACTCTAAATCCAAGCGGATTACTTGAACTTGAAAGGTCTTGATTTGATCAACACCTTGAATTGAGAATGAGAAACACTCATATGCCTAGAGGCCGAGGAGCTCCGGAGAGCCCTCACCATACTTAAGACCCAAAAGGGTTACTCAATGAAAAGAAAGATTTTATGAATCAAAATCTTTTAAGAATGAGAGTGAGAGACACTCAGGGGTCTAGAGGCCGAGGAGCTCCGGAGAGCCCTCACCATACTTGAGACCCAAAAGGGTTACTCAATGAAAAGAAAGATTTTATGAATCAAAATCTTTTAAGAATGAGAGTGAGAGACACTCAGGGGCCTAGAGGCCGAGGAGCTCCGGAGAGCCCTCACCATACTTGAGACCCAAAAGGGTTACTCAATGAAAAGAAAGATTTTATGAATCAAAATCTTTTAAGAACAAGAGTGAGAGACACTCAAAGGCCTAGAGGCCGAGGAGCTCCGGAGAGCCCTCACCATACTTGAGACCCAAAAGGGTTACTCAATGAAAAGAAAGATTTTATGAATCAAAATCTTTTAAGAACGAGAGTGAGAGACACTCAGAGGCCTAGAGGCCGAGGAGCTCCGGAGAGCCCTCACTATACTTAAGACCCAAAAGGGTTACTCAATGAAAATAAAGATTTTATGAATCAAAATCTTTTAAGAATGATAGTGAGAGACACTCAGAGGCCTAGAGGCCGAGGAGCTCCGGAGAGCCCTCACCATACTTAAGACCCAAAAGGGTTACTCAATGAAAATAAAGATTTTATGAATCAAAATCTTTTAAGAATGATAGTGAGAGACACTCAGAGGCCTAGAGGCCGAGGAGCTCCGGAGAGCCCTCACCATACTTAAGACCCAAAAGGGTTACTCAATGAAAATAAAGATTTTATGAATCAAAATCTTTTAAGAATAAGAGTGAGAGACACTTAGACGTCTAGAGGCCGAGGAGCTCCGGAGAGCCCTCACCATACTTTAGACCCAAAAGGGTTACTCAATGAAAAGAAAGATTTTATGAATCAAAATCTTTTAAGAACGAGAGTGAGAGACACTCAGAAGCCTAGAGGCCGAGAAGCTCCGGAGAGCCCTCACCATACTTAAGACCCAAAAGGGTTAATCAATGAAAAGAAAGATTTTATGAATCAAAATCTTTTAAGAATGAGAGTGAGAGACACACAGAGGCCTAGAGGCCGAGGAGCTCCGGAGAGCCCTCACCATACTTAAGACCCAAAAGGGTTAATCAATGAAAAGAAAGGTTTTATGAATCAAAATCTTTTAAACGAAAGTGAGAGACAAGTAGAGGCTCAGAGGCCAAGGAGAACTGGGGAGCATCTCCCCATAACCAAGACCCAAGATGGGTACTTAGAAAACAAAAATTTCGCTAAAGTCAAGGAAAACCTCCTCGAGCCACCTGAAACCAGAGGTGATCCCTTGAAAGGGGAAGAGATTCCCTAAAGTTCTTGAGAAAATTATTTGAAGGTTATGAAACAAGAGTCAGGCCATTGCCAAATTACAGGCGGCCAAGGTGGGTATGGCTGAGCACAAGAAGTCGACACGTGTATAGAGGATAAGATAAAAAAGGAGATATGGGATTAAATAATACTCTCTGAATAAATAATATCTTCCGGAGGTCCCTCCGGAGGGAGCTCCACCCGGGGAGAGATATCAGGAAGACCTAATCTTGATAAGAACTAGTAGTCCTAGGATTTAGGAGGAGTCCCGTACGAAACGGCCCGAGAATGGGTAAAGGAAGACTCATTCTTCCTTTATCTCAGTGGATGAAGTCCACTAGGGGGAGTGGTTTCGGTTCTTCAGGGAGTGAGAGAGGGGAGGACCCTGTCAACGCAGCAGGGCCAAGTCCAAAGTGCAGCTCCGAAATAGAAGGAAACCCTAACTTCCTCTTAGGTGGGAACTCTCTATAAATAGGTAAACTGAGGTACATTTTCAGGTTACGATCTCTAACTTTACTTGATATATTACGCTGCTTACAACAACATTCTGATTTCCTTTGAGAACCTCACTGATAATTAAAGGACTCTTCAGTCCTTGCCATACACTGAATTACCGATACTGACTTGAGCGTTGGAGTGTCCGCGTCGGAGTCCCCTCCGGTGTGTCTTTTGCAGGTTCTTGGAGGATCATTCCAGAGGAAGCAGTGTACCCGGATTATTCATACGCGTTCGGGAATTTGGATATCTGACTCCTAGGATATCCAATCTATCCGTGCAAATTTTGGCACATCACCTAGTATCTTCCACTATCATTCAACACCGATTTTCAAGGAGATTGATTGAGACTTGCCTTGAATTGGACGACTTCTCTAGAACCTCTGTTGGGATATTGATATCCCTTATGTTATGTTTTGATAAACCAAATCTACTTGTAATAGGATAAGTTATACTCCCTCTGTCCAATTTTATAATTCTCACTTTCCTTTTTCGTCTATCAAATTTTATAATTCCCCTTTCCTAAAAAGTTATTCCCACTTACTACTTTATTTCTACTTTATCTCTTAACTCAAACTTTCACTTTTTATAAAAACAATCAATTTTCCTTAAAACCCGTGTCCAACCCAAATAGGCATTATAAAATTGGACGGAGAGAGTATTGTATAGACAACTTCATTATATATCTTATAGTAGATAAGTTTTGGTCAGCATCAGCCGAGGGGGAACCCAGTTGATGTAGTGGAGAGACATGTCAATTCTCACGAAGAGAAGACTAAGATCAGAAGAGGAGAATCAGTCGAGGGAAAATTCGACTGATCTAGCTGAGTATGATCAGCTGAAGGTCCCATCAGTTGAGTATCACTATCAGCTGAGGAACCAAACACGGTCGAGGACCAAATTGGTAACTAGACAACCAAGGTTCATGCAACTGGGGAAACAATCAGAAGCTAAATGTCAAAATTAGAAGAGCAGAACCCAAGATCAGTTGAGTCAGTTGAAGCAAAGGTCATTTGTTCGTGTATATTGAAGAGTTTAATCAGAGTTGACGTGGACTAATAGAAAGACGACAACAGACACCTAAAAGCTTACACTACACAAGGCTCATGAGTGAAAAGTCAAATGATACATTAAATGTTACGTGGCAATAGTAACATTTAATTGAATCAATTAAGGAGATTGCGATTCTCGAAATTGTGGGGATTGATTGCCATCATCCAACGGTAAGATTCAAGATCCACATTATAAATATGAGTTCATTATCATATCTCACATGAGTGAAGGGATGCAAAGGTTGAGCAAATGTTCGTAAGTGTTCATCAATCAGAAGAGCTCAAGAAGAACTTCAATGAAGATCCAACAAACATCATCTTCCAAATAGTGAGTGAACTCATACTATCTAAGCCTGTATTGTCTCATATATATTCCAAGTTTAGAGAGAATTTTTCAATCCTATCTCAAGGCTAAATCAAATTGTAAGAGAAATTCTCACCTATTCCACATACACGAACCCACATTCTATCCTAAACCCTTAGAAGCCAAGTTAGTGTTAATCACTCTAAGAGTCCTAGTTCCTCAATATGACTAGTGGAGGCAGTTGCACTTTGGAAGTGTACCGAATTCAAAGTCTTCTCTTGGGACTATAAAGTAGCAAGACGTGTTACTCTTAGCACGTTAAATATTACAAGCACATGGAAGGGATTAATATCACAACTGGATGTGAGAGTGGATGTAGGACAATGAAGTTTGAACCACTATAAATGATGGTGTCTTATTTACATGCTTTATTATTAAGTGTCATCATCATACATGCATATTTACATAACATAAGTTTAAGTGAAAATGTCTTCTATAAGCTGACATCAAGTCAGCTGATACCCCAAATGTGTTAATGCATGAAAGTGTAATTTTTTTTGTTATAAGCAGTAGACGAGTATAATCTTTAATTGACACACTACAAATTTCGCACACGCTACTCTAACAAAAGACTAATCAGCAGACTAACTAGTCTTAGGCCCCTAGTGAATCAGCTGACCAAGTCATCTGAAAGATATAGTCGATTTTATACACTTATCAAAATCACTCGGATGATAGATATCCCCGGATATAAGGGACCATCAACCTCGTGTGTCATAACTCAGTTCCAGGTGAACTTGCATAATTACATAAATTGACTTTTGAATATGCTTATGGGCTCGAGGCACACGAGCTTCCCAAGCTTGCTCATAACATCATAGCCTACGATTTTGGCCATATTCGCAGAAATCAAGGCATATGCCCATCTAGGAGCAGTCCCGATGCTCGATTGGGCTTATCAGCCCATTTTAAGGGAAGACAAGTATTAGATCGACAAATAATTCTTTTCATAGACCATTATCAACATATCCTTAAATAATTCAAGATAAATAAGAATATTAAACGATAATAATATTCTCGTATACATTAAAACTTAAAAGGGAATATAATAATTTTTTCATATTTCACTTATCTTCTTTTATAAGACAACACATTTTATCGGCATCATAATATATTAATTTAAAAAATAAATTATCGATTCGCCATTCTCTTAAAATTAACATAATATATAAATAATAAAATTTTAATTTTAAGAGAGACAATTTTTTTTTCATATTATTATAATATTTTATGAAATTATAAATTAAGGGAGACAAATAATTCTGATGAATAAAAATGTAGTGCAACCCCTAAATCCGTCATGGAGAAGATGCATATCAAACTGCAGTGGGAACATCAACGCATGTGGAAGTGTTTCCATCTTGACACCTCTACAAACCGTTGCCTACGTAATTCTTATTCAATTCCTCATCATCCCAAAATAGCAATTTCACTCTAGTAGTCACTTTTTATTGTCACATACTACATGGAGTATTTGCTTCATCGGAATATTTGATATCTCTTCGTCTCCACGCAGTGCGGACGCAGGATTTAAAAAACCGAATTGCTCGTGAGCTCGACTCGTTAAAACTTGAGTTCGGCTCGACTCGTTAAACGAGCCGATCTCGTTAGATACTCAATTTACTAACGAGTCGGTTCGAACTCGTTAGACTCAATATCAAGAAAATTCTTTTAATTTCATTATGCTGGTTAACTAATCAAACTCTTTTTTTTGCTCGTCAATGTAATTGAGTCGAGCTCGAACTTGAAGTACTCGACTCGACTCGAATAACACCTCTAGGCAGTGACGGAGCCAGAAAATTTGGTTTGGGGGGCCCGATTAACATTACTATATTAAAAACGTAATCGACAAATGTTTTAGGTTCACACAACTCAACGTAATACTTTCTCCGTTCGCCTATAAGCTTTCCACTTTACTATTTTGGTCCGTTCACCTATAAGTTTCTCATACCCTTTTGAATAAATACTTTTAATTTCTATGCTAAAAAGTGATGAAAAACTCCATATAGGAGTTTAGGAGTTTACTAATTCGGATACACAAAAAACTAAAAAAATAAAACTAATATTATATACTCCATAGCTCAAGTGGTTAGAGCACCACTACCTAACCTAGGCCTTAGGTCCTGGGTTCGAGTCATGGGGAGGGGAAAAAAAAAGGGATGGGTATTTAACTTGTAATCAAAAAAAAAAAAGTAAAACCTCTTTAAATTAATAACCCTCAATATAGAAATACAATAATTCATAAACACCCAACTATATCTTCTCATCTACTAAAAGGCATTGCAAAATCAACCATAAATGATCAAATGCGTAAAGTATTATGTGAGTATAAGAGGGAGTATAGATTCAATTAGGTTTAAATGATAATTTTTTGTTGTTGTTGCTAAGTTAGGGATGAAATCCAATTAAATTTAAATTTTAAGAAAAATCAAGTAACAATAGATTCATATTTTAGTAAATTACCATAATATTTATAATTGTGGAGTAATATTTTTATAATTGTGGAGTAATATTTATGAATTATTAATTTAGAGTTTTAATGAGACCTAATATTTATAAAGGGATTTTTCAAAAAATTATTATCTTATTATCTTATCGAATTTGATGATTTTTTACAAAGGCTCAAGAGGTTTTACTGTAGTTAAAAATTTGATACACAAAAAAAATGGAATTTGGAAGAATCAAACACAGGCCCCAAGAGAACTTTGTAACAGGCCCAACCACTGTACCAATGTTAATTAGTATGCATAATACAATATGTATATTACATATTTGATGCAGTGGGTGGGGGCCCAGTGGCCCCCTGGGCCCAACGTCCCTCCGTCATTGCCTCTAGGTATGCTAACATTTTTTTGAGGAAAATTCATATTTTCTCATAGTCTTTCATTTTAATATTTCATCTCTCATTTTCTAATTAAATTATAAAAATTAAAATACAATTAAATTGTAGTATAAACTACTATAATTCTATTATAAAAAAACTCACGATAGAAAAACATGATAAGTCCTAAATTTTTTAGCATCAATTTTATTTTATTTAATTAAATAAAATTATAATTAGAAATAAATAAGATAAAAAAATTACCTAACAAAGGGGCAAGAGCCTCAGGAATTGTTGAATTGGGTGCAAGCGGATGTGTTAAACTGATAATAAAAGATGTGTTAAACTGATAATAAAAGGATAATATATTTATTGAGTTCTTAAATTTATTTGATAAAATGCTCAATATTGGCAGCCCATGTTAACTTTGGGTTAAAAGCCTTTTTCTTTTACTACCACTACTTTACTGGGCTATTTGGGGTATGTCCCTATGCTGGATCCGTCAATATCTCCCCGTATACTTTTCGTTTTGAGGTATACACATAAAATGTGAAATTATTTTATTTATTTTATCTATCTTAGTTATAGATATTTTTTTTTTCACTTTAAAAAGACAAGGAAATGGATCAATTCATTTTTTTGTAAATTTTGAAGATAGACAAACATATAATAAAATAATGAGTAAAAATATAAAATATAGAACATTGACAAACATATGATAAAGAAAAATTCTCAAATGCACACTGTGCACCAATCATGTTTTGGTGCACCCTATTTTTACCCTACCCATTTTTTGACCTGCTTAAATCTATTTGGATATATGGAGTAGTATATAAAGTCCTTTTTTTTTTTTTTAATTTCTATTCTTCGCTTTCTCTTGGTTCTCTCGGTGCCGCCGTCCCGCCGTTCTCAAATCCACCCAAAGCAGCGGCGCTACTTGAGGCCCCTGCAGTAGTTGTTACACTGGCAGTCAAATCGCACTGAAAGATTAGCATGTCGTATGGATTCAAATTCGACGGCGGCGAAAATAAAGTTCGACTTCCGATTTCGATGTATTGCCACAGATCCACCATCCTGTATTGATCTTTCATGTTTAGAGAGAGGGAGAGAGAAAGGTGAGGAGCGACTGTATTGATTGGATCGGGATCTGGATCGTGTCCTTACTGATTTTGAATTCATTTACAAGGACAATAAACCCATTTCTATGCTACCTCCATCAATCTCCAACATATCCAGATATACTAGTAATATTCTCTCTTTTGAAAACCAATACTCTCTCTTATTGTGTATGTTGGGAATAAAATGATTTTGATCTAGATACCAAAACCCCTGAATGATGATGTACAAATTAGTTGAGATATGCTCAAGTTAGTGTTCAGGCAAGTTGTCCCAGAACACTTGAGTATGTAGAATGCTTAAGTTAAAAATCTCAGAAATGTTGTGAGATTTTAGAGTTCAGGATAGTTGTCCAAAGCTACATGTTAGAAAGCTTGATAGGTATTAAGTCTTAAGGCCAAAGGTGCTGAAGCATCAGGACAACTGAACAAGTAGACAACCAGGCTGAAGAGATCAAGAACACTGAAGCTGTGCTCTTAAATGCAAAAGATCTAGACAGTTGAAGTGCAAATGATCAAGAGAATTAACTGTCAAAAGCTTACAGAAGACACATTCAATGAAGCATTAATTGCCAATCATGCCTGAACCAAGCATTGAAGACTTAGAGCATTAAAGAGTGAAGCATTGAATGAATGTTGGAACATTCTAAAACTGCAGCAAGAATGTTCAGGGAGCTTGTCCCATCTGACCGTTGGTTGAGTGTAGATTCTGCCACAAATCAACCTTGGAAAGTGTGCTTATTTGGAAACTGTCACAAATCATCTCAGCCGCATTTTTCAGAAGTCAACACATTCATTCAAGCAACCATTGAAGAGCCCTTTTACACAGTGGATAAAAGGAAGTCAAGCTACTTAGCCGTTTCAATGTAGCTGCAAATAGAAATGTTTGAAATGCTATCTCTCCAACGGATAGTTGCTCAAACATGACTATATAAACAGAAGTGATCAAAGGGATTCAGTATCCAACAATAAGCTATCAAACTCATATAAAGCTTTCAAAGGAAACCAAGCTATTCTCAAGTATTCCAAGTTTCCTGAATCACTTCAAGTCAGCTAAGCCAATCTTTGTAAACATCCTAGCTTAGCATTGAGATATCCTAAGCCTTTACATCTGTTCTCATTGTAAAGGATATCTCTATTAGTTGGAACCAAACCTCAAACCTTATCTCATTTAGTGAAGAAGAGTGTTTGTTGTAGAAGTGAGGAGTTAAGGACTGTTAGAGTGAAACACAGTCTTAACTTAGAGAGATTGAGCACTAGGACTCAGATTATCCTAGGGATCAAAACACTAAGAGAGTGTTGTTGATCAGTGCACCTTGGCACTATAAAACAAGCTAATTCCATTGTGAAGGAATTATCCTGTTCAATCAGGCAAAGTGGATGTAGGAGCTTGAGTCTCTGAACCACTATAAACTTGTGTGTCTTTTACTTACTGCACTCTTTATTGCATTCATATTCAAACATATTTCAAAGAGTAAAACTTGTAAGGTTAAGGAAAAATTGTTTTGGACAAAGTCCCTGATAACTGTATCTTTTCAGAAATTTACTTGGAGTATTTCCTTAAGTCAAAGGCCAACCACATTCCGCACTTAGCAACTCTCTTAGATATTTAGCCAACTGATCACTCTATAGTAATCAGTAGGACAAGTTTCTATCAAAGTTCACTCAGGCCAGTTGTGAGACAACCTGCCTGACAAGACCAAATTTGTCAAATAGAAAAGAATTTGCATACACAAGTGCATTCCCCCCCCCCCCATACACTTGTGTTATACTCCACCTAGGACCAACAAGTGGTATCAGAGCAGGGGTTCAAAGACCACTGCTTCTGAAAATCCAACTGATTTTCAAAAAATCACATTGTCTGTGGTCACTGAACTGATCCAAATTTCTGAAAAACCTTTTTGTGTTCATCCTATATTACATCTGTTGAAATGGCTAACAATGCAGTTCCAGGAGATGCTGTCAACAACATCAACAATATGGGTCCAAACCAAGTCAACCATATTTCTCATCACAAACTGCCAATGTTCTCAATTGAGAACTATGATTTCTGGAAAATCAGGATGAGAGCACACCTTGCATGCCAGCATGATGAGATGCTTAAAGTCATCACTAGAGGGCCATTCACATTTACTAAAGCAAATCCCAAGCTCACTGATGCTCAAATAGCTGATCCAAGGGAGTTGCTGCCAAAGGATGAAGATGACTTTACAGCTGAAGAAAGAAAAAGGCACAACCTGAACTACATTGCAATGAACACATTGTACCAGACAATTCCAGATGCAGTGATGGGAAGAGTGTACCACTGCACATCAGCTAAAGAGATTTGGGACACCCTAGCACTTATGTGTGAAGGTACCCAAAAGATCAAGGAGAACAAGCTTCAAGTGGCTATCCAAAAATATGAACAATTCTCTATGGAAGCCAATGAAACCATTGATCATCTTGATGGCAGGTTCATTGACATCATGAATGAAATAAACTCTCTTGGGAAGTTCTATGCCAAAAGAGAAGTTGCCTTGAAGATCTTGAGAAGTCTCACATCCAAGTGGGATATATATTCTGTCATGATGCAAAACACTAGCAATCTTGACAACATGCCAATGCAGCAAGTATTTTCTGAACTCAAGGCATATGAGTTTGATCTCAACAGAAAGAAGGTGCATGAAGAGCCATCCTCCTCAACCAAAGGTGTTGCCTTCAAAGCTGCTGAAACAGAAAAGAAGAATACTCAAAGGTCCTCTCAATCTGTTTCAAAATCTGAAATAAAGGAGGAGCTGGCACTCATGGCTAGAAGATTTGAGAAGCTCAACTCCAGATTTGGTAGATACAAGAAGTTCTACCAAGACAACAGAACCAGAAGGAGATTCAACTCTCCTGACACCAAATCAGAGGACAAAGTCTCTGATGAAAAGAAAGAGGACAAGTATGCTGATAGAAAGAGATACAGCAAAGGTGAACCATCATCATCAAGGAGGAAGGAGTCCTCAAACAAGAAGAATGATGATGAAGATGTGTGTTACAACTGCCAGAAAAAGGGTCACTTTCAGTATGACTGTCCTGACCTCAGTGCAAAAGAAAGGAAAGAAAGGCAGACCAAAAGAGACAAGAGGCTGAACAGCAGGAAGGCTATGGTGGCTGGAGATTCAGCTAGTGAAGAAAGTGTCTACTCTTCTGATGATGGACTATTCTCCAACAGTGACAGTGATGATGACTGTCAAATGGCATTTGAAAATGATGAGGTATGTTCATCTTCTAGCTCTTCCAGTTCTTCAAATAACACACATGAGTCCAGTGAAATCCCCTTAAAACTCAACTTTGTAAAGTTATTTGAGGATTTCACCAGACTAAGAGAAGTATGCAATATAGCACTTAGAGAAAATGAGCTACTGAATTCAAAAGCTCAAACTCCCAACCTTCCTGAACCTGAGCTTGACATTAAATCAACTGAGTTGTATCAGCAGATTGTGAAAGAACTTGAGGAAGTGTCTCTCAAAGTCTCTGAACAACAAAAGTTGATTGATGATCAAGAACTGGCCTTGAGGAAAAAGGATTTTGATCTCAGAATTCTTCAGGCAAAATTTGACAATCTCTCAAGTGAATTTGATACTCTAAAATTGAGTGAGGGGAGCTTAAAAATAAAAATGTCTGCCTTGAACAAATCTGCTAAGGCAATAGAGGAGATTTAAGGGTTTCAAAGACAATTTGCTCAAAAGGGTGGATTAGGCTATAATCCATGTGAACCCTCACCTGGTCTTAGCATTGCTTCATCAAGCAATTCTAAGATGACTTTTGTAAGATCAGTGGCACAGCAAAATGAAATTGAAGTAAATCAACCACTGATCAAGGATAAGGGTAAAGGAATTTTTATACCAACTCAGGTAATCAATGCACCTAAACCCACACCCTTGGAAAAGGTTAAAGGCATTGCTTACAGGAGGAATGAGGTTCAGAAAGGTAGAACCAATGGAAGGCCAACCTATCTGAATCATCATCAGAGGAGTTGTCCAAAACCTATTCAGAAAAGGCCAACTCAAATGAGGAAACCTCAACTGAATGGATTAAGGCCAATCCCCTCTGATAGGTATAAAACATTCAGGAAGCCTGGACCTTACTTGCCAAATGGAAAAGGCCATCCAAAAACCTATCCTCAAAAGTCTTATCCAGCTGCACCTAAGCTTAGTAACTTCAGGAGAAATGTCCCAAAGAAATTTACCAACTCTCCTGAACCTTACAAAGCTAACACTTATATACAGAGATCACCCAAGGCATTTAAGGGTCAAACTGTGTATGTAGATGTAAATGGAAACCAAGTCAGTCACTTTGAATCAATCAGAGTAATCAGGCAGATTTGGGTTCCAAAAGGTACAGCTAACCCTATAGGACCCAACACTCAAAGGGTACCTAAATTTTGACTTTGCAGGGCTGCAAGGACCACAAGAAGAAGAGAAGCATCAACAAGAAAACAGCATGGTACTTGGACAGTGGATGTTCAAGACACATGACTGGAAATAAAGAGCTTCTCTCAGAGTTCATAGAAAAGGAGGGTCCTTCAGTAACCTTTGGAGACAGCTCACAAGGGATCACAAGAGGTTATGGTACATTAAACATTGGTAATGTTAAAATTACTGATGTCTCATATGTCCTAGGCCTAAAATATAACTTGCTGTCTATAAGTCAAATCTGTGATAAAGGTTTTTGTGTTGAATTTGCTCCTAATGAATGTACTATCAAGAACAAATCAACACAACAGGTGCTACTAACAGGGGTGAGAAAGGGAAATGTCTATTTTGCAGATTGGAGCAAAACCCCTGAACCAGTTTGTCTTGTTGCCAAAAGCACAAAAGAGCAAAGCTGGCTGTGGCACAAGAGGCTGAATCACCTAAACTTCAAAACCATCAACAAGATTGCAAGAAACTCTCTAGTTAAAGGGCTGCCAAATCAAGTGTTCACCAAAGAACACATATGCCAGCCATGTCAGGAAGGAAAGCAGATCAAAGCTTCATTCAAAGGAAAGCCTGTCATCTCAACTGAGAAAGTTCTTCAACTACTGCATATGGATTTATTTGGGCCAATTATCCCAGTAAGTATAAATGGAAGAAAATATGCTTTAGTTGTTGTTGATGATTTTTCCAGGTACACTTGGGTAGTATTCTTACTCAACAAGAAGGAGACTCAAGTCAAGTTACCTGAATTGATGATGAGACTAAGCAATGAAAAAGGCCTTAATATTGTCAAGATCAGATCAGACAAAGGCACTGAATTCATAAACTCATACATCAAAGAGTACTGCAGCAAGAATGGCATCACTCATGAAACCTCAGCAGCAAGAACACCTCAACAAAATGGGGTAGCTGAGAGAAGGAACAGGACCTTGAAAGAGGCAGCAAGAACCTTGATTGCTGAATCCAAACTGCCTAAAAGGTTCTGGGCTGAAGCCATTAGCACTGCATGCCACACACAAAACAGGTCCTTAATCACCAAAGGACAAGGTAAAACCCCATATCAAATATGGAAAGGTAGATTGCCCACTGTTGCATATTTTCACATATTTGGTTGTAAGTGTTTCATTCATAATAATGGGAAAGAGCAATTGAAAGCTTTTGACAGCAAAGCTGATGAAGGAATATTTGTTGGATATTCACAAATCAGCAAAGCTTACAGAGTTTACAATTGCAAAACCCTTATTGTGGAAGAAACACCTCATGTTGTGTTTGATGAATCTATTAATGAGTTCAGGGATAGAAACCTGAATATTGATGAGATAACACAAAGAACAACCAGATTAAGGCTTCAAAGCAAGGAGACAGTGTTTGTAGATGTTGCCCAGCCTGAATTTTATGATTGTCAAAAACTGGACAACCTACCTGATGGCAATCAACCAGGAGTCAACCAACCTGAAGGTGATATTGAACTGATTGATCCAATCCCAGTTCAAAACCAGGTAACAACTACCAATGAAGAAGCAGGCAATGCTGAGGTAGTTAATGGATCCAATATTCAAGGGGGAACCAATGAAAATGTCAACTCATCTGACAATGAGGACAACACCCCTGAATATGATCCTGAGCTTGATCCTTCAATTAATTTTCCTGAATTTAATGAGTCTAGTGATCCAACCTCAGATGAGGACAATCCTCCTGAAGGGATCAGGTCTAGAAGGACTTGGTTGTAAGACCACCCAACTAGCCTGATACTTGGTAATCCAAGTGAAGGGATCAAAACTAGAAGGTTTCATGGAGAAAGTGCCTTGTTTTGTTGTTTTCTTTCAGAAATAGAACCAGGAGATATTGAAGAAGCATTACAAGACACCAACTGGATCATAGCCATGCAAGAAGAGCTGAACCAGTTCACCAGAAATGAAGTATGGGAGCTGGTGGATAGGCCAACTCATCAAGATGTCATTGGAACCAAATGGGTGTTCAAAAATAAGAAAAATGAAAATGACATCATTGTGAGGAACAAAGCAAGACTGGTGGCCAAGGGATATTGTCAATCTGAAGGGATTGATTATGATGAGACATTTGCTCCAGTGGCCAGACTTGAGGCAATCAGACTTTTCTTAGCATATGCAGCTCACATGAGATTCAAGGTGTATCAAATGGATGTGAAGAGTGCTTTTCTAAATGGGGTGCTCAAGGAAGAAGTGTATGTTGAACAGCCCCCAGGCTTTGAAGAAGGAGACAAGGTGTACAGATTGAAGAAAGCCCTCTATGGCTTAAAACAAGCTCCAAGAGCTTGGTATGACACCTTATCACAGTTTCTTCTAGATCATGGTTTTGTCAAAGGCACTGTTGACAGAACTCTGTTCAGAATCTGTGAAGGAGATGATATCTTGTTAGTCCAAATCTATGTGGATGACATTATATTTGGATCTCCAAATGAGAAGATGTGTGAAAAGTTCTCCAAACTCATGCAAAGCAAATTTGAGATGTCCATGATGGGATAGGTGAATTTCTTCTTAGGACTTCAGGTCACTCAAACAAAGAAGGGGATATTCATCAATCAGGCCAAGTACACAAGGGACATGATCAAAAAATTCGGATGTGCAACAAGCAAGCCAGTCAGAATTCCTATGAATACTAACTGGAAGATGGATCCTGATGAAGGTGGAGAGTCAACCAACTCCACTAACTACAGAGGAATCATAGGATCATTGCTATATCTCACTGCAAGTAGGCCTGATATCACATTTGCAGTTGGAGTATGTGCAAGATTTCAGGCAAATCCAAAGAAGAGCCATCTTGATGCTGCCAAGAGAATCCTAAGATATCTCAAGGGATCTGAGAATCTTAGATTGTGGTATCCAGCTGATGACAACATTGAGCTCACTGGATATTCAGATGCTGATTATGGAGGATGCAGAATTGACAGAAAGTCCACCTCTGGAACATGTCAATTCTTGGGCAGCAAGCTTATCTCATGGTTCTCCAAGAAACAGAATACAGTTGCAACTTCAACAACTGAAGCAGAATATGTTGCAGCTGGAAGCTGTTGTGCTCAGATACTTTGGCTCAGGCAACAACTAAGAGACTACAAAGTCATCACAAATGAAGTGCCAATATTCTGTGACAACAATAGTGCAATTGCCATCTCACAGAATCCAGTACTCCACACCAGATGCAAGCATGTGGACATCAAGCATCATTTCATAAGGGATCATGTGGAGAAGAAAGATATCAAGCTTGTCAAAATCCACACTGATAAGCAAAAAGCTGATATCTTGACCAAGCCTCTAGCTGAAGCAAGGTTCTTGGAGTTGTCAGCTGAATTGGGATTACTTGATCCAGGCAAGATGGAAAAATGAGGAAAGAAAGCTCATATGAAGGGGGAAGTTCATCAAAGTTGAACTTCAGCAAAGTTGACCAACCTCACTGAAGTTGTAAGCCAAAGGGAGAAACTCAGCAAGGTTGTCCCTATGATGCTCAGCAATGTTGGTCAAGGGATCTGTCCAAGTGGGACCCAGTCAGCAACTTTGGGACCCACTCAGGCAAGCTCATCAGGCAGTTTGACCTTCACAGAAACCAAAGCACATCTCAGGATGTTTGTCCGAGTTAATTAGATAATCATTGCTATTTTTAGCATTGATTAGACATTTAAGAGGTTTCTTGATCTAAGAGTAGGCCATTTTAGGATGGAGTGTGCTATAAAGATTTTTATCACCAAAAAGGCAAATCAGCATTTAATGCAGAAATCTTAATTGGGATTTCATGAATTCTTGAGCCTTCATCAAAACCATTAATTTGCATTAAACCTCCATCAAACCGCCTCAATCCCACTACCACATATTATCCAATTGGTCAGACTTATTACCCACGGTTAGATTCTATTAACCAACGGTTAATAAACTCCCCACATATATACACTCCTCAATTTTCACTACCATCTTTACGCACTCAAAATTTCAAAAACCCTTAAGTCTTTCTTCATACTCTCAAACCTGCAATTCCTCCCCAAACACCCACCAAATCTCTCATACTGTCCATAGCACCTAAGATTAAGAGAGAAGAGCTTGTAGACTTCAATGATTCCTCTTTGGACATTGATTTCTCCTATTTTAGCAACCCAAACTCCTTATGGTTTGAAAAACTGGTTGCCTTTGACAGTCCGGACAAGGAGGTTGAACCAGTACTCCATTGGCTTAGGGAAGCAGGCTTGGAAAAGTTTCTTGGGACCAAGCCTGATTCATGCCTAAATCCATTTATGGCAGAATTCTTTGCCCATCTAAGATGGAAGGGCAAGAAAGGAGACGTGTGCACAAAGCTCACATATGCTGAGGAAGATGAAGAAGCAGAAGGCCAACACTCCATCACCTTCACTGCAGAGGATATAGATGCTAGCTTTGGGCTACCTTCTGAAGGCCAGAATCCAGAGACTTACAAGGAAGGAGAAGATCAGGAGTTCTACTTTCCATGGCTGCTTACACCCAAAAAGCTTGTAAGTGCTCAAAACAAGAATACTCTAAAACCTTTGTTTAGACACTTGTTTGACTGTGTGGTGAAGAGTTTGTTAAGTCACTCTGGGAGTGTTGAACAACTTAGTATGCCTAAGTTGAGAGTAATGGCTGCTGTGATTGACTCTGCTGAGAAGAGAGTCAAATTTGATTGGAAAAGCTTCATTTTGGACAAAATGATGAATGAGAAATTCAAGTTTAAAGAGGTGAAACACCATAAGGTGGTGGTTGATGGAAGACTCCAGTTCTGCACAAGAGCCAGCCTGCTCTTGGAAAGATTTGCTCATTATACCCACCTTCAAGCCAAGCCAAAGCCTTTTCCAGCACAGAAGGTGCTGTTCAGAAAACTGTCTTCAAGGACAGAAAAGAGAAAGCAGGAGGCTGCCTCCAAGAAAACTGCTGCAACTGTTCCAGCAACAAGAGTCTCTCCAAGGAAAAGGAAAGCACAACCACCCAAAATCCAGCCAAAGATGAAGAAGATGAAGGAGATTCTAAGTGAATCTTCCCCTGAAAGCCAGTCAAGAAGTGGAGGAGCCACCTCTGAAGAAATTGAGAAAGTAGCTGAGGAAGGAGTCAACCCTCCTGAAGAAGGTGAAGTAGTCAGAGAGATTGTCCCACTGCACCCTGAGGCAATCACAGAATTCAGAGACCTTGACCAGCCTACAAGGTATGAAAGGAGAAGGAGAATCATCAAGACCTCTGAGAAGCAGAGATTGATGGAAGAGAAAAAGAAGAAGAAAGAGTTCTTCAAGGAGATTAGACAAGCAAGCAAGTCTAACTCCAAGTCAAAGTCAAGGACCAACAGCCCTGAAGCCAACTCCCCTGATATTCAGTCTAGAAGAATATCTCCAAGGCAAGAAGAAGAGGAGTGCAAGACTCCTGAAGATGCCTCAATCTTGACCAAGAAAGTTTACTCCCCTAAAGGTGCACCTGATAGAGCAGGTATTGATGTGTTGGCAGATTTGGTCAATCTTGAAGATAGACCCTTTTCCCCCCTTGATCCAAGACTTCTCTCTTATACCAAACTTCTTGAAAATGTTATTCAAGAAGGTGATCAAGTTGATTTCCCACCCATTCCAGCCATCCCAATTACCTATTCAGGCACAATGCTCTCAAAAGCACCTGAATCCCAACTTGTTTTGACCTCTCCTGAACCCATTCATTCTGAATCCAACCCACCTGAATCCCAGCCAAGCCTACTTGAATCCCACTCCAATCCTCCTGAATCCCAAGCTAACTCATCTGGAGATGATAGTGGTGAAGAGTTCACCTATGAGTGAATGTTGAGGCAGATTGCTAGAGCCAATGTGGATGAATTATATCCAGGTTTGAAAGCTTATCCCAGGCTGCAACAACAGTTCTATGATCTCAGAGCACTTGTTGAGATCAAAGATAGAACTATTGTGGAAATAGCTCAGGCTATTCAGGATAAGGGTGCCAACTGGTGGCAGGTTGAGGAAAATAGGCTGCTACATTTTGCAAATGTAAAGAAGACCAGTGTTCTAACCACTGAGGCCCTATTTTGCACCATTGTTCATGAGAAGGTGCTTGCTGAAAGAGAGAGGATAGCACAAGGAATCAAGCATCCTGACAGCCCATCTGATGATGATGATGATGATGATGATGATGATCACACCAATCCCAATCCCCCTGGTACCAACTCAGCTCAGGTACATTACTTGACTTTTCATTCTGAGAAGGACTCTGATCTTTCAGAGGAGTTGACCAAAGATGGTAACTCAGTCCAAGATGCATTGGCCAAGGATGGTTCTTCTGAGCCTGAGGCACAGCTTGACAATGCTGAGACTTCCATAGGAGAAGCTGGTTTGGCTAAAGCCTCATCAATGTCAGGCAAGTTGGACATTGACCAGCCTTTAGTCATTCAGGATGACTCAGTGGCCTTGAGATGCCCAAGTACTGTGATCTCCCAACAACTGCCCTCTGTGGATCCTGTTGAGGACATAGAGGTGTCAGGAATTGAAGGAGTTGAAAAGGCTATTAGTGCTGAAAAATCAGAGGGAGATGATGGTGAGGATTGTGTGATCACTGGTTCCTTGAGTGCACCACAAATAGAGGGTGAGGAAGTAGAAATATTGGGTGCAGCCCAATATGAGAGTCAGGCTATTCTTCAAGTCAAATATGAACTTGATGAATCCCTTGGTGAAAGGAGGCCTGATTCTCCAGTAAATGTGAGTACATCTTTTGAAAATGAAGAAGAAAAGAATAGAGTTGAAAATGAGAGAGAAGGTGCTGATGTATCAGACCTTATGAGAGAAAAAGAAATTGAGGGTGATGAGGGAATTTTTACTAACACTACTAGTTTTGCAGATTCAGTTGCTGTCACTCTTGAGCAAATTTTTGCAGATGCTTCCTTGACAGATATACCAATTGATGCTGACACTGATCTTGAGGCGGTTTCAGCAAATGTGTCCACACTTAACCAAATCTTCTTTGAGCAAGCCAACACCTCTGAGGCTCACTTTCAGATTGCTACTCAGACTGCATCCATCATTGAAGAGCAGTCAGAGAAGTTGGACACACTGGTCAGGGAAGTTGGGAAGGCCCATGCAACAACTGCTGATACCTTAGATGGCCAAGGCAAGACTCTAGCCTCTGTGGAGATGAGGCTCACAGGGTCAGAAGAAGTAATCTTGCCTACTCTTGATGCAAGGATAAGTGGAGTTGAAACTGGACTGCAAACAGTTTCAACTGAAGTGACAAAGGCCAAAGATGCTATGGGTAAATTCACAAGATCTGTGAAGAAAGAGCAGCAGGGTCTCAAATCCTTGTACAAGCATAATGTGAAAGCATTGAGAAAGACAATCAAGGATGCTTTGAGGCAGAGGACAGCAGCCCAGAGAAAGAAGGCAGAAGAGTTGAAAGCTGCAATGGTGAAGGAAGCAGCTGAGAAGTTCACTGTTGAACTCATGGCCAAGGTGTCTGATCAAGTTGTGGCCAACCTCACTGATCAACTTCAGGCCAAACTTGATCAATCACTGAAAGCCACATTGGATGCCATAGTTTCCCAAAAGATGAAGCCTGTTCACACCTTCTTGAGCATGGCAGATGATAAAATGCAAAACATTCATGATGAAAATGTTTATCTACTGCAAGAATTGAAGTCCCTCACTCAGGCCCACTCACACCTCTCAGTCTCAATGAGTGAACTGAAGCCCCAGTGTTTTGATAATGCCAAAAAGGGGGAAAGAGAGAGAGCAATGGCAAAGGGAACCTTGGTGATTGGTGAATCCAAGGGAAAGGAGAAAGTCCCTGAGATTGAGGAGGAAGCACTAGAAGACATTGGGAAAGGCAAAGGCCCAATGAATATTGAAAATTTAACTGAGGAAGAGCAGATTCAAATAGCTGTCAAGGAGTCCATGGTGTCAGCTATGGAAAGTCAGGCAAGGAAGCTTCAAAGGCCAGGTGGTGAGTCTACAGGACTTGAACCTAAGGAGAAGGCTGCTGAAGTAAGGGGGAAGGTGACAAGATCATCTGAAAGAAAGAGGAAGGAGCTGCAAGCCTTCAATGATTTCCCAACCAGCTTGACCTTGCCTTCAGAATTTCAATCTGATGAATCTACTCCAGCAAGGCAATCAAAGAGATTAAAGAAAACAGCCAGGATGCCTGCAATTGAAGAAGAAGAAGCTGAAGAAGAAGTCCAGGAAAGAATGCCTGAAGTTGGTGTGCCCAAACTTGCTGATGATCCCTCTAAATTATTTGAAGAAGGTTTTGGAAAAGATCCAGAAACCCAAGAGAAGCTAGCTCTTCAGAGAGCTAAAGAGAGGATGGAGCAATTGGTTGAGGCCAACAAGGCAAGGGATGAAAGAAGGGCAAATTTCAGAGCCCCAAGAAGGAGAGCTTCATACAGAAGGCTCAAACCTCAAATGCTGCAAAGATGGGACACTCAGTACCCTCACCATGATAAGTGGGTTCCAATCTCACTGAATGATGAATGGGAGGAGGCCAAGAGAAGTTTTGTATATGACTTCTATGTCATTGGGAAGTGGCTTGGAGAGAGTGTAGATGAAGTCTTTGTTCAATTCATGTTTGAGAACCACAGGGACCTCTACCAGAAGCTGTTTGCAGCAGCTGATATGGCAAGAGTTGAGTTCAAGGCCCCTGGTCCAATTCTGTACATGCCTCCTAAGTTCAATGGGAACTTGATTGATGAGGGAAAGATTCTGGAGGAGTTCATCAACATCATGAAGATGGAGAAGATGAAAATAGGCCCTAGAGGCTCCAACAAGGATGTTTGGGAGCTGAAGAAAAGGGTCTGGGCTCAATATGGCATTGCTCCCCAAGATGATGGAACTCTCTGATGGATAAGTTTATCTCTTCCCTATCCTTGTTTTTGATTAATGTTAATTGTTGTTATTCTGTTTACTTGTATCAGTAAGTGTGTCCTTTTGAATCTTTTGATCTGTAATGCTCCATGATATATAAAAGGACCAATGATTTTCTATCAAGAGATAACAACTCATTATCTCAACTAACTTGATATTACATATACTTGATTTATTGTGCTAACAGTGTCTTTCAGGAAAGTTGACCAGTTCATTGATCCTGAAGGTAAAGTATAGTATAAGTCAAGGTCCCTTTGTAATAGGTTTTGGCATCATCAAAAAGGGGGAAATTGTTGGGAATAAAATGATTTTGATCTAGATACCAAAACCCCTGAATGATGATGTACAAATTAGTTGAGATATGCTCAAGTTAGTGTTCAGGCAAGTTGTCCCAGAACACTTGAGTATGTAGAATGCTTAAGTTAAAAATCTCAGAAATGTTGTGAGATTTTAGAGTTCAGGATAGTTGTCCAAAGCTACATGTTAGAAAGCTTGATAGGTATTAAGTCTTAAGGCCAAAGGTGCTGAAGCATCAGGACAACTGAACAAGTGGACAACCAGGCTGAAGAGATCAAGAACACTGAAGCTGTGCTCTTAAATGCAAAAGATCTAGACAGTTGAAGTGCAAATGATCAAGAGAATTAACTGTCAAAAGCTTACAGAAGACACATTCAATGAAGCATTAATTGCCAATCATGCCTGAACCAAGCATTGAAGACTTAGAGCATTAAAGAGTGAAGCATTGAATGAATGTTGGAACATTCTAAAACTGCAGCAAGAATGTTCAGGGAGCTTGTCCCATCTGACCGTTGGTTGAGTGTAGATTCTGCCACAAATCAACCTTGGAAAGTGTGCTTATTTGGAAACTGTCACAAGTCATCTCAGCCGCATTTTTCAGAAGTCAACACATTCATTCAAGCAACCATTGAAGAGCCCTTTTACACAGTGGATAAAAGGAAGTCAAGCTACTTAGCCGTTTCAATGTAGCTGCAAATAGAAATGTTTGAAATGCTATCTCTCCAACGGATAGTTGCTCAAACATGACTATATAAACAGAAGTGATCAAAGGGATTCAGTATCCAACAATAAGCTATCAAACTCATATAAAGCTTTCAAAGGAAACCAAGCTATTCTCAAGTATTCCAAGTTTCCTGAATCACTTCAAGTCAGCTAAGCCAATCTTTGTAAACATCCTAGCTTAGCATTGAGATATCCTAAGCCTTTACATCTGTTCTCATTGTAAATGATATCTCTATTAGTTGGAACCAAACCTCAAACCTTATCTCATTTAGTGAAGAAGAGTGTTTGTTGTAGAAGTGAGGAGTTAAGGACTGTTAGAGTGAAACACAGTCTTAACTTAGAGAGATTGAGCACTAGGACTCAGATTATCCTAGGGATCAAAACACTAAGAGAGTGTTGTTGATCAGTGCACCTTGGCACTATAAAACAAGCTAATTCCATTGTGAAGGAATTATCTTGTTCAATCAGGCAAAGTGGATGTAGGAGCTTGAGTCTCTGAACCACTATAAACTTGTGTGTCTTTTACTTACTGCACTCTTTATTGCATTCATATTCAAACATATTTCAAAGAGTAAAACTTGTAAGGTTAAGGAAAAATTGTTTTGGACAAAGTCCCTGATAATTGTATCTTTTCAGAAATTTACTTGGAGTATTTCCTTAAGTCAAAGGCCAACCACATTCCGCACTTAGCAACTCTCTTAGATATTTAGCCAACTGATCACTCTATAGTAATCAGTAGGACAAGTTTCTATCAAAGATCACTCAGGCCAGTTGTGAGACAACCTGCCTGACAAGACCAGATTTGTCAAATAGAAAAGAATTTGCATACACAAGTGCATTCCCCCCCCCCCATACACTTGTGTTATACTCCACCTAGGACCAACAGTGTATGATTTGGATTCATTGCTATGTATGTTAATAGTATATGTATATATTAAGTAGTTTTTTTTTTATTATTGTAGTTATAATTTTATTATTGTGAAAAGTGTGACTCTGGTTATTGAAAAATGTTATTTCGTAATACTGAAAAGTGGTAGTTTTTAATACTGAAAAGTGATAGTTTTTAATGCGGAAAAGTGTTGTTTTATAATACTGAAAAGTGTGTTTCATAATATTGAAAAGTTGTAACTATTATTATTGAAAAGTGTTGTTTCATAATACTGAAAAGTGGTAAGTATTATTATTAAAAGTGATAATTTTATTATTGAAAAGTGTAGTTATTTAGTATTGAAAAGTGGTAAATTTGTTATTTAAAAGTGTAGTTCTTTTTTATTGAAAGGTGGTTATTACTAAAAAAAATGGTAAATTTGTTACTGAAAAGTGGTAACTATTTTTATTGAAAAATGGTAAATTAAATTTGTTACTGAAAAGTGGTGGTTATTTTTATTGAAAAGTGGTAATTTTGTTACTGAAAAGTGGTGATTATTATTATTGAAAAGTGGTAATTTTGTTACAGAAAAGTGGTAACTATTATTATTGAAAAGTGGTAATTTTGTTACTTAAAAAGTGGTAACTATTATTATTGAAAAATGTTAATTTTGTTATTGAAAAGTGGTAACTATTATTATTGAAAAGTGTTAACTATTATTATTGAAAAGTGATAATTTTGTTATTGAAAAGTGGTAACTATTATTATTGAAAAGTGTTAATTTTATTGACTATTATTATTGAAAAATGGTAATTTATTAGTAAGTATATTATTATTGAAAAGTTATATTTAAATAAAAAAACAGCAGACAGAAAAAAATAGAAAAAAAAAAGGTATTTTAAAACAGAATTATTATTTAAAAAATGGAATGGTCACGTTATTAAAAAAAAAAAAACCGAATTATTATTTAAAATTGGATAAGAATCGAACCTTGTGACCTATCAATTATTGAAAAGTGTCGGTAACCATTTAAACATCAATTATTTAGTGTATATTTTTACCTATAGATAGATGATTGATCTGTGCATTAGTGTGTAGGTGCACACTATGCACAAGAGACTAACTCTATGATAAAATAATGAGTAAAAATATAAAACCTACTTACCTCAATATCTCTATCTATTTTCGAAATTTACAAATAAATTTACCAAATGAGTTCCATGTTATGCTCAACATGTATCCTTACATCTACTATTAGAAACCATTCATCAAAACTCAATAAATACCATCAATCAAATTATAAGCAACCATAATATTAATAAGCTAACTTAATTACTAAAACAATCCACCCAATTCAATATATGCAAGAGTCTATTCTCTCACTCCATTCCATAATAACTTTTACTACATCCTTAAAATGAAATACTTCTTATAAACTTCAGTATCACAATATCCTCCTATATATTACATAAATGTCATTACTTTTTGTTCACATATATATACAAGTTAACTCATTTCTTTACTTTATACATAAATATTTACAAAATTACTTTTCAAAATTTCACTCATTATTATACTTTCTTAATATTTGTATATATCTACCTATAAAATTTATTATGGAACGGAAGAAGAATATGTTAGGATTCTTCTACTGAGGTGTATCTCTACTACTAAAAACTTTTAGTGTATCTCTACTACTAAAAACTTTGGCAATTACTTATGTGTACCAGTTACATGTATGTAACTGGCTATTTACCCTCCTTTTTTACTAAGTTCACACTCCCTTCTTTTAGGCACTCCATTTTTTACGCATTTATGTGTACAAGTTACATACATGTAACCAAATCCAATTATTTACATGAGTTATTAGTTATTTACCTTATTTTTTATTAATTTCACCCCCAAATTTTTTAAAAGAAAAATACATGTAAAATACTATATTACCATTATATCAATTAAATTAAAATACAACTCATTAAAATTATAATTATACACCGACTATCGATTCACCAATGAATCACCACGAAGTTAAATATTATTCTATTTTTTAACTTTTAAAAATTAATATAAAAACATAACGAATATTAAAAAAAATATGAAATAAAATTTTCAGTTTTTTTTTTCAAAAAATAACCAAAATTTAGAAAAAAAATCGAAAAAAAAAAAAACTAAACTATAAAAATTCAATTTTTTTTTTTAATTTGAGTATAAATGTATGAATATGACATGCTCACTTTCTAGCTTAAATCTTATTTATAATAACTAAGATTATTTTTTTATGTATTCATTATTTCTAAAATGATATCTGGTTTGTTACAAGTTTTTTAAGGTTGTAGATTATTTTTTAAAACTAATTAATAACATAATCTAATTGAAAAATAAAATTTATATTTAGAAACTTAAATGAGTGGAGAATTGGGGAAGAAACCAGCATAATATTGCATCGACTTTATTATTTTCTTTGGGGTCATCGCCATGTTGATGCATTCATATGTTTATTGAGTGTGATCGTATCTATTAATTGAATTGTGTGTTCAGTGTGATTCATTCTCACTTTTGTTCTTCTTACTAGTTAGTTAATATATATAATTTTTTTTAATATTGATGTATTAATTTGAATGGTATACCTGGATTATAAATGTGTTAAGTTATGTATTTTTTGTTAAATATAAATATTAGTTTAAATACGATATAGTATTAGTACGCATATGGTATAGTACTAGTTAATATATTGTATAGTACTAGAGATAAATGTGGGTATAAAAATATTATTTAATATATGAACTAATACTATACAATATTTGAATTTATACTATACTATATTTGAACTAGTACCATAGAGTATGTGAACTAATACTATACTATATTAGAACTATTACCATAAAATATGTGAACTCAAAACTCGAAAAAATTAGAACTTGTACCAGTATAAACTAATATTATACTGTATATGAACTAATACGTACAATATTGTATATTAACTAATAATATATCATAATACTTATCAACGGTTATCATACATAACACTTATAAACTAAAAATTATATTCATAAAAAATTAAAATAAAGTGATTAAAATTTCAAATGAAAAAAAAAATTAAACAATGTAAAACGAAGTGAAATTTGTAAGGAATGAAGTAAAATTTTGAAAGGATAAGGTGAAAATTATACACCAATTAATTAAAGTAAAATAGTACCAATAAAATTAAACAATTGCCTAAGAGAGGTGCGAGTTTTATTTTTTAAAACAAATTATTATTATACTATTTAATACTTAAAAAAAACAATTAATATTATTTTAAAAATTTCTTATTAGACTTTCAAATTTTAGAATAATTATTTATGACATAAAAAGAAAGTACGTTAAAAAAATTATCATTTGAAACACAAATGATAAATAAGAAGAAAAATAAATTTAAAAAATAATATTAAAAAGATAAATATAAATATCAAATGAGTAAAATAAAATTAAAAAAATAAAATTAATTGAAATAAAATAAAGGCCCAAGAAATAATTTATGTGTTAAATTGATATAGTAAATGGAGATTATTGACTACTAGGTCCTACCTTTTGAGATTTAAATCAACACACTCCCTTCGAATTTTTGCTGGCAATTTAGTAGCAACCCACTCCCAAATAAGAATTGAACCCTTTCATTTTCATTTATTTGGGTAATTTCTATATTTTTCATATTTTAATTAGTTTGTAGGAAAAGAAGAGGAAAATGGCCCCCCCGTACAAGCTTCTGTCAAAAGACAACTCCCTTCCGGCGACGTCCAATCTGCGGGAAAATCAAGGTCCCGGCCGGCGATTATCTTCCCTCCTCTCAGTTATTTGATTTTTGAATTCGAGCTGTAGTGGTATTTTTTTTCTCTCTTTGGGCGTTGAGGCTGATGGCTACTTGTCGGAAATTGCTTCCGATGCCAATCTGAAGCCGGGAAGATTTTACAACCTCGTCGTCGCTTTGCCTGATAGAGCCAGACTCTATGGCAATTGACTCTATCGAGCCGTTGACCTTTTTCTAAAGGTGAAAAAATATTTTCAGTTTGTTATATGAAAATATGCATGATTATTTGATGAGATTCAGTAATTAATTTGTTGATTCGATTCATGGAAGGAAAGCATGTGATAAATTTTGAATCGTATGTAGGTGCATCCATGGATCTCAGAGGAAGAGAGAGAAGATTTTTGGAATTCTGAATTGTTAGAAACTTTAATTTGATTACATCTTCTTTGTTGAACCATTGAGAAAAATTCAATTCAAGGATTGACACCTGAATCCATGGAAATTTCTCAATTCTTAGAACAACAAATTTCGTCATTTTTATATTCTTTTTCTCTGCTTTTTGAGTTAAGGTACCTCTGGGATTTTATAAAATTAGTTATTTGCTTAATTGCTTGGGTTCTACTTCCATCTTGTTAGGGGAATTGTTATAAAGGACATTTCACCTATAAACTTTACAAATAAAGATAACTTTTATTTTTAATACCAATAAGGTCGAAATTGATGATATATTTACTACTGTACCCTTCCCATTAATTAAATGTCAAAATTATATATTAATTAATAAGTCAACTTTTAAAATATGAAATCGGTAAAAAATGACTACAATCATGCTAATGGATTATCTTTCCAAATTTTAAAATTCTTTAGTCAACTCGTAGCTCACAAATGAGCCTATAACTTAAAATAAACTACAATCACGTTAATTGATAAACTGCATATATGTATATATGAAAACATATATGCAAAAAATGGTTACATATTCTTGCTGACATGCAAAAATATGTTGCATATAACTTAAAATACATGATAATATGCAAAAATGTGAAAAAATGTCTAAGTTGTTGAAACACCTATATCCTTGGATTCCATGAAGACCAGCGTACCAAAGGCCTTCCTTGGAGTGGATGAAAGGCCACAAGATTCGCTATATGTTGATTACATAAAGACGAAGTAACCGAACTATTTAGTAAAAAAAAAAAAAACCCAGGGATTACAGTGGATCGGAGCGAAGCGTCTCCGGTAGCGTCTCTAGATTTCTGTTGGCGGCGGCGCACGATGATCTTGAGTTGTACGACCCTGATGTGCACAGGATCACGGGTGCGAACAACCTATTGCAAATCGAGGATATGGATCTAAATATATCATATGCAAGAAAACGAGACATGAGAATGATGGAATTTTGAATTCTTGAACAAAATGAATCACAGAAAGAAACTGCAATGGTTTGCAAAGAAATTCTTATTTTTTGAAAGTAATGAAAAATAAATTGACAATTGGGATACAAAAGGTAGTTATTTGAAAAGAGAAATTTTGTTAGTGATTGAGTAAAATTAGGTTACTAAGGGGAGTGAGGATTTAATTTCATTCTTAATAACAATACGTTAAAATTGGTATTTAAATTTTGAAATTTATTATATTAATGAATTAATATTGTTTTTTAAAACCAAAGGGGTATTAACACATCAATTTGACCTTAATTGAATTATTATAATTTGTTTCCTTTGTTTGAAAATGAGTATATAGGATTGTCCCTTCTAATAATTAAACTCCATCTTGTTATACCTTTTTTGTAATGGTGAATTTTCTGTCTAATCGGAGAATTTTCTTGTAAAGTTTTTAATTTGTAAAGCTTTTAAGATATGGTGAAACTTGATGATTACAGAGGTAGGGGAGACATGGATGATTGGAGAGGTAGAAAATAAGTTTTTAGTTTGTTAATTAAGTATTGAAGATGATCATAGTATATCATTGTTTTGGTTGTAGTACCAATTGAGGGGTAATATCTCGTGGAATATGTATGGTAATATCCAGGTGTGAGTGCTTCTTTAATTTCAACTTGAGATGTATTGTTGATTTGGATATTATAGTCATTGCGGAAGACACTACATCTGCACGGCCAATTGTGTATACATCCTATATCCCCCACGAATACATCTGCAATTCTGAATAAATTCAACTTTTGTTACTTCATCCCAGTGAAAAAAGCTATCCGAGAGTATGAGACCCGTAGACTGAGAAATATGATAGAATAAATAGATGTATTAGAGGTGATTGTTATTGATGTTGTGGATAACAAATTGTAGTTGTAATTTGTAAAAAAGATTTTATATTTTGTTTTTCAAGATTCCTCTGCCAAAGTGGGCTGTGGAGGAGATTAACAAGGATTCTGAACTTGCTTATAAGATTAACAAGGATCTTGATGTGTTGGAAACTAAGGGGTGTTGTTTGGATGAAGATGACGAGAAAGTTGGTGCTGTTATTTTGACGGTATGACTTTTCCACCTTATTTTTCTTGTGTGGGCTACACTGGTTTTAAGATTTTCTGTTTGGAATGTATCTTGTTTAAATTTATGCAATGGTCTTATTGTCTGTGCTGAGCAATTTGTTGTGCATTAGTTAAGGTCTCTAGCCTTATTTTGGATCCAATATCATGAATGTAATTTTGTAATTGATTACTTAATCAATATTTTATTATTGTTATGCATTCAAATTAATTTTTGGCCCTGACGGTTAGTATCTATTTTCTTCTAATTTCAGGGTTTGGTTGAGAGGAAGAAGCAATTGAAAGCCACCGAAGCAGCCACAATCTATTTTCTGCTAATTTTTATTTGTTTTGGATTTTTTTTGTTTCTTTCGTTATTTACTAATTCTCATTTTCAATCTCTATAGTATGTGGTGTATTTTTACGTTATTGTTCTCTCGATATCAATCTCAGTGTTCAACCTTACCACACTTAGTGTTCAAATATTTTATCTTTGTGTTCAATCTTACAACACTTAGTGTTCAAATATTTTAAAGGTTGACCTAATCAATTTTAGCTCATACTTTTCTTTTTAACTAAATTATACTCATACTTTTCATTTTGTTATCAAATTTAGCACGAACTTTTTTTTTTTTTTCATATCCATACTTTTCTTTTTTAATCAAATGTAGCACAATCAAATAAGTTTTACACATGTTCTTATCAATTAATTTAAAATACCGGGAAAAAAAAATGTAAAACTTATCTAATAATTAAAAAGAAAAAATAATATCTTAAAATAATTAAGAATTAAAATCCTAAGTGACTACTAAACTTGAATTGAAATTGAGTTTGAAATTAAAATTGAATTTTCGTAAGTTATACTCCCTCCGTCTCACAGAAATTTGCACACTTCTTATAAATAGATGTTCCATAAAAGGAAATATCTTCATAACTCTCACCCTCAAAATATACTCTTATTTACACATATGTCATTATTTTTCCACACTTAATCTACTTTTTACTTTACTTTATTCATAAAACTTTACAAAGCTACCTTCAAAACATCACTCATTACACCTTTTCTTACACATTTCTTAAATTGTGTGTCATTCCAGGTGTGCAAGTTTCTATGGGACGGATGGAGTATAAGATACTAAACTTAAATTGAATTTAATTCCTTCATTCATTAAATTTACATATATAAATTGAATGTAAAAAAGGTGTAAGGTTTATGAAAATCACGATATTCTTCTTTTAATACTTTCATAATACCCAAAATCAATTTAAGTTTAAGGTTTATGAAACTTATGTGATATTTCAATTCAATTTAAGTTAACAATTCCAATTCAATGTTGAGAATGTGCAATGATTCAATCTCAATTTCAATTTTAGTAACTTATCTAACATTCAAACTCAATTTAGGTTTATGGTTTAGTACTTTATATACAATTTAAGTTTAGTAACTTATGCAATATTCAAATTAAACTTATATTCAATTTATATAGGTTCCTATCTATAACGGGTATCTATTTATGATTGTTTTGTATCGTGTTGTATTTCTATTACATTATGTTCTCGATGTCAGTCTTGAGATTGAAATTGGAGTAAAGTTAATAGGAAATCATAAGAATCACATTTCTTCTGTTATAGCTTTGAGTATTTTTTCAACGGTTAGCTTTAACCCAATACACCTAAATATATTAGGAAAATAAAACAACTTAACTTTTTTTCAATTCTTCTCTACTTATAAATCCATTATTAGGAGAAAAATTCAAAAAAAAAAAAAAAAAAAAAAAACTATTTTTGTTCAGATATTCACCCTCTGTGTTCAAATATTTGTCTTAGGTTTAAAGTTTATGTTTAGTACCTTGTATATCATTTAAGTTTAGTAACTTATGTTATATTCAAATTCAATTATGTAATATTCAAACTCAATTATGGTTTATATTTGGTACTTTGTATAGCATATAAGTTTAGTAACTTATGTAATATTATGCAAATTCAATTTAAGTTTTAGTAACTTATAGCATATAAGTTTAGTAACTTATGTAATATTATTCAAATTCAATTTAAGTTTTAGTAACTTATATAATATTCAAACCCAATTTTAGGTTTAAGGTTTATATTTAGTACCTTATATACAATTTAAGTTTAGCAATTTATGTAATATTTCAATTTCAATTTAAGTTTTGGTACTCATAGACAATTTATATATGAAAATTTAATGAATGAATTAATCAATTTCAATTTTTCTGTTAAGTTTAGTACCTTATGTTTTAAATTCAATTTATATATATAAATTTGAATATTATATAAGGTACAAAACATTTATATAATTGGTACCTAATATAGTTTATTGTATATTTAGTGCCTAATATCCCGTGCATATGTCATTTGTTAGATGATCTTTTATATGATTGACTTATGAGTATTTTTTCTTGATAACCATTTCGCTTGTTTAGATGTTATAAATTATGATTGTGGGTGCACAATATTGGTGTATCAACAAGCTCGTAGACAATTTCAATTGTTCGTCCTATGTAATATTTAAATTCAAATTCAAAAAAGATACTCTTTGTTCAAATATTCACCATTTGTGTTCAAATATTCGTTATATGTAATATTCAAACTCAATTTAGGTTTAAGGTTTATGTTTTGTACCTTGTTTAGTAACTTATGTAATATTACCTAAATTTAATTTCAATTTAACTTTTAGTAACTTATGTAATATTCAAACTAATTTTAGGTTTAAGGTTTATGTTTAGTACCTTATATACCATATAAGTTTAGTAACTTATGTAATACTTCAAACTCAATTAAGGTTTAAGGTTTATGCATGTTTAGTACCTTATATACAATTTAAGTTTAGCAACTTATGTAATATTCCAATTCAATTTATATATTTTAATTTAATAAATGAATAATTTAATTTCATTTTAGCACCTCATGCAATATAAGAATTTTCAATTTTGTATTTAGGGTTTAGTACCTTAGGTTTATCGAATAATAAGAGATTTAACAAGAAAATTAAACTTGTTGAGATTATGTAATATTCAAACTCAATTAAGATTAAAGGTTGTAGATGTTGTTAATCCTTAAATGCCTTAACATTATCAACAACATCTTAATTTGACCTTCCGAGATTTTTTCTAAGTCTTTTCTGAAATGCTACATTAAATGTTGATCTAAATGTTGTCGCATTTCTGGCAGGATCTAGAAGCTTCTACAAGGATCTGGAACCTGGAAGATTCCAGAACATTGGAGAACATGCTAGAACGGCCTGGAACCATTTGGAACGACCGGGAGCATTCAAGAAAGATCTAGAAAGATCATGGAAGTTGAGTTCCTAAAAAATAGGACCTCATTGTGGAAGCCTCTAGAATCAGCACCCCACTACTATAAATACCGATGGAAGGCTTCTCAAATCAGTGTACTCTATTCGATCAACTTCCTAGACCGAGCGTATATCCCTGTTAGGAATTGTGGCCAGTAGAACTACCTTTTAGATCATACGTTCGTATCCCACCTGTATGGCTGTGTGTCTTCTTATCTATTGAGAGTGTAATCTTTAGATAGACTAGGCATTTCGACAGTGTATACATTATACACTTAGTTCGTTTTTAGAACAAGGCACCTGCCTCGTTTGTAGTTTCTGTTGTGAATGTTAATGCTGTAACATTTCACACAACATTTATACTTGAAGATAAGTATTGTTTTTCGCCGTAAGGCTAGCATAGATTTTTATTTATAAAATCTATGTGAAAAATTATTTCCATTGTGTCACGTTTGTTTTTAGTGTTTCAAGTCTTCCGCTGTGTAAATCTTAATTTCTGATATTCTACTAGAGTCAGTGTTGTACCAATTGTCACAACATTTAGTACAACATTATTCTACTTAAACTTAAACACTTCATATACATACACTTAACACCACACCACACACTTTCAGTTGGTATCAGAGCCGATACCTGACGACACTAGGTTAGATCTTTGGTCAAGTGTGTTTTTAGTGTAGGTTAGCAATGGAAACACATCACATATCCACGGCACTTAGGCCACCCGTTTTAGATGGTTCGAATTATGCTTATTGGAAGCCTAAGATGCGTATGTACATCAAGTCAGTTGATGAACGTGCTTGGAGGACTGTTCTTACAGGTTGGGAAGCTCCAAAAAGACCAGCAGACGCAGATGGTGAAATACAACTCAAGAGAGAAGTTGACTGGACGGCTGATGAAATAACAACAGCAAGCTACAATTCTAAAGCTTTAAATGCTATTTTTACTTCTGTTGATGTTTCAATGTTTAAAATTATATCTAACTGTTCTACTTCTAAAGATGCATGGGACAGGTTGCAAGAGCATTGTGAGGGTTCAGAAAGTGTTCGAAGGACTAAGCTTCGAATGTTGGGAACAAAATTTGAGAATCTCAGAATGAGGGAAGATGAAACAATTACAGCCTACAATGAAAGGTTAAGTGAGATTATCAATGAATCACATTCTCTTGGTGACCCTATTTCTAATGTTAGAGTAGTTCATAAGATATTAAGATCTGTTCCTAAAAGATTTGATGCTAAAATTTGTGCTATTGAAGAGGCAAAAGATACAGATAAGCTAAGTCAAAATGAGTTAGTGAGTATTCTTATGACATATGAGATAAACACTAATCAAGATGATGAAGCTAATGCTGATAAGAAAGTTGTGGTTTTTAAAGGGGAAACATCAAACACTTCTGAAGTTCAACCCATCATTACTGAAGTTGACACTGATGAAGAACTGCTCGATGTATGTCTCTAAAATCCTAACAATGTTGCCTTGCTCACTAAGCATTTTAACAAGTTTCTTAAGAAATCTGTGAACAAATCTAGAAATATTCAGCCTAAGATTCAAATCAACACATCAACACCTCAACCAGAAAGGAGGAAAGGTCAATTCACACCAAGACTATCAAAGAGTGAAGGTAAACCAAGGTATGATCCTGAATTTAGAAAATCAGTTCAATGCAATGCTTGTTCTGGTTATGGCCATTATGCAAATGAATGTGCCAACACTAGACTTAAGCAAAAACTGAATTTTAGTGCTACCTTGAGTGATGAATCTGATGATGATGATCTTGATGAATTAAATCAGAATGAATATTCTAATTTTACCAGAATTGATTATAATGATTCCTCTGATGATGATCTGGATGAAACAGATTCTGATGCTGTACCTGATGCTTCAACATCTACAGCAACATCAGAACAGAGTCACCCAGATTTGAACTGTTTTAATGGTTTGGTTGATGATGCAGGAAAAAAGACTGATGACAATGAACACCAAAAGCTGTTAGATGATTGGAACAATCAGAAACTCACTCTTAATTCCTTGAATAAAGAGAATGAGGATCTGAAGGATACAATCACCAAGCTAGAGGTTATTCTTACCAAAAGGGATCTGGAAATCTGTAACTTAAAGGAGAAATTGATAAATTCCACCTTATGTTTCAAGAAATATTCCAAGAGTGCTTCTGAGGTAAATAATGCTATAGCTACTGGTAAGTCTAATACTCATGGTTTAGGTTATGATGGTACTACTGCTTCTATTTCTGATAAATTTAGAAAACCTGTGAAATTTGTGAATGCAAATGTTGTCACATTTGATGCAACATCTGCACAATCAGACCCTCACAAGGTTAAGAGGAAGTATATATGTCATTACTGTGCTAAAGTTGGTCATATTCGTCCTTACTGCATGAAATTGTTTGAAGAACAGAGAACTTTGAAAATGCTGCATAAAAAACTGTCACATTCTGGTAAACAGTTTATGAAATCTGCATGGAAACCAAAAACTACCTGTAATGTTGCTCATACCTCCTTAAAAGCATGTCTACCTGATTCTTGGTATTTTGATAGTGGTTGTTCTAGACATATGACATGTCGTACTGATTTCTTATCTGATTATGTGACCTTGAATAGTGGTAATGTTACATATGGTGGAGGTTCTAAAGGAAAGATTCTTGGTAAAGGAACTTTGAATGTTAAAGGTTTTCCTAAGCTTAAAAATGTCTTACATGTTGATGGCTTACTTGCAAATCTGATTAGCATTAGTCAACTTTGTGATGATAATTTGCATGTGAAATTTGATAAAGATTCATGTTATGTTCTTAATAAAGATGAAGTTTGTGTCATGACTGGTACTAGGTCAGCTGATAATTGCTATCTTATTGGAACAAATATGTGTAACTTGTCAAAATATGATGAAAATGTCTTATGGCATCAAAGATTGGGTCATGCAAATTACAGAGCAATGAATAGACTAATCAAAGCAGATGCAGTAAAAGGAATTCCAAAACTAAATCTTCACAACAACACTGTATGTGGACCATGCCAAAAAGGTAAGTAGGTAAGAATGTCGCACAAAATGCTGTCACATTGTACTACACATCGATGTTTTGAATTACTGCACATGGACTTGATGGGTCCTATGGAAACTGAAAGCATTGGAGGAAAGAGGTATTCCTTAGTTGTGGTAGATGATTTTTCTAGATATACCTGGGTAGAGTCTTTAAGAGACAAATCTGAAGCATTTGCTGCATTTAAAATTCTTTATAAGAGGTTCAAAAATGTGTTTAACTTGAAAGTTGGCCGTATTAGAACTGATCATGGTAGGGAATTTGAAAACAGCATGTTTAATGATTTCTGTGATAAAAAGGGTATCTTGCAAGAATATTCATCTCCTAAAACTCCACAACAAAATGGAATTGTTGAAAGAAAGAATAGAACTTTACAAGAAATGGCTAGAGTTATGCTAACATCCAAATGTCTTGCTAAGAAATTTTGGGGGGAAGCATTGAATACTGCATGTCATGTTATTAATAGGGTTTTTATTCGTTCTGGCACAAGTCAAACACCATATGAGATTTTGAACAACAGAAAACCAAGTGTGAAATACTTTCATGTATTTGGTTGTGTGTGTTATATTCTGAATGATAGGGATCAACTTCATAAGTTTGATTCTAAAAGTGATAAAGGTTTCTTTTTAGGCTATTCTAGAAATAGTAAAGCTTATAGAGTATATAACCTTAGAACTAACACTGTTCAAGAATCTGTTAATGTTGTGTTTGATGATGATAAAGGTCTTACAGATGACAAAGATGAAGAAGATGTATCACAGGTTACTGACACTTCTGAGAATACACTGAAGTCTGAGAATGTTGCACCAAATGTTAACACATCTGGGTCAACATCTACAGAACAGACAGCTGTAACTTCACAGAATGACCAGTACATTCCCAAAACGAATCCTTCTTCAAGAATAGGTAAAAGTCATCCTTCTGACCAGATCATAGGTGATGCTACAGTTGGAGTGCAAACAAGAGGAAGAGTAAGATCAAACAAGGTAGATGTGGTAAGAACAATATGCATGTCTTCTATGTGTAACATTGTAAATGCTGAATGCTATTTATCTGAAATTGAACCTAAGAGTGCTAAAGAAGCCTTAACTGATGAAAACTGGATTAATGCTATGCATGAAGAACTTGGTCAGTTTGAAAGAAATGAAGTGTGGACACTTGTTCCAAGACCTTGTCATACTAATATCATTGGAACAAAGTGGATATTCAAGAATAAAACTGATGAATCTGGTAATATTGTTAGAAACAAGGCTAGGTTAGTAGCACAAGGTTACACCCAAGTTGAAGGAGTTGATTTTGATGAGACTTTTGCACCTGTTGCTAGGATAGAATCTATCAGATTACTGCTAGCTATTGCATGTTTTATTGATATTAAACTTCATCAAATGGATGTAAAGGCTGCATTTCTAAATGGCATATTGAATGAAGAAGCATATGTTGAACAACCTAAAGGATTTGAAGATCCACAGTATCCTGATCATGTATATAAACTTAAGAAAGCATTGTATGGTCTTAAACAAGCTCCTAGAGCATGGTATGGTAGGCTTACTGACTTTCTTTTGGAATATGGATTTATTAGAGGAGAAGCTGATAGAACTTTGTTCATTAAGCACACTGAAGGAGATTTACTTATTGCACAAATATATGTTGATGACATTGTGTTTGGTTCTACTTGTGATAAAATGTTGAGTAATTTTGTTGAGGCAATGACTGCAACATTTGAAATGAGTATGGTTGGAGACTTGAATTATTTTCTAGGTCTTCAAATCAAACAGTGCAGTGATGGTATTTTCTTCTCCCAGAGTAAGTATGCTAAGAACTTGGTTAAAAGATTTGGTCTTGAGAATTCAAAACCAATGAAAACTCCTATGGGATCTACTTTGAAACTTTGCAAAGATAGTGCTGGAACAGATGTTGATCCAACATTTTACAGATCCATGATAGGTAGTTTACTGTATTTAACCTCTAGTAGACCAGATATTATGTACAGTGTGTGTGTTTGTGCTAGGTACCAAGCAAATCCAAAGGAATCACACCTGAATGCTGTGAAGAGAATCATCAAGTATGTTTCAGGAACAAGTGACCTTGAAATCTGGTATACTAAGGACACCAACAACATTTTGATTGGCTATAGTGATGCTGATTGGGCTGGAGACATAGATGATAGAAAGAGTACGAGTGGAGGATGTTTTTACATGGGAAACAATCTTGTATCATGGCACAGCAAGAAACAGAATTGTGTTTCACAATCCACTGCAGAATCTGAGTATATTGCTGCTGGAAGCTGCTGCACACAACTCTTGTGGCTGAGCAAGATGTTCCATGACTATGGTATTGAGAATGGTATACTTACTATCTTTTGTGATAATACTAGTGCCATTAACATTTCTAAAAATCCTGTACAACACTCACTCACAAAGCACATTAGCATAAGACACCATTTTATGAGAGATTTAGTAGAGAAGAATATTGTTAAGTTGGAGTATGTACCTACTGAAAAACAGAATGCTGATATCTTTACTAAAGCCTTAGACCATGAGAGATTCTCTATCTTGAGGAAATCTCTTGGCATGAGCACTATCTGAAAAGAATTCGGATGGATGTTGTCACAAATGCGTTAGCATTTGGAACAACATCATGGGTTGTATAAATTTTATAAGTTGAATTTATTTCTTACTTAGTTAAATAATTCCTTTGTAAAATATCTACGAATCTAAGAACCCTGGAGTGCAAAAATAAACATGTCTTACACCTCTCAAATGCATAAAAATGAGAATGTTATTAGCATACTAAAAGATGTACCAAATCACTGAGTAACTATGGAGCACGGAGTTCGCTACTACGATGCCTTCTTTTCAAAAGGTGATATTTGGTAAAAACATCAACATATTTGTAATCCATTAAGTAAGTATGGGGCACGGAGTTCGCTACTACGATGTACTCTACAGGAACAATGGATCAATACAAATTAAATGCTATAACACAAAAAGAAAAATTTTTGGTGCAACACAAATGAAGAAAATTCATGTAAAAACCGTGTTGAGGTGTTTGTAACAGTTTTGAGCACAACATTGCCTGATTCGAATTTATTTTTATCTGTGTAATTATTTAATTATTTATTGAGATTCATTTTATTTATTTAATTAATTACTGACCCTTATCTTTTTTTTTCAGATTATGCGAAATTAATTAATTCTGGAAGCTTCTTAATTTTCTTAATTAATTTAATTAATTGATTTTTCCCACTAATTAACCATGATCTAGGTTGTGGCTAAAAATGTGGAGCACTTTCGAAAATTCTAGATTAATTCTTCTGTTTTATTTTTCTTATCTCCAACTACATTATTCTCTCTATAAATATCAAACATAAGATGTCATTTATTTGCTAATTGTGATTTTTGATTTTGTTGAGTACTAAGTTTGAAGAAATTGTTTTGGCCGTGTATCTCTCAAAGTTTGTGTATACACTCCTCAAACCTACCTTGAAAACCTAACCGATCCCTCTTAATGGCTGGAAACCACCCTCGATCACACTCTCACTCACACTCTTCTCCTGAATCTTCCGATCAAAACGCCCAAAATTCTCTCAATCTTCTTGCTTCCATGGCTTCACAAAACTCTACTGCTTCAAATGCTGACTCGAATGTCTCTGCAACACCATCAACAACCATTCCCACTCCTCAAACCACTCCTCCAACTACCCTCATCCCACAAGATTCGACAGTTGAAGAATTCACTAGGGCTGTTGAAGAGGTATCCAACACTCTTCGGACTACTGGTCATCTACCTGTGATGAAGTTTGGAGATATTACTGTGGATATCTCGAGCTATTTGGCCGAACAAACTGCCCAAATGGCTGCTGCTGCAAAAACCCCCAATTCTTCAAACCCTACTGAGCCAGCTGCACCGGAACGGAATGTGGAAACCGTTGCTGAAGAAGAAGCTAGTGCTGATGCATCTAATTCTGAGGATGTCGAAATGGAGGATGCTGAAGCTTCTGATGATGGTACAAATTCCTCACTCTCTGTCTCTGATGAGTCTGCTCCCATTCCTCTAAAGAAGAATGCACAAAAAGGGAAAAGACAGAGAAGCCCTGTACAAAGAAGGAGGAGGTCAAACCGTGTGTTTACCCGAATAGATTACTTTGAATCTATGAGGAAGGAGAAGAAAGTTGGAGCTGATGCTGGTGAACCTATCCAAGTGTTCACAGACTCTGAAGATGAAGCTCATGTTGTTGCTGAGAAATCAAAGAAAGCTAAGACTGCTGCTGCTGAAAAATCCAAAAAGAAGGTTGATGCTGAAAAGCAAAGGAAAGGAAAGTTTGTTGCTGAACCAAAAGGCAAAGAAAAGATGATCACTGAAAATGAACCAGCTGAGTCAGAATCCAATTCTGATTCTGAAAGATGCTTGCGAGACATTCTGGAGTCTCTAAAGAAAAATGCTGAGCACAATGCTGCTGCAAAGGGAGCTGCACCAGAACCTGAAGATGGTGGCAGTGGGGATAGCTCTTCCAGTGCAGCAAGCAGCCCTGAACAGAGCTCTGTTAAAAGCTCTACTCCCAGCTCAGATAACCTGGCATCTGAAGAGGAAGGTATTTCTGATGATCTTGATACTCTAGAGAATAGATTGGCCATTTATTCTAAGAGAAAACTTCTGATAGAGAAGAGGATCAATATACCTGATTTTGATAGTAAAGGCATGATTAGTTTCTTAGAAGAAAGGAATTTGATGCATGCTGTGAATTTTGGTGAATCTTTCTTGACAAATTGGGCATATGAATTCTATGCATGTTTGAAAAAGAGCACTGGTAGGAGATCTTCTAAGTGGTATGGGATTGTTAATTTTAGGGGGAGGGATGTACCTTTTACTCCTGAATTGATAAATGAGTTTTTAGAAATTCCCAATGTTGAGGTTGATGAAGAACCTGACATGGATGTGGTCATTTCTGCTATAACTGCTGGTAGGGTAGTTAAATGGACTAGACACATGCTAGCCAAAGACCTCACTTCCCTACACTCAGTGTTATACAAACTCATTATCTACAATTGGATTCCCACCACAAATACTACCAAGATCACTAAGGACCAAGCTGTTTTGATATATAGGATTTCTGTGCTTAAGAAGTTTAATTTGGGTCTTACAATCTTCCAACATATGATGAGATTTACTGGGAGAGTTTCTGAAAAAGGCAATTTACCCTATCCTGTTCTGATTTCTAATTACTTGAGGCATCATGGATTTGTTGCCAAGAACACTGATGTGTTGAGGGGGAGAGTTCCACTGTTGGCCATAGCTCCTGCCTTACTCACTGGGGATAGAGTAATTGATCTGCCTTTGATTGCTCCTGGTACTGAACATCAGCAAAGACCCTCTACTTCTGCTCAACCAGAACCAACCAGACCCTCAACTACTGATCATCCTGAGTCATCCAGACCAAGACACAGAAATGCAACCCCAAATGTTGAGAACATCCGTATCAACATTTCTGGTAATGTGTATCTTTCACAGGAATTTATCAAACTCCAACTCCAACACTTGCAGGAAACAATAGATGAACTTCAGTTCCTGAAGGACAGGTGGACCAACCTACTTTCACCTACAACAGGGGGAGTACCACCACCATCCAACTCCAGTGTAGTCATTGAGGAGATACATGAAGATGGAGTTTCAGCTGCTGCTGATGCTGGTGATGGACCTGATGCTGCTGGAGATGCTGCTGTTACTGATGTAGTTGCACACCTTGCATCTACTTACTTTGTTGATGAAGGAGATGATGATGATGCTGCTGAAATGGACACCTTGTATGGTGATCTACCTGGAGAAAGCTGTTAGACAGGGGGAGACCTGAATTCCACAATGGCTATGGTGCAGGAAGATGATGCTGCAGCTGTTACCACAGCAATATAAGCCATTTGTTCAGTTCTACCTTTGTAACTAATGTTTAAGTTTGAAATTCTGAAATTATGATACATTTGTTATTTACTGTTTTTAGATGGTAGGATGTTTACTGCAACTTGTTTATTAGTTCCACTTGATATTTGTTTACTACCTTGCTTAATTTGTTTGCAGATTATCATGTGTCTATTGCAGGTTGTGTATAGTGTAGTTTCTGTTTTGTTTTGTTCCTTGTTACATTATGTTTTGCTCTGATGTTTATTTTTTTATTTTTGTTGCTCTGATTTTTTTTGTTAGTGTCTTACTTAGATTCTAAGTTGAATTTCTTCCAGTTTAACTTATGATCTTAAGTAAAGTTACTTATGTTGTGAATAAGTGTAGTGTTTATACTTGTTCTATTTTGGATAAAATTTATCTTGATCTTATGGCACGGATCATTGTAAAATTATCCTTGATCTTCATTCGATTTGATCGAACGATTACAACAGGTATTGTCTTGACTAGTGCTTAGCAATGATGTTAACCTCAACTAAGTACATAATACTGAGTATGTATAGAAATATATGTGCATCAGGTGTGTTGTAGTCGAAAGGTCAAATTGGGGGAGATTGTAGATGTTGTTAATCCTTAAATGCCTTAACATTATCAACAACATCTTAATTTGACCTTCCGAGATTTTTTCTAAGTCTTTTCTGAAATGCTACATTAAATGTTGATCTAAATGTTGTCGCATTTCTGGCAGGATCTAGAAGCTTCTACAAGGATCTGGAACCTGGAAGATTCCAGAACATTGGAGAACATGCTAGAACGGCCTGGAACCATTTGGAACGACCTGGAGCATTCAAGAAAGATCTAGAAAGATCATGGAAGTTGAGTTCCTAAAAAATAGGACCTCATTGTGGAAGCCTCTAGAATCAGCACCCCACTACTATAAATACCGATGGAAGGCTTCTCAAATCAGTGTACTCTATTCGATCAACTTCCTAGACCGAGCGTATATCCCTGTTAGGAATTGTGGCCAGTAGAACTACCTTTTAGATCATACGTTCGTATCCCACCCGTATGGCTGTGTGTCTTCTTATCTATTAAGAGTGTAATCTTTAGATAGACTAGGCATTTCGACAGTGTATACATTATACACTTAGTTCGTTTTTAGAACAAGGCACCTGCCTCGTTTGTAGTTTCTGTTGTGAATGTTAATGCTGTAACATTTCACACAACATTTATACTTGAAGATAAGTATTGTTTTTCGCCGTAAGGCTAGCATAGATTTTTATTTATAAAATCTATGTGAAAAATTATTTCCATTGTGTCACGTTTGTTTTTAGTGTTTCAAGTCTTCCGCTGTGTAAATCTTAATTTCTGATATTCTGCTAGAGTCAGTGTTGTACCAATTGTCACAACATTTAGTACAACATTATTCTACTTAAACTTAAACACTTCATATACATACACTTAACACCACACCACACACTTTCAAAGGTTTATATTTTGTATCTTGTATAGTATATAAGTTTAGTAAAACGGAGTATTCAAATTCAATTTAAATTTTAGTAATTTATATAATATTCAAACTCAATTTAGGTTTAAGATTTATATTTAGTACTTATATAAGTTTAACAAGTTATGTAATATTTCAATTCAAATTTAGAAGTAATTATCATTTCAAATAGTAAAATATTGATTAAAAAAAAAAAAAAACTATGTGCCCGAAATTCATAGTCTGATGCTTCTCAAAATGATGTTTCTCAAAAGAATTTTAGGGGGTTTTATTCCAATTTTTCATTCAGTTTCCAAGAATTAATCAAAAACTTGCAAATTTGTAAATTCTCATTCCCCTTTCTCCATTCTCCATAGCATAAAGAAAATTACAGCAAAAAATTCTCAGATAAAAAAAAACAGCATCTTCAACCCACTCGGCCCTTTCCGTGATTGACAACTCAGCAGCTCCATCGGCGACGAGGCGTCACAGTTCGCCGCCGCCTGCGACGCCGATCTGCTCCATATTACGTCACATTTCTGCTTTGACGAAGAACGTAAGGTCTCGAAAAAATTTCTTCATCTTCGTCCCTCAGTCAGAATTCGACAAAACTTCAATAAAAAAGTCGGTATAAATGTTTCTTCATCTCTTCGCATTCTTTTCACCGCCATTAATGGAGGTTTTGCTTTCTCTCTCCTCTCTTTTATTTGAAAAGTATTTTGCAAATGACAAAGGAAAAGGTATGGGCCTAGCTTAAATGTAGATTTTTGGGGAAGACAAAAAGATTCTATTTTGTCTATGAGTGTTTTTTTAATTCTGATGGGATTCAACGTTTTGTTACGAGGGAGGCGAGTCGGAAGATTTGCAATCAGCTTCCATTGCCGGAGATTTTTTGTGTGAAGAAGGTGGGATGTGTGACAGTGACAGCCTAGGAAAGGGGAAAAGCAAAAAGTGGTTTTATTATTTTAGAAATTCCCTCAGGGTTAAATTTGTCAAATTGACCCCAATTCAGAAGCTACACTCAACATAATTTATGGGAGGGAGTGGGTTGCTATAGGTCATCCATCAAGGGACCTAATGGTGATTGCCCCAATAAGGATAAAATGACACATAAATGTACAATCATGCCCTTAATACATAAATTCGGAATTAATATGGAGAAATTATTTAAATGTTTGAAATTTAAAGCTGACTCTATCAGCTCATTAATTCCGAGAATTACGCAATTAAGAAAAACCTTCCTAAAATTAAATGAGAAGAAAAACAGGTTTGGTACTAAAGTTCTATCAGCTCATTAAAGCCCCCCGAATTACGCAATTAATTAAAACTTCCTAAAATTAAACTCTATCAACAACTCCGGTCAAACTTTGTAAATTTTGTGCAGAATTTTGGGGTTTTTCAATTTGTGAAGAAAGGAAACCGTGAAGTACGGAAGAAGACGAAGTGAGAAGTGAGAAGAACATTTTGCTCCCTAGACCATGGTTGGAAAATTAATATAAAATCTAAATCTGCATAATAAAATGAATAATGCAGAACAATTAAATCTAAAACTGCATAATAAAATGAATAATGCAGAACAATGAAATCTAAAACTGCATAATAAAATGAATAATGCAGAAAAAATAGTACGGTGTCTTCATATTAGAATGTGATTATGCAGAAATACGTATACATATGCAAAATAAGATTTGCATTATCCCTTGACCAAACCAATAACAAATAATCATGAACTACATTTCAGCAACACGCACGTAAATCATCACAATTTCACGAAAACAGAGCAAAATTGAACCTAAATTAAAATCATCTCAAAAAATCCTAAATTCTTTGCAAATTATGTGTGTACGTGTGGAATTAATAATCATACCCTTGGCAAAACTCTTCATCTGACCCTTGGAATTAAAAGTTTCTACTGTATCTCCGGCGGCTTCGCGTCCGTCATCCATAATGAAGAAATCGGTGAAGTTTGAATCCCCTAGGAATATAAAGAAACGATCGCGTGGAAAGTCTCTTGATCATGTGCAGTCGAAAGAACAGATCGAGGAAACAATTATGGAAGAGCAAAGGAGACGAGACCTTATAGCCATGGCCGTCGTTGAAAGAGAGGAACAAGCCTCTAAGCAGCAGAAACTTTGAGATTCATCGGAAATCAGTTTTTGGGCGTGAGGGGTCACCCAAAACTGAAACAGAAACTAAAAGAAGAAAAAGATCCCTCGATTTCAAGAGGAAATCGAGGATTGTTGCTTCACCAATCTGAAATCTATGGCCAATCGTTTGTAGATACAGCGGGATTATGTTTGATTCATCATGGATTAACCAAAAAGCTTGAAGATTTGAGTTTTCCGGCCAAGAAACCCGTTCTTTAATTATTAAATTAATAAATTAACCAAAAATCTATGGCGACAAATAAGGAAGATGAAGACTTGTTATTTAATTATTAAATTAATAAATTAATTTGCATATTTAAATATAAGGGTATAATGGGTTATTAACATGCGTTTTTGTCCTTTTTTAAAAAGATTATAAAAGTTGTCTTTATTTAAGAAGCTAGGTGCCTAAATGGCCTTTTTTATAAATTTTCTCTTACATATATTGGATTGGATATAGTAGTTACATACATGTAACTAGTACACAAACTAAAAGTGTTTTGCGTGTGTTTTACAACATTATTAAATACTAATAAATGTAGGGGAGGAGTGTATCAAATTAAACAAAATGGAGGTGAAAATAACCGTACCCTATAATTTAACTTGGAGTACTAAGTAACACATATCGACTTCAAACAACCACCATATTAATCATAGATTTAAAAAAAAAAAAAAAAAAAAACAAAGAGAAAAATCTTGAACTTTTGATCTTCAACTGCCACGTTTACCTAATACATTCCAAAAGCATTTTATTCGACAAGTGATATCGCATCTACTTTTCATTTTATGTATATTGTACTTATGAAAGTTAAGAAAAACTAATTTTATTTTTATTAATTTGAAAGTAAAATTACCAATTGAGCCTTCATCTAGCTCTTTCCAATTGAATTTAGACAAACATATCACTCCAAAGGCAACGCCGTTAGTCTCTCCCTAAACACAATTTATAAAAAAATCCTTAAAACTTAGGGCATGATTGGTATGACTGAATGAAAATGTGACTGAATGGAATGAACTCATGAATGAAATGAATGTCTGAATGGAATGAAAGTGTGAATGGTCATTCTCATGATTGGTATTGACAAGGAATGGAAAAATCATTCCTTAATTGATTCCATTCTCGTGATTGGTATAATAAAATGAATGCAAAATAATGTAAAAAGTTTATCTTAAATGACTAAAATACCCTTATACATATTTTATAGAAACATATTAAATTGGTTAATATGCAATTATTTTAATAATAAAACTAAATATAAATAATCGATCATTAAAAAAAAATGATATACATTTTTACCCATGAAATATATATATATATATATAAAAGCAAAAACCAAACATAGTATATATATTACAGCAAAAATGAATCATAGTAGTATATATATATATATACGAAATAGAGAGTTCTTCTGTTCTTCTCTTCTGCGTTTTTTTCTCAGTTCTTCTCTTCTGCGTTCTTTCTCAGTATCCCTCCCTCTTGGATGAATTATGTTTTTTAGCGTTCTTCTTTTCTGCGTTTTTTTTTCAGCATTCTTCTCTTCTGCGTTTTTTTCTCAGTTCTTCTCTTCTGCGTTCTTTCTCAGCATCCTTCCCTCTTGGATGAATTAGGTTAAAGAAGGTCGTATTTAATGGTGGATTAAGGTTGGATAAGAGGGTTAATGAAAATCTTTTTAATTGTTGATAAGGATAATTTTGTAAAAATATTTTTTTAATGATTTTTTTTTTAGAAAATAAAAATAATTTGATTTCACGTAGAATGGAATGAGTAAAGATAGGGGGATGGGGAGGAATCAAAATTCTTTATTTTTGGGAATCACCATTCCACGAGGTTCCGTGTAAAAAAACATACCAATCATGAGATTAAGAATAAGTTCATGAATGCTCATTCAATTCTAAGTCTATTACCCCATACCAATCATGCCCTTAATCGTTTGCATCTATCTATGCAATAATGCATTAAACGATGCATGGTTGCTTGTGAAAATAATAATCTTCATTACAACTTAATCTCTCTCTTTCCTACACGTTTTCTAAATTTTATCCTTTTACGATTTTCTTATTTTATAAGTAATTAAGTATTCTATTTTCTCTTACTTATCTAACTTCATTTTAAAATTATTTTCTCTTCTCTTCACTCTCTACTCCTAATTTTATTTTATATCAATTCTAACATTTACAATAAAATAAACAAAATTATATATATCTACACTTACAAAAAAATTATATTAAAGTTTAACAAATCAAAAATAAATTCACAATCCACATTATTACGTGGATCTTGCACTACTACTAAATAAAATCACAACTGATTAAGATTGATGGGCTTCTTCATCAAATAAGAAAGGAAACGATTGAACGATTGGGCGGGGCAGCCCCCGATGAGGCTCGAGAACAACGCCATATATATTACACATATAAAAATAAAATTCAAATATAAAGTACGGAGTATTTATTTTATCAATTTTAATATAAACACTATTATTAATAATTCTAAATGTCAATAAGAATACTACAAAATAAAAAATTCAAATTATTACTAATAATAAATAAATAATAGTAATCCGAAAGTAAATGATAAATATTTATAAAATTATAAAATCAATAAAAATACATAATAAATAATAGAATTAATAATAATGAAAATATTTGTCAATGATAATATTAATTCTACAATATATCAGTACTGCTTTTGTAATTAACAATATATACTCCATAATAATAATATTGAAATTAAATTATTGACTCACGAATTATGGAATTAAAAATAAGCGGGTTTTTCGACGACACATTTAAACCCCAGTCCAATGATTGTCAAGCACATCAAACATTTTTGTAGGAATATTCCGTGAGTGGAATACGATAATGATTAAATATTCCGAAAAGAAAGAATTGAAGAAATTAAAGGCGGGTTTCGGAAATGAAGGCACTACAACAATCATTGCGCAAAATATCAAACAAAATAAAGGAAAATAAATCAGTTGTGAATCTAATTTCTAATTTAAATACTGTAATTTTCTATGGCCAACATGATGCTAAATTGTTTGAATTTTTGTCCGCTTCTTCACTCATCACCTGTCACTGTTGCTACAAAATCAGCTTTTCATCTCACCCCATTTGTAAATTCTTCATTTTCATAGTAAAGACTCAATTTTTACTAGGGCCCCCCCTCTCCTCACCCTTCTCTTTTAAGGGTTCTGTTTGATTGTAGTGAAAATTGCCCGCATGAAAAAGGTATCTCCTTCAACTGAACTGAGTGTTTATAACGAAGTTCGTTTTTAATCCTAGAAATATCTTTTTGAGGCACTAATTTTGTCTTTATTCATTCTGTGAGCATACTTTACATGAATTTCTGAATGATGTTTATGTGAAGTTTCTTGCAAAAGGAAAGTGTTCTGTATTACTTAGCTGTACTTGGACGGTTATATTTCAAATTCATCTACCCTTTCTCTAAGTGAATACACATTCGACCAAACAAGCAGTTAGGGCCCTCTTTTAGTTTGTTTTAACTCGGATTGCTGCTCCAAATTTGTGTTGTGACGTTTGCCCTTTCTGCTTTTTTAAAGGTGAATGATCTCTCTGATTCTTAGATCTAACTACACCTTTTCAAGTTGGTGGGCTTTTCTGAATTAAATTTTCTTGTTTAGTTCTTGTTCTTATTTGCACATACATGATGAATGTGGAATTGTGAAGCTGTGTGTATTAAGATCCCTTGAGTTATCTTTTGGGGTTGTTGATTCTTTCTGTTATTTTGTAATCTTGGTTTACTTTGATATATATCAGGCTGGTTAAGAGGTTTTCAGCTCGATTAATCGGTGAAAAGATGAACGGGGCTGCATTAGTAGCCATTGCTGCTACAATTGGCAACTTTTTGCAGGGTTGGGATAATGCAACTATTGCAGGTATTTTGGTTTTTACTCGGAAGCTTAATCATTCTGCACTGTTTTTTGTTAGTGTTACTGAAATTGGAATGACTTGTATGATTTTTTGACATGTTGTGCTTTTAAAACATGGAAAAAACTTGATAGAATTCCGATGTTTATTCAATTTATTGTTCTGTTAATGAATGTTTTTCTGTATCTGATATGTCTAGGAGCTGTTGTTTACATTAAAAAAGAGCTCGATTTGGGAGCTGGGACAGAAGGGCTCGTTGTAGCGATGTCTCTCATTGGAGCAACGGTTATTACAACTTGTTCAGGGACAATATCAGACTGTGTTGGACGACGTCCAATGCTTATTCTGTCATCGATGTTTTATTTTCTGAGTGGGTTGATAATGTTGTGGTCTCCTAATGTCTATGTGTTGCTTTTAGCAAGGCTTTTAGATGGTTTTGGTGTTGGACTTGCTGTTACACTCGTTCCCTTATATATATCTGAGACGGCCCCTTCAGAGATACGAGGCTTGTTAAACACTTTGCCTCAGTTTACTGGCTCTGGTGGAATGTTTTTGGCATATTGTATGATATTCGGAATGTCGTTAATGGCCTCCCCCAGCTGGCGATTGATGCTAGGAGTTCTTTCGATTCCTTCTCTTTTGTATTTTGCGTTAATGGTTTTTTATTTACCTGAATCTCCTCGATGGCTAGTGAGTAAAGGAAAGATGGTTGAGGCTAGACGGGTTTTGCAACAACTGCGTGGAAGGGAGGATGTTTCAGGTGCATTTCTATCTATCTTTTTGTCTTCCGCTTCTTTGGATGACTCTTGTTTGCTCAGATGTAAGAATATTTGTAATTGGAAGTGGTTTTAGTCTTGTTTATTAGTTGGTGAAATTGTGCATATCAAAATTGGATTGACAAAAAAGGAAACGTTACACACTTATTTTGGACGGAGGGAGTACTGTTTAAGAAATACACACAAAATGCAAACCAGTTGCACGGTGAACTGGTTCTCGTAAGACTTTGCTTTCTGGAAAAAGTTTCTAATAAAACCAGGATTCTTAACATGACCTAATTATCTTAATTACTCGATGTGCAATTTTCAAAATTTATGCAATCTATCATGCTATTATAAGCATCTTTCTATTAAGAATCCGTTTGACTAAAGTTTAAACATCTTATAAGATGTAGTTTTAAGTAACTTATAAGTTGTTGAAGTGTTTGCCTAATAAAACTTATTACTTTCACGTGCAGGTGAGATGGCTTTACTAGTAGAAGGTCTGGAAGTTGGCGGTGAAACGTCAATAGAAGAATACGTCATCGGTCCAGCAGACGACCTTGACGAGGATCAGGAATATGGTGATAATAAAGACCGTATCAAGTTATACGGGCCTGAGGAAGGCCTCTCATGGATTGCCAAACCAGTCACTGGTCAAAGCCGTCTTAGCCTCGTCTCTCGCCAACCAAGCATAGCAAACCAAAGTATGCCTTTCATGGACCCTCTAGTTACACTCTTTGGCAGCGTCCACGAGAAGCTTCCCGATTCAGGGAGCATGCGAAGCATGCTTTTCCCCAACTTCGGCAGCATGTTCAGCACTGCTGAGCCTCATAAAAACGAAGAGTGGGACGAAGAAAGTGTACAGAACGAGTATGCATCCGAGGGTGATGGTGGGGGTGCAGATTCTGACGACAATTTGCAAAGCCCGTTGATATCACGCCAAACTACGAGCTTGGAGAAGGATGTGGTTCCAGCGCAATCACACGGAAGCATATTCAGCATGAGACAACAGAACAGTAGTCTTATGCATGGGAACGAATCGGTTGGTAGCATGGGAATTGGTGGTGGTTGGCAGCTGGCGTGGAAATGGAACGAGCAGGAAGGTGAAGGCGGAAAGAAAGGAGGGTTTAAGAGGATTTACTTGCATCAGGAGGGGGTACCTGGTTCGATGCGCGGGTCTCTCGTTTCTATTCCTGGTGGTGGTGATGTTCCTGCTGACGGTGACTATATCCAGGCTGCAGCTCTGGTAAGCCAATCTGCTCTTTACTCGAAGGATCAGCATCCTGTTGGGCCTGCGATGGTGCACCCGTCTCAAAATGTTTCGAATGGACCGAGTTTGGCTGCTCTTCTTGAACCAGGGGTTAAACGAGCTTTAATGGTTGGGATCGGGATTCAGATACTGCAACAGGTACTGCTGAGTTCTTGCTTAGTGATTCAAGTTTCACATTTCAATATTAGTATTGTTCATAGTCAGCTAGTATATTCACTACAATTTAAATGGGGTTCCCTCTTCTGAGGATTATCGCCTTGTATAATCGGGTTTGAAATATAACGTCTGAACTGAAGTTCGTTGCTATTTATCTATTAAAGGGTTTCTTATGTTCCATCCTCTTTTTTTTTTTTTTTTCAGTTTTCTGGAATCAATGGGGTTTTGTACTACACTCCTCAAATTCTTCAACAGGCAGGCGTTGATGTCCTTCTTTCGAACCTTGGATTGGGATCCAACTCTGCAACTTTCCTCATTAGTGCATTGACGAACCTTTTGATGCTTCCGAGCATTGCTGTTGCGATGAGGTTCATGGACGTTGCTGGTAGAAGGTAGCGTAATTTTGATCAATATTGGGTTAAAAAAAAACAGCTTGGTTGAATTTTTTTTGATCAATATTGGGTTAAAATTGCATTAGTTGCATGGTGCAATTGGTATGCCAAAGTGTTACTCTTCGAGTTCATGTTTCAATAATATATTGTAATTTTTTCTTCAGGACATTGCTGCTGAGGACGATCCCTGTGTTGATTATATCGCTGATCGCCCTTGTAATTGGAAACGTAATTGATTTTGGTACAGTAGCTCATGCTGTGATCTCAACCATGTGCGTTGTCATCTACTTCTGTACCTTTGTGATGGGGTATGGACCAGTGCCAAACATCCTCTGTTCAGAAATCTTTCCGACCAGAGTACGTGGCATCTGCATTGCCATATGCGCGTTGGTTTTCTGGATATGCGATGTTATTGTTACATACACACTCCCTGTGATGCTTACTTCCATTGGCTTAGCGGGTGTTTTTGGGATTTACGCTATAGTCTGCGTGATCTCGTGGATTTTCATATTCTTGAGGGTTCCGGAAACCAAAGGCATGCCTTTGGAAGTTATTACAGAGTTCTTTGCCGTTGGAGCCCAACAGGCGGATGCTGCTAAACACGAGTAACCTAGAAAGAACGATACCAATGTCGACTACTAGCTGAGGGTGCCGGTTTATTTAAGAGGTTTTCTGCCATGTAAATCCTTTGAGAATTAGCATGTTGTAATAACATTCATATGTGGTGTACACTTTCTGCCTCTTCTTTCTCTATAATACCTTGTCTTTTGAGTAATTTGTCAATTTTAGTGATGAAAGCGATTGCATTCGAAGATATATAAACATAAAATACTCCCTTCCATGCAGTTTTAAGAATGTTATTGAAACAACCAATAATGTAATTAAATTTCTTGCTGTGCCTGAATAATGGAGGATGCATGAAGTTACAATGCCACACAATAAACAGTCATAGAAAAAAATATTGTAAAGAAGTTGAAGGTGTGTTTTAACATTCATACATGAAGAAAGGCAAAGGGCATAGAAACAAATAACACACAACAATTTGGGGATGGACCTCATAAGACAAAATTCTATTTACATTGAAATAAGTTTGGAGCTTCAGATCAGTGGTAGTGCTGCTTAGTCCGACTATACATCAAAAATTTCACGTCGCTAAGGATTTGACGTCTCCTCGAATGGTGGCTTGTTCCCAAAGGGATTATTTGTAATCTGATCGGATGGAGGAGGAGGAGGAGGATTAGAGGCGCTATCGTGAGTTTCTGGCTTCATATGCAACTTTTTCAATGGCCTCTCAAAGTCTCTGGCTGCAGCCGGATCTATCACTAATTTGCTGAGTTTTTGGTCCTGGAAAAAAATTTATGCATTGAAACCCTTAAAATAAAATGAGTTAATTTGATACAGAAAAACCAAGTGTAATAGTACATAATTATGCATCTTGTTCTACTGTTCTAATAAATTCACTTGCATTGTTTATATATCTGTATATTTATATAACAATCTTGCACAGAATTACACACATGGCTGAACCCACCCCATTTAATTTGTTTTATTATTAATGTCTATATCTCTATCTCCCTAATCGGCATCAAAGCATCATAGAGAGTAATAATCCAAAAACGTCAAATGAGATATCATGGACAGTTACCAAAGAGATATATTCACTCCTTTTTATAAGTATACAAAATAGAAAGTAACTCACATTTTGCAGTGCTTCAAGCTTCTTCTGCAGTGCCTCATGCTCTGCCTGGATACGGAACGGAACACCATGCTTTTGGCGCACATTGTTTTGAGCCAAATCTTCATCAATATCACTAGAAGTTGTCGCAAACGGGTGGTTTGCAGGGATCCACCTGACAGTATCTGGGTCTACATCAGGTGGTATTGAATCTCCTTCCTTTAGAAATATAGTTGGTCTCTTCCACTGATATGCACGAGATCTTCGTTTCTGATGTATTGTTTGTATCTCATCTGTAAGAGCTACTGGAGCTAGGCGGTAAACTTTTCCACACATTTCAACAGTTGAATTGCTTTTGCTGACTTTGACCATCGGGTTATTAAACGGGTCTTCATACTTCAGAGGTGTGGAACTGTGAATTAAATCAATGATCAGGCATTGGAAATATAAATTGAACACCAGTAAGCTGGAAATCTGAAAATCTCTAGAACTCAACTCAAATAACATTTAGAGGTGTGCTAAGCTTATCTAAAAGACTTCATAAAGTTTTAGAGCTCATAAGATGTTAGATTGTTCTAAAATAAATTGTTAAGAAAATTCTTGGATAATATAAGATCATTTAGCTTTTAAGATGTTAAATGGCAATCTTGTAATATAAAAAAAAAAAAAAAAAGAAATTAAAGTAATCTGTCAAAAGTAAGATCTTATTTCAAAACTAGGTTGGGATCTTCTTACTTCATTAAAACAACTTATGAGCCCATAATCTCTTTGATTTTTTATTTTTTTTTAAATCATGAAGTCTCTAAGCTCCTAAAAGCTACTACCCCCGTCTTTTACTTGACTACCCATTTGACCCGGGCACGAGTTTTATGTAAGAGTTGTTTAATAGTATTTAAAGTGATAAAGTAGATAGAGTAGATAGTGTGTTTAAGGAGTAGTATTTAAAGTGATAAAGTTATTTCCTTTTTAGGAAATGGGTAATCTAGTAAAAGACAGACCAAAAAGGAAAACAGGTAATCTAGTAAAAGACGGAGAGAGTAGTATTTTAAAGAGCATATAAGCTCAGCAAACAACTATCTTAAACTCTTATGTTGTTCTTCTACAATATGCAAGGGCATAATTCATGAAATCTCTAAAACTTAAATACAGCTCACAAACTATAGAAACTGGAGCTTAAATAAAGCAAGTTGGAATCATACATGCCTCTTCTATCTGATCTAAGCTGCCCACGGCGGACAAGATCAGCAACAGAGCCTGGACGGCTATCACTTGACTTCTTTGTTGCAAAACTTTTCACCACCACGACTAACATGGTAGCTATTATCATGCATAATCCAACAGTGAAGTTCATACCAGAGAGTTTCTGAATCTGCCGAAAAACAGCCAAAATGGAGAAAGCAAGTTTCCGGTGAGGTCATACTCAGTGTCCTAAGCATGGCAATGCAAGAGGCAAAATTGCATAAAAAACTTTGCTTTAAATTTGAGGTACAGGTCTAGAGTTTCAACTTTCACCATAAGAATTTGAAAAAAAATCAGAAACCAATGGCTTTAAAAGAATAGTACCCCATTAACTGAACCATCTGATTACCTATTCTTTAACACTAAATTGCTTCGCTTATATGAAACAACAGACTCTTAAGGGGCAATCCACTTCAACAAAAATCAAGCATGATGAGAAGCTTACAAAAAATAGTGCAAATTAAGAACTAGAGGATAGAACGGATATGGTCCTAAAGCAAATGTATTTACCCAAAATAATGCTACTCATAGCCTTATATGTGTATTCTTATGACTGGAAAACAGAACATTAATGTTAAATCATCAGAATCTAGTCCAACTAGATAATAACACAGAGAGCTCATTGTTCAAGAGCCTAAGTTCTGCATTCACAACTAATCATTGCACTAAACATACTATGGAAAGGATCTGTCTACAGGTAATTCTGCTACACACAGGACTTCACTATCTCCAGCAGTGTGCCATTGTATGAGATTTGGAAAGGCAGAATCAGTGACTTGAACTATTTTCAGAATTTTAATCTTACTTTTAAAAAGTTAGACATTCAAATTCCGATGCATAATCCCAATACTAAGAATTAGACAGCTTCAAGAGCAAAATGTTAAAATAACACCTAAAGCAAGCAGAAATTACCGAGAAGACAAACACCGGGTGAGAGCCAACTGATTCTTGCAATTTAGCAACTGCATTTTGCAGCTGCGATTTCTCAGCATTATCTTTCTCCAACTTTCCGGTTACAATGGCGTCATTCTGGAGGCGCCTGTCGTCATCAGACTCCATCGCTTTTACCACAAATTTTCTGTAAGTACCTCTCCGATTCCAATTCGCACAATTACAATTCATTCTTAGTTCCGAGCGAAATTGAAGTTCATCAGAAGAACCTCGGACCTTCATCAAAGAACGCATTACAAGAGAAATTAGTATATTAAACACATGAAAGTGAGAAAAGGTTAAATTTGTTGAACAATGGCGTCCGAGAGAGGTGACTTACATGAAGAAACGACGACGAGCCAATGTGTACAGCCCAAATTGAAGCCATTTCTGCAATTGCTGTTATTAGGGGAATGAACCAGGGGAGATCATTATGGCAAAAATGAGGAAAGTTAGGGCAAAATCGAGCTGAATTGAGGCTGATAGTGATAAGGGAAGCAATTAGTTTCAGATTTTTAATCCCGTAAAAAATAAATTAAAAAAATCAAATTTTTAAGTGGGCCTTTTCTTCAAGCATCCCAAATAGGGAACAAGCCCGTGGGCCTTTTTCGAAGCAGCCCCAAATTAATTTCAGATTTACAATTACTTCAAATGATTTTTTGAGATTACTCGAGATTTAAGTTTTTTTTTTTTTTTTCCAATGTTGCGTATATATATATAAAAAAAACAAAAAAAACGAGTCATTAGTTTCAAATAATAAAACTATTTTCAATACCAAATCATTGCTTTAATTCACAATTTTTTACACGTTTTAGGTGTTCTTGTAACTTGTAAGTGGTAATTCTTTTGCCAACATTAAATGTGTCTATTTAAAAAAAAAAAAAAATATATATATATATATATATATATATTTACTGCACTTATTATTGTATCTCATCTTTACTTTATATATTATATTATCTATTTTATCAGTTTTATTTATAAATAAATAATATTTTATGTAAAAAGAAACAAACACAATTTATGTAATTGTAAAGAGTAATAAGTATTATAGTTTTTTTTTTAAATATATTTTCTTCCAAAGAAAAATTGTCCTAGAATTCCCATTACATGTTTAAAAAGTACTGTTATACGGAACTTTAATATATGGTTTTTTTTTTTTAAACAATTCTAAACTCTAGATCTTCAAAACCACATTGAATCAACTCGGCATCGTTGCCGCAACCAATCGCAAGGAAGAGGAAAACGAGTGAAACCTTTGACCACCAAGAGAGCACAGATCTTCATTCTTCAATACGAGACACCCCCACACTAAGGTCTCAACATATCAAACAAATAGAGATAAAACATACAGTCAAAGGATCACCAAGCACCGAAAATTCTCAAGAGACATTCAAGTCTCAATCTCCAACAGGTCCCAAACGAGGGGAAAACGGGGTCCCAAAAGAGGGGAAAACGGGGTCCCATAAAAGGGCAGCAGGCCGCATATAGCGTAGGGGAGTCGGATAAAACCGACGGCAACAGAAAATAAAAACAAGAAACATAACACTACAAAACACATAAAAATAAATCTATCTAAAACCATAAAAAAGGAGAACAACAGATAAATTATCCAAACGGTCACCGTGGCTCCGTTAGGACTAATCTACATGTTGAACCCTACCATTCACTACTATAAGAAGGCTACATAAACTAAGTTAAATCATGGACTGAAGAGAAAAAAAAAATCTAAAGGAAGGCGGTTGTAGTGGCGGTGGTATGCGGCGGAGGCGGTGGTGGAAGGCGATGGAGGCGGCGGCAACGTTACGGTGATTTCTAGTTAGATCTAGACAGATTTGTATCCATTTCGAATATAGATGGTGTAGAGAAGATGGGCGGTAGTGGTAGTACACCCCTTGACACGGCGGCGGCGACGAGCGGAAGCGAAAAACCTTCGTCACTTTACATACCTTCAAACCTGAGAAAAGGGGAGTAGGAGTGGGAGGGAGAGTGGGGCGTGTGGGCCGCGGGTGAAATTAGGGGTAGGATTTCTTTTTTTTTTTAGAGAGGGAATTTTTTAAATGTAAAACATGAATCTTTAATATATGTTTTATTATCTGGGGACATATCAAAATTATATACATACTTTCAATGTAAAAATAACAACATTGTTTCATTTTTAAAAATTGACATCTCTTTTAGATTTACAATTTTTTTCTATATCTCACTAAATCATCCAAATTAAATACATTATCTTTGTTTGAATCCACATTCCATTTAATAAATTTACTTTTCTTAAAAGTGAGACAATCGAAGAATACAGGTCATCACATGACCAAGATAATTTTTTATTTATTTTAATTTAGTTGTACAAGCGTATTATATTATAAACATTAAGCTAGAACAATGTTTTACTAATATTTCATATTACTACTCCCTCTGTTCCATAGGAATTTGCACACTTTCCATATATGGATGTCCCATACCAATTTGCACACTCCATAAAAGGAAATATCTTCACAACCCTCACCCTTGAAATATACTCATATTTACCCATATGCCATTACTTTTCCACACTCAATCTAATTTTTACTTTACTTTATTCATAAAAGTTTACAAAACTACCCCTCAAAACATCAATCATTACACCTTTTCTTACACATTTCTTAAAATGTGTGCCGGTCAAAGGGTGCAAGTTCCTCTGGGACGGAGGGAGTATATTTTATTAATCGACGTGAAAGCTCATGAACATTAATTGCATAGTATCAGTCTATCACACGAATTCAAGGTAATACTTCACTGTTCTGATAAAAGAATTTCGTCTCATCTAAAAGTTTGAACTTGTAAAAAAGTTATAAATTAATTCTTATATATTACTCCCTCCGTCCACGAAAAGTAGTCCCATTTGACACATATTCTTTGTCCACCAAATGTAGTCCCATGCACTTTATGGAAACTATCACCCTTCAACTATCACTTAATTACTCAATTTGCCATCAACTTTATTCCTAAACAATCACTTTATTCACAATGGACCCCACAATACCCTATAATACCCTTACTTTATCTACTTTATCTACCATTTTCTTAAAACTTGTGCCCCATCCCCATGTCCCTACTTTTCATGGATGGAGGGAGTAATTCTTATCGAACCCAGGACGTATGGGCGTGAACCTACTCTGATACCATAAAAGAATTTTGTCTCGTCTAAAAGTATGAACTTATAGAGTGGTTAAAAATTAATTCTTGTATATTAATTTCTACTAACAAATTTTGCCCGATGAAGAATGGAAGATTATTCAATGGTCAAGTCAAGATTATTTAATGGTCAATTCAATAAAAAATTAGTTAGACTAATGCGTCATTTAAATCACTAGTAATTCTCCCGTGCGTTGCACGACGGATTGATTATTAATAAATTTTAATTAATTATTTATAGAATACATTCATGCGATTTAAAATTTTCAATGATTGAATTTTACAGAATTTGAAGAATAGTAATATTATGTGAAACCATATCATTGATTTCATCTTGTATGAAGCTTCAATTACATTTTCTAAAATCTATTTTCACTTATAATTATTGATGGAATATTACTCCATCCGTCTAATTATTAATTAGTAAAAGAGGTGGAGTTACCATGTATACGCAAAAATAAAATGATAAATTTTTTTGTGAGACATTTAAATGAAAAGACATTTAAATAAAGTAATTAATTAAAATTCAATTTTACGAAATAGATTAATGAAACCATCTCATACAAATATAAAAAAGACTCAAGGATCAAGGAGTGATATAACCAAAAAATTAAAACAGTTGAACCTTTACTTAAAGTTGGGCCCACAGAAAATGGGCGGGAATTGACCGGAGTCAACTATCTTGTTTTTATATATATATAGATTCAGAGGAAATCTAACTATACTATTACACCCAAATTTGCACATTTTTCATATATGGTTGTCCCATACCAATTTGCACACTTTATAAAAGAAAATATTGTCATAATCCTCACCCTCAAAATATACGCATATTTACCCATATGTCATTACTTTTTCACACTCAATCTATCTTTTACTTTACTTTATTCATAAAACTTTACAAAACTACTTCTAAAACATCACTCATTACACTTTTTCTTACACATTTATTAAAATGTGTATCATCCCAAGGGTGCAAGTTCCTCTGGAACGGAGGGAGTAATAGAGTTAATTTTTTTTACTGACATGTTTGTCTTTTCCTTCATTTAGTTTTGCTGATGTGTCATATTTTTATAAAATATTCATTTAAATATCATTATATTTGATATTATTTAGGTGCCATTATAATTAATATTAAATTAATTTTAAATAATTATGATAATATGTCAAACATATGGTAAATATTTACTATCTTTAATATTAATAGTTTTAAAGAAAAACATGATTTATTTGAAAAACTATTCAATTATTAAATTATACTAATAAATTAGTAAATATGTTATTAAGTTTAAATCATAAATTTTAAAAGATTTTATTTTATAAAATTATTTAAATATACAATATATTATGAATATTTATTTTTATTAATATTCCGCTTAGTATAAACTTATAGAGCTAAATCTCACACGAAAAAAATATAGAGCTAAATCTCACACGGAAAAGACCATTTCACCAAAATGTTTATAAACTTAAATATAAAAATAGAAGAAGGAAATCGCATCTGAAAACGTTATTTATGGCCCCAACAAACGCGTGTGTTGCCGTGCAACTGCATCTCCATTGCATGTGACCCGTGAAGTGGACCACTAGTTTGACTCTCTTCATCAAGACAATGCTTCTTCACTCTTTATCAAGAGACTCGTCATTTTTTTCTTTTTTAATTTCTTTCAATTAATTTATTAAATTCGAAATATACCTCTGATATGACTTTTGTATGAACAAATTTTATCAAGCATTTTATAAAGGCTGATTAATACACTCCCTTTTACATACACTCCTTGATTAGTTTAAACTTACCCTAAAAGGGTTGGTTAGTTAGTTAGGTTTTAATTGTGCAGTTATTGTAATTAGTATTTGAAGGGGTATTCCCTTTCAATTCATTTCAGTAGTTTTTCATCATTGAATTGTAAAACTCTCAAGATTTCTTCAAGAACAATTTCTTGGTTCTTTGATTCAATATGGTATCAGTTTCTTATGGAAATTGACATACCACTCGATCCTGTTGCCTGTGCTTTGCACCCTTCGATTCTCACATCGATTTTTCACTTTCCCCTGTTCAATTGAAGGGATATTCGAATCGCCTCCGCCACTTCTCTGACCAGCGTCGCCTTTGTTCCGTTTGCTGCTCATCATTACAGCCATGTCGCCCACCGCCACCGACCCCGATTCCCTTGATCCGGCCAAGAACCCCTTTTCTCCACTGGCCCTCCACCAGAATGACAATCCGGCGGTGTCCATCGTCCTCGAGCCCCTCAACGGCACCAATTACGTTTCTTGGAGCCATGCCCTCAAGAGGAGTCTCAGTGTGAAGAACAAGGCACGATTGATTGACGGATCTCACACAATTCCATCGGAGGAAGAGGACCCGTCCACACATGCCGCCTGGGTTAGGGCCAATGACTTGGTTTTGGTATGGATTCTCAATTCTATCTCCCCTGATATTAAGAAAACCTTAGAGTATTTCTCTCTTGCTAAAGACGTATGGGATGAATTAGTCATTCGTTATGCTCTCTCTGATGGAACTAGGGTCTACCATTTAGAAAAATCCTTAAGTACGATTTCTCAGGGCTCTCAGTCTCTTGTCTGTTACTATAACCAATTTAAGGCTCTGTGGGATGAATACTTAAGTTTTAGACCTGTTCTTAAATGTTCTTGTGGTGCTATGGATGGGTGCACTTGTGATCTCCCTAAACTAATGACCAAAACCCAAGAACAGGATGCTGTGATGAAGTTTTTGGTAGGCCTTCATGATTCTTATAGCACCATTAGGAGCCAATTCTTACTCCAATCTCCTTTTCCTGCCTTGTCCAAAGTTTATGGATTATTACTTCGAGAAGAATCCCAAAGAACTCTAAACACTGTTTCTGATCCTATTCAAACTGATTCTACTGCTATGTTATCCAAGAATTCAAGATTCTATAAAGACAAGAGAAAACCTATTAAGTGTAGCCACTGTGATGGGATTGGGCACACTATTGATAGGTGCTTTCAAATCATTGGTTTTCCCCCTGGATGGAGAGGTCCTAGAGGTCCTCCAAATAAGGAGTCCAATAAAGCTTCCAATACTTCTTTTAGATCCAATTCTCAGAAGGACCATCACATGGACTCCAACCCTCTTTGCACTCAAGATCTTTTTGACAAAATTTTGAGCTTCTCTAAGATGCAGAACCTCAATGAAAAGAAGGACATACACCACCCTGTAGCAGGTGCTTCCACTACTCATACTGAAGAAGTACCAACCTCCAATGATCCAGGTATGTCCCCTACATTTCCATATTCTGCATCTAGCTCATGTTTTAACACTGTCAAAATTTCTACTTGGATCTTAGATACTGGTGCTACTGATCACATGATCTTTGATATGTCTTTGTTCACCACTCCACCCTCTGTAGCTAACATTAAGATATCTTTACCTAATAATGCTATCTCCACAGCTACACATATGGGTAATATTACCATAAATGAACATCTCACCTTGTATAATGTGTTGTATGTTCCTGATTTCACCTTTAATCTACTGTCTATTAGTCACTTAACTAGATATTCCAACTGCACTGTCAACTTCTTGTCTTCTCACTGTGTATTACAGGACAATTCATCCAAGATGGTGATTGGTTCTGCTGAGCAAATTAGGGGCCTATATCTTTTAAGAACTGCTCACCCCTCTAGCAACTATGTTTCTTGTAATACTCTCAGTACTGATTCTTGTAACTTTGATCTGTGGCATAAGAGGTTAGGACATGTATCTAGCAAGTGTTTGTTACAAATTCCCATTCTAAATGTAAAAGCTACTAGCATGCACAACAATTGCTTTATATGTCCTTTGGCTAAACAAAAGAGAAAACCTTTTCCTTTAAGCACTACTGTTTCCCCTAGCATCTTTCATTTGATCCATTGTGATGTTTGGGGCCCTTTTTTCTGAAACTTCTATTACTGGCCATAGATTCTTCCTTACTATTGTTGATGATTATAGTAGATGCACTTGGATTTACCTCTTAAAAGCAAAAAGTGATGTTAAATTCTCCTTGCAAAATTTCTACATCATGGTTCTCACTCAATTTGGTGTTAAAATAAAAACATTAAGAAGTGATAATGGCACTGAATTCATTTTGTCTGATTTTTACCATACTTTGGGTATAATACATCAAACTTCTTGTGTTGAAACACCACAACAGAATGGCATTGTTGAGAGAAAACATCAACACTTACTACAAGTTGCTAGAGCTCTACTTTTTCAATCTTCCATACCATTAAAATTCTGGAGTGAATGCATTAAAACTGCTGCTTTTATAATTAATAGGGTACCTTCTTCTGTTCTTAAACAGAAAACCCCCTTTGAAATGTTGTATGGCAAACCACCTGATTATTCCATCTTCAAAACCTTTGGTTGTTTATGTTTTGCCAGTACTTTGGTCTCACACAGGCACAAATTTGATCCAAGGGCCACTAAGTGTGTTTTCATTGGTTATCCCTTTGGTACTAAGGGATACAGACTCTTTGATATTGCTGCTAACAAATTTATTGTCTCTAGAAATGTGATTTTCTTTGAAAATGTGTTCCCCTTTCAAAACATCATTACACCAGTTCCACACACTCACTCTGTACCTACTTTTGTTGATGATGCCATTGTTGATGATGATGATTCTCCTTGTTACCCTGATCCTATTGCTCAACAAGAAGTCATTTCTGATTCTCTCACTGAAAATGATAATATCATACAAACTAATCCTGACACTCATCCCATGGAGGTGCAACCTTACACAAGACCATCTAGATCTAAAACTCAACCTGCATATTTGCAAGTATATGAAACTGATTTGCCTGCTTCTATTGATCATGCTAAACTAAGTTTTTCTTCTGCTGGAAAACAGTACCCCATACATGATTATTTGTGCACAAATAGGTTATCTACACTCCATAAACATTTTATAGCCTCCATCTCTCAAATTCAGGAACCTAAAACATATAAACAAGCTATCCTTAATGAGAATTGGGTTCTTGCTATGCAAAGGGAGATTGATGCTTTAGAAAAGACAAATACTTGGACTCTTGTAGATTTACCTATAGGCAAAAACTGTATAGGCTGTAGATGGGTTTATAAAGTCAATACAATTCTGATGGCTCTATAGAAAGATATAAGGCTAGACTTGTTGCAAAGGGCTACACCCAACAAGAGGATGTAGATTATTTTGACACTTTTTCTCCTGTTGCTAAGATCACCACTGTTAGAATTTTATTAGCTATTGTTGTTGCTAAAAATTGGCATATACACCAACTTGATGTCAATAATGCCTTTTTGCATGGTGATCTTGAACAAGAAATTTATATGTCTCCTCCTCCTGGTTATTGTTCTAACAATGATAAAAGAGTATGTAGGTTGAATAAGAGTTTGTATGGTTTAAAACAGGCCTCTAAGCAGTGGTTTTCTAAGTTGGCTTCTTCTTTAACTTGCTTGGGTTTTACTCAATCAAGAGCTGATACCTCTTTGTTTACCAAACATGATGGTGTTGACTTTACTGTTGTGCTTTGTTATGTTGATGATTTGATAGTTTCTGGGTCTAATATTTCCATTATCAACAATGTCAAAAGTTTTTTGCATAGTAAGTTCACTATTAAGGATCTTGGTGTTTTGAAATATATTTTGGGGATTGAGGTTTCTAGAAACAGTACAGGTTTAACCCTTTGTCAAAGAAAATATACTTTGGATTTACTACATGATTCTGGTTATTTGGGCAGCAAGCCATGTTCTACACCTATGGATTCTAAGTTGAGTTTTGATGTTAATGCTCCTCTTCTTACTAATCCTGGTTATTATAGAAAACTTGTGGGCAAACTTCTTTACTTAACAGTGACTAGGCCTGACATATCATATGCTATTCAAACACTAAGTCAATACATGCAATCTCATACTGTGGCCCATCTCACTGCTGTTTATAGGGTTCTAAGGTATCTCAAAAGCAATCCAGGTACTGGTTTATTTTATCCTAAAGCCATTTCCTTCAAGTTACATGCTTTTGCTGACTCTGATTGGGCTAGATGTCCTTTAACTAGAAGAAGTATCACTGATTTTAGCATTTATCTTGGTTCTTCACTAATATCTTGGAAGTCCAAGAAACAAACAACTGTTAGCAGGTCTTCTGCAGAGGCTGAGTACAGGGCTTTGGCATCTACTACATGTGAGGTTCAATGGATACACTACATCCTAGCTGATTTGGGAGTTCAACATTCACAGCCCTCCACCATGTACACTGACAGCAAGAGTGCCTTTTCCATTGCACACAATCCATGTCTTCATCAAAGAACAAAGCACATCTCATTGGATTACCACTTCACAAGGGAAAAGATACAAGCTGGGCTGTTCACTCTCATCCATATTCCCACAATAGACAACTTGGCTGATATGCTTACTAAGCCACTTCCTCCGGCTGATTTTCTCAATCACAAGTCCAAAATGGGCTTGTTGGATATCCATTCCCATTTTTAGGGGGGGTATAAAGGCTGATTAATACACTCCCTTTTACATACACTCCTTGATTAGTTTAAACTTACCCTAAAAGGGTTAGTTAGTTAGTTAGGTTTTAATTGTGCAGTTATTGTAATTAGTATTTGAAGGGGTTATTCCCTTTCAATTCATTTCAGTAGTTTTTCATCATTGAATTGTAAAACTCTCAAGATTTCTTCAAGAACAATTTCTTAGTTCTTTGATTCAATACATTTGTTTTACCATAACTTTATTTAAACAATTACTATCATTTAAAAATACGCACAAAATGTAAATTAGTAGGAGACCACTCGTTAAAATATAAAACTACTATGAAATGAAAGGTGTCCCAATTAGTAGAGTGTGTGAGCTTATCAACATCAAACATTACAAGTTCATACAGTTTCGATCGAGCTTGGAGCATGTGAAATTTTATAACAAGAATAAATTGAATATAATGCATATTAAGAGAATTGAAAATATAGAATCGAAACTGAATAGTGTAGGCTTGAAACTTAGAAGTGTGCTCCTCTCTAGGTTTCAGATTCGAAACCCCTAAAGTGCAAACAATTTCTATGGAGACATATCCATACAAAATGCAAAACACTAGTTTTAAACGGGCCCCCCACAAATGGAAGGTGGGATTGATCCACCGTATTGGTCGGTTGGTCTTTGAACCGAATACGATTTTCACCTCTCCTCTATATTTGAATAGTTGTTTACGAGAGAAGTTACAACTACTCTAAATCAGAGTATTGGACAACACATGACTACAACAATAGATATCTTAAATTTTCATTTGAACGACAGTGTCATCATCGAGATTTTTTTTTTCAAATTATAGAATCGTGATAAACACGAAGACAAAAGATTAGATTTACAAACTATTGTATGAATTGCAATTACATATTCTTTAATAATAAAATGGTGGTCGACGTCGTTCAAATATTTTAGAAATGTACTTCTTCTGTCCCACAATTGTTTGCACTTTTTCCTTATTCGTCCGTCCCAAAATTGTTTGCATTACCCAAAAAGGAAACTTTTTCATAAATCCCACCCTCACAATATCCATATATTTACACAAAATGCCATTACTTTTACCCTCAATCCAATCATTCACTTTACTTTATTCATAAAAGTTACAAAATTACCCCTCAACACTCCACTCATTACACCTTTTTCTTAGTTTGCGTGTCCATAAAATGGTGCAAACAATCCTGGGACGGAGGGAGTAATATTTAATGAGATGCACATAATTTTTTAATGTCACGGTATTCGATTTAAGGACCGACTAGATGGAATTATGTGAAAAAAAAATATTTAAAAGATAAAATATTATATGCACACTATTAATTACCATTTTTTTTTTTGAATGAGATTTGGAACAATTTCTATATTTTCATTTTGCATCAAGATAGGTGCTCGAACTTAGAAAAGGTTATTTTTTTTTTTAATAATATTCTAAGTTTCCAATCAAATAGTACACTTTATTATTCGAAATGCCAACAATAATTAAAAAACTCGTCAAACGTTGTTGGTAGTGGGTCGTAGTGGAGTAAGGAGGGCCCTCCATCTTGGGTGGTTGGACGGTTGGCATTAAAAGGGAATAAAAATAAGATTAGTAATAGGTAGGTTGGGCTAACGTTATCGTTATAGGTAAATTAGAAGTTGAGAGAACTTTTAGCATGACAAAAGTTGGTTGTTGTTTCAATCAAACTTCATTCCTACACTCACATTTATATGTTAATTAATTAGTAAATATCTATTGTAATTACGTGGTACCCATGTTATTAATTAATCAAATATCTACCTCTTTATCGTGTTTTTATAATAATTAATCAAATATCTACCTCTTTATCGTGTTTTTATAATAATTAATCAAATATCTACCCCTTCCACTTCCAAGTTACGTATATATCTAAACTACTTTTTTTTTGAAAACATATCTAAACTACTTTTAATTAATTATATTCTTGTGTCCAGCCATTACTTTCACCCCTCGAAAAAAAAACCCCATAATTTTACACAAAAATGAGTATTATTTTTTAACTCATTTCGCTATGTCACCTTCTATTGTCTTGCAAAATAAAGTGCCTCATAATTCCATACATAACTGTAAAACCAACTTCCATTACGTAATAGTACTATATATATTGAGCACAACACTTGCATAATAATTTCCATGCTAGAGTTAGGGTTGTAATAAAATTGAATCATATATGTAATTTGTCGTTTGAGCCTTTTTGAATTGTTTCCCAAAAAAAGATTAAATTTGCATGATTTTAAATGAAATAACCAAGCTGTAAAAACTTTTAATCCACTTGAGAATAAATTGATCTTGAATAATTTGATCTATCGCATTTGTTATATATATATTTTTTTATTTCTAAAAGTTGTTTATTTCATTACTAGCTAGACCTCCCGCAATTTATTGATAGAACTATATACTCTCTCCATCCATGAAAATCTCCCTTCATGAAAAATAGTCTCATTTACCTTATATTCTTTGTCCACAAAATGTAGTCCCATATCCTTTATGGAAACTATCACCCTTCAACCATCCATCACTAGCTTAATTACTCAAATTGTCATCAACTTTATTCACAAACAATTACTTTATTCACCGTGGACCCCACAATACCCTACAATACCCTTACTTTATCTACTTTTTTCTTAAAACATGTGCCCCACTACCATGGGACTACATTTCATGGATGGAGGGAGTATCATATACTAAATGAGACTTGGATCATCTCTATTGATTGTGTAGAAAATATACATTATAGTTTAATAGTTCACAAATCACACACCACATAATAGATGTGAATTACACATAACAAATTTAGTAGGTAATTTTTTCAAAGTGAGAGATTAATTGTGAGGATGAGAATAATATTTCATTAAGAAAATGTAAAGACATTTGATCTATATTTATACAAGAAGACTTTGGGTAACCAACTAATATTGTTACAACTCAATAACCACTAATTAACTAACTAAACTAATTGTTTGCTTAGTCTAACATCCCCTCAAGCGAAGCGATGTGAGCAGGATCAGTGAGCAGTGGATGGCGAGGAGCGAGTAGACGCGAAGCTTGTGACGAAAATAATCAAAAAGTGGACGAGGAATGTTTTTTGTGAAAATGTCCGCGAGCTGTAAGTTTGATGGGAAGAACTGAGTATGTAGGCGACCAACGGAGACAAGCTCGTGAACAAAGTGATAGTCAATGTCGACATGTTTTGCTCGTTTATGAGCAACCAAAATTTGAGAGAGGAACAGAGCACTTTTATTGTCGCAGAGAAGTGTTGGGACAATTGGCGGGACAGCATAAAGTTCGTGTAGAAGTGAGCATAACCAGACCATTTCGAAGACTATGTTCGCCATTGCCCGGTACTCAAATTCACAGCTTGAGCGAGAGACAGTGAGTTGTTTCTTAGCTTCCTAAGAGACAAGGTTGGGACCGAGGAATATAGAGTACCCATAAGTTGAACAACGAGTGTCTAGACAGCGTGCCCAGTCAGCATCAGAGTAGTCAACTAGCGAGGAGGAACTAGACGAGAATTGAAGGCCGATATCGACCGTTCACTTTACGTATCGAAGAATTCGTTTAACCGCCTGAAAGTGGATTGTGGTTGGGCGAGCTTAAAACTGACTGATGGTGTTGACCGCAATTGACAGATTCAGGCGAGTAATGGTGAGGTATTGGAGGACATCGATAAGGTGGTGTTTGGTTTGGGATTGATTTGGATTGGATTTGGATTGTGGTGGATTGGATTGGGATTGTGGTGGATTGGATGAATAGTAAATTGTGTGTAAGTTGTGTTTGGTTAAGGATTGAGAAGTAGGGGTAGATTTAACTTTATGTCACATCAAGAGTGATGTTATAATATTTTATTATTGTTAGTAGTGAAAGAAAAGTAGGAGAGACAAGAAAGTAGGAGAGAGAATGAGCGTGTGAAAGAAAAGTAAGAGAGATAGTGATTTGATGGTATAAAAATAGGTGTGTAGGTGTATTATAGGGGTGAATTGGTATTTGGATTGAGATGGATTGAAAGAGATTGGATTGAGATTGGGCCAATCCAAATCCGGATTGGCCAATCCCAAAACAAACACCGCCTAAGAGATCAGAAGAGTGTTGGGTCAGCGAAGGCTTGTCTATCAAGCCTGAAAGTGTGTGTGCGTGCGAAATCAGAGATGTTGTCTGTCGTGTTGGCACTGTCCAAACAACACTATGCAACGGAAATTAAAATGCACTTTGGAAAATGGAAGTATTCAAATTTTTCATAGATTATAAAATAATCTACGTTGTTCACTATATAAAAATATGTGAAACGGATTACAACCTCTTAGAGGTGTACAATAACACTACGAATGAGTGTAAATAATTTACTAGATCCTACGAAACTATCTCCCTCATAGATCTATACATATAACCTAGCAAATAAGACTATGATCAACACACTATTATTCGGGTTTACAATAGTATGAAGATCTACAAGAAGAAAAAAGATTTTTCCTAATTAGAAGCCTATAGAGCGTTCTATAGACTAGTAATCAAAGGTAGCTTTTCTTCTTGTGTATCTTGTGTTGAGGCAGCTACGGAATTTATAGGCTTCAGGTACAAACTGCTCTCAACTCCTATGATCATCACAGACGTGAGATCAAGCGGTTTCCATAACTTCTCTTCACATCTCCTTGAATGTAGAATTTGTTATATTATGCCCAATAACTTCTCACTTCCACACAGTTGCGTGACCTGGTGTTGCCCACGTCTTCTAACTGCACTGGGGACATTACTAGACAACAAGTGTAAGATCGGAGTTAGTGAGAAAAGGAAGGGCAAATTCTGATATTGCCATAAGTGTTGGGAACATTAAATACAACACTCGACTGTTAGTGTTGGATCATTAAACAAAACACTTATATCAACATCAACAATCTCTCCCAATTTGACCTTTCTACATCAACACTACTGATTGTTCTCACAATAGAAATATTGACTAAAAATTTAACACAATTGATATTTAAAAAATGAAGTAGCAGTTGTATTTGATTAAATTTAAAAGAAACTAGATCTAAACCAAATGACTTGTTTAGATTTAAATAATTTAAACATAATTGAAATATTAAATAATTATAAAAGTAAATAACAGTGTTTTGAGAAAAAATAAAAACAACAAAAATACAGAGCTTTTACACAAGAGCTGAAATAACATTAGGGAAAGGATTGGGCTGAATGTAATTCAGCTGCATCTTTATAATCTGCACAAACTCCGCCATAATGTAAGTTCTCCACCTGTCTTCAAGCTCTTTATACAGTCAGATCCCCATAGAGATCCTGGATGTCCTGGTCTTCTCCTTCATCAATATCATTCTCCCTCATCCCAATGTCAGTAGCAGCTCTGTCAGGAACAACAGGTTGTTCTCTACAGTTGGAGGAACAATGTTAGTAGGTTGTTGGTTGTGGGAACCATCAGCTACTCCCCCTGTTGAGGTGGAAAGAAGATCCATGCAAAATCTCTTTTGGATAAGAAGATCCTCCACTGAACTTTTCAAGTTTGTGATAGAACCCTGCAAAATGTCATTCTGCCTCATAATATAGTGGGAAGATAAATATACAGAGGAGACAACTCCTTCTGGAGGCAGTGTTCTGTTGTGGATGGGATCATTCAGAGGATCACTGGGAGCTGAACTAGGACCTGCACCTGTATCATTCCTTCTGAGAGGAAGGTCCACAACCCTTTCACCTGCAACTCTGAACTGGTTAGATATGTTGAACCCTGGAATGTAGTTACTGATCACCTCCTCATCTGAACTTTCAAAGGTCTTGTCAAGCAGAAATTTGTACAGTAGACAGGGGTAAGGAAGTATGCCTCTACCAGTCATATCACACTTGAAAGTCATCATGTTTGTAAAGATAACCTGTCCTAGGTTAAATATCTTCAAATGACCTATTTTGTACATACGTACAGCTTGTTCAAGTGTGAGAGTGGTGTTGTTTATAGTTGGCATCCAGTTAAAATAGACTAATTTATGCAGCACAATATACAAACTAGTCAATTTAGAGGCAATAATCATTTGTCACCATTTAGTGATTACTCCCCTTGTCAAAATGCTTATCATGACATCATGATCAGTGACTACTGGATCCTCCATAATTTTAGTTTTTAACATGATGTTTATCAGCCTAGGAGTGATCATGATCTTATTTCCTCTAAACCAAATATGTCCATATCTAGTAGAGGATTCCCAGTATGTTCAGTCACATTAACATAGAACTCATAAATCCAATCAACAACATAAGGGCAGGCAAATTGCAGTGCATTCAACAAAGACCTTTCTTTAAACCAAACTATCAAATTCATTTCCACAAAATCAGGCACCTTAATCAGTATTTCACTCAAAATTTGTCTATTTCTTATGGTTCTATACTGGATGCTAGTGTTATCATGATACTCTTCATTAGAATCACTATTTCTATCATCAGAGGAGAATAATACCCCATTTTCATCTTTAGTTGAGCTGGATGATGATTCAGGGTCAGAAGGTTCGGGTGTTGCCATCGGAGAGGCAATACTAACGGTCTCTCGGAGCCTTTTTGATCTCCTGGTCAGAACCCTTGGTGTATAATCACTTTCCTCTTCAAGGTCTTCATCCACTTCATCCACATCAACCTCATTTACCTCCTCTTGGACTAGGACCTGTTCAAACTCTGTTTCTGCTTCTGGCTAAAAATCAGAAACTGCAATAGGCTCAAAAGCATTGCCATCAGTTCTTGGCTTCTTCCCCTTTCCAGAATAGTCCACAATCTTGCCAAGGTTCCTTTGGGACTTCCTCTTCCCACCAGACAATTTCCTTGCAGCAGGTACAGTAACCTTCTTTTTGCCCTTTTTTTGTCTGTGCAATCTTTCGAACTTTGCAGCAAGCACTTCCTCATCCGAAGAGTCCAACCTGTCTTGCATGTCTACATCTTCATTTGGTGGAGCATCACCCTTGAACATAACATTATCCAAGATTTCTCCTTCAAGCACAATAATAGGGTGCGTTGTTTTGTGACTTAGAGCTTCGTAGGCATCCTTCAGTGTGTTAAATGGGGTGCCCAAACGAAAGTGAAGAGTGACTGGAGAGGTTTTGAGAGTGGGGGCTTCAGATGATAGCTCATTTTGAGGGTCAGAAATGGTCTTGGAGGCAGAGGCGTCGGCATTGGCATTCGCGATTTCAGTGCGAATGTCAAATGGATTGTAAGGGACGATTTGTAGAGGAGATGTTTGTGTGGGAGCTTGAACATCTTCGTATGGAACATCAATGGTTCCAACAGTGAAGGAAGGTGAGTTTGGAGAGTGGGACTTGCTTGAGGTGTTGGATGATGTCATTTCTGCGAGAAGGTTGAGAGGGGTTGGAGAAGATTTGCTTGAATTCGAAGGTGTGGTAGCTTCTTGTGCATTTTTTGACATATTAGTACATGTACACACAAAATAAGGCAAGAAATAGGCAGCAAGACAACCTTTCGAATTCTTCAAGCATAAAAAATTTAAAATTGAGCCCTTAAGTGATGGTAGCTTCTTGTGCGTTTTTTGACATATTAGTACCTGTACACACAAAATAAATATATTTCAAATAAAATGATTAATTAGTTTGGAGTAGAAGCATAATTTTTTTTCTTCATATATATAGTTGAGCGATTAATTAGTTTGGAGTAGATACATTTTTTTTTTGGTGAGGCTACTAACAATCCATAAAATGTTATACACATCCCACTAAAATTTAAAAATCATTTTTTATTACTAAACACACCCTAATTCTTTCATATTTACCATTTATCCCTCAAAACAAATACAAATTAAATAAAAACTAAAAATATAATTTAAAATTCAACCAAATCATTAAAACTATATATAAAATTTAAAAATTAATTAATTTTTTTTCAATAATACGAGAAACTAAATAAAATTTGAAAATATTTAAAAAATAAACTAAATATTAAAAAATATTTGAATGAAAAAATTAATTAAATCCAAATTAAATCTAAAAATATTAAATAAATTAAATAAAATTTATAAAATAATTAAATTAAAAATACCAATTAATGATTCAATTTTTTTAAAAACTAAATAAAAAAAAATCAACTCAATCAAAAATAAATATTAAGAGAGAAAAAAAAATGAAATCTTACTTTTTTTAATGATTCTTTTTAATTTACTTTTTTTTTTACGTTTTATTGAATTTTTTCAATATTTTTAATTTAATTTTGTTTTGATGATTTATTTTTAGATTCTATTTAATTTTCTAAGATTATTTTTTTTAAATTAATTAATTTATGTAAATTATTTATTTTTTAAGATTTAGTTAATTTTTTAAAATGCTTTTAAATTTTAATTACATTTTTTCAGATTTTTTCAAGTTTTTTTTAAAAATTATTTTAATATATATTTATATAAGGGTTATTTAGTCATTTTATATACATCTATTTTTATATTTAAAATTTTGAGGTGTTTATAAAATATTTTGGGGTGTTATTAGTTCTATTTTTTTTTTATATAAAATATATATAGAGGAGAGAGTGATGTGATTTACATTTTATAATAGATTAAAACATAAAAGATTAAAATTGATATAAAAAATGATTAAAATTGAAAGATAAAAAATTTATTTTTTAATGTCTCAAAATTATAGAACTAAAAATAAAATTTCCTCGTTAAAATGACTTTTATAAAACGAGTTCCAAGATACTACTACAGTATGTTTAAGCTAAGGCATCAAACAAGGTTACTATAGAGATAATTGATATGAGTTATATTAAAAAATAAATAACGTTGTATAATATTGGAGGCGACACATATTAAAAATTCAGAATATTAAAGACATACTCTCTCCATCCTGTAAAATTTTAGTTAAACTCACAAAATATATTTTTATTATATTTAAATATTTAACTTTTAAATATTTTTTTACTTTATTAAGTAGATTGATTGAGTATTTACCCGTAACATTCTTTACTCCGTTATCCCAAGTCTATTATTTATAATAGGATAACATACCAATAAACCACCGGAAAGTTTATCCAATTTTGGGTGAGTCAGTGAATCTCGAGTGTCAGTCAAACAGTCATAACTAATTTCTACTTGTATAAGAACTCCACCCCACAACACAAAGCTTAACAGAATTGCTTCATACCATTCACATAACACTCTCTCTCTCTCTCTCTCTCTCTCTCTCTCTCTCACTCTCACCATGTGTCCTCGCTCACGTCTCCTCACCGCCAAAATCCCGCCGCCGCCGCCACCGCCACCTATAGCCTCTTCTCCGGCAACCCAAACTGTCAACGGCGACTTCGTCGTGATCCTCGCCGCTCTCCTTTGCGCCCTCGTCTGCATCCTCGGCCTCGTCGCCGTCGCCCGGTGTGCCTGGCTCCGCCGCATCGTCGGAACAAACTCGCCGCCGCCTCCACCGCCGCCGGCCAACAAAGGCCTGAAAAAGAAAGTGCTGAAATCGCTCCCGAAGGTGACCTACAGTGAAGTAATGAAACTGTACGAGTGCGCAATTTGTCTGGCGGAGTTCGTCGCCGGCGAGGAAATACGAGTTTTGCCTCAATGCGGCCATGGCTTCCACGTTCTCTGCATCGACACGTGGCTTAAATCGCATTCCTCCTGTCCCACGTGCCGACACATTTTAGAGGCGGAGCGTTGCAAAAAATGCGGCCGCTTTCCGGCAGCCACCTGTTCAGCCGCCGGACTACAGCCTCACCCTAGAGAAACTTATCAAATTTGGCTTAATCCTCATCAATCAGTTTAAATTAGTTGTTAAAAACGGATTAATTACAACTAATTACATTTTGTACATTATGTAGCTTCAAAGTCCACAAAAATAAAAGGACATTAATTTATCATTACAATATTGCCAAAAAAATCTTACTAGCCCACATTGTTTGTATTGAAACCCGGACTTTGTGGTTGGGCTACCTGCTATAATCCATTCTTACAATAATAATAATGAAAGTTAAGTTTATTTAATTAAAAACATATCCTATATGGTACTCCCTCCATTTTTAATAAGTGTCACTTTAACTTTTTAACTAATTTTAATTTTAGGATTTTTTTTTCTTTAATTTTGACTATTTTATCCTTATTTATTTACCATAAATATTTTTCATTAATAAATTCCACCAAAATTGTTTATAATCTTAATTTGTTGAAAAAACACTTATTAAAAGATGGAGGGACTAGTATTTATTATTCTATTAATTACTCTAGTTAGTTTATTTAAAGAAAAAAAATCTTGTAGATATTATTTATGGTGGGAGATTTCGTTAAATCAACACACTCCACACTCCAACTTCAACATGGGCCCAACTGCACAGATTTACACATTTTTTTTTGTTAACATTCATTTTCAGTATAATAAATTCTCACATGAATATTTAGGAAAAAACAAAAGTAAAATCAAATAAATTATACTTTCCTCCATTCCTTTTAATTATCTCATTTTATCCATGAACACAAATCAATTTTCTCATTTATTAGAAAAAAAAAATCTTATACCTTTTATTTATTAATATATACTACAATTAATTCTACTATTTTTTTTTTAAATATTGATGCACATTAATTATTAGTATTTCCTATATTCTAAAATTATGACCTCATTTAATTTTTTATACTATATATCAATAAAATATTATTTATTGTGCCTGAGATTCTGAATTTTATGTACATATGAACTTCCAAATATTTTCTTATTAATTTAAAAAATAATCTTAAAATTAGAAAACTCTATTTAATATTTTCAACACATTACAATAATTTAAATATTCATTAAATATGAGTAATTTTGATACTTTACACATTTTCAAAAAAGGAATGAGATTATCTTTTGGGATAAATAAAATGAGGATACAAGACTATAATTTTGAGACGAACACATTTTGGGATAAAATGAAACAAATATAAAGGGAATTAGTATATATATAATTGTACGGGTGAAAATTAAGGTTGTGATATAGTTCTATAAAAAAACTAGTCTTGGGTGAGACCGTCTCACGGATTTTATTTCGTTAGACGGGTCTCTTTTGATCTCACATAAAATGTGACAATATTTAAATTAAAAATAATAATATTTAAATAAAAAATGATAATCACTTTTATTAAAAATATTATCACTTCTTTTTTTACAAACATAAAATTTGAAGAAAAAATGAATGGTCCAACCCAAAAATCTGAAATATATATGCCAAAAGAAATTCGTCTCATAATAAAATATTCGTAAAATGTAAATTTTATCCTATCAAAAATCATATATGGAGTACAAATTAGTTTTAAATAAGAATTTAATGTTTTGAAATTGATTATCCAAATCCAAATCCAAATCCATTGGTCCAAGCAATATAGTCTTAAAAGGGAAATTGATAATATAATAAAATCGAGGATTTTGTCGGTCAACAAGATAAGCATATTAATATTAATAGTGATACATTATGATAATGACTAAATTATCGATCAAATATCCGATCGAGATGATTAGCACGATGACTATATAAAGGTAAAAAGGTCACCACGAATTCAAACTCATCTATTCTTTTCTCCAATCTTGACATATCACAACATCCACACTTCCTTATTTTATAAAACTAAAAAAGAATACTAGAAGAGCAAATTTAATATTTTTCAGTATTGCCAATCAATAAATCAATTATTTTTAGAAATTAAATCTTCACTTGGTCAATGATATTTTTTCTTTTTGCTCCAACTTTGTCACACATGAACGGGTCTAGCTTCTATCGCACAGAATTTGGCATATAGTACTGTACCATCTTCAAATAGTAGTGGTAAAAATATCTAATTATGTTTAGTGATAAGTGGGTGCACAATGCACATGATCAATATGTATGTATTTATATCTTTTGGGTAGGTTTGGTATGAAATCTTTCACAATAAAACTGAACATGACAATTGATCAGGTTGTAAAATCATCTCATACAAGTATTTTTTCGTGCATTTCCAACTTTTTTTTTGTATTTTTTAATTTCTAGTGATCATATTTCCAAGTACTTTTTTTTTTACTCATCTGATCACCAAGACACACTGCACACTTCATAATAGAATCTGGACAAGTGGACAACTGAGGTTCTTTCTGAAAAGTAAAAGAAAAAAAACATTTAGGTAGCTGCGCATGCATGTTTATATATTTATTTCTATGATTGAGAAGATCTAGTAGATGGATGAGGAACTGATCCTCCCTCTTACATATTGAATAGATATGATACTTTTGTATTTTTTTATCATTATTTTATCATATTCATGCCTCTTCCAAATTAATTTACAAAAAAATGATCAACTATCCTAGTCTAATTTCTGGAGACTTTTTAAGCAGTATATATATGCTCAAAAGTTTTGTAATAAATTTAATAAGAATCTAAATTAATATGATCATAGTAAAACTTGAATTTTTTTAGATATGATCATTAAACTATAATTTGTCATGATTTGAAATTAAGTTGGAATTTTATTTTTAAATTGGATAGTTGAGTACTTTTTAGTCGTCTTTTAAAAATATCTCGCCCAAAAATTGTGTTTAGATATATTAAAAAATTGTTGGAATATAGATACGCATATATCTTATGAAATATCTATTGAGGGTAAGTTGATTGTGATATATATATACTTCAACGTATGATAGAGTAGCACATGTTAATATAATACGACTATTAGGGCCATGTTTGATAGCTTAGATTAAAGCTAGATTAACTATATATCATTTTTATTGGTTGTTTGATAGCTTAGATTAAGGGTAGATTATGCTTTAAAATTTATAAAGTTTAGTTATCATCTTAATCTTAGATAATCTTAGATAATCTTATATGTACATAGTCTACCAAGAAATGAGTGGAGGAAAAAAGTGATGCATAACAAACTATTTATAATTATATGTATGATAAATGTGGATTATGAAAGATAAATATAATGATTTAAATTATACAAGTTGGGCGCCGGCTTTCCCTTTTTGGCGTTTACTGTTAAATTAGCATTCTGCTTTAGTTGACTAACCAAATTAATTAGCCTAAAACATTTCAGTGCCTTCTCACAGTAAGTCTTGTTAAAGAAATTATAAATATTATAATTAATTTATAAAACACTTTATAAATTTTATGAAGTCTTAAACAGTTGTCGTATTCTTCATTGGACCAGTGTTCTCTAATTTGCATTTTCATGATTTGATGTTAAAAAAAAAAGAAATTAAAGAATTTGTTTGTATGATGAAGTGTCTGGGCTACATACTTTCACCATCCAGATTTATTTTGCAGACATAGTTTTAGTAAATATTGATTAGTTTATAAATAAATTGATAGCATGAATGATAGAGGAAGTTCACTTATAAACTCCCTTATAAATAAAGTGATTATTTAGAAAAATAGTGAATGCAATTTTAAAAAATAGGCTGTGCTAAACATTCAAATTTTAAATATTTTAAATCTGGTAAAAACTCGAAAATACTTCTAACGGAATATTAGTACTAATTTTTTAAATGGGGGTATTACGGTAAAATTATACTCCCTCCGTCCCGGTATAAGTTTTCCCTTTCTTGTAATAGAAGTGATGTGATGGTGAGAGAGAAAATAATAGATTAGTAAGAGATGAAGTATAATAAAATAATAGATAAAGTAGAAGTGATGTGATTGGAAGAGAGAAAATAATTTGCAAAAAATGGAGTATTTTTTATTTTTTTAAAATCAATTCTGGCTATCCAGATTTTGAATAGTCATTTTTAAAAAATAAATAATGGTGAAAAGTTGAAAATAAAATAATGTGAGAAGGTTAAAAAAGGGAGGGAGAATAATTAAATTAGAAGTTTATTGGCAAAGTGCATGCGAGAATGGGGTAAATGTATAATGTGGTAATGGGTGCATGAATATATAAAAGTACACATTAATTAATTAAATAATTTCTATTGGTCATAATTATCCATATAAGAAAACCAAGTTGAACAGCTCCACGTGACGTGACATGATCGTGTGTTCATGCAAATGTGCTCTCATAAAAATTTAATTATTGTGAAATAATAGAAAACGTTATATTAATCTCACTTTCGAATTTCCAAACAGAAATAAATAAATTAATTTATATATAGATTTCTTTGAAAAATTTACCCTAAACAAAAATTTGCACATTAAACCTAGCTAAGCTTAGTAACAAAAAGATAAGACAGAAAATAAAATTGAAATTAATAATTAGTCCTGTAATTATATTGGGAAAAAGATTGATGGTGCACCTAGCTAGCTGAATTTGTGAGACGTGTGTCTTTGAATCTTCTTCTTCCATGCATAATCTTATCCATTAAACAGCGCCTCCTTCGCAGTCATGCATTCTTTGTTTTAACTTTAAACATTAATTAATTTTCTTTTAATATATATAAAAATCATTATTGTGGCAATTATCGGTTAGGATATTATGCTTTTATTAGTGTTTTATTTATTTAAATCACATAATATGTTACAAATAATGGAGTTTAATGTATAATCAACTAGGGTTAATGTATAAACAATGCAACTTAAAATGGACCACTAATAATAGAGACCTAGCTAGTATTCTTCCTAATTTTGGAATAAACATGCAACTAACAGGCTACATAATAAAAAGATTAAAATTCAAAATAACTACAATATATAGAACATAATGTAATTTAAATTGACCATGTTAAATAAATTGGAGCGCCATTGCTACTGGCGCCTGCTTAGAAAAAAATATTTGTTTATCAATAAACTGAATTTTTATAAAATTAGTACTCCCTCCGTCCCCTATTAGTTTTCCACTTTCCTTTTATGGATGTTCCACAATAAGTTTCCCATTTCATATTTTTCCATTTTTGGCATATGATTTTCTCTCTTCCAATCACATCACTTACACCTATTATTTTATCATTCTCCATCTCACACTCATCTATTATTTTCTCTCTCACCATCACATCACTTGTACTAAATCTATTATTTAATCATATTTCTTAATCAAAACAACCAAAAGAAAGGGGAAACTTATACCGAGACGGAGGGAGTATTAATAAATTGATTCTTATTATCAATAAAATGAATTTTTAAATAAGCAAATTATTCTATGTAATTGAATTTATAAATACACTTGAATTTTAATGTTCAATTATTTAATTTAATCTTTAATCCAACGTTTGACCTAATTAATCAAAGCTCAATTTCAATGATATAGTTACTATATGTTTTTTTTTTTTTTTTTGACAGGTTACAAAGATAGATCTAACAAAGTGAAAAATCAAATTCAAGCTCTAGATCTTCAAATCTTCAAACCAGACAGATTCAAACGGCGTCGTTGTCACCTCCAAATTCCAATCATGAGAAAGTAAATCAACGAGCGACAACTTTGTCCACAACAATCTTTGAGGAAAGGCATTTTTATGGCCATTACCATTTGACATGAAGGGTTTTGGTTGTCTCATTTTATTCTGCCTTTGAGGATAGTTGTCCTTAGGTCTATTCAGCTGAGGCTTTCTCAGTAGAGTTGGCCTTGGCTGATTATACCTTGGATAACTCCTCTGAACATTGTTCAGGAGAGTTGCCCTATCATTGGGTCTATTCTGCTGACCAACATTCCTCTTGTGTCACTACAAAATAATTTGAAAATGGCATCGGGGAAGGCATCGGATCTGCCGTCCCCAATGATGAAGGCAACGGCAAAGGCATCGGCAGTGTGCCGATGCCAATATGCTCGATGCTATTTAAATGGCATCGGATTTGGGGAAAACCGTTGCCTTTTGGCATCGGGGGGACAGCCGATGCCAAATTGCATCGGGCCCACTGCCGATGCCTTTTCGCATCGGGGACAGCCGATGCCATTTTGCATCGGGGCCCACTGCCGATGCCATTTTATTAACATTTAAAAAAGACGAATCTGGGTTTCGAACCCAGGTATCGAGGCCACCAACACCCACCCCCCACCGTTGGGCCACCCCAATTCTCGAAAATCTGGCATTTTTCGCGAATTGTGGGGTTCGAACTCGGGACCTCGCGGTCTCGAAGGCTTTTGAGCGCCCCCTGTGTGCCGTTTAGGCTAGGAGCTTTTAGTCGACATGTTGTGAATGCAATTAATATATATTCAATTTAATTTGAGTTTTTAATTCTTTAATTAATTCAATCCATTCTAACTTTAATTGTTGCTTATTAAATTATTTATCAAAGCATATCATAATTATTTCTAAATTATGTTTTTCAAATTAACTAAATTATGTTTTTCAAATTAAATAATTTAATTACGGTATCATTTCACACTATTTAAATTTATTCTAATCCTCAATTTTCAACATTTAAATTCATTCTAATTTTTAATTTCACAACATTATAATTACATACAACATTGAATATAATTATTTTCACTTATACATTTAAATTTATTATAATCACATCATTTAAATTCATTCTAATTTTCAATTCACAACATTAAATATATATAATTATTTTCACTTATCCATTTAAAAATATGAATTCACTTATCCATTTAATTAAAAATATTTTCATCTATTATAAAATTATTCTCTAGTTCATTTTCAATTAAAATACACTTATCTAATACGGAGTACTAGTGAATACTTTTTTTTTTAATTGCAGAGAATAAGCTTGATTAATTTCCTAATTGTTGTAGTATATTATATATAATGTTCGTTTCACTCTGATCAGGAGTAATGCTAAATTCATAAGTCATTCTAACTTTAATTGTTGCTTATTAAATTATTTATCAAAGCATATCATAATTATTTCTAAATTATGTTTTTCAAATTAACTAAATTATGTTTTTCAAATTAAATAATTTAATTACGGTATCAATTCACACTATTTAAATTTATTCTAATCCTCAATTTACAACATTTAAATTCATTCTAATTTTTAATTTCACAACATTATAATTACATACAACATTGAATATAATTATTTTCACTTATACATTTAAATTTATTATAATCACATCATTTAAATTCATTCTAATTTTCAATTCACAACATTAAATATATATAATTATTTTCACTTATCCATTTAAAAATATGAATTCACTTATCCATTTAATTAAAAATATTTTCATCTATTATAAAATTATTCTCTAGTTCATTTTTCAATTATGGAGTCAAAATCCACGCAAATATACATGACATATATAGAAATGATATTGAGCCCATATAATGGGCTCCTTATGGAGTCAAATGATGATGTGTCATTATCTACATCATTATATTTACTTACATAATTAACACTATTTTACATAATTAACACTATTTTATGGAAATTTAAAAAATTAAAGGATATTCCTATAAAATTAGGAAACGTAAGACAAAGATACCATAATCAAGATTACCAATGCTAATTATTTTGATTTTTTAATTAATCAAGATTAATTATTTTGATTTTTTAATTAATCAAGATTAATTATTTTAAGATTTTTTAAAATTATTTATTAACGTGTTTATTATCAGTATATAATTATTAAATTAAAAAAAAACCATACATTTATATATATAATTTTTTTAATAACAAAAAAATTAAAATTAAAGTTATAAAAATAATTAATTGAAAAATAATGACTACATTAATTAAACTAAATCATAAACTCTAAACTCTAAAAAAAAATCATAATTTTCAATTTTAGGGTTTCAGGGTTTAGGGTTAAGAGGTTTAGGGTTTTAGGATTTTAGGGTTTAGGGTTTTAGGGCGACGGGGAAGGCATCGGGCCCACTGCCGATGCCATTTTGCATCGGGGGGCCCGTTACCAAATGGCATCGGGGACCACTGCCGATGCCATTTTGCATCGGCCATTAAATGCCGATGCCATTTTGCATCGGCCATTAAATGCCGATGCCATTTTGCATCGGGGCCCACTGCCGATGCCATTTTGCATCGGCCCGCCTGCCGTTGCCAATTGCCGTTGCCTTTTGGGCAATATTTTGTAGTGTGTTCAGGGACTTTGGCCTTTTCCTTAGGTTTGGACCTAGTCTCCTGAAACACTTGAGTTGGCAATTCATACATTTTGCCTTTTCCTTTATTCAGTGGCTGAATTATTTCCTTTTCAGCTTGTTGAGCCACTGACTTAACAAAGATCCTCTTAGTGTTACTTGTTGAAGCAACACTAAGACAAGGTGAAGATTCAAATGGATCAAAACCTAATCCACTTCTTTGAGCCATAGGTCTTTGATAACTCTGAATTTCCTCTATTGCCCTAGAGGATTTCTTCAGAGGAGACATCTTTAATTTCAGGCTCTCTTCACTTGATTTAAGAATATCATACTCATGTGAGAGGTTTTCAAACTTAGCATGAAGAATTTTCAGTTCAAAGTCTTTTCTCTTCTGAGAAAGTAGTTGAGCATCAATCTCCTTTTGTTGGTCAACTATCCTGAGATTTGCTTCCTCAAGCTCTCTCAAGACTTGTTGATAACTCAGTAGACTTGACATCAACTACTGCCTCAGAGTTTTTAGCAAGTTCAATTGACAACCTTTCATTTTCTCTCACACAGTTGTCATGAAATTCTTGTAACATAGTGAAATCTTCCATCAACTTCCCAAGAGAAAGTTTCAAGTTGACTTCACTAGTGTTTTGTGAAATGAATGATGGTGAGCTAGAAGTAGAGGATACCTCATCATCCTTAATAACCATGTTGCATACATCATCATCATCTTCACTGTTTGAGAACAGTCCATCAGAAGAGTTGAAGCTTTCAGCAGAGTCAGACTCATCACCAGCCATCATGGCTTTCCTATTGGTGAATTTTCTGTCTCTTTTTGCTTGTCTTTCTCTTCTTTCTTTAGAGCTTAGTTCAGGGCAGTCATACTGGAAGTGCCCTTTCTTCTTGCAATTGTAGCACAGGTCTTCATCATCATCCTTCTTGGGTTCATCTCTTCTTCTAGATGATGAAGGTTCAGCTCTACTGGACCTTCTCCTATCAGAGAACTTGTCCTCTGATCTTTTCTCTTCAGGCTTCTTGACCTCAGCCTGAGCTTCAAGAGTGTTGTACCTTCTCCTGAATTTGTTGTCTTGGTAGAATTTCTTGTATCTACCAAACCTTGAGTTTAGCTTTTCAAACCTCCTAGCCATTAAGGCTAGTTCTTCCTTCATTTCAGTCTTGGAGACTAACTTTGATGATCTGGGAGTGGACTGCATTTCAGGTTCAGCAGTTTTGGCTTTGAATGCCACTCTCTTTGTAGGTATTGAAGGTTCCTCAACAGGCTTTCTTCTGTTGAGATCGAACTCATAAGCTTTGAGTTTAGAGAAGATTTGTTGCATGGGCATGGTGGAGAGATCCTTGGTGTTCTGCATTATAACTGCATATACATCCCACTTTTGAGTGAGACTTCTCAAGATCTTTAATCCAACCTCTCTCTTGGAGTACACCTTGCCCAAGGAGTTGATTTCATTCATCACATCAGTGAATCTACCAGCAAATTTGTCAATGGATTCTTCTGAAACCATTGTGAATTGTTCAAACTTCTGCACTGCCACTTGGAGCTTATTCTCCTTGATCTTTTCAGTACCCTCACACATTTCTGCAAGAGTATCCCAAATTTCTTTGGCAGTTGTGCAGTGGTAGACCCTTCCCATGATTGCATCTGGAATTGTTTGGTAGAGGGTGTTCATTGCAAGATAATTCAAATTATCTTTCCTCTTTTCATCAGCAGTGAAGTCATCTTCATCCTTAGGAATCAATTCCCTTGTATCTGCTCTTTGAGCTTCAGTGATTCTGGGATTGACTTGAGTGAACACAAAAGGTCCTCTTGTGATCACTCTTAACATGTCAGTGTGTAGAGATGCAAGATGAGCCCTCATTCTGATTTTCCAGAAATCATAATTGTCTATTAAGAACATGGGCAATTTATGATGTGAGATGTGGTTGACTGGATTTGTGGCCATGTTGTCCAATCCTTGAACAGCAGGAGGTGGGACAGCAGCATTGTTGTTGTTGGCCATATCTCAGAGATAAAAGGTTAGTCAACAATCAAGTAGGATTTCAGATAGATCAGTGACCACACCAAATGTGTGATTTTTGAAAATCAAGATGGATTTTCAGAAGCAGTGGTCTTTGAACCCCTGCTCTGATACCACTTGTTGGTCCTGAAATGAGTATATAACAAGTGTATGGGGGGAATACACTTGTATGCAAATCTTTCTCAAACTTGATCAAACCAGAGTTCAGCAAGGTTGTCCTGGACAACTCTGCTGATGTGATTAACTCTTTATAGATAATCAAACTACTAAGTACTATTTGAGTACTTAGTTGAATAACTATCTAAGGGAGTTATATGTGCAGAATTAGTGGTTGGCCCTTTAGTTTAAACTCCTTTAGTGTTTTGAAATCACTTAGTCAAACAATCCAGTTTTCCGGGAACTTGTCCAAATATGTTTTGCACAGTCTTTGAGTATAAGTCCTTTGAAATATCAGTTTTGTGTGCAGTGTTGAATGTATGAAAGTACTTGAAAGTAAATCAACACAAGAGTTTATAGTGGTTCAGAGACTCAAGCTCCTACATCCACTTTCCCTGATTTAACAGGATAATTCCTTCACTTTTGGAATTAACTTGTTTTATAGTGCCAAAGTGCACTTGATCAATAACACCACTCCTTGGTGAATTGATCCCTAGGATGTCTAGAGTCCTAGTACCCTCTTCTCAACTCAGAACTGAACTGTTCTTCTCTCAACAGTCAGCCCCTACCACTTCTACTACTACAACCTTCTCACTTTCTCACTTGAAAGGTGTAAGCGTTGAAGTAAGGTTCAAACTAATGAGATACCCTTTACAATGAAGATCAGTGTATAAGGATAGGATATCTCTCTAAACTTTGTATGGATATACAATGAGGTTCAGCTTAGGTGAAGTGTTTGAAGACTGAGGTGATTCAAATGGTCTTCACACTTCTGTATTTATAGACAAATGAAGGATTTGCCCGTTGGAGAGGCAGCCCCAAATGTCCATAAATGTCTTCTTTAAGTTCTTCAACGTAGAAGACAGATTCTTGATAGTGACATGTCCTCATTTGGGAAATAAACGGCTGTATAGACTTTGTCTTCATTCTGCAGCACTCTTCCCAATGTCTGACTTCAAGATCCACTTCTTTATACATGGACATAGCTTCTGATGGTTAGTCCTATGATAAGGACAACATTCCTTACCAGTGGACAACTCTGTTTATCACTATCAGTGGACTTGCTTATCAGCATAGTTGGCTTGCTCTTTTCAGATGACTTGGCTCTTTCACTTTGCATGTTTTATGCATGATTCTTTGAAGATCTTAGTGCATTGATGTCTTTAATCTCTTTAGCATAGTTGGTCTTGAACTTCAGAAGACTTGTTCTGGTTTAACTGTGCTGAGACAACTTTGCTGTACAACTTTTCTGATCTTGACATTTCTTTGTAATGATCATGATCTTCATGATTTGTTCCACTTAATTGATCTTCAGATATGTTGTCTTAAGATTCACTCTTGATCAGCATACTTGTCTTTCAGTAGACTTGGCAATCATTCCAGAATTTTGAGTCTTGAGGGGACTTGATCTTGATAGACTTCAAGGCATATGTTCCCCCTCAAATTGTGCATCTAATAAAACTAAGAGCTGCCTAACATTTCAGCTTCTCAAATAGCCTTATGCTATATGTTCTAACATTCTTACAACATGATCATCCTTGACTTAGGCATGTCTTAGGGGGTTTTGGTATTAAATCAAAACTCTTCTCATTTTATTCCCAACATTTGTTCATTAGAGTTCTTGGCAATGAAGCATGTTGCATCAGTAGACTTGTCACAGTCAGCAAAATACACATTTCCTTTCCTAGTTCCAGCCAGTATAATTTCTTGAGTTTTATCTTTGATTAAGCATTTATTACTAGTGAACTCAACATTATATCCTTTATCACAGAACTGGCTTATGCTTAGGAGATTATACTTGAGACCAGCCACATAAGACACATTGGATACCTTGATATTACCAATTATCAAAGTACCATAACCTTTTATAGTTGCTTATGAGTTATCTCCAAATGTGACATTAGGACCTTCTTGTTCTATGAATTCAGTGAGAAGGTTTTTGTTTCCAGTCATGTGCCTAGAACATCCACTGTCCAAATACCATGCTGTCTTTTTGCTTAAGCTCATCAGCTTTTTGTGGTCCTTTGGTAGCTACAATGATCAAGCTTTAGGTACCCTTTGAATTTTGGGTCCTAAGAGGTTAGCTGTACCTTTAGGAACCCAAACTTGCCTAATAACCCTGATTGATTCAAGGTGGCTAAGTTGTTTTCCTCTAGCATCAACATACACAGTTTTTCCCTTAAATGCCTTTGGAAAAGAATGTGTGAAAGTGTTGACTTTGTAAGTTTCAGGAGAGTTGTCATTTCTCCTGAACTTATGAGTTCTTTGTGCAGCTTGAGGGAATCTTTGAGGATGGGCATATTGATGACCATTACCCTTTGGCATGAAGGGTTTTGGTTGTCTCATTTTATTGTGCCCATAAGAAGAATTGGCCTTAGTCTGTTCAGATGAGGTTTCCTCAGGGGAGTTGGCCTAGGCTGAACATACCTTGGACAACCTCTCTGAATGTTGTTCAGATGAGTTGCCCTTCCATTGGGTCTACTCTGCTGAATACCATTCCTCTTGTATTTAGGAGCTTTGGCCTTTTCCTTAGGTATGGGCCTTTTTCCCTGAAATACTTGAGTGGGCACCTCATGCATTTTGCCCTTTCCTTTGTTTAGTGGCTGAATTAATTCATTTTCAGCTTGTTGTGCCACTGACTTAACAAAGATCCTCTTAGTGTTACTTGTTGAAGCAACACTAAGACAAGGTGAAGATTCGAATGGATCATATACCAATCCACTCTTTTGAGCCATAGGTCTTTGAAAGCTTTTAATTTCCTCTATTGCCTTAGAGGATTTATTCATTGCAGACATCTTAATTTTCAGGCTCTCTTCACTTGATTTAAGAATATCATACTCATGTGAGAGGTTTTCAAATTTAGCTTGAAGAATTTTAAGTTCAAAGTCTTTTCTCTTCTGAATAAGCAGTTGCTCATCAAGCTGCTTTTGTTGGTCAACTATCCTGAGAGAAACTTCATCAAGTTCTCTCAAGACTTGTTGATACAACTTAGTAGACTTGACATCAACTACAGATTCAGAAGGTTTTGCAAGTTCAATAGATAGCCTTTCATTTTCTCTCACACAATTATCATGAAATTCTTGTAATCTAGTGAAATCTTCCATGAACTTCCCAAAAGAAAGTTTTAGGTTGACATCACTAGTGTTCAGTGATTGAATTGATGGCGAGCTAGAAGTAGAAGATATCTCATCATCCTCTATGGCCATGTTGCACACATCATCATCATCACTGTTGGAAAATAGTCTATCATCTGAGGAGTTGAAGCTTTCAGCACTCTGAGACTCATCACCAGCCATCTTGGCTTTTCTGTTGGTGAATCTTTTGTCTCTTTTAGCTTGCCTCTCCTTTCTTTCTTTTGAGCTGAGTTCAGGGCAGTCATATTGAAAGTGCCCCTTCTTTTGACAATTGTAGCACAGGTCTTCATCGCCATCTCTTCTTCTAGATGATGAAGGTTCAGCTCTGCTGGACTTTCTCCTATCAGAGTACTTGTCCTCTGATTTTCTTTCTTCAGTCCTTTTGTCCTCAGCCTTGGCTTCAGGAGAGTTGTACCTTCTCCTGACCTTGTTATCTTGGTACAATTTCTTGTATCTACCAAATCTTGAGTTGAGTTTGTCAAACCTTCTAGCTATGAGGGCTAGCTCTTCCTTCATTTCAGCCTTAGAGACTGACTTTGATGATCTTGGAGTGGGCTGCATTTCTGGTTCAGCAGCTTTGGCCTTAAATGCCACTCCTTTGGTTGGTAGGGAAGATTCTTCAGAAGGTTTTCTTCTGTTAATGTCAAACTCATAAGCTTTGAGTTCAGAGAAGACTTGTTGCATGGGCATGGTGGAGAGATCTTTGGTATTCTGCATCATTACAGAATATACATCCCACTTTGGAGTGAGACTCCTTAGAATCTTGAGTGATATTTCTCTCCTGGAGTACACTTTGCCCAATGAGTTGATCTCATTCATTATATCAGTGAATCTACCAGCAAACTTGTCAATGGATTCTTCAGACTCCATTGTGAAGTGTTCAAACTTCTGCACAACAACTTGGAGTTTATTCTCCTTGATCTTGTTTGTACCCTCACACATTTCAGCAAGGGTGTCCCAAATTTCTTTGGCTGTTGTGCAGTGCTAGACTCTCCCCATTACTGCATCTGGAATTGTTTGATAGAGAGTATTCATTGCTAGATAGTTGATATTATGTCTCCTTCTCTCTTCAGTGGTGAGATCATCTTCATCTTTGGGGATCTCCTCCCTTATGTCATCTCTTTGAGCTTGAGTAATTCTGGGATTAACTTGGGTAAAGATGAATGGACCCCTTGTGATGACTCTCAGCATCTCATTATGGAGTCAGGAAAGATGAGCTCTCATCCTGATTTTCCAGAAGTCAAAGTTCTCAATTGAGAACATTGGCAACTTATGGTGAGATATGTGATTGACTGGATCTGGAGCCATATTGTTGAGGTTATCCACAGCATTGTGAGGAACAACAGTATTGTTGATGTTGTCTGCCATATCTCAGATAAAGGGGTTGGATAACAATATGTTAAGATTTCAGAAGGACCAGTTCTGTGACCACACTAAAATATATTTTTGAAAATCAATATGGATTTTTAGAAGCAGTGGTCTTTGAACCCCTGCTCTGATACCACTTGTTGGTCCTGAAAGGAGTATATAACAAGTGTATAGGGGGGGGGGGAATACACTTGTATGCAAATCTTTTTCAAACTTTAAGCAAATCAGGCTTCAGCAAGGTTGTCATGGACAACTCTTCTGATATGTATAACTTTCAGAAGATAATCAAACTACTAAGCACTATTAAGTACTTAGTTGAATAAATATCTAAATAAGTTATAAGTGCGGAATTATGGTTGGCCCTTATGTTTAAACTCCTTTTAATTCTGAAATCCTTTTCTTAACACTTAATACAATTTTCACGGGACTTGTCCCAAAACTGTTTTACACACTCTTGAATGTATATCTTTTAAAGATCAGTTTGTGTATTGTGTATGAATGTGTTGCTTTTATGAAAATACTTGAAAGTAAACAACATAAGAGTTATAGTGGTTCAGAGACTCAAGCTCCTACATCCACTTTCCCTGATTTAACAGAATAATTTCTTTCTCTTGGAATTAGCTTGTTTTATAGTGCCAAGGTGCACTTGATCAACCACACCACTTCTTGGTGCCTTGATCCCTAGGAATTCAGAGTCCTAGTACTCTCTTCTCAACTCAGAACTGAACTGTTCTTCTCTCAACAGTTAGTTCCTTACACTTCTACTACAACAACCTTCTAAATTTCTCTTGAAAGGTATAGGGGTTGATGTTGGTTCCAACTAGGTGAAATATCCTTTAAAATGACCACAGTGTATAGGATAGGACATCTCTCTAAGCTTTGAATGTTTTACAATAAGGTTCAGCTTAGAAGAAGTGTTATGGAAACTAAGAATGTTCTTAGAGAGCTTGAAGGCTTAGTGTTTCCTTTGAAATTCAGGATTGTTCCATTGTAGTTGGATGCCTTCAAATGGTTTCCACACTTCTGTATTTATAGAGCAAGATGAGGTTATGTCCGTTGGAGAGACAGCCTCAAAATGTCTATATATGTCTTCCTTGATCTTTGCAACTGGAAGACAGTTTCTTGAAAGTGACATGTCCTTAATTTGGGAAGTAAACGGCTGATAGCACTTTGTCTTGACTTTGAAGCACTCTTCCCAATGTCTGACTTGAAGATTCACTTGATCAAATATGGACATCACTTCTGATCATTGGTCCTATGATAAGGACAACATTCCTTATCATCTGGACAGTTTTGCTTATCAATATCAGCAGGCTTTGCTTATCAGCAGTGTTGGCATAGCTCTTTCAGATGACTTGGCTCTTTTTCTTTATGAATCATCTCTTGATGGTTCTTGAGCATTCATGCTTCCACATCAGTGATTTTGACCCCATCAGCACAGTTGGCCATTGCCTTAGAACTATTCTGGTTCAAGAGTGCGAGACATTTCTGCTGGACATCTCTTCTGAATCATTGACATATGCTTCAGTAGATTTGGTATTGTTGACGTATTCTATTCAAATGATCTTCAGAGAGGTTGGTCTACTATTGATATGACTTGATCAGCACAGTTGGTCAGTTAGCATTTCAGCAATCTTGGGATCAATTTGATTCTGAGCCTTGAGGGGACTTGACTCTTGTATTCTTCCAAGCATGTGTTCCCCCTCAACTTGTGCATCTAAACAAACTAAGAGATGCCTAACATACCAGCTTCTCAACTAGTATGAACTACATGTTCCAACATTCCCGAAACATGTTCATTTTAATTTGACTTATCTATTTGACATGTCTTAAGGGGTTTTGGTATTTTAATCAAAATTCTCATTTTATTCCCAACAACTTCTCTTGCATCAACTCCTATGATCAACATGTCATCAACATATAGTAAGAGAATAAGAAAGCTTTTGTCAAACCTCTTGTAGTAGAAACAATGATCTGCATGGCATTTTTGGTAGTCGATCTCCATCAAGAAGCTGTTAAACTTCATGTACCACTGCTTTGGAGCTTGTTTCAGGCCATACAAGCTCTTCTTTAACTTGCATACAAGTTCCTCATTTCCTTTCTCTACGAACCCCTCAGGTTGTGTCATGTACAACTCCTCCACCAAGCCACCGTGGAGAAATGTTGTCTTCACATCCATCTGATGCAACAACAAGTTTTCTGCAGCTACCATACTCAACGCCATTCTAATAGTGGTCAGTTTCACAACAGGAGTAAAGACATCAGTATAATCAATACCATGTCGTTGCTCAAACCCCTTGACAACTAGCCGGGCTTTGTAACGTTTGCTACCATTAGCTTCATTTTTTATTCGGTAGACCCACTTGTAGTGCAAGACCTTCTTGCCCTTTGGGAGCTCAACAAGTTCCCAAGTATCGTTCAATAGAAGAGATGTTAACTCATCATCCATAGCAACCCTCCACTTCCGTATATCTGCACCCTGTTCTGCCTCTGCATAACATTCAGGTTCACCACTATCAGTAAGTAACAAGTAGTAGTTAGAGGGCGAATACCTATTAGGTGCACGTCGCTCTCTAACGGGTCTTTGTAGCGGATTCTCCGGTGGTGGTGGGGTCCTTGGTGCTTCAGTAAGAACCTCTTCTTCATTCTGACTCTCCTTACTCCCACTCGAGTTTGAGATGTCTAACTCGACCTCTTGGGTATTGGTTTTGTCAGAATTTGATGCCTCCAATCTGTTCTTGTACATAACATGTTCATTGAAAACTACATCTTTACTGCGAATAATCTTTCGATTATTCTCATCCCAAAGTCTATAACCGAACTCATCACCACCATAACCAATGAACGTACACTTAACAGATTTAACATCTAATTTACTTCTATCAACAGAGCTAACATGAGCATAAGCAACACAGCCAAAGACACGCAAGTGAGACAAATTTACCTCATTTCCCGTCTATACTTCCTCGGGTACTTTGTTCTCCAACGAAACTGATGGACCTCTGTTAATCAGGTATATATGTTGTTGTGTTTACTGCATCTGCCCAAAACGTCTTAGGAAGCCCACTCTTCAATCTCATGCATCTGGCTCGCTCATTCAACGTTCTGTTCATTCGTTCTGCCACTCCATTCTACTAAGGAGTTCCTCTCACAGTCTTCTCCATGCGAATCTCATTCTCAGCACAATATTCCTTGAACTCACGAAGTTCATATTCACCTCCATTGTCAGAACGAAGACACTTTACTTTCAGCCCTGTTTCATTCTCTACAAGAGCTTTCCACTTCCTGAAGGTATCAAAAGCATCCGTTTTATTTTTCAGAAAATAAACCCATACCTTTCGAGTGGAGTCATTGATGAAGGTCATGTAATACTCCGAACCACCAAGGGACTTCACGGGCGCTGATCCCCATAGATCGCTATGCACCAGCTCTAGCTTTTCTGCCTTCAATGCTCTTCCACCTCTCGAGAAACTCACCCTTCTTTGTTTCCTGAAAACACAGTCCTCGCATAGGCCAACTTCATCAGATTTCAGCCCTGGAAGTCTCTCTTTCGAACACATTACCTTCAGTTGTGGTTGCGTTTGCTGTCTTCTTCTCGTTTTGTCCTTTCTTATTTTTCTTGGGTGTTGAACACTGGTTCTTATAATGACCAAACTCATCACAATTCCAACACTAGTTCGTGTCTTTATCTTTCTTGGATTGACTCTTTCCTCTGGACTTTGATCTGCCACGATTCTGCCTACCCTTCGATCTGCCCCTTTCCTCCGTGTTTAGCGCTGACCTTGAAGTGGATCCAGACTCTTTCCTGCGAACCTCCTCGCTAATCATTAGATTCCTCACTTCGTCAAACTTCAGTTTATCTTTCACGGATGAAGCGCTAACTGCAGTTACTGTTGCAGCCCAACTGTCAGGCAATGAAGATAACAAAACTAAAGCAAGTACCTCGTCATTGAATTCGATCTCGACAGAACACAACTGCCCAATGATCATGTTGAACTCGTTCGGGTGTTATTGCACGGGTGTGCTCTCCGACATCCTAAGGTTGAACAACCGTCTGATCAGGTGAACCTTGTTCGCCGTTGTGGGCTTCTGATAGATCTCCTCCAAGATCTGCAGCATCTCCCTTGCGGACTTGGCTTTAGTCGTGTGGTAGGCTACATTCATGGCCAGCGATAAACGTATCGCACTCATCGCCTTTCTGTTCAACATATTCCACTCCTTCTGTTCCATCTTTTCGGGTTTCTCCTTCTCCTCTAGGGGCACATACAAATCTTTACCATAAAGGTAATCCTCGATCTACATCTTCCAGAACCCGAAATTTGATCCGTCAAACTGTTTAATTGAAATCGTCTCGTCGCTCATCGTGACTGCTCCCTCTGAACCCGAGGTTGTTGATACCAGTTGTTAGGAAATACACACACGCACACGATGACGAAAAGAAAATAACACGAGATTTGTTTACCCAGTTCGTCTTACGACTACGTCTGGGGGCGATGCCAAGCCAGGTATTTCACTATGTTTTTCGGATTCTGATTACAATGAGAGAACATCGATTTATAATAGAAAATTTGCAATAACCCTAAGCCCATTAGGAACAAACTTGCTCCCTACTCCAAACCCATTAGGAACAAACTTGCCATAATTAACCCTAAGCCTATTAGAAACAAACTTGCCATAATTAACTTCAAGCCCATAAGGAACAAACTTGCTCCCCACTCCAAGACCATTATGTTAATTCGGGCTCCACACTCCAACAGAGTGTTCTTCATTATCTCTATCTATCTGGTTCTTCATGCGACATAAATGACACTTTACTAAATAAACAAAAACATTAATAGATAAATACTTCTGAAATTTTACCTCCAAGAAAGGAATGAATCACAAATTTGTTTAACACCATGTTCAGATGTTATCCCCAACTGCCTATATAAGTAGGCTAGAGTTGCGGTCCCCCATGAATAGTTACCCACTTCCTCAATGTCATCTAGGATCCGAAGAAAATATGTTCCAACTTTGATCCACTTTTATCACAAAATAATACACATCCAATAGTGTAAAGCATGTAAGCACGAGCTGCACAATCTAACGTGTGCGGACAATCAGATGTCGTGTCGTTTTTTCAATTCTCGGTCAACCAACTCAACTTTATCGAACTACCTCGTACTTGACGTAGCTCATTAGTCGCGATTTGCACGCTAACTCCCAACAATTCAGACATACATGTTGCACCATCTTCCGTGTGTTCATGAACTTCAAACTCCACCGGCAAACCCTCAATTTTTAATCCGGTTAAACAACTCACGTCGTCCAACGTGATTGTCATCTCCCCAAATGACATATAAAACATATTTGTTTCAGGATGTCATCTCTCGATAGAAGCACAAATAAGAGATTTGTTAGGACTAGGGTATGTAAAATCTCGTTGACCTAGCATCCCACTTTCCCTAACCAAGCCCCTTCGAATACGAGTGATTTGGTCATTCGCAAAAGTTCACTCTAAGAACTTAGTTTCGTGGAAATGATCCTTTAACAAATCACGTTCTTGCCTTTTCCAAATCTTTGCAATTATATGACACTTGAAGTTTACTTGAAAATATGGATCCTCTAGACCACCGGGATAAGGCCCCCTCAGCACAACAATCTGACTCCTCATCCTCTTGCTGAACCGGAGGTGCGGCTTCAACCTTTTGCTCAACTGGAGGTACGGCTTCGGCATCTTTCATATGTGTCATTTGAAATGAAAGAAAGTTCTTACTATATCTTTAATTATCTTAGATTTTTTCATTGTTCAATAGAAATAGATAGAGATTGTTCGGTCAAGGAACCGTTGTTTTGAGGGAAAGAAAGGGGATGGGTGAAAATGAGATAAGGTGTGTATAGTAATAGGTAAGAAGAAAAAATGTTTTAACTTTTAAGATAGAAAAAGAGTATGAAAGGAATAAATTGTGGTGTTTTAGTAAAAGAAAGGGAAAATATCACTTTTAGTCACTGAACTTTAATCCAGATTTAATCACTATCAATTTTGATGCTGCTGTTATTAAATTCGTCATTACTAACTGAGAAAAGGTTTTCATAGTGATGTTGAGTATGTGCTAAGAATCTGCAATAATGATAACAGAAAAATATCTAGAATAAAAAATAAAAAAAAGTTTGAGAAATATTCTTGATATGAATTGATAATTTTAGAGAGTTCTTTACAATTAATCTTCACCACAAAAGTTAATAGATGATCATGCCCGAATAATTATAAATGAGGAAATTAATTCTAATAATTAACTACTTTGAAATAAGTTTATATTCTCAATCATTATACAAATTCAATATGAAAACCAATAATTGAAATATTGTTCAAAAAAGTCTAAAAGACAGAGTGCAAAAACAACTCTGAATAATTTTCAACCACAGTGAATACAATAATTATAAACCATCAATAACTAGTACATGACCACCACAATTTGACTAATTTGTTTGCCACCTTGTCAAACCACCTTGTCACCCTCACTTGCTTTTTCTTTGGTATTTTTCTTGTTGGTCTTTTGATGAACCATTGCCAGCCCAACCTATAAAATAAGAAATTAATCACGTAAAATAACATTATTACAGTAATTATAAAATGACATTTTAAGTCAAGACACACAGTAATTACAGTTATATTACAATTATTAATAAGGAGGTAGTAAGAAAAGAAAGTATAGAGTTTAGGACTTAAAATAGGGGAAATGAAATGATGTCAAAAAAAAGAATTATTAAATGTGGATGACAAAATCTAAAAGTGGTAAAGTTCAGTGATCAAAAGTGATATTTTCCCTAAAAGAAAAAATATTTTTAATAGCTCTCTTTTAGAGAAACATCCATGTAAAGGGTAATATAAAGTAGTGTGTTTATACACAATAAACATGTATTGTTTCCTTTTGTAACTTCCTTTTGTTAGTTAATTTGAATAGTTAGTGGTTAGTTAGTAACTACTAGTTGTTACTTAGTCTATAAATATAGATTAGACTCTTTTGTATTCCTTATGCATTTTAGCATTGTAAACATTGTAACACTCCATATATGAAATACCTTTTGTTTTGTATTTCCTTCTTTACAATTATTAGATGAGTGTGTGTTTACATCTCTACATGGTATCGGAGCTATGTATGGATTAATTTATGATCGATTAAATATGTTCGTCGATCTAGGTACGTTTTCGTAATTCGGTATGAATGAATTTCTGAATTTCTTGAGTTTTTATACTCATTTCTGCCAAATCTTTGATGGATTTGGATTTCTACTTTTTTCTCTTTTCGAGATTATTCTTTACGGGTTTTATGCTCGTGAATTTTTGGATTCGATTTTTTCTTGATTCGAATTCTTCTTTGAGTTTCTTGAGTTTAATACTCATTTCTTTGCGAGTTATATCCTCGTGAGTTTTATATTTGATTTCATGTTGATTCGAAATCGATTTTTCGTGTTTATCACGATTCCTTTTTTTTTTGAATATTTGTGGAATTCTCACCACGGATTGGATGAATTCGATTATTGGTGTCTATAATGGACATGGAGGTAAGGTAGTTGCCAAATTCTGTGCAAAGTACCTTCATCAACAAGTGCTCAAGAATGAAGCATATGTGGCTGGTGGATTTTTGTGTTGTTTTCGGTCGATTCTCGACGTTTGGAGATTGATCATCACTCACATTGTCAAAATGAGGTTGATTGACATCCACTCTCATTTTGAGGGGGGTGTAAAGGGTAATATAAAGTAGAATAAACATGTATTGTTTCCTTTTGTAACTTCCTTTTGTTAGTTAATTTGAATAGTTAGTGGTTAGTTAGTAACTACTAGTTGTTACTTAGTCTATAAATATAGATTAGACTCTTTTGTATTCCTTATTCATTTTAGCATTGTAAACATTGTAACACTCCATATATGAAATACCTTTTGTTTTGTATTTCCTTCTTTACAATTATTAGATGAGTGTGTGTTTACATCTCTACAATCCACCTAACCAACATACCTTGAGATTTCTAATTTGACGAGGACATCCTACTGGAATGTACACAGCCTCTTCAAGATTTGTATGACATCCTACAGAAGATTTTGTACTGAAGATTTTGTATGACGTCCTGCTGTAGAGTTTATACTACATTCTCTCTCCAGATATTGTACAACAGTCCAACGTTCAATACCTACAAAGTGAAAGAACATATTACAATCGCCTATTGCCTTAAGGAATTTGAAATTACTAACAAAATTTCTCCTTAATCTTTGTTTTATGATGGATGTCAAGTAGAAACTTTTATCTTATCATAAATCGGGTGTACAACCTGTAGCAACACAGAGTAGAGCACCTAAGATGATGGTAGGTTTGATACAAATGAAAGTAATGAGGTTTGATTATGTATATGCCTGAATTTGTTGTGGTGTTTCCTCCACGAGTATACCTTGTACTTCATTAAGCTCACACAGTTTCGAAACTTTTGAACAATGTTTCTGCATTGGCAATCCTTAGCAACTAAATACAATGATGGTAAATTAATGCTGAAAGTAGAAGGCCGCATCTCTGCAATACTGCTTCTAGAAGCTGCTTAACATAGCAAACTCAAAACTAAACGAAGCCAGAATTTTCTGAATAAAACCTGATGCAATTAAGGTAGAGATAAAACAATCATTTGTGTATTCTTTGCATAACAGATATCCAAACAGATTCATCTGCAAAAATCATGCATAAACACTGATTAATCTAAACAACAAATCTGCAAATAAACTAAAAGTAAACAAACTGCAACTAAACAAAACAAAAATTCAAACAGGTTAATCTGCAAAAATCATGCCTAAACACTTATTAAACTAAGCAAATAACCAGCAAATAAAAATCTGGAACAAAAACTGATTAATTTACAAAAATAAAATAAAAAGAGTCAACAGTAAACACAGATTATTCTGCCTAACCGTGTGTGCGTCTATCCCCGAGGAATGGCGACGGCGACGCAGGGCCTGTGGAGAATGGCGACAGGATGACGGCGACGTAGGGCTGTTGCGACGGCCGCTGTGCTGCTGACAAAACGCGGCCGCGCGCGGCGTTTCAGAAGAGGAACGACGGGTGGGATTGAAAGAGTGGGACGTAGTGTTTGTGTGGGAGTGTAAGAAGTTGAGATTGAGATTTGAAATATTAATACCCGATTCTACAAGCTCATACACTGGCTCAAAGAGCGGTCCACTCTACCATGTCTCAAGACTGATGTGGAAACAATGCATTCGGTATCAAGGTGCAAGAGTATTATATGTAAGATTATTCGGACTAGTACCTCTCTCCCTTGTACCTTGAACCACTCAAAAAAAAAAAATTAATACCCGATTCTAAAATTAGGACTAAGTTTTTTTATTTCATTTTTATTTTTATATTTAAATAGAATACAATTATATATTTTTAATAAAATTAATGTTATTTTAGAAAATATTGTTCAAGCTCCCTTAATTCAAGTATTTATGAACTCAAATTCAGTAACTAATCGAAACTCAACACAATTAATTTTGAGTCAATTTCAATATTTTTTCGAGTCGAGCACGAGTAGCTTGCGAACTCGATAGTTATTCGAGTAGTTTGAAACTCGACTCAATTAATTTTGAGTCAATTTCGTTATTTTTTCGAGTCGAGCACGAGTAGCTCACGATGGCAATTGCTATTCGAATAGTTTGAAACTCGACTCGAATTTCAAGTCTATTTCAATTCTTTTTCGAGTCGATCACGAGTAGCTCGTGAATCGACTCGACTCACTTACACCTCTATTATCGGCTGGTGCAGTGGGATGACATTGCAACGTCAATTTGGATTTTGGGCACAACCGTGAGAAAAGTTAGAATAAGGGGTCCATTTGAATTTTGTGCGTTGCATTGAGAAAAAAGTTACAGTAAAGAAAATATGGATAAAAATTGGGGGGTTTTATGTATATGTTTAAATCTTCTATATAAAAATTCTAAATAAACATAAAAATTACTCTGTAGTAGAGAATGGCAAGTTTTTTTATATATTGCAATTTTGAAGTGAAATATTTTAATTACGATAAAAATAAGATTTATTTTCAATTCAAATATAGTTTCTTTGCAATCTGCAATTATTAATAAGTTTTGTGTGTGACAATACAAAATTTTGTCTTCTAGCAAAAAAAATTTCTTGGTAGGCGAGAATGTTTGACCGTGGTTCAATGTGTCCTTCTCCTTTCACGAGGTTTGACCGATCGTTGTTTAATGAGGTTTAACCGACAGTAGTAATTTTCTTGGTAGGCGAGAATGTTTGACTGTGGTTCAATGTGTCCTTCTCCTTTCACGAGCAAGGTTTGATCGACCGTTGTTCAATGAGGTTTAACCGACAGTTGTTCAATGTGTTGCTCTAACAATTATATCTACCCTCATTTATTCATCAGGTAAATTTAAATTTAGGATATCTATTTCTTCTCTTCCTTTATTCATTTCTCTTTCTTATTTCTTTCTTTTTTTTTTTTTCTTCCAAAATTTTCATTAAATCTAACTCAAAAATTTTAAAATTCAAAAATTTTTGAAAACAAATATATATGTCTTATTTTTTTTAATCTTTTTTTTTTCAAAATTTTAAAAGACTCATCTCACTCAAAATTTTGAAAATTCTCAAAAGAAATCAAGATTTCAAATTTTTTTCCTTTTTAAATACTGAAAATTAAAAAATTTAAAAAAAAAAGAAATTTTAAGACCTGTCACGTCATTAAATTCTTTTTTATTTATATTTAATTTGAATGTAATGTCACATTAATATTTTATTTTATCCATATCAAAATTATAAAATCTTTTTTTTACATTTAATTTAATTTAATATTATTTAATTTTTTTTTAAAAATATATTATCTCTATCAAATCAAACACGCCATTATTGATATTAATTTTTTCTCAAAATCTCTTCCTTCACACACAGAATAAAAATTAATCTCTTCCCTACCAAATAAGAATTTCATTTATCACAACTTTTATTAAATGTTTTGATAACTCATTCAATAAATCAACTAAATGTCAATAAAGTGAGGAAATATAAAAATCCAACAACATTTAAAAAAAACATAAATAATAAAAAATAGTCGGGTTAACTTTAAAAAAAAATAAACGAGAGGTTCGACTGCAAATACTTCAGGTTGCCTGCTTTCAGAATATGTGAGTTTTGAACACCAAACTCACTACTCACATTTATCTCTATATTATTTTTATCACCATCATCAATTTTTGTTATATATATAAGTGAATTTCTTAATCTATGATATATCAAATTTTTTTTAAATATTCTAAAAGATTGTTATGGCATATGAGATTCATTTTTATTTTGTGGAGAAGAAATTTTAAGAAAAGATTAATGACTATGAAAAGATACGAGAAAAATTAATTGCGAACTTGATTTAATAGAGATAATATTAAATTGAACGTAAAAAAAGATTTTATAATTTTGATATGGATAAAATAAAATATTAATATGACATTAAATTTAAATTAAATATAAATATAAATAAAAAAGAATTTAATGACGTCGTCCACTGGGCATAGAAATAGTGTCAAGTGTCAACTGGTATTTTGTAGTATGTAGTTATAGTTTATTATAACTTTTAATAGTTGAAAATTTTAATTTTCAAAATTTTAAAATTCGAAATTTCAATTTTAGTTTTTTTTTTGGAATTCAAATTTTGGATGACGTAGTTTATTAGTATTTGATTTAATTTTTTATATTCTTTTTATGTAATTTAACTTGATTGAAGATTTTAAACATGGAGTTTAGAGAATTGAACATAAATCAACCCAGGTATTTTTCTCATTTTTTTTATTTTTGTAATATTTATTTTAATTATTTTTCAATCTTATGATATCTTAAAATTTATGGATATGATATTATTATATTATGGTGTATTATAATGTCTCTAAAATATTAAATGAGTTTATAAAATAAATTAGTTATTTTAATTTTAAAATGAGTTGATTGAAGTTGTGTTATTTTAGGAGATATGAATTTTTTAACCCAAAACCCCCCATTTTCAACTAATCATGTAAATCATGTAACAAATTTTATATGTATTATTAATTCAAGAAAAATCTAGTGTTAAAAAATTAGAATTTTCTAAATAGTTTTAATATTTATAATAATTATATGTATTATTAATTCAAGAAAAATCTAGTGTTAAAAAATTAGAATTTTCTAAATAGTTTTAATATTTATAATAATTTCTAGAAGTGAATTTATGGTAATGCCATTTTTTTGCTGCATTTATTTTTTTAAAAATTAAACCATATTTGTTCTACTAAAACCATGGAACAATTTTTATACTCCATATTATTATTAACTTGAAGGACAACTGAACATACTGTTAAAAATTTAGAATTTTCTAAATAGTTTTAATATTTATAATAATTTCTACAATAAGGATATAAGTAGTTGATTGAAGTTGTGTTATCTCATGTTAGTGCGGTGAATTTATGTCAATGTCTTTTTGCTACATTTATTTTTTTTAAATATTAAACAGAGTTGTTAATCTACACTGAGTCAAGAACACACTCCCACAAGAATCGTGTCAATTCCAGTTATATTATAGGATATATGAATTTTTGAAGTTTATGTGACAAATACATGAATATTTTGTGGTAAAGTCTAGTATGCACTCGAGTGTATGCTGTACACCCTAGTCCATGTGCATTTTTCAGTTTACTGACTTACACTTTTTGGTAAATGGTGTTGCACTTTTCAATTATTAAACTGTATAAGTAATCATTGAAAAGTGCAACACCATTTACCAAAAAGTGTAAGTCAGTAACTGAAAAGTGCAACATGGACTAGGGTGCACAACATGCACTCGAGTCCATAGCAGACCAACCCATATTTTGTAGGAGTATTGATAACGAACCCAAAACTTCCATTTTTAACTACTAAAACTCATTCAACAAATTTATATGTAATATTTACTTAAAAGACAACTTACTGTAAGAATTTAGAATTTTCTAAATAGTTTTAATATTTATAATAATTTCCAGAGCTTGGATATAAACTGTTGATTAATTAAAAATTTATGTACACAAATTTTTAGGATGGAAAACAAAAATATACGTGTGGGACCAGAGGATAATTTAGTATTAAATGAACCAGCCTCACATCGTTCGATGCTAAAGGATGAATTAGGAGTCAAATTTTCTTGATAACTAACACACGGACCCTGAATCTCGATTTCCCATTTCGTCTTGTCACTTCTTCACGCCGGACAAGCCCTAACCTACATAGTCACACCTACCTGGAGGGCGATTTTACTAGAAGACAAAATTGAAAATATTTTTATTTTCTTTTTTTCATTTTTTAAATTAAACAATTTCATAGTCGTGGGTTGCACACAAAATTCTTCAATAGTTGCAGGTTGCACACAGAACTATACTTAAATTGAAAACAAATCTAGTTTTTACAATATTTCATTTTAAAATTGCAATATGTAAAAAAATAAAAAATAAGAAAATAATTAAAAATAATAATAAAAGTAAATTGATATAAAATTAGATTACAGAATTATATATAAAGAAGATTTTAATTATTTTCTCATCTATAAATATTTTATTGTATTTAAAAATGTTTTTGTATATTACACTAATAATTTCTCCTTGCGATGAATTGAATATGGATAAAGTATAATGTAATACAACATGTTATAGAAATTTAAAGTAAATTATTTTGTTTATTGTAATTTGATTTTTATTAAAAAATTTACTAATACATAAATTTTATGACATACTGATGCGACCAAAATATGTCGTCTTCGGAGATGACGGCACGTGTAAATAAGATGAGACAAATCAGTCCTAGTAAGAGTAATAGTCCAAAAGATAGGATTAATACACTCGAAGCCCAAATAGGGAAATAGGTGTAATTGGGCTTTTTGGCCCATATCCAGGGCTCGGACCTTCTTGGGCCAGATGTACCCAGTCCATGAAGGAGAGACTTAAGACCTATTCCTGATGGGTGAAGTCGAAGAAGAAGTCAAAGCTAGTAAGAAGGAGGAGTCCACAGGAAGACCGAGTTTGGCGGAGCAGTTGAGAAGAATCAGGGAGAAAGAGTCTTCCTCTCTCCCACGAAACAGAAAAAGGTAGATAAGCAGGTTTGTTTTAGTTTTTTGATTACGTTTTTTACATTGAGCTCACTTTATCATTATTACCCAGAAGAACTATACGAGAAATACACTGAATTCATAAGAAACATCACGATATTCGCGAGAATTTCCCTTGAATTACAGGGAAATTCCTCTTTGACTCTCTTGAGAACGATTCTGACTTGAGCGTCGGAGATTCCGCGCCGGAATCCCCTCCAGCGTGTTTTTGCAGGTCTCTCAGGAGCTTGAAGGAGGTTCGTTCGTGAAAACGCTTGCGGAAGAGTGACGATTTAAGCCCGTAATTCTCATCATCTACACGAGAATATTCGATATCCTTAGATGTTAATTTTTGACGCAACAACTGGCGCCGTTTGTGAGAAACTTTTGAGCTAAGAAGTGAGAAAGTTTAATACGAAATTGGTGGAGAACGAGATGTTACGAAGCAGAGTAAAGGGAAAGGAGATCTTACCCCCTTTCCCTCACCTCCACCTCCACCGGGTTTTCCTCTCAATAGAAATCTAGGAAAACAACCCGTAAACACTACAGTGGAAGATAACCCTCTCGCACCTGAGGGGAACGCGGCGGGCACTTCGGGAGCCTCTGGAAGTGGGATTAACAGAGATACCCCTCTTCCCAACACACAACCAGAACTCCTTACTATCTCCCAGGATCAATTAGACGTGATGATCGCACAAGCAGTTGAGAAAATAATTACCTCTCGTGGAATCCACACTCCCGGACCCGTCCCACCAGTCAATGAGGGCACGAAGTAGAACCCCCTGGAGCATGTTATTGATTCTCCTCCGGTCCCTTCCAGAAATGAGGGCCCCCCTCGAGATCAAGAAGAAAAAGTGCCCTCCCAAGCCGAGAGGAGCATTCTCAACCGACCCCCCAGGAGGAACACGGAGATGACCCCTAGTGGGATCACTCTAGACACAGAAACGGGAGAAAGCACAGATGACACCTACCAGGGAGCAGTTAGTGATCAGATACAAGCCCTTCGGAAGGAAATGAAGGATATGCAAAAACATATGATTGACAACATAAGTAGACCTTCTTACGTTACTAGTTATCAATTTTATTCCAGTATCTTGCAAAATGAATTACCTTCTAATTTTAAATCTCTAAATTTTGAATATGATGGTACCACGGACCCGTACGAGCACCTGATGAGGTTCGAGAATGCCGCCCTATTACACTACTATGGAGAGGGTGTCAAGTGCAGGGTCTTCTTAACCACTTTATCCAAAGCTGCACAACAGTGGTTTACTCAGCTTGGGCCGGATACCATTCATTCGTGGTCGGAGTTTAGCGAATTGTTCCTGCATCAATTTGCCAGTGCTAGAAGGCAGCCTAGGGCTACCCTCACCCTGTTTAACATGCGACAAGAAGAAAATGAGAGCCTTCGGGCTTTTCTGAAAAGATTCAATCAAGAAGCCTTAGAGGTACCTACAGCCTCTTCAGAGGTCAAGATCAATGCCCTCACCAATGGGTTGAAAGTCGGAGACCTCTTTACGTCCCTAGCTAAGAAACCAGTACAGACCTTCGATGAGTTACTAAGAAGAGCCGAAAAATACCTCATCATCGAAGAGGTACGAAAAGCTAAGCGCTCTGAAACCAGACCGATGGGAGGAAATGGAGAGCGAAGAAGGGAAACAATACCTAGGAGGCCTAGTCCAGAGAAGCACAGAAGTTCGAGAAGACCTGAGAATGTAAAGGAGGAAGAAGCAGCGCGCTCGGGCCCTAGGGGAAGGTTTGAGAAGTATACCCCTTTGAAGATAGAACCAGCGGAAGTTTTATAAGTCGCGGGAGATCACCCCAGTATGAAATTCCCCTACTCTAGGAACAGGGGTCCTCAGAATCCCAAATCCGACAAGTTTTGCCGGTTCCATAATGATTATGGACACGATACGAACCAATGTTGGCACCTAAAGGATGAAATAGAAAGGATGATACAGGCAGAACATCTTAAGGAGTTTACATTCAGAGATAGGCAGGGCCCTCGAGGGCAGAAGAGGAAAGAACTGGAGGGGAGAACAGAGGAAAGTAAGAGGAAGCAGAGGAAGGAGGTGGAAGACGAGCCTCCCCCTCCCCAAAGAGGGGAACGATCCATATGATTATGGGCGGCCCTGTTGATGGCGATTCCTTTAGACAAAGGAAGCAAAGTGTCCGATCGTTGAAGGTGGAGCAGAATGCGGAGCATCGAGGGATAGGAAAAATGATAGTGATTCCCGATATCTATTTCGGACCAGAAGACATGGGAGTATCCAGAGAAACTCATAATGACGCTCTAGTGATCACTACTGACATCGCAGGGTATGACGTGGCGCGAATCTTTGTAGACACGGGGAGCTCAGCGGATATTATGTTCCTGGAGTGCTTTAAAAGGATGGAGTTGAATATAAAGATTAGGCCAGGGGAAACTGCCCTTTATGGATTTTCAAAGGGAGCGATTTAGCCCCTTGGTTCAGCCTTGTTGCAAGTAGGGCTGGGGACTGCCCCCCACTGGCGGGTACAGATGATAGAATTCTTGATAGTTGACGTTCCCTCCTCATACAATGTGGTGATGGGAAGACCGAGCTTGAATATCTTTCAGGCCGTAATTTTCACCTCCCATATGAAGATGAAATTTCCTGCCTCGGGGGGAGTGGGAGAGATATGCGGAGACCAATACCAAGCAAGGAAATGTTACGTAGAGTCAGTTAAGATAGCGGACAAGGCTACGTTTCGAGGTTTGGAAAGATGTAAAGGGGAGGACCCTGAACTAAAAAAACAGAGAGTAGGTGAATTGACAGGAGAACAGCCCAAAATCAGAGCAGGCAAGGAATTAATGAACATCGAACTTTATGTAGAAAAGGATGGGTTCACGACTAGAGTTGGGACTCAGATGGATCCAACACTCAAAGAAAGAATAATAGCCACCCTCCGAAAGAACGTGGATATATTTGCCTTCGCCCCAGCGGATATGACGGGTATCCCTCCAGAGATAGCAGTACATCACCTCAATGTGGACCCTAAAGCAAGACCAGTGAAACAGAAATTGAGGAATTTCGGTAAAGAAAAGAATCTCATTGTGAAAGAGGAAATTGATAAATTGTTGAATGCAGGGCATATAAAGAGGGTACAGTTTCCCGAATGGCTCTCAAATGCAGTGCTGGTATCTAAAGGAGCTGGTAAGTGAGGATGTGCATCGACTTCAGGGATTTAAACAAAGCATGCCCCAAGGACCATTATCCCTTGCCCATGATCGATCAATTGGTGGACGCGACATCCGGTTTTGAGTTGCTCAGTATGATGGACGCATACCAAGGATACCATCAGATTCAGTTGAATCCCCTTGATATCCCGAAGGTATGTTTTATTGCAGCTTGTGGTACCTTTGGATATATACGCATGCCTTTCGGACTAATAAATGCAGGAGCCACCTACCAGAGAATGGTGGACTCAGTTTTTCGAGAGCAAATTGGTAAGAACATGGAAATTTACGTGGATGATATGTTGGCCAAGAGCGTTAAGGCAGAAGAACATGTGAAGGACCTAGAAGAAATATTCCAGGTGATCAGAAGTAATGGCATTAAGCTGAATCCAGCTAAATGCTCCTTTGGAGTGAGATCGGAGAAATTTCTGGGATACATAGTGACCCAGAGGGGAATAGAAGTCAACTCTACCAAGGTGAAAGCTGTGTTGGAGATGCAGCCCCCTCGAAACCTCAAGGAACTGCAAACTTTGAACGGGAGAATAGCAGCTCTGAGCAGATTCATATCGAGATCAGCAGAGAAAAGTCATCATTTCTTCAGAACCTTGAGGAAAGGGGCAAAATTCGAATGGGACGAGCCTTGTCAAAAGGCCTTTGAACAACTCAAACGACACCTGGAACAACTCCCAAAGCTGACAAAACCCTCTCAAGGAGATATACTATTCCTGTATCTTTCAGTGGGGGAACATTCCTTAAGCACAACGTTGATGAAAGAAGAGGGCCCCACACAACAGCCCATATATTATGTGAGTAAGGTAATCCAAGGTGCAGAGGTCAGATATTCAGAGGTAGAAAAGGCAGCCCTGGCGGTGGTAGTGACAGCTAGGCGATTACGCCCTTATTTCTTATCTTATAAAATCATTGTGTGGACTAATTATCCCCTGAAGCAGGTACTAGGGAGAGCAGACTTGTCTGGAAGAATGGTCAAATGGGCTGTTGAATTGCAGGAATATGACATTGATTATGAACCAAGAAGGGCTATCAAAGCCCAGGCCCTAACGGATTTTATCCAAGAATCCACCAGAACCGAGGAGATGGAAGGGTGGAATGTGTACGTGGATGGCTCTACATCGGCATTGGGATGTGGAGCAGGGATAGTGCTAATAGACCCTGAGGGCCAGGAGATACAGGTTGCCGTTAAATTCCGGTTTTCAACCTCTAATAACGGAGCTGAATACGAGGCTCTGATTAGAGGGGCTAACATGACAACAGAATTAGGAGCACAGAAGGTTACTCTATATTCAAACTCACAGTTGGTGGTGCAACAAGTAATGGGGGAGTACCTTGCCAAAGATGAAAAGATGATCGCATATTTAGAGAAAGTGAAGAACCTGAAAAGTAAATTCTATGCTTTTGAAGTGATACAGATACCGAGGGAAGAAAACACAAAAGCGGATGGATTGTCCAAGTTAGCCAGTTCCACTGAGTTCGAGGGACAGGGAAAGATAACCCTGTTAGTGGCGGATCGGTTAGCGACGGAGACCTTAATTGGGGAAATAACAAAAGGGGGCGACTGGAGAAAAGAGATATGGGAGGAGTTGAGGAGAGACCCTGCGGTTCCAGCGTCCCGAGAAACTAAGGCTTTGAGGTTGAAATATTGTATCCTTGGGGATCAGTTGTACAAAAGGTCCTTTACCCAACCCTACTTGAAATGTCTCTCGAAACAGGAAGCAGAATTTGTAATCAAGGATATCCACGAGGGTTGTGCAGCCAGTCATGAGGGTTACAAGACGATTGTGAAAAAGGTGTTCAGGGCAGGTTTTTACTGGCCCATTGTGATAAGGGATGCTCGAGAATTCGTGAAGAAATGTGAGAAATGTCAGAAGAATGGACCTTTGATACGGATACCTGCAGAAGAGATGGGCGCTATGTATTCGCCCTGCCCCTTTACAAAATGGGGGATAGACCTAGTGGGACCCTTTACTATGACACCCTTAGCCAAGATAGAACTAAGGCTTTGAGGTTGAAATTCTTAATCGTGGCAGTGGATTACTTCAGCAAGTGGGTAGAAGCAGCACCCTTAGCCAAGATAGAAGAGGATAATGTGATCAATTTCCTAGCAAGACACATCTGCTGCAGGTTTGGAGTGCCAAGGGTTCTAGTTTCAGATACTGGAATGCAATTCAACGGAGAAAAGGTGAGAAAATGGTGTTGGAGGTGGAATATTGTACAAAGATTCACCTTGGTAGCCCACCCACAAGCAAATGGACAGGTAGAAGTCACAAACAGGATTCTAGTGGACGGTATCCGAACACGCTTGCAAAAGATAGGAGGAGGATGGGTGAAAGAGCTGGACAACGTCCTCCGGTCTTACAGAACTAGTCCTAAGTCAGCTACGGGGGAGTCTCCCTTCCAATTGGTGTATGGGACAACGACAGTAATACCCCCAGAGGCCCGGTTAGGATCGCATCGAATCACCTATTTCAATGAGGAGAAAAACGAAGAATTAATGAGAGAGGCTTTGCACTTAATAGAGGAGGAAAGAGAAATAGCTAAACTGAAAGCAGAGAGATACAAGAGCAGAATCAAGGCAGCGTACGATCGTAGGGTAATCCCTAGATCCTTTAGAGTTGGAAGATCTAGTTCTCCGGAGAGCGGATGCCTTGAGGAACACGGGAAAAATGGAGGCCAACTGGGAAGGTCCTTACAAAGTGATACAAGTATTGAGAGGAGGAGCTTATAAGCTCCAGAGTATGGAAGGAAAAGAGGTGCTGCGCCCCTGGAACGTGTGCCATCTCAAGAGGTTTTATGTTTAAGAATGTTTTAGTCCTTTATTTATCTTTTTTGCGCAACTATGACATTTATTTCCATTCGAATAAATTGTATGCATCGCTTCACCGGCACTCTTTTTCCCTCTACGTGGGTTTCCCTTCGGGTTTTACCATGGAGAGGTTTTTAATGAGGCCGACATAGGTTCCCTTTTTGCCTATGTTGATAAACACTTTTGATCAATAAAGCTTTATTTTTTAAGAAACTGCAGTAATTGCTCTTGCTTTCTGAAAAGTTATTGTATGAAATAGATGCTAGAAAACGTGATGAGATGATTGAAACATAATGATATTAAAACGAAGGATAAAATGAGAAAATGCGAAGGTTTATACAAACCTCACCCTGAGAAATAAGGGAGTTCCAATGAACTTCACTTAGAGAAAATGCGAAGGTTTATACAAACCTCACCCTGAAAACCAAGTGAGTTCCAATGAACTTCACTTGGAGAAAATGCGAAGGTTTATACAAACCTCACCCTGAGAAACAAGTGAGTTCCAATGAACTTCACTTAGAGAAAATGCGAAGGTTTATACAAACCTCCCCTTGAGAAACAAGTGAGTTTCAATGAACTTCACTTAGAGAAAATGCGAAGGTTTATACAAACCTCACCCTGAAAAACAAGTGAGTTCCAATGAACTTCACTTAGAGAAAATGTGAAGGTTTATACAAACCTCACCTTGAGAAACAAGTGAGTTCCAATGAACTTCACTTAGAGAAAATGCGAAGGTTTATACAAACCTCACCCTGAAAAACAAGTGAGTTCCAATGAACTTCACTTAGAGAAAATGCGAAGGTTTATACAAATCTCACCCTGAAAAACAAGTGAGTTCCAATGAACTTCATTTAGAAAAAATGCGAAGGTTTATACAAACCTCACCCTGAAAAACAAGTGAGTTCCAATGAACTTCACTTAGAGAAAATGCGAAGGTTTATACAAACCTCACCCTGAAAAACAAGTGAGTTCCAATGAACTTCACTTAGAGAAAATGCGAAGGTTTATACAAACCTCACCCTGAGGAACAAAGTTAGTGCAGATTCAGAATGAATTTCACCCTAAAGGAAAAGCCCAAAGCTATAAGAACGAAGGTCTTCATCCACTATAACCTCTAAGGCTGGGGGGAATAGGAACTATGAGGACACCCTACGAGCATCATCAAATCATCAAGTAAGCATAGAAGCTTGAACTCTCTATTTTAAGCCTGAATTCATCAAGTAAGCGTAGAAGCTTGAACTCTCTATTTTAAGCCTGAATTCGCCATGCCTGAATCTGAAGCCTTAGAGTCTATATGTGTCAAAAAGATACTAGAGATATATCTTGAAACATAACTGAGAAAAGCTAAACATGCAACACATATATATGCATACAGTAAGACAAGGTGCAGGTATAAGAAGAAGGAGTGAAATAAAGCAGTAAAAGTTAAGAAATATTCAAGACCAGTGGCACCATACCCTGGCCCTCCACAGAAAAACACAGGAGTGTGGAGTCTCCTGAAAATACCAAAAGGGCACAGAGGCCCCAAAAAACCAAAAAAAAAAAAAGTGTTTTAAAAATCCCAGAAATACATAGTAATCAGAGAAAGTAAAGTTTATCAAGAGGAAGGAAGTTCAGCCCTTCCATCGTCTCCAACTGCTTCATTGACCTGTTCGCTGGAACCACCACCCTCTTCTTTCTCCTCAGAGGCGTCAGCAGCTACGGTAGCCAGTGGGTCAGAGTTAGCTATGTGAACAGGGAATTCTAGATCGCTCACGGGCCCCAAATCTCCCACTCCTAAAGCAGCACTCTTCAGTTCCGAAATAACCCTCCTCATACCAGGCAGCCACCAAGGAGTATTGATATCCTCCTTGGGATCCCCTGGGAACTTTGGGGGAGTAGCCAATTCATCCAAGCGAAGGGCGCGAGTGTAATGACCGTCAAATCCTGCAGCAGAATTCTCGGCTATGGCATTAGAAAAGCCATGATCGATGAAATGTGGGATATAGGCCCCCATGGCCCCTAGAAAACTAGTGTTTTTGAGGAAAGCCTCTAGCCATTCCCAATGCAAAGTACCCAGAAAGGTCTGCCCTGCCGCGGACGTAAACGGAGAATCAATGCAAAGCTTCACCCCGGCCGAAGGTAGTTCAGTCTCCAAGCGTTGGATCCCCCTGTCCCGCTCAGCAACTTGAGCTCGAAGTGAAGAAATCTCCTCGGACAAAACCTGATTCTGTGCTGAAAGCTGAACGTTCTCAGTTATGGCAACCTTCCTCCCTAAAGTGGCCTCTCGAAGCTCTGCCTCTACCAGTTCTTTCTTTACCTTCTCTTGCTCCACCTGACTCTGGAGATCGTCATGGAGTTGAAGAGATTGGAGGGCTTGCTCGAATACGTCAGAGGAGAGAAGGCCAAACTACACAAAGTACAAAAGTAATAGAAAGAGTTAGCATATCTACTTTATCCCTCATCAGTCCTACAAAATAATATGTACATTAGGGGCTTACTTGAGAGAAGATGTGAGCAGTGTGCACTATCCTCTCTTCTAAGGTTAGAGCATTGAGAGCTTTTATAGCAGGAGTGGGGGTATAGCGTTCCACAAAAGCAGTGAACTGATCAATGCTGATATCACCCGTAGCTTCCAGGTCAATGGTCTCCGAGGGAGTAAAGGAATACTTACCCCTCGTTTTCTTCTTCTTGGAGGCACCAGAGGTGGGGAGTCCCGAAGAGTAAGCAGCCTTTCCCGTAGAAGACCTGGTACGTTTGGCGACTGACCCCACTAAGGGCTTCATCGGAGAAGGAGCAGGTGGAGCCTTCGAAGAACTCTCCGGAGCAGGAGGTTTACCTACCATAGAGAGTGGAGCGGCATCTCGAGAAATCTGGGACAACCAACTCATAGTTGTAACAAGAGAATAAAAATATCAGAAACTATAGAGATTTAAACCGCGAGGATAGCAACAGGGGGAAAGAAGGGATATTACCATCGTCTGGACCTAAAGGATAATCTGTGCGGCCGAAACCGAAATGGGATAAAGCCCTATGATTTTTACATATGCTCATCACATCAAAATACCCATGAACAACCACATGTTGGTTCAAATTTTCCATCACATCTAAATTAAGAGAGGAGCAAACAGAAAGAGGAGGACTGGGCACCCCAGGATTCTCATAGATCCACCCCTCATGAGGGAACTCCCAAGAAGAAGGGCTAGTTACTAAGAAGTAATAATCCTACCATTCCTGGACCCCCTCATGGAGTTTTTCCATGAATTTCCCGGTCCTAGAGGGGCGACCACAAGCATAGAAAAACCCGTCTGCGAACTTGCACATATATTGGGTCAAAAAGAGCTGGGCCGAGGGTTCTCCACCATTCCCCTTAACCAGAACGTAAAACCCTATCATTGCTCGAATGGCGTTTGGGGTGAACTGATTAAGAGGTATCCGGAGGTAAGAAGAAATTTCGGCGAGGTAGGGGTTAATCGAAAAACGGAGGCCAGCCTTCAGTTGAGCTTCCCAAAAGGCTAGAGTTTTGGGACCAGCAAAGTTTGGGCGTTCTTTACGGTGAGCAGCCCTAACTACGTAATCCGCCGGAAAAATCCTGGAATGGAAAAAGGCGGCTACCCGCTCTCTTGGAAGAGTTGAGGAAGTGGAAATCCTATTTTTTAGAGCGCGATCGGTTATGGGAAATAAAGAAATTAGATCGGGTAGAGAATCAGAATTTTCCATGGAAGTCGAGTTCGAGGAAGCCCTAGAAGAGGACAACATGAAGATAAAAAAAAAAAAAAAAAAAAAGCGAAGAAAAGAGAGGGGTACCTGAGATGAAGGCACCTTTTGAATGAGAAGGAGCTGTCGGCGAACGTGTGAAAGGATAAGTGGTTGTAGAGAACGAAAGGAGAATAGTGGGGTGAAGGTTAGAAGAAAGTGGATAAAACTAGAAAGGGGAAGTTTTACAGGCAAGAGGAATTTTTAATTAGGAGAAGTTATGATAGCGAAGTAAAAGCGGGAGAAGATCGAGAGAGGAGTGTGATTGACGCCCAGTGAGAGGGCGCGTGGAGGAAAAATGGTGGCGAGGTGTCTTGTCTCTAGTAAAGCGTACAGAAAAGGCAAGTGGGGGATTCGAGGTAGAGTAAAAGCGCGAAATGGGAAAAATTATTAAAAGGTAAGCGTACTACGCCTTGGTAAGGTCGTGGATTAAAGGCGATCAAAGGAAGGGAACGTTCCGCTCAAGTCCATCTCATCTTCTTTTCCGACTCTCATAAAACTATAAACGCTTTTACGAGAGTCTGGGGGAGTAGTTGATGCGGCCAAAATATGTCGTCTTCGGAGATGACGACACGTGTAAATAAGAGGAGACAAATCAGTCCCAGTAAGAGTAATAGTCCAAAAGATAGGATTAATACACCCGAAGACCAAAGAGGGAAATAGGTGTAATTGGGCTTTTTGGCCCATATCCAGGGCTCGGACCTTCTTGGGCCAGATGTACCCAGTCCATGAAGGAGAGACTTAAGACCTATTCCTGATGGGTGAAGTCGAAGAAGAAGTCAAAGCTAGTAAGAAGGAGGAGTCCACAGGAAGACCGAGTTTGGCGGAGCAGTTGAGAAGAATCAGGGAGAAAGAGTCTTCCTCTCTCCCACGAAACAGAAAAAGGTAGATAAGCAGGTTTGTTTTAGTTTTTTGATTACGTTTTTTACATTGAGCTCACTTTATCATTATTACCCAGAAGAACTATACGAGAAATACACTGAATTCATAAGAAACATCACGATATTCGCGAGAATTTCCCTTGAATTACAGGGAAATTCCTCTTTGACTCTCTTGAGAACGATTCTGACTTGAGCGTCGGAGATTCCGCGCCGGAATCCCCTCCGGCGTGTTTTTGCAGGTCTCTCAGGAGCTTGAAGGAGGTTCGTTCGTGAAAACGCTTGCGGAAGAGTGACGATTTAAGCCCGTAATTCTCATCATCTACACGAAAATATTCGGTATCCTTAGACGTTAGTTTTTGACGCAACACATACATATGTATGTGTCTCATAACCTAGATACTAAAATCACCACCAAAACTAAAATTTATAATATGAATACTATACAGTGCCTCAGGTGATGTAATCATCGTCTTCTTTGACGACCTTGCACCTTATAGGATGCATACATACCTATGTATGTGTCTCACAACCTAGACCAAAACTAAAATTTATAAAATGATATTAAGATTCAATAAAAATCATATAAATAATATATTTTTAAAAAAATAAACCCAAACAATCATATTTATCAATATTATTATTAACAATTAGTCATTAAAAAATTGTGAAAGCTCTGATTTTGCAAGGTTGTTAATCACCGAGTTTTAGGTTCACCAAATAATATGTTGTTTATTTAAAAATAAAAAAATTGCCTTGTTTCTTGAGCCATCAAGACAATAGATTCTTGGGACCTTCTACATGTAGTTAGAGTGTTGTATGGTGTCATAATTATTACCGTAGTCAGTTAATTTGAGCCATTAAAATTCAAATGTAAAGGCTTAGACTTGATGACCTATTACCTTTTGTATAATGTGATGCATGTATTCATCATATGTGTCGTATAATATTGTACGTCTGTCGTCGCACGCGTCTATCTCGTTGCCGCCGCCGCCTCATCTTGCCATGGCTCTGAAAGCCTCCTTGTGAAGTTTGGTGTTTGTATGTTAAGCCCTGATTAATTTATCTTGAATTTGAAAATTAACTTCCTTTGTTTAGTTGATGTATGTTAAACTCTAATTTACATTCAATTCGAAATTGGTTCGAAATTAGTGATAATTGAACATGGGTAATGTGATATTGTTTTCAATTTTGTGATTAAAAGTGAGTTTTCTTCGAGTCATTTTCACAAACACTTAATGTGCACCTTATTTTGTGGGGAAATTGCAAGTTTTGATATGTTATTGCTTGAGGTTGTGGAGTGATGAAGGGATTGTGGTTTAATATCAATTAAATTAATTGTCTTAGGATTGCTAGTGACATGTTTACATTCGTTTTGAAAATTGGAATGGTTAAGCATTGGTAATTTTAGGAACGGGTTGTTATATGCTAACTAATGCAATGAATTATATGGAGATTTCTATACGTTCGTTCTTTAAATTAAATCTCGTTGAATTATTTCATCCACGGAGAATCAACCCTCAAGCAGCATCACGTTGTGTATCTATTTTTGCAGCACATCTGTTGCGCTTCCCTTCACCAACAGTAACATTTCCTCTTTTCATTTCTGTCAATTCAATCTTTATTTTAATGGTAATACTTTAAATTATTTCATTAAGTTGTGTCATGTTTATTTGTGTGAAAGCCACGATCTGTAAAGAAATTTTAGGCCATATCTTTTCATTTCAAAGGCCAGCTAAATTACAGTTTGTTCTAAAAAAATCAGTTTGCTCGACTTTTCGACAATGGAGTACAGATCCCAGAGCAACCACTGGAACATAAACCAGGGTAGGGAGAACTTTTGAATTGTGATATACTTCCTATCTTATACTAGTACTTGCTTTGCTTCTAAGAATGTTAATGGTTGTGCAGCGGGTGAAATTCAAGTGGAGTGTGATGTGAAACTATTAACATTTGCAGACTGAAATTTGAAGAAAAGTTCATATTGTGTTTATTGAATTGAAAGTTCTTAAACAGAAGAAGAGATAATAGAATTACAAACTGCTGTAAACCTAATATACTAATCCTAAATGATTTAAAACTAAAAAACTGCTTAATTAACTAATTAATCAGTTAAGCTAATAACTGCTTTAAAGAATGAATAAGTAGAGTAGCACTTCTTCATAGTTCTATTTAACACTTTTCCATTCCTTGAGACCCCCCCTCAAAATGAGCATGTATGTTCATAAGGCCCATTTTGTTCTTGAAAATGTTGAAAGGAGTAGGAGCCAAAGGTTTAGTCATAATATCTGCTAGATTCTCCTCACTAGGTATATGAATCAACTTGATTACTCCTTCTTGAATTTTCTCCCTTGTAAAGTGAACATCTATGGAGATGTGCTTTGTTTTGTCATGGAAGCATGGGTTGTGTGCCATTGCATGCGCAGATTTGCTGTCAGTATACATGGTGGCTGGTTGAGTGAGCTTGATATGAAGATCATGGAGGATGTAAATGACCCACTGTGCCTCACAAGTGGTGGTTGCCATAGCCCTGTACTCAGCTTCTGCTGAAGATCTTGCTACAGTTGTCTGTTTCTTGGATTTCCAGGAAATGAGAGAATTGCCTAAGTAGATGGCATAGCCTGTGATGCTTCTTCTTGTATCCGGGCATCTGGCCCAATCTGAATCAGTAAAGGCATGGAGTTTAAAATCAGTATTAGAAGGATAAAATATACCTTGACCTGGATTGCTTTTAAGATATCTAAGCAATCTATGGACAGCTGCCATATGAGCTGTGTTTGGCTTGCTCATAAACTGAGTAAGCACATGCACAGGGTAAGAAATGTCGGGTCTTGTCACAGTGAGATATAACAATTTACCAATTATGCGTCTATAAGAAGAAGGGTCAGTCAGAGATGGAGCATCATTATTTATAAATGATTGTTTTTGATCCATAGGAGTAGATGATGGTTTACTGCCCAAGTAACCATAATCATGTAGAAGATCTAAAGTGTACTTTCTCTGACATAAATGCACGCCATTAGGATTTCTGGCTACCTCAATTCCCAAAATATATTTTAAAGTACCAAGATCCTTTATTGTAAACTTATTGTGGAGGTAATCCTTAATAAGAAGAATCTCTTGTAAAGAATTTCCAGTAACAATTAAGTCATCTACGTAACAAAGAATGACAGTAAAAGAAGTAGCATTTGATTTGGTAAATAAAGAGTTATCTGCCACAGATTGGATAAATCCAACAGAAATAAGAGACTCGGACAGCTTGGCAAACCATTGCTTAGAGGCTTGTTTAAGGCCATATAGACTTTTATTTAGTTTGCAGACCTTATTATTAGTGAAATACCCTGGTGGGGGTGACATATAGACCTCTTCAACCAAATCTCCATGTAAGAAAGCATTATTTACATCAAGCTGATGTAAGTGCCAATTTTTAGCAATTGCTACAGCAAGTAAAATTCGTACTGTGGTTATTTTAGCTACCGGAGAGAATGTGTCAAAGTAGTCAATGCCTTCTTGTTGAGTAAAACCTTTTGCCACTAACCTGGCCTTATATCTCTCTATTGTGCCATTAGAATTGTATTTTACTTTATAAACCCATCTACAACCAATAGTGTGTTTATTAAGAGGTAGTGGTACAAGGGTCCAAGTGTTAGCCTTCTCTAGTGCCTGAATTTCTACATCCATGGCCTTCTGCCAATTCTCATCTTTTATAGCCTGTTTATATGTTGCAGGTTCTTTAATTTGTGAAATATTTGCTGTGAAAGAGAGAAAAGACTTGGACAACTTTGTAGTAGACAAAAAATCTGAAATGGGATATTGTTTGCCTGGTTTAATAGAAACATTAGTACTAGGTCTCTTATGAGCAATAGAGGCAGGTAAATTTGTATGGTAAATATCAAGATAGGCAGGTGGATGTCTAGTCCTTTCAGATTTCCTGGTGGATTCAGTGTCAGTAGCTTGGTCATGAGTATTTGGAACAGAAACTACATCATGTATATCCTCAATGAAATCAGAATCTTGGGTATCATTAATATTTATGTGAGTCTCAATGGGTGGCTGCACAATTTCAATAGATGTGATAGGAGAGTCACAAGTGTCAGAACATGGATTGGTATTATCATTTAGAGGATCATAGCAAGAAACTAAGGTGCTTTCTTTAGCATTCAAAACTGGATCAAAATTATAAGTTTGATGTTTATTTGAAAAGGGAAATATATGTTCAAAAAATCTAACATTTCTAGAGATGATTATCTTTCCAGTGTTCAATTCTAGCAATTTATAACCTTTTGTGCCAAATGGATAACCCAAAAACACACACTTAGATGCTCTAGGTAGAAATTTATGCCTATGAGCTGTTAGTGTGTTGGCAAAACACAAGCACCCAAAAACCCTCATATAAGAATAATCTACCTCTTTGTTATGCAAAAGTTGAAATGGTGATTTGTTAAGTAAAATAGGTGAAGGAATTCTATTGATTAAATGTGCAGCAGTGAGTACACAATCACTCCAATATTTAAGGGGTAGACATGACTGAAAAAGGAGGGATCTAGCAACTTGAAGCAAATGTTGATGTTTTCTTTCCACCAAACCATTTTGTTGAGGCGTCTCAACACAAGAGGTTTGATGTAGAATACCTAAATCATGATAGAAATCATGTAGAAAAAATTCTGTTCCATTATCACTCCTTAGAATTTTAATTTTTGCATCAAACTGTGTGTGAACCATATTGTAAAAATTTTGTAGAGAGACTCTAACTTCAGATTTTGCTTTTAACAAATAAATCCAAGTGCACCTACTATAGTCATCCACTATAGTCAAAAAATATCTATGCCCAGAATGAGAAACAATAGAGAATGGACCCCATACATCGCAATGAATCATATGAAAAGCACAAGGAGATACAGATTTACTAATAGGAAAGGGTTGTTTCTTTTGTTTAGCCAAAGGACAGATAGTACAAACATTGTCCATGTCACGTGCATTCACATTTAATTGTCTAATGCTAGACAAGTATTTATCAGAGACGTGGCCTAACCTATAATGCCACAAATCAAATTTATTTAAAGGATAAGCAGAGTGTACAGAATGTTGAGACGTCTTTAAGATATAGAGACCTCCTGTTTGTTCAGCAGTACCAATCACTGTCTTGGTGGTGATGTCCTGCAAAACACAATGTGAGGACAAAAAGATAACAGAGCAACTAGAATATCTAGTTAAATGAGAGATGGAAAGCAAGTTATGAGTGAAATCTGGAACATATAAAACATTGTACAATGTTAGAGATTCACTTATAACTATGTTTCCTATATGTGTAGCGGTGGACATAGCATTGTTTGGTAAACTAATCTTTATATTAGATTCAGATGGTGGAGAAGTAAATAAGTCAAAATCTGAAATCATGTGATCTGTAGCTCCTGTATCTAGAATCCAAGTTGAGATTTTAGGGGGATTGCTTAGAGTATTAAAACAAAATCTCATGCATGTACCTTGATTCAGATTTGGGGAAGAAACAAAGGCCCCTGCTGCAGCATGTGAAGAAGTTTCCTCTTGTCCCTGCTGTGTCTTGGTAAAGTTCAAGAATTGTTCAAACAATTCTTGATTAAACAAGGGATTAGAAGCAACAGGTGCTTCTTCTTTAGGAGAAGGCTTAGCCAAATTAGCAGAAGAGGTATGCTCATTCTTAATCCTAGGCCCTCTAGGTCCTTTCCAACCAGGGGGATACCCAATCAATTGGAAACATCTATCAATAGTGTGACCAGGTGTATCACAGTGAGAACAAACTAGTGGCTTCTTTTTATCTTTGTAAAACTTAGCATTTTTAGCCAACATTGCTATGCTATCAGAATTTGAAGAAGTAGGTATATTCAACTGCCTTTGGCTCTCTTCTTGCAATAATAGTGAATAGACTTTAGCCAATGGTGGAAAAGGAGATTGTAATAGAAACTGGGATCGAATGGCTGAATATGAATCATCTAAGCCTATAAGAAACTTCATAACTGCATCTTGTTCTTGAGTCTCACTCATGATTTGAGGCAATTTACACACACAATTTGCATCACAAGAACAAGCTAAAGCTGGCCTATAGCTTAAATACTCATCCCAAGAAGCCTTAAACTGATTGTAATACGTAACAAGACTATTATTCCCCTGAGCAATGCTACTTAGAGTCTTTTCAAGATGATATACTCTACTTAAATCAGAACGAGTATACCTGATGTGAAGCTCATCCCACACCTCCTTTGCCGTAGCAAAATATTCCAAGGTGCTCTTGATTTCAGGAACGATGGAATTCAGAATCCACATAAGAACAAGATTGTTGGCACGAGTCCACGCCAGAAAAATCACACGGTCATCTGCTTCTGCTGGTGGAATAATTGACCCATCAATGAGCGGCAACTTGTTCTTTACAGAAAGAGCACGCTTTAAGGCGTGACTCCAGGACACAAAATTATCACCATTTAATGGATCAAGCACTATCGATACCGCGGGATTATCATTGTGATGGAGCACCAAGGGTGATAAAGGATTCAGAGTAGGATTCAAAGAATCTGAATCGGCAGCCATCTATATCAAAGAGGTTCCTAATTGTGAAATTTGGGAAAACAGAATATAGCGATAATAGAATTCGCTAAGAAAAGAAAACCCCTAAATTCGTGTTATATGGAGAAAGATGGAGCGTAGAACTCAATTATTTCAGAAAATCGAGAGAGTTGCGATCCTTCGATCAAGAATCACAAACAGAATCGAGCGTAAAACTCGATAAGAAAAGAAATCCCTAAAAAAAAAGGGCAAAAAAAAAAGCTTGCAATCGAGCGTAGAACTTGACTGAAGACGAAGCTAACAGATTGAGTGTAAAACCCAATTGTTCAATGATAACCGAAATCGTGATGAAGAATGAAAAACTGCTCAGGAGAAAATCCTTCGCGAAGAAGAACAGAACAAAAAATTCTTTGATGCAGCGAAATATTTGAGATCGAACCTAAACATATCTAGAAACAATCAATTGATTGAAACTGATACCATATTAACATTTGCAGACTGAAATTTGAAGAAAAGTTCATATTGTGTTTATTGAATTGAAAGTTCTTAAACAGAAGAAGAGATAATAGAATTACAAACTGCTGTAAACCTAATATACTAATCCTAAATGATTTAAAACTAAAAAACTGCTTAATTAACTAATTAATCAGTTAAGCTAATAACTGCTTTAAAGAATGAATAAGTAGAGTAGCACTTCTTCATAGTTCTATTTAACACTTTTCCATTCCTTGAGAGAAACAATGATCCAAGGAAGGAGTGGACACTTATTTTGTCAAAGTCTTTTGGTATCTGTTGTATTAGGGCCTGCCTTTGTATAATTTAATTTAATTCTTTATACATTACACGAAGAGGGGAGAATGGTGAGTATTGAGTTTAGTGTCCATAACAACCTTCATTTTGTTATAACGTCACACGAGTAATTATTTCGTTTTCTGGAGTCAAATAGGAAATCTATGTTTTTAGAAGTAATCATTTTGCAATTTTTTATTACATTTTACTAAAAAAAACTATGTTGAAAAGTGAGAGATGGTTTGATTGAAAAACATTATAAGATTTATAATTTATATTAGACTTACAATGTGAAAGAACTGATAATTAATCAATTGTGTATTGTCCAATAAACGTTGACATCTGAAATGCACTAAAACCCTCTCGTTTTTTCAGAGTTTTTAACACACGTTTTACGTCGATATCCACGTTCTACACATTACTCATATTAAATATCAGGTGGAGACAGGAGAATGGTCAGTATGGTGTCGTTAGTGACGATAACGATCTTCGTTCCGTTATAATGTCACACGGGTCGTTATCTCATTTTTCGAAGTTTTCAACACAAGATTTACGTCGATATCCATGTTTTACACGGTATTCATAGTAAAGATCAGTTGGAGCTAAAAAATTGTTCAATATGGTATCATTAGCGACGATAACGACCCTCCTTCTATTACATCGTCGCACAAGTCGTTATCTCGTTTTCGTGTGTCAAATATGAAACCTACGTTCCCCGATGTCATAATTTTACAACTTAAAATTATTTACGAAGAGGATGACATGGTTTTACTAAAAGGAGGACATGTATAAAAACGATGCATGATTTGATTAATAAACAATACATGATTTATAACTTAGAATAGAGTAATTGAGTGAAATGACTGATGATTAATCAGGGGTGTATTGTCCAATGAACATGACATTCGAAATGCAAATAATCACTCTAGACCCTTTTAAATAATGGTCATGGAAGTTATTCGACACTTTTACACAACATACAATGTTGTAAGTGACGATAATGGCCTTCGTTCCGTTATAATATCACATGGACCGTTATCTCAATTTTTTGAGTTTTCAACATACATTTTACGTCGATATTCATGTTATACACAATACTAGTAGTCAAGATCAGGTGGAGCTAGGAGATTGGTCAGTACAGTGTCATTAGCGACGATAACGACTATTCTTCTGTTACAATTAAAGTACACAATGTCTAGAATGTATATCATAAGACTAAAAGGTTTACAAGATTCATCATTCATGTTTTATTTTCTCTATTCTAATGAAGTAAAATTAAAGTACTTCTCTTTTCATCCATGCATTCTTCAGTCTACACCTAACCACATCATATGCATGTAGATATACATGTGAACAGATAACTCCCCAACCTAACAATATGTGCAACAATACATGATGGAGCTAGGATTTTGTGCTCAGGTAAAGTCTAGTAGGCACTCGAGTGCATGTTGTGCATCCTGGTCTAAAGAAAAGTGTATGTTATTAAACTGAAAAGTACAACACAATATTACTAAAAAAATGTAAGTCACTATGATTAAAAATATTATTATACAAGATTAACACAAATCCAATGCAACATTATAAACTTCAAATATAAAAAATTTATCTCAAAATTCTCAATAATTTGTTCTTTTAATGAAAGTTTGATGATATATTGCAAATCCATCCCAACAACGTAACAAAAGGGCCAAAGAAAACAACAAATACAGAAAGATTTAACTCTAAATAAAAGGAATTAAGTTTGAGATAAACCTTTTTTTTTTTTGGATTACATGTTGAACTAAAAAAATTTAAAGAAATTGTATTTCACTCTTGACCATAAAACTATACCAAGAATCCAATATCAAATTAATATGTCGGTTGCATTCTTGATAATTCTTGCGAGTCGTGATCGGCGGACTGCGTAGTGAGCGAGCAGTCGAGCGATGCGCAAGCTGAACCGGAGTTGAGTCAGAATCGAATCTCTACTGCTAAGAATCGATACCGCCGGTTGAGAATCGACACCACTAACTGAGAATCGAAGACGGCCGAGTTCACAATCACGGGCGGGGGAGAAGAAACCTAATTTCTAATTTCCGATTAACTCGTCTGATGAAGAATTGGGGGAGCGACGGTCGTCGCCTGAGATTCGAAGGCGGAACTAACGTGAGAAGGACGACGGCGAACAAAGAATTGACGGGGAAACCTAAGAATTCTGAATGAAGCCACGTGAACGATGATTTACCCTATTTTTGATTGACTTTTTAAAAAAATAATTAATTAATTTTTATTAAAGAGATAGAGGAATGTTAGAATAGTAGTAATTTTGTTTATTTTTTAAAAATAATTTATATTTATTAAATATGGGTAATATAGTAAATAATAAAATACAATTTAAAAAATAATTTAATTAAAATAAACCTGTATAACAGGTAGCAGGTCGTTATTATTAACTTCAAGAACAACCTATTGTAAAAAAATTTATACTACCTATTATTATTAACTTCAAGGACAATCTACTGTTAAAAATTTAGAATTTTCTAAATAGTACAAGTTGGATATAAGTAGTTGATTGAAGTTGTGTTGTCTTATGTTAGTGCGCTAAATTTATGGCAATGTTGTTTTTGCTACATTTATTTTTTTGTAAATATTAAATCTACACTGAGTCAAGAACACACTCTCACAAGAATCGTGTCAATTCCAGTTATATTTTAGGAGATATGAATTTTTAAAGTTTATGTGACAAATACATGAATATTTTGTAGCAGTATTGATAACGAACCCAAAACTCTCATTTCCAACTACTAAAACTCATTAAACAAATGTTATATGTATTATTTACTTAAAGACAACCTACTATAAAAATTTAGAATTTTCTAAATAGTTTTAATATTTATAATAATTTCTAGAAGTTGGATATAAACTGTTTTAATTAAACCGCGTAACAAAATTTTTATAAATACTTGTTTTTGTACATTTTATATGTTTTTACCCAATTTTATATTTTTGCATTAAAAACTTATGTACACAAATTTTCAGGATGGAAAACGAAAATATACGTATGGGACCAGGAGATAATTTAGTATTGAATGAACAAGCCTCACATCGTTCGATGCTAAAGGATGAATTAGGAGTCAAATTTTCTTGATAACTCACACGACCCTCAATCTCGATTTCCCATTTCGTCTTGTCACTTTTTCACGCCGGACAATCCCTAACATAGTCGCACCAGGGGCGACTTTACTAGAAGACAAAATTGAAAATATTTTTATTTTCTTTTTTATTTTTTTAAATTAAACAATTTCATAGTCGTGGGATGCACACAGAATTCTTGAATATTTGTGGGTTGCACATAGAACTATACTTAAATTGAAAACAAATCTAGTTTTTACCATAATTGCATTATGTAAAAAAATTTGCTATAGAAGAAATATATAAAAAAAAGGAAAAAAGAAAATAATTAAAAATAATAATAAAAGTAAATTGATATAAAATTAGATTACAAAATTATATATAAGGAAGATTTTAATTATTTTCTCATCTATAAATATTTTATTATATTTAAAAATGTTTTTGTATATTACACTAGTAATTCTCCTGTGCGATGGATTGAATATTGATAAAGTATAATGTAATACAACCTGTTATAGAAATTTAAAGTAAATTATTTTGTTTATTATAATTTAATTTTTATTAAAAATTTACTAATATATAAATTTTATGACATACATAGGTATGTTTCTCATAACCTAGATACTAAAATCACCACCAATAAAAATGATATTAAGATTCAATAAAAATCATATAAAAAAAATATTTAAAAAAAAAATTAAACTCAAATAATCATATTTATCAATATTATTATTAACAATTAGTCATTAAAAAAATTGTGAAAGCCCAAATTTTGCAAGGTTGTTAATCACCAAGTTTTAGGTTCACCAAATAATATGTTGATTATTTAAAAATGAAAAAAATTGCGTTGTTTCTTGAGCCATCAAGACAATAGATTCTTGGTCATACGTTTGAATCAAATGTTTGATTGGATTTCTTTTTTATTGTTGATTTTTCTTTTTGTCGTCTCTCTTAGCATCGATGGAATCAAGCTCTGAAAAATGGCACCAATAAATAAAATTTATGTACCTAAATAATGCAAGAAGCTGTACCTAAATAATGTAAAAAGTGCGTGAAAAATGAAACATGAGAAAACTTCAGTGACATATTTAGTAAGAAAATGGTGAAAATTACCTACGGTATTTAATTTGAAAGAAAAAGTAGCAGTCTCGATTCTGTCATATATGTGCAGTGTTAATTTTCAGAAAGCTTGAAATTTGTGCATATAATTATATCTTTCCATTATCTTTCTTATATAAGGAAGATTTCTCTTTTAATTATTTTCTATTTCTTTTTTCAATCACTCTTTTATATTTTTTCACAATCCTGCATATTATGCGGTCTTTGAGGGAGATATTGACGAGAATCAATATTAATATTTGATTAATAAAATATGAGAGTTTATCTCGGTATCTCTTTTACGTTATTCTTTGTGAATCAACGTATCTGAGTTTATCACTTTTTCGGGTATTCGTAGAATCAACGGATAGTGTGTGTTCTTCATATATATTTTCTTTATTATACGCTCTCACTGATGCATCAGTTGCTATGATACCAACTGATGCAGCAGCGAAAGCGTATAAAAGAAGAATAAATATGAAGAATACAAAAGAAACACACAAATCCATTGATTCTACGAATACCAGAAAAAGTGACAAGAACTCAACTACGTTGATTCACAAGAATACGTAAAAGGGACATTGAGATAAACTCTGATTTTTTTATTAATCAATTCAAACCCCTAGTGACAATCTAAAACCTGTCTATTTATAATATAAAATATACTTGGAGAATAATGAACATATAAATATTAAATACTAGTGTAGAACCCGTGTATTACACGGGATTTTAAATAAACTTTTTAATATTATATATTTATTTATTTACGTATTTAAATTTCATATTTTTTTGTATGATAGGTTATTATAATTATATTTTAAAAAAATGGTTGGATATAATTCTAAGTTCAATTGCTTAAATTTTATTTAACTTTTTTTAATTATATTAATCGTAATATAATGTAAAACATAAACTAATGTAAGTGTAATTATATTATACTCCCTTCGTTCCAGAGGAACTTGCACCTTTGGGATGACACACATTTTAATAAATGTGTAAGAAAAAGTGTAATGAGTGATGTTTTGGAGGGTAATTATGTAAACTTTTTTGAATAAAGTAAAGTAAAAGGTAGATTGAGTGTGAAAAAGTAATGGCATATGGGTAAATATGTGTATATTTTGAGGGTGAGGGTTATGACAATATTTTCTTTTATGGAGTGTGCAAATTGGTATGGGACATCCATATATGAAAAGCGTGCAAATTCCAATAGGACAGAGGGAGTACCATTCATAACAATTTAATAAACTAAAACACATTAATGGAAATATGGTGTTTTAATTCAATTGAGATTCTAATTTTTCTTTTTTAAAAACAACATAAATAGTTTAGTTAGAAGGTTTTGCATTATTATCAAGATAAAATAATTTTAATCCCTTTTGACTTCCTACACTTAAAAATCGAACTTATAGTTGGTTATGAGTCATGTGAAAATAGTTAAAATATGGATCTTGGGTGGAATAGATCAATGTTGGAAAGAGTATGTCCCTAACTTTTATTAATGATCATTGTAAAAAAAAACAAAAGATTTGCCTTCTTTTGAACTTTACTTATTGTAAGATCTGAAAGACTTAATATCATACATGATGTTGGGATATGAATCCTAGACAAGTTCTACATGATGATAAAAGATGAAGTTTTGATAAGTCAAAAGTAGTTTGAATATTTTCTAAGTGTTGACTGATCTAGTCTAGTTAAGTTGAAGTCATCTTAAACAGACCAGTAGAGTTCACATGAAAAGACAAGTGTTGTTTATATTTAAAAGATAAGTACGATCTATAAGTACTTCATATGTGCTATTTGTATACGTATTATATTGTTATTGAGCTATGGATAATCTTTGTATAGAGCTCATGATTTGTGTGTAATAGATAGATTGATTGTATAGTTTTATAAGTTGACTAAGCTATAAGCTTAAAGTAATGTAATAGTCTTGTTAGGATTAGAATAGTCTACTATTGAAAGTCGCACAAGAAGACTAGACAAGAAGAGTTGAAGTCTACTACACAAGACAGGTGGACTACAAGACCAGTGCAACAAGACCACAAGACAGGTCAACTTGAAGTGAAGTAAAGAAGAAACGCGTATAAAGATAAGGATGAAGAAGTTAGTTATGGAATAACTACTTAACAAGAAACGCGTTGTTGGATAAGAAGATGCAGTTACAAAAGTTAGTTTTCAAGAAGAATTAGTTACAACTGACTAAGTTCTTGATTTCAGAAGTCTATAAATACTTCATGGTATTAATCGATTCAAGACTACTGATTACTGAGACTACTTCAAATACATATACTGAAGCTACACACTGAAGAATTGTTCGAAGTTACTCTCAGAGTTTACTGAAGTTCAGAAAGCAAGTCAGAAGTGAAGTGAAGAAACCAGAAGACTGCTACTGAATAAGTTTTTAGTTTTGTTTGTTGTTTTTATCAAGTTCTAGATACTTGTTAAATTTCTAGTAAAATCGTAGACATATCTGGTGGTATAGTCTTAGAAGATCTAAGTCTTCTTCTTGGGACTTAAAATCACAAGAACTCACACTTTGTACTCGATTGGAAGAGTTAGTGGAAACATCACAACTGGGTTGTGAGAGTGGACGTAGACAAGTTGTCGAACCACTATAAATTGTTTGTGTTGTTTACTTTACTGTTTTGTTTAATTGCTTAATTGTTTACACACATAACTGAACAAGACAAGTTGAGTATAGAACAGAGTTCTCGAATTTGAAGATTGAGTATAAACTTTAATTGGGCTCATTATTAATTTCGTATTCCGCACATTGTAATTCTGATATATCGAAAGATTTTAGAAAAGTCTATTCACCCCCCTCTAGACATTTTCTTTAGCTTCCCTCGATATTAACTCATCTTCGGGACCTACAAGTGGTATCAGAGCAGTAGTTTACGAACTGCTGTTTCTTGATAACCGACTTAAGACTTAGGGTGAAGTCTTGGTCTGTGATTGTACTTGCTTACGTGCTCTTATCTGTTCTTGATCACTGCTATTGAATTTATTTTGTTCTTGATATCACACTGTGCTATATAAGTCTTCTTGAATCATGTCGTTGGAAATTAGTGCTAACAAGCTACCCAAGTTCCAGGTTCAGGACTACGACTATTGGAAGCTGCAAATGGAAGCCATTTTCAGCTCCACGCACGACCTAATGATCTCTGTTGTGACCGAGGGTCCGATCATGACAATGGTCCCAAATACTGCAAATCTTGACAAAGACAAACCAATTGGCACCCTCGTCAAGAAACCAAGGTCTGATCTAACCTCAGAAGAAATGCGTCAAAATAATTTGGATAGTTTGGCGAAGAATTACATCTTACACACTCTTCCTAACGAGTATCTAGGAAAAGTGTTAAAATGTAAAACTGCCAAAGACATGTGGGACAGATTAGCTATCATTTGTGAAGGGACAACCCTGATCAAAGAGAGCAAATTATCCACTGCTGTCCAAAGATTTGAATCATTTCGGATGAAAGTTGGCGAAACTATCGACCAGCTGGATACTCGTTTTACTAAGATTATGAATGATCTGGAAGTCCTTGGTAAATCATATACTGCTCGTGAGATCAATCTTAGGATTCTAAAAAGTCTTGATAGTCGTTGGAAAATGGTAAAGATGCTTGTTAAGAATACTCAAGACATAGACAAGTGGAGTGCAGAGACCATGTTTCAAACTCTTAAAGCCCATGAGTTTGATTTAGACGAAGATGAACCCGTAGTCAGTAGTGACAGAGAACATGCTGTGTCTAAGAACGTTGCCTTTAAGTCTAGTTCGTCTAAGTCTTCTAAGGTAGACAGGTCTAAGTCTAAGACTAAGTCTGCTTCTGTAAAAGACGAGTTAGATACTGATCTTAGTCTGAAGGATCAGGTGAGTCTCATGGTTAGAAAGTTTGATAGGCTCAATAAACGTTTCGGAAGATACAAGAAGTTCTATAGGGATCATAGAGCGTCCACTTCTAAGAACTCGTCTGAGACCAGACGAGACCGAAACTCGTCCGAAAGGAGAGACGAAGTCTCGAAAGGTAATAGACGAGATAGAGAGTCTGACGATAGGAAGATTCAACGTTTTGATAGACGTGATAAGCGCAGGGATAAATCTCCTATTAAAAAGGCTACTAATGATCTCTTGTGCTATAATTGTGAAAAGCCAGGTTATTACATATATGAATGTCCAGACCTGAGCACTGATGATCGAGAAGAACGCAAAACACGAAGAGAAAGAAGATACAACCGTGGCAAGAAGGCAATGATGGCCAATGATGACTCTGATTCGGATTCAGACGAGTTGCCATCGTCCTTGTCCAGCCACTCGTCTGATCGAGATCACGATGAAGCATTCATAGTAGATGATGGTCTATGTTGTATGGCTAAAATCGACCAAGAGGTATCATCTGCTACATCTTTTCAATCTTGTGATGATTCAGAAACTGATGAAAGTGACACTGCTAGTAGTGAAGTAGGAAGTAGTCTTCAGCACTCGACTAGTGCAGTTGAAGACGACATTCTACTTGCTAACCAAGCATTCATCGAAGTCAGTGATGAAAACATCGCATTAAAAGAAGAAATCATTGATCTTAAGGAAGCTCAGTCTAAAGTAGATCCTAATGTAACAGTCCTAAATGAACGCTTGACTGAAGAGTTAAGACAACTCAAAGAAAAGTGTGCATTGACAGACAGGTTATATCAAGACCTACTTAAGACACATGCAACTGAGAGAAATGAGTTCAATGTTTTAAAGAGCAAGTGCAACAGACTTGAAGAACGTAATAAGTTCTTAGAGACCGAGGTTGTCACACTTGATCTCAAACTTACTGACCTGGTTAACTCTTCTAAGATTAACCTTGAACTGTCAGATAGGTATAGATATCCAGGCAACAAGACAGGTATAGGTGTTGAGTCATCTAGCTCGTCTACTCGAGTCATTAAGAACCCTACTACTAACGCAAGACTTTTGCCAAATGATAAAGGAAAAGGACCAATGATATACAATATTGATACTCCATCTAAAGGTACTATGCCTAAACAAGCTCGAGTTAACATTCCGATTACCAAGGGAGGTAAAAAGAATGGTAACAACAAGCCTGTTCAACCTAGAACTAATCTTCAAAGGACCACTAATCGTGGACGACCCAACCAGGTCAGATACGAGGATTGGTATCCTGAGGAGACGAATGCTAGACAGGTACAGACTAGACGACAAGAGCCTAGACCTCCTTTTATAAGGCAGTCTCAGCTCTACTCGTCTAGACCTAGACAGGTAGCTCCAAAATATCGTACACAACCTGTCCTATATCCTCCACCTTTGTCATATGATATCATAAGTGAGGAAAGACCCAAACGCGTCTATAAACCGTATGGACCTAATGCATATAAGCCCTACTCTGACTATCATAGACAAGTGTCTGCTCAAGTAGAGATTAAGTCGAAAGGCTATCTCCAAAGAGTAGACCCGAACTCGACTGATAGGCCAGATAAGGACAACAAGGTCTTATTTTGTAACAAGTATGGCAGAAAGCTTAAGAGATCGAACTTGTTCAAGACTCCAATGTACATTTAGATTCCTCTAAACTCGACTAACCCCCCAGGACCCCAATAAACAAATGGGTACCTAAATTATTGAATATCTTCATTGCAGGGTCGACTTGACTTGTATAAGAAGGGTGGCTCAGTAGGAGAAACTTGGTACGTAGACAGTGGTTGCTCACACCACATGACTGGTACCAAGGCTCTCTTATCAAGTTACCATGAGCAGGAAGGACCAAAAGTGATATTTGGTGATAGCTCCACTGCTGTCACTAAAGGATTTGGTTACATTCGGAATGGAGACGTAGAGATTCAAGATGTCTCATATGTTGAAGGTTTGAAATACAATTTACTCTCTGTGTCACAGTTTTGTGATCGTGGATACAAGGTGCAGTTCAAGAGCCGCAAATGTGAAATCATTGACAAAAGGACACACACAGTCCTACTAGTCGGCGTAAGACAAGGTAGTGTGTACATAGTGAACTGGAACAGTTGTCCGAGGGACACCTGTCTACTTACTAAGAATCCTAAAGAACTTGGCTGGCTCTGGCATAGACGCCTTTGTCATCTAAACTTTAAGGTTCTTAATAAGATAGCCAGAGATTACCTTGTGGAAGGTATTCCCAATGAGGTTTACTACAAGTCACATGTATGCACGGCTTGTCAACAAGGTAAACAGGTTAAAGGTTCTTTTAAGTCAATTCCTACTCTCTCAACTAGTAGAGTCCTAGAACTCCTACATATGGATCTTCATGGTCCAATAAATCCTCCAACCTTGAATGGTAGAAGGTACACACTTGTTGTTGTAGACGACTATTCTAAGTTTACTTGGGTAGTCTTTCTACACAAGAAGAGTGATACACAAACACTTCTGCCTGATCTGTTGAAGAAGTTACAAGTTGAGAAGAACCAGTCTATTGTCAAGATTCGTAGTGACAAGGGAACTGAGTTCATTAATTGCTATATCAAAGATTTCTGTGCTAAACGTGGTATCCAACATCTTACTAGTGCAGCTAGGACACCACAACAAAACGGTGTAGCAGAAAGAAGGAATCGAACTCTCAAAGAAGCCTGTAGAACCATGATAGCCGAGTTCAACACGCCTCAAAAGTTTTGGGCTGAAGCTATCAATACTGCATGCCATTCACAGAACAGAAGCGCGATCAACAAAGCTCTAGGCAAGACACCTTATGAGGTTTGGAAAGGTAGAAAACCCAGAGTTTCATATTTCCATATATTTGGTTGTAAGTGTTTCATTCACAACAATGGAAAGAGCAAGTTGAATGCTTTCGATGCCAAAGCAGACGAAGGGATATTTTTAGGATACTCCTCGACTAGCAAAGCATTTAGAGTATTCAACTACTCAACTCTTTGTGTGGAAGAAACACCACATGTGGTTTTCGATGAATCTCGACAAGACTCGTCTACCAACAAGATCAGTGAGAAAGTGACTGATCTAACGATCGAATCTGACAAAGATTCAGAGGTATATGAATCCGTTCAAGCCTACAACCCATTCCTAAAAGCTCTCGAGTCTGACGACAAAGAGAAAGTAAGTACTCAAGGTAAGTCTTCTAGACCAGCTGACATGCCTGCCCTAGTTGACTCTACTACTCCTGGTAAATCTGTTGATGATACAAATGATATTTATATGCATGATGTTGTACATGATATAGATGATGATAGTATTCCTGTTAAGAATAGAAAAACATGGAAATCTGCGCATGATACTGAAAATATCATTGGTGACTCTACTATTGGTGTGAAGACTAGATGATAACTCTTTGAGTCGCAAGAACAGCCTAGTCCAACTATGTTTTGCTGGTGTTGTTTCCTCTCTGCTATTGAGCCTACCACTGTTAAAGAGGCATTGGCTGATAGTAATTGGATCATCGCTATGCAAGACGAGTTGAACCAGTTTGTTCGAAACGACGTCTGGGAACTTGTCGATAGGCCGGAACATCATAATTAGTTGGCACTAGATGGATTTTCAAGAATAAGAAAGATGAGAATGATTTAGTCGTTAGGAATAAGGCTAGACTAGTCGCCCAAGGCTATTCACAAGCTGAAGGTATAGACTATGATGAAACATATGCTCCTGTTGCTAGACTAGAAGTCATTCGATTGTTCCTTGCATATGCTGCTCACATGAAGTTTACTGTATATCAAATGGATGTTAAAAGTGCATTTTTTAACGGTATTCTTGCGGAAGAAGTGTATGTTGAACAACCCCCAGGTTTCGAAGTCAAAGGCGACCAGGTGTACAGAAGACAAGAACGGAAGGACATTTTACTCGTCCAAATTTACGTAGATGACATCATTTTTGGGTCACCTAACAAAAAGCTGAGTGAAAGTTTTTCAACACTCATGCAAAGTAAATTTGAAATGTCAATGATGGGTGAAATGAACTACTTTCTTGGTCTTCAAGTAAAACAAACTCCAGAAGGTATTTTCATAAATCAGGCGAAGTACACTAGAAACCTTCTAGACAAGTACGGGATCAAAACTTGTAAGTCTACTCGCGTACCGATGCAACCAACTTACAGAATGGACCCAGATGAAAATGGTAAATGTGTTGACCAATCTTATTATCGTGGATTAATTGGTTCCTTACTGTATCTAACTGCTAGTAGACCGGACATTGCATTCTCTGTTGGTGTTTGTGCTCGATTCCAAGCCAATCCAAAGGAAAGTCACATGGAAACCACCAAAAGGATTCTGAAATATTTGAAAGGGACCATCAATCGTGGTATATGGTATCCCTCAAATGATGATCTATCCTTAAGTGGCTACTCAGACTCAGACTTTGGAGGCTGTAGAATAGATAGAAAATCTATTTCTGGTTCTTGTCAATTTTTAGGCACAAAACTCATTTCATGGTTTTCGAAAAAGCAGACTAGTGTTGCAACTTCAACTACCGAATCCGAGTACATGGCTGCTGGTAGCTGTTGTAGTCAACTACTCTGGCTCATGCAACAGCTTAGAGATTACAATATACATGAATCAAATGTTCCTATTTTCTGTGATAGTAATAGTGCAATTGCCATTACACAAAATCCTGTTTTGCACACACGTTGTAAGCATGTTGATGTAAAGCATCATTTCATACGTGATCATGTAGAAAAGAAGGATATTCGCATGGAAAAGATTCATACTGATTTTCAAAGAGCTGATATTTTCACAAAACCATTAGCTGAGGCACGTTTTCGTGAGTTATGCATTAGTCTAGGGCTAATTGATCTAGACCCTACTTGCCTATAGCTATGTACTAACCAGACAGGTACATCAAAGAAACAAGGAGACAAGATCACTAGACCAGAGCACTCGACTACTCACACAACAGACAGGTATACAAGGCTAGACTAGATGACCAAACAACCCGATGAGGAAGCTGGTAAAGCTGAGGGTAATACTAAGGGAATAAACATTTAAGGGGGAATCTATGATTTCTTAAATATCCTTATGTTGACTCTTATGTTTGTTACAAGTCATCTTGTTCGAAACCTTGATCATTGCTTTAGATTGATATTCATCTTATTTATTTTACTCTACTTGTACCTACAATTACACATTACATATGATAAGATAGGTACATGAAGTCGTTCGACATTCAGAATAGACAAGCACAGTCGAAGGGGGAACTCGACTGGTGTTCATAAGTCTACTCGTCTTGTACACTTGAAGCCTACTCGACTTATGAAGCTGAGGTCTACTCGTCTGTTCTGGATGGACTCGAACAGACTAGCTAAGTGTTTCTCTTGATTGAAATATGCTAAGTGTTTAATCAAAACGAATTAAGGGTATTATAGTAATTCGATAATGTTAAAACTTGAAAAACCCCAGAATTGGATTTATACACTCCCATTTTAATGAGGTGTATACACCCAGTTCGTACTCGACTACGCTAGGTCAGATGAGTTCACTCCCCTGTCCTAACTAAGAAGAGTCGGATTTCAAATTTTACAATATCAAATCACATAATATTCTCGATTCCGTAACTGAATACCAAAGGCCCCAACCGTTGGATCTAATCCTTTAATCTTGGCCGTTGGATCAACTCTCAGTTCTTAATCAAAACCCATCTTCCACAACACAACTTCCCACGATTTCATAACTTCCATTCTCTAACTCTCGAATCTCTTGCAAAATCAACTCTCCCGTTCTTACTCTACCTACTTAAAATGTCGAATCGCTCTATTTTCGATAGAAGAACTAACATGCAGGCTACATTCGACCTAGGTCGATACATCTCTGACAACAAAGTGCAGGTTGAACCCTCTGTGTTCTTCAAGGGTAATCACACTGATGGAAATGCAGAAATTCTGTCCAAATGCAGCAGATGTGGATTGAAGCCGTATCTAGAGGCATTCCCTCAAGTGGTATTGGAAGAAGAGGTGTTGTTATTCTATGCCAACGCCACAAGGCGAGGAGATGTGGTCGAATCATTCATTAGAACGAGTCGAGTTGAACTCACTCGCGAAGTTATGTTTAATTATTTGAAGTTGCCCATCGAAACGATTGATGTGGAAAATTATGCCGTTGGTCAGGAGATGAGATATTTGAGCATCTTTTGTGGAAGGAAAATGAAGCTCAAACCAGATGGCAAGGCTCCTACCGTCAAGAAGTCAGAACTTCTGGAAAAGTATCGCACCCTACTGGATATAGCAAGCAAAATGCTACTATGTGCCACTGGATCTCATGATTCTGTCACTCAAGCCAAGACAAGGGTAATGGCGGCGATATATGACGGAATCACGGAGGGTAATTGGTTTAAGCTGATAGCTGACCGGATGATGTACTTCGAAAGAAGTGTCAAGGTTGACACCGACTCTTGCAGTTGGATAGTGTCAAATGTTGCTGGGTATGGCAACAAGCTGAGTATATTACTACCCTTGTTGTTGCCAAGCAAGTCTGACTGGAGCAAAGGAAAGCCCTTTCATCCTTTGAAATTTTATTTGAAGAAAGAGGCCTTGAAGAAACAGGCTGCTGCTAGGCCAGCTGCACCTAGGCAAGCTCACATTGATCCTATGGAAGCCTTGCCTTATGCTGCCTCGTCTAGTGCATCGGAAGATGAGTCGGTTGAAGAGTCTAAAGAAGCTGCACAAGACTCGTCTAGTGCAGATGACTCGGAGGAGACTCAGTCGGAAGAGGAGTCCGCTCAAGAGAAGGAGCCAAGTGCTGAAGTTCCTGAATTGTATAAGCTGGTAAGAGTTGGAACGCCCCCTCCACCAGAAGAGTCGAGTCCACAGGTTGGTACTTCTTCTCAAGGTATTTCAATTCCTCTCTCTCTCTCTCTTCTATTCGAACCAAGGCTAGATCACATCGATCTAGGCCTAGACTTGCTCCCTCAACCTCGCAAGTGTTGGCAGCACATCCGCTGAGAGCCAACTTACCCCCAAACACTCCTATAATAGACACAACTGATACTCCGACAGTTGTCACACCAATCCTAGACACATCAAAGCCCATAGAAACCACAGACCAAATTCTATCCTTACCTTCAACAGAATATGTTGAACCCATCTACTTCAGACAAGACGCCAGTTGCCACTGCAACAGCTGAGTTAGGGACCCCACCTACTCAGACCCCGTCTGAAGTTAGATTCGAATCCTTGGTCTACTACCCGATGTGTTTAAGAGAGAAGAGAATCCGATCGAAGATGAGCAATAATTTAAAGAAGCAGCTCTCATCTATCGAAGTCGACTACTCGTCAGAGCAGTTTGAGAAACTTCTACGTATATGCACCTGGGTTGCATTAAAGAAGTCTGGAACAGACGACTTGTTCGAAGTCATCTTAGGAAAGGGTGGTATTTCAAACTTTATGGATTGGGAGATGGAACAGAAGGAGAACAGTGGTGTTCGAGACCACTCAGAGCTATTTCCATCTCACGCCCTTACTGCTCTTGCGAAGAGATTATTGGGTATCTCTGATGATCTGTTGTGTTCGGAATCACAATTTGATGTGGGTGTTCAAGTTTCAGAATCGGATTTCATTGAAGATGTAGCTATGATTGAAGCTGCACCAACTGAGGAGATCCACTCTACTGATCCTATAGTAGAGTTAGACAATGTCTCAGACCAGTTGAGAGGCATTGTGTTCAGATTCCAAGTAGAACATGCTGACAGTCCAAGGTCAGATTTTGCTTTTATCTATCGATATACTGATCTTTTGCTTCCTATTGAGATTTGTGGTTATATGGAGAAGCTGCATGCCTTATTGAAAAAGGACTTGGCTGATGCTGAAAAGAAGGCAAAGGAAGCTAAGTTGGCTATGGTGCCTTATTGTCCTTTACCTAGTCTGAAGGCCATTGCTGGAAGTGTTCTTGAAGCTGAAGTAGTGGAAGACGAGGTCTTAACTACTCTCCCAGAAGGTCAGTTGATTGAAGTCATATCTCTTGCTGAAGATGAGATCATAGAAGAGGCTACTCATGTTGTCGATGTTGGTCAATCGTCTCAAGCAATCCCAGCCGCTTCAATAGTTGAATTGAAAGAAGACTTGAAAGCTGTTATCAAGTCGTCTATCGATGAATTTCTCAAGTCTGAGTTAAAGAAGACTCTTGTTGAACAGAACAGTGTCCTTGTGACAAGTTTAAAAGAGATGATCATGAATGAGGTCAACCAGTTGGATAATGATTTCAGACAAGAGATGTTTAATCAGATTGAAGGATTTCTCCAGAACCAAGTTGAATATTCGGAGAAGAGCTCAGTCGATTTTGCTCGAGTCTTAGCCACTGAAACAGGAAGATGGAAAGAGTTTATAGAGCTAAGATTGAAGTAGCTGATGTTCAAAGAAAAGAAGCATATGATCAGCTAGCTCAAGCAAGAGAGATTATAAATGCCATGACTGAAGAGAACAGGAAGTTGCGATTGACTGCAACACATTTTAAAAATGAGTTGAACTTGTCTACTCAGAAGTTGGAATTGGTGGCGACCAAGCTGGACAAGTTGAGTCAAGATGGTTCTCATGAAAGGCAGATTGAAAGAGCTTCGAACCTTATGAAGCAAGCTATGTTAGAGGAGATGACTTGGTTTACTTCTCTTTTCTCTCTCAAGGCAACTGATGAAGCCAAAAAGGGGGAAGAGACAAGTCGAGTTGAAGTTATTGAGAAAGCTAAGTCTAGTGCTGAACCAGAAGCTAAGGAAGCTGTTGAGGCTATACAAGATCTTGGAAGGCCGAAAAGACGGAAGTTGGTTAAAACTGTAGATCTTGAGCAAGCTAAAGCTGAAGCAGATGAGTTGAAGAAGAAGGAGAAAGGCAAGGGTGTTGCTACTTCTGAAGCAGAGGTTCAGACAAGACAAGTATCGAAAAGAAAGTCTATTGTTATGGAAGAGCCGAAAGAAGCTGAGACAACAACAAAAATAAAGAAGCAGAAGGTTGTTGATCCGAATGATGAAGCTCACTATGCAAGCCAAAAGAAAGTTGGTAAACATATTGAGAGATTGCAGAAGCTGAAGGCAGATGAAGATCAGATGGAAGATCAGTTCATTGACTACTTCATAGACAAAGAGCATCGATCTGAATGGATGAAGGTGAAGAGGCAATGGGAACTTGATCACTGGATTATACGCAAGTATGGTGACTCTGAAAGTTCAGATGAGTTGTATGATGTGTTTGATAAGTATATGGAAGGTCAGAACAAGCTGCTATGGAACCTGATCATAAGAATATTTGCTGGAGCGAACTTCAATATTCTTGTTCCTGAATTTCCAAGATGGAAATGTCCTATGTCAAGCTCAGGTAAAAGAGTTGATTTTAATCAAATCAAGAAGTTTGAAGAAGATCTACTGGATAAAGAGAAGATTGAAGATGAAGACCATGTCAGAGTTATTCACAAGAGACTCCTAGATGCTTTCTGTGTTCCAAATCCAGAAGGAGGTACTCTTTCAGATTAGTTATGTGCTCTGATGTGTTGTTTTTGCTCTGATTATTTTTGAAGTATGTGTAATATCTACTGTTCTTATCTTGAATGAATGAAAAGATAAAGTACTATTTGATGTTAAGACAAGATAACTACTTAACTAGTCTACTATTGAGAAAAGATTCAAGTAGTTTTGGCTTCATCAAAAAGGGGGAAATTGTTGGGATATGAATCCTAGACAAGTTCTACATGATGATAAAAGATGAAGTTTTGATAAGCCAAAAGTAGTTTGAATATTTTCTAAGTGTTGACTGATCTAGTCTAGTTAAGTTGAAGTCATCTTAAACAGACCAGTAGAGTTCACATGAAAAGACAAGTGTTGTTTATATTTAAAAGATAAGTACGATCTATAAGTACTTCATATGTGCTATTTGTATACGTATTAGATTGTTATTGAGCTATGGATAATCTTTGTATAGAGCTCATGATTTGTGTGTAATAGATAAATTGATTGTATAGTTTTATAAGTTGACTAAGCTATAAGCTTAAAGTAATGTAATAGTCTTGTTAGGATTAGAATAGTCTACTATTGAAAGTCGCACAAGAAGACTAGACAAGAAGAGTTGAAGTCTACTACACAAGACAGGTGGACTACAAGACCAGTGCAACAAGACCACAAGACAGGTCAACTTGAAGTGAAGTAAAGAAGAAACGCGTATAAAGATAAGGATGAAGAAGTTAGTTATGGAATAACTACTTAACAAGAAACGCGTTGTTGGATAAGAAGATGCAGTTACAAAAGTTAGTTTTCAAGAAGAATTAGTTACAACTGACTAAGTTCTTGATTTCAGAAGTCTATAAATACTTCATGGTATTTATCGATTCAAGACTACTGATTACTGAGACTACTGCAAATACATATACTGAAGCTACACACTGAAGAATTGTTCGAAGTTACTCTCAGAGTTTACTGAAGTTCAGAAAGCAAGTCAGAAGTGAAGTGAAGAAACCAGAAGACTGCTACTGAATAAGTTTTTAGTTTTGTTTGTTGTTTTTATCAAGTTGCTAGATACTTGTTAAATTTCTAGTAAAATCGTAGACATATCTGGTGGTATAGTCTTAGAAGATCTAAGTCTTCTTCTTGGGACTTAAAATCACAAGAACTCACACTTTGTACTCGATTGGAAGAGTTAGTGGAAACATCACAACTGGGTTGTGAGAGTGGACGTAGACAAGTTGTCGAACCACTATAAATTGTTTGTGTTGTTTACTTTACTGTTTTGTTTAATTGCTTAATTGTTTACACACATAACTGAACAAGACAAGTTGAGTATAGAACAGAGTTCTCGAATTTGAAGATTGAGTATAAACTTTAATTGGGCTCATTATTAATTTCGTATTCCGCACATTGTAATTCTGATATATCGAAAGATTTTAGAAAAGTCTATCCACCCCCCTCTAGACATTTTCTTTAGCTTCCCTCGATATTAACTCATCTTCGGGACCTACACATGAGTATGTAAAATAAAGTGGAATTAAGATAATTGGTAAAAAAAAAAAAAAATAGAATGTTTGAATAATAATTAATATAATTGAGAAATTAGTAGAGGGAGAGTATAGAATAATTAATGTAATTGAGAATGGATTCAAATTAAAATAAGAGAGAGGGAAAGTTTAAATAATTAATACAATTGAGAAATTAACAGATGGAAAAGTATTGAATAATTAATTAAATCAAATTAAGATAAAAGGAAATGAATGTTTGAATAGTTAAGGTAATTGAGATAAAGTATGTAATTATGAATGCTATCAAGACTGAGATTAAACAGAAATTTAATAGATATTGAATACATGAATCAAACTTCATAATTCTAGATTATAATTTCAAAATAAGAAATACTTGAATTTCTAGAGTTATCAGCTATAAGAAAATGGAGAAAATTGTGTCACAGAGGGCGTGCTATCCCTATTAGTATAAAAATAACAATTCAGACTAATGTGCAGAAAGTATAAAATAGGTGGAAGGTATTTTACTATTCTTGATAGTACCTACCCTACATTCTCAAGGCTTTGCTTGTGAAAGTGTTATCACCGAGCAATTGACATATCCACAGCAGGCTTTGCTTGTGAAAGTGTTATCACCGAGCAATTGACATATCCACAGCTCTGCGTGATATATGATCGTGGATAACTGTATTCCACAGTTTATGAACAACATTAGTTGCACTACAACAACTTTGTGCAGTAAAGCTACTGGAAAAGCATGATGATGAAGTCTCAGTGGTTATTTCAAAAACACTCTTAGAGGATGCAGGAGCAGGAGTTGGTTCAGGCTTGTTTGGTTTCAGTTTCTTGCTATAGGGGGGATACAAATACTCTTTGTCGCACTATCTGAGAATTTGAAGAATGATTCCAGTAACCAAGTAAAGAAATTTCAATGGTGCAAACATATGAGGATAGAAACATAGGTGTTGAGATCATAATGGAATTTAACTTCTAACTTTTCCAATCATAAGCAAATCATGAGTGCACCATAATATACTAAGACTTTTAAATAATCTATATAGTGTTCATTAGGAAAGTTGATATTATTGCAACTAACAAATAGATGGATCTGTGATACTAAGGTTTAATTTCTTTCATACATGCAAGTAAATTGAAACCTATGCCTCAAAAGGTAAGCCAACTTAAGCTGAAATTCTACAATAACAAAAGGAACAAAATATTAATAACACTAACAAATTCCAAATACCCCAGAAATTCTACAGTCCTTTACACTCAAATGCTACCATGTAGGCCATTAATTTTCAATAGTTTCTCTCTAGCTCAAATTAACCCGTCGACAACATACTTTAAATTGGCTGAAAGAAATCAAATTATTCAAAACTCACGTTATGCCTCTTTTATAGGAATGGACTCACCATATACACTGGATATGAGATATGAGACATGTGCCCATCAACTTATACATAAAAAGAAACAGTAAACCACACCAATAGCAAGTAAGTTTATGGATACACAAACCTGCTCGTAAAACTAAGCTGCTGATCAGTCTTTAAGGTTTTTTTTTTTTCTTTTTTAATAATAAAATAAGCATAATCTAACATATTTTGCAAGCATTCCACAAAATATAATAAGTAGGGTAGATAAAATATATAATGCAGATGATCACATCTTCCACATGCCCAAACCAAAGACACTTGTCATTAGTTGGGAGAGAAGTTGATTTTAAAATTAACCTTTTTTTTCTTTTTTGGCCTGTTACAAGTTCCCTGTCGAAGCTAATGTACAATACAAAAACAAAGAAAAGAAAAAATCACATGAGCGTCACAAAACAAACCTCACATAGTTAGTTGCTTCAAATTTAGTTCATGTAGCAATCTGCCTGCATCTGCAGCTACTCCAGCAACAGCCTGCCAATGATAAAACATCAGTACAAACAATAAAATTTTGAATTAAATTCTAAATCAACAGTCAAAACAAAAATATTGTGAATTCCTTAGCTTGATGAAAAATTGAAACTTTCCTCTATTCAAGACTGCAAGAAATAATTAACACATTGTATATCAGCAAAATGCACGTATTGGATCAAAACTACCAATTGACACAAATGTCAACTAACTTCCTCCACAATGTCGGTAACAAACAAACACTTACTATCACAATCTGAACCTAAATACGCATATCAAAACTAAAATATACAAATAATATAAAAAATATGTATGCACAAACGTAAACGGAGAAAGATTGAAAGAACCAAAAGAGGGTACCATGCTGAAGTTTAATCCAGACAAAACTTCTAAAAGCAATCAAATAAACCCAAATTTCCATCACTCACACGTGATTAACTCGTTGGAGGAGGTTAATCCGAGCATTAAGCCACGTTTTTTTAGTCAAAAATGGTGCAGAAACTGTCGTACAAAAATCTCTTCCACGCAAGAGAAGCCGATTAATCGTTTTCTTCTCCACGCAAGGGACACTATCAATACACAACTGATTCAATTTTAGCAGACTGCTGAAAACAGAGCAGTGTACTTAAAAATGGGAATTGAATAACAAATTGCAGAAAAACTCACCATTCATATTCAGCAATGATCTTGTTAATGAAATCAGAGAGGTCGAGAGCAACAACTAATCCCAAATATCAAGTCAAATATCAAAGAGTTTTGACATCATGGTACTATACGTAAATAAAATTTAACAGGAATAAATAATGTTCCAAAGATCTTTGCAAGTAATTAAACACTTAAATTTTGTCTTAGTGTACATATTACATGAACTTGCTGCACATAGAAAGCAATTTAAAATCTCAAATGAACTAATGGCAACACTCATTAATCAACCAAATATAAAACAAAAACCATCTGGAAATACAGTGAGAACAAAATTCTAAGGATAAGAGTATAAAGTGTGAAGCAATACTCATAACTCAAGTAGATCACAAGATGCGATTCTTAAGAAGGAGAGAGTGAAAGAATATGGGCTACCGTGCTACGAAAGACGAAGATATAGGGCTGCCGTTAGGGTTTGGATCCAAAGCATAAAACCTGCAATAAGTCAAATACAAAATATTAAATTGAAATAGACCACGCAACTATGTATTTTCACTGTTACAGCAGAGGCAAAGAGACATTAACTTAACTGAAAATGTATCTCGATTCTCACCAACCTTAAACTTATGAGTGAGTGAAGATAAACATATGATCATTCAAACAATCCGGGACCATATTTTCTGCAGAAACAACAAATCAAAATTAAATGCACAATTTATTTAAGAAAAAAATAGCACATTGCTGAAAAACAGAGTAGTGTACTTAAAAATATGAATCAAATAACAAATTGTAGAAAAACTCACCAAACATATTCAGCAATGATCTTGTTAATGAAATCTGAGAGGTCGAGAGCAACAACTAATCTCAAATATCAACGAAAAACTCACGAAACATATTTAAAAGAAAAGACGTTAAAATTCATCTATTGTAGTTTGGTTTCTAGAAAAGCTATTATTCACAAGGCACATACCTCTTCCATGACAAAACAAAATAGACAAAAAAGCAGCACGTCTAACAGCCTCGTCTATACCTTCTAGTTTGTTACTCAGAGTCCTGGTATAAGGAATGGACAGAAACTCATCAACTTGCATTTTTCACAAAGAATGAAAGCTTGGTATTAAAGAAACAACCATTTATCAAGTAAAAAAAAAAATGAGATACTAAAATCAAAAGTTGAACTCAAATTAATTGAATAGCAGCCCATAATAAGTAATCGAGGTCCAAAAAAAGGTTAAAACTAAAAAATTAGGACTTTTAAAGCAACAATAAGCAACTACTTTTTTTAGGTCGGTCAAATAAAAAGTTTATATAAATTTCAGGGTATAAGCAATACCCAGCAGTACAATATGCAGGAATAGGCTGACCTGCACAGCATCATTCTGAGATCCTAACTTATTTAGGCATGACACAGGGTTAATTATCCACTCCTTATACAGAAAATTACATTGAATCGGAAATTTTACTACGAATCAAATCCAAACTCTCGCCTTTAATTCCTCCATAAACTTAGCAATTGAGAGTTCCACATTTTTAAGCAACTACTTACATTTGAAAATTTCTGAAAAGAGAAATTGTAGCAGAACGAAGAACTGAAAAATATAATTCTTGTGAAACATGAAATATACGTCAAAGCACATCAATTCAGTTTGCGAAAATTAGAAAGTACTGTGCGAAAAAAGACATCCACACCATCGAAAACAAACACAATAAATTCATAAGAATTAGCAGCGGTATGGAGACTAAAAAAATTAGTAAAATTGATTAGCAAACAAAAGTATAAAATTAAATGATTAGAATAAAAAATTAGATAGCTGTAATAGAATGCTAATTGTCCAATCTCATACCAGCATGTGGAGACGATCGGAGCTACGTTGGTATGATTATGAGAATCAACCTGATCATAATAAGAAACTTTGAAAAAATATTAATATCATCCATTAACAAAGGAAGAAGAAATTATCCAAAAGATGGTCCAAATGATTATAAAAAAGTAGAAATTATGATTCCTGAATAGTACACAGAAACATGAGAAATACACGTTAAATTAATTGAGAATAAAAACCGGCTAAAAAAAAATAGAGATAAAAATCGAGAGAATCAGAATTCCATTTCACATGAACAGAAGCACAAAATGAACCATAATCTTTAAACATAAAAAAAAAAATCCCTAAGTCTACACCTCCACAAATTTAACTACCGAAGCCATAAAGAGTACGACTCTGCCTCTTAAGAGCATAGACAACATCATCGCCGTCACAATTTTGCGGCCAACGTGCTCGGTGTATTTATCGGCGTGAAGTATGACGTTCTCAATAAAACTTACGACAATTAGTTATTTTGAGAGAAGGGGGGCGACATAATATTGATCCATTACCTGTGACGGAACAGTAGAGGCGTCCAGGGAGGGCGGCAAGATAATGACGGTGATAGAGGGGGAGATAGATGGAGAAAACCCTAATTTGTTAAAAAACAATTAAAAGAATCAACGGCGAGGAGTAGTCAAGGGAGGGCGGCGATAGAGGGGGCAATGGAGGCGAGGAGTAGGAGAGGCAGGCGGCGATACAAGAAACAATATTAAAAAAAATGATTTAGGTTTTAGAAGAATACACGTTGCTTTCCAACTCAGATTTGGACTTGTAATGAGGTGATCTAATAAAATGACACATGTAATTGGATTTTTCATAAAATGACACGTATGCAAAATAGCTATTAGAGCGACACCTAAGCAGAAAGAAACTCTCTATTAGTAATATAGAGGATAATAAAATAAAATCAAAACAAATCTCTTAAATATAAGTATAAATTTTTAATTAAATATTTGATATTGATTTTCATCAATAGCTCCATCATTTTATACGCTTTCGCTGCTGCATCAGTTGGTAATATATTTGATATTGATTTCCATCAATATCTCCATCATTTTATACGCTTTCGCTGCTGCATCAGTTGGTAATCAGAGACTATGTACGATTCTCGATGATGGTTACGAGATTTCAACCGATTTACGATACTATTCATGATGAGCAATCAATGTATGAAGATGATAATATGCAGATCTGTCAACCAATCAATAAATTGGTATGTAGTCTTATATTCCACGGTGAATATGATGGACCACCAATTTTCGATAAATATTTTGATGAAGATTGTGGTTATGATGGACCACCAATTTTCGATAAATATTTTGATGAAAATTGTGGTTATGTTGGACCACCAATTTTTTATAAATATTTTGATGAATTTTGTGGTCATGATGGACCACCAATATTCGATGAAGATTATGGTTATTATTTACCACCAATTTTTTATGAGGAAAATATTTTTGTAGTTAAGGGTGTTCATCCTAATATATGGAGGTTGAGAATAATTATTTTGTGGTTTTTACCAATGATGATGGAAGTTACATTGTTTCGCGCGACATCATATCAAGTTGTTAGTGTTTTGTGGTCAAAAGAATACAAAGATGTTCCCACTCGTCTTCGTATCTTTCCGATGAGAACCAACATGATTCGAGGGCGAATCATCTTCAAGAAGAGGAGAATGATGGAGATATTGATAAGAATCAATATTAATATTTGATTAGATATTTATGCTTATATTTAGAAGATTTGTTTTGATTTCATTATATTTAGTATTTATATGTTTTTTATTTTCCAAGTATTTCATATTATAAATAGATAAGTTTTATATTGTTATTAGGGAGTTGAAATTGATTAATAAAATATGACAGTTTATCTCGGTATCTCCTTTACGACGGTATTCTTTGTTCTTTGTGAATCAACGTATCTGAGTTTATCACTTTTCCGGGTATTTGTAGAATCAACGGATAGTGTGTGTTCTTCGTATATATCTTTTTGTGTGTGTTCTTCGTATATATCTTCTTTATTATACGCTCTCGCTGCTGCATCAGTTTTACACTAGTCTACCCTAAATACTAATTCTGAATCTATTCTTTTCTACATGCCACCTCAATTTTCACCTCAATTTTCCTCCATTTCTATTTTTCATATTTTATAGAATTTCTGATTTTTTTTGAGCAGTTAACTTATCTAATTTGAAAATTCTTTTATGCCTTTCTCTCACTCCCTCTCCCACTGACAGTTTCCTTTTTTGGTTTTTTTTACCTGATTCACATTTTTTCATTTTTTTTAACCATTTTTGGCGCTTAACTCATCTAATTTTAAATTACTTTTTTTTTATCTAACTTACAATTTAAATTTAAATGTAATGTAATGATAAATAAGAAAAAAAAAATTATACATTAAACTTATAAAATACTATTTGAAATGAATAAAATATAATATATATATATATATATATATATATATGATGCGTCAAAAAAGAGCATGCAACGGTTGGGACGATTACTAACCTTATGTCAAGATTACGTAAGCGTCCCGTCTTCAACGAACGTATCACTTCGTTCTCCGAATGCCTCGAAAATCTGCACAAACCCTGCCGAAGAGGTCCCCGGCGTTGGGCCTCCGACGCTCAAGTCAGAAGAAGGTGGTCGGAAAATATCCGAGAGGAAGGATCCTCGTGGATAAGGAGCTGAAAGATAGCTCAAAGTGATAGTGATCGGAGAAAATAGGCTTTCATGGTGGTTAAGCTCAATTTTAGTTCTAGCAGCCTCGCCGGAAAGAATGTTAGGCACTTTTCCGGTGAGAGACTGTATATTTACGTGAGTTAAGTGTGTAAATTATCAGATAACCAAAAATAACAAGTCAAAGCGTATATATAGTACCTCTTAGGGGAAGGGTTATCCACTTCCCCTTTTCTCTCAACTTACCACCTTGTGGGTTAAACCCATAACTCCTTTCCTCTTTCCCACGCTTAGGAAGCATGAAAATAGGGATAGTGGGCGAGATAATCTCGCCTGTAAGTCACTCGTGCTGCTTGGTCAAAGGAAAAGGTGCAAGTTTCGGGATTTCGGACCTCGAGGTCTTGGAGGTCCCCGAGCTCCTCAGCTCCAAATAGCGAGGATTCAGGTTTCGGCCCAACTGCTTCGCCATAAAGGTGGAAGGGCTTTTGACTTCTTCTTTGTGGGACTAATCTAGCCCATTTGGCCTGTCTCTTGTATAGTTTGGGCCTACTTTGGGCACAATTCAATATCTTAGAAGCCCAACATTAATATAATAATAAAGGATAAATATATGATTAGTTTAAGTATAATTCAAATAGAGGCCACGTGTCAATATTTGATTAGACGGCACATTTTATCCACATCAAAATATATATATATATATATATATTTTTTACAATCTCGCTTAATACGCGAGTTTTGCACTAGTATATGATTAGTGTGAAAATTGCTTGAAATTCATATATTTAATTTGCATAATTTTATAGGATTTCATGCATTATTTACATTAAATTTACTAACTATACTTGAAATGTGAAAGATATGTGTTTTGCTATTTTTATAGGAAAAATGAGCATTTTTAGAGCAAAGCACGCCTCGATTATATTGTGAAGTCAATCGATGGAATAAATCGAGAAGAAGGTGATTTTACAAGGAATTAAGATAGATCGAGTGCAAATTTGATTGCTCATTTAATTAAACAGCTGACCCACTTCAGCAATTTTCTGAGGCCCAACATAGAAAGAAAGAAAAGCAAGTAGCTGATTTCTTATTAGGCCCGTGCCAATTGCAACAAGTCTGGCCCATTTTTATTATTTACTTGGGCCCTTTTATTGTGCAATTAAGGCTTGCCAATTCCTCATTACAGCAGGGCCCATTTAATTGTTTAATGGCCAGCCTTGTTTAATTGAAGGGGCGCGGCTAAAGGCACCCAAGGATCCTATGAGGACACCCATCAAACTTTTTTTTCTTCCAAGAGAGCTTGCAAAATGTCTCATATACCACTTGTGTAAATTTAAAAAAAAAAACGAAAGATGAGTACACCCACCATACCCAAAAATCTTCCCCACCACCAACACTGCCCCACAAAAATCTTCCCCCACCACCAACACTGCCCCCAAAAATCTTCCCCCACCACCACCATAACATCCAAATTCCAAAAGTACGAAAATGAGTATACCCACCCGTCTCATTTTGCCAGAATCATCCCACCATCACCATAATCTTCAAAAAAACAATCTTTAACAAACACAAAATTTAAAAATAAGAGATGTTCGCGATTTTTTTTTGGACAAATCAACATTGTCCGAAAAAAAAGAGTTCGCGATTTTTTTTCGGACATATCAACATTGTCCGAAAAAAAAGAGTTGTTCGAAAATTTTAACCAAACAAAGTGAATATGTTCGAAAGTTTTTCCAAAACAAAGTCATTGTGTTCGAAAAAAATTCCAAAACAATTTTCATTTGTCCGGAAAAAAAAATCGGACGCAATGTTCGGGAAAAAAAATCGAATAAAGTAACTGGATTCGAAAAAAAATTCCAAACAAATTCAAAAACCAAAAAAATCAAAACCCTAATTTTTTGTTTAGATCTGTAACAAAAATTTTAAAACCCTACTTACCTTCGTTTGACGGCGGCGACGGCATAGGAGGGGGGTGGGCGACGACTTTCTTGGAGGGAGGAGGTGGGGCGCGACGACCGCTTGAAGGAGGAGGGGGTGCGGCCGCCGCGAACAGCAGCGAAGGGGACGGCTGTGGCCGCGAACGGCCGCGATGCGGAGGGGGTGCAGTCGCGAACGGTGGTCGCGTCGCTTCTTCACGGCATCGACGACCTCCTTCTTCTTTACGGCGTCGATCGACCTCCTTCTTCAAGGCGGCCGTGTCACTTCTTCACGGCGGGCGGCGGCTTCGCCTTTGAGGGTTGCAGGTTTTTTTTTTTTATATGTGACGGCGACGAGAGGAGGCCGCCAGCGCCGAGGGGAGGGGAGGGAAGACGGCGACGGGAGGAGGGGAGGGGGAGGGAAGACGGCGACGGGAGGAGGGGAGGGGGAGCCGGCGACGAGAGGAGAGGGATGACGGCGCCGTGGGAGGGAAAGGGAGGAGGCCAGGTGGGTGTACTGATTTTTTGGAGTGAAAGGTATAGAATTAGGGTTTTATGTAGGTTAAGGGTATACTGGGGATTTCCATGTGGGTGTCCTCATCCGTTTTGTGTGTGTCCTCATCGTGTGGGTGTCCTCATAGGATCCTTGAGTGCCTTTAACCGCGCCCTAATTGAAGATGCACAGAAGCCGTGTGACACAACACATCAGCTGGAATTTCAATTAATCCAGTCCACGTGTTTTGTTAATCGGGGGAGGCCCGTTTTCATAACATTTGAGTGGAGGCCCATTTTCATAAAAAGTAGGAGAACACACAGCTGGGGGAGACGCAGAGCGCATTGGCGAGAAATAGGGGCAGCTCTCCATTGGGGAGAAATCTCTTCTCCTTCTCACCACTCCACTCAATAGATTAACTTAGTTTGTTATTTCAATTTCATAAATAGATTTTAATTTAGTATTTCAGTTTAATGTTAGCTTTGGAGAATTTGAAGACCTAAGGTGATATTTTTCCATTATTGCATAATTTAATTTAGTAATTTCAATTTCATTCATGTTTTGTAATTTAATTTACATGAGTTTTATTTTAGTTGTTAATTTAGATATGGGGTAATCTCTTATTGCTTTGGGTGTTGGAATTTTGTGGGTAATTAGTGAGTTTATGAATTAATTGCTTAATTTACTTAATGTCTTGGTGTTAAATGTTTCTATTGTTGTGATTTGTGAGATTCAATTAGTTGATCAATCCTATTAGCTAGCATTTTCGATTATGTTAATTGCAACGAGAGTTGGGTTTGCATGATTGGGGTGTGGGTGTGAGCCTTGATTAAATAATTGAAGTTAAGTAGTAATTAGCTTAACCGAGAGAGGGTTAATTGCTAGACCGACAACTTTAGACACTAAACGAGTAGAGGTCGTCTAGGAGTTTGGTGAGAGGGCGTTTCATAAGCATTAGTAACCGTGTTGAAAGTGCTTATGAAACACTATCTTAGGAGCTTATGGTATTTGGTTAGATCCTATAATTGCTAATTAATGCACGTTGTTAGCCTATGCCTTTCGAGGGGGTTTGCACACATATGTGATAGCCTTTAGCATAATTCAAGACATTAGACTTAACTATTGTGATTAATTCGTTAATTCATTAGTGATCCCACATAAGGAAGACACCCGAAGCAATTCTTCCACTTGCACTTTCATTATTGAGAGTTAGTTTAGTTGTTTGCATTAGTTGTTTGTTTTCTTAATTGGTATTTGCTTTATCCTCTCGTTTAGCTTCTATAACACCATTTCGACTTATAGTTTTGGGGCTCCACATTCTTTCAACTAGGTCCTTGGACGATAACTACTAGGTCGTATACTTACTCAACTATAACGAACCAATACGCTTGTGGGGATTGTTAATTATTGTTGTGCTAAAAAGTGCGCAAAATACGAACCAAGTCAATGGTGCCGCTGCCGGGGATCTAGTTGAGAGTCTTACGTGGGACTTGAAACTTGTTGAGTGGTGTTACTAGTGACATTTTATTTTTGTTATTTTGTTTTCTTTGAATTTGATATTTTGGTTCTTTGTAGGTGTGCACTTCATTGAGATGGATGTATATAATCAATACCCGTTGAATCATTGCTATGATCAACATAGTTTGATTTATCCTCCACAACATGGAGATGTGAGCTACGATGATTGGAGGAACTTTGATCACCATTATCAAATGCAACAAGTTCCCTCATATTATCAAGATTGGAGGAATGAAGAAGCACCACCTCCTCCTCAAGGATATTACCCTCCACCTCCACATCAATACCATCCTCCTCAACACCCTTATCCACCATATCCATATCCTTCCCCACCACCTGAAGAGCTATATTGTCCATCTCCTCCTCCACCTATGGAGGAACCTTGTTTTGAATTCCATGGAGCTTCAGAAGGAAATTGGTATAATAGTGAGAGAAGCTTTGAGTACGATCATCAAATGCAACAAACTTCCTCTCATTATCAATATCAAGAGTGGGGAAGCAATGAGGGTAGGACTACTACCGAAGAGCTAATTGCATACATGATGGAGAACATGGATGCACATGATAAGAGAATGGATGCATATGATAAGAGAGTGGAAGAAAGGGAGAATCAACTCAAGTCACTTCTACATGGAATGGAGCGGATGAACTCAAGTCACTTCTACATGGGCTTAGAATGGAATGAGCATTCATGGACCTATTCCTAATCTCATGATTGATATGTTTTTTTTCACGGAATCGTAATTCCAAGTGGAATGGTGATTCCCAAAAATAAATAATTCTGATTCATCTCCATCCCCCCTATCTTTACCCATTCCATTCTACATGAAATCAAATTATTTTTATTTTCTAAAACAAAAAATCATTAAAAAAATATTTTTACAAAATTATCCTTATCAACAATTAAAAAGATTTTCATTAACCCTCTTATCCAAACTTAATCCACGATTAAATACGATATTCATTAACCTTTTTTAACTTAAGAACGCTGAGAAAAAAATGCAGAAGAGAAGAACGCTGAACGCTGAGAAAAAAACGCAGAAGAGAAGAACGATGAGAAAAAACGCAGATGAGAAGAACTAGTCAAAGAATAGTAGTGTATTGTTGTTCTATATATATACAGAAGAACTCTCTGTTTCGTATATATATATATATATATATATATATATATTAATATATATACTACTATGTTTCATTTTTGCTGTAGTTATGTTTCGTTTTTGCTTTTATATATACATATACATATATATATATATATATATTTCATGATTACATCTTATAATAATAGGTAAAAATGTATATCATTTTTTTTAAATGAACGATTATTTATATTTAGTTTTATTATTAAAATAATAGCATATTAATCAATTTAATATGTTTCTATAAAATATGTATAAGGGTATTTTAGTCATTTAAGATAAACTTTTTACATTAATTTGCATTCATTTTATTATACCAATCATGAGAATTGAATCAATCAAGGAATGATTTTTCCATTCCTTGTCAATACCAATCATGAGAATGACCATTCAGACTTTCATTCTATTTAGACATTCATTCCATTAATGAGTTCATTCCATTCATTCACATTTTCATTCAATCATACCAATCATGCCCTTAATTCCTGTAATTTTAATTTTTTTGAAAATATTTTTCTCTTTCCTATTTTTTCTCTCTCTTTCCCAAATTAAATTTTTTAAATTATTTTTCTTTCTTATTCCTTCCCTCCCCTCTTAACTTCTTCATCAGTTTAAATTTCATAAATAATTGTATTTATAATTTTATTTATAATATCATTCTTAACTTTTTCATTTTTAAAATTGTTTTTTAATTTTTCTTTTTATCATTCTTTTATTTTGTTCTACTAAATAATATTTTTTTTACTAATATTTTATTATATTTATGACAATAGAAGGGTTTAAGCGGGAAAACGACAAGTTACTATTTTTAGTGACTATTGTGTTTTTATATATATAGATTAAAAAATAATTAAATTAAATACGAAAATTAAAAACTAAATTGTAAAATTAGATTACAGAAAATGAAGATTTTAATTATTTTTTCATCTATAAATATTATATTACTCTAGCACGACCCAATTAAATATAATTATTATGTACAATATTTTTTTTTATCTTTTCAATACTTTTATTTAATTTTTACATCATTGTTAGACACATCATTGTTAGAAAGGGGCTAACAGCACGTTGAAGAAGGTTTGGAAAGTGGTTATTATTGAGAAAAATATTAATTATACAAAAAAAATTATGATACTAACAGTTCTGAATTATGCAGAAACAAATCACATATCTTCCCTTATATACTAATTCTTAATCTGCTCTTGCTGACGGGTCTTCTTTAAAAGCTTTCTTTTCTAAAACTCCTAATTCTTATAATTTTGATTTTTTTTAAAATACTTTTCTCTTTCCTATCTTTTCTATCTCTTTTTTATCCATTCTCTCTCCTCTTAACTTCTTCCGTTTAAATTTTCTAAATAATTATAATTATAATTTTATTTATAATGTTAATTTTTATTTTTAAAACCATTATCTCTTCTCTTATCTTTTTTCGTTAGTTTAAATTTCCTAAATAGTTATAATTATTTTTTATTTTTAAAATTATTTTTTAATTTTTCTTTTTATCATTTTTCATTTCCTTCTACTACATATTTTTTTACGATCCCGGGGGTTTGCACTAGTTATGAATAAAGGTAATGTAGAAACTCATTCTTCAAAACAAATAAAATTCCAATAGCACAACCTGAATAAAAAAAAACAAGGAAGAGTGCAATTTTGAGAACAAAACTTTTGAGATTATCTTAATGAGAAAATAGAGGCAATTTGAAGAGAAATGAAGAATAATATTGAACCATTTATATTCCAATCCTTTAAAATTATAAACACTATATAAGATGCTTTATGATATAAACACAAGAGTGCATAATTTGAAAGCAAATGAAACTAAAATTTGTAAAACTAAGGGGTATTGGTTCTGTAGAATTTTTTTTGGACTTTTAAAGTTTGAGGATATTCAATTCGATTTTTCAAAAGTTTTTAAAATTTCTGAGGTATTTAATACGAATTTTAAAAAGTTTTTAAAAATCTTTAGTATTCAACCGTGTATGAATTTTAATATGAATTTTGTTGGATTCTCCTCCAAAAATATAAATAGATATCACTATCCAAAATCTCTTCTAAAAACTAGAGATTTCAATGGATTGTCTCAGAAAACTGAAGATGAAAAGTCATACATGAAAAGTCAGAAGTAGGGATGACAATATTGACCCGACTTGCTGGTAATACACACCTCTAGCTAAATATTGAAACAAAACTTTTAAGATTATGTAAAGACGACAATTATGTAAAGAGTTTATTATCTCTAAGAGCCAATTCATAAGACCAAAAAACATAGAAGGACACAAATTTAAATAATTTTAAATAAGATCAAAAACCTGCATAAAAACTCCTTTATGTCCTTTTCTTTAAAAGACACGATTAATTTAAAATATAATTATATTTTAATTGAATTCTTCACATTTCATAATTTTCGTCAATTCTCGAACAATCTTTGATTGATTCAATTGTCTTTCCTTTTTCAAATTTCAATTCAATAATACCGAAATAAATGGATTTATTTGACTTTCCTTATTCTGGATCAAAATCAATATTATACACGAATTTTATTCATTTGTATCAATATTTTTTTTGGATCTACCTTTCCAGTTTTTCTTCATGTGCATCAATCCTGTATCGATCGATGGTACTTTGAGTCTTGAATGCTCATAGACTCTTTCCGTCGTCTCTGTATTCGGTGAGTGCTCGGCTGCCCGTCGGTTTCGTTGTCGTCGGCTCCAGTCGATTCACGTTCAACTGCCGACATCCATGGAAGACGGTGGCGTCTACACTCCGCCGAAGGTGGATGAGACACGGCTAGCAGTAGGATTTTTTCGAAATAAGGCATTTGCTTGGAATTTGATTTTATACTCACCGAACAATATGTGTTCTCAAAGTTTTGCTTTAACTCGAATTTAATATTTCGATCTGTATCAAGTTTTTTTTGTTTTTTTGACTTTTCTGTTATTTCACGATCTGTGATGCACTTTTTTTACTTCTATCATTCAAAATATCCATTAATCTATTATAACGTGGGTTTTCTAAAACAACATAATTTTTAGGCGATTTGTATATAGTCTTTTTACAAAAAATAAATTGAAAAGTAACACAATTTCTCAAGAATTATAAAATAAATTGGAAATAGAGGATTCAGATGTTATTATTATTATTTGTAAATGATTTATTGCGATTTACTTTTTTTAATGTTATTACGATGTTTTGAAGATACAATAATTGAATCTATATATTTTTGGTCCAGTTTCGTGTAACTTCGGCGACGACGACTAATTTCTCAGCGTCTGCGATGGCGTTGGAGGCGGCGAGGTCCGTAAGAAATGGGGCGAGGAATGATTGGAGAAAAGAGGAGATTGAGTCCATATACGATTCCTCCTATTCTTGAAGACATATGCAACAAAATATTTGCATATTTTTATGAAAACATATGCAACAAAATATTTGCATATGTTATTACCGTATGCACCAGTTTTTTACATATATGTTTATATATTTGCATATTTTATATAGATGGCATATATTGTTAAATATATAAATTATTTATGTTTCTATGTCAGACATTTATAGAATATTTTTTCATGTTTTACATATGTTAATAAATTTATTTTTAAAATGTAATTACACAAGGGGGAGTTGTTCATAAGGACATAATATTATATTATTAATTTCATTTATAACATAATATTACACAACAATTGAATAGTTTATTTATTTAAAAATATAATTCACATATTTTAAAATATAAATAAATTGTGAAGTAATATTATATTATAATATTATATTGATCATATTATTCTATCATTAATGACATGTAATTATCGAATTATATATTCAATATTTTAAATTTTTTTATTACATATATATTGTTCTATTGCATATTATCACGTATTTTAAGTCATATGGAACATTTTTTTACATATGTTAACAAGTATATGTAACAATTTTTTGCATATATGTTTTCAAATCTGCATATAGAGTAATGATATAAAACAACCATCCATATAATTAATTAATATAATTTAAAATAAATTTAAATTTACTAATATATTTTAAAAATAAATACAATTATTTCACATTCAAATAGTGAACGAAGGAAGTAAACATTGTTGCAGTCCATCTAATGAATGTATATTCATTCCAAAGATAAAAAAATACATAATTATGCGTACACATGATATGTTGGGACACTCCGACCAATTCTGACCACTTTCCATGTCATTTGACTCATTTCTATCTACCTCCTCCCTTTCCATTCATACTCCTATCTATACTCTTATTTTGGTCTACCCACACCACCACACCACGGTGGCTAATGGATTCGGCTCCACCGCAACCGGCTGTGCAGCAGCTCCCGTCGTCTTCTCAAGGCGTTTCAAGTACAGGGAAGCATCGCTTGTCCGCTGACATTTCTTTCCTTAATCAATAAGTCTAGTTAATCCAGGTCCTCTATTTCTATGCTTTTATTTTAAATTATAGTTTGTTTGTTTGTTTACAGAGTGATTCATGTATACAATTATTCTTTGAAATTGCATACTCATACCTGAATTCCCCTTGTTGAGCTTATTATGAAGTTTTCTTCGTTGTACACGCCGAACAAGATGAACTTCTGAAAATGAGTTTTTTATTCAAAATGCAATTCATGTCTATCGTGATTCATGAGATTCATCTTGCAGCATAGATTTGTCAATTAAATTTTCAAATATGGAATAATAATTAATTAGCGAAATTAGCGATTTTGTGTATATAATTAGTTTTAATAATGTTTGACTAATTAATTAAAAAAGATATCCGAGAATTAATTAAATAGAAGGGTAGTTTAATATATTTAGCAACTATTTTGACCTTATTTGAATTAAAAAAAGAAGTTGTCTTTCTATTTGAATCTTAGGTGTGAAATGTCCTTTTAAGAAACGGCCCCTTATGTAAAGAATGAGTGGAATAAATGAAAGCTGAAGAAAACTCACTAAAATTCAGGATTTTAAAATACAAAAGATAAGAAAAAGACACGTAGAAGGCAATTATGTAAAGAATGAGTGGAATAAATGAAAGTAGAAGAAAACTCACAAAAATTCAGGATTTTAAAATACAAAGATACGAAAAGGGCCGCACTTATGTGCAATATTTCACGTAAAATATTAGTATATTTAAGGAAATACCAAAATTCGCGGATTTGTAGCGAGTTTGACCGGTCAAACGAATATTTCCTAAAAAATCGCGGAAAAGTCGCGCGCAGGAGGCTAACAGGATAACAGGTTTCAGGCCTGTGTTACTATAAAGACAATTATATGTTACTACAAGACCAAATATGTGTTACTGTAAATACAAATAACACATAAATTGACTTTTCACAGAAAATATTAATACAAATTAATTTAAGGAAGGATAAAATAGAAAAATTTGCTCTTAATCCGTGTTACTATAAATACAATTATATGTTACTATAAGGACAAGTAACACACAATTGACTTTTGAGTAACACATATTTGACCTTAAAGTAACACTGAAAAATGTGTTACTATATAAACACAAGTGTATTACTGTGTTAAGAAAGATGTGTTACTGTATAAATAAAACATTATTATTGAGAGGGAATGAGATACTCCACATTAAAAAACGAAGAACAATAATTGAAAACACGAAAAACACAACTATATTTAATAGTTTATCGTTAATTCATTCAAAAAACAAAAATAATAATTTATCCGCTTGTTTCGTGATTAACAGATCAGAAATCTAACAGTTTCTAATTTTTTTTTTTTAATTGAACTCTGCGGGCAGATGATAAGGCATCGCAAAGAAGGAGAAATATGTCGCGCGCAGAAGATAAGGCATCGCGAAGAAGGAGGCCGACGCAAAAAAGAAGGCAGCGTTCATATTGCACCATAAGACTATGGTGAAATATTGTATATAAGTTTTTGACATAAGAAAAAGCCACGTTAAATTGATATAGAATTAGATTACAGAATTATAAGACTATGGTGAAATATTGTATATAAATTGATATAGAATTAGATTACAGAATTATAAGACTATGATGAAATATTGTATATAAGGTTGTGTTTGGATGGGAGAATTTGATTTAAGGAGGCATTTCAAATGAAAGGAATTAAAAATGCATGAATTTCAAATGACATGATTTTACTGAGGATTTGAAATCTCTCTCAGTTTTAACTAAAAAATGTGTTAACACAAATCTAAGTATTTGAAATCCATTCATAATCCAAACATGTAGAATTGATTTGGACTGTGGATTTGAAATCCATAAGCCCAAATCCACCCAACCAAACACAACCTAAGTTTTTAGCATAAGAAAAAGCCACGTTAAATTGATATAGAATTAGATTACAGAATTATAAGAAAAAGCCCGTTAAATTGATATAGAATTAGATTTTAATTATTTTATCATCTATAAATATTATATTAATTTTATTATATTGAATTATTTATATTTAAAAACGTTTTTGTATATTACATTAAAAAACTAAATTAAGTACGAAAATTAAAAACTAAATTGATATAGAATTAGATTACAGAATTATAAGGAAGATTTTAATTATTTTATCATCTATAAATATTATATTAAATTTTATTATATTGAATTATTTATATTTAAAAATGTTTTTGTATATTACACTAAAAAACTAAATTAAGAAGTCTGAAAATAAAAAACTCAAAAACACTAAATGAAGTCATCTAAATTAAGAAGTCTGAAAATTAAAAACTGAAAAACGGTGGAAAATTAAAAACTGAAAAACGCCCACCGTGGGGCTCGAACCCACGACCACAAGGTTAAGAGCCTTGCGCTCTACCAACTGAGCTAGACGGGCAACATGTTTCGTTCAAGTTAAATTTGTAAATATTAAATTAATTGAATCTAAAATAAAAAATTAACGCCGCTGCCGGGGATCGAACCCGGGTCACCCGCGTGACAGGCGGGAATACTTACCACTATACTACAACGACTTTTTTATTTTAGTTTTTACACACACATATAAATATCTAGTATTATTTGAGATCCAACCGACACAATTTGTTACAGTATAAATTATTAAAATCTGATCACGTGCATTCTCTCTGATGGTAGTTTTTATCCAGATCGTTGTTTAGGAGTCGAAACTCAAACATGAGGTCATCATATATTTATATGTAAGAGCTGATTAAACTTGAATGGATATAATGCGTTGACTTAGAGTCATATCTCGCTAAGAGGAGTTGAGTCTTAAATTGTATAGTAGCAAATGAGCATCAAAGCCCTTCTAGGGAGCAAAATGAAAGTATATACACTAAATATCTCCAAGAACCGACTAATCCCGGGAGACCAATCTCACCGCCTACTTGCGAGGTCCCGTTTTAAAGCCAGAATTTTGTGTTCTGTATGGACTGACCCCATACAACTACTTCATCTTTGTTATATTGATGTATTGATCAGTATAATTTTTTCGTGTTATTTTGTCAAATTGAACATAAATTGTTTTGTAGACATTAAAATTGTTCAAAAAAAAAAAAAAAAAAAAATAAGATAGGTGAGCATTATGAAAAATTTGCATAAATCTATATATATAGAAGGAATAAATTTTTCTCCTTTTGCCATGTGGCTCTTCTATTCTTGTCACATAGGTTTTTATTTCAATGTGGCAATGAGGTGAATTTAAGTGAAAACTGAAAAGTGAGCAAAATTTCAAAATGACATGCCTATTCGCATATATGTGGATTTAAGTGAAAAGTGAGCAGAATTTCAAGACATCATCATTCACTCCTCCAAACTCCACTGCCTATTTGCATCTCTTTTCCGCGAGCGCCTCCCTCCGATAAGAACTTTTTATTTCTAATTGTATAACACAAGTTTGGGTTGTTGTTAATGGATGCGTTGGTGGGTTTAAGTTACAATTGCGCATACAATTGGGCATGTGGCGTCTCTGACTAATCTCAACTTCAACATGATTGGTAATTCACACTTCTTAAATTGCAAGCATATATTGAGAAAATTGTTATTTGATGTCGTCCGTATTCCATTTGTGTTGATCATATGTTTTTGTCTATGCCTTTTATTGGGTTTTTGGTACTCTCTAATTAATCTCTTCGTCTCAATTTCTACAAAGTGTGAAATTTGATCTGAAAGATGCAGCAATATCAGCAGTGCTTTCAGCACATCTACAACTGCAGAAGGAAGATTTCTCGGGTCATGGTGGATGTGTGTGCCCCAATCCAGAGGGGGACAATTATCACGGTTCGTGGACGATCGAGGTATGTCTTCTATATGTATGAAAAACTTGTTTTTTTCTATTTTTTGTGTGGTAGTGTCCTACATGTTGAAAATGAGTGTCCGAAATTGTTTGATGGAACTAGAGTGGTTCTTGGAAAAAATAAACCCTACCCGCCGTGGCTTAGGGCAGACGGACTGAAGGGGCTCAATCAAGCGGACTTGCAAATGTTGGAGATTGAGCTTGTGGAGAATGAACAGGTACAAGCTCCAGCTGTTTCAGAGGTGGGCTCATTTGGTTTACTACCTAGTAGCCCTACGGGTGATCATGTTGTTGTGGGGGCAATTGGTTCGTCTTCTCGACCGATTGTTGTGGACTCTATGGAGGCTGCATACTTATTAAAATGGCAATGGCGGCTGATCTCTACCACGCTGCAAGAGTGGGGATGAACAATGTCCCAATCTCACATCTTCAGTACGCGGACAACACCATTTTGGTGGGGGAAGCAATGCCAAAGAATATCTGGGAACTGAAATGCATACTAATCAACTTCAAACTCAAGATCAACTACTCAAAATGCAGCCTCTTAGGGGTTAACGTCGATGGAGATCCTGCACGAAATGTCCTCACTTCTGGGATGCGAGGTAGGCTCTTTCCCACTGAACTTTCTTGGCATACAAGTGGGCGTCAACCACCGTAAATCCGAACCTTGGAAAGGAGAAATTCAGAAAGTTAAGAACAGGCTGAGCATTTGGGAAGATCGGTAGATCTCGTTTGGTGGTAGAATTGTCCTTCTCAATGTGGTACTCAATTCATTGCCCATTTATTATTTATCCTTTTATCACATACCCAAACAAACCTTGAGAGTGTTAGTTAGGCTACAAAGAAATTTCTTATGGGGGGTGAGGTGTGAGCTCTTAAAAAATTCCAGGCTCTCGTGGAATCTATATATATATAATAACAGAATAGTGGCTTCCTTCACAAGTTCCCGCCTAAAATATTGTAATAGTAAAATATTGCTTTTGTGGGACCCACAAATAAAATATCATCTTTTAAAATTCATTTTATCTCTTGCTTTATTTTCATTTTCTCTTTCCTCTCTCCATGCCAATCAATTTTTTTTCTTTGGATTTCTTCATTATTTTCTATTAGCAATATAATAATACGGAGTATATAATAATATTGTATCATTCATATCTATCTTTTTATTATATTTGATCAAATCTTCATGTCTATTTTATAGATATACTTCTTTTATCTATAAATATAACTATTGTAAAATATTATTACTTATTAAATATTATATAAAATTGATATTTATTAATTATACTCAATTAATTATTTTTGGTAAATCTTAATTTTATCCAATATTATTGTGACGTTTATTTTTCAAATAAAATATTATTACCTATTAAATATTATATAAAATTGATATTTATTAGTTATGCTCAATTAATTATTTTTAATAAATCTTAATTTTATTCAATATTATTGTGACGTTTATTTTTCAAATAAAATATTAAAATTGATGGTTTTAAAAAAAAATCTTACACTATTGTATGTATACAAAAAATCATTTATTAACATCATTGTTTATATAAGTTTATTAATTTATAAACCGTGCATCGCACGGGAGAAATACTAGTGACATTTGTAAGAAAAATGGTCGAGGGCGGCCTTGGATTTAAAAATCTGGAATTATTTAATAAATCTCTTCTTGGTAGGTGGGCACTCGGGTTGAACCCAACTCTTTATGGGTAAGGATACTCAAATCAAAATATAGAGTGAATTCGACTGTTGTTCCATTGGGCAATGTGGCTCGTAATTCTTGCTCAAACTGGTGGAAAGACATATCTGATCTCTTTTTTACAAATTCAAATTCAAATTCTACTTTTTTTGATTTGAATATGTCAAAACAACTGGGAGATGGGAGTTTTACTTCATTTTGGAATGATTGCTGGATTGGTGACTTGAAATTATGTGCTGCTTTCCCTAGACTATTCTTGCTAAGTTCAAATAAGGAGGCTAATGTTAGAGAAATGGGCAGATGGGAAAGTGGCAACTGGATTTGGGAACTAAAATGGAGACGTGCTTTGCTCGCTAGGGAAAACGACATGTATGTCCAATTATTACAGTCACTGAAAAGGCCTTCATCGAAAGATTCGATAAGGTGGTTATGGATGACGAGCCCATAAATGATGACTGATTGGGTGTGAGATTGCTCGTATTTGTGCTCATTATTGTTATATTATTGTAGCATTTTGATGTGATTTTGGTCGTAATTGATAGAAATGGTGCTACTAACCTTGTTGTCAAGAAATGTGTTCAAAGTGTAGGAAACAAGGTGAAATAGTCCATTTTAGAAGGAAAACGAGCATTGGCACATGGGAATTGATGTTCGGTTGAATGACGAGCAAGGAAAGCCAAGAAAAATAGAAGAAAAAGTCCAAGGAGCAGAAACCAAACGGGCGGTCGAGTGAGCCCACACTGGCGGCCGAGTGAAATGATTTCACACTGGCGCCCGTTTGAGCCCACACTGGCGGTCGAGTGAAATGATTTCACACTGGCGCCCGTTTGAGCCCACACTGGCACCCGTTTGGGATCTGGAACCCAGTTTGGTTCTGGAACTTTTTCTCACTCGGCCGACCGTTTCACCTCACACTGGCGGTCGAGTGAACCTTCGTTTTCGGGGTTTTTTGCGAATTTTGAAGAATTTCAAGGACCCAAATGCTATTTTCGTCTCACACACTTTTGCAAGCTTTAAATAGCTTCAAAACTCAATTTGTAGAAGAGGGCTTAGCCTCATTTTTCACACACTCAACCCTAGCTCAACTTCATACAAAATGTGATAAATGGAGGAGCAATTAGCTAGCTTAGGTTTGAGGAGCTTCTCTCCTCAAACACCATTAAATAGTTTTTGTGCTTTCTTAGTTTAGAATCATTTTGGGTATTTTATTTTCATGTAAGAATGAAGGAATTACAAGACTTTCAAGGTGACATTTTTCTTTTATTTAAGCTTTGTTTGGTAAATTTCTTGTTTATTTCTATTTCTTGTGTTGTTTTGGCCATGGGTGTTTCTCAAAACACCATGGGCTAAGTTTTTTATGCTTTGGTTGTTTGAAACCATGTGAATATTGAATGTGTGAATTGTTTATGCTTTTATTATTGTTAATATTTGGATTGTTGCTTCTCTTATTGGGTTTTATTGGTGCTTTGTGTATTAGCTTCTATTAATCCGTATTTTGAGGCATGTTTAGCGTAGACGAGAGTTACATGAACATGTTTAAATTTATGGTGTGAGTTGTTGGTATACAAATGCGTTTATTATACTTTTAATTCGTCGAGAGAGAGTTAATCGTATTAGAACTCCCATTAGGAGACATTAATTACTTGAATGGTTATTTGGGTAGTTGATGAGGATTAGGAAGATATCTTATTATCGGGTTTGGGAACACCTTAGACGTAAGGCTATAGTACCCGAAGGAAAATGATTTTCATCCTAGCATCTTGATGCTCTTAGCAAATCCAAATTGAAGCATAAAAATTGTATAAACAATCTCACTCGATTTCACTAGGTAGAGAACACCCGAAGCATTCCCATCCTTCGCACTTCTTCGAATCTAGTTTGTAGTTGTTATTTGTTCTTACTTGTTATTTTCTTGTTTTGTTGATTTAGTTGTTGAATTACTTGTTAGTCTTTAGATTGTTTTTAGTTTAATTTATTGTCTTTAGATTATTGTTTAGCTTTAGTTTTGCATCCAACTCCTGAAATCGTAGCTACATTAGTTATGACGACGTACAACTCTAGGGATTCATTGCACTAGCCCACCTCCCATGGTTCGATACTACTTGGTCGAAATACTTACGTGCATACTACTACGAACCCTTATGCTTGAGGGGAAGTAGTTAGTCAACATATATAGACTAAAATTCGTTCAAGTCAATGACTCCAAGGTCATTTCGATCGTTGGAGGTTTGAAAGTTGGAACAAGACTATGGAAAGACGTAAACTTACGCTTTCCAAAATCTTATACTGAGAGAAACAGGGCTGGAGATATAATCCAGATAGATGAAATGATGCGCGCACAGCAAGCGCCGGCCAAAGCAAGTCCGAGTGAGGCCCCGAAGAAACAATGGGCGAATACTGGGGGGAATAATAACAAGCGAGCTCCTGGACAGACCTCGGCCCCAGTACCTCGCCCACAAGCAGCTACGCCTGTCCCAGCTGCTCAACAGGTTCAACCATATCAAAGGCCGGGGAACTTCAAGGCATTTGATGGACCTGCCGCTGATGAAACAATCAAGGATGTTTTCCAGGCAGTTGGGATAAATCCACACACACTCTTTGAGGCAACAAAATTTGATGAAAGACTTCCTGCACTAAGGCCGATCATGGCTGATCCCGAAAGGTTGAATCCGAAGAGGTTTTGCTCATATCATAATTCGATTGGTCATCGAACACATCAATGCCGAGATCTTTTGATAAATCTCTATAAATTATATGAAGAGGGATGTTTGGATCAGTACCTCGACGGAGTCAGAGATGGGGGTGGAAACCAAAATAATAATAGAGGTCGAGATCGCGACGAGGAAGACGATGAAGAAGGGCAACCTCCGCGATATAGACAAAGGACGAATAATAATCAGGTTGTTTGGAATCAGGGTAGGATTCAAGGTCAGAACATTCCCCAACGAATCGGGGCTCCACCAGTGGTTACTCGTAACAATCGAGTGGTCGACAATGTGAACCAGGGGGCCATGAATGTTGGCGTAATCGAGGGCCCAGTTGGGGGTCTAGAATTGAGGAGTGATCTCTCCAATCGACGCCGTCAAATGGAGGAAAGGGCTTTGGCTAATGTGCACCAAGTTTCAATGGTCGCCGCAATTGAGAAACCTTCTTCTTATCAAGTTATATTCTCGGAGGATGATCTCAATGGCATAGTGATGCCGAACAACGATGCGCTCGCCGTTACAGCGATGATCATGGGAGTTATAGTTCATCGGTTGTTGGTCGACTCTGGGTCGTATACAAATATCATGTTCAAAAGTACCTTGGACAGCATCGGCGACTTCAACCAGTATATCGAAGAATGTGATGATGTGGTGGTCGGATTCGGGGAAGCAATATCGCACCCTATTGGAAAGATAAGGTTGGCCGTATAATTGGAGTCGGCGGATGGTTCTGGTCTCGCTATAGCTAGGATGTTAGATTTCATTATCATGGATGGGCCATCTTCCTATAATTGTTTCCTAGGAAGACCCTTTTTTAATGAATTTAAGGCTGCAACTTCTTCGTATTATTATTGTGTTAAAGTGCTACTCCGAATGGAACAGTCACGATAAAGGGCGACAAGAAAAGAGCAAGACTTTGCATTAGAAGTTTCGCTAAAAAAATCACAGAGGATCATTTCCCAAAGGATAAAGGCAAGGCAGTAATGGCAAGCACCTCGGCCGACGTTCCCGAAAATATGACAACATACATTGAAAGGTATGAAATAAACGGGTCTAGTCACATTCTGAATGTGGACTACGACGGAAATAATACTCGAGATACTAATAATAATAACAAACTAATGGAAATTGACGAGCAATCAATTGTCCAAAATAATGACGAGTCTACGAAAGTAGATGGTAAATGCGAGTCTATGCAAATAGATGATAAGTGTGAGTCCACGAAAGTGGATGATAATGATGAGTCTATGATAATAGGCGAGAATGACGAACTTGGTTTTGATGATAATGATTTGGAACCAAGGACAGGCTTTGAGCCAGAGGAATATGTTCTAAGTATAAGACGACCAATTGATGATCCGAGGATTTATGAGTCCAACAGGCGAGCAACACAAGTTGAGTAACTGAAGGCCATTCAGGTTAATCCCAAGCATCCTGAATGAGAAATCTTTCTCGGCATAAATTTGCCAGAGCCTTTACAAATTGAAATTCTTGATTTTTTGAAACAAAATTTGGATGTGTTCGCTTGGTCGCATGCGGACATGACGGGGATCAAAACTAAATATGCTTGTCATCGGCTGAATGTTGATGCAAGCAGCAAACCTTTACATTAGAAGCGAAGAAAGTTTGGTCTAGAAAAGTATGCAGCATTGGAAGGCGAGGTAAATAAGTTGGTGGATAATAGATTTGTCGAAATTGCGGGTATAGAGCCTCGATGGGTTGCTAACCAGTGCTCGTAAAAAAGCCAACATGAACTTGGAGATTATGTGTGGATTTCACAGATCTAAACAAAGCATGTCCTAAGGACAATTTTCTGATGCACACATAGATTACTTGGTCGATCAGATAGCGGGTCACGAGTTATTGACGTTCATGGATGCCTTCGCCGGGTATCATCAAATCGCAATGCATCCGGACGCGTCAAACACATGGCTTTTATGACAAAGCAGAACATGTACGTATAAAAGAGGATGCCCTTTGGGTTGAGAAACGCAAGGGCTACATATCAGAGGCTGGTGAATACAATGTCCGAGCAACAAATCGGCGAGACAATGGAGGTGTACATAGATGACATTGTTGTGAAAAGTTTGCACAAAGAGGACCGTGCTCGACATTTGGCAATGGCGTTCGATATTATGCGCGAGTATGGCATGAAGCTCAACCCAAAGAAGTGCAGTTTTGGGGTTCAATCGGGCAAATTTCTGGGCCACATGGTTAGCCAAAGGGGGATTGAGGCAAATTCGAGTAAAATTCAAGCTATTGTCGACATGCAAAGTCCGAGAAACGTAAAAGAGGTGCAAAGATTAACTGGTTGTTTGGCTTCATTGAACAAATTCATAGCAAAAACTGGAGATCGTTGTAAACCCTTCTTCGATGCGTTGAAGAAGGGAAAATTCGAATGGACATGGGAGTGTGAAGAAGCATTTTGCGGGCTGAAAGAGTATCTAGCCAATACAATAATATTATCAAAACCGGTCCCGGGGGAGAAATTGTTTTTATATCTCGCCGCAAGTCAACATGCTATGAGCGCAGCTTTGAGAGATGCCGAGCTGAGGTATGCCCCATTAGAAAAACTAGCATATGCTTTGGTGATGAGTGTAAGGAAGTTGAGGCCATATTTTTTCGACCATGAGGTGGAGGTTTTGACAACATTTCCACTTCGTCTGATTCTACATAGGCCAGATACTGCGGGTAGATTTTTGAAATGGGCTGTAGAGATTGGGCAGTTTGGTGTGACTTTCTCGCCAAGGACTTCAACAAAAGGCCAAGTGCTTGCCGACTTTATTGTGGAACTCTCATTCCCACCAGATTTAAGCAAGGAACTCGAAGTGAGACTTTGTTCGTTGTTCGTCGATGGCTCTTCGACGAGCACTCGGGCAGGGGCTGGAATTGTTTTAATAAGTCCTTTGGGATAAACTTTTGCATCGGCGGTGAGGTTCGATTTTTTGGCGACCAACAATGAATCAGAGTATGAGGCATTGGTCGCAGGTTTAAAGATGGCAATGGCAGTAGGGGCTCGTCAGCTCAAGATATATAGTGACTCACAATTGATCGTATACCAAGTGAAAGGAGAGTATGAAGCTCGCGGCGAACAGAAGATGAAGTACCAGAATTTGGTCAAGAACTTACTCGAGCAATTCGAGCAAATATACATCGAGCAAGTCCCGAGGGGGTTAAATTCGCAAGTTGATGCTTTGGCTCGCATAGCTACCTCAGAAGGGGAGGCTGAATGCAATGAGGTACTTATCACGAAAATTTATTTTCCTTCTGTTAGGTACAATCTAATCGCCCATACTGAGGCAGCCACTGGCGAGCAAAGTTGAATCATTCCAATCTTTGAATACATCAAAAGAGGCACACTACCGACAGACAAAGGTAAAGCAAAAAGGTTGCAGATTCGAGCAGCAAGATATACAATAATTAATGAGAAGCTTTACAAGAGTGGATTTGCATTGCCATTATTAAAGTGCCTAGATACTGAAGAAGTTGAGGTTGTTATGGGAGAAATTCATGAAGCAATGTGCGGAAACCATACTGGAGGACATTCTCTCGCTCTTAAAACCATTCGGCAAGGTTACTTTTGGCCGACTTTAAAGAAGGACGCAATGCACTATGCGAAAACTTGTAAAAGATGTCAACTATATGCTCCAGCCATCCATTCGCCAGCAGATGATTTAATTTCAGTATATAGCTCTTGGCCATTCGCCAAGTGGGGCATTGATTTGATAGGACCCTTCCCGAAGAGCACCGGAGGAGTAATTTTTGCAGTAGTCGTTGTTGATTATTTTACGAAGTGGGTAGACGCAAAGGCGATGAAGACCATAACGACTCTCCAAATGAAAATTTTCATTTGGACATACATTATTTGCCGTTTTGGATTACCTCAAACGATTGTGACGGACAATGGAAAACAATTCAACAACATCGACATAATCAATTGGTGTTCGGCATGGGGGATCAAAAAGTTGTTTTCAACACCCTGCCATCCATAAGCAAATGGCTAAGTGGAGGCGGTCAACAAAATTTTAAAACATACTCTGAAGGCAAAACTGGATGGCTTGAGGGGGACTTGGGTGGATGAACTTCCAATGGTGTTGTGGTCGTACCAGACGACCACAAGGAACTCAACAGGCGAGACTCCATTTGCACTCGCATTTGGATCAAAAGCAATGGTGCCAGCAGAAGCAAATGTCCCAAGCTTCAGAAGAGAGAGTTATGACGAGGAGTTTAACAACAATTCGCAATTGATGGATCTGGATTTTTTTAGAAGAAAAGAGATTGACAGCCGACGAGATGAACATTGCCTACAAGAGAAGATCAGAAAGATATTAAAATTCCAAAGTACGAATTCGCAATTTCCAAATTGGCGACCTCGTACTTCGGCGAGCAACTGAGCAATCAATTGGCATACTCTGCCCAACCTGGAATGGACCCTTTCGCATCACTCGTTCACTAGCAAACGGAGCGTACGAAATGGAGGAACTGGATGGCAGTTCGTGCAAGTATCCTTGGAATGCTATCAAGTTAAAGAAGTATTACCAGTAAGTTGTTGTCTTTCAATTTTAACTTAGAATTAAAAATATTCTTGTTGTACATTTGTAAATTATCTTTCTCAAAGTTGTAAAAGTTATTATATGAATTGGATGTGAAGTTTATTTAAATAAAATTTCAAGCATGAGCAAAAATTATATCCTACAATAGCATCTATATTTCATACGAGCAAGATCAATTCATGTTTACAAAACTCGTTAAAGTTCTCAAAAAGGAAAAATATCACAAGAATTTACTAAAATAACTAAGTCAATTTACAAAGCATTATATAAACTCACGAGCACACGCCGAAAGGTGTGTGGGGTAAAGGCGAACAAGCTATACTCAGTATAGTCTTGGGAAAGGACGAACCAAACATATAATCGAAAGATTATGTTTTGGATATACGAACCAGCATACATCGAAAGATTATGTTCGGGGCATACGAACAAATTTATATCGACGGATATAATACTTGAGAATTCGAGCGAACATACGCCGAAAGGCTATATTCGTGATCATTCGAGCCACATATTTCCAAGGAAATATGTTCGTGATAAGTTTTCTAAAAATTCGAGCGAGCATACGCCGAAAGGCTATGTTCGTGATTATTCGAGCGACATATTCCCACAGGAATATGCTCGTGGTACATTTTTCTAAAAATATGAGCGAACATACGCCGAAATGTTATGTTCGTCATCATTCTAGCGACATATTTCCAAGGAAATACGTTCGTGAAAAGTCTTTATTAAAATTAGAGCGAACATACACCGAAAGGCTATGGTCGCGATTATTCGAGCGACATATTTCCAAGGAGATATGTTCGTGTTATATTTTCTAAAAACAATATGAGCAAATTATACGAAAGTATAACTTTGTGATCATGAAAAAATGAACAAGATTATTCTGACGAGGATAAGACTTGGATAGGGCGAACAAATGTATACCGAAAGGTTAAGTTTGGATAAAAATAACAAAAGTACTAAGGCAAAAGGCATTCAATATTCGATAAGAAATATAAAATACTTGAGACAAAGGAAAAGATCATTCATTGAAAGGCCCTAAGGGGCAACCATACAAAAGAAGGCTTTAAGGGCCGAACAAAAAAAGATGAAAGCATAAAAAGTTATGATTTAAGCTTGAGGAGCTTCACTCGCATTCAGGGCCGCATCAGTTTGACCACCGACCACTTCCTCTTGAGGGGCTTGCTCGCTATCCACCTCACCTTCACCATCCTTACCCTCGAGTAAGGTCTCCTCCTCGCTTTGAGCCGGACCCTGGCTGGTCGCCGCTGCATCAGGAGCTAGAGTCATCCTCATAAATATAATATTCATTGTAGACAGACAAGGGAAAGTGAGACCCAACTCCACCAGTTCGGCCAAAGGAAGTTTCATGTTAGGTTGGGGATTCCCGGCCATAATTGCCTCTTCCATTGTAGCATTGAGAGCAGATACATCGGCTTCAGGATTAACAGAGAGAAGACGTTGGATAACTTCCGAGAGAGAATAAGCAGCAGCAAAAGAGGCGAGCCGGGCCAATTTGGCATCGGTAAAGGTCTTTTCATCGGCAGCTTTCTTGGCCGCATCCTCCATAGTTTTTTGGGCTTCTTCTCGCCCGGCTTTAGCCTCATCGAGCAAAGTCTGAAGTTTGGTGAGGGCAGCATCCTTCCCGGCCACATCATTGGCGAGTTCAGTCTTCTCCTCCTTAAGGCCCTCAATTATGAGCTTCAAGTCCAACACCTCGGTCTCCAGATCCCGGATGTGACCGGCAGCTTCAGTGAGTTTCTCTTCGGTATCCGCCTTATCATGGAGCTCCTTCATCAGATTGAAATTTCTGATGGCCACAGTAAGCTTCTCGGAGGTCTCGTGAAGCTGTAGTTTCAACTGTTCGGTGAAGAAGGCCGCGCGAGCAGTGAGAACAGAGATGGCGTGAGCGTTGTCGATGGCCTTTTGATGGATTGCATCAGATACCATAGTCCTCGTCAGAGCGCGAGGAATGGAAGACATTTCAAGGCGGGTGGCAGGATCGATCTCATCAAGATGTTGGCCGGTCGGAGATCTTGATCGCAGATAATTGAGGACATCTTATGATTTGCGGCGATTGGAGCTCACCTAAATACAAAAGAAAAATATGAGAAAATATTGAATAGAAAAAACGACGAGAAGAAAGTGTTGAAATTCATACCTGGAAGCTCTCTCAGGATCCCATCCGAGCACGGTATCATCTTGAGGATCCCTCACTGGAGAGGGAGAAGAAATATTCACGACGACCTCGGCCCATTGATCACTAGGGCTCGGGCGGGGAGAATGCCTGATCGGCGAATCTCGGATCCAAGAGGTCCGAGGAGGAGAAGTATGGACAGTTGGGGCGACGGTTGAAGATTCACCATGACGGGGTAGGCGAGGAGCGTTGGCTCTTTGTCGCACGGTTTGAGCAGAAGTACCCTCACCTTGGGCATGCTTCCTTCCCCTTGGTGGGACGTTTCTCTTTGGATACTTGATCGGCCGTCTCCCGAATCATGGTGTTCTCCAACATATTGAGCATCATATTTTTAAGAATTTTGGGGATGTTCGTCTTTCGAGGAAGACAAGTGGTGATGGTCGGCGGAACTGAAAAAGCAACAAAAGAATTATGTTAAACATACGATTAAAACAGGCGAGCAGAAAAACAAAGATGGTGTGTGAATATGAAACTTACCTGGAGAAAATTCCCTTAAGATGTGATGGGGAGTAACGCGAAGACCAGCGTGCTCGCGGATACTTTCTCTGTTTAGATACTCGCATGTCCGCTTGTGATAAGGGCGAAGAGTTACGCAGCTCAGATGATAAACAAAGAGCGGGAAGAGACTTCGAACAGGGGTTGTCTTCGCGTCAGCTGCACAAAGAGAAAAAGTTAATTAGTATAAAAATGAACAAAGGAAGACATCAAGATATATACCTTTGATCGAAACAAAATCCCGAGGAATGTTGATCCGAGCATTCAAATCATCGTGATGCTTCGCACTCCTCCAATCCCCCACCATTTAGTCTTCCAATCTCTCACTTTGTTCGACATATGCTCCACAATCTTGAAATTAGAACGATCTCTAAGATAAAACCATCCCGCGGCCTCGCCGGCGGTAGGCTGAAGGAGAAAATTAAGCTAGTGGGGAGTGAGATGTATTCCTTGACTCCCACTTTGCCCGAACAAGGTCAAAGCCCCAATGAGGTTGCTTTATCCGTTGGGGGCGATTTGCATCGGGAACAGTCTTATCAAATTTAAGTAATTACTTATAACCGGATGAAGAGGGAAACGGAGACCGGCTTCCATCATGCCTAGAGAAACGGCTATGCAATCTGGAGGTGGTTGATCGGCGCGCTCATCTGGAGCGGGAACATTGAATTGAACATCTGCAGGCACAAAAAATTTGTTTCGAAATTCCATAAATTGTGCAATTTTAATTAGGCTGGCGTTCTTATTCGCATAAAAAATGCTCTCAACGGCGGGACGATGATATCTAGGAAAAAGGAGAGGAGGAGGATATTGCGAAGTGTACTCATTGTAAGAAGGTCCAGGGATCTCGCCCTCGACGTATATCTTGTGGCCGGTCAGAAAAGGACGTATTGATTCAACGTACTCATAAATGCGAGGTATGATATCTGAATCAAGGTCGCTTTCTTTCACTTTCGACGGCATATGGTATGGCAACTCCAAGTCAGTCTCGTCGCCACTGTCAGGATTTACCTCTTCATCCTCACCACCCTCAGGAATATCATTCCCGGCATCCTCGCGAGAGGGGGTCTTATATTGGCTAGTCTCACTCTCCTCGCTATCATTTTGTTCGGCATCCATCGAATCCGTCTCCATCGATTCGCGATGGGTCATTATCGGGTCTATATTCATCATCGGAAGGGAAACCGCTTCTTCTCCGGTGGAATCCTCAGATTCGGAGGACAAAATCACCACACAAGGTCTCGGAGTATGACGGCGTCCGGCTGCCGGAACAGTAGAAAAATGGTCACTCAGACCCTGAGTATCACTAATATCGAATGGTGGGAGATTCCCAACTCCCCCACCACCTACATTGCTACTAGAGTCCATGGAAAGAGAGAGAGAGAGAAAGAGAAAGAGAGAGAAGAAGCTAATAAATACCTTGGAAACACGATCGAAAAACACTAACAATCGCCGGAAAATCTTCAGAGTTCAGAGGCAGAAATCGGAATGCAAAAGCTTGAAAGGAGTAAAAATGGAATTTGGGGAAGAAATGGCCTATTTATAGGCCCCAAACATGCAAGGACTTACTTGTAAAAAACAGGGTAAATTATATAATTTACCCAAAGTTTTGGGGTTTTCCTGAAACTGACGCTTTGTTTGAGAAACACGCGCGTCCTTTGATATCCGAACGCGCTTCACGCGTAAATTCAAATTAAAAAATGGCGCATGCGCCTGACACCGGCCGTCAAATCAGGCGTTATCAAATCGTTTCGAAAAAGCAAGATCTTTGGCAAATCGAGGCGATGTTTCGGCCAAACAAATCTTAGGAACGAATAAAACAAAAGTATTACAACGGACATATGTAATTCTGTTCGCCCATCGAGCAAAGCCGCGAGGGGAGACCAGGGGCTAGTGTTATATACATTATGTTCGGTCAACAAGTCAGCATTTGTTTTATTGACCAGTCAACAATTCAACGAAGAAAAGTCAAAGTCATCAAGCCTAGTCAGCCAGGTCAAGGGCGAGCAACCCACTACAAAAAAAAGGATTTTTAGCATCGGATTTTTTTTGATACTAAAAATGAAATATTTGATACCAAAGGGTATTGGTATCAAAAAAAAATTCGATACCACTTCCGATACTTATACTCCCGATCCTAAAGACCGCGTATCAGAAAAAAAAGTCTGATACTAAAGGGTAACCCTTTAGTATCAGAAATGTATAGTATCAATAAATATTTTCTGATACTAAAGGATTGAACTCTTTAGTATCGGAATTGTATTTAGTATCGAATTATTGTATCAATTTGTTTTGATACAACAACGCATTTATAGTATCGTAAACTTTTACCGATACTAAATATATAATATCTATAAATATTTTCTGATACTAAAAGGATATAACCTTTAGTATCAGAAAAATATTTAGTATCAGATAATGGTATCAATTTTTTTTGATACCACATTGTATTTTTAGTATCAATTATTTTTTATGACACTAAATATATAGTATCAATAAATATTTTTTGATACTAAAGGATATAACCTTTAGTGTCAGAAAAATATTTAGTATCGAATAATGGTATCAATTTTTTTTGATACTACATTGTATTTTTAATATCAATTAATTTTAACGATACTAAATATATAGTATCAATAAATATTTTCTGATACTAAAATATTGAATTCTTTAGTATCAAAAAAAGGCATTTAACAACGGATAATTATATTAATTTTTGATACAATATTATATTTATTGTATTTAAAACAGTACCAACTGATTCTAAAATTAATGGTATTATAAAAAAATTCTAAGAGAAAAAAATTATTTACGTCCCGTAATTTTTACTTTTTTTGAAAAACGTCCCAAAATAGTTAAAATTTTAATTTACGTCCCATAACTTTTTCAATTGCTTAATTTACGTCCAATTTTCACTGAAAATCCCCAAATTTATGTAAATGGGACGTAAATTGAGCAAATAAAGAAGTTATGGGACGTAAATTAAATTTTTAATTAAAATGGGACGTTATGCGAAAAAGATAAAAATATTCAACAAATGTGTACAATTCAATATAAAATTAAAGAAGTTTATGTTATACCATCAAATAAAAAAATAATTCATAAATTAATTAATTATTATAAAAATCAATTAAATTACCTAATACATTAAAAATTATTAACTTAAAAAAAATTATAATTACAATATAAGTATTATAAAATAAATTATTAATATTAATTAAAATACTAAATAATATTTTAAAATATATGAAAATAAATTTAGAATAATATTTAAATAAGTAAATAATTTTTCATAATATAAAAAAAATATATAATATGAAAAAAAAACCAAGATTTATTCCTAAGTCAATTAATTACTAGAAAAATCAAATAACTTACCTAATTAATTATTTAAAAACTCAATTAACCTAATTCAAAAAATTAACTAACGTACACGAATAAATATAAATTTTATCTTTAAAATAATAAAAATCTCAAATAATTTTTTTTATTAAAATTTTCAAAAACTCTTATTAAAACTTAACAATTATTTTAATATTTTAAATAAATACAAAAATCCACAAATATTTAAAATCCCCAAATAAATAAAAAAATACTCAAATATATATATATATATATATCCAAAATTCTCACCCCTTACCCACGGTAATTGAAAGATGATGATGAATACTATATTTTTTTAACAATTTGTTAATTTTATTGTTTTTCATTTTATTATATAATTTTTAATTTGATATTAGTTCATACAAAAATATTTGGACCCTTTTGTGTAATACTTAGATAAATTTTTATATTTATTTGATTACTTTAAAATAAATAAATAATTTTATAATACTTATATTGTAATTATAATTTGTTTTTAATTAGGTAAGTTAATAATTTTTATAATAATGAATTAGGTAAGTTAATTGATTTTTTTTATTTGATTGTATAACATAAACTACATTAATTTTATAGTAAATTGTACACATTTGTTGAATATTTTTATCTTTTTCGCATAACGTCCCATTTTAATTAAAAATTTAATTTACGTCCCATAACTTTATTTTCTCAATTTACATCCCATTTACATAAATTTTGGGATTTTTAGTGAAAACTGGACGTAAATTAAGCAATTGAAAAAGTTATGGGACGTAAATTAAAATTTTAACTATTTTGGGACATTTTTCAAAAAAGGTAAAAGTTACGGGACGTAAATAATTTTTTTCTCAAATTCTAATATTAATTTCCGAATAACAAAAACCACACTAGCTTTATTACAAGCATAAAACACTAATATTCAATATGATTCAAATCTAGCTTTATTACTAATTCAAATATCAAAATAACATTTATCAATAATATCAATAATGAACCACAAGTATATTAGTTTCATATACAAAAACTAGTATATAAGGTTCATTACAAAATATCTAACGTGAAGTGCTTTTCAAGAACTAGTATATTAGGTTGGTTCTGTGGAGCATTTCCGAACATGCAAATTGTGGGAAGCCGTGTAGTTGCCAAAATCTCCTGCAATTGAGCCACTTTCAGATCTATCATATATTTTCCACAAATGGATCAAACCTTAAAGCACAAATTCATATAAATGAAATTCATATGGAATATAATAATTAATGGCACATTGACTTGATATATGCATTAAAAAAAGTTGGCTTGTACCTAATAACAATAAAATTATGTGAATTATACTGGTATCATTTAACAATATATTCCAAAGGCCCAGAGTCCAAAAGAAACCAATCAAGAAAAGTAAACTTTCAGGGCTAATTTTGTATAAAGCTTTGAATTCACATCACCACATACAAATACACACCAAATACTAATAAGTTCCTCAAAGATGGCCATAAACTATGAAGAAGAATAAATACAATATAGATACTTACTTACAAAATTTCAGCTTTGAACATCTACCTTCACTATTGCCCAAGTAAGAAGTTAATTTTTTGGAATTAATATACATAAAAATTTGAAAATCATCTCATTTTAATTAAAAGAAGAAAATAGTGTACCTGAATAGGCTTGTTGAATGCCTCAAAACTTCTTCTTGGCCTCTTCCAAGTACTTAGAATTTCCAGAAGCAGAGAATCGATTAGGGTGCCATCTCTGTTCACGAAAATAATTTGATCTTAATGCATAGTATTAAGCCAAGATTTTCCCAGGAATTAAAAGTCTTTCAATATAAAGAAACAAACACACTCTTAAAAAATAAAAATTTGCAAGGAAATAAATAATCTGACCATTGCAAGTTTCTTGTAAGCAATCCTGAGGTGAGCTGGTGAGCATTCTTTGTTCAATCCAAGAACACTATAAAAATCTACCTCTGAAGCCATATTTCTCAACTTTCAAGAAATAATGTGTATGTACTGTATAACTTATATATTATTACTCTTATTAAAAGATTACTACGTGACGTAGTCTAGCCAGTTTTTGCATTGAGAGGGAAGCCTCTAGAGCATATTAATGCATATTTATATGCAGTGCAGTGCAGGGGTCTCTCTTTATACTTGAAAAAAAGTGAATATTAAATGAGTTGTTTTAAAAAATAAGGAAAGAGTTTATGAGGTTGGGTGTTGGATAAGAAAAGAAGAGCATTGATGTTAAATGAGTTGTTGCACTATGGTACTATTTTAAATTCCAGAGGGTTTCACACTAGCAGAAAAGAAGGCAGCAAAAAAGGAATGGAAATATAAAGAACAAAAATGATTCTAATTATTGGCAAATGAAACAAAGAAGTAGGTGTTTGGTAACTCCATTAGAGAAGCTTAATACAGAATGATAGGAACAATCTATAATTACACACACAGATACTAATCCCCTGCAATAAAACATTCAAATCCAATGGATTCCTACATTCTCTTAAACAAAACAAAATCGTGTAATCTTGCCAAAACAAATCAAGAAAACAGAGTACCCTTTTTCCCTACACCCTCTCTCTCTTTCTCACCTTTCTGACACTTAACTAGTACACCCCAATTTAACTTCAAAAATTATTTTAAAAAATTCAAAATTTGAACCAGCTTGATTCAGAAAATTCAAAAGCACTTATCCAATTAAATTAGATAATGGCAAGTTCAAAAGTCAATTCAATCAAGAACTCTTTATCTTACATGATTCAGAGACTATATCAGTATATTGCATACATAAAACCAATATTATAGAGCAACATGCATCAGAGACAAACAAATCTACAAAATTAAAGGCATATCAATATCTGAGAGCATCTATGGACTGTAGTGTGCCTTACTGCCTTCGTTTAGTGCATAAACACTGTAATCACAGATTGTACATTAGTTTGCAGGTTATAACTTATAACCCACATCTCTTCTCCACCACATTTTAACTCAATAAATTACGACTACAACTCATCTTAAAGCATGTATACACAAATAAACATGAAAAAATTACCAAAAATTAATGAAGAATCTATGCATCAAATCAAGGTGTATAAATTAGACAACGTAGCCAAGATTACAAGTATGATGAACAAGACATCTAAATGTACAATCAAATCTATATGAACTCACTAGATCAATTAGTACTGAACAGTCAAAACTAAAAGTTGCAATAACTACAGACCTATCTCCACACACTTAAATAAACTTAACATTGAATCATAAGGTATTCGGCTGAAGCTTCTTTAAAACACACAGACTCCTAAGGATGGACATTTGCAATATTAGGAAAGACTCCTAGTAAGGCAGTGAGTTAAACAATACTAATGAAAACAGAAATACTGAAAATCCATACCAAAAGCATTTTGATCCAAGAAACAGTGCAATGTAAGTTTACTTATCATTTAGATAAAAACATAACACATTATTATTCCACAAACTCAATACGGTAATTAAGTAAATCAATCTAGTCATGTACAAACATTGACAATCCTATCACACCAGGTTAAAAAAGGTGAATAAATTTGCAATTTTCCAATTATATATAATGTAAATACTTGCATTCCGACTTACAAGCTAACCAGAAATTTCGATTCTGCAAGAGATGGTGAAAGAGAGGGCCGCGACCGGTCGGAGGGCCCTAGATGGCCTGAAGAGGTCGACGACGTTAGATCGGGGGTCTGCGGCGACGGCGCGGCCGGCGACTGAACGCAACAGCTGAGGGACGGCGAGTGCGCTGCGGTGCGAGGTGAGGCGGCCGAGGAGATGGCCTGGCGCAGCGGGCGTGACTGAGCGTGGGCGGCGCGGCCTAAAGCGCCGAGGCCGAGGACAGAGACGGCCAAGTGCGGCGGCCGTGACTGAGAAAGAACCTCACTGTGTGTAAATCGCACACAGTGAGGGGGTGGTTTTTTCCTTTTTTCTTTTATTCGAATTGAAGGGGATGGGATTGGGGAAGAATATATTGCTTTGATGTGCAGTACGAGATCGTTCAGGAAAAAAACTGAAGAGACCATACATAGAGCAATTGGTATCAGATATTTTTAATATTTGGTAGAGCAATTGGTATCGGATATTTTTAATATTTGGTAGAGCAATTGGTATCGGATCATTACTATTAAAAAATATTAAATACAAAATGGTATCAATAAATAAATTTTAATATCAATAAATAAATTTTTAGTATAAAAAATGATGGATTTCATAAAATTACTCAACATAATTAATACCAAAAAAATAAGTGTATTAATAAAAATATTATTAATACTAAAAATAAAATTAATAGTATCGAAAATTAAATTTACGATACCAATGATAAGTAGTATAAAAAAAATTTGATACAAAAAATAAGTGGTATCAATAAAACTATTACTAATACTAAAAATAAAATTAATAGTAGCGGAAATTTAATTTCCGACACAAATGATAAGTAGTATCAAAAATAATATTTGATACAAAAAATAAATAGTATCAATAAAACAATTATTAATACTAAAAATAAAATTAATAGTATCGAAAATTTAATTTCCGACACTAATAATAAGTAGTATCAAAAAATAATATTTGATACAAAAAATAAATGGCATCAATAAAACAAATTACTAATACCAAAAATAAAATTAATAGTATCGAAAATTTAATTTCCGACACCAATGATAAGTAGTATCAAAAAAAAAAAAATGATACAAAAAATAAATGGCATCAATAAAATAATTACTAATACTAAGAATAAAAGTAATAGTATCGAAAATTTAATTTCCAACACTAATGATAAGTAGTATCAAAAAAAATATTTGATACAAAAAATAAGTGGTATCACTAAAACAATTACTAATACTAAAAATAAAATTAATAGTATCGGAAATTTAATTTCCGACACCTATGATAAGTAGTATAAAAAAAAATTATTTGATACAAAAAATAAGTGGTATCAATAAAACAATTACTAATACTAAAAATAAAATTAATAGTATCGGAAATTTAATTTCCAACACCTATGATAAGTAGTATCAAAAAAAATTATTTGATACAAAAAATAAGTTGTATCAATAAAACAATTACTAATACTAAAAATGAAATTAATAGTATCTAAAATTTAATTTCTGACACTAATTATAAGTAGTATAAAAAAAAAATTTGATACAAAAAATAAGTGGTATCAATAAAATAATTACTAATACTAAAAATAAAATTAATAATAGCGAAAATTTAATTTCCGACACCAATGATAAATAGTATCAAAAAAAAATATTTGATACAAAAAATAAATAGTATCAATAAAACAATTACTAATACTAAAAATAAAATTAATAGTATCAAAAATTTAATTTCCGACACCAATGATAAGTAGTATCAAAAAAAATATTTGATACAAAAAATAAGTGGTATCAATAAAACATTTACTAATGCTAAAAATAAAATTAATAGTATCAGAAATTTAATTTCCGACACCAATGATAAATAGTATCAAAAAAATTATTTGATACAAAAAATAAGTTGTATCAATAAAACAATTATTAATACTAAAAGTAAAATTAATAGTATCGGAAATTCAATTTCCAATACCAATGATAAGTAGTATCAAAAAATTATTTGATGCAAAAAAATAAGTAGTATCAATAAAAAAAATTTAATGCCAAAATAACTTTGGTATCAAAAAATAAGGGATGCAATAAAATTAATGGGATCAAAAGATAAATTTTTGATACTAAGTATGCAAGTAGTATCAATAGTTTTATTGTTGATACTAAATAATAAGGTTTAGTATCGGAAAATGCATCAGATACCAATTTTCCGATACTAAAAACCTCTTTTCTTGTAGTGACCAATAAAAAGCGAGCAAGGGAAGTCTCCACATTTATTGGTCAACGGGTCAAGTATATCCACGTGGCAGCGAGCAAGAATCATCATGTTCGGCGAGCAAGAGTAATTGGGTATGGTGGCAAAATGGTATAGGTATGATCGCTTGTAAGGATGGTCGGCATAGTAAAGAATGACGAGCAATGTCATTGGCGAAGAAGATATCTCGAATGTAGTTATGAGAGAAGATCTTAAGTCCTGATGCTCGTCTTGAGCCCGGAATAGAGCAACAACGACCACACAATTACCGAATTTATAATCCGAACATTGACAAATCAAAGGCGGTGCAAGTGGTGTGTTCGACGCTGACTAAAACGAAGGATGAGACTTATAATGGCTGATTGCAGATGCTTTTAATGCATTAAATGCATGAAATGATCATACTAATAACAGCTATAATTATATTAAATATCAACTATATTCGCATTAATAGGTGTATTAATGTTGAGCTGCCAGCAATTAAGGCATGCAAATTATAACCTAGTATATAAAACCCTTTGAAGGCTTAATAAATTCATTCCTAACTTTTCCCAAAAATACACAACCTTTTACTTAGCTTCTCTCTCAAGCTTTCCCAAAGTTCTTCATCAAGAACAAATCCTAATATTAAGAGTTCATCAAGAACATCATTGATCATCTTTCAATCCGTAAAAAATCACTCATATATAAATGATATTGTTTGTCAACATTTGCTAGATTCAACCCGACACAAATCGTTACAACAACTACCACTCATCTCTTTTATATACCCCCGTCCCGTGATTTCTTTCACATGTGAAATGACACACAAAATAAAAAAAGTGAATTTTGTGGGAATTTTGAGGGGTAATTTTGTAAACCTTTATGTATAAAGTAAAGAAATGAGTTGACTTTTGTGTATGTGTAAAGAAAAAGTAATGACATTTGTGTAAATTTAGGATATTTTGAGGGTGGAGTTTATAAAGGGTTTTCCATTTTAAGAGTGTGAAAGTTATCGTGGGACGTCCCGAAAAGGAAAGTGTGAAAGTAATTGTGGGACGGATGGAGTATTTTTTTGATAATTTAGATTAAGGGTATATTATGCTTAAAAATCTAAAGTTAAGATATCATTTTAATCTTGATCTAAAGTATTAATTTATATGTCAATTTAGTTTCATAACTTTCAACCTTTTCTGAAATAGTCTCAAATAAATTAAATGTACCAATTCAGTTTTTGGCAAGTTATCCTGTTTTGGTCAAAAAAAAGTTATATGTTTCAATTTAGTCTTTTTTTTTTTTTTTTTTTTTTTTTGCAATTTGTTCTATTTTTATCCCAAAACAGTTAATTATACCAATTTAGTCCCCCTTTTTTTTTTGCAATCATATTTAAATATTTTGGGACCAAATCAGAATAGAATGTAAAAAATAGGACTAAATTGGTACATCAACTTTTTTGGGACCAAAACAAAACTATTTGCAAAAAAAAAAAAAAAAAAAAAAATTGGTATATTTAACCTTTTGGGACCATTTAAAAAAAATTTATGGGACTAAATTGGTTTTTATCCGTAAACCCAATTAAATTACAATTTTAACTTTATTATATTGTGGCGGATAAAAGTTTAATTGGATGATTGATAGTATATTCAAATCACTTAAAATTCAACAGAACCGATGTTCACATCGGCTCGGCTCCAAGCAAGCCAAGAGCTTTGCCAGGAAAAGCTACAATAAATGTCGGAGTACCTTGAAAAATGTCGCTAGAGCGGCAGAACGGTGAACATTGGAGAAGCGGTGTTTACAACATTTCTTAATATAATGTCTGCGACTCTGTTTTCAGTTGAAGTTGCTGATTTCGACCTACGACGCAAGTCAGGAATTCCGGCAATATTTTGAGGATTTTGTTAAAGTTGCAAGTTCTTTTAATTTGGCCGACCTTTTTCCACTCCTTAAACTGATTGATCCACAAGGCGTTCTGCGAAAGTCTCAATTCTTGCTCGGGAAGCTTCTAGGCTACATCCAGGATTTAATTAATCGGAGATTGGAATCCAGACAGAGCATGTCTGAAGATTCTAGAAAGCCGAAAACTTAGTTCCATTTTTTTTTTCAATTAGTTTTGTTTTGGTCGCAAAAAAGTTGATGTACCAATTTAGTCCAATTTTTTTGCAATTTGTTTTGTTTTCGTCCCAAAAAATTTAAATGTGATTGCAATAAAAACAAATTGGAACTAAATTGGTATAATTTAACTTTTTGGGATCAAAACAAAACAAATTGCCAAAAAATTGGACTAAATGTGATTCTGAGATGTTTTGATCTGCATGTCGTAGTTCTTGTGTATACATCCTAATAATTCACAACACAATTAGATGATAAATGACGCACGTTTAGTGCTATTTAATTAGATGATAAATACCATTTCGAAGGGGCGGTCGATTGTTTGTGACTGTTGTATTCTTCGTGAAGTCCACCTTATTCCTTCGAAATGGATGATCTCGAGGTAAAAACCTTCGGTGATTATCGAACCATGAAACTTTTCTACTCTTCGGGAGACTGAAAGCTTCAGAATATTCCATACAATACGGACAAGCTTGCTTTCCGGCTGTACTCCACCCGGACAACATAGCATATGCAGGAAAGTCGCTAATGGTCCACAATAAAGCAACACACATCGTGAAGTTCTGTTTCCTAGAAACATCATACGTTTGGACTCCGTTATCCCATAGGAAGATCAAGTCTTTAATAAGAGGCTGGAGATAAACATCAAGTTTATGCTTTGGATTCGACGGACCAGGCACCAATACAGTCAGAAACATTGTTTGAGGTTTCATGCACATCCATGGAGGTAGATTATACGGAGTCAGTATCACCGGCCACAAAGAATACTTCTTTCCATAACTCCCAAACGGTGCAAAACCATCAGTACTCAAGCCTAATCTCACATTCCTCGGTTCACAAGTAAATCCTGGAAACACGTTATCAAGGTGTTTCCAGGCTTCAGAGTCGGACGGATGTCTCATATCCCCAGCCTCAGTATCTTCAGAATTTCTTGCATGCCACGTCATGTGTTGAGCTGTAGCACTAGATTGAAACAATCTCATTAAACGAGGAATGATAGGAAGATAATACATCCTCTTATGTGGCACTTTCTTTTTTGTCTTGCTCGATTGACCACCTGGTCCCTTCCGTCGTGGCTCTTTGTACCGGGGATGGCCACACATTCTACACATAAGAAGATCGCTATCGTCATCACCCCAGTATAACATGCAACCATTCACACAACAATCAATCTTCTCAACCGGCAAACCCATATTCTTCATCAGTTGTTTGCTCTGATGAAACGTCGTAGGTACTTTATTATCGACAGGACAAATCTCACTGCATAATTGTGTCATTTGCTCATATGCTCTGTTAGATAGCTTGTTCTCCGTCTTGATAGCCATAAGTCGAGCATTAAATGACAACTGAGAATGAGAATCACACCCTGGGTACAAATCTTGATCGACTAATTTGAGCATCTCATAAAACTGAAATGCTTCATCCGTTGGTTCCTCCTCTATATTTGACATACCGGCTTCCATCACCATTGTTTGATACATATCGGGTTCTTCCACCCCAAACTCTTGATCGTTACTGGTGCCGACATGCTCAACGTGTACTGGTTGTTCATAAATTGCAGTAGTGTAATAGTACAAGACTTGATCAAAATTATAAGGCCACCGTTGTTCGCCATGACTTGTCCAATTATAGTAATTATCAACGAACCCATTCATAACAACGTGGCATAAGACTTCATCAATGCTTTTAAATGATCTATTCTTACATTTCTTAGCATTACACGGACACCTAATACAATCCTCAGACATGTAATGTGGGTGTAGCTTTGCAAATTCAACAAATGACACGAGTTTATCATAAAATTCAACATTCACATTTCCTAAAACGAGCCTAGGAGTACAATACATCCACCGACGATCCGGCAAATCCATCTGTTAAACAATTTGACCAAATTAAAATTACACACTAAAAATTAAACACTAAAAGTAAAAACTATGTAGTAAAATTACACACTAAAAAATTAAACACCAAATTAAAATTACACACTGAAAATTAAACTATGTACACTTAATTAATAGAAAAACATACCTTAAATTTTCGCTCCAATCCAAATTTTTCCCTTATTTTTTTGCTCCACTCCAAAATTTTCGCGTGTTTTGAGGTTCTGGATCATTTTTCAATACCACATGCCGACGAAAATGTCAGTCCGTCGGTATATCGCGCGCCTAAATTCCGTCGGTATTGACAATACCGACGGATAATTTCAGTCGGTACCAACGATTTCAAATGCATGTCAAATCAGTCAGATTCCGTTGAACAAATTTCAGTCGGTATTTACATTGCCGACGGAAATTATCCGTCGGCATTGAACATGTGTCTATACCGACGGAATACCTTTCCGTCGGTAAAAGACGTGTATAAAAAAAATTAAAATGCGCATTCTTAACACTCCAGCCACACTCAAAACAACCTACTTCTTCACAAACATCAAAAAATAAAAAAATACAGAAACTCATGTCTTCATCTTCGGCATCCATGAAAATTGTGGTATGCCATTGTGGAAAAGAAGCTCGTGTGTGCATGTCGAAGCAAGAAAAAAGCAGAGGTAGACTATTTTATACTTGCCCAGATTCACTAAATGGTTCTGGATGCTCCTTTTTTGTTTGGGCCGATGAACACGAAATTCACGGACAAGGAACGAGTTCACATGGAATGTTTCCGGGTATGGTGAGGAGAATTGACTCACTTTTGCTTGAAAATCAAGAGCTCAACAACAAGTTGAATCATGCGCAACTAGTTGGGGATATGTATAAGGATACATCTGACCAACTAACCTCAGAATTAGGATTTGAAGCTAGAAAAGTTGAAGAGCTAAAGAAGCAGAGGAACTTTCTTATTGTGGCCATAGTATTCTGTGTTCTACCCTATGTGTTCAAGTTTATAGGTTGGATGTAATCCTAAGTTTATGTCTCTAATATGTATTGCTAAGTTTATGTAATGCTAAGTGTATGCATGTAATGTAACCACAACAACAACCTTTCTTCAAGGCAATTTTCAATGAAAATGTTGTTTATCTATCACATAGAGTCTCCCATCACATTCACATTCACATAAACACAAACATGAAAAAAACAGAGTACATTCAAACATAAATGAAGATCCAATACAGATCACATCCAAAATCACACATAAAACATAACTAAAATTAATATACACATTCTTAACACATAAAACACACATAACTAAAATTAAACAACTAATACTTAAACATAAAAGTAAATAGTTCAACAATAATGCAGATAAAAATAAATAGTTCTACAAGACATAAAAGTAAATAGTTCTACGAGACATAAAAATAAAATTGTTCAACAGAAATAAAAAATAAAATTGTTCAAAGACACTCATTGACCAAAGGTCCACAAATCAATATCAGGGTCGCCAACGAACTGCTGACCCAGATCGACGATGTCATCATCCTGCTGCATGGTCGGGACATAGTCTGAGGAGGCTGGGGGGGCGCCTGGGGGAACAGACGCCGTCGGTAGAGGAGCTTGCATGGTTCTCTGATAAACCTCCTCGATCCTCTCGTCCGACCACCCCATCTCTCGACCCATATTCACATGCATCACATGCATGAAATGGTTGAATTGTGCCATCGTCACATCAGGAGTTGGGGTGGAAGATACGGAACCCTGCGATGCCGTCTGGGACGGACCAGCGCCGGACCTGACATCAGCGCTCATACGACTAAGGCCCAGAACTCGTCCGCGGGTGGTGGGGGCAACTTCCAAATAAGCCCGGTCCACCTCCTCGACTGTAGGGGCACTGCTGGTTCCGGCTTGAGTAGGGTCGACTTGAGTTCCGATCTCGGCCATCCTCCGGTTCATCTCCAACTACATAATTAATAATTTTAAATTAATAGAATAAATTATAAAAAATGTATTTAATTAAACAATTTTATTACTTACGTGGAGGTTAGTTGTGCGCCCGTATGTGGATTGCTGTGTATCAGCATTAAACGGATGAGCAATGCTCATCCGGTCCAAGTGAGTGGGTACACGCCCCGTATCCCGTTCCTAATAATTAAATTTATGTATTATATATATTAAATATATAATTAAATTTATTGAAATTAATTAAAAAATTAATAAACACTTACAATGACCATCGACTGCTCAAGGATGGACCGGGCTCCAGTCCGATGCCTGGACATCCCACCCCCAACGTCGGATCTCCGGTTGGCCTTAGCAATCTCACACTTCCTGATGTACGCAGGATCCAGCCACTCCCTCGTCAATGAATCCCACAACACAACATCATTATCATCCTTACCCAAGCTCTGCGTCGTCCCATCGCTCCGCCATGCCATTCTCCATTCGTACATTAAATCCTTATACCGCTCTTGCGCCGATTTACAGAAATACTTGAACATAGCCTGGTCTGAGTACATATTCCGATCCCAAGTGGTTTGTTTCTGCACATATAATAAATTGTTTATTATTGAACAAATTAACAAACATTAATTAAATAATTAAGTAATTAATTACTACCTGAAATTCCTCGAAGTACGCCAACTTTTTTTGTTTTGGGACCTTCGACCAGGTAATTGCACCCGCAGAGATCGGTAAAGAGCCAAAAGCAATCGTGCATGCCCTGGAGACCTCGTTACCAGGTAACAATCTGTGACATTAATTAACAAACAAAACACATTATAAATTAAAACGAGTGCGAAATTAATTAATTATTAAACAATAAAAGTATTTAATTACTTACACTCCTCCATCTGTAGCCCAAATGCGCTCCCGGCCATCCCGAGCAGGAACAACGGGATGGTCACGGACAGACGAATGAGACGACGGCTGATCAGGCGACGGGTGTGGAATGGGTGGCGGAGGCGACGATAATGGTGTTTGTGGCAGTGTAGGCGCCGGCGCCTCGGGTCTAAGTTTCGATCGACTCTTCCTCGATCGGCTACGTGACCCGGAGTCCCCGTGAGATCCCAAGCCACCAGAGGCACCAGCACCATTTCCAGTCATCTATTTAATTTAAACATTTGAATTAATAAATTATATATATAATACTAATTAATTAATAATAAATTTCTTAATTTAATAAAAAACAATAATCTAATAAATTAAAATTTAATCCCTAAATAATAACCTATTTTAATCAATAATAACCTATTTTAATAAATAATTTTTTATTCAATCAACAATAACTTATTTTAATAAATAATTTCCTATTTTATTCAACAATAACTAATTTCCTATTTTATTCAACAATAACTAATTTCCTATTTTATTCAACAATAACTAATTTATTCAATAATTTCCAATTTTAATTAACAATTTTCTATTTTAATTAACAATCTATAACCTAATAAATTTAGTAACAATTTTTTCTAACTTTAAAATAACAATTTCCTAATATAATTAACAAAGCCCCTAATTTAATCAATAATTTCATAATTAGTAAATCAACAATATTAATCAATAATTTTTTATTCAATAACCTATTTTAATAAATAATTTTTTACTCAATCAACAATACCTAATTTAATCAATAATAACCTATTTTAATAAATAATTTCCTATTTTATTCAACAATAACTAATTTCCTATTTTATTCAACAATAACTAATTTATTCAATAATTTCCAATTTTAATTAACAATCTATAACCTAATAAATTTAGTAACAATTTTTTCTAACTTTAAAATAACAATTTCCTAATATAATTAACAAAGCCCCTAATTTAATCAATAATTTCATAATTAGTAAATCAACAATATTAATCGAGCTAATTATAACTTACAATATCATAATTTAATTATGTAATTAACTCCACTCCAACGTATATGCAAATTAAACAATAATATCAACTATATATATAACATCAATTATGCAAAACATACAATATCGATCTTAACAAATCACATTAATTTATTATAAATAACTATATACATCAACTAGCTATATATAGGCAATTATCCACTTACAATATCAACTAATTAATTAGATATATCAACTACATACATTCAAAATAATTAACTATATACATCAACTACAAACAATTTCATATGAATCTATATAACAATTTAAATTAACACATGCAATTTAATTCATAATTATAGGCAATACAATATAACTTAAAAATTAATTACTAACAAATTAAGAAAGCGTACCGTATAGATTTTCTAATCGAGTTGAGAGAACACCTCGACAGAGCCTCTTCTTCGCGCAATAGAGGAGATAGAAATAGGGAGGAGGGATCGAGGAGGGAGGAGGGAGGAGGCAGGGGGGCTTTCTTTCTCTCGAAAGAGAAAGAAAGTAATCTGTTCTTCAGTTTATATACAAAAAAATTGCCTTTACCGACGGAAATTTCCGTCGGTAATGACCAGATTTAATTTTGGGAGTCGATAAAGAGGCGGTTAGTTAATGCGGGTCGGTTACCGACGGAAATTTCCGTCGGTAATGACCACATTTAATTTTGGGAGTCGATCAAGAGGCGGTTAGTTAATGCGGGTCGGTTACCGACGGAAATTTACAATACCGACTGAAAAATCCGTCGGCCGGTGACCCAAAAACGACACCGTGTAGAGAGCATTCCGTCAGGAAAGCCGACGGAAATTGAATTCCGTCGGCAGAGTCTTCTGACTTTGAATTCCGTCGGTAATCCGTCGGTACAGCCGTCGGAAAGGTAATCCGTCGGTATACGTCCGTCGGCAAAAACGAGCGTTTTTGTAGTGATATATACTACATATAAATTATAGTGAATTGAAAAGAACAAAATATTGTAATTTGGGATGATAAATTTTTAATTGTTAATTAAAAATATTGTCACAATTTTTAAATATAAATATAATTTTTAAATGTTTAATTAGTACATTTTAGATTTTATTTACATAAATAATGCTTATAAATTTTATTGAAGGAAAAAATTTCATAGATTTATTATTGAGAGGATTACAAAATTTTGATCAAACATTTTCTAGTATTTTTATTTAAACTATTCGATTCGAAATTTTATGGAAGATATTTGTATAATATTTTAAAATAATATAAGACATGAGAATGGATCTAATTGATGAAGGGAATATAAACTAGAGTATATTTTAAAAATTATATATTTACTATTGGAAGACCCGCGTAACACGTGGGATTGAAGATAATTTATTATATTAATATTTTGACAAAAAAATTATAAGACGGACTCATACATATTTTTAACACTTATAAATTTTATAAAGTATTATAATCTTATTTAAATTATATTTTTAAATAAAGACTATATATAAAGTAAAATACAAATTCTAGAGTAAAGTTCAATCCAATTCATGAAAGTCAATTTCACACAAGATATTCATTGTTTTAAAGTAACATTAAAAATTAAGATTTTAAAGTTTATTAAAAATTGCATTAAAAAAAAGTTGTGGTCCTCTTTTTGCCATAAATAAGTTTGGCCCGAACAATGGGCCCCAATCAGCCCGAAATTGGGTTGATTAGGCTAATTTGGCCTGAAATTGCGAAAAAAAGAAATTATGGGCCTAATTTTGCTAGCCCGCAAAGTTACGGTCCTCTTTTTGCAAACACCCCTAAGTTGCGGTCCTAAAAAAATAATTTTCCCAACGTACTAAAGGCCTTCAATATCTCATTTTTCCTTAACTTAGAGTGGCAAATTCTCAACAAATATAATCAAAACCCTCATTCTCACCATCATTAGAATCACACGAATTACCGTCGTATTCGACATCTTTTTCCGTAAGCCCTAATTCCAAATCTTCAATCGGACTCCGAGTACTTGTGAATTTTCTGCCGAATGAATTATTATCGGAGAAGAGAGAATTAGAATTAAGCTGGGTTTTGTTCATGAAATCCACCAAATGTGGTCGTGAAAAATGTGGGTTTTGGAAACCTTGTTTGGTTGGATGGGCTTCAACAACATATGTGTTCCCTTTCAGGCGATAGTTGATCCGGATGACAGCAGAATCTCGATACAAATAGCAACAGAAAGGGAAGGGGGAGAAGATCAATAGACGTCATTAACTTACTTTCGGTTTTACAATTAATTGGACTTTCAGTTTAAAAAAAAAAAAAACATTTCCTTACTCAAATTGCCACATGGCATAAGAAGAAGGTATCTAAAATGGACACTTGTCAAATTCTGGAGAGACTTCATCTCCTTTTATATATAAAGATTTGTGTTATTTTTATTGAATTTTTGGATCATCAAATTCATCTACTGTTATTGAAAACGTCTTTGTTTTTGCATCATTTGATAACCTCTCCTCTGGTTCTGTATTAATACAGGGTTATTGGTGAAGCAGCTCTGACAAGGAATGTTCGTTGGATTTAATCAGACAGCATAGCATCTGATGTTCTGAGTCCTGTCTTCGTTTCTGATGTCTGTCATGGATTAAAATGAGTCTGGTTAAGCTTTCGATTTGTTTACAAGTATGAACAAACATTTATTGGTTTCTTGTTGTAACAGTATCCAGATGAATGCTGCTACAATTTGCAGCCGACATAAAGGTTAGTGAATGGCTAAATCAGATGATGGTGTTTCATATATTTTTTTTATTTTGTGTATGATATTGCATTTTTCCTTATTTTAACACATCAATAGAAGCACTCAATTAACATTTAATGAAGTATCACTACAAAAAAAAAGACGGAATTTGACATCGTAAATTCCCGTATCTAAACGATGAACGACCCGTTTTATATTCGGGTCAAAATACCGTTTCAAATGTCGTTTCTATTTAACAACGACATTTTCTCGTTTCTAAATCCGTATCTAAACGATGAACGACCCGTTTTATATCCAGGTCAAAATTCCGTGTCAAATGTCGTTTCTATTTAACAACGACATTTTCTCGTTTCTAAATTTGTATCTAAACAATAAACGACCCATTTTACATTCGGGTAAAAAATCCGTCTATAATTTCGTTCCTATTTCCAATCCCCCACCCCACCTCTCCAACTATTTAATTGTCCCATCCCAGCCCGAACCCACACCCACACCCACACTAATTGACCTTTTTTTTATGTGGGAATTGAACCCCACACCCACACTAAACGATACACTAAACGATAAACGACCCGTTTTAAATTCGGGTAAAAAATCCGTCTATAATTTTGTTCCTATTTCCAATCCCCCCACCCCACCCCACCTCTCCAACTATTTAATTTTTCAATCCCCCCACCCCACTTCTCCAACTATTTAATTTTCCAATCCTTACATCCGGGACACCCACACTAATTGACCTTTTTTTTTTATGTGGGAATTGAACCCCACACCCACAGTACACTAAACGATAAACGACCCGTTTTACATCCGGGTCAAAAATCCGTCTATAATTTCGTTCCTATTTTCAATCCCCCACCCCACCACCCCACCTCTCCAACTATTTAATTTTCCAATCCCCCCACCACACCTCTCCAACTATTTAATTTTCCAATCCTTACATCCGGGTCAAAAATCAGTCTATAATTTCTTTCCTATTTCCAATCCCCCCACCCCACCCCACCTCTCCAACTATTTAATTGTCCCATCCCAACCCGAACCCACACCCACACTAATTGACCTTTTTTTTTTGTTTATGTGGGAATTGAACCCAGGTGGCAAGTGTCCATTATTGAGCATCTGCACTAGGACAAATAACTATTTTGTTTTATCTTTTAATATTAATTGAATATTTATATTAATTTATTTCTTTTACGTGTATTCACTTTTAATGTTGGTCCCTTTGCTAAGATCCCTTAAATATCAATTCTCAACGTCGTGTGACTCCACCTGTAATTTAAAATAACTTTAAATTATATAAATTTTATATATACACGAACACTAATATATATTCCAATAACACATATTGAATTGGTAAGACCAAAATCCGTCTCTAATATTGATGCGGACAAAATATGTCGCTCTTGGAAATGTCGACACGTGGAAACGAGATAAATTATAATAGTCTTAATTAGGTCAATGGGCTTGAAGGTTGAATTAGTACACTCCTAGGCCCAAAGAGGGGAGTAAGAATAATTGGGCTTTTAGCCCAATATCCGAGGATTAGTAGCCTTTGGGTCCAGGGATCTGGCCCAAAGGGAACGCGTGGCGCGAGCTATTTTCTCTTAGCCAAGTCAAGAGATAGGGTCAAAGCGAGAAGATAGGCCCAGTACGCTGAAAGGCCAGGTCTTCAGGGATATGGACCGAGTCTTCAGGGATCTAGGCCGAATTTGCAGGGATGTGCGAGTGAATATAGGGAGAAAAAGTCTTCCTCTCTCCCGAGAGAGAGGGTCAGGTATATAAACAGGTTACAATTATTTTATCATTTACGTTTTTACAGAATATACAAACTCTTACTAAATATACACTGAAATCAGAAGAAATATTGGATTATTCGCCAGAATTTCCCTAGAATTAGAGGAAAATTCCTATTTGATTCTCCTAAGAAGGATTCTGACTTGAGCGTCGAAGATTCCGCGCCGGAGCCCCCCTCCAGCGTTCTTTTGCAGGTCATTTCAGGATTTTCGAGGAGATTTACGTGAGAATTGCCAAGGATAAAAAGCGATTCAAACCCGTGATTCGCAGCGCTCGCAAAGGAATGGTTGATATCCGTAGGCGTTCTTTTTCGACGCAACAACTGGTGCCGTCTGTGGGAACATTTCGAGCTAAGAAGTGAGAAAAAAAATTTCATATTAAAATGGGTGGAGAACAAGATCTGACGAAGCAGACTAAGGAAAAGGGAGATTCCACTCCCCCCCCCTTTCCCTCCGCCTCCCCCAGGTTTTCCCTTAAACAGGAATCTAGGAAAACAACCTGCAAACCCTACGCCGGAAGATATCCCTCTCGCCCAAGAGGGGAATGTGACGGGTACTTCAGGAGCTTCGGGAAGTGGGACTAATAGGGATGCCCCTCATCCCAATGTTCAACCGGAACTCTTGACCATTTCTCAAGATTAATTGGACGTGATGATCGCGCAAGCGGTCGAAAGAATAGTCACCTCTCGTGGACTTCGCATTCCTGAACCCATTCCACCGATCAACGAAGGTACGAAGCAAAATCCCCTGGAACATGTCATCGATTCTGCTCCGGTCCCCTCTAGGAATGAGGATCCCCCTCAAAATCAGGAAGAAAAGGTGCCTTCTCAAGCTGAGAGAAGCATCCTTGATCGTCCCCCCCGAAGGAACATGGAGAGGATCCCTGGTGATACCACTCTGGATACGGGAATAGGATGACACTTACCAGGGAACCGTTAGTGATCAAATACAGGCCTTACGTAAAGAAATGAAGGACATGCAGAAACACATGACTGACAATGTAAGTAAACCTTCTTACGTTACGGGCTATCAATTCTCATCTAACATTTTACAAGATGAACTGCCTTCTAATTTTAAATCCTTAAATTTTGAATATGATGGCACCACGGATCCGTACGAGCATTTGACGAGATTCGAGAATGCTGCCCTATTACACCGATACGGGGAGGGCGTCAAGTGCAGGGTATTTCTAACCACCCTATCCAAAGCTGCACAACAGTGGTTCACACAGCTTGGGCCGGATACCATTCATTCATGGTCGGAGTTTAGTGAATTGTTCCTGCATCAATTCGCCAGTGCTAAGAGGCAACCTAGGGCCACCCTCACCCTGTTTAACATGCGACAAGGGGAGAATGAGATCCTGCGGGCTTTCTTGAAAAGATTCAATCAAGCGGCCTTAGAGGTACCAACAGCCTCTTCGGAGGTCAAAATCAATGCCCTTACTAATGGACTAAGAGACGGAGACCTGTTCACATCTCTAGCCAAGAAGCCAGTGCAGACCTTTGATGAGTTATTAAGGAGAGCGGAAAAATACCTCACCCTGGAAGAGGTAAGGAAGGCTAAGCCTTCGGAGACCAGGACAATGGTGGGAAATGGAGAACGAAGAAGAGAAATAATGTCAAGGAGGCCTAGTCCAGAGAAACACAGAAGTTCGAGGAGGCAGGGAAATGTAAAAGGAGAAGAAGCTGCGCGCTGGAGTCCTAAAGGAAGGACGGGGAGATATACCCCTCTGAGGATAGAGCCAGCGGAAATTCTAGAAGTAGCAGGGGACCACCCCGATATGAAGTTCCCCTATTCGAGAAATAGGGGCCCTCAGAATCCCAAATCCGACAGGTTCTGCAGGTTCCATAATGACTATGGCCATGATACCAACCAATGTTGGCACCTGAAAGACGAAATAGAAAGAATGATCCAAGCAGGCCACCTAAAGGAGTTCATTTTCAGAGATCGACAAGGCCCTAGAGGGCAAAAGAGGAAGGACCCCGAGGGGAAGCCAGAGGATAGCAGAAGAGAACAGAGGAAGAACGCAGAGGATCAACCACCCCCTCCTCAAAAGAGAGGAACTATTCACATGATCATGGGCGGCCCTGCTGATGGGGATTCCTTTAGACAGAGGAAGCAGAGTGTAAGATCGTTGAAAAGCGAGAGGAATATGTAACACCACGAGATAGGAAAGATGGCAGCGGTTCCTGATATTCACTTTGGGCCAGAAGACGCTGGGGAGCCCAGGGAAACCCATAACGACACATTAGTCATTACCACGGATATAGCAGGGTATGATGTGGCTAGAATCTTCGTAGACACGGGGAGCTCTGCCGATATCATGTTCTTGGAGTGTTTCAAGAAGATGGAATTAAACATAAAACTCAGGCCAGTGGAGACCGCCCACTATGGATTTTCAGGGGGTGCCATTCAACCCCTTGGTTCGGCATTGCTACAAGTAGGGCTAGGAATTGCCCCTAACCGACGCGTGCAAGTGATAGAGTTTCTGATAGTAGACGTCCCATCCTCATAAAATGTGGTGATGGGAAGACCAAGCTTGAACATCTTCTAGGCAGTGATTTCCACCTTCCACATGAAGATGAAATTTCCTGCCTCCGGGGGTGTGGGAGAGATATGTGGAGACCAGTACCAAGCAAGGAAATGTTATGTAGAATCGGTTAAGATAGCGGACAGGGCCATGTTCCGAGGGATGGAGAGATTCAAGGGTGAAGACCCTGAATTGAAAAGACAGAAAGTGGGTGAGCTGGTGCAAGAGCAACCCAAGGCCAAAAGCAGATGAGGAATTAATGAACATTGAACTTTATCTGGGAAAAGAGGGATTCACAACCAGGATCGGTACTCGCATGAATCCCGAACTTCAAGAAAAGATGATACTCACCCTTCAGGAGAATGCAGATATCTTCGCTTTCACCTCGACAGACATGACGGGTATCCCTCCAGAGATAGCGATGCACCACCTTAATGTAGATCCCAGAGCTAGGCTAGTGAAGCAAAAATTAAGGAACTTTGGTAAGGAGAAAAACCTCATTATGAAAGAGGAAATTGATAAACTGTTGAGCGCAGGGCATGTGAAAAGGGTGCAGTTCCCTGAGTGGCTTTCGAATGCAGTGCTGGTGTCTAAGGGAGCCGGCAAATGGAGAATGTGTATTGACTTCAAAGATCTGAATAAAGCATGTCCCAAGGATCATTATCCCCTGCCTAGAATCGATCAATTGGTAGATGCCACATCCGGATTCGAATTGCTTAGCATGATGGACGCATATCAAGGGTACCATCAAATCCAGTTGAACCCTCTTGATATACCGAAGGTATGTTTTATTGCGACATGTGGTACTTTCGGTTATGTACGTATGCCTTTTGGACTAATAAATGCAGGAGCCACCTATCAAAGAATGGTAGACTCGGTGTTCCGAGGACAGATTGGTAGGAACATGGAGATCTACGTGGATGATATGCTAGCTAAGAGTGTCAAAGCAGAGGAACATATTAATGACCTGAAGGAGATATTTCAGGTAATCAGAGAAAATGGTATTAAATTAAATCCAGCTAAATGTTCTTTTGGAGTAGGGTCAGGAAAATTCCTGGGATATATAGTGACTCAGAGGGGGATAGAAGTTAACCCTGCTAAAGTGAAGGCGGTTCTCGACATGCAACCTCCTCGAAACCTGAAGGAATTGCAGACCCTGAATGGCAGAATTGCAGCTCTTAGTAGATTCATAGCAAGGTCAGCAGAGAAGAGCCACCACGTTTTCAGAACGTTAAGGAAGGGGTCAAGGTTCGAATGGAACGAGCAATGTCAAAAAGCTTTCGAAGAACTTAAGCTCCATCTTTGAACAGCTTCCGAAGCTGACAAAGCCCTCTCGGGGAGATGTCTTGCTCTTATACCTCTCAGTAGGAGAACATTCCTTGAGCACAGCCCTGATGAAAGAGTAAGGCTCCATACAACAACCCATATACTATGTGAGCAAGGTCAATCAAGGAGCAGAGATCAGATATTCAGAGGTGGAGAAAGCGGCCTTGGCGGTGGTAGTAACGGCTAGGCGATTACGTCCCTACTTCTTGTCTTATAAAGTTATGGTGCGGACTAATTTCCCTTTAAAGCAAACACTAGGGAGAGCAGACTTGTCAGGAAGAATGGTTAGATGGGCAGTGGAATTACAAGAATATGATGTTGATTACGAACCAAGGAAGGCCATTAAGGCCCAAGCCTTAGCAGACTTTATTCAAGAGTCCACCAGGGCGGAGGAGGTGCAAGGCTGGAAAGTGTATGTTGATGGCTCAGCATCTGCATTAGGATGTGGAGCAGGGATAGTGTTGGTTGATCCTGAAGGCCAAGAAGTACAGATTGCCATCAAGTTCCGGTTCTCAACCTCAAATAATGGGGCAGAATATGAGGCCCTGATCAGGGGGGCCAACATGGCAGCAGAGTTGGGAGCACAAAAGGTCACCTTATATTCTGACTCACAGCTGGTAGTGCAACATGTTATGGGGGAGTACCTCGCCAAAGGATGATTGCTTATCTAGAACAGGTAAAGAAGTTAAAGAATAAATTCCACACTTTTGAAGTGATATAGGTACCAAGGGAAGAGAAAGTAAAAACGGATGGGTTGTCTAAACTAGCCAGTTCCACCGAGTTCGAGGGACACGGGAAGATAACCCTGCTAGTGGCAGATCGGTTAGCTACTGAAACTCTGGTTGGAGAGATAACGGCAGGGGACGACTGGAGAAAAGAGATATGGGAAGAGCTGAATAAGGAACAGGTAACCCCGTCCCGGGAAGGTAAAGCTTGGAGGAGAAAATATTGTATCCTAGGGGACCAATTATATAAGAGATCCTTCACTCAACCCTATTTGAAATGTCTCTCGAAAAGAGAAGCAGAGTTAGTAATCAAGGATAATCCATGAAGGTTGTGCGGCCAGCCATGAGGGTTATAAGACTATGGTGAAGAAGGTGTCTATTGGCCTAGTATAATCAGAGTTGCTAGGGAATTTGTGAAGAAATGCGAGAAGTGTCAGAAGAATGGACCTTTAATACGAGTACCTGCCAAGGAGATGGGTTCCATGTACTCGCCCTGCCCCTTCGCCAAATGGGGGATAGATCTAGTAGGACCCTTCCCCTTAGCACCTGGAGGAAGGTAATTCTTGATTGTGGCCGTGGACTACTTCAGTAAGTGGGTAGAGGCCGTGCCCTTGGCCAAGATAGAGGAAGATAATGTGATTCTTTTTCTAGCCAGACACATTTGTTGCAGGTTCGGAGTGCCAAGAATCCTGGTTTCCGATAATGGAACACAATTCAATGGAGAGAAAGTGAGGAAATGGTGCGAGAGATGGAATATTATACAGAGATTCACTTCGGTGGCCCACCCACAAGTTAATGGACAAGTGGAAGTTACAAACAGAATCCTAGTGGACGGTATTCGAACACGACTGCAAAAGATAGGAGGCGGATGGGTGAAGGAGTTAGACAACGTCCTCTGGTCCTATATGACTAGCCCCAAGACAGCTACAGGGGAGTCTCCCTTCTATTTGGTGTATGGAGCAGCAGCAGTAATACCACCCGAGGCCACGCTAGGATCACACTGAATCGCCTATTTTGAAGAGAAGAGGAACGAAGAGTTGATGAGGGAGGCCTTGGATCTGGTAGAGGAAGAGAGAGAGATGGCAAGGCTGAAAGCAGAAAGATACAAAAGCAGAATCAAGGCAACATATGATCGCAGAGTGATTCCTCTTTCCTTTAAAGCTGGAGATTTAGTACTTCGGAGAGCGGACGCTTTGAAAAATACAGGAAAGATGGAAGCTAATTGGGAAGGTCCGTACAAGGTGGTACATGTACTAAAAGGCGGAGCATACAGACTCCAGGACATGATGGGGAAAGAAATACTGCGACCATGGAACGTGTGCCACTTGAAGAGGTGTTTGTTTCTCACTCGAATAATTGTACACATTGCTTCACCGGCACTCTTTTTCCCTCTACGTAGGTTTCCCTTTGGGGTTTTACCACGGAGAGGTTTTTAATGAGGCCGGCATAGGTTCCCCTTATTTGCCTATGTTGATGAACACTTTTGATCAATGGAGCGTCGTTTTTAGAAAAATTTCAGTGATTTCCCTTAATACATGTTAATGTGATGATGAGATGATTACTATATTCCTATTTTATGATGAGATGTTTATCATACATTAAATACTGTGCTGAGATGATCGCTATGTGTCCATATAGTGTTGAAATAACGAATGTGTTTTGAAAGCTAAAACATAAGATGATAGAGACACTGTGAGATCCACGATAGCCTCTAACGCTAGGGGGAGTGGGAGATATGGAGTGGAATTAGAGAAGAATTAATGCACTTTATTACGAGAAGAACTCTTAGGAGTATAAACAACTTTCGGGAGAGTATAATCCCTAAGAACTCTTACGAGTATAAACAACTTTATGGAGAGTATAATCCCTAAGAGTTCTTAGGGATTATACTCTCCCGAAAGTTGTTTATACTCCTAAGAGTTCTTCTCGTAATAAAGTGCATTAATTCTTCTATAATTCCACTCCATATCTCCCACTCCCCCTAGCTTTAGAGGCTATCGTGGATCTCACAGTGTCTCTATCATCTTATGTTTTAGCTTTCAAAACGCATTCGTTATTTCAACACTATATGGGCACATAGCGATCATCTCAGCACAGTATTTAATGTATGATAAACATCTCATCATAAAATAGGAATATAGTAATCATCTCATCATCACATTAACATGTATTAAGGGAAATCACTGAAATTTTTCCAAAAACGACGCTCCATTGATCAAAAGTGTTCATCAACATAGGCAAATAAGGGGAACCTATACCGGCCTCATTAAAAACCTCTCCGTGGTAAAACCCCAAAGGGAAACCCACGTAGAGGGAAAAAGAGTGCCGGTGAAGCAATGTGTACAATTATTCGAGTGAGAAACAAACATTTAAAATTGTTCATAGAGGGAAAGATGATAAGGGAATAACACCTTCCTCAAACATAAAACCTCTTCAAGTGGCACACGTTCCATGGTCGCAGTATTTCTTTCCCCATCATGTCCTGGAGTCTGTATGCTCCGCCTTTTAGTACCTGTACCACCTTGTACGGACCTTCCCAATTAGCTTCCATCTTTCCTGTATTTTTCAAGGCGTCCGCTCTCCGAAGTACTAAATCTCCAGCTTTAAAGGAACGAGGAATCACTCTGCGATCATATGCTGCCTTGATTCTGCTTTTGTATCTTTCTGCTTTCAGCCTTGCCATCTCTCTCTCTCTTCCTCTACCAGATCCAAGGCCTCCCTCATCAACTCTTCGTTCCTCTTCGCTTCAAAATAGGCGATTCGGTGTGATCCTAGCCTGGCCTCGGGTGGTATTACTGCTGCTTCTCCATACACCAAATAGAAGGGGGACTCCCCTGTAGCTGTCTTGGAGCTAGTCCTATAGGACCAGAGGACGTTGTCTAACTCCTTCACCCATCCGCCTCCTATCTTTTGTAGTCTTGTTCGAATACCGTCCACTAGGATTCTGTTTGTAACTTCCACTTTTCCATTAACTTGTGGGTGGGCCACAGAAGTGAATCTCTGTATAATATTCCATCTCTCGCACCATTTCCTCACTTTCTCTCCATTGAATTGTGTTCCATTATAGGAAACCAGGATTCTTGGCACTCCGAACCTGCAACAAATGTGTCTGGCTAGAAAAAGAATCACATTATCTTCCTCTATCTTGGCCAAGGGCACGGCCTCTACCCACTTACTGAAGTAGTCCACGGCCACAATCAAGAATTTCCTTCCTCCAGGTGCTAAGGGGAAGGGTCCTACTAGATCTATCCCCCATTTGGCGAAGGGGCAGGGCGAGTACATGGCACCCATCTCCTCGGCAGGTACTCGTATTAAAGGTCCATTCTTCTGACACTTCTCGCATTTCTTCACAAATTCCCTAGCATCTCTGATTATACTAGGCCAATAGAAACCTGCTCTAAACACCTTCTTCACCATAGTCTTATAACCCTCATGGCTGGCCGCACAACCTTCATGGATATCCTTGATTACTAACTCTGCTTCTCTTTTCGAGAGACATTTCAAATAGGGTTGAGTGAAGGATCTCTTATATAATAGGTCCCCTAGGATACAATATTTTCTCCTCCAAGCTTTAGCTTCCCGGGACGGGGTTACCTGTTCCTTATTCAGCTCTTCCCATATCTCTTTTCTCCAATCGTCCCCTGTCGTTATCTCTCCAACCAGAGTTTCAGTAGCTAACCGATCTGCCACTAGCAGGGTTATCTTCCCGTGTCCCTCGAACTCGGTGGAACTGGCTAGTTTAGACAACCCATCCGCTTTTACCTTCTCTTCCCTTGGTACCTGTATCACTTCAAAAGTGTGGAATTTATTCTTTAACTTCTTTACCTGTTCTAGATAAGCGATCATGCTTTCATCTTTGGCGAGGTACTCCCCCATAACCTGTTGCACTACCAGTTGTGAGTCAGAATATAAGGTGACCTTTTGTTCTCCCAACTCTGCTGCCATGTTGGCCCCCCTGATCAGGGCCTCATATTCTGCCCCATTATTTGAGGTTGAGAACCAGAACTTGATGGCAACCTGTACTTCTTGGCCTTCAGGATCAACCAACACTATCCCTGCTCCACATCCTAATGCAGATGCTGAGCCATCAACATACACTTTCCAGCCTTGCACCTCTTCCGCCCTGGTGGACTCTTGAATAAAGTCTGCTAAGGCTTGGGCCTTAATGGCCTTCCTTGGTTCGTAATCAACATCATATTCCTGTAATTCCACTGCCCATCTAACCATTCTTCCTGACAAGTCTGCTCTCCCTAGTGTTTGCTTTAAAGGGAAATTAGTCCGCACCATAACTTTATAAGACAAGAAGTAGGGACGTAATCGCCTAGCCGTTACTACCACCGCCAAGGACGCTTTCTCCACCTCTGAATATCTGATCTCTGCTCCTTGAATGATCTTGCTCACATAGTATATGGGTTGTTGTATGGAGCCTTCCTCTTTCATCAGGGATGTGCTCAAGGAATGTTCTCCTACTGAGAGGTATAAGAGCATGACATCTCCCTGAGAGGGCTTTGTCAGCTTCGGAAGCTGTTCAAGATGGAACTTAAGTTCTTCGAAAGCTTTTTGACATTGCTCGTCCCATTCGAACCTTGACCCCTTCCTTAACGTTCTGAAAAAGTGGTGGCTCTTCTCTGCTGACCTTGCTATGAATCTACTAAGAGCTGCAATTCTGCCATTCAGGGTCTGCAATTCCTTCAGGTTTCGAGGAGGTTGCATGTCGAGAACCGCCTTCACTTTAGCAGGGTTAACTTCTATCCCCCTCTGAGTCACTATATATCCCAGGAATTTTCCTGACCCTACTCCAAAAGAACATTTAACTGGATTTAATTTAATACCATTTTCTCTGATTACCTGAAATATCTCCTTCAGGTTATTAATATGTTCCTCTACTTTGACACTCTTAGCTAGCATATCATCCACGTAGATCTCCATGTTCCTACCAATCTGTCCTCGGAACACCGAGTCTACCATTCTTTGATAGGTGGCTCCTGCATTTATTAGTCCAAAAGGCATACGTACATAACCGAAAGTACCACATGTCGCAATAAAACATACCTTCGGTATATCAAGAGGGTTCAACAGGATTTGATGGTACCCTTGATATGCGTCCATCATGCTAAGCAATTCGAATCCGGATGTGGCATCTACCAATTGATCAATTCTAGGCAGGGGATAATGATCCTTGGAGCATGCTTTATTCAGATCTCTGAAGTCAATACACATTCTCCATTTGCCGGCTCCCTTAGACACCAGCACTGCAGGGAACTGCACCCTTTTCACATGCAATGCGCTCAACAGTTTATCAATTTCCTCTTTCATAATGAGGTTTTTCTCCTTACCAAAGTTCCTTAATTTTTGCTTCACTGGCCTAGCTCTGGGATCTACATTAAGGTGGTGCATCGCTATCTCTGGAGGGATACCCGTCATGTCTGTCGAGGTAAAAGCGAAGATATCTGCATTCTCCTGAAGGGTGAGTATCATCTTTTCTTGAAGTTCGGGATTCATGCGAGTACCGATCCTGGTTGTGAATCCCTCTTTTCCCGGATAAAGTTCAATGTTCATTAATTCCTCATCTGCTTTGGCCTTGGGTTGCTCTTGCACCAGCTCACCCACTTTCTGTCTTTTCAATTCAGGGTCTTCACCCTTGAATCTCTCCATCCCTCGGAACATGGCCCTGTCCGCTATCTTAACCGATTCTACATAACATTTCCTTGCTTGGTACTGGTCTCCACATATCTCTCCCACACCCCCGGAGGCAGGAAATTTCATCTTCATGTGGAAGGTGGAAATCACTGCCTGGAAGATGTTCAAGCTTGGTCTTCCCATCACCACATTTTATGAGGATGGGACGTCTACTATCAGAAACTTTATCACTTGCACGCGTTGGTTAGGGGCAATTCCTAGCCCTACTTGTAGCAATGCCGAACCAAGGGGTTGAATGACACCCCCTGAAAATCCATAGAGGGCGGTCTCCACTGGCCTGAGTTTTATGTTTAATTCCATCTTCTTGAAACACTCCAAGAACATGATAGCGGCATACGCCCTCCCCGTATCGGTGTAATAGGGCAGCATTCTCGAATCTCGTCAAATGCTCGTACGGATCCGTGGTGCCATCATATTCAAAATTTAAGGATTTAAAATTAGAAGGCAGTTCATCTTGTAAAATGTTAGATGAGAATTGATAGCCCGTAACGTAAGAAGGTTTACTTACATTGTCAGTCATGTGTTTCTGCATGTCCTTCATTTCTTTACGTAAGGCTTGTATTTGATCACTAACTGTTCCCTGGTAAGTGTCATCCTATTCCCGTATCCAGAGTGGTATCACCAGGGATCCTCTCCATGTTCCTTCGGGGGGGACGATCAAGGATGCTTCTCTCAGCTTGAGAAGGCACCTTTTCTTCCTGATTTTGAGGGGGATCCTCATTCCTAGAGGGGACCGGAGCAGAATCGATGACATGTTCCAGGGGATTTTGCTTCGTACCTTCGTTGATCGGTGGAATGGGTTCAGGAAGGCGAAGTCCACGAGAGGTGACTATTCTTTCGACCGCTTGCGCGATCATCACGTCCAATTGATCTTGAGAAATGGTCAAGAGTTCCGGTTGAACATTGGTATGAGGGGCATCCCTATTAGTCCCACTTCCCGAAGCTCCTGAAGTACCCGTCACATTCCCCTCTTGGGCGAGAGGGATATCTTCCGGCGTAGGGTTTGCAGGTTGTTTCCCTAGATTCCTGTTTAAGGGAAAACCTGGGGGAGGCGGAGGGAAGGGGGGGGGAGTGGAATCTCCCTTTTCCTTACTCTGCTTCATCAGATCTTGTTCTCTACCCATTTTAATATGGAACTTTTTTTTTCTCACTTCTTAGCTCGAAATGTTCCCAAAGACGGCGCCAGTTGTTGCGTCGAAAAAGAACGCCTACGGATATCAACCGTTCCTTTGCGAGCGCTGCGAATCACGGGTTTGAATCGCTTTTTATCCTTGGCAATCCTCACGTAAATCTCCTCGAAAATCCTGAAATGACCTGCAAAAGCACGCCGGAGGGGGGCTCCGGCGAGGAATCTCCGACGCTCAAGTCAGAATCCTTCTTAGGAGAATCAAATAGGAATTTCCCTAGAATTGTAACCTGTTTATATACCTGACCCTCTCTCTCGGGAGAGAGGAAGATTTTTTCTCCCTATATTCACTCGCACATCCCTGCAAATTCGGCCTAGATCCCTGAAGACTCGGTCCATATCCCTGAAGACCTGGCCTTTCAGCGTACTGGGCCTATCTTCTCGCTTTGACCCTATCTCTTGACTTTGCTAAGAGAAAATAGCTCGCGCCACGCGTTCCCTTTGGGCCAGATCCCTGGACCCAAAGGCTACTAATCCTCGGATATTGGGCTAAAAGCCCAATTATTCTTACTCCCCTCTTTGGGCTTAGGAGTGTACTAATCCAACCTTCAAGTCCATTGACCTAATTAAGACTATTATAATTTATCTCGTTTCCACGTGTCGACATTTCCAAGAGCGACATATTTTGTCCGCATCAACTACAGTATACAAGTTTCTTTATAACAGTTTTAATAAAGATTTAGAAACATTTAAAAATTATTGAATGACTTTTTTTTTAATCTTAACGTTCCTACGGAATTAATATACGTTCGTTGATTAGAGAATCAATTCTTGAAATATTTTCATTAGTTTATACTTTTTCTAAATTGATGATAGAATTATTTTTTAATCTAAAACTTTTTCAAAAATACTATACAAATTTACGAAGAGGCTCACTATATGAACAACCAAAGAGACCGGAATTTTAGAGAAAGAGGTTGGGGCGAAAGACAAAATCATGGGAATTATCACCCTCCTAATCCGAACCAATATCATCCCAGCTTGAGAAACCATGAAAATTTCTCATATGCTAACCCACACAATGCCATTCAACCACCGTCGAAATTCAATGCACGAGATGGTGTGATCGAAGAGTCTTCCTCAAAGCTTACCATGGAAGAAATGTTTATAACATTCATGAGAGAAACTAAGAAGTTCATGGGAGAAACGAAGAACTTCATGACAAGGACTTGGCAAAAGATTGAAAGTCAAGATGAGAAAATTGGTCATTTGACAAATGAGGTGATGGGAATCAAGAATGATGTGAAAGCCATTGAGATTCAAGTGGGTCAAATTGCCAATATGGTTGAAAATCAACACAAGCCGGGTAAATTCCCCCCAACCACACAATTGAACCCCAAAGAGCAATGTAAGTCAATTAAGTTGAGGAGTGACACAAGTTATGAAAGCCCCTTGATTCCAAAGGAAGATGGTGAAGAGGAGCAACAAGGAAGAAAAGTTGAGAAGAGAGATATTGAAGAAGACAAGGAGAAGAGAAGTGAGAAAGAACGATGTATACAAACCTCCAATTCCTTATCCTCAACGACTCAAGAAGGCGGGTTTGGATGCAAAGTTCGTCAACTTCTTGGAGATGTTAAAAAAGATACACATCAACATCCCGTTTGCAGAGGCCCTTGAGCAAATGCCTCATTATGCCAAGTTCTTGAAGGAGATTAAGAGCAAGAAGAGAAAAATTGTAGAGTATGAGACGGTCACCGAAGAATGTAGCTCCATCATCCAGGCTAAGATACCTCCAAAGCTTAGGGATCACGGTTCGTTCACATTACCTTGTGTAATTGGCAAAGAGGGAACTTATCGTGTTTTGTGTGATCTTGGAGCAAGCATAAACCTAATGCCATTATCACTCTTCAAATCACTTGGATTGGGAGAGTTGAAGCCCACTACCATGAATCTTCAATTGGCGGATCGCTCCATGGCATATCCCATAGGCACGGTCGATGATGTGCTTGTAAAAGTGGGAAAATTCATATTTTCGGTTGATTTTGTAGTACTTGACATGTAGAAAGATAGGGCAATCCCCTTGATCTTAGGAAGACCGTTCCTAGCAACGGGTGGAGCCATCATCAATGTACGAAACAAAGAGCTCGAACTAAATGTTGGTGATGAGAAGGTGTCATTCAACATCTATAAAGCCGTTAGATTCTGTGATGATGATGATGAGGATGGAGAGTATGAATACTCTAAGAGAGATCCCTATCCAATGCCCATGAAAGAGAAGGTGGGAGAAGATTTTAAGGTCAATTTTGTGAAAGAGGACCCCAAGGTGGAAGACAAAAATTTGAAGATAGACAAGAAGGCCAAGTTTGGGGGAGTTTACTCCCCCAATTCAAGAAAGGCTACTTGTGCAAACTTGGGGGGGGGGGGGGGGGTGAATGAGGCATCAACTTCCTATGATATGATTGAAGAGCCGGATGGGCTAGCTTGTGGATGCTTCAATGGATTTAAGAAAGTTGGATGGGGAAAGAAGTTCAAGAATAAGGATGATAAGGGGGTAACTTGATAATCATCTCAAGAAATCCGTTCTGCATAGGACGTAAAAAATAGCGCTACTTGGGAGGCAACCCAAGGTTTTATTGATTTCATGTTTTCTTGTTTTAGTAGTTTTGATAGCTTAGTCTCTTTTGTAGACATGGATGGGGAATATTGTGGATATACACTCTTGAAGAATGAAGAAGAAAGCAAAGCCAACTTTGGAAAGAGGGAGTAAGTAGTGTAATGGTGATCTTTGAAGAGCTTGGGATGTGTAAGGATGGAGGTAACAACTTGTAGCCCCAAACTTAGAATTTTTACTTAGTAAAATTCTAAGTTTGGGGGAGTTATTTTTCTCTTCATTATTTCACTATATTTGCTACCCCTTGCATCATTTTGTTATTTCGTTTGTGTTACATTTTGCACCAGCGCACACATAGATTTAATATGCTTATATTGTTTGAGTTGACTTTGATCATTTGTTAGGTAGTGTAGTTATGGTGAAGTGTGAGCATGGGTAATCATTGAAATCCATAGTTGAGTAGTGTGGTGATGTCTATTTGCTTTGAATGTATGCATGATTGGTGATGGATAGTAGTGTTCATGTTGTGTTCATAATTTTTGATCTTTGATGCTTTGAGTGCATGATGTGTTGTTGTTTGGGGACATTTGATGAATGTGAAAGCTCTATTGAATAAACCGGTGAGAATTGAGCCCTAAATCAAACTTTAATCCGCCTTAGTTCATTTGAGAGTGAATTAGGTTATTGCTAGTGATCCTAGAACTTGCCTAAGTTCTTGTTTGAAAGCATGATTGTGTGAGACTTTGTGATATGATATAGGCCATCTTTCGTTTTGAAGAGTCACTTAGCCAAAATTTCCAAAAACCGAAGTAATTTTCTGTAGTTAGCCCCTTCGAGCCTAATTCCTCATTTTCTTGGCAAACTACAATGTTAACCACTTAGCTTTTTAGAGCATTTGATACCTATATCTAGTGGGGGATAAAAGACAAAGTGGAAAAACATGTGCTTAGATATCCTTGGTTTAAGGAAAAGTTGGAATGAGTTGAAAAAAAAGAGAAAAGATGAAAAGGGATGAAAAGAAAAATCATGAAAAAGATGAAAAGGGATGAAAAGAAAAATCATGAAAAAGAAAAGAGGGACAAGGGATCCCCAAGAACTTGAAAAGAAAGAAAACTTGGCTCAAAAGATAAAGAGATGAATGCTTAAAAAAAAGAAGCAAAAATGAAAAGTGAGGATAGAGGTTGTGAATTGTGAGAATGAAAGCACTAAATGTGAAACAAGTTTTGTCCTCCACTAGAAGAGTCACAATTTTCAAATTCACCTTACCTTATCCAAAGAGTCAATGTTACATCCTTGATTAAGCCCTGTTGATCACATTGTTGAACACTTGAGTGGTGTAGAAAGTAGAATAGGGGCAAGCTATGGTGATTGTACAGCATAACTTGGTTGTTGAGTGCATTTATATCCTCATTTTGTTTGTGTGTTTGAGAGAAACACTTTATCATGTGAGTAGAGAGCTTGAGCATTGAGAGTTTGTTTCCCCTTCACAATGTGTTGTGTACTTGTTCGAATGAAAATTGAATACCCCTAAACGAAAGTCCAAAATAATCTTACAGAATTCACAACCAATACACCTCTCTAAGAGTAGATTATATAGCTATCAAATAACTTAGGTGATAATCAATCATAACATAGAAAAAACCTATGCAATGAAGTGCACTATACATATTAATTATAACCATTGAGGACTTCAACATTTCAAACTAAAGCGCAGATCCAGGCCCTTTAAAAACATTTCGATCATTTTTAATCTTGTGATCAAAATATTAATGTACCGTAAATTCTCAAGTATTTTTTTTAGCTAGTGTATCCTTAACTAAACATACACCCACAATTGTATAAGGAACTGAGATATACTCCAATAAACTAAGCTTTTTATACATTAATTCCTTCTTCCTAATTCTCCTCCATTTCAATTCCAATTCCAAGCTCTTATCATCTTCCATGAACAACAGACTATATACATCAAACTAGAACCACTCACTATAAAATCTGCTATTTTCATAAACTAAACAAAATCTGCTATTTTATAATAATCATTTTTTATTTAAACATTATCATTTTTTAAATTCAAAAGAGAAATATTATTATCACTTTTTGAGTCAAAAAGGGCCAAGACTAGCTCTATTCGATCATATATATCAAATGAAATATTATGTTGGATTACCTTATAAATTTCTTGAACCTTCTTCCACGCCAGCTGGAAAAGTATCCCGGGTTTTCATATTTAGCCATAACCTTGTCCAGATACTCGTCGGAAACCTTGGCGAGGGTGCGTGGGCACAAATGAAAAAATTGTTTTCGATCGGGGGGTCAGTGCTGTAAAAACCCTCATCACCACCACTAATCTTGTCCCACTTATCATTCAAAATAGCGTACCCATCATCTCCATATTCTTGTATAATCACAAGGTGTTGGCCGTCGAAAAACTCTGCCCTAGAACGAGGTATAATATTACTAATCTCGTGCTTCAAAACCCACTCGTCCTTCACCTCATTGTACCGACGGATTGCAATTTGATGTTCCAATTCACAAACGCTTTGAAATGAGCCATCAGACAATCCAAACAACAACGGGGGAGATTCAGAAAACGGCCAGCTGATGGTGCCTATTTGTTCCTTTGCCAAATCTTTTAAAAATATTGGATCTGTATTCTTGGAAAATGCTTGATTTAATGTCCGGATACGAGGATGATGCCAGGGCATTTTTCCGTTGAGAGATTAAACGAAACATTGGATTGCATATTTCAGAGGCAATCTCGCCACGATCTCAATAATCATATCTTCACTCAACGCCGCCATTAGGGTTTCTACTCGGGAATTGAAGAATTTTTATTTTTTACTCGTGAAAATTAAGAGAAATTTTATGGCTTAAATCAATTATACATTGAGTTTACAATATATAGAGGTGTATACACCGAGATTATTACTGGTGCATTTAAAATATCTATATATAGCATCTTTGACTAGAAAATAATTTCCATAACTATCGTGATCGAGTAGAAGATTCTAGAGAGTTATACAATTGAAACTACTTGTTATGAAAATGGTAATCTAATTTTTTTAGAAAATTAATTGATTGAAATTTTATAAGTGGTGAAAATTTTATAAGTCATGATTGAAATTTTATAAGTGATTGAAATTACATAAGATTTTAAGGGCAAATTTTTGGTAATTTTAGGCCCAATTCAGGCTAATTTGTAAAAGTCATGTGAGACCATTTTTTGGGCAAAACTTTGAAGAGGTAACAAAAATAGGACCACAATTTTACGGTGACAAAATTAGATCCATAACTTTTTTTTGCCCTGATTATATACCCTCCAGCTTTGTTAAGTATACTCCCCCTTTTCATTTATTAATTTTATATTCATGTAAAATATTCAATTTGCCCTTATACTAATATATGTCAAAATATATACACTCCCCTAAACCCTAACCCTAATTCCAGTGATGCAGTCGTCGCCGCCTTTGCCGCCCAACTCGGCCGCCAACAGTCCCTCCACCTTCGGCGGCCGCCGCCCCAACTCCGACAACCATCGCCATCCAAATACATTTAGAAATTAAAAAAAAAAATCAATTATAGTTTGTCGACGGATAACACTCTCGTCGACAACATTTTATCGAAAAAAAGAACTCAGAATTTTCGACATGAAATTGTCGACCATAAACATGTTGGTCGACGACAATTTGTCGACCACAATATATATGGTCGACAATTTCTTGTCGAAAATAAAATAAAATTAAAAAAAGAAAAAGAAAAAAAAACCATATATGTACCTCCATGGCCGACTTGCAGAAAATTTAAAAAAAAAAGAAGAGGGGGAGGCAGCGGGAGGTCGCTGCGTGAATGGAAGAGGAAGCGGGGGTTGAGGTGGCAGCGTCAGGGGATGAGACGACGGGAGGAGGGGCGGCAACGACATGACCACGAAGTTGCAAAAAAAAAAAAAAACAGGTGAAGGGCGCGACATATGGCGGCGAGGCAGAACAACGACAGCGGGGGAAGGGTTGGAGTGGTAGGGGTTGTGGGGAGAAATAAGAAGGTGGGGAAGAAGATTAATAAATTAGGGTTTTTTGCTCTAATTTATTAATAATACATGTTTTAAGTTTAGTATGATTACGAGAGGATCAATTATTGATTCAATCCACCTTATTATAAAAGGATGTAGGATAAAATTGTAAGAGGGAGAGTTTTTTTAATGGGTTAATTGCAAAAAAAATCACGACCTTTAGTAGATTTATCAATTACAACATATACTTTTTTTCTTTGCAATTCGATACACCAACTTTTTTAGTTTTACAATTTAATGCACCTACAAAATTTTCGATTAATTTTAAAATGATGTGACGCCGGAAAGATCAAAATCGTCATATTGGCACCAAGTAAGACGGCCAACTAATTAATAGTACTATTTTTTAATGAAAAAAACAATTTTAAAATAAAAAAATAAAAAAATTAAACAAGTTGCACATAAATTTTAATCATATTTTACAATTCGTCAATCCTTCAATCAATTTGTTTGTTTATGATGTGCTTAGATTCACGGTGCTCTTATTCTCCATGGAATTTGGGAAGAGAGCATGAGAAACCAATTTTATTAACTAATCACACAATTTTATTTTTTCTATTGACTTAATTTTTCCTAATAAAAGAGTCATGACACTATAAACCGGAAATACTCCTGAGAAAAAAAAAAAAAAAAAACTCCATGTAATTGTAGGGGTTGCGAATTCTGAGTGAATATAATTATGTCTTTTGTGTGCGTGTGCGTTTAGGATAATTAGTAATAAGTTAAGGGCTTGTTTAATTTTGTATTTTTTAGAGTTTTAAAATTGTTTTTTTTTTCATTAAAAAATAGTAATAATTAATTAGTTGGCAGTTTTACTTAGCATTAATGTAGCGATTTTAATTTTTTTGGCGCCACATCATTTTAAAATTGATCGAAAAATTTGTCGGTGCATTAAATTGTAAAATTAAAAAAGTTGGTGTATTGAATTGCAAAGAAAAAAAAAGTTTATGTTGTAATTGATAAATCTACTAAAGGTTGTGAATTTTTTTGCAATTAACCCTTTTTTTAATAATAAAGAATAAAGAGCAGACTTCTTTTGAATTGCATTTACAGTTTGAATTATATATTGTCACTTTTTCGGGTATTCTTAGAATCAACGAACTAGTGTGTTCCTCGTATTTTCATCTTTTATACGCTTTAGTGGCCTGCATCAATACCTTTCCTCCATATTCCACCCGCAACCGCCCCCAAGCTATTTAAATTAACATTTACTTGGTCAATATGTGGGAATTGATCCTGGAAGGACAGACGCCCTCCACTCTTCTTCTTCTTCTTCCTCCTCCTCCTCCTCCTCCAACTCCAACTCCAACTCCAACTCCTCCTCATCATCATCATCACACTACAAGAAAATTGAGTTTTAGCTAGAGAAGCAATATTGAAAGAATTTTATCACTAAAGATCAATTTTATTGTAGTGGATCATCATCATCATCATCACATGTTTAAATATTTCCCGGATGAAATCTGCACGTAAAATATTGCCCAATTCAGGCTAGTTTCGCACGTAAAAGTCATGTGATGCCCATTTTCCGGACAAAACTTTGAAGAGGTAGCAAAAATAGGACCACAATTTTACGGGTGATAAAATTAGATCCAACAGAGTGTTAAATGTGATGCATGTTTTGGATATGGTCATTATGCTAATGAATGTGCCAACACCATACTAAAAAAGAAGTTGAATTTCAGTGCTACTTTAAGTGATGAATCTCAACTCTCAAATTCAAATTTCGAGTTCCACTTTGACTCATTTTTTTGTGGTAAGAAAATGTTGACTAATTAGAGACAACATTTTTGTCTCTAAACTGTCTTTAAATCTCTCGAAACTAACAACATGTATCTAAACTGTTTCTAGTTAGAGACTGTGTTTTTTCGTTTAAAATCTAATTTTTTTTGACTAAATTCATCTATATCAGATACGGTTTTCAGTCCGTCTCTAAATTTCGATATCAAATACTCACATTTTTTGTAGTGATACTTAGATTAACTTTTTTTATTTCTCCTCCCTTTGAACTTACCTTTGAACTTAGATAATCAGATTAACTTTTGTAGGGAAGTTATTAGGAAAAAGGAGGCCACACTTGTATTGGACTCCTTGCACAAAACAATGCATAAATTTGATAGCAAAGTTTAAATCCATTTTATTTTAAATTGTTTGATAATTAACATTAAGGGTAGATTATAATTTAAATCTATAAAATTTAGATATCATACTAATTTCAATCTAATCAGTTTTAGCTACAGCAACTTAGGTGATAATCAATCATAACATAGAAAAAACTATGCAATGAACCGCACTATGTATACTATAACCATTGAGGACTTCAGCATTTCAAACTAAAGCGCAGATCCAGGCCCTTTAAACATTTCTATAATTTTTAATCTTGTGAAAATAATGTAGTGTAAATTCTTTTAGCTAGTGTATACACCTGACAATTGTATGAGTGAAGTGAGAAATAATAAACTAAGCTTTTCATACACCCGTCCAAATTATCCTCAATTTCAATTCCAATTCCAATTCCAATTCCAAGCTCTTATCATCTCCTATGCACAAACAACTACTATATCAAACTAGACCACTCACTATAAAATCTGCTATTTTCAAAAACTAAACAAATTTGTGTGAGACCGTCCCACGAAGGAGCAGTGAGATGGACCACTTTTAATCCATATTTCAATTTTTGGGTTGGACAATGTATCCATTTTTTTCCCTTTTATAAAAAAAGTGATAATGTTTTTAATTAACAAAACATTTTACTTAAATATTATTGTCTTTTACTTAAACATTGTTAAAAGAGTCCAAGGGCCAAGACTAGCTCTATTCATATATATCAAATTAAATAGATTACCTTAATTTCTTGAACCTTGTTCCACGCACTGGATTCCTGGGTTATGAGATGTTGTACCCCTGCAAAGCTGGAAAAGTATAATTCAGATTTGGCTATATATTTGTCCAGATACTCGTCCGACACCTTTGCGAGACTCGGCACAAATGAAAAAAATGTTTCCCGGGGGTCAGAGAGTGTAAAAACCATCACTAATCTTGTCCCACTTATCATTCAAAATATCATATATATATATATTATGACTCTTGTCCTTTTTGTGTACTCATCAACATCTCCATATTCTTGTATAATCACAAGGTGTCTGCCCTAGAACGAGGTATAAAATTACTAATCTCGT